>OY992513.1:28848101-31747034 GCA_963921215.1 Scoparia ambigualis | reverse complement strand
ATTGTAGACTTCAACAATGGCAGTTAAAGTTTAGCAGCAAATGTTTTGTTCTAATTTCAAATATGATTCTATTTTATCCTTCGATCAACAATAATTGGGTAAAATAAATACTTCGATCAACAATAATTGTTCAACAAAACAAAACAATCAACAAAACTTTTTGAATTACAATTATTTTCAAAATTTAAAAAAAAAGTGTGAAACTAGTATGGCAATAAAAAGTTTGCCAATGCGCACTATTGGGGTCAAACACGGCACAATGGCTCTATTTATATCAAGTACACAGAAATAACGCGGTATTCCTGGCCGGTCAGAAATACTCGGTCCCGAATGGAGTTAACATTGTACGTGGCCTAGTTAACTTTGACTGAGTACGTCAAACGCGAATGTAAAAATAACTGGACGAGTTGTAATTGCGGTGATGCAACGAGACGGCATAAGTATTTCAGAAAGCCTAATAACTAACGGTAGTCAGTGCACATTAAAGCATTATCATTGCTGAGTGGTATCGACTCGTTAGAAGAATCCAACTCATCTTTACCCTTGGGTGTCGTTAGAGGCGACTAACTAACACATAATCCAACAGCATAAAACGGCGATGTGCTCACTGCCTACCAAGCTGAGTACATTTGCAGTTGTTATTCGGTGATACGTGTTCTTTGGCAGTGCATTGATTTTGCGGTGCCCATTGCCTAGTCTACGACTGACCCTTCGGGGATAACAGCCGTGTATGCATACGTTATAAGTGCTGTGTTCAGTTTCTATATAAATATTGCTGCATTGTTTATTCAATCAGCATTTAAACGACAACACCACATGACCCGATTCGGCACTCCTTGTCTATTTGAAACTTTTAATTAGCATCGGCGATCGGCGATTTAGCGACTGGCATCGCGTTTTGGCGACTCTCTGCGTTCGATTGCAGTATCGGAATCGCGCGTTTTAGAGCCATCGCGCACATGATACTTTTAGCATCGGCGATCGGCGATTTTGCGACTGGCATTGCGTTTTGGCGACTCTCGGCGTTCGATTGAAGTATCGGAATCGCGCGTTTTAGAGCCACCGCACACATGATACTTTTAGCATCGGCGATCGGCGATTTTGCGACTGGAATCGCGATTAGGTAACTCTCTGCGTTCGATTGCAGTATTGGAATCGCGCGTTTTAGCGATTCAGTCGCTGCATTCAGCTCCTAAACACCGTCTGAATCGCCGATCGCCGCTGCTTAAAGTGCATGTCTGCTCTGGCCCTTAGCGATTCAGTCGCTGCATTCAGCTCCTAAAAACCATCTAAATCGCCGTTCGCCGCTGTTAAAAGTAGCATGTCTGCTCTGGCCCTTACTATGTTCAATTTATACTCTAACATATTTTTTTATAATGAGGACTATAACTATTTATTTATTTAATCTTCTTTACATAATAAACTGCAAAAGGCGAACTTAACGAAGATAGCACACATAGATCCACATAGCGGAAAGGATGTGGGAGACGTGCGCTATTAAGCGCTATTCAAAACAGTTAGAATAATAATAACAATTATAAACAACATAATAAAAAATATACAGAATACACAGGGCTTACATAAATACTAAATAAATATACTTACATAAATACAACAAAATAAAAAACAAAATCTGTATGTGCCAAATAAAATAAAATATGGAGATTGAGCCATAACCCACCACGCTGGCCCACTGCGGGTTGGTGGGTTTGCAAGTATCTAAGTAGGTTGCTTTAATGTGTACTGTGCAAGATCCGAGGGTGTGTAAGTAATGTGTAGTAAAATTAACGCAAATGGCAATACAGATCGCCGACAGTAAAAGCGGCCCCAAGACAAGTGGCCAACGCTCCGTATCGATTTGTTAGCGTTTGTCAATAGTAAATGGTAGACAAGGTTTACATACATTTGACGAATGTTCAATCTTTTCGATCGCTAAACCACACATAATATACCTACCAAATTGAATAATGATAAATAAATAATAATGTCATTCATTCATATAATTAATTCATATAATCACGACTATTATGCCCTAAGGGTTAGGGACTAGGCAATGAGGACAGCAAAAGCAGTCCTCTACCATAGTCCACTTTTCACCAAATAGCGACTGCACGTGCGTTTAGCGTGACAGGGGAGTTACTCTCGAACGCAAACTCAATCTTAATACAATTCCAATGCGATTAATATGTATCGATATTGGGAAAAGTAAAGATAATTCCGGGACGCCATCTCGATAATAATTTGTTCAATCAATTTCCACGCCATTTCATTCCAATGTGGCGCTATTGTCGCTTACAATAGTGCCATTTGACATTTTTTAGATTTGTGATTGGAAATTGATTAATGCAATTCTGTTCCGAGAGTAGCCTACCAGGTGGTGGGTGAATCCATCGCCGCTATATGCTGTTGGATGTATGTTTTGTCTTTAGTCCGTTAGTCGCCTTTTACGACACTTAAGGGAAGAGAGGGGTGGGAGTATTCTTTCACCACTGCGCGACACGGTTGTTAAGTACTTTAATTCTAAAATTGTAATTTTATTGTTTTTTTAGCTATGAAAGTTACTAATTTAAAATACGCTGCGATAGTACGTAGCGATGACATACGTTATATCCTATAGATTGATTATTCTATTCTCGAAGTAACGAACGCTTGGAGAATAGAAAAGTCGTTGTCTAGCCATCTGAACAGCTTTATCAGATAATGAACACGCAGTAAGTGTGCCATGTATAGTCAAAGCACCAATATGTATACACTTTGACTCTTATTCTATTGTATTAAGATTTACAATTGTTTACATATTTTGCTCTGTACACCAGTGAACTAAGACGGGTTGATTATGATGATGATTATATTGTACAAAATCAATCTGCAGTTTAATTAACAATCGATACATTTCATCTTAGAGGGTCTAAAGCTCGATTCTAACTTAAAACTAGTTTCAAAATTATAGTGTTTCGTCGCGTCATGTTCTCATGCTACGGTTCGTAGCACGTAGCAAGGTCTACTAGCGAGCACAGTCAACTACGCGCTACGGAGACGTTTTGTTAAGAGGCCTATTACATTTCGACTGTGATTTTTGCGTAAAATGGCCAACTTTGGCGTTATGGATCTCAGAAACGAAAATACATTAACACTTATGACTTATTGAATAGTGTAGAATAACTATTGAAATAGTGCTTAGCGGCCTCGCTTTTTGTAAATTTTGCTTATCTTTTTAAATAAACCCAAAACGGCAGAGGAAGATTTTCATAAAGTGCGTGAAGGCACTTTTTTGAGCTCATCGATTGAATTACTGTTCTAAACAAGTGAAATAAAAAAAATATAATGTTATCTCTTATATAGTCGAATAATGCGTAGCGGCCTCGGAATTTTTAGATATCATTGATTTTATATAGGAAAAAATCTTATTCTAAAACAAAAAACTTCGAAAATTGCTTTAAATTAACTGTGAATATCTCCTATCTGCGATAATATTATTTAGCAAAATTTATACCAGAATAACTGTTACTTCATGAGGAATAAAGATTTTATAATGAATTTATTATCCTATTTCAATAAAAACGATAAATACAACTGCAAAATTACTACAAAATGCGATGCGCCGGCCGTCCGAATTCAACTTATGCTCACAGAATGGATATTTGTAATATTATGCACAAATTAATTATCCTAATTCGATAAAAACGATAAATACAACTGCAAAATTACTACAAAATGCGAAAATAGGCATTTGACGCAAAAATCACATTCGAGATGTAATAGGCCTCTTAAATGATATTATTAATGAAATACTCGTAGCTCAAAACTTGAAATTAGTTTGTTGAGAATCGAAAGTAGAATCGATTTCACTAATAAAAAATATAAGACAAATATTATTAAAAAAATGTTTTTGATAACGCCACTTTTTAAATACAACGTTGCACTGACAATTTGAATGCAATCGCGGCGGTAACATCACTCGCACTCGCAGGCTTAGATCGCTCGTAAAAACCATATACTTACCCAGTTTTTAATTTGCAAGAAATGTAAGATAACAAAGCAAATATCTTCCTTATTAATAAGCGAAAATTTGTTTTAATAATGTATAGGTATAACCACTGTTACTATAAATACTTAGTTTATACATAAAAATAAAATAACTTGTAGAATAGAAACACGACCTGAGACATTATATCATTAAAAAATGATTATACAATTGTACAATCGTACACAACATTGTTTTTATGAGATAGAGAGAGAAATCTATATTATTTAGAGTTCCTTTAATAGTGAGTTCCCTTACAAGCGATACTCGTTGCAAGCATTAGCACATTGTAACTATTACATTTACAACTTTATGATAATATCCGTGTGGCGGTGCCTACGTCACGGGCGCGCCGGGCGTGACCCGGTTCACCCGGTCGCTCCAGCGCAGAATGGTGTCACGAGTGACGTCAGAGAGCCGGGCATGCGCCGTACGCCCGGTTACTAAATAACATACAGATTAAGATTTTGTTAACATTATGAAAAACGAATCGTGTTGCGTAGCGGTGAAAGAATACTTCCACCCTTAGATTAAATTAAAATAGCGGAAGATAGGTGACTCACCTCTAGTCCATGGACCGCCTAAATTAGGTCCCGTTCGCCTAATTTCCCTCAGTCGCAGGTCTGGCAGGACTCTACTCTGACGCACACCAGTGTAGCTGCGTTCTCCCCTTTTCAGTGGACGATTCTATGGACGTGCCGTATCTTCCGCTATTTTGATTGAATCTAAGCTTCCACCCCTTCTCTTCCCTTGACTTGAAAAGTGGACTATAACTGCTTTTGCTGTCCTCATTGCTTAGTCTCTGACTAACCCTTCGGTGATATTAGTCGGACCTATGCTAACATTTAGACATTTACAGGCTGATGATGAAAAAATATGAAACGAAAACTAAAACTTTGCGAAAATCGATATGGCATACAAAAATGCAATTAAAATATAGATGTACTAGCGGCCGCTCGCGGTTTCACCCGCGTGGTTCCCATTCCCGTGGGAATATCGGGATAAAAAGTATTCTATGTATTAATCCAGGTTATAAACTATCAGTATGCCGAATTTCATCCAAATCCATTTAGTAGTTTTTACGTGAAAGAGTAACAAACATCCATCCATACTTACAAACTTTCGCGTTTGGATATATACAGTTAAAATTTATACTATACATTGGCTATGTATCGTTTTGCATGCTTGCATTTAAAGCATGTGCAATTTGCGGGCGAAAAGGCGGCACCCTGGTTTGATAAATCAAAAAAAATTGCTAAGGAATAAAGCTTTATTTTTGTTGTCGTAAAACAAAATTCAGAAATCAAAAAAGTGGTTGTAGCGGTGGTTAATCAGCTGAGCTATAACGATTTTAAACTTTCTACGATTATTAGTGGACTTTTACCTAACATAATTCAACTTCTATCTTCATAAACCCTGTATTTTTTTATTGTTTAACACTGGTGGACATTAATAATAATAATCTTAATTATTTTTTTTTCTTTGTTGAGGAACAAACAGTTACTTACAATTTATATTTGTATAAGTACTTAAATTAAAATATAAATAAACCTACAGTTCCTTAAAATAACATTCAACAGTATCAAACTAAATGAAAACCGAAAATAACATAATTAACATTAAAACCAAATTGAATTAAACAGAAAGATAAAAAAACAAGCAAAAAAAAAACAAAAAAGAATTAAAAAAACAAAAAAAACAAAAAACAAAAAAAAACAAGAAAACAAAGACAACTATTTGACGTGATTTAATTACGACTATTTGATGACCTTCGTGGTCGAATGGTTAGGAAGGAAAGTAAGGAATTCAATGTATTTTGTTTTTCTGGTTAAATTTTGACCAATATTTGATTTAGGGGTGTTTTAAAAGTAGACCCCTCAATAAGAACATCGAACTGATGACGTATAGGCTACGTCACCACTTTGATGTAAGGATGTAACAGTGCATGCAAATGAAGCGGCATATGGTGGAAGGGCATGGCACTTCAAAGAGAATAGTCGCGTGACGTGTGTGCCGGCGTCACATCGATGCCTCATAAACAACAACTGCACTATATAACTTTATTTTATAATTACAAGTGTAATTGTATTACAGAAGCAGAAAAGCTAATACGAGTTTATGAGCAAGAACCTAGTTTCTATTTTTGTGACATGAATTTTACAGAAAACCTTCTGTTTACCAAACAGATATTTTCTTCATTTTCCCTAAACTGGCTGTTCGCCTGCGAAATAGAACTTTAAAAATTATAATAGCTAGCAAGGTATTTACTTTGGTAACAACAATGGTAACAAAACATCCAAAAGCCTTTGTTTTTATCTCGACTACAAGTAAGCACTCACGTCGTTTGTTTTGATTAAAGTAAAATATTATTTATATTTGTTTTTCTTTTAAATTAACATTAAAACATTCTGAAAACTTTAATTTATAGAATTTACTTAAAATATACATACATACATACATATAATCGCGACTATTATCCTCGAAGGGTTAGTCAGAGACCAGGCAATGAGGACCGCAAAAGTAATCCTCTGCAGTAGTTTTTTTTTATAGCAGAGGGAGGCAAACGAGCAAGCAGGTCACCTGATGGAAAGACCATGGTCACTCGCAAAACCAGAGGAATCGCAGACGCGTTGCCGGCCTTTACCGCCGCCGAGAGCTGGTTCCACAACACTGCAGTTCGAGGCAAGAAATTTCGTGAAAAACGCACAGTAGTAGACCGCCATCCATCAAGGTGATGTGGATGGAATGACAGTCGATTGCGTGTAGTGCGGTAAGGTATTACTTAATTAAAATTTTCATAAAGGTACGTGTAAGTTGTTATAACTTCTACAACGCAAATAGCTCTGTATCTCTTACATTATCAACATCAGCCTATAAACGTCCCACTGCTGGGCACAGGCTTCCCACGTGGACAATAGCACGTGGGGATATTGGGCTATAACCCACCACGCTGGCCCAATGCGGGTTGGTGTGAGTTTTAACGACTGCCATGTTACGACAACAACCGGGACATAACTATCATAGAAGGTAGACTTCTTGAATGAAAGCCTACACACACTAATTTTGAATTGTCTAAAAAATATTATACAAATCTCCCCACGACGGAAGGCCTGTGGCCAAACGTCCCACGTTTGTAGGCTGATAATAATAATGAATGATTTCGTCCGGGTGTATAGACATAGACCTGAATCCAATAATTCCGAGTGAGTTTCAGAAAATCTTATATCTTGTCTGCGTCATGAAAGGGGCCTGCCTGTAAAATGTCAGTGATCGAGGTCATTCGGGCTGTGCGATGTTGAGTGTTCGATCAGTCGATCAGGACTTGCATTCTCTTTTCTAAACGAAGCATTCCATATTCAAATTACTTCCAAATAAAACGGTCGTCAACTCAAATGGTGCTTCGAAGCCGGATATTTAGATGTTTACCGTGTAATAGATCTTCAGATCGGTGCTCTTTTGATCGCCAGCACACCTGCCATTTGCTTACGTACCTTGCTCCGTCACGACGCGTCACGGCCGATCGTAAACTGTGAACTGATTGTGTCAGCTCCTTAGATCGGGCAGATGTCATGTCCGCAGTTGTTCGTTTGATGTGCTGCTACTACAGTTGCGCCGTTAATCGTACGTTAAGAGTTTATTGGTTATTTTCGTAGTACGCTTTGTCTATGACTCTGGGCTTAGAGATCCTGTACCTCCTACTAAGGAGTATGGTAACTTTTCTTTCACTTGGTACTAGCTTCTATATTTGGTTACTCAGTCCGTATTTTTTAACCTGAAAGGAGCATGACTAAAAATTTTAGTCAAAATGTAAATAAATGTCTAATACATACTAGACATGGGCGCCGCCATGGCTCGCCGCCGCCGTTTAGGTATGGCGCGCCGCCGCCGCCGCCGACTGTTCAAAATTTCGCGCCGACTAGACTGTTTCAATGTGTAGGCTCTTGTAACAATAATCTCAGTTTATTCTTTACTCATGTGGGCCGTGCGGGCGCCGCGCGGGGCGTCAGCTCAGGTGCTCGATGAGGACAAAAACGACCCTATTTCCGAACAAGAGGGAGAAGAATCAGAAGAACGCCCTTTGTTTGGGGACTTCGCGAACGTGCCTAGCATTAAGACGTCCACACCAACGCGTTGGCATAGTATCTTAGAAATGTTGGGGCGTATGGCACACTGCTGTAACTGTAACCGGAACCCCGTCAGCTTTCTTAGCTTGAGCTAATGCTCGAGCGCGCAAATCTCGGGTACTCAGACCCTGAGAAAGCCCCAGTTAAAGAACATTACGTAGGGCACGATTCAATCACATCGGCCCCATCGGTGTTAAACATGCTTCGCACCCACTTGGAAATACCTTTATTTCCACGGAGAGCTTTGAGTACCTCCCCGCCGCGGACATGAAGCTCCCCCCTAGAGGGGTCGGCTATAGGTAATACAAATGGGTGCGAAACATTTGGAAATACCTTTATTTCCACGGAGAGCTTTGAGTACCTCCCCGCCGCGGACATGAAGCTCCCCCCTAGAGGGGTCGGCTATAGGTAATACAAATGGGTGCGAAACATTTGGAAATACCTTTATTTCCACCGCTGATAAAGCCTGACGGCTCACTTGCCCACACTGCAGCTGAAAAGGTAATTCCACTCTTTTTGCAAAGAACTCACGTCTGGAAGTCGCTAGCAAGGTTCCACCTAAGTTGCCTATAGCCGACCTCTTCATGGGAGAACCTCACATCAGCAGCAAAGAGGTACTCAAAGCTCTCCCTACTCTAACGTGAATAAGGCTAGTGGTCCTGATAGAATTCCGGCCATAGTCCCACGTAAGTGTGCACCAAACTTGTCTACTGTTCTAACACACCTGTATCGCCTCTCACTTGAGACTGGTCTAGTTCCTCAGTCGGGAAAGCTGGCTAATGTGCAGCCTGTGCCCAAAAAAGGTAGCCGTGCCGATCCATCTTACTGTAAGACGATTTTAGTCAAGTCCACTGCAAGAATACGGAACGTGTACTGAACTCTCGGTTGCTGGCATACCTTGAGACCAATGATCTCTTCAGTGACTGCCAGTTCGGATTTAGCCTATTATAGATCTGAGAAGTTGGAACTCACTGGCGCATTGGACCTAGAAATAGTGGACAACTTTATATACCTGGGTTCCAACATCAGTAACGATGGTTCGTGCAAGAAGGAAGTGCGCAGGAGAATTGGCATGGCTAAGAGCGCCATGTCTCAGCTTGCAAAAATCTGGAGAGATCGCAATATTTCCGTAAAAACCAAAACCAGACTGGTACGGACTCGTGTCTTCTCGATCTTTTATACGGCGCTGAGACTTGGACACTAAAAGCTGCAGACCGCAAACGCATTGACGCTTTTGAGATGTGGTGCTGGAGAAAGATGCTCCGTATTCCTTGGACAGCATTTCGGACTAACGTGTCTATATTGCGAGAACTCAAAATCTCCTCGCGGCTGTCATCCTCGGATGTCTTCGCAAAATTTTAGAATACTTCGGTCACATTGCAAGGAAAGACGGTGACAAACTCGAGAAGCTCATAGCGACCGGCAAAGTAGACGGGAAACGGCCTCGAGGACGCAGCCCAATACGTTGGTCTGACCAGATCCGCACCACTCTTAACTTTTCAGTTCACAGCGCCCTCCAGACCGCCAAATACAGAAACAGATGGAGGAAAACCATAAGAGAGAAAGTGATGCATAAGGGACGTCACGACCCTCAGCATTTGACGAACACGACGCAAGGAGGAACTCCATTATCAATTTTAATTACTTAGTGACTTTTTGCTCTACGGCGACGATATAATGTTTTGTTGTTGAAATCTTTGTGAAGTGTTGGTTTTATTTATCACTCTTATTTCTACCTTTAACTACATAACCAAAAACGACTTCAGAAATCCCACGCCGCCGGCTTCACGCCGCCGCCGAGCATATTTTTAAGGCGCGCCGCCGCTGGATTTTTTTTACTCGGCGCCCATGTCTAATACATACCTAACGACTATTACTCGTATCCCCGAAGCGAAGGATTAGTCAGTAGGCCTAGCAATGCGCAACAAGAGATATGTCGCGGACGAGAGACGACAAATCACTTTAAGTTATCATGTTAAAAATACCACAGTTTAAGCAAATACTACTATTAAGTCTATTTTTGACATATTATGTAGAGTTCTAAGCGTATCCATGTGTTTTTAGTGTTCATAGACATTTTTTTTTATAATAGAAGGAGGCAAACGAGCAGGCGTGTCACCTGATGGAGAGTAATCTCCGCCGCCCATGGACACCCGCAACACCAGAGGAATCGCAGATGCGTTGCCGGCCTTTAAGCAAGGAATAGGTTTTAGGAAGGAATAGGAATTGTGATGGGGGGGGGGGATAAGGAAGGGCCTCCGGAACCCTCAATGGCCGGACGAAACACAACAGCACCAAGTGCTATTATTTCACGCCGGATATTAGTGAGAGCGTGGTATTACGCCGGGTGGCTCTACCACTCAGTCAGTGTCACTCCTTTAGCACCACCCAGGGGTCACGTGTAGGGTCGCAAGGGTAAACCTACGGACGCGAGTAACTTTAACCCCCAACATTAGAGATAAATGAATAAAACACGAGAAAACGGGTTGAGAAGAGTTCTCGTGCTGCGCATGCTAGGTCTAGGCAATGAGGACTGCACACGCAATCCACTGCCTCAGTCCACAGCACACCAAATGATAACTGAACATGTGCTCAGTGTGATGGGTGGTGAGCCCATCGCCACTGATGGATGTACTTGTTGTCTTTAGCCCGTTAGTCGCTATTTACGACACCTATGGAAAGTGATGGGTTGTTAGTATTCAAAAATTATTAAATGGTAAAATAAATTGACAGAACAGGTTTGCTAAAACAGTAATAATAAAAAAATATTGGTTTACAGGAAGCTTCTTTTTTATGAATATCTCTGAATAAAAAGAATAAGACACCTAACACCATAATTATGTTATGCTAGAACGAGAAGTTCCGGACTCAGCATCGGGCTCCTGCAGAGCTGCTGATTCTGAGATTCCAAATGAGCCTAAAACTGGCATTAACAGTCATATGATTAACATGTAGAAAGAGATTCTAGGACAGTTTCTATTATTAACAACACCTGCAGCAGTCTGCAGTTGTTTTTAATACATTATGTCCTAGAACAGTATCTAATATTAGGGCGCCATGTTTTTGACGTTATTCTCTAATGAAACTTCGGCATAGTAACACCAAAACTATTTAAAGAACACGAAAAATAATACTTAGTCGTCTAAGTGAAACGTAATGTATTTTCATACCTACGCAGTTTGGCGTTTCGCGTTGACTTGTTCATCATGCGAAAGATGACCTTGCGGTCCATTCACTGGCTGTCTTAGCTAGATCATCCATGTCCAGGGGTCTTTCCATTAACTCTTATAGCAGTTATACAGAGCAGCATTACTTTAATCTCATAGTGTAATTTCCCATATGAATTTTACGTAGTAGTTAGGTAAGATTAAAGTAAGTAATACTGCTGTAAGATAAGAGGTGACAGTAGGGCATCAGATATCCTGAGGCGCTTTGCCTGCTTAGTTGCTGGGCGCAGCGATTCCCATTACAAGTGACGTGAAAGATAATACTGGTGGAAGTAGCAAGCTACTGTGTTTGCCATTACTATATCCTTTATAGGTTTTGCTGTTCGTTCGGTTATTTCTTTTTGTGGAAAATATACTTAAAATAATTAATGGCGAAAATGTCCGCCATTTCTAAAAATAGGTGTTATCATCCGGCTATACGCATCGACCGAATATAAATTCGGCAAAGTCGGAGCAACCATCCCAATAAGTGCCTACGTTTTCATCATCATTTCCTTTTTCAAACGTCCCAGTGCTGGGCACGAACCTTCCCACATAGTTAATAGGAGATTGAGCCATCATAACCCACCATGCTGGCCCAGTGTGGGTTGGTAGGGTTAATATTACATCATAATAATTAACGGTACAACGCCGAACGGCAGCAACTAATCAAGTAAACAACATGTAAAGGCCTTGCACAGCCGCTCGTTCCGACTCCCGGCGGGCAGCCACCCGCGAGCCGCGACTCCAATCCGAAGCGCCATCGCCATTGGCCCGCGCCGCTGACGTCAATGCCGACCTCCCGCCGCGCCGCCCGCGCCCCGCGCCGCCCTCGGGGCCCCGCGCCCGCCCCCGGCCCGCGCCCCCGCGCCCCCCGCGGAAGGCCGCGCCACTCGCCTCTGAAAAATAATCATTTTCGGACGGAGCGCTTTTTTGTTTTTTTTTTTCTCTCCTCCGCTATGCCGACAGAGACACCGTTCCATTGTTCCAGTTTAAACATACCGTGTATGTGGGTGACGGTGTCGATATTGTCTGTGGACTGGACTCTGGTGCACATGGTTTATCCGTTTGCTGGCGAGAGCACGTGGTATAACCACAAATATAGGTAGTGGGTAATAGGAATAAACTCAATTCTTCACAATAACTATTTATTATTTATTACAATACAGTATTTTACAACACCTACCAAAAGCGCAGTACCTAGCTCAACTGTCAAACTCTGGGTGACATAAGGGCTGGGCTAATTTTCGTCTAACAGTAGGTACCTATCTGCTGTTCACTGTAGTTGCACACATGTGGTCGGCTTATGAACAAAGCGGGCGTTATCGCTATCGGCCAGTAAACTAAATGCTTAGAATCCATCCATTAACTGCTGATGCCCTCGTAACATGTAGGTACCGTACTATAATAATATTATCATCGACGAAAAGGAATCTTGAAAAGACGATTTCAATATTATCCTGTTGACTCTCTGGTAAGTAGGTACCTACACATCTGGGTAGATCGTGAAATTTAAAAACAACAAATAATTATATGCTTGCCGACCGACACATTTGGTTTCCTCTACTGTAGAGGAAATTTAACTGTTTTATTTTATAATTTTGCTACGAGCATGCTTTTAGCAATGTTACAGCAAAATTTCGATATAAGTACCTATACCTAACTTACGTATAAAATATACCTTGTGAAAAGAAATACACGACAAGTATTGTATTTTTGTAATATAAAACTAAGGGAGCTGTGATAAAGGCTCTGTCATAGAATACTAGCATCTCTTCCCTTGGATGTCGTAATGGCGACTAACGGACTAAAGATTGCACATACCTCCAACATCATAGAAGAGCAATGGGCTCACCACGTATCACGCTGAGCACATGTGCAGTTGTTATTCGTTGAAACGTGGAGAGTGGCAGTGGACTGCTTTTGCGGTCGCCTTAGCGTAGTCTCTGACTAACCCTTCGGATATAATAGTCTTGTATATGTATGTACGTAAAAACTAAGATCTGTCTAACTTCAACTCTACATAAGCGTAACCTAGCTCAGAACACAGAACAAATATAAGTATACTAGCAGCCGTTCGTGGTTTCACCCGCGTGGTTCTCGTTCCCGTGTGAATATCGGGATAAAAAGTATCCTATGTGTTAATCCAGGTTATAAACTATCTGTATGCCGAATTTCATCCAAATCCATTCAGTAGTTTTTACGTGAAAGAGTAACAAACAAATACACTTACAAACTTTCGCCTTTAGAATATTGGTGTGATAAATAATAATATATAATATAATATATATAGTAGGATTAAGTTGAGACGTGCATGTACGTGACGTGGCATATAAAAGAGTAAACCATAAAACATGGTACTAAATAAAGCGCCAACCAATTACGACGAGTACAGGCAAGTTCAGTACTAAAATAATTCATAACTGTCCAATTCAATTCGTGAAGTTTGCATTTTTCCAATTTGGCTGAGTGATGGCCGGTAATGGGTGCGCGGGCACGCGACGCGCAACAGGTGGGGAGGCACGGAGCGGAGCCCTAGCGGAAGCAAAACACTAGACCTATGTAGGTGTTAATCACAGCAAGCTCAAATTGAAACAACTCCCGATAAGAATATAAATATCAAAAAAATATTTTAGTAAGTACATATTACCTACTGCATTTTTGCATATTCAGTATAAGTAATCTATATTCGCCAATAAATAAAGAGTATAATAATAATATCGTTTATTTGACAAAGATCAATACATAATATACACACGGCAGTAATTCTTATTTAGGGAATTTAAATATTTTTGAGAGCTACAGTGTATCAGATAATTTCAGTGGTCATCGCACAAGGCTCGCAGGCCTGAAACGCTGTAACCAGAGAGCGATCTGCCGAATTTACTTTATTTAAACTTTGTCTGGAGCTCCGGTTCTGATACAAACAAACACAATGTAAAAAAAAATTACAAGAGAATCTTTGATTTTTTTAAAAAAGAGTATAAAATAACAAACAAGCCAAATCAATTTAAAATGACATAAAAAGTGGGTATGATAGTGTAAATGAGTAGTGTTAGGTGTGTGAAAATGTGTGATGTGATGAGTGTAAACAGCAAGTCACCCAGCAGACGGAAGAAGTTTTTCTGTTTGTATGTAGTTTATTAGGTCCATCAGCCATGCTTTAATAAATGATTTGGCCTTACATAAGGAGATTTTATTTAAGGGACATTTCCTGTTAACGCTATTGTAGCCGCTCGCTTTAATCATCCTCGCAGCTCCCAAACCGTCAAAACACCGCACTATTGAAATACAAAATGGATCCGCGCCGACTGTCGATCGTTTTTCTGTTTTCGCCAAGAAATAATTGGCTATGACAATAGAAGTTATAATTTTTCGGTTAATTATGAAACTAGCTTGCTATTAATAAATAAATTGTTTAACTTTATAATGTACTTTAGTTAATTTAAGCATCTGAACTAACCACACTTGAATTTTTTCGGCCGAGTTTGTCTTATAATTGGCTTAGAACTTACCACCAATTTGGTAGCTCCACTTTTTTACAATCAATAGTTTCTGAAGATTCACACTTTACAAATAAATAACTCAAATTAACACAGGTTCGCACATTTTATAATTAAACCTATATTTATGAACACGAAACTTTTAGCTGACCGCCATTACGAACTCAGTTCTCCAGGTCAAAACAAAAACACTTTTTTCAATCATACTTTCATCTTTGTCACTGAAATAAAGGTTAACCCCATATTAAGACATTCTTTAGATTACTATTGATAAGAAATAACTACACAGAAGCATATATTAAATTAATTAAATGCGTTTAAAAGTCATATGGTGTCACTAAGTAGCCGCTCAACAATACTAACTATTTTGTGAACGATTTACAGCTAACTTCATTATGTGTTTATACATACATATTTGGTATCAATTTGAAGGGTAATATGTCATTTTCAAAATAAAATAAACCTTATAGAGTAGAAAAAAGGTTCAGTTTTGATTACGAAAACAACTGGATGCCTAGGTATCCAAAGTGAATGTTAGGTTTTAGGCAATGGCACACTGGGTGAAAACGTTCACTTGTAGAAGTAATTCGGAAGTAGGTCATTCATTATGAGCTAACTAGCAATGAATATAAAAAAATAATATTTTATTTATTTATTGTCGTTTAAAAAAAACTGTGATGAGATCTCGATAATTTTATCTATGGGTATTTATACCTGCTTAAAATTCTAGAAAGAATATTGGTGATAAGTGATAACATCATTGGTATCAACAACACAACAAAACTATGTGATATTTGGGAAATTATTAGAATAATAAAGAAAAGAAAAATTTTATATTTGTCTTAGTCTTATACTTTAATCAAAGCTTGTGTCCGCGACTTCGTCCGTGAAGATTTAAATTCAAATTCCCTCTCCCTCACCCGAAAATACCAAATTTCATCTTAATCTGTTCAGCGGTTATTGAATCCCGAAACAAATTTTAAGGGTCCCTTTTCACCCCCTTAAAGAATGATTTCTGGGATAAAAACGATCAAAGTCAAAATCAAAATAATTTATTCAATATAAGTAATAAAGGCTTCAACTTTACAAATTACCGTCAAACGATCGTAAAAAACAATAAATATTAAACTTAAAATAACAACACAAAATTGTACATTGTGCATTCATGTTTATTAATATACATGAATACAAATATAAATATAAAATCTATGTCTTTTCTCGGGATTCAAACTATCTCTATAGGTACCAAATTTCATCTAAATTGGTGCAGCGATTTAAGCGTGAAGAGGTAAAAACAGACATAGGTACAATCAAAATAATTTATTCAATATAATTAATAAAGGCTTCAACTTTACAAATTACCGTCAAACGATCGTAAAAAACAATAAATATTAAACTTAAAATAACAACACAAAATTGTACATTGTGCATTCATGTTTATTAATAAACATGAATACAAATATAAATATAAAATCTATGTCTTTTCTTTGGATTCAAACTATCTCTATAGGTACCAAATTTCATCTAAATTGGTGCAGCGATTTAAGCGTGAAGAGGTAAAACAGACATAGGTACTTTCGCATTTATAATATATAAATGGATTAAACCTGCTTTCAAATAAAAAAACTGTATTGCATCGGGCGTAACTACTATTAAATGTTAAAATCACCCAGTATGCCCCCCACGCTATTGATTTTTATTGAAATCACTTTGGACACCTGTGCGTTCAGATGCCACATTACAATTTTAAAATTAGTAATCCAGTGCTTTAATGAAAGGAAAGATGTTAGAAAAGCAAATAATTCAAAACAATAATTAACAATTAATTAATATAAAGCAATATCAAAGTTGGAAACATTATTATTTTCTACAAAAACAATAAAACATGAGTGCTTCGGTTACGCGTACTTCGGCACAGTATTTTATTATGAATAATTTAATATAATAGTACATTATGATATAAGTGCGGTAAGCAGAAAATTACAGCAGAGGCGATATTGCTGGCCCGAGCCGTAGGCGAGGGCTACAAGAAAGCAGAGGCTGTAATTATCATAGCGCACGTATGTCATACGACGTTTTATAACATATTTATGAGGAAAACATATTTTCTGAAAGTGACTGCGTGTTTTTGCTGTTTTTCTAGTGTATAAATCTTTGGTAAGCCAACACGTATTTTTCTTTGGACTTAGATGGTAATAGGCTGTCAATAACATTTTGTGATTCACTTAGTATTTCCGGTGGTGTAGTTCTTCATTACTAAAACTAGACATATTTATTTTTATACTTTCAAAGTAAAAGGCGACTAACGGACTAAAGACTGCACATACCTCCAACAGCATAGAGCGGCGACGGGCTCATCAAAATAAAACTACCAACCCCTCCCTTCCCTTCGGTGTCGTAAAAGACGACTAACGGAATAAATACTGCACATACATTCAACAGCATAGAACGACGATGGGCTCATCAAAATAATTCTACCAACCCCTCCCTTCTCTTCGGTGTCGTAAAAGGCGACTAACGGACTAAAGACTGCACATACATGCTTCAGCATAGAGCGGCGATGGGCTCATCAAAATAATACTACCAACCCCTTTCTTTTCTTGGGTTTCGTAAAAGGCGACTAACGGACTAAAGATTGCACATACAGCCAGAGCGGCGATGGGCTCATCGATATATTACTACAAACCCCTCTCTTCCCTTCGGTGTCGTAAAAGGCGATTAACGGACTAAAGCATAGAGCGGCGATAGGCTCATCAAAATAATACTACCAACCCCTCTCTTCCCTTGGGTGTCGTAAAAGCGACTAACGGGCTAAAGGCTCCCACCTATGTTGTCCATAGATTCAAACGATTAGGAACTAATTTTTAAATTACATTACCGCACTAGTGCGTAGCTTATTACATTACGATGCTGAAATCGGCGTAATAAGAGCCACTTAACGAGCAAATGTGTTATAAATTAATTTACTTGGCCACTGAAGAACTGCTTTTAGACAATCCAGATATTTTTTTGAATAAAATTTAAACTGTCGCTGAAGTTAATTGGCCTTTAACCACAAAAATAAATAGAAAACATTAGACTATGACGGGCAGAACTAACGTATGGTATCGTTGCCAACTTCACATCCAAATTGTTCACAAAATACAGATTAAACCAGTCAACGGTTGATGCGCAACTTCACAGTTAATAAATACAGAAAGGGACAGAACATACGCCTTATGCCTAAATTTACATGCAAGAGCAGGATGAAGCTTTTTTGTCGGCCGCTAGTTTTGGACGCTTTAGAATCCACAGTGTATTGACGGTCGAAATGCCTTGGATGCCTTAGTATCCACGGTGTATGGAGCGGGTAGACATACGGGTGAGAAAAAAGGGGCAAACGCTTGGCAAACGAAGTGCGGACGGCAGGCACAGGAACCTTAGAGATGCGCCTTTTTACTAAAGATTCGTAATCCGGCAAGTTCAAAACCTTCCCATGCTGAGCACAGCCGACCCACCACACGTATAGCTGTCGGACTCAAAGTATTTCGCTTTCTTTGTAAAGAGAGTCCGTAGGATATCGGAATGATTTCTTGAGCATAACTCTCAAAACAGCACGTTGAGCTCTCTCTAGTTCAATGAAGCTAGTTTTACATAAGCCACCCCAAACTCCTATACAATTAATCAGAATAGATTGACACAGTGAGATATAAACCATTTTAAGTATGTCAGGGGGGGCTGACCTTATCAGAGACTTGACAATATGTAACATCTTCTTGAGTCGAGACGAGACGTAAGATACTTGCTTTATAAAGGACAGATTTTCGTCTATGTGTAATCCCAAATATTTTAACCAGCTAGGCCTTTCTACAGTTTCACTGTCGCAGGCAAACGGCATTGGTACAAATAGTTCTGCTTACTATGTCACTTTTGTGCAGAAAAGTGTCCAGGCGAAGAAGCACTGGTTTTGTGAAAAGCCAAAAACGTTGTTTTCTTTGTGTTAAGCGTCAGTAGATTACGGTCAAGCCAGTTGTTGATGAGGGACATGCCATTCTCTGTCAGCTTCACTACATCTTTCCAGGATGAGTCCCGGAAGAGTACAACCGTATCGTCAGCGTAGCATATTATGGTAGCACCAGATCTAGAAGAACGTTTACGTACACTGTGAACAAAATAGGTCCGAGGATACTGCTCTGTAGAACTCCGAAACTTATAGGTGATTTGTCACTATGAACGTTTCCAACTCGTACAGACTGATAGCGACCAGAAAGATGAACTGAAGATGAGCTGAACCAGTTTAATAGAGTTCCCCTGATCCCAAGACTTTCCAGCTTCTTCAAGAGTATCGACGTGGAGACTGTCAAAAGCCTTTGCGAGATCGACAAAGACTCCGATGCAGCGTTCCCTCCGATCTAAGGAGGCAGAAACAGTGTCTGTTAGTAGAGAGACGGCATGCTCCGTGAAGAATTTCCGTCTAAATCCAAACTGTCTGTCCGAGATGAAGTTATTGCTTTCCAGATAATTCACAAGCCGTCTATTGATAACTTTTTCGGGCAGTTTAGAAAAAATACTAAGCAGAGAAACTGATCTATAGTTAGATGGAGTGTCTTTATTACCGTCTTATGGACTGGAGTTACTATGGGATGATTCCAACTTTCAGGGAACTCTACTTGAGATACTGAGATTGAATATGTTTGAAAAGATACGATATTCTATTGTGAACCAGTGGGTTCACAATAGAATATCGTATCTTTTTTATTAGTACTGGAATATAACCACCTATACCAGCAGCACTCTCGTCCTTCAAACCCAATATAAATGAGTCTACTTTATATACGTTGGTTAGTGCCATATAGAACGACGTCGATGGGAAAACCGTAGATTCACTTTTGAAGCTAGTTCTGCCTCTGTGGTGTTGAGTTTTGTAAGGATTTTATCAGCTAGATTTTTACCAGTATTTGTGAAGAACTGGTTTGCAATGTTAAGTGATTGAGTAGGGTCAGAAGTAACCTTGGTGAGATTAGACGCATCATTTTGTTTGTTCGAAATATTAATATATTTTACAGTTGTCTATAACTCTTTAGAGTTGTTTTTGTTAATGGTGATCTGATCCTCATAGTATTTATTTTTGATTCTATATTGGAGTTCGTTAAAAAAATCTGTAACGTTTATATATTGTTTGTTTTATAGGATCAGATGGATTTCTTTTCTAGCTTGCAAATGCAGCCCCTCGTGTGTTTTTGGCAACGTATCAAACCAGGGGTGATCAACTTGTAGTACTTAATAGTTCGTGAGTTCTTGGTTATAGCTTCACTTAATATGCCGGATAACAACTCGACAGCTGCATTGGTATCGTCGCAACTCAGAACAGGGATCCAGTCTACTGTGGTCAGATCGGAAAGCAGACCCTCAGAGTCAACTCTAGGTCGGGATCCTTTAATTACTCGGTGAGATAAGGGTGCAGTGTAAATACCAGCAATAACAATATCGTGATCTGTTATGTTACTACTACAAACCAGCCCCAGTGCCAAATCGGACGAGTGTATGGTCAAGGCATGCTTGGTAACGGGTCAGTTTCGTAATTGCGGGAATCATTTGATGTTCTGCCATGAGTAACGTATAGCTGTCACCCTCTCACATTGACTTTCTTTGAGTAAATCAATGTTGATATCGCCCGCAAGAATAACTGGCTTAAATTTTTAATGCTGTTGAGCGAGGAAAGAAATTGGTTGATATCACTGAAGGAAGGAGAACGATATATGCCTAAGACTAAATTGTCACCTATAGTTATTGCTAAGTATTTTGCATTCATCGCAAATTGGTTCACTAACAGTAGGAGACCAAATATTTTTTATTTAGGCAGTTACACCACCGCTTTTATTACTTAATATAATTCTCCGGTCAAAATAATAACATTGAAGTCTACTTTAAAAGTTGTGTTGGATGCTTCTTATGTTGCATGAAACTCGTCGGAAATAAAAAAAAACCTTTTGTTATATTAACCTTTTATTCTAAAATCAAATTGATATTTCCTATTGGTAAGTACCTACTCTGTACTCTGTACACACACCAATGTTGGTGCAGATGTTAAAGCGTAAAAATTAAAAAGTGGTCCCGTTCATAAATGCCGTAAAAGGCGGCAAAACAGCTTGCGCGCGCGCATGTTTACAAGCGCGTTTAATTAAAGCGCGCGCTATTCACGGCGCGCATTGTGATACGCGCCTACGCACAGGTTACGGACGTCGCCGAAATCAATGCGGCTATTTCCGTGGGGGAGGGTGACACGCGCTCATTATAAAATACTGCTGCTTATTTGTTTGTAGCTCGAAGTAGCTAGCTACTTAACTTTTTTAGGCACCTACATACTTATCTACAGCTCATGTTGATGAAAAAGCTCAGGATCATCTCTGACTTTTGGACTTAGTGCATTTATTGTGTGCTTTTGGGTTACTTTAGCGTAGTGAGTTCGTGACTCGTGTCATCCAATTCATTTCAGTTCTAAAGGATGAATATGAATGAATAAAAGTTTTATTAACAACAACATACAATAAAAAAAACAAAATAAACAATGCCTAATAGGACCC
The DNA here is from genome assembly GCA_963921215.1 of Scoparia ambigualis. Taxonomy (NCBI): domain Eukaryota; kingdom Metazoa; phylum Arthropoda; class Insecta; order Lepidoptera; family Crambidae; genus Scoparia; species Scoparia ambigualis. The sequence continues at coordinate 31,725,614 of OY992513.1, read as the reverse complement.
CGCTCAGCTTAAATTGCGATTAATTTTGAAAAAATAAATCCAGAAATTACTATAACCGTGACGCGTAGCGATGAAAGAATACTGCCACCCCCTCTCTTCCCTTAGGTGTCGTAAAAGGCGACTAACGGACTAAAGACGGCACATACATTCAACAACATAGCGATGGGCTCACCACCTGTCACGCTGAGCACATGTGCAGTCGGTATTTGGTGAAAAGTAGACTATGGTAGAGGACTGGCTCTTGCTGTCCACATTGCCTGGTCTCTGATAGAGTGTATCTACGTAGAGCTTCATGGATGTAGTAAGGCCTATTACATCTCAAATGTGATTTTTTCGTAAAATGCCCATTTTTGCATTTTGTAGTCTTAGAATAATAACACATAGAAAGCGAGCACGCACGATAAATGAGGCCAGTAAAACCAAGCCGCATACTGGCTTGGTACCGAAACGGCCCGCGTCAGTACTAATAATCTTAACTTATCTATCTATCAACAGTTCTAATTCCCTTACTTTTGGGGCAAATCTGATTCCTCTAGCAACATTACTTGTACACTTGTGTGCGTGTCGCCGAGATAGTACGCGTAACTTACTCCTACATCCATTTTTTTCTTGCCTCACGCCATGACAGTTTTCTAATACGAGACTATCGTTCTATGCGTTATTATTCTATGTTTGTAGTAATTTTGCAGTTGTATTTATCGTTTTTTATCGAAAAAAGATAATAAATTCATGCTTAATATTACAAATCTCTACTCTGCGAGAATAAGTTGAGTTCGGACCGGCCGGCGCATCGCATTTTGTAGTAATTTTGCAGTTGTATTTATCGGTTTTATCGAAATAGGATAATAAATTTATTATAAAATCTATATTCCTCATGAAGTAACCATTATTCTGGAATACATTTTGCTCAATAATATTGTCGTAGATAGGAGAAATTCACAGTTAACTTATAGCGATTTTCGAAGTTTTTTGGTTAAGAATAAGATTTTTTTTCTATATAAAATCAATGATATCTACAAATTCCGAGGCCGCTACGCACTATACGACTATACTCGCATAAGAGATAACATTAAAATTATATAATTTCATTTGTTTAAAAGTTTTAGTTCAATCGATGAGCTCGAAAAAGTGCCTTCGCGCATTTTATGAAAATGTTTCTCTGCAATTTTGGGTTTAATTAAAAAATTAAGCAAAATTTACAAAAACCGAGGCCGCTCGACCTATTCCAATAGCTATACTACACTATTCAATAAGTCAAAACTGTTAATGTATTTTTGTTTCTGAGATCGAGAACGCCAAAATTGGCCTTTTTACGCAAAAATCACAGTCGAAATGTAATAGGGCCCTAAACGTCTCGCATTAGAGACCTACAGAATGTACGAGTATTCTGAGTTAGTAGTATAGTAAAGTACTCTATGTTTACGTCCATAATGGATTTTAGTACCTAGTCAGTTACATAGTAACGATATTCAATAGTTTCAGGCAATCATAGAAAAAAAACAATGGTATTTAATTTAACTATAAAGTTAATGTAGCTTTTTCATTTGCTAATTAAGCCAACTCAAAAAAGTTATCGTTTCGAAAATGAAAACATAATAAATTACAGCATGTTCCATCGAGGCTCCATCCAAACATCGCGTACCACTTACGATATACAAAACTTCACGAAGTACGAACTCCACAGCACACGAGAGTCGTTAGCGACTGCGCGTAGCGCGTAATTTTTATTGCGACTATTCGTTGGAATTGGAAGCATTGAGGTGTTATAACTAGACGACACCGCGAAGCAATATTTTGCGCACAGTTTTGCGGCCACACGGACCACAATCGCTAAAGTGTTATCAGGCTATGGGCCGCAACACGCAAAACTTGCTTCGCGATAATGTCTCTAGTCTAGTTTTATTAGCTTATTGGTTAGAAGGTGGTGCCGCGCGGGCTGGTCGCGTCTATTCGTGGCCCCGCCCCGAGGTTATTTAAATATACCGTGACGTGTTGGAGCACTAACACGTCTCCTTGATCCCTATCCGGCTACCCTTCCGTAATAAAAAACCTTGTCGATATTGACACAGTGCGCCAAAAATAAATCGCCCGTTGTTGTTTTTTTTTTTGCACGACTTCTGAAGCACTGGGACTTGGGGGTTATAGTTGTTTATGGTATACCATCTCTAGTTTTGATTTTTATTTGTTTAGTTGCATAATAATCACAAAAAGCTAACAAAACAATAAATTAGGTGATATTTTCTAACATCAGTAAGTATTATTGTTAAGTTTTAAATATCACATTACCCACTGTTACAAAACAGCGCAGAATACCCGTATGGTTATCGTGCTGGTAATGGCCGCCATGGACGAAGGTGACAATTATTCAAGATGACATTCCTAACGTTTTACTTACGATTAAAAAAACTCCAAATAAAAATCTTATGAAAAGTGTATTTGATATTTTTTTGAGAATTAGTTTGTTAAAAAAGTTAGTAGTACATTAAAAAAAAGAAAGCTTTTGCCCAATATTGGAAAGGAAAACTGAAAACTTCTATTACCCTTTGTATCACATTCGTAATAACTATTTCCCGGATAGTTGATTATATAACTTATGTTATTCAACTAAGCTAATTCGTCGTTAGTCTATGATTATTGATTACCTACTAAACTACGATTTCTCGTATTATACCTGAGTATTCTTGACGAGCTCTATGGCGCAGCAGCGGCGCGTTCGGTTTGCGATCTTGCCTAGATACTGTTGGATGTATGTGCAAGCCTATTAGTCCGTTAGTCGCCTTTAACGACACCCAAGGTCGTTGGTAGGATCCTTTTAGTGAGCCGCTAACCACACGGCTCTATAGTACAAAAGTGGCAAAGTAAATATGACTTTTTCACAGGTAGTTAAGGGGGCTTAGGCGGTCAGCGAAAATTCCGGGCCCTCGCGGGTGTTGCGCGGAGCGGGGTTCGCGGTAATTCGTAAGCGCCATTCACACGTTTATCATAAACTTAATAAAAATGTTTAGTTTTTTTGAAATCCAAAACAGTCAAGAAATCGAAAAGGTAAATACCTAATGTGTTTATGATTTTATAGGAATTATTATTGTAAAACACGGTCGTGCGTAGGTAATGTGCATTTATATGAAAATTTTAGAGATATAACTTCAGGATTTTCTTCTATCGAGCAAAATGTTGTCGTATTTTGGAAAATTCAGTGCGAAATATCTAAAATATATTGAATAACAGCTTATAGAAAACTGCCAATTTTTCCGTTTTCACCGCTTTACCCCCCTTAAATGATGATTCACAGGCTGTGCGTTTCAGGTAGACCTTCCTCATCATCAACCTAGACTTCCCTGTTGAGACATTCCCAAAAATCAACAACATGGCGCTCTTAAAAACATACATATTAATATCACGACTATTACCCCTGATCATATGTGCTCAGCGTGACAGGTGGTGAGCCCATCGCCGCCGCACTATGCTGTTGGATGTATGTGCAGTGCAGTTTTTAGTCTGTTAGTCGCTTTTTACGACACCCAAGGGAAGAGAGAGGGTGGTAGTATTCTTTTAGAGCCGATACGCGACGCGACACGGCTTCTTTAAAAAATGTGATAAAATACTTATTACTGTGTCGGTAACGCATGAATATGAAATACCATTGGTGTTCCAAACGTCCATAGTCTACTCGTACGGCAAGCGAAAATAAACCCTAAATACTTATGAACTTAGAGCCTTCATAAGTACTTTAATAATGCTTTCACTTTTTTGGATATTCACAATTCAGCGTATCTTTGATGGCGGAGGATGATAAAACGGCTTATCTCGTAGTACCTAATGTTAAGTAGATGTTATCCGTACTACTAGACTAGTCAACATGATAATTGTGTGCCTCGCACTAACACAAAAAGGTAAATTAGTCATAGAAGTTACGAAAGCTCTATATTTATTAAAGGATGAAATCTTAATTTCTAGCAAAGGTATTAATGGTACTTACTAAAGTTAATTAAATAGAGTATTTTTGCTTAGCAATCCTTCTTTAGTGTTAACTTAGGTTAGCGTTAACTTTTTTAATAAAAAACAAGGGCGTCAAAATTGAAATAAATATAGAAAAGAATGAAAAGAGGTTCTAAACTTCGGTAACAAATGATTTTAATAGTTCCGTAACCAACTCTTACTTTATCTTATCATATTCGAGGAAAGTTAATCGTTAATACGTTTCGTTTCAAAGTAGTCGTATTCATAAGCTTTTAAAGCTCACATCTACACACTGTTTGTCGTCACACAAACGAGTCGCGGAAAATTTCCACAGTGTAGTGAAACCTTGCAACTCGGCGGGGCATAGAGAAAAATCGTCCCATTGAAGAGCGCAGAGCAGGTCGAACAGCCATTTCGCAATCCGTGTGCTCTCAGATCTCTTGGGCCCGTGATCTGTCTGTATGGACAGTGTACACCGCGTCAAATGCGACACAGGAAGTGCTAATCGCCACGCAGTAAGGTGTGTTATTGCTCGTGGATGTGACGCGCGACGTGCCGGCCACAGTAGCGTAGTGGCGAGATCTGTGGAAAAGGCATGCGCGCTCCTATTGATCGCCGCAGTCCACGGATGACTTTCATGAGACTGCGCTCGGCTTGCGTTCGACGTTCGAACTTCAGAACCAGATACAATGCAACTTTTTTAAGGTCAAATTTTGTGGCCAGCCCTCGTGTTAAGCACTACTTACTAAGAATAGCTTATATCGATAAACGAAGTAGTTTTAATACGTAGGTCGGTCTACCCAGTTTATGAGGCGCAGTAACGACGTAATTTCGTGAATTAATTACTCATTGGTTTAAAAATAGAAAATTGTATTTTAACATGCTTAACCTTTAATAAAATATGAATGTTAAAGAGTAAAAGCTATCAATGCTTTTTAATTAGGTAAGCGTAGTCAAGTCAACACACACACACGACTGTTGAAAATATATGACAAATGACATGATAAAAATACTAGGGTTAAGTAGCATGACAGACAAGTATCTATAGGGGCTTGAGAGGGCTAGGATTAGGGAGTTATATTAAAAACTAAAACTTTAAATAATATCTATCTGGCTCTACATTATTTCTCTCTCTCTCTCACCGGTTTCTGTCCAGCGCGTCTCTTACGACCGTGTACAATTTGAAGGACGACAAGTCTTTTACTTGATCGGTCCATCTTGTTGGTGAGCGACCGCGCGATCGTATGCCTTCGATGTTCCCAACCACAATCAGTTTTTCCAGACTTTCGTCGCCTCTGTCTACTGTGTGACCGAAACACAAAAGAATGGGTAGAATGCGTTCCTTAACTTATTAGTAAGTAGGTAATGGGCGGTTTAATAAAACGATTGTTGAGACATGCATGCATGTCTTCTAAGTATATTTCTAATTTTACATTAGCGCATGTGAAAACGACGAATAGGAAAATATACAGTTTGGGTGCTAAGTACAAAAACGGATATTTTTTTTTATAAAAGAGGGAGGCAAACGAGCAGGCTGGTCACCTGATGGAGAGTAATCACCGCCGCCCATGGACACCCGCAAAACCAGAGGAATCGCAGGAGCGTTGTCGGCCTTTAAGGGAGGAATAGGTTTAAGGAAGGAATAGGACTGGGAGGAGGGGGGGGGGGCTCCGGAACCCTCACTGGTCGAACGAAACACAACAGCACCAAGTGCCATTATTTCACGCCGAATATTCGTGAGAGGGTGGTATTACGCCGGGCGAGCCGGCCCAATGCGTGCTGCAACGCAGCGTGGCTCTACCACTCAGTCAGTGTCACTCATTTAGCACCACCCAGGGATCACGTGTAGGGTCTCAAGGGTAAACCTACGGACGCGAGCAACGTTGACCCCCAAATGGCAATTTTCCTCAAAATATGCTTAACACAACACACTACAAAAGTTGTTATCTTCTGAGAATCAAACCTACGCACAAATGTTAAGGAATTTTAACGTAAACATTGCAAATGATATAGAAATAATAACATACTGCTATTTTTTACTTGATTAACCACCTTTTTACAGTTTTATTAGTATTATAAACTCTTAAAAGCTTACAACTAAATAAGTATGCGCAGTTCCGTGCGTGACGAGTGATTCCTTACTTAAAGTATAATATACTTATTAGCTAACTTAAAAATTATTGAATATTGAGGGTAAAACGCAAAAAGGCACTCTGGAGCTCTCCATTTATTTCAAATTCAAGCTATTTAGAAAAATAAAAAAGCAAAATTTTTCATTTCAGATCAAAAAAACAATAAATAGAGACATTTTTTACCATGAACATTCAGTTGCTAAGTGATAATTTACGTTAGACAGATAAACGACAAATACACTTTATTAGGGTTAAGCAAGGGTTAAGATTACAAATTGGTTGCACTATAATTTGGCAGTATATAAATGGCGTTTTGCTTAGATCCTATGCAAGCACGCCTTTGTTCGGTATAGGACAGATTATCTGTCCTACTAACCGAACAAAGGGAATAATTCTGTGTGTCACGAGACACGCAGTTCCTTGTTAAAAAAAACATTGATGGTCGATCGCGTCGTATTTGATCCATAGACCGCAGACCATATTTCACTAATTTTATTATAGTTTCAAGTAGTTTGCCCCCTGTGCGAGTATGGTGGAACTTGCGCAGGGACGTCTGGTACATAGATACCTAACCTCGTCTGGCATAACCACAATTGCATAACCGGACCGATTGGTCGAAGAGGCCAGTACAATTTTACAATTAGTGAAATAAGGCATGAGAGACCCCAGAACTTTTTGCTTGCACTAACGTCAGAACATTACAAAACCATACGAGCTTTAACGCTGTTTCTAGAGTAACAACCCGTTTCTCCGTTTCTTTTTCGTTTTTGAGAAATTCTTGGAAGAAGTACTCACTTCTACAAAAAGCTGTGGAGTTTCTTGCGCCCATTCTTCTAAACAGCTAAAAAAGACGTCCAGTAGTGCGATTCTCTAAGCGCAAACATCGTTAAAGACTTGGTAGCAGCGGCTGCAACAGCGGTGAGCGTGTCATTGGTATTCTTCTTAATAATTTTCAACGCTGTCCAACACAAGTTCCACACGGCTGTAAGCGGCGTGGTAGGAAATAACTTCTTTGTCATTTCTTATAGGTAAAAAATCGATATTTTGTATGTAAAACAGCCTCAACTTGGCCACAGCCGTGACTGCAGCGAACGATGTGGCGGCTGTAACATCTATGATCACAGCCATGCGCGCGCAGCGTCTGTGTCACTTAGAGAATCGCATAGCTGAATGGTAGGCTAAAAAAGTATTTTGGACAATTCTAAAGTGTTTATCAGTTAAGTCTCCCTCGAATATTATGTGAATGACGTTCGTTTTTTTTCTGTGTTGCAGTGTGCAACTTCATAGTGCACGAGCGATGCGTGGGGCAGGTGGTGACGCCTTGCTGCGGGGTGGCGCCGAGCCTCATCAAGGTAACTGATCATTAATCCTACAAAATAAGAAATGTTGAAAAAATTTCTACGAGCAGGACTCGAACCTGCACCCTTCTGACAAACCGGGTCATGTGCTCTTCTAATTAAAGCGTGGATTTTTTTTCAACATCTCCCATTTTGTAATTTGTTTGCAACAAAATTTGCGTTAAAATTATTTAAATAATATTTATAACATTATTCTTTATCCTAACTTATTATAAATGAGATAATGAGTTTGTTTGAATTGTTACGATTTCTCGCCCTAGCCTTGATTCAATGCTTTGACATACAACTCGTAACAGGGTTCGTTTTGCTTGAGAATTCTACTACGTTTATCCCCGTAGAATGCTACGGGGACGAACCTTGCTCGCTTCTTGAGCTCACATTGACAATTTCATCAAGTGTTCTGTATTTAACCATGCTATATTTTCATTAAAATTGTCGAGCAGAATCCAGGGATTCCGATCGACAATTTCAATAAAACGTTTTAACGTCTATCGTATCTCAGAGGTCTTAAAGTTTTTTTCCATAGTGCAAGCTGCTTTTCCACAAGAACTGTGCGAGCTTAGCTAGCGGTGCGCGAGAAAAAATCCACTCCATTTCAACGATGGAGGTTTGCTCAGCAGTGGGAAAGTATTTAAGAGGCTATACTTTATTGAAACTTGAAGCTAATAATTAAAGGTTGAACATGGTTAAAACCTGTGTGGTAGCGACTCATCAAAAGAATACTATCTACCGATCCATCTCTTAAATTGGGTGTCGTAAAAGGCGACTATCAGATTTATTAGACTGCACATAGGTACATCCAACAGCAAAGAGTGACGATGAGCTCCCCACCTGTCACGCTGAGCACATACAGGGTCTAACAAAATCAACAAGCGAACGTTTATGGGCGGTATCATTCTAATATTTCGTACATACATCATTCTAAATACAATGACAAAAAATGGGCTCCAGTTTTATAGTGATTTTTCAAAGTTATGTTTTCTAACAAACTAAATCAATTAAAATAATGCACATCATGAAACATGCTGTATCTTTACTAACACGCACGTCAATAAAAATATAGCTCAGTGTGCTCCGAGTTTAGTGTGCATTTTCGGCTATCTTTGTGTAGGTACGTGTAGTACAGCTGTACGGGTTTGGAAAGGGTGTATTTTTTGGTGAATTATGTTATCATAATAATGTAATATATAATGTTTTGTTGATTATCTCGGTAACGAGCCCGTAGTTTTGGACAAAATTTGGTGAGCATGCTTAGTGTGATGTTTAGATACTCCCTTTAAACTTTCGCTTATTGATATTGTTAGGCCCATATTTAGTGAAACGTAGACTATGGCAGTGGACTTCGTCTGCGGTCCTCATTGCCAAGTCTCTGACAAACCCTCTGGGGATAATATTCCTGAACCTAGGTAGGTATGTATGTATATATGAACGTTGTTACAGAATCCAGTGGCTCACTGCTGGTCCGAGCCCACCCATCACAAGCGCAAATTCTGCACGGTGTGCAGGAAACGGCTCGATGAGTTACCAGCTTTACATTGCATGAGTAAGTACCTACACTCTCATTTGGTTATACATATTATATATACCTATGTATATATATACAGCGTGTTTCTTGTAAGGTGTCAAGCCGATGTGTGGTGATAGGGAACTACCATACCTACCCATTGAACCCCCATGTATGTTCTACGATTTTTTGTAGTTTTCGAATTATAATTTTTTTTTCGTTATTTTATGATTCAACGACGAGACGGCTCTAAAAAAATTATATCTTTTTTTTTGGGTCGACTTTTCTTCGATGTTATATGATATATACATATCTTCTGACTAGTCTTAAAAACTGCCCAACCAAATATGCTTTCATACTAATGGAAAAAAAGATGTAGGTACTAAATGGGACTTTTTTGCTGAAATCGGTCGTTGAACGTGGTAGATCGGAAATTGTGTAATTTTCATCTAGGTATACTAATATTATAAAGAGGAAAGATTTGATTGTTTGTTTGTATTGAATAGGCTCCGAAACTACTAGACCGATTTAAAAAATTCTTTCACCGTTGGGAAGCTACACTATCTCCAAGTGACATAGGCTACAATATATTTTCAAAAAAATTAGGGATCCTTACTAAAACTCCAGTAAATTCCTTACATCGCGTGCGCTACGAAAACTATTGATGATAGAACAAATGCGATGTAGGCGTCGTCACTGGGGTACGCGAGGGGAGTCATTTTGAAAATTTGTCACGGGATCCACGTGAACGAAGTCGTCGGTGGTCTGCTAGTAGATTAATGTTTTATATTTTAGCGTTTTATTAACGCTTAAATATACTTAAGTAAAATTTTAAACACTGAAAAAAGACGACAACCTCAGGCGGGAATCTTTTTTCAGTGTTTAAAATTTTACTTAGGTCTGCTAGTATTTCAATTTTTTTTAGTATCTTTGCATATTCTTGTCTATCAGGAGATTAATTATCTCTTTACGTTTAAGAAGAGCTCAGTTGATACCAATAACATATCTTTCCTCTTTATAATATTAGTATACCACGTTCAACGACCGATTTCAGCAAAAAAAAAAGTCTCATTTAGTACATCTTTTTTTGTATGAAAGCATATTTGGTTGGGCAGTTTTTAAAACTAGTTTTTTCTTTAAGTTGTAAATTCCATTGTTCTAATTAATCCAATTTTTAAATTAGGATCAAAGTTTTAGTACCTTAGGTTAAAGTTAGGAAGAAGATTTTTTTACTCATAAAAGTGCAGTCAATAGGCATTGTATTAAAAAAACATCGAAGAAAAGTCGATCCCAAAAAAAAGATATAATTTTTTTAAAGTCTCGTCGTTGAATCATAAAAAAACGAAAAAAAATTATAACTCGAAACTACAAATAATCGTAAAACATACATTGCGGTTCAATGGATAGGTATGGTAGTTCTTTGTTTTTGCTCCGTGGGTAGTTCCCTATCACCACACATCGGCTTGACACCTTACAAGAAACACGCTGTATGTGTGTATTGCATACTAGCGGCCCGCCCACGACTTTGTCCGCGCGGACACCCTGACATCTGACATCCCTTGACGATCAATTCTTCAATCATGACAATTACAAACACATAAAATAAATAAATAGCCAAATAGGTGATGCGCGTGCTCGACCATACGTTCGTAACATACGTTGGTGGCAAATGATTTTTATTTATGTGATCTAGATTTAGAAGAAAGCCAACTTGATGGAGAGCAATCCCCGCTCCCATGGACACCTGCAAAACTAGATGCGTTGCCGGGCCTTTAAAAAAGGAATATAGGCTCTTTTCTTGAATATTGGGTATGTTTAATCGGAAAGCGTTTGCGTTTATAGCAGACGATCAATGGTGCAACAGACATTGTTGTTAACTAAATAGACCAATGCGAGAGCAGCATGTTGTACCTACCACAAACAGAAAAAGTTTACGGCAGCTGGTGTAGAGCTGCTTTGATGTCGCTTGTCTCTTGTTATTGAGTGCTGCAAATTATGCCTAATCGCAATACTTGTGATATTATTTAAGTTTTAATTTAGTTTTGAATTATTTTTTTTAGCCTTTATTTATTATTTTCTCTTTTTCCCAAAGGAGGCTCACAATATCAGGCAAGGTGAATTTTTGTATTGAGTACCAACACTGTTACTGCTAGTCTTTGAATAATGCTAGAATCAATTAACTTGGATGTCCATCACTTCGTAGTACTCATAATGTGATTAATACGAATGCAAGGTTTTACCTAGCCAGCCAAAATTATATCAGCAAAGTAGCAATTACTGTCATGTCTATCCTTGAATATCCCAAGAATTCAATTTAATGCTAACTACATCGTTGGAAATAGCTACATAAAAAAATCTACCTCATGTGTGTGAGTGCGTGTGTGTACGCTCAACAAGCTGTTTGATACATTATAGATTGTTAGCTGGAATTCTAGTGGATTGAAGACAGGGCTAACTGTGACTTTAACACTAACTCCTTTATATTATTTACCTCACATTAAGCACTCTGAGAACATCATTATCTTTGGATGTGGAGTGCTTTTACGGTCTTCATAGATTAGTCTCCGACTAACCCTTTGGGCATAATTGTCGTGACTGTATGTATGTATATTGGGTAAAGAAGGTTCTGATATGTGTATTATGATATGTGCTCTATTAAAGACTCTAATATAGAATATGAGTGACACATTATTCTTGATTTTTCTGTTTACCATGATTGCTTACACATGGGGCCTTACTGTCACCTCTTAGAGCAGAACTTACTTATTACTTCTTTCTATATATAAATAAGTAAATAAATAAATTACTTAAATTTTATTACTTATGCAAAATTAGTATGGACATTTTTAAAGATTCATGCGGTCTTCAACAAAACATTGTTCTGCCCATAACTTTAAGGAAACACGGGATTTTCACCATGTTTATGGTTTACCGTGGTTGGCATCAAAACTAACAACAAAAACATGGTCGAAATCCAGTGTTATTCTAAAAGTTACTGTAGTGACCATTCGGGTTTAAAATGTCATTGTCCTGCCCAGTATGCGAGTACTATGTCCACGGGGAGTGCGTGGACTTCGCGGCGGCGGACTGCAAAGAGAACGCGACGTACTGCGCGGGCAGCGAGCCCCGGCACGTGCACCACTGGCGCGAGGGCAACCTGCCGCCCAACAGCAAGTGCGCCGCCTGCCGCCGCGCCTGCTGGTCGGCAGAGTGCCTCACCGGCTACCGCTGCGAATGGTGCGGCAGCACGGTCAGTACACAAATGCACCATAACGGTAATCAAAAGAAGGGTTGTTGAGGATGTGGTTATGAGGAAGCGGAAGGGGAAGAGGAATTGTATTGCACAACGAAAGGGGATGCGGAAAATTTATTTATGAGGAAGAGGATGCGGATGAGGAAGGGCAAGAATTAGAAAGTGTGATGAAACAGGCACATTATTATGTGTATTTCATCACACTCTCCGTTTTTCTTTTGTTTATTTATAAAAACAAAGTACCTACGCAGTATTTTATTTATTTATCATTTATTTGTGGCCGGCCGAGATTTAATTCCTCTTAATTTATGAGGAAGCGATAGCGGAAAAGGAATTTTTAACGTTTATTTATGGGGAAGCGATAGCGGTAGGGGAACTGTAATAATTGCGGAACTTCCGCAACACGTGGAAGCGGAAGAGGAATCCTCATCAGCAATAATTAAAAGCTATGAACTTCTTGAAGTAGGCCATGTCTTGCAGTACCTACACCGTTGTTAAGGGGGTCCTGCACGAAATTGTGAAAGTTACGTATTTTTAAGACACTTGTAGTATGCACTGAATTAGTTAAATACATTAAAATAACTTATATAAGTTAGCCTGATCATTGCACAAGGTCATGGCCTTGTTGAAATTTGAAACAAATTCTTTAAACAATAACAAACAATACATAAATCTAATGACTCCTAAAAACATTTATTTTCGACAACTTTTTTAATTTTAAGCATGAAACAATAATTCTTACATGAAAATATTTGCACAGATATTCCGCAGGGCAACCCCTTTTGTTTAAAAAGTAAATTTTTACTTTTAAGCGCCTGAGGGTTTTGCACATTTTGAAGAAAAAAAAATGCTCTAATTAAATTACTAGGTCTGAAACTTCAAAGCAGAATTGTTCTAATTATAAATATCAATATGATTGATTTTGCTTTGAAGTCCATTAAGAGACTTATGTCAGCTTTTGCGATCGCGCGGCACCCTCTTAACCACCATGGGCCAGCTATAATTATAACCTATCCACTTCTTGAATTACGTGCTGTCTCGTGCGGCTTTCGGTATCGTACAATAGAGAATGAAGGACGAACCACCATTTAGTGTACTTAGCACACTAAATGGTGGTTCATCAACCATAAATCACCACCAAACCATGTCAGCGCAGAAGGATGGAGAGTGTAATCAAATATTAAGATTTAATTTCTACCCATCTCTTGTTCGCTAATTGGTTGAAGTACACCGGACCTAACTCTGTATTTGATGGGACATTATAGTGTAAGTTCCCCCGCAGTGCCACGCCGGGTGCCGCGCCCTGATCCCGGAGGAGTGCAACTTCGGCATGGTGCAGCCGATCTTCCTGCCGCCGTCCGCGGTGTCCATCCCGCGCACGGAGGTGCCCATGGAGGCCATCATCGGCGTGCACGTGCGCCCGCCGCCGTCGCAGCGCGACTTCGGCTGCCGTAAGTGTCTGCTTCACAGCCGACGGCGGCCGCGCTTTGCCGCCATGTGCCTCGCAATTCGCGGAGCTTGTAGCCGCTTGTAGAACGACACGGCCTGCTCTCGAACGAACGCTAGTTCAACGATCTTTTCTTCTCCATTAGATTTTGAATCTTTAGTTTCGTCAGTAGATCTTCACTCTGTCACCTCATCTTTCGGATCTAGCTCGGGGTTACGGCGGCCGCAGTGGCGTTCGGGAGCGGGTGGTTGTGGGAGTGGATCGTTGGAATCCAGTCGGTTAGACGGGTAGTTAGCGCGAATCGCGCGGCACATGGGAGACGGTGTGTGCGTGCGGCGACGGAGTGTGAGCGGTGTCTTTGGGCAGCGCGGCGGCGCGGCAGTGCGGGCTGGGCGCCGGCGCGGCTCGTGACGCTGGCGCGGCGGCTGCTGCCCGCCGCCTGCTCGCCCCACGGCGGCGCTTCGCCCCCCTACTCCAGAGGTACCCCGGCATGCTTCCGCTCTTCGGCTCCGCTGCTTAGCCGTTCGTGAATCACATCACGTCTTTGGGAAATGCTGTCGACGACCTGTCTCCCGGTCCCTCTGTCTCACCAACTGTTTTCCAGTCTAGATGGAACGAGCGTTTGCTACGCGGCCTTTATAAACTTAAAGCTACTTACCACGCTTACCATCTCTCGTCAGATATTGTAAAACGTTTCCATTTGTACCTTTAATCACAACAGAGATATTATTTTAAATATGTGATGTAATTTGTGAATGGCTCCTTGCTGCACTAAATGGGTATTTAATGGTATTTACCTTCGTTTTCTAGATATACTTACTAACGTGCATATGTGTGTGGGGGTTGTGTGCGGTTCAGCTGGGACGCACACAGCAGCTTTGGTTGTTTGCTTCCACGGCGTTGGCTTCTGTATCATACTTAACAGATTTTGAATATGCACTTACTATCCAAAGGGACAGTTCAAAGATATTTTTACAAATACGGTTATAAGGCCAAATTGCCTAAATTCTGACGCGAGTGGGCAAGTTGAAAGACCATATTTTGCTGAATCATAAAAAAATTTCTGACTTCGAATCAAGGTTATTGTAAACAATGTGATGATTTATTTATTTATAGCGTTGAACTTTCCCATTTGGCCAATGCTATACTTGAGCTTCGTGAACCAAGACTATTGAGCAATCCCTGCTAACCCATCAAGCTGTGCCGCATGCAGTGTTATTGAAACGCTTATTATAATTTTATTTAATATCTATCAATTAAAGATTACTTAAATAAAATTCGGAATACTTCTAACACTACTTTTGCACATCTCATCGAACAAAGATATGTAACATACACTTCTATCTGCCGGCAATCTTTAATATACCTTTAAATTCAACACCATTTGATTCTATTTTACTTCACATTTTGGTATGAAACTACAAGATAATATAAAGTTTTTTTGCAATTTATGTCATCACATTTCGAGATAATTAGTTGTCATATTAGTTCTGTTACTTTCATGCATAAATAGTATGAATCTTGTAGTTTTGTGCATTGAGATCTACATTCTACTTTTCTGATATTGGAGCTCATCTTGAGAGAGCCGTAAGCCGACCTCAAGAGTACTCATGATGTAGTATTCCACCGGCCTTAAGGTAAACAGACAAACAGAACCACATTATAATATATGTATCGCGTTAACAAATAACTAATCATATTTTTATTGAAGTTATTAATTTGTATTTCTAACTGTCTTTACACTAACGCTAATACATAGGTTTTTTTGTAATAAGTATCTAAACAAATGTGTAAGCTGTGGGCTGATTGTTACATGATAAATAAAAAAACTTGTCTCATTTGTCCAGCCTAAGGTCGTGGACATTTTTTAACAACAGCTGCGAGTTAAACAATTTTTGGTGACCCATCATGATACTGACGTCTTAGACTTTGACTATGCACCGGGCTCCGATGTCTGTCAGTCAAAGTCTAAAGATTTTTATTCAAGAAAAGTCGATTAATAAGCACTTGAGGCTACTTTTTTTACTTTAAATACCGTACAATAGTATGACTATTATAAATAACAAAACATAATAATATACGAGTACCTACTAATAAAATTGTAGTGAAGCCTTTAATGAATATAGTAAAAATTCTATATATCAGGTAAGCAATCGCCCTTCTATACCTATATCAAAAGCAAAAAAGAAAATGTACTTATTTGTTTTAGTAGATACTCAAACAAATTACAGTCAATGTCAAAAATAAACATTGGTACTTACCTCATAAACAAAACAACAACGCTAATGTAAAGACAACAGTATAATTTTGTGTGCTGCTAGTGTTAACCAAATGGCTTTATTCTAGTGTTACGATAATGTATTAGGATGTCGCCATTGATTCGCTAAACAATATTGTGTGACACAACTTTTGTGTTTATGTTTTATGAACCTGCCCTGCTGAGCTAACACAACCTTTTGAAAAACTAAAAGTAGCTTAGAACTATTTTTTCGGAAGGTTGTGTCAGCTACATTCTTCATCGCCTTTTGAAATTAGGTTTAGTCGATGTCTTATAAGTTTGGGATTATCTAGATTTATCGTAGGCTTACAATTGCGACTACCAAAAGATAGTTTTACATTTGTGGGTCGCAGGGTTTTTTTTGAGCTAATGAACTAAATTATATCGAATTGAAACTAATATTGGGGCTATTTGACAAAGATTTAGGATCTAGATAAAAAAAAATTGTCAGACTTAAAGAAAAACCTTGTAATAGACTTTGATCTAATAGCTAAGATCATTTAATAATAAACTATAGTTGGAGTTATCTACAAGGGCAATTCACAGGCAAAGTTCATCCCAAGGTTAACAAGCTTGGGAATTCTAGTCAGAAGTGTTCAAAGGCTAGAGAAATTTTGCCACAATACTTAACAAGCTAAAAAAATGTTATCACAAGGCTGTAATATGTTAGAATTGGTTGTAATAAGCTAGAAAACCTGAATCGCTTAATTTAAGTCAAGAGGGTTGACAAGCTAGAAGATTAGTTTAGTCCCAAGGGTTGACAAGCTACGTTATGAGTTTAGTCCCAAGGGGCTAACAATCTAAAGAGATACTCACATCGATTAGTGTCAACTGCCAAGCTACGTGATAAGTTTAGTCCCAAAAGCTAGAGAAATACATCAATTAGGGCAACCAAGTAGACATATAGAGCAGTGGGGTGACGGGGGGCGCATGTGAGCGATCCGGGTGTTGCAGCTCGCAGCGTGAGCGAGGAGTTCAGCTCGGGCTGCGAGGGCCGCTCGGGCTCCGGCGGCGGCTCCACCGGCGCGCCCGCAGACCAGGACCACAAGCCCGACCACAAGCAGCACAGGGACCGCACGCCTGATGACAGGGACGAAGGTACCGAAGGGAGGGCATATCGCACAATTTCAAATGCTGACCTGTCAAGAATGGACAGTGTAACTTTATTACTGTCTGTGCTCAACCAAGGTTTACTACCTGGGTGGAGCACGGGATACTTGCAGGTCGTTATTGGTCTTAATGTTTATTGTAAGTGTCAAAGAACGATGCCAACAATCCGTTTAAGGGCTTGGCAAAGTATTGTATTAGACTTCCTGCTGTAATGACATGTAAGAAAAAAAAAATTTTGTAGTTTTGAATAAGAGGCAACCTACTAATGAACAGGCTAACTGAGCATTATTAGAAGGTATGGTAGTCAATGGACTGAAAAAAAATCTACAAATTTGTTCGGAGTTATAAATGCCATGCACTAGTTTTTACACGAATAAACTCATATAATAATTAATTAAAATTATCTCTAAGACTTAAACCATAGAATTCCAGAAATTCCAAATCAACTAACATATAAAACACACACAATATATTGCGTGCACCAATTAAAAAAACTCCATCACGTCACACACCATCCTTTCCCGCAGAAGTAGTGAAGGTGTACGACGGCGACGCGGCGTGGTCGCGGCGGCTGTACCGACCTGTCGTGGTCGGCCGCAACTGGAACGAGCGCGAGCTGGTGTCAGCGGCACTAAGGGCCTTCCACGTGGCCCGAGACCCTGAGCTGTTCGAGCTGACAGACGCTCTGGCCGGCGACGAGCCGCCGCTGAAAGACCCTACGCCGCTGGCACGCGTCACACGGCTACCGAACAAGCGGCCAGCGCTCTTCCTGCGTTTTAAGTGAGTTCAGGTTCCTATAAGCATGACCCTTGTCCTCGAACCCTGAACTAAAGTTGATGAGGATTTGACATCCTTTTTTTATTTTTATTTTTTTATAGGAAGCACTTTTTTGCGATGTCATAGTGCCCTGCAAACGTTCTTGCGCTTCAATCAAGTGTCCTTATCCGGCGCTGGATAACAATACGAGCAGTTGACCCTCTAAAATAATTTATTGAGATGTTGACTAAATCATATTATAACCGAGTCCAAAGCATCCAACTACGTACTAAGTATCGTCCCCCTCCCACAGAGAACTAGAGACAGGCGGCGGGGTAGTGCGCGTGTACCCTGGCCGGATCGCGGGCGCGGGTGACACCTTCGTCACCGTGGAGTGTCGCGGCGAGGAGTGCGTCACCGATCTGATGGCCTCCGCGCTGGAGCGATTCGGCCTGGACCCCACCACCGCGGCGAACGACTTCCGCTGCTCGGAGATCTTGTTGGACCGCGGCGGTAAGTCTGCCACCATCATCAGCCAATAAACGTCCCACTGCCTTTCCACATGGACATGGAGAGATAGGGTAGGGCTTAACACCAGCCACCAACACCAACAAAACTGCCACCAGCAGCAATGTATTCCATTACTACTCGTATGTTAATTAAGGTTAGGATGGTACTAGATCCAGTGGAATTATAAGGCATAGAGGTATTTAAGCTTCAGATGATATCCTTGTTGTTGCAAGCGTCCATGAGCTCGAATGGTCATAACTCTCCTTGAGCTATTGTTTCTGTGGGTAGGTCTGAGCTGCAGTGATACGTTAGTAGGGTATGATGAAGATACTACTGAACAGTTACAGCTATTTGAAGCTGGAAGACATAACGGCAGGAATATTCCGGTAGTACTAAACCTGTATACAATCGTTAACGCCAAAAATCTAAACACTTTTTATGTAATGGCTGGTATCGGTGACCAAACTTAATAAACACAAGCCGCTTTTAAGTGCCTCAACTGACATACAGCTGCATCTCTTGCACAACAGTGTCAGAACGGGTGCCGCTTTCAAGTGCCTCAACTGATATATAGATGTTCCTCTCGCACAACAGTGTCGGAACGGGTGTTGGAAGAGGACGAGCGGCCGTGGCGCATCGTGGTGCGGCTGGCGCGCGAGTCAGTGCGACGCATGGAGCTGGCTCGCTTCTACCTGCAGCCGCGGCGCGACCCCCACGGCCCGACGCTCGCGCTGTTCGTCGGCTCCCTGCCCCCGGGACTGTCCGAGAGGAACTACGAAAACATACTGGTGGAGTTCCTTGGGACAGGTGGGGATTTAGGACTGCATTGACAGTATATAGTTAACTCTAGATCTTCTGCTGTTTATCTCAGACATCAAACCAATCGAAGGAATTAGACAGCTAGCAGATGTTCCTTTAATTTCGTATTTCTGGATCGACACAGGCGCTGACAGAACGTTGCTGTAGTTCTTTCTATAATGTAGCCATTCTAGAACTACGAGAACATCCTGGTGAAGTTCTTTGGGACTGGTAGGGGATTTTGGACTGTGTTGACAGTGTGTTTTAAGCAGTTCTCCCTTTGAACTCTAGATATACGCGCCGGATGTTTATCGCCGATACAAAGCCAACTAAAATGGAACGAGGAAAGCATTTCTGTCGCTTGTTGGGTCAGAGAGGAACTACGAGAACAGCCTGGTGGAGTTCCTTGGGACAGGTGGGGATTTTGAACCGTAGAAGTGTCCATACGGTGGACAGTGTGCTTCAAACAGTTCTTCCTTTAATCTAGATCTGGCTGTTCATCTCTAACATCAAACCAATCGAAAGGATAAGACAGCAAGCAGATGTTCCTTTAATTTTATAATTCTGGAGGACACTGACGATGACAGCACGCTGCAGCAGTTTTTCCTTTAATGTAGCAATACGAGATCTACGTGCTGACTGTTTATCGCCGACAACAAACCAACCAAAAAGGGACCAGGGAAGCATTTTTTTATGTTTCTATCCGTAAAGTCAACTTTAACCAAATAAGCTTATGACTGATTTTTCTTCACCAGATAACAAATTCAACACAATCGGACCGATTTACTACGAATACGGCTCGATGGTGATCACGTATGAGGACGCCAGTAAGGCGGTACGCGCGCTCTACGCGCTCAGAGAGGCCAAATATGAAGATAAGCATTTATTAGGTATGTACCAGCATCATCAATTATCATAATTGCGTTTTTTTACCTTTCCCTTTTTTACTGGTATTGTTTCCTTTTCCTGTGTATCTAATAAAAGTTATTATGTTCTTATGAGTGTATACCTACTCCATCGGTTCGTAAGGCAACGAGACGAGAAACCTTATACTTAGAAGAACCAGCAAATACCCATTGATTCTCAATCTCATTGCAATTTAACAAGTTTCATTTAACGGTGGCAACAACTTTGCTATAGTCAGCTCTTTGTTAAAATACCCATAGGATAAGGGTTTAAGATACCACCATTTTTTTTATTGCACACTCCCACAGCTGCTGCTACGCAACACAACCTTATAACAACAGTATAAGGTTCAATTTACTGTAGCACATTGCCATCACTTTAAAAGTTTAAAACACCAGCATAATGATCTGACCCTTCGCAGTGATGCTGCTGCCCAGCATCGAACCCTCGATGGTGCCGACGGGCGTGAAGCCACTCCTGGTGTTCGTGAACGTCAAGTCAGGCGGCTGCCAGGGGCTGGAGCTCATCTCCTCATTCCGGAAGCTGCTCAACCCTTACCAAGTGTTCGACCTGGAGAACGGCGGACCATTGCCGGGGTAAGTGGCTTTTATAACCTTGGAATAACAAAAGATAGATAAATTCTTTATTGCACATGCATTAGAAATAGTTTTTACATGAGATCTTAAATCAAGTATGAGCAAAGGCGGTCTTGACGCTGAAAGCGATCTCTTCCAGACAACCGTTGATTTATGGACCCAAGAAGCAGAAAGACAAATTGCTCAAGTATTAGTAGATAAAAAAAAAGTAAATTAGTAGATAATAAATCAAAATATATTTATTTACAGACATACATACCTTCTTACCTTTCTTCGTTTACCTTCATTCTCCTTCCTTACCTTCGTTTTGCCTGTAAATAACTCAAGTTATGTAATTGAATTAAATAAAGTAATCTTTTTTTCTATCTAGAACTTGTTCGTACTGTATTTTGGTTTGCACAGAAAGTGCCACTTTTAACAGTGTACAACTTCCATTACTTTTTGTTTAAATTACGTATCTCGCTCCACACATCTGTATTTCTGTCACGACACCAAAAATACTGGTTGTCTGTCAGAAATCGCTATAAAGCGGTAAGACCGTCAAATAGTGGTGTTCACATTTTATTTGATGTTTGTCGTATTACAATAAAAGTATTATCAATCTATCTCTTAAAAAAATTAAAACAAATATAAAATAAACTCAAATTTTTTTTTTAAGAAAGTTGACCTACGGACTTGTTGACTGACAATTGAGTTGAACCCGTCGAGTGTTTTGTTAACACCGGGTGCTACTACAAAGGCGATTTCTCGCGCGCTTTGTTAACATCATGTGTTAACGTAGCACAGCACGCCACTGGCGTTCAAATTTTAGGTTCGATTGGCTCTAGCTGTGTTTCCGTTAAGCTTCAAAGCGCGCGAGAAATCGCGTTTGTAGTAACACCCGGTGTTAACAAAAACCTCGACAGGATAATCATTCTTAAGGTATACACTATTATAATAAAATACCAAGTACTATACTAGATTTACCTTTAAATAAGTTTAAGAATCATGTAAAATCTTGTTTACTTAGGAAAGGTTATTACACAGTCAAGGAATATTTAGACGACAAAACAGCCTGGTTATAATAATATATTTACATTATTTTTTTCTTAATCCATTATCTTTATAACTGATTGTATATTTTGGTAACGACATGTTGTTTTGTAAATGTCGTTACTTCTATATTATTTTAAAGCTGTGGAGTTTCTTGTGCCCGTTCTTCTTTACAGCTAAAAGACTTCCTGAATGGGTTTGCCCATCCATCCAAATAAATTTAGACGATTCAAAATACTTATTTTAAGTTTATTGAATAAAGACATTTTGAGTTTGAGTTTGAGTTTAAGTGAAATAAAGTAATAACGCCCAAGCAACATTGACATTACTCACGGCGCAGGTTGTACGTGTTCCGCCACATCCCCAACTACAAGATCCTGGTGTGCGGCGGCGACGGCACCATCGGCTGGGTGCTGCAGTGCCTCGACAACGTCGGCCAGGACTCGCAGTGCTCCAACCCGCCCTGCGCCATCGTGCCGCTGGGGACAGGTCGGCTACCATACATAGACACATACCCACATCACTACTACACCCAGGGACTGAAAACGGTTACGGTATATAGTTATATACCAAAGAAATTGTTCCTGACGGGTATAGTCTAGATGTGGACTGTATGTTCTTCAATAAACTCGGTTCTTGATTAGTGCTTCTTTATTCTTCAAGGTGGGGTCCGGAGAGCTTAAATTTTTTTTTATCTTAAATAATGGCTTCGTGCGATCAGCATATTTAGCCAGTGTCAAGTTTTTAATAGTAATTATTATTTTCTTTACATTAAGTGGATGTTAATGAGTGATAATGAACATTTAATGGT
The DNA here is from genome assembly GCA_963921215.1 of Scoparia ambigualis. Classification (NCBI taxonomy): domain Eukaryota; kingdom Metazoa; phylum Arthropoda; class Insecta; order Lepidoptera; family Crambidae; genus Scoparia; species Scoparia ambigualis. Next base: position 31,703,166 of record OY992513.1, on the reverse strand, counting down.
AAATGATTTTCTCCCAAACCTCTCGAGACTAAATAAAGCTGTGGGACTTTATTGAGGTCTCACACGGACTTCTTGAGAGAATTTGAAAAGTGATGTTGTACTGTTTTGTTTTATTTGCAAACACTCATGCACGTTCACGAACACTTAACAGTAAATAATCCACCATTATTTCACATTAATATTCGACAAAACACAAATTATAGAAAATAATACAAAACTGCAGATGTGACGCTTCACTTTCCCGCCAAGAAGTCTCTAAGGTTACGTTACCGGTATAAAAAAGTGTAGTGTTAAATAGAGGTAAGGCTGTACCGTTATTTAACCTTTATGCGGTATCGGTACCGAAATACGTTGCATTGGCAGTTGCGGGGCGCGGGGTGAGGGGTTTTGATATCGAGAACAAAGCAAACTAATGCAAATTGATGAGAAAAACCATGATATTAGACGTTTATACCTGTAAAATAAAGGAGATCATTCGGGCTTCATACATTTTTGGGCTTTTTAAGAAAGTGCCGGCCAACAAAAAAAAATAGTACGTATTGTTAGAACTAGCTATTTGGAGTAATAGTTAATATGGCACAAAAGTTGTAGGATTGCTCAGAGCCAAGTTATACAAGTTCGATGATTCATCATTTTCATACATTTATTGATTTCTGAAAGTGCTGGGACTGGGAAACATAAAATAATGATAGATATTGCTAGAACTAATGATCTGAAGCAATTGTCATTGCAGTGCAAAAGCTATGGGGTCATCATCAATTCAGTTTATACAAAAAAAATTAGGAATCAAAAAACAGTATGAAAATGATGAATCTTCGAACTTGTATAACTTGGCTCGGAGCAATCCTAAAACTTTTGTGCCGTATTAACTATTTTCCAAATGGCTAGTTCTAACAATACGTACCATTTTTTTTTGTTGGCCGGCACTTTCAGAAAAGGTCCAAAAAAAATGATATTCTTTACGGTACCGAAATAAATTTGGATATCGGAATATTCCGGTAACCGTTATTTTTCGGTATGACGTCATACCGCAATATAAAGATACCTACCATATTTTTTGGGTTATTCAGTCCCTGTCTACACACATGAAAAGAGATGGGTTGAATTGGTTCTTTTAATAAAGAGGCGCCACCACACAGCACTCTCATTATCATTCACCTAAGGCCGGGTTTCTACTGAGGCAAAGCTGAGCGAAGCGGAGCTGAATTGACCAATCACGATTGGTCGAAATCTCCGCTCCACAAGATTTCGAGCATCGTAATTGGTCAATTCAGCTCCGCTCCGCCTCAGTGGAAACGCACCCTAAAGCGTCCTACCGGACTTCTTGAAAGTGTAGCGTCATGTCTGCAATTTTGTTTTATTTTGTATAATTTGTACTTTGTCGAATATTAATGTGAATAATGGTGGATTATTTACTATTAAGTGTGTGTGAACGCGCATGAGTGTTAGCAAATAAAACAAAACAGTGCAACATCACTTTTCAAATTCTCTCAAGAAGTCCGTGTGAGATCTCAATACAGTCCCACAGCGTTATTGAGTCTCCAGGGGTTTGGGGGAATATCATTTACCATTAAACGTTTATTATCACTCATTATCATCTACTTTATGCAAAGAAAATATTCACTTGAATATCTTTTTTGACACTGGCTAAATGCGCTGATCGCACGAAGCCATAGAGAAAAAAAGCGTCCTACCGCTGGTCACAGGCCTTCCCACGTCAACAGCACATGGGGACATTGGGCCATTACCCACTACGCTAGCCCAATGCTAGTTGGTGGGTTTAGACCGCGTTTCAACGACTGGCTATGGCTTTTTAGCGTGCTTTCGATGCACGGAGAAACTTGAGATCTTTTTTTTTTTAGGTAGGACCTTTATACTCCAAGGGTAGGGTAGGTAATAGACACATAAAACATCATTGATTCTATACATTTCAATATTGTAAAATGCTGAGTTATATACCTAATAATGTTCAGGTAATGACCTGGCGCGCGTACTACGCTGGGGTTCCGGGTACACCGGCTGCGAGGACCCTTTGTCGCTGCTGCGTGACGTCATCGACGCCGAGGAGATCCGCCTGGATCGCTGGACAGTGGTGTTCCATCCTGAGGACAAGCAGGACGAGCCAAAGGAGCTCTCCAAGCAGCTGCCAGGTCGGTACTGCTGATCTACAAAGGATTAAAGGATGCAACGTGGTTATTTACACTTGTCGGGAGAAACGTGATTTAAACGTCTTGCCAAAAATATACTTTTAGGTTATACATAACCTCAAAGTTTCCTCAAAAGAAAAAGTGAAGCTTAGAGTTATCTAAACTTATGACTTTTATTTCATTTATTTATTTATTTATTTATTACAACACATAACAGATTACAGTCAGTAAGTACAGTATTATTGGAGAACTTAAAATAGGATCAGACTATAACCCAATAAAATGCGTCTGCTACATGCTCTATGGTTACAAGTAATAAACGTCACAAAACAAACAATATAAAATTGAATTAAAAATAAAAATTAATTAAATCAACATAATAATTTCGATTATTATGTTGATTTAATTAATGTATTTAATTAAGATATTTCATTCAAAATATGTAATATTGAATAAACAAGTCAAGTGTTAGTCAAAATAAAGTTACCCTCTAGTGAAATAACAGTAAAGTTTGCTTTTCTTAAAAAGCAAGACCTTTTTCCGTATAATTTTTCCATAACCGTGTCGCGCAGCGGTGAAAGAATACTACCACCCCCTCTCTTCCCTTGGGTGTCGTCAAAAGCGACTAACAGACTAAAGACTGCACATACATCCAACAGCATAGAGCGGCGATGGGCTCACCACCTGTAACGCTTAGCACATTTGCAGTCGCTATTTGGTGAAAAGTGAACTATGGTCGAGAACTGCTTTTGCAGTCCTCATTACCTAGTCCCTGACTAACCCTTCGGGGATAATAGTCGTGATTATATGTATGTATGCAAGACATTTTTCAGCATTTATGTTTCATAATTCAATATTAAGTTTTTTAATTCTATTACTAAACATAAACTAATATTAAGTTAAAATTGTCAAAAGATCATATCCCTTAACACCATAGCATTAAGTGTCACAACCCATCAAAAGTAGGCATCGTCCAGCTCATGTGTAATGTGACCGGTGACCGTCCGCTCACGTTGCAGCGTCTGTGACCACAGGATCGCAGAGCGAGGACAACTCGCAGATCCTGGTGATGAACAACTACTTCGGCATTGGCATCGACGCCGACCTCTGTCTGGACTTCCACAACGCCAGGGAGGAGAACCCTAACAAGTTTAACAGCAGGTGAGATTGCATCATCACAAATTCTGACACTAATTTTAAATGTTACACGAGACAACTAATTCAGTTAAAATTATACTGATTCCACTTTTTAATATAACATAACTACGAGTTATGTTTATATCAAATACAAACCATACCTTTAAAAAAAGATTAAGTATTCTTGGTTGACACAGAAAACATATCGACAGATATTAGTCTAAGTGAAACTTTGAATAGATGTACCATAAAACCATGGTACACCTATTCAAAGTTTGTGTCTGTCTGTCCTGTGGAATAGATACTGTTCTGTGCTTATGTCGATCGGACGGTCCAGTACCAGCCACGATCTATCAAATATCTGCCTTTTCAATGATAGTTTATGCAACCACCATGGCTGTCGCGAACGTCGTCAACGCGCAATCAGACTTTCTTGTATCATGAAGCAAGAAACATGACTGTGAGTGAAATTCCAGATTGCGCAACAAAGGCGTGTACGTGAAGATGGGTCTGCGCAAGATGGTGGGGCGCAAGATGTGCAAGGACCTGCACAAGGCGGTCAAGCTGGAGGTGGACGGCAAGCCAGTGGACCTGCCCGCCGTCGAGGGCATCATTATACTAAATATACTCAGGTAAGCAATGGTCCATGTGGAAAGGCCTATGCCCAAGTGTGGGACAGTGAATAATTATGAAATTATACAGCAGACTTTGGTTTTATCATGGCGAGAAACGCAAGATATTTATAATTTTTTTACACTATAACACAGAAATATAATTAAAGTACAGATATGGCACCGATGCAGAATAAATTATTGCAATAACATTAATAGACCTGCCAGTTTTTGTTAGTTTGTAGTCGGCCAGATTGAATTGATTAAAATTGAAAATGGCTGAAAGGACACTAACTTTAAAAAAGTATTATGCTTATTTTGCCTCCTTATAAAAGCATAGTTATTCTTATTATTTGTTATCAGTAACACCTGCATTCACTACTCACTTACTTTAAAAGCTTTCAAATTCGACAACAAACTAGTAAGACATGTTTAAACTGTCATACTCACACACTTATTGGGAACAGCTGGGGGTCAGGTGCCAACCCGTGGGGTCCAGAGAAGGACGACCAGTTCAACAAACCCAACCACTGGGACGGCATGCTGGAGGTGGTGGGCGTCACGGGCGTCGTGCACCTCGGCCAGATCCAGTCCGGGCTGCGGGGCGCCATGCGGATAGCGCAGGTATTGCGATTTATCCGGCTCGAAGGACCGACAGGCGGTAGCCCTGCTTTGTCTCTGCTTTCTCTCGAAGGACCAGAAAGCGGACATGGTTAAAACAGAAGTTCTTACTTGACATTTGTCAAAATAAACTGTGATAGTACACTTTAAATATTGTAGGTTTAAAAAAATTATATTACTGCAAAATGGAGTAGTACTGGATACCGCAAAACTCCTGACTATAATCTTCTTGGCGTATGAAGACTTCTTTAATAAAATGTAAAGCTATTTTTGACCATCATAACCCTCCGGTGTAAGTTGAACCCTACATCACTTTAAAATGTCAAAAAAACTATTTTAATATTTAGTAAAATTATATGCCATACGAGTTAGAGCTTTGAAGGTCGCAAACACTATCTCCTACACAAAAACAAACAGTTTCATCCACATTTCCAAGGGTACAGTTTAACCGATTATCTTACCATTGAACATTATAGGGTGGCCACATCAAAGTAAACCTGAAGAGCGAGATCCCGGTGCAGGTGGACGGCGAGCCGTGGGTGGCCGCGCCCAGCGAGGTGGTGGTGCTCAAGTCCGCGCTCAAGGTAACGCGTCACAAGAGTCGGGAGCCGCTGGCCATCGCAGCACTTTGTCAATGCACTCGACAGTTTCGCAAACTGAATAACGTAAAAACGCGCAAATAATGAAGATATTATTTGTGTACGATTGTTTTTTGTCACTACATACAAAACATTAATTATACACAGGGCTTGGAACCGGTACCGAAAATACAGGTAATATATCGGCAAGTACCGGTATTTTCCATTTCCGTTCCTGGATACTGATTCTACCGGTATAGTACCTCAAAATTACCGGTATCTATCTGCGACGTTGCCAGTCCGTTTGTCACGTGATATGCAGTGAACTCTGTGCACTGCGGCCTCTGCGGCTGCGGCAGTGCAAAATGCAGTGCAGTTAGCCCATCCAAGCGCTATTTATTTATCTACTCGGTATCTCTCGCTCGCACTAATGAATTTGGTTACTTGGTACCGGTATAAGTACCTGTATTAAATCTGTATAATATCGGTACTATAGTCTGACCGCTACCGCTGTACCGCGCCTTGGGTATGCGAGCGGCAAGGCGGGGGGGCAAAACAGTTGCTCCATTTTGTCATTCTGCCGTCAGTGTCAGACGCACATGAGATAAAATATCTAAAAATGGGTCGTGAATTATCTCGAGATAATCAAGACTGTCATTTTTAAAGTGGCCGAATACAAAAAAAAGCAAACAAAGAAAGTTTATATTGTATATTTCCAAGAATTAAAGATTTATTTCATTTATATTGGTTCTTTAATTGTACTTATCTAAAAATCATACTGGACAAAAACGGATTGGATGTAATTATACTCGTAAATATAAAGCTTCAATAAACTGTGCTTCGATATCGTAAGATCTGTCTGACACTACGAATCTCATGTGAGTTCATGCTCTTTACTTCCCACTCCCCCCACCACCCGCGCATACCTAAGGCGCGGTACAGCGGTTGCGGTCAGGCTATACTACAATTCTTCTACAATCCTACTCACCGGTACTCATCGGCTTACCTATATTATGAATACCGGTAACAAATACCTAACGGTATTTATTTAAGTCAGCGGTACCGGTAATTGGAAATACCCGTATTCCAAGCCCTGATTATACGTAACCAGCGCGGTTAATGCATAACCGATTTCAACATCCAACAAACGACTTCTAACAAAATTTACTCATACTTTTTTTATCTAAACTGCCTCGGTGGCCGAGTGGTCAAGCGCTCGGCCCGATATCCGGAGGTCCCGGGTTCAATTCCCAGGTCGGGCAAAATGTTTTCGGTAAATATGTCGGAAATGGTAGTTTATGATTTAACGATAATTATCCAATAGTTATTTTTTATTAAAATAATTTGGACTTAAATATTTTCTTTTTACAAAATATTTTTTTTGGATTTTTTATCTCCGAAACACGGGCGGCCATGATTGAGCTTCATATGACGTCACATTTCACAAAATTATCAAAAACTATCTGTCAGGATTCATGATAAAGTTCTATATTTATTGAAATGTGACGTCACAGAGCAATTAATGTCAAGTGACCAACAGTTTTCGCACAAAATTTGAAATCAATAAAGAAAAATATGTTTTTTTTTTCGAGAAAGAAAATAGTGTACGGGGTATAAAATAAGTGTTTGTAAGTTTTTAAATAGTTTTTCGAAAACTGTCAAATAGCCAATTGTAGCGAATGGCTTGATTTCAATGATGGAGGCCTTTGCCCAGCACTGGGACAGTATATAATAGGTCAAGGTTCATAAGACCGCCGGCGGTCGGGAAACAAATGATTTTCAATTGTGTCTGGTTTTACGGTGCTCAAGGAGTTAATAATGACTAAGACAATGGGTTGCACATAGAACAGGCTAGGAACGGGCCGAATGGCATAAACAAAGAGATGAGATAGATCAAGAGAAAGGCTGAAAATGATGAACGTTGATGATGAATGACTTTTAATTTAATACTTTATACTATCATCGTTAAATTAAACTTTGAAATGAAATACAATGACAAAGTGCTAACGTGTCCAGCAACTTTTGACGATGTCTGTACGGCCGTGTCCCGTTTGCATGTGCTCGCTTCTGCTCACTCCGGTCCATTCGATTTAATGCCTCGGTACTTTTCGCAAGTTCCGCTTGATCGACTACAAATCATAATTATCTCCTACATACATTTAACGTATCAATTATGGGTTTTTACCAAACAATCTATATACTGTATACCTACCTTATAACCTACAGTAGCGTGTTGTGTAAAAGATGACTTGTAAATGTGGATATACCCAGATTTCTACTACCCATACATCCAGCATGAGTGGTACTCAACCCGTAATTAATATGAAATGTTAATCAATAGGAACTTTCTTCGCCACATTGGATAAGGTTGAAATTCTATTCTGCTTAATCACTTATCTGTACATACACGTACGCACGCTATGCAGAATGGAAATTACATTGTCAGCCTATCTGTATCGACGTTACACGTTAAATGTAAAATATCCAATATAGATTTTAACCTTAGATCAAGCGGAAGTTTGTTTGATAGTACCTAATTTAAGATATTCAAAATTCCCGAGTCACGTAACGCCCGAGCACTCAAACTCCACGCAGCACCTATTCCACCAGAGCGGCGCCCGTCGCCACGCGAACATTCGTGCGTGCGTTCTCGAACATGGACGTTAGCACGAACGCTCGCGAGCGGCGGGTGCGGCCCTGCCGAGCGTAAAGTTTGATTTTAACAAAGCGACGACACGTAACATAGATTTGACGCCTAGATCACACGTTAAGTCGTATTTTTACAAGTGAAAGTACATTGACAGAAATAATCAAATTTTTTAATGAAATAAAACATAAAGGCTTAGGTCACAAAAAAAATGTGTTTTGACAAGATTTATCTCATTTACAATAAACGAATGGAAAAGTGACGAACCTGTCAATTTACTATCACAACAATAAAATACGACTAACCGAGTCGTCGCGCGGGCGAGCCGTCATAGCTTGCGCGGCGACTCGGCGGGCGAGCGCGCGGGTGAGCGGGGGTGAGCGGACGGTGACCGGGCGCATGTGTGTGTTCAGGCGACGATGCTGAAGAAAAGCAAGCGCGGGGGAGGGTCCGGAGGGGGCGCGGCGGGCCCGTGACGGCGCCGCGCCCCGCTCACCCGCGTGCGCGCTGTGCAGGCCACCATGCTGAAGAAGCGCGGCAAGGTGCGGCGCCGCAACACCGAGCCGGCGCTGGCGCCGCCGCCGCGCCCGCCGCCGCCGCCCGACTCCTGAATCTGGCTAAGCGAGCGCCTCATCTAACGCGCCGCGCCGCCTCGGGCTCAAGGCGCGCGCTGCGCCGGCGCTCGCTCGCACCGCCGGCCGCCTGCCGGCCGACCGTGTAAATAAATTATTAACAAAACATTAATATATACTAAAAATAAAAAATAAATTTATAGTCATTAGTTGTTGTTTTATTTTTAGTCTGATATGATTTGAGAATGTGTAAAAAATAAATATTGAAATATGTAATGAGGTGTTTTCTTTATGTAGTTTAACCTTCCGAGTGTATAAGACGAGGGCATCGGCTATAAAAATTAACATAGCCTAGTATTAGGTATGTGTTTGTGAAAATATTAAGTATATCCCCTCGTCTGTGGCATGACTCCTAGAGCTCGATAACAATAGAAATTCTATTGTCTGGTATTTCAACAGGTGACCTAATAAATAAATGAGTAATCAACCACGATAACATGGCATGTCCCTCTGTTGGCACTGCTAGTAAAAGTGTGGTAACATATCTTTACAATGCATGTTTGTGCTAGCGCAAATGTGTGCAACTTTAGGCCAAACCGCAACAAAAACATGAATCTGTCAAAAATCCCGAGTCACGTAACGCCCGAGCACTCAAACTAACTCATTCATGAACATACGTGCGTGAACATGGATGTTAGCACGAACGCTCGCTAACGGCGGGTTACTCTTTGATAACGCACACACACACGTTGAAAATAATTGATAAAGGGGCATTCCATGGTACCGTGGTTGATCTCTACACAGTCCAATACAGAATCATGGTCAGCATTGATTAGAGCCACATAGGAAAATAAGGCCCGAAACACACCACGATCAACGCCTGCATGTGATGTTAATGACTGCAATCCAGAGGAGTACCTCCGCCATGCTCTTTCCGAGCCAGTCATCTAGAGATGATCCGCAAACAACCATCTAGTTAGCTTTAAAATACAAAAGACACTTTAGTTCGTTCGCGTTAAGAATGCAGTGACGTCATACTTGTCCGCCCGGCCTAGCCACGCCCTAGATAGATAGATAGATAGATAGATAATACTTTTATTGTAACATAATCACAAAAACATGTACAATGCATTTACATAAAAAAGAAAAACAATGTTTAAATTTGGCGGTCTTATCGCTTAAAGCGATTTCTGCCAGACAACCAGTCGGATGGAGAGAACTAATATACTCTAAGATCGGAGGTGCAAACATTGAAAATATACTTAGTTACACAATTAAAAGCAAAAAAAAAATAACATTATAAAATAAATAAATAATAGGGTTTAATAAATTTATATACACACACATATATTAAATATACATAAATATATAATACATAATTATACATACTTAAACCTAAGTCTCAGGTAGGAAGTAGCGGACAACGACAGCTATGCAGCAGGAAAGGTTTAACGGGAAAAGTAGAAATTTTTCACGAACTCCTTAAATGCGTGTATGGATTTCGCACGTCTGATCGCCACTGGAAGCGAGTTCCAGAGACGAACAGCTTCAACGGTGAAGGAACAATCGTAAAAGGTAGTGTTGTGAGACGGGAATTTAAGGGTTAGATTTTCTGATGACCATAACGAGCGCGAGGATGAACAATAAAGGAAACTGAAATGTTCCTTTAGATAGGTGGGATTAAACAATGTGTTATATAGAAAGGAGAGGATGTGAGTATTCCGGCGAAGATGAATAGGAAGCCACTTGAGTTTAGAGCGGTACTCAGAAACATGATCATACTTTCGCAAGCCAAATATGAATCGAATAAGTACAAAGGTTTATTTAGCTGGTCCTCCGTGAGATCAAGATAGCAGGCGTCAGCATAGTCTAAAACAGGAAGCAGCAGAGATTGTGCTAGCGCAATTTTAGTGGCAGTGAGCAGTGGGTAAAAAGTTACGTAATCTTCTTAAAGTTGCCGATGACGCGTAAAGCTTGCGGCTGACAGCTTGCAGCTGCGGCCCCCAGCTCAAGCATCCGTCAATAACAATACCCAGATTTGTAACAGATTGGCTGAAGGGGATGGCCACTCCATCAAAGTCAACCTTAGGAAGGTTTTCCCAGTTGACCTTGGAGAGCAACCTAGAGCTGCCGACTAGAATAGACTGCGTTTTCCCAAGATTGACCTTAAGTCCATAGGCTCGACTCCATTCAACGATTCGTCCCAGGTCCGCATTGGTAGTCAATAGCTTCGGCAAGATTACTCAGTGGTGTCTTGCAATATATCTGCAAATCGCCCTAGGTTAGGGCCTAACCTAACCAATCAAATCGTTTTTAATTTGGAAAGTCAAGTTCACATAGTGACCGGTTGAACGGATACTTTTGAACGCAAAACGCAACGGTTATGTCCCGTGCTTTGTGTTGTGTAGGTACTGGTGTGTAACTGAATTAAGTTTAAAAAATAAATAAGTCGAGCAACGTTACACAAATTATTATTTTACCTCACGACCCGATTTCACCAATATCAAAATTACACGAGAATAGCCGATTATTACCCGAGTAAATTTACTACCTAGAATTATCATAACTTTAACTTGTATTTGTATTATCATACGAATGAGCGTATTAACCACCAAAGCATAGTTGCAGTTTATCTCGAACGAGAGCAAAGGCGCTTTACACTTTTTTATTTTCTGGGGTAACATTGTTTGTTTGACGTGACGTTTCTGACGATGGCATCAAAAAAAATGTTGTTGTTGTTAATCTTCTAAGTAATTTGTTCTTTCCTTGAACCATCTCGGGCGTGGGCCTAAAATAATCTTCATCACTACTATCAGATTCGTCAATCAACAATCTCAAACGACGCGGCATTTATAGATAGGTTACAATATTAATTTGAAGGCTGCTTTAAGAATAGGGGCTAATTTACTCTAGTGTAGTGACTTAGGATAAGCGTTGGTGAAACGTAAAGTTAATTTACACGAGAGTAAATAAGGATTTATTCTAAGAATAAGAACAGAATAACTTACTACTACTAACTACTTTGGTGAAATTATTCGTAAAAATAAAATTGTTCGGTAATTCATAGCGTAGAAAGAAAAGTAATCTATAACGTGTTTAAGTGCTTTAAACAGAGAGATTTTAATAGACACTGGACGTTATAAAAACAGCTACTGCATGCGGTGTGTCCGAGAGAACAGTTTATAATATTAAAATTAAAAAAATATATTAAAAATGTATTGTATACCGTACTTATTTAAATTTATTATATATTAATGACTTTATTTTGATTTTAGACAGTTAAGTGTACTTTTATAAATCTATTAAAATTAATCTTTAAAAATATTATTTGTTTGTATTTTATTAACACTACGGTGAAAACACCTTTACCCTACATTTGCACTGATGACGTTACTGCATTCTTAACGCGAACGTAGTATAGCAAAGTTACCTATACTTTGGACAAGACTTGGAGAACACAGTAAAGTCTCTGTATCAAAATGATGCCGTAGAAAGTAGTTCATCGTACGGACCACCGTACGTCAAACTATACCCCAAAACGACAAGATTCTGTTTTGAACTCAACTGACTCAACGACAGCACCAAAGTTAAAGTTTTGTTTAACCTGAAGTGTGTACAGACGCCAGCACTTCAACCTTTTTTTTATAAAGGAAGGAGGCAAACGAGCAGTCGGGATACCTGATGGAGAGTAATCACCGCCGCCCATGGACACCCGCAAACCCAGAGGAATCGCAGACGCATTGCCGGCCTTTAAGGAAGGAATAGGCTTGTTTCTTGAAGATTCCTAAGTCGTAACGGTCCGGAAATACCGCCACCGAGAGCTGGTTCCACAACTCTGTATTCGAGGCAAGAAATTTCGTGACCTATCACAAAATGTCTTTCTAAACTTCATTTTGAACTTTGTCGTTACTAAGTTAAGGATGACTATCGATTGGAGAAATAGGATAGTTTTGGATAGGTTGATAGGACCATAGTGGTTCGTGCTTGGGATTATGTACGTGAAAACTTTGGGCAGAGCACACAGACACACACAGACCGCTCGTAAAACTGACGGCCGTTGCGGCAGAACGTTCCTTGAATGGCGACCTCACCGGTAGATGCATTGCAGGCAGGCCTCCAACAAGGTGTACCGACATGGTAAATGTCGCAAGTAGCCGCTAGATGCGAGCAGCACAAGATCGGACGTGGTAGAGATCCTTGGGGAGGCCTTTATCCAACAGTGGGACTTCTTTCGGCTTATGTTGATGAACAATTAGGGAAAGCAATCCCGATCTCGTGGGATCCTTGGGTCGAGATCTCGTGTCATTTTTCGAGATCAATCCCGAAGCACAATATGACGAGGTCTCCTAGAGATTGACGAGACTGGGCGGCTGTAGTTAACGACGCTGTACGACAGTGTTAAGTCAGTTAGGGAATTTTCAGCTGCTGCGTACATAATTCAAAATTTCAAATTCATTTAGTCAATTTAGGCTACAATAATTGAGCACTTATGAATGTCGCTATGCCATCGGTCCAAGTCCTAACTATAGGGCGGGACTCGGGAGCCTTGTACTGAGAAGAACCGGCAAGAAACTCAGCAAGGGCATTTCTTTTCTCCCTTTCTTTTACAGCGTCAATACAAATTGGAAAATGCACTCCCTATCATAGAAGGACATATTCCATTACGTATCACCAAATAAGAACTAAGAAGAAATAAGAAGTGCACATGTGCTCAGCTTGATAGGTGGTGAACCTATCCATCGCCATCGCCATCGCCGATTTGCCGTATCTATGTGCCGTCTTTTAAGCCTGTAGTGTCATTTTACGGCACCAAGGGAAGAGATGGTTATGTAGTATTCTTTGAATAGTGAGGCGCCACCACACAGCTCAGCTCAGACTACGAATAACAAAGCTGTCGTCTGACTATATAAGGTGACTGCTAGAAACTGCAAGAAACTTCAAGGGCTGGCCAGGTCAAGTGTTTTAAACATGACAAAAATGACAAAAAAGAAATTTATGCTTTTTCATTTTTTATTAATTAATTAATTTTATGAATTTTAATTGGATAGTCTATGAGTAGGTATCTAATTTATTTTAAAGCAATAACATAAGAAAAATAAAATGAAAAACAATAAAAATAACTATAACGCGCGGGCAGCGGCCAGTTCTAGCAGTCACCATAAATAAGTTATTATAGGTAATTATGAGGCAGGGGTGTTAAACCGTGACAACAACTCTCATACTATTAATATTCTGTGGAAGGTAAGTGCAAGTTTAACTCATAATTAGATTACGTTACCGAAAACTTCTGTGGCTGACTGAAACTCAGTGAAACTCACCTTGTTTGCCACCAGGAGGCGCTCATTTAATAACCTATAAATTTTCTGTAACGTGATCGAATCATAAACCAAACTAGCACTAAGCAAGCACTCTGAACTGCATAATATAGTCACGTAGGTATATAGTATGATTGAGCAACTTCTAGGTCGACCTCTTTTCGATGATATTAATTCAAATACGTTTCAGAAGGTACAAAATACTACGTAACTAAAACTTTAGTTGTCAATGGAATCAATCGAAGGGTCCTGCGGAGTATACGTACATGACGATATTCTCTGGCACACGCTCTACGCGCACGCACAGTAGTACGTACGCGCGGTCAACATGGAGCGCTAGCGAATAACGCTAAAGGTGATCGACCGGAAACTTCCTCGATTGTACATAACTGATCTTTACGTATCAAACGAAAAAGCCAGCCTTCCGGCTATTAGCTTCATTTAAAAAAAAAAAACAAAAAAATACCCTTTTATTTGAAAATAAAAGACTGGTTATTTAATTCAGAAGCTTTATTTTTCCATAGCTTAAGACTAGTTTCACACAAATGATAGACTGGGTAGTGATGTCGTTCAAAACATAACTTTATTGACCGTTAAATAGAAGATAACTTATTAGCAATGATGCTGATGGTTAGACATCAGCTGTCGTCTTTAAGACATTACTAATATAGATAAAAGCTTAATAATTATTTATAACCAAGCAACAACAGAACAATTATAGCTTGACAACTCAACTGTGATCTCATGCTATACAGGTCACAGTTGTATGATTCATAGCGTTGTGTATTAACTTTGATTTTTATAAAATTTGTTTTATATTTACCCTTACCGAAAAATACCCGTATTACAAAAATATGTTTAAATTTCGAAATACACTGGATGGAATAAGGTCTCGATAACTAGCTTTTCTTTATAAAATTACCAGATAACGGTTTACATAAAATTGTATCAATATGAATACAATTTAAAGATTGTTAAAAATAATTTTGCCGGATTTAATTGACAACACTTACAGATGATGAATGGTGAGAGTCAATTTGTTATAAATATAGTAACTCTACGCTGCTGAGGTCTTATTCACATCGAATACGAAGCAATTTTTGTACTTCATCAGTCACCGGTACTCAAAGTCAAGTTGTCAAGTAATAGAAACATTTAACTCCTCAAAAAATATTATCGCGGTAAAGCGACTCTATTTTTATCTACTTTTAAATATTAATTACTTATTACATAAGACAGAAAATAAGCGCTCTGTATTCAGTTATCTAAGGCAGGTTGCAGAGGCACAAGAATAAAAATAGATAACCTATCAAAATCTCACATTGAAGGATTCATTAATTATTTAATTATTATTATTATTGCTTAAAAATCATCAACCTTGAAAGTAAACTTTATAACACAGACTATATAATATGTAGAGATGGTTTTAAACGCCTTAGAGCTAGGTGCTTTACCATATCGCTATTGTGGTTGTCACAAGTTCTTGCCAATTTAATCAACACTACTATGTACACCAAAGTAAGCCTTATTCAATAACTACGTTATCAACGTTTGAACTATAATTTTTATGTAAATTAAGGAAAGGCTTACATATATAAGGGGACTGCTAGAAACCGCACAAAAATGACAAAAAAGGAATTCGTGTTTTTTTCATTTTTAATTAAATAATTCATTTTGTGAATTTTAATTGGATAGTCTTTGAGTATCAAATTTATTTTAAAGCAATAACGTAAGAAAATTAAAATGAAACAAATAAAAATAACGATAATATAATAAAAACTTATTGTTATTAAATAGTAAATTGTCTTTCAGGACAATAACATGATTCGTTTAAAGTGGCATTTAGTATAGTATAGATAGATCTCTAAGTTTACAGGTGTTGCATAATACTCTTGTCTCTCTCGCGAAAAGGCAAGCGTCATTCTATTGTTTAAAAATGTGCTTAAAACATTTAGCATCAATTATTTTCGCTACTCTGTCTCGGACAAAGATTCCCAAGATGGTTTTGGAAGTGTTGAGGCCGAGAACATAAACGGTTCAACAAGATCACTGGTCAGTGTTTATCCTAAATCTAATTCAAGAAATGAGTTGTACTACTAATTCAAAGCTCTTTATGAGCATTTATTATTCAACAATGTTAACTTTTATGCCACATTCAATTAATAAAATTAGTACTGAGTAAATGATCTGTCTATTCAATATTAGATTGACGCACCTCATTTAGATATGTCACTACCAAAGAATACACAATGTTATTATTTAACATACATACATTTAATGACGACTATTATCCCCGCAATGAGTCAGTCCTCTTCCATAGTCCACTTTTCACCAAATAGCGAATGCACATGTGCTCAGCGTAAGAGGTGGTGAGACTGGTGAGTTCATCGCCGCTATATGTTGTTGGATGTACGTGCAGTCTTTAGTCCGTTAGTCGCCTTTTACGACACCCAAGGGAAGAGAGGTGGCGGTAGTATTATTTCACCGCTACACGACAAGGTTATTTAAAGTAACATTAGTGGGTATATACCAACCCGCATTGGGCCAGCGGGATGATGGCCCGATCTCCCCTCTCTATGTTGTGCGTGTGGGAGACCTGTGCCAGCAGTGACAAGTTTATATGATGATGATGATTATATCGGTTTGGTAGTTGACGTCTAATTCCCCGAATGTCTAGTCGCCATACATCCATTCTCCGGATGTCAAGTCGTCATACGTCTATTCCCTGAATGTCTAGTAGATTAGTGAGCAACGATTATACATTGTCTGTACTAATTTAACCGAGTCGCGTAGCGGTGAAAGAATACTACCACCCCCTCCGTTCCCTTGGGTGTCGTCAAAGGCGACTAACGGACTAAAGACTGATATTTCCAACAGCATAGAGCGGCGATGGGCTCACCACCTGTCACGCTAAGCATATGTGGAAAACGCCGAAACCACTTCCAAGTGGACGGCCTTTGTGGCCAAGTACACAAATACACACAAATATACCTTCACAACCCGGGCGTCGATATTTAGTGAAAAGCGGATTATGGTAGAGGACTGCTTGTGCAGTCCTCATTGAATAGTCCCTGAATAACCTTTCGGGGATAATAGTCGTGATTATATGTATGTATACCAATTTAATCAATGAATATCTGTAGTCTTTGGTAGTGCAAAACAACAATATTTATTTATTTATGGTTTTTCGTAAATTCAATTAAACTATAATTAATGTGTCAAAGCCTTGATTGAACCTACTCTATAGTGCAATATAAAGTCGTCTACTCTTAACTCATGCGATAGTTGTAAATGACCGAAATTCGCGTTTATAGTAACAACAAAAAGAAACAGATTTCAATCGGGACCACAATTTATTAATTTCGTTTGGCAAAAAGCACCTCTCGTACTAGAACTTGTATACAAGGTGGCATTGAATGTAATGCGGACATTTTTAGTACAGTTCAGTTAAACTTAAATTAAATAATATATATTTAAAGTGCAATTCTTGTTAAAACATTAAAAATTACAAGTTAGTATCCCGGTAAAGAAAATATAATATTAAGTAGTTTCCACCAACTGGCGGGACATTCCCAATTACTACGCGTAAGTGAGTGTCGATTCATATGCAGTATGATGCAGACATTTGTTATAATATTAATTAATTATTTTATTGGGGAATTTGCAAATACCTATATCAAAATAAAAATAAATAAATAACTTTAAAATCAAAGAAATAAACTTTAAGGTGAAAGAAATAAAGGAGAACCGGTACTTTCCATAGAAAAAATGCTTATTTTGGTATACAATTGAATTTGGTCATAAAGTCAAGCTAATATTATTTACCTAAACCAAGTATTGTCTTATTTTTATCGAATCGCGGATAGGAGTTATTAAGTTATTAATATTTTTAATATGGAAACACTGAGTCATCAAAAGGCAGACATGTTACTTTAAAAATGTCTAACATGGCTGCATATACCATAATTCATTTGCTTTAAAAAAAGTGAAATGTCAACAATACCGTCAAGTCATGTTTGATTTGACAGCTAGCGGCTGTACAACTGTCATTTGTTGACAGATATTGGCAGATAGATAATGAATTACAGATTAAAAATTAAAAAAGTATACAAGTTAAGCATAAAACGCCGGGTCTCCTTTCTTTTAACCCTTTAATAACTTTAAAGCCCGAGCTGAAATTATTTGCACTTCATTCAATTACACCCATTTGCAATTTGATTTTATAATAAGTGTGCTTACTATGAAATTCGATAACACTGTACATTTTTCAATTGCACAATAACATGTTTAAAGGCGCCGAGTAAGGCATTAAGACAAAACGAACTTACATTAATGACGACTTAAACGTGAGGTGCACCATTTCTCAGTCGATGTTACCTGAAATAAAATAGCACATTAAAAACAACTTTAAAAACCGGAAAACTGCGAGTCGGACTCGCGCATGAAGGGTTCCGTACCATTATTGCATATTTCAAACGTCTACCTGTTGCCGTTATTAATATCGAGCAAAAAAACGGCAAAAAAATCACGTTCGTTATATGGGAGACCCCCTTACATATTTATTTTATTCTGTTTTTAGTATTTGTTGTTATAGCGGCAACAGATATAAATCACTGTGTTAAAATGTCCACTGGCTAGCTATCACGGTTCATGAGATACAGCCTGGGTCACCAGAGTAATCACCGCCGTCCATGGACACCGCAAAACCAGAGCAATCGCTAAAGGGCCCGTCCTGTGCCTATCATCATCACCATCATCATCATCACTATCATCCTTATCAGCTCACCTATGGATAGTAGGCGAGCGGCGCGCTTGCTTCGGCCGTGTAGTTGAGCACGCGGCTTTAGCTAAGGGGCGGGAACTTGTTGTTGTTAAGAGGCCTATCTCTACATCTCGACTGTGATTTTTGCAAAATATGGCCAATTTTGGCGTTCTTGATCTCAGAAACAAAAATACGTGAAAGTTTTGACTTATTGAATAGTGTAGAATAGCTTTTGGCTTAGTGCGTAGCGGCCTCGCTTTTTGTAAATATTGCTTTACTTTTTAATTAAACCCAAAATTGCAGAGAAAGATTTTCATAAAATGCGCAAAGGCACTTTTTTGAGCTCCTAGATTGAACTACTATACAAATGAATTAAAAAAATAGAATGTTATCTCTTATATAGTCGAATAATGCGTAGCGGCCTCGGAATTTTTAGATATCATTGATTTTATATAGAAAAGAAATCTTATTCTAAACCAAAAAACTTCGAAAATCGCTTTAAGTTAAATGTGAATTTTTCCTATCTACGATAATATTATTGAGCAATATTTATACCAGAATAATTGTTACTTCATGAGGAATAAAGATTTTATAATGAATTTATTATCCTAATTCGATAAAAACGATAAATACAACTGCAAAATTACCTACTACAAAATGCGATGCGCCGGCCGTTCGAACTCAGCTTATGCTCGCAGAGTGGAGATTTGTAATATTAAGCATGAATGTATTATCCAATTTCGATAAAAACGATAAATACAACTGTAAAATTACTACTAAATGCAAAAATGGGCATTATACGCAAAAATTACATTTGAGTGTAATAGGCCTCTTAAGCTCAAACTGCGTCCTGTGCCTATCACCATCACCACCATCATCATCATCAGCTCACCTATGGCTAGTAGGCGAGCGGCGCGCTAGCCTCGGCCGTGTAGTTGCGCACGCGGCTGTAGCTGAAGGGCGGGAACTTGTTGTTGTTGAGCTCGAACTGCGTCCACTGGTCGCGGCGCGCGCACACTGCGTACCGCCGCCAGGACAGCTGGCAGTTGCGGCGGGAGCGCACGTCGCGGAGCTGCAGCTCCTGACCAACGGTAATACGCGTCACTATGAAATAGTTCATCCAATACAAGCCTTCACAGGTACTTATTGACGTCAAAACGAATAAAATTTTAGTCAACTAAAATTTTGTTGGGTGCCATTCAAGTGTATTACGTAAAAAAAGCATGCTAAGTTTCATTAAAATTGGCTTATAGGTTTGTAAAAATTTGAACTTTGAAGTTCAAACCGAAACCGAAATACGTTAACCTTCATAAATTGACCTGCGTACGTTCACACGCCTGCTCAGATCAAGCTATCCAAAACTATCAAATTTCTCTAATCGATATTGATTCTTATACCCTAGTGACAAAGTTCAAAATGTATTAAAGAAATTTGAAATTTTGTGATAGGTGGAAGTGCTGGCGTCTGTACATTCTAGAATTGGCTATTTGACAATTATAACAAAAAAAAATGAAATATGTCGGATATGGTAGTTTATAATTAAAAAATAATATTTAAATAGTTTTTTTTATTAACCCAGCAATACTTAGCGTTTCCATGTGGACACATAATTTGTAAAAAACTAAGTTGACGATTATGGTCACTTTGAGTATTTTTTTTGGTACGGGAATAATATGTTATATCTGTCAAAGTATCAAATTACACTTCGAATTACCAACCGTCAATATTGCGTACAAAATAGTGTTTTTGGGAGAGTCCAATTTTGAAGTTATGGAAAAAAAAGAAGAAAGTAAACAGTAAGTATTTTTTCATACAAATTATTCTCCCGACTAAATGCTCTTTGCATAGGCTTGTGACCAATAGTGTTATCTTACGTTTACAAATATAATTTGACTTAATTTTATTATGTAATCAAGTTTTATCACTAATTTGTCTTTGTGTCCAAATGGACACGCTAAGCAATTGCATGAGCTAACAACGCTTTGCTTTGTTTTGTCACCAGGTACGTAGATTATGGAATATTCAAAAACCAAAGGACTTTGAACGAAATTTTAAATGCTGTAGAATCAAGCGGATGAAGATGATGCAGAATTCAGACCAGTGCCTAATTCAATTTTTTTGCTCCTCCAGAGCCCTCGGTTTTGATTGATGAAGATTCTGGAGATGACAATGCTAGTGGCCGGATCGATAATTTGAGTTCCAGGAAGTTGTTGGCAGAGACTGAAGTTCGTTACCGAAACGCGATAAATTTGAATACTGGACCAAACTTTGACGACCTTGTGTGTAAAAAAAAAGAACCTAGATTCGTGGGGTCTTGGAACTTTTTTAGGACATTTTCCAGAGCAAGTGCCAACTGCTTTAAAAAAAAATGTCTGCAATCGAATTATTTGACCATATAATAGATGACGGTCCCGTTGATATGTTGGTTTTTCAAACCAACAATTATGCAACTTTTCATTTAATTTGTCATAACTAACGCTTAGAGTGTGGACAGTTGAGACAGGAGCACTTGGTTAGATTTTTATACAATAAAACAATTTAAAAAAAAATTATATGCGTATTAGTGTTTATAGACTTTATTTTGAACTGAATTATATCAAAATATTTAAAAAATGCACCGCAAAAAGAAACCGGGCATTGCTGGGTTAAGATAATTTTTAAGTAAATATTTTATTTTTACAAAATAAATTTGCGATTTTTGTCTGTGGATCAAGACCCGAAACACGGGCGGCCATGATTGAAGTTCGTGTGACGTCACATTTCACAAAATAAACAAATACTATGACAGGTTCAGAGAAAAAATTTGTTTGTTTATTGAAGTGCGACGTCACGGGGCCAAATGTTACATGACCAACCGTTTACGTGCGAAATTTTAAAT
Source organism: Scoparia ambigualis (assembly GCA_963921215.1). Taxonomy (NCBI): domain Eukaryota; kingdom Metazoa; phylum Arthropoda; class Insecta; order Lepidoptera; family Crambidae; genus Scoparia; species Scoparia ambigualis. The sequence continues at coordinate 31,681,898 of OY992513.1, read as the reverse complement.
TAATGAAGAAAAATATATATTTTTTTCTATTATATAAAGCTTTTGCGAAAAAAAAATTGTAAGAGGTGTAAAATAAGTGGTGTCTCCGTTTTACTGGAGGGCGGGTAAGTAAAAGTTAGGCGCAGTGGACTGTATGAGCGGGGGCGGTTATCACATATACTCGTATAAATATATAGAAAGGGGCAGTTTAAACGAAGGAAGCCAAGGGCGGCGGTTACGGCCTTCAAGTGTTCCCCTGAGCGAAATAAGCAGCAACACTAACCTGGTAATCGGCGTCTTCAGCAACCAGGACTCTGGCAGCTAGCTGCGGCGGCGGTGTGTGGCGCGGACTCGCGCGGGCGGAGCGGTTAGCGGCGGTGGCGGCGACGGTGTTCGCGGCGGCGATGAAAAGCGAACAAGCGGGAGCGGGCGTTCAGCTCAGCGGTGAATTTGCAACTGTCAGATGACAGTCAGAGGAATGCTGGGGCGCGCCGAGAATCGCTTGTGCGGACGGTACACCGATAACCATTTATGGTGCTACTACCCTCTCACACAAGGAAACAAATAAAAGCGCGCAAACATCCTCCCCGGCTTGAAAATACTAGGGATTTTCGAAACCATAAAGCGGTATAGAAGTCTCTCCATCAGAGAGGATGAGCGGAAATACAATTATAGCGGGTAATAAGCGGAAATATATGTACATAAATATGTTGATATGAAGCTAAGTTAAACAAAAATATATATAGGACTACATTGGGATTAAAATAAACTAAATAAGTGCAGATATAACTGTATTAACTATTGCGTAGGCAGTGGGCACAATTTCACAACAGGACGTTTGTACGTGCCAGTTGTTGTCCGTACAGAAGCGACGCGAACTACTCCGTCTTTCCCTGGGAAGACTTGTTCTACAATGCCAGTAGGCCAGCGTAGAGGCGGAACATCGTCTTGGTGAATTAGTACGAGAGTACCGGGGCTAACAGAGACGTCAGGTGTATTCCATTTTTGTCTTAGTTGCAGGGTGTGTAAATAATCTACACGCCACTGCTTCCAATAACCACGCACCAAATTATCTAGCAATCTTTTACGAGCGGAGAGACTAAGCGTTGTATCCAGCTCACACGTGGGCAGTGACTGTAAAGGAGTAGTTTGCAAAAAATGAGCGGGAGTGAGAACAAAATGCGGCTGATCGGACAACAAGCATAGCGGACGCGAGTTTAAGATACATTCAATTTGCGTTAACACAGTTAGAAGCTCTTCATAACAAAGCAATTGGTTACCAATGGTGCGATATAAGTGAGTTTTAATGGATTTTATATTAGACTCCCACAAACCTCCCATGTGAGGAGCGCGAGCGGGAATAGTTCTCCATTCAATTCTGCGGTTACTAAATTCGTTTTGAAAGGCGGCTGAGGTTTCATTAGAGGATAACAAACCATACAATTCGTCCAACTGTCGTTTTGCTCCAATGAAATTTGTTCCGTTATCGGAATACATTATGGATACTGGACCTCGTCTAGCAAGAAAGCGTTTAAATGCGTCTAAGAACGTCTCCGTGCTGAGATCTGAAGCGATTTCAAGATGCACTGCCTTTGTGGTTAAGCAGATGAAAAGGCAAATGTAGGCCTTTTGGCTCTTGACGCCACGTCGACGGGTTAGTGTAATGTTGATTGGTCCACAGAAATCTACCCCCGTATGTGTAAAGGCTTTAGCTTCTTGCACACGAGCTGGCGGGAGACTTGCCATTATAGGCGAAGGATGCTTAGGCGCAGCGTGAAAACAAAAATTACATCCTCGTATGCGTTGTCGAATTATATTGCGAGCAGAAATTATCCAATAGCGTTGTCTTAACAAAGACATAACAAGATGAGAGCCAGTGTGACAGTTGGAGCGGTGGCAGTCATCGATAAGAAGATCGACGATGTGATGACGTCGCGGCAGTAAAATGGGATGTCTATTACCGAAAGGTATAGCAGCGTTGTTTAATCGGCCTCCCACGCGGAGCAACCCGTCACCATCAACGAACGGATCAAGTTTTCTTAAAGAGGGAGAAGGTAAATTACCTTTATTTACATTTTTTATATCCTCACAAAAGTGTTCATGTTGCAAAAAACGGAGCAGAGTACGTTCTGCTATTTCTAAATGAGAAACTTTAAACCGCGCGGACTTGGGTATTTTTCTTATAAAGCGTAAAACATAAACTATTATGCGTAGTAATTGTTTCCAGGATGAGACCTGGAGAGCAAGTTCAATGAGCGGATTCTGAGAACTTAACGTTGTGGCAAGCGTAACGGAAGATTTAATTTCAGGTACATCTTCGGTCTGAGAAGGCTCGAAAGGCACAATAGGCCAAGCGGATATAGGGCTATGAGTCCACGTTGGACCATGCCACCACAAAACATGATTAAGTATTTGAGAGGGCAAAAGGCCACGCGAAACACAATCACTGGGGTTCTCAGTCCCAGGTATATGGAAGAAGCGATCGGGAGATAAATTATCCTGTATTTTACTAACACGGTTGGCAACAAACGTTTGCCAACGGTGCGGCGAAGAGTGTATCCACGATAACGCGATAGTAGAATCAGAAAAAGCGAATATATCTTTTATAGGATAACGATTGTGTAATATGTGGTAAACTTGATTCATTAGCTCAGACAGAAGCAGAGCGGCACATAACTCGAGCCTAGCGAGTGATATTGTCTTTAGCGGAGCGACTTTAGACTTCGAACATACTAACTGTACGGATACGTCGCCATTAGGATGCGTAATGTGTAAATAAATGACACCGCCGTAAACTTTCAGGCTTGCGTCACCAAAACCCAGTAGATATACAGTACAATCGGTCGAAATTCCTAAATGCCGCGGTATTTGTAAATGCGATAAAAGTGGTAATTCATTTTTAAATTCAACATAACGGTCGATAATTGGTTCAGGCGGTTCCTCATCCCAATCGATTTTAGCGAGCCACAATTCTTGCAATAACAATTTAGCATAAAGTATAACAGGCGCGACCAAACCTAAAACGTCAAATAAGCGGGCTATTGTAGAAAGAATTGAACGTTTAGTATTAGTCTGCGGCGTCTCGCCAGTAGTGAATGTGAAAGTATCCGTCACCGGCAACCATTTCAAACCTAAGACCTTTATAGTATCACAGCCATCTGAAAATTCTATAGCTGCGCGGTGTGACTCAGGCAACTGGGTAAGGAGCGAAGAGCAGTTACTGGCCCATTTCACTAAGTCGAATCCCCCAGATTTAAACAGTGCGATTAATTCGTGCGCCAACTGAACCCCCCCTCCTGCGTATGGACAGAGGTGGTCAAATCGTCCATGTATAGGTCCCGCACTGCTACTTCAGCAGCGCGAGGGAAGCGATCACGTTCCACTTCGGCAAGTTGTCGCACCGTGCGCATGGCCAAGAATGGACTGGAGCGGAGACCAAAAGCAACCGAATTAAATTGAAAAACACGAATAGATTCGGTTTCATTAAAGCGATATAATATTTTTTGATATTTGCGGTCGGTTTCCGTCAACATTAGTCGTAAATACATTTGTTGAATGTCAGCAGTAATAGCTATTTTAAATTGACGGAATCTTATTAAAAGCGTAAATAAATCTGCTTGTAAATTAAGCCCGGTGTACAGCAAATCGTTAAGAGATATACCTGTGTCAGTTCTAGCGCTCGCGTCTAAAACTATACGAACTTTAGTGGACGTCTTCTCGGGACGAACCACAGCGTGGTGCGGAATGAAATATCCGTCAGCTAACACGGAAGGGGACGAGGGCAGCTCCGATAAATAACCCTTCTGAATATAATCCGAAAGTATATTGTTATATTCCTGACGCAAAGCAGGAAGCGAGCTGAATTTGCGTTCGAGTGACGTTAACCGACGTCGAGCCGTAGTGTGCGAGTGCCCTAATGTTGTGTGATCACCCTTAAATGGTAATGACACAACAAATCGGCCAGAAGGGTCGCGCGCAACCGATGATTGATATAACCTTTCACATTCGCGATCGTCCGAACTAACATTATTTTTAAGCGTAGGTACTTGCTCAAGTTCCCAAAATTTTATTAAACTATTATTTAAATTTTCATTTAGTAAAGGACCAAAGGACAACGTCGTATTAGTCAGTTCCATTGTAGATATTTCTCCAATAACAATATAACCAAGCGTAGTTTCAAGCGCATATGGTGTTATCTGAACAGCGTTCTTACGATCAGCTGATCGCGACGGCGGCGGCGTGGAAATAATTTTATTTCCAAGTATTATGTGTGGAAACATTTGAGCGCCAAGTATAGCATCAATGTTCCCAGGAATATTCCACGAATCGTCAGCTAACGGTAAGTTTGCGAAATTATTAATAAAGTCTGACTTAATAATTTGCGTAGGCAGATAATCTGTAATTTGATTAACTACTAAACAATACAAACTGTATTGAGCATCCGTATAGCGCGATTTAATCTTGAGCGGAACGTATCCTAAAATAGGTGTACTAATCAGTCCTACAGTTTTTATGTTAGTGTTATTAAGCGGTGTAATTTTTAAGTTTAATTTCTTACAAGATGCGAGCGTTATGAGATTGTTTTGTGAAGCACTATCTATTAAACACCGTATAATAGCGTTATTGTTATCAGAAGTAGGCACATAAACTTGAGCGGTTGGCAAAACAGTCGTATTATTCTTAATCTGAGCGCGCGCGCAGCTATCATGAACTGCGAACGTGCCCTCCGTGTCGCTGCTGTGTAAACACAAGGACTCGCGCGGGCGGAGCGGCGGCGGCGAGATGTCTGAGCTGGCGGTGGCAGGCCTATTATTATCTAACGGCGCAACACCGGCGGGCGGGCGCGCAGCCGTGTCAGCAGTGTCACGCGAGCGCAACATCGAACCGGTTTCCGTATTAAAATGTAAAAGCGAATGATGACCCTTATGACATACGCTGCAAGTATTACGCGATTTACAATAAGACGTCGAGTGTTTAGCGCTTAAACAGTTTATACATAACTTACTTTGCTTCACGAAATTAAAACGATCCTTAACCAGTAATTTTTTAAATGCGAGACAATTAAATAATTGAGAATGATTGGACATATTGCAATATCCACAAGTGGAAGCGGGTGCCGACATTTGACGGTTATGATTACTGGTTAAAGCGAAGGTATGCGACATCTTAGTTACTGATTGGCGAGGTAGATTTCGAACTTTCGACTTTAAATTAACGGCGGTAGGTTCTAAATTGTTAACGGTCGACGTTCTCTCGAGTATTTTAATATGATGACGAACAAAGTTAATTAAATCGTAACTGTTAGGAATATCTTTGTCCTTTAGCGATAGTTCAAACGATTGCACAAGCTGCAAGTCTAACTTTTTTAATGCTATATGCGTGACGATAAAATCGGCCAAATCAGAAATATCTAATTGTCTTAAAGCGGATAGTGACGAGTGTATTTTTTCTATAAAATTGTTTAAATGAGCGGGTGCATTAGCGGGCGGTTGCGATTCAAAAATATTATTTAAATATAAGGTACCCAACATTCTTTTATCTTGGTACTTAGTTATGAGCGAATCCCAAATTATGGGATAATTAGACTCGTTAGGTATAATACCTGCAAATACCGAAAGAGCTTTCCCACTCAGTTTACCCACTAAGTACTGGACCCGTTGCGCGTTAGACAAACTATTATTAGTGTGGATGTTTGCCTTGAATGACTCATAGAAAAGAGGCCAATGTTCCGGGTTCCCATCAAATGATGGCAATTCGATAGGCGGTAATTTGCATTTAGAAGGGGCTGAATTAGCGGGCGATGATGGCGACTCATTACTCCCAGACATTAGAGTGCGTGTATGGCTTATACGCGTATATAAGGTCTCAAAAGATTCCCAGTCATTGTAGTTAATTTCAGCGTCTGGTTTTTGCTGCAACAACAACAGGTTGTGTTCATCACACAATGAGCTGAATTGTTCGTATGAACCTTTCAAGTTAGACGACATCGCCATAAACTCAGTTTTCGTTCTAGTGTCGACGGCGCCTGGCACCAATTGCTTTGAAACGTCATACAATTTGGTAACGCGTTTATAAATGGATTGCTTTTTCGCAATGACTAGTTTTAGTTTTGCTTCTTCGGCTGCCATTTTGTAGTCGAAGAAACAATTAAAGCGCTATAAGCGCGGTTGATTTAATCCGTTAAATAATTTAGCGGTGGGTAAGTGCCCCCTACCACGGAATGTGGGTAGGTATGTGCTGGAAAATAACGACTGTCGAGAATACAGTTATAAATGCGTGGGGTACTTAAAATATATATTTAAAATATATGTGATAAATAAATATAATTATAAGCGGAGCGGGTAAATAAATAAATAAACTAGTTTTAATCCGGGTCGTATGGACCAAAATTTATGGTGTCTCCGTTTTACTGGAGGGCGGGTAAGTAAAAGTTAGGCGCAGTGGACTGTATGAGCGGGGGCGGTTATCACATATACTCGTATAAATATATAGAAAGGGGCAGTTTAAACGAAGGAAGCCAAGGGCGGCGGTTACGGCCTTCAAGTGTTCCCCTGAGCGAAATAAGCAGCAACACTAACCTGGTAATCGGCGTCTTCAGCAACCAGGACTCTGGCAGCTAGCTGCGGCGGCGGTGTGTGGCGCGGACTCGCGCGGGCGGAGCGGTTAGCGGCGGTGGCGGCGACGGTGTTCGCGGCGGCGATGAAAAGCGAACAAGCGGGAGCGGGCGTTCAGCTCAGCGGTGAATTTGCAACTGTCAGATGACAGTCAGAGGAATGCTGGGGCGCGCCGAGAATCGCTTGTGCGGACGGTACACCGATAACCATTTATGGTGCTACTACCCTCTCACACAAGGAAACAAATAAAAGCGCGCAAACATCCTCCCCGGCTTGAAAATACTAGGGATTTTCGAAACCATAAAGCGGTATAGAAGTCTCTCCATCAGAGAGGATGAGCGGAAATACAATTATAGCGGGTAATAAGCGGAAATATATGTACATAAATATGTTGATATGAAGCTAAGTTAAACAAAAATATATATAGGACTACATTGGGATTAAAATAAACTAAATAAGTGCAGATATAACTGTATTAACTATTGCGTAGGCAGTGGGCACAATTTCACAACAGGACGTTTGTACGTGCCAGTTGTTGTCCGTACAGAAGCGACGCGAACTACTCCGTCTTTCCCTGGGAAGACTTGTTCTACAATGCCAGTAGGCCAGCGTAGAGGCGGAACATCGTCTTGGTGAATTAGTACGAGAGTACCGGGGCTAACAGAGACGTCAGGTGTATTCCATTTTTGTCTTAGTTGCAGGGTGTGTAAATAATCTACACGCCACTGCTTCCAATAACCACGCACCAAATTATCTAGCAATCTTTTACGAGCGGAGAGACTAAGCGTTGTATCCAGCTCACACGTGGGCAGTGACTGTAAAGGAGTAGTTTGCAAAAAATGAGCGGGAGTGAGAACAAAATGCGGCTGATCGGACAACAAGCATAGCGGACGCGAGTTTAAGATACATTCAATTTGCGTTAACACAGTTAGAAGCTCTTCATAACAAAGCAATTGGTTACCAATGGTGCGATATAAGTGAGTTTTAATGGATTTTATATTAGACTCCCACAAACCTCCCATGTGAGGAGCGCGAGCGGGAATAGTTCTCCATTCAATTCTGCGGTTACTAAATTCGTTTTGAAAGGCGGCTGAGGTTTCATTAGAGGATAACAAACCATACAATTCGTCCAACTGTCGTTTTGCTCCAATGAAATTTGTTCCGTTATCGGAATACATTATGGATACTGGACCTCGTCTAGCAAGAAAGCGTTTAAATGCGTCTAAGAACGTCTCCGTGCTGAGATCTGAAGCGATTTCAAGATGCACTGCCTTTGTGGTTAAGCAGATGAAAAGGCAAATGTAGGCCTTTTGGCTCTTGACGCCACGTCGACGGGTTAGTGTAATGTTGATTGGTCCACAGAAATCTACCCCCGTATGTGTAAAGGCTTTAGCTTCTTGCACACGAGCTGGCGGGAGACTTGCCATTATAGGCGAAGGATGCTTAGGCGCAGCGTGAAAACAAAAATTACATCCTCGTATGCGTTGTCGAATTATATTGCGAGCAGAAATTATCCAATAGCGTTGTCTTAACAAAGACATAACAAGATGAGAGCCAGTGTGACAGTTGGAGCGGTGGCAGTCATCGATAAGAAGATCGACGATGTGATGACGTCGCGGCAGTAAAATGGGATGTCTATTACCGAAAGGTATAACAGCGTTGTTTAATCGGCCTCCCACGCGGAGCAACCCGTCACCATCAACGAACGGATCAAGTTTTCTTAAAGAGGGAGAAGGTAAATTACCTTTATTTACATTTTTTATATCCTCACAAAAGTGTTCATGTTGCAAAAAACGGAGCAGAGTACGTTCTGCTATTTCTAAATGAGAAACTTTAAACCGCGCGGACTTGGGTATTTTTCTTATAAAGCGTAAAACATAAACTATTATGCGTAGTAATTGTTTCCAGGATGAGACCTGGAGAGCAAGTTCAATGAGCGGATTCTGAGAACTTAACGTTGTGGCAAGCGTAACGGAAGATTTAATTTCAGGTACATCTTCGGTCTGAGAAGGCTCGAAAGGCACAATAGGCCAAGCGGATATAGGGCTATGAGTCCACGTTGGACCATGCCACCACAAAACATGATTAAGTATTTGAGAGGGCAAAAGGCCACGCGAAACACAATCACTGGGGTTCTCAGTCCCAGGTATATGGAAGAAGCGATCGGGAGATAAATTATCCTGTATTTTACTAACACGGTTGGCAACAAACGTTTGCCAACGGTGCGGCGAAGAGTGTATCCACGATAACGCGATAGTAGAATCAGAAAAAGCGAATATATCTTTTATAGGATAACGATTGTGTAATATGTGGTAAACTTGATTCATTAGCTCAGACAGAAGCAGAGCGGCACATAACTCGAGCCTAGCGAGTGATATTGTCTTTAGCGGAGCGACTTTAGACTTCGAACATACTAACTGTACGGATACGTCGCCATTAGGATGCGTAATGTGTAAATAAATGACACCGCCGTAAACTTTCAGGCTTGCGTCACCAAAACCCAGTAGATATACAGTACAATCGGTCGAAATTCCTAAATGCCGCGGTATTTGTAAATGCGATAAAAGTGGTAATTCATTTTTAAATTCAACATAACGGTCGATAATTGGTTCAGGCGGTTCCTCATCCCAATCGACTTTAGCGAGCCACAATTCTTGCAATAACAATTTAGCATAAAGTATAACAGGCGCGACCAAACCTAAAACGTCAAATAAGCGGGCTATTGTAGAAAGAATTGAACGTTTAGTATTAGTCTGCGGCGTCTCGCCAGTAGTGAATGTGAAAGTATCCGTCACCGGCAACCATTTCAAACCTAAGACCTTTATAGTATCACAGCCATCTGAAAATTCTATAGCTGCGCGGTGTGACTCAGGCAACTGGGTAAGGAGCGAAGAGCAGTTACTGGCCCATTTCACTAAGTCGAATCCCCCAGATTTAAACAGTGCGATTAATTCGTGCGCCAACTGAACCCCCCCCTCCTGCGTATGGACAGAGGTGGTCAAATCGTCCATGTATAGGTCCCGCACTGCTACTTCAGCAGCGCGAGGGAAGCGATCACGTTCCACTTCGGCAAGTTGTCGCACCGTGCGCATGGCCAAGAATGGACTGGAGCGGAGACCAAAAGCAACCGAATTAAATTGGAAAACACGAATAGATTCGGTTTCATTAAAGCGATATAATATTTTTTGATATTTGCGGTCGGTTTCCGTCAACATTAGTCGTAAATACATTTGTTGAATGTCAGCAGTAATAGCTATTTTAAATTGACGGAATCTTATTAAAAGCGTAAATAAATCTGCTTGTAAATTAGGCCCGGTGTACAGCAAATCGTTAAGAGATATACCTGTGTCAGTTCTAGCGCTCGCGTCTAAAACTATACGAACTTTAGTGGACGTCTTCTCGGGACGAACCACAGCGTGGTGCGGAATGAAATATCCGTCAGCTAACACGGAAGGGGACGAGGGCAGCTCCGATAAATAACCCTTCTGAATATAATCCGAAAGTATATTGTTATATTCCTGACGCAAAGCAGGAAGCGAGCTGAATTTGCGTTCGAGTGACGTTAACCGACGTCGAGCCGTAGTGTGCGAGTGCCCTAATGTTGTGTGATCACCCTTAAATGGTAATGACACAACAAATCGGCCAGAAGGGTCGCGCGCAACCGATGATTGATATAACCTTTCACATTCGCGATCGTCCGAACTAACATTATTTTTAAGCGTAGGTACTTGCTCAAGTTCCCAAAATTTTATTAAACTATTATTTAAATTTTCATTTAGTAAAGGACCAAAGGACAACGTCGTATTAGTCAGTTCCATTGTAGATATTTCTCCAATAACAATATAACCAAGCGTAGTTTCAAGCGCATATGGTGTTATCTGAACAGCGTTCTTACGATCAGCTGATCGCGACGGCGGCGGCGTGGAAATAATTTTATTTCCAAGTATTATGTGTGGAAACATTTGAGCGCCAAGTATAGCATCAATGTTCCCAGGAATATTCCACGAATCGTCAGCTAACGGTAAGTTTGCGAAATTATTAATAAAGTCTGACCTAATAATTTGCGTAGGCAGATAATCTGTAATTTGATTAACTACTAAACAATACAAACTGTATTGAGCATCCGTATAGCGCGATTTAATCTTGAGCGGAACGTATCCTAAAATAGGTGTACTAATCAGTCCTACAGTTTTTATGTTAGTGTTATTAAGCGGTGTAATTTTTAAGTTTAATTTCTTACAAGATGCGAGCGTTATGAGATTGTTTTGTGAAGCACTATCTATTAAACACCGTATAATAGCGTTATTGTTATCAGAAGTAGGCACATAAACTTGAGCGGTTGGCAAAACAGTCGTATTATTCTTAATCTGAGCGCGCGCGCAGCTATCATGAACTGCGAACGTGCCCTCCGTGTCGCTGCTGTGTAAACACAAGGACTCGCGCGGGCGGAGCGGCGGCGGCGAGATGTCTGAGCTGGCGGTGGCAGGCCTATTATTATCTAACGGCGCAACACCGGCGGGCGGGCGCGCAGCCGTGTCAGCAGTGTCACGCGAGCGCAACATCGAACCGGTTTCCGTATTAAAATGTAAAAGCGAATGATGACCCTTATGACATACGCTGCAAGTATTACGCGATTTACAATAAGACGTCGAGTGTTTAGCGCTTAAACAGTTTATACATAACTTACTTTGCTTCACGAAATTAAAACGATCCTTAACCAGTAATTTTTTAAATGCGAGACAATTAAATAATTGAGAATGATTGGACATATTGCAATATCCACAAGTGGAAGCGGGTGCCGACATTTGACGGTTATGATTACTGGTTAAAGCGAAGGTATGCGACATCTTAGTTACTGATTGGCGAGGTAGATTTCGAACTTTCGACTTTAAATTAACGGCGGTAGGTTCTAAATTGTTAACGGTCGACGTTCTCTCGAGTATTTTAATATGATGACGAACAAAGTTAATTAAATCGTAACTGTTAGGAATATCTTTGTCCTTTAGCGATAGTTCAAACGATTGCACAAGCTGCAAGTCTAACTTTTTTAATGCTATATGCGTGACGATAAAATCGGCCAAATCAGAAATATCTAATTGTCTTAAAGCGGATAGTGACGAGTGTATTTTTTCTATAAAATTGTTTAAATGAGCGGGTGCATTAGCGGGCGGTTGCGATTCAAAAATATTATTTAAATATAAGGTACCCAACATTCTTTTATCTTGGTACTTAGTTATGAGCGAATCCCAAATTATGGGATAATTAGACTCGTTAGGTATAATACCTGCAAATACCGAAAGAGCTTTCCCACTCAGTTTACCCACTAAGTACTGGACCCGTTGCGCGTTAGACAAACTATTATTAGTGTGGATGTTTGCCTTGAATGACTCATAGAAAAGAGGCCAATGTTCCGGGTTCCCATCAAATGATGGCAATTCGATAGGCGGTAATTTGCATTTAGAAGGGGCTGAATTAGCGGGCGATGATGGCGACTCATTACTCCCAGACATTAGAGTGCGTGTATGGCTTATACGCGTATATAAGGTCTCAAAAGATTCCCAGTCATTGTAGTTAATTTCAGCGTCTGGTTTTTGCTGCAACAACAACAGGTTGTGTTCATCACACAATGAGCTGAATTGTTCGTATGAACCTTTCAAGTTAGACGACATCGCCATAAACTCAGTTTTCGTTCTAGTGTCGACGGCGCCTGGCACCAATTGCTTTGAAACGTCATACAATTTGGTAACGCGTTTATAAATGGATTGCTTTTTCGCAATGACTAGTTTTAGTTTTGCTTCTTCGGCTGCCATTTTGTAGTCGAAGAAACAATTAAAGCGCTATAAGCGCGGTTGATTTAATCCGTTAAATAATTTAGCGGTGGGTAAGTGCCCCCTACCACGGAATGTGGGTAGGTATGTGCTGGAAAATAACGACTGTCGAGAATACAGTTATAAATGCGTGGGGTACTTAAAATATATATTTAAAATATATGTGATAAATAAATATAATTATAAGCGGAGCGGGTAAATAAATAAATAAACTAGTTTTAATCCGGGTCGTATGGACCAAAATTTATGGTGTCTCCGTTTTACTGGAGGGCGGGTAAGTAAAAGTTAGGCGCAGTGGACTGTATGAGCGGGGGCGGTTATCACATATACTCGTATAAATATATAGAAAGGGGCAGTTTAAACGAAGGAAGCCAAGGGCGGCGGTTACGGCCTTCAAGTGTTCCCCTGAGCGAAATAAGCAGCAACACTAACCTGGTAATCGGCGTCTTCAGCAACCAGGACTCTGGCAGCTAGCTGCGGCGGCGGTGTGTGGCGCGGACTCGCGCGGGCGGAGCGGTTAGCGGCGGTGGCGGCGACGGTGTTCGCGGCGGCGATGAAAAGCGAACAAGCGGGAGCGGGCGTTCAGCTCAGCGGTGAATTTGCAACTGTCAGATGACAGTCAGAGGAATGCTGGGGCGCGCCGAGAATCGCTTGTGCGGACGGTACACCGATAACCATTTATGGTGCTACTACCCTCTCACACAAGGAAACAAATAAAAGCGCGCAAACATCCTCCCCGGCTTGAAAATACTAGGGATTTTCGAAACCATAAAGCGGTATAGAAGTCTCTCCATCAGAGAGGATGAGCGGAAATACAATTATAGCGGGTAATAAGCGGAAATATATGTACATAAATATGTTGATATGAAGCTAAGTTAAACAAAAATATATATAGGACTACATTGGGATTAAAATAAACTAAATAAGTGCAGATATAACTGTATTAACTATTGCGTAGGCAGTGGGCACAATTTCACAACAGGACGTTTGTACGTGCCAGTTGTTGTCCGTACAGAAGCGACGCGAACTACTCCGTCTTTCCCTGGGAAGACTTGTTCTACAATGCCAGTAGGCCAGCGTAGAGGCGGAACATCGTCTTGGTGAATTAGTACGAGAGTACCGGGGCTAACAGAGACGTCAGGTGTATTCCATTTTTGTCTTAGTTGCAGGGTGTGTAAATAATCTACACGCCACTGCTTCCAATAACCACGCACCAAATTATCTAGCAATCTTTTACGAGCGGAGAGACTAAGCGTTGTATCCAGCTCACACGTGGGCAGTGACTGTAAAGGAGTAGTTTGCAAAAAATGAGCGGGAGTGAGAACAAAATGCGGCTGATCGGACAACAAGCATAGCGGACGCGAGTTTAAGATACATTCAATTTGCGTTAACACAGTTAGAAGCTCTTCATAACAAAGCAATTGGTTACCAATGGTGCGATATAAGTGAGTTTTAATGGATTTTATATTAGACTCCCACAAACCTCCCATGTGAGGAGCGCGAGCGGGAATAGTTCTCCATTCAATTCTGCGGTTACTAAATTCGTTTTGAAAGGCGGCTGAGGTTTCATTAGAGGATAACAAACCATACAATTCGTCCAACTGTCGTTTTGCTCCAATGAAATTTGTTCCGTTATCGGAATACATTATGGATACTGGACCTCGTCTAGCAAGAAAGCGTTTAAATGCGTCTAAGAACGTCTCCGTGCTGAGATCTGAAGCGATTTCAAGATGCACTGCCTTTGTGGTTAAGCAGATGAAAAGGCAAATGTAGGCCTTTTGGCTCTTGACGCCACGTCGACGGGTTAGTGTAATGTTGATTGGTCCACAGAAATCTACCCCCGTATGTGTAAAGGCTTTAGCTTCTTGCACACGAGCTGGCGGGAGACTTGCCATTATAGGCGAAGGATGCTTAGGCGCAGCGTGAAAACAAAAATTACATCCTCGTATGCGTTGTCGAATTATATTGCGAGCAGAAATTATCCAATAGCGTTGTCTTAACAAAGACATAACAAGATGAGAGCCAGTGTGACAGTTGGAGCGGTGGCAGTCATCGATAAGAAGATCGACGATGTGATGACGTCGCGGCAGTAAAATGGGATGTCTATTACCGAAAGGTATAGCAGCGTTGTTTAATCGGCCTCCCACGCGGAGCAACCCGTCACCATCAACGAACGGATCAAGTTTTCTTAAAGAGGGAGAAGGTAAATTACCTTTATTTACATTTTTTATATCCTCACAAAAGTGTTCATGTTGCAAAAAACGGAGCAGAGTACGTTCTGCTATTTCTAAATGAGAAACTTTAAACCGCGCGGACTTGGGTATTTTTCTTATAAAGCGTAAAACATAAACTATTATGCGTAGTAATTGTTTCCAGGATGAGACCTGGAGAGCAAGTTCAATGAGCGGATTCTGAGAACTTAACGTTGTGGCAAGCGTAACGGAAGATTTAATTTCAGGTACATCTTCGGTCTGAGAAGGCTCGAAAGGCACAATAGGCCAAGCGGATATAGGGCTATGAGTCCACGTTGGACCATGCCACCACAAAACATGATTAAGTATTTGAGAGGGCAAAAGGCCACGCGAAACACAATCACTGGGGTTCTCAGTCCCAGGTATATGGAAGAAGCGATCGGGAGATAAATTATCCTGTATTTTACTAACACGGTTGGCAACAAACGTTTGCCAACGGTGCGGCGAAGAGTGTATCCACGATAACGCGATAGTAGAATCAGAAAAAGCGAATATATCTTTTATAGGATAACGATTGTGTAATATGTGGTAAACTTGATTCATTAGCTCAGACAGAAGCAGAGCGGCACATAACTCGAGCCTAGCGAGTGATATTGTCTTTAGCGGAGCGACTTTAGACTTCGAACATACTAACTGTACGGATACGTCGCCATTAGGATGCGTAATGTGTAAATAAATGACACCGCCGTAAACTTTCAGGCTTGCGTCACCAAAACCCAGTAGATATACAGTACAATCGGTCGAAATTCCTAAATGCCGCGGTA
The DNA here is from genome assembly GCA_963921215.1 of Scoparia ambigualis. Classification (NCBI taxonomy): domain Eukaryota; kingdom Metazoa; phylum Arthropoda; class Insecta; order Lepidoptera; family Crambidae; genus Scoparia; species Scoparia ambigualis. The sequence goes on along the minus strand of OY992513.1, from coordinate 31,666,461 downwards.
TTTGTAAATGCGATAAAAGTGGTAATTCATTTTTAAATTCAACATAACGGTCGATAATTGGTTCAGGCGGTTCCTCATCCCAATCGACTTTAGCGAGCCACAATTCTTGCAATAACAATTTAGCATAAAGTATAACAGGCGCGACCAAACCTAAAACGTCAAATAAGCGGGCTATTGTAGAAAGAATTGAACGTTTAGTATTAGTCTGCGGCGTCTCGCCAGTAGTGAATGTGAAAGTATCCGTCACCGGCAACCATTTCAAACCTAAGACCTTTATAGTATCACAGCCATCTGAAAATTCTATAGCTGCGCGGTGTGACTCAGGCAACTGGGTAAGGAGCGAAGAGCAGTTACTGGCCCATTTCACTAAGTCGAATCCCCCAGATTTAAACAGTGCGATTAATTCGTGCGCCAACTGAACCCCCCCCTCCTGCGTATGGACAGAGGTGGTCAAATCGTCCATGTATAGGTCCCGCACTGCTACTTCAGCAGCGCGAGGGAAGCGATCACGTTCCACTTCGGCAAGTTGTCGCACCGTGCGCATGGCCAAGAATGGACTGGAGCGGAGACCAAAAGCAACCGAATTAAATTGGAAAACACGAATAGATTCGGTTTCATTAAAGCGATATAATATTTTTTGATATTTGCGGTCGGTTTCCGTCAACATTAGTCGTAAATACATTTGTTGAATGTCAGCAGTAATAGCTATTTTAAATTGACGGAATCTTATTAAAAGCGTAAATAAATCTGCTTGTAAATTAGGCCCGGTGTACAGCAAATCGTTAAGAGATATACCTGTGTCAGTTCTAGCGCTCGCGTCTAAAACTATACGAACTTTAGTGGACGTCTTCTCGGGACGAACCACAGCGTGGTGCGGAATGAAATATCCGTCAGCTAACACGGAAGGGGACGAGGGCAGCTCCGATAAATAACCCTTCTGAATATAATCCGAAAGTATATTGTTATATTCCTGACGCAAAGCAGGAAGCGAGCTGAATTTGCGTTCGAGTGACGTTAACCGACGTCGAGCCGTAGTGTGCGAGTGCCCTAATGTTGTGTGATCACCCTTAAATGGTAATGACACAACAAATCGGCCAGAAGGGTCGCGCGCAACCGATGATTGATATAACCTTTCACATTCGCGATCGTCCGAACTAACATTATTTTTAAGCGTAGGTACTTGCTCAAGTTCCCAAAATTTTATTAAACTATTATTTAAATTTTCATTTAGTAAAGGACCAAAGGACAACGTCGTATTAGTCAGTTCCATTGTAGATATTTCTCCAATAACAATATAACCAAGCGTAGTTTCAAGCGCATATGGTGTTATCTGAACAGCGTTCTTACGATCAGCTGATCGCGACGGCGGCGGCGTGGAAATAATTTTATTTCCAAGTATTATGTGTGGAAACATTTGAGCGCCAAGTATAGCATCAATGTTCCCAGGAATATTCCACGAATCGTCAGCTAACGGTAAGTTTGCGAAATTATTAATAAAGTCTGACCTAATAATTTGCGTAGGCAGATAATCTGTAATTTGATTAACTACTAAACAATACAAACTGTATTGAGCATCCGTATAGCGCGATTTAATCTTGAGCGGAACGTATCCTAAAATAGGTGTACTAATCAGTCCTACAGTTTTTATGTTAGTGTTATTAAGCGGTGTAATTTTTAAGTTTAATTTCTTACAAGATGCGAGCGTTATGAGATTGTTTTGTGAAGCACTATCTATTAAACACCGTATAATAGCGTTATTGTTATCAGAAGTAGGCACATAAACTTGAGCGGTTGGCAAAACAGTCGTATTATTCTTAATCTGAGCGCGCGCGCAGCTATCATGAACTGCGAACGTGCCCTCCGTGTCGCTGCTGTGTAAACACAAGGACTCGCGCGGGCGGAGCGGCGGCGGCGAGATGTCTGAGCTGGCGGTGGCAGGCCTATTATTATCTAACGGCGCAACACCGGCGGGCGGGCGCGCAGCCGTGTCAGCAGTGTCACGCGAGCGCAACATCGAACCGGTTTCCGTATTAAAATGTAAAAGCGAATGATGACCCTTATGACATACGCTGCAAGTATTACGCGATTTACAATAAGACGTCGAGTGTTTAGCGCTTAAACAGTTTATACATAACTTACTTTGCTTCACGAAATTAAAACGATCCTTAACCAGTAATTTTTTAAATGCGAGACAATTAAATAATTGAGAATGATTGGACATATTGCAATATCCACAAGTGGAAGCGGGTGCCGACATTTGACGGTTATGATTACTGGTTAAAGCGAAGGTATGCGACATCTTAGTTACTGATTGGCGAGGTAGATTTCGAACTTTCGACTTTAAATTAACGGCGGTAGGTTCTAAATTGTTAACGGTCGACGTTCTCTCGAGTATTTTAATATGATGACGAACAAAGTTAATTAAATCGTAACTGTTAGGAATATCTTTGTCCTTTAGCGATAGTTCAAACGATTGCACAAGCTGCAAGTCTAACTTTTTTAATGCTATATGCGTGACGATAAAATCGGCCAAATCAGAAATATCTAATTGTCTTAAAGCGGATAGTGACGAGTGTATTTTTTCTATAAAATTGTTTAAATGAGCGGGTGCATTAGCGGGCGGTTGCGATTCAAAAATATTATTTAAATATAAGGTACCCAACATTCTTTTATCTTGGTACTTAGTTATGAGCGAATCCCAAATTATGGGATAATTAGACTCGTTAGGTATAATACCTGCAAATACCGAAAGAGCTTTCCCACTCAGTTTACCCACTAAGTACTGGACCCGTTGCGCGTTAGACAAACTATTATTAGTGTGGATGTTTGCCTTGAATGACTCATAGAAAAGAGGCCAATGTTCCGGGTTCCCATCAAATGATGGCAATTCGATAGGCGGTAATTTGCATTTAGAAGGGGCTGAATTAGCGGGCGATGATGGCGACTCATTACTCCCAGACATTAGAGTGCGTGTATGGCTTATACGCGTATATAAGGTCTCAAAAGATTCCCAGTCATTGTAGTTAATTTCAGCGTCTGGTTTTTGCTGCAACAACAACAGGTTGTGTTCATCACACAATGAGCTGAATTGTTCGTATGAACCTTTCAAGTTAGACGACATCGCCATAAACTCAGTTTTCGTTCTAGTGTCGACGGCGCCTGGCACCAATTGCTTTGAAACGTCATACAATTTGGTAACGCGTTTATAAATGGATTGCTTTTTCGCAATGACTAGTTTTAGTTTTGCTTCTTCGGCTGCCATTTTGTAGTCGAAGAAACAATTAAAGCGCTATAAGCGCGGTTGATTTAATCCGTTAAATAATTTAGCGGTGGGTAAGTGCCCCCTACCACGGAATGTGGGTAGGTATGTGCTGGAAAATAACGACTGTCGAGAATACAGTTATAAATGCGTGGGGTACTTAAAATATATATTTAAAATATATGTGATAAATAAATATAATTATAAGCGGAGCGGGTAAATAAATAAATAAACTAGTTTTAATCCGGGTCGTATGGACCAAAATTTATGGTGTCTCCGTTTTACTGGAGGGCGGGTAAGTAAAAGTTAGGCGCAGTGGACTGTATGAGCGGGGGCGGTTATCACATATACTCGTATAAATATATAGAAAGGGGCAGTTTAAACGAAGGAAGCCAAGGGCGGCGGTTACGGCCTTCAAGTGTTCCCCTGAGCGAAATAAGCAGCAACACTAACCTGGTAATCAGCGTCTTCAGCAACCAGGACTCTGGCAGCTAGCTGCGGCGGCGGTGTGTGGCGCGGACTCGCGCGGGCGGAGCGGTTAGCGGCGGTGGCGGCGACGGTGTTCGCGGCGGCGATGAAAAGCGAACAAGCGGGAGCGGGCGTTCAGCTCAGCGGTGAATTTGCAACTGTCAGATGACAGTCAGAGGAATGCTGGGGCGCGCCGAGAATCGCTTGTGCGGACGGTACACCGATAACCATTTATGGTGCTACTACCCTCTCACACAAGGAAACAAATAAAAGCGCGCAAACAATAAGCGTTTATAATTTTTTAAATACTTTTCCGAGAACTGTCAAGTAGCCAATTGAAAGATTCCCTTTCTCACTCACCATGTGGAAGGTCTGCTCGTGCTGCTCGTGCGCGTCCTTGCGGCGCGAGCGGAAGCGCGTGTTGGCCTGCGCGGGCTTCTTGTCGCCGCTGGTCTTCTTCATCACTATCACAACCTGCGGAGGAGTTGGCGTAACGAAACTTTATAAGGAAACTTTTACTTAGTAAAATTTACATACTTAGGTACATACATACATATAACCACAACTATTATCCCCGAAGGGTTAGTCAGAGACCAAGGCAATGAGGACCGTAAAAGCAGTCCTGTCCAAGTTTCACCAATAGCGACTGCGCATGTGCTCAGCGTGGCAGGTGGAGAGCCCATCGCCGCTCTATGCTGCTAGAAGTATGTGCAGTGTTTAGTCCGTTAGTCGCCTTTTACGACACCCAAGGGAAGAGAGGGGGTGGTAATATTCTTTCACAGCTACGTGACACGGTTACTAAGTAGTTTTGCGTTAATTGACGTTTAAATATGTGTACTAAAACTTAGCTTAAATACGTATATACTATCCCAGAACAGGGTAAAAGTTTCCATCATTAAAATGAAGTCATCGCTATAATAAATTAAGATGCAACAATGATGCTATAATTGTTGAACCACCAAGCTCGACAAATACGGGTCAGATCGAAACACTCTTTGGCTGACCCACTGACTCAGGGCCTCCGGAAATCGGATTGAGTGGTGTCACTTGGCAACAGAGGTTAACCCTTGAGCTGTTAAAAGCAATATAGATGCCATTATAACCGTGGAGTGCAACTGCACTGCTTGCGGCCTTCATTGCCTAGTCTCTGGCTAACCCTTTGGGTGTTGTAGGACCCTGTTTAGAGATAAGAATAGAATACGAAAAATACTGTAAAAAGAATATTTTAGAAAAAACTGTTTATTATGAACGAACTTATTTACCCCCCCCCCATAAATAAATAAAAATTAAGGATAGGCTGGATAGTGAGCATAGGCGGAGTCCCATCCGCAAAGAGCAAAGTACAAGAATATGAAGAATGAAAGTACGAGAGACATAAAAGCGAAAAATGGAATGAAAGAGAAAAATAACGATCACAAAATCTCTAACTTTGTTGGAGGTGTATTATAAAAAAATTAAAGTAAAAAACCTCTTTCAAAACAAGCTTTTATTTGAATGCGCTCAATAGAAAAAAATAAACTTTTACTAACAACTTGCGACGGCGCGCCACGCGCCGCGCAAGGAACACAGAGATACTGGGCACACAGCGTGACGTCACAGCCGCGAGCCTTATAAAAAGCGCCCGCGCACGCAGCTCGCAATCAGTCGTTGCCTCGACACGACCTAGCTGCGCCGTGCGGGCTTTCACCGGATGCGCGCGGTCTAGGCCTATAGGGACCTCGGATTGTAGCAGTGCGGGCTTTCACCGGAACTTGCTCCCCTGGCCTCCGTCCTCAGGGACGTTTGAGTCAATCCGCGGTAGTCGTAGATTCCGTAACCGGGCGCGCTTAGTAGATTGTGGGTAGTGGTCCAATTGCCAGGGGCCCCAAATCGTAGCAGATTCGCTCATTTGGGTTCCTTGGTACATTGTAGCGGTATAAACAAGGATCCTCAGGTTGGAGCAGTGCGGGTTTCCACCTGGATTTCCTTGTATGTAGCTTAGTGGAGAGTTCTCTAACCGTAGCCGTGCGGGCTTTCACCGGATTCGCTCGTCTGAGACCTCCGTTCCCCTGGAACTTTCTATGTACCATTGTTTGTAAATAAAGAGAGATATAACCAGAGCTCGAGAGGATGATGCTGCGATGTATTTGGTCTATGGAGGCTTCCGTCAAACCAGTGCCCGGAGGACTTTGTTAACCTGCCGACCAGGGAGACCCGTAGAAACGGTTGTCCCGCTGGCCGCCCGTGGCATAGTACAGGGGCCCAAGCGAGCCTAACCAGCTCGTGAGGCTGCCTCACCATGCCACGCATAATCTCGGGGTGGTCCGTCGTGCCGGTTGGTGACCGGAAGGTGGGGTCCTGGCGGCCATTCCCGGGGGGGTTCGGGGGCCCTTCCGTTCGGCAGGTTAATAATACTCGTCTGTGGGCAAATTCCTGGGGAAACAGGCCACCACACTTTGACCATTCGCATCGCGGCATCATTTTCTCGATTCACGCCTCTCTCTTTCCACTCCTAAAATGACAGCGCCTAACAATAAAACTGGTACTACAGCGGTGCACACCCCCACCACAACCCACAGATAACCCCCAATAGATACCGCATGTTAACCATTTTGTCCTAGTTTTAAAGTCACAATTTTAGGAGGTAGGAACGGGTTGCGGGGGACGCAACTGCAGCGACGCTATTGGCTATTTCAAGGTCACTCATTCATCTGGTGAAGTACAATTGTATTGTGCAATGTCGATAGTTTTATCGATAAATCAATAATTACCTATGTTACGGACAATTAAGAATTTAGTATAATTTTATGTAATAAAATTGAATTTAAATTATAAGTAATATTAGTAAGTATTATTAGTATGCATGTTAATAAATGTTTCTATTATAAAAGTCATGACGGAAACTTTTATTTACATGCATACTTGTTATTTCGAGAGGCTGTTAGGTAATACCTGTATAATCCTGAATATAGTATCTACCATACCAATACCCTATCTAGGGTACCAAAGAGTAGGGTAAATGTTTTAAGACCCACGCCCCATACCCATTGCCCACTACCAAGAAAACTCATAACAATAAAAAATGCGGTATAACTATAATATATTTATTGATTTTTAAAATGCACAAGCTTGGTATATACTCTCCTTACCGCAGATTTAGGATCAGTTTTTCTGGTGAGATAAAGTAATCTAATGTCTATGTACTTTTCCATTACACTTTTAGCTAGATCGATCAAATGGTTGCAGCTCTCGTGATCAAATTGATGTGCATATATTTCGGAAAACATTTTTTCATTAACAAACGTTTTTAAAGTTTGTGTTACGAGTCGTAACTTATCCTTATAATATAGTTTTGAAAGGGAATCATTTTTCATTGAAGTTCGGATAACTTGTTCGCACCTTCTACAAATTTTAGAAACTGTATTAGAAGGGTATATAAGTCCACCCGTATCCCTTGTATAAATTAAACTTGTTGGTTTCTGATCCAGTGAAACTAAAGCTTTAACGCAGGTATTGCATTTTATAGATTTTATTAGGTAGTTTACAACGGCTCCAGAAATATATTCTATAATGCTTTCTGAAAATTGAGATAGTGTGATGTGTTGTAAAGCTTCAATAAAATAATCTTGAGCAGGTTCTTCAGCATCCATCGTATCAGCTCTTTCCGTTGTTAAATTAATACGCTTAACAGCCGATGTACAATGCAATATAGAAAGTTTTTCAAGGGCAACACAATTGCCTGTGTTAGTGTCTTGTAATTCTACGTGTACCAAAATTTTCCTATAAATTCCATGAAACTGTTTTGCTGTTGGATTGTCATTTGCTCCTCCTCGAGATCTTACATTACAAAAAAACAGTTCAATATGATCTTGACTGATTCGATGTAATGATATATATGGGCATTGATCATTTTCTATTAAGTTACGGTATAAAAATTTTGTACTTTCTATACATATACATAGACCTAAATATGCTGTATATCTTGGGGAATCGATTAATCTTATCTGTTTGTTATTTAAATTAACGGTCAAAGTCATAAGCACTTCTTTGCTATTGTTGAGTTTCTGTATTATTTTTTTTGCATTTTCTTTGTTAATAGCCCTTTTCAATTCATATCCGTGCACTTTTGAGTCTAATATATCAAATAAATCATTTATAAGAAGCAAAAAGTCAACTGTTTCTTTTACATCCTGAAACTGTGGCAATTTCAATGTATTTTTACAAAATTTAAGGGCTAGGGCCACACTCCTACTAAACAATTGTGTTGCGAGTTTAACTTTCATTATGTTTTTCTTGAACATCAAATGTTCAGCTCGGAGTTTATTAGCTGCGTGAAACATTTCCTTTTCTTGCAACTCATGTAGTGCTCTAATGTAGTTCCAGGAGATATTATGACCTTGAGCGTCCTTAAAATTTTCATAATGTTCAAAGCTATTTCGAACTAACTTTACCATGTGAGCTGGATCCAAAAATATTGCTATTTCGTTATTATTTACTTTAAAAACAGACTTTATATTATCCGGGTCTAAATTGCATCCAAGTATTTTTGCCATTGCTATATTAGATGTACATCCGTCAAAGGTTACAGCTTTGATGTTAATATTGGCTTCATTGCAGAGTTCAATTGCTCTAGTAAGCAAAAATGCTTTAGTCTCACCCGTAACCTTTTTAATTAAAAAATAAGCAATGGGTATCTTCCATTTTCCATGTAGAGGCACAAGTATATAAACTAATGCATCTGTACATTCCTCTTTACAGTCGGAATCAATACTTCCTCCAAAATCTACATACCCGTATGTTTTCTCCACCTTACCTTTTATTTTCATTTCATCGAACATTATACAACAATAAAGTGGCGTCTTGGACTGCTCTGCTTTCATTTTTAAAGCTGTAAAAGCTTCTTTTGTGAAGCCTGGACTTCCATCTATAGAACGATACCACTTTCCTAGAGTTTTAACACACGGCAAGCACGTGTTAAAGGTTTTTCGCACATATTGGTACGCCTTGGTAGAATAGAAATTTAAAGTTAAAGCAAAAGCTCTAAGCTCCGGAGAAAATTTTTTTCTTACTACAGTGCCTGATTTTCCTTTTATCATTTGACGCTTGATAATTTCACTGCATTTTACTCCTACCGAGTTAAGAATATTTATATTTTCTTCCGATATTAAATTTTTTCTCTCTAAGTCAGCTAACAATGATTTTAGTGATGTTATTTGTTTTTTCAATCTTTTATTACAGTCTCGTACATTTTTTAGAGTTCTATTTTTTCTTTGTACTGTATTTTTTAATTCGATAATTCTTCTACAAAGTCGTTTTTTGGTTGGAGTATCGTAAGCTGATGGTGTATCTGGAAGAGGAAGTATTTTTCTTTTTTTCGTTGGAGTTTCTATTCTAGCAGGGGACAAAGAAAGATTCTTGGAAGGAGAAGCCTTTTCGTGTTGTGATTGTGATGATGACGAACTAGGAATCTGAAATTTTATTATAATGTGAGTCTTGTTAAGTTAAAAAGTGATTAAATACCAAACCAAACAGTTAAAAACCATACCAATTGGGATAATAGTCTCTCAGATTCGGGATTTGCTGTCTTTTTTTCCATTGATATATTCGTAGAGGGAGCCTGAAAAAAAATTTTTAGTTAAATCTCTACTGTAAAGTTACACATAGAACGATAATTTATAATTTTATCCGAACGCTATAAACCTTAAAGTTATAATTATAATCCAGCTAAATTACTTAAGATATTTTTTATATAAAAATCACGTTTTACGTTCTAAAAAGTATAAAACAATATTAACTTCTGTATACGTATAGGGTTATATATCTTTACGGGTGAAATTATATTATACTTTTACTCAGTTAAAAAAGTATTTTTTTTTAGAAAATTATTATTTTCCGCCTTTTTTTCAACGAGCTAAAATTAAAAGAAAACCATCTCCTTATCAGAGTACTTATCAAGACTAATCAAATGAGCTCAAACTCGATGAGGTTGTGTGGTATTATCATAAAGTTCCTTTGGCCTTCTTCCTGCTCCATCTTAAGAGCTTGAACACCATTTCTCTACAGAGTACTCGTCAAGACGAATCAAACGAGCCCAAACTCAATGGGGTTGCATGGTTTCAGTACTGAGTTCCTGTGGCCTACTTTTGCTCCATCATCAGATCAGCTCTATAACACCATAATATGGCATTGCCTTCCAGTTCTGACCTATGTTCAAAGTTTCAAGCCTCTAACTTATTGGCAAACTAGTATAAATTACGCTAAACAAATAATGAAGAAAGCAACATAACAAAAACGTGTTTTGTATTTCCAGATGTATCACACCCTTTTTTAGAACGATAATTGTACAGGTACACACCAAAATTGGTAAATGTAAAGTAGGCACAGCTGTTTCCATTACTCGTCTTCTATCCTTCATATAGTGAAAACTATCCTCCGTGAAATGTCTCGAACAAATAACGCTGTTATTGCTCGGGAACCATCCATCACCGCGATATGTGGCATTGATCCATTTTGATTTTCTTTCAGGACACTTTGGAAATCTAAAACAAATGAAGTTGAAACAATCACTATTTTTTTTACGTTTTGCATTATCGATAATTCGACACACTGACTCGTATACAGTTTCAACACTATTGTTACACGTGTCTATTGCCAGAACGGGATAAATATAGTAAAATGGGTAATGAGAGAAAGGGATTTGACAAAAGACATCAACGCGTGCTCATATTTTTATTACTCCTTTAAAATAAAAACCACTCTAACATCCACCGTAACCTGAGCTCCGTCGCGAATAAAATAGTATTTAAATTTACTTACCGATGAAAAGTTATGCCATCTTTCTTAAAGTTTGATGTCCTGGAATTCTTTCCACACCATTTCACGCAACAAGAGGACATTTTTACGTTTATTTATGCTTATAGAACTATTAAAATATAAATAAAAGTGTCTCTGGAAATTCTCGCGCACAGGTCTGACTCTTGGTCGGCACTGACGATGCGCGTTTATGTGAGACTACATATCAGTGCAAAATCATAGATGCGTAGGAGCGCGTTGATTCTCTTAATGCGGTATCTATTGGGGGTTATCTGTGCCACAACCTTACCGTTTGAGGTGGAGTTCGCTAACATCCGCGGACTCCATGGAAACCTCAATGCCGTCCACCACCATCTTGAGACGGCACGGCCAGCAATGTTGTTCCTGACGGAGACGCAAATAATCCGCCCAGCTGACACCACCTACCTGAACTATCCCGGCTTTGTGCTTGAAGAATCCTTCAAAGCCAAAGCCGGAGTTTGCTTATTCGTTCGGGCGGATGTTTGCTGTCGCCGTCTGCGCTGTCTAGAGGACCCTTCCTTCTCCCTCCTAGTGGTACACGTCGACTTAGGCTCTCATTGCCGTGTCTACGTCTGCGTCTACCGATCCCATAACGGCGACATGGAGACAACTCGACTAATTGACCATCTTAGTCGGGTAGCAGATGATGCGCAGGAGCGGTTTCCATCGGCGGAATTGATGTTTTTGGGGGACTTCAACGCCCACCATGAGTTGTGGTTAGGTTCCTCCAAAACAGACCATGCTGGTAGAACTGCCCACGCATTCGCTCTCACGCATGACCTGACGCAACTGGTGAACCAGCCCACCAGGATCCCAGACATAGTTCGTCATGCGCCCTCCTTACTCGACCTTCTGCTGACGAGTCGCCCAGCTGGATACCGGGTGGAGATTCGAGCTCCTTTAGGTTCCTCGGATCACTGCTTAATATCCAGCACAGTGCCCTTGGCATCGCGCCCGCCAACAGCGGTTTTGAAACGCCGGATTTGGCACTACGCGTCGGCAGACTGGGACGGTATGCGGGAGTATTTTGCATCCGTCCCTTGGAGGCAGCGCTGCTTTAGTGGGAAGGACCCGACCGCTAGAGCCACTGCCGTTGCTGATGAGATAGTATTAGGAATGGAATACTATATTCCACACTCCTATGTCATCAGCAAAGGCAGACGCAACCGCTGGTTCAATCGCGAGTGTGCCAGCGCTATTGAGCAAGCCGACAGCATACCGCGCTTGGATCAGAGGTAAAGCTCATGGGGATCCCGAAACTCGCTCGCTAAAAGCAGCCTATAATAATGCCACCAAGTCGTGTAAGAGGGCCTACATTAGAGCGGATGCCCAGCGCGTTGCACGAGTAGGCCAAGAACTCCTGACGCATCCTACGGGCAGCCGTAGCTACTGGCGTCTGGCCAAAGCCGTGCAATCCAACTTCTGCCAACCCTCGCTGCCACCACTGAGATGCCCTGACGGAAGTTTAGCTCACAAGCCGCAGGAAAAGGTCGATCTCCTGGCCAAACTCTTTGCGGCTAACTCCCGGATCGATGACTGTAATGCACAGCCACCCTCCATTCCTCACTGTGGCCACACAATGTCTGATATCAAAATCAGGCAGTGTGATGTCCGTGCGGAGCTGCAGTCAATCGATGTCCGGAAAGCTAACGGTCCTGATGGCATCCCAGCAATAGTGCTGAAAATGTGTGCAGCGGAGTTGTCCCCTGTGTTAACGCGTCTGTACCGTCTCTCGCTCTCTTCGGGTTGTGTGCCGAAATCTTGGAGAGAAGCTAATGTGCAACCGATCCCTAAAAAAGGAGATCGGTCAGATACGTCTAATTACCGCCCTATAGCCGTAACTTCAGTGTTGTGTAAGATCCTAGAACGAATATTGAACAAACAGCTTATTCTACTAATTCACGATCGTCAATATGGGTTTCGGCCAAAACGGTCAACGGGTGATCTTCTAGCGTACGTCACACATCTCTGGGGTGAGGCTATTGACAAGCGTGGCGAGTCACTGGCAGTTAGCCTTGACATAGCCAAGGCTTTTGATCGGGTCTGGCAAAAAGCTCTTCTCTCCAAGCTCCCGGCATACGGTTTGCCCGCTCAGTTCTGTACCTGGATTGCTAGCTTCCTGCATGAGCGTAGAATCCGTGTCCTTTTGGATGGATGCGCTTCGCGGTTCATGTCAGTGAACGCTGGTGTTCCTCAGGGCTCCGTTCTATCCCCCACGCTGTTCCTTCTGCATATCAATGACATGCTTCCTCTTGGAAACATTCATTGCTATGCAGATGATAGCACAGGGCATGGGGGATATAACGGGCACCCAACGGCTGGGCAGGTAGACACCGAAATGAAGCGAGCAAATCTTGTCATTGAGCTCGATCGGGTGTTGGACCTCATTTCTAAATGGGGCTCCGATAATCTGGTGGAGTTCAATGCCAAGAAAACACAGGTGTGCGCGTTCACAGCGAAAAAGTCGCCATTCCTTCCCCTTCCCTCTCTTCAGGGTACATCTCTAGGCCTACAGAGCAGTATTAACATGCTCGGTATGGATATCCGCTGCGATCTGAACCAAAAGGACTACATCGAAACCGTGATTAAAAATGCCTCACGTAAACTCGGTGTCCTGAACAAGGTGCGGCGATTCTTCACGCCTGATCAGTTGTGTCTATTATACAAGACACAGGTGCGGTCTTGCGTGGAGTATTGCTTTCACCTTTGGGACGGCTCCGCAAAGTATCTTCTCGATGCCTTGGACAGATTGCAGCGCCGCGCTGTGCGCATTATCGGCAATGCGGAGGTCACTAAAACTCTCGAGCCTTTGCAATTGCGTAGAGATATTGCGTCACTCAGCGTCTTTTACCGTTTATACCATGGCGAATGCTCTGAAGAACTCTTTGACCTCATCCCTCCTTCTCCCTTCCTCCATAGGAGTACGCGTTCTGCTCTCCGGAGTCACCAATTTACAGTTTCTAACATTCCATCACGCACAAAGAAATTTGGTGACTCGTTTCTTTACCGCACTTCCAAAAGATGGAATAGTCTACCAGCACACGTATTCCCTCCTACCTATGACATAGGGTCCTTCAAACGAGGCGTGAAGAAGCACTTTGTGGGCCGGCAGAGTGAGGGTAACTGATGCTACGTCTCTTACGCTGCACCAGTTGTCCTCGCGCCTGGACTTCATTTCCACTTAACATCAGGTGGAGTGGAGTCATTTGCCGGGCTTAGCATAAAAAAAAAGAAGGGGCATAAAGACCCGTCCGTAAGACAATTATATACCCTTGTTTGTTTGTTGCACCCCGTGGCTAACCCTTCTAACGCTGAGCTAGCTAAGAAACCTTCCAAGGCCGAAGGATATGTAGGATTCACTCTCGGTGTGCACCTGCAACGAGAGGCCGGGGTTCGACTCCCCGCCAGCGATCCATTACCAACTTATAACGTCATTACACAATTCATATGATATAAAAGATTGTCGAGAGATTTAAGAACTCGTATTTACTTAGATTGAAAATTTTAATAGTTAAAAAAAATCACATCAAGTTATTTAATTTACTTACTTGTTTATTTACACAAGTTCTCGACAACCTTTTATATCATTTATATTGTGTAATGGCGTTATAAGTTGATAGTGCATTAAAAGTTTAAAAGTAAATGTTTATTTTTTTCTTTTTAGCGCATTTAAATAAAAGCTTCTTTTATAAAAAGGTTTTTAACTTTAATTTATTTTTAACTTTTTAGTTATTTGGATTTAGAGTGACGTCACTTTATTTTTCGACTTATTCTCAGCAAGCCCTTTCATTTGATACCAATGTTGTAGGAATGCATTAAAAATAATTAGTCCGCCATCTTGGATTTAAAATGACGTAACACAATTAACAATGCATTGTCATTCAAACTGAACGTGTACATACAAAATTACAGCTCAATCGGTTGAACATATGTGCTTCTAAATTGATTTGCAAAATTCCACCCGAACAAACATACATTCCAAGTTAAGAGGTTAAGAGGCATCTCGACTGTGATTTTTGCGTAAAATGGCCAACTTTGGTGTTATGGATCTCAGGAACGAAAATACTTTAACAATGATTACTTATTGAATAGTGTAGAATAGCTATTGGAATAGTGTTTTTTGTAAATTTTGCTTAACTTTTTAATTAAACCCAAAATTGCAGAGAAAGATTTTCATAAAGTGCGCGAAGGCACTTTTTTGAGCTCATCGATTGAACTACTGTTCTAAACAAGTGAAATAAAAAAATTATGATGTTATCTCTTATTTAGTCGAATAATGCGTAGCGGCCTCGGAATTTTTAGATATCATTGATTTTATATAGAAAAAAATCTTATTCTAAACCAAAAAACTTCGAAAATTGCTATAAATTAACTGTGAATATCTCCTATCTGCGATAATATTATTGAGCAAAATTTATACCAGAGTAACTGAAGAATTTATTATCCTATTTCGATAAAAACGATAAATACAACTGCAAAATTACTACAAAATGCGAAGCGCCGGCCGTCCGAATTCAACTTATGCTCACAGAATGGATATTTGTAATATTATGCACAAATTTCTTACCCTATTTCGATAAAAACTATAAATACAACTGCTAAATTACTACAAAATGCGAAAATAGGCATTTTACGCAAAAATCACAAGCGAGATGTAATAGGCCTCTTAAATAAAAGCTTGTAAAAAAAACCTGTGGATATAATAATCATGTGTGTGTATGTTGAGTTACCTTATCCCCGCAGAGGCGGTAGTGGCCGGCCATGACGCCGGGGCTGCGGCGCGCGTGCCGCGGCTTGAGCAGCGCCACGCACGCCGCCGGCTCCTCCGCCGTCGTCAGCATCAGCACCAGGCCCTCGGGGAAGAACCTGGCCGACCGACAACAGACATTTAAGCTTAAGACACACATAGCGAATACTCGTTGCGAGTGCATTCGCTGCGAATAATGATCGCAGCGACAATTCTCTGCCTGCCTGTCACACACAGCAAGTTCTACACGAGAATTTCGACAGTCTGTTGGTTGCGCAAAAAATGTCGTCTGAGCGGAATGGCTCATGAAATAGATTCAGTCGCCGCGAGCTGAATTCGCCGCGATTTGAATTGAGCATGTTCAATTTCACTCTCGGCGAATGCGCATTCGCCGCGGGACTCGCTGTGTGTGACAGGGTACTCGCTGTGAATAGCCATTCCGCTCAGACGACATTTTGAATTTACGCACCAACAGACTCGAAATTCTCGTGTACAACTTGCTGTGTGTGACAGGCAGGCAGCGAATTATCGCTGCGGTCATTGCAGCCAGTATTCGCTATGTGTGACTGAAGCTAACGGAGATACACCCTAACTACTTAAATGTGTGCTTTGACTAAATGGTGGATTATTTTAATCGTTTAGTGTTCATCAACGTGCATGAGTATTGTTAACGAGAACCATCTTACGACAACAACCGGGACAAAGGATTTACGTTCCTTCCGGAGCATGGAGGAGCTCGAGATATTTTTAATTTGATAACCCATCAGTGACTCGGCATTGCGAAAGTTGCTTAACTAGCAGGATCTGTCAATATGCGTTAAAGTTTTGGCGTGCATATATTCACCATAGCCATGTACTGTAGAAGTCTAACAAACCAAAATTACAGTTATGTAATCAAGTTTTAAAATAATTCTAATAATAGAAAAATAAATCTGGCAAATAAATATATTTCATTTCATTAGGAGCTCTGCTAATGCAGCAGTTATAGACCAATGTCTACTAACCTAAAGTAGTGATAGTAGTCCACTATGCAGCAAGGGCAATGGAAGTGGTCCTGAAAGGAGTTCTCGCCGTAGCCAAGGCACCAGGTCTT
This sequence comes from Scoparia ambigualis, assembly GCA_963921215.1. NCBI lineage: Eukaryota > Metazoa > Arthropoda > Insecta > Lepidoptera > Crambidae > Scoparia > Scoparia ambigualis. Next base: position 31,650,081 of record OY992513.1, on the reverse strand, counting down.
GCTAATGCAGTAGCTATAGACCTAAACTGTAACATCTAAGACTACGTCTACTGACCTTAAGTAACGATAATAATCCACCAAGTACCAGGGCCTACAGAACTGTTCCTGGAATAGGTTCTCCCCGAGGTCAAGGCACCCGGTCTTCCTAATGCAGCAGCTATAGACCTGCTTCTACTGACCTGAGGTAGCGGTAGTAGTCCACCAGGTACCAGGGCCTGTAAAACTAGTCCTGAAAGGAGTTTTTCTCATGGGGCAAGTAGGTGGTCTTGCTGATGTAGCTGCTATAGACATACATCTACTGATTACTGACTTTAATTAGATGTCGCGTCTACTAACCTGAGGTACCGGTAGTAGTCCACTAGGTACCAGGGCCTGTAGAACTGGTCCTGGAAGGAGTTCTCCCCGTGGCGCAGGTAGGTGGTCTTGCTGATGTAGCAGCCGTGCAGCTGCAGGCGCGGCCGAGAGATAAACATCTCCCGCCACGAGGCGTAGTCATGCGCGCGTAAGGTACCGCACTCGATGCCCCAGGTTCTGAGAAAGATGAAGAATAGGGTAGTTGACTAAATATCAAAATCATATTAAAACGATACCTGTTTACCTATTTTATCCTAAAGTTTATATTATTCTTAAAAAAATCGATCATTTACAATATTCATTTTGCGTTTTTACATTTTGATTTAAATTTACTGCAAAAACGCTTAAAACCGCAATGTTGTAAATGACGTCACGCCGTGCCAAACATCCGTTTCGTTCGAGGCTTGTTCAATACAGCTTGTATCAAGCAGGGCCAGCCATATTTCACGTACCTAATCACTTACTTTTATTGAGCTGGTACACATAAAAACATTTCTTGATATCTCGGGCATTGTGGAAGTACATACTTTTAAAAATAATACGAGTTTATCGACTTTATGACAACACTATCAATCAGCTGATTGGAGTAATGAACTCTGTCTAGTGTTACTTCCTCCTTTGCCTCTGCTGTGAGCCTAGTATTTTTGTGCCTATTGTGCTGACTCCACCCGCTTTCGACTATTTATTTTTGATAAAGTTTAAAGGGTTCCGTCTTGTTATTTTTTTCACTAAGAACATAAGTTACGACTACCTCTTTGATTAGTTAGAAAAGAAAATTGAGACGTTCATTTAGTCAATTATTCTGTGTTCCTATCACCAGGTCAGGTCCTACGAAACGCACTGAGAAATGTCTTACTTCGCATAGCATTTCTACTTTGCTTAGACCGTGATTTTTTAAGCGACACATAGACGCTGTGATTGCTGTCTCTTTCCAATTCTATGAATATGAAAGAGGCAAAGTCAATTCTCAGCGCTGCGGCAGCCGCTACTACCTTTAACTTAGGCTTTAACTTAGAGAATCGCACTGCTGAACAATAACTTAAGCAGTATTGTTCTGAGGCTTAGACAAGTAAATGTTTGTGAATACGGGTTTCATTCAGCACTGTACTAAACTCACCCGTTTACACGCAGTACTTAAAAATAACAAAACAAAAAAATCTGTCACCATGTGAGTTTTCATTGTAACTTTTATGTCGGCTCTAAAAAAACAGAAAATAATAGTGTTAATAATTTGAACAGTGATAAAAAATGACTTAACTAATTTAAAAATATTGCTAGTTTTCGTAACTCAAAGTCTAATTTACGAGCCCTAAAAAGTATGGGCGGTATTAACTTATTGGCGGTATTGGTACTAGGATTCACTCCTGGTATGGGCGGAGTCACAAGAAAGCGTGCGCGTGCGTCTTTCTTCTTAATGGGTTCTGTAGCTCATTTTATTTTTCTAACCGCTTTGGTTGACCCGCTATAAATGTAAGCATTCCTGAAATCCTAACTAGTGTGATACAACATAGTTAAACTTTACTAACTAACTAAGTTTAACGAGGTTGTATCACACAAAGTTTCAATACTTAACACATTCGTTTTTGTTTACAACAATAATGTTAATAAGAATAACATTTTTAAACATCTGTGACATGTACTAAATAAAACTTACGTGTGATGGAAGATTTTATCACTAATTGACCAAATTAATGGCAACAAACCTAAAAATAATACGCAGCGCTTAAGCCAGTTTACACTTTGGTAGTATTTTGTGATGATTTGATGAATTGATGAATAACTTAACTAATTTAAAAATATTGCTAGTTTTCGTAACTGTAGTATAAATTTCGAACCCTAAAAACTACTAGGGTTATGGGCGGCCTTAACTTCTAGAACCCCAAGCGGTCGCATGAGACCGCAGTTGACAGTGCGTGCATTTATGTGCCTTTGTGGGAGAGGGCGAACTACATTTTCCGAATTCTAAGTACCAGGAGTAGGCGGCACACCCCACCATAGCAACGCCCAACGGTACGGTAGGTTTGTTTGCATGTTTGCCTACAATTTTTTCGCAATTGTTTGTGAAAGCTTGCAGAGTGCATACCTACTTTTAGTTATTTTTATGCTGTTTGGTTTCGATTCGACTACCTATTAAATTAATATGGAATTTCTAAGTAATCAGGAGTATTATGAAATTATTATTTGTGTCGGAGCAGCTAATGGCAGTCTCCGTGGTGCTCGTGAACAGTACCGCGAGAGATTCATCGACGGCAGACCAGAAGCTGAGCAGCGACGCTTGCCATCGGCGGATTGCTTTCGACGAATGGTTTTGCGTCTCCAGCAGACTGGATCCTTTCGTGGGACGAGTCCGGAGGTCCAGCCAAATATGCGGGACCCGGGTTTTGAGGAGACTGTGTTGGAGCCACTTTTGTAAACTGTTTATTGTGAAGTGCAGTGGACTACACGTGCTTCGCTTCACCTCTCAAGCCCCAATCGGCAAGAAGTGAATCTTTGTGTGCTGTTTTTATCAGATTTATCTAATGTAAGTAGGTACTGTTGTTTCATCATCATCATCAGTCAGAAGACGTCCACTGCTGGACAAAGGCCTCACCCAAGGATCTCCACCACGACCAGTCCTGTGCTGCTTGCATCCAGCGGCTACCCGCGACCTTCACCAGATCGTCGGACCACCTTGTTGGAGGCCTGCCCACACTGCGTCTTCCGGTGCGCGGTCGCCACTCGAGAGCCGTTCTGCCCCAACGGCCATCGGTTCTACGGGCGATGTGCCCTGCCCATTGCCACTTGAGCTTGGCGACTCTTTGGGCTATGTCGGTTACTTTAGTTCGTCTACGAATCTCCTCATTTCTGATTCGATCACGTAGAGAAACCCCGAGCATAGCCCTCTCCATTGCCCTTTGCGTGACTTTTTTTTTTATTTTATTTTTTATTTATTTATTTATTATCAGGCAACAAAGTTACAATATAACAGGCCCATAGATACATACCTTAAAAACTAACATATACATAGCTTATAAACATTTATTGTTAGTATAGTAACTTAAAACTATGTTAGTAATTTACATAACACTGGCTTGTGCTGTTTCGGTGGTGGTAGGCAATCTCCCGCGGAAACGCCGGTACACCACGCCCTTCGGCCAAAAGTCCTCCTTCATAAAGGTGTCGTCCAGCTTAGCTGTTGGGACTCGCACCACAAATGCCTTAAAACTGACATTATGTCGCGATTCCAGCGGCTCCACCCTCAGAAGGAAGTTGGTCTTTGTCTTAATGTAATCAACCACATCCTGCACTGTGATGGTGTGGTGCAGGCGCGACAGGTACATCGGCGTAGTCGGCGTCGCAGCACGCAGCAGGAACTGGGGCCCTGTCAGTGCGGTACCGCAACGGTTCTGATTCGGCCGGTGATGGCGTGCCCTCTTCCTTTGGACCTTGACGAAACCGTCGTCGTCTCGTTCCACGGCGGCATGCTTTGACACTCTCTGAGCGCTTAGGTTGGAAGCAGCAACAGAGGCGTAGTCACGTCGGCTGGGCTTCGTTTGGATGGTGACAGGCTCAGGCTCAGCTGTCACGTGCGGCACCGCGGGCGAAGGCGCGGGGCGGGTGGACGGCGGAGGCGGCGCGAGGGGCGCGACGACAGCGGGTTGCACGGCACGGGGGGCCGGCGACTGCAGGGCGCGGGGGGCCGGCGACTGCAGGGCGCGGGGGGCCGGCGACTGCAGGGCGCGGGGGGCCGGCGCCGGCGTCTGCGGGGCGCACCGAGCCGGCGTGCGCGCGGGGGCAACGGCTGCGTCAGCGTTGCACGGCGACGAGGTCGGCGTCGAAAATGCTGACTCGAAACTCAGCCGCGGCGCGTTGACGAATGCACCGCGCCGCGTGTTGACGTTTGAGTCATCGACTGACCTACTTACTGCGAGTGATGCGCGCAAACTATCCACTTCCTTGCGCAACTCACTCACAGTATTCTGTGATGCTTCGAACTTTAGCACCACGTCCGCCAAGCCCGCCTTTAAGGTCACAATGTCCTTCAGCAAGCAGGTTACGTCGACGTGGTCGAACGTGACGGGAGGGAGCTTGTTTAGGTCCCTCGCCACAAACGTCGGCACGTCGTCAGGGTCGGTCTCCTTCAGCAGCGTGATTATTTCCTGCAGGCTCTTCGGTGCCCCATCACGGCGATGAGACACCATCTGGTCACTCTTGTTTACAGATGCAAACAGAAGCTTCTTGGCCGCAGATATGTCGTCCTCGCTGAAGCTGGACTTGCATATCTGCACCGCACTTACTTCAACCATCACGTCCAGCTTCTGTTGCAGGAAGGCGAGGAGCTCGTTAACCACCAGTTTGTCGCTCATGGTGGTGGTACGCGCGGCGACTCGCGCCGCGTTACGTGTCTGATATACGATTTAAATTAAATTGCAATCGCTGCGTCCGCACAGAACGGCGCGTACTGTGAGAGAGCCTGCTAATAAGGCCCATAGTGAGCGACCACGTTTCGGTACGGTACTGTTGTTTATTAGAAAATTATTATTCTGACTAATAATATCTGACAAATAAAATCAGTAGGTAATAAGTTGTAAGAAATACATCGAAATACGAGTAAAATAATACGTGGTGTAATTAATCCGTTAGCATTTTTTCAATTTCCGAGTGAATTGTAACAATATTTGTTTTGTTTAATGTTACATGATAACTTTGTTATTTTTAATGTTTTAAACAGTTTTTAACTTGACAATTTTTTTTATCGACTGACCGTGAGTCAGTGATTTTCTCAAATGAATATTGATCCTTAGAACCTAACAATAAAGTTCAAAATTGATTGTACCGGCCGGTCGAGAACTGATGAGCCAGAGTGACGCCTGTGAGTGGAGAAATCTTGTTGGCGTAAAATCATTTGGAGTGACGCTACAGTTTTAGGCTGATTTCACAGTCACGCGTTTGATCAGCGCCGGCCACACGCGCGCGCTACACTACGTTTGAACTGCGTGATGACTATGCAACGCAACTACGTGGCCGGCGCTGATCAAACGCGTGACTGTGAAATCAGCCTTACGCCAGGACTGACGCGCAAAACTGATCGTCAGTGGCCAGCTTAAGAGTAGTACGATTATCTATTATGTGACTACACCTCAAAGTGCTTCGCTTTAGTTGTATTGAGTTATTTCAAAAATAAGTACCTACTCGTAGGTAAGCGTACCTATCTGCTTTAGAGTCGAAACAATGTGACTGTAAAATGAAAATATTTTTATTACTTTGATAATAATTACTTAAGTAGGTAGGTACCTACTTAATACAAATTATTAAATCACGAAAGTAAAATAGCTGCCTACTTATCTGTCATTGTTTAACAAATCCAACAAAAAATGCCGCCAAGCGACTGCCGACAAACAACCCAGTTGGGTTGTTTGTGTCAAATGTGCCGCCATGGTCAAAGGTTTTTGATTTTCGCCGACCGCCGCCGTCCCAGTAAAACCTCTTGTTTGTAAAACTGTGCGCCTGGTAGGGGGCGGAGGCGTGGCTGACTAGGGCACGCAGTTTTATAAACAGGAGTTGCACTGTAGGCAGTATATCATACAGAGTTCATGACCCTGCTAGTGATGGCTTTAGCTTGTTCTGATTTTAAATTAACGACAGATTAACTTTGTTTGTAAATGCAAAAACAAATTAAATTGAGCTTATCTTACTAGGGTATATAAAGAAAGGGTCTACTATACTAGGGTTAATTTGAAACCCTGGATTAAGGCTGGCCCCGCTTGATACACGCTGTAGAAATGTCACAACAATAAAATGACATTTGGCACGGCGTGACGTCACGGCTTTTGATTTCCGTTTAATGTCATATGACTGAATGCGTATTATTGTCAATTCTTTTCTTTAAAAATATTAATAATCCCAATTTTTTTAAATTAATAATTTAGATATTTTGTTTTTTTAAATCATAATTGATCTTTAGAAACGCCAATCCACCCGATTTATTCTTAGTGGACACAAGACTATTTCATCAGTCCTGGAAGGAGTTCTCCTCGTGATGCTAGTACCGGCTCTTACTAATACAGCAGCTACAGACCTAAGATGCGATGTCTACTCAGCTAAGGTAGCGGTACAAGTAATCGACCAGGGCCGGTAGAACTTGAAAAGCCTAGGTCGTCCTGCTGACGCAGCAGCTATAGACCTAAGATTCGATGTATACTCCATTTAGGTAGTAGTAGTAATCAACCAATGTCGGTATAACAAGGATCCCTGGCTTTTCTTGCTGATGCAGCAGCTATAGGCTGGCAGATTGGTATCTGACAGTCCCATGGTGTGCGGGCGACGGGAGCGGGTGACATGTCACTGCCCGCGGCACACGATTGCCGTTACTATAGTCGGTGCCAGATAAACGTGCATAAAATGTCATCGCTACCCCTGTACCACTGCACGCCGAAACAGGATCGCGTCGAATCGAAATATAAGCCGTAGCGATAGAATTCTGTGTAAACAAACGTATCTTGGTACGAGACGTCCTTGATCCGGAGACTTGGCATTTATCACAAACATTTTTTTTTTAATCTATACAAGTGCTTAGGTACCTTTTGACTTTTGATACGTACATAATAAATAAGTACCTATTAAAGTGATAATTAATTGGCGTCCGATACGTATCGCAATGTTTTGAAATCTCTTGGTAGAAGTGGGGTAAATAACATTTTATGCACATTTATTTGGTACCGACTATACTACGCGGACCCGCCCCTCGCGCCCCTTCTTTCTCGCTCACGCAACCTTTCGTACCTGTCCCGCAGACTGGGACTGTGGTGTCACAGCGAGCTCAGCGCCAGAAGTCGGGCTCTCGGCTCACCTGAGGAAGCTAACGGTAGTAGTACACCAGATACCAGGGCCTATAGAACTGGAAGGAATCCTCCCCATGACGCTAGCACTTGCTCTTACTAATGCAGCAGTTACAGACCTAATATGTGATGTCTACTCAGCTGAGGTAGCGATAGTAATCGACCAGGCACCAGAACCAGGAGGCTGTCTTGCTGATGCAGCAACTATATACTTGAGGCGTAACGTCTACTCAACTGAGGGGTCATCCATTAATCACGTGATGTTTTTTAGCGTTTTTAATCCCCTTGGTAATACGTGGTGAGGTTTAAGACTAACCCCCCCCCCCCCCCCCGCCCCTTCCACCCAAAATCACGTGTATTTTTTAGTACCTACAAAGAATCCTAAAATTAGAATATTATTTTGAAATACAGATGTGTAAAGTAAAATCTAAATGTCTAGACAGAAAGGTTGCAGGTTCTTTTTTTTTTTCAACAGCGAGTGAAGGTCACACTACACGCCGCTCTCGGTTTAGAAATCACGCGTTCGACGAAAAATTAAATACACGTGACATCTTACTACAACCCCCCTCCCCCTTGTGACATTTCATGATTTTTGCCGAACCCCCTCCCCCTCCCCCCTTTCGATCTAATAGACAGCCCCTGAGGTAGCGGTAGTAGTAATCGAGTGCTGACCTGGAGCACAGCGAGCGCCACAGGTCGGGCTCCCTCGCCGCCACGTGCAGGCCGCGGCAGGTGGCGGCGACCCGCTCCAGCGCCGCCGCGTCCAGCTCGCAGCCCACCACCCAGCGCAGCACGAGCAGCACCACCTCGTACGGCAGCCACGATATGTGCCCGCCCTGAGGGACGCAAACGGAAACGTTACGTGCACTCGAATGCGGTTCAACCTATCCAAAACTGTCACATTTCTCAAATCGATATTGATCCATAAGCCCTAGTGACATAGTTTTTTTTTATATAATTAGCCCGGCAAATGACCCCACTCCACCTGATGTTAAGTGGAAGTGAAGTCCAGCCGCGAGGACAACTGGTGCAGCGTAAGGCATCGTCCTAAGATCATCGCGCGAGTAATGGGCCGTTTACACGTATTAAGTTGTCAAGTAGGTAACTAAATTTTAAGTTAATTTTAAGTTGTCGATCGTTTACACGTGTATTTACTTATGCACTCTTTAGTGCATACGGCGGCGACACATCGCGGCAAGACCGGCTCTCGTCACACACGAGACTTCACGACTTCACTAAATACTTCACTAAATTGTTGCGTCCACACGTCAACTAAATGACAATTTAGTAGAAGCCACGCCTACCGGGGAATGCAAGCGGTGCGGGAGGGGAGGTTACTTACTCAAAAAATAGACTCGATTCTATTCTACTTGTTCACTTGCCCACTAAATCGTTTATTTACCACTTGCTACTAAAGAGCTTATAAGTGACTGTTTACACGCAAGAATTTAGTTAAAATTAACTTAAAATTAAGTTACCTACTTGACAACTTGATACGTGTAAACGGCTCTTTAAGCGATGCGACCATCGTACGAGTTGATGATCAAGCATATTTATTTATTTATATTGATCTAGAATAGGTGTCCTAATAGGCGATCTTAGGAAAGCCCCTACCACTACTGGTCTCAGGTTTCCTCTCGTGAGAGGGGATTCTATTCTATCTATTCTACTCAAAATAAAAAGAACATAAATATGCATGATGTACAAATTTAATATGACGAACAAAACCAACCAAACCAAACCAATTTGCCTTTCTTAATCCATAATCCGACACTTAAAGAGAACTCATTTGGTGCTAACAGCAATTTTACACTCAAACCTGCTGAATCAAACATTTAGTGTATTTTGGCCCTAGGACGTTTTGAAAATTAGTTATTATGAGAATCGTGTGTTTTGATATTTCCATGTGTATATGACCCCTCACCTTGGCGGCGTGCTGCGGCTCGCACAGCACGCCCTTGCGCGCCGTCAGCCGCTGCAGGCGCGCCACCAGCTCCTCGCCCTCCACGGCCTCATCGTCGTCGCTGGTGGGCTCAGCTTCAGCGGGAGGCACCTCCTCTAGTTCTGACTCTTCTGTGCAAAACCAAATAAAACCACATGAATGGAATCAATTAATAAAAGGTTTATTGGCATAAATATACAACAACAACATACGATAACATATAAAACAAAAAAAAACAATGCCAAATAGCTGAGCGGGAACCACGCTCAGCTTAAGCCGAGACACAAGTTCCACGACGCTTCATGGGATTATGCGGATTCAATATTATAAAAAAACAGATGGTGTCCGGCCATCATCTGAATAACGTCTACGTTGGTTGTGCTCTTCGTACAACGACAAGTGAGCGGGCTTCACAGCTCCGGTCGCCTATCTGCAAAATCGGCAGTGAACTATACCGGTTCTGTTATTAAAAGAATACTACCAACCAATACATATTTTTTTTATGTGAAAAGGAGGCAAACGAGCACGCGGGTTACCTGATGGAATGTAATTGGCTATTTGACAGTTGTAACAATAAAATATGAATTATTGTTACATTTGAGATTTTGTCCCTTTTGGGGAAAAGGAAGAAAATCCCAAATGCAAGCTTCAGTGGGTTATTATCAAATAAAACCATAAAATGTTCAACAGCTAGGCAGTATATTGTAAAAGAACACACACAAATATTTTGTCCAACAACAATAAAATAAAATTATAAATTTTATTTCATTGTTATTATTTAAAAGAGGGGGGTTAGTCACAATTTTGTCTTATATTATGTTAGGTACAAATCATCTACGTTACACCTTTTAATTTATTTAGCCGAAAATAACAAAAAAAAACTATCAGTTGAAATTGACCCTAGGGTCAATCTCAAATGAAAGTTCAACAAACTTTCTATTAATTTTGCCAACTATAATTTACCGTTTAAAGTAATCTAAACCTTATTCCAAAGCTATATCACCCCCTAAAACACACTAAAATCCTAAGAGTCAAAAGTGACCAAGCGGGTCGGTGATAATTTTAATTTAAAATAAATTTTATAATACTGTTCCTACTACTGCCTAACCAGCCAGCTAATACTTCAGTCGTGCAAGCTATGGTCGTGGGGGGTCGGGATAAACCAGTACCGTTCGGAGTATGATGTTGAAATTAATATTAAATTACTCCGTCTATTAAAATATTAAATTAAATGTTTTAAACCGTTTAACCGTATCAAAACTCTCACACGTTTAAAGCCGATACACTAGAGAACCGTGGGGTTATACCGATATAAAATTAATAATTTTGGGCGCCAGGGTCTGGATGAAGACCCGAATCTGGAGACGATGTCACCATACAACTTCACACAGGTCGAACTCGCAGATCCTCAAATGTTTCACAACTTCACCAACGCTTGGTGTAGTTGGATATAAAAGAAAATACTTGGTTAAGGTTTCGAAACCCTAATGTAAAAATATGTTCCTGAATAAAGAACGATTAAACCCAGAGTAGGGGTACAAAAACCGTCAACGCCTGTGCGGCGACAGCTCGCTGGCAGCAGGTGGCCGCTGGTGCCCCGAAGAGGCAGGTCTCGCGTCCAGGCTTTAGGGCCCAGCTCTAAATCCTGGCGGCGAGACGGGCCCCTCGAAGCATGCGTTGGGATATCCTATATTTACGCGTGGCTGCCAGCGGCGTCACGACCGGTTGGTTGTGGCACGGATTCCTGAGTGCATTGATCTCCACACATCGCACCACGTCACGCCAGAGATTCAAATCGTTTCGGCGTCGCAACTCGGCAGCTTTCCTTTCGCCGGAAACACTTATAAATCGAAGGCCAGCTTATAATTTCTACTCCCATTGTCGGGTAATTCATAAGCAATTGTTCTTTTAGAATTTTCCTTCAAACTAACAAAACGTCAAATATGACGTCTGTCACAACTCGCTCTCTGCTAACAGAATTTGCCAACAATAACAACACACGACCTAAAAGAAAATTAACGTTTAGCAATGGGAAATGCATTTTTCTTTAATTTAAAATTATGTTTTGTGATATTCAACTCACTAATTACCCTGTCTTAATATTAAGGAGTATTATTTTCCTCTCTGGTAACCCCTACGGGCAGAGACAATATCCATATAAAAAATATTACTCCCGTTCGAATGTTCTAGATAAAAGTCCATATAGAAAAAATAGTTCTATTTCCGGATTTGCTTGAATTAAATTTAATTACTTAAAGTAATTATTATACATATTAATTTATTATGTAATTTATTATTAGAACTGTTACGACTATTTTTTAAAATTGAATCTTTTATGTGAAATTAAAAGCTGACAGCTACTTCGCCCCGCTACCGCTAGGCGTCGCTACGGTGGCTGTCATTTTGTCTATGGTGTTATGTCAAATACAAAACGTAAACACGGAATAAAATCTCTTTAGATTTAAGTTTAAGTCGTACTAAAACTGATTTAGAAATATGTTTTAATTGAAAATGCAAGAAAAGTGTGTCTTGTAATGTGTCAGCCAAGGCTCCATGTCTTTAATGTGAAGAAAAATAGATTTAATTCAAACAAGCTACACGGACTAATGTTTTTGGACATTTGATCATTCTAAAGTGATGATTTCAGGTAAGTACTATTCAACCATTGCGAACTTCTTTTGTAGATAAGTAAAGGCAGACAGGGCCCTGAATTTACAACGTAACAGTACCTCCCCAACCACCAGAGATTTGACCGACCAGGGCAAATCTCGACGCTGGCCCTCCAGCGTCACACTACACTTCAAACAACCAAGCAAGCACAAACAACCAAAAGAAAACCTACCCGTGTAGCTGCACTACACAATAACTCAAAACTTTCCTGTAAATAGCTATACAATATGCTATGACAGTAAAAAAAAACAACAAAACGCAGACTTGTGTACGACAATTCTTCATATATATATATTTATATATATTTAAATATACAAATATCCCATATATATATAGTTTGTATATCCCAATAAATATACAAACTTATATATGAATATAAACTAATGTACATAATAAATATAATAATATCAATTATAATATACTCTTACATAAATCTAAAAACTTGGTGGCTATGCAGTTAACATATTATCACAGTGTCACCAACCGCACTGTTGCCTCGCGTTAAGGCTTTTGGTACCAGTCACTGATCCGCTGGGGTGTATGGCTTAATTTTTTAACAATACTGGTTACTGAAAAGTCACCACAATAGACTCACAAAGTGAGTCTGATCCATTAAGCAATATGGAAAAGACAAACCTTAAGGAGTTCAATATGAATATTACCAAAATACTAGATTATAAATGATTGACTACTTTATATATATTAAATACACTAATTATGGTTATAATGATATTATTACATAAACATAAAAACTGGTGGCTATACAGTTAACCTATTATTACAGTGTCACCAGCCGCACTGACGCCTCGCGTTAAGGCTTTTGGTACCAGTCACTAATCCGCTGGGGTGAATGGCTTATTTAACTATATAGGATACTGAAATAGACCTACAGTTATCTCACTGGGTAAGTCTGATCCATTAAGCAATATGGAAAAGACGAAGCCCAGAGAGGCACAAAATAATAAATACATACACCAAACGTCTATATATGTTCTACAGGTTAGGTCTGATCCATTTACAAACATGGAAAAGACGAAACCCAAAGAGCTATAATATAATAAATACATGTAAGAATCGTCTACACGTCTAAGTCTACCCTTCCTAACAAACGTTACCTCCTCAATACACAAACATCTAAATGCTCCTACCAATAAGCACATATTTAAAGTGTAAACAAAAAAAAAACCCACAACCCAAACCAACAAATATTCACCACCACCTAAAAGTTTGGCTAACCGCCCCTAAATAAATCCTACAAAAAAAAACCGAATTCCATCAAAGCAGCCTACACGCCCGCCAATAAAAGGCCACCTTCCTCAGGACTATCACCACGTTGCCTTACCAACGTTCCGGAGATTGAGGTTTGGCTAACCGCCCAAAAAGAAAATCCAATAAAAAATTATTCCGTCAAAGCAGCCTACACGCCCGCCAATAAATGGCCACCTTCCTCAGGACTATCATCACGCTGCCTAACCAGCGGTCCGGAGATTGGACCCATTCAATATGGTGTCTAATCTCCAAATTTAAAATAAAAAGAAACAAAAACAAAACTCCAGCTTAACAAAAGAACTGTGATACCACGCCAAAAGTCGACTTTCCTATTTGTAGATAAACGTCAAAAACCACAAAAAATTTTAAACAACAAGCTCCCTTGAAAGGGCTTCTAGCACTGTGGCATATACAGCCACTAGCGCTAAAACAGCGGTAACTTCAAGGCATATACAGCCCTCCATCGTCACCATTAACCCCTTTCACAAGAAACCAAACACCACAAGGGATTCCAGCACTGTGGCATATACAGCCACTAGCGCTGAAATAGAGTGACTTCAAGGCATATACAGCCCTCCATCGTCACTTTTCAAACCCCTAACAACAAACAAAAACAACACAACGGAGGTTTTCAACTCACCATACAAACAAGAAATCGTAAATTGCAAAGTAAATTTAATAGTATTAGCATTTTAAAGGTATTTATTGCAATGTAAAAAGTAATTTTAATTGATGCTAGTCAAAAAAAAATTAAATATAAGGCATTTTAAAATTAAAAAAAAGCTACTAAAATATGAGCTGGCTTTCTCACTAGGTGATTTCAATTTAAGTTTATAGTACTCATCCACAGAACACAGTAACAACCGCAACAAACACAGTATTACAATAATAATACTTACAAATAATTGTATTTAAGTCAATCTCAGTCAATATCGTTCAAATAATATTTTAATTATAGGAATACACTAACACCACAATTAACGCTTGCATTAGAAAAAATAAAAATTAATAAAACATTTGTATTCCAATAAAAATTGTGTCATAACCTATTATGTCATAAAATAATAATTCAATTCAGCTGAGTACAATAATTCAGTTAATTATATTATATAAGTATAATTAACACTTGTATATATAAAAAATTAAATTAATATCACTGGTATTTAAATAAAATTAGTGTTAAGATCGTTCAAATAATAATAAATTCACATTGACACAATATTTAAAAAAAAAAGCAACGAATAAAAATTCGTTATTAAAATAAAATGGGAGGAATCCGTGCCAATGCACGCGTGACGGTTTTTCTTAAAAGTAATAATCCCCACGGTTCTAGAACGCTATCGGTATTCTGGCTTTTTAGTTACAGCATAAGACATAACCACTATCCCTAACCAAAACACACGTTGAGTGCGCCACTGTTACATTTGAGATTTTGTCCCTTTTGGGGAAAAGGAAGAAAATCCCAAATGCAAGCTTCAGTGGGTTATTATCAAATAAAACCATAAAATGTTCAACAGCTAGGCAGTATATTGTAAAAGAACACACACAAATATTTTGTCCAACAACAATAAAATAAAATTATAAATTTTATTTCATTGTTATTATTTAAAAGAGGGGGGTTAGTCACAATTTTGTCTTATATTATGTTAGGTACAAATCATCTACGTTACACCTTTTAATTTATTTAGCCGAAAATAACAAAAAAAAACTATCAGTTGAAATTGACCCTAGGGTCAATCTCAAATGAAAGTTCAACAAACTTTCTATTAATTTTGCCAACTATAATTTACCGTTTAAAGTAATCTAAACCTTATTCCAAAGCTATATCACCCCCTAAAACACACTAAAATCCTAAGAGTCAAAAGTGACCAAGCGGGTCGGTGATAATTTTAATTTAAAATAAATTTTATAATACTGTTCCTACTACTGCCTAACCAGCCAGCTAATACTTCAGTCGTGCAAGCTATGGTCGTGGGGGGTCGGGATAAACCAGTACCGTTCGGAGTATGATGTTGAAATTAATATTAAATTACTCCGTCTATTAAAATATTAAATTAAATGTTTTAAACCGTTTAACCGTATCAAAACTCTCACACGTTTAAAGCCGATACACTAGAGAACCGTGGGGTTATACCGATATAAAATTAATAATTTTGGGCGCCAGGGTCTGGATGTAGACCCGAATCTGGAGACGATGTCACCATACAACTTCACACAGGTCGAACTCGCAGATCCTCAAATGTTTCACAACTTCACCAACGCTTGGTGTAGTTGGATATAAAAGAAAATACTTGGTTAAGGTTTCGAAACCCTAATGTAAAAATATGTTCCTGAATAAAGAACGATTAAACCCAGAGTAGGGGTACAAAAACCGTCAACGCCTGTGCGGCGACAGCTCGCTGGCAGCAGGTGGCCGCTGGTGCCCCGAAGAGGCAGGTCTCGCGTCCAGGCTTTAGGGCCCAGCTCTAAATCCTGGCGGCGAGACGGGCCCCTCGAAGCATGCGTTGGGATATCCTATATTTACGCGTGGCTGCCAGCGGCGTCACGACCGGTTGGTTGTGGCACGGATTCCTGAGTGCATTGATCTCCACACATCGCACCACGTCACGCCAGAGATTCAAATCGTTTCGGCGTCGCAACTCGGCAGCTTTCCTTTCGCCGGAAACACTTATAAATCGAAGGCCAGCTTATAATTTCTACTCCCATTGTCGGGTAATTCATAAGCAATTGTTCTTTTAGAATTTTCCTTCAAACTAACAAAACGTCAAATATGACGTCTGCCAACAATAACAACACACGACCTAAAAAAAAAATTAACGTTTAGCAATGGGAAATGCATTTTTCTTTAATTTAAAATTATGTTTTGTGATATTTAACTCACTAATTACCCTGTCTTAATATTAAGGAGTATTATTTTCCTCTCTGGTAACCCCTACGGGCAGAGACAATATCCATATAAAAAATATTACTCCCGTTCGAATGTTCTAGATAAAAGTCCATATAGAAAAAATAGTTCTATTTCCGGATTTGCTTGAATTAAATTTAATTACTTAAAGTAATTTTTATACATATTAATTTATTATGTAATTTATTATTAGAACTGTTTCGACTATTTTTTAAAATTGAATCTTTTATGTGAAATTAAAAGCTGACAGCTACTTCGCCCCGCTACCGCTAGGCGTCGCTACGGTGGCTGTCATTTTGTCTATGGTGTTATGTCAAATACAAAACGTAAACACGGAATAAAATCTCTTTAGATTTAAGTTTAAGTCGTACTAAAACTGATTTAGAAATATGTTTTAATTGAAAATGCAAGAAAAGTGTGTCTTGTAATGTGTCAGCCAAGGCTCCATGTCTTTAATGTGAAGAAAAATGGATTTAATTCAAACAAGCTACACGGACTAATGTTTTTGGACATTTGATCATTCTAAAGCAATGATTTCAGGTAAGTACTATTCAACCATTGCGAACTTCTTTTGTAGATAAGTAAAGGCAGACAGGGCCCTGAATTTACAACGTAACAGGATTAGGTAGTTTATTATTTAACAATAAATATCCAATAGTTTTTTTCATTATGATAATTTGTAGAGATGGGCCGAATGTGGTTTGAACCGAATACGAACTTCGGCCGAACATTCGGTAAAAAATCAAAATCCGGCCGAAGTACGGTTCTTTTCACATCGCTTTCTCTATTACAACTACAACACGTCCTAACTTGTTTACGCGCCTTCAATTCTTGGTATTGCATCCCGCCCGCAACCCAGCCACAACCCACGACAAATTCCCTCGTCTCCCGTCACGGCCGACCGGTCATTAACAAATATGTTATCCACGCGACAATTGCGTTATGTTTTATATTATTATCTACGTGATTTTAAGTGAATTAACGAGGTAAAGTAATAGATATATTTTTTTGTTGCTAATACAATGAGTGTGAGAAAAGATCAAGTGTTATTTCAATATTTTCTTGTACCGAAAGTTCGGCATTTGAACCGAATGTCGGCCGAATGCCGAAGTTCGGTTCAAGCTGCCGAAATTCGGTTAAACCGAATGTGAAACGAATTTTGGCCCATCCCTAATAATTTGTAAATATTTTATTTTTACAAAATAAATTTGCGATTTCTTATCTGAGGATTACAAGACCCGAAACACGGGCGGCCATGATTGAGCGTCGTGTGACGTCACATTTCACAAAATAAACAAAAACTATCTATCAGGTTTCATGATAAAATTTGTTTGTTTATTGAAGTGTGACGTCACAGGGAAAAATGTCACATGACCAACCGTATTCGCGCAAAATTTTAGATTAATGAAGAAAAATATAATTTTATTCTATTAAATAAAGCTTTTTCGAGAAAAAAATATTGTAAGAGGTATTAAATAAACGATTGTAATTTTTAAAATACTTTTCCGAGACCTGCCAAGTAGCCAATTACAGTTAGTGAGGGGGAAGGGAGAAAGATATGAGAGAGAGAGAGAGAGAGAGAGAGAGAGAGAGAGAGAGAGAGAGAGAGAGAGAAAATGATCTCTAGAAGGGATCTCTTTCAGCTAACCTTAGCTGTAATGTAGGAGAAAGTATCTTTAAGAGTGAAACGCCAAAATTGTGTGTTTGCCTTACCTTAGGCGTTTCAGAGCGCAATTCAGAGTTCTCATGCAGCCGGCTCTCGACGTCGGGCAGGATCTGCATAGCGCGCTTGTAGTGCTGGATGGCTTCGTACAGCTAGCTGCGGGCGAAGCGCCTAAAATGTGTGGTTGCATACCTTCAGGCGTATCGGAGCGCAGTTCGGAGCTCTCATACAAACGGCTCTCGACGTCGGGCAGGATCTGCATGGCGCGCTTGTAGTGCTGGATGGCTTCGTACAGCTAGCTGCGGGCGAAGCGCCTAAAATGAGTGGTTGCATACCTTCAGGCGTATCGGAGCGCAGTTCGGAGCTCTCATACAAACGGCTCTCGACGTCGGGCAGGATCTGCATGGCGCGCTTGTAGTGCTGGATGGCTTTGTACAGCTAGCTGCGGGCGAAGCGCCTAAAATGTGTGGTTGCATACCTTCAGGCGTATCGGAGCGCAGTTCGGAGCTCTCATACAAACGGCTCTCGACGTCGGGCAGGATCTGCATGGCGCGCTTGTAGTGCTGGATGGCTTTGTACAGCTAGCTGCGGGCGAAGCGCCTAAAATGTGTGGTTGCATACCTTCAGGCGTATCGGAGCGCAGTTCGGAGCTCTCATACAAACGGCTCTCGACGTCGGGCAGGATCTGCATGGCGCGCTTGTAGTGCTGGATGGCTTTGTACAGCTAGCTGCGGGCGAAGCGCCTAAAATGTGTGGTTGCATACCTTCAGGCGTATCGGAGCGCAGTTCGGAGCTCTCATACAAACGGCTCTCGACGTCGGGCAGGATCTGCATAGCGCGCTTGTAGTGCTGGATGGCTTTGTACAGCTAGCTGCGGGCGAAGCGCCTAAAATGTGTGGTTGCATACCTTCAGGCGTATCGGAGCGCAGTTCGGAGCTCTCATACAAACGGCTCTCGACGTCGGGCAGGATCTGCATGGCGCGCTTGTAGTGCTGGAAAGCTTCGTACAGCTAGCGGCGGGCGAAGCGCCTAAAATGTGTGGTTGCATACCTTCAGGCGTATCGGAGCGCAGTTCGGAGCTCTCATACAAACGGCTCTCGACGTCGGGCAGGATCTGCATGGCGCGCTTGTAGTGCTGGATGGCTTTGTACAGCTAGCTGCGGGCGAAGCGCCTAAAGTGTGTGGTTGCATACCTTCAGGCGTATCGGAGCGCAGTTCGGAGCTCTCATACAAACGGCTCTCGACGTCGGGCAGGATCTGCATGGCGCGCTTGTAGTGCTGGATGGCTTTGTACAGCTAGCTGCGGGCGAAGCGCCTAAAATGTGTGGTTGCATACCTTCAGGCGTATCGGAGCGCAGTTCGGAGCTCTCATACAAACGGCTCTCGACGTCGGACAGGATCTGCATGGCGCGCTTGTAGTGCTGGATGGCTTTGTACAGCTAGCTGCGGGCGAAGCGCCTAAAATGTGTGGTTGCATACCTTCAGGCGTATCGGAGCGCAGTTCGGAGCTCTCATACAAACGGCTCTCGACGTCGGGCAGGATCTGTATGGCGCGCTTGTAGTGCTGGATGGCTTTGTACAGCTAGCTGCGGGCGAAGCGCCTAAAATGTGTGGTTGCATACCTTCAGGCGTATCGGAGCGCAGTTCGGAGCTCTCATACAAACGGCTCTCGACGTCGGGCAGGATCTGCATGGCGCGCTTGTAGTGCTGGATGGCTTCATACAGCTTGCCGCCGCGCTCCATCTCCACGCCACGCAGGAATAACTCCTTGGCCTGGTGGTTGCCGTTTTATTGTTAATTTTATTATATTACTAGCGGCCGCTCGCGGTTTCACCCGCGTGGTTTCCGTTCCCGTAGTAATATCGGGATAAAAAGTATCCTATGTGTTAATCCAGGTTATAAACTATCTGTATGCCGAATTTCATTCAAATCCATTAAGAGTTTTTACGTGAAAGAGTAACAAACATCCATCCATACTTACAAACTTTTGCGTTTATAATATTAGTAGGAAGTAGAATAGTAGGATGACACAGACCTAATGTTCGACTTGATATTTTTCTTTGATAAGGTATTATTACCTATTTCATAACTTCAGCAAGCAGATAAAGGACGTTGGAAATATTAAATTTATGAAGCGAACATGCCAGATCTTGAAGATTAACAATTCATATTTTTTGTGCTGTACTTTCATTGGCTGCGATACTCTAGCTAGACTACCCTACACCCTTGACTGGTACTTGTCTGTTTGTTGTATGTTGAAACCGTTTTTATTCTAATCAAACTGCAACATTATCTATTTTGTTTATGCTACAGTAATTGAGTAGGTACTTTTTTTTTTTTTTATTCAGCCTATTTTATCGCACTGTCCGTCAAACCCGATGCAGATTTATTGAGCACTTACGAATGTGAAAAATGTATCGCTTTCGGTTCGTTGTGAATGTGCGTTTAACACATTAATAAAATACTGCACATACATCCAACAGCTTAGAGCGGCGATGGGCTCACCACCTGTCACGCTGAGCACATGTGCAGTCGCTATTTAGTGAAAAGTGGACTATAGCAGAGGACTGCTTTTGCGGTCCTCATTGCCTAGTGTCTGACTAACCCTTAGGGAATAATAGTCGTGATTAAACGTATGTAGTTATACACCGAGATTTTTCATTGATTTTGGAGCCGAAACCCTTTTCATGTTTATCATCAGTAGAAGCTATTTAGCTTGTAAAACTAAAAATATGAGCATAAAAAAATCATTAAAAAAATATCAATAAAAAATGTAAGAATCCTTAGTACCGGACGATCTTATCAAAGTCAACGACCGAGGCGCTTCAAACGCGCCGTCTACCCCCCGGCGGGGCGGGGCGGGCTCTCCCGCCCCGCCGCCGGCGCAGGCCGTTGCATTGCATTAGCGCAAAGTGCATTTTTTTACCGGCCGGCTAGTCTCGCGAAATTAGGTCAACAGGTCGTACGTAATTTTGGCTGTGGTCAGTGTTTCGCCGCGAGTGCATCGTTGGAATGGATCGACACTATGAATACTCAAACATTGAGTATTTAGCGATGATTCGATTTTATGCCTTATCTGGCGATAACATTAACGAAGCCAGGCGACGCTACGCAGCACCCGAGCATCTGCAGTCGCTGCGCATGCAAGGGATTCGCTCTCCTCAAGTCGCGATAGTGGACGCTTTTAATGTGGTAAAAAGTGACAGAGACACACTAAGAAGATTAAAAACCAATTCAATGAAACGTGCGAGAATGTGCATCCAAGTTAATGGTAGACATTTTGAACAATTGTTACGGTACAGAGAAGTGTAAAGTTGTGTTTTAGTGTTTAGAAAAGACTCACCAAATTAAGGTAATTAAATTGATTAAGTATTAATTATTGTAAATAGGTCGATTCAAATTTTTAAATACGCCGGAAATAAGTAACTCGTTTAGTACCTAAATAACGAATGTAATAAAAAGTAGTTACGTACTTATTTTAGTTAATTCGTAATTTTTTAAGTAATTTAGTACTTACCTAACTTATTATTTCTGACGGTCCTAACCCGTAAAAAGTATGAAGGAAAAGTTTGAATCGTATTTTAATAGTGATTAAAATAACCAATAGAACAAAAATCACAAAAATCAGCTGTTCCACAACGCGCGTGTAAGTAGGTACATACGCACACTCGATCGACTGCGAGTTGCGACTTGCTCTCGAATGTGTGAGTTCATAGGGGTCACGGTCACGGTGTTTACAAGTTGATAAGGAGAACGTTACTACGTGTTTTCGACAAAAAGTCACTTTTACAACTTTTTTATATTTGCTCGTAAAGCGATTATTATTTCTTAAATAGGTACAACACTTTTTTTGTATTATAACGTTTTCGGCTCCAAAACCAATAAAAAAATTTCGCTGTATAAGGCGACTGTTAGAAACCGCAAGAAACTTCACGCGCTGGTCAGGTCAAGTGTTTTAAACATGATAAAAATGATAAAAAGAAATTCGTGCTTTTTCATTTTTAATTAAATAAGTAATTCATTTTGTGAATTTTAATTAGAGAGTCTTTAAGTATCTAATTTATTTTAACAACAACATATGAACAATAAAATGAATAACAATTAAAAATAACGATTATTTACAACGCGCGAGCAGCGGCCGCTCGTTGACCCAACCGTCTGTTGACCCCACGTCAGCCGGGCGATAAGTACCTACGCGCGACGGTTAGTCTGCAATTAGACCCCATTTATTTTCCTATTACGAAATGTGCGTATTTTTCATTTTTGTCATGTTTAACACTTGATCTGACCAGCCCTTGAAGTTTCTTGCGGTTGTTAGCAGTCGCTTTATGTAGTATAACCATATTAACAAGTTTCAAAAGAAGCTTATCTTGGACTAGATGATTGGTGTGAGCGTAGAAAGTTATTTATTTATATTGCTGACCCTGTCCTCGTCTGAGAGGGGGGCGGCTGGCTCGGGCGCCGGCAGCGGCTCGGGCTCCGGCCGCGGCGGCGGGGTCACCTCCAGCTCGCGCTGCCACTGCTGCCGGAAGAGGGACAGCTCGTCTTCAGGCTCAGGCTCGCGGCTCTAAGACATACGGACATATTAGACACTTCTGTTTTAAAGTTTCAAGATCAAAGAACTTTATTTTCTGTAAAAAAAAAAATTATGACAAAATATTTTTAACTTAACAATAATTAGAAAGCAAGAGACAATGAGCGAGCACAATACAACATAAACAAAATATAACATAAACAATATAATTTTATTAGCATTTTTAAACACTTTCGTTGACTACAAAAATTAAATGTAAAGTATCAGTAGTTTAGTCATAATATTGAAAAAACATTACGAAAAGGGGTAATTTTGGGATATTTTTTTTCTATCGAGTGAAGTTCATTGGATCTTGTAACTGAATGAGACTTTGAATAAATTTGATCCTTAACTATGGCCTGACCGCAGCCGCTGTGCCGCGCCTTGGGTATGCGCGGGTGGTGGGGGGAGTGGGAAGTAAAGAGCATGAACTCACATGAGATTCGTAGTGTCAGACAGATCTTACGATATCGAAGCACAATTTATTGAAGCTTTATATTTACGAGTATAATTACATCCAATCCGATTTTGTCCAGTATGATTTTTAGATAAGTACAATTAATAGTTATTCTGTGTTGTACCAAGACGAAAAACTAAACAATTTTAAAACACACAAATTTATGCTTATTAATTTTTGACGTTTTTTATGCTTAAGTTTTTATAAAAAAAGATATTTGAATGATTAAAAATGTAAACCTTATTGGTTAGGTACTAATGTTTTCCAAAACTCATTTCATTCGTTACTTCATTTTACTTTAAAAAGTCAGTTATTTCCAATTTCTATTACTAATTAATTTTATTCCTTAAAGTAATAACTTAAGTTAACAATTCATTATGATTTATCATTTTTCACCTTTCATCCCAAAAAAACGATAAATTACCTATAAATTTTAGCCGTTTGTGTCTAGGGGAGAGACACTTGCCCGCTGTTTTTGTCTCGTACCAGGATACGTTTGTTTACACAATTCTATGACCACAGCTCATATTTCGGTTCGACGCGATTCTATTTCGGCGTGCAGTGGTGCTGGGGGTAGCGATGCGCATTTGTCTGGCACAGACTATAGCTCGTTAGATTAGTTGTTAAGTCTTAACTATAAGTTAGTTAACTGTTTTTTTATTATTATTATTACTGACGTCAATAAGTGCCTGTAAAGGTTTACATTGAATAAATAATTTGACTTGACTTGACTTGACTTAAATCAATTGTGAGCCAGTTAAAATTGTTCCATTTTTCACTTTTGTACACAGTATTGAGGTTTTATACATAATTAAATAAAATTAAAGACATAAACATTATTTATTTATTAAACTAATTTTGTTAGTTCATTAATTCCTGAAACCTAAAGGTCGATTCACACATATCAGAGAAGTCACAGTTCCGTCAACGTGTTCGCTCAGTTCAGTATCAGTGCTACAGTGTTGCGTAAGTGATTCAATTCACTCATGTCAGTACCCAGTTCACGGAGCTTCAGTAAAAACGTGTCCGTCATCAAGTATTGTAATTGTTGCTATGGCTCTGTTAAATACTACAGAGCTAGCAATGATAGCTATTGTTTCAGAGCTAAGATAAAGAAGAAGAGCAGCATCAACACTGACAGCACTGTGTCGTCACTGACACTGACAAGTGGGAACCTATGTAAGATTATTTCGCACTGTGCCGGTACTGTCAGAACTGTGACTTCAATGATATGTGTGAATTAACCTTAAATGTTTAAAAATAAATTACAAACTGTTGTGTACCACCCAGTTATTGTATGCTGATAGAATTCAAATATAATAACTAATAAAATGTTTACTAGAAAAAAATCAACCAGTCTCAGGAAGCTCGAGTGGGATTTGAACCCACGACCTTTGGATTGCCGGTCCACTGCTCTAACCGCTCTAAATAGTATTTCTTTCGAATGTGAGGGTAGACTTCACAGTGACGTAATACCGCTGGCTTGCAGCGTAATCAAACTACTAGGAAAAATTCAATGAGTCTTCTGGGGTCTCGGTAGCTCAGCGGTTAGAGCAGTGGACCGGCAATCCAAAGGTCGTGGGTTCGAATCCCACTCGAGCTTCCTGAGACTGGTTGATTTTTTTCTAGTAAACATTTTATCTGTTATCTATATAGCATTGTTAATGCAAAATTTCAATAATAAAGATAATAACTAATATTTATAAGATTTGATTTTTTTTAAGTATCTGTTATATCACAATTTCTTTTAACAAACCTGGTCATCATGCAAATGAAAGCTCTCAAGAGCCTCACTTGCACCCTGAAGGTCATTGGAAGGGGAGGAAGAGTCTTCGGGCTCGTCTCCTTCACACTCAGTGCCAGCTCCGCCAGAAGCAGAGCCAGATAAAGCACCTGCTGATGATTCCTTAAAAAAATATTAACATAATGACTTTGTGTGACTCAGAGACGCAAAAGAATTTCGGCAGAGTAGTTGTGTGAAGTCATATGAACAAACTAATAATTAATATCAATAAATGGTCATTAATATGTTTAAGTAGACACCACTCTTGTACTTGCGAAGTCAATGGCAAAATTATGAAATGTGCAGATGAAGTCAAGTTCAAACTAAATAAGTTAACTAAATCCTGCTCGTAGAAATTTTAACAAAATTTGCCAATTTATAATTTGTTCACAACAAAATTTGCATCAAAGAGGGTGTGTTGTTTGAAAGTTTGCATAATTACTTATAGTAGAGGATCCGAGTATACAACGACCTTCACCGAGCGGTTAATGGATGAAAAGTATTTTATATCAAATTTAATGTGTTAAAAAATATATTGCGGGTGGGTTGGCTGAAAAATTTCAGTCCAGTATATGATTAATTAAATATTTAAAAATATTTTTTTTAAATATTGCACTTTTTTCGATAATAGATAAATTACATAGGTACCAATCGAAAGTATGAAGCCTATAGAATATGTAAACGTTAGGTTGACAATTTTTTTCCTGTCATAACATTAGGTAGGCAGGTGTAAACAGGCAAGTCATTATTAGTAATTTGCAACCGTCTGGTTAAATAAATAAAATTTATGTTTATATAAAGATAAGCTCATTACAAACACACACACACCAAACCAGTGCAATGAAAAAAAAAATTTTTTTTTTAATATTAAATTAATCATTAATGGTTCTGGACTGAAATTTTTCAGCCAACCCACTCGCAATATATTATTTAACATATTAAATTTGATACAAAATACTTTTCATCCATTAACCTTCTCGGTGAAGGTCGTACTTTACTCGGATCTTAGACTATTATGTACCACAGAACTTGTAAATAAAAGCTTACGACTTTTTAATAGTACAGTGAAAAAATATTGTTTATATTTTTTTTCTAAAAATGAAAGTACAAGTTTGTCTTTTAAAGACTTTGCACAACATAGACCTTTATCTAAAAATATTACGAACAATCAACTCTTGGGACCATATTGTACCTAGTTTAGCTCTAAAACTCTCTAAAAAAGTTACAAAGAAGCATTTTTACTAATAACAACATTTATGTAAGTGTTATATTTTTATATAGTAGTATTTAAAGGTTGGTTTAACTACAAAAACTTTGTAGAACTGAAAAATATGTGCACTTAGTTTTTAACTAAGATTTTAGCAATTGTTTCCTAAGTAGTTTCAAATTATAGCCTCATAGTTTCCTGACCTACCTGTTTGATACTGTTAGTAAAAACATAATTAAAACAAAAAAACATAACATTGCACCTACCATAGTCTAAAAATAATATCTTAACTTTTACATAAACTATCTAGGAGTTATAACAAGTGATAGGTAGATATAATGTTGAAAAAATAATTCTTATTAATCAGAAAATCGACACTTTCATCTACTTTTCTTTTATTTCGTCTATATTTTATTTTGGCAAATTTTAAAGTGTCAGGTGTCAGAAAAATATCCATCAAAAAGTTTATTGTCAAATTTGTCAATGTCAAATCAATCTCAACTAACACGGCAACTGGGTTTGCCCACACAGCCTAAAATTCACCTTACCCAAGTCAACAAACATGTGATGTGACTGTCTGTTGTTTTTATTTTTTATTTTTAAAATAAAAACTTAACCGCCTCTGTGGTCTAGTGACTAAGCCACCGTTTTCAGACTCAGAGGTCCCGGGTTCGATTCCCAGAGGGGGGTACATTTTTGTGTGCTCGGTTTGGTTGGTGGCAGGGCTGTTAACCTTTTACCGCATGGATTTTTCATTTTGACACAAATCAATTTACATGATTCTACGGCCTAAAACTAGAAAAAATATTTTTTTTTGTTTTGATTATTAAAAACCAAAATAATAGACCTGAAACATTGGTATTTTATAGGAATATACAATGTGATAGGGGTGGTACTTCTAACCCGTTAAGGCTAAGTACTACATCTAAATTCATCAACAAAAAAAATAATATGGGGGGTCCTACCCCCTCCCCCTATAATTTATGACCATTTATACTATATTCGATATCAAAGGTTTCATACTTCGGAGAAACATGTAAAAAATGGCAAACAGTAGATAATGACACTGGCTAACTAATAAATTACTTTGTTTCGTATGTTTGAGATTATTTTGGTAAGAAAAAAAATCATTACTTAATTATTTTGTGATTTAAAATTTTTATAAGTCCATATTATTTTTTTGTCGATGAATTTAGATGTAGTATTTAGCCTTAACAAGTACCACCCTTATCACATTGTATAATTCAAAACCAGATGAAAATCCATAAAAGATTTCCTTTCTTTGTTTAAACAAAAAAAAACATTGGCATTTACTGCAGTAAATGTAGGACATGCATGAGAAATTTTTGCATCGCCTCAATTGAGTATACCTGAAAAAAATAAAACAGCAAATACGAGGGGCGTTCAAAATATTCTCGGTATTGATACGTTACAACCTCTTTTATATATATATTTGTTACTGGCCGCTAAGATTCATCCATTGACATTAAAAAAAAGTAAAATTGGAACCGAGATGTTCTTTTGTTTTTCTGCAATTGCCGAACAAACATGAACACCATGAGCGAATTAACAATTTTAACGAAATTAGAGCACCGATCCGTCATAAAATTCTTGACAAAACAGGGTAAAAATCAAAAAACCATAAAAGAGGAAATGGATTGTGTTTACCGTGAGTCTGCTCCTTCTTTCAGCGTTGCCGTTTCGGGTAATTTTACCCGATTTCGGGTAATTTAGGCTTCGAGCGGGTAATCTCCGGGTAACGTTCACTGCCGGGTAATTTTATTTTAGGTAGTTTTGCGACCAAAACGTTACCTACTAAAATATTAATTTACTAAACTTTTTTGACTAGCCAAGTCAAATAAGTTTAGTAAATTAATAAATGGGCTATGTTCCCTTTACCAACCTAATTAGAAAATAAATGTCTGTATCATTTTCTGTCACCTGTTACTGTCACCTGGATAAATGGAAATATTGGAATCCATTCAATTCAATAGGCTTGTATCCACTAAGAATAAATCGGGTGGACTGGCGTTACAAATGATCAATTAAGATATTATAGAAACATAATAAGTATCTAAAATATTCATTAGGTATAAAAAATTGGGATTATTAATATTTTTAAAGAAAAAAAATGGACAATAATACGCGTTCAGTGACATTAAACGGAAATCAAAATCCGTGACGTCACGCCGGCCGTGCCAAATGACATTTTATTGTTGTGACATTTCTATAGAACAAGCTTCGAACGAAATAGATGTTTGGCACGGCGTGACGTCATTCACTCAAAATATGCAACGGTCTTAAGCATTTTTGCGGTAAATTTAAATCGGAATATAAAAACGCAAAATACATATTGAAAATTATCGATTTTTTTTTAAATATTGAATTTTTAGGATAATATATGTAAACAGGTAATATGATTTTGAAATTTAGTCAATTAGCCTATTGCTGCTTTGTTGATACGCGCCGTGAAGAATCTTTATTCTGTTTGTTCTGAAAAAAAAGGTTCCTAATAAACCACTCAAGCCCCAAGCGACCATATTTGGTCGCACTTAAAAAACTCGCTATTCTGTCAGATCCCAAGCGGCCATATAAATTTCCGTGCTCTCCACTTGACTTTGTAGGTACCGTGTTTTGATACAATTAGAGACTAGTATGAACAAGGGCGATTATATCGGTTCTGTGGTACATTTTATGCATCGTGAACGCAAAATGTAACATGAACTGCGTTTGATTTTTTTTTTATCCATTTCCGTAAATTTAATTTTTTTTCCATTACCGCCAAATCGCACCTGTTATCAAAATTTTTAGACATTTCGATTTCACGACTGAAAGGTTAATATTGTTTCAGCAAAATTATGGTACTTACTTATTTCTTTTTTTTATAAGTACCTACATTTTTAATTGATTATAAATCGTAAACGTAAAAACTACGTAAAATAATCCAAAAAAATTGATTATTTCTTTTCTCAGCTTTAGGTAAGCTGAGAAAAAAAAATGGAAGGAAGATGGAAGATAAAATTGAAATTTTCAACTTGAAAACATTTAAAAATCAACAAGTATTAATAATTTCTGTTAATTTCATAAACGTACCGCATGTTAAAATAAACCGTACCTTTAAAAAAAAAAACTACTGAACGGGTAATTTCGGGTAATTTTTTAATCCGCTCGGACTTTTTCTTGAGTGACTTGCGGCAACACTGCCTTCTTTATCTACTATTCAAAAATGGTCAAGCGAATTTAAGCGTGGAAGGGAGAGTATTGAAGATGACCCTAGACCTGGCCGGCCTGTAGTGGCTACCTCACAAGAAAATATTGATAAAGTGGAAAAACTTATATTGGAAGACGGCCGAGTGAAGGTAAAATCTATAGCTCAAGTAACCAATCTCTCTATTGGTACCGTACATTGCATTATACATGACCATCTTAATATGTCAAAAGTAAGTGCAAGATGGGTTCCGCGAATGCTGACGCTTCTTCAAAAGGATATGCGTGTGGCTTGCTGTTCAGATTTTATCGACCTGTGTGGTGAAAATCCCGATGAGGTGCTGCAAAAAATAGTTACTGGAGATGAAACCTGGGTTCATCATTATGACCCAGAGAGCAAACAGGAGTCCATGCAGTGGCACATTAAGGGTTCAGCTCATCCCAAGAAGTTCAAGGTAATCCTGTCAGCTGGCAAGGTCATGGCCACAATATTTTGGGATTGTGAAGGAGTTTTGCTTATCGATTATAAAGAAAAAGGTGTAAATATCACAGGGCAGTACTACGCTAACGTTATACGTCAATTAAGAGATGCGATCAAAGAAAAGAGGCGAGGAAAGTTAACCAAAGGTGTTCTGCTTCTGCATGACAACGCCCCTGTCCATACTGCTCATATTGCCAAGGCAGCTATTGTTGAATGTGGGTTTGAAACTGTTACTCATCCACCCTATAGTCCGGACTTAGCCCCAAGCGACTTCTTTTTGTTCCCCAATCTTAAAAAGGATCTGCGTGGAAATAAATTTTCTGACGATGAAGCGTTGAAGACGGCCGTGGAGGAGCATTTTTACACCAAAGATAAAAAATATTTTTATGAGGGATTAAAAAAAATAATTGATCGATCTTATAAGTGTATGAACATAGGGGGGGAGTATATTGAAAAATAAAAATATCAAACTTTTCGTACTTGTTTGTTTTTATCCACATCCCGAGAATATTTTGAACGCCCCTCGTAGGTACCTACATAAACCCCAAGGTTTATTCTAGCGGTAAATAAGATAGATAGATAAACACTTTATTGCACATACACAAGGAACAGTTACACGTGACAAAAACTTAAAACTAGTATGTACAAAGGCGGTCTTATCGCTGAAAGCGATCTCTTCCAGACAACCTTTGGTTAGCGGAACCTGAGAAGGAGATAGAGAAAGTGCGCAAGTTTAATAAATAGATAATAAAGTATAATGGATGGACAGTAAATGAATACATATTTATATTTATAAACATACATACATACAAAATATATAAGACATACATACATACACATTACTTATATAATCATAAAACATTATAAATAAACTATAACATGTTACTCGCAGATGACAGAGCCAAAAGATGCTTGTGGAGTTTAGCCTTATAGATGGACAGTGACTTGGAGTGACGGATCTCAAAGGGTAGGTTATTCCAAAGAAAAGTATTCTGGACTGTAAACGAATCCTTGAAATAACCTGACAGAGTAAAGGGAGCCTTAAGCACGTTATCAGACTTGGACCTGAGACCACGGTTGTGATCCTCCCCGAGAAATCGGAAACATTCTTTAAGAATACCAAATCAACAAATAAAAACATATTTTTTTATTACACGAGATGTACCCATGCATGCATGTAGTCTCAAATCTGACTGAGCAATGATACAAACTCTAATACATGAAGTATCATATTTGAAAATAAAATTGACCTTAACTGCAAAGAGTATCATTTCAGATACAAAGTTCTAGACTGCTTTTCGTCCAGAAGAATTTGCTATTACTTATACATGTTTTTCCGTTAAACTACTTGTGATCCCTTATACTTTTAGTTTACACTAAGATAATTTAAAGATGAGCGAAACAATAGCGAAAACAGGCTATTTTCAATTCACAAACCGTACTCAGCGTCAGAAATGGCGGTTTGCTAGGTTCTGTGACAGAAATGAAAAACCACATACAAGATATAAAACTGCCCATGGTTTTTTCTTGTTCGGATACAATCCTAGTATTGACTTCAGCCATCAACACATTCTATACAACGTTAAAAAATATTTATCTGTGAAAACTCTTAATGTATCATTTATGATACCGTATGCGGTAAAGGGTTAAACCCTCCGCCTGGCTAGCTACCACCATCTTATCTAAGTCTGTCGCCATAACAACGATGTTTCAGGCATTGTTGTGTTCCGAAAGTTTGAGATAAGGTAGCCAGTTCCTCAGTGGTTGAGGATCTCGGGTGAAGCGCGCTACCACCAAAGGCCAAGCGCTTAACTGTTAACAAAAAAAATTAAAAAAATTCATTTATGATTTATTTCTATTTAATGAGATGAGGGTCAGTTCCTTTAGCTTTCAAAATATCGGTGTGAAGTACATCGTACCATCTCTAGTAAGTCTGTGAAGTACCATTAACTGCAGGGTGCAAAGTAAAGGTTGGCTTTGCCAACAATAGCCTGCGGCTAATTCTCTAGCTTCAATTCAAAATTCAATTCAAAAAGTGAAGCGTCATGTCTGTTGTTTTGTCTTATTTTCTTTTGTGTTTTGGTGGTTTTGTCGAATATTAATGTAAAATAATTTCAAAAACATAACTGAGGAACTAATGGTGGATTACTGAACATAAGTTTAATTAATGCTCTAAGGTGGATTATTAACCGTTAATTAAAATAATCGTACGTGCATGAGTGTTGGCAAATAAAACAGAACAGTGCAACATCACTTTACAAGCTTTTTCAAGAAGTCCGTGTGAGATCTCGGTGAAGTTCCACATCTTCACTAAAACTCAAGGGATTTGGGGGAATACCATTTAGCATTAACCGTTCATATTATCTACAGAGGTATAATAATATAGGTACGTATGTGTTAATCATTATCAACTCCAATGACGTTACACTTAAATAAACTAATTAAAAGACAGTGTGGTCTCTAACCTTAGACTGTTCCTTTCAGGAACAAATTATAAAAAAAAGATAGACAAAATGTGGGGACTTCTTGGCGGGAAAGTGAAGCGTCATGTCCGCAGATTTGTTTCATTTTCTATTTGTTTTTTCCATAAAGTTACTATACCTAGCTAACTTTATGGTTTTATCGAATATTAATCATAAAGTTACTATACCTAACGGAATAGAGCAACAAACATGAGCTGTCAAACGAAACCGAAATAGGATGGCATTTGTGTATGTCAAATTGTTTAAAAATGCGTTCAGTGATGTACGTCATGTCGCTTTTCACATTAATATCGATATCGATAATATTAATTACTAACAGTAATAGTATTAAAACTAAACTAGGATGGGATCCCTCCGTCGCTGCATAGCATAAAAGCAAAACATGATGTTCGCAAAATATCATATTAGCAAAACACCATATTCGCAAAAATCATAATCTCAATTCACCACATTATTACAATATCATATTCTCGAAACATATTAACAAACTAACATATTCGATTATCATCCTATTCGTGAAATAGTTCAAGGATCATAAGACCGCCTGCGGTGTGTCTGGTTTTACGATCCTCAAGGGGTTAACAACATTTTCTTAACAAAAAGTTCAAGTATGATAAAAATAGTGTTTTTCTTTTACATTTTATTATTTATTTAATCTTCTTTACATATAAAACTGCTCATGCACTATATAGTCTTTTATTATTTTATATAGTCTTTTAAACACTTCTTTGCTCTGTGCACGACGGCTATGCAATGGCAGAGCATTCTAGAGACGGATAGCGGTTAAAGTGAAAGAGCTGGAGAGGAAGCCATTATGATAAGCAGGAATTTGGAGAGTAAGATTGCTACTGAAGCAAAGGTCACCCTGATGAGAGGCTTTAAGAAACTGAAACCTAGATTTCAGGCATCGGGGGGAACGTGGATCATATAAAATATTAAATAGAGGTAAAATATATTATTAACAGGTTTACTGTCCAAAAAATAAAACAATAGACTAATCAATTGTTATGGAACATATGTTGTCAGCGGGACAATGAACCGGTTAATAACTAGCGACCCGCCCGCGACTTCGGCTCCGTCCGCATCGACCCCGTGCCCCGTGAGGAATTTCCAAAGTTTTTCTTTCACACAGACCTTGTTCATTTTAGACAAAAGAGCAAGCGTGTCACCTGATGGAAAGTAATCACCGCCGCTCATGGACACCCGCAAAACCAGAGGAATCGCAGACGCGTTGCCGGCCTTTAAGAAAGGAATAGGCTCGATAAATTAAAAAAAGTAATAAAATAACGAAGAAATTGTTAATTACAAGAATTATTTTGTCTTTGATATCAATAAACGGATATTACATGCTATCGGATTGTTTTATTTCTTGAAAAGTATTTACTTAAACATTATACCATTAATTGTACTAAAAATGTAGTATCCTGCTAATATGTTATTTTGCTAATATGATGTTTCAAGAATATGATATTGTAAGAATGTGGTGATTTGAGATTATGATTTTTTGCGAAAATGGTGTTTTGCTAATATGATATTTTGCGAACATCATGTTTTGCTTTTATGCTATTCAGCGACGGAGGGGTTGAATGTAGGTACATGGTGCTAAGTAGACATTACTATAGATAGTTATATTATATAAAAATTATACTATTCTTCTGCTGAGAATAGTATAATTTTATTTAAGCTTACCGAAACTAACTTAGTTGGAATTGCAGATTTCATCAAAATTCGTTTCGCTCCTCGCGTCTGTAAATATTTTTCTTCAAAATGCTTACATGAACTGGACCTTTGAAAACATAAACATTTTTTTTGGGAATCCAGTTTGGACGATCAATTAGCCTAAGCCATCTATTTCTAGTATCCAAGTTAGTAGGAAATGTAAAAGATACATATAAATTACCTACTAATGTTATTACCTATTCTAACAGTCAAAAACTGATACCTATGGATCGGCTAAGTATCTTAACCTTCCGTGCACCAGGTGGGGTATGACACACCCCAGCTGCTGAAAAATCGCATTTAAAGCGTATCTATAAAGTCCAACGAGTTCGTTTTCTTAGTAGCTGCAAATGCAATGTTGCGGTCCTCATCGGTGCCGTTAATTTTGTCGGGAGTCTGTCTACATGCAAGTTACACGCGTATAAAGTGCGCCCGGGTATTTCAAAGTCAAAGTCAAATTATTTATTCAATGTAAACCTTTACAGGCACTTATTGACGTCAATACTAATAATAATAAAAAAACAGTTAACTAACTTATAGTTAAGACTTAACAACTAATCTAACGAGGTATAGTCTGTGCCAGACATATTACCTACACACCCCACGTTGTACGGCGTGTTGCTTAAAAGGTGTGTTACACTTTGTATTGCTTTATATTTATTTTCGTATCCAATCTTAATTTCAGATAATGACTTCATTAAAACATGTCTTAATTAAAGGAATCTGACATTTTACGATCGCCATTGGAAGAAAATTTTAAGTTTGTAACTTAATATGCAGTGCGGGTGTCTGATAATGGTTCTGATCCTTTAAACAAAGAGACACAGGCTGCTGCCTGTGCCTGGTGGAATCTTATCATCTACTAAAGCTGACATGTCATTTTTCGATTTGAATAGCTTAGCAGCTGTAAAAAATGTAACATGCCGTTATGTTTGGACCGTGCAGATTTTTTTGTTAAATTGCGGTTGGTAATTTTGAGACTGATGATCTCTACAAAAAAACTAACATCTATGTAATTTTCTTATTAGTTTAATAGCATATGTAATAGTAGTATCCTAAATTGAAAAAATAATAAATTGTAACATGTGTCAATAAATTTAAGACCCCAAATAAAGAGTAATTATTTTTTAAGTTTAAAAAAAGTTATTTTTTTATTTTTTAGTTTTGTTTAATTAAAAGTTTATTATCATGTGAAATTACATATTATATGTATGTAAAACCTATTAATTATTACAATATATTTTATTTATAAATCTTTCAAAAACCTATTATTTGCTGATTTAACATATATTTATTTTCTGGGTATGTCACCTCGTATGCGGAAGGTTAAATGTGATTACATTCCCAGGTAATTCATATCTAAACGTCATATAGGTACTTTAATAACAATAATACATATTCGTTTACGTGATAGACAGTGGACACGAAATATCGATAACTTGATACAGCCCTAGTGTAAAACGAAAATTATTTCTTTACACAAATTATTCGTAAATTGTGCATTATGTATATTCATTCTATCTTTGCTTCTTACATAAATAAATGTTTATAGAAGAGAATTATCACATTTCGTGGTTAAAATTCGAAGCGCATTGGCATAAATAAATCCTAGGTAAGAAGGTGTCGGTTTGTAATAATTTACCTGTGAAATGAACATTATTATACAAGGGATTACTTCGCTGTGTTGTACAACAATCAATTACTGAAAAAGTCACCATGTTTCTAAAGCACTATTTCTCAAAAATATTCACGATTTCACGTAAAATCAGAAAAAATCACAAAATCCAAATTCTCAGTGTGCTGATAAGTGCGGCCAACTGTCAAACAGTAGCCAAAAACGGTTCTGTTACGTCGCATCACGCATCTCTTTTTATCCCACAGTGTTGTTGCTAATGACATCCCGCTCCCTCAGCCCTTTGTTTCTCTATTCCGCTAGGTATAGTAACTTTATGATATTAATGTGAAATAATCACAGACATAATGTCTGTGGAAATAATAGTGGATAAGGGTTAAGTGTTTGTGAACGTGCATGAGTGTTGGCAAATGAAACAAAACAGTGCAACATCACTTTTCAAATTCTCCCAAGAAGTCCGTGTGAGACCTCAGTAAAGTCCCACATCTTTACTGAGGGCTCAAGGGGTTTTGGGAACATCATTTATCATTCATCATTTTAATCACATTATCATCAAGGGGAAATAGAAATAAAAATACTGATGACTAGGCAGTATGGTCTCTGATCTTAGCCTGTTCCTTCACAGAACAAATATAAAAAAAATCTAGTGTCAAACTGTCAAATTAATGTCAATCAATCACTATCCGTCATCGACATCTTTATAATTGAGTCAATGAGAATTTCACTTAATAGATGAGTTAATTTATAGCATTACGTTCCTTCTTGATGTTGCTATAATTTTCTTCAACATTCCACTGATAGTATTATTTCACGACTGAGATATTTTTAGGAATCTTTTTAAAATGGTAAGTGCCTTACAATCGTGGTGCTCTGATTGTGTCCGCTGTTCGCTGCCAGTTTTCCGTATGTTTAAACCTTAATGACCTGTTTGTGATGATGAAGTGAACTATACGTTTCAGATGCAATTTATGCTGTTATTTAGTCGTCAAGGCAAACTCAGGTTACAAAAATGGTACGTGGCTCATCCAGACAAATTGAAGAAGAAGATAACACGGGAACTTATCACTACAGTACTGGCGCGTAAACCCAAAATGTGTTCGTTCCTAGAATGGAAAGACGTGAAAGTTGTTTATAAAAGGTACTAAACTGCTATGAAAACCTAATATTATAATTGCAGAAGTGTATTTTGTTTGTCGGTTTTTCAATTTTACAACAACAGGGTGATATGATTCTTGCACTCAGAGTAGCAAATACAACTTTTTTCACAAATTGCGAATCCGAAACAATCCATGGTAGTCCACTGAGCCAGTTCTTTGGCTCTCCTCATGCCATTACTGTAAACTACTTACATTGTTCCTGGAGGCATGGTAACTGTTGCTTTCCTGTCCCTTAACCAATGACCTTTTATAAATAGACTAGTCATACGTGAACGAACTGCATTTAAAAAATGGCGAAATTGTTTTATGACGTAATACACGTCGAAAGGAAAAGAAAATAAATACAATCATGTCAAGTCTATTGTTAAAAAGTGTTAAAACTATTTATGGTAGTCGACCAATTGGCAACAGCGCATACCCCTTTGCACGGCTATCTCGGCCGCCATTGTTTTCTCTCTTTCACTCTTACAGAAAACATAGTACTTACACGCTTCTCGCTCACGCATATTGAATTGGCAACAGCGCAAATGTCATAACTAAATGAAAATTTTCTATTTTAAATTCATATTTACAATACTTACAAATGAAATTAAACACTTTTCTTGTCTCTTACCGTTGCAGTATAGTTTTTGTAATTTCTGTATACACAGGAAGGCATTTTATCTAACAAACAACATAAAAAAACTTTAAAAAGGTACAAACGTAATGACGTGACACTAACTGACGTGTGACTGAGTGAAGTCCAGGCAATTACCTTGATTTGTCCTTGCCACTACGGAGGCCAGGCAACGTATCTAAACATAAAATATCATTGCCCTTAACTTACATAAATTATGTAAACATTTAAAATAACTTTCTTCAATTTAATGACAAAAATTATTAACTTTAACAATTATGTAATGTATTTCTAAAAGCTATTGCTTACAACTAATATGAAGCAACAAAAATGTTTTAACTTTTGGTTGCTATGATGGGCTACTTAGGTATTGGCTGTTGAACCTAAATAGAGAAGACCATGTTCTCTTAACCTCTCATCTGTGAAAAAACCTACTTACAATTGAATTAATATTGTGTCTGGCTTTATGGCAGTTGACTTGTAAAAGAATTGATGGCATTTCTTGAGTTCAAAGCTGTTTTGTGTTTGCATGATCAGGACAATTTTTTGCAGTTTTGTTTGGTGATTGACTACCTCTGCGGTCAAGTGGTTAGCGTGGGGGCTGGTCGGGTCAATTTAGGGAAAAGTGTTTTTTAGAATTGATTTTTGGTCTGGGTGTTTTTCTATGTTTATGTATATTTATCCGGTATCTATTTTAACTATATTAACAAGTTTCAATAGAACCTTGTCTTGGGCTAGATAATTTGTGTGAGTGTTAACAAATTTTTATTTATTTTAAAACATATTTTTACAGAGAACACGGGACAAATAGAGGCAGTAATGAAGGGATAATATGTAGAGTTTCAACAAAAATTTTATAAATTGCCATTATTTTAAAGATGAGAAAAATAGTTTGTCAGTAGTAAGGAACTGGCCTTAGGGCCACCTACTATCTGGTGTAATGAAGGCCAAGTGTTTCCCCATTGTGTAATAACCACAAAAAAAAAAAAAATGCACTAGATGTTCTCAACTTCTTAATAATTTCGATCCAAAGAAAATTTAGAAGAATCTAGAATCAATATCATTATAGTCAGGTTAGGCCTTGTTTAGGTTACAGCACTTAAGAATGTCATTATGCCATCGGTTCGTAAGTCTATCTATGGGGCGGGAGCCTTGTACTGAGAAGAACCCACAAGAAACACAGCAAGGGCATTTCTTTTCTCCCATCCCTTTACAGCGTCAATT
This sequence comes from Scoparia ambigualis, assembly GCA_963921215.1. Taxonomy (NCBI): domain Eukaryota; kingdom Metazoa; phylum Arthropoda; class Insecta; order Lepidoptera; family Crambidae; genus Scoparia; species Scoparia ambigualis. Next base: position 31,611,920 of record OY992513.1, on the reverse strand, counting down.
AAAATTAAATTATACCTCCCCTGACATAGAAGGGCACTTTTCATTACAATAATTAAAACATAAAACAAGGACAACAACATAAAAAAAATATAATATTAAAAATAAAAATAAAGTTCAGCTATTCATCAATAAAAAGTAAGACTACAACTACTAATATACTAATACCTAATAAAATAAGTTGGCAAGTGCAGACCAGCCTCCACAGGCGGCACCCGTTCTCGAGTATGACATGTGAATCAGCTTTCGCTTCGCTCAACCATGTTTTACAATCATAAGATGTACAAAATCAAAGAGACATCTGCAGACCCCCACTAAGATAACATAAGATACAGTTATAAATTATTATTACACAGTAAATTCCAGTATACCTATATAATTTTCAAATCCTGAACTTAAAATGCTCATCCTCAGGTCTGGGATACCCTGGGAAATTTGGTATTAGTGACAATATTTTACTATGCAAACATTGTTCACTTCAGATATGCGTCGTTGTACTTCTGCTGTGCCATGGAGCAGGAAGATAATGAGTTACTGACCCTGGAGCTTATCCACCGCTATGTGGAGCTACTGGACAAGTACTTTGGCAGTGTAAGTGTTGTGCAGAATAACTAATAGTACTACGTACAGAAGGTTCACTCTCTAACGACTTTTACGCGAAATTGAAACTTATCGTATGACCCGAGTATTCATATTCCGTTAAGCAACGCTGACTCGATATCGGTTTGACGTCATGACGTCACAGAGCTTAGGGTTTACGCGCGCGCGCAGGGATTACGAGTGTTGCGACTCGGCGCTCGGTGTTTTGTGCTATGGCTCGGGGCAACTTTTACTGCCATACACCTAGGCGACCTGCCTGGGAGGCGCGCCAAACGAACGTACCTAAACTGCGGAGTGACACCCCCCTGGTAATAGTTGTGATTGTATGTATATATGTAATATTGCCAAATGCAAATAACAAAATATAGGATAAAATGTTTACTAGAAAAAAAATCAACCCGTCTCAGGAAGCTCGAGTGGGATTCGAATCCCACTCGTAATTGCTTATAAAGATATTTATAAGCAATTACGTCTTTATCGATTGTTAAATACTTGCAATAGTATTTTTTTTGACTGTGAGGGTAAACTTCACATTGACGTAATACCACTGGCTTGCAGCGTAAATCAAACTACTAAGAAAGATTCATCGAGTCTTCTGGGGTCTCGGTAGCTCAGCGGTTAGAGCAGTGGACTGGCAATCCAAAGCTTGTGGGTTCGAATCCCACTCGAGCTTCCTGAGACTGGTTGATTTTTTTCTAGTAAACATTTTATCCTATATCTATATAGCATTGTGAATCCAAAATTTTAATAATAAAAACAAAATATAGGGCAGTATCAGCAGCCACACAAAATCTGTAGCAATAAGTAAACATTAGTGATCCAGTTTTATAACATAAATAAGCGATAGTCTTGTTTTTTAGATAACATAACATATCAGAATTATTTCTCAATGATCTAAGGGGGATTTAAGACAAATATTTAAATATAATTATTTTATTATCCAATAATAAAAGAATTATATTTTACAAAAAGTGTTCAATAATGTTGCTACTTATGGGACAATAATGTTTAAGAGGCCTATTACATCTCGAATGTGATTTTTGCGTAAAATGCCCAATTTCGCATTTTGTAGTAATTTTGCAGTTGTATTTATCGTTTTTATCGAAATAGGATAATAAATTTGTGCATAATATTACAAATTTCCATTCTGTAAGCATAAGTTGAATTCGGACGGCCGGCGCATCGCATTTTGTAGTAATTTTGCAGTTGTATTTATCGTTTTTATCGAAATAGGATAATAAATTCATTATAAAATCTTTATTCCTCATGAAGTAACAATTACTCGGGTATAAATTTTGCTCAATAATATTATCGTAGATAGGAGATATTCACAGTTAACTTATAGTGATTTTCGAAGTTTTTTGGTTTAGAATAAGATTTTTTTCCTATATAAAATCAATGATATCTAAAAATTCCGAGGCCGCTACGCACTATTCGACTATATAAGGTGACTGCTAGAAACCGCAAAAAACTTCTAGGGCTGGTCAGGTCAAGTGTTTTAAACATGACAAAAATGTCAAAAAAGAAATTAGTGTTTTTTTGATTTTTTTATTAAATAATTCATTTTGTAAATTTTAATTAGAAGGTCTTTGGGTATCTTATTAATTTTAAACCAAGAGCATAAGAAAAATAAAATTAAAAACAATTAAAAATAAAGATTATTTACAACGCGCGGGCAATGAACGGCTGGCCGGCCGACTGTTGACCCGTGCGCGTTGTCAGCTGCGCGATAAGTACCTACGTTAGTCTGCAATGTTTTGAATTAGGCGTAGGTATAAGGTGCAGTTATTAAGTCCAACGACTATCGATAGCATCAAGTTATGTTATGGCCACATTTTAACTGTAATTATGATAAGTGTATGAAAGTTATTTCAAATCAATCTTAGTAAAAATCTATTACACCACACATTATGAGAAGTTACAATTATCTTTCCTTACAAATGAAAGATCAATGGGTAGTTATCTAATGTCGCGTCCGCACGCTAAGCACTTGCCGCTAACTCCAAACCAAATGACCAGATGACCTTTCATGTTCTCGACAACTAAACAGCCTAAAGCATTGAGATAATAAGTATCAGTCTTACCTATTTATTTACACTTAATTAAGTTAAACTAATGTCTCGCAATAAAGGCAACGTTAATACCTAAAAAGCTGCGTAATTAATAGGTGTCGGTAGGTACTTACATGGTGTTAAATAGTATTCCAGCGAACAGGAAAGGTGATAAGCTTCCCATCACACTTAACAGGCTTTCAAACTAATGTAATATTACATAAAAATTAAACCTCCGCCAAAATTACGTACTTAAATAAAATAAAATTTATTAAAGGACGAACTAAAATAACTTTTGTGATCGGCACATATTTATTATTACGCTTATTCAACGTGTTTAAAAGAACACCACCTATTCTACCTACAAGTCTTAATACGACTTAACACCCATTTGTTACTCAAATCATTAATTTGTTACTGAACTGATTACTTTATTCACGATAGCCTATTCATAATAATACTAATCCTTCACTAATTAACTCATACTAGTTATTAGTTTAATCGCGCATACACAAATGCACCTCACATACCACAACACAACTAGGTGCCTACACTACACAACAAAATTTCCCCGAGGAAACTGAACACACCTGCTGCGCATGAGAATCAGTGAGTTCAGTGCAGTGACTGACTCAGCACAGCGCAGCGCAGTGCCACAGTGCGATTCTCTAAGTTAGAGTCGTGAAGTTGGTAGCAGCGGCTGCCGCTGCGATGAGAATGACTCTGTCTCTTTCATATTCATAGAATTGGAAAGAGACAGCAGATGACAGTCATGCGCACAGCTCGCATTCGCATGCAGTCCGGCAGATATGACGCGAAATCCGTCAATTTGGCAACACTGTGTGTGGCGGGCGGCGTTTCTTCAAAGACGCTTGCGACGATCCATATCTATTTAGGGCTGCCGCTAACTATGAGCGGTTCTTTTTCGATATGAATTCGAATTCGTAATTCATATCGTGTGTAAATTGTGTAATGGATGTAAAGTGAAAGAGGTTTGATGAGACACTGTTGCTTAAAACACAAGTCAAATGTGTTGAAAAATTTTGACATGTCAAAAAATATCTAGATGGCGGAGTGGTTAACGCTGCCCGCCTCCCGGATTGCGGAGGATATGGGTTCGATTCCCATCTGAGGTAGTAAACTTTTTTCGACGTATTAATATCTCAATGTTAATAAGATAAGAATTCGTGATAAAAGAAAAACGTTGTTTATTAGAAAAAAGAAACGGTGGCGCGAATAATTAATAAATTGATTTCAAGTACCTATGTAGCATCCACATAAAAAGACCTAATTTTGTTGTTGATTTATTTTTCTTAATTCTGAATTCACGTGATGCAGACCAAAAACAGCTAGTCGCACTAGTAGTGATGCGATGCGTACCAGTTTGAATCTCAATCATTACCATCAGTAGCTTATTTAACCATTATGTTATGATCCTTTTAAACTTTTACGAGCAAACATTTTTGGATATTTTTATGACCAACACAACAAATCCCATAAAACTGTAGTCAATACAGTAACATGTTAATCTTAGAATTGATATTCCAAGTGTGTTAGTTTGTGTACAATGTAAACCTGCTGGTGCGTTGTGGTTATGGATAATTACAGTTTTTGTTTTTTTTTCTATTGAATTGTAATCTAGATTTATTAACATTTACTTGATAGTATAAGTTTTTTGGTTTACCAAATTAACTAATAAAAATTAACAGATAAATTATTGATCTAATCTAATAACTTTTATAATTGTAAATTCGCTTAATATTCAAGTTTGGACGATAGCTTTAATTATTTAAGTTTGTCTATTCATGTTTGTAAAAAAAATGTGAAAGAGTTTGTTATCAACAAAAGGCCAAAGTTTTGACATGTCAGTAACTTCTAGGATCTAAGTAAGTAATGGTTTTATTTTCTTGTGCGTGCCAACCCTAATCACGTGACTACACACCGGCTGCTTTGATTTTTTCGGCAGTCAACTTATGCATTCTGGTGCATTCGCGTCGCGTCGCGTGTGCGTAAAAATGCCTAGGTACCTATACGAACCAGCAATATCTTGAGAGAGAGTGACGAGGTAGTAAGTGGTGCTATGCGCTTAAACGAAGAGAGAGTTTTTTAGTTTTAAGGTGTAAATAAGACTTGTAAATACATAGGTGATGAACTTTTAAACACGCCGAATTAGTGTAATAATAATCATGTGCCGATCACAAAAGTTGTTCTATTTCGTCCTTTAATAAATTTTAATTTATTTACGAAATTTTAGCACAGGTTTTCACTTTTATTTAATTATTATTACATTAGTTTGACAGTCCAAAGCCTGCTATGTGTGATGGGAAGCTTATCACCTTTCCTGTTCGCTGATGTAATAAACTGGAATGCTATTTAACACCATGTAAGTACCTACCGACACCTATTATTAATTACGCAGCTTTTTAGGTATTAACGTTGCCTTTATTGCGAGACATTAGTTTTAACTTAATTTAGTGTAAATAAATAGGTAAGACTGATACTTATTATCACAATGCTTTAGGCTGTTTAGTTGTCGAGGACATGAATGGTCATCTGGTCATTTGGTTTGGAGTTAGCGGCAAGTGATTAGCGTACGGACGCGACATTAGAAAACTACCCATTGATCTTTCATTTATAAGGAAAGATAATTGTAACTTCTCATAATGTGTGGTGTGATAGATTTTACTAGGATTGAATTGAAATTACGTTCATACATCATAACACTTATCATAATTACAGTTAAAATGTGGCCATAACATAACTTGATGCTATCGATAGTCGTTGGACTTAACTGCACCTTATACCTACGCACATTTCAAAAGATTGCAGACTTACGTAGGTACTTATCGCCCAGCTGACAACGCGCACGGGTCAACAATCGGCCGGCCAGCCGTTCATTGCCGGCGCGTTGTAAACAATCGTTATTTTTAATTGTTTTTAATTTTATTTTTCTTATGCTCTTGGTTTAAAATTAATTAGATACTCAAAGACCTTCTAATTAAAATTTCCAAAATGAATTATTTAATAAAAAATAAAAAACACGAATTTCTATTTTGTCATTTTTGTCATGTTTAAAACACTTGACCTGACCAGCCCTAGAAGTTTTTTGCGGTTTCTAGCAGTCACCTTATATAAGAGATAACATTATAATTTTTTTATTTCATTTGTTTAGAACAGTAGTTCAATCGATGAGCTCAAAAAAGTGCCTTCGCGCACTTTATGAAAATCTTTCTCTGCAATTTTTGGTTGAATTAAAAAGTTAAGCAAAGGACAATGTTTTGCGCCCATACATTGTTAGCCTAAGAACCAACAATTATGAAATATTCTTTTTTAGGTTCGAAATTGCAAGTAAATGACTGTAAAAACAAAGATTTTTGACGGACACTCCTGAGAATCTAAATATCAGGAAACCTTATAATTATTTTTAGGTTATGTTTAGATAAAGAATTTTGAGAAGTGATGTTTCACTGTTTTGTTTTATTTGCCAACACTCATGCACGTTCATTAACACTTAAATAATCCATCATAATTTTACATTAATATTCGACAAAACACAGAAAAAAGAAAATAAAACAAAACTGCAGACATGACGCTTCACTTTCTCGCCAAGAAGTCCAGAACGTCAACTTTTTTTCTTGACCATGGATACTAGTTCTTCAGTCGTATTATTACAGTTCATTGATTATGCTTAAACTGATGATAATGATGAGTGATGCTAAAACGTTCATAACGTTTAATGCTGAATGATATTCCCCCCAAACCACTTGAGTTCCAGTAAAGATGTGGGACTTTACTGCAGCGCACTTTTGTACTAACTTTTAAAAAAATAGAACAAGACTTTTGCTTGGGATAGCTCCTCTAATACGTAGTACAAAACAATTCAATGAACTAATATTATTATTTAATGAGTCAAATAATATTAGCCAACATTAGCAGTAGGTAGGTACCTAACTTTTATGAAACACAGGCAAATTAAGATTTATAAGATGGCCACCCAGGAGTCCAACGAAAGGTCAATAGAGGTTATAGCTACTGGGCTTCAACTTAAAGTACTGAGTTTGGCCTCCAGTATTCCCTACATCTTCGTGAACGTCAGTCAGTGAGTGACACAGCACCGCAGATAAGTAAAATTCTCTTAATTGAAAAAGCAAAAGAATCTTAAGCCGAAAATGCGATGTATCGTATTCTATCGATGCTTGGAGTATTTGGTACTAAGTATATCGAGTCAGCCATGCGTGCATAATATTATTAGGTTTGTTTGTACATAAATATTTTGGTCACAAACCTTTAATTCAATGGCTGTATGCACTGAACTCTCAATACCCAATCCATAATAAAAGAAATGATACTCAATATTAATGTCCAAAAAGATCTTTTTATTATTGGTTACTTGTCTAAAAGTGTCCGCCAAAATCTAAATACTGATAACTGTCGTAAAAAATAAGCTAAGAATTATCATGTATGTCATGTTTGTCTTGGTTCTTAGGCCAGTGGTACTGGGGGTAGCAATGCGCATTTGTCTGGCACATACTATAATAGCTCGTTAGATTAGTTGTTAAGTCTTAACTATAAGTTAGTTAACTGTTTTTTTATTATTATTAGTATTGACGTCAATAAGTGCCTGTAAAGGTTTACATTGAATAAATAATTTGACTTTGACTTTGAGGCTAACTTCAACAATGTCCTTTACAAAAAGCGAGGCCGCTACGCACTATTCCAATAGCTATTCTACACTATTCAATAAGTTATAATTGTTAATATATTTTTGTTTCTGGGATCCATAACGCCAAAATTGACCATTTTACGCAAAAATCACAGTCGAGATGTAATAGACCTCTTAACCAAAACACTGTTTACACATTTCAAACTTTACAACCAAAATTCGTATAGTATTCATTTTAATAACAACTTGTTCCGCAAATGTTTCATTTTACAAACAATCACTTGACAAACGTAGATTAAGATTTGCCAAATGTACACACGGCGTCAGATCAACCTACCCAAAACTGTCAAATTTCTACAATCAATTTTGAACTTTATGGTTTGCTTTTAAGGGTCAATATTAATTGGAGAAATTTGACAGTTTAGGGTAGGTTGATCTGCCGCCGTGTGTACATTTGGCAAATCTTTCTCAACAGACAGGCAACAACAAACGGGCAAGAATGCACACAAGCATGCCTTATTTTTATAAAAAACATGCAGCATGAATTTAACTTGAATTGCGTGTGCTTGTTTGCACATGACATTTTATGAAAACGTTTTATGAACACAATATGGCATACTTTGACACCAAAAATTTTAATAATTATTCTTGTCAAATAATGTGATATTATATTAATGAAAGTTGGTCAAATAATTTTTATTTTAAAGTCAATTGTTTGACAAATAATACATTGTGAAATGAAAGTTAGTCAAGTAATTATTTTTTTAACTAAATTGTTTGATAAACATTTCATTGTCAAATTATGAAATGACAAATCATGTTTGAGTCAATTTCGGTGAAATGAACGGACCTCTATAAATAAAACAACTAGGTCTCAATAGTAGCTTCATTTCTTTTTCAAGATTATTATTAATGTTTGCTTAATACATTAATAATAGTCCTTTTAACCCACCCTGTAGTCTAAAATGAGGGTTTTTTAATCAGCATTTGACTTAGCATATTTTTTTATAATATTGATAGCTATTTGAATCTGAAAAACAAAAAGTAGGTATTAGGTAGGTATATCAAATATAACGTGGGTACCATAGTGTAATGTTTATTTTTTAAACAAAAAGTATTTATGCAAACACAAAATTTTCAAAACTTACTTTAACTTAATTTGTCTCTTGAGTGCATCTGGTTCATGATTGTGACTGTATATTCTTGGTTCATAGTTCATGTTGTTGGTCAGCGTTCAGTTTGGTAATAACTTGAGAATTACATTTATATCTGTTTTTCCGTCGTAACTCACACACCCTATAAAAATTATCCTTTAATATCATTATGCGTAAGCAAATTTAGGCTTTAAAATAGTATGCTTTACAATTATTATGCTGGTAGTAGTATACTTGTAAAATGTGCCTAAAATTTATGCCAAATTAATATTGATTAGGATAGGTAAAAGTGCCATGTCAAATTATGACATAAAATTTTATGCAAAAAAATAGGAAATCCAAAAATGACTGTGTAGGAGTGGGTTCACATCAGTAGTCTAACGGAGCTATGGGGATTAAACCACGATTTCTCGCGGTCAACCCAAGCATCTATACGCTCGGCTATCGACGCCTAAAATCTTGTTGCAAATAATTTTGTTGTTTAACTACAGGTATGCGAGCTAGACATCATTTTCAACTTCGAGAAGGCATACTTCATACTGGACGAGCTGGTGCTAGGCGGCGAGCTGCAGGAGACCAGCAAGAAGAACGTGCTGAAGGCCATCGCGGCGCAGGACCTGCTGCAGGAGGTCAGTAGCCAGGACAACGAGCTCGTCTGAGCCTTGCCATTGATCTTATCAACATTTAGAGCGCTTTCACATATAGGCGTTTTTACGGAAAGGCGTTTTAGTCGCGCGGTCCATTTATGCTACAGCAGCTGCAGCGGCATGACGCTGCGCAAACAGGCATACTTTTTAAGGCTGGTGTGGTTTACTACAGTTACCAGTGAATATTTTACTTTCATACAATCAATATGAAATAAACCAATACCGCGCAGATACTTTTTTAATCCATTAGCTGTCGCTGCCACCTGTCACATGGCGATCGCGAATCAAAAAGTGTTCGGTGAAGGAGACTGGCATCAAAAAGTCGTGACTTTTCCTTACAAATACTGCGCGCTGTGCTGTGACAGCTACATGACATAGCAGCTACGGTTTCCTATGGTGTGTATCCAGTGTCGGGAACACGTTTGCGCAGCGCCTTAGACGCGAAGCTGCTATGCGATTCTCTAACTCTAAGCGACACATAGACGCCGCGTGCATGGCTGTGATCTGCTGTCTCTTTTCAATTTTATGAATATGAAAGAGACAGAGTCAATTCTCAGCGTCCATCCAATCCGTCAGATAGGCGCTGCTTCCCGCAAATAAAAAGCCTTTATGTGAAAGCACTCACTCGCGATCTGTTGCTATTCTAATCTATTATCAAAATCGTTATTAATTTCTGTTATTTTTTTATTATTAAGATTCAAGCTTTTTCTGTTTTCAAGATTTTAACATATTATAGTAAATACTTACTTAATAACTTTTAAATCGTAACTAAAAAAATCATATCACATTTGAAACTTTTGATATTAATAAGTATATCAATGTCAAGTACAGAACAGTTATAATTTAAGCAATAAATTTATGTGGCATTATTTACTGATAAATGTAAGCGAAATTAGTAAAACAGATTTGTTTACATTTTTCACATACATTGAAACATTTTGCTATGTAACCATTTTACACAATTGCTGATTATGCATTTAGGGTACATTGAGTTTGCTCATAACGTAATTTTAAGCAAGCAAATATCAGCAATTTCTCACCAAGAGTTAAAGTCTAGTCGAGCCATATTTATTAAACAATGTGGCTAGAGTAACAATACAATAGTGTATCTTTGGTATGTTTAAGTGGACCAGTAACTTAGGACAGTGCCTAAGTAGTGCCTTTTAAATGTGTGTAGGGAGCACTAGGGTATTCGTCGTAGGAGCACTGCCTTTTAGATGTTAACTATACTCTAATGCTAGTCGACACTTTGAGAACATATCTTACTAACTGTATCAAAAATCTTGAAAAATAATCTTCGCCTTAAACTATTGCACCTATAAATTAGGTAATGGTTAATTGTATCTAATCATTAGCTTAATGAATCAAAACAATTTATGTAGATTCAAAATTATAAAAGAACCAATTTAAATAGAATTTAGAAGCTTTATTAGTGCCTATTAGTGTGTTAAATAAGAAAATTAAGAAATATTTACGAGACAATTTTATTCGTATAATTAAAATAGTGTTAGATTAATATAAACAAATAAGCAATACAGACATGATTATGTATCTGCAATAATGTCACTCCGAATCTCCACTACTCGAGCACAGCTATTTCTACCTTCGTTATTAATTGTTTTTATGCAACTAACCTACTGCTTCCGACAGCCTGTCTCAGAAAATATTTTTTTCCGATTGCATATCTAAAAAGGCTACTTTGGACAAATTATTTTAAAATATTGCAATGTGTTAAATGTTAATAATCATAATAATTATGTGTTAATAATCATGAACGATACGTGAATCATTTTGTGAATTGGATTGAACCTGATTTGCAAGAATCAATAAGTAATAATTTCACGAGAATAAGGGAAATCGATAAGAAATTAAAAACGATATTCTTTTGATAAGAATTGCCCAAGGTGCCCTTTTAAGATTCACTGTCCCTTTCTTGTTACTTAAAATATAATATTGACTAGTTATTTTACAAACTCCGAAAATATACGAAACGTTTCTAAAGAAATGCTCTTAAAAGAGCAAAATAAAATTTATTTCGTAATTTACCGAAACGCTACTATAATTCCTTACAAATTCACGTGGTCGATCACTGTTTATTTAACTGTATTTTGCAGGTTAGGGCAGTAAAAAAATCTCATTTTTTCTTTAAGTATTTTCTTTTTTACTTAGTAGACTTTTCCTCTGTGACTTTTCTTATAGTATATTCCAGCAAGTTATTACTGTTTCGCATTATTATTCGGAATTAATAATACTAATTCAACAATTTATTAAAATAACCCTCGCATATAACACCTGTTTGACGCTTCTCTCTGTTTGCACATGCTAATCTTCTTCTGTTTTGGTGTGATATATGCATGCACTCCTGGCCAGGACCTGAACGATGGATTGTTGCACTGACGCCTGGACTTCACTGCAAAATTACCTACTATGAGTCTGTTTCTGTGTTTTTGCTTTATTTTTGTGCCAAAATGCGAACTTAGTGCATGAGCTTCTGAGACGATAGGCGCCAGTGCGATATTGAACTTTAATGAGTACATATACAGTCGAGTTTAAGCTATCACCTGCCGTAAAGCCGGACACAATAGTAATTCAATTGTTAGTAGGTTTTCTCACAGCCGAGGTTAACCATATTATATTATTACAAGCCCATTTGTGTCTTGTCACTGTAACTTCTGTAGAGTTCAAAGTACATTGGTACCAAAATATACAATAGAGCGACAAGGTCCTGCTTGTATATTATTTGAACTCAATTGTAAAAAAGATATTTTAGCTTATTACGCGTTTAATGATACTCGTTTAGTTAGCGAAAACTAAAAGGAGTTTAAGTAGGATTTTACTTGAGTTGTGGTATAATTTATATGTGAGCCTATTAAAAAAGTCTTACTAGACAGACAGGTCTAGTGCCTAGTCTGTTACTTGAGCAGTAAAGGGAGTTTATATATACGCCCGTTTTTTAAAAAATACATACGTATAATCACAACTATTATCCCCGAAGGGTTAGTCAGAGACTAGGCAATGAGGACCGCGAAAGTAGTCCTCTACCATAATCCACTTTTCACCAAATAGCGACTGCACATGTGCTTAGCGTGACAGGTGGTGAGCCCACGCCGCTCTATGCTGTTGGATGTATGTGCAGTTTTTAGTCCGTTAGTCGCCTTTTACGACACCCAAGGGACAGCACGGCTCTATTCATACACGGACGAGTAAAACAAGAAGGACTCACTTATAAACTAACAAGTGAAGCAACCTTTAGGCTGGTGTGTGTGCTGTCACGGGGACGGTTAACATCACAATGACGGCCAATCGGCTTACCTTTGTGTAAGGGTGTGCCGTATAATTACAATAATACTGGCTTACTTTATGCGCTTCACTTTGTAAGTAAGTGACGTGGATACTTACACTTTTTACTTGTTTGTGAATTCATACAAGTTATTCGTAATATGATTTGAGATTAGTACATTAGCACTTGGCGCTCTTGCTTTTGTATTTTTTATAGCTAGATGCTTCGCTTAGCGATTGTTCCGTCCACCACCATATTTCTTATAATATAATTATATTATAAGAATCATGGTAAATAATATATTTATTTATAATATAATTTTTAAAAAATTTTAGCTTTATTGTCCATAAGTACATGAGGGTGTCAAATATAGAAATATTGTGGTGGCGGCACTGTCGTTGTCATATTTTTAAATGCTCTATTTTTCATTTAGATTGTCCTTTTCTTCATTACTTATTGTTAAATTGCACGCACATTCAGAAACATCTCACTCTCAGCATACATACAAACTATCGACTTTAAACATAACATATTACGACACATTATCGGTTGTATCTAAGATATCAGTTGAGTGATCTCAGACGTAGCAATGTATAGTGTTATCCGGCAGGCATCTATTGTAAATCTGTATCATTTGTGTATGGACAACGGCACTTCAGAGTACCCCAAAACGTTAAAATTTTGCAATTGATTTTGAACTTAACACCCAAGAGCTAAAGTTGAAAATGGTTTGATACATAACTTATTATGATTCACGACTATTATCCCAAAGGGTAAGTCAGAGACTAGACAATGAGGACTGCAGAAGCAGTCCACCGCCTTAGTTCACGTTTCACCAAATTGCAACTGCACATGTGCTCAGCGTAATAGGTGATGAGCCCATCGCCGCTCTATGCTGTTAGATGTATTTGCAGTCTTTAGTCCGTTAGTCGCTTTTTACGACACTCAAGAGAAGAGATGGGTTGGTAGAATTATTTAAACCAGCCGCTATACACATTCATAACCACCGTATGGCATAGCGGCTCACTAGCCTAGCTCTCAAGGAGAAATTTGACAGTAGCCTAAAGTATCATTCAAAGGAGAACCGGCACTTTCCATAGAAAAAATGCCAAACTTGGATACAATTTATTTTGTTCGTAATATAAAGCTAATATTATTTGCTACCTAAATCAAGTGTCTTAGTTTAAACGAATCGCGGATAAGAGTTATTAAATATTAATATTTTTTAATATGGAAACACTGAGTCTTCAAAAGGCAGACATGTTACTTTAAAAATGTCTAACTTGGCTGCATAAACTATAATTCTTTTGCTTTAAAAAAAGTCAAATGTCGTCACGTCATGTTTGATTTGACAGCTAGCGGCTTTACAAGTGTCATCAGATATTGCCAGATAATGAATTACAGATTAAAAATTAAAAAAGTATACAACTTATGCATAAAACGCCGGGTCTCCTTTCTCCAATCGATACTGATCCTTATAGCCTAGTTACAATATTTCAAAATGTATTGAAGATATTTTACATTTTGTGGTAGCCTGAAGTTCTGGCGTCTGTACTAGCTTAATGTATGTAGTCTGTTAACAATTGTGGCTCCGCGTTTTGCGGGTGCAGTGTTTCGCCTCGCCTCCCAACTTGCATGCGGTAATTTACGTCGATAATTAATATTAATTACCGGACGCTTTACTAAAGTGCTTTCATTTTGTTATAAAAAATGTAAATTGCAAAAATTTTGATCTCGTATTCATAAAAAAATACTAGCCTACCCTTTATTGTAAAGCTCAAAATCGCTTGTGAATATTATGTATTAGTGATACATGTTACTCTTTTTTACGAATACGATGATATTTCTGGATGTTGAATTGATTGAACATTAATTATGCTATGTTATTTTGAATGACCCTTTGTCGACATTGAGACAATGTACTTTGGTGGTGGTTTGGCTCATGCATTTACTGTTATGGGATGTTGAAATACATTGGTTCTTATGAAAAATCTGTTTTCTTGCATGTTCCCACTCCTGTTCCTCGACGTAGCACGAAAACTTACAAAGATAATTTTAAATGGAAACTAGATATTGTGTATGTATATCAATATAACACGAAATGGAATTTATAACCATGCAGCTGGCTTAGACAAAGCCGTGTTAGTTTAGGGGATATGGTAATTTTACTTACTTTAGGAGTATTTATTTGTTTTTGGGTGATGTTATACTTATACAGTGTGGTTACAGGCCAAAGTTGGGTTACTTTTGGACCATAGTATATCTTCATGGCGGGCTTCATGTTCGGTAGTTGTAGTTAAAAGTTCTTGTTTCTTGCCAAGGATTAAAATAAATTATTACTGTATCTTAATTTTATAGAAAACAAATTACAGTATTTTTAAGTGAATAGAATTTGTTAAGTGCTTGTGCTACGTACTTACTGTGGTAGCGTTGGGAGCTTTGTATGTAGTACTTTGTTGTAATGTACTTTCACCATGAAGCCGAAAATTACCACATAAAAATATATAAATATATAAAGATTTTGTAAATAATAACACGCACCGAAACATTTTCTTCTTTCCAATGGCGAATTAAGTAATAATGTGTTACCACGTTGAGTGTTTTAAAACCAAACAAAAGAAATTGATAAAAATAGAACATTTTATGCCGGTCCCACTGACCGACATGCCGCTTAAAGAGTAACAAATGCTTGTGTTTAAATTAACCCGATGTTGTTAACAGGCTTGTCCTAAACTTTTTTAATATCTACGCTGAACCAAAGAAGATAATCACAAAAAAATATATACTGAAACATACTTTATTATTATGAAACAAACGATGAGCCCTCGATATGGTGACATTGGTGACCCATGCAATGCCCTGCACATTGCCTGCGTTACAGCTGTGTTTGTAACTGCATTGCACTAGGACGAGACAGTGGACGCGGCGCTGCGTGAGGTGGGGCTACTCTGAGGGCGGAGCGGCAAGCGGCCCAGCGCAGCCTCCAGGGGTCCAACAACCTGACTAGCTCTCCGCAGGAACCATTACATTGACAATTTTCTACTCTTCTGACATTCTAAAGTTTAATTGAAAAAGTTTAATTGCCAGACTAATATTATTTACTTCTGAACTAACTATGTATATCTACAAAGTGACAGTTTCACCACTTATTATATGTCAAGTAACCTATCCATAATATTTTGGTCTCTTCTACATTGATAAGGCAATACTTATGGTTAGGCAATCTGACACATAACGTGAAGTAGTGAACCTATATAAACAGCATTTATCTTCACCTTACCACTTGAAACTTTCTCTCTAATCATTCTAAGACTGGTAAAGTATAACTTATAATGAATTTACGAAACAAAACAAGTAAGTATGCAAAGTATTAACCTTGTGCATATGAATATATATTAATTAATCAAATTTTATTCTATTTCAAATGGCTACTAAATGCTATCGGCATTGTGGCAAGATTACAGGCAAATTATTTTTAATTCTACTTTTATAATTTAATTCCTTACATCGAATTTCTTTTTAAATAAGTTTTATATTATCGTCTCTTATTTGTGCCGTTATTTTGATAGGTAGTAATTTTTGAAGTTGGGCTAACTTTTAAGTTTGTGCTGATTAATATAGTTAGAGTTTTTTACTATCTGTTTTTTTAATAAGAGTTTATTTTTATCGAGTTATTTTGTGTGAAATCGAATTTATTTTATTTTACATTGTTATTAAACTTAGCAAATTCCATTCTAATATAGCGGTTGACTTAAGTTCTTAGATTAAAATATTTTTTTGAAATAATTAGTATTATCAAATGCACATAAATGTACTTTATTTGCGTGCATCATCGTATCATTGTATATCCATGTAAAGACGCACAAAATAAGATATATTTTAAAAGTAGTTAAGTATCTGAAACATTTTAACTATCGACAAAATAAATTATAACTACTTAATAATTATAAAGAAATTACAAAAATTTTATCAATGTGGTCCAAGCATTTCAAGCACCTAAAGTGGTAAACTTTGTTATAAGTTTGTCTAAATAACTAAACTTGCTACTTATACCACAATATTTTGAGAGTAACTGAAATATTAACAAAATAGAAAATTATAAAATATTAAATTAACAAATTTTAACATTTTAAATGGCATTAGCAACCTTATAGCGGGCTGTATTTAGAATTAACGCCACTCCTAGGTTGTTATCGAAAATGTAATCATGGTAATAACATTGAGCTTTCTTATAATAAACACACATATTATTATGTGTGTTTATTTAATCAAATTTTAAAATAAAATTATGGTGAATATTTTATTAGGTAGGAGTTTTAAATTGAAATACAATGCTTCCAACAATGTTGTAACTTACTTATTGTGTAAAAATGCCAAATACAGAGAATTCCATGAATTCAGAGTAAAGGTGGATTTAACCCTTTTTTTATAAAAATAGTTTATTTAGATTTACATATCTGAATATATATAAAACCTAATTATAAATTAACAATACAATTGGATTTTATTTAAAAATAATTTACATTAGGTACTTACGCATTTTTAAATAACAACAAATCATAATATTAATATGTAACTTTAAATTAAGATAATCAACTAGTATATTTGAAAAATAATATTTGGGATTAATGTTAGAAAGCCTAACCAGACATTTTGTTTACACTATCAGACATTTTATCGGAATCCTGCCAAATTAGGATATAAGAGGCTTGACGACAGTCAAGTCGAATTGGATTCCGGGTTTTGAGGGACACGCCATTGCGTTATCTGTGCGAATCCAAACAAAATATAAGTAAAATATAAACCTTTTATTTTTACCACAAGGTGTTACTTATTGACGATACTAAAAAAATACTAGTTGGATATTATATATACCTAAGTAGTGTTACCTACTGTCGAAATGACCAATAATTTATTAATAATTAATATAATTTTATTAGTAAATGTAAATTAAATGTTACAGTCCGCAGACACGTTTGTATCTTATCAATTATCATTCCAAAAAGTGGTTGTGTTCTTATCGGGTTAACATCTTTATTCCCTGGGATGCCTCTCTAGGCTTGAGACCTGGTAGCATCATTTGACCTCTCTCTCTGCCGACGACTTATAACTATAGGCTGATATATTCGTACGTGACAGCCTCATGATCTGCAGGCGACGAGGGAGGGATGACATCTGCATACAAGTCACGTTCCTTCTACGCCGCCGCGCCGCCAGCCGCCTTGTTTCCCGCCCCTGCAACCTTTCATCCCCCGCCCCGCATACCATGGGACTATCACTTTTAATCTGTGCTGCCACGTATGAATTTGCCAGCCTACAGTAAACGTGACGTGTCGGGCGCGGATTCCCTAAGTCGCAATTAGTTTGATTAGTTAAATTATCAGTTTCTCACTTCGTACACATCGCAAATCGTCTTAGTCGCAAAATGTCTAAATTTTAAAATAAATATAGATCGGCTTGGGTCGGGCGTGGATTACCCAAAATCTAATTTTCTGAATTATATTTGACTCATATTTCGACTTTTTCCAGTAAAATTATGAAAACTCTTTTTTAACAAGCTTTTATTTAAATGCTCTAAAAAGAAAAAAAATAAACTTTTGCTGTCAACTTAAAACGTCGTAACACAATTTATATGATTTAAAGATTGTCGCGAGATTATGTAAGTACTCGTATTTAACTATACTTAGATTAAAAAATTTAATCAATCACATTAAGTTATTTAATTTACTTTTTTATTTACACAAGGAAATCGCGCGACAACCTTTTATATCATATAAATTGTGTAACGACGTTATAATTAATTAGTAAAAGTTTATTTTTTTCTTTTTAGGGCTTTTAAATAAAAGCTTGTTTAGAAGAGGTTTCATAATTTTACTGGAAAAAGTCGAAATATGAGTCAAATATAATTCAAAAAATTAGGTTTTGGATAATCCAGACCGACCCGACCCGATCCATACTTATTTTAAAATTTAGACATTTTGCGACTAAGACGATTTGCGATGTGTACGAAGTGAGAAACTGGTAATTTAGAATTTAGACATTTTCCTACTAAAACGATTTGCGATGTGTCAAAGTGAGAAACTGGTCGAATTGCGATTTAGGGAATCCGTGCCCGACCCAACGTGACGACCTCGTCAGGTTTATAGGGTAGATGCAGAAAAATAAGCTTTGGTACCGAATACATATATATAAGTACTAATAATCACTCGTTCGGCAACTAGACAATCAAATTATAAGCCATAGGTGCTTATGCTTACGTTTCTCCTTGTACCGTAATTTGAAGCTGACTGTAATTGGTATGTACGAGAGTGGTATTTTTTTTGTAAAATAACAATATTTAACTGTTGTTAGTAAAATTACTATAATTTCTTAATATTTGTAAAAAAGGAATACTGAACTCGATTGATGTGAAAATAAATCATGTAAGTACTAAAGAGATCCTAAATATTTTCTGACTGCTTTTGTTTCCTTTTATTTTTGTAGGATGATTTAACTGTTAAATATATTTAGGTTATAGATAAAGAATGCTAGCAGCATCTAGCATCGTTTGGGGAAAGAATAAACGATAAAGTGTCAAAGTAATAATAATTTAACAGGCATGTTCTATACAAAGCGGCGAATATTTATGCGCCATTTGATCTTATCCACCAAACTTATGTGAGGGGTGATGTTTTAGTGCGTCTTGTATAAATTGAACCTTTTTGTAATAAAATCATATTGAAACATTAAAATTAATAAATGTGTTCTAATATTATGATGGTTTATTTTATTCTCTTGTGATTTTGTTATGTAAGTATATTGCTAAACTTACGCGTTTTAGGCAAGTATTGCGTTGCGACGTATAAAGTCATTAGTTTTTTTTATACTTTAACGGTCGAAATTAATAATCAATACGATGGTCTCGAAGAATAACATCATATCTGCCAAACAACTATGTTGCAGGTATGACGTTATTCTTCGGGATCGTCGAATGTTTGTCGTCGGATGTCGTCAGATGTTTTGCCTACTAGAGCATATTTTGTGGACATGAGTTATGAATTTGGCTTAAGCTACATACAAATTAAGCTTTATATATCTAACAAACAAAACAGATGAAAGTTAACTAAATACTTATATTGACTTATTATACTCACATATTATGCGCAGATTTTGTTCTAAGAAGTACTGTAATTTTTTTTATGAAAATTAACTGAGTTGCCTTTATGCTTTTTAAACCAAGACAGTTTGTAAATGTAAAGATTTTATTTTCCTCTATTCTAACCAAACGATGTGAATATCTGTGTCAGTAGTCTAGCGGTGAAGCCTTTAACAGTAACAGCGCAAGAAGTCCTAAAGTATGATTCCTAGCGGTTTACTCGATTTGGTTGGTGTCTGAACAAATAACAATGTTGGTAGCGTTGTTGTTCTGATACTTACTTATAGATAAGATAACCAGTTCCTCTCACCAGTTGACAATTTTATGGCAAGTGCGCTATATTTCTCGTCGTCGTTCTTACCATCACAATCAGGTAAGATGTAGACCAAGCTTATTTACATCTGGATTTTGAATAAAGTGAGTTACTTAACCCTTTTTAAGGCAGAACCTGTTGAATATTCCATTAGTTATCAATCTTTGAGATACAGTCGTATAAAGTTCAAGATATAGTGGGAATATACACACAAACACATTCAAACAATTTGTAAAAAGAAGTTTTGGATGAATTAAATTGGAAATAAAGACTTCGTCGGAAATGTGCATTTAAGTTTTGTATGACTGTTTTGGAAGAGCGGTGCCCCCTGATAAAGGCATTTTAAAATGTCTACTAAGATGGTTCCAATCAACACAAATGAGCTATGCATCTAAAAATCAGAAAACACTTTACCCAACCTGAGAATTAAACCCGGGACCTCCGGATATCGAGCAGTGGTCAAGCCACTCAGGCAACGTGGCGTTTGAATGTGTATGTATGTGTGTGTGTGATAGGGTTGCCAACTACACTGTTAAAAACAGTATTGTACTGTTTATCACTACATTATACTTTTTACTGTTGAACAAAAATAAAGTATCCAAAATACTGTTTTAGTATCACTCTGCACTGGCAACCATATACCTGTTTATAAAGTAAAAAAGTTGCGAACGTGGACCGCGTGGTGCAGCGCAGCCATACTTAAATGTTTGAAAAAATAACATACTGTCCATTTTTCTAAAATACTGTTATTTTTCTTATCTTCCCGTCAAAATTTTTTTTTTATTTTTAAATTTGGCACCCTTGATATAGGTTAAAGTAAAAAGGTTTTTTCTTCGATTAATATTGTAATGTGTTGATTGCCGAAAAGCGATGGCTCCGTCTAACGCGGCCACGAGCGGCACTGGCTCAGTGATTGACCCTTGTTGCAGGAGGAGACGCCGCAGGGCTTCTTCGAGGACCACGGGCTCGGCTAAGCCCCCGCATGCCCCGGAGCCGTTTGGAATACCACTGACCGGACCACGCGCACGAATACTTGGAGTGCTGATAGATGATCGAACTAGGCCGGTCCGCACTGCGTCCGACCATACATAGATTGGGTTATTCCCTGTTGCCCTCACCGGTATCGCCCCCACAGGGGCAACTGGGGATTTGTAAAAAATAATGTCCCAGTTGCCACCGGTGCCTCCCTTCGAGGAACTGGGAATTTCATTTTTAAACGTCCCGCCGGCCTAGCATGCGCAACACGAGAACTCTTCTCGACCCGTTTTCTCGTGTTTTATTCATTTATCTCTAATGTCTATCGACACTAAAGGCACATGGATACGATTAGAACTCTACATAATATGTCAAAAATAGACTTACATAAACTGTGGTATTTTTGTCCACAAACCTTAACATGACAACTTAAAATGATTTGTAGTCTCTCGTCCGCGACATATCTCGTGTTGCGCATGCTAGGCCTTCCGGTCTCCCCCACTTGACTATTTTATCCCCAAAGGGTTAAGGCGGGTCTCCTGCGACACTGTTTTGTGTTTTCTATCACGTAACATCAAACATCTCAAAGTCAAAATATATTTATTCAATAAACTCAATAAGTACTTTAAATCGTCCAAATCTTTTTAACCTTCCACCCATTCAGGACGTAATTTTTTAACTGTGGCAAAGAACGGGCGCAAGAAACCACAGCGCACAGAAGCAACGACATTTACAAATAGAATATGTCGTTACCAGGTCATAAAATACAAAATATGAATTTAAAAAATAATAAATTATGCAATACAAAACCACAATACAATGAAAGTATCAATTAATTATAGACAATTATTTATCTTTTGTGTTAAATTAATCTAACAAAATGTGTCAAAATATGTACGTAGGCCACGCCCATATCTGTTAGATGTTTGATGTTAGGTGTTAGAAAACACAAAACAGTGTCGCAGGAGACCCGCCTGTAGTCGGAGACTGCAATGAGGGCCGCAGAAGCAATCCGCTGCCATAGTCCACGACACACCAAGTTACTACTGCACATGTGCTCAGCGTCATAGGTGTAAGTGCAGTCTTTAGTCGCCTTCTACGACACCCAAGGGAAGATAAGTTTACTGTGTGCGCGCTTACTATGTCCGATCGTCTATAAGTACTATTACAATGTCACTTGAAAATCACAATTGTCTACCTGTCTTGAAAGATTTATTTATGTATACAATCACTTTTACTATTACAGGTAGTACGCTTTCTTGACATACATTATCTTTTTAAACTAAATTAAGTACATAACGGCGACTGTTTGCTTTATGTATTAAAACGTGTTTTCTATTAAGGTAATCTGGAACCAAAAAATCCGGAGTTGTGATTTTCGATATACTTACTGGGGTGTGAATTTTGAATATTATTGGCGATTGATCAGCCAGCAACCTATAAACGTCCCACTGCTAAGACAGGCTTTCCCGCATTGGGACATTTTGGTCATAATCCACCACACTTGCCCAATGCAGGTTGAGTTTATAAGCAATTAAGAAATGGAAAATGAAATACTGTGTGAAACATAATAATTGCGTTATTTGCATTTACTTACGTACAAACCGTTCGAGAAATTTTATTGTCAAAATAGTGACGCGGTGACGTAAATATCATAGCGTGATTATAATATTTTTTAAATAAAATATAAATATCAACACCAGTTCAAACTGCACCCCCGATGAATTCCTTTATTATAATGTATTTACTTTCAACTAATTAACGAAAATTACTAAATGAGAAATTAAATTACTTAAGTAATTATTTTATAAAAATATGATGCACATATATTAAGACAGGATTTAACGCAAAACTACTTAGTGAAGGCATTTAACGCATACCTTTTATACCCGACGTTTCGACCGAGTTGCAAAAGGTATGCGTAGAATGCCTTTACTAAGGCTGGATTCGACCAAACTGGAATAAGACTTACTCCGAGATTAGCCTATACAAATTCGGCGTTTAATCTAGGTATAAGACCTTATTCTAGTTTGGTCGTATCCACCTTAGGTAGTTTTGCGTTTATTCCCGTCTATGTGCCTAATGGAACGCGAAAGTTTAAAAGTGTAAATATATGATGTTTAATAAAAGTTTTACTGCAGCTATCTATTTATAAGTTTTAATTATTCGTGGCCTCTGTTTAGCAATGGTTTTTATTTAAAAATTCCAAATGGCAATTAAGCTTTCTGCGATATAAAATGTATGTATAAATGAGCCTTTATTATTGTAGGTACATCAGAAAACCTAGTGTATAATGTTAGATCATAAGTAGCATAATATTTTTTTTAGGGACAACTAATAGCATTTATAGTTTGTGTTGTGGAGGTAGTATTTTGTGGTTTTACATCTTCGATCAACAATACCAACTAGATAACGCGTCACGTACAAAATCAAAGCTAAATTCTGTCCACGCGAATAAATACTTTTTCAAAGCAATAAATTACTCCTGTCACTTAAAAAACAAAAGACGTCAATAACATTTAGTGGTGAAATCAACCTTAAGGGGCAACAAATAAAGTACTTTTCCTGTTATGCCTTGTAAGAAAATTAAAGCTCACTTCTCAAGTGCGCTCTTATTTAAAGAGACACATTTTTAGCGCCGACCTGACATTTAGTTGTATTGTTGATCGAAGTTTTACATATTAATTTCACAGGCAGCTTCATACGTACTTAATTTATGTTAGTTTATGTTCACCTTAGTTTTAATGTCATTCATTATACAATATTACTGACATGTTTTTTTGGTTAAACATTTAAATCCCAAGTGTACACAGACAAATTGTGATTATGCCTAAGAATGAATCTAGTAATGATGCGATTGAGGATTCATTGTTGTAATAGTTTTATTAAAAAAATACCTACTTACAAGCATACGTGTACAAAAGCCGAAATTATTGTCTACGTCTATTAATTTAGTACTGTGGTTAAAGTAATACATTATGTACAGTCAGGCTAAAATCAAGTTTTATCAGTACACCACCCGTATACAAAAAATATACTCAAGTTTTTTATCGTAAGCGAAAATATATCTTATATTTCAACAGAATATACCTATGTGCCAAATAATTTGTTCCTTGTTCCAATTTTTAATGGCGACATTATATTACCTACTGATTCTCTAGTGCTTAGGACTCTCATATATTTTCACGTGTTTGCAATGGTTATGAAATCTTAATATTTTAAATCTGTACAAATAAAATAAATAAAAAGTGCTCAGACGCAGGTGGTCTACTTGGTAATATGTATAAAGGTTGCAAAACTCCCCTTCAAAGTTAAAATGGTGTATCAAGATTGTGCCATTTCATATCAGTATCATATCGAATTCTGTGATTAGACTATCCGGTACATTGATGAAAAATAATGAAATGGTAAATCCTTTTTAGACTGTTAGTTTTTATCAATGGCCTAATCGGTAAGGTTACAATGACGACGTGTACACACCTGTTTTGGGATAATAAACTCGTAAAATGAAAAAAAATGTTTTATTTCCAGAAATATATTTTTAGAAATCTCTTACAAATTATATATTACCTATCCATAATTTAATAATTAGTAATATCTCATACAAAGCTTACATAATTCATAAGAATATAATAAGACTCATTCAGCAGTCTTCGATTACAAAATATAAATAGCAAAATTCACCTTAAAACTACAAGGCGTATAACAGGAGATACATCCAGTATATCTTCAGTATAGCTCGATTAATACGATTATAAAATTTAATTTTAAATGTTTAGAAAAATAAAAGTATTTAAAGTGTATTAGGTTTTTCCGATATGTCAGATTTGGCTTCTGGCGTCGCCTTGAGTTTGTGCGTGGTGGTGGGGGCGCTGGTGCCGTCGACGGGGGGCGCGGGGGCGGCGAGCGCCGGGGGCGCGGGGTCTGCGGGGGCGGGGGCGGGCGGCTGCGCGGCCTGCTCGGAGGCCTGCTGCTCGCTAGTCACCTTGGCCAGGTGCAGCGCCGCTAGCAGCGCGGTCACGTAGCGGCGCACGTCCAACTCGATACCTGACATGGTGAAACATCCAGAGTTAACGCATTGAAATGCAAATCTTTATTACATGTCACATATTCACATTTTTACTAAAATACTGACCTAACTTAAAATTTTCTTTTTTTAAACAAGTTGTAAACTCTGCTCTTTAAAGCAGATATTTCAGTGAATCAAAATTTTGAGTTCTATTTTAAGGTCTGTTTTACTAAGAATATGGCGATAAGTTGACAATCTTGAAGTTAGGTACATGTGACATATTATAGCCAATGCGCTTACGAGAAACGATGTTACAATAAAAAGAGGTAGATGCGTTACATGTGCCAAAAACTGGCACCAGCTATGCGATTCTCTAAGCGACACAGACGCTGCGCGTATGGCTGTGATCTGCTGTCTCTTTCCAATTCTATGAATATGAAAGAGACAGAGTCAATTCTCAGCGCTGCGGCAGCCGCTGCTACCAAGGCTTTAACTTAGAGAATCGCACTGCAAAAAGCTATGCTAATTGGCTTACTTTAGGCCACCAACAACATTATCTGTCTCGTTCACGCTATAGCTAGTTGTCATGCAATCTTGCTCACGCTTTCGTACGAGCTTTGGTCCATTATTGACATCACATAACCTATCTACCTTTTTTATTAAAATATGTTTGCCTCCGAGCACAAAATTAGCTTTACCGGTTTATGTTACACATCATGCAGGTAAACCTGGCCAAAACTGTTTCAACCACATGAACTCATAAACCCAAAAGACATAAATCAAAATTTATTAAATATATTCGTAATTTTTGGGTAGGCTAACCTACTGGCACGTACTGATTGAACGTAATGTATCGCATCACGCGAAAAACTAACAAGCAACAACAACAATTACAAAACGTTTATTTTTGGTTCATTATGTTTGTAGCTAGCTAAATATTATATCTTGTTCCAAACGCTCTATCAGTTAGACGAGCGAAGTCCAAACGTTATAGTTCATGTGAGTAGTGCTAAAGATAAATCAATTCATGATTTTTGTTCATATTGTATTACAGTAACAGAGTTGTATTCTTTAGGAAGATTAACGTTACCTTTATCAACCCAGTTATAATATAACAGTTAATGAACATATTTAGGTAAGCAAATAAAAAAATATGCAAAATCATTTCAACTTGCGACTGTTATGCTAATTGAGTGCTAATTTTTAACGTCATTTGAGGTACTTCTAATTACACAGCTGCACGCAAGTAAAATTCGCGCGTAATTGAAATACGCAAATGAGCCTTTGTTTTGCACGTTTGTTGTGAAATCTATAGGTTGAATGAAAGTCAAACGCGATATCTGTTATTGCAACTCGTAAAACCTTTATCGCTAATCTATCAAAGAAATAATATTTTCGAATAATTATGTGAAAGTGATAATATTATGTACCTACATTGCCTGTGCAAACTAGGAAAAGATCTTTACAGTGCCTTGCTAGCAACCTCTCCAAAAAAACCGTAAAATAAGTGCTATTCTAACTGAACTGAACTAACGTCGACCCGGCTGATCCGGTTACACTATAAATTCCATAGAGTGTCATCTGCAACCTCTATCCAACATACCGAAAAAGAAGTGGTACACCTGAAGAATGTTATGAGTTTATGAGAGTAACTGAAGCAAATGGTGGTGGTTGGGGTTATTCCCAGTTGCCCCCACCGGTATCGCCCCCACAGGGGGCAACTGGGAATTTGTAAAAAAATAATGTCCCAGTTGCCACTGGTGCCTCCCTTCGAGAGCGCAACTGGGAACTAAACTAATTCCAGTTGCCAGCTCAAAAGGATACTGTAGCAACTGGGACATATTTTTTTACTAATTCCCAGTTGCCCCCTGTGGGGGCGATGCCGGTGGGGTAAATGGGAATAACCCAGCATAAGAGTGTGTATCAGGATCGTAGCAAAAGCTGCGGTCTCTACCTTCCCTTCTGGGGAGAGGGCGTGATGTATCTGAGTATAGGTACCTGATGTATGTCAAAATTAAAAAATTAAAAATTTCTTTATTCAATATACTTAAAATAAGCATTTTGAATCGTCTAAATTTATTTGGATGGATGGGCAATACCCATTCAGGAAGTCTTTTAGCTGTGGAGAAGAACGGGCGCAAGAAACTGTATCAACAAAAGATGCATTTTCAAAAATTTTGCTTGCAAAGATGACCATAGTTCGTTCCGCCTTTTATATAACATTGACCAATGACGACGAAACGTTTATATAAAAAAAAAAAAGAAATTGTTGGTATGTGGTGGCCATACCCCGTTCCTCCTTTTGTTTCCATTGATTAACGACAAACGAAACGTCCCTTTTTAACGTCTTGACTGTCATCACAATTTTATGATTTTTGAGTTAATAGAGGTATGTTGTAGCAAAAGTTTGAAAAGCATGTTGGGAAAGTAGCCCTTAAGGTGGTATACGGCAGATTTTGTTAACAGTACTTACACACCCTCATTTTTTAGTTTAGTTTAGTTAAGTTGTCATTTTTGCACATAGGTTTCTTGGGGAAAGTTGTTCAGTTTCATGGGTGGAACTCGCCCTTAATTTCATTAAAAACGAAAATATTTTTTTTTAATATTAGAAGGAGGCAAACGAGCAGGCGCGTCACCTGATGAAGAGCAATCACCGCCGCCCATGGACACCCGCGAAACCAGAGGAGTCGCAGATGCGTTGCCGACCTTTAAGAAAAGGAATAGGGTTAAGGAAGGAATAGGAATTATGAGGGGGGAGGGGCCTCCGGAACTCTCACTGGCCGGACGAAACACAACAGCACCAAGTGCCATTATTTCACGGCGGAGGGTGTATGTCAATGTACGTATGTTGGTATACCTGAAGCCCTGAGCTGGTTGACCCTGCAGGCGAGGTTGGCCCACACGCGGCGCGCGGCCACGGCGCTGAGCCGGCCCACCGTCTGCACGCTGTGCAGCGCCGGGTCGCTCGTCGCCTGCGTCACGTCACCTGTGCAACGGCATTGTTACCTCAAACGAAATGTACAGTCGAGAGTACCGACGTGACGACTTATCGATAGTTGAGCAAAAGCAATAGTATCGATAGGCTTACCTATCCATGGTATCGATACTATCGATACTATTGAGTAAATAAACGGAACAGAGACAAAGCTTCATACAACGCGCCGTCGCAAGTCTCTCCGTTTGTCCACTGGCCGAGCCAGCGTAAATACTGTGGTAAACCGGTTTTATCCAGTGGCGGCGCATACGCGACGCAGCGGCTAGTGGACACGCACACATGCGCCGTATGCTTGTAGTAGTTCGACTCGCGACAGCGCGTTTGTATGAAGCTTTGTCTGTTCAGTTTCTTTACTCATGTGTTATTGATTGCTGCTGAATATTGCAATTACAATCGATACTATCGAACAAGATTACAGACTCAGAATATTTACTAGCTACATCAATCAATATTCATAAACAATACTTTTGAATCACGGCCTACTATCAATAGTGCTAACATATCGATACTATCGATAGGACATTATAGTATAGCAGTATACCGATACTATTGTACCAAACTGAGCTATCGCGATACGCCTATCGATATCATACATGATTTCAGAGTTCACCTTTTTTTATGTAAGAAGGAGGCAAACGAGCAGGCGGGTCACCTGGTGGAGAGCAATCACCGCCGCCCATGGACACCCGCAAAACCAGAGGAGTCGCAGATGCGTTGCCGACCTTTAAGTAAGGAATAGGAATTGGGAGGGGGGGGGGGCTCCGGAACTCTCACTGGCCGGACGAAACAACAGCACCAAGTGCCATTATTTCACGCTGGATATTCGTGAGAGGGTGGTATTACCCCGGGCGAGCCGGCCCAATGCGTGCTGCAACGCAGCGTGGCTCTACCACTCAGTAGAAATAGTTCACCTATCGATAGTTCGACAACACTAGCCAGGATCGTAGCAAATGGAAAGCTGTGGTCTCTGCCTACCGCTCCGGGAAGCGGCCGTGATGTATGTATGTAATACATGCAAGACCTGTTGTGGTGGAGATTTTTGGAGAAACGGTGCACGGCCACACCACGTTTCACCATATAACAACTGCACATGTGCTCAGTGTGATAGGTGGTGAGCCCATCGCAGCTTTGTGCTGTTGGATGCATAAGCAGTATTCAGTGCGTTAGTCGCCTTTTACCACACCCAAAAGAAAAGGTACAAAACTGTCTAATTACAAAGTAAAATCTGTCCAATTACAAGGTAAAAAGTTGTCTAATTACAAGGTAAAAAGTTGTCTAATTACAAAGTAAAAGCTGTCTAATTACAAGGTAAAATCTGCCTAATTCTAAGGTAAAAATTAGTTTAATTCCAAGGTAAAAAGCAGTATAATTACCGGTGGGCTCGGGCTGCGGGCCTACGGGCGGTAGATAGGTGTCTAACAGCTGCATGGCGTAGGAGGCGCCCGTGTCCAGGCCTTGCACGGCCTTCTGCCCGTAGGCCGTGGACAGCAGCGCGTTGGCCTTGGCCCAGGAGAGTTCCTTGAGGGAGTGGACGCGCTGCTCCGCCGCCTCGCGCGCTACGCACACCTGATAAATGGATACCATTCACGTATTTGTTGTAAATACTTCTTTGGAAGGATTGGATGATACAAAGGGCAGTTTATAATTACAGTAGTACCTATGTATAGTTTTAATGTAATATAAATGTAGGTAGTAGGTATTATAATAGTACCTAATATATTTCATTGTTATAAATCAGGTAAGCATTAATAAACATGATTAGTTCTTGTTATTACTTTTTTGATGAGATCTATGTAGAGACTTTAATATACAAGTATATTCCGTTGTCTAGTAACTATTTTACGAGTTTCATAACGAAGCTTCTCTTGGGCTAGATAATTGGTGTGAGTGTAAGAAAGTTTATTTATTTATTCTTCTTCATCCACTTTCAAATTAATTAAATTAAAAAAGAATTAGCGGTAGTGATTTTCCACATTTTTAATATCTAAATTTTTGACGCTCTTTGCATGGTAAATAAATAAACAAACTAAGCCATTCAAATGAATCACGATAACTTTTCGTCCAAACCAATGTCAAAAGCTTCAAGGTTTTTTCCCCCATTCCGGTTCACGGTTCAAGTCGTTATCACGGCGTGTACCTAACGACACAATCTTATCAATCGTCACGCTACGCTCGTCCGTGCTAGTGCTATCAGAGTTAATAAAAATACCGCATTACGTCACAAAAAAATGCATTCCTAGGCGGATGTAAACGCGACTTTGTTCGCATTGCCCAACATTGTAATAACCTCATTTGTATGTAACGCCTCGGTGACAAAGTGCTTGGTCCTGGGTTTGATTCCCAGGTCGGGCAAAGAGTGATTCGGATTTGTTTGAAAGCGCGCGTGGTGACCAATACCCATAATTTGTAACGCACCAATTATCTAGCCGAAGTTAAGTCTACTAGCCCAAGTTAGATTTCTTTGAAACTTGTTTTTATTGGATAGATAATGGATAAACATACTTATTATACAAAGAAAACACCCAGACCCGCACTAAAGGGGTACGAACATTTTTGTATGGAAGCTGGCATAATTGCGATATGATGCGATATAGTAGGCAAGTAATCAATTAAAGTGCTTTTTCGTTCTACTAGGTTGTGCTTTCTAATAAATAGTTAAATCAACCTGGGAACTATCATTTCAATGCAATGGAATGTGTATTTTATGTAATTATTAGGTTTTTAACGATTGTTATTTTTTTCGTACGGCGATCTTTACCTTCAAATATCTTAGAAACGTGACACTTTAGGGTACCATATTACTTGACTTTTTTGTTTTAAAGTATTGTCTATCCATAAATACCACTTTTATCTTGCGCGGAAACTTCAAGAAAAAATCAAAATGGCAGCTTGTAGATATGCCACAAAGGTTCTATCCCCTTTAGTAAGACAGTTATTTCTGAATTGACCCGACCGGGATCGAACCCGAAACCCTCATAGATGGCGACGACGCTAGAACCGGCGTGCTAACCACTCAGCCACGGAGGTCGTCTGACGATGACATGATATAAATCAATCATGGAAGATTAATAGCAAAATAATAGTAAATGTTCTAGTAGTTTCTAGTAATTTATTAACAGACTTAATTACTTCCTGTACTACGCAACAAAAACGATTTTGTTGTTCTAACGGATATATTTAGTTACAAAACTGTTCAATATTCATAGCCTCCAGGAGGCCTCTGACACATACGGGTTTGACAGTTCGCGGCCTCCAGGAGGCCCCTTGACACACAAGGGGATAAAAGAGAGAAACTAATTGTGTTTTAATTTCATGTTTCGTTTCTTTATTTGATACTTAAATTACTGAATAACATCATGTAACAAACAGCCTTTCGAGTTATTTATTACTTTCAGTTTTTGAACTTTGTATTTTTCCTTTCAAATATTTGCAAAACACATAGTAAATTACTGTTTTCAGCTCAAAATAAATGTCTCGGTACTTGGCAAATTGTCAAATGCAACCCGAATTCACTGATATTTAACATGTTCAAGACTTATATTTCATTATAGTAGGTATATGACTTGAGCACTTGCACCTACAAATTTATTTTTCCTGTTACATTTTAACTGCATAACTTATGCAATAATGAATGAGTTTAGCAATTATAACAATGAATAGGTGTAGTTTGGCATTAATGCCTCTTCCTACGTTGTTGCGTGTCACTCTGAAGATAATCACGTCCTGTTATGTTATATTGAAAACATTTCCACTTGATTTTGTAAATATTGTGATAAGAAAAATGACACAAAAGACCGAGTCTTATATCTAATTATATTATGATATCCAATAACAATAGAATAACTTGTATTTAAAGTGACCTTGTACCATATTGACTGATACAGTTCAAGGTTTAGGATGGTTTAGGGATAATTTCACTAACTCAACACTGAATATTGTTAGCATTATGTATAAGTTAAGTTTTTTATAAAACAAATCTACCAAGTAACAATTCTAATTAAGCATAGTATGCATAATAATATGTATTCGGCTATTTCACATTGTAGGTAAATTACATTTTGAATTTATATCAAGTTGATAAAGACAAAAGTATAACGAATTGGCAAGCTATTTTTCACTTTTCTTACATAAGAGCTCAGCAATGCGATTCCCTAAGCGACACATAGACACTGCGCGCATGGCTGTGATCTGCTGTCTTTTTCCAATTCTATGAATATGATAGAGACAGAGTCAATTCTCAGCGCTGCGGCAGCCGCTGCTACCAAGGCTTTAACATGCTTTAACTTAGAGAATCGCACTGCAGCTGTTTTAAAACCAGACCAGACACAATAAGAATTAAATTGTAAGCAACCTCTAAAAGTCTTTGTGACAGACAAGGGGATAAAGTAACACTTTAACAATAATAAAGAAGTAAAAAAAAAGTATCTTCACTTTTAATTTATAGACAATTAAAACTAACCTTGTTAACGTGCGGTGAGATTCTCAAGAGCACTGCCTGTTTGGTGGTCTCCACAATGACCTTGGGCTGTTCAGTCACAAGCGGGACCCTGCGCTCCAGCTCATCGATGGCTGCTGCAATCTTGGCATCACCAACGGCAAGAGGCGCCGCCACGTATGGTGCTGCTGTGATTGCTGCGAGAGTCACACTTGCTTCCGCTGTTGAGAGGGCCCATTCCAACAGGGAGTGTGCTCCTAAACAGTAAAAAGTATTTATTAGTATAAAATTATTTAACTTTACCATGCCGCGTAGTGGTGAAACAATACTACCACCCCTCTCTTCTTTTGTGTCGTACAAGGCGAATAATGGACTAAAGACTGCACATACATCCAACAGCTTAGAGCGGCGATGGGCTCAACACCTGTCACGCTGAGCACATGTGCAGTCTCTATTTGGTGAAAAGTGGTCTATGGCGAAGACTGCTTTTGCGGTCTTCATTGTCATGATTATATTATGTACCTATGTATTATTTAACTTAGTTAGAAACTAATTAATTGCAACTGTAATTTAGGTAGAATGAAGTACTGTAAGTGAACACAACAGAGCATTGTCTCAAATTAAAAGTTAGAATGATGCTATGTTACACTTGTAGAAGGAGTTTAGAACTGGGGGGGATATTGTATAAATTCAACATCTATTGCAACACCTTTCAAGTAGAGTTCACTAGTTTGAATATTTTAAAATTAGCAAAGCAATATGTACTTAATTGTACTTAAAAGGTATTGCTATAGGTGTATATAGTATATAGGTTTTTGTAGATATTTGTTTGAAGATAGAAAATTAACCCTCTGGAATACTAGTAGAATCTAATACTTAGTGAACACAACAGCTCATTGTCTTATATTATAAGTTAAATTGATGCTTATTTTACAGTTGTCAAATGTTAATTTATCTATGTAGGTACCTTTTACTTTGCTGTAGAAAGCGCCCACTTGCCCCACAGCGGCCCCAACAGTGGGCAAAGCCATCGCCTTCTGCACTGACTGCAGCTGGGGCATGGTGGGTGGTGCGCTGACTTCTGTTGCCATCTAGAAATAGTAAAAAGAAAAACTATGTTTGAACAAAGAAGTAAGAAACAGAAATAGTAGCACAAAAAGAAATTTTCATACAACTTTAGTAGGTAAGGATTTCTCTTTTCTTTGTTTATTTGCCTACCCACTTATAAAATTAGTTAAAAATTTACATATTTAGGTAGCTCCTTTAGAAAATATTAATAATACAGTATTTCAAGAACAATGCATAAAATAAATTACTAATCAACAAACAGGAAATGAAAGTGGACCAAGCTAAGAACGTCATGCTCTCGAAATATTCTGTTAACTAATCTGACCAGACAAGATTAAAACAAAATTTAATTTATTCTATGTTTTTACACGTTGCACTAGCTAGCAATTACGCAATGAGGTCAGCAGACTCAGTTTAATTGCTAACTAGGTACCTAGATACAAATCGCGAGTAGTACCTACCTACACAAGTAATTGCAAAAATAGTAAAAAATTACATAAGTACCTTAACTCAAACAGGTGCACAGTTTGATAAATTTAACGTTGAAACGCACGCAGTTAATAGCGATACGGTGATTATTTCAAAAACTGGTATTAAGGTAAAAAAGAACACATAGAATCAGTCAGTGAAATAAAACTTAATTGACTTTGACTTGTTTGTTGAACGCGCCGATAACGAATGAATTGAATGATTGATTCATTCCTGTCTACTCTAGTCTAAGATTTTCATTTCATTCGTTCATTTTCAGTGTTGCCAAGTCATTTTAAACGAAATTTACGTTATGGGTCCAAAGTTTAAACGCAATGTAGATTCTTCGATGAAAACATCAACCAATACTTACTTTAATATTTTTTATATATTTTAGCGTTTTATTACCGCTTCAATATACTTAAGTAAAATTTTAAACACTGAAAAAGACGACAACCTCTGGCGGGAATCGAACCATTCACTTTTTTTTTATACTAAGCCCGGCAAATGACCCCACTCCACCTGATGTTAAGTGGAAATGAAGTCCAGGCGCGAGGACAACTGGTGCAGCGTAAGAGACGTAGCATCTGTCACCCTCACTCTGTCGGCCCACAAAGTGCTTCTTCACGCCTCGTTTAAAGGACCCTATGTCATAGGTAGGCACCTCCCACATTCCGGGCGACTGCCTTAACCACTTGGCTACCGAGGTCTGGTTTTCACCCGTCGAAATTTGTCAGTGCTTGATGCTTATGTTTTTTAGTCAACATTGCTTCATCAAATCTTAGAAGTTTTCACCTCTCGAGATTCGAAAGTGAACATTCGGTTAAGATGAAGCTGCGTTTATAGATTAATGTTTTTTAAATAACATTCACCTCTGCGATTCAAATCCACTGTTTTTATTATTTTTTGTGTGTTGGTTACTAACTTGAGTCTGATCTCCCAAAAGTCACTTTAATAAAATGCATGCACTTTAGTCCATTGACCTAGAAAAGATAGACAAGAATGTTCATACAAACCATTTGTTCAAATTTTGGTATGAGAGATCTAAAGTTCGCTGCAGCCGCTGCAGCGCTTAAACATTTTATGTCGTTTATTCAACAGGCAGACATCGCAGTGCCAGATCGCCGATCGGTCAAAGACAACGTAGTGTGTATCAAGATGGGCGTCTATGATTGTAGAGAAGCCGTGGCACTAAAATTAGAAAGATAATTTTCTATTATATCGTAATATCTAGTTAATAATGACTTGAATAACAATTAATTTTACTTAACCACTGAATTGTAGTATACGTGCGTGTACACTTTGATAAGAAATAAAGAATTCTTTTCGCCGCTGCGCACGCGCCTAAGCCGTGTGAATGTCGAAGGGAAATATACGGGCGAAAAATATAAAACATTAATCTATAAACGCAGCTTCATCTTAACCGAATGTTTAAATATTTGTAAAAATATTTCTTTCGGATCTCAGAGGTGAAAACTTCTAAGATTTGATGAAACAATGTTGACTAAAAACATAAGCATCAAGCACTGACAAATTTCGACGGTTGAAAGCCAGACCTCGGTAGCCAAGTGGTTAAGGCAGCCGCCCGGAATGCGGAAGGTGCGTGGTTCGATTCCCGCCTGAGGTTGTCGTCTTTTTTCAGTGTTTAAAATTTTACTTAAGTATATTTAAGCGTTAATAAAACGCTAAAATATAAAACATTAATCTTCTTCTCTTTGCACACTACGCACTAAAGTAAGGTGCCGAGTCGACTCCGCAGATGAGTCCAATATAGTGCGTGTTCGGAACGCCCTATCTAGTGTAACGTATACATCGCTGCTTTAGTCACTGTCCGTTATTATCAGGCTTCAACCGCAACCAGATAGTTTTGTTTGTTTCAGTCTGGAACCGAAAAATAAAATATTGAATTGTATTGTACCTACTTTATTTTTAGCAACAAATGACTTGCAGGCTTATTCTCTAACTCGACTGACAGTTAAATCGATTAACATCCACGGAAATTCGGCTTACACTGTTGGTGCTGTGCCAATAAGGAAGTATCAATTTTTTTTTAATAGTACAAAACTTGCTGTAAAGCCCATTGATTTTTTTAAATTATCTTCATAAATTACGAAATTATGATACTTTTCCCATCCGCTTTAAAACTTCTCGGCGCGCGGCCGGACAACGCCTTCGTGACGTCACAAGTCTCACGCGCGACTTGCTCGAGTCGGGCAAATGTAATGATGTAATGAAATTTTTAAAAACCAGAAAGCCAATTTTAAAGAAACTCAGCATGCATCAGTTAAATATTATAGAGATCTAAACAGTTTGTGGAAAACATTTTTAAAATCCGTTTATTTGACTGAGTTATTGCGGTTTTAAACTTTTTATAGTGAACTTTAAATCGCAATAACTCAGCCAAATAAACGTTTTTTTTTAAATGTGTCCAATAAACTATTTAGATCCCTGTATTTTAATATAGCATGCAAAGTTTCATAAAAAATGGCTTATTGGTCATTAAAAATTTCGACTTGGAAGATTGTATGGGAAACCGAAATGCGTAAACCCTCTTATAGTAGTTGCGGTGCATTTCACGTGACGGGTGAAAACTTTAAATGGTAATTGTTAGTTTTCATGGCCTTCCGTTATTTTGATTGTGTTTGTTATTTAGAGAAACAACTTTAAATCTGAACTCCGATGGTCTACATTAGAAACTGGAATGTAGCATAAGTAGTGGATTGTTTGCCAGAAAATCCAAAACCACAACATGTTTTCACTATGTGTCTACACCCAGCGGGATCACCTATCTGGGAGACCTATGAGTGATGCAGGGAATTAGATCTATATTTGTTCTATTGAATTATGCTAAAGACAGAATTTGTTCCGTAAAAACAACGGAAATATAGGCTTTTCTAACCGACCTCCAGCCAGCGGGATATTTACCAAAGTTACGTCTGATGAAGGATAAATTGGTTCTAACATTTAGATCTATCATTGTTCTGTTCACCAAAACAAAAACCATTCTTCTACCGTCATTACTTCAGCCACAATCAATCTGCAAAGAAACCTCCAGTCAGCGGACTTTTACGCTAGGCTAAATACTTTTCACACAGACACTTACACACAGCGTTCCATGTATTTACTTTGACCAACAAACGACGAAACACCCAAGACAGCCGCTAAGCGCTTTCCGCCCTACCCGCCGTACCATTGACCCGGCGAGACTTCTGAGTGAGTGACGTTACAGAGCCAAAGCTCCACGCGCATTTCTATATTCATTCGGGCTTCAGTAAAAGTTGTTTCATTTTGTAATTTTTCAAGTTAGTGAAATAATTCTTTCACCATATATTTACAAGCGGCCGCTCGCAGTTTCGCCCGCGTGGTTCCCGTTCCCGTGGGAATATCGGTATAAAAAAGTATCCTATGTGTTAATCCAGGATATAAATATTTCATCGAATTTCATCCAAATCCATTTAGTAGTTTTTACGCGAAAGAGTAACAAATATCCATCCATACTTACAAACTTTCGCGTTTAAAATATTAGAAATAGTCTTATTGCCTTACAATTTATTTAAAAGTATTTTTTATTTTTGTTCCTTATTGCTAGTGTAAATACAGAGCGCGAGCGCAATGTACGATGAATTTTTTGGGGTGTCTTTTTTTAACTGTCAGTTGAGTTAGATAATACGCCTGCAGAGTTTGCTATGTAGGTACGCTAAAGGTGGGTTTAATTTTATCATTGTGTGTTCCATTCTGAAGGTTCATTTAAACTGTTTGTCATATCAAATTTACTTGTTGTTTCGTTTTATAATACGAACGAAATAATTTTTAAATAAGTGGCATAATAACAAAACTTACTATTAAGTTTAATCTGAAAGAAAGGCAATCTAGCAACACTGTATTCATAATTTTGAATGAATGGTCAACATGTGACTGAAGGAAAAGAATGAATATTGACTCATTCAATGAATAACTCTAGTAATAAATCAATCAATGAGCGGCCAAATCAAATAATTTCAAATATTCTTCTGAAATTGTTTATTTATTTATACAATTAAAGTTAGGGAAACAGACAGTTCATAAATACATAACTAATATCGAAAATAAATAAAAGACAAACCAATAAAGTTTCCACAAATTAATAATACAGAAAGTGGACAGTTGGACATACAAAACAATTAACGTAAAAAAAAACTTAAAGAGTAAAATTTTAAACACTGAAAAAAGACGACAACCTCAGGCGGGAATCGAACCACGCACCTTCCGCATTCCGGGCGGCTGCCTTAACCACTTGGCTACCGAGGTCTGGCTTTCAACCGTCGAAATTTGTCAGTGCTTGATGCTTATGTTTTTAGTCAACATTGCTTCATCAAATCTTAGAAGTTTTCACCTCTGAGATCCGAATGAAATACTAAAAACATAAGCATCAAGCACTGACAAATTTCGACGGTTGAAAGCCAGACCTCGGTAGCCAAGTGGTTAAGGCAGCCGCCCGGAATGCGGAAGGTGCGTGGTTCGATTCCCGCCTGAGGTTGTCGTCTTTTTTCAGTGTTTAAAATTTTACTTAAGTATATTTAAGCGTTAATAAAACGCTAAAATATAAAACATTAATCTATAAACGCAGCTTCATCTTAACCGAATGTTCAAATATTTGTAAAAATATTTCATTCGGATCTCAGAGGTGAAAACTTCTAAGATTTGATGAAGCAATGTTGACTAAAAACATAAGCATCAAGCACTGACAAATTTCGACGGTTGAAAGCCAGACCTCGGTAGCCAAGTGGTTAAGGCAGCCGCCCGGAATGCGGAAGGTGCGTGGTTCGATTCCCGCCTGAGGTTGTCGTCTTTTTTCAGTGTTTAAAATTTTACTTAAGTATATTTAAGCGTTAATAAAACGCTAAAATATAAAACATTAAACTTAAAGAGTTACAAATTTTTACAAATTGTGGAATTTAATGAAAATTTAATAAAACTTAATAAAATGCTAAAGACTTTATAAACTACAGTGGAAATCTTTTAAAAATCTAATTGATTGGGACCACTTCTTTCAACTTTAATTTCCTAACCTGCTAAAATTAAAAGTTTTGAGCGTTGATTTATTTAATTAACTAGGTACTCATGTGAGTACCTAATAAGAAGTTGAGTTTTAAAACTCAACTTCTCTACTTTATCATTATCATCAGCATGTAAATGTCAAGTTTATGGGCTCCAGCCATAGAATAATAACTAAGCATAATTATTATTCTATATCTCCAGCATTTCAGCCATAGTATTATAGATGTAAAGCCGGTTTAAAACGAAATCAACCGGGCTGTTTAACACGGCTTTTTCGTTTATAACGTTTTAAACCAAAATTTTATTGGACATAAACCACCGTTGGCCCAATGTGGGTTGGTGGGTTTTTTAACGACTGTCTTACAACTAGGCTTGCCAACCATCCCGGATTTTCCGGGACGTCCCGCTTCTGGGTCAATTTTGGGCCGTCCAGCCGTGACCCCTTGCGGGACGCTTTTTGTCTCGAAAATCAGTGATAATATGATATAGGTAAGTATCTATCTCGTACCAACTACTCTCGGGTTAGGCATCTGTATTGATTTTTTTATTAGATGATAAAAAAATACATGTTAGTATTTTTTACTAACCATTTTATATGTGGTGTGTGAGTGTGTGTGTTGTGGTTGTAATAGGTACGTTTATCAATGCGGACCTTTGCCCTTCTGACTGTGCTTCTGACTCAATGAGACGTGTCACGTGTGTAAACAATAAGTACCTATATTTTAATGACCCATTTTAAACTAAACTTGTTAGGGAAAGATTATTTTTAGTCTTGTAATTAGTGGAACATTGTTCATTTGTTCCATTCAGTGGAAGATTTAAATGGTCATTTACTTTATAAACTGAGTAAAGTCCACTTTGCAGATAGTAAGTACTATAGGTACCTATTACGTATGACATGATGACACGATAAGTGATGAATCAGTTTTTGTATCTTCATAAGTAAAGTGCAGCGCAGCGCATGTTGTATAGCTATTTTGCATTATATTAAGTAAAATGCCTTGCACAATTGGTCATTTAAATACCTACTCGAGTACCTAGTTCACAGGTTCCCACACCGATTTTTTCTTTTTACGCTCACACCAATTATCTAGACCAAGATAAGGTAAGATAACGGATAAATATACATAAACAGAAAAAACACCCAGACCCGAAATCAATTTAGAAAAACAGTTTTTCTCTAAATTGACCCGACCGAGAATTGAACATGGGACCTCAGAGATGGCGCGACGCCCAGACCCGGCGTGTTAACCACTCGACCATGGATAGTAAGTAGTTTTTACCGCCTCTGTGGTCTAGTGGCTAAGCTACCGGTTTCAGACCCAGAGGTCCCAGGTTCGATTCCCAGCGGGGGGTACATCTTTGTGTGCTCGGTTTGGTTGGTGGTAGGGCTGTTAAGTCCGCCTGGCTAGCTACCACCATCTTATCTAAGTCTGTCACCATAACGATGTTAGTAGCATTGTTGTGTTCCGGCAGTTTGAGATAAGATAGCCAGTTCCTCAGTGGTTGAGGATTTCGGGTGAAGCGCGCTTCCACCTTCGGCCTTATCGTCACTTACCATCAGGTGAGATGAAAGCCAAGCGCCAGCGCAACCGCTGGGGTTAATACTAAATAATGTACCTATAGTACTATGATCTGTGATTATGTCTACCTATCTGTATATAAGTAGGTAAGTACTTACATTCTAACTAAGTAGGTATATTTAATTAGGTATTCTATACTCAAGTAATTATATTTATAACACATAATACAATAACAGAAGTTGTAAATCCACGCTGCAAATTCAGTAGTTATCCAACTATGTAACATTTGTTAGGAATCTTGAACACAATAATTTTATTGTAGTAAACGAAAGTGATTCACAAACATTGTTGGTTGGCGGCCAAATACCAACGCGATGTGGCTCTGGCGAACATCGATCGCATAATTTGTGGAACGAGGCCAACATGCTCATAAACAAACATTGGATAGAGCGCCGGCTCTGATTGGCTGGCGGGCTCACTTCGTCTCGTTTTCGCGAGGGGATCGTACGTACGTCTGTATTTAACTTTAACTTTATCTTAAAGTCGGCATGTCGTGGAGCAACGATGCAGTCCTTGAATTTCTAGAACTTTATCGGCGAGAACAAATGCTTTGGGACCCTAAACATCCGTTACACAGGAATAGAGGCGAAGTTATCGACGCATGGCTAAGGATACAGAGTTCACTCAGCATAAACTGCTCAATTGTAGATCTTAAAAAGAAAAAAGAATCGCTAATGACCTCCTTTAGAATGCATTTTAATAAGAAGAAGATGTCCGACGACAGATATCACACTACTTGGTTCGCTTACCCTTTGATGGCTAGCTTCCTTGGCGGGAAATACGAATGCTGCGACAGCACCAACCAAATGGATAATGAGGTATGAAGTATGAAGATAATTGAAAATAAGTACCACTTTATTATTTATTCATTGTTTATGTGCTAGGAATGTTAAGGTCATAATTTTTTTAAACTCGATGATAACGAAACGTTGAATGAACATGAATACCACAGGTGGGAAAGGAACCGACGTCCTCCGCAATCCGAGCGGCAAATATTACGATTTTAAAACTTCTGTAACAAAGTTGTTAGGCGAACATTGGATCTTATATACCAACCGCCAAAGGAATTCATTGGTAAATTGTTGGTGATTATTGGCGAAACTTGGCGTACATTGTACAAATATTTGACGGTGTGCTTTGTCGTAGCGTATCTATTGGCATCGCTACGATTTTAAGACTTATGTAGGTACTTACGCTTGTAATTTGTTGTTATTTTGGTTTTGTTAATGTTAATTTAATGAGTTAAGTAGTTAAGTAGTTTTTGTTTGTTTTTTTCCTGTAATTTTAATAATTTTCTATGTTTTTGGCTGGTAGGGTGCAAGTTCGAACCTTGCTCGCTAAAAATCTCTTTGCGCAATGAGTAGATTAAATTAGACTTGCATTTTTATATCCCCTAAATTAATAAAAAAATATAAATGAAACTATTAAAAAAATACTTAAGTATTTCTATTTCGTCTTGGTGGCTGCCAAGCGCTCGGTTCGACATCCGGAGGCCCCGGGTTCAATTCCCAAGTCGGATAAAGTGTGTTTTCGGATTTTTCTACACATAGCCCAGGTTTGTGATTGGCATGCGAAGTGATTAAGCCAATATCAATCCATTGTAGCGGTGACTCGATAATCATATGATGGAGGCCTTTGCCACATTGTGCCTTTGCCCTGCAGTGCGACAGTACACACACAGGCTGCACTTTACTTTTTTTATAAGTACCATTACATCTAGCAAGCAACACATAAATTCATTAGAATAGCTCCGCTTCGCATACGTTGAATTAGTTTATAACCGACTTCAAAATATCATTTTTTTATCTTTTAGTTCTTCGGCAACTCGTCCTACAGTTGTAGTACGCAAACAGCGGTACCGGACCATAGCATAAAGAGCAGCAACGCCGATCGGAACAACCCATCGTCCCGGCAGTACAAAGCCAAACAAGAGCCAGACTTCACCCACGCCAAAAAGGAAGTCATAGAAGCTGTGTCCTATCTCAAAAACTTTGCAGACGAAAGGAGGGAATCGGACGAGTGCGATCTGTACGGCCAGCTGTTGGCGAAGAAACTGCGCAAACTGGACGAGCGACAGCGCGATGTGGTCATGCACGACATAGACAATATAATGTTTCGCGCGAAAATGCAGGGCGGGTCGTCTCTGACCCGCAGTTATTCGGTGTCGCCGCCTCCTCCGGTGCCGCGAAAAGTCAAGTCCCCATTATTCGTAATAGCCCCGCAGACACGCATGCAGTTTGACGACGGAAATGTTTCGTATGATGATCATTTGCAACCACAATCGCCTTCTTAGACTGTTATGGACGTCAGTGATTGACTGAAGAATAATGTAGGTATAGGTAAAATAGTGCATTGGATACTAAGCATGGTACAGTTTCGGCATCAAAGCGACCGAAGCGCCATCGTAACTCTTGAAGGAAAATGAATTAGGCTACATCAACATACAGCATAGCTTATTGTTTTTCTAAAAAAGTTTTAGATAAGTTTATGTCTCGGACCAGATATTTGGTCTGAGGTTTGTGTCGTTGCGTAGGTACTCTTATAGTTTATATAGACCTAAGTATTGTCAAATTGTTTAAGAATTGGATTTAAGTATACAAGTATATTTTAATATGTTTTCTTGATTTTAAATGTTACATACATACTCCTAATCCTACCTAAGTGTCCAATAAGTACCTACTGCTGAGCACTTGTAAAGTACCTACTGCTGAGCACTTGTAAAAACCAATCTAGATAAGTGTACGTCGTTGTGTAATCCTCACTCAGGTACTCGTTATTCGTAAACATTGGTAACATTAATCATGCACAATAGGTTGCACCGGTTTTCCCAATTCATTCAGAGAAGAGTTGTAAAGACTCATAAAAAGACTTGTATTTTTTTCTCCGTACTAGCTAGAGCGATGTACTTAACTGAAGTAAAATGCAGCGGCGCAGCAGCTGCCCATTTTTTTTATTAAGTACCTACATCATTCATATCCGTGAACCATATCATACAATCACGACTATTATCCCCGAAGGGTTAGTCAGAGACTAGGCAACGAGGACAGCAAAAGCAGTCCTCTACCATAGTCCACTTTTCATCAATTAAGTAGCAAGCACATGTGCTCAGCCTTACAGGTGGGGAGCTCATTGCCACTTTATGCTGTTGGATGTATATGTGCAGTCTATAGTCCGTTAGTCGCCTTTTACGACACCCAAGGGAAGACTTGCAACTCAATTTTGAAGCAGATATTATCTTCAACGATTGAGCTGAAAGTATACACGTTCAGTTGGTTTGGATGACAATGCATAATGGTTAAATTGTGACGTCATTCTAAATTCAAGATGGTGGCACACCCAAGATGGCAGACTTATTATTTCCTGCAATGTACCTAGGTATCAAATTATTATGGGTACCTACTTAGGTATCAAATTATTGAAAGGGCTTGCTGAGAATAACTCGAAAAATAAAGTGACGTTGCTCTAAATCTAATATGGCGG
The DNA here is from genome assembly GCA_963921215.1 of Scoparia ambigualis. Taxonomy (NCBI): domain Eukaryota; kingdom Metazoa; phylum Arthropoda; class Insecta; order Lepidoptera; family Crambidae; genus Scoparia; species Scoparia ambigualis. The sequence goes on along the minus strand of OY992513.1, from coordinate 31,568,030 downwards.
AATTCTAAAGCTTGAAAAAAGCAATTTTGAAGCAGATATCTTCAGGGCATAGAATATTAACTAAGTTATTATAAAGAATAATAACTAATTTAATTATTATTCTGAGCTTCAGGGTAGGGCCGTAAATTTTGCCAGTTAGTAACACAGAGTAACATAAATACTTCTATGTTACGGTAACGTAAAAGTAACTACTCGTAGTAAAGTACCTTTGTAAAGCTGATTTAATAGCAGTATACTCGTATGTTGTGTAAGACTTTATATGCCTTTAAACTAGATGCACATTGCATGGATAACAAACAGTCTTGTAAGATAGTGACAATATTAGCAGCAATTAAAAAACCAATAAAAAACGCTTAATATGCTTTTATCAATGTACCTATGTCTTTTCTTAAAACAACAATAAGTTTTAAAAAACATAAAAACAAATGAAATTTGTCTTTTGTTAAAGCCAAGTAAACAAAAACACAACCTAATTAAATTGTTAACCGCCTCTGTGGTCTAGTGGCTAAGCTACCTGTTTCAGACCCAGAGGTCCCGGGTTCGATTCCCAGCGGGGGGTACATCTTTGTGTGCTCGGTTTGGTTGGTGGTAGGGCTGTTAAGTCCGCCTGGCTAGCTACCACCATCTTATCTAAGTCTGTCGCCATAACAACGATGTTTATAGCATTGTTGTGTTCCGGCAGTTTGAGATAAGATAGCCAGTTCCTCAGTGGTTGAGGATTCCGGGTGAAGCGCGCTTCCACCTTCGGCCTTATCGTCACTTACCATCAGGTGAGATGAAGGCCAAGCGCTTACCCGTTGCCAATAAAAAAAAAAAAAAAAAAAAAAATTGTTTACAACTTTTCAATATTCTAGAGGTACCTACACAGAAAACTATCAATTTTTTTTTTATTAAAACTAAGCAAACAAAAAACAACAGTTATTAGTTATTCTTCTTATAAAAATTCAAGTAATAAAATACACAGACGACAAAAAAATAGTAGTGTAAGTATTTTATCTATTTTATCAACAAATCTCTACATAGTATTAAAATGAAACGCTCTACAAAAAAGTCCGCGATGGCATATGTCTATCTATTAGACATAACCCACAATAACCATTATTTATCATTTCGTTTTTACAAGAATTAATGGCTTATTTATGAAGCGATTTTAAGCATTACAACATTAACCCTTATCCAATTAACTACCCTAAATAAATAGTGCATGTAATATAGATCAATATGGCCCTTTACAGCTTTTGTAATTTAAATGATCATTGTAAGATCAAACACGAAAGTGCTACACTTTGGATTTTCGATAACTACTCCCATGTCTTTGATTTAATGTCATTCTAACCTTTTTGGTTATACTATTTATTACAATCACTATCTATCTAAACCTCAGAACAACAATCACTATCTATTTAACCTCACAACGACATATTGTTCTGTTCTGAGGGCACAACACCGCGATAGTCAAAGAAAACAGTCAACATGACTTTGACTTTTGATGGACTTTGGCGTGGTTTTTTCGGTTCCTTTCGGTTCAGTCCTCAGAACAATAACTTTTTTTTTAAATGTGACACGTCATAGTGACTAGGTACATTCTGCGTGATGGTATGCAGCCGATGTAGTCCAGAATAATCAGAGCGCTCCCCACCGTGGAACAAGCACGGTAACAAGCGCACCCATTCATGAGTCTGATTCAGTGGTTACAATGGGAGTTCCGCAGGGTTCAATACTAGGTCCATTCTTGTTTTTGGTTTATATTAATGACTTACCTTATTTTGTAAAAGACAGTCATGAGATAGTATTGTTTGCTGATGATACTTCACTTTTATTCAAAGTGAAACGACGACACCCAAATTATGACGATGTGAATAATGCGATCTCAAGGATTGTTCACTGGTTTAGTGTAAATAACTTGCTATTAAACGAGGGAAAAACCAAATGTGTAAGATTTGTATTGCCTAATGTTAAGCAAGTAACAACTAGTGTACAAATTAAAGATAAGAATGTGAATCCTGTGGACACCACTGTATTTCAAGGCATCACGTTAGATGCCAAGCTTCAGTGGGCCCACATTTAGCTAAATTGTCGAATAGACTTAGCTCTGCGGCATGCAGTAATGAAGATCCGTCAGTTAACCTGACGTTGATACATCTAGATTAGTTTATTTCAGTTACTTTCATAGTGTAATGTCGTACGGCATTTTACTGTGGGGAAATGCTGCCGACATTCAAACTATCTTTGTGCTTCAGAAGAGAGCTATTCGAGCAATCTATAACTTAAAGGCTGGTGACTCTCTCAGAGAGAGATTTAAGAATATAAATATAATGACAGTTGCATCACAATACATTTACTTATGAAAATTTGATTTATGTTCATAAAAATACTGAAATGTTTTCAAAAAACAGTGATATTCACAATGTAAACACTAGAAGTAAGGACAAATTAGCAGTACCTTATACTAGGCTCCATAAAATAAATAATTCTTTTAAGGGTCTGTGTGTAAGATTTTACAACAAAGTACCAAATGATATTCAGAAATTAGATCTTGATAAATTTAAAATCAAAATCAAAGAAAAGCTTTATAAAAAAGCTTATTTTAAAGTGTCAGATTACACAGGATATCAAGGCTAACTGCCAGGGATTCGCCATGCTTGTCCATCTGTCTTCTAAGACAAAACAGCTTGGATCTGAAATGCTCCAAGCACTCGAACAGCTATTTCTAATTGTCTTTATTTAATTGATACTAGGTACATTGTATTGTAGTTTTGTATTGCATCATTTATTATTTTTTAAATTCATATTTTGTATTGACCTGGTAACGACATATTCTTTTTTTTTTGTGTGTAAATGTCGTTGCTTTTGTGCGCTGTGGTTTCTTGCGCCCATTCTTTGCCACAGTTAAAAAATTATGTCCTGAATGGGTGGTAGGTTAAAAAAGATTTGGACGATTCAAAGTGCTTACTAATTGGGTTTATTGAATAAATATATTTTGACTATTGACTATAGACTATGACGGCCTACATAAATGCCGTTTCACGCCCCGTTTAAAAGACCCGGGATTATAGGAACTGGGAAACACATGCGTCGGCAGAGAATTTCAAGCCGAATGGTCTTACAAAGGAACGACTTGCCAAATTTTTTGGTACGAGTGCTGATATTCTGCACAGTATGATGGTGGTTCCTAAGACCAGCACGTGTAGTCCGGGACAGGAAAGGAGAGATCGGGATTAGATCAAAAAGTTCTTCAGAACACTCTCCGTAGTAATTTCGATAGAAGACACTGAGAGCAGCAATGTCTCTACGCAGCTGGAGGTCCTCAAGAGAGGCTGTAACCTCAGCATCTCCAATAATGCGTACCGCTCGCCTTTGCAGTCTATCAAGTGCATCGAGGAGGTATTTAGCGGAGCCGTTCCATAGATGGGAACAATACTCCATACTCGATCGCACCTGAGTCTTGTACAGCAAACAGCGCTGCTCGAGAGTGAAAAACCGCCTCACCTTATTGAGAATACCAAACTTACAGGAGGCAGTTAAAATAACACTCTCGATGTAGCATTTTGGTTTCAGTTCCTGGCTGATGTCCATGCCAAGAATGCTGAGGTCCACTGAAATGGGTAAAGGAGAGCTCTGAAGAGAGGGAGGAGTAAGGAAGGGAGTTATCTTGGACGACAATGCACAAACCTGGGTTTTTCTGGCATTAAACTCGACCAGGTTTTCAGATCCCCACTTGGAGACACGATCGAGAGTCAGGTTCAGTTTGGCAACCAGTTCTTGCCTTTTCACCACGATATCAGCATACTTTGCCGCAGGATGTCCTATGTACCGCTCATGCACCGTACTGTCCCCTCTTATTAAACCTAGAGGCCTTGTTGTAAGCCGCCTTCAAGGAGCCGGTACTCGGGTCATTTAGTGCGCAAGCCCTCGTCCAAGCACGATACGCCGCCTGCTTGCATTCAGCAGCTTTGGCGCATTCGCGATTGAACCAAGGCCGTTTTCTACCAACTCTGGAAAGATCTGTGTACGGAATATAATATACCATACCCAACAAGATCTCATCAGCGATGGCAGAAGCGCACCCCGACGGGTCCTTTCCAAGAAAGTAGCTCTGGCCCCATGAGACAGACGCAAAGTAATCACGCAATTTGTCCCAATCTGCCGACGAGTAGTGCCACAGACGACGCTTGGTCTCCACCGTTTTTGGCGGACCAGCGCTATGCGGTGCTGTGGCAATGACCAAGCAGTGGTCTGACGAGCCTAGAGGTGCAAGCACCGACACTCTATACCCTGCAGGGCGACTCGTCAGCATTAAGTCCAACAAGGAGGGTGCGTGACCTACGTTATCTGGTATCCTGGTGGGCTGGTCAACCAGTTGTGTAAGGTCTTGTGTCAGAGCGAAGGCATGAGCGACTCTACCAGCGTGATCAGTTTTGGAGGAGCCCAACCATGTTTCATGGTTGGCGTTGAAGTCCCCCAAAACCACCACCTCGTCGTTTGGGAATCGCTCTTGCGCGACATCAGTCACTTGGCCAAGGTGGTCAAAAAGGTTGCTTGTATTAGCATCTCCCGTGTGGGACCGATATAGGCACGCATAGACACGGCAACGGGAGCCGAATTCAATGCGCACCCATAGGATGGGAATGGAGGGGTCTTCCAAGCAGTGCAGACGACTACAACAAATGTCAGCCCTCACGTACAGATACACTCCGGCTTTCGCGAGGAATTGCTGCTCAAGCTGATAGCCGGGGTACCTTAAGTAAGACGTGTCAGTAGGGCGACGAATTTGAGTCTCCGTGAGAAAAAGCAATGCAGGCCGCGCCGTCTCGAGGTGTTGGTGGACGGCGTTGAGGTTAGAATGGAGCCCACGGATGTTAGTGAACTCCACCTCAAACAGCGAATTGGTGGTGGGAGAGGAGGAAGACGCTGTATTACCTGCATTGTTTTTAGGCACTGTCATTGGAAAAGGGGAAGGAAGGGACGTGAGCAAGGAGCCACTACTATTGCAAACAGATGAACAAAGCGAGAGTCTTCCACTTCAGCATTGGAAGAGAGTTAACGCCGAACGGAAGGGCCCCCATACCTTCCCGGAAGTGGTCGCCGGGTCCCCCCATTTCCGGTTACCAACCGGCACGACGATCCACTCCGAGATTATGCGCGACCTGGTGAGGCAGCCTCCCGGGGTGGTTAGCCCCGGTTGGGCCCCTGTACTATGCCGCGGGCGGCCAGCGGCACCACCGCACAGTGTTTTAAGAACCTCGATTTGGTGACACGTCCTTTTTATCGCGAATTCCTACAGATTAAGCTATTGGAGTAAAATTGCCAAATGGCCACGATACATAGTTTTTGAGAAAAGAAAAGTTAAAGTTGACCTTTTTTAGAACCTAAAATTCGAAAAAAATATTGTAACTCCTCTAACTATCATATTTTTTTAGTTTTGATTAAAGGTATATATAAACGTTTGTATAGCACATTATTGTACAAAATTCCGGCATTCTAAAGCAACCCGTAGAGACGTTATGATTTTTTTTCAAATTTTCGTTTTTAATTTTTTATTAAGCATAATTGCGTATTCGGACGAGATTTTTACACCACTACGTTAAGCTTTAAAGTCCCTGTATACAGTATTTTTATTGCTACCGAATACCTCGTCATGTGTGCGTTATTAGCAAAAACATTATTTTGACATTATTCCGGTATTAAGGTTGTCGCTTGCGGAACTTAATATTTGAATTTTATATGAGTGCTACGAATTAAATGAAAAAAACATTATTTTATGCATTGCATACTACTTAAGGTAAAGACCGATCATGCCAACTGTGTGAAAGGTCCATGGTTTGAATCCCGGTAGGGTCCAATGTTTGTGTGATGAATACGGGCACTTGTACCTGATTCATGGATGTTTATAATATATAAATTACTAATGTATGTATAATAATATGTATGTTTATCCGTTACCTACTTTGGGCTGGGTAATTGGTGTGAATGTGATGAAATTTTATTCATTTATCTAAGGTAACTATAAGGTGTCCATGTCCACAGCTTCCTCATTCGACATAGAGAAATTCTAAGCATGCAATATTTTTGTGCATATTATGTGCAATCTAACGTTTCAGTCCTAATTTTTGTGCCACCACAACTCGTTACTATGAGTTGTTTTATGTGTGTAAGCTGGAGACACGTGTCACCAGCTCGCACACGCTCGTTAAGACAAACCAGTGAGGATAGGGTTTTAGACTATAGCCAGAAATTTTGTGCATAATTTGTGCACTAGGAACAAAAAAAACTAACCATCACACTTAAATACTGTTGAAACTACGATCATAAAACTGTGTGCGAGCTGGAGACACGGGTCTCTGGCTTGCACAGCTCTATCTTCGTAATTGTTTAAGCTACGGTTATGAATTATACCTAAAAATTTTGTGCCAAATTTGTGCATAAGGCACAAAAAAATTCAAAACTTTAAGTCAAAAGGTTTTTGAGCTACGAACCGATAAGTATGTGTAAGCTGGTGACACGTTACACGGGCTAACACATGGTGAATTACTGTAACTGTATAAGATAGCATTTCGTTTTAAAGATCAACTAATACGTTATAATTTGTGCAAACACGAGGCAAAATTTCAAATCTCTAGGCCTCTTAGTTTAAAAATTATAAGCCAAAAACTGTTTTCCCGCCAAAAAATTCAAAATAATGGCTCGGAAGTGGCTAAGCGCGCCGTTGCCGTTCCGCGCTACACGATTGCAATCGAGTTTGAACTTAAGAGCTAGCAATATTTAGAGTCATTTTAATTTGTGCTTTCGATTGTTTTAATTTATGTACCGAGAATTTTAGACTAGGAGCCGTCTGTTAAAGCGATGCGCGACGCGACTAATTTAGTTTCACTATAGGTACCTACTACCTAGGTCTACTATAGGTAGGTAAGTAAGGTAGGTTCCTACTTTTTATTTTAAGGCCCCAGTACTAGTGTTGTTGCAATAGCGATAGTTTCACTATCGATAGTTGACCTTGAAAAATAGTCGATAACGCGAATAGTCCTATCGAAAATATCGAAATGCTACGATACTATCGATAGTTAAAACTAGGTAATACTATTGAACTTCGTCGATACTATCGATTCTATCGAGATACGATACTATCGATACTATCTATAAACTATTGACGCGTTTCTATAGTATCGATAGTTTTGCTTCCGTAACTATCGACGAATTTTTAATACTATCGAGTGAGTATTGTATATCTAATGATATGATGTGATAGATGACCTATGTAATTACCAGCTATATCACCTTTATGAGCAAGTAATAGTATCGAAAAACGTTCGACTATCGATATTGAACAACAAGCGATCGATTGGTTTTTTGCTGATACTATCGATAGTATCAATACTATTGATCTTTAGCCATAGTATTACTTATTTTTATCAATCGAATACTATCGCTAGTATCGTTAAGAGTTGATAGTATCGGTATCATATCAGTACACATTGGCGTATGTTGGCCCACTATCGGCCATCGCCATTGTATAGACGGGGTAATGGTGTACAGTGGCGGGCAATTTGTCGATAGTGGCGCGCAATTTACCCCGTCTACACAATGGCGATTGCCGACAGTGGGCCAACATACGCCAATGTGTATTGGGTAGTGTTGTTGCGATAGCGATAGTCTATCGATAGTATCGTGATACTATCGTGACCTCGAAAATCAATTATACTATCGATAGTCCTATCGAAACTATCAGCCCTTGACGATACTATCGATAGTATCGATTGATAGAAAAAGTAATACTATTGCTAAAGATCAATAGTATAGATACTATCGATAGTATCAGCAAAAAAACCAATCGATTGATAGCTGCTCAATATCGATAGTCGGACGTTTTTCGATACTATTGCTTGCTCAGAAAAGGTAATATTGCTGGTAATTACATAGGTCATTTAGCACATATAGTATCGTATCTCGATAGTATCGACCAAGTTCAATAGTATTACCTAGTTTTCACTATCAATACTATCGATAGTATCGATAGTATCGCAGCATTTCGATATTTTTAATAGGACTATTCACGCTATCGACTATTTTTCAAGGTCAACTATCGATAGTGAAACTATCGCTATTGCAACAACACTAGTACGGGGGCTTTAAAATAAAAAGTAGGGTAGTAAACAGGCCTTATTGTTAAAACCTGAGCGGTATTCACTACCGCTGTGGGTAAAGCGGCAGCGAATACCGCTAAGGTTTGATAAGGCCTTTAGTTAGGTACCTATAGTGAAACTAAATTAGTCGCGTCGCGCATCGCTTTAACAGACGGCTCCTAGTCTAATATTCTCGATACATAAATTAAAACAATCGAAAGCGCAAATTAAAATTTTGAGGTATAATTCATAACCGTAGCTTAAACAATTACGAAGATACAGCTGTGCAAGCCAGAGAGAGACCCGTGTCTCCAGCTCGCACACAGTTTTATGATCGTAGTTTCAACAGTATTTAAGTGTGATGGTTAGTTTTTTTTGTTCCTAGTGCACAAATTATGCACAAAATTTCTGGCTATAGTCTAAAACCCTATCCTCACTGGTTTGTCTTAACGAGCGTGTGCGAGCTGGTGACACGTGTCTCCAGCTTACACACATAAAACAACTCATAGTAACGAAGTTGTGGTGGCACAAAAATTAGGACTGAAACGTTTGATTGCACATAATATGCACAAAAATATGGCATACTTAGAATTTCTCTATGTCGAATGAGGAAGCTGTAGACATGGACACAACTATAAGTCTTTTATTAACTTTTAATGTGCTATTTGGATCTACTTACACAATCAATCGGAAGTGTTAATTGTTTTATGTTGCAAACTACAGAGTATGTTTAACTTTAGTGTATACTTTTCTGTTTGAAGTCGGTTTTTATTTCATAACTTTTATTCTAATATAATAGTAACCTTAAAGAACCGTTTTTTCAGATAGCCCAAAACGTATTCTTTTAAATTTCTTTATTTAAGTCCGATGAAATTCTACATGTGACATGGTAAGGAGTCACCCTGGTAAGGTTTCGTCTAAAACCAGAGGCATCCATTACACAAAATTTTTATTAATGGTGCCGATATTATCAAATCGTCCACCATACCCATAAGAATGCTTTCTGAGCAGGCTGCCAAATCTCGGAATAAGTATTGTCGGAACGATTGGGAGCATCAAACCCGAAAAATGAGCCGCGAAAAACTACTCGTATGGCCGATATGTTTCATAGAGCACTTGAAACATCAGACCCGGTAATTAGAAACATAAAAATGCAAGAGAGAAAAATAATCAAAAAATGACACCATTACCACCTGCAGTTGTGTCCTCATTAAAGTGTCCAGATGTAAGTGATTTAGTATGTAATATTGAATTTGCTGGCGATGCTGAGTCTTCGATTCTCAATGCAGAAACAGTATATTGATCATAATTATATAGGACCTATAAAAATATAGAAAATTTCTTAAACCTTCCGGAAGACAATTTTGCCAACCCTGAAAAAAATAGTTTTTTGCTTACAACTTGAACATAACGAGGTATTCAGTTGCAACAAAAATACTGTATATAGGGACTTTAAAGCTTAACATTATGGTGTAAAAAACTCGTCCGAATGCCATCCATCCATTATGCTTAATAAAAAAATTAAAAATGAAAATTTGAAAAAAAATCTTATCGTCTCTACAGGTTGCTTTAGAATGCTGAAATTTTGTACAATAATGTGCTATACTTACAAAAGTTTATGTATACCTTTAATTAAAACTGAAAAAAAAATATTGATAGTGGAGCTACAATTTTTTTTTCGAATTTCCGGTATAAAAAAGGTCAGCTTTGAATTTTTTTTTCTCTTAAACTATGTGCCAAAGCAATTTGGCAATTTTACTACAGTGTTTTTAATAGCTTAGTCTGTAGGAATTCGCGATAAAAAGGACGTGTCACCAAATCGAGGTTCTTAAAACACTGTGCACCGTTTCTACGGGTCTCCCTGGCCGGCATGTCGAGTTCCGTCTCCCGCTCAATAGATCCACGGCAGAACTCTCTGGTCCACTGTTTGCAACAATAGCCGCTCCCCTGGCTCCGGTAGTGCGGCGCTGTTCCCGGAACACGACCTGCGACGAGCACAGATCACTTGGCGGGCGTACACTGCCGCACGGTAGTCGATAACCGGGCGAGCGGGCTCTACCACCAAATGCTCAATTAGCACCACCCAGGGGTCACATGTAGGGTCACGAGGGTACACACCTACGGATGCGAGCATTGTTAACCCCCAAAAAACTAAACTAAAGCATATTGTTCTGAGGTTCAGTCGGAAGGCGCCACTCCGAAGTTTGTTGACTTGTTTGCATGTCAAACTCGTAAACCCACGTCTCGTCACCAGTAACAATGCGTTGCATGAATGTTGGGTCGAAGTCTCGGAGTTGACTCGTTCTAGCATGTCCTCAGCGACTCTTATGCGATTGAGTTTTTGGATTTCTCCAATTTTCAAAATTCAGGTCTTTTGGGACTAGCCGAGCTGCAACATGTTTCATACCCAAGTGATTATTTAAAATGGTACGGATCGACTCGTGAGACATAGAAAGTGCAGCGGCTATCTCTCTCTGGTTAAATAAATAAAATTTATGTTTATATAAAGCTAAGCTCATTACAAACACACACACACCAAACCAGTGCAATGTAAACAAAATATTTTTTTGAAATATTAAATTAATCACTAATGGTACTGGACTGAAATTTTTCAGCCAACCCACTCGCGATATATTATTTAACATATTAAATTTGATATAAAATACTTTTCATTCATTAACCTTCTCGGTGAAGGTCGTTCTATACTCGGATCTTAGACTATTGGAATCATGAACAAATCATCCGTTCCCGAACCTGTTTTGACAGAATGTAAAACTTCAAGTATGTTTAGAGACGACAAAAAATAGGTATATTATCAACAAACAATAAACTAAATTAAAGTAAACAAAAATTTTTATTACTGAATCACCGAGGAATCAAATATCAAAAATAAATTAAAAGATTACTTTTTATCATTAACTGTCAGGGACTGGTGGCGCGTCCGTATCCGTAGGCAACCTCAAAACTGAATCGACCACAGACTCATTTCATTCACATTTATACTCAGCTGCCGTGAAACCAGACACAATAGAAATTCAATTGTTAGTACCTCACCTCTAGTAGGAGTCTTCGATTCGTGACTGTGACACACAAGGCATTAGTGTCGTGATCAATGTAGCCGCTCGTTAGCTGCAGAATTAGTTGGTTTAATGCTTTAAGTTTATACAAAGAGATTTAAATAGTAGTTTATAGTATCATCCACAACCATTAATATAAAAGGGTATCATTTAAGCTATAGCCAATTTAATTAGTTTTGTGTTTCTTAAATAATAGGGTTTGTCCGCAAAATAGTAGATTTGTCACCAAAATGTAGTCACTAAACAATATAAAATCAATTTCACAATAAATCACCTAAAATCATGGAGATATAGGGTCTAGTATCAAATAAATGTTTTTGTATGTATTATATTAGGTTTGTCCTATTATGTATTTAAGCAACCTAATTTAAAGAGATTACCAATAAATCATATATTGTCACTAGAAAATTTCATAAAGTTCCAAAAAAAAAATTAGGGTTGTCGTCATCATTGTTTCAACCAAAAGAGTCTACTCTCGGACCAAATATTACTGGTCCGAGAGTCTACTACTTAACTGGACATATGCCTCCCCAAAGGATCTTAATTTCCACAGGTAGTATAAATATATTTCAATAAAATTTCTATCAGAATAGTAAATAAAACACTTAATTAAAGTCAAAATTTATTGTTAAAAATAATAATCACTGAATGATCAGCGCTGGTTTGGATTTTGAAGGGTGCCCCCTTTTTCTTTTCTGGCCGATAAGCACATTGTTTGCTTCTGGTGGGTGTTGGCCAGCGGCTAATCCGATAATATGTTTACATTACACTTATAACTAATAATAAAACGCAGGGCAGTTGCATTTTCCATGCATCCAATCAATATTTTTAAGAAATTAACTAAAACAACTAGGTGCTTAATTATCCACAGCGATAATAAAATGCACCCACAATAATGAACGTGGAATCGACGCGAATTACTCTATGACGCGAATGAAGTAAACTTGCATTGCATCTCGCTGCCCGCGCCGCGCATCGTATGATCGTACTCTACCTACGACGACCCATCGTTGAGGCCAGACTGGTCAACTTTTAAAAGCGCGCCAATTTGTCTCCGCCTCTTTGAACATATTTGTATTAAAATTATAATATACTTAATGTATTAAAAGTACTTGACCGTAATTCGAAGCTTATAATTTGAGATAGGCACTTCCGTTTCCCGTAGTCTTAGTCTTTTTCAGTACTTTTTATGCCTCTTCATGACGTACTTCCGTTGACTCAACAGGCTTTGGCGCCATCTTAGTTTTCTTGTAGACGAATGGCACCAACCTTACTCATTGGCGTTTTATTCCCCGTAGCATAAACGCGTGCAGAGAAGTTTCCTGCCGCAAATAATTCTTTTCAAATAGATGTGAAAGTGTAAAAGTGATAAAAAACGTTTTTCATAAGAATCAAGTGAACAGAACAATACCTTTTTGTGAACAACGTGAGTACATGTTTTTATTACACTTTATTTGTAAGTGTTAATTATAAGAGCAGTTGCTTATTACACGGTTTTTAAAAGTGTCTCTTTTAAAGACAGTAATACGTAAATTATAAGTGTAAATGATTTACGTACTTAAAACGGAAAAAAATCTACCTTCAAAAGAAAAATCTTAACGTTGTCTAAGGCCATATTAATGCTTGACATAGATTATGAAATGTAATTTATTTAACGGATTTTCCGTTCGATACTTGTATCGCGTATGTGATTTTCCTTTTTTACTTTTAAATCGTATGTAACTAGTTACATAATAAGCGGACATATTTTAATGTACGGTTATTTACAGAATGAGTACTATCAATGTGCCCTGAAAAAATGCGGAAAAAATGCCTGAAGCTGGTCCAAGTACGGAGCGCCGCAAGCGGGCCCGCAATAATGGCACCAGCAGTAGCAGCTCTTCTAGCAACTCCAGTTCGAGTTTCACTGCAGGCTCTAAGCACAAGAAATCTCGTCGCCGCCGAAATAAGAAAAGTAAAAGAAGTCGGCATACTAGGATACAGGAATGGCGAGACCAGGTGTCCAAGGAAATCAGTGAGTTACGTAACCTTTTTACTCAGCCCCCTCATTATAACAATAATATGGATACAGATCGCTTATCCGTTTATTCAGCAATAAGTGGCGAGCTTTATAATGATATTGCTGGTAACGAATACTTGCCAGACGTTCAGGATACCCCTGTTTATTCTCAATTTACATTTGACATTGAGACAAAGTTAAAGGAACCTTCAGTGCCTAAGACACCTGAAAACTTTATTAAGATGTTAAACAAAATTCAACGTTTCGGTAATCCATCATGGTCCCAAATTAGGTATGCCGATACTCAAAAGCTGTACAATTATGCTCCAGGCTTTGTAGATCTTGAATCTAACCCTGAAATAAAACCCTACGATGTCACAACACAATCGGCTAAAGCTGATAAAGCTTATGCAGCTATATCATTTTGTATCCTTGAACAAAAAGAAGCCTTACAAGAAAGTATACGTGACTTGCTTACTTGGGCTAATTCAAGTTCTAGTAGTATGAATAAATTGGGCAATAAAATTGAGGAATTATTTGTAAATGTTACAACTAGTATGCGGTCATAGATCCGAAGCTATACAAGTAAGAAGAGATGCTATAATTAAACACATAAAAGACCCCACTGTTAAAGTTTTACTTAGTAAAATACCACCCTCAATTACACACCTTTTTGAGACAAATGCCTTTTCAACCACTTTGGAAAAAGCAGGTGGCGTTCGTAAAACCTTTTGGCCTCTTAAATCTGAAAACATTCAGAATGGAGCTTACAGAACCTATCAACCTACAAGAAGTGCCGGCCACAAGAAACATATTACAGAAACAAGTGGTGCTCGGTATCCATGCAATGCATCAGGCTCTTCTAGACCTATGCACCATCGTGCACCACCCTCGAGGGGTGGTGGCCACCATATGAATCCACATTTCAATCATAATATTACGGGGCACAATTCAGATTCATTTCAATACCGAGGCTCGAGGCCTCGTGGGTCACAGAGAGGGGGAAGATGTCGAGGATCTTCCTCTTATGTCACTAGAGGTCAATCCAAACATTTTGAACAATGACTCGAGGTCGTTCCAAGCCGGGCAGTTGACACGTCACATAGAGAAGTGGAGGGAATTGGGAGCACCAGAAATAATATTAAAATTAATAAAAGGCTATCGCATACCATTTGTCAAGAAACCTTTCTTGTACATGCCAAAAGCAAACAACCACTTCTGCACTCGCGTGTCGGAAGAAATGACTGCAATAATCCAAAAAATGAAACATCAAGGAATTTTACAACCGGTTCAGTTTTCTCCCAGTTTCATTTCACCTCTCTCCTCGTACCAAAAAGCGATGGCTCTCTTCGCCCAATATTCAACCTAAAAGCGTTGAACGAATTTGTAAAAGCCGAAGAATTTCACCTAGTAAATATACATCGTGTTCCCGATTTCCTGCAGCAGAGGGATTGGATGTGCAAAATAGATTTGAGTCAGGCTTATTTTCATGTCAAAGTTGCGCAATCACACCGTCGCTTTCTACGCTTAATTTAGGACAGAGAACTGCTCGAAATGACCTGCCTCCCATTAGGTTTAAGCACGGCTCCCAAAACCTTCTAGATTCTCAGCAATTGGGTTGCACAAATCCTGCGGCAACGCAATGTACGCATTCTTGTGTATTTGGACGACTATTTGATGGTTCATCAAGAGACCCTGTCACTCTTCAAAAGCACGTCCAAATGACCCTAAACATTTTCCACACTCTAGGATGGTGCGTAAATCTAGAAAAGTCGGTAACGTTCCCGCAAAAGAGCCTAACGTACTTAGGGATCCTATGGAGAACATGCAACCTAAAGTCATTGCCAAAAGAGAAAGTTACAAATATCACAAAAAAGGTTTGTCAAATTTTAAATCAAAAACAAGTGAACCTCAAAGAAATACCACAGACATATAATAGAAGAAATACAGAGTCTCGTAGGTCTCTTAAATTTTGCCAGTTTTGTGGTCCCTCGAGGGAGACTACATCATCGTCACCTCCTGAGATTTATAAACTCCCAGTTAGTTCATGCAACGAAAACATTTGTGCTTCCACAATTGGTTCAAGCAGAACTCAAATGGTGACTCAAAAATTTTCTTTTCTAACAACCGATGCATCAGATCTCGCATGGGGTGCTCAGCTAGACAACTTTTCTTTGAGTGGATTATGGTCGCCACTGGAACAAAAACTCCATTGCAACCAAAAGGAGATGCTAGCCATTCTACATGCTGTTCAAAGACATGCTCGCACGTTGAGTCACAGTTCTATCTTAATACAGTGCGACAACAAAACGGTAGTAGCTCATCTCCGAAAGGAGGGCGGGACAAAATCTCTAGCATTAATGGAGATAACCCATCAATTGTTGACACTGTTAGACCAACATCGTATAATATTTTCTATCCACTACATTCCGGGCAGATACAACAACCATGCCGATCACCTTTCACGCCACCGGCTTCCACCGGAATGGCACCTATTACCCGAAAAAATAAAAATAATTTTCAAGAAATGGGGAACTCCGATGATCGACCTCTTCGCTTCGGAGAGAGCCCACGTCGTTTGGAATTATGTGTCGTTGGACCAGAAAGATCCAAAAGCGCTCTTTTACGACGCTTTCAGTATACCGTGGAATTACCCTCTAGCGTGGGTATTTCCTCCACCGTTCTTGATACCCAGGGTTCTATCTCACCTCAACCAATCGACAGGGGTGTTTCTGATAATCGCACCCCGGTGCCAGAAAGTGTTTTGGCGAGCAGACCTCCGAGCGAGAGCTCTCGAAGCTCCGTTTGTGTTGAGGAACCTAGACAAGAGCCTAATAGACAAATCGACGGGTCTCCCACCACCGAATGTAAACGATCTGACTCTCGAAGTTTGGAAATGTGGGGGTGGACCGAGGAAATAAAAGACTGGAATAGAAATCAAGTATCTTTATTAAAAAGTTCGTGGCGGCACTCGACATTAAAAACATACTCGGTAGCGTGGAAACGTTGGTTATCATGGGCAAAAAAGAACCATGTTAATGTACGGATGCCTTCGAAATCTGAGTTAGCTCGATTCTTAGCTGATTTGCATTTAATTGATGGATTATCCTATAGTACTATTATTTTACATAAAGCGGTGGTTTCCTCTCTGTGTAATGCAGATATGTCTAGCCAACTTAGTTCTCATGTAATGGTCAAACATATTTTAAAATCTATATCGCTTAAGAATCCCAAAAATGCAAAACCACCAATTTGGGATATTGACGATCTTTCTAAATATTTGTGTACTTATTCAATAGATACAAGTAATATATATCAAACATCCCGGCATACAGCTATCCTTTTATTGCTATGCTCAGGACGCCAGATCCATGATTTGACGTAACTGAGAGTAGATTCAGATCATTGCTTAGACTCGGGTGACTCTTTAATTTTTTGGCCGGAGTTTGGTTCAAAAACTGACACTAGTGGATATATGCAGTCCGGCTGGAAATTGATAGCAAATAATGACAACATGCGATTGAACCCGGTATTCTGGATCAATACAACTATATCCTTATTAAAAAATAGACGGGATATGGCAAAGTCTTGTAATTTATTTATGACTGTCAGGGGTCCGCCTAAACCTGCTTCGAGGACTGTTATAGCAGGATGGATAAAGCACTTGCTTAAACATGCAAACATTCAGTGTAGTCCGGGCAGTGTGAGGTCAGCTGTAGCCTCTAAAAATTGGTTATCTTATCCCCTCGATGAAATTCTAGCGCGAGGAAATTGGCGTTCGGCTAACACATTCGAGAGATTTTACAGACACGAGGTTCAATCAGCAAACAGTTCCAATAGTGTGACACATTTATTTACCCCTATTAGTTGATGTAAAATTATTTGTATTATTCAATGATATAAATATTACTAAATATAGCATTAGACCAAATTGATGAAAAGTAAATTTATTCATAATACCATTTGGATCGTTGAAATAATTATAATGCTAAATAAATTGTTAATAAATAATAAAACTTTAATTTCTTAAAAAAAAAAAATTGTTAATTATATCACATTGGCGTTATTCTTTTATTTATGTCCTTCCATTTCCTCACCAGGCGATAACAAACACCTCTCAAATTATAAGCTTCGAATTACGGTCAAGTACTTTTAATAGCAGCGTTTTTCCTGAAATAAAACGCATATTAAAATACTTACCTAATTCGAAGCTTACTTTCTAACTCTGCCTGGTGAATATATAGAGCCAATGAGTAAGGTTGGTGCCATTCTTCTACAAGAAAACTAAGATGGCGCCAAAGCCTGTTGAGTCAACGGAAGTACGTCATCAAGAGGCATAAAAAGTACTGAAAAAGACTAAGACTACGGGAAACGGAAGTGCCTATCTCAAATTATAAGCTTCGAATTAGGTAAGTATTTTAATATGCGTTTTATTTCAGGAAAAACGCTGCTATTAAATTGGTAACGAATACTTTTATTTTAATAACTGAACGAAATAAAATGTAACTACTGTATTGGTGACAAAATAACAAATAAAAAGTAGTCGCAGTCAGGGATCAATAATCGATTTATTTGGTGACAGATCTACCATTCTGAGCACAAAGCTATTATTTATGTAATAAAACTATTATTATAAGAACGAAGTTTATATTCATCTAATGCACTACAATTTTTTTGGTAATCCATCTCTTATTTTACACATATATTAACATTAATTTGATAATTCATACCTGGGAACACTTTTTGTTTATCTGAGAACGAAAATATTTCGTGGCGATAGATTTATTTATTAGGTGATACAACTTGATGACAAATATAAATTTTGGTGACAAGAAATATAGTCCCCATATAAAAGTAGCGGCCCGCCTGGCTCTAGACTTCGTCTGGATGAACACCCTGTAGCCGCACACTCACAATAACAAGCACAGAAGATGTAAAGCAAATCCATTTAATAGAATGTCAGACGGAAGGAAGCCTTTTCGATATGAAACAGGGACATAGCTCTGAAAAGAGCTGCCATAATGAAATAAGAATAGATCGATATGAAACAGGAACATAGCACTGAAAAGGGCTGTCGTAATGAAATAGGAATGGAGCTTCGTCAGCATGCAAACAGCATCTTCATTCTTCGCCACCATTCTCAGCTGCGTGTACACATCACTCGTAACAGCGCCACGTTATCGCCATCGCCGCACGCCGCACGCCACGCATCTTCACTGCGTCCGCTCCGTGGTCTGTCGGCCGTCGAAATGGCCGAGCGCAACGAACGTCGCCAGTTTTGTCGCGTGCGTGTTTCCCCGCCCGCACTTCCCCGCGTCGCGAAGCCCCGCGCCGCGTGTTCCCCGCACCGCGTTGCATAGCAACCGCGGGTGAATGAGACACCCGTTGTTCCTCTCTCTCTTTTGCGTAAGTGACTAAGTTAAGCAACCTATGTTTGTAAATATAATAATTGTAATATATATGATCATTAACTAAAATAAATCATCCATTCTACGACTGACCATCCTGAGTATAATTTCTCTCCAAGCTTTGCTTTAACCCCACTCGCTAAAGTGGTGACCCCAGTCAGAACACAGAAGACCCTACTCAGAACAATCCAGAAAGAAGAAAATGGCTAACGAAGAACCAGCAGCACCAACCTCTCCAGCACAACACCAGCTCAGTGCACAACACCTGCAAGAAGTCTCCGGCATTGCACTCTCTATGCGTGTACCACCATTCTGGCGAGATCGTCCGCGTCTCTGGTTCATAAGTTTCGAAGCCGCAACTAGCGAACTAAAGAAAAGCGAAGCACCAAAGGCGCAGATGGTTATCGCACAACTCGAAAAAGAAGACATAGAGCAAATATGCGACCTACTCTACGAGCCGCCAGCCGAACGCTACTACTCAATCATCAAAGAGCGACTAATCTCTGTCTATGAAGAATCGGATGGAAAGCAACTACAAAAACTGTTGTCCGACATGGACCTAGGCGATCAGAAGCCGAGCCAGTTGTTACGGCGCATGCGAACCCTCGCACGCAACAAGGTTCCTGACAGTACACTCCGATTGATGTGGATGAACCTCCTACCACCGCACGTGCACTCGGTGATCATCGTTAGCGATGCGATTAGCAACGACACAGCGCTGGACGAGCTAGCCAAGCTTGCTGACAAGATGCTGGAACAAAATCGTCAAGTCTCCACCATAGCTTCAGTTTCGTCATCAAACCGGCAAGAAAAACACGTCGACATACAGTTCCTGGCCGACGAGATAAGAAAACTCCATTTAGAAGTTGCAGAACTCCGAGCATTTAGAAACAACTACTCGTACCCTCGCCCACCACCACATGCACGCTATCACTACGCACAACAACATCCACATCGAAATGCAAGAGAAAGAAATACCAGCCGTTCGCCGTCTCCGTCTCGCAACCGCGACGGACCATCCCGTTCTCGCTCTGCCACGCCATCACCGTTTTGCTACTATCATCGTCGCTTTGGGAAAAATGCAAAACGCTGCACAACACCATGTACTTTCAACAATGAAGAAACATCGGAAAACTAGCAAACACGTTGGCAGAGGCGGAACCCAACGTCGTCGGAACAAAGTCATACCGCCTATTCGTCACCGACATAAGCTCCAGATTATCGTTTTTAATCGACACCGGCGCCAACATCTCCGTTCTGCCGAAGCGAAAAGGAACATCTGCGAAACCTCTTCCATTCACCCTGTACGCCGCCAATAGCACCATCATACCAACCTACGGTGAAAAAACAATGACATTGGACCTCAACCTACGAAGACCTTATAAATGGCGTTTCATCGTGGCTGACGTTACAAAACCGATAATCGGAGCAGACTTCCTTAAACATCACAACCTACTAGTTGATTTGAAGAACCGAAGACTTATAGACAACACAACGAAGCTCGGTACCGACACCAGTGGGCGTTACACCGACATACCTACAGTACGCAGCATCGACGTCCAACAATCGTACCACAACATACTATCAGAGTACCCCGGTATCGCCCGTCTCACTTCAATGAAACTCAACCCCAAACTCCGAGTAGAACATTTCATCGAAACAACTGGTCAACCTATTCACTGCCGCGCTCGACCTATTCCACCACATCGCTACGATCAAGTCAAAATCGAGTTCGAAAATATGATCAGTCAAGGGCTATGCAGACCAAGCAAAAGTCCTTGGGCAAGCCCACTCCATATCGTACCGAAGAAAAATGGTGACCTACTGTCTGCGGAGATTACAGACGTCTTAATGCAGTCACGAAACCCGATCGCTACCCAATACCACGCATAAGGGATTTCACACATCAACTCACTGGGAAAACAATATTCAGTACAATTGACCTCAACCGGGCGTATCAACAATTAGCAGTACGTGACGAGGACATTGAGAAAACAGCAATCATCACCCCGATGGGACTGTTCGAATTTCCACGAATGTGCCCAGGTCTCAAGAACGCAGGTCAAACCTTCCAACGGTACATCCATGAAGTTCTAAGAGGGCTACACTTCGTGTTTCCTTTCATCGACGACCTACTCCTGGCATCAGAAACCCCAACTCAGCACGAAGAACACCTACGAATGGTTTTAAGCAGACTGGAAGACAATGGCATTACCATAAACCCGGTCAAATGCAACTTTGGCCAAACGCAAGTACAGTTTCTAGGATACACTGTATCACAAGAAGGCATAAAACCACCGCTGCACAAAGTCCAAGCCATCACGGAGTACCCGAAGCCAAAGAACATAGAAGAACTCAGGCGTTTTCTCGGAATGTTAAACTTTTACCGTGAACATATTCCGAACGCCGCAGCCATACAAGCACCATTAAACTCGTACCTACACAATACGAAAAAACGCGACAAGACCACCATCGAATGGAATACCGAAGCGGAGGAAGCATTTATAGACTGCAAAACAAGCATTATAAACGCTGCCTTACTCGCACACCCATCCCACGATGCGACACTCGCGTTATTTTGCGACGCTTCCGATAACGCAGCCGGTGCCGTGCTACAACAACATTACAACGACCAATGGCAACCATTAGGATACTTCTCAAAGAAATTTTCAACCGCGCAGAAGAAATACTCGACCTACGACAGAGAGCTACTAGCTATCTACATGGCAGTCAAGCATTTCAGAAAAACATTTGAAGGCCGCCACCTCATTATTTTCACCGACCACAAGCCGCTTACCTACGCTATGTCTAAAACGCAAACGGCAAACGAAACGCCGCGCCGGACTCGCCAATGTCTTTTCATAAGCGAATTCACCACAGACATACGACACATAAGTGGCAAAGAAAATGTAGTCGCCGACGCACTCAGCCGCATAGAAACAATATCGTGCCCGGAAACAATAACCTACGCAGATATAGCCAACGCGCAAGAGCGAGACAGCAACATATCGCAACTAGCATCTCAAAACTCAAGCAACATCTCAATCAAGAAAATAACTATCCCTGACACTGATCTCGACCTATATTGTGAAACGTCTACGCCCTACGTTCGCCCGTATATACCTACAGAACATAGATGGCAAGTTTTCAACATTATTCACAACGTGAGTCATCCCGGCACCCGTACTACACGCAAGCTCGTCGCAAAGAAGTACTTTTGGCCATCAATGAACGCAGACATCGGCAAATGGACAAAAGCGTGCATTCCATGTCAAAAGAGCAAGATACAACGTCATACAGTTTCACCTATTTCATCATTCCCGCCAGCTGACAGATTCCGAAATTTGAATGTCGATATCGTTGGCCCATTATCTACTGCAGAAAACGGCCAACGTTATGTAATCACGATGATAGACAGAGCGACCCGATGGCCCGAAGCAATACCTACGGACGACATTACAGCAGACACAGTAGCGAAAGTCGTCTACCAACACTGGATCACACGCTTCGGCTGCCCAGAAACCCTTACAAGTGACCAAGGTCGACAATTCGAGAGTCAGCTGTTCACCAACCTAATGAAAGAAATGGGAATAGCGAAAACACGTACAACGCCCTATCACCCACAGGCAAACGGAATAGTCGAACGTTGGCACCGCTCACTCAAGAACGCATTACGCGCAAGACTCGTCGCCGCTTCAACTAATTGGACAGATGAACTACCTACAGTTCTATTAGGCTTACGAGCAGCCTTACGCACAGACACGGCAGTCAGCGCAGCCGAACTTACCTACGGTTACCATTTGCGATTGCCAGGCGAATTTTTTACCGCAAGTGCTAACATACCTACTGCGATGGATTATACCTACGTCGAAAGATTGCGCGACACCATTCAAGCAAACAAGCAGACTGCAGATTTTTCACACCATAGCAACAATAAACATATGTTTGTGCATAAAGACCTAAGTACATGCACGCACGTGTTTATCAGAACAGATGCCGTGAAAAAGCCAGTACAGCCACCATATGAAGGTCCCTACCAGGTCATCGATCGGAACAGCAAAGTTTTTACCATCAAGCTACCTCACCGTGAAGCAAACATATCCATAGACCGGTTGAAGCCCGCATACGTTTTACAAGAACAAGAACTCAACTTCGACGTACCCATACAGAAAACAGTTACCATTTTACCACCAACACCGTTACCATTACCGTTACCAAGCCGCAGCAAGACGACACAACCGGCAGATAAGCGAACCACATCCGGCCGAGTCGTCAAGCCACCTGTACGCTTCGCTTGAGGGGGAGCACTGTAGCCGCACACTCACAATAACAAGCACAGAAGATGTAAAGCAAATCCATTTAATAGAATGTCAGACGGAAGGAAGCCTTTTCGATATGAAACAGGGACATAGCTCTGAAAAGAGCTGCCATAATGAAATAAGAATAGATCGATATGAAACAGGAACATAGCACTGAAAAGGGCTGTCGTAATGAAATAGGAATGGAGCTTCGTCAGCATGCAAACAGCATCTTCATTCTTCGCCACCATTCTCAGCTGCGTGTACACATCACTCGTAACAGCGCCACGTTATCGCCATCGCCGCACGCCGCACGCCACGCATCTTCACTGCGTCCGCTCCGTGGTCTGTCGGCCGTCGAAATAGCGATGTGTAACTCAGGAGTGACAAACGCAAAAGATATAGTATCCCAGGCAAGGAGTGATTAACTCCTTATATCCCTTTAACTCCAATTATATCTTTATATCCATGTAGCTAAGATGTATTTTGGTCAAAACTCATTGCGTAGAATAGAAAGAAACAGATATGTATCCAGGTTGTAAGTAAAAAAGAGATAGAATATTTCGCCCGCGCATCCGTAGTGCGAGTTATTTAGTTATATTATACGGTAGTTTTGTTAAGGTAAATAAATCTTTCACGCAATAAGGCAGAATTTCGCTGGTAAGGAATTTGAAAATTCGATTTGTTTAAAGAATACCAAAAATACATTTTACACACACATCAGTTAACTTTCCACCGATAGTAATAATTCATTACCAGCTAAATAAATTATCGAACAAAGAGAGTAAGTACAGACGTAACAACTAGCATGAGCACAAAAAAAGAATCTAAACTATTACAAATAAAATTAATAATCTCACTTGCTTCTTAAATTGAGAATCAGAGGTGTGGAAAATATATATGGTTGTTCTAATTCTCTTTCTTGTCGTACGCATATTCAACTAAGTTAATCTTTAACTCCCTAGCTCATTTCGTTCATATCTGAGCCAGGGAGTTAAAGAGTTAAAGATATAAAAGAGTGATGTAACTCTTTGGATGTAAAAGACGTAATCACTCTTTTCTTAACAGTGAGTTATTCTGCGCATCGCTACGTCGAAATGGCCGAGCGCAACGAACGTCGCCAGTTTTGTCGCGTGCGTGTTTCCCCGCCCGCACTTCCCCGCGTCGCGAAGCCCCGCGCCGCGTGTTCCCCGCACCGCGTTGCATAGCGACCGCGGGTGAATGAGACACCCGTTGTTCCTCTCTCTCTTTTGCGTAAGTGACTAAGTTAAGCAACCTATGTTTGTAAATATAATAATAGTAATATATATGATCATTAACTAAAATAAATCATCCATTCTACGACTGACCATCCTGAGTATAATTTCTCTCCAAGCTTCGCTTTAACCCCACTCGCTAAAACCCTGTATCCCGTCAATTCCCGTTAATGAATTTTCAAAAATTTTAATTCACAAACCAAAGCCTCAATCACATTAAGCACCAATGATGTTACCAAAACTAAACCTTTACCATTCAGTCGACTTCGTATAGCGCTATCGCGTATATCAAACGCGATAGCACTTTTTAGGTACGTCTAACGACTGCGTTTCAGTTTTGGTTTGGTTGAGATTATTAAGCGTGATAGCCCCCCTAGTCCTGACAAATATTATTACGAACGAACGAAAAAAAAAAAATCTAATAGGTGCAGCCGTTCTGAAGTGACGCGCGTACAAACATTTCGGCAATTGATTTTTTTATAGATATATAAAACAAATAAACAGATAAAAAACACATAATAGTACGAGCCAAGTTCCTTTGCCTCCTATAAGAAGTAAATAAAAAGTCAACACAGCTGAGAATGTCAATTGTCTGTCAAAAGGTTTCAAAACTTAAAACAATCCAGTTTCATGCTCAAAAACTTTAAAAATAATAATTTTAAGCTGAATTTCAGTAAAATAATAAGGATATAGTTAAACTTGTTCATTATTTGAGAAGCAATCAAAAATGGCCACAATGGTTAAAGAAAAACGTAGAGAGGTAGGTACTCAATATTTATTTACATTTACGCCTTTGTCCTACTGTTTTGTTTTGCGTCATATGGAAACATTTGGTTTGGATGAACTTTAATAAGCAAGTAGACTAAGTAACTATATCACGTAAAAGCCTATTATTGTTTTCAGAAAAAGAGATCTAAAGAGAAATACAATAAGACTGAAACAGAATCTCAATCACTTACAAATCAACCAGTATTGTTATGTGAGGAAGAAGTTTCCCTTCCAGTGGTAGTAGCAGAAAGCATAACTACTACCTCAGAAACTAGTCATCAACAACCAACAGAGATTTTAAAAATTGTAGATGAGTTTGAAACGGACACAGAATTTGCACAAATTGTTACACAGTGCAGAAACGAATTGTCACAAGTAGAACCGATTTCTCTAGAGAGTAATATTAGTTATGGTACTGCAGCTGTTGAATCATTAAACTCGGAGGTGCATAATGATTACATGCAATGCATTGCAAGTATAGAAAATGTTAATTTATCTGAAGCTGAAGTGTCAGTAGCAAGTGAGGCTAATGAATCTAATCAAGATAGCTTGACTACCCAAGCCCAAGTTACCTTAGAAAGTAGTGCTCCGTCAGCACCAATGCTAGAAGAAGAAATACAACACATTCCATTTTCAAAACCATTATCAGAAGTAACCGAAAGTGAAGTTATATGCCTTAAAAGTATGCCATTAGAAGAGGCCATTAAACTATTTGGTGGTGCTGAAATAGCTGAAGTTATGGCACTGAGTGAAAGAGAAGAAGCTATTGTCGAATCAGGCCCTAGAAGTGGACCGGAACACCCACTTGTTGATTTGTTATCTACATTTAGGTATTCAACCTTTCGTTTGTTTTGTTATTCAAATAGCCTTGGTGTACCAATTTTTAAAGTAAAGTGAAAGAGTTTTATTTTTAGTAAAGCAAAATCTTCAAAGTTTTTATGTAAATAAGCTCACTCGCAAAAGCATTTTACCTTTCCCATCACTGGTTGCGATTACAGTCTTGTATTTACTATTCATCATCAGCCTATAAAACGTCCCACTGCTGGGAAGCCACATGGAGTTAGTTCCAAAATGTCTTTAACTCTGTGCCTTCGTACAAACATACATAAAGTGTTAAATAGCATTTTAAAAGTAGCAAGATTGCAAAGCTTACTCCTTAGCTGCTGCGCCATCAAGCTCCACTTTACCATTAACACTTAAGTAAAATTTTTTAAACACTGAAAAAAGATGACAACCTCAGGTGGGAATCGAACCATGCACCTTCCGCATTCCGGGCGGCTGCCTTAACCACTTGGCTACCGAGGTCTGGCTTTCAACCGTCGAAATTTGTCAGTGCTTGATGCTTATGTTTTTAGTCAACATTGCTTCATTCGAAGTTTTCACCTCTAGGATCCGAAAGAAATATTTTTACAAATATTTAAACATTCGGTTAAGATGAAGCTGCGTTTATAGATTAATGTTTTATATTTTAGCGTTATTTTTTATTAACGCTTCAATATACTTAAGTAAAATTTTTTTTCGCAGCTTCATCTTAACCGACTGTTCAAATTTTTGTAAAAATATTTCTTTCGGATCTCAGAGGTGAAAACTTCTAAGATTTGATGAAGCAATGTTGACTAAAAACATAAGCATCAAGCACTGACAAATTGTGACGGTTGAAAGCCAGACCTCAATAGCCAAGTGGTTAAGGCAGCCGCCCGGAATGCGGAAGGTGCGTGGTTCGATTCCCGCCTGAGGTTGTCGTCTTTTTTCAGTGTTTAAAATTTTACATAAGTATATTTAAGCGTTAATAAAAAAACCCTAAAATATAAAACATTACCATTAACACTTTTAAATCAAATGTTACAGGAGGTCTCTTATAGCTGTTGAGAATGAGCGCATACAGTTGACAAATAGTGTTGCAGATGAGGAAAAGTTTAGATCAACATTATGGAAAGTTAGTGACAAATACATAAATGAGGTAACAAAGTGTTCCTGTGGCCGCTCCGTCACTTTTAGGGCTAAATACCAACATGCGGATTTCCAGACAAATAAATTACCAATAGCACGATTGAAACTGAAAGCACTGCTTAAAGATGTCCAGGAGTCTTATTGCCATCATCAACACGAGGCCTTGTTAGCTCATTATCAGGTTTGTTCTATTTTTTTATAAATATTTCTTTCTTTTCAAATTAAAATCCAATCATGTCATTTATTTGTGCAATTGTGTAAAATTATATTGAGATGATCTAAAATCTGAAAATTATATTTAGTGTCAACCAACAATATTCTGGCTAATTGGTGTAGTCCTGTCGATTATAAGGTTAGGTGCGGTATTATAAAGCCGATGGTGGCACCACACTTCCCCCGGATTCCTTAACTACTTAGGATCTAACTGTCGGAACACAACAATGCTTACAGATCGAAGACTTTATATCAGAAACGATGAAGAGCCACAAGGGTGAGATTCGCGAGGCTCTGACGCTGGTGCTGCAAGCTTTGAAGCAATGCAACGACGCGCCGGAGGTGCTGGCGGGCGCGCTGCAGCGGTGGGCGCGCGCGCTCAGCGCCGCGCTGCTGGACCAGCGAGATGTCAGGCAGCTGCTTTTCCTGATACATCATCTGTTCAGGCAAGTTCAAGGTTTAATAGTAGATTATTAACCGAGGGGATAAAGCAGTGTCTTCTGTCGCGGGTGACGATTTAAATCGCAAGCGTAACGAAGGACTCGAGGTTTACTCCCGAGCGTAGCAAGGTTGTTAAAAACTTAAATCACGAGCGAAGCGAGGGATTTAAGACGAGTCCTGAGTGTCGCGAGGGATTTATGTTTACCCAAGACTAAGACAGCTTTATCACCGAGGAAAATACTCTACTTTTCGTACCATTTGCGAAAAAATTAACACAATAATAATATGAGATAAGCATTTATTAAAAATAATGACAATTAAAAGTAAAAGTTAACATTCGAAACATTGGTCCAATTATTGATAGAGCGAGTTAGATTTTTGTTTGGTACATTTATTGTTGATGAGTTGATTTGTAATTATTATTTTTTTATTTGATTTATTTCCTTTTTCAAAAAGATGTATAATGCTTTAGACAAACTCAATGGTATAAACACAGATGTAGTTCAGTATAAATTTCGGTAAGTGTTCCAAATTTAAATCACATTCTCCCCCTAGAGGATGGATGAAATTCAATACAATTTTCTTTCCCTGTTTTTAACAGATTAAAAATGACTATTGTTGTTCGCTTTTTGTGGCATAGAATGTCACTTTTTTGAGCAAGTGGTACGAAAATGCTATTTATGCTTTCGCCCTCACTGCTCCGGCAACCTATCTGACAAATAGAAGGTGGATAGTCCACTGTCTAAGTGTCTATGGACGATTCATATCAGGTGATCCTGAGAGGGTGATCTACGCCTAGATAATCTTGACCGACCGACAGGCCGTACCGCTGTCCGATCTAGGCTTGGAGGCGGGAGTGAGTTCGTAGATTGCTGCTAAATGCGTGTGGTTCATCGGTCAGGTCCCTGCAGGGCCATTGCAAAGAGGGGGGCGAACGCCGACTTTAAAGCCTTGAGGCGAGCGAGAGCTTGCGGACGTGGTCGCCACGTCCGCAAGTCGTTCGACTCGTCAAGACTTTTTTAGAGCAGTAAGTGAAGTGACCCACTTAATGGAAAGTAATCACCGCCTCCCGTGGACACCTCAGCAAAACCATAATAGTCGCAGATGCTTTGCCGGTCTTGAGGATGGTGTAGGACCTTCGAGGAAGGAGTAGGAGTTGTGGAAGGGGAGGGGAGGGAGATGGGCCTTTGGTACTTTCACGCACGCTCGGAACGCGCTGCCTCAGGATATTAGGGTGGCAATGAGTCGTAAACTTTTTAAAACAAAAAGTCCGCATGCTCCTTTTTCGTTGGAAAACATGGTAGATTTATCTCAGTAACGAGCTCGATGGCGTAGCGGCCAAGGCATTCGGTTTGCAATGCCTGTTAAGCAACTTTCGCAATGCCGGTTCACTCAATGGGTGGCTAAATTAAAAACATCTCGACTTCCCCTGTGCTTCGGAAGGTGCGTAAAGCGGTTGGTCTCGATTGGTGTTGTAAGATGGCAGTTTTAAAACCCACCAACCCGCTTTGGGCCAGCGTGGGAGGTTTGGGCTATAAGCACCACGGGCCATCGCCCAATCTCCTTACGTGCAGCTGTCCATGTCGGAAGGTCTGTGCACAGCAATAGGACGTTTATATTATCATGGTGACCTGTAGAACAGGTTGATTTCCCGAAACTTATCTCAAGCACCAGCAGGTCTATTCTTTCATCATTCATCTTTTCAACTGTTAATCGAGTAAGAAAATAGGCATGCTGTTCCTCTCAAATATGGAACTTTCCTGTATTATCATTGTACTATCAACTGCTCATGTATTTGTGTGAAAGAATTTCTTTTTAATATTTTTTTCTTATTCTACTTTTGGTAAGCGCTTGGCCTTCATCTTACTTGATGGAAAGTGACGATAAGGCCGAAGGTGGGAGCGCGCATCACCCGGAATCCTCAACCACTGAGGAACTGGCTATCTTATCTCAAACTGTGCGGAACACGACAATGCTATAAACATCGTTGTTATGGCGACAGACTTAGATAAGATGGTGGTAGCTAGCCAGGCGGACTTAACAGCCCTACCACCAACCAAACCGAGCACACAGTTTTTATATTATTTATTAATGTAACAGGCAGACCCGCTCAGTGCGATGGGCGGCGAGCGTGATCCGCGTGAGTGTGACCGACGACGGCGCGAGCGCGGCGCGGGCGGTGGCCCTGATGGAGCTGCTGTTCGCGAGGACCAGGCTGGAGGCCGCCGTCGAGTGCGTCGAGGGTGAGGGCGCTACGTGCCTACATAAATACAATCGAGGAAGTTTCTCGGTCGACCACTTTTCGGCGATATTCACACCACCAGGGGGTGTCACTCCGCAGTTTAGGTACGTTCGGCCGGCGCGCCTCCCGGGCAGGCGCAGGCGAATGGCAGTAGGTTGCAGCTCGCGACGCACGCTCCAAGTCGCGCGTAACAATAACTACGCCGAATAATGACTACTAAACGATCTTGTAATCCGTATAATACTGTTGTGTTTACGGGTGTCTTAAGTAAAAGAAAGAACGATGAATCTGATTTATCCTACTAATATTATAAACGCGAAAGTTTGTAAGTATGGATGGATGTTTGTTACTCTTTCACGTAAAAACTACTTAATGGATTTGGATGAAATTTGGCATACAGATAGTTTATAACCTGAATTAACACGTATAGGATTTACACACTTTTTATCCCGATATTCCCACGGGAACGGGAACCACGCGGGTGAAACCGCGAGCGGCCGCTAGTTTTAAATATATGAATGAGTGGAAACCCTGCGCTCCTGACGTCAAATCGATATCGAGTCAGCGTTGCTTAACGGAATATGAACGCTCGGGTCACATGATAAGTTTCAATTTCACGTGAAAGTCGTAAGAGTAGGCAACTTTTTATACCAAAACTTGAGTTTAGTTAATGAGTGAACCTTCTGTACGGTAGTACTATTAGTTATTCTGTGACGCTACTGTACACGCGCGGACGGAATGTAGCGCAAGCGAATATCGCCGAAAAGTGGTCGACCGAGAACTTGCTCGACCTCACATACATATATCACGCCTGTTCCCCGGAGGGGTAGGTAGAAACCACAGCTTTACATTTGGTTCGATCATGACACACATCCTTTGCTTAATTTATTATCATAACGTTCTTCATACATGGGCCTTTGGGCTACAGTGCTATGTTTATCTATTAAAACTATAAGCATGTAGCTTATACTATAGCGACTAAAGAACGTGTAAATATACATAAATACTAATAAACATCCATGACTTGGTCACAAATTGCTCGCGCTCGTCACACAAACATTTGGTCAGAGCGAGATTCGAACCCGATCCAACCCGAACAGTACTGCTGCTTTGCTTTGGACCCCTCCATACTACAGTGGCTATAGCGCGGCTAAGTCGGCGCAACTGAAAAAAAAGGTGGAGAGCGCTCTGAAATAAAAATTTACATTAAACAGATAAAGAAGACGCTTGGGAAGAAGTAGACAAAGACGGCGGCGGCGGCGCGGTGAGCGACGACTCACTGCGCGAGCAGGACTTGCTGGCGCTGCTGCGGGCGCTGCCGGTGCGCGAGCTCGTGTCCCGGCTGCTGATGATGCATGCGGTGAGTGGGGGAAAGAGAGGGAGACGAGGTTAGAGCAGGACGAAGCATTACACGCTGCTGCGGGCGCTGCCGGTGCGCGAGCTCGTGTCCCGGCTGCTGATGATGCATGCGGTGAGTGGGGGAAAGAGAGGGAGACGAGGTTAGAGCAGGACGAAGCATTACACGCTGCTGCGGGCGCTGCCGGTGCGCGAGCTCGTGTCCCGGCTGCTGATGATGCATGCGGTGAGTGGGGGAAAGAGAGGGAGACGAGGTTAGAGCAGGACGAAGCATTACACGCTGCTGCGGGCGCTGCCGGTGCGCGAGCTCGTGTCCCGGCCGCTGATGATGCATGCGGTGAGTGGGGGAAAGAGAGGGAGACGAGGTTAGAGCAGGACGAAGCATTACACGCCGCTGCGGGCGCTGCCGGTGCGCGAGCTCGTGTCCCGGCTGCTGATGATGCATGCGGTGAGTGGGGGAAAGAGAGGGAGACGAGGTTAGAGCAGGACGAAGCATTACACGCTGCTGCGGGCGCTGCCGGTGCGCGAGCTCGTGTCCCGGCCGCTGATGATGCATGCGGTGAGTGGGGGAAAGAGAGGGAGACGAGGTTAGAGCAGGACGAAGCATTACACGCTGCTGCGGGCGCTGCCGGTGCGCGAGCTTGTGTCCCGGCTGCTGATGATGCATGCGGTGAGTGGGGGAAAGAGAGGAAGACGAGGTTAGAGCAGGACGACGCATTACACGCTGCTGCGGGCGCTGCCGGTGCGCGAGCTCGTGTCCCGGCCGCTGATGATGCATGCGGTGAGTGGGGGAAAGAGAGGGAGACGAGGTTAGAGCAGGACGAAGCATTACACGCTGCTGCGGGCGCTGCCGGTGCGCGAGCTCGTGTCCCGGCTGCTGATGATGCATGCGGTGAATGGGGGAAAGAGAGGGAGACGAGGTTAGAGCAGGACGACGCATTACACGCTGCTGCGGGCGCTGCCGGTGCGCGAGCTCGTGTCCCGGCTGCTGATGATGCATGAGTTGAGTGGGGGAAAGAGAGGGAGACGAGGTTAGAGCAGGACGACGCATTACACGCTGCTGCGGGCGCTGCCGGTGCGCGAGCTCGTGTCCCGGCTGCTGATGATGCATGCGGTGAGTGGGGGAAAGAGAGGGAGACGAGGTTAGAGCAGGACGACGCATTACACGCTGCTGCGTTCGCTGCCGGTACGCGAGCTCGTGTCCCAGCTGCTGATGATGCATGCGGTGAGTGGGGGAACGACTAAGTTAGAGCAGGACGGAGCATTACACAGCATTATTTATTAACTTAGCTTAGTCATAAAACTGCTTTAAGGCACTTGGCAGACGGATGCCGGGGCAAGGCAGCACGGCGACCGCGTAGCTATAAAGACCGCATCTGCCGTCGATGACGAGTAAGTAAATCTGCGGGGGCGCGGTGTTGTTGCCATCCGCGTGCTGTATATAGGATTCCATTTGGGCGAAATTGTCCGGCTTGGCACTAAACTGAATAAATGATATGGATTCTTGATTCTTCTTGATCCTCGCCGTCTGCTAAACGCCTAAGCGCTCTTACACACGAACGGCAGTTGTCGAAGATGAAAGTAATTGTCGCCGCCGTCATGAGGCGTCGACTAGCCGACGACACACCGTTGTCAACAGTCGTCAACTTTGGTTTGTCGCCGACAGGAGGCAGCAAATACAACATTGCCGTAGTGTGTTAGACCATATAGTGAAGGGCACAAATTATAGAAAATATATATATACTTACCGAGTAAGTATATATATATATATACTTATAATTTTTTATCAGACTGATAAAAAATGTGTGTAACAAGATAAATGCAGAGCTTAGCATTTCAAATTAGTTCTGAATTAGCTAAAAGCTAACAGCAAGTATTTCGAACCTTCACATTCTATATTTTAGCCAGGAAATATGTCTATAGTCACTTCGCATACATGTTTATTTAGTACCCTTCGCATTAACAGGGTTTGCGATATTAGACATAGTGTCTTTATTATTGAAATTTTGCATTCACAATGCTATATAGATAACGGATAAAATGTTTACTAGAAAAAAATCAACCAGTCTCAGGAAGCTCGAGTGGGATTCGAACCCACGACCTTTGGATTGCCGGTCCACTGCTCTAACCGCTGAGCTACCGAGATCCCAGAAGACTTGCTGAATTTTTCCTAGTAGTTTGATTACGCTGCAAGCCAGCGGTATTACGTCACTGTGAAGTCTACCCCTCGGTAGCTCAGCGGTTAGAGCAGCGGACCGGCAATCCAAAGGTCGTGGATTCGAATCCCACTCGAGCTTCCTGAGACTGGTTGATTTTTTTCTAGTAAACATTTTATCCGTTAAACATAGTGGATTTTAAATCGCTGAATAAACGTTTTTTTTTCAAATGTTTCACTTTTATTTTATTTTACTTTACCATGAAAAGTTTCAATTAAATCGGCTCATTGGTTTTAAAAATTTGAACTTGGAAGTTTGTATGAAAATGCGTAATCCCTCATAAAGGTAGGCGTCCATTAGCGGCGGATCGGTACGGGCCGCACCGCATACGCAACACTGCTATCGCGCTGCGGCCCGCCCCGCCCCGACCAGCCGCTAGTGGACGCTATTTCATAAAAATTGTTTGCCTGTAAAGTCGGTTTTACGGGCGAAGATTTTACGTGACAACGTCTTTTTCTCGGTAGAATATTTATTGATATGAATATAATTAAATTGCACAATAGGAACAAGGAATTGAATGAAAATAAGAATTGCACAAATTTATCATAGTTGAGTGGGAGAGAGACGCAAGGCATTCGGCGGGCCTCTCTCTCGTTCGGTGACTCATCGTAACGTTACCCAGCGTTACACTTTTTCATAAGTGACTCCCAGCCGCAACCTAATTTAAGACGTTGTCACGTCAATAAATACAGGCAGGCGGATTTTTGCGTTGCGATGCGCCCCGGCCCGATCCGCCTAGTGGACGCGAGCCGTAACAGTGTAGTGGTCGATCGCAGGACGTGAGCCAAGCGCGCGAGTTGTCGTGGGCCGCGTCGGGGCGCGGCGTGGTGCGCGCGTGCTGCGGCGTGCGCGCGCTGCTGCGCTGCCTGGCGGCGGCGGCCGGGGCGCGCCGCCGCTACGCCCGCCTAGGGGCGGCGCTCAGGGCGGTCGCCAAGCGTGCCATACAGGCGTTGGCGGCGCTGCACGAGCACGCGAGGTGAGGCATACCTTCGATCAACAACACCAACTAGATATCGCGTCACGTACAAAATCATAGCTAAATTCTGTCCACGTGAATAAATACTTTTTCGAAGCAATAAATTACTCCTGGCACTTAATAAAGGAATGACGTCAATAACATTTAGTGGTGAAATCAACCTTAAAGGGCAACAAATAAAGCATTATTTTCCTGTTATTGCCTTGTTTAAAAGCTCACTTCTTAAGTGCGCTCTTGTTTAACGAGACAATTTCAGCGCCGACCTGACATCTAGTTGTATTGTTGATCGAAGCTGCATACAGGAAGTTCCCGGTCGACTGCTTTTCGGCGATATTCAGCAATTCGCTCTAGTATAAATTTTTGCTATAGTAATAATCTTTATTATTAAAATTTTGCATTCACAATGCTATATAGATATAGGATAAAATGTTTACTAGAAAGAAAAAGCAACGAGTCTCAGGAAGCTCAAGTTAAGACAAGTTTAATAGAATTTTAACCGCCTCTGTGGTCTCGTCTACTAATCAGTCGTCTAGTTAGTCTTAAACCCAATGGTCCTAGGTAAGAATCCCATACATGTTTATTTACACTCTTATTGGTTGGTGGTAAATGCTTGTTTTAAGTCGGCGTAATTTTTCTACGTTTTTTGCGCTTTTTAAAAAAAAACGAGTAAAAGCGTTAAACATTTTCAACGCTTCTACTCGTTTATATATACAACGTCAGTCGGAAAGGGGGTACTAAGCCGAAAGGAGGGTAAAGTATACATGATAGTAAATAACTTTTGACTAAGAACTTTTCCAAAAAAATTGATAATTTTAGATTAACAGCTGTTTTAAGATTTCATAAGAATAGACGCTGTGGTACCCCTGGCGGTCAGCTGTTTTGAGAGGGAGACAGATTTGAGTTAATTGAGTTCATTGCCGGTGTTAACAAGTATCGTTAGCCCCGCCCCTATTCAGTGTTGTACATTTCTTAAATATGAATATGCATAAAATATGAATGTTATTCGCAAAGTTTATATTTGCAATATAACATTACAGTTGATAGTAGCACTTTCAGTTGTCCGCGGCTTAGTACCCCCTTTCCGACTGTTGTATACTGGTCAGTGCTCAGCCAATAATTGTCGGTTTGAAGATATTTGCCTATCGTTTCAGCCCTACCTACACAGCCGACATAGAGCTGATAGTGCTCGGCGAGCTGCAAGCGGTGTTCGTGACCGGCCTCGAGTTATTGGACGGGGACCACGAACTGCCCGCGTCGCTGCTGGCGGCGCACGCGGCTAGGGACTACTGCAGGGGGCTCGCGGCTAGCGTACGCGACCATGCAGGTACGGGGACGGACGGACATTACTTTAATACGTACTATCAACAATACCGAGCAGTATTTTCAAAAAAATTTGCTTGCACAAGATGACCATAGTTCGTCCCGCCCTTTGTTTTACATTGACCAATGACGACGAACCGTTTATCTAAAAGAAATAAATTGTTGGCTTGTGGTGGCCATACACCGTTCCGCCTTTTGTTTTCATTGATCAACGACAGCCGAAACGTCCCTTTTTTATCATCTTAACTGTCTTTACAATTTTATAATTTTTGAGTAAATATAGGGATTTTGTAGCAAAAGTTTAAAAAGGATGTTTGGAAAATACAAATGCTAATGAAAATAGCCCTTAAGAGGGTTTATGCATTGCGGTTTCCCATACAAACTTCCAAGTCGAAATTTTTAAAAACCAGTCAGCGAATTTAAATTAAATTTTGCACGCTAAAGTGAAATACAGGGATCTAAATAGTTTGTTGAAAACATTTTTAAAAAGCGTTTATTTAGCTAAGTTATTGCGATTTAAAGTCCACTATAGAAAGATTAAAATCGCAATAACTCATTAAATAAACGTTATTTGAAAATGTTTTCAACAAACTATTTAGATCCTTGTAATTTACTTTAGCGTACTGAGTTTCATAAAAATTGGTTTAAAAAAATTTCGGACTTAGAAGTGCTGTGGTTTCTTGCGCCCGTTCTTTGCCACAGTTAAAAAATGACGTCCTGAATGGGTGGTAGGCTGAAAATCTGGACGATTCAAAGTACTTACTAATTGCGTTTATTGAATAAATATTTTTTGAGTTTGAGTTTTTTGTATGGGAATCCGAAATGCGTAAACCCTCTTAAGGGGGCTTATGCGGTGAAAACGGAAAAATGTATGTATGTATGTTTTATTTGGTCAGAGAGTGCAGTGAGCGTGCCGTCGCTGGGCGTGCTGTTGCCCGCCCGCGGCTGCGGCGTGCGCGCGCGCGCCGTGGCGGCGGCCGCGACGCAGCGCCGGGACGATCACGAGCTAGCGTGCTTCGTGCTGGACTTCCTCTTTCAAGTGAGTACCTTCTTGTTTCAGGAGTGCGTTCCGTCGTTCTGGGTGTAGTTGTTTGGTTAAAGTTTAACTCGTTTGAGTTGCAACTGAGCCACGGAACGATCGAGTTGTTTTTATAACCTCTTCTGAAGTATTCCTGTCCAAAACGAGAGAAAACTCTTCTTTTGTCTACATTTTTTCCACTTTTATACAATATTTAAACCTAATTATTAAAAAGTAAAACAATACGAAACAAACAGGCCGAATTTTTCGAGACGTTTAAACATAAATTGCAAAATTTGACACTATAACAATGATATAAACGTCAAATAGTTGTCAGAGTGAAAAACAACCATCCAATTTGATGGTTGTTTGGTTGCTGCGCTCTGAGCCACAGAACGGATGAAACTACGCTCTGACAGCCGTCAGAGTAAAATTTCACCAAGCCACGGAACGGTTAGAGCGCGCGCCGGAGTGCGCTCGAGTGCACTCGAGTGAAGCCACGGAACGCAGCCCAGGTGGTAATCGAACCCATTTCCTCCGCAATCCGGGCTGATTCTGATAAACCATGGACCTATTAGCTCCCCGATTAAAGGTTGCTAAAGCTGCTGCGTGATGCTTGTGGGAAGGAAACAGGATTTGATCGCGCAGCCGGCCGGCGGTGATGTGAGGCCTATCCTCGGGGCGTGGTACGCCTGCCGAACCCAACAGGCTGGTCCAAACGCTCTCAACACACGTCCACCTCACCTCAATAACGCTTACCAAAGCGCGAAAGATTTTCAATGTCTAGGCTATCGTTCAGCGCTAGTTCCGTCTGATTATATACATATGAGCCTCCGATGGCCTTTTACAAAGGATTACTCGGATTATATTTGATTTCACTTTTACGTCACCACAAGCATACTGCCTTGGTTCTGAACACGGGCAATCATATAAAAATCCATGTAAAACATTTTCGCTCAGATGTCTTATGGTTTTAACAAAATTTCTTTAAATAATATTATGAATGTATAAAAATTTGAATGTTTAAAAATCTACATAAGTGTTTGGACAAATTGTAAACAAATTGTAACACGATCGCTTTGCCGCAGACCGGTGTGAAGTGCGTCACAACGAGCGCATGTGCGGGCGCGTGCAGACAAGCGGCGCGGGAATGCCTGCCCGCGCTGCTGGGGGCGTTTCCATACCTTTACCCTATGGCGTTACACTTCGTTGCGGACACTCACCAGGGTAAGCAATCGAGTACTTGATTCACTGACTTCTTTACGAGAGAGTGATGCGCCAATGTTTAGAGTTGTTTTATTTTCTAAAAGTGTCATTCATCTTAGAAACATCCCACTGCTGGGCACAGGCCTTCCCACGTGGACAACATCACGTGGGGAGATTGGGCCATGACCCACTACGCTGGCCCAATACGGTTTGGTGACTTTTAACGCCTCCCATCTTTCGACAACAACCGGGACCAACGGCTTTACGAGTCTTCCTGGTACTTTTTTAATATATTACGTCCGGCAATAGTTGCAAGTGTTGCACGGCGGATGTAGTGGAGTCCAGGCGCGAGGACAACTGAAGCAGCGTAAGAGACGTAGCATCAGTCACAATCACCCTGCCGGCCCACAAAGTGCCTCTTCACGCCTCGTTTGAAGGACCCTATGTCATAGGTAGGAGGGAATACGTGTTCTGGTAAACTATTCCATCCTTTGAAGGTGCGACAAAGAAAAGAGTCACCAAATTATTTGTGCGTAATGGAATTTTAGATACTGTAAATTGGTGACTCTGGAGAGCAGCACGCGTACTGCTATCTATGGAGGAAGAGACTTGACATTTGACAAACTTCTTAGCGGGAAAGTGCAGTTTTGTTTTATTTTCTAAAAGTGTATTATCGAATATTAATGTGAAACAACAGGATATGGCGGTACGAGATGGACTTTATCCAGAAGGATCGGTGTCAGATCGCTGCGAGTAGGGAAAAATAGAAGAAGGGAAGGTAGGCCTTGGCCCTGCAATAAGAATAATAATGTAAAACAATTATGGATTATTTATAAAGTGTTCGTAAACGGAGTTACAAAATTAAATAAAATAGTGCAACATATATATTTTTTAATTCTCTCATGTTATCAGTGTGAGATCTCGCTAAACTCGCTCCCGCATAATTACTGAAACTATTAAAGAGCTTATATAATATAATTTACCGTTTATCATTGCTATTACCGCTCATTATTATTTACTAGTACCTATACTAGTGCTTTTGGACTTCGTTCGGATTATAGGATAGATAAAATGAAATGTTTATCGTTCAGACGTTAAGCTGGAGCCGAGTTGCATCAGCTGTTTGAGCATTGAGGCGTGGCGGCCCAACAGCGGCGAGCTGCGCGCCGTGCTGGACGACTGGGCGCTGCGCTGCGGCACGCTGCTGCCGCCGCTGCTGCTGCGGCTGCACTGCGAGCCGCACAGGCGAGTCGCTCTCTATTTTTTTTATTCTACAACGGGTAAGCGTTTGGGGCCTTCACCTCACCTGATGGTAGACGATAAGGCCGAAGGTGGAAGCGCGCTTCACCCGGAATCCTCAACCACTGATATAAAAATATAAAAAATGAATGGCGAGGTTTATTCTGTTTTAAACGTGTATTCCACATTGTAAATATAACAAATAATACTCATAATAATTGTTACACCTTTCATGCTTTTATTTATAATTAAATTTATTATTTTATATTAAATCGAAGAAAAAAAAAGTACTTTCACCTACTTTCATTTTTTTTGCAATTTATTATAGAATCAAACTATACTTTATTATACATAGCCAGATAGCTTATTTAATAAGGATTCCAGTGATATAAGTTTTTTATACAGCTTGTATCAAGCGGGGCCAGCCATATTTCACGTACCTAATCAGTTACTTTTAGTGAGCTGGCACACATAAAAACATTTCTTGATATCTCGGGCATTGTGGAAGTACATACTTTTGAAAATAATACGAGTTTATCGACATTATGACAACACTAACAAACAGCTGATCAAACAGCTGATTGGAGTAATGAACTCTGTCTAGTGTTACTTCCTCCTTTGCCTCTGCTGTGAGCCCAGTATTTTTGTGCCTATTGTGCTGACTCCACCCGCTTTCAACTATTTATTTTTGATAAAGTTAAAAGGGTTCCGTGTTGTTATTTTTTTCACTAAGAAAATAAGTTACGACTACCTTTATTTAGTCAATTATTCTCTGTTCCTATCACCAGGTCAGGTCAAGAATGTTTTTTTTTTTTTTTTCTTGGGCTGGTTCGGGCGTCGAGGCTAGGCCTCCTTGCCCGGGCATCTTCTAGGCCCTATGTCGGACCTGGTCATAGAGATGGTTGGCAGGGGCGTTTTTTGTTCTGGCTTTTTTTTTTAATTTTTATTTTTATTTTTTTTATATATACAGTCGTGGTCAACTAATTAGGGACAATCTCTAGTTAAGCCAAATTGTGAATTTATTTTTTATTTTCCAACGAGTCTTAACAATATTCCATATCTTTTACACGTAAGTATAATTAGTCATTGATGTGCCCGATTATACAAACAATAACAACTTCTTAAACATTAAACCTCTTAACAGTATAGCTGATAGATTATCAGTGTGCTATTTGTTCAAAGAATGCTGGCTGGCCATTTAATTAGGGACACTGAGATATTGCGTTCTATTTTCAAAATTTGAATCTCAATACTTTTTTATTTCTTCTTTTATTGTTTTGTGGTAGTTTTGGCGGCAATCCAGATTTTTAATTTTAAGTTTTGAGAATTATTTTGAAGAAATATGGGCAAAAATAAAAGTTGCGATCCAACACTACGAACAATTATCATGAAGTTTGTCGAGCGTGGTTGGTCCTACCGAGGGATAGCAGAACATTTAAATTGTTCAAAAACTATGGTATGCAATGCAGTGCAACATTTCAGGCGCAATAACACAGCTTTAAATGTGCCCAGGACAAAAAGATCGAGAAAAACAACTCCGCAAGAAGATAGAATGATAACCAGGTTAGCTAAGAAAGATCCGTTTCTAGGCTCTATTTTAATTAAACACGAAGTGTTTGGGGCAGACGAAAGAGCCGGTGTATCAGCGAGGACCGTTCGACGACGTCTGGTAGAAGCAGGGTTGTTCGGAAGAGTGGCTCGCAAAGTACCGTTGTTGAAGAAAGAACATAGAAATGCTCATTTGGCGTTTGCACGTAAATATGGACATTGGACCTACGCCCAATGGCAACATGTATTATTCTCTGACGAGACCAAGATTAATTTAATTTCTTCAGATGGAAGGCAATACGTACGGCGTCCTGTAAAAGCGGAAATGAATCCAAGATTCACAAAAAAGCAGGTGAAACATGGCGGTGGAAACATTAAAATTTGGGGTTCATTTTCTGGACGTGGAGTGGGACCTGTGAGAAAAGTTCAGGGTAACTTAGACCAACATCAATACAAAACAATATTGGAGGAAACTATGCTTCCCTATGCTGAGGAGCATCTCCCTATTATATGGACGTTTCAGCATGATAACGACCCGAAACATACCGCCCGTTCAGTCAAGTCGTTTCTTACCAGTCAGTCAGTATCGGTGCTAGATTGGCCAGCAAATAGCCCGGACCTCAACCCAATTGAGCACCTTTGGCACGAAATCAAGAAAAAAGTTTCAACTTATCGTACCACAACTTTAGATCAACTTAATCAAGCTTTTTGTGAGGCATGGGCAAACATTCCTATCGAAACATGTCAGAAACTGATAATGTCTATGCCACATCGGTGTCAAGCGGTAATTACTAACAAAGGTTTTGCTACTGGGTACTGATTTTACACGTAATAAAATGGAGCTTTTAAAAATATTATAATACTGGAGATTATTCGTTTTGTTTAACTCTATTCATCATTATACTTTACTGTCCTTAATTAAATGTCCAGCTACATAATTATACCTTAAAATTTAATACATGTTCAACCTTTGATATTAAATACTTTTTTCTATTTAATTATTCTCTTATTTACAGCCATTTATAGTATAGTAATCGGACCAAATTATGCAAATAATAGGTGCTGAAAAATCAATAGGGTTTTATATTTATATGTACATAACCGGTTATTGCTCTTCACTATCTTGAATGTCCCTAATTAGTTGACCACGACTGTATATATATTTTTTTTTTTTTTTTGGGTCGCTCTCCTGCCAACCTGGAGCATATCGCCCCTATCGGTCCTGCTACCCTTCCTTCCCTTCCCCTGCGCAGCCCTCGGCGCGGCTGACCCCCCGGGTGAGACGGCATTGGCCGAGGCCCAGTGAGCCGCCAGCGAGCGGGCCGCGGCTTAGGGGGTATGGGTCGGTTGGGTAGCAAGTAACTGGATTGCTTGTATGTCGGTAACGGCTCGATAGCGACTCGACTGTGTTAACGAGTCGCTAGTTGCCGATTGCTGTCGTGTGTGTTTGAGATTGGCGCACAAGGCTCACTGTATGAGCCTTATGCGCGGTATTGGTGCCGACGGTGTTGCCGGCGCTGCTAGCGTCGCCGTTGTCGGCGTCGGTTGGAGTGGAGGAGCGGGGCGTGGCGCCTCGTCATCGTCGTCGCTCGCCGCTGCGATGGTGCGCGGCAGCGGTCGTTGTGGCACGTCGGGTGGTCGGGCATGCAGCGGTGCAACGCCGCGTAGGTGTGTGTGTGGCCCATTGTCGGCGCGGTCGTACATGCGACGCGCCATACGGGCCACAAACGCCTCGAGGGATGGGATGTTAGTGTCCCGGGCGATGACGTCATTGCGGACGTACCGCCCGGCACGGACAATGGATCGCAGCGATATAGCCTGCTGCGACTGCAGGCGTTTTCTTTGGAGCCGGCTGGTGAGGGCGTACCACGCCGGGGCTGCGCATGTGAGCTGCGAACGAACATAGGTTTTGTACACCATTAGTTTCGTTCGCAGCGGCAGCCGAGACGCCAACACGGGGCGCAGTAGTGCGCGTGTGGATTTGGCGCGGTTGATGATCGACCTGCGGCGCCATCCGCAGCGCGCGGTCGATGCGGCAACCCAGGTACACCACATGGTTGCTATAGTGTACTGGGTGGCCTCGTAGATGTAGCATGGGCGGGTGGATGCGATTGCGGCTGACAAACAGCGCGGCGGTCTTGGTGACATTGACCGCCACGCGCCATCGGTCTAGCCACTCCAGGAGAAGGTTAAGCAGCCGCTGTAGGCGCTGCTGCGCTAGTTGAGGCCTGCGGGCCGATGCGAAGTAGGCGCTGTCGTCCGCAAACAGCGCCAGTTCCACATCCCTCTCGCCCTCGGCGAGGTGGCCCTTAAGCGTCGGGATGTCATCGGTGAAGAGGGCGTACAAGTAGGGCGATAGGCAGCTGCCCTGTGGCACGCCCGCGGTGATTTTGTGCGGGCGGGAGGTGGCCTCGTCGACAGCGACCACAAATGTGCGGTCGCGGAGGAAGCTGTCGAGAAGCATAGTGATAGCAGGAGGTATGTTGGAGGTGGCCAGCTTGTAAAGTAGGCCTGTGTGCCACACGCGATCAAAGGCCTTCTCGATGTCGAGAAAGGCCCCTATCGTGTGGCGGCCTCTGTTGGCCTCTTCGGCCAGGTAGTGCAGCACACGGGTCAGCTGCAGCGTGGTGGAGTGCCCGCTGCGGAATCCAAATTGCTCCGCTCGGAGGGGAGCGAGTGGTTGGACTCGACGCAGCAGGAGGCGCTCGAACAACTTCGCCGTGTGCGGCAATAAGGTAATCGGCCTGTAGTTGGCCGGGTGGCGGCGATCTTTGCCGGGTTTGGGAAGGACGATAACCTTTCCCTCCTTCCACGGCTGTGGGAAGTGGTTGGTGCGCAGGACGCCGTTGAAAAGGCGTGTAAGCGCTACCACGCCGCTCCACGGTAGGCGTTTGAGGGCCGCAATGGGAAGGCCATCAACGCCGGGGGCCTTCTTATTAGGCAGGCGTAAAATCGCCTTGCCCGTTTCCGACGGCGAAATAAAAAAGTTGCCGCTAAGTGGCGGCGGTATGGTGCGGCGAAAGTCGTCCACCATGCGAGTGATCTCAGCATGGTGGGCGATAGTGGTGGGGTCGTTTGCCGACGGATGTGGCGAGAATTGCGTCTCTAGATGTTCGGCGAGGATGTCTGCGCGGTCCTGCGCGGCCCAGCAGCGCCTCCCCGTGCGGTCGACCAACGGGTAAACGGGGGCGCGCGCGTTCGTGAGCTGTCGGGTCAGCCGGAATAGGTCCGCGGAGTTGCCGGTGACGGAGTCGATATGCGTCTCCCAGCAGTCTCCGCGCCACGTTTTGACTAACCCCGACAGCTTTTCGGTAATTGTATTTAATTCGGTCTTCACCCTCGGGCAGCGACTGTGCGCCCACAAACGGCGCAGATTGCGCTTGTGTGAGCGCAACGCTTGCAGGGAGGGCGGCAAATCGTCTCGGCGGTGTCGACGGGGACTAGTGGGCGTGGTCGTAGCGGCCTCTTTGGCCGCAGTCATGGCATCGGCCAATCGGTGGGCCGCAGTCTCGACGTCCGTTTCATTGGTTATCGGGCCGACCAATGAGAAGCCCGATAGTGCTGTCGTGTAGGCGGCCCAGTCTATCTTTGGCATTTGGGGGCGTGGCGG
Source organism: Scoparia ambigualis (assembly GCA_963921215.1). Taxonomy (NCBI): domain Eukaryota; kingdom Metazoa; phylum Arthropoda; class Insecta; order Lepidoptera; family Crambidae; genus Scoparia; species Scoparia ambigualis. Next base: position 31,523,769 of record OY992513.1, on the reverse strand, counting down.
CGTACTGGTGCCCACTCCTATAGTAATCAAGATGGGGAGGTGCTGTGTGTCCATGTCGTACAGCACCTCCACACTCATAGGATGGGCGATGTTCTTGTGGAGCACAATGTCCAATACGTCTGCCCGGTGACTCGCGTTGTTGGGTATGTGAGTGGGGCTATCCGGCCCTGCGACCTCGATGTTTCGGCCTTCTGCGGCGTTGTGTAGGTGGTTGCCCGCTACGTTCGTAGAGTGCGAGCCCCACGCCGGGTGTTTGGCATTAAAATCGCCGGCCACTATTGTCGGCGTCGCATCGGCGAACAGCGGCGACAAGTCGTCTGCGACTAACGGCGATCTTGGGGGACGGTAGGCGGCGTGTACGTTGAGATCGGTGCCCGCGATGTTTAGACGGACACCGATCGTACGAGTGGTTGTGTATGTGGGCGGTTGAATGGCGTCATGTATGACATCTTGTCTTACCAAGACCGCCACTCCTCTGTATGCCCGGCCTTGTGCGGTTAGCTCGTCCCGGCGGTATACGTGGTAATTGGGGAGCTGAAGTGGCTGCGAAGCGCGCAACCAGGTCTCACCCAGGAGGACAATGTGGATGTCCTGCGACTGGGCGAGAAGGCGCAGCTCGTTTACCCTACCACTAATACCGCCCGGGTTCCAGTAGATTATCCTTAACTGGCCCTCCGTAAAGCCTTAAGTACGGCAGTCAAAGATATAATTACGGGTAACCACCCTGTCTCTTTGCGCTCGATCATCTCGCAGACGACGTCGAGCATACCGGCGACATGTAGTAGGCCGCTCTCGACGTCATCCGCGAAAGCGTGGTACGCCGATGGATGGGTGGCTAAGTGTGACGTGTGTGAGGGCGCGTCTAGGCGCCTGGGGGGCGCTTGAGAGCGCGCCGGGGGCGCATGTGTGCGCGCTGGGGGCGCCTCCTCGCGCTCAGGCGTACCAACATAATGCTCCGGCAGCGGCTCATAGCGCGGAGGTGACGTTTCTAGTATTGAGACGTCGGATGCGGGGGCCACAAGTGAGTCAGTGGGGGGCGGGGCCGGCACGTCTATGTGCGTGCTCGGCTCGGATGAGAAGAAGGCCAGCGGACGGATGTCCGTCGCTCGGCCCGGGCGCAACCGTGGGCGCGGCTGCGGTTGAGTGCCGCGGGGGGCCCGCGGAAGGGGCGGGCGCGGGTGCGCCTGCGGGGGCGCCGTCTGAGGGCGCGCATTCGCGGCTGCGGGGGCGGGAGTGGAGGCCGCCGTCGGGCCCTGCCCGTGACGGCGTCCGCGGCGACGGCGACGCCTCGCCTTTGGGGGCGCGTCGCGGTTAGGGGGCGGGTTGGCCGGGGGCGCCAGGGTTGCCCCCGGGCAGGTCTCCGGCATATCGGCCGATGGTGGTGCGGGCGGCGCGGCGTTGCGCGCCCGCGTCGGCTGTATCGGTTTGTTAGGGTAGGGAGGGGGCACTTTCATGCCCCTAGCGCGTCAAGAATGTGTTATCTATCAGGTAAGTACTTTTGACGGTTAATTAGTATGGACGTACGAATCCAAAACATTTATGATTTTGAGAAAATTAAATGTACTTAAATGTAAAGAGTCGTCTGAGTATTGTTCATGAATTGAAAGGCTTGTCATACGAAACGCACTGAGAAATGTCTTACTTCGCATAGCATTTCTACTTTGCTTAGACCGCGATTTTCTAAGCGACACATAGACGCTGTGATTGCTGTCTCTTTCCGATTCTATGAATATTTATTTATTTTTTATTTTAATCTTTATTGCACAAAGAAAACAAAATGTACAAAAGGCGGACTTAATGCCAAGTGGCATTCTCTACCAGTCAACCTTAGGGCTAGGCAGAAAGAGTTGTAGGCGGTGCAATTCAAAATATGAAAGAGACAGAGTCAATTCTCAGCACTGCGGCAGCCGCTACTGCCAAGGCTTTAACTTAGAGAATCGCACTGCTGAACAATAACTAAAGCAGTATTGTTCTGAGGCTTAGACAAGTAAATGTTTGTGAATACGGGTTTCATTCAGCACTGAACTAAACTCACCCGTTTACACGCAGTAAAAATAACAAAACAGAAAAATCTTTCACTATGTGAGTTTTCATTGTAACTTTTATGTCGGCTCTAAAAAAACAGAAAATAATAATGTTAATTATTCGAACAGTGATAAAAAAAAGACTTAACTAATTTAAAAATATTGCTAGTTTTCTTAACTCAAAGTCTAATTTACGAGCCCTAAAAAGTATGGGCGGTATTAACATAATGGCGGTATTGATACTAGGAGTCACTCCTGGTATGGGCGGAGTCACAAGAAAGCGTGCGCGTGCGTCTTTCTTCTTAATGGGTTCTGTAGCTCATTTTATTTTTCTAACCGCTTTGGTTGACCCGGTATAAATGTAAGCATTCCTGAAATCCTAACTAGTGTGATACAACATAGTTAAACTTTACTAACTAACTAAGTTTAACTATGTTGTATCACACATAGTTTCAATACATAACACATTCGTTGTTGTTTACAATAATAATGTTCATAAGAATAACATTTTTAAACATCTGTGACATACGTACTAAATAAAACTTACGTGTGATGGAATATTTTATCACTAATTGACTAAATTAATAGACGCGTTTTACCTGAAATAAAACGCATATTAAACTACTTACCTTATTAGAAGCTTTATTATAATGAGATAGGCGTATCCGCTTCCGTTGCATTTTGCATCTCTTTTTATCCTATACTGCTATCCCTTTCGCACATCCTTCCTTTTCGCCAGCCGAGGTGGGAGTAGCGCTCTTGGTAGGCAGCGCACCCTTGTTCATCATTGAGTCGAAATATCACCAGGCAGCAATAAGAACTAAGCTTCTAATAAGGTAAGTAGTTTAATATGCGTTTTATTTCAGGTAAAACGCGTCTATTAAACCACTTGACCGTTATTAGAAGCTTTATTATAATGAGACCTGTTTGTTATAGCCTGGTGAAAAGCTAAATACCTAAATTCAAGGTAAAGGTAATGTGCGAAAAATAAATAAATAAACAAATTGGAAAGAAAATGTTGCAGGTAATACTATTAAGAATCAAACATTTTCTTTATAATATTTATCAATTTTAATCACAAAACAAATATAACAAAAAGTTTTATGTGCGCTAAATGGTCAATACATTAGAACTGTAAATCATCCCAAAAACAAAAAGCTTTAATGATAATGAATCATTTAATCTTAGAGCATTCTAAAAATTGAACAAACTAGAATAATGTATTTAAAATACATTATTTATTTATATTGGGTTAAAAAGGGAAGTTATAGAAGGATGTTCGGCTCTGGTTACCAACACTTCTCGACGGTAGTGATTTTGGAAAGTTTTTACAGATTTCCAGTTTCCCCTAGCCAAAATGTCATCAATAGGAAAGTTATTAATCCAGTTACTAGATGCGACTGCGGAACGTACACTTCCTGGTGTCGCCGTAATGCCAGCCTGAACCATTAGCGATTTGATCCACCCTGCTATTACTGTACGGGATGCAGGTGATGGTGACCCACGCAAGGTTACAAATAAGTTAGCTGATCCAGATTTACAACGCCTTTCATTTAAGACTGATATCGTTCTTTGAATCCAATATAAAGGGTCTAAGTTTTGTTTTTGTGTGTTGCGCATCAGCTTCCAACCAGATTGCCTATATTCACTACAATCTGTCTTTGAACCAAATTGGGGCCAAAAAATAATGAAATCGTCTTTTAAAATGAAATGATCTTTATCCACACTCAAAAGGGTAAGGTCGTGAATTCTGCGACCTGAGCAAAGGGCTAACAGAGACGCTGTATGACGAACCGTTTGGAAAACATTATTTTCATTTACAGTCATATTACTCAAGTATGCCGTTAGTATGTTAATGTCCCAAATAGGTGGTTTCAAAGCTTTAGGGTTTTTCAAGGATATAGACTTTAAAATATGTTTCACTAACACGTCTTCACTTAATTTACCAGACAACTCTGTATTACAGAGCGTGGAAACCACAGATTTATGAAGGAGAATTGTGTTATAAGATAGATTATATTTTAAAAACAAGTCTGCAAGAAATTTTGCTAGATCCGACCCTTTTGGATTTATGGGATTTACCTTATGTTGATTTGCCCAAGATTTCCAACGATTCCAAGCTACATTATATGTCTTCCATGTAGACGGTCGCCAGGAAGCTCTGAGCAATTCTATTTGGTTTGGATTCCATGAATTTATAGTGTCTGTCCACCCCCACATTTCCAGATCTCTAGAACCATGTCTTGAATTTTTGGAGGTGGTAGACCCGTTGTCGTATCGATCAGGAATCGACTCAGCTTCGTCAGGGTGAACGGGGCTGCTATGGCTCGAGACTTCAAGTCTGCTCTCCAAAATACTTTCTCCCAACGAGGGACTACAACCAGATACTGTCCTGTCGCCTGATTGAGATGCATCAGTACCTTGGGAACGAGAAAAGGTGGAGGAAATATCCATGCGAGCGGGAAATTCCAGTTCACACTGAATGCGTCGTGAATCATTGCCTCGTGATCGTTGAGATCCAGAGTTGCGTAGTTGGTCACAACTCGAGCTGTTCTGGAGGCAAACAAGTCGATCACTGGGATACCCATCTTTGCAAAAACCATCTCTGTACATTTCGGAAGTAAATGCCATTCCGGCTGACGACGGTGTCTGGACAAGCAATCCGCCTGGCTGTTGAACTTGCCAGGAATGTGCTGAATTTTTGGATGAATCTGATAATCGTCTAGAACGCAAAAAATTGCCCATGCTAGGTCCATGAGGGCTTGGGATTTGGTCCCCCCTTCGTTGCGAAGGTACGCTACTGCAGTCCGGTTGTCGCACTGAATTAATATTGTGCTTTGTGCCATTTTCTGCGCATGGAACTCGAGAGTTTTGTAAATTGCAAGCATTTCTTTCTGGTTGCAATGCAGAAGTCTTTCCGCTGGACTCCAGGTGCCAGATATTGTAAGATTGTCCAATTGAGCCCCCCACGCTATGTCGGAAGCATCGGTAGCCAGATAATGTGTTGGTGGAGGCATGTGTATACGTGTAGTTTGGTAACAATTCTGAAACCACCAGCGCATTTCCTCTATAACCTGACAAGGGAGGCTGTATTTTGTCTTGCTTAGATTTTTGGGCATCGAATTTAGGAACTTTAGAGACGCTCGATGATTTAGCTTTCCCCTGGGAACTGCAAAGCTCGCAAAATTCAACAAACCTACTAGGCTTTGAAGTTCCTTCAGCGATATCTTGCCGGTATATAAAGTCTGAGCGACTTTTTTGACGACAATCGCAGATTTTTCTGGTCTTAGGTATTTCTGATTTTCCCAGGGGTCCCAGACTATTCCGAGATATGTGATACATTTTTGTGGCACAAGAACAGATTTCTCGTAATTCACTTGGAATCCGAGATATTCTAGAGTTTCCAACAACATGTTTACATGACAGAGCAAGATGTTCGGATCTTGGCATGCCAGGAGGTAGTCGTCGAGGTAAACAATAATCCTCACACCTTTGTCCCGAAGAGTTTGTGCAATCCAATTCGTTAGACAAGCGAAACTGTGCTGTACGCTGCTGTACTTAGACCGAAAGGGAGACAGGTCATTTCGAGCAATTTTTCTTTGTAAACAAGACGCAGGAACCGCCTGTGAGATTGTGCTATTGGCAGATTGAAATAAGCCTGTGATAAGTCCACCTTGCACATCCAGTCGTGGGGCTGGAGGAAGTCCGGGACACGGTACATATTTATAAGCCGAAAACGGTATGTTAGCACGTATCGATTTAGCAGTTTCAAGTTGAAAACGGGACGACTCGAGCCGTCGCTCTTTGGAACCAGAAACAGGGGTGAAATAAAACTCGGAGAGGGATTCGCCACTCTTAGAACACCTTGCTGTTTCAATTGCCGAACAACCAATGTCATTTCTTTTGATACTAACGTGCGACGAAGACAGCCTTTTAAGTCTGGTGTTTTCAGTGGTGGTTTTCGCAGGAAGGGTATGCGATACCCTGTTATTATTCGCAGGATATGATCCGGCGCCCCCATTTTTATCCAATGATCTACCACCTGTGCTAATCGTCCGGCCTGGAAAGTATTCCAGTCATTGTCTTTGTCTTTTACCGCCCCTATTGCCTGATGGCGAATAGGAACGCTTCTGGCCTCTTTGTGCCGCTTGTCTCGGACCTGATCTGCGAGATCGAAAGGACGTGCCTCTATTATTGGCATTATGATTAGGCTGCTGATGACCAGTATTATAATGCATGTGCCCTTTAGTAGGGCTATGTGATCGACCAACGCCCTGCGAGGGCTGGGTATAGTGGCAGCTAGTAGATGCACGGAGCGCCATATTACAGTATTGCTCGGAAGTGCCATGCGGTGGTACCTTTAGACGGGCGTGCCCCTGCGAGTGGAGCCGTATAGCATTAGTGGATTTTGCTCGCGAAGCATTTCCGCTGCTAGACTGATTAACAGGCCAAAAAACTTTCCTTAACCCTCCTGCACTCTCTAAGGCAGCTGTGAGAGCCTCTTGTTCAAAAAGGTGAGTATTCGATGGGGGGATTTTATTTAATTTATATTTAATCAGTGGGTCGCGAACACACTTGAGAATCCCATCCCTTCTCATCTCTACAGTTTCAGCTCTGTGACCGCAAGTCATTTGTAAAAGGTCAGTGGATACTCTATGAAAATCGCCTTTTAGGAAAAAGTCCTCTAACTTTTCATCAAGATTATTAAGTGATGCGTCAGAAGATTTTGACCAAGCTAATAGGTTTCGACAACTATTAAGGAAAACTTCTTTTTGCTTTAAGATGCCAAATGTAATCGCAGCATAGGATTTATCAGAGTGTAATAAGTGGCGAATTTTATCATATGTCTTAACCTCCTCGTTAGTTTCGAGTTCTATAAACCCAGGCGAAAGATTGTAAAGTTTTTGCGTCTCAAAATAACGAACATCCGACCATGACCTGTTTCCGAAACGTTGAACTTCGTCTAGCACATTTAAAAATTCTTGAGGAGTTGAGGGTACCGGAGGATCTTTAGTTTTCGTTTCAAAATTAAAATTTAAATTAATGGGTAAAGCATCTAGATCTGGATTAGGGTTAGACGATGGTATAGAAACCTGAGGGGCATAGTAATCATTGTAAAGTTCACGACTAGCATCAGATATAAAAGATTCATTATCATTATCACACCGTTTGTTCTCGTTACTAACGACATTTTTTCGTAATTCACTCACTTCTTTCATCAATTTCTCTAAAAGATGACGCTCTCGCTTTTGCTTTTTAGAACGACGATGACGAGATGACCTCTTTTTCTTTTTTCTCGAATCTCGCGAAGATTCGGAAGAGCTGGATGATGAAGATGTACTATCAGTATTGCTATCGGACGACTTAACTTTATCACGTTTTCGTGATTTTTCACCGGAGGTAGTCGCGGTGGGTTCAATTAAAACCTCGCTATCCTTATCCATAGTAATATTGAAACTAAGGAATTTCACTGTCCTACGAGGAAAAAACAATATAAAACAGTTTTAAGTTCTATACAAAATAGAAGTTACGTAACACTAAATCGCAATGCCCACTAAATCGCAATGCAATTATCTGACGGTAGCAGTAAAAATGTTTAAAAAGAGATTTAAATCACCAATAATGAAATAAATTCTACGAACGGTAACACCGTTACAAGCAAAATTACAATTTGTGCAACTTACGTGATGTTACAGCAATGTTCAAAAGTACCACTTTTAGCAATTAGGTAGTATCTTGTACCTAGATTAAAGTAACAGCACTTTTAGAGCACAAGTTAGCTCAACGGAAAATTTCACGCCAATGATGAACAAGGGTGCGCTGCCTACCAAGAGCGCTACTCCCACCTCGGCTGGCGAAAAGGAAGGATGTGCGAAAGGGATAGCAGTATAGGATAAAAAGAGATGCAAAATGCAACGGAAGCGGATACGCCTATCTCATTATAATAAAGCTTCTAATAACGGTCAAGTGGTTTAATAGCAACAAACCTAAAAATAATACGCAGCGCTTAAGTCAGTTTACACTTTGGTAGTATTTTGTGACGAATTGATGAATAACTTAACTAATTTAAAAATATTGCTGGTTTTCGTAACTTAAGTCTAAATTTTGAACCCTAAAAACTACTAGGGTTATGGGCGGTGTTAACTTCTAGAACCCCAAGCGGTCGCATGAGACCGCAGTTGATAGTGGGGGCATTACTGTGCCTTTGTGGGAGCGGGCAAATTACATTTTCCGAATTCTAAGTACCAGGAGTAGGCGGCACACCCCACAATAGCAACGCCCAACGGTACGGTAGGTTAGTTTGCATGTTTGTCTACAATTTTTTCGCAGTTGTTTGTGAAAGCTTGCAGAGTGCATACCTACTTTTAGTTATTTTTTTGCTGTTTGGTTTCGATTCGACTACCTATTAAATTAATATGGCATTTCTAAGTAATCAGGAGTATTACGAAATTATTCTGTGTGTCGGAGCAGCTAATGGCAGTCTCCGTGGTGATCGTGACCTGTACCGCGAGAGATTCATCGACGGCAGACCAGAAGCTGAGCAGCGACGCTTGCCATCGGCGGATTGCTTTCGACGAATGGTTTTGCGTCTCCAGCAGACTGGATTCTTTCGTGCGACGAGTCCGGAGGTCCAGCCAAATATGCGGGACCCGGGTTTTGAGGAGACTGTGTTGGAGCCACTTTTGTAAACTGTTTATTGTGAAGTGCAGTGGACTACACGTGCTTCGCTTTACCTCTCAAGCCCCAAGCGGCAAGAAGTGAATCTTTGTGTGCTGTTTTTATCAGATTTATCTAATGTAAGTAGGTACTGTTGTTTATTAGAAAATTATTATTCTGACTAATGATCAGTAAGTAGGTAAGAAGTTGTAAGAAATACATCGAAATACGAGTAAAATAATACGTGGTGTAATCCGTTAGCATTTTTTCAATTTCCGAGTGAATTGTAACAATATTTGTTTTGTTTACTGTTACATGATAACTTTGTTTTTTTTAATGTTTTAAACATTTTTTGACATTTCGATTCCAAGACTGAGAGGTTTTGATTTAAGTTATTTCAAAAATAAGTCATTGTAATCAAGGACCTAGGGTACCTAGTTCTAAGTAGGCGTAGCTACCTTTAGGCCGAGTCCTGAGTCACGGGCGCATCGCGGAGGTGGATTGCGGAGCGTAGAAATAAAGTAGGTATGTAAGCGCCCGCTTGCAGTTCGGACAGGTTCTTACATATCGAGTAGGTATTTGTTTCGTGCGCGGCGGATTCCGCCTGCGCGATGCGCCGTGACTTAGGACTCTGGCTAAAGGTGGCCACTGACAATCACTTTTTCCCATCAGTTGAACTGACGTCAGTCCAAAATTTGATCGTGAATGTCGTTAAAAAAAATTGATTGTATCACCTCAGTTCGATTCGAACTTCTCTAATGAATATTGATCCTTAATGCCGAATACTAAAATTCAAAATTGATTGTACCGGCCGGTCGAGAACTGACGAGCCGGAGTGTCGCCAGTGAGTGGGAAATCTTTTTGGCGTAAAACCATTTGGAGTGATGCCATAGTTTTACGCCAGGACTGACGCGCAAAACTGATCGTCAGTGGCCAGCTTAAGAGTAGTACGATTATCTATTTTGTGACTACACCTCAAAGTGCTTCGCTTTAGTTGTATTGAGGTATTTCAAAAATAAGTCATTTTAATTTAAGACCTATTTAGGTACCTAGCTACTCGTAGGTAAACGTACCTATCTACTTTAGAGTCAAAACAATGTGACTGTAAAATGATAATATTTTTATTACTTTGATAATAATTAGGTACTTAGGTAGGTAGGTACCTACTTAATACAAATTATTAAATCACGAAAGTAAAATAGCTGCCTACTTATCTGTCTTAACAAATCCAACAAAAAATGCCGCCAAGCGACTGCCGACAAACAACCCAGGCGGTTTGTGTCAAAGGTGCCGCCATGGTCAAAGGTTTTTGATTTTCGCCGCCCGCCACCGTCACAGTAAAACCTCTTGTTTGTAAAACTGTGCACCTGGTAGGAGGCGGGGGCGTGGCGCGGCCATACTAGGGCACGCAGTTTTATAGTCAGGAGGTGCACTATAGGCAGTTATCATACAGAGTTCATGACCCTGCTAGTGATGGGTTTAGTTTGTTCTGATTTTAAATTAACTACAGATTAACTTTGTTTGTAAATGCAAAAACAAATTAAATTGAGCTTATCTTACTAGGGTATTTATAGAAAGGGTCTACACTTGAGATAATTTGAAACACTGGATTAAGGCTGGCCCCGCTTGATACACGCTGTATAGTCTCTATATAAAAAAATTATGGAAATCGTCATTATACCTAGACCGGATATAAACAGGAAGTAATACGGAAGTAGCTTGACACATGCGGCCATTTTGAAAAAAAAATGGCGACCGGCCTCCAGGAGGCCCCTTGACACACAAGGGGTTAACTGAGTTATTGCGATTTTTAACTTTCTATAGTGGATTTTAAATCGCAATAACTCAGCCAAATAAACCTTTTTTAAAAATGTTATCAACAAACTATTTAGATCCCTGTATTTTACTTCAGCATGCAAAGTTTTATTAAAAATGACTTATTGGTATTTAAAAATGTTGACTTGAAAAATTGTACGGGAAACCGAAATGCGCAAACCCTCTTATCTGTCGGAACACAGCAATGCTATAAAGATCGTTATTATTACTATATAGCTGGAGCCTGTTTGTGCTTGGATCAGTAGTGCCCCCGCTTCACTATGTGTCCCACACAAGTAGGTCCTACAAAATAGAAGCTATACTTCTTGGCGGTAAAATAAAGCTTCATGTCTTCTTTGTTTTCTTTAAAAAAAAGTGTTTTTTACGAATATTAATGTGAAATAATGGTGGTTTAATTACCGTCAAGTGTTCATGATCGTGCATGAGTGTTGGCAAATAAAACAAAATAGTGCTACATCACTTTTCAAATTGTCTCAAAAATCTTTAATGAAATTCAAGTTGTTGGGGGGAATATCATTTACTATTAAAAGTTCATATTATCACTCATTATCATCTCTCACTTGCCACTGGCTAAATGGGCTGAGAGCACTATGCCATTGTCCACGCACAGACGGCGTGCAACACTGCGCGGGGCGCGGGTTCGAGCCTACGCCGCGCATTACCTTATATGGTCATTTTTCGATGCCGGCCACCGCGTGAATCATCAAGCCCCCCCTGCCACTGCGTCCTAGCCGAGCACTACTCCGATGGGCCGCTTCCCTCCAAACCACACCACCGAACAGTTCTTACTCTCGATAAATCAATTATTATTGTAATAATATTCACTTTGCATTATAATACAGTCCGCTTAAATCCGAAGTTAGTTTCATTGACCAACTCCCGAAACAGTCATTATTAGTAAGAAAAAAACGGTGATGAACTCTAGTTCAATCCGAATGTCGTGCAAAACTGAAACACTTACTTACTCGACGACTAAAACTGAAACTTACTGTATCGAGTGCTTGTGAGCTAACTACACTGATGACATTTTAACCGCTTTTGTGATTTTTCTGACCACACCACAACCCAAAGGCCCAGGGTTCGTAATCCTATGGAGGGGTACTTTTATTTATTTATACACAAGATTATTTTGACTTACTTTTTATCCTCACAGGGGCGTGTCTCTAGAAAGCCAGCTGGCCCTAGGCTCGTGGCTGTGCGAATACGTCCGCTCCCGGCCCGGCGAGCCCGACGAGTGGTGTTGGAAGGTGCTCTGCCGCCTGCGAGTGCACAGTACTTGCTGGGGCCTGAGTGGTGACGCGCCGCCGCCGGAGCCCCAGCCTGAAGACATCTTCTCGAAGGCCTACGCTTTGGCTGCTAGCTCTTGGGGACACTGTATACCTTTGGTGAGTATGTTTTGTTGGCATTAACAGCTCAGTTAAATCTGTGGCTTAAGTTGACTCAATCTATTTAGCGACAGATCCATGTTGAACAGTTAGGTTCGTCTTCAGTTGCCATAGTTACAGAACTGACACTTCTGCGCTAGAACACCAATCATCATCAGCCTGTTAACATCCCACTGCTGGGAATAGGTCACCCACGTGGACAATAACACGTTAAGATAACCCAACACGCTGGCCCAATGCAGGTTGGTGGGTTTTAACGCCTGCCATATTACGACAACAACCAGGACCAACGGCTCAACGTGCCTTCCGAAGCACGGAGGAGTTCGAAATGTTTTCCATTTGGTCACCCATCCAGCATTGCGACAGTTGATTAACGGGCAATATCGCAAGCCGAACGCACCAGCCGCAGCGCCATCGGAGCTCCACGATAGCGCGGAACACCGATGCATTGTAAATATACGCACGCACTTACCATGTGCCAAAATAATTTAGTTGATCTCTACTCATCTAAAGAGTTGAGTTAAAGTAATTAGGTTGTTATTACAGAACATTTTCACTCGTTTTTGCTGGTTGAAAATGCACTTTATTGCTTCGTGTCAAGAGTCGCTATTTACTCAAATGTTTTTGCGTAACTTACCTCTGTATGTATGTTACTTTGTGTTTGTCCATTTGTTGTTAAGAGGGTTTACGCATTTCGGTTTTCCATACAAACTTCCAAGTCGAAATTAATAAAAACCGATAAGCCAATTTTGATGAAACTTTGCATGCTAAAGTAAAACACAGGGATCTAAGTAGTTTGTTGAAAACATTTTTAAAAAACGTTTTTGTAGCTGAGATAATGCGATTTAAACTCCACTATAGAAAGTTAAAAATCGCAATAACTCAGTTAAATATACATTTTTTTTAATGTTTTTAACAAACAATTTAGATCCCTGTGTATTACTGCAGCGTGCAAAGTTTCGTCAAAATTGGCTATTTGGTTTTTAAAAATTCGACTTGGAAGTTTGTATGGGAAACCGAATGGCGTAAACCCTCTTAATATGGTGTACAATAAAGAATATTTTATTTTATCTTATCTTACCTCCTGTTATAGTACTACAGTACTAAGCTACTAACGCCCGAAATTAATTACGTATCTAGAACCTTCTAACCTACTAAATTCAGATTTTTTACTGAAGTGTACAAATTATGTAAAATTTCTCACTCTGATAGGCTTAAAAATACATAATAATACATACATATACTCACGACTTTTATCCCCGAAGGGTTAGTCAGAGACTAGGCAATGAGGACAGCAAAAGCAGTCCTATACCATAGCCCACTTTGCACCAAATAGCGACTGCACATGTGCTCAGCGTGACAGGTGGTGAGTCCATCGCCACTCTAAGCTGTTGGATGTATGTGCAGTCCTTAGTCCGTTAGTCGCCTTTTACGACACCCAAGGGAAGAGAGGGGTTGGTAGTATTTTTTCACCGCTACGCGACACAGTAAAAATATTTAAAGATACGTCAAACGGGGTTACTTTTGAATCGAGTGTAACATTGATCACAGCTCCAGATCCCTGAAGTAATTTTCTATTATGTCAGCTTACAGTATGATTACCAATATGGCTATCATACTAGAGAATCCCAGAACGAATTATACCAATTTGCAGCTACTTAAGAGGCCTATTACATCTCGACTGTGATTTTTTCGTAAAATGGCCAATTTTGGCGTTATGGATCTCAGAAACAAAAATACATTAACAATTATTATTTATTGAATAGTGTAGAATAGCTATTGGAATAGTGCGTAGCGGCCTCGGAATTTTTAGATATTATTGATTTTATATAGGAAAAAAAATCTTATTCTAAACCACAAAACTTAGAAAATCGCTATAAGTTAACTGTGAATATCTCCTATCTACGATGATATTATTGAGCAAAATTTATACCAAAGTAATAGTTACTTCATGAGGAATAAAGATTTTATAATGAATTTATTATCCTATTTCGATAAAAACGATAAATACAACTGCAAAATTACTACAAAATGCGATGCGCCGGCCGTCCGAATTCAACTTATGCTCACAGAATGGAGATTTGTAATATTGTGCACAAATTTATTATCCTATTTCGATAAAAACGATAAATACAACTGCAAAATTACTAGTGCCCATTTTCGCATTTTACGCAAAAATCACATTCGGGATGTAATAGGCCTCTTAAGGATGTATAGCTGTGATTAATGTTGCTTGATTTTAAAGTAACCCCTTTCTACCGGTACGTTATTAAGGCGCTCTTTTCCCATTTTTAACAATTTCGATTGATTGTACTGCCACTAATATGAAACATACAGTTCTAAAATTCATATATAATAATAGTTGAACATATCTAATGACAGAAACATGATTGGTAACACTTCACTCGATAGAAAAAAAATTCAAAGATGGATCTGTCAACGTTTTAAAAGAGCTGTAATTCAGATAATACATTAATAAATGACTTATTTTTTTTACCAATAGAAGAAAATTTTCATTATGTAGTGAGAATTCACTACATAATGAAAATTTTGAATAAAAAGCACTTATTTTTTATTTCGCTTGTTTTTTCATATGTAGGCAAAAAAAACCTATAAAACGCGCCGCTTCGCTGATACACCCGTCCCGTACCTTCGTACCGTCGAGAGAGCGAGAGAGAAGCGCTCGGAATACCTCGCATTAATTTCCTGCGTATAATATGTTCGTCCGTGAACGCAGATCTGCTCCAGCGGCGTGGACGCGTTGTGTGAGCTCGCTGCGGTGCGCCCGCTCGTCGCGGTGCACTGCCTCGCCCCCATCATGCTGGTACTAGCGCACTCGCCCGAGTCCGTCGCCACCACGCCCAGGTACGCCACAGCCGGCTAAACGTTCCCTAAAACATGGTTGAGCAAAGCGATGACTGATTCACATGTCATACTCGTGAACGGGTGCCGCCTGTGGAGGTTGGTCGGTTCTTGCAATCTTACTTTTATTCGTAGTAGTCTTTCTTTTTTCTTGTTTCAAAGATACTGTAAGAGGTTGTTCATTTTATTTTAAATTGAGCAATACTTTTTTTTTATTGGATGTTCTTTTGTATGTGTTGTGTTGTCTTGTAATCGTATTAATTTTTTTTTATGTTGTAATTGAAAATGTCCTATGATAGGGAGGGCATTTTCTAATTTTTATTTGACGCTGTAAAAGAAAGGGAGAAAAGAAATGCCCCTGCTGCTCCCGCCCCATAGTTAGCTTACGAACCGATGGCATAGCGACATATTCATATGTGCTCAATTATTGTAGCCTAAATTGAAACACTTCTTTATCCACTACGCATGAACACTTGGCCTTCATCTCACTTGATAGTAAGTGACGATAAGACCGAAAGGTGGAAGCGCGCTTCACCCGGAAGCCTGAACCACCGAGAAACTGGTTATCTTGTGCAGCGACCTGACCGCAACCTTCGCCAGATCGTCGGTCCACCTTATTCTGCGTCTACCGGTGAAAGTCCGCCTGGCTAGCTACCACCGTCTTATCTAAGTCTGTTGCCATAACAACGATGTTTACAGCATTGCCGTGTTCCATCAGTTTAGATGTAAGATAGCCAATTCCTCAGTGGTTGAGGATTCCGGGTGAAGCGCGCTTCCACCTTCGGCCTTATCGTCCCTTACCATCAGCGGGCCTAGTATGCGCAACACGAGCAAAATTTTCTCGACCCGTTATCTCGTGATATGTCAAAAATAGACATAATAGTTGTTTTTGTTTGTCTGTGATATTTTTGTCTACAAATCCTAACATGCAACATAATTTTATCGGGTTTTCACAACTGTAACCGAAATAGTTTGTCGTTCCCGCCATCGAAGGAAGAGAGAATATCGTCCGCGACATATCTCGTGTTGCGCATGCTAGCCCCCAGGTGAGATGAAGGTCTAACGATTACTCGTTGTAGAATAATAATAAAAAACATCACCATGTGTGTGGCCAGGTTCTCGGAGCTGTTCACGTCCCTCATGAGCGCGGGCCCGAGCCTCGTGCAGCGCGCGCTGCGCCGCGGCGGCGCGCCGCCCGCGCACGCGCTGCTGCGGCTGCTGCGGCGGCAACTGCGCCCAGATAGGTATTTATTTATTATTTATTAATACCAACAGCGGGTCTATCGGCTAAAAAATATGGTTATGGACATGGGCTTCATTTGACATTTAAAGCCCATATTTTGTCCTTATATGGGCATATTATGGGCTTCAAATGTCAAATGAAGCCATGTTCATATTCATATTTTTTTGCCGATACATGGACAACTAATATACATATTAAAAACTTAAAATAACCAATTATAGGTCCTCACAAGTAGCAACAAATTAATTTAATTAATTAACATTACAAGCGCACAAGCACAAACTCACAATAATAACAATAACACAATTAAAAAACATCAAATAAAGAACTGCTTGCTCAAAAGGCTCCTTGCATTTGTTTAACCAGTATTAAAAAGGTC
Source organism: Scoparia ambigualis (assembly GCA_963921215.1). Classification (NCBI taxonomy): domain Eukaryota; kingdom Metazoa; phylum Arthropoda; class Insecta; order Lepidoptera; family Crambidae; genus Scoparia; species Scoparia ambigualis. The sequence continues at coordinate 31,507,383 of OY992513.1, read as the reverse complement.
GATGTCAACCTCCTTGGACACTGCATTGAAATTGTTAGCCGCACATTTTGCCTAAAATTAGACGTGGCACCGGGAAGATACAAAAGCGGATGGAATCGACTTCAGGGAAGCTCTTAGGGCTCTGTGGCAATGTGGGAGACAAGCTCCAACATCCTATACATGCTGTCGAGGTAGTTCCCGGTCGACCACTTCTCGGTGATAATCGCTTGCACACGTACTACGCGCACGCTACTGTACGTACGCGCGCATGGAATGGAGCGCAAGCGAAAATTCCTCGACTGTACATGCTCTGTTACGTTGATCTCAGGTGATTGCTTAAGGCGGTCCTGGATCCGTATAAAAATGTTCTTGTACAGGCTGTCTGGTAATAGGTATTGATCCGGCGAATGGGCCACCCTGTTGAGCGCAATGAACAACACACGGCGTCACAAAAATCGCACCTATAAAAAAAATTCTTAAAAATTTTTAAAACCTTATTTAGAATCAACTAAGAGGATAGTATTGGGTATCGTTAAAAAGCTAAAGAAAAGTAGTATCCAAAAACAATTAAATTAAATTTTCTATGATTGGCATTATACAGAAAAAATAATAATATTCAAAAAGCAATAAAAATCCTTAATTACGTCTTAATTGACACATAATTTTACAACAAAATTTACAAAAATTTGCTTAAAACTAAACTTAAAATCTAATGTTACCCCCCCTTGCCCTGATGACGGCTTCCATACGGTCTCATCGACCTAACCAATTTCAGGACTTCTTCTTGAGGGATATTGGCCCATTCTTCAATAACAGAATCTTCGAGCTCCTGAAGAGACGTAGGAGCAAGATCCCTAGACCGCACCTTCTGTTTAAGATGGTCCCAGAGATGCTCTATCGGTTTCAGGTCCGGACTTCTCGCTGGCCACAGCACCTCCAGTCCGGAAGACAAGGTCGGTTTTGCTGTCAGCCGAAATGCCGCCCCAGAACATACAGGATCCGCCCCCATATTCCACAGTCTCCTGGATTCAGGCTTGGACAAAGCTTTCACTCTGTCTTTTGTACACTCTTCTGCGTCTATCGTTGCAGAAGAGGCATACTCTCGTCTCGTGAGAGTAGAGAACAGTCCTCCATTGGTCAAGAGTCCAATTTACGTGGTCACGAGCGAACTGCAAGCGGGCCCGTTTTGGACCCGAAACAGCTCTATGGGCCGCTATTTTCTTCTCCCTCAGTCTTCGTTTAACCGTAGAGACGCTCACGGTGGTTCTGCGAACTGCCTGGAGCTGCTGTTGCAACTCAACAGCATTGGAGAACCGATTTCTCAAAGAATTTGAGACGATGAACCGGTCGTCTCTCTCCGAGGTGCAGCGACGTCTACCGGTTCCATGTTTCTGGATGTAGCCACTGGTCTCTATGAACCGCTGGTATCCTCTTCGAACCGAAAAAGGGCTCAAATTCAGTCGCCGAGCGACATCATACTGCCGCATCCCTGATTGCAATAGTGCAACCACTTGGGCGGCTTCGTCAGCAGTGGTATCCATTTCCCAGGTGCTTTTTCTTTTAAAAATCTTTGCGTGTGTCCTCCTCGACGGCTGGATAGCAAATGACCCACATTGAACCTGTATCCTGTATGGGCCCTTTTATACCCAAAAAGGTAGCGCAACTAGCGCCCTTCGCGAGTAGTAAAAATTGCATTGTTTTTCAAAGTCACATTATTAGTGGTTATCAATTTTTATTATCAATAAAATGATATGTTTTTTTTTAAGTTTATTTATTGGTCTTTTGAATAACATCTATATTTGTGGGGGTATACGCGTATGTCAAGAGTTAATAACGCTTGAAAGTTATTTTTGCAGAGGTGCGATTTTTTTGACGCCGAGTGTATATGGGACTATAATCATGATGAGTTTTGTTGCTTCAGTTGCGGCGCCGTGCCCCGCGCTGCGCTGGAGAGCGTGTGGGTGGCGGCGCTGTGGCGCGAAACACCCGCGATGGCGGCGCTGCTGCACCACGCGCTGCACGCGCGCGCGCGCCGCCCGCAGCTGCTGCGGCACGCGCTGGCGCTGGCCGCAGCCACGGTAATACCAAACCACTCCTAGCTAGCTGCTGCACCGTGCTGTTATTGCTAAAGCTTGTATTAAAACTTGTATTACAAAAGTTATTGAAACACAAGAAAGGTTCCTAACAAAAAATAGTTTTCATAGATCCCGATAGATGGCGGTGTACCGTTCTTATCGCGCTATCGGAAGTTATTTTGCAGTTGCTTGTAAGCAAAAGGTACTATTGTAACTTTAACTACCCAATTAACTGGTCGTGTGTTCAGTTAGCTTTTGTTAAAATAGTGATTCTTCAAATCTGACCTTGACAACCATAGGTTGTAGACTTGTTAATTTTTAGGTAAAATTTTTAACACTGAAAAAAAGACTACAACCTCAGGCGGGAATCGAACCACGCACCTTCCGCATTCCGGGCGGCTGCCTTAACCAATTGGCTACCGAAGTCTGGTTTTCACCCGTCGAAATTTGTCAGTGCTTGATGCTTAAATGTTTTTTAGTCAACATTGCAACTCAGAGGTGAAAACTTCTAAGAGCGTGGTTCGATTCCCGCCTGAGGTTGCCGTCTTTTTTCAGTGTTAAAAATTTTACCTAAGTATATTTAAGCTTTAGTAAAATGCTTAAGTATATAAAAACATTAATTGTTAATTTTTGTTTTTTTGCGCTCAGCCCCGATATTCGGAGTCCTGACTCCGATTCCGTGGTCGTGCAATATGTATTTCGCTTCGACGTCGCCAAAGATTATGCTTCAACCATAATGTACCATTCGGACACAGGACGAAGAATCCCAGCAGTACTTACAGCACGCCATGAAGTGGTCCGCCGTCGCGCCGCTCATATGCGAGAGCGCCATAAGGGCGTGGCACACCCAGCGGGAGACGCGCACGAGCTTGTACGCGCGCTTGCTGGACGCGCTGCACGCGCAGCGCTGCGCCAAGCAGCGGATACACGTCGATAACGCGCTGAAAGTAAGATATATACATACATATAATTACGACTATTATCCCCGTAGGGTTAGTCAGAGACTAGGCAATGAGGACCGCAAAAGCAGTCCCCTGCTATAGTTCACTTTTCGTGACAGGTGGTGAGCCCATCGCCGCTCTAAGCTGTTGGATGTATGTGCAGTCTTTAGTCCGTTAGTCGCCTTTTACGACACCCAAGGGAAGAGGGGGTGGTAGTATTCTTTCACCGTTACGCGACTCGGTTATTAGATTTGTTTTAATATGTTCTGCTTGTGTGTGTGCGTGTGTGTGTGTAAATGCAGAGCCGGCAGGTCTCGAACAGAGGCAAACTCAATCTTAATACAATTCCAATGCGATTAATATGTATCGATATTGGGAAAAGTTAAGATAATTCCGGAACGCCATCTCGATAATAATTTTTTCAATCAGTGTCCACGCAATTTAATTCCAATGTGGCGCTATTGTCGCTTACAAAAGTGCCATTTGACATTTTTTAGATTTATGATTGGAAATTGATTATTGCAATTCTGTTTCAAGAGTAGCCTACCAGGTCTAACAGTGAACGTCCTTCGGATGATGATGCTGTGTGCGTGCGTGCATAAAAAAAGATGATGATACATATGAATTGACAATACAACCCCCTAGACAAGAGACAAACGCTCCATATCGATTCGTTAGCTGTTGTCAATATTAAATTAGATCAATCTAATTGGATGATTTTTAATGGCGCCCACCCTTATAAATTTTCTCCGCCAAGCTGTAAGTTTCGTGTGAGTGTGTGTCTGCCTGTGTATGTTTGCGTGTGAATGTGAATTAATTAAGTATTATATGTTTAAGCGTTAATAAAACGCTTAAATCTAAAAAAAATAATAATTACATATTGCCATAAAATAATAAAATAGTGTTTTCACAGCTCTTTTTATCAATAGTTGTATAATATCATTTTACCTAACTAACCTAGGAGTTGATTTCGAATGTCATGTAAAAATCGTTACACTGAAAAAAATAGTTATTCTATATTTATTTTAGGACAAAAATCGTTATTGTTCTTTTACGTTTTATTATATGATGCTGCAGTTATTACGTTTCGTGCCACCCCACAGTCGATAGGCGTCACCGTCAGTTCAGAACAACTGGCGATATACAGGGCAGCGGAGGCGGTGACGTCATCGGCTCCCACGCACCCCGCGCATGCGCTGCTGTGGCTTCTGCTGATGCAGCTGTACTTGCAGCCGGCGCCTTCAGATCCGTGAGTGTGGAAATATATTATATTTTGCTAGCCTTTACTGTCCCGTGACGATCATTGCTTAAGTGGGTCCTGCACGAAATTGTGAAAATTTATGTATTTTTAAGTCACTTGTACTATGCGCTGAATTAGTTAAATATATTAAAAGAAGTTATGTAGGTTAACCTGATCATTGCACAAGGGCATGGCCTTATTGAAATTCGAAACAAATTCTTTAAAAAATAACAAACAATACATAAATTTAAGGACATCTAAAAACATAATTTTTCAAAAAATTTCTTAATTTTATGTATGAAACAATAATTCTTACATAAAAATATTTGTATTGATATTCCACAGGGCACCCCCTTCTTTAAAAGTAAATATAAATTTTTAACACAAGCGCGTGATGGTTTTGCACATTTCGCAGAATAGAAACATTGCTCTAATTAAATGACTAGGTCTGAAACTTCAAAGCATAATTGATCTTATTATTAATATTAATATGATTGATTTTGCTTTGAAGTTCATTATTAAGACTTACGTCTTTTTGGGTTCGCGCGGCGCCCTCTTAAAATAAAATATACTGTCCCACTGCTAGGCAAAGTCCTCCTCCAAGTCCATCCATCTATCTCTATCCTGACTGAGCTACCTCATGGCGGTCAGTAGGAAAAATTAAACATAATTAATGAGACGTAAGCGCCTCGCTGGCCGGGTGATCAAACGCTCGGATCGATATCCGGTCCAATTCCCAGTTACACAAAATGTAATTTCGGATTTTTCAAGTCCAGAGTCTGGACTTCTATGGGACAGGAACAGCTATCAGACTTCTCATTATTGTCTATAGAACACTATCAGCTATTGATGATTTAATAAACAGGCCAGACAAGTGTACTATTTTGAATTGTTTGACAAATTTAGCTTTAAGTGTACTAATTTGAATTGAAAACTTAGCTCCTAGGAGCATCTGCCCTCCCTACCCCTCCTACAAATTTGAATACAGGAACCGTCTATGGCAACAAGCTATCTTTTTATACTGAACTATGCTGTGAGACGTTTATAATCCACCATGCCTGATATTCGTATCAGGCAGTGTAATGTACGTGCCGTGCTGCGGTCGCTCGACGTGCGGAAGGCTAGCGGGCCGGATGGTGTTCCGGCGATTGTGCTGCTCAGATGCGCGGCTGAGTTGTCTCCTGTGTTGACACGATTGTTTAGGATGTCTTACGATACCGGTATTGTGCCGGTGTCTTGGAAGGAAGCGAACATACAACCCATCCCCAAAAAAGGGGATCGCTCGGAACCAGCCAACTATCGACCCATCGCTGTAACTCTGTGCTGTGCAAGGTGTTTGAGCGGATAATTAACTCCCAGCTCATTCACTACCTAGAGGATCACTCGCTGCTCCATGATCGCCAGTATGGGTTCAGACCCGAACGATCAACGGGTGATCTTCTAGCGTACGTTACTCACGCGTGGGGTGAAGCGATGGACAAGCGTGGCGAATCTCTGGCAATTAGCCTTGATTTCGCCAAAGCTTTCGATAGAGTATGGCATCGCTCCCTTCTTTCCAAGTTGCCGGCCTTCGGTGTGCCGCCCCGTTTGTGCGCCTGGGTTGCAGACTTTTTAGAAGAGCGGAGGATTCGTGTCCTTTGTGAGGGTAGTTCCTCCGAGTTCTATAAAATCAATGCCGGAGTGCCGCAGGTTTCTGTGCTCTCACCTACTCTATTTCTTCTGCATATCAATGACATGTTGTCCTTGGGCAATATTCATTGTTATGCGGATGACAGTACGGTGCATCCTGTGGCAAAACAAGCTGATATCGTGGTGAAAAGGCAAGAACTGGTTGCCAAACTGAACCTGACTCTCGATCGTGTCTCCTAGTGTCTAGATCTGAAAATCTGGTCGAGTTTAATGCCAGAAAAACCCAGGTTTGTGCATTCTCGTCCAAGATAACTCCCTTCCTTACTCCCCTCTCTTCAGAGCTCTCCTTTACCCATTTCAGTGGACCTCAGCATTCTTGGCATGGACATCGGCCAGGAACTGAATCCAAAATGCTACATCGAGAGTGTTATTTTAACTGCCTCCCGTAAGTTGGGTATTATTTGTTCCGTCATCGATATCCGGAATCCGTGTTGAGTTTAGCCTTCTGTTTTTCGTTCGTTTCCGCCTAAGTAGACTCTCTCTTCCGCTAGGGGCGCCACCTGTTTCCTGTCTAAAGTTGTCCGTACTTCCGGCAAACTGACGCCATGTTGGCGCGCTTTTATTTCGTCATTATAGCGTCGTTTTTCGTTGCGTTCAGACGACTAAGTAATATTACGGGAAAATCTGTGACTTAATTCGTAAAATTTACCTATTTTAAAATTTAATTAAATTTGCTCTTTCTTTCGCGATGGAAAATAACAAAAGTGGTGAAGTGCAACTGCAAAATAAAAGAAAGTTAAGTCATCAGAGGGGTCATCGAATTCTAGCTGCGATGAGAGCGACGTGTCCGGTGAGTCGGGAGCGGAAAAGGAGCCTGGCCTGCCGCCTAAAAAGCGAGCACGTCATGTGAGTGATTTGAAATTGGAGTTTTTATCCCAACAAGTAAATTTTTTGACTTCTTTGATTACACAATCGCAAGTAAATGACTATAACAATTCTGGTAAAAGCGAGCCTCTCTCGACAGTTATGTCACAAGTTAAGAATGCTGATTCTGTTAATGAACTAATTTTGCAAGCAACGCCTGGCACGAGTTCGGAGAAGACTCAGCTTAATATTCCAGAATGCACAGTGGTAGTGAAAGATCCTTTATATCCAATTTCGAATGATAAACGATTAAAAACATTAGGAGAACTTCAACGTTTCAATAGTAGCGAATGGCATTCAGTCCGATTTGTTGAAGCGCAAAAGAAATATTTATCTACCCCTGGTTTTGTCGAGTTTAATATTAACGAGGAATTAAAGAGATTTGAGGCACCTAAAAATGAAGATCATCGATTATACTTTTTAGAACGTTCTTTTGCCGCAATGACTAATGTAATGCTTTATCAAAAAGAAGAGTTGCGTAATAATTTGCAACAATTAATTAACTGGTCGGGGGAAAAGGATACCGAGTTAACACCTTTATCCCTTTTTACAAAAGTTGAACAGTTGTTTGATAAAAACTCTGCTTTTATGAAAGTCAGTAATGACATTTTGCAAATAGCGTGCGGCAGAAGAGCAGACTTTATTCATTTACGTAGAGATTTACTTAAACAAATTCCTGATGAGTATTTATGTGCTGGTTTGGAAAAAAAACCCCCAAGTGCAGACGATTTATTCGACAGCAATAAACTCTGCAGTTACTTACAGAAAATAGGGGGGGCTGATAAATTAGTTTTCAGACAAAACTCTTCGAAGGTACAGTCGATGCTTAGCTGTAATTCCGCTGCTGGTCGTGGTGTCCCCAGCACTAGTGGTGGTCATAGGGGAATGGGTCCTGCAAACGATCAACTGAAAGACAAGACCTTTCGATTTCATGGCTCCCAGAAAAGAGGCAAAACCGACAAATCTAAAGGTAATAAGTTCAGAGGTTCCTACCAAAAACAGAAGCAGTGCAAGGACAAGTCGACCCGCGCCCGTTCCCCACCAAAATACAGAGATCGTCGCGCATGACTTACCGACCTTTCGAGGCGGATGTCTTTCGCAATATCGACTTACTTGGCAGAAGCAGGGTGCGACCAAAGAAATTTACAAACTTTTGGAAGCAGCTCCAGGTATTTTTGCCATCAAATGGATAGCGAAACATCTCAGAAGCCTCAAGATTCGCTGCGTGGCGTACTACGATCTACTGCTGGTAAGTCAGTCCCACGATCAGCCGCGACAACAGGTTAGAACTACAGTCACTTTACTACAACGCATGGGATGGACGGTGAACTTAGAAAATTCTGTTCTGGTTCCGATACAACGCCTAGAGTTTCTAGGCGTTACCTGGGACACACGACACAACTCCAAGTCCCTGTCGGAACCAAAGTGCCAAACGCTCCGCAGTGCACTACGAGAACAGAGAAGCAGTTGGTCCCCCAGACAGGCCCAGTCCCTAATGGGGAGATTCAATTTTGCCTTGTTCGTCATCCCGAGGGAAAGCCACCCTGTCGGACGATGCAGTTCTACAGCCGATAGCTGCCGAAAATACAACCCCACAAACAGTTCACAATACCAGTTCTAGTAGAGATGAATTGGTGGATAAGGATGGCTTTAAATTCGACACTCCTACATATGGAACCTATCACACATCTCCTCACCACGGACACATCCGATGTGGGGGGGTAGCACAACTCGGGCAGACATCTCTATCAGGTCAATGGACGAGCGAGGGAACATCAGAGCTGGCATGTCACTGCAAAGAGGCCTGATGTCCAAGAAACTTTTAGAACTGACCAGATAAGAAGGAGGCAAACGAGCAAGCGGGTCACCTGATGGAAAGTAATCACCGCCGCCCATGGACACCCGCAAAACCAGAGGAATCGCAGGCGCGTTGCCGGCCTTTAAGGAAGGAATAGGCTCGTTTCTTGAAGATCCCTAAGTCGTAACGGTCCGGAAATACCGCCGCCGAGAGCTGGTTCCACAACACTGTAGTTCGAGGCAAGAAATTTCTTGAAAAACGCACAGTAGTAGACCGCCATCCATCAAGGCCATGTGGATGGAATGACAGTCGATTGCGTGTAGTGCGGCGAAGGAAATTAGCGGCAGGGATCAAGCCGAACAATTCCTCAGAACACTCCCCATGATATATACGGTACAATATACAGAGAGACGCAACGTCTCTCCGAAGAGCCAGTGGATCGAGCCGACCTGAAATAACCACGTCGCCGACAATTCGAGCAGCTCTGCGTTGAATGCGGTCAAATGGAAGGAGTTGGTATTGGGGTGCTCCAGCCCAGAGATGGGAGCAGTATTCCATATGCGGCCTGACCTGTGCTTTATACAGTTGTAAACGGTGGGCCGGCGTGAAATACTGACCCGCTCTATTAAGCACACCCAGCTTTTTCGAAGCTAATTTAGCTTTACCTTCCAAATGACCATGAAACTGAACGTCACTCGAAATATCGACGCCAAGGATTCCAATAAACGGATTGGTATCAAGGGGAGCTCCCTCAAAGTTCAGAGGTACGACGAAGGGATGTTTTTTCGCGGTAAATGCGCAAACTTGTGTTTTGGAGGGGTTAAAGCGGACTAGGTTATGTCGGCCCCAATCCGAGACATGACTTAACATGTTCTCGGTGTCAGTCACAAGTTTATTCCGGCTCTCGATGACGCTTTCCAGAGAAATATTAGCTCGCCCGGTGTAGAGCGTATCCCCAGTACTGTCATCCGTATAGCAATGAATGCTGTTGTTATGCAGCATGTCATTGATATGCAGAAGAAACAAAGTAGGGGACAACACACACCCCTGCGGGACTCCAGCATTCACGGGCTTCATGTCTCTGCTCGATTATCTTAAAAAAACGTAAGTTTAACGGCTCAGTACTTCCCCGGGCGATACAATACAGAAGTCGATGCACTGTCACGCAGGAAGACGAGCCCATAATGGCGCTTGTTGCTGCAGGCGACGACAGCTGTGTTCCAGCGCTGGAGACAGCTAGAGGTAGATCTTTTTGCACCAACGAGAGACCCACGGGACGAAGAAGCAATATTTCACAACGCTTTTCTCCATTATTGGGACTACGAACTCGCCTGACTAATCCCTCCGCCCCAAGTGCTGAGTCACCTCAACTCGGCGCGCGGCAAGTACATACTGATGGCACCGAGGTGGGTGTTTTGGATAGCGGACCTGCAGCAGAGAGCTATTCAGAAGCCGTTTCAAATATTGAACCTGCCTCAGGCTTTGATAGACACGAAATCGGGACTACATCCGCCAGAGATTCGCATCATGTTCTTAGAGGCTTGGCTGACACGAGGTGGGCAGATGTGATTCGAGATTGGACGGAGCAAGAAAAATCACTGTTTTTAACTAGCTGGAGACAGTCAACGATTCGAACATATGTACCCGCATGGAAAAAGTGGAAAAGGTGGTGTTTTTCTAATTCTTTAGACTTTAAAAGTCCTAATCCTTCGGAAGTCGCTAGATACTTGGCCCACCTACATATCCACGAAGGTTTGGCTTACAGAACGATTTTAGTACACAAGTCAGTGATACTTTTACAAAAATGAGTGAGCAAGATGTGTCTTCAAATTTTTTAGTTAAACAGATCTTACGAGCTATATCAGTTCAAAAAGTTAAGGCATCAAAACCCCCTATTTGGGATCCAAGATCAGTTTTGGTATATTTAATTAGTAATAGTCCTGACGAAAATAACTTCTACCAGGTTTCCCAACGCGTGGCGATTTTACTTATGCTTGCATCTAGCCGTCGAGTACATGACCTTACGCTGCTAAAGATCGGGCCAGATTATCTGATAGACCAAGGTAGTTCTATTGAAATGTGGCCGGTCTTCGGGTCAAAAACGGATAACGCCGATCGCCGACAATCGGGCTGGAAAATCAGAGAACACCCGGACAAAAATCTGAATGCAGTGTATTGGATTCGTCGTTTAGTGCAAGTCTCACAACAACGTTGAAATGAAGGGAATTGGTCAGAGTTGTTCATTACTACTAGAGGTCAGTGTAAGCCTGCTACTAAGACAATTATAGGAGGGTGGATAAAGGTTATACTGCGAGAAGCTGGAGTTGAAGCATCACCTGGGTCTGTGAGGTCTGCGGTCTCTTCGTTAAACTGGTTAGAAAACTTTTCTATAGATAAGATTTAGGCTACTGGAAATTGGAGACAAGAACATACATTTAAAAATTACTACTGCAGGGCAATTATATGTAATTCAACAAGATTTGACAGCAATGTTTCTTTATCGCAATATTTTGAAGCAATATAATCGAAATACTATTAATTATAATACTGTGCGATATTACAGTTTTGATTTTCTTTATAACTTGATTACTGTAGGATTTGATTAGAAAATCGATAAATAAAGGTTTGCATATGGTAATATAATCTGTCATTACTTAAAATGACTTTTCCTTTTTACATATTTTAGCAACACATTATAGCATCATAACATTATGTACCAGGAGAAATCAAACACATCACTCAACATGGATTCCGGATATCGATGACGGAACAAATAATAGAGAGTTTTAACTACCAATAAAACTTACCTATTATTTTTCCTGAGATATCCGGAATCCAAATAATTCCTACCTGGTACAGGACGTATAATGACGAAATAAAAGCGCGCCAACATGGCGTCAGTTTGCCGGAAGTACGGGCAACTTTGGACAGGAAACAGGTGGCGCCCCTAGCGGAAGAGAGAGTCAACTTAGGCGGAAACAAACGAAAAACAGAAGGCTAAACTCAACATGGTTTCCGGATATCTCAGGAAAAATAGTAGGTAAATTTTATTGGTAGTTAAAACTCTCTATTCTCAATAAGGTGAGGCGGTTTTTCACTCCCGAGCAGCGCTGTTTGCTGTACAAAACTCAGGTGCGATCGAGTATGGAGTATTGTTCCCATCTATGGGACGGCTCCGCTAAATACCTCCTCGATGCACTTGATAGACTGCAAAGGCGACCGGTACGCATTATTGGAGATGCTGAGGTTACAGCCTCTCTTGAGGACCTCCAGCTGCGTAGAGACATTGCTTCTCTCAGTGTCTTCTACCGAAATTACTACGGAGAGTGTTCTGAAGAACTTTTTGATCTAATCCCGCCCTCTCCTTACCTGTCCCGGACTACACGTGCTGGTCTTAGGAACCACCATCATACTGTGCAGAATATCAGCACTCGTACCAAAAAATTTGGCAAGTCGTTCCTCTGTAAGACCATTCGGCTTTGGAATTCTCTGCCGGCGCATGTTTCCCAGTTCCTATAATCCCGGGTCTTTTAAACGGGGCGTGAAACGGCATTTATGCAGGCCGTCATGAATAGGTGCGCTTGTTTCCGTGCTTGTTCCACGGTGGGAGCGCTTTCATTATTTTGGACTACATCGGCTGCTTAGGCAGGACGTAGTCACTATGACGTGTCACATAAAAAAAAAATAAGCCAATGACGATACATTAAATATTTGTGTTTCCAGTCGCAACGACGCTCCTATTGTGGGACCGCTATTCTTCAGCGGCATCATAAAATCCCGCACCCTTGCGCAGCTGAAGCGACGCTTGCAAGACGACATCAAACACCACGCGACTGAAGCTGACAACTTAAAGATACAACAAGACAAGCCCAGTACCCAGACGGCACCGGTGCCACCGCAGAGGCCGAAATCAAAGTCGCCGGACTTCAATCTCACATCGCCGTTATCGATTCACGATTTGACGGGTGAATCGAGTGAGAGCGATCCCGATAGTGATCTGTCGGAGGAGGAAACGGAAGTGGTTGAGCTTGAAGGTGTGAGTGCTGCGACTGGTGACGTGGCCGATTTGTTGGCGTATCATGTTGGTGCGAAACGGTGAGTCATACATACATACATACATACATACATACATACACGACACGACACTTATTTATTTATTTATTTAATTAGGACAGCCAACAATAAAAACACTGCTACATTTACACAAAACATAACATAGAAAGGTACATTTTTAAATGTCTTATCAATTATAGGCAGCCACAGCATGCTTATTATATAAACCAGAAAATAAAAACAATAAAAAGCACGTAATACACTAAAATTATATAAACACACACATACTAAAACCATCAAACTAAATATTATAACAAACAGAACAAATAATAATAAATTGAAAAACAGTGTTTAGCTTTGAGAGTCTAATCCCAAAGCCAAGGCTTTCTTGAAACTATTTAGAGAGCTAGCAAGTATGTCGACGTCAGAATCCATAGCATTATGCAGCTTCATAAGCCTACTAGTTGGAGCATGACATACAAGATTAGTTTTTGTAGTAGGTAGTCTAAAAAGCGGGACCTTACTACGAGGATATTTTCTTGGGATATGAAAACACTAACAACTATTACCCTCAAAGAGTTTATATTATTTGGTAGATTTAGATCAATCATATTCAATTATTTTCACATCATTATCAATCGATTTAGACTTGTACTGATGCTACGTCCCTAGCCTAACTTCTACTACCCTCATCATTTTTATCCTCGATCCTATGGGGGTAAACCAATATCTCGTCGTGTCGTGTCGGCCGTCGTGTTGAGTCGAGCTCTCGTGTTCCTCATTTATCGGTCAAGTCATATCACCATCTTCCAAGTGATCGCCGCGAGTTTACTACTTTGATCACGAACTTTTGCCGTGGAAAGTCAAGGAAGGATTGAGACGCGCGTCCACTACAACCAGCACGCGGGAGCAACGTCAAACTAGGTTAGCCCCCTAAAACCCCTCTTCTTTGATCGCCCATTATTTATCTATTTTTATTTAGTTAGTCAGAGACTAAGCAATGCCTATCGGAAATGAAGTGCAATGAAAACGTCGGAGACTGATTTTTGTATGATTTTTGCTATAACATTATATTAAAAAAAAAGTATATAATCCTTTGTTATTCTTTCTAGAATGTACCAAGAATACGCTCGCTGGCTGGACGAAGGTGAGAAAACGAGGGCGCATTGTCATGACGCAGACATCGGCAGATTTATACCAGAACAGGTAAGTGGATGCTAGCTCATCCAATTTCATTCTACGCACTTACCAACTAGAACATAGTTAATGTGTATCTGATATGGGTGTATTTCTAAATCATAATCTGAGAAATAAATTTTAATAAGTTTATAAGTATTTTTTTTACCGATATTTTCCTAAATGTGTCAGTTTTATATATTGTAATTATAATTTAATGATGTATACTTTGTATAAATTTTTAGTTTGGTTTAATATTTATGTTTGTAAATGCATTTTAATGTAGGTTGTTAATATAATATTGTTAGTTCACCAAATTGTTGTGCGTAGCAGTGCGCTCTTTAGCTTTAGCTTTTTAGTTTTAGTGTAGGTATCTACGGAAGTCCAGCGTCGTGGCATTACTGAGATGCTACGACAAAATGCTGAGTAGATGCCTTTTTAGTGTCACAGAATATTGTTATTTGTAATTTTTATGTGGTGTTTTTGATGCTGAATAAATTTATTTCTATTCTATTCTATAATCACGCAGCTGATCCATCCTATTAATTGCAAAAACCCTGCTATACCTATTCGACCTAAATATACGGAACATCATTTTTATTCGTAATTACAAAGAAGCTATTATCAAACATCCTGTATAATGGGTAACTTTGACTGACATTGTCAATTCAATTCAATCTCAATCATTCAGTTTAGGCTACAATAATTGAGCACTTAAGAATGTCGCTACGCCATCGGTTCGTAAGTATATAGGGCGGGAGACCTTGTACTGCGGAAAACCGCCAACAAACTCAGCAAGGGCATTTCTTTTCTCTCTTTCTTTTACAACGTCAAATATACTGTCCATATATTATATCTGTATTATCTTTTTATTAAAACTTGCGCACTTCCTCTATCTCATTCTCAGGTTCCGCTAACCAAAGGTTGTCTGGAAGAAAGAGATTACTTTCAGCGATAAGACCGCCTTTGTACATTTATTTATTTAAACTTTTACAACATTCAATGGCAGACTTTTGGGGGTCAAAGTGGCTCGCGTCCGTAGGTTTACCCTTGAGACCCTACACGTGATCCCTGGGTGGTGCTAAATGAGTGACACTGACTTAGTGGTAGAGCCACGCTGCGTTGCAGCACGCATTGGGCCGGCTCGCCCGGCGTAATACCACCCTCTCACGAATATTCGGCGTGAAATAATGGCACTTGGTGCTGTTGTGTTTCGTCCGACCAGTGAGGGTTCCGGAGGCACCCCCCCTCCTCCCATTCCTATTCCTTCCTTAAACCTATTCCTCCCTTAAAGGCCGGCAACGCGCCTGCGATTCCTCTGGTTTTGCGGGTGTCCATGGGCAGCGGTGATTACTCTCCATCAGGTGACCCGCCTGCTCGTTTGCCTCCCTCTTTTATAAAAAAAAAAGACTTATTGCCTGAGGCATTATCTACCAGTCAACCATAGGGTGCAGAGATGACATGGTAGGTGCATTTAGGTGCGGTAATAAAAGTGGAAACGTACGTACGTAGGTGGTTTTGAATATTTTAAACATAACACCAAAATACAATATATAAAAAAATACAATGTTCTGGCAAAACTCATTCGCCTCACACTCAACCAGACTCAAAGCGGGCCCATAGACTAATACCTGGAAGTGAAACGAGCTGGAATTTGCTCTGAACTTGGGGCGATGCACCTCGTATAATAACTTATTAATTGTGAGTCTGACGTGCGCTGCTGTACTATCCTGTACGTTGATCCCACGATGAGAGGGGCGCGCGCCCCTGACGCCGTCACAAGGCCAACTCCAGGCTTCACGTGGCAAGGTCAGACTGTCACCACCCAATCATAACAATATCTTCCAAGGACCCTGCTATCAAGGTCAACCCTACTTGGGGACCACCACTAACACACCGTAATCAGATGGAACTTAAGCTCACCGTACCTTTTCAGGTTAGACCCAACGCGGTGATCGCTAAATCTTTATTTCGCGGACGCGTATCGTGGACGTCACGATTACCAGCGCGTACAAAACCCGCGATTGATTTTAGCCATTCTATGGCGGCTGGCGCTGTTGTTAAAACGATGGAAACAAATTCAGTGCATCGAACTGAGACAGACACGTTTTCTAACTCGAATTATAAGACTAAGTACCCCCTTTTTTCCGTTTGTCAATCTCAACACGTACATGACATTTGACAGTTTCTTTTTTCTCTACGGACTGGGTATATTGCAGTTTTTCCGTTTTGAAGTTCATTGCTGGTTCTAAACATACAGTATATAAAAATACAAATATATATACATTCTGTCAAAAAAGTTTCGGGAACAGATGATTTGTTTATGATTCCAAATTTAATTTTTTTTTTGTTTATTTGGCACAACTGTTATCTATTTTTGTTGCATCTGTTATTTAGATTAAATACAGTGCTGTTTTTAGTTAGTTTATATTATCTAGTGTGTATTGCGAATTTTATAATGGATAAAAACATCGAACAAAGAGTTTGTCTTAAATTTTGCGTCGCCAATTGAATTTCGTGTTCAGAGTCACTGAAAATGTTACAGAAAGCTTATGGTGAATCGACTTTATCAAATACACGTGCTTATAATGTTATTATTGTTGTTGTGCAAAGCGTTAAAAAGCAGTCGAGATGTGATGAAGATTTGCTTGGCTCTGGTAGGCCATCAACGTCTTCAACTGAAGTTAACGTCGCAAAAGTGAAGGAAATGGTGAATGAAAGTATTCATTCAAGATTGAGAGAGATAGCCGCTGAACTTTCTGTGTCTCACGCGTCGATCCGTACCATTTTAAATAATCACTTAGGTATGAAACATGTTGCCGCTCGGATAGTCCCAAAATACCTGAATTTTCTCCAAAAACTCAATCGCGTAAGAGTCGCTGAGGACATGTTAGAACGAGTCAATTCCGACCCAACATTCATGCAACGCATTGTTACTGGTGACGAGACGTGGGTTTACGAGTTTGTCATGCAAACTAGTCAACAAGCTTCGGAGTGGCGCCTTCCGACTGAACCGAAACCGAAAAAACCATAAGCAACCAAAGTAGATCAAAAGTCAAAGTCATGTTGACTGTTTTCTTTGACTATCGCGGTGTTCTGCACTCTGAATTCATGCCGGAAAGTCAAACTGCAAATAAAGAATATTATTTGAGCGTTATGCGGCGTTTAAGAGAGCAAATTCGACGAAAAAGGTTAAATTAGTGGAAAGAAAACTCTTGAATTTTGTACCACGATTATGCGCCGTCGCACAAGGCCCCATCATTGTGAACGAATTTTTGACCAAAAACTTAACAAATACCATCGAGCAACCCCCTCATTCACCAGATATGGCTCCAGCCGACTTCTTTCTTTTTCCTCAACTCAAATTGCCACTTCGTGGCACCCGTTTTCATTCGGTAGAAGACATAAATGAGAATTCGCGGCGAAAACTGAACTCAATTTTGGAAAAAGCATTAAAAAATGTTTTGATGATTGGATTATTTGTTGACGTAAGTGTATCGTTTCTGAAGAAGCATACTTTGAAGGCGATAAAATAAATTTGGAGGAATAACTAACATTTGGTCTATTATTGATCTTTTCTCGGTATTTTCTTGACAGAGTAGTACATAAATACAATACAAACATAATTTATAAATATGACGTTACTGAGATGATTCTGCCATGGATTTATCAGAGAAGAGCAAGCGTACATACTAAGTTTTAAGTATATGTCATGTGTAACCTTTCCTTGTGTATGTGCAATAAAGTTTTTATCTATCTATCTACCTATAATTGGAAAATACCCTCATAAAAGTACATTTTTCATTACAAGATGAAAAACATAAGATTATCTCTTGAATGGCACATATTGAAGGAGGACAATACTTTTTTTTTTTGGCGACGGGAAAGCGCTTGGCCTTTATCTCACCTGATAGTAAGTGACGATAAGGCCGAAGGTGGATGCGCGCTTCACCCGGAATCCCCAACCACTGAGGAACTGGCTATCTTATCTCAAACTGCCGGAACACAACAATGCTATAAACATCGTTGTTATGGCGACAGACTTAGATAAAATGGTGGTACCTAGCCAGGCGGACTTAACAGCCCTACTACCAACCAAACCCAGCACACAAAGATGTACCCCCGCTGGGAATCGAACCCGGGACCTCTGGGTCTGAAACCGGTAGCTTAGCCACTAGACCACAGAGGCGGTTAAATACCCAGCAGGTTGCAGGTTGTGGGCTGATATGATTAAGATTATCTCGTTTATTTAGGCCCTAGATGCAGCATTCGATGACGACTGGCAGCGCCGCCTCTCCACCATCTCTTCTGATTTGGATCCGCTGCCGCTGCCGCCCGATCTAAAGCCGGCGCCCCCGCCGCCGCCGCCCGCGCCCTTCCAGCTGGCTACTAAAGCCCTGCTGCGCATCAAAGGACTCTCCAGACGCAGGTAATATCATACATTTTGAGTGGTAGAGCCACGCGATTGGGCGCTCGCCCGGCGTAATACCTCTCGCAAAACATCTTTCCCCTCTCCCTAACCTCTCCCTCCCCTCTTTACAATTCCTACTCCTTCCTCAAAGATCCTACTCCTTGTTCAAGGTCGGTAACGCATCTGCTACTCGTCTGGTTTTGCGGGTGTCCATGAGCGGCGGTGATCACTTTCCATCGGGTGACCCGCCTGCTCGTTTACACATAAAATAATGAAATAAATAAGGACGGATTTGTTCTGCTCAGGAACCGCGCTTTATCCCCATGCGCTCCTGCCTGGGTAGTATTATTTGTCTTTCCAGCTGGCGACGCGAGCGCTGCTCCGTATCAGATGACTCCAGACGTAGGTAACATCAAGGCACGGGTCAGTTCTGCCCTAGCACCGTCTATTTATTACCCTAAGACAAGAATTAATATTTGTTTTTCCTTGTTTTTGAGTGTCCCATCCTAATGGTGTGACCATTGCAGCTGTTGGGTTTAGGACCCCCTTCATAAGATAGAAAAATAAAATATTGAATATGGTTTTACAAAGTTGATTTCCTATATAAAAATGCTCAGGTATGTGCTGCACTTGAAAGGACATAAGGACTTAGCTTCATGCTTAGATATAAAAGTTTTAATTTGTTATAGGGCCAGAACGGAAACAATAAAATCGCCACTGCAAGACGTCCATCATAAAGACGCCCGCGCTATGCTGGCACTCGTCGAGCGACACCTCGACGACATCGAGCAGCTCTCGCGGTGAGTCTGCAGCATTTACCATCTTTTCACCATCATCACCACCATTAACTCTGTGATGTTTTAATTAATGGCCGTGTACTAAGATATAGGTACATCATTCCGGTTTCCTGGAAGGGTAGAAAAAGACAACAGCTTTTCTTTTACTACGATCTTGACTCAGTTCTTTTGCTTCAATTACTCTCGTAACATTCTTCATAATATGAAGAATATATGCTTTTCGATTTACGGGATACGGCCGCTAGTTTTGATTGATCTTCATCATCCTTTCCAGATGTAAAACAGTACTTGGGGGAGATCAATCTATAATCCACCACGCTGGCCCAAAATGGGTTAGTTGGGATTAACGACTGCTATCCTACGATAACAACCGGGACCAACGGCTTTACGTGATTTCCAAAGAGCGTTCCTCAAGCATTTTAAAAATATATATTTTAATAGTGTCGCGTTGCGGTGAAGGAATACTACCACCCCCTCTCTTCCCTTGGGTGTCGTAAAAGGCGACTAACGCACTAAAGACTGTACATACATCCAACAGCTTAGAGCGGCGATGGGCTATACATGTCACGCTGAGCACGTGTGCAGTCGCTGTTCGGTGAAAAGTGGATTATGGCAGAGGACTGCTTTTGCGGTTCTCATTGCCTAGTCTCTGACTCACCCTTCAGGAATTATAGTCGTGGTCGTGATTATATGTATTTATATTTTTTATATTTAATTGTCATATGACAAAACGTGGAGTATATATAGCAGTGCACTGCTTTATCGGTCCTTATTGCCTATATGCTGGCAAATACTTGAAAATGCCATGGTCTGAGGGAAGGGAGACGAAATTGCGGGGGCGGGAAAAAAGAGCGCAGGCGTCGGGGCCGCGTAGTAGGAACTTCAATTGTGTGCAGAAGTTGCCCGCTGACCATGAGACTGTCACGTACTATCGCGATCTCCGTCGCTTTACCAGTCTAATGGTCAATATCCTTTGCACACCGCGTCGTCTAACTAGTACGGGCATGTACTCGCGGACGGTGCGCTTCAGACGAAAATTTCTGCAAACTGGTAAACCGAAGGTGACCCCGATAGTACATGGCATCCTTTACTTTGCTTGCTTTGCCAGTCTCTGACTGACCCTTTGGGGATATCAGTCTATTATTATGCATGTTAATGTTCACTTCCCAGTGAGTGGTGCAAGGAGTCAGACGCAGTGTCAAGACTTGACGACCAACTGTTGGAGCTGGTGAAAGGTCTCCGTGTGTCGCGGCCGCTGTGCGTGCTGCGGGCAACCTGCGCCAACCGCTGCGAGCCGTTGCAGATGGTGCCAATGGTGCATATAAATAGATGGATAGCCTTTATTGCGTCAATTTTTATACTAGCTGGACGCCAGCTGTGCGAACTGGTGTCAAGAGTGTGTATACTAGCTGGACCCCAGCTGTTGGACCTGGAGCCAAGGGTGTGTATAGTAGCTGGACGTCAGCTGTGCTAGCTGGTGCCAAGGGTGTGTATACTAGCTGGACCACAGCTGTTGGAGCTTGTACCAAGGGTGTGTATCATAGCTGGACGCCAGCTGTGCGAGCTTGTGCCAAGTCCTCCAGTTCGACTGTCCTGACTTAAGCCGGAAAGACCGCGGGGTCCCGCGATGGGTGAGCCATGATGGGAGGAGCGAAAAGATCCTGCTCGGGGAACAGGCCTTCGACGACTCTGGTGAGGAGTTCCGGCTCCAGGGCTTCCATTGGGGGGGGGCCCGCGCTGCATTTTGCCGCGTACCCCGCGCTGCATTTTTAGGGTAGGGGCGCCCTTAAGGATTCCTATCCAATTCCTCAAGGAACAATCTCCCTGTCCGCTTGCGATAGCCCGACTCTCAGCGCTGTGGTACGGGACGCGCTTCTACTCTTTTCAGGTCCATCATCCACTGACTGACCACTTCCTCCGGTCTAAATATGACGCCACTGATTTGGTCCTCAGACCCTACTCCAACACCGTCCTTCGCGGACCCTCCACCATTGATTCCAGGGGCATTTATCACCTCTGGGGCCTAGTCAACCATCCCGGAGAGACTTCGGTGACAGATTTTCACACAGAGGCCCGGGTACCTCTGTGCACCGGGCGCTAGCCGGAAAGCATCGCAAAACACATTCTAAATTCTCGGACATTTTCTTCATATGTACGGTTTTAAATTTATGGGTTTGCTATCACCAGCTTTTTACGTCTGTGCTTTATACGGGTGGCCTCCCGGGTTTGAACAGAGTTATTCCTCTTTACCACCGATTCGTCAAGACTGTCACTACCCGCGCGCCCGAGGGGATCAGAAGTGACGAGAATCGGTCTTGGAGCTGGCACAGGCTCCGTCCCCCGTCCCCCCCCCATCCCCAGGCCGCTTGATGGGTGGGCTGTTTTACCGCCCACCAATCCGTCCGACAAGGCGGGCGTCTGTCGCCGCGTGCCCCAACGACGAGACCTTTACGAAGAAAAACCCTTTACCACCCCTTTACCGCGCTCCCAGAAGGGGAACGCGGTGCGTGCCCGGCAAGTGGGCCGCATAGAGTGCAGCGCCCAGAAGGGAACACCACCCCAAGTTCGACGCCCAGAAGGGGCGCTAGGGTATCGGCATTCGCGCTAGGGTAGGGTTTTATGCCATTCGGCATAAAACCCCTTTTCCCACGCTGAACGTGGGCTGAGAGGCCTTACCCCAGGGTGCACCACGAGGAGGTTCCCAAATCCGCACCCCAAGGGTGTGTATACTAGCTGGACGCCAGTTGTGCGAGCTGGTGCCAAGGGTGTGTATACTAGCAGGACCCCAGCTGTGGCAGTAGGTAAAGGGGCTGCGTATGTCGCCGCTGCGAGCTATTGAGGTATTAGTAACTGGAACAGCTCGTCCATTCATAAAATGTGCTAATTTATTTCTAAGGTTAATGTATTGAAATAATACACTATTTACGGATTAACTCGCATTTAATTTGACTACATTACATCGTTTTTTAGTTTCCTGACGTTTCGAAACCTTTACAGGGTCCGTGGTCACAGGGAGACCTGTGATCTGTGACCACCGACCGACCACCTGGGACCTGTGCGTGTGCTAAGCTAGATGACAGCGGGCAACGGGTGGAGCGTAGAGGGC
This sequence comes from Scoparia ambigualis, assembly GCA_963921215.1. Taxonomy (NCBI): domain Eukaryota; kingdom Metazoa; phylum Arthropoda; class Insecta; order Lepidoptera; family Crambidae; genus Scoparia; species Scoparia ambigualis. The sequence continues at coordinate 31,485,254 of OY992513.1, read as the reverse complement.
TGGTCTTTGTTGTCAGGCGTTTTCAACTTAGTGCGCTTAAACTTGCTTCGCGGTGTCGTCTCTAGTTATAATCCTGTATAGTTGTAAGTACCTTACGACGGAATTATATGCGGAAGAAGTAAAATTTAGGCGCGTTATAAATCGGTCCCCTGATAAGATAAGATTGGTCCCTTGACCGGGCACTATATGCGTTCCGAAGCAAGGGTGTGTATCTGATTGTAAGTGTTGTGACACACGGTTGGATAAACATGAGCCTTCACGTACATAATACTAATTCTTATTTTTTCATTCCTTTAAGGGCCGTGAGTGGTGCATATCAACTAATGCCGAACAAGGAATTAAAGAAAACAGGTTGGTTATATAATAACCATGTTATTTTATAATTGTTGCAAAACTATTGCATACTTCCTTTAGTCGCAGGTCTGTACTGCAGAATTGACAGAATACATTTATTTTGTTATAAACTAAATTACATACATATAATCAGAACTATTATCCCCCGAAGGGTTAGTCAGAGACTAGGCAATGAGGACCGCAAAAGCAGCCCTCTGCCATAGTCCACTTTTTACCAAATAGCGACTTCACATGTGCTCAGCGTGACATGTGGTGAGCCCATCTCCGCTATATTCTGTTGGATGTATGTGCAGTCTGTAGTCCGTTAGTCGCCTTTAACGACACCCAAGGGGAGAGAGGGGGTCGTATTCTTTCACCGTTACGCGACACAGTTATAATTAAAATGAGTTGTGTGAATACTATTGGAACAATACTCACACCAACCCATCTCTTTTTTGGTGTCGTAAAAGGCGATTCACGGACTGAAGTTGTCTTCATACAACATACATCCAACATCAAACAACATTCATCCGACAGTATGAAGCGGCGGTGGTCTAACCTCCTGTGGCGGCGCCACCTACCCGCATGACGCCACACATGGCTCGACACGAAGCAAACACCTTCTTAATCGTGTCAACAGATGGCGCCACAAACGCATACCAACGACGTCGCCATACTACGACGATAAAATAGTATGGGCAACCTGCATCGCGGTAGCAAAGTTTCACCATCTCCTTCGCTATACAGGTTCTAACAAAATCAATAAGCGAACGTTTAAGGGCGGTATCTATACATCATTCTGAATACAATGACTAAAAATGGGCTCCGATTTATAGTGATTTTTCAAAGTTATGTTTTTTTTATATATATAAAAGAGGGAGGCAAACGAGCAGGCGGGTCACCTGATGGAGAGTAATCACCGCCGCCCATGGACACCCACCCGCAAAACCAGAGGAATCGCAGACGCGTTGCCGGCCTTTAAGGGAGGAATAGGTTTAAGGAACGAATAGGAATTGGGAAGAGGGGGGTGGGGAGGGGAACCTCCGGAACCCTCACTGGTCGGACGAAACACAACAGCACCAAGTACCATTATTTCACGCAGAATATTCGTGAGAGGGTGGTATTAGGCCGGGCGAGCCGGCCCAATGCGTGCTGCAACGCAGTGTGGCTCTACCACTCAGTAATTTTCTAACAAACTAAATCAATTAAAATAATGCACTTCATGAAACATGCTGTATCTTTACTAACATGCACGCAAGCGGCAATAAAACGATAGCTCAGTGTGCTCTGAGTTTAGCGTGCATGTTCGGCTATCTTTGTGTGCGTGTAGTACAGCTGTACGGGTTTGAAAGGGTGTATTTTTTGGAGAATTATGATAATGTTTTGTTGATTATCTCGGTAACGAACCTGTAGTTTTGGACCAAATTTGGTGAGCATGCTCTGTGTGATTTATAGATGCTCCCCTTAAGTGATAAGGTTTTATATTGTATGTATGTTAGTCTGTAAGGTATTTATATATGGGCCTGCGTTGCCTGAATACAAATAAATAAATAAAATAAATAAATAAAAATTAAACGTTTGCTTAATGATATTGTTAGACCCTATATAACACCTCCAACTAGCATCCGTTGGACTTGGTCCCCGAGCTATACCACCCAGCTCGGAGGAAGATCTCCCCTTCCGCTCCCCTGCACTCCCATCAGGCTGAGCTCGCGTCCAGCTGTTGTTTGGTATGCCGTGGAGCTGGAGGAGCGTGAGCTCTGCATTCGCGGTCCTCATTGCCTAGTCTCTCCTTTGTAAAACAGTGCCATCTAGCCGAATCCCGATTAAATGACTTGAAATTTAAACCGATGCATTCTCACGCGCACTGGCTGCAACACTGTTTACGGTACTAGGTGGACTGAGGGACTACTGTTAGAGAAATGTTTATAAAAGGGGCGGGTGGCTGTCCGCGGGTCTCTTTGTGGGTTACTGAGCCATACACTAAAAAAATCTGTGTTGTGCTGGTACCGGCTCATTAATAGAATTTTGGGTGTCATAAAAAGCGACTAACGGCCTAAAGACTGCATACATATCTATTAGCATAGAGCGGCGATGGCTTACCATTGTCACGCTTAGCACATGTGCTGTTTTCATTTGGTGTGCCGTGGACTATGGTAGAGTACTGCTTCTGCGGTCCTCGTTGCCTAGTCTCTGGCTAACCCCTTGGGGATAATAGTTGTAAATTGATGTATAATCTTCGTTTTTCCAATAACCTTCTTCTAGAAACTCCTCTACATCATTCCAACATTGTTTTCGACCGTTACCGCAATTCGTCTTTGGAACGCTCTTCCCCTCAAGATTCGCCAAGCTTCCAACATACTCGTACAATCTTTTAAGCGAATGACTCGCGAGCATTATTGTAATCTTAGTCTATAATATCATCAGCGCCCTTATTATTTATGTAGTTTATTATCTATAATTATATTATGTGTACTTATCATAAATAAATAAATGGTATAAATTTAGTAGGTATCTTTTTTGCGCAATCTATCTTCTTTTTCTAACTCTTTTTACTGTTTGACTGGTAGAGAATGTTTTTAGCATTAAGTCCGCCATTTGTATCTGATTTGTGCAATAAAGTATAAATAAATAAATAATAATGTGTATCCCTTAGGCGGTGTGCCCGCACGGCGCTGCGGCGGTTGGCCCGCGCGCGCCCTCACGCCGCGCGCTCCGCCGCCGCGCTGCTTGCGCTCGCCAGGTACATCACACCAATGATATTGGAATAAAAAAGGTAGATAGGCTATGTCAGTACTAAAGTGTGAGCAAGATAGCATGACAACTAGCTAAAAAGCTAAAAACAATTGGCGATTGTGTGAACACCACAGGCTACAGGCGATGCGCCACGATTCCTTTGAAGTGTGTTCGTAAACCGACAACATCCCGATTTTGCGCCACGATTGACAATTGGCTACTTGACAGTTCTCGGAAAATTACTTTAAAAATTACAAACGCTTATTTTATACCTCTTACAATATTTTTTCTCGAAAAAGCCTTATTTATTTTAAAAAAACATATGTTTCTTTATTAATTTCAATTTCGCGTGAAAACGGTTGTTCATGTGACATTTTGTACTGTGACGTCACACTTCAATAAACAAACAAAGTTTATCTAGAAACCTGACAGATAGTTTTTGTTTATTTTGTGAAATGTGACGTCACACGAAGCTCAATCATGGCCACCCGTGTTTCGGGTTTTTTTAATCCACAGATAAAAAATCGCAAATTTATTTTGTAAAAATAAAATATTTACAAATTATCATAATTAAAAAAAAACTGTTAGATAATTATTGTTAAATTATAAACTATCATATCCGACATATTTAGAATTTTATTGTTACAACTGTCAAATAGCCAATTGTCCGCCACTATATACCATTACCCCCTGTACACAATGGCGATCGCTTGAAGTGGGTCAGCATACGCCATTAGCCGGGTCCAACGGGGCGCACGGGGTCGCGCGGCAGCCTCGATGTAGTGGCTTGCGAGCATGGCCTCGCGAGGCAGACTCGAGATGCACTCCCGAAATACAGAGGCGAGCCTCGCGAGGCAGGCCGAGCCATCAGAAGTCCCCGAGAACCACCGTCCACACTGAACGCATAGCGCACGCTGAGGCACCGACAGCCGACGGCTCGACCGACCCCGACGCACGCTCGGCCGAGGAACGTGCGCCCGAGGCAGCCTGAGCTACGTCCACACCGGCCGAGGCATTGGCTCGCGAGGCTGTCTCGCGACCCGTGCTCAGCCGGTGTGGGCGCGGCTATTGTGGACTGAGGCCTTCACTACTTTTACAAACGTGCGGTACCTCAGGTGCACCGGCAGCCTGGAGCTGGCGCGTCGCGTGGCGGAGTGCGCGTGGCGCAGCGCCGGCGCCGTGAGCCAGCAGTGCGCGCCCGCCGCCGCCGCCATACACAAGCTGGTGGAGGTCATCGCCGAGGTGGGTACCTCCGGGTTCGCCAAAGACTAATTCTCCTAAGAGCTTAAATTGAGATTTAAAATTTACGATGAAACAAACAAAGCGCAAAGCGACTGCATTCTTAAAATTACGCCTAGAAGTTCGTTATCTAAACCTAAGTGAACCTGAGAGTACGCCTAGAAGCGTACATGTAGTAAACATCACACAAATCTACTCAAATCAACTCAACTCAAAAAACTTTACTTGCACTTTGTCCGATAGGTTGCTGATCGAAACTATTGACACGAATACCGTTCTCTCGAAACTCGAAACGCGCAAAAGTCCCGCCTTTTACTAAAGTTCGAAGGACCAATGTTCGGAGTCGCCGAACGAACGGAGCCGAAACTAAATTATAGACTTGATTAAAATTGATAAAATAATATATTCTTGTAAACTATGTTAACTTAAAACAATATTAAAATGATGATGACTTGATAATGAGAACGCGCGGCTATCTTGCTATATACGAACGAACTGATTGAAATGTGTAATGTGAAAAGTAAATAAATGTCTCAATGAGGCCAAAGCAAAACTGATGACTTTGACTATGACTCAATGTACGTTGCTAGCTCGTACATGGTGCATGCACACACATGTTGTAAACAAATGTTGGACAGGCATGCTATGTTATCGTGGTTGATTCTACCTATGTTTACAAACTAATTGCATTGCGTACTAGCGCTGGCTGTGGTCGGACGGCGTGACGTGCTCGCAGCTGATATCGCGCTGGTGCGGCCAATCGCCGTCCCCGCTGCAGTGCGGCGCGGCGGCACTGCTCGTGGCGCCCGCGCGCTGCCCGCAGCACGCGCAGCCGCTGCACGCCGCGCTGCTGGCGGCTAATCTGCCCATGACGGTGCTGTTCCAGGCGCTGTCCAAAGTCAGTGACATATTAATGTCCATGGTCAGTAATATAGCTGCCCCAAACAGCACGCGCAGCCGCTGCACGCCGCGCTGCTGGCGGCTAATCTGCCCATGACGGTGCTGTTCCAGGCGCTGTCCAAAGTCAGTGACATATTAATGTCCATGGTCAGTAATATAGCTGCCCCAAACAGCACGCGCAGCCGCTGCACGCCGCGCTGCTGGCGGCTAATCTGCCCATGACGGTGCTGTTCCAGGCGCTGTCCAAAGTCAGTGACATATTAATGTCCATGGTCAGTAATATAGCTGCCCCAAACAGCACGCGCAGCCGCTGCACGCCGCGCTGCTGGCGGCTAATCTGCCCATGACGGTGCTGTTCCAGGCGCTGTCCAAAGTCAGTGACATATTAATGTCCATGGTCAGTAATATAGCTGCCCCAAACAGCACGCGCAGCCGCTGCACGCCGCGCTGCTGGCGGCTAATCTGCCCATGACGGTGCTGTTCCAGGCGCTGTCCAAAGTCAGTGACATATTAATGTCCATGGTCAGTAATATAGCTGCCCCAAACAGCACGCGCAGCCGCTGCACGCCGCGCTGCTGGCGGCTAATCTGCCCATGACGGTGCTGTTCCAGGCGCTGTCCAAAGTCAGTGACATATTAATGTCCATGGTCAGTAATATAGCTGCCCCAAACAGCACGCGCAGCCGCTGCACGCCGCGCTGCTGGCGGCTAATCTGCCCATGACGGTGCTGTTCCAGGCGCTGTCCAAAGTCAGTGACATATTAATGTCCATGGTCAGTAATATAGCTGCCCCAAACAGCACGCGCAGCCGCTGCACGCCGCGCTGCTGGCGGCTAATCTGCCCATGACGGTGCTGTTCCAGGCGCTGTCCAAGGTCAGTGACATCTTAATGTCCACGGTCAGTAATATAGCTGCCCCAAACAGCACGCGCAGCCGCTGCACGCCGCGCTGCTGGCGGCTAATCTGCCCACACAGTGCTATTCCAGGCGCTATTCAAGGTCAGTGACTTATTATGCTCATGGTAATGCCCATGACGTTGCTATTCCAGGCGCTATCCAAGGTCTGTGACTTATTATGCACATGGTAAATAAGCGTAGATACAACAGTAGACAGTAGCAGCGAGCCTGCTCCGGCCTGTTATGTTCCAAACTCTATCTGAGGTCAGTGACTAAATATTACCCATGTTCAGTGACATAAGCTGCCCCAAGCAGCACGCGCCGACGCTGCATGCTGCGCTGCTAGCGGCTAATCTGCCACAGCCTGCTATTCCATGCGCTATCTAAGGTCAGTCAGTATCATAATAATATATCCAAATGACATAAGCTGCCCGCAGCACGTCGCGCTAAATAGATGGCCGCAAGCCTGCAGCTGCCCGTACTGTAGTGCGATTCTCTAAGCGCAAACATCGTTAAAGCCTTGGTAGCAGCGGCTGCAACAGCAGTGAGTACCGTGTCCGTTGGTATTTTTCTAAATAATTTTCAACGCTGTTATAGACACAGGCTCCGCACGGCTTTATGTGGCGTGATAGGAAATCATTCTTTAACATTTCTTGTAGGTATAAAATTTGTATTCTGTAAGTAAACAGCCTCAACTTTGACCACAGCCGTGACTGCAGCAAAAGATGTGACGGCTGTTACTTGTTATTGTTTTTTTACTTGGGTGTGTCTTTCAGTTCGAGCTGAACAAGTGGTCGCAGGCGGTGGGCGCTAAATCGCGCCACGACATGCTGGACTCCCTGATAGCGGCTGCCCAGCGCTGGGGGCCCACGCCTGACGAGGAACAACAACTGTTGGTTGAGGTATGGACACTGTACGGTCTACACGACGACCTACATCTTATTTGTTTAAAGTCGTCATTTTTATTACATTCAATTCAGTCTACATTCAACTCGCGACTCATCAATTAGCGTTACAATCAATTACGCAATAAAAGTTATTTTTAATCATTTCAAGTTTTATCATTCATCTCTTTTGGTGTGTTGCCATTCAACCCATAAAGACATTTAATTTTTACTTTACATATAATGTCCTACTGCTGGGCAAAAGTCCCCATCATTTCCTTCCATTTCTCTTTTACCTTAGCCAGCTCTTGACACCCCACACATGAACACTGGATGGTGCTAAATGAGTGACATGAGTGTCTGAGTAACGCTGTCTGAGTGGCAGAGTCAGGCGATTGGCCGCTTGCTCGGAATATCGGAGTAAAACAATGGCACTTGTTGCTGTTGTGTTTCGTCCGGTGCGTAAAAGTACCGGTGGGCCATCTCTCCCCCCTCCACAATTCCTGCTCCTTCCTCAAACATATCTGCCACTCCTTCTTGTTGTCCATGGGCGGCGGTGATTACTCTCCATCAGGTGACACGCCTGCGCCTTTGCCTGATTATCAAATATAATGAAGCAAAGTTAGAAAGATGGCAGGAATCCTTAAAAATTTTAATTGTAAATGGGTTCTTGATGTACCTACTAGAACACAAGGAACCAGCTCAACATGTATTGACAATTTTATAGTTAACACCGACCAATGCAAGGGCTTAGTATTGGATCGTAAACTTTCTGACCATAACATAATTAAATTAATATTCAACAATAGAGAAAACTCATGCTCGAGAGTCACTAATCGGTGTTGCATTGATAGACATTTTTCAAAAACTAATTACAATTATTTTCATTATCTATTTAATAAAGATTACCTAAAAATAAAAAAAAACAAATTGTTACTTGCGGTGACTCAAATAGTAAAATGGAGATTTTACTAGAGGCTCTCACTCATTTTTATAATATTGCTTTTCCCGAAAGAACACTGAGGCCTGGTACAAAGCAAACAAAAAATCCCACTACTACCAAAGGAATTGAAACATCGAAGGCAAACCTAATCAAAATGGAAATCTTACAGAACCATCAACCAAATAAACATAGAAAACTAAAAATAAGAAGTTATAAAAAGATTTTGAGAAAGGTTATGACTGCTGCAAAGAAACTTCAGTATAGACGTAGAGTACATGCGTCAACTAATAAGATAAAAGAATCATGGCGAATCATAAACGAACAAGTAACATACAATAAGAGAAATAAGCGGAAAACAAATATTAGTTCTATTATGCCGGCACTTCACTTGGCGTATCGTGTTCGCGTATTTGCATTATTTCACGGTCGAAGGCTCTCCCAAAATCCGAACTGGTGGTAGATTGGTTAGGTAGGTAGAGTAGGTTATGGTCTGTGCCAGCTAGATGTGCATGAAGGGTCATTTACCCCATTTGTACCAGTGGGGTGCTGCAGTTTAGGTACGTTCGGCCGGCGTGCCTCCCAGGAAGGCCGCCTAGGCGTATGACAGTAAAGGTTGCCGCTCGGCTCTCACGCTCCACGTCGCGCGTCGTCGCTTAAGGCCAGGTATTTCTCTCTCGCGGCTTCTCTCTCGCTCTCTCGATGGTACGACGGTACGGGACGGGTATAACAGCGAAGCGGCGCGTTTTATAGGTTTTATTGCCTATATTTATAGACTTTATATATAGGATTCTCTGCTAATTTATCTGCGAATTATTTGTCTTTCGTTGAGTACAAAAATTAAATGTAAAGTATCAGTATCGTATTTATATATGTGTATAGTGTGTATGAATGTATTGTATGTGTGTATATATATGTATGCATGTATATATATTATATTTTAAAATAATTTTATATCTTATTTGGTGGATTTGGATCAGTCGTATTCGGTTGCATTCGCATCACTGTCGATCGAGTTGGACTTGTGCCGATGCTGCGTCCCTAGCCTGGCTTCTGAGGGTAGCCTCGTCATTTTTTGTCCTCGGTCCTGTGGGGGTGGACCGGTGTCGCGTCGTGTCGCGTAGGCAGGCTGGATCGGAAGTGAATATGGCCGACGCGACGCGACGCGATGTTGGTTTACCCCCGTAGGATCGGGGATGGGGAGTGGTGGGGGTGGTGGGGGTTGGGTTGGGGGCGTGGCGTCGGTGCGGGTCTGGTTCGATTGATGGTGATGTGAATGTGGTTGAGTGTGATTGATCTAAATCTACCACTTATTTATTATTATTATTTTTTTTTTTTTATCGAGTGATGTTGATATCGAGTGGTGGGGGTTGGTCCGGTTTTGGAAGGGGGCTGCGGGGCGTCGTTTTTCTGTGTTTGGTGTGGGAGTTTTGGGTGCCGCGTCGGCGTGGTGTTTCCTCTTAACTCGTAATCCCTACGCGCGCGCGTAAACCCTGCGCTCCTGACGGACGTCAAATCGATATCGAGTCGGCTGTGCTTATCGGAATATGAACGCTCGGGTCACGAGATAGGTTTCAGTTTCGCGTGGGGGTCGTTGGAGGGTGAACCTTCTGTACGGTAGTAGTATTAGTTATGCTGTGCTTGTACCAAGACGAATAACGAAACAATTTTAAAACACACAAGTTTATGCTTATTAATTTTTGACGTTTTTTTATGCTTAAGTTTTTATAAAAAAAGATATTTGAATGATTAAAAATGTCAACCTTATTGGTTAGGTACTAATGTTTTCCAAAACTCATTTCAGCCGCTACTTTATTTTACTTCAATAACTCTCCAATTTATATTACTTACCACAGTATCAATACGATAATTGGAAATCATATTACACAATTCTATGACCACGGCTTATATTTCGGTTCGACGCGATTCTGTTTCGGCGTGCAGTGGTACTGGGGGTAGCAATGCGCATTTGTCTGGCACACACTATAATAGCTCGTTAGATTAGTTATTAAGTCCTAACTATAAGTTAGTTAACTGTTTTTTTATTATTATTAGTATTGACGTCAATAAGTGCCTGTAAAGGTTTACATTGAATAAATAATTTGACTTTGACTTTGTCCGAACACGGCAATGTGTGGGCAGTCTATTTGAATATATTTGCTTTATTTGCACGAATATGCCAAACAACGCAAATAGCGAATATGCGTATCCGTCCACTTGTCGGTTTTTGATAACACATCAAAGGAATCAAATAATCAAATAAGCCGTATTCAGGTAAATGTAATAAGCTTCTGCCACTGCCACGTCCATCACCGTTGCATTCAATTTGTTCGTGAACAAGCAAATATTTGAGTTGTTTGCCCATACTGTCCATGTGTGGATGGTTTGTTTGACGCCAAGTAAAGTGCCAGGTTATTTGGGCAAACACAACGATATCGCCACACGAACACGCTAAGCCAAGTGAAGTGCCGCCTTTAGAGATCATGACGGCAAATACATTACCGAACCAAAATTAGTTGCAGACGCGTTTAATATGTTTTTTCAAAATATAGCGCATAATTTATCTTCCGGCTTACAAACTGACGAAAATGAAAGTTTAGAGTATATAAATAAGCTAAATTTACCCACTATGACCATAAACTTTAAACCTGTAGACTATAAGGAACTAATGACAATTGTTATCAACATGAAACCAAAGAAAACATTGGACATATATGGCATGAGCACAGAGATGATGCGAAACCTTATTCTTAACAATGACTACCTCATGGAATTAGTTTATATAGTAATAAATTCGTGTTTAGAGGAAGGGCTATTTCCCGATGTACTAAAGGTAAGGAAAATTTTGCCATTGTTTAAAAAAGGAGAATGTTCTGAACTTGGAAACTACTGGCCCATTTGTATTCTGCCCACTTTATCTAAAATAATGGAAACTATTATAAAAAGTAGAATAGTAACATATTTTGAAGAAAATAACTTGTTTACCATGGCACAATTTGGGTTCCGTAAAGGTCGGTCAACGGAAATGGCTATCAGAAAGGTAATCTATTTCGTTCTCGAATCACTAGATACCTCACAGAAATGTGCAAGTGTTTATTGTGATCTTTCTAAAGCGTTTGACTGCTTGAGACATGACATTTTAATAATGAAGCTGAAGCATTATGGGTTCCAAGGAAAGGAAGTAAATATTTATATACCTTAAAAACCGTAGGCAAATTGTCGCAGTTGATAACAAAAACTCATTTACGGGTACTATGAACATAGGTGTACCACAGGGTTCGATACTAGGCCCTGTGTTGTTCTTAATTTATGTAAATGACCTTGTAAATGCTATGCCAGACTGGTCATTCGTAAGTTTATTTGCTGATGACACACATGTAGGAATAAGGGACAAATTAAAAGAGAACTTGGAAGTTAGGATAAACAGTGCAATGTCCTTACTCAAAGACTGGTTTAATGCAAATGGTATTATACTAAATGCCGACAAAAGTGTAGTCATGAAGTACCAGGCAAAAAAAGATAGCAATACCGTTAATCTTACTGACACAATTTTTTTGGGATATACTGTAGATTACACAATAAGCCACAAGGAACATATTATAAAACTCTGTAAGAAAATGGCTAGCGGAAATTACGTTTTGCTTAAACTAAAACCCTTACTGGATAAAAGCACACTTGTAACTGTGTACTATGCTTATATTCACTCTAATATAAGATATGCAATTACCGTATGGGGCAATGCGGCCGAAATTAAAAAGGTTTTAGTATCACAGAAAAGAGCTTTCAGAATAATAAATGGTTTGAGGAAACGTACATCTGTAAAAAAGTACTTCAAGCAAGAAAAAATAATGACTGTTATATCACTGTATATATTTACTAGTTTATTAGAAATACACGAACAGAAAGACCACCTATTGAAGAGATGTGATTTACATAAACACAATCTTCGCAATAAAGATAAATTAGTACATCCAAAAACGAGGTTGGACAAAGTCAAAAAGCAGGGTATTTATATTAAAATTTTAATGTTTAATAAATTACCTTTAAGTGTATCAAGGCTGGATCACGGTCCATTTAGGAAAATATTGAAAGATTTTTTCGAGGATAATCCTTTTTATTCTGTTCATGAATACATGACAATGCAAATGGCTGAATCAACTTTTTCCAAAAATTATTAAAACCTTAGTTTAAATCTTATTGTAATATCTTTATATACTTACTTATATTATTTTTAAGTCCTTGACTTTATGTAATTGTTTAATAATTTGACTTTATTTGATTTAATGTGTTTCTAAATGGTTATAATTAAATTTACAATTTAATATCAATATTTTAATAATTATTTGACATTTATTTCATGTTTTATGTTTTTAATTTTAATAATTTGATTGTTTTTTGTTCTGTAAATTGTATAGGTACTATGTTATTTTTATTTGTCAATTGACTTGCCTTGTAACAAACCTTGTTATGTTTATGGCCAATAAATTGAATATTGAATATAAAAAACTACAATTCCTACTCCTTCCTCAAACATATCTGCCACTCCTTCTTGTTGTCCATGGGCGGCGGTGATTACTCTCCATCAGGTGACACGCCTGCGCCTTTGCCTTATAATCAAATATAATAAAAAAACTACAATTCCTACTCCTTCCTCAAACATATCTGCCACTCCTTCTTGTTGTCCATGGGCGGCGGTGATTACTCTCCATCAGGTGACACGCCTGCGCCTTTGCCTTATTATCTGACTGGTCAGGTCAAGTGTTTTAAACATGACAAAAATGACAAAAAAGAAATTCGTGCTTTTTTATTTTTAATTAAATTATTCATTCTGTGAATTTTAATTGGATAGTCTTTCAGTCAGTTGCAGGAACGATTTTTAAAGTTAATGCTTCATTAAAGGTATTGCTGTCTTTTCTGCGTCTAGCGTACAAAAAGAGACAGCAACATGTTTAATGAAGGATTAACTTTAAAAATCGTTCCTGCAACTGACTGTTAGACTATATATTTTAAAGCAATAACATAAGAAAATTAAATGCAAAACAATTACAAAAAAACGATTATTGACAACGCGCGGGCAGCGGCCGGCCGTTGACCCACCCGTCTGTTGACCCGTCCGCGTCAGCTGGGCGATAAAGTACCTACGTTAGTCTGAGACCTCATTTTTGTCATGTTTAAAACACTTGACCTAACCAGCCCTTGAAGTTTCTTGCGGTTTCTAGAAGTCACCTTATATGTATTTACACTTTACAATAACAAGTATTTGCACGGTCAGCTGATAGGCGTGCAAATAGCGGCGGTGTGCACGCCCACCGAGCTGTGCCCGCTGGCGTGCGCGTGCGCGCGCGCGTGTGCGGCGTGCGCGCTGCCCGCCGCGGTGTTGGCGCATGTGGAGCGCGCCGCGGGGAAATGTGCAGCGGGCGTACCTTTCGACCAGGTTAGTGCACATGGTATACTTACATGCCACCATAGATATAAGCAAAAAAGGAAGATACGGCAAGCCCGTAGTAGTATGAATCTTAAAATAGTCGTGCTCAACTACATACATATTATTGTAGTGGGACAGCTAGTGTCAATCAAGCGAGCGAGACAGAGCAATGAATTACAACGCTACGCGCGCGAGTCAGCAAGCTCTGCGAATAACACTCGGTGACAACGGTGTTCGGAACATTGTACTCAATTTGCAAGGAACGGGCGCGGTACGCGGATAATGTATCTTCCTCATTTGCTTAAATCTATTCTTGCAACTTTTTTTTGAATGTGAAAAGAAGGCGGGTCACGTGATGGAAAGTAATTACTGCCGCCCATGGCCAGTCGCAAAACCAGAGAGGTGCAGATGCGTTCCCGGCCTTGAGAAAGGAGTACTTAGTAGACATTCCACCTGTCCGTACTAGTTCCTTAATTTCTCATACGAACCGCCGAAGAGTGAAATGCGCTGCCTGCTCATGTGTTTCCCGATCACTACAACCTTGGTTTTTTCAAGGCAAGAGTGAATTAGCATCTCCTGGGTATGCATGCAACACCTTAGACTACATCCTGTTCACCAAGCAGGTTGGTGGTCAAATATATACCCAATTATTTAAAAAAGGTTAGGATCTTTGAGGACGTATATGTTACGCCAGCAGGAAAATATCTTCTGGAATGAGTTGAATTCTATAAGTAATTAGAGCGTCATATGCTATGATTACGCGCAAAATAAAAAAATTGTACATGTTGTCGTTTATGAAAATAATTGGAAAACCGAATTTCGGTGGAGTAACGTTACTCTAGTCCAGTCCACTGTGCACTATTCCCAACACGCGTATGTCCCACAGCTGGGGTACTTACTTCGTGAGCTGGGCACGGCGTGGTGGGAGGCGCGCGCCCGTCCATCCCTAGACCCGGAACGCGTGGCGAGTTACGCGCCGCACTTCGCGAAGCTGCTCACTACTCTGCACTCGGCTTTTGTAGCTGCTGCTGTGGCGCTCAGCTACGCACAAGAGAAAGGTACGTACTTACATACACTTCTTTTATTTATTTATTCATGAAAACATACAGTCATACACAATAATAACATTTACAAAACAATGTACATACAGACTAGATAGTTCCATTAAATATTACAAAAAGAACATTAATTGAGTTTGCATAATGGACCTTAACGCCTAACCAAAACGTAAAACAAAGTCAAACCATTTAAAAAATCAATTCCTTTTAAATTGTCTGTTAAATATGATATCACCAATTTTGTGTTTGAATATTGATAACGATGAAGAAAAAATGTCAACATCATTTAAGTTATCATCGTAACATTTGCAAGAACGTTTAGTAAAACTTCTCACTCATAACACTTCTCTTCTTTGTCGTTTCGCTCTTGGCAGAGCGGTCGTGCTCGTTACCTAGTACTGTCGGAGGGGGTCAGGGGACAGTTATTATTCGCCTCACGATATCGCGCCATATCTCCCTGCTGGAGGTCATTTCTGGTGCACTCATTCAAGGATCTCCTAACCAGAATGCCTTCAAGGCGAGAGTTAGTAGGCATCTTCTGGGGCAGCTCGCTCCATCGTAGACCTCATCTACGCTCACCATCAGGCGAGATCGAGATCGAGGTCAAGAGCTTACTTATTACACGAGTTATAATAACCACATACAATCGATATCGATAAAGAACAACGAAACAACAAAATCAAGTCAATTTCCCAATAAACATAATCGTAATAATAGAAAAAAAAAACAAAGGAAGCAAACAAACAAATCCTAGAGAGATTTATATAAGAAACAAGAGAGAGTGAAAAAAATATATTGCCATTCGTTTATTGTGTTTAAAAATTTAAGTCTTATTAACCTTTTGGGCGCCACGCCATAAACGCATTCCTGTGTCCTGCACGCCAGAGCATAAACTAAACAAAAATACCTACGAAAAATATAGTGCTGCAAAGAGTCGATATATTGGTAACACACGGCGACCTGTTTTTGTTGTTTTTATATGCAATAATTGACTACTTAAAATCTGGGATGTTTAATTTAATCTTGTGCCATCTTCCACTCTTTGTATATATGTACTTAGTACATAAATAAAAGCATAGCATCGAAAAAAAATGGTGGTAAACCACAGCACTATTCTCTATAGTGATGTCACGACTGGACGACAACGGCGCAGCTGGCCATCCTTTATTGCCTTTTCCATAGAGATGTACCCGAGTCGCACGTAATGTATCAATTTCGAATTTGATACCTAGAAAGACATCGATTAACCTTTTCACCGCCCAAGTATCCGTATTAATACTCTGTTGTATCTACTTGTGTTACTATGTCTTACTATGTGCTTATGTTAAGTAAGTGCAGACGGAAACAAATTTTGTGTAAGGTTAAATCCTTATCTTTAAATTTCGTGTCAGTGCATCCGAATGCAGAACAGTACTTAACGCTTTTGTTTCACCATCCTGTGAACTATCCACTTGCGAAAATAAACTAAACGTGAAACAAACTGCCGCGTCGGTCGCGTTCTGCGTACTGCGTGCGTGACACTCTACTAAATTGTCTCCGCGCGCGGACCGAGCGTGTAGGTATATAAATCGACCGAATTACGTAGTGACACGGGCCTGCTGATACGCTATTTTAGATCTTAAATCCTTATCAATATATCGTTTTTAGTGTACTCAAAATACTTTTCGGAACGAGTGTAATGCCGAAAGTTAGCAAGTCGATATACCTACTTACCCGCTATTTTAGACCTTAATGCTTACTCATGGTTACATACCTATTTTTTGAAGGATTATGTTGAACTATGGTTTTAGAGATTTATTTCTGTAAAGAATATTACGCATTACATTATACCTATATGTACACACGGCATCAGATCAACCTACCCTAAACTGTCAAATTTCTCCAATGAATATTGATCCTTAGAACCAAATGATAAAGTCCAAAATTGATTGTAGAAATTTGACAGTTTTGGGTAGGTTGAACTGACGCCGTGTGTACATTAACTATCGTTGAATTATAAAAATACACCAAACACATGAGAATGAGAATTATCCGCTCGCGTGATCTCGAGATGATACCTAAATATCTTTATAGTGATTTCGTCCTTTTTTTCGCAACCGTTACGAACTAAAATTGCGGCTCGCCTTAGAAAAACCTTTGTTTTGATTTTTAAGTTGATATTGGTTATTTTAAACTCGAAGACAAAAACTTTAAAAATGTAGGTAATTAGCGAAATAACCTAGGCTTACAAGAGTTGCAAGGAGTTATTTTGTTTCGAATTTATTTAATTACCTACATACAATTAAACAAAATGTAATAAAACAATTGTTAACATAAATAATAATATATATAAAGTCTAGTATAGTATAAGTATAATAACAGAAATAAAGTTTAATTTATTAAGAATTTGCATATACTTACTTAACTCTAAATCTTCTTCAATAATTGAATCAGATTCCGAAAATTCATCGTCATCATCGACGCCTTCCAAAATGCGAAGAAGTTCAATTGAATCGCTCATGTTGCACTGCACTACTTTCCTCACTATGCGCTTATGACGTCATCAGGCTATCGTCTATCCGTGACCACGGCGCCCAAAGCACTGATTATTGATGACGCGCTAGGGATGCGCCAGAGTTGCCATATTGGATTTATTAGGTAGGTTAGGATTAGGAAGTTGATTTGACGATTCTTTATTCATGGAACTGAGCTACGGTACGCTATGGTAGTGTTATTTTTCTTACATTTCATTTTATTAAAATAGCAATAATAATAATTGTTTGATATAGAGGTCTACATCAACTCTGCTACCTTTTTACTTAAAACTAACGCCTAATTATAAGAAATATAAACTAACTTACGTACTAGTAGACGGTGTGCCACACCCTTGAGATACGCCGCTTCGTCTCCTCGAGGTCCTCAGCTCGGCCACAGTCCGCCGCGCCGACTGGCTTCGGGCTGCTGTGGTGGTGGTGGTAGCTCGCCTCCCCGGCGACTGTCTCTGGCTGCTGCTGTGGTATGGAAAGGCCCTAGGCGTCCCGTCTACCCCTCAGCGCTGAACCCAGACAAATATACAGGGTATGAAAAGAAGCTTAACGAAGCCGAGAGCCACGTAATCTGTCCATTATTACGAAGTTTTTTCTGTACTGGGCCATACCTGGGAACCTTCTAATTAGGGAGATATTAAGTGTTAAAGTCACAATATTGTGACTTTGGTTTTGACAAAAATAAATGTAAAACGTGATTACTAAACTTTCTGCTAAAGAAACATTACCAAAATTATTTAAATTTCTTAGTCAAATAGGCTTATTAAATTTCAAAACGCAATGAATGTCGAGCGCAGGCAGCGCAGCCACTGCTGCACACGCACACAAATGCACACGTATATCAGTCCAAATCAGCTGTACCGGCAGCACGCGAAGATACACGACTCAGCACGACTCGCCGCCGCGGGCAATGACCTCACCATAATTTAGATAAATAAGTACCTACATCTCAGTAACTGTTAACTTATTTATCACTTTATTTGATCGATCGGTTTTTTATTTTTGACCGAACCTACTATTTCATCATCATCATCAGCCTATAAACGTCCCACTGCTGGGCACAGGCCTCCCACGTGAACAATAGCACGTGGGGATATTGGGCCATAACTCACCACGCTGGCCTAATGCGAGTTGGTGGGTTTTAACGACTGCCACCTTACGACAACAACCGGGACCATCAGCTTAACGTGCCTTCCGAAGCACGGAGGAAGCTCGAAATATTTTTAATTGGTCACCCATCAGGTGACCCTGCATTGCGAAAGTTGCTTAGCGGGCAAGATCGCAAGCCAAACGCGCTAGCCGCTGCGCCATCGAGCTCCTAACCTACTACTTACGCAAACTTAACAATTACGAGTTACTAACAGGTCTTCTGCATGTTAAAAAGTAAGATTACCGTCCTAAATTAAGTTTCATTAACTAAACTAGGAAGAACTAGGAGCTCGATGGCTCGGTAGGTATGTGGGTTGCATGCAAGTACAGCAAACACGGAATACAAATAATATGACGCGAACGGACAAGCTACTAACAGTTACAAATTTAGTCTAGGTGTACAAATTACTTTTACTAAAATTAATGAAATAGATCGACAATATTGTTAACTAGTAGGGTAATAATAGGTAGGTAATCGAACCGCTCTTCTCTTTCAAATGATCAAAGGGAAATTGCTACACATTTCACTAAGGCGCTCTGATTGCTTTCAATTGTATGGAAAAATGAAGTTACGTTTATTAGAAATTCTGCGTGATAAGCAGTATGATTTTTAGTAAATTAGAAAGAAAGTATGTAAGTGGTATTATGTAATTTATTTTGATTTGATGTAAAGGGTTATTTTATACTTTGATAGCGAGATAGACATTTCCAAGTGCCTTTCACAGATAGAACACATTCCTGTTTAAACGACAGTGAGCATTGCTATTTTTTCTCTCTAGGAGTTTAATGCTACGTTTAGGCTTTGTACTAGGAGTATGAAAAATAAAGATGTTTATTTAAAATCATGCATAAATTGGCAACCATGGAGTCCGCCAATTGTAAACACTTTTTCTTTTGCCACAAGTTTTAATAATTTATTTGTTTAATTTATTAATTTGCCTCTCCATCGGCACGGTAGCAACAATGTATGTCGTTTTCATTTTTGTGTACCGTCAGTTGTCAGTAAAATGGTCATTTCCGGGGATTTGGTTATAGTGCGCTTCCACCTGGCACAGAGTACAATACCACAGAATAAATAATAGTACTACATCATCATCATCATCATCATCATCAGCCAGAAGACGTCTACTGCTGGACAAGGCGTCCCCCAAGGATCTCCACCACGACCGGTCCTGTGCTGCTTGCATCCAGCGGCTACCCTCGACCTTCACCAGATCGTCGGACCACCTTGTTGGAGGCCTGCCCACACTGCGTCTTCCGGTGCGCGGTCGCCACTCGAGAACCGTTCTGCCCCAACGGCCATCGTACTACACAATACTACAATTACTACAAGTGCTTACCCGTTACGAAATAAAAAGAGTCTTTTGAATTGAATAGGTACCTACCATAAAGTAAAGACAGTACTTAATTTACCAATGAAATAAAAATTTTCATTTCATTTCATTTTTCCTGTAGGTACATTTGAAAGCTCTCATGGCCTTAATCTTAACCTGATGGTAAGTGACAATAAGGAATAAGACGATAACGCACTTTGGATCTCCGAAGGAGCTGAGTATTTATTCATTCCAAAACGAGGAAGCGCTTGGCCTTCATCTCACCTGGAGGGTGATAAATGACGAAAAGGTGGAAGCGCACTTCATCTGCATCCCTCAACCACTGAGAGGCTGGCTATCTTATCTCATACTGATAGAACACATTGCGCCAGACTTTATGTAAGATGGTAGTAGCTTGCCAGGCGGACTTAGCGCTAACCACTAGACAGCAAAGGCTTCTTTCTAGTCCGTTTGGCTAGCTCTCTACCACCATTTTAATTAAGTCTGGTGTCATAACAATAACGTCGTTTTCATTGTTGTGTTTTGTTAGTTAGAGGTGAGATAGCCAGTTTATCCCACTGCTAAAATAAAAATAATGGACTTTCGAAATTACAATAATGGAAAACTAATTTGAAGTTCTGATTGTAATGATAAACTAAAATAATGAAGCTCAACCTAGTCATATGAATGACTAGCCAGCCCCCAGCCGTCTAGCGCGCGCGCTGCTTTTGAAGGGGTGTACGGGGGGCGCGCCTCCGCGCCCCCTCCCCCTACCCCCCGTCCCCCGCCACGGCGCCGCCGCGGCGGGCGGCATAAATCAAAGGAGTACCTAGTTACCTACTAGTAGGGCGGCTTTTAAATTCTTTCAGTTCGGTTTCTTCTGTGATCGAAAGCGCAAGCGCATAGTTTGATAACTTGACTGATTCTTTCGTCTATTTTATCTCTTCTCTTCGCGTTGTGGTTCGTGGTTGTGTAGTTTGTGTGTGTGTGTGTGTGTTTGCGTATTTTCTGTGAAAGATGCCTTTCCATGCATTTAGTGTTCGCGAATACGTTAATATGGTGCTGTGTTACGGCATGGCCCATGGAAATGCCTCCGAGGCACTAAGACTTTACGGAATTGAACACCCAACCGCAGTTCAGCCTCGCGACCCGCGAGTTTTTACTCGGGCTGTGCAGCGCCTGCTGGACAATCAGCCGATAATGCCGGTTTCAGAGGGAGGTGGCAGGCCAATACGTTTAGCGACAGAACAAGCGATTTTGGACGTGGTGCGCGAAAACCCACGCCTTGGAACGCGAACGGCAGCAAAAGTTTTAAGGAGACGCCATGGCCATCGCGCACGACATGTAGTGTCGTATAACACGGTGCACAAAGTGCTCACGAGAGACAGGCAACGACCCTATAAAATTCACAGGGTTCATGCGATTGTGCCAGGAGACAGGCAACGTCGAATGGCTTATTGTGCGTGGGTCCTAGGCCAGAGCCGTCGGTTTGTGGAAAATATTATTTTTACCGACGAGTGCACGTTCACCAATAACGGAATGTGGAACCGCCGAAACGCCCATTATTGGTGCTCGCAAAACCCACACCAGATGCAAGAGACTGGATTTCAGACACGCTGGAAACACAATGTTTGGGCAGGTATAGTCCGTAACCAGATTCTGGGACCCATCTTCTTACCACCTAGAATGGACGGTTCTGCGTATCTAGAATTGATAAGCAATTATTTAGCGGATACTCTCGACGATATGCCACTGGCACAGCTGCAAGTAACTTGGTTCCAGCATGATGGCGCACCCCCACATATCGTGAGGCCGGTCCGCGAGCGGCTTACGGAGCTATTCGGCGACCATTGGATTGGGCGGTATGGGCCTCATGAATGGCCTCCACGATCGCCGGATTTAACCCCTCTGGATTTTTTTTTGTGGGGCCACGTCAAAGACAGGGTTTTTGACCGCCCTTGCCAAACAGCTGATGAGATGCATCAAAAAATTGTCGCTGTTTTCGAAGAGCTTAAGCAGCGGTCTCTACGAGAAGGAATCCTGGAGTTGGTCCACCAGGAAAATCTGGAACGGGCGCGCTTATGCCTACACGTGGGAGGTCGGCAGTTTGAACCGCAGCTCGTCAGTGTCGAAAGGTCTCTTAATGACATCGATGGAGAGTAGGTAAGTAGGTAGACTAGCCTAGACTTAAACAAAAATTTTCTACAAACAATCATGAAGCGAAAACATTGAGTTCATGAATAAAACCGCGCAGGGTGCGTGGTACGGTACAGACATGGCGCGCGCTTTTTTATCCCACTCATACACCTATTGACTTCTCTCTCGTCCCGTAACACACACACATGCACACTTTGTTGCACGCGTTTCATTGCGTGTCTTAGAAAACACCCGTTTTTTAGTATCTAAAAATTAAAGTAGTTTCCCAGCAATTATTTTTACTGAATGTTTCTTAGTTTGATGTACACTATGTGTATATTACGGCTTCGTTAAGCTTCTTTTCATACCCTGTATACCACTTGCACCAATCACTTAGCCCGCCACGACACGTGTGCCGGTCAACCAACAATTCACTGATTTTAATTGGGCCGCCCTGGTTTCAAACTAAACTTATGGTTTTCACTGTTTCACTGTTTATTGTGATTACGGTCCGCCGAATTTACTGTTTATGTGCCCTACATCAAATCACCAATACAAAGTACAAATTAATTTCACACGACCCCGCGTTCAAGGTTCCTAACCTAACCATCAGTTCAACGTGAGTGTGTGTCACACTGACATTGACAGTCGTCTGTCAAATACAAATTAAAACTAACACAAAAGGTTGCCAGCCGTAAGTGGCCATTTGTTCCGAACAGACCCCTGCCCCGATCGGAAGGCTCCGATCGTTAGCTCAATCCATCGGGCAAGGAGAGACAGTTGTTGCGGCTCATCGCGGAATCGAACCGCAGTCCCATACTCGCCAACAAACAACTTTACAATGCTGCCCTAGCTACAAGCAAGGAGAGCAAGTCATTCTCCTTCAACAACATAATAAATCTAATTAGCCAAATTAAAATAATGCTAAATTATCTTATTCACCAAAGCTTATTTTCTAAAAATTTACAAACATCAGTTAAATACACCCGTGCCCTTGCCATTTTGTGCCATTGTCGGAGCGAATAAGTGAAGGTAGACCCTTACGCGACACGAAACTATCCAGCGCGACGACGAAGGCCTCCGTGGACAACGAAGAAACTCCCAAGAGGACGGGCTTAGTAGCCAGGCACAAAAAAAACACAAAAAATTTACCTACAACCCGAGCGTTGCGCAGTTGATCGGTTTAGAACCGAGAAAGGTCCAGCAGAACCCGTTGCGTGAAAGCCCCAAAAACGGACGAGACTGAGCGACTCGGTCCGAAGGCAGACCCCCCGTCTGCGGCTGCACGGGTGAAGACGTCCACTGTGAGAAAATAAACACCGAAAGAGCACTACACAAATAAAGCTCTTTGGACAAACAATATTCAAAATTACAAATTACGTTACCTAGTAACACATCCAACAGACATCAACCGAGACGTACTGGCCTATTGAACGGCTTCACAATCCTCATGGGCATGGGCTACCATGTAGACCATGGAGGTTTCTCAATTTCCCAAACTTGTGCATAGTTATGGAAATGGTACACAAACGCAATGACTCTTGACTATGCGGAGTCGAGTCGTCAAACTGTGTACATAATAGAAACAAACCAAAATAGTTGGCACTGCCAGCAGTGTAGAGCGACCCAGAGCTATCTGGGTGCCTAGTAGGACCCGTCCTAGTACACCCGAGCCCAAGAGTAGGTCAATTGGGCCAGGTGACAAAGTGTGGGTCTGCCCGATCTAGACCAATGTCTGTGCCGTTATCCCTGCGGGCGAATTTCATTACCGTTTCCGAAATTGACATTCTCACACAGATGCATGTACCGAGGAGAGGGTGACTTGTGTTAGCCCCGTCAAACTCCCGGTAAACATGCCACCAAACAATGTCGCACAAAATTAAAATTTCAAATCTAAGATTTCTTTAAAATCTTTCAAACAAATTTCACATTTAAGGTTTCCTTAAATCTTTCAAACCGCGGCCGCCGTAGTATAAAGCAAAACCGTCCGTGGTTTTGCTCTCGCAAAGGGGCAGGCTAGCTATGGCCTGCTCGGGTCCCAAATCTGCAAAGAAGGCCCCCGCCCGTTTGATACCGCGGGTGGTACGATAACCGCTGCGGCATAGCTCGAGCGCGGCTGCACGCTGGCGCGCACAGAGCTAGTTGCAGGGAGGGATCCCTCCTTCGTGACACCGTCGGGGCCCCCGCCCGTGGGATACCCAAATCGCACTCGGGCCGGCGGCATGGTAACCTGCAGGCGCGGGATTGCGCGCCTGCGCATGGTTCACCTTCCGGTGTGGGGGCGCGCCTCGCGCATGACTGGGCCTCCAGTCCGCTGGTAGGTGTGTGCTCCGCACTGGAGCACCCCTGCCCGTGTAACGCTGCCACCGCTGTTGTGTGGTCGGTGAAGCCGCTCCCAATCTGTTGACACACAACAATAATAAATGGTGTGGTCCACCAAATGCACTGCGGTGTTGAGGCCTATAGCCAAAGCAAAGGCCGCTGCGCCTTGCTATACGCCGCCTCGTCATTACACGCAGCCCTCGTCGGTCCTGGCACCGCGTCGTAGTATGACCCGTTTGGCCACACTGTGTACAAGCCGGGTCCATGCCGGCCGCTGCAGTCAGCGCCGCCCGCCGCGACGTAGTGTGTCCTGGCTGCAGCTGTGCAGTGGGATTCACCTGGCGTCCCATTGAAACCGCGCCTCTGATGGCGGCAGGTCAGGCTGGGAGGTCGCTACGACTCCCGCCTCATCGCCGAGGAACTTAAGAAGCTCCTCCAATCCCGGCAGAGTAGCCCCCCCCTTCCTCTGCCGTTTCCTGCTCAAACCGGGAACGAATGTCCGTTGGCAGCTTATCTAAAACTATGTGCATCAGTAGGAGCGACCACTCGGCTACTGGCAACCCTAGCTGTCGCAACGCATTACACGCAACTGTGACTGGCGTCAACAGCTGCGTCGTTAAGTCCGCCCGATTAGCTACCGTAGGTAGCGACAACAATTGACGCGCATGTGCGTCTACATACGACCCCTCTTCCACAGCGCCACCCAAACTTCCTAACTGATGGATAGGAAGCCCATCAGGCATCGCAGGCCCTCCCACTGGTGGCGGTGTGGATCGCTGGACATCCCCTATCCGTCGCCTTTTAATGTCGCAGGCTGCCTGGACGACATTATCATTTATGTCCATGATTTGGGCAAACTCTTCCTCGTATGCAGACCATACCTCTTTGTGGGATGTTGGAGCAGTCTCCGACAAAACCACCATGGCGGTCTCAACCGAAGACACCCGCTGCCTTAACTGCCTGGCTCGCTCGAGGATGTCATCATCGCAGCCCCTCCGAGACAGCAGATCCTGCGTACGCACGAACCAGCGCAGCTGCGTTGCAAAAACTGCCTCCGCCATCGCGTTGTCAACAAAAAACAAATAACGAGGAATTAGATTTATTAAAATTAGTTAAAATTGTTGCCCATTCGCCAGCGGAGGTGTTGGCGCGCCCTTACCACACTTTTCTCCTTCCTAAATTCTCCTAATGCTCCTTCCTATCTTACTCCCCATTTTCAATATCTTTGCACCTCTCATGACAGGAATCTCAGATCTTCAAATAATCTTCTCCTTCTCTCTCCTTGCCACTCTTCTGGCTTTGTTCATTCTTCCTTTTATATTCAGTCCATACTGCTCTGGAACGCGCTACCTCAGGAAGTCGGAATGGCTACGACTCGTGACGCTTTTAAAAAGAAAGTCCACATGCTACTTTTTGATAGAACCATGGCAGAATCGTCTCGATAACGCCTTTTTTATATATTATTTAGTGTATGTAAGTATATTTATATTATTGTAAAAGTATTTATGTATATTCCTACACCTATGTAAATGTTTATTTATATATATATATATTTTTATTGTTTGTTTAAAAATATTTTTATTGTTTTTTTTTTACATCTTTTGTCACCGCAGCTAATTGCACCTACCATGTTATCTCTGCACCACCCTATGGTTGACTGGTAGAGAATGCCTTAGGCATTAAGCCCGCCATGTAATATATTGTTGCAAAAGTTTTAATAAATAAATTAATAAATAAATAAATAGATTCTATGTCCAACAATAGCACAAATATGGCAGAACAATATTTCCTACACACATACCCTTTCAATTACAATGTAGGCACAACCAAATTAATAAGTTCAAAATAAACTTATACGTGTTTGCTACAAGAGGCGCACTAACAAATATAATGTACAAGTATTATTATTACATAGTCCCTATGCATAACTCAATCAAGTTAAAACCAATGTAATAATCTAATTAAATTTAAAATTGGTTTTCAAAAATGAAGGCACCAAGAAAACAAAATATGCTATTATTATTGTATAAACCGTTATATAATAATCCAACCAAATTTCAATCAATGTAATACATCTAAAATGGGTTTTCAAAAATGAATGTGCCAACAAACAGAAGGTGTTCAACCAATTTCACATATGCCGCTGTGTAAAACAAAACAAATCTAATCGGTTCCAAAGAATTTCCAAAGACAAATAAAAATTCAAATAAAAATGTTCCTTAATACTACATACGCCACTATGTAAACATTCATCCTCAATCATTTACCAAACAAATGTTATAAATAATTGGAACTCAAATTAGTTTCCCGAAGAAAACTACAATAAACAAAATGTTATTTAATTATACATAGGCCAAGTTTACTATGTAAGCAAACAATTTATAATGTAACATAACTGCAATATTGTGAATCAAATGCCTACAATATTTAAATATGTTTTCAAAATGAAAACAACAAACCAAATCAAAAGTACCACAATTTTCAATGCTTTAACTTTAAATTCTAAATTAAGTTTTCAAACAATCAAGGAACAAACAAAATGTTTAATTATTTGCAAACCGCTAGAATCTTAAAATTCAGTTTGCACAACAAATGCAAAATTAACATCAAAAATATTTATTTGTTGTCACAAGTCGACACTACCCTAGCGAGACTAATTCTAAATTAGTTAGACAACAAAGCAAAAATAAACTGCCACAAACAGTTTTAATCAATAAGTACAACTTTTTTGTCTGACAATTACAGGACAATTATTAACTCACCGCACTAATTATAGCATGTTAGGTATCAATTGCACTTTCCGCAGTGAACTAATCTTACATACTCAACGCATTCTAAATGCGAGACAACCAAACCAAGTTAATTATGATAACATTGACCGCAGTGAGACAATCTTACGCTACCTACTTGCTACAATCAACACAACAAAACCTACCTACATATTACAACATTGCATTCCGAATACAATTTAATATGCGGTTGCAAACAATCTTAACACTAAACTAATACTAATTACTTGAGGTCCGTAGACAAAACCACGCTCTGGTTTACCAAAAAATTGTTTGATATAGAGGTCTACATCAACTCTGCTACCTTTTTACTTAAAACTAACGCCTAATTATAAGAAATATAAACTAACTTACGTACTAGTAGACGGTGTGCCACACCCTTGAGATACGCCGCTTCGTCTCCTCGAGGTCCTCAGCTCGGCCGCAGTCCGCCGCGCCGACTGGCTTCGGGCTGCTGTGGTGGTGGTGGTAGCTCGCCTCCCCGGCGACTGTCTCTGGCTGCTGCTGTGGTATGGAAAGGCCCTAGGCGTCCCGTCTACCCCTCAGCGCTGAACCCAGACAAATATATACCACTTGCACCAATCACTTAGCCCGCCACGACACGTGTGCCGGTCAACCAACAATTCACTGATTTTAATCAGGCCGCCCTGGTGTCAAACTAAACTTATGATTTTCACTGTTTATTGTGATTACGGTCCGCCGAATTTACTGTTTATGTGCCCTACATCAAATCACCAATACAAAGTACAAATTAGTTTCACACGACCCCGCGTTCAAGGTTCCTAACCTAACCATCAGTTCAACGTGAGTGTGTGTCACACTGACATTGACATTCGTCTGTCAAATACAAATTAAAACACAAAAGGTTGCCAGCCGTAAGTGGCCATTTGTTCCGAACAATAATATAAAATAACACGTTTTAGTTGAATTTTGAATAGGTAATTTACATTAAAACTACCTTCCGCAGTACAGCACTAGCGGTCAAGAGTTGACAACTTTGGCGTGTTGGACATAGTATTTGCTTAGATAAAAATCCATGTTTTATAGTTCAATATTTCTCAGTTCTTATGGCTTTAAGAGACTTGTTTTTATACTCATATGTTGCAGGGATATTCTTTATTGCAGAATGTAGAAAAAGAAGTACCAGTAATAGTTTTTCAACACATTTATTTAATATTTTTGTAAGCCGGGTTTTTTGTCAACTATAGATGTCGTTGGCGCACAGGGCCCGCAAGTGCTGGTCAAGTATAGACGACTTTGGCGCTCAAAAGGTTAAGCATTAAAAAAAAAAAGGATCCGTCTACAACTTACATTATCTAGTCGGTCCATCGCATGAGTGACCTCCCGCGCAGACTAATACCCTCCACCTTCCCTGGACGACGAGGCGTTCTATGGAGCAGTTGCCTCGCCTGCAAACGTGTTCGAAGAAAGCTAGGATACGAGATTGCACTACGGAAAATAGGCGCTGATTGATGCCGAGTTCTTTTAGTATCTAACAAAAGTGAAATTCAGTTCATGACACTCCAAGCTCCAGCACCACATCTCAAGAGCGTCTGTTTCCTCCTTTTCACTTATCGCGGTGTCCACGTCTCAGCTGCATACAAAAATATGGGGAAAATAAGCATACGAACAAGTCTGCTGTTTGTGTTCTTTCTTTCTTTGTGGTCTCTCTCACACCTTAGACAAATTATGAGTTATCTTATCTCGTTTGTCAGTGGGCGTGGTATCGTGGTCCAGCCTGGTGGAGGCGTGGTCGCCGTGGCTGTTGCCCTGCGCACCGCCGCGCCTGCCGCCGCCGCTGCTGCGCGGCGTAGACCACACCGTCATGCTGCACGGCATGCGGAACGCTGCAAGACAGATCGTGGTGGCATGCCCTGGTGAGATACACATACATTCACGACTATTAATACCGGTAGAACGGGGCTATTTGGTAACCGTGGGGCTTTTTGGAAAATAACAATATTTTTGAACGAACGCATGTTTGCGTGAACGTGAACGCAACCTTTTTATTCTCTAACATTTTTTAACTCCATTAACTGTCAATCTCGACCAATCAGAGAAAAGAACACCGCGCGTGTGATGTTAAGAACTACATTCAGCGAGAGTCTGTCAGTTTTGTTCCAAATTAGTTTTTAAGTAAAAATGTTAAATTATTTAGTGTTGACTTTTGCATTATTTGTAAATTTTTAAATGTATGTTACCAAATATCGCCGTCCGTGTTTATATTGAATTAAAAACAGTTTATAAAAATATTTTTTATGTCATTTTGTATGCATATACCAAATAACCCCACCCTGGGGGCTATTTGGAAAGGCACCTTCTTTTTTAAAATAAACCTTACTGTTTGATCATTCTATGTTTTTTTGTATTTTTATAGAGTTATATCTGTATTAAGCAACACATACTTCTTTATCTGTTAAAAATTAAAAGAAAAATAAATATTCAAATTTTATCCCTACTTTTGTTACCAAATAGCCCCGTTCTACGGTACATAAATATAATCACGACTATTATGTGCCCTTTTCCTGTGATGCTGATTTCGGCACGCGTGCGGATTTAATCCGCATGCGGGTTGCCCGCATTTCATTATATCATACATGTTTTTCCTATTACGCGGGCTACACGCACGCGGAACGTGGATTGGCTGCGGGCACACAATCCGCGCGCGTGACGTCCGCCTGCGGGCGTGCGTTCTTCTAGTGCCAGGTAGTGCCAGTGTTGTCAAATTCATACAGAATTGATACAGAAAGAGTTATTTATGAAGTACATTTTCGGCCTTTATTGTGGGACAAACAGAACAGAACGACTTGCACAAAAACCGGAATGCAAGGGATGCAGCTTGGCTTGAAATTTATAAAGAATTGTACAAAGTAAACTTACCTCAAGGTGACCGCTAAACGCTCTGTAGGGCTTATTGCAATTCTTCGTAAACTGGAAACAGACAATTTTTGTTCGATTCTTCCTAATAACTCTTCAAAGGAACGAATGGACATTCGATAGTAGTTGCAAAACATGCGTTCATTACTTCGGAGGTTTATATTATTTACATTAAATATTCCAGTAAGCAGTCTAGTTTCAAGATACGTATCGTTTTTTATATTTTAAACGTTTTAAAATTAGATAAGAGTTAATTACTTTTTTAACATTCATCTCTTGCACGAGTACTTTGACTGGCGACACGCACGAGACTACAGCAGTCTACGAAATCTTTGTTCTGCGTGCAGCCCGCAGCGTGATTTTGCACGTACGCGGATCAGATCCGCGCGCGCTCCGAAATCCGCGTCACAGGAAAAATGCACTATCTCCGAAGGTTTAGTTAGAGACTAGGCGATGAGGACAGCAAAAGCAGTCCTCTACCATAACTTTTCACCAAATATCAACTGCACATGTGCTCAGCGTGACAGGTGGTGAGACCATCGCCGCTCTATGCTGATGGATGTATGTGCAGTCTTTACTAAGTATTTTTATCCGTTATCTAACCATTAAAACAAATTTTAAAAGAAGCTTAACTTAAGCTAGATAATTATTCTTGGGAGAATATAAAAGAACTTTTTGAACGTACAACAAATCGCGTTTTTGTAATTAATGGTGTCCCGTATCTGCAACAGAGAGTGTCAACGTTTGCGCAGCGCCTTACAGGTTCACTTTCCAATTGTTTTGTGCTATGTGTGGCCTGTGGGACATACATCCAACAACATAGAGCGGCGATGGGCTCACACCGGTCACGCTGAGCACATGTGCAGTCGCTATTTGGTGAAAAGCGGACTATGACAGAGGACTGCTTTTGCGGTCCTCATTGCCTAGTCTCTGACTAACCCTTCGGGGGATAATAGTCGTGATTATAATGTATATATGTATGTATGGTCTGTGGGACAGTGAACCGGTTAAGAATACTTTTCTATATCTCGCCAGGCGTAACGGTAGTCCTCCTCAGTCAAGTGTGGGAGTGGGTGGTGCAAACCTACCAGTTAGTAGCCTCCGCTCCAACCCAGGAAGGCCGCGTGCAGATGTCTTCACTGTTAGCTACGATGGCGAAGCTGCCCTGGACTAAGCACCAGTGGCTGAGCGCCGCCAACGTGCAGTCGCTGCTGCAGGTACTAACCAAGTTTTTTTTTTTATCTTGACTCGTCATAGTGACTGCATCCTGCCTGATAGTAAGCAGCCGATGCAGTCCAAAATAATGAGAGCGCTCCCCACCGTGGAATAAGCACGATAACGAGCGCACCCATTCATGACGGCCTGCGTAAATGCCGTTTCACGCCCCGCTTAAAAGACCCGGGACTGTAGGAGCTGGGAAACACATGCGCCGGCAAAGAATTCCAAAGCCGAATGGTCTTACAGAGGAACGACTTGCCAAATTTTTTGGTACGAGTACTGATAGTCTGTACAGTATGATGATGGTTCCTAATGGGTAACGGAGAGTTCTGAAGAGAGGGAGAAGTAAGGAAGGGAGTTAACTTGGACGAGAATGCACAAACCTGGATTTTGCTAGCATTAAACTCGACCAGGTTTTTAGATCCCCACTTAGAGACACGATCGAGAGTCAGGTTCAGTTTGGCAACCAGTTCTTGCCTTTTCACCATGATATCGGCTTGCTTTGCCGCAGGATGTCCCAAGTACCGCTCATGCACCGTACTGTCATCCGCATAACAATGAATATTGCCCAAAGACAACATGTCATTAATATGCAGAAGAAATAGAGTAGGTGAGAGCACAGAACCCTGCAGCACTCCGGCATTGACTTTGAAGAACGCAGAGGAACTACCCTCACAAAGGACACGAATCCTCCGCCCTTCTAGAAAGTCTGCAACCCAGGCGCACAAACGGGGCAGCACACCGAAGACCGGCAACTTGGAAAGAAGGGAACGATGCCACACTCTATCGAAAGCTTTGGCGATATCAAGGCTAACTGCCAGGGATTCGTTATGCTTGTCCATCGCTTCACCCCACGCGTGAGTAGGTCACCCGTTGATCGCTTTGGTCTAAACCCATACTGGCCATCATGGAGCAGCGAGTGATCCTCTAGGTAGTGAATGAGCTGGGAGTTAATTATCCGCTCAAACACCTTGCACAGCACAGAAGTTACAGCGATGGGTCGATAGTTGGCTGGATCCGAGCGATCCCCTTTTTTTGGGGATGGGTTGTATGTTCGCCTCCTTCCAAGACACCGGCACAATACCGGCATCGTAAGACTCCCTAAACAATCGTGTCAATACAGGAGACAAGTCAGCCGCGCATCTGAGCTGCACAATCGCCGGAACACCATCCGGCCCGCTAGCCTTCCGCACGTTGAGCGACCGCAGCACGGCACGTACATCACACTGCCTGATACGAATATCAGGCATGGTAGCCACACAATTTGCTATAATAGGTGGAGTGGCGCCACAATCGTCGACGCGTGAATTGGCCGCGAAAAGTTCAGGCAACAAGTTCGCCCTCTCAAGCGGCTGGTAAGATAGCGAGCCATCTGGATGTTTCAACGGGGGAAGCGAGGGAGAGCAGAAGTTGGCCTGCACTGCCTTAGCGAGCCGCCAATAGCTACCCGTAGGGTGCGAGATCAACTCCCGCCCCACCCGTGCCACTCTTTGTGCATCCGCTCCTGCGAGAGCCCTCTTGTTAGACTTAGAGGCCTTGTCGTAAGCCGCCTTCAAGGAGCTGGTACTAGGGTCTTTCAGTGCGCACGCCCTCGTCCTAGCACGATACGCCGCCTGCTTGCATTCAGCAGCTTTGGCGCATTCGCGATTGAACCAAGGCCGTTGTCTGCCAACGCTGGCAAGATCTGTGAATGGAATATAATATTCCATACCCAACAAGATCTCATCAGCGATAGCAGAAGCGCACTCCGATGGGTCCTTCCTAAGAAAGCAGCTCTGGCCCCATGAGACGGATGCAAAGTAATCACGCAATCCGTCCCAATCCGCCGACGAGTAGTGCAACAGACGACGCTTGGTCTCCACCGTTTTCGGTGGGCTAACGCTGTGCGGTGCTGTGGCAATGACCAAGCAGTGGTCTGACGAGCCTAGAGGTGCAAGCACCGACACTCTATACCCTGCAGGGCGACTCGTCAACAATAAGTCCAAAAAGGAGAGCACCTACGATATCTGGTATCCTGGTGGGCTGGTCTACCAGTTGCGTCAGGTCTTGCGTCAGAGCGAAAGCATGAGCGACTCTACCAGCGTGATCAGTTTTGGAGGAGCCCAACCATGTTTCATGGTGGGCGTTAAAGTCCCCCAAAACCACCACCTCGTCGTTTGGGAATCACTCCTGCGCGACATCAGTCACTTGGCCGAGGTGGTAAAAAAGGTTGCTTGTTGTTGCTGTTGACAAACCTTCGATCATCTAAACATCCCTTTGAGATCCGTCACTCCAAGTCACTGTCCATCCTTAAAGCTAAACTCCACAAGCATCTTTTGGCTCCGTCATCTGCTAGTAACATGTTATAGTTTATTTATAATGTTAGATACGTTCGAAAAAGTGGTTCTAATTATTCTATACAATTTTGTTTTCGAATAATCACAACTAATTTCGATACTCGGCCCTATAACCACTTCTAAGATTTGATGAAGCTGTGTTGACTAAAAAACATAAGCATCAAGCACTGACAAATTTCGACGGGTAAAAACCAGACCTCGGTAGCCAAGTGGTTAAGGCAGCCGCCCGTAATGCCCGCCTGAGGTTGTCGTCTTTTTTCAGTGTTTTAAATTTTACTTCAGTTATCCTTTTTATTCATTGCATATTTAGATGGTGAAGTATACTTTGTTGATGGTCGCCAGGTCAGCCAGTGCGGCGACGATGAGATGCTCCAATGGTGCGCGCGCTGCTGCTGCGAGCTGGACGCGCAGTCGTGGCTGCGCGGCGAGGAGGCGTCGCCGGCGTCCCGGCTGGCGGCGCTGCTGTACCTGTTCATCGTCTCGCCCTGGCTGCCCCTCGCCCAGGTACTGTACTCAAGGCCTACACAAATGGCAGACGCTCACCCCCTGTCTATTCGTAATTGTAAAACTGCTGTGTACTGTGCCACATGCTAGTGAAAAATACAGCAACGCGCGCGCATTATGTTCCACATCGCAGACCACTGCCCGCAGTGGTCAATTGAAGGCGAATATCACACTGATACTTCTCTAGAAACGTTAAGGTTATTTTTTTATAAAAGAAGGAGGCAAACGAGCAGGCGGTTCACCTGGGCCCTGATTCTGTATCGCAATCTATAGATTCCACACTTAAACCTTACCGCGCACAAACGTCAAACGCATACGTTTTTGGGAAGATATCGTAACTTTCTAAGGAATTAACGTGGTTTTGAAACAAGGAATCGTTACAGAATATGGGCCCTGATGGAGAGTAATCACCGCCGCCCATCGACACCCGCAAAAGCTGAGAAATCGCAGACGCGTTGCCGGCCTTTAAGGAAGGAAAAGGGTTAAGGAAGGAATAGGAATTGTGAGAGGGTGGGGGGGGGGGGGATGGGCCTCCGGAACCCTCACTGGCCGGACGAAACACAACAGCACCAAGTGCCATTATTTCACGCCGGATATTAAGGCCCAATGCGTGCTGCAACGCAGCGTGGCTCTACCAGCTCTACCAGTCAGTGTCACTCATTTAGCACCACCCAGGGGGCACATGTAGGGTCTCAAGGGTAAACCTACGGACGCAAGTAACTTTAAACCCCAACTAATTAATAGTTACATTATGCGCAGACGCTGTCGACTGCGTGCCAGCTGCCGTGGACGCGGCTGCCGGAAGCTGCTCTAGACGCAGCGCTGGAGCAGTTCCTGCAGCACCACCACGGTCTGGCCGCGCCCTACCACGACCTGCCGCAGTTCAGGTACTTAACCTCACGCCAGTTGGATATCACAGGTGTCGTTATTTGTCAATGACAGGTGTCAAAATTAAGTTGAACGAACGGTCCGTCTACGCGTGCGCCGACGAATGTTGTGTGCTAAAATCTTTCCTCTAGCCCTAAACCCTTCACAGATAACATTCTTGTGGCCATTTCGCCTAAGTCGTGTTTACACAACAATAGTACATTGTTACCCCAGGGCACAGAATAAATAATAGTACTATGTACAGAAGTTGCACTCGTTTGATGTTGAAGAAAGCCGCCGTTTTAATAACCTACAATATTAGATAGGCACCGTGTGCATTCAAAATAGCACCTTATCGCTCTACGCGAGAGTAGTTGGTACTTTGTGGTGCGTTTTGTACCGAACGTACCTACGCCGTCGTCTCGTGTGTTAGGGATGACAGCAATAAACATACCTACGCAACCTTAGTAAGTAATATAGTCTATGATTGCACACCTAAGAAAAATGTAGTTCTGTAAGTTACTTACTTACCTATTTAACAAACAAGCATTTAAAGTCTTAGAAACAAGCAAACACTGTACGACATGACGAGTTGAAGATATAACGAAAACAAAACGGAAACCACATTTTATTACGTTATATATATTCTATTACCTACATCATGATGAGTACTGGCGATTTTAATTCTTACGAACTCACTATAAATATAAGTTACGCAGATAGGTTAGGTACCTTCCATATCACAACAGTCACAGACTCACGATCGCACGGCGAAATAATTTATATAAATAAGTAATGACCAACCTACCTACCTTTACTTTCGTATTACCTATTTGTTCTTTAAACAAACTTAAGTTTAAAATAAATAAAATATAATTCTAAGTACCTTCTAGAGTCTTACGGTAACGTAAAAAAAGATAACTTCGAATCTTTTTGTTTATTTCGACAGCCTTCCACAAAACAATTATTATTGTTGCATTACACCATTATTACGGAACTTGTAGATTTATTGATATCGGAGAGGTAGGTAGTTATTTTTAAAGAAATCGAATTTGATATCCAAGACCACTTCAAACTATATGCCTGTGGGCTGTGCGTGTGCTCGAAAGCGCGCAGTCCCTGACTGATTTCCAACTCCGAGTTGTCGCGCGCTGTAGGTGCTTTTCGCGGTAGATATGACGGAGTGCAAGATGCCTGCCCAGGGGTACGCTCGGGCGCCAATAGTTCGAGGGACTATATAAGTATTTCACCCGAGGTAAACACTGTGCTTTTCATTACGTATACAGGGAAAGTAACTAAAAATAAAAACATGAATTAGCTAAAGAAAAAATGAGTGAATTTTATTTTACATCAACAACTTTTTTTGACATATTTATTTTAAGTGTTTGGTAAAATTAGTAATAATTTGAATCTATGGACAACACAGACCACGCCCACACAGTCCACGCTTCAGCAAGAAACAACTGCATAGTCTGCACATGTGCTTAGGTAGTAGTGAGCCTTTGGCCCGTTAGTCGCCTTTTACGACACCCAAGGGAAGAGAGGGGTTGGTAGTATTATTTTGATGAGCCCATTGCCGCTCTATGCTGTCGGATGTATGTGCAGTCTTTAGTCCGTTAGTCGCCTTTTACGACACCCAAGGAAAGAGAGGGGTTGGTAGTATTATTTTGATGAGCCCATTGCCGCTCTATGCTGTCGGATGTATGTGCAGTCTTTAGTCCGTTAGTCGCCTTTTACGACACCGAAGAGAAGAGAGGGGTTGGCAGTATTATATTGATGAGCCCATCGCCGCTCTATGCTGTTGGATGTATGTGCAGTCTTTAGTCCGTTAGTCGCCTTTTACGACACCCAAGGTAAGAGAGGAGTTGGTAGTATTATATTGATAAGCCCATCGCCGCTCTATGTTATTGGGTGTATGTGCAGTCTTTAGTCCGTTAGTCGCCTTTTACGACACCGAAGAGAAGAGAGGGGATTGCAGTATTATTTTGATGAGCCCATCGCCGCTCTATGCTGTTGGATGTATGTGCAGTCTTTAGTCCGTTAGTCGCCTTTTACGACACCTAAGGGAAGAGAGGGGTTGGTAATATTATTTTGATGAGCCCATCGCCGCTATTTGTTGTTGGATGTATGTGCAGTCTTTTGCCTTTTACGACACCCAAGGGGAGAGATGGAAAGACTGCACTGCACATACATGGGACAACAGCATAGAGCGGCGATGGGCTCATCAATATAATACTACCAACCACACAAGTGCATGTATTGTGAAGGGTGCTCCGTGATTGTTGGTAGTCGTAGTTGCTGGCGGCGTTCGTGGGGCCTATTAGGCGATCTGGAGCTGGGTGGGATGACGTTGTGAGCGGAGGTGGGCTGCGCCTGTTTCGAACGGGCGGATACGTGCCGCCTGCTGTTTCTGGGACGCTGCCGCGACTGCATTATGCGGCGTTGTCCACAAGTCCAGGAGTCAGTTATTTTTGTTTACAACGCAGCGTGATCCTCTCCGCCAGCGAGCTAGCCTGCCCACCTGTGAGCTTGAGCGCCAGCAGCCGCTCCAAGCGCGCGCGCTGCGTGTCGGCGTGGACGCGCGCCGCCGCCGCGCCCGAGCTGCTGGCGCACGTGCCCCAGCACGTGGACGCGCAAGCACGCACGCTTGCCAACATTGGTAAAACATCTATCCACGAAGACTTTTATCTTTGATCAGGATCTACTGCTTTCGAATTAGTAAATGATGGCCATTGCAATAATAATAGTAGTTACCTACATATTTTCTTTTTATAAATTTAATTTTGTGTTTTTATTTAGATAACCATAATAATTAACGACCTCCTTGGTTGAGTGGTTTGTACACCGGTTTTCATGGTGTCGCGGCGACACCATGAAAACCTGTCGCCATGTCTGAGGTCCCGGGTTCGATCACCGGACGGGTCAATTTAGAAAAGATTGTTTTTCTAAATTGCCTCTGGGCAGGAGGTTTTCTGTGTATAATAAGTATTTTCAGTATGTTTTTCCGTTGTCTAGTAACCATTTAACGAGTTTCTTCGAAGCTTCTCTTGGGCTAGATAATTGGTGTGATTGTAGGAAAGTTTAAATAAAAATTAAAATAAAATAAAACATCTATACACGAAGACTTTTTGTCTTTGATCAGGACTTACTGATTTCGAATAAGTAAATGATGGCCATTGCAATAATAATACTTAGTACATAGTTACATGTTTTCTTTTTATAAATTTAATTTTGTGTTTTTATTTAGATAACCGAAATAATTAGAATGTATGGTCTCCCTTCGTTGTTATCATCGCTGTACCTGTTGTACTTGAAGAGGTTTTATTTGTAACAAGAAAGATCCTCGGTTCCTCGACTGTACATGCTTTGAATGTGTGTGCAGCGCCCCATCTGGAGCAGTCGTCGGGTGAGCTGGCGGATCTCCTGAGCCGCGCGCTAGTCATCACCTGCCTGGAACCCGCCGCAGCCAGCGCGGCGCCGGTCAGTATACACGACAGCTGGATAACTTATCCTAAACTGTGCAATGTATCTAATTAATATTGATCCTTAGGACCTGACGACCTCTGTGGTCGAGTGGTTAGCACGCCGGGTCGGGCGTCGCGCCATCTAATGAGGTCTCGCGTTCAATTGCCGGTCGAGACAATTTAAACAAAAACTGTTTTTCTAAATTAATTCGGGTCTGAGTGTTTTTTCTATGTTTATGTAAATATTTATTCGTTATCTTACCATATTACAGAGTTTCAAAAGAATACTCATCTTGGTCTAGATGATTGGTGTGTGCGTAAACAAAGGAGTCCCGGCGTTTTATGCTGAAGCTGTATACTTTTTAATTTTTGAATCTGTAATTCAATATATATATGGCAATATCTGTCAACAAATGACAGTTGTGCATCCGCTAGCTGTCAAATCAAACATGACGTGACGGCATTGTTGACATTTCCCTTTTTTAAAAGCAAAAGAAATATGGTTTATGCAGACACGTTAGACATCTTTAAAGTAACATGTCTGTTTTTGAAGACTCAGTGTTTCCATATTAAAAAATATTAATAATTAAATAACTCTTATCCGCGATTCTATAAAAAATAATACAAAGCTTTTACTTCATGAACAAATTATATTATTATTTAAGTTAAGCATTTTTTCTATGGAAAGTGCCGGTTCTCCTTTAATTTACTTTTTTAGGCTTGAATTATACAAAGTCAAATTATTTCAATGTAAACCTTGACAGGCACTTATTGACGTCAATACTAATAAAAAAAATACTTTTTACGGATCTAACTCGCGTTTATTAATGCTTTTTAGGGTTATGTTTTAGTCCTGACGTTTCGGTCCGTGGTCACATTTCAATGCGTAGAAAACTATATCGACGGTTAAAAGGCTAATTGGTCTAAGCGACATTTTTGCGATATTGAGTTTAATACATATTCGGAATCAGCAAATTTTTCTCCGTCGTTTGAGTCAGGTTTCGAAATCTTTTCACTACTTTTTTGGCGCTTAGCACCCAGAACAAAACAGGCCTCGTTTCTAAGCTCATTGATACGACACGAAATTAGACAAATTTGAGGACTCGATGACTTAAGCTATTTTGATTTTTCGAACTTTCATAACATGTGTCGATTAAGGCATTTGGCTTTTTCGCCATGGTTGTGGTTTTGTCGTTTGGTCTATTTTGCATTAAACCAAAACAATAAGCTTTGTCGTTTAGCCCATTTTGCATTCAACTAAATTAGAAAACTGTGTTGCTCACAAATATCTTATGGACATTGGACGTTGCTAAATAATGATGGCCCAAGCATCAATATCTACTATAATCTAGTAAGGGTTCATTGGGCATCTACATCAATCTACTTCACTCTGGTGCAACATTGGGGAATGGGCATATTCAACTGTTAGTTACCTTGGCGCTTAATTCATTTTCTCTCGTTTTATTTTATTCTAAGTCGATGCTTTAAGCCAGTTTATTTTCAGCTATTTTAATAACGGTAGGCAATTGAATCATTTTGCCTTTATCAAAAAATTACTAAATTTGATGCATTTTGGGTTAACCAACATAAATTTTCTAAAATAATACACAATTACCAACAGTAATAGCTTAAAAATCTTCCTTACTTATTTAGGGAGACACTGTATTAAATAAATCAAAGTTTATTAGATAGGTGTCTATTTATGATTTTTTTCTAAAAACAAAAACTTTAGTCCGTCCTCTTGCAAGTTTTGCAAAATGTCGCATAGATCAATTTAGCCTTTCAACCGTCGATATGTTACTTACGTTTTTTTTCTCTCAGTTTCAAGCTCGTTTTTTTCTGTAACTAATTGTAATTGTGACCAATTAAAGTGTGATTGTTTCTGTACATTGTGCATAGGCGTGGGAGCGCTTCATCTCGTCGAGCGAGCCCGTGTTTGTGCGCGCGAGCCTGCAGGCGACTGCGGGGCTCACGGCGTTCGAGTATTTCGCCACGCTGTCTGAGGCCGCCGTGACTGCGCACATGCGGCAAGGTCAGGGAATATCTATGCTAATATTATAGAATATAATAGAACTTCTTTATTGCTTGCTTTAAAAAGAGAGAAACATTTGATTGTTTGTTTGTATTGAATAGGCTCTGAAACTACTAGACTGATTCAAAAAATTCTTTTACCGTTGGGAAGCTACACTATCTCCGGGTGATATTTACAAAAAAATTAGGGATCCTTACTAAAACTCAAATAAATTCCTTAAATCGCAAGCGCTAAGAAAACTATTGATGATGGTGTAAAATAATGTTCTATGGCTTTGCAGAACACATCATTATCTACAAAAAGTGTCGCGATAGTATATGTCTAACTATTTTAGTTACGTCACAATAAGTGTTCTTAGGAGGGGAGTCATTTTGGAAATTCGTCACGGGTACGGGGTGCACGCGAACGAAGTCGCCGGCGGTCTGCTCGTATCAAATATACATACATTATATTCACGACTATTATCCCCGAAGGGTTAGTCGGAGACTAGGCAATGGGGGCAGCAAAAGCAGTCCACTGCCACACGCCACGGCACACCAAATGATAACTGCATATGGTGCTCAGCGTGACAGGTGGTGAGCCCATCACCGCTCTATGCTGATGGATGTATGTGCAGTCTTAGTCCGTTAGTCACCTTTTACGACACCCAAGGGAAGAGCAAGGACCGGAACCGCTTACCAAATAAGGGGTTTTTGATTGGGTAATTCATAGACTTGTTTTCACTAACCCTATCAATACGGTTAGCATATCGTCGACTTACCGCATCGAAAGGATAACCAAATTGATACAATTAATTAGGGTAAGCACTAACCACATCCAAAAACCCTGTTGAAGCTAACTCTATAAAAAGGGTTTTAACGCGCACAAGCGATTCAAGCTTCTACGTGCAATGCATTAGACTTATTATTGCATAACTGTTTACGTGTGTAGCTTTCAACAGAGGCCCCCTCGCGGCGAGCGTGCTGCAAAATATCGCTTACTCGTAAATAAGTTATTCGCACTAAAGTTAATTTTCGTGTGACTCTCAATCAGTTCACGTTAAGACCTGTCGCGCGGTGCTTGCAATGCAGCTTGTTAGATTTTTACAAGATTTTAATTAGTTTCACCTGTCCGTTTGTCATCAAATCTAGCAAATTAAATTTTATCCACTTCCCGGTTACGAATTGAGCTTAAATTTTGCATGCATGTGTAAATCGCGTGACAATGCAATATTATGATGACATGGTGCTGATCTGATGATGGAGCTGGAAGGTGGCCATAGAAACTTCGCAATGAAACGACACAACCTCATCGAGTTTGGGCTCGTTTGAATCGTCTTGACGAGTAGATTGTCTTTCAATGGTAACCAGGGTCTGATGATGGAGCTGGAAGGTGGTCATAGGAACTCAGTTAAGAAACGACGAAACCCCATCGAGTCTCGGCTCGTTTGATTTGTCTTGACGAGTACTTTGGTGCTAGATGGTAACCAGGGTCTGATGATGGAGCTGGAAGATGGCAATAAGAACTCAGTAATTAAACGACATAACCCCATCGAGCATGGGCTCGTTTGATTCGTCTTGACGAGTACTTTGGTGCTAGATGGTAACCAGGGTCTGATGATGGAGCTGGAAGGTGGCCATAGGAACTCAGTAATTAAGCGACACAACCGCGTCGAGTTTGATTCGTCTTAATGGGTGGACCATTTTTTATTGATATGTTAACGTATTAAAATATAAAATAATACTAAAAAGTTAAAATTAAAAAAGAAAAAAATACTTTTTAAAAACAAGCTTTTTTCATGTTCGTGATGATAAAAAGAACTAAAAATTTAAAAATAATTATTTAATCCTGATAAGAGAAATATCATTATAATAGGTATATCGTAAGTAGGTACATACCTATTAGACATTTTTTTTAAACTATAATACATTACACCTTGTATTAAAACTTTGCGTTTTTATCACATACCCAATGTTTTATAAATAAAAGAGTGTTACATTGTGATTGCAAAAAAAATTATGACGGTGTAATAATACTAACTGTTCATATATAATAATAAATAAATAAATAAAGTTACCTACCTATATACTATGTGGTTTTTTATTCTTTCAAAGTCTCTATTGACCGAGCAAGGTTTGTATGGAAAAGTAAAAATAATATCTCGTGTTTTGGCCTATTTCTTGGAGAAAGTTGTTCAATTTTATGATCTGGTCAACCCACCGGGTCTAACACAAATAAAAAACCACGTTATTATTTGGAAACTTAATAAGTCCCTACAAAAAGTCCGGACATTAAGCCAAGGCAACTTGACCGTTCTTCCAAGCTTTACCACATAAGAGTAGCGAACTTGATTCCTTTGCCTGTATCAGTCATGCAGGGCCGTCTGACGTCACGTCCGGCCTCCCCCGACTACGGTTACCATCCGTCCGGATTATACCGGAAATGTCCGGACTTTTAAGAGTCTAGTCCGGACTCTGTCCAGCTCTTTAGTTTGTCTGGATTTTGGAATATGCAAGTGATCAACGAGTGATTTTCTAGCGTACGTTACTCACGCGTGGGGGTGAAGCGACGGACAAGCATGGCAAATCCCTGGCAGTTGGCCTTGATATCGCCAAAGCTTTCGATAGAGTGTGGCATCGTTCCCTTCTTTCCAAGTTGCCTACCTTCGGTGTGCTGCCCCGTTTGTGCGGCTGGGTTGCAGACTTTCTAGTGGAGCGGAGGATTCGTGTCCTTTGTGAGGATAGTTCCTCCACGTTTTACAAGGTTAATGCATGAGTGCCGCAGGGTTCTGTGCTCTCATCTACTCTATTTCTTCTGAATATTAATAACATGTTGTCCTTGGGCAATATTCATTGTTATGCGGATGACGGTACGGTGCATGAGCGATACTTAGGACATCCTGCGGCAAAGCATGCCGATATCGTTGTGAAAAGGCAAGAACTGGTTGCCAAGACGTAGCAGCGTAAGTATCTTATGCAGGGATCACTATGCATTCAAGAAACTTCCATTTCTTAGGGAACTAGCAATTCAATGTTCATTTAAGTGTTGTGGCATTGAAATTCCTCAAATTAAATGTATAGTTGTCTGTATTTATAGAACACCCAGCTCTAACTCTCATATATTCCTAGAGCGGTTTGAGAACTTACTCTCAAAACTAAGATATAAAAGAAACACCAAAGTAATCAATGCCGGTGACTTCAATATAAACATATTAAAAGAAAGTAATGTTCAAGAAGAGTACATTAGATTAAATCAAAACAATGGAACCATAATACACATTAAAGTACCAACTCGTGGGAAATCTTGCTTAGACCAGATAGTAATAATATTCCTACAGCTAAAAGAAATACTTGCCCAGTGGGATTATCAGATCATGCCACTTGTCAAATACTCTGCATCCCAATACAAAATAAAGTAAAGCAAAATAGCGCACGGTACATTTACAGAAGGGATTTCAGCATTGAAAATATGAAAAAATTTGCGGAAATTTTATCTGGTTTGTCTTGGTCAGATGTATATGAGACTACTGATCTAAATACATCATTTAATATATTTCATGACACCTTAACACTGTTTTTTAAATTATCTTTTCCCTCGTGTAAAATTAAGTTAAGAAATAGATCTAAACCCTGCAATTGGATCACAAGGGAAATTAAAAAGTCATATGTGTCAAAGAGAAAATTGCGTTTTAAATATTATATAAAAAAGAATCTGTCCATTAAGTGCAAGTATCGAAAGTATTCCTCTATTTTAAAGATGTGTATTAATAAATCTAGAAAACTTATGAACGAGGCACGCCTCCATAAAAGTAAAAATGTTTGTAAAACCACGTGGGATCTAATTAAATCGTATGATCAACCAGAATTTAATAATAGTTACATAAGCAAAATCAGACATAGCAATATGAATATTACGGACCCTATTGACATTTGTAATCATTTTAATAATTTTTATTCCGACATTACAAATCAATCATCTAATTCTAATTATAATTTTAATTCTGACATTACAATCCAATCATCTAATTTTCATAATTATTATTCTTATGCGACATCTGTAAATAATATCCAACATTTAGAACCGAGCATCTTTTTATACCCAACAACACATGACGAGATATTTAAAATTATAAGATTCCTCAATATCACAACATCGGTGGGCTATGACGGCTATGAAATACTGCACACTAGTTCTTTCTGACATATTAAGTTATTTAACAAACCTTTCAATGACTGAAGGCACATTTCCGGAAGTCCTCAAACTATCAATCATAAAACCAATACATAAAAAGGCGATATTGATATAATGGATAATTACAGACCTATTGCATTAATACCAGTACTATCTAAAGTCTTTGAAAAGGTTATGCACAATAGAATTTATGACTTTTTAGAAAAATTTAAAGCCAAGGAACAAAATGGTTTTCGGAAAAGTAACT
Organism: Scoparia ambigualis; assembly: GCA_963921215.1. Classification (NCBI taxonomy): domain Eukaryota; kingdom Metazoa; phylum Arthropoda; class Insecta; order Lepidoptera; family Crambidae; genus Scoparia; species Scoparia ambigualis. The sequence goes on along the minus strand of OY992513.1, from coordinate 31,440,895 downwards.
CAACCACATAAGCAGCCTTTAATTTGATAAAAAATGTTACCGAAAATATTGACAAGAATATCGACACAACAGCCTTATTCTTCTAGCTTTCGACTTTGTCTCACATGACATACTTTTATCTAAATGCGAGAAATACGGTTTAAGAGGAAATGCATTAAAATGGTTACAAACTTACCTTAGAAATCGTACACAATATATCGAAGTTAATTACGTTAATGAACATAAGGAAGACACTTCTGCAAAATCACTACTTGTCCGAAATAATGTGGGTGTCCCACAAGGGACTATCTTAGTACCCTTATTATTCATAATATACATTAATGATCTACCTCCTGTTACTAATTATCAGTGCAATTTATTCGCTGACGATATATCTGTGGTAATACCTAAAACTCCAGACTGAAACTTTAATGAAGATATTAACAATACTATTAATAATATTACGAAATGGCTGACAGAGAACAATTTAAAAGTTAATGTAAACAAAACTAAATATATACAATTTTATAATAGAAAACCCAAAAGTCTAAATCTATCTGTGCTTCTTAATAATGAACCAATATCGGAATCAGATGAAGTCGTTTATTTTGGGCATAATAATTGACAGTCAGTGCATATGGACAAAACATATTAAGAAATTATGTTCTAAAATAAATAGATTTGCTTAGGCGCTGTGGCGACTGACGACGCAAATCAACCAAAAAACCGCATTGATGGCTTATCACGGATACGTGACATCAAACCTTAAATACGGCATATTTTTGTGGGGAAATTCAGTCGACATGAATAAGGCTTTCATATCACATAAACAATGCGTTCGGGCCATATGTGACATGACACCAATGACATCATGCAGGCAATTGTTCCCAAAATTAAATTTATTAACTCTCCCTTCATTATATATACTGGAATGATGTATTTTTGTAAAGAGTCATCAGTATTTATTTATTAATAAAGATGTAAACACTAGCCGAAGTATAAGATATCGTAGAAAGCTGTTGTTACCCAAAATGCAGACATCATTATATAAGAGAAATTGTTATTCCAGTTGCATAAAAGTATGTAATAAGCTACCTCACTCATTAACCGAAATGGATATAAGTACTTTTAGAAGAAAACTATGGCTTAAAATAAATTGTTTTTATTCTATTAAAGATTTTCTAAATTGTAATATTGACATACTGTAGTTTATAATGTAATTTAATATAATTAATATAATAATAAAAAATAATACATTAATCAATTCATTTTATCAATCTTATTTGCTATATGTGACGTAATATTCAATATAATTATATTGGCTATAATGTATAATTAATTATTATTATTTTTAATCAATTCTGTTTACCTAATTATCTCCATTCACATGCCCTGCGTTGGCAAAATAGACGAACATTGTTATAAATTACCATCTTTTGTACCTACTCTATTTTCTGTGATTAAATTATTTCATTTCATTTTATTTCCAAACTGAACCTGGCTCTCGATCGTACATGTATCAATCGCTGTACAAAACTCAGGTGCGATCGAGTATGGAGTATTGTTCCCACCTATTATGGAACGGCTCCGCTAAATACCTCCTCGATGCACTTGATAAACTGCAAAGGCGAGCGGTACGCATTATTGGAGATGCTGAGGTTACAGCGTCTCTTGAGGACCTCCAGCTGCGTAGAGACATTGCTCCTCTCAGTGTCTTCTACCGGGATTACTACAGAGAGTGTCTCTCCCGGACTACACGTGCTGGTCTTAGGAACCACCATCATACTGTGCAGACTATCAGTACTCGTACCAAAAAATACAATAGGTGCGCTTGTTACCATGCTTATTTCACGGTGGGGAGCGCTCTCATTATTTTAGACTGCATCGGCTGCTTACCATCAGGCATGATGCAGTCACTATGACGACTCAATAAAAAAAAATAAAAAAAAACATAAAACAACAGCACATGAGTAAAGAAACGGAACAGAGACAAAGCTTCTAGGGAGCATACGAAAATTCTTACTTATTTTAGTAGGGTTTCAAAAGAGAATAAAATAAAATAAACAAACTTTTATGAGATTTTAGTTAGTAAAAGTTTATTTTTTTCTTTTTAGCGCATTAAAATAAAAGGTTTTTACTTTTTAGTTGATCTCACTGAACGTGTATCCAATATTTGTTCACATCCATCAAACCACCACCACTCACCACCCATCAAAACGGTCTACCCATTAAGACGAATCAAAGTTTTCGTTTGTTTGTTTTAATGGTTCGTTCCTATAGCCACCTTCCAGCTCCATCATCAGACCCTGGTTACCATATAGCATTAAAGTACTCGTCAAGATGAATTAAACGAGCCCATACTGGATGGAGTTATGTCGTTTAATTACTGTAGGTACGTATGTAACAACTGCCATCTTACGATAACAACTGGGCCCGAAGCCTGGTGACCTGGCGGCAAGAAAATTACTTTACTTCCATGATTGCAACCCGATCGCGCTAGGCTACTTCACCAACGAGTATTCTGTTGTAATTATTTAAGTTAAAATATATATGCAGGGTTAATTTTGGATCCCCCAGTTCCATGGCCAACTTGCAGCTCCTTCATCATACCCTGGTTACCTTCTAGCACCAAAGTACTCGTCAAGACGAATCAAACGAGCCCATACTCGATGGAGTTATGTCGTTTAATTACTGAGTTCCATGGCCATCTTGCAGCTCCATCATCAGACCCTGGTTACCATCTAGCACCAAAGTACTCGTCAAGACGAATCAAACGAGCCGAGACTCGATGGGGTTACGTCGTTTCTTTACTGAGTTCCTAGGACCACATTCCAGCTTCATCATCAGATCAGACCCTGGTAACCATCTAAAAACAAAGTACTCGTTAAGACGAATGAAACGAGCCGAAACTCGATGTGGTTGCGTTGTTTCTTTACAGAGTTTCTATGACCACCTTCCAGCTCCATCATCAAACCCTGGTTATCATTGCAAGACAAACTACTCGTCAAGACGATTCAAACAAGCCCAAACTCGATGAGGTTGTGTTGTTTCATTGCGAAGTTCCTATGACCACCTTCCAGCTTCCAGCTTCCTTAGCGCCATGTCATCATAATATTGCATTGTCACGCGATTTACACATGTATGCAAAATTTCAACTCAATCGGTAACCGGGAAGTGAATCAAAATTAAGTTGCAAGATTTTACCCAACAAACATGCATTGCAAGTTAAATAAAAAACTTGTACAGTAATATCATAGACAAATACCGTTTCGGCGCGGTTGTATGTAGCTTCCATGTGACAACAGCGGGCGGCGGCGGCGGACTGCAGTCCGCCGCCCGCAACCCGCCGCCCGCTCTGCGCGAAAACGAGATAGGTGACAATAGGGTAACCTTATTAGTTGATAAGCGCTTAAAATTACCGTTACAAATACCCTATTTGATTTGGTAAGTGCATTGGAAGCAGTTAACCTTATTCAAAAAAGTTACCGCTACGAAAGACTAACCCTATCAATAGGGAAACCCTATCGTTCGGTAACCTTTTGATGGGGTTTCCCTAACAATGGGCTTAACCAAAAAAAGGGGTTTTCCGGTCCCTGGGGAAGAGACGGGGTGGTAGTATTCTTTCACCGTTACGCGACACGGTTACTGTTTGCGTTTCATTTCATATAATTACTCATAAAGTAATTTTAAAGCATAGGCACAGTATTACTAATAGTACTACCGTGCAGAAGGTTCACTCTCTAACGACTTTTACGCGAATTGAAACTTACCCGAGCGTTCATATTCAGTTAAGCAACGCTGACTCGATATCGATTTGACGTCATGACGTCACAGAGGGGTTACGAGTGTTGCGACTCGGCGCTCGGTGTCGGGTGCTCTCGCGCTCGCGGCAACCTTTACTGCCATACGCCTAGGCGGCCAAAATGCGGAGGCGCGCCAAAAGAACGTACCTAAACTGCGGAGTGACACCCCCCTGACTTAGGTACAACCTCAGATTAAAACAAAAAGGGAAGATACGGCACTAGCGTCTTGTAAGTGAGCCGCTAAAATTAGGCCTAAAGGCACAATTTCACTTTAGTCGCAATTTGCCGAGCGAACAGGCTACATCGCACTGTTGTGGATATTCGCTACTCCGCAGTGGTGTCGGAATCGGTTTTACGCGTCTGTTGCAAAGCGAAGCGACCGAGACGTTAACGCGCTACTCGCTGACTCCGTCGCGCTGACGTTGAAATTTACCGCTCTGTCTCGCTCGCTCGATTTACACTTTATAGGTGTGCGTGTGTAAGTGTTTGCATATGTAGTTGAGTAGCACTATATTTTGATTAACTACAAGTAGGAGCATGCCGTTTCTTCCTATTTTGTTTTAATCTAAAGGGCCCCACAGACGATCAGGTCGCCTGCAGGTATCGGCCTGTCAGTTAGTAGTACAACGCACGGGCGGCGGCGGAACTGACAGGCTTCTACCTGCAGGCGAACTGATCGTGTGTGGGGCCCGCCGGTAGGTATCAGCCAACTGACAGGCTTATACCTGCGGGCGAACTGATTGTGTGTGGCGCCCGCCGGCAGGTACCAGCCAACTGACAGGCTTATACCTACAGACGAACTGATCGTGTGTGGCGCCCGCCGGCAGGTATCAGCCTGTCAGTTAGTACTAGCCGCCCGCCGCCGCCGCCGCCGCCCGTGCGTTGTACTACTCACTAACAGGCCGATACTTGCCGTCGACCTGTAGCCTAATTCACGTAACAAAACTTCAACGACATGCAAGCGATTTGATCGCTGAAGTCACTTTTCGTATTCACGTATCAATCGCACGATTTTGTTTAAGTCGGTTTTGTGTACGCCTATTCACGTGCATTAATCGAAGTTTGATCGTTGCCTCCGCGGTATTCACCTATTATTTTGACGTTTAGTTTGATCGGATGTCAGCGATTACACGTCAAATTAGACAAATTCCAAGTCGTTGGAAAAAAATAATAAATATTTCTGCATGTTTTTGTAACAAAAAGTATTTGAATTTGTTTGGTTGAATTGTAATGGCAACATTAAGTTTAAATAGTTGACAAATCGCTGAGTTGCGATGCTATCGAGTAATCGTTCTATCGAAATGACAGGTGAATACGGATTTATACATACTGTTTTTCATTAGGACGACTTTTAAACGTGAGCGACATTTTGACCATAACGAAATACATGAATTGGGCCACTGATCGTCTGTGGGGCCCTTAAGAGGCCTATTACATCTCGACTATGATTTTTGCGTAAAATGGCCAATTTTGGCGTTATGGATCTCAGAAACAAAAATACATTAACAATTATGACTTATTGAATAGTGTAGAATAGCTATTGGAATAGTGCGTAGCGGCCTCGCTTTTTGTAAATTTTGCTTAACTTTTAAATTAAACCCAAAATTACAGAGAAAGATTTTCATAAAGTGCGCGAAGGCACTTCTTTAAGCTAATCGATAGAACTACTGTTCTAAACAAGTGAAATGAAAAAATTATAATGTTATCTCTTATATAGTCGAATAGTGCGTAGCGGCCTCGGAATTTTTAGATATCAATGATTTTATATCGGAAAAACATCTTATTCTAAACCAAAAAACTTCGAAAATCGCTTTAAGTCAACTGTGAATTTCTCCTATCTACGATAACATTATTGAGCAAAATTTATACCAGAGTAATTGTTACTTCATGAGGAATAAAGATTTTATAATGAATTTATTATTCTATTTCGATAAAAACGATAAATACAACTCACAGAATGGAGATTTGTGATATTATGCACAAATTTATTATCCTATTTCGATAAAAACAATAAATACAACTGCAAAATTACTACAAAATGCGAAAATGGGCATTTTACGCAAAAATCACATTCGAGATGTAATAGGCCTCATAAGGGTACAACGTTAAAATATAAGCTTTTGTTTAGGCGGCGAGTGGCCGAGTATTGTATCGCTGCGCCAGGCGTGCGTGTGGCGCGAGGCGGCGCCGCTGTGTGCGCGCGCGCGGACGCACGCCGCGTACGCCGCGCACGCGCACGCGCCCGCGCACCAAGGGGCTCAGGAGGACGTGCGTGCGGCGATGTTAGCGCTGCTGGCCGCCGATATCGATTTGTGAGTTATTTATTTGTCATCTATATAAGGCGACTGCTAGAAACCGCAAGAAGCAAGAAACTTCAAGGGCTGGTCAGGTCAAATGAAACATGACAAAAAAAGAAATTCGTGCTTTTTAGGGTTCCGTAGCCAAATGGCAAAAATGGAACCCATATGGATTCGTCATGTCTGTCTGTCTGTCTGTATGTCACAGCCACTTTTTTCCGAAACTATAAGAACTATACTGTTGAAATTTGGTAAGTAGATGTATTCTGTGAACCGCATTAAGAGTTTTCACACAAAAATAGAAAAAAAAAACAAAAAATTTTGGGGGTAGATAGAACAAAAACTCAAAAAAAAAATTCCATCTAACCCATACGTATCAATGGATAGGTCTTTAAAAATGATATTGAGGTTTCTAATATCATTTTTTACGAGCGTCAAGTTGGCAGGCACACCACGGAATTAGACGGTTTTGACTATGTCAAAAAATTGTGTATAAATAGTGATAAATAGTGACGTATAGCATATAAATAGTGATACTATGGTTCAAAAGATATTTGAGTATCTTGGTGTGCCTGCTAACTTGACGTCAAGATAGCAGGCACCTTAAGAAATACAGTTCGTATCAATGTGATTTATATGTCAAAAAACTGTGCATAAATAGTGAATCGTATACGCAAAATTTCAACAATTGTACTTCAATACAAACCGAGATATTACGGTCTCTAAGTGGGCTGCCAACTTGACGATTCTTGCGATGGCGATTCCGGAGAAACGGGTTGAAGTTTTAAACAAATAAATACATGAAAAAATTGTGTGTGAAATTGTGAATCTTTCAATATCAATAAAAAAAGAATTCTTCTTTGCTATTTTCCAAAAATCTAATGTAAACTTCTACCATACATTCGATTTTAAGTACAATCGTGCACAATTTTATTTATTGACTTAAGATACTGACATAAAGTCTAATTATTTTTAATTCAAGTCATAAAATTACACTTAAATCTACCGTTGTAATGTCAGTTTCACGTTATTTCTATGGAAACTTATGTCAAGCAATTTGTAATTTTAGTGACTCGAATTAAAAGTCTCGGATAGTGGTGGACGAGCGAGTGTCGCGAACGACCGAGAGATGGCGTGATTTTGTTTACGTGCGGTGAGCCGGTGATACGAGAATGGTGCGCTAAAAGTTTTATTTGTTTGTGTTGAAATTGATAAGCAGTGAGTACATTAGCATCAGAAGTGAAAGTGTTTAAATCGTTTAATAACAACCTACATTTTTATAGGTACGCAGCTTATTTTCTATTATGGTATTTACAAAAAAGATATACCTAGGTACGGTCGGGGTCGCCGTCGCTTTACCACTTTGCAGCGATTTTCGTGTGAAGCGCATCGACCGCCCGGGTACCTACATGCCCGTGCCAAATAGACGACGCGGTGTGCAAGAGATTTTGACCTTTAGACTGGTAAAGCGACGGAGTCCGCCATTGTACCTAATGTGAGGTAGATATTTTCTCAGTCATTCAAAACTTTTCATATTTACTACTCGACCAACATAATTAATCGCATTAAAGCTAGACGTTTATCATAATTGTTCAATGATTAACAATCTAAATATATTGCACTTCAATTAGTTTGCACATGCTGAGTGGTCAGATTTTAAAATGGAATATCGAAGAAGATACGTTTAGTTTGTAAATTATTAAGCAACCGTGATAAACGTCTAGCTGACGTGCGCCTAATTATGTTGGTCGACTAATACGTATTACTTCATAGTAGGTACTTACCAAGCTAATCTTTCGTAAAGTTATCTGGGGTCAAGTATATTCCTAGTGCATTAAATGTTAAAGTTACCTGCCTAGTCTTTTATGACTAATAAACAAAGAATAAGCTACGAATAGTTATTCCGTGTTTTGTTCCTGTCATTTAAATGTAATTTTTAATTAGAGTATAAGAGACAAAACACGTTTTGTCTTTGTTTATTAGTCATAAAAGACTAGGCAGGTAACATTAATATTTAATGCACTAGGAATATACTTAACCCCAGATAACTGTACGAAAGATTAGCTTGGTAAGTACCTACTATGAAGTAATACGTATTAGTCGACTAACATAATTAGGCGCATGTCAGCTAGACGTTTATCACAGTTGCTCAATAATTTACAAACTAAACGTATCTTCTTCGATATTCCATTTTAAAATCTGACCACTCAGCATGTGCAAACTAATTGAAGTGCAATATATTTAGATTGTTAATCATTGAACAATTATGATAAACGTCTAGCTTCAATGCGATTAATTATATTGGTCTAGTAGTAAATATGAAAAGTTTTGAATGACTGAGAAAATATCTACCTTACATTAGGTACAATGGCGGACTCCGTCGCTTTACCAGTCTAAAGATCAAAATCCCTTGCACACCGCGTCGTCTATTTGGTACGGGCACGTAGGTACCCGGGCGGTCGGTGCGCTTCACACGAAAATCGCTGCAAAGTGTTAAAGCGACGGCGACCCCGACCGTACCTAGGTATATCTTTTTTGTAAATACCATAATAGAAAATAAGCTGCGTACCTATAAAAATGTAGGTTGTTATTAAACGATTTAAACACTTTCACTTCTGATGCTAATGTACTCACTGCTTATCAATTTCAACACAAACAAATAAAACTTTTAGCGCACCATTCTCGTATCACCGGCTCACCGCACGTAAACAAAATCACGCCATCTCTCGGTCGTTCGCGACACTCGCTCGTCCACCACTATCCGAGACTTTTAATTCGAGTCACTAAAATTACAAATTGCTTGACATAAGTTTCCATAGAAGTAACGTGAATCTGACATTACAACGGTAGATTTAAGTGTAATTTTATGACTTGAATTAAAAATAATTAGACTTTATGTCAGTATCTTAAGTCAATAAATAAAATTGTGCACGATTGTACTTAAAATCGAATGTATGGTAGAAGTTTACATTAGATTTTTGAAAAATAGCAAAGAAGAATTCTTTTTTTATTGATATTGAAAGATTCACAATTTCACACACAATTTTTTCATGTATTTATTTGTTTAAAACTTCAACCCGTTTCTCCGGAATCGCCATCGCAAGAATCGTCAAGTTGGCAGCCCACTTAGAGACCGTAATATCTCGGTTTGTATTGAAGTACAATTGTTGAAATTTTGCGTATACGATTCACTATTTATGCACAGTTTTTTGACATATAAATCACATTGATACGAACTGTATTTCTTAAGGTGCCTGCTATCTTGACGTCAAGTTAGCAGGCACACCAAGATACTCAAATATCTTTTGAACCATAATATCACTATTTATATGCTATACGTCACTTTTTATCACTATTTATACACAATTTTTTGACATAGTCAAAACCGTCTAATTCCGTGGAGTGCCTGCCAACATGACGCTCACCATTTTTTTCTAAACTGAATAGTTTGCGCGAGAGACACTTCCAAAGTGGTAAAATGTGTGTCCCTGTATCTTCTAAAATAAGAGAATGTAAAACTAAAAAAATATATGATGTACATTACCATACAAACTTCCACCAAAAATTGGTTTGAACGAGATCTAGTAAGTAGTTTTTTTAATACGTCATAAATTAATTAATTTTAAAAAAATACACTATTATTCAAACATCGATCAAAGTTACAACGAACTACAAAAACTTATAAATCTGGACGACCTCCTTGGTCGAGTGGTTTGTACACCGGTTTTCATGGTGCCATCTCTGAGGTCCCGGGTTCGATCCCCATTCGGGTTAATTTAGAAATTATTGTTTTTCTAAATTGTCTCGGATCTGGGTGTTTTCTATGTATAATAAGTATGTATTTAAGTATTTTAAGTATGGTTATCCGTTGTCTAGTAACCATTTAACGAGTTTCTTCGAAGCTTCTCTTTCGGCTAGATAATTGGTGTGAGTGTAGAAAAGTTTTTATTTTATTTTTTATTTTATTTATTATTTATAAATGATGTTACTTCCTGCTACAGAACCCTTCAGGGGCGAGTCCGACTCGCACTTGGCCGGTTTTTTAAATTTTTAATTAAGTAGGTAATTCATTTTGTGAATTTCATTAGATTAGTCTTTGAGTATCTAATTTATATAAAAGCAATAACATGAGAAAAATTAAATGAAAAACAATTAAATAGTCTGTTGACCCGTCCGCGTCAGCCGGGCGATAAGTACTTACGTTAGTCTGCAATGAGACCATTTATTTTCCTATTACGAAATGTGTGTATTTTCCTTATGTTATTGCTTTAAAATAAATTAGATACTCAAAGACTATCCAATTAAAATTCGCAAAATGAATTCTTTATTTAAAAATTAAAACAGCACGATTTTCTTTTTTGTCATTTTTGACCTGTTTAAAACTCTTGACCTGACCAGCCCTTGAAGTTTCTTGCGGTTTCTTTCGGTTTCTAGCAGTCGCCTTATATATATATAATAAGGAACTGCTGTTCGTTTGTCGAAAAATTCGAAAATGACCGAACCGATTGGGCTAGTTTTGATCTTGAAATATTTGTTAAAGTTCAGGGAAGATTTAAACGGTGAGAAGAAACAGTAAAAATCCTTAAGAAAACTATAGACATAAAAAGACGTGCAATATAGGTATTCAATATTAATTGGTTCTAAAATCTTTTTGCAGTTTTCTTACTTCTTCTTCGCGACATTTATCTTTTTCCTGTCAGTTGAGTTGTCATTGTGATTTTGACAGGACAACGTTCTGTCGGGTCTACTAGTATACATATAAAAATCAATTGCTGTTCGTTAGTCTACGCTATACTACAAAACGGCTTGACTAATTTGATTTTTTTTGTTTTGTTTTGTTCGTTTTAATACAGGGGTCTAATACAGAAATTTTATAGTAAATGTCCTGAAAAAAAGAAAAGTACAATATATATTATTTTGGTTAGTAAAACTTTATGCTTTTTCTTACATTGTTTTCGCGACATTAATTTTTTTCCTGTCAGTTGATTTGTTTGTTTGTTATTATGTTGTTGGTTTCGCACGATCTATTCAGTTTTATATATTCAGAAAAACATTATCATCAGCCTATAAACGTCCCACTGCTGCGCACAGGCCTCCCACGTGGACTATAGCACGTGGGTATATTGGGCCATAACCCACCACGCTGGCCCAATGCGGGTTGGTGGGTTTATCCACACCGTCAGAAAAACATAATTTATTAATATTTGGACAGGATAACACCTGTCGGGTCAGGTAGTACTTACATAATAATTTTGTCCTAGTAGTAATGAACAGCCTTTAAACACCGCCTCCGTGGTCTAGTGGCTAAGTCACCGGTTTCAGCCGGTTTCAGACCCAGAGGTCCCGGGTTCGATTCCCAGCGGGGGGTACATCTTTGTGTGCTCGGTTTGGTTGGTGGTAGGGTTGTTAATTCCGCCTGGCTAGCTACCACCATCTTATCTAAGTCTGTCGCCATAACGATGTTAGTAGCATTGTTGTTTTCCGGCAGTTTGAGATAAGATAGCCAGTTCCTCAGTGGTTGAGGATTCCGGGTGAAGCGCGCTTCCACCTTCGGCCTTATCGTCACTTACCATCAGATGAGATGAAGGCCAAGCGCTTACCTGTTACCTATAAAAAAAAACAGCCCAAAATACACCTTTATAAGAAGTTTGCGTTAAACATTTTAAGAAACTTAATATGTACGTTACGTTAAATATATAAGATAACTGCTAAAACCCGCAAGAAACTTCAAGGGATGGTCAGGTCAAGTGTTTTAAACTTGGCAAAAATGACAAAAAAGGAATTTGGTGTTTTTTTTCATTTTTAATTTATTTATTTTGTGTATTTTAATTGGATAGTCTTTGGGTATCCAATTTAATTTAAAACAATAAAATAACAAAAATAAAATGAAAACAATAAAAAATAACGATCAATCACAACGCGCAGGCAACGGCCGGCCGGCCGTTGACCCGTCAACGTAGGTACTGACGCGGACGGGTCAACAGACGGCCGGCCATTGACCCTTCAACGTAGGTACTGACGCGGACGGGTCAACAGACGGCCGGCCATTGACCCTTCAACGTAGGTACTGACGCGGACGGGTCAACAGACGGCCGGCCATTGACCCTTCAACGTAGGTACTGACGCGGACGGGTCAACAGACGGCCGGCCATTGACCCTTCAACGTAGGTACTGACGCGGACGCTTTAACCCCTTACCCGCGCGTTGTAAATAATCGTTATTTTTAATTTTTTTTTATTTATTTTTCTTATGATATTGCTATTGAATATGATATGATATTGAAAAAAAAAACACGAATTCCTTTTTGTCATTTTTGTCGTGTTTAAAACACTTGACCTGATCAGCCCTTGAACTTTCTTGCGGTTTCTAGCAGTCACCTTATATACACGATGATTTTAATCGGTGATCAGGACCTACTGATTTCGACTAAGTAAATGATGGCCATTACAATAACAATAAAACTTACATGTCAGCGTCTCATTTTTTTTTGTCTGGGTCATAAAGTTAATAACTATGAATATTAAAATCATGGTCATCCTACTCCTCCTTGTTACAAATAATACCCTCTCATAAGTACAGATCATCACCACATGAGTAAAGAAACGGAACAGAGGCAAATCTTCATACAACCGCGCCGTCGCGAGTAAATTACTACAAGCATAAAGGGCATTAAAGGGGCTACCAGACTGTTGTAAACAAGCCTTTCCCACCAGGTCACCTTGGCGGGAGGCTCGTTTATAACTTGTTGTAAACGAGCTTCCATTTGGTTTACAACCGCCGTTGATGTTTTCCGTCACAAGCAGTGTTGCCATTTTTAACAGGATCCTGCTTTTTAGTATTTTTAAGAGTAAAGTTTAGGCTACAGCGGGATGTTTTTAGCATTATCGTAAAATTTTGCATATTTGACATATTTCTGTAAAACTAATTTATGTCTACACAATGTGGTTGCTTTGTTAAAAGCTATGTCGAGTAACAGTAGTAGTAGCAGTGGTAGCAGTGTCCGTAATTTGACAGTTGACAAATTTTGGGGCCATGTGGGAAACATCACAGATAGCGACGTCAGTAGCCAAAAATAATTGAAGTATGGGGTTCTCAGCAGATTTGCTAAGGCTATGCTGTTGTTGCCTGCTTCAAATGTCGCTTGTAAAAGAATTATCTCTCGAGTCAATTAAATAAAAATAAAAACAGAAACAAGGTTACAGTTGACCATGTAACTTCAATTTTACATCTTAAACAAGGTATATCAGACCTTAATAATGATTGTACAACATTTGAGACATCTATAAAAATCTTCGATCAACAATACGATCGCAGATAAAAATGATTAAAATGATGGACACAAAAACATTACTTATATAAAAATACAAGCGGCCGCTCGCGGTTTCACCCGCGTGGTTCGCGTTCCCGTGGGAATATCGAGATAAAAAATCCTATGTGTTAATCCAGGTTATAAACTGTCTTTATGCCGAATTTTATCCAAATCCAAACAGTAGTTTTTACGTGAGAGAGTAACAAACATCCATCCATACGTTCCCGTGGGAATATCGGGATATAAAGTATTCTATGTGTTAATCCAGGTTATAAACTATCTAAATGCCGAATTTTATCCAAATTCATTCAGTAGTTTTTACGTGAAAGAGTAACAAATATCCATACATACTTATAAACTTTCGCGTTTATAATATTAGTAGGATTAGTGAAGATTATGGTAACCTATTACGGATTTATTGTTAACTTTATTACTATAATAAAGAAGACTTAAGTAAAATTCCGTCATTTAATTAAAGTTACTTATTACCATTGTTGCAATATGATGTTTTCTTTTAGCAATAATAATTACTATAAAATTTAGTGTAATAATCTTTTTTTAAATTACGGCTATCCTATAAATAATTTACTTCTGTAAGTAAGTTCAAAATATATATCTTATTGATCTACCTACCTACCTACCTTGCTATATGTAATAGTGTATAAGGCAGTGGCAACACAGCGGTTTTCAACGCGCGCCCGCAAACAAAGGTCGTGGAAAGGTCAACCAAAATTTAGTTGCAAATAACCTATTACACTGTTGTAAACGGCTGTTGTAAACGTCGGTTTACAACAGTCTGGTAGCCCCTTACGGCGCATGTGTGCGTGTCAACTATCCGCTGCGTCGCGTACACGCCGCCAGCCACCACTGGATAAAACCGGTTTACGCTCGCTCGGCCAGTGGACAAACCAGGACAAACGGAGGGCCTGCACAAAGCACGTCATTTGTTTTGTGCTCCTGTATATTTCTGACGAAATTGATTTTAGTGGAATAAACTGTAAATAGTTATAAAAGTGTAAATAATTAGTTCTGGACTTGTAAAATGGTTTTTCACTGTACCATTTGTATGAATAATACTAAAAAAAAAGATATTTCATATTTCAACTATCCCAAAGAGTGTACTAGGTAAGTAAATAAAACCAGATTATACCTATTTAAAAGCGATGTGTTTAAGTAGGTCGCGCAAACCTTTATGTTATGTAGGTATGTAGGATGAAACCAAAAATTATTTAAAAAATGTTGAGAGGAAGCAATTTGTAAATATAGGTACTCAATACCTTATGTTGTATACATACCAAATAAAAAGCTCATAAAAGTTTGTTTATTTTATTTTATTCTCTTTTGCGAACCCTACTAAAATAGGTAAGAATTTTCGTATGCTCCCTAGGAGCTTTGTCTCTGTTCTCCATAGGTTACATAATTTAAAATATATTATTATTACAATATTATTATTATTACAATGGCCATCATTGACTTAGTCGAAATCAGTAGGTCCTGATCACCGATAAAAAGTCTTCGTGTATATGTTAACGGAAATGTATGTAATCCGCCATTGTGTACTATCAACAAAATCTGCCGTATACCACCTTTAGGGCTATTTTCATTTGTCCTGTCCCAACATCCTTTTTAAACTTTTGCTACAACATCCCTCTATTAACTCAAAAATCATAAAATTCTGAAGACAGTCAAGATGTTAAAATAGGGACGTTTTGTTTGTCGCTAATGTTGTTATTACTCTTCGTAATCATCGTTCTTCCTAATAATGTGCACATCGCAGACGTATTATTATACGTGTGTGGTGCACATCAAAAAATCGTTATGGTTTTAGCTATCGAACATGGTATGATTCTTTATAGTTTTAAACAGTGACTTCCAAGTAATAATAACTTCTAAATGTCGATATATTTTTACGTATTTTTTTTTGTCTTGGAATATTTATTTTTGTAATTTTTGTTATAGCTTTTCGTAATTAACTGTTAATTTATTAAAATACTGCGTTTTCTAAGCATTCCGTACGTATATTTAGTTTTGATATAGCCTCAGTAGTTGTTTAGTTCTAAGCTTTTCTGTCAGCTCAGTCAGGGTTCGTATTCTTGTGTACACTCTTCTAGCAGGTCTGGAAACAGCTGGACGTTTGCCGCCATGTTTTTTTTTATTAATGGACACTTTAGTGGTTAATCAATGAAAACCAAAGGCGAAACGGGGTATGCCAACACTTTCTTTCTTTTAAATAAACTGTTTGTCGTCATTGGTCAACGTTAAACAAAGGGCGGAACGAACTATGCTCATCTTGTGCAAGCAAATTTTTTTGAAAATGGTACTGCATCGGTTTTGTTGATAGTACAATTCCTACGAAATGTATGTTATTCCTAAAATCGCCCGGAAATGTGTGAAATAAATCATATAAGACACATTTCCTACGAAATCTATACATTTCCTAAATAGCAATCGGAAATGTAAAACATTTAAGATATCCATGGGTAGGCGAGGGTAGCGGGGATATTAGCTGCCCTACTCCTGTAGGTCACGTGATAGGTTGAAATTTAATTTCGAGGTTATTTTTTTATTAGACAACAGAAATACTAGAACATAAATTTAAGATTTTGTACTGTATGATTGTTACCTGATTGTCTCAACGAGTGACTTAATCAAAATTATTTTAACAACCTGTTCTATTTCAGAAAGCATACATTTCCTAATACATATTGGAATTAAATACAACTCCTAGAAAATGTATACATTTCCCAGGATATGTATGTATTAAATAATTTTTAAAACAATATTTTACACATTTTCTAAATAGCTTCGGAATTGTATACATTTCCTAGGAGTTGTACATATAATTGCTAGATTTCATACATTTCCGGTAACATATATATGTACATACATATCCTGGGAAATGTATACATTTTCTAGGAGTTGTATTTAATTCCAATATCGTATTAGGAAAATGATTATCGGTTCCAGTAAAAAGAACGACGCAATAGTGGCAACGTGGATCTGCCTCGCGGGGCGGTACGCGCTCACGGGCGCGGGGGCGGCGGCAGTCGCGGGGGCGGGGGCAGTCGCGGGGGCGGGGGCAGTCGCGGGGGCGGGGGCAGTCGCGGGGGCGGGGGCAGTCGCGGGGGCGGGGGCAGTCGCGGGGGCGGGGGCAGTCGCGGGGGCGGGGGCAGTCGCGGGGGCGGGGGCAGTCGCGGGGGCGGGGGCAGTCGCGGGGGCGGGGGCAGTCGCGGGGGCGGGGGCAGTCGCGGGGGCGGGGGCAGTCGCGGGGGCGGGGGCAGTCGCGGGGGCGGGGGCAGTCGCGGGGGCGGGGGCAGTCGCGGGGGCGGGGGCAGTCGCGGGGGCGGGGGCAGTCGCGGGGGCGGGGGCAGTCGCGGGGGCGGGGGCAGTCGCGGGGGCGGGGGCGGAGTGCGTGGGGGCGGCTCGTGCGCTGCTGGCGCGCTGGGGCGACGCGCCGCGCGGGCTGCTGCGGCTAGTCATCGCGACCAACGGGCCCACGCCAGAGTAAGTCATTACCTTGCTACATTATATGTTGGACATCATAATTTTAACGTTATTCCCCTAACATAAGGTCGAAAACCAATGAAAACTTCTACATGTTTATCCGTTAACTATCAAATAAAAACAAGTTTTAAAAGAAGCTTATCTTGGGCTAAATTTTTTTTAAATATTTAGCCCGTTAAATGACGCGTACACCTGATGTAAAATGGAAGTGGAGTCCAAGCACAAGGACAACTGGTGCAGCGTAAGAGACGTAGCATCAGTCACCCTCATTCTGCCAACCCACAAAGTGCCTTTTCACGCCTCGTTTGATAATTGGTGTGAGAATGGAAAAGTTATTTATTATTTATAATGAATAGCTGAAGAAATAATTGAAATAAAGTAGGTCTCAAATTGTTATGATTTTATGATCTGAGCGTACTATGGTATTGTTGTGTTTTAAAAGTTAAAGATAGGTAGCCTATTCCTCTTGATTTCTAGCGTTATTATTATCTAAACTGCGCTTCTACTATCTAAATAGCCGTTTCTTTTCAGACACCGCTTGCTATGCCTATTCGCGCAGTGCATGATATCGCCCGGCAACGACAGCGCGGTCCGCGCGTTCGAATCAGCCTGCGCGTCGGTCCTCAGTTCGAGTCCCGACGTAGCCACATGGGGTAAGGCCCCACACCCCAAAAGACTGCCTCGCCTAGCTATGAGACTCTACCCGCACGCTGAGAACTACTTTAAATTTGAGTTAGATTTAGCGCCCGAAGACAGCATACCTTAGGCCCAACGCAGACGTAGGACTTTCGTTATCCGTTAAGAATCAGTGGTTTTTATGTCATCTTAAACCTGTGACCCTTTATAAGGCAGTGGGATATATATTCCCACCATATTTTGAACTTTATACAATTGAGATAAGGTCGAAACCAAAGAAAAATTTGAACATGCTGTGTCCGTTAAAGGGTTAAATTAAATTACATACATACATACAATACAACGTTAGTTGGTAAGGGGTACTAAGCCGCGAACAACTGAAAGTACTACTATCAACTGTTATATTGCAAATATAAGCTTTGCGAAAAACGTTCTTATTTACTTCCATACAAAATAAACTATTGGTTATTTAATTTTAAAAATGTACAACCCTGAATAGGGACGGGGCTAACGCAAGAAGCCCCGGCAATGAACTCAAATCTGTCTCTCTCTCAAAGCAGCTGACCACCAGGGCTACCATAGCGTTATTTCTTTTGAAATCTTAAAAAAACTGTTAATCTAAAATTATCAATTTTTAAGGAAAAGTTCTTAGACAAAAGTTATTAAATATCATGTATACTTTACCCTCCTTTCGGCTTAGTACCCCCTTTCCGACTGACGTTGTATAAATCACGACTATTATCCCCAAAGGGTTAGTCAGAGACTAGGCAATAAGGACCGCAAAAGCAGTCCTCTGCCATCACTTTCACCAAGTAGCGACTGCACATGTACTCAGCGTGACAGGTGGTGAGCACATTACCGCTCTATGCTGTTGGATGTATGTGCAGTCTTTATAATCTACATCGTAATCTACATTTGAAGCTGGTATTTGAGATATTTTTTTCGTACTATAATGCAGATTTTTCATCGGTCCTGTGTTTGCTATGTAAAGTGCGTCGTCTGCGCTGGTCCCAAGTTTAATAAGCTGAAATCAGGAAGTGCCTTATGGGACACTTGCCAATATTAGCGAAATTGTTTTACCGACATTCGCTATGTAGGTACCTACTTAACTTAATATCACCTGTGTGTATAACACAACCTATCAGTATATACTTATGTGGTTTCTGTTCCTAAGTTTCATTAATAAATCACATTTATCACTAGGCGTTTGGTAGCACCGCGGCCATGCGCACTTTTGCAACGATCGCAAATACTAAGTTAGCTTCACTCTAGTTGGTAGACTGATGGGTAACCGATAATATGGTCTCGAGATTCTATCGTGCGTGTTGTTAAATTGCTGGTCCCGGCTGATATTAGAAGATATGACAGTAATATTGATGAGAAAAATAACACTCATTTAATCTCATACACATTAAAATATATTTTTCGTAGGCAAAGTATTGGTACATATATATTGTGATATTAATGTTTATTATAATAAACCAAAGATTATCTAAAGAGGTTTGGCGTGTCAAATAAATATTTTTTATTAGTCTTAATGTCAAATAAATCGAATGTTTATTGTCTTATGTCTCTAATTAGGTAAATAAGTAGGTAAGTATTTACAAAAAAAAAATCAAATTTAAAAGACTTTATAAAATTTAAGATACTAGAATATGTTATAATATCTATCATAGTTACGTTTGTTTTAAATATAATATTGTTATTAGTATTAGTATATTAATGATATCAATATACAAGGTCGTGCTTTGGTTTTGGTTGCCTTTGAGAAAGTATTGTTTGTAAAGTAAAAATATATTCTCAACAGAAACATTATCTCTGGGCTTCGATCCTGCTATATAAAATTTATCACAATTGTTTCTTAGTGCCCTGAGTCATTATTTTTATAGTTGTAATGTCGAAATCAGTACACGATGTTTTACAGCAGAACCAAGCCTGCATAATCTTGGTAAAAATGTAGTTATAGACAGATAGATAGATAGATAAACACTTAATTATATTATATTCTGTATAACGCAAACATTTTCATAATATGTAAGCTACGTAACATGACAAATGTTGCTCAATAATGATTTAGCCATAACGTTTTTTAACCTTCTTAATAAAAATGGAAACTAAAGCAATCATTGTTTTATTTTATTAGTAGGTACTGTACTTATTTTATTTATTTACACTAAAACTAATAAATCGTAAAAGCATTAAAAGTTAGCATGTTTCTCACTGCTAGGCAAAAGTCCAATTGATCGGTATTGGCTTAACGGTAATATTAAATTGATATAACATTCATGTATCGTAAGATCCGAAACACACCTTCCGACCTGGGAATTGAACCCGGGACCTCCGAATATCGAACCGACAGCTTTCTCGGCTACCGAGGCGTTTAATTAATAACACTTACCAAAACAGGTACATATAAATAAAAATAAACCCATTTTTCTAAAATTTTATTGTCTTATTATAAATTATGTATTTTAAATAAACAAAAATCACAAAGTTTAATTTAATACAATACACACTAATACATATATTTATATGGAATAAATCTTCTATACCTATAGCTACTTATTTTGTTTTTGAGGACATTTATGAGGCTGTTCGATTAACCTTTTTTATAGTTCGAGTCGTAACAGTAATTCGAAATTATTTACATAAAAAAACTATAAATCGAGTGAGCAGTCATCTTAACGGCAAAGAAAATGATCTTATTCGAAACAGCTGCTATGTTATTTATACTGGCAAATTCAAACGTCTTATGGTTTGCGGGACGGAGGACGAAAGTTTGCGGGACGGGAAAGAAGAGCGCGGGCGGCAGGGCCGTGTAGTAGGAATAGGAACATCAGTCATCAGATGTCACCTTCCCCCGCCGCCCGCAGACAATGTAACTCGTCTGTCACGTTAAGAGACCTATTACATCTCGACTGTGATTTTTGCGTTAGAGAAATTCGCAGTTAACTTAAAGCTATTTTCGAAGTTTTTTGATTTAGAATAAGCAGATTTTTCTTCTATATAAAATCAATGATATCTAAAAATTCCGAGGCCGCTACGAACTATACGACTATATAAGAGATAACATTCTAATTTTTATATTTCATTTGTATAAAACAGTATTTCAATCTAGAAGCTCAAAAAAGTGCCTTCGCGCATTTTATGAAAATCTTTCTCTGCAATTTTGGGTTTAATTAAAAAGTTAAGCAAAATTTACCAAAAGCGAGGCCGCTACGAACTAAGCCAATAGCTATTCAATAAGTCAAAATGGTTGATGTATTTTTGTTTCTGAGATCAAGAACGCTAAAATTGGCGTTTACGCAAAAATCACAGTCGAGATGAAATAGGGCTCATAAGTCACGTACGCATTTGCCAGCTTATTCTTAAAACGGAACGTACTTAAGTATACTTTTTTTGAGGCTGGAGCTAGTCTTTTACTGCTATATTGGAGCATTGAAGCGAGCACAGCGGACGCAGTAGCCGCGCGGCAGCCAGCTCACCGCTTGGACGACGTCCAGACGAGCTTGGCTGGCTGGCTTGTGAAAGCATTTTAACAATGCTAATACAAGTACATCATAGGAATCAATAGTATTCTCTAAGTTGATTATAGGATCGTTACAGAAACAAAGTGGTCCTCCTTCCCAAGCCGAGGTTTGTAGTGTGCTTCAACTATTTTGAAAGTAAAACAAATTGTCTTTTAGAATGTTATAAACACTGATTTTGCTACTTGGCTGTAGGTATTTATACTTTCTTTGAAGCTGGAGCTAGTCTTTTACTGCTATAATGGAGCATTATAGCGAGTACAGCGGACGCAGTAGCCGCGGCCGCAGCCCTAGCCGGCGGCAGGGCGCCGCCCCAAAGCCAGCCGCGTGGCAGCCAGCTGACCGCATGGATGACGTCTAACGCTAGCTTGAGTGACGTCACTTGCGCGGCGGAGTGCCTCGCGCGCGCGCAGGCCGGCCGCTCGGGGCTGCCGAGGACTCGGCTGGCTTGGTGCAGCGCGCGCAGCGACCTGTGTGCCAACGGCTTTATGTCATTCTTACTTCTAAGGATTCCGAATAGAGTACTGTTCAGCCTAATCATTTCAATCAATACTTACATAAAGATATTATTTTGATATCGCCGTGTGGTATAGCAGTTCGCTAAAAGAATACTATACTACCAATACCAACCCCTTACTTCACTTGGGTGTTGTAAAAGGCGACTAGCGGACCAAATGCGGCGATGGGCTCACAACCTATCACGCTGAGCACATGTGCAGTTATGATTCGGTGAAATGTGGACTAGGTATATGGCAGTGGACTAGCTTCTGTGGTCTTATGACCTATCCTTTGACTAACCCCTTTAGGGATAATAGTCATGAATCTGTATGTATTGTCATAAACTACATGACACCGTATTTTTACACCTAAAACGTAGCCAGCCAGTTAAGCAACTTTTGCTCTGCCGGATCACTTATTAGAGCTCCTCCGTGCTTCAAGGCACGTAAAGCCGTTGATCTTGGTTGTTGTCATAAAAGGCGGTCGTTAAAACCCACCAACCCGGATTGGGCCACCATGGTGGTATATGAGCTATGGCCCAATCACCCTACGTGCAGTTGTCCATGTGGGAAGGCCTGTGCCCTACAGTGGGATGCTTATAAAGCCATAGATGATGATGAACACACCTTATTAGAGCGACTAAAGCCGACAGCGACCAGAATAGTTTGTGCGCAGCCTTCACGCGGTATTCCACCTCCTTGGAGACGCGCAGCACGCCGGCGTCGAATAACCAAGCTGCTTTCTGTTGCGCTGCATGTCATGAACACACCTTAGTAAAGCGATAAAAGCCGACAGTGACCAGAACAGTTTGTGCGCAGTCTTCACGCGGAATTCCACCTCCTTGGAGACGCGCAGCACGCCGGCGTCGATTACCAAGTCGCTTTCTGTTGCGTTGCAGTAGTGCAGTCAGTCGGCCGGCAGGTCTGCTGTAGGACAGACGCGTCGCAGTTTTGCCACGAGCCAGCGCTCAATTTTGCTGTGTCTGGTACAGGCCTATCTTCTAGCAACGTTGCTACGTACCAGTTTTTAGTGCCTTTATGATGACTGGAACTGAAAGTTACTAGGTTTTAATTCTCACCTTATCAAAGCGACGAAAGCCGACAGCGACCAGAACAGTTTGTGCGCGGTCTTCACGCGGTATTCCACCTCCTTGGAGACGCGCAATACGCCGGTGTCGATTAGCCAAGCCGCCTTCTCCGCCTGCAGGTAGGCCAGCGTGAGCGCGCCGCCCGACACGCCCAAAGCGCCCCACAGCGGCCCGTCCTGGAACCACACAAACACACGGAAAGATCGTCATCATCATTTCCAGCCCTTCTTAACCCACTGCTGGATAGAGGCCTCTCTCTGTTATTGCCACTCGCCTCGGTCTTCCGCTAGATCATAGAGATCGTCTAATCTAAAACTGAACGCCCTTCCACTAAGTGCTAGTTCAGACACGACGGAAACCACGCGGTTTGAAAATCGCGCGAAAACTGCGCGGGTCCTTTTTACGTAATCATTCAGACATAATCGCGCGGTTAGTCCAACCGCCACTCAACCGCTAGAAAATAAAATCGTGCGGCGCCCGCGCGGTTTTTTTACTATGGAGATCTTCTTCAGCGTTCAGTAGCGTTGCGGGCACCGCGCGATTAACGCGATTAACACAGCATTGAGTCACGTCACGATCTCAAAATGAAGATATCAAAATGAACTTCAAGAAAATAGTATTTCAGACAAGATCGTTAAACTTTTTTGTTTATTGTTGTTTAATATAGAGGTCTACATCAACTCTGCTACCTTTTTACTTAAAACTAACGCCTAATTATAAGAAATAAAAACTAAATTACGTACTAGTAGACGGTGTGCCACACCCTTGAGATACGCCGCTTCGTCTCCTCGAGGTCCTCAGCTCGGCCGCAGTCCGCCGCGCCGACTGGCTTCGGGCTGCTGTGGTGGTGGTGGTAGCTCGCCTCCCCGGCGACTGTCTCTGGCTGCTGCTGTGGTATGGAAAGGCCCTAGGCGTCCCGTCTACCCCTCAGCGCTGAACCCAGACAAATATATACCACTTGCACCAATCACTTAGCCCGCCACGACACGTATGCCGGTCAACCAACAATTCACTGATTTTAATCAGGCCGCCCTGGTTTCAAACTAAACTTATGCTTTTCACTGTTTCACTGTTTATTGTGATTACGGTCCGCCGAATTTACTGTTTATGTGCCCTACATCAAATCACCAATACAAAGTACAAATTAATTTCACACGACCCCGCGTTATTATTATTATTATTGCTTAATTAATGGCTTCGCGTTTAGCATTAAGCCAATTTCAAGTGGTTTAAAATTATTTTTAATACAATTAGTATTGTACGGTAGATTGAATTAAAATGGAGTCTCCCAACACGTGTTGTTGCGAAAAGAACACGGGAGAAACTCCCGACCCCGCGTTCAAGGTTCCTAACCTAACCATCAGTTCAACGTGAGTGTGTGTCACACTGACACTGACATTGACAGTCGTCTGTCAAATACAAATTAAAACTAACACAAAAGGTTGCCAGCCGTAAGTGGCCATTTGTTCCGAACAGACCCCTGCCCCGATCGGAAGGCTCCGATCGTTAGCTCAATCCATCGGGCAAGGAGAGACAGTTGTTGCGGCTCATCGCGGAATCGAACCGCAGTCCCATACTCGCCAACAAACAACTTTACAATGCTGCCCTAGCTACAAGCAAGGAGAGCAAGTCATTCTCCTTCAACAACATAATAAATCTAATTAGCCAAATTAAAATAATGCTAAATTATCTTATTCACCAAAGCTTATTTTCTAAAAATTTACAAACATCAGTTAAATACACCCGTGCCCTTGCCATTTTGTGCCATTGTCGGAGCGAATAAGTGAAGGTAGACCCTTACGCGACACGAAACGATCCAACGCGACGACGAAGGCCTCCGTGGACAACGAAGAGACTCCTAAGAGGACGGCCTTAGTAGCCAGGCACAAAAAAAAACTCAAAAAATATACCCACAACTCGGGCGTTGCGAAGGTTGGTCGGTTTTACCGAGAAAACCCGTTGCGTGCGATTCCCAAGAACGGACGAGACTGAGTGACTCGGTCCGAAGGCAGACCCCCCGTCTGCGGCTGCATGGGTGAAGACGTCCACTGTGACAAAATAAACACCGAAAGAGCACTACACAAATAAAGCTCTTTGAACAAACAATATTCAAAATTACAAATTAGGTTACCTAGTAACACATCCAACAGACGTCAACCGTGACGTACTGGCCTATTGAAAGGCTTCACAATCCTCATGGGCATGGGCTACCATGTAGACCATGGGAGGTTTCTCAATTTCCCAAACTTATGCATAGCTATGGAAATGGTACACAAACATAAGGACTCTAGACTATGCGGAGTCGAGTCGTCAAACTGTGTACATAATAGAAACAAGACCAAAATAGTTGGCACTGCCAGCAGTGTAGAGCGACCCAGACCTATCTGGGTGTCTAGTAGGACCCGTCCTAGTACACCCGAGCCCAAGAGTAGGTCAATTGGGCCAGGTGACAAAGTGTGGGTCTGCCCGATCTAGACCAATGTCTGTGCCGTTATCCCTGCGAGCGAATTTCATTACCGTTACCGAAATTGACATTCTCACACAGATGCATGTACCGAGGAGAGGGTGACTTGTGTTAGCCCCGTCAAACTCCCGGTAAACATGCCACCAAACAATGTCGCACAAAATTAAAATTTCAAATCTAAGATTTCTTTAAAATCTTTCAAACCGTGGCCGCCGTAGTATAAAGCAAAACCGTCCGTGGTTTTGCTCTCGCAAAGGGGCAGGCTAGCAATGGCCTGCTCGGGTTCCAAATCTCCAAAGAAGGCCCCCGCCCGTGTGATACCGCGGGTGGTACGATAACCGCTGCGGCATAGCTCGATCGCGGCTGCACGCTGGCGCGCACAGAGCTAGTTGCAGGGAGGGGCCCCTCCTTCGTGACACCGGGCCCCCGCCCGTGTGATACCCGAATCGCACATGGGCCGGCGGCATGGTAACCTGCAGGCGCGGGTTTGCGCGCCTGTGCATGGTTCACCTTCCGGTGTGGGGGCGCGCCTCGCGCATGACTGGGCCTCCAGTCCGCTGGTAGGTGTGTGCTCCGCACTGGAGCACCCCTGCCCGTGTAACGCTGCCACCGCTGTTGTGTGGTCGGTGAAGCCGCTCCCGATCTGTTGACACACAACAATAATAAATGGAGTGGTCCACCAAATGCAATGCGGCGTTGAGGCCTATAGCCAAAGCAAAGGCCGCTGCGCCTTGCTATGCGCCGCCTCGTCATTACACGCAGCCCTCGTCGGTCCTGGCACCGCGTCGTAGTATGACCCGTTTGGCCACACTGTGTACAAGCCGGGTCCATGCCGGCCGCTGCAGTCAGCGCCGCCCGCCGCGACGTAGTGTGTCCTGGCTGCAGCTGTACAGTGGGATTCGCCTGGCGTCCCATTGAAGCCTGCGCCTCTGATGGCGGCAGGTCAGGCTGGGAGGTCGCTACGACCCCCGCCTCATCGCCGAGGAACTTTAGAAGTTCCTCCAATCCCGGCAGAGTAGTCCCCCCTTTCTCTGCCGTTTCCCGCTCAAACCGGGAACGAACGTCCGTTGGCAGCTTGTCTAAAACAATATGCATCAGTAGGAGCGACCACTCGGCTACTGGCAACCCTAACTGTCGCAACGCATTACACGCAACTGTGACTGGCGTCAACAGTTGCGTCTTTAAGTCCGCCCGATTGGCTACCTTAGGTAGCGACAACAATTGGCGCGCGTGTGCGTCTACCAATGACCCTTCTTCCACTTCGCCACCCAAACTTCCTAACTGATGGGTAGGAAGCCTATCAGGTATCCTGGGCCCTCCCATTGGTGGCGGTGTGGATGGCTGGACATCCCCTATCCGTCGCCTTTTAATGTCGCAGGCCGCCTGGACGACATTATCATTAATCTCCATGATTTGGTCGAAATCATCCTCGTATGCCGACCATACCTTTTTGTGGGATGTTGGAGCAGTCTCTGACAAAACCACCATGGCGGTCTCAACCGAAGACACTCGCTGCCTTAAGTGCCTGGCCCGCTCAAGGATGTCATCATCGCAGCCCCTCCAAGACAGCAGATCCTGCGTATGCACGAACCAGCGCAGCTGCGTTGCAAAGACTGCCTCCGCCATCGCGTTGTCAACAAAAAACAAATAACGAGGAATTAGATTCTATGTCCAACAATAGTACAAAGACAGGGCAATGTTCCCTACTAATGTAGCCTTTTAATTACAATGTAGCCACAACCAAAATTAATAAGTACAAAATAAACTTATACGTGTTTGCTACGAGAAGCGCACTAACAGATATAATGTACAAGTATTATTATAACATAGTCCCTATGCATAAATCAATCAACTTAAAACCAATGCAATAATCAAATTAAATTTTAAAATTGGTTTTCAAAAATGAAGGCACAAACAAAACAAAATGTGCTATTATTATTGTATAAACCGTTATATAATAATCCAACCAAATTTCACATATGCCGCTGTGTAGAACAAAACAAATCTATTCGGTCCCAAAGAACCAGAGTAAACAAAATGAATGTTTAACTAACATCACACAAGGATGAACCAGTAATCAGGCTTGAATTGATTCCCAAAGAAAAAACAAAAATAAAAATAAAATAGAAACGCTCCTTAATACCACATAGGTACACAACTATGTTAACACACAATGTATAATGCAACTACAACATTGATATGTGACTACAATATGATTATACCAAATGAAATGCAATAACAAGTATTGCACAGACTGCCATGCAATCAAAACAAAGCAATAAATCAACCCTATAGTTGATTCTGAAGCAGCCACAATAAACATTGAATGTTCAATTAAAATTTACTATGGAAACAAATTGATTTCCAAAGAAAAAATAAAATAAAAATGTTCCTTGATATTATTATTACATACGCCACTAGGTAAACAAATCATTTACCAAACAAATGTTACAAATAAATGGAACTCAAATTGATTTCCCAAAAACTACAATAAACAAAATGTTAATCAATTTATAATGTAACATAACTGCAATATTGATATTGTGTCTACAGCCTTGCAATCGCTAGACAATCAAACTACAAATATTGTGAATCAAATACCTACAATATTTAAATATGTTTTCAAAATGAAAACAACAAACCAAATTATTTGCAAAACGCTTGCAAGACTTATTGTTTCTGTACAAGCTAGCGAATGGCATCCTTGAGGCTCCCGAATTGCTAGGAACTCTGACTTTTTCAACACCCCTAACACTCCCGCGCATTTCCAGGTACAACCTTCTTGTCAATTATTCTAGTAATTCCAATCTTGGTCACCACGCACCTTTAAACCGTCTTATCAGAGAGTTCAACAACCTGACTAAGACCAAAGATTTGGATCTCTTCACGGATGGCATTCGAAAGTTTAGAAAGTCACTTCTTTAGTTTTCATTTATATTATCATTCAAAAGAGTAGATACAATATCGATATTATAATTTAGGTATTTTTTGTTATTTTAAATTTAATTTCAATAATATGTTCGGATAATAATTTAATCTGTATGTTTAATTAATTTATCATTTATGTTGCTTCTTTAACGAATGTGGTCTTCACCTATAATTGTAATAACATTAAGCCTAAGTTATCCTATTTTTAACCATAACTGCTTTTGTTAATGTTTATTATGTTGGTGATCATTAAATAAATAAATAAATAAATATATAAATCAAAATTCCACAATTTTCAATGCTTTAACTTTAAATTCTAAATTAAGTTTTTAAGCAATCAAGGAACAAACAAATGTTTAATTATTTGCAAACCGCTAGAATCTTAAAATTCAGTTTGCACAACAAATGCAAAATCAACATCAAAAATATTTATTTGTTGTCACAAGTCGACACTACCCTAGCGAGACTAATTCTTAATTAAAGTTAAGACAACAAAGCAAAAATAAACTGCCATAAACAGTTTTAACAGTAAGTACAACATTCTTGTCTGACAATTACAGGACAATTATTAACTCATCGCAGCGGTGAGTCAATCTTATTCAACTAAATTCAAACCAAGTACTGTACTGTGATATGATTTTAATACAACCAACAGTTAACCACATTCTAAATGTATATTAAACCAAGAAAAATATGCCTAACTTCACTATTATGCAAGTAATTACAGCAAGTTAAGTATGACAATTGCACTTCCCGCAGTGTACTTCCTACATACTCAAAGCATTCTAAATGCGAGACAAAAACCAAATTAATTTTTGTTACACTGACCGCAGTGAGACAATCTTACACAACTTTGCTGTAATCACACAACAAAACCTACATATTACAACATTGCATTCTGAATACAATTTAATATGCGGTTGCAAACAATCTTAACACTAAAACTAATAACTAATTACTTGAGGTCCGTAGACAAAACCACGCTCTGGTTTACCAAAAAATGTTTGATATAGAGGTCTACATCAACTCTGCTACCTTTTTATTTAAAACTAACGCCTAATTATAAGAAATATAAACTAACTTACGTACTAGTAGACGGTGTGCCACACCCTTGAGATACGCCGCTTCGTCTCCTCGAGGTCCTCAGCTCGGCCGCAGTCCGCCGCGCCGACTGGCTTCGGGCTGCTGTGGTGGTGGTGGTAGCTCGCCTCCCCGGCGACTGTCTCTGGCTGCTGCTGTGGTATGGAAAGGCCCTAGGCGTCCCGTCTACCCCTCAGCGCTGAACCCAGACAAATATATACCACTTGCACCAATCACTTAGCCCGCCATGACACGTGTGCCGGTCAACCAACAATTCACTGATTTTAATCAGGCCGCCCTGGTTTCAAACTAAACTTATGCTTTGCACTGTTTCACTGTTTATTGTGATTACGGTCCGCCGAATTTACTGTTTATGTGCCCTACATCAAATCACCAATACAAAGTACAAATTAATTTCACACGACCCCGCGTTCAAGGTTCCTAACCTAACCATCAGTTCAACGTGAGTGTGTGTCACACTGACACTGACATTGACAGTCGTCTGTCAAATACAAATTAAAACTAACACAAAAGGTTGCCAGCCGTAAGTGGCCATTTTGTTCCGAACAATTGTTATACAAAGAACTCAAAAAAGTACCAGAAAATCGACGTTTAGCACCAAAATTGAATTGCTTCAGATGATACAAAAAGAACAAGCTTTACCGCCTTTGTTTTACATAACGCATCGTATTGGCAAAATCAACATAGTTTCTTAAGCAACGCACGCTAGTTCCTCTTAGACTTTCATCTGAAAGTGATCGCTAATCGCTAAATAACCGCCGATGTTTGAACTGGAACAATTTTTGCGGTTCTAACCGCCAATATTTTACATGTGTGCGCGCGGCGATTTTGCTGTGCACTTTGATTCGTCGTCGTACACCTACTTTGTATGAGAGCATAAACACATGGAGGGGCGTTCAGTTTTAGATTAAAACGATCTCTACAACACGTAACGGTCGGCTTTCTAAAGCCAAACTTCTCCAGTCAATTTTCAACTTTAGTTGTACGGTGTTGAGTTTAAAATTGATTGCAAAATTCTGATGTCATGGAATAGTCTGTGACGTGCTGTTGAAAAACAGTCAACCTCAGAAGTAGCTTTAATTATTTCGTACAGTTTACTGCTCGCCTCGGTGACCGAGTGGTCGAACGCCCGGCTCGATATCCGGAGGTCCCAGGATCGATTCCCAGTGTCTATTTGCGTAACACACAACGCGAGAGTACGCGACATGTATCACTTACAACTATACTCACGTAAAGCTGTTGATCCCGGGAGGACTTATGTCCAGCAATAGGACATTTATAGACGATAATAATAATGATGCCGACACATTACTAAAGTGTTTAGCTATAGGCTGGCAAATATAGGCCGCAGACCATGCGACTGTCTCGTTATGCTTTCGTGACTGACCCACGTGGCTTACTTAGTAGAATGCTTAAAATTATTTTTAAAAGTTCTAGTGCTAATCAATAAATTCTACTTGAATATAATAAATATTTAGTTTTGTAATGTTATAATAACAATAATTTATAAGTAATGTTATTGTTTACTTATATAATTTTAAGGCAAATTTTGTTGCGAACAAATTACAAATTGAAAAAGACAGTGTCGAAAAAATTTTCACGAGCAGGATTCGAACCCATTCGGGTGTTGTTAATGCAGTTTGTTGACATTAAATGGGCGCCTTTAGCTAACAAAGTGAAAAAAATGGTGTTGATTAATTTCGGCGGTCTGGATAAGTTCCACGGTAGCTCAACTGGAAAGAGCACGTGGCCCGATGTCCGTGACCCCAGCGGGATAACCTCTTCAGATCGGCTTCAAATTACGCACCGATTTAGTTGATAATATGTTTAAATTTGTTAGGAAATACCAGAATTTGTTGATCAATAGTTATCGAGATATCCCATGTTAAAGGGTATCCCGCTGGAGTCACGCTCGCCAAAGTTATTTGACCTAAAACGATCAACAACGAGACACGCTACTGATATACTCGTAGTTATTGTGCTAAGTTTTTGTTGATTCAATTACGAATCTATCAGTGAAAAATCTAGGATTCTACCTTCTGTAGTTACCGAGTAATCAAATACCTACTTTTCGTCTAAATTCGTCCGAAAAGTAAGTTCTAGCTGAGGTATAAGAAAAAAGGCTACATTCATGAAATTTGGGGAAGATTTTGTTGACTCTGAGAGAAAATTTGTTAGACAAAAACGAGAACTCTAGCTACAGTACTTCCTTTTATGGTTATCCCGCTGGAGTCACGGTGTTGATACCTAAACATGGTTTTTCCACAGGAATGGAGCAAGTAGCGAGTTTATGAATATAGCCAAGATTTTTTTGATGTAAAAATCTAACCAGTTTCTACTTTTCAGTTTCCTAGGTACAGTATTTTAGGAGAAATTAAAGTTTATAACTTTTCCATACTAAAAGTACGCGTATAATCCGACCAAATTAAGTTGATTCCTTAAAAAGACCAAGATAGCGGCCAATTATTTTGTTTATGGGCTGATTCCGATACAATGTGGTTGGACATTATATTCAAATATTGGTACACCATAATTCAATACATACACCTAATATCACCATATACTTACCTAATGTAATGTATGAATAACTATTCATATCAATATACTAATGTAGATAGATAGATTTACCCTTTTATGATTTACTATCTAATCTAAGGCATGTTGAAATAAAATGATCAAATTTATTTAGCAAAGTATTTATTTTTATTGTAATTTTAGAAAAAAACACAGTTTGCAATCATAGGTATAGTACTTTTTTACCTTGATCGGTTCACGTTGTATAACGTTACACGTGTACAAAATAAAAAAAATCGACGAGCATTTTGGTGTAACGTATCATCGAGCAAAGGCACGAGCGCGGGTAACAGGGGGACATTAATTATTTATTATCCAACGTTAATTGTAAACCGCTTAAAGTTTGTCTTTGTATATGTTAATTTGCCACCATCTTCTATTTTTCTTTTTTTTAGACATTTCAACCAAGAGTAAGGTAAAAGAAGTGTGACAGGCTCACTCACCGTGTGCCTTACGTCGAACACAGCGTCAAGCATTCGAAAGAACGTTACACTACATGGAAATGTTACATGGAAACTGAGCATTTCCCTGTATTGTACCATTCGTAAGAACGTTACATTACACCGTAATGCTAGAGCAAATGCTTTAGTCGACCTTAATAATACAAATCTGGCCAAAGAAATCGAGGACGTCCGAGGGCACGCTGGGTTGATGACATCGTTAGGGTCACTGGCAGCACCTGGATTGGATGAGATCGGCACGGATCAGAAGGGACTGGCATAAATTAAGGGAGGCCTATACCCAGCAGTGGGTGGTTGCGGGCTGATTGATTGATTGATTGATTGAATACAAATCTATGACGAACTGTTTCTATGATAAAATAAAGTTTTACAAGTGCTTGTACTATCGCATTGGATTTTTTTTATGTAAGTAATGGTAGTATTAAGTTTTGTTATTTCAAATAAAAAAAATAAATGATTATAGATAATATTAGGTATGTTAAGAGACTGTCGACAAAACGAGACTATTTTTTAAATTTTGTACACGTGTGACGTTAATACGGCGTGAACCGATCAACGTAAAAATGTACTTACTACCTATGATTGCAAACTGTGTTTTTTTTCTATAATTACAATAAAAATAAATATCTTGCTAAATAAATTTGATCATTTTATTTCAACATGATAGATATTAGATAGTAAATCATAAAAGGGTAAATCTATCTATCTACATTAGTATATTGATATGAATAGTTATTCATACATTACATTAGGTAAGTATATGGTGATAATAGGTGTATGTATTGAATTATGGTGTACCAATATTTGAATATAATGTCCAACCACATTTTATCGGAATCGGCCCATAATCAAAATACCTGGCTGCTATCTTTTAAGGAATCAACTTAATTTGGTTGGTTTATACCTAGGAAACTGAAAAGTAGAAACTGGTTAGATTTTTACATCAACAAAATCTTGGCTATAGTCATAAACTCGCTACTTGCTCCATTCCTGTGGAAAAACCATGTTTAGGTATCAACACCGTGGCTCCAGCGGGATAACCATAATTAGCGTTATATCTCAGGAAGTACTGTAGATAGAGTTCTCGTTTTTGTCTAACAAATTTTGTCTCAGAGTCAACAAAATCTTCCCCAAATTTCATGAATGTAGCCTTTTTTCTTATACCTCAACTAAAACTTACTTTTCGGACGAATTTTGACGAAAAGTAGGTATTTGATTACTCGGTAACTACAGAAGGTAGAATCCTAGATTTTTCACGGATGGATTCGTAATTGAATCAACAAAAACTTAGCACAATAACTATATCAGTAGCGTGTCTCGTTGTTGCTCGTTTTAGGTCAAATAACTTTGGCGAGCGTGACTCCAGCGGGATACCCTTTAACATGGGATATCTCGATACTATTGATCAACAAATTCTGGTATTTGCTAACAAATTTAAACATATTATCAGCTAAATCGGTGCGTAATTTGAAGCCGATCTGAAGGGGTTATCCCGCTGGGGTCACGGACATCGTGGCCCGGATTGCCAGAAGGGTGCGGGTTCGAATCCTGTTTGTGGAAATTTTTTCGACACCGTCTTTTTTTAATTTGTAATATTTTTGTTTTATTTACCTTGGCGCCCAGCCCGTACGCAGCGATGTTCTTGATCGCCGCAGCGTCGTCAAACAGTCGCATGGTGGCGCGCGCCGCCGCCAGCCGCGCGCTCGCCGCCAACAGCTCGTCTCTGCCCGCGGTGGCGCCCCATAGCTTTAGGGTGTAGCTGGCTAGGCTTACTACCTGCCATGCGTTGCGTATTATTAAAAACGAGAAGAACTCACGACACAACCATCTTCGAAATCGAAAGACATGCAATTTATAATAACACATTTTTTTTAAACTTCATGGAAGGGTCTTCCTCTCCACGACAATGTTTTTAAAAGTAAGTAATAAAGAGAGGAAGAGAGGACAATTAATACATACTAAAGATTAGTCATAGACTAGGCTACGAGGACCGTAGAAACAGTCCTCTGTCATAGTCCACGTTTCACCAAATTACAACTGTACATGTCCTCGGCGTCAAAGGTGGTGAGCCCATCGCCGCTTTGTGCAGTATTTAGTCCGTTAGTCGCCTTTTAGAACACCCAAAGAAAGAGAGTGCAACCACTCCCTTAGTTTCAATTTAGTGAGCCGCTATGTCACTGGCCGTACTCAGAGACGTCAATTAAGTTTTAATGACAATTAAGTCTCTTGCTGTCACTTTTTTAATGTAGAGTGTTAAATAGAGAAGGAAAGACATTTAATTTAAATTAAAACTTAATTGACATCTCTGAGTACGGCTGTTAGGCTCGTACCTATTCTAAAACCAAACTCAAACTCAAATCTCTGCTTGAGTACACTTAGAAAGGGATGGTGCTATTCATCGCATATATCGCCATCCCTTTCTAACTGTATTCAAGCATGGATTTGATTTTAAGTTTGATTTTAGAATAGGAGCCTTAAGCACTTGGCATTTATATAACTGATATAAGTCCGAGGGCTGAAGCGCGCTTCACCCGGAGTCCTCAACTACTGAGGAACTAGCTATTTTATAAGTATATAAACTGTCGGAACATAACAATGCAATTAACATTGTTCTTAAGGCGCCAGAAATTAGATAAGATGGTGGTAAGCTAGCCAGGCGGGCTTAACAAGCTCTATCATCAACCAACCCAAGTACACTAAAATGTACCACCCACGGGAATCGAACCCGTCCTTATAAACTAGGTTATTTAATAATGTTTTCTATACACTAAATGAATATTTTAGTTTTAAGACTAATTAATTGTTAAATTCACGATGAATTTTGTTAATATTAATGTTAATAATATTGATTTGTGTACATTGCATGCCTGATCATGGGCAAACTGTTGATACTATTTTTTTAACAACTTGTTACACAAGATAACAAAAATAATGTGATACTGTTGCCTAAAGTAGGTTTCATAGAAAGCTGGTTTAATTATTTGTAATTTTAATGTTAGCAGATTATTTCAATAAAACCAAATAACAAATAAAAAAGCATACCTTATCACGATTAATATGCGACTGTAATAAATCACAAATTTCATTCACTAATTCCATTATGCGTTCGTTTATTTACACGTTACAAAATAAAAGTGTGTATTGATATTTCATAAGATGTCATATACATAACCCGTAACTTATCATTATCAGAAAGATAAAACAATTTTTTTATCATTATCTCTCGCTGATAAATGACGGTACAACTATCAAAGTACAAGAATAAGAAATGTTGTTGATTACATTTCTTACTCTCGTCTTTGCTTATGTAATAAATAATGTAACACACCATAATATACATAGGTGACGACGGTAGATAAAAAATCATGATCATATCTGTATGTCTCTATGACCCAGTGACGAAGCGGTCGGAGCTGGGGGGCAAAGTGTTTTGTGTTTATCGGTGCATAGCCCGGCCCTAAGCCGGACCCCTCATTTGGCAAGCCCACTAATGGCTTGATTTCAATGATAACCTTTACCCAACATAAGACAAGCTATTTAATGATATCTGTAGGCTACATGTCACGTATGTCAAAATTCTTTATCTAATTTGAACTTGGATGGATTAAATTAGACAGTTTTAAATAGCTTGCATACACCTGCTGGCGTGTGTGCAACAAAGTGTTATGTCGACTTCAAATGAAATGTTTTGGGGGTTAAAGTTACTCGCGTCTGTAGATTTACCCTTGAGACCCTACACGTGACCCTTGGTTGGTGCTAAATGAGTGACACTGACTGAGTGGCAGAGCCATGCAGCACGAATTGGGCCGGCTCACCCGGTGTAATACCACCCTCTCACGAATATCCGGCGTGAAATAATGGCACTTGGTGTTTCGTCCTGCCAGTGAGAGTTCCGGAGGCCCCTTCCCCCCTCACAATTCCTATTCCTTCCTTAAACCTATTCCTTTCTTAAAGGTCGGCAAAGCACCTGCGACGCCTCTGGTTTTGCGGATGTCCATGGGCAGCGGTGATTGCTCTCCATCAGGTGACGCGTCTACTAGTTTGCCTCCTTCTTATTAAAAAAATAGATATAAGTATTTATTTGCTTTATAGACACGGTTTACATTGGTATTGATAGACATTTTTCTATAGTGCAGGCGTGCTCCGCCGATTACTCAGCATACAAAAACTTAAAAATTAAATCAATATAAGACTCCCCCATGCCATGATCATTAGTAAATCAATGGAATTTCACTGGGAACATCATCAGCCAGAAGACGTCCACTGCTGGACAAAGACCTCCCCCAAGGATCTCCACCACGACCGGTCCTGTGCTGCTTGCATCCAGCGGCTACCCGCGACCTTCACCAGATCGTCGGACCACCTTGTTGGAGGCCTGCCCACACTGCGTCTTCCGGTGCGCGGTCGCCACTCGAGAACCGTTCTGCCCCAACGGCCATCGGTTCTACGGGCGATGTGCCCTGCCCATTGCCACTTGAGCTTGGCGACTCTTTGGGCTATGTCGGTTACTTTAGTTCGTCTACGAATCTCCTCATTTCTGATTCGATCACGTAGAGAAACCCCGAGCATAGCCCTCTCCATTGCTCTTTGCGTGACTTTGAGCCTGCTAATCCTTATTAGCAGGCCCATAGTGAGCGACCACGTTTCGGTACCGTATGTGATCACTGGCAACACATACTGGTCGAAGACTTTCGTCTTGAGACACTGCGGTATTTTGGACGAGAAGATATTTCGTAGCTTACCGAACGCTGCCCAGCCGAGTTGGATTCGACGATTGACCTCTTTCTTAAAGTTGGACCTACCTAGCTGGACTGTTTGTCCCAGGTATACATATTCGTCAACAACTTCAAGAGCAGAGTCTCCAACCTTCAGAGAGGTACGACGCGTGAGTTAGACATGATTTTCGTCTTCTCCATGTTCATTTTAAGGCCCACTTGTTGAGAGACTCTGTTGAGATCACCGAGCATTGTGCCGAGTTCCTCCAGGGTCTCAGCCATGATTACTATACCGTCGGCAAATCGAAGGTGACTGATGTACACGCCGTTAATATTGATGCCGAGTCCTCTCCAGTCCAGAAGCTTAAACACGTCCTCCAGTGCAGCAGTGAAGAGTTTCGGAGAAATGACATCTCCTTGTCTCACTCCACGCTGCAGCTGGACTGGCTTCGAGCTCTGGTCCTGAAGACGAACTGTCATAGTGGCGTTTTCGTACAAACACTTCAACACTTCGATGTACCGGTAGTCAATTTGGCACCGATGGAGAGGATGTAGCACGGCCCATGTTTCGATCGAATCAAAGGCTTTCTCATAGTCCACAAACGCTAAGCAAAGAGGCCGGTTATACTCTTCGGTTTTCTGTATAATTTGCCGCAGCGTATGTATGTGGTCTATGGTGCTAAAGCCTTTTCGGAATCCGGCTTGTTCGATAGGCTGGAAGTCATCAAACCTGCGTGCGAGACTATTAGTTATAACTCTCGAGAACAGCTTATAAACGTGACTTAGAAGTGATATGGGTCAGTAGTTCCTCAGTAGGGCCTTGTTGCCCTTCTTAAAGAACAACACAACCACACTTTCATGCCACGCTTCTGGCGTTCTACCTCCGAGTACGACGGAATTAAATAGTCTCTGAAGAGCTGCGAGTACCGGTCTTCCGCCTGCTTTCAGAAGCTCAGCCGTAATTCCGTCAGCACCCGATGCCTTCCCGTTCTTAAGCTGCTTGAGAGCCATACCAATCTCGTACAGGCTGATGTCCGGGATGTCTTCGGTGTAGTGTCGGGTTAGCTTAGCTCTAGGGTCTGTAGCTAAGCTTTGTACAGGTGGCTGCGTGGATGTGTATAGCTGTCCATAGAACTTCTCGACCTCTCCCATAACTACGGACCTGGACGTGACAGTTCTGCCGTCATCGGTTTTCAGCGTCGTCAGTTGGCTCTGCCCAATACCCAAATCTCTTGCAAACACTTTTGAACCTTTGTTTCGCTCGATAGCCTCTTTAATAGGGTCGGTATTAAATCGGCGAGTGTCGCGAGTCAAAGACTTCGAGATCTGCCTATTGAGCCGCCGAAGCTGAGACGAATCGTCCAAAAAACGCAGAACCATCACGCGCCGCTCTTCCATCAGTTTGAGAGTATGGTCCGAGAGCTTTTTAGGTCCTCTTATTCGGTGGGTTTTGAAGAACTTAGACCCAACCGCATGGACAGTTTTTACAAACCTGTTGTTGTAATCGTCCACGTCTACGCAATCCTTCAGGCATTCGAAGCGATTTTTCAGTTCGAGCTGGAAGCTTTCGTGGTTTTGGATTTGGATGGGTGCAGGGCGGAGCGTAGACTTCATCAATCGACGTCTTTCAAGCTTGATATTAATGTTCAATGTGCCACTTACCAACGGTGATCACTGCCAGTTTTGAACGCGTTGATCACAGAGACTTCATTGAATATTTGCTTTCTCGTCGACATGATAAAGTCAATCTCATTTTTTGTTGCACCATCGGGACTTAGCCAGGTCCACTTGCGGTGTTCAGATTTCCTAAAAAAGGAGTTCATCATGAAGAGTCCCTCCTTTTCTAGAAACTCTGCCAGCAGTTGGCCCCGGTGGTTCCGAATTCCAACTCCAAATCGTCCCACTTTCAGCTCATCGCCGCTTCGTTTGCCCAGTTTTGCGTTAAAGTCTCCCATGACAACGGTGTAATGAGTTTTGGAGACTTGTATGGCTCTAGAGATGTCCTCATACGTAGCCTCCACCTCATCGTCGGGGTGTGCCGTAGTCGGAGCATATACCTGTATAACCTTCAACGAATACCGTTTGGTTATTCTGAGTATAAGGTACGCTACCCTCGACGACACACTTCCGGTCTTAACAACGTTGTTCACGAGAGCTGTGGACGATAAACCCGACACCACCCTGGGACAGTTGTTCGCCCTCCCGGAAATAGAGCAAGTTACCAGACTTCAAGATTATCGAGTCCTCCCCCTCTCTTCGGACCTCAGATAATCCCACAATACCCCACCGTATCTTGCTCAATTCTTCTTCCAGTTCGCAAACCTTCTCGCCGGTTCGCAGTGTACGCGTGTTATAGGTTGCCAGGGCCAAAGTTCGTTGCTGGCGGTAGCCAGGTCTCTGCCGGAGATTCTTAGCACCCCCTGCCCTGTCGCTGCCTTGGCCGCTACCGTAGCTAGGGCGAGCGGGGCCGCCGGGGACTAGGGGCCGGAGTTTAGTGCTGTCGTTCATGTTGGGGGGAATGTTGCCATAATCGCCACGCTTGGCAGGCGGGTTGGCGATCGCAGTATGATGGTATTAATCTCAGAGGATGCTGCTGCCCATCCTCTGGGTTGATCCCTCAGTCGCCTTCTACGACCCCCACGTACCGACACGGTCACTGGGAACAATTAGCGATTATTGTAAGTAGGTAAGCTTTTGTTACATTTTATAAAAAAAGGTTGTAACTAGGGTTATGAACGCAGTAGTT
Source organism: Scoparia ambigualis (assembly GCA_963921215.1). Taxonomy (NCBI): domain Eukaryota; kingdom Metazoa; phylum Arthropoda; class Insecta; order Lepidoptera; family Crambidae; genus Scoparia; species Scoparia ambigualis. Next base: position 31,401,266 of record OY992513.1, on the reverse strand, counting down.
GGTATGACATGGTACTAAAGTGTTAAGTTACTTCTGAGGCCGACTGTACGTAACATGAAGCAGGCCAACGTAAAAGTTAACTTTGAAATAGGACAGAAAGTGATGGTAGAGGACTACCCAGATGAAAATAACCCTTATACACGTTTAGGCGCAAACGTACACTTTATGTATTATTCCTAAAGTGCTCCTAATGTTCCTAAAGTCCTAAGCTGCGGCCAACGCACTGTCGGCAGTTGCAATTGGCAGCTCGGTTCGGAATAGTACCTTTTCTATTGCCGATACGGGACAACATCATACAATTGTTGTTTATTTCAAACTGTTAACCCATAGAGGGTTAATTACAAAGGTACTTAACCCTCTATGGGTATATAGAGGGTTAAGTACCTTTAATAATATTTGCGGCAAATGAGTGTCCGACGCTGCTATAGTCCGGCAACTTCCTGCGCGACCGTCCCGCGGGGTGACAGACGGTGGCGGGGACGAGGTACCCATGATATCAGCGGGTAGCGGGTGGTGTAGCAGGGAAGGGAAACGCGTGCAACTGTGTGTAGTCGTGTTCTAGAATGACGTGCTACCTCGTCCCCGCCAACGTCTGTACCCCGCAGGACGGTTGCGCACGAAGATACCGGACTATATAGGCTACTAGTCTGCGTGCAGGCGCACCCTGCGCGCCAGCATCGAACCGCGCCGCCCCATCGCGAATACGAAAACATGATTTGCATTGCGTTCAGTTACCGATACCGCACATTGTAGCTGCGCTTTTGTATGACGGTGTCCGCAACAGTGTCTATTTTTGCGCCGCGCCTTACAGTACAGACTACTGCAGCGACTTATCAGCTTAAAGTAAATCAGTCACATTATTATGGTTTATGTCATAGAATTAATGAAAAAAGATGAATTTTACTTCTTTTTAAATTTAAAAAAAAAACACAATTACATTCTTTGAGAATATAATAATTATAGGTCATTTATATAAATATATTATGTAAGAAATCCGCAGGGACATTGTATACTTATTACTAAACATTCATTATTGTAATAGGATTTTAATTGCATGTTATGTAATATATTTAAGTAACTGCCGTTTTAATATTCTCTAAATTATTAAGAAATGAGGCAACATTATGTTGATTACAAAAATTTTAATTAGCTGAAGGAATAATGGGAAATGACTAGTTTCTTCTGGCAAATGCGGGCAATTATATTACACAAGTATAAATCGGAATGTCGCTCTAGCGGTTGGAAGACAGTTAATATCAATTAAACACATAATTTCACAAACCTTTGTTACATAACTAATTTCAAATTTATATATCTCTGACCCCAATACAAATAAAGGTGGAATAAAATAAAATCTGACTCAAAACTATTAAGCGGTTAATTTCACATTTATTTATCGTAGGGTACTGTCAACAGCCACATACCAATTCGAATAGCACGCATATATTATTAACGCTAACGTCAACTAAGCTCGCCGACTCAAAGCGAAATAATTCATTTAGTAGGTATTTATTAAGATACCACAGATTTACTACGAAAAAGTATCCATCAAAATCATCCGCGACGTTCATTAGAATATTTTTTTTTACAATTTGTACAGAATTGTAAAAATTACATTGTAATTTAGTTATAAGATGAAGTGAAAAAAACTTTGTATTTATTGCCAGCTCATCTTGGTTGAAGGATTCATAAAATAACGTGGCAACAATTCAAGTATTCGAAAGTTTTGAGAAAACTTGAATTCTATTCACGTCTTTAAACCGTGAAAGGTCACCATACCGAACGACAAGGCTAACTAGGTACAACAGCGAGCCCTAGTAAAATTAACTATCTATACACCACAAACCAATGTTATTTTAAAAGTCGTTTCCTTGCGAAATACAGAGCGATGCCCATGACAGAAGATGTGGTGGCTATCGCCGCGACTTTCGTGGCTCCGATCCTTTCGCCCCACAGGTATCCTTGGGGCAGGCAAGCTACGGCGTGTGTGATGTCTAGGCACAGCTTGGCGGCAGTCACCGTCTGCAGCGACGTTCGCAAGTCTACACCCCGGCGCGCCTCCGCCCCGCCCTCGGACGCGGTGAGGCAAGCGCGACTCCACCATAACTGCCTGATGGAACGGATCGTCCTGGAAACATCATTTTTTGTTACATACTGTATGACGAAAATTAGATCAATCGGTTAGCGAAGTTCGATTATGACGTTTCGAAGCTCTAACTGCCGTACTCAGAGACGTCAATTAAGTTTTAATGACAATTTTAAATCTCTATCCGTAAAAAGTTCTTCATTTCAAATCTTTAGTTCTATGTCACACCAACTTGGTCGGAACGATCACGTTCGTGCAACCATTGTTATGAACGCAGTAGTTAATATGACATGGTACTACCGTGATCAGCTCCTTTTGAGGCCGACCATACTAATAGAAAATGGTACAAGATAATACAAAATAAATATATACACCACAATTTACAATAACTTAACATATAACTTAACAACACAAAACTTAATAAGGTATCATAGGTCATGTGATGAACCCATGATGCTTAAGTTATGGGCTAAATTGATAATTCTAAACTTAGAAATTACGAATGAAACCTTAAATGGCGCCCGACCCCATGACTTTTCACGATCCGATTAAGGTGGACATCTATCCTACAAACATCTAGGATAAACTAGTCCCCCTGGCTAGCTGTTACTATCTTGGTAAGGGTTGTATAAAAGATCCCAATGGGTCCACATGCAGCTGCGAGACAGAGACCTCAGCAGGCCTTACTAAAATAAGATATTACCCTCTAAATCTGTTGCCTTAACAACAATGTTGCTTAGCAATAGCATCGTTTTCACAAATTTTAAGATAAGATAGTCAGTCTGTTGATTCTTTAGGTAGAACACTGGTATCGTACATAAAAAAAAGATACAAATTAAATGTAAAGATATTAGTAAACACTTACTGCAGTAGTGCTATATAAAGGCTGGCTGCCCAGAGCACTGTACTAAGGGTTTCGAGCTTATATGCAGTGTCAGGATTTAACTTGATGATGCCTATTTCATGGAACCAGCAAACTTTCTCCACTGGCAGAAACCCTTGGTCAACTATGTTAGCCAGCACCCCTAATATGGCAGCCATTTTTGATGTCTCCTGAAAGCAAAAGTTCTTTCTTACACAGCAATGGAATAATGGAGGAATTATTATAATAACTTACTTAGAAAACATAATAATATAAAGAATCTACATTTATATGACTAACATGACGAATTTGTATATACAGGATGTCCCACGGATATGCCACATGGAGGGAAAGTACCTTGAATATTGTAGATGGAACATTTTACTGAAAGAAGACATTATTTGAATTTAAAAAAAAAATTAAACTGCATTCATAGATATTTAAATAATTATATGGTTAAACCGGGAATCGAACCCGTTACAGGAGAAAAATAATCAACCTGTAGCTTTATCATACCGATCGAAAGGCTTTACCATAAGGATTATTTTTTGCTAAATAACATAGTGTCACAAATAAAAGGAAGACCATGAATTTTAACAAGTGATGTGAAATTTTGTTCAGAAAAATGAAAAGCTGACATTGCCGTAAGGACATACAACTGACATTATCATAAGTACCTATTACTAATAAATGTACCCACTTCAGAAGTACGCATCATTTCCCTATTATAATTTAAATGCATGAATAGGTATTATTCTAAATATACACCACAACAAGATCAAAAAATCAACAGGGAGCGAAATAATCAAAAGAGTGCTACTTTGTATTCAACAGGAAGGGAATCATTTTAAGCTTTGATAAATTGATTAATTTTGTATTAAAAATGTTAAAATTCATGGTCTTCCTTTTATTTGTGACACTAGGTTATTTAGCAAAAAATAGTCCTTATTATGAAGCCTTTCGATCGGTATGATAAAGCTATAGGTTGATTATTTTCTCATGTAACAGGTTCGATTCCCGGTTCAACCATGTAATTATTTAAATATCTATGAATGCAGTTTAAATTGTTTTTTAAATAAAATAATGTTCTTTTTTCAGTAAAATGTTCCATCTACAATATTCAAGGTACTTTCCCTCCATGTGGCGTATCCGTGGGACGCCTGTATATGTCTATTTCTAATCATAGTTTAAATGCAATAAATTACTTAATATTATATTAAAATATACATTAATTTATTATTATAATAGCTTAATTAATGGCTTCGCATTTAGCAATGAGCCAATTTGAAGTGGTATTATTTTTAGTAGTTTGTACGGTAGATTGAATTAAAATGGAGTCTCACAACATGTGTTGTTGCGAAAAGAACGCGGGAGAAACTCCCAGTCATTTATTGCATTTTTTTTACCTTCATTAAAAGAAATAGTAATATAAATATTGTTTTGTTGTAATGACATTGAAGCAGTTGAAACCTTTCAAAAGCAATTTGTTATCTCATTAACAAGTTGAAGGTGACTCTTATGTAAATAAAATTATGCTTTTTTACTATCAGCAAATACTTGATACCATTTTATGCATTGTCTTATCATTAACATAATAACTTAAACACCCTATTCTCACAATGAGCACAGATGGAATCGCAACAATCTTTATAAATTAAGCAAGCAATGTGACAGTTAGCTTTTCAGGATTAAATAAAATAACAATTGTATTTTGATTTAAAACAATTGTAATAAACTATTACTTACATGTCGCCCCAGGCCATAATTGTAAGTGTGCCTAATCATAGGAATGTCGTCAAATAACCGGAGCATCAAGCGGGCCCCGGACAGACGTGAACCGGCAATCTGCCATCCTTTCTCGTTCTTCAAGCATCCATACAGTTTGAAAGTGTAGCATGCTAATCGCACTACCTGAAACATAGATTACTGTTTAATTAAACAAGTAAAATTGTATTAATTCCTTACTGTTAAGCACACTTTGAAACATAAGACCAACCTATACAGAGGTAAACTTATCTCTAGATGAAATCTCTACCAGACCACCTTAGCTGTGATATAAAATGAAAGTCTGCTTAGTATAAAAAATAACAGCCTTTACTTTCAGTAACCAAGTAATACTAGTATATATGTAAACAATAAATTTAACATTCCTATAGTGTGGAATATTTTTATTATATTATGTGTTATTATAATACATTTTGTTTACTGTGGTTGTTAGAAAATTAAAATACCACTAAATATTGTTATAATATTGCTTTACAAATGTCTTAGTTTTGAATCAAAAATTTTAGCAGAATAATAAATTATACAATAATAATGTTATGCCAGACCAGGTACCTTTTAAAAACAGCTTTCGGTATTAACAGCGACTGGTTGTTGGTGACAATTTTAATAATATCAAGGTCGTATCGGTTCCGCATAACTTACCTTATCTCTGCCATTGTAACTATCCAAAAGTTCGCAAATATCTTCAGTCACCGAGGACATGTTGCCAGAAAACTTTAAACTTTTATTAAGTCAGTAAAAATCTACTTTTATCACTGCACTGATATCTTATCACTTAGGGGCGAATTCCGTCTCGTCGAAAGTGCGGTGCAAAACGCGCGGGTGCTGTGCAGATTAGTGAGCGATAATAACTATTATAATATCATTTCTCCAGTCCAAATCCAAGGCCTTAGTTGCGAAAGGAAGTGAACGAACTACACAACACAAACCTTTTTGACACAAACTGACAACAAACCACTGTCAGAGAGAGAGACAGCACCTGACAGATTCCGATGCGAACAGCTGTTTCTCTAGGAAAGGCAGATGGGTTTAGCCCGTACAGCCGATTTTAAACGATGTTCTGTTTAATGAATGGTGGAAAAAACACGGAAAAAAGGACATTATGTATGAATGCTGGTCTCCTGCGACACTGTTTTGTGTTTCCTAACACCTAACATCAAACATCTAACAAATATGGGCGTGGCCTACGTACATATTTTGACATATTATTTTGTTAGATGTCTGATGTAATAATAATGATGTTAGAAGTTTGACCAACGAAACGTGACGCAGTCTATTTTCAAAAGTTTTATTATGGCAATAATTTTAAACTAAAGGTATGTTTTGTGTACTTGAATTTATCATTTTGATACATAACTTATCTTCTTTTATTGTTCTCGTCTATTTTTTTACATTTTACTCTGAAAAACGAATACAATCGTAAATAATTCTAGGTTAATTCTGTATACTTACTTTTTCCTTTCATTAAAAATTAACTCATTGAGTTATAATGTACTACGTACTAGGGAGCAAGCAAAATACTTGTTCTATTTTTTGAAAGTTAAAACAAAAGTTTGCTGCAGCGCTAAAATAATAATTTATCGTCTTTCTGAATAATTCAAACATACAGCGCTAGACCGCTTCTTTTCTCGCGACCAATATGTCTAAAGCGCCGAAACATGGCCGCCGCTCAGGCGATTTCATAAAATAATTAGTCAAATGCATGTTATAGCGATAATTTAGTGCATATTTACAGGTAAAAAGTGATTCTTTGTATTTTCTTAATTCCTTAAAAAGTACCTTAGCACACATGAATGCATATTTAAAGTTTAACACAGAATACACAAGTATTGTTGCGTCTAGCGCCTGCCACTAATATAGTTGGAGCGAGCTGGCTCTAACGCGTGTAGCAAACAATCTAGTTGTGACGTCTTCTCTAGTAGTCTAGTACGTTTTACATTATAACTCAATGAGTTGACTCTCCAACCAATTTTTGTTTATCTTACCTACAGAAACTTCAAGTACTAGTGAGACAAAACTAAAATATTGTCAAGAATATTACATTACTTGAACGAAAGGAAGTTTTATCTGGTGAAGCGCAATATTTGGAAACAATATCCTCAATGACAGACCCATTTTCCAACAAATAAAATTCTTCTATTTTACTTTGTAAGGTGGTTAATATTAATTATGGTATTTTCATTATCACAAATGCTTCTTCAATTATTCTTAAGATTTATTCTTATTTATTGATACTACAAATTATATGTTTGGTTGATCTACAGTTTAATTAAAAAAATACAAGTATCAACGTCGTTTTTTCAGAGTATAATGAGTGTTGACACCCCAAGAATTTTTGAATTTGCCGCCATTTTTTCTTGTCACGTTTCGTTGGTCAGACATAAAGGTGTTAGTGTTAGAAAACACAAAACAGTGTCGCAGCGCAGGAGACCTGCCTTGAGACTGTTACATAATATTCATATTACTAGCTTGTATTAGAGAACACATAATTAATACTTCTGCAGACATTATGATTAGGTACCTTCTACCTATACCTTAGAGCATTAATAAGACCTATACCTACTAGGTATAGTATAGTAACTTTATGGTACATTCACAGACTTAGGGCCGAGTTCATGAAGTAAAACTTAACCGAGGATTTTATAATCATCCGGTTATTTTGTAACAATTGTTGGAACAATTGTTGTTGTAACAACAAGACGCGTTCTTTTTGTGTTCGTCAGGAATGTTAATCAGCTGTATAGGTAGTAACCAAATGTTTTTGAATGAATATGTCATAAAATTGTATAGGTATTCCCTCGTGGTCCGAGGGTATTCCAAGCTCCCTTCAAATAAATCAAGCAAATTCAAATGCACTACTTTTGTGTAAACGAAATCGTTCATTTTTTTTCTCTTCATATTCCTTAAAATAATTGCGACGTTTTTGTAAGGCGGCCAACCGTCCCGTATTCTGCGGGACCGTCCCGTATTGACAGTTGTAATCCCGCATTGCAATATTTAATAAAATAGTCCCGGAAATCGTCTAAGGCGTCCCGTATGTCCCGCATTCCCCGTTTCCCATCGTCTCGTTTGCATAAAAGTGTTCCACATCAAAAATTCGAACGACCGACGAGACGCCGTCCTTGCTGCCGTCGCCGGCGTCGCCGCGCCGCAGCGTATCATCAAGCGTGTGTGTGTGTATAGTGCGTTTCATCAAATAGTTCCTTTGCCGTCATGTTGGCATTCCTGAGGGCCTAGTCAATTGGCAAACAAATTAAACGCTACGAAATCTTCGCTACGATAAACCGAATGTATGGGATTGACATAAGCAAAAGTTACCTACGACGTAAAATTTACGCTAAAATAGACCTAATTGACAGTTTGACAAGCCAAGAATCGCTAATCTAGCGATCACTCAAACATTGAAGATAAAAATTCACACAAAATGGCGATTGTTTGATCAGCTGATGAAGGAATAGTTGTGTTGTGTTGAAAGTTTTGTTTAATATGCTCTTTTTAGGGCTATTGTGGACTGCGATAATCAAGTGCTCAGGCGCTAAGGAAGAAATGTTTCACTACGTTACTTGGAGCAAATTAACGAAATCGAGTTTGTTGTACTTGTGAATAGTTCTCGGAGTTCTCGTTTACGAACTTTCAAATATCTAACTAAGGTCTGCCGGGAATTGCGTGCTGATATAGTTGTTGCGATGTGAAAGACCAAATAAATGTGTGTCATGCAACATTTTCCGCAACGAAGACCAAGTCGCTGCATAACAATTTGTAGGGGCTCTCAAACCATACAAACATTTGGGCCAAATAAATCCACTTAGGTACCTTTAATCATGACAAGAAAGGTCAAGAATAAGACAACAGTAAGGGACTTTTTGTATAAATATTAAATGTAACCTATCCATAATGTCCATTTATCAATTTATAACTTAGATTGCCTATTTGTTTTACAGGTTCCAATGAAGATTTAATTTGCCAGGTAGCTTAGAGTATTAAACCAAGGCTCTAAGTGTAGTAAGGTGTACCTATTGACTATACCCTATAAATCTTATACAGACAAGCATCTTTCTTAATAGGAAAAGATATCAGTCCTTACGTTCAAACGGTAAGTTTTAATAAATAAATTATTACTTACATAATAAAGGTAAGTATTATGCCTATTATTATATTGGGATTTACCAGGAAATGTCAGTTTTGTTAAAATTGCTAGAATAAAGAGTATTGACATAAAGATAAAACTATTTTATGTGGTTTTGCAGATTTGAGACGACAATTAAAAAATCTTAAATGTTACCTCATAATTTGGAGGATAGACTTCCTCAGAATAGTGAACAAACATGGTTATTTGGTAAAAAACAATATCAAGCAATTTTGTATAATACATAGGTACTTACCTACTAACTTTTTATCTATGACAATTTTCTATAAGTAAGTATATTGTTCTAATTTCTTAGGAGATTCTGGATACCTTCAAAAAGCATGGTTAATGATAATAACAACAATATTTAATGCTGCATCAGACTCACAAGAAAGGAGGGGTGTGTACCACATGTCATATCCAACAATGAAACTGCATTGAACATGGCATCGTTGAATTTAGTTATTTATATGATTTTTTTTTGTGGAGCTCTATTGTTGACAACGTTTTTATTCTACAAAAAGGAGCAGTCTGTGCCATAAACATATTTATCCATAAAATAGTAATTTGGTTTATTTGATGAGGAAAAATTAAGTACTTATAAAGTTAATTTAGTTCTAAGTTTATTGTGCTTTATTTAAAAAGATTTACTTATGTACAAAAAAACAGTACCTTCGTTGACAACATTTTTATTTTAAGAAAAGGAACAGTGTGCCATAAATATATTTAACCCATAAAATAGTGATTTGGTTTATATGATGGGGAAAAATTAAGTATAAAGTTAATTTAGTTTTAAGTTTATTGTACTTTATTAAAAAGATTTACTTAGGTAGGTACTAAAAAACAGTACCTTCTTATACACACAATTGGCATTTATTTTTATACACATATAGTTTTAATGTCAATAAGAGAAAGTGAAGCCTCATATTTAATAAACTTTGACTTTGAGAGAGTTAGGTAAGGAAATAAGAATATATTGAGAAATACAACATTTATGTTATTTTTTACTTGATATTTAATTTTACTTGCAGTAGGTACCTATAGAAAATGTTTAAGTACCTACTTATATCAATTTCTACTAGTCATAATCATAACATTAAGCTATTGAAGTTGTACTTGATTCATTATCAACATACAAAGGTAATTATATGTATAAACTTGCATTAATATTATCCGATTATTAAATCTGGTGGGTTCTATTGTGTTTGTTATAATATTTTTCTTTAAATAGGTGGCTTAACATAAGGTGGCTTGTTATACATATAATACAAATTAAGTTCCATATCTAGCATACTCTGTAATAGTTTAGTTATTATCAATTTGGCGATTGTGAAGTAATCGATTGTAATTGTTGCTTGAGTTTGTAATGTTACTATCACATTTTTATTTGTGTGAATCTGTAAATGGTTTGCTGTTTCACATTTTCAGTGTTATACTTTTTATAGAACTGTCTATTTACCTGTGAATATAAAATAAATAAATAAAATTAATTGTTTTTAAATTATTTTTGGTAAATATACAGTCGTGGTCAACTAATTAGGGACATTCAAGATAGTGAAGAGCAATAACCGGTTATGTACATATAAATATAAAACCCTATTGATTTTTCAGCACCTATTATTTGCATAATTTGGTCCGATTACTATACTATAAATGGCTGTAAATAAGAGAATAATTAAATAGAAAAAAGTATTTAATATCAAAGGTTGAACATGTATTAAATTTTAAGGTATAATTATGTAGCTGGACATTTAATTAAGGACAGTAAAGTATAATGATGAATAGAGTTAAACAAAACGAATAATCTCCAGTATTATAATATTTTTAAAAGCTCCATTTTATTACGTGTAAAATCAGTACCCAGTAGCAAAACCTTTGTTAGTAATTACCGCTTGACACCGATGTGGCATAGACATTATCAGTTTCTGACATGTTTCGATAGGAATGTTTGCCCATGCCTCACAAAAAGCTTGATTAAGTTGATCTAAAGTTGTGGTACGATAAGTTGAAACTTTTTTCTTGATTTCGTGCCAAAGGTGCTCAATTGGGTTGAGGTCCGGGCTATTTGCTGGCCAATCTAGCACCGATACTGACTGACTGGTAAGAAACGACTTGACTGAACGGGCGGTATGTTTCGGGTCGTTATCATGCTGAAACGTCCATATAATAGGGAGATGCTCCTCAGCATAGGGAAGCATAGTTTCCTCCAATATTGTTTTGTATTGATGTTGGTCTAAGTTACCCTGAACTTTTCTCACAGGTCCCACTCCACGTCCAGAAAATGAACCCCAAATTTTAATGTTTCCACCGCCATGTTTCACCTGCTTTTTTGTGAATCTTGGATTCATTTCCGCTTTTACAGGACGCCGTACGTATTGCCTTCCATCTGAAGAAATTAAATTAATCTTGGTCTCGTCAGAGAATAATACATGTTGCCATTGGGCGTAGGTCCAATGTCCATATTTACGTGCAAACGCCAAACGAGCATTTCTATGTTCTTTCTTCAACAACGGTACTTTGCGAGCCACTCTTCCGAACAACCCTGCTTCTACCAGACGTCGTCGAACGGTCCTCGCTGATACACCGGCTCTTTCGTCTGCCCCAAACACTTCGTGTTTAATTAAAATAGAGCCTAGAAACGGATCTTTCTTAGCTAACCTGGTTATCATTCTATCTTCTTGCGGAGTTGTTTTTCTCGATCTTTTTGTCCTGGGCACATTTAAAGCTGTGTTATTGCGCCTGAAATGTTGCACTGCATTGCATACCATAGTTTTTGAACAATTTAAATGTTCTGCTATCCCTCGGTATGACCAACCACGCTCGACAAACTTCATGATAATTGTTCGTAGTGTTGGATCGCAACTTTTATTTTTGCCCATATTTCTTCAAAATAATTCTCAAAACTTAAAATTAAAAATCTGGATTGCCGCCAAAACTACCACAAAACAATAAAAGAAGAAATAAAAAAGTATTAAGATTCAAATTTTGAAAATAGAACGCAATATCTCAGTGTCCCTAATTAAATGGCCAGCCAGCATTCTTTGAACAAATAGCACACTGATAATCTATCAGCTATACTGTAAAGAGGTTTAATGTTTAAGAAGTTGTTATTGTTTGTATAATCGGGCACATCAATGACTAATTATACTTACGTGTAAAAGATATGGAATATTGTTAAGACTCGTTGGAAAATAAAAAATAAATTCACAGTTTGGCTTAACTAGAGATTGTCCCTAATTAGTTGACCACGACTGTATACTACCTACTAACTTTTTATGTATGACAATTTTCTATAAGTACTTAAGTATATTGTTCCAATTTCTTAGGAGATTCTGGATACCTTCAAAAAGCATGGTTAATCATAATAACACCAATATTTAATGCTGCATCAGGCTCACAATAAAGAAGGGATGTGTACCACATGTCGTATCCAACAATGAAACTGCATTAAACATGGCTTAAAGTTGTACTTGATTCATTATCAACATACTAGGGTAATTATATAAAATTAATTGTTTTAAAATTATTTTTGGTAAACATATAAATAATCCTATGTTTTATTTCGAAACATTATTAACCAACTCATAATGAATGGCAGTGAAATAAATAATGTAAAATAAATAAATATTTTAACTTGTCGCGTAGAGGACCACGATCATATCATTGTGTCTGTGAAGGCGTATATTTAATAAATGATTTGACTTTTAATTTCAATTATTTTCTGTACCTACCGCTATAAATAAGTAACAATGAAACAATCCTATATTAAGGCGATGTTGTCTTCATCGTCATCCTATGAACGTCCTGAACGTTCCCACATGAACGACAGCACTAAGGCAGACTGGGCTATAACAGGCTTAAGCCCTGAGCCAATACAACCGCAGTGTGCTTTACGTGCCTTCCGAAGCACGGAGGAGCTCGAAACGCTTTTTATTTGGTTACCCATCCTTTAGCTCGGTAATGTGAAAGTTGCGTAACTAACTGGCAAGATCACAAACCGGTGCGGCGCGGGCGGGGAATTTTTGCATTAGTTGAACCTCTAGCATTACCTTTCAAGTAACAGTAAGTACATTGCTTCGCTAGTTTGCATATTTTAAAATTCGTTTTAATTTAACTAGCAAAACCATGTACTTGGAATGTTTTTTATTTTATTTTATTTAGGACAATAATCAATTAGAAAAGTAATGTGATAGGTGTTGTAGTTAGACAACTAAACCCGAAAGCCTTAGCCGCTACGCCATAGAGTTACTTTAGGCTATGTACTCATACAAGATGCAAACGTTTTAATCACTACCTAGTGGGTACTCGCATCTAAGATCAAACTGTTTAAATGTTCGCGCGGTTTGTAACATTTAGTGTTATCACTTATTTCATTACAGACGGACGTCAAGTTGTTAATATTTGAGAAATTCTTGGCAGCAAGCATTTGCTTGTGGTCTTCAGTCTTAATTTATTTATATTATAAGCTGAAAAATGGGTTTGGTCTAATATTAATTTCATATTATGGTAGGTAAGTCACTCGTCATCATTATAAGTACTTATTTACAAACGTGCTTGCCTGGCGAACTTCCGGCGAAAAAAGCGATTGATTCATTTTTCAAATTGTCTCAAGGAGTCTACCCGAATTTCTTAGTAAAGTGACATTCAATTCACTAAAACTCAAAAGGATCGGTGTGGTTACTACCTATTTATTAATCTTACCTAAGCGTTACATTATCATCAAACAAAAAATACTAAGACAAGCCTGTATGTTCTATATCCCTTAGCTTATCGATATCGATGTAGCCTAGCGAATTTGATGAGCGATTTTGACGCTGTCACCGGTCGAGCGTTTGCCAGTTGACTAGGCCCTCTGTCTCGTTCCTGGATTACTACCGAACTTTGTAGATTTTCCACTTAAACTAGTGGTTTCTCAACTACTCGGTTAATTTATTTTTTCATGTCATCAAGTGGTTGACTGATTTAGCCTACTGAAAATGAAATTCTATTAATCCACTAGAAAAACCACTAGCCACTAAAAGCAATATTTCGCCACTAAAAGGGGGGTCGAAACCACCAGTTTTAGTGGAAAATCCACTAAGTTAACTAACACAAACGTTTCGACGGAACGAGTATTCTCCTATGGACATCCGAAAAGCCGTTTCTAAAAGTAGAAACATTACATGCAATGGGCAGCTGTGAAAACTTTTTAGACATTCTGTACCAAAACCCAGAACTAGTAAAAAAATGCCACACACACAGGTGAAAAATACTCAGAACAATAACTAAAGCATATTGTTCTGAAGAAAAATATGACTCTAAAAATAAATGTTAATTCAGTAGGTACTATCAACAAAACCGATGCAGTACCATTTTCAAAAAATGTTGTTCACAAGATGACCATAGTTCGCTACGCCCTTTGTTTAACGTTGACCAATGACGACAAACCGTTTATTTAAAAGAAAGAAAGTGTTGGCATACCCCGTTCCGCCTTTTGTTTTTATTGATTAGCGACAAACAAAACGTCCCTTTTTTAACATCTTGACTGTCTTCACAATTTTATGATTTTTTTAAGTAAATAGAGGGATGTTGTAGCAAAAGTTTAAAAAGGATGTTGGGACAGGACAAATGCAAATGAAAATAGCCCTAAAGGTGGTATACGGCAGATTTTGTTGATAGTACCTAGTAGTGTTGTTTGTTTTCTTTTTATAAGTATTAAACTTTTTTATTATTATTTTTTATTTGTTTACCCCTATACCAATTATCTTGACCAAGATGAGTATTAATAAGTATTAAGTAAGATTACGGATAAATCCATAAACAGAAAAAACACCCTGACCCGAAATCAATTTAGAAAAACAGTTTTTCTCTAAATTGACCCGACCGGGAATTGAACCCGGGACCTCAGAGATGGCGCGACGCCAGTCCCAGCGCGCTAACCACTCGACCATGGATGTCGTCAAACTTAAGTACTTACACCACCAACAAATCCTCAATCTTGTTGTGGATAGGGGGGTGGGTGTCCCGCATTGACTTATTTTAAAGTTGGCCGCCTTACGTTTTTGAAATATACGGGGAGCGCGCAAAATTATTTCAATAGTTTCTAAATGACCAACACATTCTCCTCTTCCAATATTATATAATTTATAGCGTCTTGCATTTTTATACGTAAAAATACGAAGCTATGAAATGACATCAAACAATGGTTAACCCGCAGACGTATCTTATTATACGTCTGTGGGTTAACCGGAGTCTGCCAGTCTGCCACCAATGGCCACCATGTTTAAACTAAAAAGCCGATTACTGTACTTAAACAATGTTTAAGGCTTGGTGAACAGCAAAATATTGTTCAACAGCCGATTATGATATAAACAGCTGTTTAAAACTTAAACATGTATTGGTGAACTTAGGTCTTAGTAGAGATGCTAACGGGTACCTTTTTGCTTAAAGTGTCTCGGACCGCATGGTTTTATTGCCAAATCTGCCGAATTATTTGTCACTTTGAGAACTTCTTGGCGGGAAAGCGTCTTGTCTACAGTTGCAGTTTTGTTTTATTTTCTAAAATTTGTGTTTTTTCGAACATTTGTGAACGTGCATGAGTGTTGGCAAATGAAACAAAACAGTGCAAC
The DNA here is from genome assembly GCA_963921215.1 of Scoparia ambigualis. Lineage (NCBI taxonomy): Eukaryota > Metazoa > Arthropoda > Insecta > Lepidoptera > Crambidae > Scoparia > Scoparia ambigualis. The sequence continues at coordinate 31,385,799 of OY992513.1, read as the reverse complement.
ATCACTTTTCAAATTCTCTCAAGAAGTCCGCGTGAGATCTCAGTAAAGTTCCACATCTTTACTGAGGATTCAAGGGGTTTGGGGGAATTATTCATCATCTTAATCACCACTCATTATCATCTAAGAAATAAAATACTAATAACTAGGCAGTATGGTCTCTGACCTGTTCCATTACAGAACAAATTTATATAAAAAAAAATTGTCACTACTTTGACTTTGATTGAGAGACTTCTTGGCGGGAAAGTGAAGCAACATGTCTGAGGGCCTAGTCAACTGGCAAACGCTCGACCGGTGACAGCGTCAAAATCGCTCATCAAATTCGCTAGGCTACATCGATATCGATAAGCTAAGGGATATAGAACATACAGGCTTGTCTTAGTATTTTTTTGTTTGATGATAATGTAACGCTTATGTAAGATTAATAAACAGGTAGTAACCACACCGATCCTTTTGAGTTTTAGTGAATTGAATGTCACTTTACTAAGAAATTCGGGTAGACTCCTTGAGACAATTTGAAAAATGAATCAATCGCTTTTTTCGCCGGAAGTTCGCCAGGCAAGCACGTTTGTAAATAAGTACTTATAATGATGACGAGTGACTTACCTACCATAATATGATATTGATATGAGACCAAACCACAGACATATAATAGAAGCAGACCAAGCATTATTTCACAACTACATAGATGATTATAAAATAATATTTCTACTTCTTTCTCTCTAACCACAAATTGATAAGACCATCTCTTTTCTTTTTACTGTTGCAACACTTCCACACACATAGACAAATTGGAACGTGAGGCAAAACGCCATCTTGACAAGCTACAATGGGCGATTTTCCGAGATCAAAAAAAAAAAAAAAATTGGTTCGTAAATGACTTCATAGATGGCGCTTAGCATAGATTAGTATGGCGCTTAGTAAAAGGCGGGTTCATGAAGAGCACGTTTATGGCTGCGTAATATTTATTCTATTCCAAAATAGAAATAGGTTCTGGATGTCCTGAATATAAATAGGTAAGTAAATACTATTTTTTTATTCTTTTGGTATACAAGTAAAAGTGTAGAATTTATTACAGCCCATAAGTAGCCCAGCTTTCATAAAACGACATCTATCGAGTGTTTTTGAACTAATTTTTACTTTTTAATTTGGGCTGTCAGAAAATCGCCCATTAAGCTACAAATGTCTTCCTAGACTTGTCAACAAAGGACGTACAGGAGATTGTTTTCGCTTATTTTTTGTAATCTAGTAAAGTTTATGAGCCAAAAATATTAAAATAAAATGGTGAAGTGTAGTGCGCCTTTGTGCGGCAACTCCTCTTTTAAGAAAACACCTGAAATTACTTTCCATCGGTAAGTTTTGTTGTGCCATATAATCTCCTAGTGGTTTTTTAGTCATTGTGTGATTACTACGAATGTTTAAGCATTGTAGAAGCAGTGAATAATAGTTATAAGTGTAAATCTTTTAAAAACTTAACGTAAAGTAGTTTGTAAAGGATTCTTGTGGTAACAATAACCAATTATTCACTAGATTCGATCTCGTTTGACGTTTTATATACTTGTACAATTTTACGGGGTCGTATTTAGGCTCCAGTTTTGTTTTCAAGATTGATTAGATTAGAATATGCAATATATTAATTCTTTAAGGATAAATTTTAATAATGAAATAATTTTTAGGTTTCCAAAGGATGATTATTTAAAAAATGCCTGGTTGAGTAACATGAAAAGAGAACTTGGCAGCCCAAACCATCTAGTGTGCTGTGCTCAAAGCATTTTGAAGCTCAGTTACTGGATCACAGTGGCTTCCGTACAGTTCTTGCTCCTAGTGCGATTACAACAATTTTCGATTTATTGTACCAAGAAGAAGTAAGTGTCCACATCTTTTTTACATACCTATCTACTTAAACCAACTTCAGTTAAATGAAATATTAACTGTTATTGCTATTGAATTTAAAATTTTACTTTAATATGTATTGTAATTAAGGTTTGTAATAGTAGGCATAGATAAATTATTTTAATAATATTGTTAACTTAAACCCTATCCTACCTCTTTAGCCCTATGCTAGTTGTGGGAATGTATTCTTGTATGAAAATGTGCATAAAAAATAACTTTGTACGTTTTTTTTTCAGAATTCATCAAAACCTTTACTAAAAGGTCCGGTAAAAAGAAATGCAAGTGGAGATCATCTTTTGAGGAACTTAGAAAATTTACAGCCGAGTACAAGTGTACTTCATTATGTGAGTTAATATAAGTATTAGATTGTTGTACAGTATTATAGTATAACATGAAGAAGATGGGTCTGAGCAGTCCCTCAACTGCGTTACTTTGAAATATACTAAAAATGATAAATTTATTTATTTTAAGGAACCTTCATCATCTCTTTCTGAACCAGACTCCATAAAAAGTATGCCTGGATATCATGTTTTGCGGGACTTGAAAAATATACAACCCAGTTCTTCAAGTGTAACCCCACAAAATGTGAGTATTATACTGTTGTATGGTATTTATGGAGTGTAAAGACAAGGAGGACCATCTTGTGTATGAAAAAGTGTTCGTCTGGTGGCGCCACAGCCTACAGTTGCTTTTTATTACAAGCTTCTATTTAACTTGCAATGTATGTTTGTTCGGGTGGAATCTTGCAACTCAATTTTGAAGCCGATACCTTCAACCGATTGAGCTGCAATTTTGTAAGTTTGGATGACAGTGCATAGTTAATTGTGTGACGTCAATCTAAATCCAAGATGGCGGATTTTTTTAAATGCATTCTTACAATATGGGTATCAAATGAAAGGGCTTGCTGAGGATAACTCAAAAATAAAGTGAGGTTACTCTAAATCTGATATGGTGGACGTCCAGGGAAAACTAAAAAGTAAAAAACCTTTTTAAAAAAAAGCTTTTATTTAAATGCGCTAAAAAGAAAAAAAAAACGTTTACTATCAACCTTATAACGTCATTACACAATTTATATGATATAAAAGGTTGTCGCGAGATTTACATACATATAGTCACGACTACAACTATAATAACGACGACCGCAAAAGCAGTCCTCTGCCATAGTTCGCTATTCACTAAATTGCGACTGCACATGTATGTGCTCAGCGTGACAGGTGGTGAGCCAATCGGCGCTATATGCTGTTAGATGTATGTGCAGCCTTTAGTCCTTTAGTCGCCTTTTACGACACCCAAGGGAAGAGAGGGGTTTAGTATTCTTTTACCGCTACGTGACACGGTCGAGAGATTTACTTGTGTAAATAAAATAAATTGATGTGATTGATTTAAACTATTAAAATTTTCAATCTAAGTAAATACGAGTGCTTAAATCTCGCGACAAACTTTTATACCATATATATTGTGTAATGATGTTATAAGTTGATAGTAGAAGTTTATTCTTTTCTTTATAGCGCATATAAATATAAGGTTGTTTTAATAAGGTTTTTTACTATTTATTTGTAAATACATAGCAAGTGTTTTCTTTTTGTTTTCAGATTTTACCTGCTGTATCACTGTCAAGTCTCTCTTTCACACACACTCTATTACTCGACCATCCGGCGCGGGCGGTCTTATCACAAGTTCAAAAATTGTGACAACAAAATTTATTGTAGGTACTTAATTATTATTTTAATTAAAAATTTACCACCACAGTTGTTTTTTTTATTTGTCATTTCTTTTCAGTTTACCTAACTGTTCTACTATTTCATTCATTTTATTTAAGGGGGTCAGGCGGTCAGCAAAAATTTCAATGTTGCGTGGGGCCTTGCGGGTGTTGCGCGGTGCGGGGTCCGCGGTAATTTGTAAGCGCCATTCACATTTTTATCAAAAAGTTAATAAAAATGATTAGTTATTTGAAAATCCAACTCGGTCAAGAAATCGAAAAGGTAAATAAATACCTATGTGTTTATGATTTCATAATAATTATTATTGTAAAACACGGGGTCGTAATGTGCATTTACATTTTATTTTAGAGGTAACTTCAGGATTTTTTTCTATCTTAATGGAGCAAAATGTTTCCAATCGTGTTTTGGCTGCGTTCATCCCCTCACACATACGTTCTGTAATACACATTGAAGATTTCAGTACGAAATATTAAAAATATTTTGATTATCGGCTAATAGAAAACAGCCAATTTTTCCGTTTTCACCGCCTGGCTTAATGATGTGGCGTCGCAGGCAGATATAGATACAGAGATAGCCTGACACTCAATGATAGTTAACTTAATTAACGTATGAGAATCTTCAAATATCTTTATATTGTTATCCTCTTTATATGGCTGTAGATGTAGGTACTTGAGGTCCCTTGCGTGCCTGAGTCCGGCCCCTTTTATTGTAAATGTGTGCGTGAAATTTGTCTGTAGGCGTAATTGGCACGCTTTTTTGTTCTTATGTTACGTCTGCTTCTATTAAATGTCTGTGGACCAAACCCACTTTTCAGCTTATAATATAAATAAATTAAGACTGAAGACCACAAGCAAACGCTTGCTGCCAAGAATTTCTCAAATATTAACAACTTTACGTCCGTCTGTAATGAAATAAGTGATAACACTAAATGTTACAAACCGCGCGAACATTTAAACAGTTTGATCTTAGATGCGAGTACCCACTAGGTAGTGATTAAAACGTTTGCATCTTGTATGAGTACATCGCCTAAAGTAACTCTATGGCGTAGCAGCTAAGGCTTTCGGGTTTAGTTGTCTAACTACAACACCTATCACATTACTTTTCTAATTGATTATTGTCCTAAATAAAATAAAATAAAAAACATTCCAAGTACATGGTTTTGCTAGTAAAATTAAAACTAATTTTAAAATATGCAAACTAGCGAAGCAATGTACTTACTGTTACTTGAATGCAAATGCAAAAATTCCCCGCCCGCGCAGCACCGGTTTGTGATCTTGCCAGTTAGTTACGCAACTTTCACATTACCGAGCTAAAGGATGGGTAACCAAATAAAAAGCGTCTCGAGCTCCTCCGTGCTTCGGAAGGCACGTAAAGCACACTGCGGTTGTATTGGCTCAGGGCTTAAGCCTGTTATAGCCCAGTCTGCCTTAGTGCTGTCGTTCATGTGGGAACGTTCAGGACGTTCATAGGATGACGATGAAGACAACATCGCCTTAATATAGGATTGTTTCATTGTTACTTATTTATAGCGGTAGGTACCGAAAATAATTGAAATTAAAAGTCAAATCATTTATTAAATATACGCCTTCACAGACACAATGACATGATCGTGGTCTCTACGCGACAAGTTAAAATATTTATTTATTTTACATTATTTATTTCACTGCCATTCATTATGAGTTGGTTGATAATGTTTCGAAATAAAACATAGGATTATTTATATGTTTACCAAAAATAATTTTAAAACAATTAATTTTATATAATTACCCTAGTATGTTGATAATGAATCAAGTACAACTTTAAGCCATGTTTAATGCAGTTTCATTGTTGGATACGACATGTGGTACACATCCCTTCTTTATTGTGAGCCTGATGCAGCATTAAATATTGGTGTTATTATGATTAACCATGCTTTTTGAAGGTATCCAGAATCTCCTAAGGAATTGGAACAATATACTTACTTATAGAAAATTGTCATACATAAAAAGTTAGTAGGTAGTATTATTTACCAAAAATAATTTAAAAACAATTAATTTTATTTATTTATTTTATATTCACAGGTGAATCGACAGTTCTATAAAAAGTATAACACTGAAAATGTGAAACAGCAAACCATTTACAGATTCACACAAATAAAAATGTGATAGTAACATTACAAACTCAAGCAACAATTACAATCGATTACTTCACAATCGCCAAATTGATAATAACTAAACTATTACAGAGTATGCTAGATATGGAACTTAATTTGTATTATATGTATAACAAGCCACCTTATGCTAAGCCTATGTTGATAATGAATCAAGTACAACTTCAATAGCTTAATGTTATGACTAGTAGAAATTGATATAAGTAGGTACTTATACATTTTCTATAGGTACCTACTGCAAGTAAAATTAAATATCAAGTAAAAAATAACATTAATGTTGTATTTCTTAATATATTCTTATTTCCTTACCTAACTCTCTCAAAGTCAAAGTTTATTAAATATGAGGCTTCACTTTCTCTTATTGACATTAAAACTATATGTGTATAAAAATAAATGCCAATTGTGTGTATAAGAAGGTACTGTTTTTTAGTACCTACCTAAGTAAATCTTTTTAATAAAGTACAATAAACTTAAAACTAAATTAACTTTATACTTAATTTTTCCCCATCATATAAACCAAATCACTATTTTATGGGTTAAATATATTTATGGCACACTGTTCCTTTTCTTAAAATAAAAATGTTGTCAACGAAGGTACTGTTTTTTTGTACATAAGTAAATCTTTTTAAATAAAGCTCAATAAACTTAGAACTAAATTAACTTTATACTTAATTTTCCCTCATCAAATAAACCAAATTACTATTTTATGGATAAATATATTTATGACACAGACTGCTCCTTTTTGTAGAATAAAAACGTTGTCAACATTAGAGCTCCACAAAAAAAAATCATATAAATAACTAAATTCAACGATGCCAAAGCCATGTTCAATGCAGTTTCATTGTTGGATATGACATGTGGTACACACCCCTCCTTTCTTGTGAGTCTGATGCAGCATTAAATATTGTTGTTATTATCATTAACCATGCTTTCTGAAGGTATCCAGAATCTCCTAAGAAATTAGAACAATATACTTACTTATAGAAAATTGTCATAGATAAAAAGTTAGTAGGTAAGTACCTATGTATTATACAAAATTGCTTGATATTGTTTTTTACCAAATAACCATGTTTGTTCACCATTCTGAGGAAGTCCATCCTCCAAATTATGAGGTAACATTTAAGATTTTTGAATCGTCGTCTCAAATCTGCAAAACCACATAAAATAGTTTTATCTTTATGTCAATACTCTTTATTCTAGCAATTTTAACAAAACTGACATTTCCTGGTAAATCCCAATATAATAATAGGCATAATACTTACCTTTATTATGTAAGTAATAATTTATTTATTAAAACTTACCGTTTGAACGTAAGGACTGATATCTTTTCCTATTAAGAAAGATGCTTGTCTGTATAAGATTTATAGGGTATAGTCAATAGGTACACCTTACTACACTTAGAGCCTTGGTTTAATACTCTAAGCTACCTGGCAAATTAAATCTTCATTGGAACATGTAAAACAAATAGGCAATCTAAGTTATAAATTGATAAATGGACATTATGGATAGGTTACATTTAATATTTATACAAAAAGTCCCTTACTGTTGTCTTATTCTTGACCTTTCTTGTCATGATTAAAGGTACCTAAGTGGATTTATTTGGCCCAAATGTTTGTATGGTTTGAGAGCCTCTACAAATTGTTATGCAGCGACTTGCTCTTCGTTGCGGAAAATGTTGCATGACACACATTTATTTGGTCACTCACATCGCAACAACTATATCAGCACGCAATTCCCGGCAGACCTTAGTTAGATATTTGAAAGTTCGTAAACGAGAACTCCGAGAACTATTCACAAGTACAACAAACTCGATTTCGTTAATTTGCTCCAAGTAACGTAGGGAAACATTTCTTCCTTAGCGCCTGAGCACTTGATTATCGCAGTCCACAATAGCCCTAAAAAGAGCATTTTAAACAAAACTTTCAACACAACACACAACTATTCCTTCATCAGCTGATCAAACAATCGCCATTTTGTGTGAATTTTTATCTTCAATGTTTGAGTGATCGCTAGATTAGCGATTCTTGGCTTGTTAAACTGTCAATTAGGTCTATTTTAGCGTAAATTTTACGTCGTAGGTAACTTTTGCTTATGTCAATCCCATACATTCGGTTTATCGTAGCGAAGATTTCGTAGCGTTTAATTTGTTTGCCAATTGACTAGGCCCTCTGCAGTTTTGTTTTATTTTCTAAAATTTGGGTTTTTTCGAATATTAATGTGAAATAATAGTGGATTATTAACCGTTAAGTGTTTGTGAACGTGCATGAGTGTTGGCAAATGACACAAAACAGTGCAACATCACTTTTCAAAATCTCTCAAGAAGTCCGCGTGAGACCTCAGTAAAGTCCTACATCTTTACTGAGGAGTCCTCAGTGAGGACTCAAGGGGTTTGGGGAACATCATTTATCATTCATCATCTTAATCACCACTCATTATCATCAAGGAAAAAAAAGAAATAAAAAACTAATGACTAGGCAGTATGGCCTCAGACCTTAGCCAGTTCCCGGAACAAATAAATTTAAAAAAATAATGACTTTGATTGACATGACACTTGCTTGACAGATTAATTTACAAAAATTGTAAATAAATTGTTTTCTCTCTTATATCTATTCCCAATTGTTCCACTTTTTGTATAATTTTTCATTTATGTAATCATGACAGTGTTTAAAATTGACGATATACCGGAATTTTCTAAGAAGGAGCGTATAGTGGTTGTTGGTGTGATAGGCAAGTCCCCTTACCGGAGCCCTAACAAAACAACCCCGCTCTTGCCTTCAGTAGACTCGGATGAGGTAAGAATTGTTCATTTACTTATTGCCAATAATACAGTATTACGCTCGCATGTTTCACGAGGTTTCATAATTTTTATTTTTTATTTTTATTGTCTAGCCTAATTTGTCCCACTGCAGGGCAAAGGCCTCCCTCTCCTTCTTTCACACAACTCTTCTGCTACTATGGGCAAATCTTTTCTGTAGGAGTCAAGCTATATTTTTTACTTAAATATATTATGGTTAAAGAATTTATTTCTCTTAAGAATTTTACAATATATTGTTTTCTTTCTTTAAGTGAGCACTACACATTGAAATAAAACACTTTTTTTCGTCGAAAACTTCAGGATAATATAAAAACTATGTAAATAGTAAATTAAATGCGAGTTAATCCGTAAAAAAGTGTTTCATTTCAATTTTACAATAATCCACTTACAGAGAAAAACAACATTTAAACTTACAGTTAACTGCTGGCAAGCATAGTTTTTGCACATACACAGATAACAGAAACAAACAATATTAAACTTCACATCACACAACACAATCTATTACGTAATTTTACAATTTTAATGTACTTCCTATAAAATGTAGCAATTTACGATCTATCCAAGTTAATTAAAAAAAAAATAGTGGGTAGTTATCACACATTGACGCTTTGCACCGCTGTACGCGCGGAGGTCGCTAACATAGTGTTTGTTTAATGTAAGGTCTATAACACAGTGCTTCAATCAGCGGTATCTAGCGGGATACTAAATTAAGCGATAATAGTTTTATGAATTTAACAGATTTTTTATTTTTTTTATTTTTATTATGTGTGTTTATTTGCAATCAGTAGTCAACTATAAGCAGATAGTCTGTGTGTTCTTGTTAGGTCGAGTGCGTCCTCCAGCGAGGGCAGCTACTCATTGCACTTTGGAAGACAATAATCTTAGGGTAATATGTCTTTTCTTTTAAGACGTTTATGGTAACTGCGCCTGGTTAAACCCACAGCAAGGGCGTTTGGGTGTTTTTCGAGTCGCTTTTTGTATTTTTCTATGGATTTCTGAATCTCTTCTTTCACAGTAGCTATATTCAGATTTTTGTGGATTTCGGTGTTTGTAATGAACAAGGGAACCTGAGCCATTGTCCTTAAGATTACATTTTGCATTCTTTGCAACATTGCGATGTTTGAATTGCTGTCACTCCCCCAAAGTTGAATGCCATACATCCAGGTAGGTTTTAAAATAGATTTATATATGAGGAGTTTGTTATCTATGGATAGCTTGCTGTTACGTCCCAACATCCAATAGAGCTTTCTATGTCGTATATTGATTTCGTCTCTCTTGCTTTTAATATGCTGATTCCACGTCAAACAACGATCCAAGTGTAGGCCCAGATACCTGACACTATCTTTATGTGGTTATATGGTATTTTCCAGGTGCACAGGAGGACAATTTGCTCTCCGAAGTGTGAAAGTGACATGCACAGATTTAGTCGCGCTACTTTTTATTCTCCATTTTTGCATCCACTTGGTAACAGCGTCGAGCCCTAGTTGTAATTGCTCTGTAGCTGCATTAGGGTCTTTGTCGCTCGCCATTATTGCGGTGTCGTCGGCATATGTAGCCACCATGACTCCGTCTACCTGTGGTAGGTCTGAGGTGTATACAATATACAGGATTGGACCAAGCACCGAACCCTGAGGCACTCCTGCTTTTATTTCGTAGAATCTGGAGGTCGAATCTGATTCTTTTACTTGAAAGATTCGCTCAGTTAGGTATGATTTCAGCAGAATAAAGTAACTGTGAGGAAGGCTTGTCTTTATTTTACAGAGGAGGCCCTCATGCCAGACCATGTCAAAAGCCTGCTGAATGTCCAAGAATGCAGATGAACAGTACTCTTTCTCCTCTAGCGATTTTCTGATGTTTTCAACCACTCGGTGCACTTGTTCGACAGTAGAGTGTTGCTGCCTAAAGCCAAAATGGTGGTTAGGGATGGTATTATTTCTTTCTAATAAAGGCATAATTCGGTGGAGAATTAGTTTTTCACAGACTTTCGATAGAACGGGTAATAGACTGATGGGTCTATACGAAGTCGCTTGATTTGCAGGTTTTTTTTTTTATTTTTTATACTAAGCCCGGCAAATGACCCCACTCCACCTGATGTTAAGTGGAAATGAGGTCCAGGCGCGAGGACAACTGGTGCAGCGTAAGAGACGTAGCATCAGTCATCCTCACTCTGCCGGCCCACAAAGTGCTGTCTTATGTATCATAAGGATTTGTGATACCTTCCAAAGATATGGAAAGTGTTGCACTCTGAGAATTCCATTATAGAGCATTGTCAGGAAAACTAAAGCTTTCCTTGGAAGTTCTTTTAAAATTTCCTTTGAAATTTGGTCATATCCTGGTGCCTTTTTATCCTTCAGGTTGCTTATAGTTTTCCAAACTTCCCGCACCGTGACGGGCGCAGGTGGGAGCGACATTTGCAGAGATTGGGTAAGGATAGATTCCACCTCTTCAGAATCTGTGTCACTGGCGTCATTCGGGCGGAATACATTCGTTAGGTGTTCTGCGAATATGTCTGCCTTTTCCTGCGATGTGCGGGCCCAGCCACTGTTGCTTCTAAGTGGAGGTTTTGCCAGCTGTGGTCTGTCATATGTCTTCGTGAATTTCCACAGTGAGTAATCAGTGGCTGCAGTGGCTGTAAGAGATTCGAGTTGATCCTCGAGAGTGTTATTGTGCCAGGAGTTTAGCATATCTCTTAGATGCGAGGCCTGCCTATTGAATCTGGTTTTATCAGATGCTAGTCTACTCTGTTGCTATACACGACGCAGTCTACGCCTTTCTAAGACGGCTTTTTTTGTTTCAAGAGGGTAATTTTGAATTATATCCTTATGTTCTAGGAGAGGTGTAGTCCTCCAGCAGGCCTCTTGAATGAGGTTTGTGATGTATTTAGTGGCGATCTCGATGTCATCAGGTGTCTTAAGAGCAACTTTTAACTTGATATTCTCATCAATATACTCTCTCAATGAATTCCAGTCTGTTTTTTTATTATACAGTCTTTCAGGCCTGTGGTCCGAAGACCCGTCGTAGCAGGACTCACACTTAAGATAGTAAGAAGAAAACCCTTTAAGTACGAAAAAGTCAAGCAGGTCTGGTATTTTAGAGGTATCTGCCGGCCAATATGTAGGTTCACATGAAGACGCCGTTGTAAGGTTATTAGCATCTATACTGAGCTTCAACTGTCTTCCTCTGGTGCTGGTTAACCTAGATCCCCAGTGTGTGTTTTTGGAGTTCCAATCTCCGCCAGCTAAGAATCGATTGCCAAGTGTCTTAAAGTAATCTGTGTACATCTCTTGGGATATCCTATGTCTAGGTGGGCAGTACACCGAAGAGATATTGAAGTGTCGTACTCCATCATCAACTGCTATTGTAGTGGCCTGTAAGTGAGAGGTTTTATTTTTTATTTATTTATTTATTTATTTAACATAATTAAACGGGCGTAACCCAATTACATAATTATGAATAGTTTAGTGTAGTATTTAATCACTACTTCACAAACAAATATCTGTTTTGCTTAAAAAATTCTTAAGATTGTCGACAAACACATCAAAATTTGGGTAAGCCACAAGGAGTGCGTTAAGTGCCTGATGCATGCGACACAGCGGTGATTGCGCGCGCGCCACTGTGCGACACAGCGGAGGCGCAAACAATCGATGCCTTCGACCGGATCGAATACGCAGATAGTTATCGGGCACAAACAGGCGAGACAACTGCTCAACACATTCTGGCGAGTCCACGCCTCCACGCAAAATCGCTACAGCAGTTGACAACTCCATTCGAGCTCTCCTACCCTCCAGAGAGTTCATCCCCAACATTCCCAGCAAGAACTTCGTTGGGTACATAAAGGGGTAATAACCGTATATCCGCTTATAATAGCAGCGCAGAAAAGCTTTTTGGACCTTCTCTAACATAAGTATATACTTGGCCTCGTGCGGATTCCAAATACATGCACTTGATTCCAATGAGCTTCGCACAAGGCTGGTAAAAAGGATTTTGATGACGTCAGGATTATGAAAATCGCGTGAGTTACGTAAAACAAACCCTATACGACTGAAACAGCTACGAGTGAGAGAGGACACGTGTTCGTTAAAAGTCAAAGAAGGATCAAATGTGACACCTAGGTCTTTCATAGCGTTTGTGCGAACAATGCTTTCATTGCCTAACATATATTTACATTTAACAAGATTACGTCTGCGGCTGAAGGTCATAACATAGCACTTATCACTGTTAAATTCCAAATCATTCTCGTTACTCCACTTAAGTAAGGCATTAACATCGGCTTGTATTCGTTCGCAATCTGCCTCGTCACTGACTTCTGCATATAATTTTTTAGTTTTATATTCAGGCATTAGGTGATGTTTAAGCGATTTTTTTACAATAATCGCGGAACCAGCATGCCCAGTCCCATCTGGATGCAAGGTGATATAGCACTCATAATTTTTGAACTTAAGGTTCGTTGTAGAGGTACAGTGAGCTTCTGACACCAATAGTAGGTCCAAATTTTGTTGGATCATTAGCATTTCTGCATCGTTTTTATTTGGAGTCAATCCATTAATGTTCCATGTTGCTATTCAAATGCCCGCCATTAAGACAGTTTGTCAACAAGGCGTGTTATGAGCATCATCAGGGTACTCATCTGTTGGAGGATATAGTCAAATTTCTCAGTCTGTTTGAGCAATATTTGTTCTTTGGTTGGGAATCAGGGGCCCAAGTCTGCTAATTTACGAATGGCATAATTGAATCGCAATTGTATCGTAATTGTATCGCATTGCAATTGTTTGACACATTTGGTATTCGTAAATGAGTAAGAGAATACCAAATGTGTCAAACAATTGCAATGCGATCCAATTACGATTCAATTATGCCATTCGTAAATTAGCAGACTTGGGCCCCTGGAGTGTTTAGGGCAGGTTCTTTTTTTGTTACGTGTGGCATCGGAGTATTTCTTTCTTTTGTCTTCAAGTTTTTCATTTGTCTTAGGACCAATGCGTGGCAACGGACTATCGCTAATTTTAATAGGTTGAGGTATTAGTTGATATTTTTTTGCTGTTTCATTTTGTGTCTTAGACCTTCTTAGGAGAATTTCTCTGTATACTTCGCACCCTTTATAATTTGCCGGATGTGGGCCATTGCAGAGAGCACATTGGGCAGGAGTGGTACGGTCACGTTTCTGACAGTCTGATGTTTTATGTGATTGCCCACATTTTACGCAACGATACGGACGCATACAATAATTTTTAGAATGTCCATATTGTTGGCATCTTTGGCATTGTACAATTGATTTTCTCTTCATCGGGTCTTCTATGATAACAGACTGATGATTTGTCTGGTTCGGTTCTAGTTTGGTCCAGGTAGAAGATTTACAAAGAACGTAGATATACATTTTTTATCAGGTCCAAACTTTGCGTTTATGATTTCACCTGTCACTGTGTTTCCCGTAGCTTCAATATCCTCTTTGATTGCAGATATTGGTGTTGTTGGATGCAGGTTTCGTATCACCACCCTATAGCTCCTCTGGTCTTTCCGATTAAATGTGTGGCCGATTAATCTATTTTCTCTGACTACGTTTATAATTTGTTTATAGCTTTCGATGTCTACGCTACTAATTCTTAACTGGCTTCTGTTAACAATTTTAAAAGAAAACTGATCTTTATTAGCAACAGTTTCTAGTAGATCGATGAGCTTATTGACATCTTCTACGCCATATAACAATATAGGTGGTGGTTTGGTGGGTTTCTTTGCGGTGGGTATGGCATCTGTTTCGGTAGTATCAGCCGATAGCCCGTGAATCTATTTGAAGTTTTTACTGCTTCAGGAGAAGGGCTGTTTGAGATCTTCTTTCTCTTGGGGTTTCTGCTTACAGGAACTCTCTGCCATGTTGGTGGACAAGCTGATGTGGTTTCAGTATCTGTGTCAGGAGTCACAAGCTGATCTTCAGAGGTAGTATGATCTACACTTTGTTGACTATTCCCCAGGGACATAGATCTTGGTCTCATAAACAAGCCAGGGTGGAATGCTTGTTGGACAAGTTTTTTGTTGCTGCTGCTGCTGCTGCTACTACTGAATTTGATAAAGAAAGTATTCAATTGAATAGTAATGAAAAATCCTTTAGAATGTGATGTTTAAGTAATTTCTTGAAAGTGCGCAAAGAGTTTACTTCTTTCTTTTGGTAATTTGTTGTAAAGGTTTGCTCCTTCAAACATAATATTTCTTTTTCCGTAATTAGTCCTAGGTAATGTCAAGCATTTGTTACTAGCCTGTCTAGTGACGCGTTTTTGAATTTGAACTTTTTAAAAAAAAGTATTTTTTGTATGAATGTCTTTATTATTAATTTATTAAAGTATTCTTAATTTCTAATTAAGATACATGTGTTATATTTATAAGTTTGTGCCAGATTCATGATTTTAATTTCTTTATATACTTTAGAGGTGGATGCTAAAAAATTATAATGAAAAAGGGTTTTAATTATTTTATTTTGCGCTGTTTGCAGTTTTTTCAAATTTGTCTTGGCCGCAGATCCCCAAACCTCAATCAGATAATCTATATCTGGTTTGACCATTGAGTTATACATGGTTAACCTTATGTGTTTTGGTAAGCATCGCACTATGCCACGTAATGCTCCGTTGAGAGATATAAGTTTAGCCCTAATGTTTTCTATGTGTTGAGTCCATGTGAGTTTATGGTCTAAAGTAAGTCCCAAATATTTTTCGATTTGTATATTTTGATTCTCTTCTCCATTGATAGTCAGGCTGTTGTACGTACCAATTGGTTTATTTTTAGCAGCAAAAATAATGTACTTTGTTTTAGATGTATTTATACTGAGCAAGTTTGATTGTAACCATATGTGTAAAAGATCCAAATCATATTGTGCATCTTCTGTTATAGACTCCATAGAATGCCCTGAATAAAATAAACTGGTATCATCGGCATATAATGTTATATCTCCCTTTAGTCCAATTTCATGGATGCTATTTATGTATATAAGAAATAACAAAGGACCCAGGATAGATCCTTGAGGAACGCCGCAAGTTATTTTTTGAGGATTGCTCTGATACTCGTTTAGTTTTACTATTTGGAATCTATTTTGCAAATAAGATTTAAAAAGATTGCAAGCAGTACCAGAAATACCTATACTTTTTAATTTCATTACCAGTAAGTCGTGGCTAACGGTATCGAACGCCTTTTTTAGGTCGATAAATATACCCAAAGTTATCTTTTTTTTGGTCTATGTTGTTCCTAATAGATGTTACTAGGTCAGTAGTAGCTGAGAGAGTATTTGCCTTTGATCGGAAACCATATTGTTTTTCAAAAAGAAAATTTATTGATGTAAGATATTCATTAAGACGACTGTGCATTATCTTTTCAAAATCTTTTGATAAGACAGGGAGTACCGATATTGGCCGATAGTTGCCTGGATCCGTTTTGTTACCCGATTTGAATATGGGGCTAACTTTGGCTAGTTTTAGAGAACCAGGGAATTGGCCCTCATCGAAACATTTATTTGTTCTTGCTAAATTATTTATAATTAATTCTTTGACACATTTGACAGTTTTTGCATTCATCCTATCTATACCGGCACTAGAGTTTGATTTTAAATTATCGATTATCTTTGACACCTCATCCGCAGTTTTATGTTTTAATGAAGTTAGATTCGAACCATTAGATTGATTTTGTTCAGCTAATACACGAGTCAAATGATAATAGTGATGCTTTGGTATTTTATTTGCAAGTTCAGTAAAGTGTTCACAAAGTTCTGTAGGATTTGTTATAAAACCTATGGGGCCTATAAGTTTGACTGGTATTTAATTGATGATGATGATTCAGATGATGAAAAATAAACACTTTACTTTGTCACACTGATTTTAATAGGTAACAAGATTTAACTACTATAATTAACATGAAATGGCGTCCACACGCCTTTTTAAGGAGAAAACCAATGCATGGCCGACTGCCATCTTTTTTCACATCTATATACTATGAACTAGACAGGTTTTTGATTGAATGACAAGTGAGTCTTTTTTTTTGAACGTAAGATCGATAACGCAAAGGCGTTAAACATTAAGATGATACACAATGAAATATATACAAACATGTTAATTTTCGATTAACATTCCTCCTGCCACCAGGGGGAAATGAACTGAATACTTGAAGTCCTTAATGCGCTCTATTTATAGTAACAATAACACATAATATGACTCATACACATTACTTAACTTTAAGAATGAAAACATTATATATACACAGAAGTGCAATGGTTAACTTAAATTACTTTCTATTGGTATCGGTAATTTACACAATTTGACCACTGGTCTTACAAGCTCTCCGCTTTGAGTCCTTAATTTAACTGATCTAACAATGTGATCTGATCCCTTAAACAATTCAATAACTCTACCCTTTCGCCAGTGAAGAGGGGGTGAGTTCTCGTCAATAATAAGAAATAAATCGTTGAGCTCTATATTGTTAATATGCTTATACCATTTATTACGTGACTGTAGTGTACTGAGATACTCAACATGCCAGCGCGACCAGATCGTCTGGTACAATTTCTGAATAACTTGAAAACGGGACCATCGCGACATTTTAGTTTCCTTCCAGTGAGCTTCTGGCAAGGCAACTAGTGGCTGACCTATGATGAAATGACCTGGCGTGAGAACCTCTAAATCCTGGGGTCCTCTGACATAGGCACAAGAGGCCGTGAATTAAGTATAGACTCTATTTTTGTAAATAGAGTAGACAGTTCCTCGAATGTTAAAATGGTATCGCCCACCTCTCTCTTGAGGAGGTTTTTAGCGCTTTTGACTGCAGCCTCAAATAGTCCCCCCATATGGGGCGATGCAGGAGGATTGAACTCCCAGCGAATGCTCTGTTTTCTGAACTCCTCCTTGAGGATAATCTGGTTGTCCAACAAGAACTGAGTGATCTCCTTTAGATACGAATAAGAACCAGTAAAATTGGTACCTCGGTCCGATCTGATTAGTGAAGGCAGCCCTCGTCGGCTGACAAACCTGGTGAATGACGCGATGAAGGCCTCGATGGTCAATGCAGAGACCACTTCGAGATGAACAGCTTTTGTACCTAAACATCCAAAAACACACAGGGAAGCTTTGAGTGATTTCGCATTTCTGAGTAAACTGCTTTTGACTAAGAAAGGTCCAGCAAAATGGTCGTACGGCCGTGACTCTATCAGCTGGTAGGTCTGCCATAAATGGTGGCTGAGATGAAGCATTGAACCTGAAACAAACTAAACAATTTCTTATGACCTTTGATACTTGACGTCTGACTGACGTAATCCAATACTCTCGCCGCAGTATAGCAATGAGCGCGTTTGTCGCCGCATGACAATATGACTTGTGATAATATTCTATGAGTAATTGACCCCACCTATGATCCTTAGGTATCAAATATGGATGCCTGGCTCCGTAAGGCAATGTTGATTTCCGTAGTCGGCCGCCGGCTCGGATAAAGTGATCTTCATCCACCAAGACACTTAATTTCTGTAGCGATTTACAGACCAATTTTCCTTGCTTGATTAATATAATTTCATCTTTATATGAATCCATTTGAATTTTCTTAATCCAATGTCTGGTTGCTTCACGAGTCTCGTCTAATGAGAGTGTAGAGTTAAGATTCCGTCTTTCTTTAGGCAATCTAATATTTCGGCAAAATCTAAGTACCAATGAGGTAATATTGATGAGCTTACTGAACGAGCTGACACGTGATAACAGCGCGTCTTCCCATGGTTCGACAGGGGTAACAAGATTGACCAATTTCTTGAATCCAGGTAAATCGTAAGGCATAGTAACTGGTAACGCAGGCCATTGTGACTCCTCCTTAAGTAACCAGTCTGGGGACCACCATAAATTGAAATGTATGAGATCTTCAGCCGCCATGCCTCGTGAGGCGACATCTGCAGGGTTTAATTCGGAACGTACATGTCTCCATATCACAGAACGTTTTGAATTTTGAATGTCTTGAACTCTGTTACATTCGAATGTTTGAATCATGTATGGTTTTGTGTTTATCCAAGAGAACACGATTGTGCTATCTGACCAAGCATTGATGCTGTTAAATTGAATTGAACTGTCATATGACTCTGATACATGATTCAATAATTTGAACACTAGATGAGCGGCACTGAGTTCCAGTTTTGGTATCGTTTGCTTTGATCTCTGAGAAGCTACTCTTGATTTAGCTATAAGTAAACGTACCATGACATTTCCTGACGCGTCCACGGTCCTGAGGTAGACGCTCGCGGCAAAACCAGTCTCTGCAGCGTCTCCGAATCCGTGAAGTGAATATGAGACAGTCTGTGGCAGTGCAACACATCAAGGTATCTGCAAGTTTGACAAATAATTAAGGTCTTGAATGAGTTCGTCCCACTGACGACATTGACTATTACTGACAGGTTCGGCCCATTTGACTCCATCTGAAAATAGTGTCTGAAGAAACACCTTGAATCGAAACACAATAGGCGCACAATATCCACACGGGTTGTACTAAGGATATGACGCTTAGTAATTGCTTGTCCTAGCGGTACATTGATCTGATATGACATTGACATTGATATTATTTGATGACTTTAACTGATTCTTTAATTTAATATCATATGGTGGAATATTTCCTGATAATGTGAACATAACCATTGCCCGGGTACCAACTATTGGTAATTGAGCCCCTACTGGTTTGATTACTAATTTTACAACAGTGCCCGGTGTATTAACTGTTTGATGACCTACTCCATAAAGAATATTACTATTACCCTGTTGGTGCAATTTTAAATGATGAACTAATGATTGTTTGATAATTGAAACACAGGCTCCCGTATCTAACAGGGCCCGGACCTTGACAAATTGACCATCACCTGACCTGACCATTACTATTGCAGTAGGACAAATAGTTATGGGGAGTGATGGTCCCATAGATGCACCAAGAGTTACCTGATCTCATGCCCTATCAGGACTCATCCGTGAACCAAACCTGAGTGAATGAAAGGTGGTCTGAGCAAGATGCGCTCTGTCACCGACTCGTGGCCTTGGCTGGTGATGAGCCATGGACTGCACCGTTGGAACCTCATGATGATGATGTGCTGACGATGGGTTCGCTTCTTTCTGGATCACACCAGTGATATGCACTGGTGGTGAGACATGACGCGCTTTTGACGAAGTTGGCGTGTCTCGACGACCTGCATATTGGGTGACCAGCCGAGCAGCAGGTTGATTTTGCTGCCGGGGAGCACCGATGTTCTCATCTGCGTTGCAAATGAGTGAGTTATGATCATGTGAGCCACAATGCGAACACCAGTTCCTATGAGTACAGTTACTTGCATGGTGCTTCCGTAAGCATCGATAGCAATGTCCCGACTTAGTCGCCCACGAATTACGACTAGGTCGTGACAACTGTTGAAAGTTAGGGCACCTATAAAGTGAGTGTCCCTGGGCACTACAAAATGAACAAAAAGGCCTCACCTGACGAGCTGATGATCCTTGATCTGTTGATGATGACATCACCTGATTGGCCTGGTATGCCTTGCCTGATGTCATCCGATTTTGACTTGATCGTGGAGCCGGTGGACGCACCGCGGTAGTGAAGCCAGAGGTGGTCCTGACAGGCTCGGGTGCTGATGCCACTGTCAGCTGCAGTCGGCACTGTTCGTCCAACAACTCCATTAGTTGACTAATGGTAGGCAAAGTATCAGGGTTCGTGCCGTAGCGTTCCTCAAACAGTGACCACAACTTAACAGGCAGTTTCTGTAATGTTAAATACAATATAACATATGACCACTCTTTGACAGGCTGATCTAGCTTTTCTAACGCCTGAAGGGCTTCTTGAAGAGGATCATAAAATTGTGAACGCAGGTGAGTGACTGATGATGTGATGATAGGTAAATTTACTATCCTACCGATATAAGCATCAAGTAGTAATCTAGTATTCTGATACCTAGACTTAAGTAAATTAAGCGCCACTGAATAATTCTCGTCATCTACCGGCAGCTGTCTGACAATGTGAAGGGCTTCATCTGACAATGATGATCTAAGATAAAAATGCTTTTCAGCATTCGACAAATCACGCTCATGAACCAATGAATAAAATAAGTCATAGAATGGAACCCAGTCCATGAGGTTACGGGAAAACTTGGAAAGTTCTATAAGTGGTAATTTGGCCATTACCTGGTTTGATGTGAACTCGTGTGATTTTGAAGTACCAGCGGTTGACTCCGACGACGCCTGGTCCAGTTTTATCAATAGTTTGTTGACCTCCGTGAATTGCACCTCGAACAGCGACATGTCTGTTTCAGACACTTCGTCGCTAGAAAAACCCAATAATGTTTCGTAGGTCAAAACCAAATCTTTATAGTAGGTATTAAAATGCCGTTTTGCCACTGAAGCAGAGACAGACCCAGTTTGTTCGTCGATCGTCGCGGCAAAATCCAACAACATTTTATGATGAGTTCTAAACTGATTTCTTGTTAGAACAAGAAATCAGTTTAGAATCTACGCGAAGCCATGATGACTATCTACTGACTAATGCACGTAATAAACAGTAACACTTGAGATAAGTTACACTTGTAACAAATTTAAAACTAACGAAACATAAATTTAGAATATGTAAACAAACAAGATAACCTAGTTATTTAATTGACAGACACTTGACATGACAGTGACATTGACTGAATGAGTGATTCAATATTCGTAAAGATTGAATGAAGTTAGACCGATTGAGATTGGTTTGATGAGAATGAATGTACTTACTTGAATTATTGGCCAATCACAACACAATAACACTAACTTATGAGTCCGTAAGTATGAGTGAACCGCAGCGCGCGCCCTCTTGCGTCGGCTGTCTGTGTTCCCGTTGCGTAGCGTAGCGATGCGATACAAAATTACAAAATGGCGTATCTTTATTATCAATAAATACGCCCCGTCGAATCTCGACCCTTTGATGAAGGTGATAATTATGATGAATTATTACGAACACTGAATTTAAACACTGAAACACTCCGAGATTGACTTGATATTCGGTATTTCACACTGAACTTATAATCTTGACGGCAGCTTAGACGCGAGTTTGCCGGCAATAACCTTGGACGGCAACCGCGTGTCCAGTACCTATAATGCTGTTTATCCCTTCCTGGGTTTAAACGATTCCCGTCCTGGATTCCCAAAAATGTGCGATTCCCCTCGTGGGCACCAAAATATTTAATTGATGATGATGATTCAGATGATGAAAAATAAACACTTTACTTTGTCACACTGATTTTAATAGGTAACAAGATTTAACTATTATAATTAACATGAAATGGCGTCCACGCGCTTTTGAATTTGAAAACCAATGAATGACTATAATTAATATTGAACTGGCATCCACACGCCTTGATGATAAAACCAATGAAAAACTGATTTTACTAATCTAATTAATATTACATGGCGTCCACACGCCTTTTTAAGGAGAAAACCAATGCATGGCCGACTGCCATCTTTTTTCACATCTATATACTATGAACTAGACAGGTTTTTGATTGAATGACAAGTGAGTCTTTTTTTTTTGAACGTAAGATCGATAACGCAATGGCGTTAAACATTAAGATGATACACAATGAAATATATACAAACATGTTAATTTTCGATTAACAACTGGTATCTGGTTACTTTTTATTTTATTAGATGCTAAGCTGTTAATAAGCTGCCACATTTTTAAAGGATTTTTGTTACAATTCAAAAAAGCTTTATGATAGTAGTGATTTTTAGCAGCTTGTATATCTCTATGTGTTAATTGTTTTTGTTTTAGAAATTCTTCTTTTAGTTTCTCATCATCGGGTGTCTGTTTTAAGTCATATCATAGTACATTTCGTTTGTTTATAGCTGATATTAAGTTTTTGGTAATCCAATCAGATTTTGGTGGGTTTAGGTATTTCAACTTCTGAGTCTTATTTTTAGCAATGGCTTCTAGAAGGAGGTGTTCAAATTTTTCATATTCATAAGACAGGTTAGTTGTGTCATTCATACTTTCCTTCAGTGTCCCGTAAAGGCCCTGATAGTTTGTAGATTCATATTTAACTTTATGTGGTCGTTCTGAGTGGCATTTTTGAACTTCAAAATAGATTTGTTTATGATCGGACAGAGCACTATCAATTATAGCCAGATAGTAGGTATTATTTTCTCGTAGGTTTGTGCATACATGGTCTAATGTGGTTTTCCTATTTTCTGTCGCACGAGTGCAATACTTAATGTCAATTTTGTTTAAAATTCTTAGTCCATTTTCTTGCAACATGTATTTGTATTCCTTCACTGGTTTATCGTTAGTAAGTAAATCTAAGTTTATGTCTCCCAAGATTATGACTTTTTCCTTTTTGCAATTTGATTTTCACAGGTCTCAAGAAAGTTGGTTACGTTTGCCGCAGGTTGTTTATAAATGGCTCCGATGTCAAGAGAAAATCTGTCCAGATGTACCCACAGATAATGATTACCGCCTTCAAATGTCTGTTCTATAAGTTCATGCTTCAGGCTATAGTGCACATATATCGATACTCCACCACCCCTTGAGGTCGTTCTGTAGTTATAGCAATGAGTATAGTGTGGTAATCGTAATCTATCGGCTTCATCTTGGTTTTTTATCCATATTTCTGTGAAAACCATGACATGTATTGTGGTTTGAAATGTTTCTATCACACATTTTATTTCATCAAACTTGCCAGGTTTTACTATACTGCGTACATTTGCGTAGAAGAAGTTCAATGATTTTTCTGTAGTTGTAATATTTGTATATTCCTTTTTAATTTCATATGTTATAGAGTTGCTTTCTTTTCTTCTAGGTTTTGCATTAATTGTATTAATCAGTTTTTTGTATCTTTTTTTACAATTTTAGGGATCCCTTTAATATATTTTATGGTAGTGTCTAGTTCTCCTTTTTCTTGGCGTTCTTTTAGTTGATTCTTAAGGTTAAATTTTTTTTGTTGATATAGGGTTTGATCGGAATAAATTCGTACTTTATCATCTTTCAAGCTTGATTTGTTACGCAGTATGATCTTCACTGTTTCCTGCGAGTTGAAGCAGAGTTTTACTGGACGTTTTTTAGTTTTGTCATATTTTCCAAGACGCAAAACTTTTTCAGCTTTTGGCCCATTTGGATATATTGCATTCATAATTTTCTCAGCTTCGTGTCTATCCAACTTTTGCCTTTCTTCTGTATTGTCAGAATTTTGTTCAGGAATGCCTACTAATATAATATATTTACTCCTTGTCGCACGTTCTTGAAGTTCAAAAATCATCTCATCATACTCATTTAATGATGATTGTGAATTAAGAGAAGAATGAGTATCAGTTTTAAGCCGTTGTACTTCTTTTTGGAGAGAGGCTATGACCTCTTTATTAATTTAAGCTTTTGTTCTCATTAATTAATGTCTCAGTCGTTATTTTTATTTCTTGTAGTTGTTCCTTAATTGATATTGTGATATTCTGACTAATTGTAGCCATGTTTTCTAATTGCGAGGCACTTGCTTCCTTTAAAATCCCCAATATCTCTTTTTTAAAATCAATAAATTGGCTAGTAAAGTCATTCTCTGGTGCTTTTCTTTTTCGTGAAGTAACCATTTTGGAGTCAAATTCGACCGTACCTATTCTTGACAGGTCCGGCTGTGAACTGCTACTTCCCTCTGCAGCTTGAGCACATTTTGTGTTAGAGTGTGAGACACTCATGATCAATGTATCAAGAAAATTATCAATTTAATGTAACACGAAAAATCGCTCAGCTTATCGCTTCACTCGCTAATGATATGCACCCGTAGAAAGCTCTAGGTAGCTGCGTTATTGCTGCGAGTAGGTACCCAAATATTTCCGAGGTAGTACGATATGGTTTAAAAAATCCCTGAACTCGGGTAAAATTTCTGGGGTGGCAATACCTTTGCCTATGTCAGTTGGAGTTGACACTTGTCAAAATCAAATTTAAGAATGTCATTTGATTTTGACATTTACTTTGTTAGTAAAAAGGAGGGTATCCGTGCCACTTTTAAATTGTTTGCTTATCAGAGGTAGTTAATGTTGACTTATCTTTAAGTATTTTGATGTTTCACAGCTTGATTTATGCACCGACAACGATACCACCGGTTCCTTCCTTAACGAAACACACTTTTACAACACTTGCAGGCGATAAAAGTAATATAATTTAAAAAAATTGACAATAATATTATCGGAAGCCAAATAAGACGTGTTTACAGACGGAATGTTGCCAGACGAAAGCCTATTATTATTATTACCTATTGTTTATTATTTAAAACAATAAAAATAATTAAAATCACGGGATAGAGTTTTTGCAATAGTTTTTAAAGATACGAAACGCAATTACCGACAATTGGGGAGGTCTAACGTTGTTGCTTCATAATCGAATTGGCTTGGGATAGGTTTTTTGTATTTGTGTTACAGAATACTATACTGGAGCAGTGAAGCTTTCGGTTTACTTCGCTGTCCAGCAGTGTGTTTCGTTTTTGGGGCTAATGTGATTTATTCAGGCTCTTATTTTTAGTGCGCTGTTGCAGAGTCCTTCTCCCTTTTTTTTAACTAACTATAAGGCTCCACTCCTTGCCCCTTGGAGGGGGCCCTCTTCCATCCTCTCCACGCCCTCAAACCCCTAAATTTGACGGTCCACATACTAAGATTTACCAGCCTCATAATCGCAATACCGTTTGTGTGTTCCAACCACATCATGAAAATATACTTATTTTATAATAAGTACCTACCGCCCTTTTGTTGTAACATTATGTAATTTAATAAGTGTCAAAAACAATTACTTTGTATTGTTATTCAAATTTTTTTAACAGAATGGCATTGAATGTCACTGGGATGAGAGGCGCGGTGTGTTATACCTGCACGCTGTTACGTACCTGGACACCAAACAGCTGGCCAAGCTGGCAGAGAACCTGGACGAAGACTCCAAGAGCACTGAGAAAGACGCTGACGCAGCCCATTGGCTGGTGGCATCTGGGGAACTAGCCGCTGACTCCTGCCGCATCTTTGCCCTGCTGTTTCACCTGTGCCACGTCGTTGTTCTGTCTCATCCCACTCCCGTTTTCGATTTGGGATACTTACAGATGTTTAAAGCAATAGATGCATTTAGGTAATTTTGTGTAGTTAATGTAATTCTTAAGCTACTTTAACACATTGGCGGATAGTATTCCAGACACAATAAAAGTTTTATTGTTATAACTGCTATAACAGTCTAGTGTCTGCCAAAGTGTTAAGGGCGAAAGAATAATAGCATCCCGTCTCTTCCCTTGGGGGTCGTTAAAGGCGACTGACGGACTAAAGACTGCACATACATCCAACAGCATAGGGCGGCGATGGGCTCATCACCTGTCACGCTGAGCACTTGTGCTGTCGCTATTTGATGAAAAGCGGACTATGGTAGAAGATTGCCCTTGCTGTCCTCATTGCCTAGTCTTCGACTAACCCTTCGGGGATAATAGTCGTGATTATATCCGTGCATGGCGTGAAAAACTTGATAATTCCAAAATGGCAATTTTACAGGGCAGCGGTTTTAAAGTTTGACATTTTTTCCAAAATCCGTTTTCATCTTGAATATTCTTGAACCTCCTCTAAGTGATCTTTCATATTATTTTACGTATTCTCGTAAAATCTGCTTAATTTGTAAGGTATTAGACTTATCAACATACTACCCAGAGACTTATCAACTTATTTCTCATACATTAGTGCTCAAACCAGTTAAAACATTGTTTAATTTAATTCCTAAAAATCAGTTTTTCAGCGTAATTGAAATGTCTAAATTGATTTAAGAGTAATTTTAGAAGGTTTTTCAAAAATGTTTATGCTTTTCTTTCTTACTATTTAATTAATTAACTTATCAATATGTTCACCGATGACCCACACACAATCAACCCACCCACATACCTATACTTATCAACTTATTCACCATAGAATTGGGTATCATTAACACACATTTATCGTTTGATTATCTCGTTTTGTTAAATAAAATACGCAAAATATAGACATATTCATATACTGTCTCTAAAAGTAATGTAGATATCGAGTTGTAAATTTTTCCCCTACAAAACCAATGCTGTAGGAAGACATTGCGACGATAAAAAAAATCGTGTAAGTTCTTCACGCCCGGCACGGATATGTATGTATGTATGTATTTATTTATTTTATTTCAGCGATACTCACACAAACAATTACACACTCTTGTTGCTAGGTTATACAACTACTTGACAATGACTTAAAAGGGTAAAATGAAGAAGATGTGAGGTTAGGGTATTCTTGACCTGAACTTTAACGAGAGCGTCTCTAATCTGGTACCCGTATTCATAAAAACAAACATGATATTTCGGTTTAAAGAACTTTATTAAGACAAATAACATGTCACTACTTACATTAGTACATTAAATACTTTAAATAGACTATTTATACAGAACAATAAAATTGAAAATGATTACAATGTAGGGTAGATTTACATCAACAGGAATAATAATGGCCCAAGAATCGATCCCTGGGGCACACCATAAGTTATGGGTTGGCTACTATGATAATCATTTGTATGTATGTAATAAACTTTAAGGACAGAGTTATCTGCGCGCACAACGGAAGCCATCGCCCCTCTGGGCGGCGCGTGGGAGCGGCACGGGCGCACGTGCTGCCCGCGGCTGCTGTTCCACTGCCGGCGGGCGCCCGCGCCGCTGCGGCGTGCGCCCGCCTCGTTAAAACGCCTCGAACACGCGGTGGAGGACCAACTCTACTTCATACTGAGGAAGGCGCGCATCATCACTAATGTGTGGTATGGACTTTTATAAGTTTATTATTATTTATTCATTTATTAAGTTCATACAATAATGACAATATGTCCCGCAAAATCGCCTTGGCGTTTTTACTGCTGGATCAGTAATTCAGTAAAACAAATCATAGATGTATCTATTAAAATACAATACTAAAGAAAAAACTTAATTTATACTATTACACTGAATTATTTTATTGTTATAGGTAATACCTTCATTTTTACACATCAAGGGCCTCCAAAATAGCAGCAGTCTTATTTTGCCACCTGTAACTGTGATTGCAGCTGTAGAACCCGCGCGACTGTCACTTTGTTTAAGATGCTAATGTGTTACAAAAGACTCTGCTGAAAAGCTGTTGTCACACAGCTGGAAATAGTGCTGCAGCCGCCCGTTTTCATATGTCTAGAATTTAAAAAGCACCGCTGCTACAGTGCTGCAACTGGCTGCAAATCCGATATTACCGCGTGATACTCAGCGACTTATTTGAATGCGCTTAATCGTCATAGTTAACATATTATGCAATCCACATGAACATAATGAAACCAAATTGTTACTTACAGCGCAAAGTCATTGTTCGCGATACCGAAGAACGAGGAGTTTGTTTACATAAACGCCGACGATTGTGGGGGCGCGCGGGACGTGGGTGCCCTAGTGCGCGGCCTGGTACAGCGCTGCGCCCCCGCCGCCCCTGGCGCTGGCCCTGGCGCCTGCCCTGTGAAAGGCCTTTTCCCCGGACTTGCCCCTGCGTCCGGCCCTGCGCGCGCTACTTTCAGACAGTTCTTGCAGGCACATGTGGACCTGGCATTCGGAGAAGGCTTTGATGATAACGTCGGGAAGTACGCAATGACCACTTCCTTTTTTGAGGTAAGTAAGTGTTAAAACATAAGAAATGGAACTTAAATAGTAGGCATTGACTGAGGCTTTTTTTAATGGAGGATTATATTGAATATAGGAAAAAGAACCACACATTTTGCCTTCTTACAATACTTGAACAGGTTTTGTTGATCTTCTACACTAATATAATATATATTATAAAAAGGTAGCTTTTAGTTAGAGATAATCTCTGAAACTACTCAAACGATTTCAAAAATTGTTTCACCAAAATTTTTAATGGACCTTCATGGTAGACTTATCAATACTTTTTAAACTTTCTAAAAGCGTAATCATCACGGGATACGGCTGTTTACGCGGACGAATTATTGTTCGTAGCGAATAGGCTAGTTGACTAAAGACCATTGGCGAACTCTCATAAAAACTTTTGTCAACTCTTTTTTTAAGCGTCTATAAATGAAAAAAATATGTTGGTATAGAGTTTGTAATCCTGAACAACATGGTCTTGGATTTACTTCTCTAGTAAGTCTACAATTAAAGATATTCCAATTCAAAGTTTTGGAGGTTATGTCTATCATAATTGGATAAAACAAGTACTTACCTACCTAGTTGTTATACTTTCAAAGATTGGCCAGCACAAGCAACAGACCGCGAAAAGTGCAAAAGGGGAGGGGTGTGTCTTTCCCAGCAGTGGGAAAATATAGACTTATAATAATAACAATGTGATTTTAACTAACTAATGACTAGGCAGTAAGGTCTCTGACCTTAGCCTGTTCCTTCAAGAAACAAATTATAAAAAAATACGTTTTTCCAAATAAAAAATAAAAACGTGGACTTCATGGCGGGAAAGAAAACCGTCACGTCTGCAGTTTATTGAGTTTCAACAGTCTCAAGGGGTTTGGGGAATATCATTTACCATTAAACGTTAATTATCACTCATTATCATCAACTTTATTGAGACTTTATGTAAAGAAAATATTCACTATTATACACCGAGACATTTAAGTGGTTGTTTGCTAAAACGGTCCGATCAGCTGACGACATTATCGAAATGGGAGGTCGAATTTTTTTGTCATTTTTGGCAAAAATAACTTACATGATTCGATAGTACTACTAAAGGTAAATCGTTCTGCCGCGGGAAAACAACCACTAAAATGCCTAGGTGTATACTGGCTAAATGTGCTGACCGCACGAAGCCCTTATTTAAGAGCAAAAAAAACGTCGTCATTGCCCTAAACAGAACAGCACTAACTAGTAATTTACGTGTCTTTTATACTTGTTTTTATTTCAAGACTTAGACAGGTTTTCCTATGGTTTCAAAAATCTTACGAATTTATTTCATCCGTAGTTGTAATAGTGAAATTTATAGACACTAAAGAATTCATTCAGCAATGATTTCGCCATTGTCCTTTCTAAATCATATTAAAACGATAGGTATCTGTTTACCTATTTTATCCTAAAAATACACAATATTTATTTTGCGTTTTTAAATTCCGATTTAAATTTACCGCCATGTTGAGCGAACGACGTCACGCCGCGCCAAACATCTGTTTCGTTCGAGGCTTGTTCTATAGGAATGTCACAACAATAAAATGACCTTTGGCACGGCGTGACGTCACGGCTTTTGGTTGGCGTTTAATGTCATATGACTGAAAGCGTACTATTGTCGATGTTTTTCATTAAAAAAATTTATAATGCATATTTTAAATATTTTCAATCATAAATTGATCATTAGAAACGCCAATCCACCCGATTTATTCTTAGTGGACACAAGCCTATTGTCTGGGTTGATCTTTACTAGTAAATAAGATGATACGCAGTTGCCGAGCGCGTGCAGCTGGCGCTCGGCGGCGCAGGCGCTGGCCCCCGTCTACTTGGGCGCGGCGCACGACGGCGAGGAGCCCGGCGGCGGCGGGGGCGCGCTATTCGACGCGCTCGCCACAGACGTGCGGTTCTCGCAAGCCAGATGCGCTAAGGTATCCCTTTTGCCTACTACATACATTATATAATTACGACTATTTTCCCCAAAGGGTTAGTCAGAGACTAGGCAATGGGGACAGCAGAAGCAGTCCGCTGCCATATTCCACGTTTTACCAAACTACAACTGCACATGTGCTCAGCGTGGCATCAGGTGGCCCATCACCGATGTACCACACGGTTTTTTCCCTACTATCTATCAAAAGTCCAAAACAAACTGAGAATTTAACCCTGGACCTCCGGTTACGCTACGCTTAGCTATTCGGCCACCGCGTCTTAAGTAGTGTTGGCCAGGACTCGAGTTCTTTTTAGTCCTATTTTAGGGACTGGACTCGATTTTTCGGGACTGGACTTGTAAATGAGAGCTCAAG
Source organism: Scoparia ambigualis (assembly GCA_963921215.1). Classification (NCBI taxonomy): domain Eukaryota; kingdom Metazoa; phylum Arthropoda; class Insecta; order Lepidoptera; family Crambidae; genus Scoparia; species Scoparia ambigualis. The sequence goes on along the minus strand of OY992513.1, from coordinate 31,355,276 downwards.
CCCCTTTGTCAGTGATAAGACTCACGAGTCCTTACATTATGACTCGAGAACTCGAGTCATTTTACAATAATATAGAGACTCATAAGACGAGTTCATTGCTAGTGCCGAAGTCTTTTTAGAAGGCGTAAGTTCCGTATCCATTCTGTTGATATAAAGTTATAAGCTATGGTGTTATACAATTAGGCGTTCGTCAACCACCTCCACAAGCGAGCCAACGCGACGAGTGCGCCAAAGAGGAAAAAAAAGTTCAAAGAATTACTACTTCGATCTTATGATCGAAGAGTTACTATAATTTTTTATGGATACTATCAATATATAATATCCTACTTCCTACTATCCTACTAATATTATAAACGCGAAAGTTTGTAAGTATGGATGGATGTTTGTTACTCTTTCACGTAAAAACTACTGAATGGATTTGGATGAAATTCGGCATACAGATAGTTTATAACCTGGATTAACACATAGGATACTTTTTATCCCGATATTCCCACGGCAACGTGAACTACGCGGGTGAAACCGCGAGCGACCGCTAGTAATTAATAATTAATACTTGCCCATGGAGGTAACGCCTTAGGAAAATTTATATTAGTATTATACAATTAAAAAGGTAAGGTTTTTTTTATAAGAACTTGAGTTACAAAAAAAAGGCTCAGTTCTATGAGAATAAGAATAGAATAAGAATAAGAATAAGAAATTGTTTATTGTAATAACTGTGTACACGAAAGGTTTAACAAAAAAAAGGCGTTTAGACCCAACAGTTTGCCCATCTCGGACGTACAATATTATTAAAAATAAAAATAAAATTACAAAACAATTACATATTAAAATCAAAATATTCATTCAAATCATAAAAACAATTTTTTAGTAGCCATTTTTTTAGTTCGATTTTAAATTTAATACCATACAATGACTTGATGACACATGGCAAGTGATTGTATATTTTTATACCAGTAATATAAGTGCTTTTTTTCGTCATATAACTGAAATAGGGTACAGAGCTTACGTTATTTATATATGGCATCCTTATAGTATTTTTTAAAACTTTTTTCTTTCCGAAATATTCACTATGTTCTTTTACAAATACACATATTTCAAGTATATATAAGCATGTCAGCGTTAGAAAATTGTTTTTTATAAAAGTAGGTCTAAGCGACTGCATATGGCGCATTTTAAATATAATTCGTAGACATCTCTTCTGTAATACAAAAACAGATTGAATATTCACCGAATTTCCCCAGAACATTATACCATATGTTAGAGTTGGATACACATAACCGTAATAAGCATTTATGACAACGTCTCTGGAAGTTACATTAGATAATATCGACAATACATAACAATAACTAGCAATTTTTTTATTTATTCTATTAATTTGAGACTTCCAATCCAGATGAGTGTCAATGCACACTCCTAAAAAATTTATTTCTTGTACTACTTCTATTTTTCTTTGGTCAATTTCAACATTTATATTTTGCGGTTTTTTTTTATAATTTCTAAACTCTACTATCTTTGTCTTATCTAGGTTCACTCTAAGGTTTATAGATGCTAGCCAGCCAACAACAGCAACAAGTGTATCATGTATACCTCTTACAAATTCTTTATTATTTAAATTGCTATCATTTGACAGAAATATAGTTGCATCATCAGCAAACATAACACACAGTTTACCCGTTATTTGGGGCAACTCATTTACATAAATCAAAAACAAAAGCGGGCCCAATACGCTTCCTTGTGGGACACCCAGAACTACATCTTTATATTTTGATTGCGTTGATTCGATTGTTTTTGTATTTTTATTAAAAGATTCTAAGATTATTGCTTGACATCTATTCGAAAGATATGACTTAATTAGTTGTAATGCATTACCTCGTATTCCAATATGTTCCAGCTGCTCTAAAAGTATTCTATGTATGACGCAGTCAAAAGCCTTTGAAAGGTCTAGAAACAATCCAATACATGTTTTTTTCCTATCTACGTCTAACCAGATCTGCCTCAGTACTCTAAAAATGGCCATTGTAGTATTTTTCTTTTTTTGGAAACCGAATTGATTTTCATGAAGAATATGGTGTTTCTCAAAAAAAGCTATTAATCTATTAAAAATAACCTTTTCAAATATTTTTGAGAAATTAGACAGCAATGTTATTGGTCTATAATTATTTATTTCGTATTTCGGTCCTTTTTTATGTATTGGCTTGATTAAACCCTTCTTCAAGTCATCGGGAAAAATACCAGTTTCCAGACATATATTTATAATATGAGCTAAAGGCTCAGCTATGTATTCAATACTTGCTTTAATAATTTGTATAGGAATGTTGTCATGGCCTGTACTTTTTTTATTTTTCAAACTTTTAACTATGGTTTTAATTTCGGTGCTGCATACAGGATAAATAAAAATACTATTTAATTGTGGTTTAGTGGCCAATTTATACGTGTCATTGTTGGTAATATTAGATTGATTTAAATTAATGAAATGATTATTAATGGTTTCAGCTATGTCAACTTGTGAATTAATAAGAATGTCGTTTAACTTTATACTATCAATTGTTTGCTTTATAATATTAGCTTGAGATGTATTTTGTTTTATAACGCGCCATGTGGCCTGATTTCTGTTTGCACTCTTGTTTATGAATGTTGCGTTTGTTAATTTTTTTGATTGTTGAGTAACCGATTTCATAACTTTAGAGTATCTTTTATATTTGTCTACAATAATTTGACAGTTTCTTTTATTTGATTCAAGATAAAGTTTCCTTTTGTTTTTACTTGCAATTTTGATGCCTTTTGTTTTCCAGTTTGACGTTCTCTTATGAGTAATTTTAACTTTAGTCGTAGGTACACATAAATTATATATTAGACCAAAAATGTCCATAAATTTATTATATGCTTCGTTTGCATGATTCTGTCTCAGTACCTCAGAAAAACTAACCTGTGATATATATTTAATAAATATTTCAAGATACCAATCAGGATTTCTTTTGAAAGTGAACCAAAACTGTTCTCTAAAGCTTAAGTTCGACATAATTGACATTATTTGACATGAATGATCAGATAAGCCTAAGTCTAATACATTGGTATCGTATTGCTTTATATTTGTAAATATATTGTCAATGCATGTTTGCGAATGTGGCGTAATCCTTGTAGGCACCTTAATTGTGTCGTGTAGTTTGTAAGATCGAAACACATTTAACAGTAGCTCTGTTTTATTGCTTTTTTCAAGTGTATTAACATTAAAATCACCTAATACAAATAGCTTTTTGTAATTATTTCTTGGCCTTATTATTAATTTACGCAACAAGCTTTCCATATTAGTTAAGAACACGTCTAAATTACTATCTGGCGTTCTGTAAATGCAAACTATTATAGTATTCAGCCCGGTCACCAACATGCCACAACATTCAAAATGACTCTCAATCGACATATCAGACATCCATTTTAATGTCTGAAAATCAATCGTGTTCTTGACGTATATTGCAACACCTCCTCTACTTTTCCTTTTTCTACAAAAATGTGCAGCCTTTTTGTAGCCATCTATTTGTAGTATATCCACTTCACTATCCTTTAAAAATGTCTCACTAAAGCAACATACATCTATTTGTTTTTCATGCATTACTAATTCTAGTTGATCAATTTTAGATTTCATACTTTGAGCGTTTAGGTGCATAATATGAAATTTATTATTGAGGTGCTCATTATTGACGAAAAAAATGCGACTGTGTTGGTGATTGATTAGAGTTATTCGTTTCTTTTGAAATTGTCATTGGTTTATTTTTATTCATCCGGTTAAATAAGAAAGGTATAGTATGTTGAATTTGCCTCTCTTTAGAATTAACACTAATTAAACTGTTTTTTAATTTATTATTAATTGTTTTAAAATAGTATGGTATAAGTTTTTGTGTTATTGTTGAATGTCGATCTTTAGTGGGTTTTTTTATTGTATTTTGTTCGATTATGAAATTTTTCTTTATTAAATATATTTGGTTGCTCAATAGTTTCTTTGAATAGTTTGCATAATTAAGTTTATAGTTTATGGCTAGTATTTCTCTAAGCATCAATTTACTTGTACATATCTTACTATTATATAAGTTATTACTATAGTATTGAAAGGGTACAAACGTTGCATAAGAAAATTGGGAACAGATAAAACGCAATGTTTCATTTTGCATCTGTACATTAATATGTCTATTATCACAAACTTCACCAACCAGGACATTTGTGTGTGAGAGAACTGACAAATGGTAATAAAGGAATGATCGAAAACTTAGAGGATTGTCATCACTGGATCCTGTCAAGAGAATAACATAGTCTGAGTCAGTAAAGTTTTTACAAATGTTTCGAGACGAAGTTAGTGTTTCGCTTATCGGTGCATTTGGTTTTACAATACCTATTACATTGAACTCGGGCCCTAACAAATCCTGCAACATGTTGCTTATGCCCTTACCGTACCCATTTGAAAATATTACAACTTTACGTTTCAAAAGCAATTTTTTCTCTTCCTTATTCTTATCTTCATTTTTTTGTTCTTCGTTATTTTCAAAATAATTGGCTTGTGAGTTTATATCTGAATTTTTTCCCAGGATTGTTTCGGTTTCAATGCAGTCTGGAGCCTGTGTAAAATCTAATTTTGCTTTATTCAAACTTTTCCGGATTTTTTTGTTTATATCCTTTTTTGGAGTGGATCTGCATATGAGGGAAAGTGTATCAGTTTTCTTTTCAAAAGAAATTATTTGTCTTTTTAGGGAACTATTTTCTAGTAACAAATTTTCTATTTCATTTTCAGCTGCCTGTAGTTTGGTCTCCAGTTTGGATACTTCAATCTTTAATTCTTTCAACTCCTCCTTCGCTCGAGTCGAGTCTTTTTGGATTAGAACTCGACGAAAGGACTCAAGGCGCAGAACTAACGACTCATTTTAGTCGGAGTCTTGCGAGCTGTGCCAAAATGACTCCAGTCCCTAAATTAGTACTTAAAGAACTCGAGTCCTGGCTAACACTAGTTCTAAGTGGTCTTATTTTAAAACTCAGTCTGTCTCTAATAAGGAGGTTTGTTTTAAGGTGGCCGCCGTGCTGCGGCTCTCGTTCAATGTACGTCAGTCTGAAATAGATTGTCAAACAGTGAATTCGTGTTTTTATTCTAAACTATAATATTCCTTTTAAAGACTACATTAAAAAGTTTTTTGTTTATTATTTTATTATTAAAAAGATCAAGAAACAAATGTATCAAAATCATCATTTGTGTTGTCAAGGTGTTGCCGATAGCCCAAGCGTCGTACGCTGAAGGTCTACCAACGCACTATTCCAGTCAGCATCACGCGCATAAGGTCAGTGAAGTCAAAAGTTAAAATCTTTTTATACCACAAACTTACAAAATAACCATGGACGACCATGTATTTGTGGAAGCGGAAGTGACAATCCAATGGTACAGCACCCTTATATTCTAATCACTAATCGCACAAAAACTTCGATACCACCTTTTAAATGGTAGTGGCACAGCGCCATCTGTTATAAAAACATGTAAACTATTCGCAGAACACAAATTTGAGAAAATAAAATAACATATAATCACGTCTATTATCCTCGAAGGAGTCAGAGACTAGATAATGATGACAGCAAAAGCAGTCCTCTACCATATTCCCTTTTTCACCAAATAGCGACTGCACATGTGTTCAGCGTGACAGGCAGTGAGCCCATCGCCGCTCTATGCTGTTGATTTTAAGTCCGTTAGTCGCCTTTTACTACACCCATGGGAAGAGAAGGGGTGGTAGTATTCTTTCACCGCTGCGCGACACGGTTATAAAATAAAATAAACTGTAAAATGCCGCTCCACTTGTCGAGGTGAAATAGGGTCCTGCACGAAATTGTGATAATTTACGAATTTATATGTCACTTGTACTATGCGCTGAATTAGTTAAATACATTAAAAGAACTTATGTTAGTTAGCCTGATCATTGCACAAGGTCATGGTCTTGTTGAAATTTGAAACAAATTCTTCATTCATTTTTCATTCAAACAATCAAACAATACATAATGTAATGACTCCTAAAAACATATTTTTTCGACAACTCTCATAATTTTACACATGAAAAAGTAATTCTTACATGAAAATATTTGTATTGATATTCCGCAGGTCACCTTCTTCTTTAAAAAGTAAATTTTAATGTTTAACGCAAGCGCGTGATGGTTTTGTACATTTCGCAGAATAAAAACATTGCTCTAATTAAATTACTAGGTCTGAAACTTCAAAGCAGAATTATCACATCATACTTCATACTAACATTATAAAGGCGAAAGTTTGTGAGTGTGTATGTTTGTTACTTCTTCACGTAAAAACTACTAAATGGATTTGGATGAAATTCGGTATACATATAGTTTATAACCTGGATTAACACATAGGATACTTTTATCCCGATATTCACACGGAAACGGGAACCACGCGGGTGAAACCGCGAGCGGCCGCTAGTTCTAATTATAAATATCAATACGATTGGTTTTGCTTTGAAGTTCATTGAGAGACTTACATCAGTTTTTGCGATCGCGCGGTACCCCCTAACAGTTGGTTGTGTGGTAGGTGGGCGTGGCCTTAAGCGTGCTGGAGTCGATGGCGCGCGGCCCGCTAGCGGGCGGGGCGCGCGCGCGCCTGCGCGGCAGCTGCCGCGCGCAGCACCGCGCCCGCCGGCTTTGCGAGGCGCCCTCGCTCACGGGGAACCCCTGCGTGCTGCCTGACCAGTTAGTTACACATACTATCAACTAATATGTTTATTATTGAATTTTTTGCATTCACAATGCTATATATAGATATTGGATAAAATGTTTACTAGAAAAAAACTGCTAACTCACAGCGTAAAAGGCTAGAGTAAACAGGCATTTACTGAAATCGGGGACAAACGCGCAATCAGTCTCCAATAAAAAAAAGTAAAGTAAATCACAAACTACTAGAAAAAATTCAACGAGTCTTCTGGGGTCTCGGTAGCTTAGCGGTTAGAGTAGTGGACCGGCAATCCAAAGGTTTGAATCCCATTCGAGCTTTCCTGAAACTGGTTGTTTTTTTTCTAGTAAACATACTATCAACAAAACCAACGCAGTACCATTTTCAAAAAATTCGCTTGCACAAGATGACCATAGTTCGTCCCGCCCTTTGTTTTACATTAACCAATGACGACGAACCGTTTATTTAAAAGAAAGAAATTGTCGGAATGTGGTGGCCATATTCCGTTCCGCCATTTTTAACATCTAAACTGTCTTCACAATTTTATGATTTTTGAGTTAATAGAGGGATGTTGTAACAAAAGTTAAAAAAGGGTGTTGGGACAGGACAAATGCAAATGAAAATAGCCCTTAAGGTGGTATACCCCTATTGTCCCCTATGTGTATGGGTCAGTTCACACCGAGACACTTTTTGAGATGCACAAGCGGCGCTGTGGCCTCCGAAGCCGCGCGCAGCACCGCGTAAGGCGACTGTGCCAGGCGACATCGCTTACAGGAAACCCCTGCGTGCAGCCTGATCAGTCAGTTAAACCTACTTGTACATTACAAACTCACGACTACTATTATCCCCAAAGGGTTTGTCAGAGGTGAAAGAATGCTACCACCCCCTATCTTTCCGTGGGAGTAGTAGAGGGCGACTGAGGGATCAACCCAGAGAATGGACAGCAGCATCCTCTGAGATTACCACCGTCATACTGCGATCGCCAACCCGCCTGCCAAGCGTGGCGATTATGGCAACTTTCCCACCATGAACGACAGCACTAAACTCCTTCCCCTAGTCCCCGGCGGCCCCGCTTGCCCTAGCTACGGTAGCGGCCAAGGCAGCGACGGGGCAGGGGGTGCTAAGAATCTCCGGCAGGGACTTGGCTACCGCCAACAACTAAGTTTGGCCCTGGCAACCTACAACACGCGTACACTGCGGACCGACGAGAAGGTTTGCGAACTGGAGGAAGAATTGAGCAAGATACGGTGGAGCATTGTGGGATTATCTGAGGTCCGAAGAGAGACTCGATAACCTTGAAGTCTGGTAACTTGCTATATTTTCCTGAGTGGTAGAGCCACGCTGCGTTGCAGCACGCATTGGGCCGGCTCGCCCGGCGTAATACCACCCTCTAACGAATATTCGGCGTGAAATAACGGCACTTGGTGCTGTTGTGTTTCGTCCGACCAGTGAGGGTTCCGGAGGCCCCTTCCCCCCCCCCCCCTCCCAATTCCTATTCCTTCCTTAAACCTATTCCTCCCTTAAAGGCCGGCAACGCATCTGCGATTCCTCTGGTTTTGCGGGTGTCCATGGGCGGCGGTGATTACTTTCCATCAGGTGACCCGCCTGCTCGTTTGCCTCCCTCTTTTATAAAAAAAAAAAAAAAAAAAATATTTCCGGTAGGCGAACAACTGTCCCAGGGTAGTGTCGGGTTTATCGTCCACAGCTCTCTCGTGAACAACGTTGTCAAGACCAGAAGTATGTCGTCGAGGGTAGCGTACCTCATACTCAGAATAACCAAACGGTATTCGTTGACGGTTATACAGGTATACGCTGCGACTACGGCATACCCTGACGATGAGGTGGAGGCTATGTATGAGGACATCTCCAGAGCCATACAAGTCTCCAAAACTCATTACACCGTTGTCATGGGAGACTTTAACGCAAAACGGGGCAAACGAAGTGGCTATGAGCTGAAAGTGGGACGATTTGGAGTTGTAATTTGGAACCTTCGGGGCCAACTGCTGGCGGACTTTCTGGAAATAGAGGGACTCTTCATGATGAACTCCTTTTTTAAGAAAGCTGAACACCGCAAGTAGACCTGGCGAAGTCCCGATGGTGCAACAAAATATGAGATTGACTTTATCATGTCGACGAGGAAGCAAATATTCAATGATGTCTCTGTGATCAACGCGTTCAAAATTAGCAGTGATCACCGGATGGTAAGAGGCACATTGAACATCAATATTAGCTGGAAAGACGTCGATTGATGAAGTCTACGCTCCGTTCTATACCCATCCAAATCCAAAACTCCGAAAGCTTCCAGCTCGAACTGCAAAATCGCTTCGAATGCCTGAAGGACGATTACAACAACAGGTTTGTGAAAACTGTCCATGCGGTTAGATCTAAGTTCTTCAAAACCCACCGTACAAGAGGAACAAAATGCTCTCGGACCATACTCTCAAACTGATGGAAGAGCGGCGCGTGATGGTTCTGCGTTCTTCGAATGACTCGTCTCAGCTCCGGCGGCTCAATAGGCAGATCTCGAAGTCATTGACTCGCGACACTCGCCCGATACTACACCGAAGATATCCCGGACATCAGTCTGTACGAGATTGGTATGGCTCTCAAGCAGCTTAGGAACAGCAAGGCGTCGGGTGATGTCGGAATAACGGCTGAGCTTCTGAAAGCAGGTGGAAGACCGGTACTCGCAGCTCTTCAGATACTATTTAATTCCGTCGTACTCGGAGGTAGAACGCCAGAAGCGGGGCATGAAAGTGTGGTTATGTTGTTCTTTAAGAAAGGCAACAAGACCCTACTAAGGAACTACAGACCCATATCACTTCTAAGTCACGTTTATAAGCTGTTCTCGAAAGTTATAACTAATCGACTCACACGCTGGTTTGATGACTTCCAGCCAATCGAACAAGCCGGATTCCGAAAAGGCTTCAGCACCATAGACCACATACATACGCTGCGGCAGGTTATACAGAAGACCGAAGAGTATAACCGGTTTTTTTGCTTAGCGTTTATGGACTATGAGAAAGCCTTTGATTCGATCGAAACATGGGCCGTGCTACATTCTCTCCAGCGGTGCCAAATTGACTACCGGTACATCGAAGCGTTGAAGTGTTTGTACGAAAACGCCACTATGACAGTTCGCCTTCAGGACCAGAGCTCGTAGTCAGTCCGTCTGCAGCGTGGAGTGAGACAAGGAGACGTCATATCTCCGAAGCTTTTCACTGCTGCTCTGGAGGACTTGTTTAAGCTTCTGGACTGGAAAGGACTCGGCATCGATATTAACGGCGTGTTCATCAGTCACCTTCGATTTTCCGACGATATTTTTTTTTATACTAAGCCCGGCAAATGACCCCACTCCACCTGATGTTAAGTGGAAATGAAGTCCAGGCGCGAGGACAACTGGTGCAGCGTAAGAGACGTAGCATCAGTCATCCTCACTCTGCCGGCCCACAAAGTGCTTCTTCACGCCTCGTTTGAATTACCCTATATGTCATAGGTAGGAGGGAAAACGTATGCTAATAGACTATTCCATCTTTTGGAAGTGCGGCAAAGAAACGAGTCACCAATTTCTTTGTGCGTGATGGAATATTAGAGACTGTAAATTGGTGACCCCGGAGAGCAGCACGCGTACTCCTATGGAGGAAGGGAGAAGGAGGGATGAGGTCAAAGAGTTTTTCAGAGCACTCGCTATGGTATAAACGGTAAAAGGCGCTGAGTGACGCAATATCTCTACGCAATTGCAAAGGCTCGAGAGTTTTAGTGACCTCCGCATTGCCGATAATGCGCACAGCGCGGCGCAAGAGCAACACCAAGACCGCACCTGTGTCTTGTATAATAGATACAACTGATCAGGTGTGAAGAATCGCCGCACCTTGTTCAGGACACCGAGTTTACGTGAGGCATTTTTAATCACGGTTTCGATGTAGTCCTTTTGGTTCAGATCGCAGCGGATATCCATACCGAGCATGTTAATACTGCTCTGCAGGCCGAGAGATGTACCCTGAAGAGAGGGAAGGGGAAGAAATGGCGACTTTTTCGCTGTGAACGCGCACACCCGTGTGGTATGGTACAGACGCGTTAACACAGGGGACAACTCCGCTGCACACATTTTCAGGACTATTGCTGGGATGCCATCAGGACCGTTAGCTTTCCGGACGTCGATTGACTGCAGCTCTGCACGGACATCACACTGCCTGATTTTAATATCAGACATTGTGTGGCCACAGTGAGGAATTGAGGGTGGCTGTGCATTACAGCCATCGATCCGGGAGTTAGCCGCAAAGAGATTGGCCAGGAGATCGACCTTTTCCTGCGGCTTGTGAGCTAAAGTTCCGTGTTTGTTCCACAGGACATCTCAGTGGTGGCAGCGAGGGTTGGCAGAAGTTGGATTGCACGGCTTTGGCCAGACGCCAGTAGCTACGGCTGCCCGTAGGATGCGTCAGGAGTTCTTGGCCTACTCGTGCAACGCGCTGGGCATCCGCTCTAATGTAGGCCCTCTTACACGACTTGGTGGCATATTTATAGGCTGCTTTTAGCGAGCGAGTTTCGAGATCCCCATGAGCTTTACCTCTGATCCAAGCGCGGTATGCCGTCTGTTTGCTCTCAACAGCGCTGGCACACACGCGATTGAACCAGCGGTTGCGTCTGCCTTTGCTGATGACATAGGAGTGTGGAATATAGTATTCCATTCCTAATACTATCTCATCAGCAACGGCAGTGGCGCTAGCGGTCGGGTCCTTCCCACTAAAGCAGCGCTGCCTCCAAAGGACGGATGCAGAATGCTTCCGCATACCGTCCCAGTCTGCCGACGCGTAGTGCCAAATCTGGCGTTTCGAAACCGCTGTTGGCGGGCGCGATGCCAAGGGCACTGTGCTGGATATCAAGCAGTGATCCGAGGAACCTAAAGGAGCTCGAATCTCCACCCGGTATCCAGCTGGGCGACTCGTCAGCAGAAGGTTGAGTAAGGAGGGCGCATGACGAACTATGTCTGGGATCCTGGTGGGCTGGTTCACCAGTTGCGTCAGGTCATGCGTGAGAGCGAATGCTTGGGCAGTTCTATCAGCATGGTCTGTTTTGGAGGAACCTAACCACAACTCATGGTGGGCGTTGAAGTCCCCCAAAAACATCAATTCCGCCGATGGAAACCGCTCCTGCGCATCATCTGCTACCCGACTAAGATGGTCAATTAGTCGAGTTGTCTCCATGTCGCCGTTATGGGATCGGTAGACGCAGACGTAGACACGGCAATGAGAGCCTAAGTCGACGTGTACCACTAGGAGGGAGAAGGAAGGGTCCTCCAGACAGCGCAGTCGGCGACAGCAAACATCCACCCGAACGAATAAGCAAACTCCGGCTTTGGCTTTAAAGGAATCTTCAAGCACAAAGCCGGGATAGTTCAGGTAGGTGGTGTCAGCTGGGCGGATTATTTGCGTCTCCGTCAGGAACAACATTGCTGGCCGTGCCGTCTCAAGATGGTGGTGGACGGCATTGAGGTTTGCATGGAGTCCGCGGATGTCAGCGAACTCCACCTCATACGGTAAGGTTGTGGTGGGGGTGTGCACCGCTGTAGAGGTATTTGACATTTAATTCATAATTATTGTTATTTTATTTTTTTATCTCTTTTAATTATGTGATGGTTACATGCCTACTTGACGAAATGAAATTTTAAATTGTGTTATTTATGTTCGGATATTTGATCTCATTGTTTAATGTATTTAGTTGTGGTTTAATTTATGCGATCAATCGTTGTTTCAAATAGGTAATTCAAGCACCAAAGTAATGGTGATATGTTTAATTTAATTATTGCTGTAATATTGCATGCTGTGTCACAGTAAAATATGTTGAACTTTATAAATATGTACTAAAAAACACCACTTTTTACCATATTTTTAGCAATAAATGATTAATGATTAATGTACTACCAGTTTTGTTGTTAGGCGCAGTCATTTTAGGAGTGGAAAGAGAGAGGCGTGAATCGAGAAAATGATGCCGCGATGCGAATGGTCAAAGTGTGGTGGTCTGTTTCCCCAGGAATTTGCCCACAGACGAGTATTATTAACCTGCCGAACGGAAGGGCCCCCGAACGCCCCCGGGAAAGTCTTCGACCAGTGTGTGTTGCCAGTGATGACATACGGTACCGAAACGTGGTCGCTCACTATGGGCCTAATAGGCAGGCTCAAAGTCACGCAAAGAGCAATGGAGAGGGCTATGCTCGGCGTTTCTCTACGTGATCGAATCAGAAATGAGGAGATTCGTAGAAGAACTAAAGTAACCGACATAAGGTTCTCGAGTGGCGACCGCGCACCGGAAGACGCAGTATGGGCAGGCCTCCAACAAGGTGGTCCGACGATCTGGTGAAGGTCGCGGGTAGCCGCTGGATCCGAGCAGCACTAGACTGCGAATGGTGGAGATCCTTGGGGGAAGCCTTTGTCTAGCAGAGGACGTCCTCTGGCTGAAGATGATGATGATGATATTTGTCATAGACTAAGCAATGAAGACATATAAGAAACATAATTTAACGCAAAACTACTTAGTAACGTCATCCTACGCATACCTTTTATACCCGACGTTCGACCGAGTTGCACCGGCCGTGGTCACGAGCTGACTCAAAATTGTATAAGCAATGAGGACCGAAAAATCAGTCCTCTGCCATAGTCCACGTTTCAAGGGAATAGTTGGATTGGTTGTATTCTTCTAATGAGCTGAGATGATGAACAGCTCATAAATATAATTTAGAAAATGAAACTGGTTCCAGTGAAATCTAGGGCATAGGAAAGTTAGCTACACGCGCGTGTTACCTTGCTGTCATTAACGTAAACTTAAAAGAACTCAGGAAGCTCGAGTGGGATTCGAACCCACGACCTTTGGATTGCCGGTCCACTGCTCTAACCTTTTTTTTTCTAGTAAACATTTTATCCTATATCTATATAGCATTGTGAATGCAAAATTTCAACAATAAAGATATTTATAAGCAATTACGTCTTTATCGATTGTTAAATACTTGCAATAGTATTTCTTTCGAATGTGAGGGTAGACTTCATAGTGACGTTATACCGCTGGCTTGCAGCGTAAATCAAACTACTAGGAAAAATTCAACGAGTCTTCTGGGGTCTCGGTAGCTCAGCGGTTAGAGCAGTGGACCGGCAATCCAAAGGTCGTGGGTTCGAATCCCACTCGAGCTTCCTGAGACTGGTTGATTTTTTTTCTAGTAAACAATTTATCCTATATCTATATTGCATTGTGAATGCAAAATTTCAACAATAAAGATAAAAGAACTCGTATTTTAATGACAAACTCAAACTGAAAATATATTTATTCAATAAACTCAATTAATAAGTACTTTGAATCTTCCAAATCTTTTTTCCCATTCCAACCCATTCAGGACGTCATTTTTTAACTGTGAGAACGGGCGCAGGAAACCACACGTATGACGGATCTTCATTACTGCTTAAGTCGCAGAGCTATCCGACAATTTAGCTATATGTGGGCCCCATCGAAGCTTCGCATCTAACGTGACATCGTTTCTGTGCAGTGACAACAGCAAAGAGCACTCGTCCGGCGTGCGCTACATCAGCGCGTGCAACTGCGGCCGCACCAAGTGCTCCCGCGAGGACCCTTACTCGGTGAAGCGCGCCAACTACACATTCTACGTGCAGGCGGCGGAGGAGTGCGGCGTCTGCCCCACGCTACCGTGCGTGGACTTTCCCGTGTTCCAGCCCTCTACCACCGTTTACAAGTAAGTTCATCTAAATATATAAAAAGGAAAACTGACTTAATGACGGCTTGACTGGCTAACATATCAGCGCACAGCCGATTACGAAATTTTGCACCATGGTTCTTTTTACAGTGTAGGTGAGCATTGAGAAAGGATTTTTGAAAATTCGCTCTATAAGGGATTAAGTTTGTATGAAACTCCGTCACTTTTGAAGCTAAATCTATTAAATTTTTGGCATAGCAACGTATGTCGGGTACAGATAGTGTATTTATAGATCATTATAAGCCTATAAACGTCCTACTGTTGGGCACGGGCCTTCCTACTTCGATAACAGCACATTTTAACGACTGCCATCTTTTTCGTATTCGAGGTCGCCTAAGTAACATAATAAACTCGAAAATGTAAAAGTATACAATATGTCCAGGGATGTAGTAATAAAACTTTAGGAGCAGTATCTACAATATATTTCATCGACGAAAATACCCCTTAAGGGGGTCAATTGGGTTTTGTTATTGTTGTTCAAAAAGTGCCCGAATGCGCACAAAAATTGTAAAAATATACTTTCTCTTTAAAAGGAGTTGTTTGACCTTTGCCTTTGCCTTTAAAAAAACACCAAAATCGAGCCCCTACACGACGTAGAACTCAAACCGCCGTTAATTTTACGAGTTAGGCGACTTTTGGTCATATAAAACCAATAGTCTCTACAGTCTTATGGGTTTTTGGAATTGATCCCCCATAAGGGGTATTTTCGTCTATGAAATATATTGTAGATACTGCTCCTAAAGTTTTATTACCTGGACATATTGTATATCCATTAAGTGGCCCTAGCTAATAATTCCATGTTCGCTTCATGCAGAGCGGCGTCCGTCAAAGGCACCTCGAGTCAAGAGACCGAAGAGAAACCGAAACGAGACTCCCAAGAGGGGGAAGCGGACGCGGACGCTGACGCAGAGGGGGATGGCGAGGGAGAGGGTGAAGGGGAGGGAGAGGGTGAGGGGGAGGGCCCGTGGTCAATGGCGGACGCGCTGTCGCCGGGCTCGGCGCGCGACGATGATGCGTCGCCTGCTTCCGATGGCTACGTGGTGCCGGTGCGGGGGGCTGCGGCGCAAGGTCAGCTTTGTCGTAATGAGAACTGCTTAGCGGAAAAGTGAAACGTCATAATATCTGCAGTTTTGTTTTATTTAAATAAATGTGTTTTGTTGTGATATTTGTGAAATAATGGTGCATTATAACCGTTTTCCTCAGGCACTGTCGTCGTAGTAGTAGTCATAGTCGATCTCTATTGGCGTGTTCGGAATTATTGCATTTATGACATTTTTGTTCGTAATTACATTCGAAATTTTTAGACATTGTGCTCATAGCAGCGGCATCTTACATTTTGGGCACTATGTTCAAAATCGAACTGTACTTGTAAGCGAATAGTTTCCATATCTCCTTCACAGACAAGATTATAACCCAAGCATGTTGCACACGAGCAGCTCGCGGGGTCTTGCCTGCGTTTCCGAGCTGAGTTACACGATCATAGCTCATGTTAGTCCTCTACTGGACATAGCTCTCTCTCTTTATCCAACGGCTTCCAGAAACCTTGCAAATATTGTCGCTCTATCTAGCCGGAGGGCGTTCTACATAACTTTTGCTAAGTCGCGGTTTCCACTCCAGAACACGTCTACCCCAGCGGTAGTCGGTCCTAAATCCAATAAGACGAGTCCACAGTCAATTAAGCTTACTTATTCTTTGAAAAATGTTGGTTACTGCAACCAATCAGTTTCCATTTCTCCTTCTCCAGACAACTGGGCATGCTGCACACGTGCAGACCTCTGGGGCTGCTGCCAGAGTTCCCGAGATCGATTACATTATCATAGCCCATATTAACCTTCTGCTGGACATAGGCATTTCTCTCTTCTTCCAACAATATCCGACCACCTTGCATTTATTGACGATCTATCTAGCCGGAGGGCGTGGTACATAACTTTTGCTGAGTTGCGGTCTCCACTCCAGAACACGTCTACTCCAGCGGTAGTCGGTTCAACAGCCAATATGACGAGCCCACAGTCACTTATGCTTACTTATTCTTTGAGAAATATCGGTTACTGCATCCAATCAAAAGCTTTCATATACTTTGAGATCAGATTAGGAATCGGTTTCCTTTTATCTTTCTACAGACAAGGTGATAACCCGCCAACCCTCCACCACGGAATACCTGCCGGGCATGCTGCACACGTGCAGCCCGTTAGGCCTTTTGCCCGCGTTCCCGAGCTGGTCGCTGGTGTGTTTAGGCGCTTCGTCACTGTACTCGCACAGCGCGGGGCTGCCTGAACATTTACAGCCCGGGTTCCTGCCGCATACCAACTACCTGCTGCCATGGGACTGCGCTGTTAGGTGAGACAACTCCTCATCAGTCCATAAACATCCCACTGCTGCCACATAATCACCAGTCTATAAACCTCCAGCACACTAACTGCCTGCTGCCCTAGGACTGCGCTGTTAGGTGAGATAGACATCATCATCAGCCTATAAACATCCCACTGCTGCCCAGCCCACATGATCACAAGCCTATAAACCTAACGCACACCAACTACCTGCTGCCCTGGGACTGCGCTGTTAGGTGAGATAGACATTATCATCAGCCTATAAACATCCCACTGCTGCCCAGCCCACATGATCACAAGCCTATAAACCTAACGCACACCAACTACCTGCTGCCCTGGGACTGCGCTGTTAGGTGAGATAGACATCATCATCAGCCTATAAACATCCCACTGCTGCCCAGCCCACATGATCACAAGCCTATAAACCTAACGCACACCAACTACCTACTGCCCTGGGACTGCGCTGTTAGGTGAGATAGACATTATCATCAGCCTATAAACATCCCACTGCTGCCCAGCCCACATGATCACAAGCCTATAAACCTAACGCACACCAACTACCTGCTGCCCTGGGACTGCGCTGTTAGGTGAGATAGACATTATCATCAGCCTATAAACATCCCACTGCTGCCCAGCCCACATGATCACAAGCCTATAAACCTTCCGCACACCAACTACCTGCTGCCCTGGGACTGCGCTGTTAGGTGAGATAGAGATAAAGATATGTTTATTTGATAGACCAAAGTTAACGGTAAATGCTGCTGCCCATTTCAGAGTAATGGTTTGCGAACGATGTTGGTTACTTGCTTCGATCAACAATACCAACTAGATAACGCGTCACGTACAAAATCAAAGCTAAATTCTGTCCACGCGAATAAATACTTTTTCAAAGCAAATAAATTACTGTCTGTCACTTAAAAAAGAAAAGACGTCAATAACATTTAGTGGTGAAATCAACCTTAAGGGGCAACAAATAAAGTACTTTTTCCTGTTATTGCCTTGCGAGAAAATATGAGCTCACTTCTCAAGTGCGCTCTTATTTACCGAGACACATTTATAGCGCCGACCTGACATCTAGTTGTATTGTCGATCGAAGGTTACCTGAGTTAAACCACAAGGATCACTTGTTACATAATATAAACGTCCCCTTGCTGGGCTGGGTTAAGCCATAATCCACCACACGCACCGGGACCAACAGCTTTACGTGGCTTTCCAATGACAGAGGAGCTCAAAATATATTTAAATTAGTCACCCAGTATCCATTGACCTGGCATTGCGACAGTGTGCCTTTCTTTGTTTTCTCAAGTGTGCCTAAGTCCGTCTAGCTAGCTACCATCATCTTATCTAAAGTTTGGCGCTATAACAACAATGTTATGTTCTGATTAGAGATAAAATAGCCAATTCCTCAGTGGTTGAAGATTCCGGGTGAAGCGCGCTTACACCTTCGGCCTTATCTTCAAATACAAATCATTTATTGGCGATATTATAACATAGAACGTTACATTTGGCATGTCATAGTGATACATAATTATATACTTTTAAAGTTTAAACATAATTAATTACAAATAATAATAATAGAATACTTAATTAATTACAAATTTAATTTATACTATTTATTACATTATACATTACAAATCAGAAGGTGAACATAATTGGTCTGGATTCCAAGTTTTAGTCATAAATTCAGTGACGTTATAGAACGAATGGCTTTCAAAAAACAATTTTAATCTCATTTTAAAATCCTTTAATGGCAATTTGGATATGTCTGTATGTAATTTATTGACGTGACAACGTCTTAAATTAGGTTGCGGCTGGGAGTCACTTATGAAAAAGTGTAACGCTCGGTAACGTTACGATGAGTCACCGAACGAGAGAGAGGCCCGCCGAATGCCTTGCGTCTCTCTCCCACTCAACTATGTTTTAAATATAATTCTTTGTTTAAATAAATGTTTTAAATTGTTACTATTATTTCATCCTTCTTCCTACTATACGAATGAATATTCACATTAAAATTATTTTACCACTCAAAGTCGTTGTCACGTAAAACTTTCGCCCGTATACCGACTTTACAGGCAACCAATTTTATACATTTCTTTCTTAAAAATAAAGTTTGGTTTACGTGTCTTATTTAATCTAGTTTTGGGGATATATAATTTTTCTTTATTTCTTGTAACGGTGATGGTCCATTTTCCTGGGTAATTCATCCTTTTGTGAATGTACCTCTATTAGAGATTCACAGATGTTTAAGGATATTGCTGTCATAATTTGGTTTGATTTAAAATACTCCCTGGCTGATTGATATTTTCGCAAACCATTCATGATTCGGAGAGATCTTTTTTGACAAATAAGCACACGATTGACTGTAGCTGCATTACCCCAGAAAGTTATGGCATAGCTTAATATTGAGTGACAATAAGCATAGTAAACAGACAAAAGGGTTGTTTTGCTGACAATAGGCTTTAATTTAAATAGAACGTAGTTGGCACTAACCAATTTTTTTGCATATTTTATCTATATGACCTCTGTGGCTTATTGTATGATCAAAATTGTATCCTAGGAAGGTAGTTTCTTTAATACTCCTAATGTTTTTTCCTTCCTTACTCTATAGTTCAAAGTAACAGTCTTGTTTGCATTTAGTATTATCCCATTAACCTCAAACCAGATCCTTCAGTTATCTAAGATTTCCTGCACCCTTTCTTTTACTGCTATTTCATTTATATCCTTTATACCAACATGAGTGTCATCTGCAAATAAAGTAACAATATCTACACCCGGTAAACAATTCAAGATCGTTAATATAAACAAGAAACAACACGGGTCCAAGTATAGATCCTCGTGGAGCCCCTATACTAGAAATATCTTGATTAGAATATGAGTTATTAATTTTAACAAATTGTTACCTATTCTTATGATAAGTCTCAATCATTTTTAACTCTCTTCCCTCGAATCCATAATAGTTTAGTTTAAGCAGCAAAATATCATGCCTTAGGCAATCAAATGCTTTGGACAGATTGCAGGGCTTTAAGGGCGTAATATATAAACTTTACGTATGGCCATTTCAGTGGAACATCTCTTTCGAAAGCCAAATTGACTTCACTTCTTCACCTCTCTTACAATTAGGTGTGATGAATGCCAAGTGCTTCCCCGTACAGGATTAAATTAAAACATCAATATGTGAAAGCGCTCTTGCATCTTGCTTCTTACCTTGATCTACTCCTTGCACGTGGTGTGACGTTGCGCTGGTGCCGCAGGCTGGAGCAGGCGGGGCTGTTCCGCGCGGCGCGGGGCCGCGGCAAGCCGGCGGGCGCGCACCACCTCACCGTCAAGATATTCATCGGCTTCGAGTACGAGTGCCCGCGCGGACACAGGTAAGACACACGCTTTTACGAGAGTACAAACGGTATCAATGTTTTAGGTCTTTTCTCCATAGTACGCACGCCAGCAAATCAACTTATCCAAAACTATTAAATTGCTCCAAACGATATTGACCCTTATAACCAAACCATAAAGTAGAAAAAAAATTTTACATTTTGTGGTTATTAGATTTTATACTTATAGATTTTGTGGTTGGTAGGTTGATCTGCTGCCGTCTGTATTAGAATTTAATAAATTATTTTTTATTTAGTCATTTTGATTCACAAGAATTCATTCATTCATATAATCACGACTATTATTACCCCCTTAAGGGTTAGTCAGAGACTAGGCAATGAGGACAGAAAAAGCAGTCCTCTATTATAGTCCACTTTTCACCTGCGAGCGACGACTGCACATGGTGGTGAGCCCATCGCCGCTATATGCTGTTGGATGTATGTGCAGTCTTTATTCCTTTAGTCGCCTTTTACGACACCCAAAGGATTCATTATTATTACAGGGAAGTATTCTTTCACCGCTACGCGACGCGGTAAACAAGGTTCACAAGAATTTATAAATTCATTTCAATGAACCCGTGGCGCCACCCACCCTAAAGCATTATAGTACATTATGATATAAGTGCGGTAAGTTGAAAATTACAGCAGAGGCGATATTGCTTGCCCGAGCCGTAGGCGAGGGCTACAAGAAAGCAGAGGCTGTAATTATCAAAGCGCACGTATGTCATACGACGTTTTATAACATATTTGCGAGGAAAACACATTTTCTGAAAATGACTGCGTGTTTTTGTTGTTTTTCTAGTGTATAATTTTTGGTAAGCCAACTTATTTTTCTTTGGACTTAGATGGTAATAGGCTGTCAATAACATTTTGTGCTTCACTTATTATTTCCGGTGATGTAGACTGAAGTTTAGTTCTTCATTACTAAAACTAGACATATTTATTTATAAACTTTCAAAGTAATTATTCAACAAGAAGCCGCTGTTTGAATCGACAAAATATAGGTATGTAAAAGGTAGGAAGTCTTTCCATCAAACCCCTTGGGTGTCGTTAATGGCGACTAACGGACTAAAGACTGCACATATATCCTACAGCATAGAGCGGCGATGGGCTCATAAAAATAATACTACCAACCCCTTTCTTCCCTTGGGTGTCGTAAAAGGCGACTAACGGACTAAAGACTGCACATACATCCAACAGCATAGAGCGGCGATGGGCTCATCAAAATAATACTACCAACCCCTCTCTTTCCTTCGGTATCGTAAAAGGCGACTAACGGACTAAATACTGCACATTCATTCAACAGCATAGAATGGCAATGGGCTCATCAAAATAATACTGCCAACCCCTTTCTTCCCTTCGGTGTCGTAAAAGGCGACTAACGGACTAAAGACTGCACATACATTCAACAGCATAGAACGGCGTTGGGCTCATCAAAATAATACTACCAAACCCCTCGTTTCTCTTCGGTGTCGTAAAAGGCGACTAACGGACTAAAGACTGCACATACATCTAACAGCATAGAGCGGTGATTGGCTCTTCAAAATAATAATAGGTACCAACCCCTCTCTTTTCTTGGGTGTCGTAAAAGCGACTAACGGGCTAAAGGCTCACCATCTAAGCACGTGTGCAGACTGTGCAGTTATTTCTTGCTGAAGCGTGGACTGTGTGGCGTGGTCTGTATTGTCCATAGATGCAAATTATTACTAATTTTACATTACCGCACTAGTGTGTTATTACTAATTTTACATTACCGCACTAGTGTGTAATAAGCTACATTACGATGCTGAAATCGGTGTAATAAGAGCCACTTTACGAGTAAATGTGTTATAAAATGCTTTACGTGTCAGGCATTTTGCGATACATCACTTTTTTATTGTTTGATTAGGGAACAATATTTATTGCGTAATAACTATACGAGATTTTCACGTGAATGAGGTGTCATTCTTTTCTGTATGAGTTTTTGTACGTAGTTAACTACTTAGAATGAATAATAAAGACTTACTTGTAGTGGCACTGGAACGGTTTTCTTTTGTTTTCAATATTTCATAAAGGTAACCTTTGGTTTTACTGTTTGTTATAATAATTAACAAACGACACACACCACAATTGACATAATAACTTTTTAGTTAACATTACTATGCACCGGTCACATGAATCATAAACACTTTGGCACTAAACTTCACTCACAAAACAATTTTTAACTTAGGAACCAAAATAAATAACCGCCGCCATAACGTGGCCGGCCCGCGTAAATAGTGACCTAAAAGTATATTATGTCTAACTGTAAATAAAAAAAGGTTACTGATGAAATAATCTACAAATTGATTAATGTTTATAATCACTTTTATCAAAAAAATCAAAATATGAAGAAAATTACAGCACTTTATAACACACAATGTTAGCTGTAGTTGTTAGCAAAATCAAAATATCATAATTATACTTCTAGCTCTTCGTTTATTCTAAATTGCCACTATATCACACAACTATTGCATTGTACAAAAACTGTATTAAGTTTCCAGTAAATATAGATAAGAATCATACGAAAACTTATATTTTACGTCGAGAAAACATCATGTAAACAAATCACAACAACACAACTTTGTACTAATATGGCTGACGTCCGTCCATAACTTCAGACATTTAAAAAAAAAAAAAAAATCGATAATTTTTTGTTCGGTCCGAATCCTACTAACTATGTTAATTTCTTCTATACGGACCATAGAAAATTCACAGACAGCTAAAACTTGTATACTACGACTCGGACCGGCTAAAATAAAACAACCAGTCTGAGTTAAGTCTGTTGTACACCGGTAAGTACAAGAGACACCCATGCCTCTCAACTATTTTGTACACCGGTAAGTACATTTGACGCTCAAGGGGTTAAAATCTACCTCCTCTTCTTTAGCCCTACTTTTTATTTTTCATATTGTCTTGTATCTTTGAGTGTGACCTCTGCACTTGCGCTATCTTATCCAGTCTCGGGTTTTCTGAATTCATTTGTCTCAATTACTATACGTCGTTCGCCAACACTTTCGGTGTTAGACTCTCCATTTCATTATAATTCTGCTCCATCACTTGGTAACTGAAATGTTTTATCATAATAAAGGAAGAAAAACGTAGATAGGACGTCCACTGCCTGTCCACTGGAGCGGAGAAGAGCTAAACTGCGCCAATATTAACAATTAAATTGTGTTTTCTTTTTTTTTTCGATGTAAAGCCCGGGTCTGTGATCACCAACCCACATTTGGCAAGCGTAGTCATCTGCCAATAATCATTAATTGTAGCGATAACTTAATTTCAATGATGGAGGTCTTTGCTCCGCAGTGGGACAGTCAGTAAACAGGTTGTATCCTTTTTTTTCCCCCTCTTAAATAATGGCTTCGTGCGATCAGCACATTAGCCAGTGTCAAGTAAGATATAATAGGTAGTAATTATTTTCTTTGCATTAAGTAGATGATAATGAGTGATGAGATGAACGTATAATGGTAAATGATATTTCCTAAAACCCTTTGAAACTTAAGAAAGCTGTGGGACTTTATTGAGATCTCACACGGACTTCTTGAGAGAATTCGAAAAGTGATGTTGCACTGTTTTGTTTTATTTGACAACACTCATGCACGTTCAGGAACACTTAACAGTAAAGAATCCACTATTTAAAAATTTAAATTTTTAAAACATTCCTACACTCCCACCAATTGTCTAGCCCAAGAGAAGCTTCGAAGAAACTCGTTATATGGTTACTAGACAACGGATAAACATACATAAATACATACTCATTATACATAGAAAACATCCAGACCCGCGACAATTTAGAAACACAATTATTTCTAAATTGACCCGACCGGGGATCGAACCCGGGACCTCAGAGATGGCGACACCATGAAAACCGATGTACAAACCACTCGACCAAGGAAATCGTCAAATGAAAACTATAGTTTCACATTAATTTTCGACAACACACAAAATATAGAAAATAAAACAAAACTGCAGACATGACGCTTCACTTTCCCGCCAAGAAGTCTGATAGTACGTTGCGTTACTTCCAGGTTCATGATGGCGTCCCCGTCGGCGGCGGTGAGCGGCGGCGGCGGCGGCGTGGGGCGCGACGCCGGCGCCGCGGGCGCGCGCCTGGCCGCCGCCGCCATGCCGCTGCGCGCCGCCTGCCCCTGCCGCGCCAGCCACGCCGCGCCCGCGCAGCTGGCCAGGCTGCACGTAGTCACGCCCAAGGCGCCGGTGCACGTCACTTTGGAACCCAAGGCAAGTACTTCAAAATACTGATTTAGCGGTTATAGGTTCTTCATAGATACGGTACTTTGCTGCAATCCTCACACAGTTTAAACACTTTAATGTGTAAAGCAAGACTATATAAAAAGGTTCCGCTCTGGCCCCGCCCCCGAGCTTCACTCGAGGTTACATGTAGTTACGCCCATGGCGCCGGTGCACGTCACTTTGGAACCCAAGGCAAGTACTTCAAAATACTGATTTAGCGGTTATAGGTTCTTCATAGATACGGTACTTTGCTGCAATCCTCACACAGTTTAAACACTTTAATGTGTAAAGCAAGACTATATAAAAAGGTTCCGCTCTGGCCCCGCCCCCGAGCTTCACTCGAGGTTACATGTAGTTACGCCCATGGCGCCGGTGCACGACACTTTGGAACCCAAGGCAAGTACTTCAAAATACTGATTTAGCGGTTATAGGTTCTTGATAGATACGGTACTTTGCTGCAATCCTCACACAGTTTAAACACTTTAATGTGTAAAGCAAGACTATATAAAAAGGTTCCGCTCTGGCCCCGCCCCCGAGCTTCACTCGAGGTTACATGTAGTTACGCCCATGGCGCCGGTGCACGACACTTTGGAACCCAAGGCAAGTACTTCAAAATACTGATTTAGCGGTTATAGGTTCTTCATAGATACGGTACTTTGCTGCAATCCTGACAACGTTCAAACACTTTAATGTGTAAAGCAAGACTTTATAAGAAGGTTCCGCCTCTGGCCCCGCCCCTGAGCTACACTCGCGGCATGGTTGCCGCTGCGCGTTTCCTGCTCCTGCAGAGAGAGTTATGCCGCTCCCGCACTGCTAGCGAGGTTACATGTCGTCACGCCCAAGGCGCCGGTGCACGTCACTTTAGAACCCAAGGCAAGTACTTCAAAATACTGATTTAGCGCTTATAGGTTCTTGATAGCGATGGCTGACGCTACGGTACTTTGTTGCAGTCTTGACACAGTTCAAGCACTTTAAGGGGGCTTAGGCGGTAAAAACGGAAAACTTGGCTGTTTTCTATTCATTCAAAATATTTTAAATATTTCGCGCTGAAATTTTCAATGCGTATTACAGAACGTATGTGTGAGGATGAACGAAGCCAAAAAACGATTGGAAACATTTTGCTCGATAGAAAAAAATCTTTAAGTTACCTCTAAGATTTCATATAAATGCACATTACGACCGTGTTTTACAATAACAATTCCTATAAAATCATAAACACATAGGTTCTAATTTCGATTTCCAAAAAACTAAACATTTTTATTAACTTTTTGATAAAAATGTGAATGGCGCTTACGAATTACCGCGGATCCCGCACCGCGCAACACCCGCGAGGCTCCGCGTAACATCCAAATTTTCGCTGGCCGCCTTTCCCCCTTAATGTGTAAAGCAAGACTATATAAGAAGCCTCCGCCTCTGGCCCCGCCCCCGAACTACACTCGCGGCGTGGTCGGCGGCCGCCATGCCCTACGCGCCGCTCCTGCACAGTTAGTGACATTACATGTCGTCACTCTTAAGGCGTCAGTCCACGTCACATTAGAGCCTAGTACGACTATCATCCTCGAAGGAAAAACAGACTTCTCGCGTATAGATTCTTAATAGTGACGGGCTTGCTTTCTACCTCCGCCCCTTAGCAACGTGGTTTGCACCCGCCGCCATGCCGCTACGCGCTGCCTGTCTACATACATATTGTCGTCACTCCTAAGACGCCGTTGAACGTGACGTTGGAGCCCAAGGTAGGAACCTAAATACTATACTCACAACTTTTCACAGCATTACCAACCAAAAGAAAAACAGATGCTTGATAGCGATGGCTGACGCTACAATACTTTGCTACGATCCTGAGACATTTCAAGCACTTTATTGTGTAAGGCTCTTGCCTTATATGGGTACCTTGGCGCAACAGGCTTGCGAGAAACTACAAAAACAGCAAAAACAGTGCACTGTCACACTTGCTAGCGCTAATGCGGTCGCTGCCGGTGATGGAGCTCGTGTCCCAGCTGCATGCGATGAGTGATAAGAGCGCCGCCTGCCCCTGCAAAGCGCGTCACGCTGCACCCGCTCAGTTGGCTAGGCTGCATGTCGTCACGCCTGAAGCACCTGTACATGTAACACTGGAGCTCAAGGCAAGTATATAAACGATGATTATCCCCAAAGGAAAAACAAATTCTTGATAGCGATGGCTGACGCATTGCATGCACTTTATTGTATAAGGCAAGACTATACTTGCAAGAAGCCTCCGCCTCCGCCCCCGCTTCCGAGTTACACGCGCGGCGTGCCCCTGCAGAGCGAGTCACGCAGCACCAGCGCAATTAGCTAGGCTACTTAGCAGTCACACCCAAAACTCCGGCACATGTCACCCTGGAACCCAAGGTAGGATATCTACCTACATAAACTCACAGCTACCCACAGCATTCCCCAAAAGGAAAAAACAGATTCTTGATAGCGATGGCTGACGCTACGATTCTTTACTACGCTCCTGAAACAGTTCAAGCAATTTATTATATGAGACAAGAGAATACCTTGGCACAACGACAAGACAACTCCGCCCCGCATCCACCCCCGCCCCTTAGCTACTCTAGTGATGTGGTTAGCGGCCGCCGCTTGCCCGTGCCGCGCGAGCCACGCCGCACCAGCGTAATTGGCTATTTGACAGTTGTAACAATAAAATATGAAATATGTCGGATATGGTAATTTATAATTTATCGATGATTATCCAATAGTTTTTTTTATTAAAGTAATTTGTGAATAATTTATTTTTACAAAATTAATTTGCGTTTTTTTATCTGAGGATTACAAGCCCCGAAACACGGGCGGCCATGATTGAGCTTCGTGTGACGCCACATCTCACAAAATAAACAAAAACTATCTGCCAGGCTTCAAGATAATTGTTTGTTTATTGAGGTGTGACGTCACAGGGCAAAATGTCACGTGACCAACCGTTTTCGCACGAAATTTGAAAAAATAATAATTTTCTATTAAAAAGCTTTCTCGAGAAAAAAAGTATTGTAAGAGGTATCAAATAAGCGTTCGTAATTTTCAAAATACTTTTCCGAGAACTGTCAAGTAGTCAATTAGCTAGGCTGCACGAAGTTACGCCTGAGGCGCCAGTACCGTCACACTGGAACCCAAGGCAAGTACATGAACGACCATTATCCCAAAAGGATAAACATATTTCGCGCGTATAGATTCTTCATAGCGACGAACTTGCGAGATTCCGAATTATAATTTTTTCGCGACGTTGTGTTAATCTATATTGAATCATATCTATATCTCAGTGATAAAGACTATTCAATTCTACGATGAACTAACATTTATTTGTCCCCTCCTTCCAGGTGCAGCCCGTCGCCGGTGGGCCCATATTCGTCCCGTTCCCCGCGGGCTCTTCCCCCATCAAGCTATCGGCGTCCGCGTACTGGGTGCTCCGCCTACCGCGCGCCTTCTGCGACGAGCGCGGCGTACTGCCCAGGCCGAGGGCTACCACACACTGCACGGGCACGCTGCTCGCACCTATATTCGGACTACAAGACTAACATTGTGAGCCGCCCACTGATGGGCAGAAAACGAATGAAGGGAGACGGTCGTTGAGTCTCGCTCTGTATTGCAATGACTTCTTTAAATTGTAAAATTGAAACAACGAATCGTTGAAACAAAATGTCTACCTCAGGTGGGAATCGAACCCGTTTCAGTTCAGTTTATTTTTCGACGTTTCGTTATGTTCGAGTTTATTTGAGCGTTATTAACGCAAATAATCTAATATTACGAATTGTAAAAATTTGCGATTATGATCGAGTTACATTAAACGCGAGATGTCAACGAGAGCGTTGTTCCTAAACATTAGATTTGCCTAAAAAGCTGTTTACCCTAAACGAAAGATGCCAATGAAGCAGTATGCCTGAAATGTGGAATTGACTAAGAAGCAGGTTGTCTAAATTCAAACTACCTGTAAAGCAGTTTGCCTGAAATACAAGATGACTAAGAAGCGGGAAGTTGAATGTGCTGTTTACCCCAAAGGAGAGATGCCGATGAAGCAGTATGCCTGAAATGAAAATTGATTAAATAGCAGTTAGTATAAATTCAAATTACCTGTAAAGCAGTTTGCCTAAAATAAAAGATGACTACAAGAAGTGGTAAGGGAAATATATGCGTTGACTGGAGTTTGCAAATAATAGAATAGAATAAGAATAGAATAACTCTTTATTGCCTTACATATGGTAAGAACAAGGTCTTACATACATTTAACATCTCATATTTAACCAAAAATTGGTATGCAAATACAGAGAGAGAAATCTAGTTGACAAACAATTAAAAATTACAATCAATAAAATAAAACAATAATCAAATTTTAAAAAAATCCAAATTACGTCAATTAAATAAAGTAAAATAACGAAACAACATAAAACAATAATCAATAAAAATTAAAAGTAATCAATATGAGCAAAAACATGAGAATAATTAAAATTGTTAAAATTAAAAATAGTATTCCAATTTTGCACACAATAAATTCATTAACACTATTAAAAACATTTTTTACTCAGTAACTCATATATGGAAGATTTGAATTTTAAGAGAATCACCAGCCACTATTGACGAACATCAAAGTTGGTGGTACACGCCCATTAATCCTATGCCAGCCTTCTAAACCATTGTTGGTCCTGTGAGTTTCATTAGCACAACTAAACATATTCGGCGCCAACTTTAACCATTGATTTTCAAAGTATCGCTGGAATTGTTCCATGTTTTCTGTATAAACAAGTTGTTGCACTATAAAATTCCAGGCATCAGTTATATACTCCGCACTGCAGGCAAAAGGGGTAAATTTTCAGTCATTACACTCTCGTCCTCTCTGTGTCACAGTTAGATTTTTTTTTTCAGAATTTTTCCAAACCGTTTTAGAATAATAATAAAACACAAACACAAAGACATTAGGAAAAACCATTTTAATTGCTTGGATTTAGGCCAATTCATAGTCACATTTAAAAAGTATTATTTCAATATGAATGTGCACTTTAACAAGATCAAAAAATCTTTCATAAGTCTCTTGAGACTTATTTGGGAGAAGTACATAGATAACGGGGACTATATTCACCGTCTCATCATTGCTGTCCACGTCGATATGAAGTGTGTACAGTTCGTAAAATAGTTTTGGTACTCTTTTGAACGTTCCATCGCCAAAATAATTAAATGACTTGTTTATATTATTTTGAAGATATTTCTTGCTAAATATCAGAACAGAAAGTCAAATCTACTGCAGACTAGTTTTGAGTGGGAGAGGTTTTCCTTGTAGGGCTTCCATCATTAAAAATACATAGATTTAGCTCATCCAACAAATCTACCAAGAGAGATCCAAATGCTTCGTTTCGGTGAGATCCCCATGTCATGTGAGTCCTCATTCAGGACGCAACCATTTGGCAAGGAGAAATTACAATTGCCTACAATATTATTATTGGCGTCTTTGTCATAACCTCTTCCAATAGGGGTCTTTGGGCGAGACGGAAGAGATATTGTTTTTCTATAGGATTAGGGAGGGCTTTTAGCTAACCATGAGGGCTTAAGACTGGGTGGACTAGGAAGATTGAAAGATGGAGTCGGTTTTGAAACATCTGCATATGACCTCTTGATAGATGGAACCTGTTGTATGGCCTCCTGATAGGAAATATTTTTTTCTGACATAAGTATTTTAACAGATTTCTGTCTTAAATGCTCTGGGCAAGTTTTGTTACTGGCAAAATGTCTAGCTGAACAATATTGTTCCTTTCCTTTGCCTTTATAGGCAGGTTGCACTTTCTTCTGTTACAACACAATCTTCTCCAATATGTGGTTGTGCACATCGGTAGCAGCGAGGCTTTGAGCGACATTGCGCTTTGATATGTCCAAATCGGCAGCAGTTCATACACAGATAGTGGGGAATTGGTAGGTCTCAACGTGAAGACAAGTATGAAATATGAAGACTCTAGAAGGGAGAACTTGACTTTGGAAGGTGAGTACAACTGTTTGCGTTGGAATCCATGATGGTTTGCCATCTTCAATTATTTTTCTATTTTTTTTTATCTTGTGGGTTATGTCGGAGACGTTCTTAATGCTATACCGCTCTTGCGGTGGTCCTACGCTAAAAATGGCTTTGCGCCTACAATTCCTTGGCGCGTTCATGTGCCTTACCTATTTAACCTCCTTGCTTTTAAAATTAGGCATCCCTCTGGTACCTCCATGTCGATTGCAAGTTCCTCCATGGAGATGTCCGTTGGGATTAGAAAACAAGGGAGAAAAGAAATGCCCTTGCTGAATTTCTTGCCGGTTCTTCTCAGTACAAGGCTCCCGCCCAACAGTTCTAGACTTACGAACCGATGGCATAGCGACATTCATAAGTGCTCAATTATTGTAGTCTAAATAGAATTGTTCCTCTTGCAAATTCTCATTTATCACAGTCGTGGCATATGGACTGGTCTAGATCAGGAAATAAAGCTGGTAAACATTATTTTGATATACAGTTGGAAATACAAAATAAACCGTGGTTTTTTAAATACAAAGATATTCCCAAAAAAATTGTTTTTGTTTTATGTCGTCTTCGTTTAGGCCATGCTTGCACACCCCTTCAAATTGCAAAGATTCGTGTAAAAAAACAGCTCTTTATGTGAGTGTGGACTAGATGAGGGATCTGCTGAGCATTTGATTTTTAACTGCCCTTTATTGGTTTGTTCTCTATATTACTCTCTACCACCGCAAATTCCCCGACCCATTAATGTTAAAAGTTTGTTGCAGCCTATCTTATCTTATCTAGTGGGGCCTGCAGAGGTCTCCCTCTCGCAGCAGCACGTCGACATATTGGGATCTTTTGTGCACCCCTGTCCTATCACTCTGCCTCCTCAGTGAAGATAATTGCAATAAGCTTGGCAATGTCCTTGAGGGCGAAGAGCCTAAAATCTTCTGGTTTAGGGTAGGCCGATCCCAGAAGATTTATTCTTTTCCTGGAAAAAGAGTCGCAGTCACACAGATTGCAGCAGAGCTGCATAGACTCCGTTTCCCCTCTACATGCCCTGCACAGGTTGTCTGTTGCTAGTTGCATTTTGTGGAGCATTTGTTTTGTGGCATAATGCCCAGTCAGGGCACCGGTGATTAATCGGGCGTGCCTTCTGCTACCTCCGCATATGATCTTACTCCGCCTAGGGCGCCTTCGCCTATGAAGAATTTTGCGTGTCTTATGCCGGGTAGCTCTTTCCATTCGGTTTTATGCCTGTTTTGGATGTGGTCTTTGAAGGCTTTGTTGATGGTACTCGATGCTAGTGCCACAAACAGCTCAGGACCAATATATGGGGTCTCTGAGCCCTCCCTAGCAAGTGCATCGGTCATCTCATTGCCATGAATTTCCATGTGGCCTGGTACCCAGATCAATCTCACCCTGTTGTGCCTACCTTGGTTTCAAGCACAAGGCTGGAGTTGATTCGAGGCGTTATAAGTGACTTGAGCGCGGCTTGGCTGTCACTCAGGATGAATATGTTTCGCTTCTTGGGAGCGAGTTCTAGATTATTTTTAGCGAAAGTTTCTGCCTGATAAACAGTAGCGAACTTTCCCATACTCTGACTGTGTTTAAAGTCATTGCTAAAGATACCTGCTCCAGTGCCCGACTTCATTTTGGATCCGTCGGTGTACCAGATCAGGCTGTCTTTCTCTGGAGACGGTGGCTGTTTCCATTGGTCCCGAGTTATGACATGTATACTGAATTTTTTTCGAACATGTATGGGGGCAATCTTGTCGCACCTCATTTCCATGATCCTATCATTAGTTTCCCATTTTGTGTGTCTGGTCAGAGGCAAAGATGCGTCCCACAGCCCGGCCACCTTTAGTCTGTGTAGCGCTTTCCTTGCCTCCGTCTCTATGACACTGTGCAGGGGTGGGAGGCCGTGAGGCCTCCAGCGCTGCTGTCGGTGTGGTTCTAAATGCCCCGGTAATCGCCAGGCATACTGTTCTCTGTAGTTTGCTCAAAACATTCTTACAGATCTTCAGCCTGGTCCTGGGCCATCAGACGATGCTAGTTAGAACCCCATTTATATATCACTTATCAAAATTGTTTATAATTAACAAACTAAAATTATAACTTAAATAACCTTGTTCTATGTTATTTGACCAATTAATTCAAAAGTAGTACTAAAATGTTTATGTTTGTGTGTGTATAATTTGTGTTTGTAATGTCCAAATTTGTGTTGTTTTGCTTCAAGTAATTGGCGAAGAAAGTTTTAAAGGAAAATTAATATTACAATATTTGTATACTTACCGTGTATTTTCTACACACGTGAAATTGGCAGAATTGTGCTAGAGCACATTAGGGTCCAGTAACTAAAGAAAGAAGAAGTAGAAAATCTTTGTTACTTTCTCTTTACACTTCTCCATTAATACAAACACCTCATTTCTAGTATAATTAACTTCACACGTATGTGTACTCTCCCGTAAAATTCCATCTTTTGTGTTGTTAATTTTTATGGACGCACTGCATTCTTTCCTATTGGAACATCTCCAACAAGAGGAACCGTCTTCATTTTTATAATTTAAAGTATACAGTCTATCGGAAAAAGATATTATTTTTGATAAAATCAATTCCTGGAGTTTCTTCATGCTGTCTCTTTTAAGACATTATTAAAATTAAATTACGTTATCGATGGTTTATCGCACAGATCACTATATACTAGTCGGAGACAGATAGGACAGTGACATTTTACAGTTTGCTTCCGCTGTCCTCGCTAAGCGCTGGCGTCGCAATAGTGATTGGAAGTATACGATTTTGCACTATCGATACAAAATTACTAGTGTTGTGTCACCATATCGTTACAACATAAAAGTTATTATGTAGGTACATACTTAATTTTTTAAATTTTTCTAGAGGTAAAATAAAACAGAGTAATAAGGTTTAACTTTTATATCTTTTTGTTTTTAAGCCTGTGTGCTTTATATTTATCGTAAGCTATTACATGAATTGCACCCATTTTCTTAACATATTTATCATCTATGTCTCCTTTAAAAATTTTATTCATAATATTACTTCAGTTGTGTACATGTACTCTAAGTGTTAATTTAAATACGTATTTAATACATGATTATGATTTATGCATTGTGCAACCCAACCAGTCTAATTTAAAAGTTAACAAAATGAGAATGACCTTTTTACTATGGGAGTTAGGCTAGTTTTGCGTAACATAGCGCTTTAATGAAATAAGTAGTAATCAATAGCAGCAATGCTCTGAATTATGAAGAAATAATTACATTACAATATCATGCGGGAGTTTGATGCTATCTTCATTTTTAGCACAACTTTTAATTATTAATTTATTTAAATAGGTAGGTACCTAACTGATGCAACTTTATGAGAAAGATGTAGAATAAAACAAGACTTCTGTTTTGTAGTTACTATTAATTGAAATGCCTTCTTCAAACATATTATCTAAAAATGTAGCAGGAGCATTTATATTATTAAATCGCCCCCAACTAGCACCGTCATTACGTGTGCGCAACACATTACCGTTCTTTAGTCTACTATGCAGTTGCAGCAATAACCAACTGCTGGTGTCTCGACTCACTAATACATAGACCAAATACGTTCGTCCACCGATGTGTCTCGACTTCATTTATACGTCCCGCTCCAATGGACGCGCACTTTTAGATCATAAAATATAATTTAGTCTATTATCGTATGTTGACTATCAGTTCAGTTAAGCATTTATTTATCACTTGACTACTTAACGCGGTGTTCTATAGAAAACGTTTTTTATCACTAATAATTATAATTTAGGAGAAAAATTTTGATATTTGAATGATTAAGACGCAATAGATATCGAATATGCTAGTTTGGTCATTCTCCTTTGTTCTCTTAAACATTTCGTAATATTTTTAATTTCTCCATTTTTATTCAAAAAACTATGTTAAGTTAGTTATATTAGTATACAACATAAAAAAATCCTTTGAAGGATAAGTAGGCGAATTGCTGTTTTAATCTTTTATACTCACGATGAGCTATCCATAGGTGATCATTCTCTTTTTAATTAGGTAAGTATTATTTGCAGTTTGTACAATTAAGAAAATTAATATGTTGATATTAATTTTCTTGCCAAATATTCGGCAGTATAAGCCGACGAATAAACACGTACTCTCTCTTTGATCGCATCTGATATTGGATTGGTAGGTCCAGATATTTTTGATTGTAAAATCAACTTATTTATTTGTACTACATTAATTTGTATCGGTAAATTTTCTTTATTTTCTGAACAAGAATTTTGTAAAATATTAAAAAAGTCTATTATTGTTTGGCCGTTATCATCCTCACAGTGTGAATAAATTGAGTGGGGACCCATCACATTTGAAATCAAAAGCGATTTAAAATAGTTTATAAATGTGTAACAATATGGGTTTACATTTCTGTAGTTAATGGCTTTAATCCTGCCGAAAAAGTTCTCCGATGGATCTTGGTTGATATTTCGTGGGTATACCTAAATATTTTACATTATCTTTTTCAAAAAGCAATTTGGCTATTCTTTCGACACTTTTTAAAAGTTGTAATTCAACCGTCTAGGGATGGAACCCGCACATAATATTTATTTTTATTGCGTTTGCTTTCTTGCTGGTTGAGACCACACATTTTATATTTTCTAAAACAACCACAGCTTCTCGCCAAAATTTAAAATGCTCTGAAGTTGGTTTCATTGGCCTCCCTAGTTTTTCTTTTTCAGTTGTGTTTTAGAGCCATTGACACTGTCAAATAATTGGTCCATAAATTCTACAGCTTCTCCAGTGGTGGTCATGGTTTTACTGACTGGTTCTCCGTCAATAGTTGTTTCTGAAATAGTAGATAAACTTTATTATACTAAATAAAATGTAAATTTTTCTTTATATAACTCCACCAGTCTAGCAAATAAATGAGTTTATAAAGTAATCATATTTGTCTGTAGGGGTCAAAAAGGTCTAGGTAAACTTATTTTGCGTGAAGTATATTTAAGCATAGCACTAGTTTTTTCACTTAATACTTGTGCTGCTACTGACACTTTCATTTTCTTGATTTTTTCAGCAACAAAATGCTGTTCTGTTAATGTTTTGTTAATTCTTATGTGACCTATCTCGCAATCTGTTCTATATACACTCAATATATCACTCCATTTAGCGTGTTTGCCTTTAAAAATCATATCTTTTGTCTGATAATTATTGGAAGTGTGGAGGGTTCATACACCACACTTAGAGTCTTAGACATTCTCCAGATACTTTAATGGATCCATCTGTAAATAAATTGAAACATAAGTTTATTTACTTATGTACCCACCTATATAATGTTGAATTTTGATTATAATTATTGTGGTAGGTATAATATAGAAACAAAGCAAAAACTATTAATTGAAACAAAATTTTGAAAAATTCTTACAAAAATTAGAAATTGCACTTTTTAAGGTTAAGTAAGAGAATAATATGAACTCTATCCCACACAATCTTAACTATACTAATGGCGCTAAGGAAACAATTCTCACATTGCCAAGTCTTTTATGTATTTTTTACTAAATATAAGCTAACATAATCTGTTGAGGTTGTAAACCTTTATAGATTTATACTGGCCGCTTGCAGTTTGTCTACGTTGAGATTTTAAGGTTGGCTGTCTGTCGAGATGTGTGGATTTGTAATGTTGTAATGTACCTAATGTTCTTACTATTAAATATTGTTGTTTATGTCTGATACTACCCATCATTCTCTTGCGGGCAGTTTCTTCTTTTATCATTTTTATTGCTCTCCTAAATGTTGAGCCTTGGTCGCAAATCAGAGCTACTGGAATTAAACCAGATGTCACCTACGTTTGCAACCATTTCCTTTAAAATTTTCTTTACATCTGCAGAAGTAGTAGGCTACAGGTTGTTTCCAGTTGCTGCATACTTCTCTTAACATAAAGACAAGTGCATGGTCAGCCAACCTTTGTTATTTCTTGTCTCCCAAATCCATGAAACTTTTTGTTTTATCTTTAGACTCTACAAAAGTCAAATGAGGTTTGAGAGCTACCTTATCAAATATTAAAAGTATATAACTTTTTCATATCATCCCACTTTTCACACTTTTTTTGTATGAGACGAAATAAGTTTTCATTAACTCCTACATTAAAGTTCTTCTGCCAAGCGGTTTAATCTGCTTTTACATTTTTTGTAATAGCCTATATCCTTTAGGACTCTCTTTCATAAGAGCTAAAGATAACAATTTTTCATCATTGGTATATCTCTGCGCTTTCTTCTTTTTCTCTGCTAGTTTTAATTGCATTATTAAAAAAAATTCGTAAGGTTTATTTCATTTTGCAAATTTTTTCTTTAATAAGAAATCTTGACTTAGACTTTGGGTATCTGCTAGTCGATCTATTTATGGTTTCTGAGACTTGTCAATAGCCACAGCTTGTTTTTTTATCTTTCTTATAAAATTGGTGCTTGTCTTATTAGCTGTAAAACGATAATTCAGTGAGACTTAATAGGCTTTATTGTACAAAAAAATATTAATTGTCCTATATTGTTTTCTTAGGTTTATGCAAAGACTACACATTGAAATGAAACACTTTTTACGGATGAACTCGCGTTTATTAACTACATTTATAGTTTGTTTTTTAGTCCTGACGTTTCGAACTCTTTACAGCCGGCCTAGCATGCGCAACACGAGAACTATAACTATCAATCTCAGGTTTTACCTACCAAGTTTTTTCTGGGGTCTTATTATTAATTTTCCCAGACTATCTTGTTCTATAACTCTTGAAGTATGTGCAGTATTTGCCATTTGAATATCTGAATACAAAATTAAATAAATTTATTGATTATTAATGAAAGATAATGTTAAATTCCACTTTCATGACTATGTATAGTTTCAAATCTGTCAACCACATGCACCATAAAGTATGGTGCCAAAAATAATAATTTAAGTATAGTTTTTTTAATAGGTTACCTGTTGACTTAGCTCCAATTTCTGGTTCTGAAAATGGTTCCGCCTCAATGGATAATTGGGATATGTCCGTGCCCTCAGGTAATATGAATGATGAAATTAAAGCTGTCACAGGCCTGGTTTATCGTAAAGGGCCCTACACACGATCAGTTAGTAGTACAACGTACGGGCGGCGGCGGCGGCGGGCGGCTAGTGCTAACTGACAGGCTGATACCTGCCGGCGAACTGATCGTGTGTGGGGATCTTCTGTACTAGCCCGCCCGCCGCCGCCGCCGCCCGTGCGTTGTACTACTAACTGACAGGCCGATACCTGCCGGCGAACTGATCGTGTGTGGGGCCCTTAAGACCAACAAAATATGATTATGATGAGAATATCAAAATATGATTGACAAAGAAAATTCCTAACTGTCAACTCATAATAGATAATTTTAATTTTAAGTGGCCAGTACTTACCTACACTATTACAATGACTGAAAAGTGTTTATATGACTTATGCTACTTATGGGTTCGATCCCCGGTCGGGTCAATTTAGAAATTATTGTTTTTTCTAAATTGTCTCGGGTCTGGGTGTTTTCTATATATAATAAGTATGTATTTAAGTATTTTAAGTATGTTTATCCGTTTTCTAGTAACCATTTAACGAGTTT
Source organism: Scoparia ambigualis (assembly GCA_963921215.1). Lineage (NCBI taxonomy): Eukaryota > Metazoa > Arthropoda > Insecta > Lepidoptera > Crambidae > Scoparia > Scoparia ambigualis. Next base: position 31,317,276 of record OY992513.1, on the reverse strand, counting down.
CTTCGACTCTTCTCTTGGGCTAGATAATTGGTGTGATTGTAGGAAAGATTTATTATTTATTAATTTATGTAGAATGTGATTTACTGCAAGTAACAGCATACCGTACTTTCCCTTTTTGTTTTAATCTAGGTAAGCTGAATACATTATTTACTTGTGTATGCATTTAACCACTGAGACATTTACATGTGTAGGCATTTACCTGTGTAGGCACTAGGCACTTACCTTTCTAGGTATTTAACTACTTAGGCATTGTGCTTTGTAGGCGTCCACGTTAGACAAACTGTTTCTTTGTAAATTTCACATTTCAGGCATACTGCTTCATTGGCATTTTTCGTGTAGGGTAAACAGCTTTTTAGGGAAATCTAATGTTTAAGAATAACGCTCTCTTTGGCATCTCGCGTTTAAGGTAACTAAAATCGATCATAATCGAAAATTTGTGTTTTGTGCTTTTTGTGTAGTGGTGAATAGGTAGAACTAATGTTGATGGCAGAACGGCCCCGTCCCTCACTCTTGGATTTTTTTTGACAGTTTTTTGATACTAACTGTCAACGTAAAACTTGACAGAATTGAGCATAAACTATGCGATATTTTGCGATAACAATACATAAGATGAACCACAGAACCGAAATAGCCAAACTTGTTCATACAAAAGTAGTCTGTAAGTCTATGAAAACACGGTACAAAGTCAAGTGTGTTTTTGTAGGTGCGGTCTCATGCGACCGCTTGGGGTTAGAGGGGTAAATAACATACATATAATCACGACTATTATCCCCGAAGGGTTAGTCAGAGACTAGGCAATGAGGACAGCAAGAGCAGCGACTGCACATGTGCTCAGCGTGATAGGTGGTAAGCCCATCGCCGCTCTATGCTGTTAGATGCATGTGTAGTCTTTCGTCCGTTAGTCGCCTTTTACTACACCCAAGGTAAGAGAGGGGGTGGTAGTCTTTCACCGTTACGCGACACAGTTAAATAACCTAATGGTAATGAACTTATTTTGTGTTTATTTATTACACGTTGTTGAAAGATAAATCAACGGTAGAATTCTATCTACATTAAGGGTCGCGATCGCAAAAACTGACATACGTCTCTTAATGAACTTCAAAGCAAAATCCATCGGGTTACACGCATAATGACAACTGTACACAATTTTACCTATACGCATAATGACACACACGCACAATGACACACACGCATAATGACACACACGCAATATGACACACACGCATAATGACACTTTCAATGGGTTTAAAAATAAATATGATGCATTTAAATTAGATTAATTTGTAATTTATTTATTGTAATAATTAACAAAAATGAAACATTTTCATACTAAAAAGAAAATCCACGTTTTCATATTATATGTACAGTCAGCATCAAAAGTAGCTGAGCACTTTAGTACTGAGACATGGTATTATAGTAGGTATTTAGCTAATTTTGATGCTGACCGTACTAAAAAAAAACCAAAAAATTACACGTACTGTCTGTTATGATGTTTTGTTGAACTTGAAAGTTTAGTAAAGGACATATTTTTTTTTACTATGGGGCTTGGTACTAAATTCCAAAGTCTTTTAACTTGACGCCAATGTATAAATACTTGAAGAATACATTATTATCAACATATTTATGACCGTATTATCACCTATTGTTTTATTCAGCTTTTTTTGCTATCTTATTATACATGTAAAAATTAAATAATAGTAATAATAAGACTTACATATTTCAAAACATCTAAGCTGATAGCCGAAAATCCGGATTATTTTATAAAAAACAATTAAATTCAAATATCTCGAAAACAGTTACATTTAGGATAGGGTGTTTCATAGTCAAATTAGTCAGAAACGATGTAAACTAAACTCCGTTAACGGGAATAGGTCGACTTAACCTGTAACCCTGTATAATATGTCATTTCGCGTATATGTCGTTTTGCGTATAGGTCATTTCGCGTATATGTCATTATGCGTGGCCGAAATGTGTAATGTGCAAAACCGTCACGCGCTTGTGTTAAAAATAAAAGTTTACTTTTTAAAGAAGGGGCGGAATATCAATACAAATATTTTCATGTAAGAATTATTGTTTCATGCGTAAAATTAAGAAAGTTGTAGTAAAAAAATGTTTAGGAGTCATTAGATTTATGTATTGTTTAAAGAATTTGTTTCAAATTTCAACAAGGCCATGACCTTGTGCAATGACTGATCATTACTACTTATTACTAACTTACATCAGTTATTTTAATCTATTTAACTAATTAAGCGCATAGTACAAGTGACTTAAAAATACGTAAATTTATACAATTTCGTGCAGGACCCCCTTAATAATAATCAATTGCCGTAATATTTGTACGCGCATCACTTCAGAACGGCTGCAGAAGGGCCGCTAGTAATGTAATTTAAAAGGAATGTGAAAGAAGACAATCTCTGATTAGGTTCCAAATAATAGTTCGTGTAGCTTGTACGCATTTCTTGAAACGTAATTATATTTTTCATTTTCAAAACAAATCAGAAATAAATTAAAATATAAAAGGAATGCTTACAATTTTTTTTTAATTGAACTTGTCTAAATGTGATCTGTCGCCAACACTCATGTTAAAAATAAATATTTCTTATTGGTAACATTCACCTAACTATGGCACCGCTTTACCTCATTTCAATCAATTTTACTACTTAATGTTAAGGTCTCTATGTGCTAGTAAAATGGTATGAAATCATTGGTCTATTACCGAACATCCCGGAATTAGAACAATAATATTTTTTTTTTGTTAGTATTAACTACTCTGTTCTCATTTAAGTAAATAAGCTCTACCTCTTCTGATGTCTGATTATAATGAAAGCTATTCTTATATTGTAATATAGAATACAAGCAAAACGTTACGTAGATTGAGCTACTAACACACTCCGTAAACAGGAAAGCAAAACGATAATATTTGAAGATATCACATATTCTCCATAGAGTTAATAGATTGTATTTCTCAAAGTTATGGTGGTTTGGTATCAGTCATTTATAGGGTGATCTAGTTTCACCAGTACTTGTCACTTGGGGCCTCACGCTAAGGCTCGTATTCTAAAACCAAACTCACACTCGAATCTCTGCTTGAGTGCAGTTAGAAAGAGATGGTGCTATTCATCGCATATATCGCCATCCCTTTCTAACTGTATTCAAGCATGGATTTAATTTTGAGTTTGGTTTTAGAATATGAGCCTTAGTGCGTCCGAAACTTCATTGGCCAGTCATTCGCCGTACAGACGCTAACAGACTAACCTGCCACAAAATGACAAATTTCTTCAATAAATTTTGAACTTTATCGTTTGGGTATAAGGATCATTATCGAGAAATTGGACAGTTTTCGATAGGTTGCCGGCGTGTTTACAATGCGCGCGCTCTGCGATTTTTTTTACAAGCGATTGACGACCACCTTAGACGAGTGGTTAGCATGCCGGTTCTGGCGTCGCCATCTCTGAGATCTCCTGGTTTGATTCCCGGTTGGATCAATTTAGAAATGACTGTTTTTCTAAATTGATTTCGGGTCTTCGTGTTTTCTATGAATAAACAGCATGTTTATTCGTTATCTAACCAATGAAAACAAGTTTTACATGAAGCTTAACTTGGCCTAGACAGTTAGCGTTAGAGTAAAAAAAGTACAGTGACACACAACAGTGTAAGACAAATAACTACGAGCCAATAAAATCTCGGATGCGCTTAAAGAGTATAGGGCCTCTGGTAATATGAGTCAGTTGGATTCACTATTTGATCACCTTAACAAGAATTTGTTTGACTTTCAGTGCCAAATATTTAATCAATCTATCTGTTGTTTGGCTTACTAAAGTGAAAAATTTGACATCGTTTGTATGGAGCTTAAATCAAAAAAATGACTTTAGCAGACAAAACGACAGATTTTTATTAATTTCGAACGTAAGTCATATACGACTTAGCTCCGATTTTTCAATCCTCGTATAAAACGTATCCTGCTGATAGAGGTATTTAGTTTACACCAGTAAAAAAAGAAAAGATGGCGTGTCGATTCACTTCGACCCTCACGTTCTGATCAAAAGCGACCTTTGTCACGTTAGCGTAGAGTCGGATTTAGAGAATGCGGATTTGATTTCAGGCTCGATTTATCAAGTCCGCGTTTTAAAATGGTTGTAGAATATTTTAACAAACAAAAAAGTTTAGATTGACAGATGTAAAATCAGCACAAAGTTTTATGAGATTTAGTTGTGGTTTAGCTATCTGACACATATTAAGATGTGATATGAAACGGTATGAAAAAGGTATACTTACCTTAATAAACTAAATACTTAAGATTTAGATTGAAAATATGTAAAAAGAAAGTTAAGCAAATTACAACTGTATCTGTATAATCATAAGATTCATTTATGTTTAACAGTGAGCTATTTATGTACTCTAGCTTGTCGCCAGAGTCGAAAAGTGTACTCATGTGTCTATATTTATGCAGTTTTGTTAGTTAAGTTACGTATTGTTAAAAATAAGCCACTTTCGCCATGAAAGTGTGGGTGACCAAAGGATACGGAACTTAACGTACCCACCATGTAGCAAATTGAGACTAGTACCATTCAAAGGGTGTTTAAAATACGTATAATATATTTTGTATGGTGACAACTCTGTTACTCACAAGAGAAACAAGTTATAATTAAAATATCAAACCGCTTTACCATTTTATTGTAACTTAACTTTGACAAGATAATAATAATCTGTTAATTTAAGTGCTTTAAGTACAATGTGTTTAAGAGTTTTGTTGGTAACTGTACAATTTGTAAAGTTTGTTATGAACAATAAAGATTTCTATGAAAACTGACTTGTTTGTCTATTTTATTGTTATTTTATTTCTGCCTTGATCCTATCAGCATGCTAGCAACATGATTATTATTTGTATATTTCTTTTTTCTTTTATTTATTTGTATGTGTAATTTTGAAATGACATTTCATGTGTTTCCACCTTCAAAGCGTTATGACCGTCTAAAATAATTATTACTTTGGCTGTCTGTGACATCTTGATAAAAGGATACCTATATAGTTAAATAACTAACTATTGAGCCTGGAAACAAACACCAATTTCAATGCAGTTATCGCGTTAGGTCGTGCATGACCAATTAATGTATTTAGACACAACACATTAAACATCTTATTCTCATTAGAATAAGAGTCATTAACACAAAAGGTATATTTTTAATACTAGATGAACATCTCTTCTATAAGTGGCTAACTTGTTAGACTGTTGGTTCTATTGTAAACAGACAGAATTATTAGATTAGTCGTAGTAATTAATTACAGGAATAAATAATGCTTATAACAACAAGTAAATAAAACTTCAGTATACAAAAGTAAAAACAATTCTAGTTCAACTTTCAAAACAATAAAACTAAAAGAACAACTTCCGGTGAAAGGATAATTTCCCTTTCCTTTAATAGTGCTGAAGTTGACTCTGTAGTAAAACTACGCATGCGCCATCTATCGTCACGCGGTAACGCCATTTTGGGCGGGAAAAATATTTACTTCTTTATTTTGTATTTGCAACATGTAGCTATCTTGAGAATTCTAAAATATGGTTTAAAATTATTTAGTATCAATTAAAACTCCCTTTAATTCTTTAATTTTTATTTTAAACGTGAAAATAACGTTTAAAGTATTGAAACGTGCGTGACTTTGGCGAGTGGGAGGTATGGCGGTGGGGTGAGGGGTGGGGGAAAGCTCGGCTTCTTGCTTCGCGGCGGGTCTGGCCGCCGTCAGTCTACTGTGCGCTGTCGCCGCGCAAACAACCAAGCCGGAGCTATAGCCGACTGCTGTTAGACTACGATCGCAACTCCAGAAACTTTTGCGGCACTTATGCCGCTCTTGCACCAGGTATGTTAAAGTTCTTTTTCTGTGGTTTCGTAACTTTCTTTAATTGATATTCGTGTTTTTTGAAGTATTAATTTAATTAGCAATGTAATTAGAAAAAAATCTGGTTCTTGATTAGAGGGTAGTCTTACAGTGTTACTTTAAAATCGTACGTAGATTTTTTACTTTTTACAATCGCGTGAGTTTCATTAAAATATTCTCGTTGCCGAATTTAGGAAATCTAATATAGCAAAAGGACTCCTTAACGGTCGCAAACAAACTATTTTTAATTTTGTGCATTTTTAGGTTAATAAAAATAAGTAACTAGTATTACAAAATATCGCAAACCTGCGTACGTAGCAATTTTGTAGTCTTACTTATTCAAAGCTTTTTTTCTTATCTTTGATAGAAATGTGGCTGATATTTAGGAGACAATTTAATAAAATGCAAACTTAATCAAAAGTTTTAACAAACCTCGCCATTCATACTAAAGTTTGAATGGCGGTTAATTAATTAAAAAATAAACTACCCCCGTTCAATTTTACCAGTTTTCAAAGTTAACGGAAATTTTTCCTCTTAAACTACCCCCATTGTAATTTAAATATTACTCATGGACAATTGGGGGGTCAACCCGCATTTTACAAGGGTAGTAGTTTAAGGTCTAATCGTCATGTGCTGTCCATGTAGGAAGGCCTATGTCTAGCAGAAGTAGGTTAGGCTTAAGACTTACGATGGATTAATTTTTGGTTTTCCGCAGGACAACAGCCGCGGTGGCGGCGGTTCCAATGAGAACCGGCGTTCGCTCGAGGAGTTCCTGGCCACACATTTGGGGGAGCCCACCGCTGCCACCACAAACCATCGCAGCCATGTAAGCGTTTTTTGAATAGCTCTTGTATTTACTGTTGCATTTCGTATCTGTAGTTCGAAATGTCAGTTAGGTAGTAAAATTTATAGCTTATTCCGTATTTTTAGGGAATCGTTCGTAATCGCTTATTTAATTTTTTTGAATTTCTATACTTATCTTAAACATTTATATTTTAACATTTAATTTTTATTGCACTATCCGCTTTTTCAGTATGAAAAAATCTAGTACCTTCTCTTAATTTTCGCTTCATCTATTTATGATTTGAGCTTTAGGCAGTAATGGTTATTGCTATCGCATCAAGGTTTTGATAATGTTTAGATTTTTCTATCCTATTTTTATTTATTATCTCTAATTTATACTAATTTCTTACAATCTTCAGAAAAGTAACACGTTGGGCGCCAATGTTTAGCGAAATTTCTAGAAGTTATAAAATCAAATCTTAGTAAAGAATTTCATAACGCCATCATCACTTTTAATTCGTGTTTGCACGTCGGCACTTCGTAAAACAAAGGCATAACAAGTCAATTGTATAAAAAATATAGCGTTTGGTACACGTTGGGCGCCAATATGTTTAGCGAAATATCTCGTTTTAAATTTAAAAGTAGGGGTAACTTCACCACCTTCTTTCCTTTTAATTCGTAACATAACAAGTCAATTGTATTCATATAGCGTTCGGTTGAGTCTTGTTTATAAATCAAATGTTAAGTGCAGTGGGGGAGGCTTTATTGTCCGCTCATAGCGTAGCATACGACATCCGGGGTGACGGGCTGGCAGTCGGGCCGGCCGGGTAATGCGCGCCGCGTGCCAAGTGACCGCTGTAGCGTTTGCATTAGCCTGTATCGTCGGAGCTGCGGTTATGTCCGCTGTTTCGATGTAACTGTTCTGTGCGCCGATTAGGGAGCTTCGTGGAAAATGTTTGGTTGGGTTTGTGTGGGTAGCTCTTTTTTCGAAATGTTTTTATTTTTTTAGTGTGGTTTTGGGGTTTGGTCTGTGGGAGAAAATAGGTTTTATTTTATTTTATTTCCATAGACAAGTTTCTTCAAAAAATATAGAAAATGTCTTCACGAGTTTACTAATTTTCACTTTCAAAATACTTAATTTTTGGTGGGCCTTTTATTAACCGACACAATGGTTGAAGGACATTTGGCGTTCATACAACTTTTGTACTCTACTGAACTTCAAAATCTATTAACTATGTCTGTAGTCTAGCAAATAATCCTGTGGCACTGCACAAAAGTCTCCCACTTCACCCCTCTGCGTCTATTTAACTACATCATGAAATTAACTTTTAAAATATTGTGATATTAATAGCTGTAATAAATAAACGCGCCGACTCTCCCCTTGCCAAGAGTGAGACCCTTAAAATCGTGAGATCTCCCAAATCCCAAACAACGTATAGAATAGTATGCAATCGCGCACTTGGCAGGCGTCTGGCCGCGTATTGCCGGCTATTGGCATGAGACTGGCAATTTAATATTATTTGTGTAGGCTCATGCCAAGGCTGTATGTTGCATGGGGCTTAATCGGGCGGCGCGGCTCGCGACCCGGAAAACTATCTCGGATACAGATGTTTTTCCGTGCCCCTTAGCTGGGCTCTGTGCTAGTTGGCGCTGTTTGATCGCCGTCGATACGCACAAACTGTTCGATTATCGGACTGTTCACTGCCAAATCGTAGATTGAAGTTTTCATAGCGGAAAATTGTTTCTTTTGTGAGGTAGGTTCGCTGCTACATATCGCGGGGTTAGTTTAGATTTTTCGCATACGTAGCTGCCGTGATTCAACTGGGTTTACTCGTTAACCAAATAGGTGTCGCGACGCGTGTACATTTTTATATAGAGCCTTTACCTATGTGACCTAGTGCAGGGTACAGTTTGGGAAGCCCTGGGGCAAAGAAATCGCAAATTCCCAAAGGCGTCGCAGTAAATTTAAGTTTGGGTAGCCCTGTTAGTCTAAAACACCGGTCCTAAACCACACATAGGTTTGGGTTCGATTCGCAGCTCATATTTTTTTTTGTTTACTAGTTGTAGCCGTTACTTAATTATTCGGTTAGGGTGTGGAAAAGGGGGTGCAGGGCGACAAGTAAAAAAATCAAATACATATTTTATTTGCGAATATCTCGGAAACTGTTAGCTGTAGGAGAAATAAAATAAAATTGGGATACCTCTCAAAGAGGGTGCATAAAAATACACTAACTGGTTTTCACGTCCGAGTTTGCCTTCTCTGCCTTTCCTCCTCTACCACAGTCTACTTTTCACCAAATTTCAGCTGTACATGTGTTCAGCGTGATAGGTGGTGATCCCATCGCCGCTCTGTGCTGTGGGATGTATGCGCGGTCTTTAGTCAGTTATTCTCCTTTTACGACACTCGAGGGAAGTGAGTTGGTAGTATCCTTTGAATAATGAGCCGCCACCGAACTGCCAGTGAGAAGTGGCTGATTGATCTGTTTTGTTGGATGAAAGTAGGTAGTCTCATTGAACTGTTCCGTCGCCAGGAGGGCGGTGGCGACGGCGAGTGGCGCTGGGAGGAGCCCGGCAGCCCCGAGGTGGCGCACACGCCGCGCGCTCTCGTGCCGCCCGCCTGCTTCCCGCCGCGGCACCCTCGCAACTTCGCCAGCTACAGGTAACTAGCGTAGTTATCTTATCTTATATATCTATTAATCTATTCGTCAGATCTTGTGCTCTTTCCCATCTTCATATGTCCATATAATCCAAAGGTTGTCTGGAAGAGATCGCTTAAGACCGCCTTTGCTCATACTAGTTTTAAGATTGTCATGTGTAACTGTTTCATGTGTGCAATGTGCAAATAAGTGTTTATCTATCTATCTTTAGTGGGGCCTGCAGAGGTCTCCCTCTCGCAGCAGCACGTCAACCCATTGGGATATTTTTTGCAAGACTTGCGTAGTTACTAGACTACTAGTAAATTCTTGTGGCGGTAATAGTGTACAGGAGTTCCTCAAGGATCTCATTTACGCCCTCTACTTTAACGTATTCTTGTTACTGAAAGTATAATAATTAATACATAAGACTTATATTTGATGTTAACCATAACCGATATGGTATTGCCTCTTGAAACATATAATATCTTCAATTAACTGTAATTCATACCTACAGTTACCTGTTAGGCTAATACAACCTAATATCTTTATCAAATCAGATCTCTTCTAGAGAGCTCACATTCGTATATCTTGTGTAATGTTTTTTAATGTGTTTATGTACAAAGGATTTATTAAGTCAGTGGGTTATGTATCCACCAGAATTATAACTTTACTTTCTTACAATAAAGTCTAAATCTAAAAAGAATTCCACATGCTGCGGCCGCTAAAGGGTTAATAATAGTTGTGGCATTTGAGGTATTCCGTGCCACTGGATCCTTATATTTTTTAGTGTAGCGTTTTCAAAACTTCTACTATATTGTTTCGCTGTCTAAACGGCAATAAAACCGCTAGATTTTTTCCTTTACACTAACAACAACACATGGGGAGATCGTACTTTAGTCTAGTTATTAGTAAAGTACTCTGTATCTCTCTGTATATAATATAATATATCATTCAATCAAGAGCGGAAAGTTCAGTCTATAATAAAAAAAACTCCTAAGTACTCTTAAAAGGGTAAGGTTCGTAACTGAAATACAGAACCTCAAACTGTACAATCTATATTATGCAAATAATATATACTAAGCGTAATCTGCTAATCCTAAGTATTTTAGCAGATTACGCTTCTACTGTTAATGTGCTTTTATATTCAAATGATTTTGCGTATAGTTTTGTCGTCTACAGACGATGCAAATATTAATGAAATATTTCATCAACTTTATTTGTTAGTTAGTTAAAATAGTATAACGTTTACAAACATCAGCACTCGATTCAATGACAGTTCACCGCTTAGCTCCCAGCTCGTTACTGTCTCATAAGTTTCTTGGTTTCACACTCCTATACCTTGGTTAAATGGCTCCCGAACCAGCGTAAGTGCGCCCCAATTTGCACACTCCGGGGTTTGCATACAATCTGTGTAATTCACGCGCGCCCCGCAAACTACGTGTCCCATAAGTCTTAAACTTCGTCGCTACGTTACGAGACCGTTCATAACATTATATCGATAGTTTTTCCATCTGAGAATATGGTATTTTGATATATTATTGTATAAGAGAATTCTTCGTGAAAAGACTGCCCTTTGCGAGTTTTTGTTGATTTGTTAAGCAAATGATAAACGTAGCGGTTTCCAATCTTGTATGTTAATTGTCTAGTGAGCAAATTATAATAATTAATAATTATTTAAAAGCACTTAAGTAAAATTTTAAACACTGAAAAAAGACAACCTCAGGCGGGAATCGAACCACGCACCTTCCGCATTCCGGGCGGCTGCCTTAACCACTTGGCTACCGAGGTCTGGCTTTCAACAGTCTAAAAAATCTATAAACGCAGCTTCATCTTAACCCAAAAGTTCAAATTTTGTAAAAATATTTCTTTCGGATCTCTGAGGTGAAAACTTCTAAGATTTTATGAAGCAATGTTGACTAAAACATAAGCATCAAGCACTGACAAATTTCGACGGTTGAAAGCCAGACCTCGGTAGTCAAGTGGTTAAGGCAGGCGCCCGGAATGCGGAAGGTGCGTGGTTTGATTCCCGCCTGAGGTTGTAGTCTTTTTTCAGTGTTTAAAATTTCACTTAAGTATAATTAAGCGTTAATAAAACGCTAAAATATAAAACATTAATTATTATTATTTACTAAGCTCTCGCCCACTATCACACCCAGACCCGAAATTGACCTGATCAGGAATTGATCCTGGGAACTCCTTAGATGGCGCGACGCCAGAACTGGCGTGCTAACCACTATCACGAAGGTCGTAAAGTCGTTACTTAATTAAAATATTTACCTCCTCAAGATAATATAGATTGCATTTTTAAACTGCTATCCCGCATTGGTGGATCATAGGCAGATATCCCTATGCTAGTTTCTTGAAAGCGCGATAAGCAGATACCACAACCCAGGAACTTTCTTTATTATGTCCTTTGATAAGTACTTCACTAAAAGTGCTTTTAAGTAGTTTTGCACCTAAGTCATATGAAAGGGCGTTAAGTAGCTTGCCGTGTACCGTCAATGGGCCAATTAGTATAAGTGGGATTTAGTGAATTTAGCGCCTGTGTCGTTGCAGTGAGAGCGCGCGCCCGGGCGGCTGGGCCGACGACTCCGGCCAGGGCATTACGGACATTGTCGCCTCCTTAGTAAGTACCAGTTTTCTTTAGCTAATTCGAACGGTGTAATTTAAACTAATTTCCGTAATGTGATATTCTCTGAAATTACCTATGTTCTTAATATTAGTTTTGTGTAACTAGACAGACGTTTTTAGTAATAATGCTCTGGTTCTTCAATAAGAATTTAACTCTAAACATAACAATAAATTAAAGAAGTATTATTAATTGGTACTTAAATTACTAAATAACATTGTTAAATCTAATAATAATACAAAAATAACTTTTGCATTCTTAATGAGTGAAGTTAGTTTTCCATTTGATACATGCCAACTGCCGATATTAATAATCAATCTTAATATCTGTGCAATTTATGTTTAATTTATAACTAGTGGGCGAAACGACAAATATAATTCTATATTTTGGCCGCAAGTTTAGTCTATTAAATTTAATTACTTTGTTAGCGTGTAAACAGTGTTACAAAAGATAGAAAAGACTTAAAGCTAATCGGATCTTTGTTCAATCAAAAGAGCAAGTACCAGCACGTCAACCTACCACAATGTCAAATATCTTTAATACATTTTGAACCTTAACGTTTGGGTATGAAGTATCAATACATAATGGAGTGACCGTTTTGGATAGGTCGATCTACTGGCGTGTACAGCCGCTGGAAATGTTAACCAGACGGATCTTAACATCTTTAGTCTACATGCGGCCACATGCGTAGTTTAGAGGGCTCAGGCGCAGAACGTCCACTTCGCAAAAAATGTCTACTGGTCGCAAAAGGTCCATTTCTCAGTATCTCTTTCTCAAAATGTCCACTTCGCGGTATGTTTCGTCTTTCTCAAAATGTCCACTTCGCGGTATGTCTCTTTCTCAAAATGTCCACTTCCAAGAATGTCTCTTTCTCAAAATGTCCATTTCTCAGAATGGCCATTTCGTAAAACGTCAATTTCGCAGAAAGTCTTTTTCTCAAAACGCCTACTTTTATCGAAACTAATGCATGTTATTAACTTATTTTTTATTAAATATGAAATACCACCACCATACAGATGATTTAGATATAACAACTAACAAGGAATCAACATCGTATACAAAAAAAAACTAAGTCAATCCCTTAAGTCATTAAATGTGTGTAACTACTGAATAAATTCGTTACTTTTTATTTATAAAGCGTTTGTTTTGTTTTGTTTCTGGCTTTTATTTCTCTGATAGCAAGCAGAGATAAAAGTGGGCGTTTTGAGACAGAGATTTTCTGCGAAATTGACGTTTTGCGAAATGGGCATTCTGAGAAATGGACATTTTGAGAAAGAGTCATTCTGCGAAGTGTACATTTTGAGAAAGAGACTTACTGCGAAGTGGACATTTTGAGAAAGAGACATACTGCGAAATGGACCTTTTGCGACCAGTAGACATTTTGCGAAGTGGACGTTTTGCGCCCGAGCCGTTTAGAGTTGTGACTAGTGCGTGTTTCAGAAGGCGCTGGCGATGCCGGCGGCGAGCGCGCGGCCTGCGCAGCTACAGGTGAGGCTCAGCCTCGACGCCATAGAGAACGCGGTGGGTATTAGCTAATTTTAATTTGGGATTTACTACGTAATAAATATTTAAACGGGGTTTAGCCCCTTATTTGTCAAAGGCAATATAGATGCCACCATATTTGAACTTTACTCTGACGTAATAGGATAGAAAACCAATTAAACTATTTGAGGGCATACCCGTCAAATGGTTGGCGTAAAACTACTTAGCAAAGTCATCCTACGTGTACTGTTTCATACCAGACGTTTTGACACGATTTGCCCTGGTTTTGGTCACGGATGAATCGGCCTGTTACTATGTAGTTTTGGGTTAAGCCCCGTTCATATATTAATATTCAAAGGAACGCGGAAGTTTAAAAGTTTACTACAAGTAGTTACTGTAACTTAACTAAAGTAAAATACAGTACCTAATTAAAATATTTTGTAGAAATACTGTAACTTTTTATTTAAGTATCTTTGACCGTTATTCACGCAAAAACTGCTTTGTATAAATAATCAAAGTTTTTTGAATTATATTTGATTGTTTTTAACGCAAGAAACATCAAATAATTCGATTTTTCTGCTATAGGAAAGTTTACATTATTATTGACTTTTTTTAATCTATAGTAGGTAACTATTGAGTGCATGTATTCCATTTCAGTATAGTATTATGTAATCCAATCAGGTGGAGTCGCCGTGGCCGCTGGAGCAAGCCAGCTCTGCTATCGGACGAGAGGAGCGGCTCCTGCCACGGCGCGCATCTTTCTGTAAGTAAACTGATAAGTTTTAAGTAGTCAACTTTATTAATATTGTTATATCATTTTAACGCAAATTTTGTTAATTGTATTATTAGTATTGTTATAAAAATTAGTTCGTTTTTCCATGAGCATGTTTTGAACTTCACTCTTCTGAAATGAAGGCTCTTCAAAATACTCGTAAGCTACCGTTGCGCCCATCCAGCCCGCCGAAATTAATCGTCTTTCGCTATAACGAGTCAACTCTAACTTTCAACAATATTTACTTTTTACTTTCATAGCCAAATTAGCCTTATCGAAGGTGCAGGTTCGGATCCTGCTCGTGGAATTTTTTTTAACAATTTCCCAATTGGTATTAGGTTAATTTTATATCTTAGTTTTACTATTTTATATAGTCATTAACGAATCTAATGTCTGATATGCGCAAAAAGTATACATTCGAGATATATCGTATCTTAATTCCCCTATAGGTGGCGCGCTCGGATCTGAGGGCAGCGCCACACGCGGGGGCGTGGCGCGCTGGAGCGGCTCGCTGCCCGCGCGCTGCGCCGACCCCAGCCCGCCGGGGGGGTTCTCCCCCAAGGTGTTCCTGGGCGGCCTGCCCTGGGACATCACGGAGCACGCGCTCATGCACACGCTGAGGCACTTCCAGCCGGTTCGGTTAGTATTTAGCTAGATTAGAATATGTGCAATTCGACTTTCAGCTATCCTTGAAATTGAACCCTACAGCTTGTTTTAACTATACCTTGTATTGGTAAAAGTGCTCGGTACAGCTCTAGTTATCAAAGGAATACTCTGTAGCTATGATTTTATAATCATAAAATAAATTAATTTACTTCAAACTCTTATAATGATTTTCTGGTCATCTTAAACATAAATTATTTATATTCAGGCTTTTCGAACAGTATTTACAGAAATCAATTTCTGATAAACTTTGTAATAATGTATATTTTGGCTTTATTCATCATCAGCCTATAAACGTCCCACTGCTGGGCACGGACCTCCCACGTGGACAATAGCACGTGGGGATATTGGGCCATAACCCACCACGCTGAAACAATGATATATTAATATGATTTTTTAAGATTTATAATTGTAACTTCCTTTATTAAATTACTCTAGTTAGACGAAGACACCTTTACCTAGAACTTAGCGGGTATTTATAAAACCAACCTAACGATATGATTGTACGCAGGGTGGAGTGGCCCGGGCGCGAGTGCGGGCCCGCGGGCGGGGCGGGGGCGGGGCCCGCGGGGGGCGCGGGGGCGGGGGGCGCGGGGGGCTCGCCGCGCGGCTTCGCGTACGTGACGCTGGAGAGCGAGCGGCGCGTGCGCGCGCTGCTGGCGGCGTCGCGCCGCGACGGCAACGACTGGTATTACCGCGTCGCGTCGCGGAAGATGCGCAGCAAGGATGTAGGCATTTATCACGATATTACATTTTCATTAGCTGAGGTTGCAAGCTTGATTACTGTACCCTTTACAAATTATTCATTTATTTAATTTGTACGGTTAGTGCCTATTACTCTTTTAAACATTTAAGTTGAAGTTCCTAGCGGTTGTTTAGATATCAGTCCTAGTTGCTTATCTGTATCACTAATACAGTGCTAATTTAAAATGTTTGAATTTTCCCTCTATCTGACCCAACCAAATCGATACTTTTGAAAATTTTTTGAATTGAATTTATTTTTTAATTCTTTATAATTAGGATGCTTACACCATTTTTAAGTATTAACTTAGTTGTACAGTAAAATAATAAAATTATTTTATTACTTTTTATCGATATTCTAGTAACTGTGTCCCATTGCAGATATTAGGTTATTTAAAAAGGTATTTATATGGAAGGGCTATTCGCTGAGGTTGTGACGTTGGTGGTGCGGCAGGTGCAGGTGATCCCGTGGGCGGTGGCGGAGTCCAACTGGGTGCGCGGCGGCTCGGCGCGGCTGGAACCGGCGCGGACGGTGTTCGTGGGCGCGCTGCACGGCATGCTCAGTGCGCACGCGCTGGCGCTCATCATGAACGATCTGTTCCAAGGGGTGGTGTACGCAGGTGAGTTTACATCATACATACTTAATTAGATAAGATAGATACGATAAGATAATCATTTATTTGCCAAAATTACATAAACATGCATTGCAAAATTACGATTTTGTTACTGAGATAGACAAATAAGTCTCAAGAGTTTCTTGCCAGCTAAACAGAATTTAAGAACTTTATTACTCATGAACTTTTTAACAACATGTCAAGTACATTAAATACCTACTTAGTTGGAGGCTCGCCCAAAATTCTAACAATTAAGTTTTGCCGTCAATATAATTATTGTATTCATAGTAAAATAATAAGTAACTGAGGAAGTTGGCAGGAGATAGTAGTGCACCCTACTCTGGATTTCGGAAAACTTTTTTCAAATATGCAACTTGTTCATTTGTAACAATCTAAAATCTGCACTGTCAAAAACTTCACCGCTATCACCGATCGCTCCGATATCTCTGAAGTCTTGATTACAACATTATTACAGGTTCTATTCTAATATTAATATGTAAAAAACTACAAAAAGAAATTGGTCCTTTTAAGACTCCTTCGCCAGCCTAACTATTGACTACACTACAGGTATCGACACCGACAAGAACAAGTACCCGATCGGCTCCGGGCGCGTCACGTTCAACAACGTGCGCTCATACGTGCGGGCCATATCCGCGGGCTACGTGGAGATACTCACCGACAAGTTCACTAAGAAGGTACGCCGATTTGGACCTTACAGCAATAGCTTTAAGTAACTTTGCCATTACACAAACAAGTTTTAAGTTGAGTTCGGTCCCCTATGCATGTTGTCTAAAAATAATTTTGTTTAACTTCTTGGATGATGATTGACGAATGACCTTAAGAATATTTCACTATTTCATTATATTGTCTCTGTTACTGAAGAAAAATTATGAGTTTTTTCCTTACTTAAGGCTAGGTGTTAGTGAAAAATTAAAATAACACGTTTTTAGAATTATTTTTTGAAGTAGTAAACAGTAAAATTAAATTCTGCGAAAATTATTTTTTTTTTAATTTTTTTGCACTTTATCCAATTTTTTGTCGCAGGTACAAGTGGACCCGTACCTGGAGGATTCGATGTGCTCGGTGTGCAACTTGCAGCAGGGCCCCTACTTCTGCCGAGAACCGATGTGCTTCAGGTTAGTTGTTAATACACAGGGGCAATTTTTATAGTGTATTGTTGTTGACTCTGTCGTAAATATTTATTCAATAAATATCACAATTCCAATCACTGAAATATTTTTTTAAAAATATTGCATAATTCTAGTACATTAGAATTTTGGCCGAATTTACTACTCACAATTATTGTGAGTAGTAAAACTCGGCCACACGCCCAGCAACATTGCCCGAAAACCGTCTAAATTTTAAAAGGGGAAATTCGGGCAAGGTTCCGTATTTTTGTGGCCGATTTGCCGCCGAAGCCATTTAAAAAGCAGGCAAATTATTCAAAAAGAACATTCTTTATTTTCACGTCAAATATTTTATTATAACTTTTTTACCCCATATTTACTTTTGGAGGGGCCCAAAATTAACCCTGAAACTTTGAAACTTTTGCGGTTCATTGTACACACGGCGTCAGATCAACCTACCCTAAACTGTCAAATTTCTCCAATGAATATTGATCCTTAGAACCGAACAATAAAGTTCAAAATTGATTGTAGAAATTTGACAGTTTTGGGTAGGTTGATCTGACTCCGTGTGTACATAAATATTAGAACTGACGTTTTGACCATGTAGCACCGGTCGTGGCGGACTCCTGAGTCTGCCCGTGTAGCAGTAGTCCCCGTCTGAATGTTTGTTTGCATGTTGTTTAGATACTTCTGCCGCTCGTGCTGGATGTGGCAGCACTCCAGCGAGGAGCACAAGCCGCTGATGCGCAACTCCAAAGCCGCGCACGCCGCGCCCGCGCGCCCCGCCGAACCGCTCTACAGCGGCCAGAACGGCTCCTACCACCTGCCCAGCGAGGGTATGTACAATTTGTCATTGTTTTGTGTGGAACTATATACAAATGAACAGGGGAATAATCTAAGCTTTCTGTATTAAAATTGTATTTTGAGTTTTACCTATTTATTTTATTTAACACTTGTAGTTTTTTATTACTTGTCACGAGAAAGAAAGTTTGGTACTTGGCATAGGATGCCATTAGCGCAGTGTAAACTTCATTGTTCTATATACCCTTTGGGAACTCTATTTAATGTATTTCATATTTTGTACTTTATTCCCCTGAACATGAGGTTGAAAACCAAACTGCCGTACTCAGACGTCAATGAAGTATTAATGACAATTCAATGTTTTTCCTTCTCTATTTAGCACTATACACGAGAAAGTGACAGCAAAAGACTTCGTCATTAAAACTGAATTGACGTCTCTGAGTACGGCTGTAAGTTTAATCAGTTCTCTGTTACAATATTTTAATTAGCTTTTACCTTTTGCTTATTCTTTCTCATACCAAAACTCTTCAAAATTGTTAGATATAGAGGCTCAGGCGCAGAACGTCCACTTCGCAAAATGTCTACTGGTCGCAAAAGGTCCATTTCGCAGAATATCTCTTTTGCAAAACGTCCCTTTCGCAGAATGTCCACTTCGTAAAATCTCCCTTTCGCATATTGACCCTTTTTATTTTAATCATAATTCATTTAGCAATTAACTTAATACATCTTGTTTGACGTGTATTATTATTTGTATGGATTTGGATAAGCATATATAATAAAAAATTTGTACAAATCACATTTATTTATTTATATAATCGCTTGATTAATGCATCTGTATAATTGAAAAGAAATTATACCACAATATATATACATACAAATAATAATACACGTCAAACATGATGTATTAAGCAAATTGCTAAATGAATTATGATTAAAATAAAAAGGGACAATATGCGAAAGGGACATTTTGCGAAGTGGACATTCTGCGAAAGGGACGTTTTGCGAAAGAGACATTCTGCGAAATGGACATTTTGAGAAAGAGACATTCTGCGAAATGGACCTTTTGCGACCAGTAGACATTTTGCGAAGTGGACGTTCTGCGCCTGAGCCGATATAGAATAGGATATCTTTGATTGATTGTTTCAATTCAAATTGTATCGTCAGGTACCCCGTCCCCGCCTACAAGCGGCACGAGCGGCGCGAGCGCGTCCAGCTCGCTGGAGGCGGGGGGCAGCGGCGCCGCCGGCGGAGGCGGGGGGGACGCCTGCTCGTGGGCGCCGCACTAGCGACCGCGGTCGCCGCGTGGTCGAGCCGCTATTAAGTTGGGCGCTTCACCATACGCTTTACTTTAAGGTTGATTCCGCTGACACCTATGCTTTGTTTTAGTATTCGAATTTCGAATGTTGTGCGATTGGTATTTGAATATCTTAGGCTCGTATTCTATAACTAAATTCACACAAATCTCTGCTTGAGTACAGTTAGAAAGGGATGGTGCTATTCGTTGCTTATATCGCCGTCCCTTTCCAACTGTATTCAAGCATGGATTTGGTTTTAGAATACGAGCCTAAGTTACTTACCAATACTACTACCGCGTTTTGTGGTACAGACTTCAGTAGATCAACCGATGGCAAAATGTCAATAAATTTTGATCTTTATGCTATGGGAATAAGAATCAAAATCGATTGGAGAAATTTGAGTCTTGGATAGTTTGATCGGCTGGCGTGTACCTGTAATTAGGAAATGTTGCGTTGCGACTGTACAAGTATAGATTTGTGATATAGTTTTTAGCTTTGAAATCTGGCTGTAAAGTCGTTGTTTGTAGTATTTCAAAAGCTTGTAAATTTGTCAATAATCTATACTAGTGCAGCGATTCAGTTTGAATACTATAACACTGCGTAATAATCGATATTCTGTTAAGTTTTGTTTGTGGTATAATTTATAATTTCATAACTAATTTCAAAGTTTAAAGTTGGACAATAGTTAGTGTGTAGTTAATTACTTGTTAAAAACTACGCTGCGTTGTTGTTTACACTCGTTAAGATTGAACTGGGTAAATTCGTTTATTTCTCTACTGTATATACGATAAAGGCAACAGTTTTCACTGACAATATTATTTATCTAAGACTTGTTATATAAAATGTCTAATGCGAATCTGACAAATATCGATAATAGGTGTCTGCATAGATACGTTCTGTCGTAGAATAGCTTTGTTTCAAATTGGTGACTTATTCGACACTTTGCTAAATTCTCTATTTTTATTTAAAAGTAATAATCATTTTGCCTTATAAAATATTTCTTATGTGAATCTCGCCAATTTGAAAGGCTTTATTAGACTTTGTCCAACACGGCGATAGAACGTTTCTTCCAATTTGTTTTAGATTTTATTTTTGTTTTCGATATCATTACTTTGTATACTATTTTAGGCCTACTATTCAGTAAACCGTGCCAATTTGTAATTATTATTACAAACTTTTGTTACTTTCATTTATATAAACCACTTGGATGATACTTATTTTCGCTACATTGTGTAGCTTATATTTAAATATATGCATATTGCAAATTTATCATTTTTATAAAAATATTACCTTACGCCTTCCGCGTAGTTGTTCGATAATTTTACGTGCCTCATAGTTAGTGATTTTAATCGATTTTTACAGTGCCTCTTAGTATAGCCCATTGTAGGCTGTCCATAGCGATCATTTTAAAGTTTTAAAGGGCTTTTAAGATATATTTATCACGTGATTTTATAGATCTTTTAGGATTTCATAAAGATGAAAGTGTTGATTTTAATCAGAATGCTTGTTTGATTTTAAAGTATGTTGTAAAATGTTATTGGAAAAATAAAAATCCTGTCAAATTAAACGTGGTTATTATTATATCTACTACCTACAAGTTTTGGTCTACCTCCTGAAACGTATATGAGTACCTATATCTAGTAGCGTTGCGAAACTATCGATAGTATACTATTTTCCTACCGCCGCGCCGCGCCGCCACCGCGCCGCCTTTACATGATGCGGGCACGCACGCGGGCGGCGGCGGCGCGGCGCGGGCTCTACGCGTCGCGTATCCAGTGTAGAGGTGCGGCGCCGGCGGGGCGGTGGCGGCATCGTGTACAGGATCGCTTATATATAAAAATCTTAATACAATCTACTATCGAATGGTGTCCATGTCTACAGCTTCCTCATTCGACAGAGAAAATCGAAGCATTCCTTATTTTACGTCGTGCTTCCCGGCAGTACCACTTTTGATTTAACTGGTATTTGTTACTCATAAAAATCTATGAAATGTCTATAAAATTCTAGTCCAATTAAAAAAAATCTGTCTCAGGATTCGCCGTATTTTGTTATTGAAAGTGGTTGCGCTGCGAAGTATCCTTCCAGCGAAACCACGATATATGTATTACTATGCATAGTATAATTAAACATGGTATCAAAAAATTCTTAACAATTCTATATTGAATAAGGATGTGTTCCTTCCTAGCACGGCCCCCCGAACTAGGCACGTAAAACTAATGCTAATGCTTCAGATGCTCAATGTACCTCTAGAATTTATCAACAGAATTCAATGTACCTCAACCGTTTTGACAGAAATTACAATAAAATGCCTGATCTTCCCAGCTGGGCCCTCGGCTGTATAACACTCGAAATACATAAAAAATATACTGATCTAATGTACTTCCAATGTACCTCCCGATTTATGTATTAAATTCCAGAAATTCTAATTAGAACAGAAGATATTCATGTGTTCCTTCCTAGCACGGCCCCCCGAGCTAGGCACGTATAACTAATGCTAATGCTTCAGATGCTCAATGTACCTCTAGAATTTATCAACAGAATTCAATGTACCTCAACCGTTTTAACAGAAATTACGATAAAATGCCTGATCTTCCCAGCTGGGCCCTCGGCTGTATAACGCTCGAAATACATTAAAAATATACTGATCTAATGTACCTCCAATGTACCTCCCGATTTATTAATTAAATTCCAAAAATTCTAATTAGAACAGAAGATATTCAGCTTTAAAGTTTTGTCATCCTAGCGGGGCCCTCTGTAACCAAAGTGAATACGAATAAAAAAAGTATACCATTTTTATGCTTTTCCAATGTATCTGTTAGTTCTTCGCAATTTACCAAATTTAGATACAAAATTATGATACTTGGTAAGGTAAGGTCAACAAAACAAATTAGTAGGTATGCTAACTAAATTAAAACTGCTTTTTGGTAGGAAAAGTAACAAATAAACTATTCACAGCTACCCTCATTGCAGCAAATACTACCTGTTGCTGACCTTATCTTACCAAGCGTGTACTGTTATTTACCAATATCATAATTTTGTATCTAAATTAGGTAAATTGCGAAGAACTAAGAGGTACATTGGAAAAACATAAAAATGGTATACTTTTTTTATTCGTATTCATTTTGGTTACAGAGGGCCCAGCTAGGATGACAAAACTTTAAAGCTGAATATCTTCTGTTCTAATTAGAATTTCTGGAATTTAATACATAAATCGGGAGGTACATTGGAGGTACATTAGATCAGTATATTTTTAATGTATTTCGAGCGTTATACAGCCGAGGGCCTAGCTGGGAAGATCAGGCATTTTATCGTAATTTCTGTCAAAACGGTTGAGGTACATTGAATTCTGTTGATAAATTCTAGAGGTACATTGAGCATCTGAAGCATTAGCATTAGTTTTACGTGCCTAGCTCGGGGGGCCGTGCTAGGAAGGAACACATAAGATATTCAGCTTTAAAGTTTTGTCATCCTAGCGGGGCCCTCTGTAACCAAAGTGAATACGAATAAAAAAGTATACCATTATTATGTTTTTCCAATGTACCTGTTAGTTCTTCGCAATTTACCAAATTTAGATACAAAATTATGATACTTGGTAAGGTAAGGTCAACAAAACATATTAGTAGGTATGCTAACTAAACTAAAACTGCTTTTTGGTAGGAAAACTAACAAATAAACTATTCACAGCTACCCTCACTGCAGCAAATATTACCTGTTGCTGACCTTATCTTACCAAGCGTGTACTGTTATTTACTAATATCATAATTTGGTATCTAAATTTGGTAAATTGCGAAGAACTAAGAGGTACATTGGAAAAACATAAAAATGGTATACTTTTTTTATTCGTATTCACTTTGGTTACAGAGGGCCCCGCTAGGATGACAAAACTTTAAAGCTGAATATCTTCTGTTCTAATTAGAATTTCTGGAATTTAATACATAAATCGGGAGATACATTGGAGGTACATTAGAACAGTATATTTTTTATGTATTTCGAGCGTTATACAGCTGAGGGCCCAGCTGGGAAGATCAGGCATTTTATCGTAATTTCTGTCAAAACGGTTGAGGTACATTGAATTCTGTTAATAAATTCTAGAGGTATACATTGAGCATCTGAAGCATTAGCTTTAGTTTTACGTGCCTAGCTCGGGGGGCCGTGCTAGGAAGGAACACATTGAATAAGGACCCCCAAATCCTCACTAGAATTTAAATATACTGACAAAGCGGTGCCTCAAATTTTCTCTTCGAAATAGTTGCTAAACGCCTAAAGTAAAGTTCTTAGCAACGTTAGCATTACATATCTTTCAGAGGTAAAATTTATTAGCACACAAATAATATACTTGTTGTTATATTATTATTGTAGGATATTAATAGTATAGTTATCTTACATTTTCCTGTAACGACTAAATATCGTAATGTCTGTGTTTATGTCTAACAATTAAACGTCGTCTTACCCACTTAAGGAACTTTTCATTAGTTTCTTAACTACCCACATTATAATGAAACCATTTTAAGATAAGAATTGCTTATTTCAACATCAACATTTTACGGGTGTAAGTCTTAGATTAAAACAAAAAGGGAAGATACGGCATGCTCCTACTTGTAGTCATTCAAAATATAGTCCTACTCAACTACTTAAGCAAACACTCACACACGCACACCTATAAAGTGTAAATCGAGCGATCGAGACAAAGCGGTAAGTTTTAACGTCAGAGCGAGGGAGTCGGCGAGTAGCGCGTTGACGTTTCGGTCGCTTCGCAACAGACGAGTACGTACGACCGATTCCGACGCCACTGCGGAGTAGCTTCTTTCTCTTTTTCACACAGTAGAATATACGCAATAGTGCGATGTAGCCTGTTCGCTCGGCAAATTGTGACTGAAGTGAAATTGTGAATTTTCCATGAATAAATAAAAAAAAATATAGAATTGTTATAGCATATATTTGATTATACTATGCATAGTAACACATATCGTGTTGGCTTCGCTGGAAGGATACTCCGCAGCGCAACCACTTTCAATAAAAAAATACGGCGAAACCTGAGACATAGATTTTTTTGAGTAACAAAAACTAGTTAAATCGAAAGTGGTTCCGCCGGGAAGCATGATGTCTTATTTTAGTGCATATTTTGTGCAATCAAACTTTTCAGTCTTAATTTTTGTGCCACCACAACTTATCGTTACTGTAAGCCCCTTCGTACATAAGGCTACGTAAATCTTCGATACTCTACGATTTTAGTCTCCAAGCGACTACCGCCATACAAATTGGAGTCGCGGGACAAATGTCGGAGACGCGAGCGCAGAACGTCCACTTCGCAAAATGTGTACTGGTCGCAAAAGGACCATTTCGCAGTATGTCTCTTTCTCAAAATGTCCACTTCGCAGTACGTATCTTTCTCAAAATGTCCACTTCGCAGAATGACTCTTTCTCAAAATGTCCATTTCTCAGAATGGCCATTTCGCAAAACGTCAATTTCGCAGAAAGTCTTTTACTCAAAACGCCCACTTTTATCTTTGCTTGCTAGCAGAGAAATAAAAGCCACAAACAAAAATAAAACGAATGCATGTTATTGACGTAAGGTTAAATATGAAGTACTACAACCAAACAGATGATTTAGATATAACAACTAACAAGGAATCAACATCGTAAACAAAAATAAATTTAGTCAATCCCTTAAGTCAAACCCATTATTTTTTATTTATAAAGCTTTCGTTTTATTTTTGTTTCTGGCTTTTATTTCTATGCTAGCAAGCAGAGATAAAAGTGGGCGTTTTGAGAAAAAGACTTTCTGCGAAATGGCCATTCTGAGAAATGGACATTTTGAGAAAGAGACATTCTGCGAAGTGGACATTTTGAGAAAGAGACGTACTGAGAAAGAGACGTACTGAGAAGTGGACATTTTGAGAAAGTGACATGCTGCGAAATGGACCTTTTGCGACCAGTAGACATTTTGCGAAGTGGACGTTCTGCGCCTGAGCCAACGCTCGAAATACATTAAAAAAATATACTGATCTAATGTACCTCCCGATTTATGTATTAAATTCCAGATATCCTAATTAGAACGGAAGATATTCAGTTTTAGAAGAAAAACAATAATTTCTAAATTGACCCGACCGGGGATCGAACCCGGGACCTCAGAGATGGCGACACCATGAAAACCGGTGCACAAACCACTCGACCAAGGAGGTCGTCTAACTAATAAAATAACACCCTATAGATATTATCGATACTATCGTTAGCTCAAAACGTGTCGATACTATTAAAATCGATTTTAAAGCGATTCATCGTTGGGTCAGGACACATCTGTATTTGTCTACTCCATAACTTTTTATTCATAATGTGTCGTTAAACCGAAATTTCAAAGTTGTGTCTATAATAGTTTTTAAGCCAGTGAACCAGGCTATCTAACAGTGCAATCAGTTTAATTTCACCCAGAAACGCCCGAGATACAAGTAAAAACATTTTAAATTATTTTATTCGACCGTTGTGAACCTGCAACAGCCGGCTTGCTGCCTACCCATGAGTCACCGTCCGTTAACCGCTGCGCCGCCGTCCGCTGCGACTGCACCGCTCGCACCTGCACCACGAGATGCGGCGGCGACGGGCGAAGAGTGCCTTACAATTAGTGATGCCGATCGATAGTTCACTATTTAATTGATTGGCTATCGATAGTCTATCGATAGTTCGGCAATAGTGGAAATATCGATAGGACTATCGATAGAATCGATACTATCGTTAGTATCGATAGCACAAAATGTGGTAATAGTATTGATGACTTGCAATAGTATCGATAGTATCGATAGTATTACGCCTTGATAGTCACTACGCAATCGATACTATCGATACTATTTTCATCCATGATGAACGTACTATCGATAGTATCGATACTATCGAGTTTTGAACTATCAATAGTTATGTATTTTGCAATACTATTGCATGTAATTACATTTGGTATAATGGTATATAATTTATATTTATCAGTTTGAACACGAAAATCACACGTAATTCTTTGAGACACAAACAGAATTTGTTTACCTACCTACCTTTAGAAACCTTACAATACTATCAAAAATTTACAACTATCGATTGTATCGATAGTAAACTCGTCACCGATGGCAATAGTATCGATACTATCGATACTATTGCAAGTTATCAATAGTATTATCACATTTTGTGCTATCGATAGTATCGATACTATCGATAGTCCTATCGATATTCTACTTGATTTTCGAGGTCAACTATCGATAGTGGAACTATCGATAGTTCGGCATCTCTACTTACAATGACGACGATGACGTCGCGCCGGGCTAGCTGCGCCGGGTGCCGCGCTGTTATTACGGAAGATAGCGCATTCATGAGGTGCGCTAAATGTAAGCAGCTGTTTGATCTTTTATGCGCAAATTTTACTATTGATACTTATGCCATGTTTACATCAGAAATTAAGAAGTCGTGGATATGTGTTGATTGCCGAAGCAAAATACCTAAAGGTGACAACTCGCGTACGCCGGTTCGTCAGCAACTGCTTCACGACATGAGTATAGCCAGTGATTGTCCGGATGTATCGATGCACAGTTCTGAGAATGTCACTGTACGTACCGGAATACGCTATGTGCATCCAACCAGGGTGACATAAGTCCATCCCATTCGGAACGTGCCATTATGCATGAACTAAAAGAAATGCAGGACGAATTCGAAACGCGCCTTTCTATGAAGTGTAATTTACTAACGGAGCAATTTAAGAACTTCAAAATGGAAATATTTGAGAAAGTTAGTAGTTTAAGTAGCAAAATAGATGAAATGGAAAAAAAAATTGATGCTTTGGCTCTTACAAATTCTCAATTTAGACGAAGCGACGAGGTCTCTGTGAGTCCAGCCGTAGTAGATAACTCTGTAATCCTCGACTCTTTGCAACAAAAGCGAGTAAAAACTCAAAAAACTCAACAGGGCCCACAGAAAAAAGAGAAAGTTGTTTATAAGAACACAAAGCCTTCTGTTGCTCCGGTCCCTTCTTCAAGTCCTTCAAGTCATACACTTGTGAAGCCATCGGGTTTGAGCAAAAGAGTTGATGAGGGTGATAACCATCCGGACGCTGTAACGTTATAAACGTATAGCTATTAAATCCTTATATAAAATTTTAATTTATAAATAAACAAACGTAGATTAGCTTATCCTAATTAACTTAATTCTAAATATTACTTTAAACCAAATTACTTAACTAATAACTACAAACGAAATAAAGCCTTAATAGTTTTGATAACTGCAAAACAATCGTATTTTGTTTTATTTGGTTTTATCATTGCACGCACGGTACCTTAGCATGCCTCTCGTATATTTTTTATTTGATGAAAGTAGGTAGATTCATTTACTTGCGCGGTGGCAGTTGGCGTCGTCTCAATATGTTCGAGAGACAGCCATACTAAACAGACGTTGCTTTTGTAAATTTGTGCAATTTCATACGTTTTTTATAAATATTTAATAGGTCACGTATTTGACCAAAGTTATTATTTTTATAAAGTATCCAGCCTTATCGTCATTCTACGATAATTGTGCTACTTAATCCCCGTTAGGGTAAGTGTTGAACAGTTTTTAAGATTAGAGTGGTTATTAGCTAATAAGTATTTAGATGTGTGTTAATCCTTTGTTTTAGCCTTAGCTCGCTTATGCAGTGCGTGTAGATAGCATTACTAAGCGTGCGAAGGTTTGTTTATAATTTCAAATCAAAGGTTTTTTGAACTTTTAAATTTCCTACTTGGAAATAACATAAATACCCCAAATCGCTAAAATAAGGTTTTTATAAATTATAAAGACTATTTTAGAATTTTTTTTTGAAATTCGTTCATAAACAAAAAAGTGCAAAAAGACTCAGAAAAATTTTAAAAATAAACTTCAAAATTTAAAATCTTCCAAAACTTAAATTTAATATTAATTAGACCCAAAAACACCCAAAAATAAACATTTCGCAAAAAACTTTATATGTCCAAAAAAAAATCGACTTTAAAAAGTCTAACCTAACCCTAACCTAACTCAGAATGGCAACCGCTGATCGCCGCCAATCCCGTGACGGTCCCCCAGAACGCAGTGCGACGCCCATCCTGATCACCCCGAGGCAGGAGAAAGTGCGAGATGTGCCGAGTTTCATGGAGGTGGTCGGCCATCTCTGCTTCCAAATCAGGAGGGCGGTGACCGCCGGGAAGTCGGTGATAAAAGCCCACAAGGAGCTCATTGTGGATGCGGCCAATGAAATCGAAAACTGCCTTGAGCTTCTTCCTACATTGTGCCTTCCCACGGAGCAACATAGTGACAGCGTCCGTGAATTAAGCGACAAATTGGACAACGGCATGGACGCGGTCCTCAGCGTACAAAATGAGATGGCAGCGGAGGTCCGACGTGAGGTCTCTCAGAAGGTCGATGAGCTTCTGAGACAGGGGGAGAGACTCGAGGACCTCGTGCGCCTCTCCGGTAATATGCTGACGGCCGCCCTAAAGGACCAGCAACAACAACCGCTGGCCCATAGTTCCATGTCCGAAGTCCAAACAACACCAGTCGCACCAACCCCTACCTACGCTAGCATTACGGCTAAGAAATTGCCCCCAACTCCCCAAACCCACCCAGCTATCATAGTGAGCCCTTTTGACTGCACCATTAAGCCTCCGGAGGTGATGTCCATGTGGAAGAAGGAGATATCCTTCCGGAGGAACAAGTATGCACCTGTAAAAATTTTGCCGATTACCAACTCCAAATTAAGGGTCGAATTCGAAAGCCGAGAGCAATGCGATGAGACCATTGCCCGTCACCACCAGAGCCCTAACTTCGCCGCCGAACTGGCGAAGCAGCGACCACCACTCCTAATCCTAAAGGGGATCTCGAAAGACATCCCCCGGGAGGAATTAGTGGAGGTCGCTGTGACCCAAAATGACGTGGCTGTTTCTCGCATTTGCTTTCTGACTTCGAATAGAAACCCGGCGCTGTACAACGCGGTTATAGAGGTTACTCCCGAGATGCGTAAGACCATCCTCGCTCTCGGGAGGCTCAACGTGGACCATAGCAGGGTCCACGTTGAGGACTTTAGCCGTTTTGTACAGTGCCATATTATGTGCCTGCGATATGGACACACTAAAGCCAAATGCAAGGCCGAGAAGAAGCCTTGTGCCCACTGCGCCAGTCCAGGGCACCAGATTACTGAGTGCCCAAACAAACAGGAAAAACCGAAGTGCTATAACTGCACAGCGCACAACCATCGAATGGGCACAAAGGTGGACGCTGGCCATAATGCAACAAACGGTAAAGAGTGTCCTAGAATTAAATCCATGGTGCTGCGCTTGCAGACTATGGGAACTAAATAAAATAATAATCAAAAATTCTTAAATTCTTAAATATTTACTAAATTCGGAAAACCAAAATAATATTACGTAAACTAAATTAAAACCCTAAATATCTAAAAATAAAATCTTAAACTAAACTAACTAAAGCACTTTTATTTAAATAATAATTAACTATAAAATTTTACCTAGTCTAAAAACATAAATTTGACCTAAAACTTATCAAATTACTCCTTAACAAATTGGCAAAAAATTACTTAAGCTTATTGCTGTAGCAATAAACTAAAACTTATTATTGAATTTAAATACTACTAATACTACTTTTAAGCTTTAATTAACGTCAAAATTTAAATCATTTCTAAATACCTTTCATTAAAATAAATAAATTAAATAAAAATTGAAATCCTACATAAAGTTAGCCTATAAACAATTACCTTTCATTAAAATAAATAAACTAAAATAAAAAATTGAAATCTTACTTAAATTAAGTCTAAAAACAAAACTAAAAAACTTTATAAAACCAAAAATAATCACTTCCATAAAATCCTAAAATTCCTTCCTTATCCTTATTCTTACCTTCTTCTTTCCCCTTTTACCTCTAAAAATCTTTCCTTCCTGACTACTTGTGACCTGCAATTAACTAGAAGTGGACCTTAAGTCCACTTAAATCAAAAACTAGGACTGCTATGTCCCTACAAAAATTTGGCAGTAATAATTCAAAATTTCCGCTTCCCTTAACTTTCCCTAATACATCCCCAATATCCCCAACCAAACCCTCATCCAAATAGATCCTCAAAACCCCTTGCCCCTAACTCACTCTATTTCCTTTAATAGCCTACGCTTATCCCATGCGAGGAAATACCCAATCTAACTATGCACCTCAATAAAAGGAAACATTTGCCCTAAATAACACTTAGAATCAAACCAACCAATAAAAATAAAACAAAAATAAAAAAATCAAAGGTTTAAACATGTAACGGTGATTTTCAAAAGTGTTATAACATGAAACCGTTAATGGGTGACCGTCATTGTATAATGTTAATTTTTAGTTGTGCAACTCGTTTGCTAATTTCTATTTGTTTCCTTGTCTGTCAGGACGACTTCTAGAGGTTGTAATTATTTAATTTCTGTTGAGACCGGTATTAATACGGTCGATCTCTTATTTAGTTCAACTTCAAATTACGGAGAGGAATTAAATGTTTTACATGTAACCTCGACCGGGACTCGAACCCGCACATATGTAATTAGCTTTTAATTTATTTTAATTATTATTGAGACCGGTACTACTACGGTCGATCTCATATTTAGTTTGATTTTAAATTACTGGATGGAAACCAAATGTTTTAAAAGTACCCTCGACCGGGTTCGAACCCGCACTTAAATAATTTAATTTTAATTTGTTTTCTTTGGAACATGATTAAGTTGTTAGCGCTTCTCGCAATGCTTTTTAACTAGGTTTTAGATTTAATAGTTATGTGCACTCCGCTCTGATTGTGATCGCTTCCCACCTCACACTACAGTCTCTTCTTATCTGACTTTTTCGGATTGGCTTGGGGTGAGGTGGCTATCGCAATCGGCGGCTGCTGGACAAACCGGCTCACGCTGCGTTGTGTTCCAGGGTTCCACGCTCGGATTTCTACGCCTGGATTTCTACGCCTGGATTTCAACGCTTGGATTGGAGTCCTACATTCCACGTTCTACGTTTGGAGTTCTACGCGACCGTCTTCGCATTTCGACGCGGCCGCCATTTTGTGAACGCACCACGCAGCTCGCAGCTCCTGTAGGTACAGCGACGCGCCTCCCAACACCTCGGCGTTCCCCAAGCTAATTCAGGGACGAGAGCAAACTACCCAGCTAGGCCTTTATGTACTCCACGCCCTGAGACTAAGTTTAAATAAATTTGTATGACAGTAAGTGGGTGTTATTATTTCACGTACCCCACGCTACGTCACAACGCGTGGGTAGAGGTAAGACGCAAACATAATAAAATGCGCGCTTCACTACCCGGCGTCCTTCGAGGCACGGCAGTTCCTGGGTCTACTGCGCTGCGTGCTTCCGAGAGGTGGAGAGACCTACACCTTTACTACCTGCAAGAGGGCACTACAGTCGAGCAGGTTCTTACCCATCTTCGCTCTATTTGCGCAAGCGAGGTATGCACGGTTGAGGAGCTGAAACCTCGAGGCCGCTACGCATCATTCAAGCTAGGGGTTCCATCGAAGATTGCTGAGAGTGTCATGTTACCTAGCAACTGGGATGAAGACATAAGCATAAAGCCCTGGCGGCAGAATTTTCGTGCCAAACAAACGGACAAAAGTGCATAAGTTTTCTATCTGTTATCAGAATGTTCGTGGGCTGCGTACAAAAACAAATATATTTTTTAATAACGTGGCACAATTAAGTTTGGACTTAATAGCTTTGACTGAAACTTTTTTGACGAGCTCCATATTAGACGGTGACCTCTTTCCATCGGGGTACGTGTTAGTGCGAAAGGACCGCGCGGGCGACGCCGGGTGGGGCGGAGTGCTGCTCGCAATTCGTAACTGCTATTCTGTAAGAGAAATTACAGATATCGATGCTCAAACGTCTGATATGGAACTTATCTTTGCCATTATTAGCATGAAAAGTATAAAATTCCTATGTTCTATTGTGTATTTACCGCCAAACTATACTGATGACCAATATCTTAACGTGTTGACTTGTATTGAAAATGCAATTATTACATACTCGACTCTGAATGTATTAATATTAGGTGACTTCAATTTAAATTCTTGTAGTGTTAATGTTAAGAGTAATTTTGATTTATTTTGTGACTATTGCGGACTACAGCAACAAAACAATGTCTACAACAGCAGTGGTGGTATGCTAGATCTAGTGCTCAGTAATTTTGACCTCGATCGCATTATGGTGTCTGCTGGGGCTGAGCCTTTAGTCCCGATTGATCAGTACCACCCTCCGCTCGAAGTGACGATAGAGTCACATTGCGGAGCGCAAGTGTCGCCGCCGTTGCCTCCACCTGCCCCGCGCCCGGGATCTAGTCCAGATTGGAACTGGCGTAAGGCTGACTTGCAGGGTTTATATGCAGCCTTTGTTGACATAGATTGGTCGGAATTGTTTACTATAACTGACATTAACAAAGCTGTTCAACTATATTACACCAAATTAAACAATTACATTAGTCAGTTTGTTCCGATTAAATCTCAACGATTAAGGAATTATAAATATGTATATCCGGAATGGTACAATCGCGAAATTAAACATTGCATAAAGGAAAAATACTTCCATTTAAAACGTTATAAGGCGGAAGGAAAGCAGTTTAATAAAGAATTATTTAAATACTATAGATGGCATGTTAAAATTTTAATTGACAATGCTTACCAGCAGCACTTAAAGTTGACAAAAAACAATATTATAGACGATCCAGCTAAATTCTGGAAATTTGTTAAATATAGGAAGAAGGACAGACAAGACAATTTTTACACATATGGGGGAGTAGATGTATCTGGGCAGCACGCAGCTAACGCGTTTGCAGACTACTTTGGTTCAGTGTTCCAAGACGAGGTGCCGTCATTGCACCCTGTCGAGGCAGCGCGGGCTGCTGACACACATGCTAGCGCGACTTGCATTACTGTCGATTACGTTGACGCTGCTGATTTAAAGGTGGCCGTGAAACGTTTAAAGCGAGATCATCAGGTGGCCCCGATGGTATTCCCGTGTTCTTGGCCAGAGATTGCGTATCAGCTCTTGAGGCGCCACTTCTATTCTTATACAATTTATCCTTGAGTAGGTCAGTGTATCCAGAGGTTTGGAAAGTTTCTAGAGTTACTCCTGTACCCAAGGGTGAGGCTGGGAATGATATCTCATCTTATAGACCAATTGCAGTACTATCAGTTTTCGCAAAAATTTTTGAAGCAATATTAAGTGTTCGGGTCCAGAAGCAAATAAGACATTTATTACATGATAGTCAACATGGATTTAGGTATGCACGTTCAACCACTACGAATCTTGTGGCGCATGTTGATTACATAAGTGCGGAAATGGATGTAGGGCGGCAGGTGGATGCCGCCTACTTTGACTTCAAAGCTTTTGATTTAGTAGACAATGACATTTTGTTACAGAAATTAGCTATTTTAGGTTTTGCACCAAAACTTCTTGAGTTTTTCTCTAATTACCTTCGTAATCGGTGTCAATTTGTTAGGGTGGACGGTTATACCTCAAAGGACTACTATACGCGTTCTGGTGTGAGTCAAGGTAGTACGTTAGGGCCAGTTCTCTTCTTGATTTTTGTGAATGACCTTCCGGAATGAATTAGCGTATCCCAATGTCTTTTATTTGCGGATGTACTCAAACTATCATTAGGTATTAGTAGCGAATCAGATTACAATAGTCTACAAAATGATATTAACGCTGTATCCGAATGGAGTAGATTTAATCGACTTCCATTCAACAACACAAAATGTAAAATTATTACATTCTCGCGGAAACCTTTCTCGCGGTTCCACTTTAAATGTAGTATATAAGTTATTTGACGCTCCACTGGAAAGAGTAAGCGAAATTCGTGACTTAGGTTTAACATTGGACGCTAAATTAGACTTTCATAACCACATTACAACAGTATGTAAAAAAGCTAGCAAAATGCTTGGCTTTGTATTGCGAACTTCCACTCAGTTTAATAGCTTGGGTGTTGCAAGAGTGCTATACAATGCTTACATTCGCAGTAAATTAGAATATGCTGCTATAATCTGGGATCCTTGCGAAAACAAGTATACGCTTAAAGTCGAAAGGATACAACGCAAATTTGCACGCTGGCTATAAGAAAAGGTACGGATACTATCCACACCTATATCCTTCCCTATTTGTGACTGGAATGGTGGATTTAGACACACTTAAACTTAGACAGGTAATGCATGTTTTACAGCATTATTTAGGAATAATTCACCACAGGATCGATAGCCCGACGGTATTAGATAAGGTAGGGTTACTCGTTCCTAAACGCATGGAGTGCACCAACCGCGCCTTGCGGCTTGCGGGAGACATGCTTGTTCGGCGTCATGATGTGGATTTGTTTGCTGACCACTTTGGTCAGATAAGTAGCATAGTCAGTAAGTATGCGCATGATATGTTGCTGTAGGCTAATTCGTTTGTTCTTGTTTTGACATTTTAATAATAAGTTGACATTTTTGTAATTTTATCCGCAATGTTATTATTATTAATTCTCTATTTTTATTTTTTATTTTAAGGTCGTGACATTCTTTTAAATATTGTTTGAATTTAATTCTGTTTATCTAATTGTAATAAATTCTTCATGTTTTGACATTTTGCACATATCGCCGTCATTCTGCCAAAACCGATTATCTGCAGTTTTGGTCAATTATGAGTTAAATATACCAATCGATCCAGTTTTTTCAGATCTGTCGTCTGCCAATATCGGTTAAACGCAAAAACCCATAGTTGCAGAGTTACTCTGTGCAAATAACGGCTAACTTATCCATTTCTGCAAAAAGTCGCCAGACAAAAACCATTAAAATTGTTAACGATATTACGCTTGCTAAATATTATTAAACAAGTTTAATTGATTTTCTCATTCACGCACTGGAGCAGGTCCATCATCATCATCATCATCAGCCTATTAACGTCCCACTGCTGGGCACAGGCCTCCCACGTGGACAATAGCACGTGGGGATATTGGGCCATAACCCACCACGCTGGCCCAATGCGGGTTGGTGGGTTTTAACGACTGTCATCTTACGACAACAACCGGGACCAACGGCTTAACGTGCCTTCCGAAGCACGGAGGATCTCGAGATGTTTTTAATTTGGTCACCCATCCAGCGACCCGGCATTGCGAAAGTGGCTTAGCAAGCAAGATCGCAAGCGGAATGCGCTAGCCGCTGCGCCATCGAGCTCCTCCGGAGCAGGTCCACGGATGATTTATTCAGCCGAAGTATTTCAAATGGCGTTAGCCGGTTTTGGAAAATTATTTACTTATTGAAAACTTTAATAACATACGTCAGCAAAATTAACTTTAACTCATTTTGGCACGCGCCTTTAACATGCAAGATGAAATAATGATTTTGTGAAAAAAAAGACTAAGCATTTAATTACTTTTGGCTAACGTTACTACGGGTTCTATTATATAAAGCTTCTCTAGCCAAAAGCGATTAAATGTTGAAACTCGATCACTAAGTAATTATTTACATTGATCTTTTAATCAAGCTCAATAGTTCAATAGCAATGTCCAGCAGTGTAGTGCAAAGTAGCCTATACGTTAATCTTTTGCCTTATCTATCTACTTACCGAATTTCATACAAATCCGTTCAATAGTTTCGGATATTAACGTGTCCAGAAAAATGTATATAAAATGTATGAGTATAAAAAGACTAAATGAAAAATCCTTAATTTTTTCGTCAGGCAAAACTGACTAAAATTATGTCTTACTCTTTTTTTCTGTTCTTCTGATAACATTTAAAAGACACAACATTTTCTACATACAGTCGTGGTCAACTAATTAGGGACATTCAAGATAGTGAAGAGCAATAACCGGTTATGTACATATAAATATAAAACCCTATTGATTTTTCAGCACCTATTATTTGCATAATTTGGTCCGATTACTATACTATAAATGGCTGTAAATAAGAGAATAATTAAATAGAAAAAAGAATTTAATATCAAAGGTTGAACATGTATTAAATTTTAAGGTATAATTATGTAGCTGGACATTTAATTAAGGACAGTAAAGTATAATGATGAATAGAGTTAAACAAAACGAATAACCTCCAGTATTATAATATTTTTAAAAGCTCCATTTTATTACGTGTAAAATCAGTACCCAGTAGCAAAACCTTTGTTAGTAATTACCGCTTGACACCGATGTGGCATAGACATTATCAGTTTCTGACATGTTTCGATAGGAATGTTTGCCCATGCCTCACAAAAAGCTTGATTAAGTTGATCTAAAGTTGTGGTACGATAAGTTGAAACTTTTTTCTTGATTTCGTGCCAAAGGTGCTCAATTGGGTTGAGGTCCGGGCTATTTGCTGGCCAATCTAGCACCGATACTGACTGACTGGTAAGAAACGACTTGACTGAACGGGCGGTATGTTTCGGGTCGTTATCATGCTGAAACGTCCATATAATAGGGAGATGCTCCTCAGCATAGGGAAGCATAGTTTCCTCCAATATTGTTTTGTATTGATGTTGGTCTAAGTTACCCTGAACTTTTCTCACAGGTCCCACTCCACGTCCAGAAAATGAACCCCAAATTTTAATGTTTCCACCGCCATGTTTCACCTGCTTTTTTGTGAATCTTGGATTCATTTCCGCTTTTACAGGACGCCGTACGTATTGCCTTCCATCTGAAGAAATTAAATTAATCTTGGTCTCGTCAGAGAATAATACATGTTGCCATTGGGCGTAGGTCCAATGTCCATATTTACGTGCAAACGCCAAACGAGCATTTCTATGTTCTTTCTTCAACAACGGTACTTTGCGAGCCACTCTTCCGAACAACCCTGCTTCTACCAGACGTCGTCGAACGGTCCTCGCTGATACACCGGCTCTTTCGTCTGCCCCAAACACTTCGTGTTTAATTAAAATAGAGCCTAGAAACGGATCTTTCTTAGCTAACCTGGTTATCATTCTATCTTCTTGCGGAGTTGTTTTTCTCGATCTTTTTGTCCTGGGCACATTTAAAGCTGTGTTATTGCGCCTGAAATGTTGCACTGCATTGCATACCATAGTTTTTGAACAATTTAAATGTTCAGCTATCCCTCGGTATGACCAACCACGCTCGACAAACTTCATTATAATTGTTCGTAGTGTTGGATCGCAACTTTTATTTTTGCCCATATTTCTTCAAAATAATTCTCAAAACTTAAAATTAAAAATCTGGATTGCCGCCAAAACTACCACAAAACAATAAAAGAAGAAATAAAAAAGTATTGAGATTCAAATTTTGAAAATAGAACGTAATATCTCAGTGTCCCTAATTAAATGGCCAGCCAGCATTCTTTGAACAAATAGCACACTGATAATCTATCAGCTATACTGTAAAGAGGTTTAATGTTTAAGAAGTTGTTATTGTTTGTATAATCGGGCACATCAATGACTAATTATACTTACGTGTAAAAGATATGGAATATTGTTAAGACTCGTTGGAAAATAAAAAATAAATTCACAATTTGGCTTAACTAGAGATTGTCCCTAATTAGTTGACCACGACTGTATGTATAATGGTAAATGAATATATGCTTCTATGCATTATTACAAATTGGTAGACTTAAAGGTTCAAATTTATCAAATAACTGTTTTTGATAATTACCAGCCAAAAGAGATTAAATGCACTCCTCTCGGAGATATTTTTTTTATTTTATTCCGTTTCTATAAAGATAATCGAAACAACTAGTCTTGACTTCTACAGAAAAATAAATAATGTATCGGAAAAAATATAAAAAAAATAATGAAAGCTAGTATTTAACAAAATAATCTACAGTAAACTTTCAAATTGATTTATCTCAAATTGCATTTTTGTGCATTTAACTGGTTTTGGCAGAATGACGACGATATTATGTAATTTTAAGTTGACATAATTGTAATACCTATCTAATATCTATATTTAATATATTTGAATCTAATTGGTAACTAAAATGTAATAATTAGTCTGCTGGCGTCTTGGCCCAAGCTGTAAGCCAGCAGACTCGCATGCTTATAAATAAATAAATAAATAAATAAATAAATAAAAGAATGCGATACTATAGATAGTATTGCTAAACAAACATTTAGACAGGGTTTAACGCTAACCATTAAATAAAGGCATACTACGCATACCTATAACCATAAACGTGGTCACGGGGTGACTTCCCGTGACCACGACCGGTGCAACTCTATCCTTTGTGCAACCGGTACAACCTAGGTAGTTAGCGTTAATCCCCGTCTAAATAGGTATTTGTTTACAATGGAATGCCAAAGTTTGTGTAGATAGTATTGCTGCTAAAATAATGAATAAAAACGCCAATTTTTAAACCATAAAATTGTTAACAATACTATTGCAAATTGATTAACTATCGATCGTCAAAAAAATTTATAGCATCGATACTAACGATAATATTGTTAATAAGAAAATAAAAAGTATCGAAAATATTCCACTCTTTCAATGGTATCGACGTGTTCCAAGCCTATCGATACTACGATCAAAAGTCATGCTGTCAATCGCCTGTTATCGATAGTCCACTATCGATCGGCAACACTAATCTCGAGGGTTAAACAAAAATCTTAAATTGTATGGAAAACAATTAGCTGCTTGAAGGTCTCCAGATCAGTAGCACAATGTCCCTGTCGAACGGTGTATTACTCGTAGTACTAAGCAACATTCTACTAGTACTTTTCAAAAACCTTATCGCTTAATTTTCAGAAGGTACCTATTATTAACCATGTCGCGCAGCGGTGAAAGAATACTACCACCCCCTCTCTTCCCTTGGGTGTCGTAAAAGGCGACTAACGGACTAAAGACTGCACATACATCCAACAGCATAGAGCGGCGATGGGCTCACCACCTGTCACGCTGAGCACATTTGCAGTCGCTATTTGGTGAAAAGTGGACTATGGCAGAGGACTGCTTTTACGGTCCTCATTCCCTATCTCTGACTAACCCTTCGGGGAATATATATATATATGTATGTACCTATTATATACTACGCAACTAAAACTTTGTAAACTAAAAAAATGTCCAATCTAATGAAACCAAGGACCCTGCGGAGTATACGCACATTCGAAAATGAAAACATTTACAGGAGTCATTAGAAAAGAACACTGATTTCAGATACAATAAACAAGTTTTTGGGGTAATCATTATGGATTTTATTTGTACAAAGTAGGTAATAAGTTTCATAAACTTAATATTTATTATACACACAAACTTATATTTACATAATATGCACCAACAAGAATAAAGTTGGCCATGTGAAGTATAGAAAAATACAATGGGCAGTCCAGCCAATATTTTTAAGACTATAAAAACGTTGAATAAAAATTTACTATCTCAGGTCGGAACGTATTTTCGTCGTTTTATAATCGTAAAGAATAATTGAACGCAATAAATAACAAATATTACGAACCATTATTAAGCTGGGTACAACACATGCAAGGTAACATGCAATATTAATCCCACATTTTCGATATGTGTTTGTGGACGCGCAGTGCTAAATAATTGTTTAGGCGCATTGAAACTTAGCTTCACTTATGAATTCCCTGAATGCAACGCACTGGCATTAAGAAATATCACATTATTTTTATTAAACCTAACAAAATCTTATTAAATCTGACCGCCTCTAAAGAGTTACAAGTGAATCCATTTGGTTAGAGAAAAGAGCTGTAGGCTCGAATTAGTGATTCGAGGTTTGTATTCCGATTAGGTAAGGACTATTAAAGAGTTGCAAGTGACTCCATTTGGTTACAGAAAAGAGCCAGTTGGTTACAGAAAAGAGCTGTAGGCTCGCATTAGTGACTCGAGGTTTGTATTCCGATTAGGTAAGGACTATTAAAGAGTTGCAAGTGACTCCATTTGGTTACAGAAAAGAGCTGTAGGCTCGCATTAATGACTCGAGGTTTGTATTCCGATTAGGTAAGGACTAATAGTATCCAATAAATCTGACCGCCTATTAAAGAGTTGCAAGTGACTCCATTAGGTTACAGAAAAGAGCCATTTGGTTACAGAAAAGAGCCATTTGATTACAGAAAAGAGCTGTAGTCTCGCATTAGCGACTCGAGGTTTGTATTCCGATTAGGTAGGGACTAGTTTCCAATCAATCTGACCACCTATTAAAGAGTTGCAAGTGACTCCATTTGGTTACAGAAAAAAGCTGCAGGCTCGCATTAGTGACTCGAGGTTTGTATTCCCATTAGGTAAGGACTAGTTTCCAATAAATCGGACCTCCTATTAAAGGGTTGCAAGTGACTCCATTTGGTTACGGAAAAGAGCTGTAGGCTCGCATTAGTGACTCGAGGTTTGTATTCCGATTAGGTAGGGACTAGTTTCCAATAAATCTGACCGCCTATTAAAGAGTTGCAAGTGACTCCATTTGGTAACAGTAAAAACATTAAGAGTTTGAGGTTTGTATTCCCATTTGCTTAGGATTAGTTTCCAATGTTTCTGATATGCTGCTTATACACTATTGCAGCTTGTAGTTGCGTGCGATGTAATCTTCGATAGCGCGAATGGTCTTCGCAGGCCGTTGCTGGCCTTCTGCGACGCCATCCTGCAATTAGAAATTAATAAATTTGGTTAACTGTATCGCGCAGCGGTGAAAGAATACTACCACCCCCTCTCTTCCTTTGGGTGTCGTAAAAGGCGATTAACGGACTAAAGACTGCACATACATCCAACCCAACAGCATAAAGCGGCGATGGGCTCACCACCTGTCCACCTGTCACGCTGAGCACATGTACAGTCGCTATTTGGTGAAAAGAGGACTATGGTAGAGGACTGCTTTTACGGTCCTCATCGCCTGGTCTCTGACTATCCTTTCGGGGATAACAATCGTAATTGTCATGTATGTGTATGTATGTATAAGTTTGGACCAGTGGGTTACGCCACGATCTACCATTGTGGGAAGGGTTGAAGCCAGCACCCAGCAACACATTTGCAGTCTTTGACTAACCCTTAGGGGATAACAGACGTAAGTATATGTACTCGCCACGGGCGAGACGTCTTGTAAGCGTATTAAGATACGCCTAGCGCCATCTAGCGTTGTATTGCGAAGTTGGCGCGCAGCAGGTGAAGGAACGACGCGGCCGGCGAGTGAGTCAGTCTGTCTGCTAGCTACTGCGAGACGCCCAGAAAATACGCGCCCTGATATCGCTTTCGACTGAGTATAGTGACCCTGAACCTTAAGTGAAGATAGTGCCTGTGATTAGGTGAAAGAACTGTGTGCTGTGACGCGACCATCAATCGCCTACATCGCCGCCCGCCAGCACGCCTCCCGTCTCCTGCCTCATCATCCCAGGTAAGCATTCCGACCTATCCTCCTTCTTGACTCTGCCTTTCTTTACTCTGCTGTATTTGGCGGTGTCTTCTGACCCGCGAATACATTTCTGGTCCAATCGAGCGCGGAATAACCGCTAAGGTTCAGCCCTAATCAGAACCTAACTTTATTTTAATTTTCAATTTTAATACAGTCCGCTAAAATAATTATTTCCGCCCATAATCTTATTCTATTTCTAAATCTTATATCTAATTCGTGCCATCATTTCTAAATTCATTTGTTCACGTAACTTTAACCTGCCCCAATAAAAATTTCGTCGGGTAGCCGTACATCATTTGTGTGAGGATTGCGACTACGCTATATACAGAATTATTTTAACGCAATTATTTCTGCACGTTGTTTTAACGTTGATTTCGTGTATGCATCCGATTGTCTGATCACAGATATATGGTGTCATACAATGTTGTTGTGATTTGAGCGAATTTGTGTAGGTACCTATACGATCGTTGTCTAATGATACATTGTTCGGTAAATTAGTTGTTAAATTATTACGTTACGTATGGTATTATGACGAGAGATGATATTGTTATTTTTCCCGTTTTATTTTTTAATGAATTTTTTATGCTCTTGTCGTGTTAAATCGGCTCAGATCTCGTGCATGCTCACCATGCGTGCCAAGTAGCGTGCTTTATTTTTTCGCTCGTGTTAATTTTATATTTTTTTTTGTTTTTAATTTTTGCCTTTGCAATCGGCTCATTTTTTGTGCGTGCTCACCACATGAGCTTAGTGTGTTTCATCATTTTTTTTTATATCGCTTACGGCTATTTGCGTGCGTCGCCTTCGCTTCTACACACGTTTGCCCACTTGTGGGACACAGACATAGTGTCCCAATTTTTTTTATTAAGTTTTTATTATTTGTTTACTTATTTTTTTTGCGACCGACTCATTCTTCGCGCTAGTTTCCGCTACAGGTCTGCCCGACTGTGAGCGCCTTGCCCAATAGTGGGCTACGGATGACGTGATTTCTTTTGTTGTTTTGTTTGTTGTTTGTTTTGCGGTCGGCTAATATTACGTACGCGCATTCAATAGACACAGACATACACATACACATGCGTTTGCCCACCCGTGGGCCATATACAAGGCGTCCCAACTTAGTTTTGCTTTCTTTATTGTTGCGTTAATTTTAGCCTATTTGCCCTTACCTTAGTAAACAAATACGTCCAGCCCAACTATAGAATATATACAGGGTGTTGTTCTTTTTACTGCCTTTAAATTTGTTTATTTTTTTAAAAAAAAAATATTATTTTTTTGTCTACTTTCATTCATCGCGATGCCGACCAAGTCACAAGCCGCGATATTTAGGGAGGCCGCCAAAGCTATACACCAGCTCCTAGAGGTGGGATCAAGGATCATTGCTGGCGACACCAAACATTCCATAACGGAATTTAACGTGCGTTTCGCACAGATACAGGGCGTAAAGGACAAGCTGGACTCAGTATACTACAACAAAATTCAAATTCAAATTATTTTATTTGTAATAAATGTGGTACATTACATAGGTGGAACAGGTTAGGTTGAGCATCGCACATTTAGCTAAAGTAATTAGCATACAAATATTCAATCATATAATAAAAGTTATAATTTAAAAATAAAATACATAACAACTTAATCATTACACATTAAAATCATTGTTAATAAATTCATCAATTGTATAAAACACATTAGATACTAACCATTTTCTGAGCGTTAGCTTAAACCTAGTATATGGGAGCTCCGTTATAAATAATGGGATTTTATTATAAATTTTTATGCTCATTGCGTAACAATTATTTAACTAACGCGTTGTTTTGGGAATAGTGTCCAATACCAACCTACGTGGGTTCCTCGAATTTGTTCTATAATGGTCCTTTGCTTCTGTGAAATATTCATAATTTAATTTGACAAATTTCCCTATCTCCAGTACATAAATAGAGGCTAATGTTAATAT
Organism: Scoparia ambigualis; assembly: GCA_963921215.1. NCBI lineage: Eukaryota > Metazoa > Arthropoda > Insecta > Lepidoptera > Crambidae > Scoparia > Scoparia ambigualis. The sequence continues at coordinate 31,273,581 of OY992513.1, read as the reverse complement.
ACCCATTGACAAAAAATATGGCCTGCATGATATGTCAGGGGCAATACCACATAAAGCTCTAACACATCGCTTCTGTGCAATAAAAACTTTTTCACTCCTCTTGCTCAAAAAGACCATCATTGAAGCGTTCTACAGCGGGGCTAAAATAGCTTTTTTTGCCCTAGGGGAAAAAGTACTTATTTTTTAAATTTTTGTCTGTCACATGACAATGAGCCTACAAAAACGAAAAAGTATTTAGTCTTAAGTAGAATAATCATGAATAAAGACTCGACTTATTACTGTTTACATATATCAACAACTTTTTTGAGATAGTTATTATTAAAGTTTATGGTAAAATTAGTAATCATTTGAATCTATGGACAACACAGACCACGCCCACACAGTCCACGCTTCAGCAAGAAACTACTGCACAGTCTGCACATGTGCTTAGGTGGTGAGCCTTTAGCCCGTTGGTCGCTTTTACGACACCCAAAGGAAGAGAGCGGTTGGTAGTATTATTTTGATGAGCCCATCGCCGCTCTATGCTGTTGTAGGTATGTATGTGCAGTCTTTAGTCCATTAGTCGCCTTTTACGAGACCCACGGGAAGGGAAAGGTTGGTAGTATTATTTTGATGAGCCCATCGCCGCTCTATGCTGTTGGATGTATGTGCAGTCTTTAGTCATTAGTCGCCTTTTACGACACCGAATAGAAGAGAGGGGTTTGTAGTATAATTTTGAAGAGCCCATCGTCGTTCTATGCTGTTGGATGTATGTGCAGCCTTTAGTCCGTTAGTCCCCTTTTACGACATCGAAGAAAAGTGAGGGGTTGGTAGTATTATTTTGATGAGCCCATCGCCGCTCTATGCTGTTGGATGTATGTGCAGTCTTTAGTCCGTTAGTCGCCTTTTACGACACCCAAGGGAAGAAAGGGGTTGGTGGTATTATTTTGATGAGCCCATCGCCGCTCTAAGCTGTTGGATGTATGCGCAGTCTTTAGTCCGTTAGTCGCCTTTTACGACACCGAAGGGAAGAGAGGGGTTGGTAGTATTATTTTGATGAGCCCATCGCCGCTCTATGCTGTTGGATGTATGTGCAGTCTTTAGTCCGTTAGTCGCCTTTTACGACACCCAAGGGAAAAAAGGGGTTGGTGGTATTATTTTGATGAGCCCATCGCCGCTCTAAGCTGTTGGATGTATGCGCAGTCTTTAGTCCGTTAGACGCCTTTTAAGACACCGAAAGGAAGAGAGGGGTTGGTAGTATTATGTTGATGAGCCCATCGCCGCTCTATGCAGTAGGATGTATGTGCATTCATTAGTCCACTAGTCGCCTTTTACGACACCCAAGGGAAGAGATGGAAAGACTGCACATACCTACTATCCAACAGCATAGAGCGGCGATGGGCTCATCAAAATAAAACTACCAACCCTTCTCTTCCCTTGGGTGTCGTTAAAGCAACTAACGGGTTAATTTTTAATAAAATAAACCAATTCATATTGTATTGAATTGTTTTATTTTCTCGCATTCGTAGTGAAAAGCAGAGTGTAACACACGGCGCTAAAAACCCATTATAACTCGGTTTCTATTTACTCCCTCGCTAAAGCTCGGGAGTAAAACTACCTCGTAGGGGGTCATTTTAGCCTCTTGTATAACAATCTACTATTTTAGCACCAGCACCATTTCCCCATATTACAATGCCGTATCTCAGTATAGATTCTACGTATGCATAGTAAGCAACTATGGCAGTTTTTTTATTAGCTACTTTCGTTAATTTGTATAATGCATACGAAAATCCATTAACTTTACCGCGTATTTTGTCAGTATGGGTGTTCCAATTTAATTTTGAGTCCAAAGTGATTCCCAAGAATGAGGCCTCCTTCTTAGAACTTATTATATGATCATTAAAATTTAAGGTAACATGTCCATTTTTTAAATTATTAAAATTAATTAAATTTGTTTTTGTCAGATTTATCTTTAAATTATTATCGATTAACCATTTATTTACTAATGTCAGTGTATTCAATATGTCCATATTATGTTCATTAAGAGAAGAATTTTGACTAGTTGTAATTATGACTGATACGTCATCAGCAAATAGGATAGTTTTGTGTACTAAGATATCCGGTAAATCATTTATGTACAACAAGAATAGAAGTGGTCCTAGCACACTTCCTTGGGGGACACCAAATGAGTTATATGCAGTAGGAGATCTACATGTTTTTAAGATATTACGATTATCAAGAAATGATATTTCCACATACTGTAGTCGATTACTCAGATAAGACTGTAACCATTTTAAAGTAGGCCCCTTATACCACTATATTCAAGTTTAGATATAAGGCGATTATGCGATACAAGATCGAATGCGCTCAGTCATATCTAATAAAAGACCCGATGTGTATTTTTTTTTATTGCAGTTATGTAAAATTTCATAGACCATAGCAAACATAGCTTGAGACGTGGATTTTTGCTTTCGGAAAACATTCTCGACGAAGAGAACTTAGACGAGGGGATTGAGAAGACATACACTGAGAACCACACAAAAGCCTCCGGGGCATACCTGGGGATACTTGTGGCTAGGGAGGAAATCTTACCCTCTTCCACGTCGTCCCCAACCCATAACACTCAGCCCAGTCTCGGCGTCAATACGCCTACAGCCGTCCTCCCCAAGATAGCGCTGCCCAGGTTCAGCTCAAAAGTGGAGGACTGGCCCTCCTTTATTGCACTGTTCAGGAGTTTGACTGACGACATGGCGACCTTGTCGGAAGCAGTCAAGCTCCACTATCTCTTCTCCAGTCTCAGCGGTGAAGCATTAAGTATGGTGTCCCACTTAAAGGTCACTAATGAGAATTTTGCCGTGGCCATGGACATCCTCACAAAGCGCTATGAGAACCGCCGGGTTCTCATCGATAGTTTCGTCGACATAATCCTGGGGCTGCCAAGCATCCACACGCGCTCTAACATACGCACACTTTTCCTCACTCCGCTTGTGTCCGCCCAGTGTGCCCTTAGTAATTTGGATCTGCCCATAGGAGACGACTACGTGTTTGTGTCGATAGTGGTGCGAAAGCGTAAGGGCGAGCTCCGCACGTTATTTGAATGCAGGCACGGGTCTAGTAACACCCTGCCCATGTTAAGGGACCTCATCTCCTACCTCATCATCCCAGGTAAGCATTCCGACCTATCCTCCTTCTTGACTCTGCCTTTCTTTACTCTGCTGTATTTGGCGTTGTCTTCTGACCCGCGAATACATTTCTAATGCGAATGTATTTTCAACACACTTGCTCGTAAAGTGAGCCTTATTACGTCGTGCTTAGGGCCATAAACCGAACTATAACACACACGTGCATTATAATATTACATAGGTACTATAGTCTGTTCAATATAGCTTGATACCTGTGACAGGTGTCAAATAGTCATGTCTAGGGTTGCGACATTACTTACGTAATTGAATCAAGTGATAATTGAAGTTATCAATTGAATATCATTTTCTGTCGTTAATTGTCTTTTTGCTTCAAATTATCATTTTGGATGCTATTTAAATCACTTAATTTTTAGAAATATATATTAATATGTAAATAAAAATACGTGAATAGATTTTGAATGTTTTAATAATGTACATATTCTTAAAAATGTATTGGTGTACAAACTAAATCATCACTGTAATTACTTGAATCACTAGAACAGTTGTAAATTAATTATTAATTCTTGGTCAGATAGGTTGTCAAATTTTACTTCACGCTAGCAATCACCTTCAATTAGTTATTTAATTTTATAAACCACTTTTTTTTAATCATCAGGGGTAACATGTTCACATGCATCATGTAGTAATGTTATACTATTATACATCATTGTACTGAAAAATAATAGTAAAAAAATCAAATAATATAGCTAGAATTATAAATACAAAATATCAGTCAATCGATTGATTATTGAATATCAATGGAACTTAAATTGATTTAGTATCCCAACACAAGATTTTTTTTGTATTGGAATGACCTTGTGAAGGGTATGTTTTTTTATTGTAATATTTAAAAATTGTGATAAATGTGTGTTATGTAAGTTTATTGGAATAAAACCTAATCAAATGTATAATAATTAATCACATAAGGTAATTGTAGTATGTTAAGTAATGGATTATAAAAATAATATTATTTAAATGTAGTCAAATAAATTCATAAGCTTTTACAAAGTCACGTCGTCGTTTTTGATGACACCTGTACAGGTATCAAGCTATATTGAACAGACTATAGTGCATAATAGAATTATCCATACAAAGTTAAGTTATTACCTAATGACAGTCGTTAAAACCCGCTAACCCGCACTGGGCCAGCGTGGTGGGTTATGGCCCAATATCCCCACGTACTATTGACCACGTAGGAGGCCTGTGCCCACCAGTGGGACGTTTATAGGCAGATGATGATGAGGTATATTTATCCGTTATCTAGTTTAAACATGTTAAGGGGTTTCAAAAAGTAGCCTATCCTAATAGTAATTACTGTATAAATGCACATGTCGCAATGCGTACCTGTGTGGGGTGCGATCAGTCGAAGCTCATACTCATGTCGGAGGTGTCGGTGCGGTCGGTGCGGCCGGTGCGGTCGGCGGCGGCGACGGCGACGGGCAGCGAGATGTCCACCGTGGGGAACGGGAATTGCGGGATCTCCTCCTCTGCGGCACATAATGTATATGCCATCATAATTTGTACCTTACTCAGTTGTAATATGATAGAAAATCAATTAACCCTTTACCGCACAGCATGATCAAATTTTTCATTGGTTTTCGACCTTTTCTCAATTATATAAAGTTCAAATAAGGTAGGAATATACATCCCTCTGCCCGTTAAAGGATTAAAAATATTTAAGGCTGTGCCAGTCAATCGCGGCATCACAATTCGCAGCAAAACGCCCCGCGGCGAGACATAACATAACATAATGAGACATAGATGCAGTATATAACTCATTTGCTACACTATAAGGTGCACATTTCGTTGTGTCGCCTCTCGGTGGGAGGTGACTCTCTAACGCTAAGTGGGATCATGGCCTAAGTCGCTAATGTGAAAACCCTTTAAACCATTCACCCGCCAAAGCTCACCGGCCCACGATAGCATCTAACAACGGCAGCGCCATTTTATAATATGGATCCCTCGCCACGCCAGTGACATCTATTGCATGATAATATGTTACTAGCCAATAGTAAGTATTTTTGTTTTTTTTTATAATATTAGTCTGCAAATGAGCAGGCGGGCCGCCTGATGGTGAGCGGTCACCGCCGCCCATGGACATCAGCAACATCAGAGGTGTTGCTTTTGCGTTGCCAACCTGAGAAAAACCTCTTTACACCCGTTTTAAAAGATTCCATGTCGTAATTTAATGGGAAAACCTCGGATGGCAGCTCATTCCACAGTTTTGTAGTGCGTGGAATAAAGCACTTGTGGAAGCGAACCGTTCGAGAGAACAATGGCTTCAGGAAATGTGCGTATGCTTTGTTCCGATGGCGAGCAGTGCGATGGTAGAAGGAGGAAGTGATCACCAAATTAAGAGTTCCTCAGAGTATTCTCCATTATACAGGCGGTAGAACACACACAATGAGCCGATGTCAAGTCGCAAAGCTAGAGGTTCTAACCGGTATGTGAATTTGGGATCATTGACCAGTCGAATGGCGCGACGCTTCGAAGATTCTAGAGGGTCAAGCTGACATTTAGGAGCTCCGGACCAAAGATGAGAACAGTACTCCATGTGGGGTCTAACTTGAGCTTTGTACAACTGAAAAAGCTGGTTAGACGTGAAGTACCGTCTCGCTTTCCTAAGAACTCCTAATTTCTGTGATGCCATCTTTGTCCTCTAGAAACTTGCTGAACTGTACATCACTGGATATGTCAACACCAAGGATCCCAATGCTGCTTGAGATGTTAGGTGGAGTGCTCTGGAACTGTGGTGCTACGACAAATGGATCCTTTTTTGGCGGTGAACACGCAAACCTGTGTCTTGACTTGTCAACTGTCAACCACTGAACTGAATTAAGTTCGATTCACCCCACTCTGAGACCCGTTCCAAGGAGTTTTCAACTTTGGACACAAGTTTCAGACGATTCTCCTGTGTGAAAGTACGAGACACATAAGGTCTTCCGATGTACAGGGCTTCTCCCGTACTGTCATCCGCATAGCAATGCATACTTTCAATGTTAACAATATCATTGATATGCAGCAGAAACAGTGTGGGAAACAGAACCCAGTCCTGGGGAGCGCCAGCATTTATGGGCATGACATCAGAGCAGCCACCGTCGACAGCGACCTAAATGCTGCGCCCATAAAGGAAGCTAGCGACCCATTTACATAGTGCCTCAGGTATTCTGTATAACTTCGCGAGAAGCGCTCTGTGCCAGACCTTATCGAATGCCTTTGCAATGTCTAAGCTAACCGCTAGAGCTTCACCTCAACTCTCTATGGCCTCTGCCCAACGGTGTGTGAGATGTACCAGAAGATCACTCATTGACCGCCCGTGGCGGAAACCGTATTGGCAGTTGGAAATCAACTGGCGATCCTCGAGATATCCTAAGAGCTGCATGTTGATGATACGCTCCATGACGTTTGAGAGGAGGGATGTGATTGCTATGGGTCTGTAGTTCGAAGGGTTTGTTTGATCTCCTTTTTTTTGGAATCGGGTGCACAAGAGCTAACTTCCACGAAGACGGAACACTATGGACTTAGTAGGACAATCGACATAGGCGTGCTATTACTGGTTTTAACTCTGGAGCGCATCTTTTCATACCACTGCAGGTACATCGTCAGGCCCACTCGACTTCGGATGTCAAGGGCAGAGAGTTCACGTTTAATTGCCGTTTGTGTAAAGCGAATCTCTGGCATAGAACTTTTTTGCCGCAGGATGTTTGGTGGCATAGTTCCCTTGTCATCCAAAAGAGATGAAGAGAGAGAGATGAGAGGCGAAGAGCCTTCCCAAAAGGTCGGCTTTCTTTCCTTTGTACTATGGGCCAAATCAGTTTCAGATGTATGCAGTAAAAAGAGGCTGGACCGACAAAAGCTGTTTTCAACAGCCTTGACGAGTGACCAGAAGGTACGTGATCCGGAGGGATACTTGGTCAAACGATTATCAATTTTGCTGATGTGTTCAACTTAAGCCTTGGCGATTGCTTCTTTGTACTTCTTCCGGAGCATAGGCAAGTTTGAGTCTTTACACTGCCTTGCCAGGATATGGGCTTTGTAGGCGGATTGTTTGAGGCATGCAGTCGTCTTGACCTCCAACAGACAACACAGACGAGGGAATGAATAATTCCATCCCCTGTAAAATCACGTCTACAATACTGTCCGCACAGACGTCGACGTCGTCTGAAGAAAAACAAAGCCGCAGCCAAGGGTAGGACGAATAGAACTCTCTTAACACATCCCAGTATGCTGACTTATAATGCCAGACTCTCTAAGCTTTCCGAACAGGACGAGACGCATTGGGTCTAGCGATGGAGGCAACAGTCCGTACAAGGCAATGGTCGGAAGACCCTAAAGGGGCCCCGACCAATACCGTGTAGTTCGTGGGACGAGACGTCAGCAGAAGATCCAACAAAGAAATGTTTTGGCCCTCAACATCACCTCACACGGGTGGGCTGTGTAACCAGTTGGGCGAGACCATTGGCCAAAGCAAAGTTATAAACAGTTCTCCACGCACTGTCAGTTATCCTGTATCCCAGCCATTCAGAATGGTGAGCATTAAGTCACTAAGGATAGTGACCTCTGCTGAGGGATACTGTCCGAGCACATGATCGGTAGCCTCTTGGATGCTCTCAAATAAGCGAGCCGACTCCAGTTTACCGCTGTGAGACCTATACAGGCACGCGTAGATTCGAGAAGTACCTCCTTATTCCACGCACGTCCACAGGATCGATAGGTCCCGACATTCTAGGCTCCGTAGAGGGTAGCAGCAAATATCCTCCCGGACGTACATACAGACTCCGGCTTTGCGAACAAACTTGTGTTCTAATATGTAGCCGGGGTAATGGAGGAAGGTGTCATCGGGTGAAGATATTTGCGTCTCCATGAGAAAAAACAGGTCGGGTTGTGCCGTCTCAAGGTGGTAGTGGACAGCATCTAAGTTACTGTTCAACCCCCTTGTCGTTGCAGAAGTCCACTTGGATTGTGGAGTGATGATCCGCTAGGTAAACTTTTTCCTTTTTTTACGAGCCGTGTTTTTTTATAAAATAAGGAGGCAAACGAGCAAGCGGGTCATCTGACGGAAAGTAATCTCCACCGCCCATGGACACCCGCAAAACTAGAGGAATCGCAGACGCGTTGCCGTATGTTGCTTCAAAGTATTTGAAGGGCGTTGCGCAGCACCACTGATCAGTAGAAAAAATGGCAGTAAATATACAGAACTGACATCCCCAGTACTGTGAGTTGCTGACGCGGAGGACGGAAGGGTCCCCGGTTCCCCCCCCCCATGTACGGTCGCCGGGTCCACCCGGTCTCCTCTTCCGGCACGACGACTGCACACAGGATTTTTCGCTAGTTGGCGGGACGGCTTCACGGGCCGGAGATACGTAATGCCCGGGTTCAGGTCCCCTAATGACCAACGGGCGGCCAGTGGACAGCCGTTTCACCGGGTCTCCCTGGACTCCACGTGAGCACATCACGCCCAAAGGAATCAGGTATTGCCGTCTAATAGAGCTGGTTCCACCTGTCAGTCCCTGGTTCGCAACGCCAAAGAGGGGAAGTGAAAGGAGGAGGACTGGCTCACCAGGACAACAACCGAAACACAGGGAACCTGTTTCACGGTTGATTTTTAACCGGAGGGTGGTTGCTAGCCAGACGGGAATAAACCCTACAACCAAGCAGTATCTAATCAGTAGCCCGCGCGCCTCTAGCTATGCCATTTTACATAATTATTATAGTAAGTCGCGCAATCTGAAATCGCTGTAAACAACTCACCCGCTAAAGCGACAAGGCTTTAGCGGGTCCACAATAGCATCCAACAACGCCAGCGCCATCTCATGATAAGGGTCCCTCGCCAGCGACGTCTTATTCCATGTCATTACCACACTAAATCGGATAATGTGAAATCGCTGTAAACAACTCACCCGCTAAAGCTTTATCGAGCCGGTCTACAATAGCATCTAGCAACGCCAGCGCAACCACGTGATCAGGATCTCTTGCCAACGCCGCATGCAGCGCGGCGGCGGCTGCAGGCTCCCGCCCCATGAGCGCTAGGGCTAAGCCCCTGGCCGCTAGCGAAGCCCCGCGCGCCGGGCGCAGCGCCAGCGCGCGGCCGTGCCACATGCAGGCCTCCGCCGCGCGCCCGAGCCGCCGGGACGTGTGGCCTAGGGCATCGAGGGTGGCGGCCCAGCGACTGCTCAGCTGGACACGGAAGAATGACATAACTTAGAATATTAATAGCTGTGTGTTCAATTCAATCATCAGCCTATAAACGTCCCACTGCTGGGCACAGGCCTTCCCACATGGCCAACATATCGGAGATTAGGCCATAGCCCACCACGCTGGCCCAATGCGGGTTGGTGGGTTTTAACGACTGCCTTCTTTCGACGACAACCGAGACCTAGCCAGCGCGCAAAGCACGTAAAGCCATTGCTTTACGTGCTTTTCGAAGCACGGACGGCGGCTTATTATGAAAAGAATACTACCGACCCACCTCTTCCCTTATCTTCCCTCCACTAAAAACTCCAGCACACTTCACGTGCCACCAGGGTGATCAGAGACCGCATAAGCAACCACCGGAGTTCATCTTAGCAGCAGCAAGTTACGTTAAGAGACTAGTAAGTGACTGTTCGCGTCATTGGCTGTAGAAGCTGAGTGAGTGGGAGTTGTGTCACGTGGTTGTGTGTGAGTGTGTATAATGTCTTTTTCCTGCAGTTTTGAAAACTTTTTTCATGTCATCAAGTGGTTGAGTGATTCAGCCAGTAAAAGCAATATTTCGCCACTAAAAGGGGGGTCGAAACCACCAACTTTAGTGGAAAATCCACTAAGTTGGCAACCCTGGCAGGAACAAGACAGAAATGCCGACATGACGGCATAGGAAGTATTTGATGAAACGCACTATAGTCGGGGCGTGGGGCTGTGTGCATACCTGCCGCTGCGCCGCGGCTGCGCTGGCCGCCTCGAGCGCCCTCGTGAACAGTTTGTGCGCGGCGGGGTAGTCCTGCGCGTGGAATGCGGCGGCGCCCGCCTCGTGCGCCACGTGCGGCTCGTGCGCGATGGGCACCAGCCGCTCCCAGCACCCGCCCTCGGAGCGCTCCACTAGCTTCTCTAGTGACGCCTGACACACGACCTCATTTTTTTTATAAAGGTTTACGAAACAAATAACGTCTTTATTTTTTTTTATTTTTCTTAATTTTTGTTTTATAAATTGTTCATTTGTGTGCTTGTTGTGTGATGTCAATAAACGTTTTTCAATTTTAATTTTATTATTAAAATTTAGCATTCACAATGCTATACAGGATATTTTTTTATCAGTGCGAATATTTTTTAAAATTATAGAGTTACTGAATCTAGAGCTACATATTTAATTTAAAGGACATCATTTTTTTTGAGCCTTTTCTGAAAGTGCCGGCCAACAAAAAAATGGTACGTATTGTTAGAACTAACTATTTGGAGAAATAGTTAATATGGCACAAAAGTTGTAGGATTGCTCCGAGCCAAGTTATTACAAGTTCGAAGATTCATCATTTTCATACATTTATAGATTCCTAATTTTTTTTTTGTATGAACGGAACAGATGATGACCCCACAGCTTTTGCGCTGCAATGATAATTGCTTCAGATCATCAGTTCTAGCAATATCTATCATTATTTTAAGTTTCCCAGTTCCAGCACTTTCAGAAATCAATAAATGTATGAAAATGATGAATCATCGAACTTGTATAAGTTGGCTCAGAGCAATCCTACAACTTTTGTGCCATATTAACTATTACTCCAAATGGCTAGTTCTAACAATACGTATTTTTGTTGGCCGGCACTTTCAGAAAAGGTTCAAAAATGTATGGAGCCTGAATGATCTCCTTTTTTAAGTGAAAAATATAAAGAAGCTAAAATTGATCAAACATATCCACAAAAATACCGTTGATCATGGTAAATCGACCGGGACCGCGAAATTGAACTCTAACACTTTACGATACCAGGCGGCCGGGCGGGTCAATGCACTTGCACCGACACGTGACCTTTCGTTCGCCCGCCACGAGTTATTTTTTATTGTGCCGGACAAATTAAATAAATAATTATTATAATAAATAAATTTAAAATATGAAAATGATGTCTATTTAGGTGTTCGAGCCTTCGCTTGATCCACCTATGAGATTACCCCTTAGAATTTCACGTATTTGCAGTGTGTTTCCTACCCATTCTACCTTGCTTATGCTTGTGCGCCCATTGTGCGGTAGGTGGCGTTGCGTGCATGACTTCCGTCGCCATCGACTGTCGGCCATTTTGTCAGTACGTCTTAGAATTTTGCATAAGCAGTGTGCTAAAATTGTTAATATTCGAAATTGTGTAATTTCTTTAGATATTTGGATTCTTGGACTCATAATACTCATTGCTAAGCACTTCGTGATTAAAACTAAGGTAAGTTATCATTGTTTTATAAGTGAAGTGCTATTTATACTATCTGAATATTATGCGCTATTTTAATAGCTTGAATTCATACAATATCCTATTGTATGAGTTGCGAATGCCCGCTCACCTGACGGCAGACTCGCAACATTCAATATTGCGCGACCGAAAGCCGGTCTTTTTCTTAATCGAATACATATCGACAGCAGTCAGTCGCGACGGCTACTCAGCCGTCGGGTTAGCTGCCTGCTCAGCCGTCTGCTAAGCTGTCGGCTAAGGCAGCCGTCATCGAAACGGCTGCTCAGCCGTCTGCGCAACCGTCGTTATTATTTATTTTTCGACGGATGTTCAGCTGATCAGCCGCCATCGACGACGGCTCGAACGCTCTCGAAATACATTCAGTGGCCTGTACTGATGCTTTGATTTCTTGGTCTTGCAGATCATGGAGATGGACCGTTTGACAATGGCGGAACTGGCGGAGTGGGAGCCCCCTCCCGAAGATGAAACAGTTTACAAAAGGGTTATCAGGATATTAGATAACACCTACCCAAAGGAATGGAGATCCTGGGTAATAAACAAAGTTTCATACGAAGACATGTTCGGTGATAAAATTTCGTCGGACGATGAATGCCGACTGCGGTTCGCTATCCCGACCTTAGATTTAGTTCTCGCTTTTAGCGAGTCGACGCTTAAATCTATAAGCGAGAAGCGTTACAAGAAAATAAAAAGAACGCTTATCACATGGCCATTAGCTCGAGCTCTGATCTATTCGCCGTTCGCTACAATGAAAATGGTTCATCCCGTAGATGCCTTTAACAAATTTGGGGATCTTGTCGCAAGCTTGAAGCCGAAACTGCTATCCCGCAATCAAGTGTCAGACTTGCTTAAGCAACATTATCAGAAAGAAGATTCCCTATCAACTTCAACATGCTCTTCGGTAAGCAGTAAGCGTCCACACAGCCCGATTAATTTATCGAATCATAATAAAAGAGCCAGAAATGAGAGTGACGATACTTTGGCAAACTACATAAAACAGCAGAGTAATATTTTAGCAAATTTGGTAAAGCAACAAAACATAATGATGGGAAAGCTCTCCATTCAAAATCCACATGATTCCCAGATAGACTACTCCGAAAATGCTTGCCCAAGTGAGGAAGACTCGTGGGTTGCACCATCCTTCGGTGAGAAGGATGATTCTGAAAAGGAAAACAGCGTAATTGTTTTTAGCGATGAAGAAGGAGAACCCAAAATACCGGACGAAGATCTTCTGGATTTCCTGCCAACTACTAAAGAATCTGAAGCAAAAGTTGGCTCAGCGGATGAGACCTTTGTGAACCAAGGGATTCAATGCCAAAGACTTGGAAAGGAGTCATGGCAAAATATACGCTATGCTGATGTCCAAAAGCGTTTTCAGGCCACACCAGTCTTCACAAACCTTAAAGTAAACTCCAACCTCGCTACCGTAACTCCCCCGTGGCAACTTGTAGCAGCATTGGAAAAAAATGGATTTGTGTCTAGGCGCCATAACACACGGTCTACTGCAGCAAAGGAAAGTTTTTCAAGACATTTATGCCAGGGCACCGTTAGAAATAAAAGCGCACATAAGCAAACACTATTTAAAGGAGGAATCCTCTTTTCGATGCACTTCTGATGCGCTGCTACAATATACATGTGGAAAGAGGGCAGAAATTATACAACAGCGCCGTAACGCCTATAAGCCCTTGAATAAAACTCTAAACGACTTATTACAGTCTATACCACCTTCGGGAAGTCACCTGTTTGCCGAACCACAACTAAGCGAGTTTGTGAAGGAGCAAGGCGGAATACATAAGCTTTTTCCAGGAAAATTTCGGCCCAAAACCAAAAGTTACCGTCCAGGAACAAGAGATAAGAAACCAAATGATTCTTTCAAGCGGCCAACTTTTAAAACCCCCGAAAAAGGCCGGGCTTTTTACCCAACTAAACGAAATAACCCGCAATCATCGTCAGGGAGGCCAAAAAGAGGCAGAAAGTATTAAATTTAAAGCGGGACAGGTAAGCTCATATTTACATATCTGGAAAGCACTCGGTGCCTCAGAAAGCATTTTATCTATATTGGCTGGGTATAGAATACCCTTTACTTCATCTCCACCTTTGTCTAAGCTAAATAACCAAAGTTGCTTAAGATTTAAGGCCAGAGATTCTCCCGAAATGAACGATGCTTTGGAAAAAATGTTACAGTGTGGAGCGATTGAAGAGTGTACATCCCAATCAGGGTTCTTATCGCATGTGTTCTTAAGGAAAAAGTTGGACGGTTCGAACAGACTAATTTTTAACTTAAAGCTTTTGAATAATTTTCTAAATCCACCTAAATTTCGATTGTTGAATCATTTCAGAATCCCGTTGTGCCTGAACAACCTAGACTATATGATAAAGATAGATTTATCACAGGCTTACTTTAACATTCCGATTGTTGAATCTCATCGCAGATTTCTTGCATTAGCTTACAAAGATTCTATTTATCAAATGACATGCTTACCTTTTGGTTTAGCCACGGCGCCGTACATTTTTGCAAAAATTACTAATTGGGTGGCAAATTCTTTCAGGGAAAAGGGTATCCGGCTGATAGTTTACTTAGACGATTTTCTTCTAATTCATTCAGATCAACGGACCCTTCATCAACAAGGACAATTCGTCGTAAAACAGCTGCAAAAGATGGGTTGGAACATCAACTTTCAAAAATCGATTTTACTACCAACAAGGAAAATAGAATATTTAGGAATAATTTGGGACACCGAGTCCAACATCAAACATCTTCCGAAGCCAAAAATCGAAACAATCACTACCCTAATAAAAGACACTCTCAGACACCGTCGGTGGACATGGTGGGAAGCAAAAGTCCTGCTCGGAAACATCAACTTCGCAGCCTTTACAGTTCCGTACGGAAGGCTGCACTGCAGGGAGATACAAGTCGCCTCGAAAAGTCTTCCAATGGCAAATCAAAACCAAAAACATCTGCTACCAGGTACCGTAACGCAGGAACTAGACACACAATTGAGCGGACTATGGGCCAATCATCAAATTGCATGGCACAGCAACCAGAAGGAGTTATGGTCTGTCTTAGAGGCGCTAAAAGCATGCGCACCGGAGTTAGAATATCAAACAGTAATGTTACAAACCGACAACAAATCTGTTGTTGCGTACATAATGAAACAAGGGGGGACGAAGTCACAGATGTTGCTTCGAACAACAACGCAGATCATGAACCTGGCAAGTCATTACCGGATAAACCTGATTGCACGATATATTCCCGGAAAATACAACCTCACGGCAGACAGCCTTTCGAGATCCCTAGAAGTGCCAGAATGGACGTTAAGCAAAGAAACTCAAAAGTGGATATTCAAAAAATGGGGCACTCCGTCTGTAGACATATATGCAAGCGCACGCTCTGCCATAGTAGACGCTTATGTCAGCGAGGATGCTCGAGATCCGGGCTGCATTTTTGTCGATGCGTTCAGTCGACCTTGGAACTTCAACCGAGGTTGGCTATTCCCTCCTCCTGCTCTAGTGCCACGAGTACTACGTCACTTGGTGAAGAGTTCCGGAACTTATTTTCTAGTAGCCCCAAAATGGGAGAGAACGTTCTGGATAGCCGAGCTAAAGCAGCGAGCCCTAGAACCGCCGTTGACAGTCCCCAACCTAGACAATCACTTAATAGACCTGAAAACGGGGAGACCTCCCCCAGCCGTACAAAATCTGCTTTTGCAGGTCTGGAGAGTTCGGGCTGGAGCCATCTTGTGAATAATTGGTCAGCCGAGAATAAAACCCTGCTGGAGTCTTCATGGCGAAAGTCAACATTAAAGACCTACGGACCGGCTTGGACACGGTGGCGATTGTGGGCAATGAACAATGCTAACGCTGTGGATGACCCTACCCCACAAGATATAGCTCAATATTTGTGTTTCCTTCACAAAGAGGAGGAGTTGGCACCAAAGACGGTGGCGCTTCACAAATCCGTGGTCACCACATTTTCAAACCCAGTGAATTCAGCAGCCCTTAGCAGCCACCCACTGGTAAAACAGACGCTTAAAGCGATTCTCAATACGCAACCCCCACCGAGGAAACCTCAGACCTGGGATGTGAGCCAACTTATTGAGTATTTAGGGACTTACAGTATAGATAATGACAGTATATTTCAAGTCTCTCGCCACGTTGCAGCTCTTCTTTTGCTATCGTCAGGCCGCAGGGTCCATGACCTAACGTTCTTAGATATAAGTCCGGAATCATTTGAACCTCATAATGATAACATTATCTTTTGGCCTAAGTTAGGGTCTAAAACGGACTCAACCAACTTTCGCCAATCAGGGTGGAAATTAATTGCAAATGACGATGAAAGGCTAAATATAGTATTTTGGATAAGAAAATTAATCTCAATCTCAGAGGGTAGGCGATCAGCCAATAAATCCATCTCGAGCCTATTTATTACTACTAAAGGAGTTGTGAAGGGTGCATCACGCTCCGTCATTGCAGGTTGGGTTCGGACATTACTTAAAGAAGCCCAGATTAATGACTCTCCCGGAAGCTTTAGAGCAGCAGTTAATTCAAATATCTGGTCAAACCAAAACTTTAATATTGAGGAAGTATTAAAAAGGGGAAATTGGAAAAGTAGAGACACTTTCCTAAATATTATTTTAAAGAAATTCCTGCTATCCATTCCAACGGGGCTGCCAATCTTAGTCAATCATTCATACCATTGTGATTTAATGATAAGTTTAGTATTCATAATATGATTAAGTAGTTATATTAAGTTTAATTTGTAAAATAAGTGAAATTTAAGAGACTGACATAACTATTTGTAAAACTGATCGAAGATTAATTTGTCAAATACAATTATTTATTTTTTTCTGTAATAATTGATTGTGTTATTACTCTTTTACTATCCTATAACATGACCTTCGCACAGTACGTCCAGCCATCGCCGTCAGATTATAAACACCTCTCATAGGTGGATCAAGCGAAGGCTCAAACACCTAAATAGCCACGTTTTCCCCCCGAAGGGTAGAAAACGTATATTTAGGTTTCAGCCGTAGCTTGATCCACCAAAATTTACCGATCTTGACGGCAAAATGAGTACTGACAAAATGGCCGACAGTCGATGGCGACGGAAGTCATGCACGCAACGCCACCTACCGCACAATGGGCGCACAAGCATAAGCAAGGTAGAATGGGTAGGAAACACACTGCAAATACGTGAAATTCTAAGGGGTAATCTCATAGGTGGATCAAGCTACGGCTGAAACCTAAATATACGTTTTCTACCCTTCGGGGGCAAAACGTGGCTATTAACGTTACTGAATTATATAAAAATATGCGCACTGATAAAAAATTGGATAAAAAGTTTACTAGAAAAAAAAATCAACCAGTCTCAGGAAAGCTCGAATGGGATTCGAACCCATGACCTTTGGATTGCCGGTCCACTGCTCTAACCGCTAAGCTACCGAGACCCTAGAAGACTCGTTGAATTCTTTCTAGTAGATGATGATTTACGCTGCAAGCCAGCGGCATTACGTCACTGTGAAGGTTTACCTACCCTCACAGTCGTAAGGTCGTACACATAACGTCGGAAGAGGTCCAATTGTCTATAACTCGGAGGTCTCACTCTCTAAGTGCATCGGAAACTGAAGCAACGGAAGATCGTAATTCGTCGTTGCATGCGTTTAACATTTAACATTGATTTTAATGCAATAAAACCACTCCACTATTTCGGTCATATCTTTTACTCTGTTCCCTAGACAAACAAATAAACAAACATAATATATCCGCAGTTCCGCGCTCGCGGTAATAATTTTAGTAGAAAATATATATTTTTTTTAAATTACAATTTACAATTGTGCAAAACAGTCGACGCTTAAAAAAACCGGTGTCAACTCACCTCAGAGTTGCTGTGAAGCGCGGCGGCCCTCGCTAAAAACCGCTCACACATCGCTGCATTGTTGAGGAGGGAGCACTCCACGCCCACGTACAATGGAGGCAGGTGACAGCCGCCCATCAACTGGCTCGCCTAAGCGAACAACGAAAAAATGTAAGTGTGTATAAGGCAGGCTCGCATCATCATCAGTGCTCTGATGTGCTATGCCACGAAACAAAAACTCCACATAATGCAACTAACAACAAACCGTCGCGCTCGGCTAAAGGCCAAACAAATTTTTTTTTAAATTTGTCTGTTCGTGCCCGGACTACTCCCACTTTAAGAGGATCGAATGCTAGCGATTTCTTTTGCAAGATACAGGAGCAGGACACTAAGCTTAAAAGCGCCTTCTAGAAGCACCCTACATTTAAAAAAATCTTAAAAACCAAGGTTGGGTCACACACAGGTCACCTGATGGAAAGTAATCACCGCCGTCCATGGAGTCGCAGATGCGTTGCCGACCTTGAGTAAGGAGTAAGAATTGTAAGGGAGGGGGAAGGGGGGTTGGGATGAAACACAACAGCAAGGATGTGCTATTTTTTCACGCCGATATTCCGTGAGAGGGTGGTATTACGCCGGGCGAGAGCCCAATCGCGTAATATAAAGAAGCGTCCTCACTGTGAGCATTCTTAAGGCGCCTCTTCACTTCGGCAGATGCGTCCGCGGACATTGGCAGATGCATCCGCAGATCAATTTCCACCAGCTGTCCAGACGTCTGTAGGTCGATCAGTCTATGTTCATTCTGGGCAGACGCAACTCGCGCTCGCACTCGCAATTTTAATAGTTAAAATCAATCACATCAAGTTTTTTAAGTAATTTACATGTTTATTTACACACTTACTTATACATATAAGTAGTAAATCTCACGACAGCCTTTTATATCATATTAAATTGTTTAATGACGTTATAAACTGTTGATAGTAAAAGTTTTGATGTAAAAGTTTATTTTTTCTTTTTAGCGCATTTAAATAAAAGATTGTTTTTTAAAAAAGTCTTTTACTTTTAATTTATATTTTACTTTTTAGTTATCCCTGGACACGTTTTTCATCTGTTCATCTCACTGAACGTGTATACAAAATTTATTCATATTGAGCGTTTTTGCGATGCGAAATGCGAGCGTGATTGCGAAACTATGAACATTCGAGTCGAACATCCGAGCTTTGAGTATTCGAATACTAAATGTCATTAATTTCAAAATGTCGCATAGGGCGGTCGTGGCTGTAGCATTTTTTTTTTTATTTTTTTTTTATTGGCAACGGGTAAGCGCTTGGCCTTCATCTCACCTGATGGTAAGTGACGATAAGGCCGAAGGTGGAAGCGCGCTACACCCGGAATCCTCAACCACTGAGGAACTGGCTATCTTATCTCAAACTGCCGGAACACAACAATGCTATAAACATCGTTGTTATGGCGACAGACTTAGATAAGATGGTGGTAGCTAGCCAGGCGGACTTAACAGCCCTACCACCAACCAAACCGAGCACACAAAGATGTACTCCCCGCTGGGAATCGAACCCGGGACCTCTGGGTCTGCTCCGAATTGACAATAACACGATAATACCAAGAAAGTCACGATCAAGGACTGTTCCTTGCTTACAAGTGGCCAGTAATATTCCTACATTATATTATCATACTCATTCATTTCATTATCTGAGTAGTCACTTTTGAGCGTTTTGTTTGCGTGAACATTCGAATGCGAGCCATTTCCGCGAACAGCGTTGCGATTGCGACGCGACGTCCACACCGGCCGAAGTTCTTGCTCGCGTGTAAATTTTGTAACGCTCGGCTCAACGTCCACACCACTCGAATATTCGACGCCCGAATGCTCATTACACGCGAATGCTCTCAGTGAGGATGCGCCTTACGGCGACGCATAGGAACCTCAAGAAACTTCAAGGGCTGGTCAGGTCAAGTGTTTTAAACATGACAAAAACATCATAAACAAAGATAAGACTTTAAACTATCGCGTTGCATTGCATTAAAACTATTTTAACCGGACCTAACACGATTAATTTTTTTTTTTGTTCTCGCATCCACCCTACCACGTTTACTTAAATTGCCACAGTGCAATGAATCGTCAGCAAGACGACTCCGGCAGACTACACTAACAGTATCGGAGTTTCTTTTTATAGACAGATGTTGCGGTTTGCATTTGCCAATCACTGAATCCAGTAAGGGTGGATGAAGAAACAAATACCCGCCCGAGCCGAATACAAAAAAATACAAATACAAATGCTTTATTAGCTTTAAATAGGGGTAATTACATTTAGATGTTCTAAAAATTAAATGGGACTTAAACCTATTTAGCCATATAACATAGCATGCAAATATTCACTAACTAAATTTAACATTAAACATTTGACCGTCATTAGAAGCTTATAATATTGAGATAGGCATATCCGTTTCCCGTCGTATTTTCCTTCTCTTTCTTCCGGTATATCGCTGTCTCTCTCGCTCATCCCACTCAGTGGCGTCACCAGGTGGCGCGGTGGGGGAACCAGGAGATTTCACCCCCGTGCCCATTTGTTCATCATTGGCGTGAAATTTCCCGTCGGCGTAACTTGTGCACTACATAGTGATCAAGATTTTTATTTAAACTGCAACACAGTTCTCGTGAGTTTCTACAATACACGTGAGTACTTAGAATAGTTTCTTAACTTAACGGTGTTCAAACTTTTTATTTTACCCGCAAGAGATGTAGATACACTTTTTCTTTTAAGATAAGAAAGCATTCGAGTAAAGATAGTATTTTAAAAAGTGTTTTTTGTGTTTAATACGTGGTATCTACCCTCCAGGCACTTTTTCTTTTTATTTTAGATAAGATACCGATAATTTAGTGCTTACATTAGATAATGAGAAAAATGAATTGTAGCTAAGCGGCTATAGCTGGTCCTTCTAACAATCCCGATCGCATCGGCGAAGGTTGTGTTCGAGTTAGTCGTCCTCGTTCAAAGAAGCATGGTCATCGTACCCGCCTTTCATGACGATAACGACAATGTGTCTGCTTTATCGGACGTTAGAGGAAATCTTACAACGATTGTTGCACCTCGCAGGTGTTACCAATACTGACTAAAACAGTTAACAATTTAAATATTCCGTGTAGTGATCTAGATTTGATTTTTGATTTTAAAAGTAAACTAAAAGAGCAAGCTAGGCCTTAAGCATTCTGATAAATCTTGTGCACCAATAACTTTTGGTATTTTAAAACTAGAAAGATATTTTTAATAATTGTCTGCGCAGTTTACTAGTTGGTAGCAAACATCTGATGCCTCTCTTAAAGGTCTTATTTTCAGTGGTGATTAGGTTGTAGACTGAAACTATAAATATACGAATAGAGGATAGGTACTCATAAAAATGTAAAAGACCCTCTAATGCTTGCTACTTTGAATAAGATTCTACCTTCAAACACACATTTGTTTAATTCTGAACAGATTACAGTGGCTATCATCTGCCCGCCCTCGCAGGGCGCTTACCAAAATCAATGTCTTCCGCAAGGACATACTTATGGCAGCCACGAACCATATCGTGGCTATAATCTGCCCGCCCTCACAGGGCGCTTACCAAAATCAATGGTTATTACATGAGTGTTCGCGGTTTTGCGAGAAGATGCATATATTTTAATATAATGCTAAATGTACCTTATTTAATTTAATTTGATTTTGAATAATATGTTTAATGATTGTAATTGGTATTTAACCGTTTTAATAAAATTTAATAAATAAATGTCCTCCGCAAGGGCATGGTTATGCCAGCACGAACCATATTGTAGCTATAAACCGCCCTCGCAGGGCGCTTACCAAAATCAATGGTAATATTACTTGAGTGTTTGCGGTTTTTGCGACAAGTTGCAAGTATGTTAATGTAATGCTAAATGTCCCTTATTTTATTTGAATTTGAATAATACGTTTAATTGTTGTAAATGGTTATGTAACAGTTTTTAATTAAATTAAATAAATAAATGTCCTCCGCAAGGACAGGCTTATGCAAGCCACGAACCACATTGTGGCTATGAACCGCTCTCGCAGGGCGCTTACCAAAAACAATGTCCTCCGTAAGGACATGCTTATGCCAGCCACGAACCACATTGTGGCTATGGACCGCCCTCGCAGGACGCTTAACAAAAACAATGTATTCCACAAGGACATGCTTATGCCAGCCACGAACCACATCGTGGCTATGAACCGCCCTCGCAGGGCGCTTACCAAAATCAATGTCCTCCGTAAGGACATGCTTATGCCAGCCACGAACCACATCATGGCTATGAACCGCCCTCGCAGGGCGCTTAACAAAAACAATGTCCCCCGCAAGGACATACTTATGCCAGCCACGAACCACATCGTAGCCATAATATAAACAACGGAGGCTGTTCTTACTTTCGATCCCCAGGATCATAGGCTTGGCAGCTCTTTCAATCAGGACAAAAACGTCCATCTTCTCTGCTAACAGAGGTAACAAAAGACGTAGACAATGACGCTCCGAAATTTCGAGCCGGTCAATTTACACTTTATCGACACCGTTGGGACTAAATAGGTGCTCCAAGTTTTCTATCATAACACAAAGGTATCGAATACCGTTTTATCTGAAGCCATCGCTCAAGGTTCCAAACGTTACAATCGACAGTTGTTACACGCTTGTATCCGACAAAATGTCTGCAATGCTGACACAGATGAAGGAACAGGTTTCTAGAAACAGTAAGTTTTTTTCCAAACTTTGTTTCAACCCATTTCTTAGTACCAAAGAGCACTCAAAAAAGGTCACTCCGTCCAATTTTTAACCTGAAGTCGTTAAATTATTATATGAATTCCGGACTGTGTACGGCCAAGAGACCCGTCTCTTCATTTGTACATCCCGATGTACAAATTACTTTTCTCAGACCTAGGTAATACCATCTGACTATAGCCAAATCCCACAATGGTTTCTTCGTCTGTTCTACAAAGGCGAATTACTAAAAATTATATGCCTTCCATTTGAGATGAGCACGGCAATGTTTTCTTAGACTATTATCTTATAGACATAAAGACCAGATGGTTCTGTCCAGACATGTCAACATTGTAATAGAAACACTTACTTAGTTTGGTGTCCACATAAACTTCAAAAAGTCTGTTTGACCGCCCTCGCAGGGCGCTTACCAAAATCAATGTCTTCCGCAAGGACATACTAGGATACATGGAAGAATCACAAGCTACCACACATACTTACATATACTCACGACTGTTATCCCCGAAGGGTTAGTCAGAGACCAGGCAATGAGGACCGCAAAAGCAGTCCTCTGCCATAGTCTACGTTTCACCAAATGATAACTGCACATGTACGTGACAAGTGATGAGCCTATCGCCGCTCTATACTGTTGGATGTATGTGCAATCTACGGTCCGTTAGCCGCCTTTTACGATACCTAAGAGAAGAAATTGGGCGGTAAAATAGACTCTACCTTACGATGTAGTTAAATGTATTGGTAGCTAAAAATTATCAGAAACACCAATACATATACCTCCACCAACATTCTTTTTGACAACCGTTGCTTCAGGATTGGGGGATCACAACTCAACAATTCTGCCCTATCGGGAAGGTGGAGTGCATCCGAACAAAAGCTGCACTGCAATCAAAAAGAAAAGCGGGCTGTTCTAAGTCTTAGAATTACAAGCATAGAACACGAAGCCTGCGACAATTTTATTTTAATCCTCCAAATTGCCAACCAATAAATGACCACCAACTAAATTGTGGTCGAAATTCATTACATTCCAGGGAAATTGAACAGCCATGCAGAGCAACTGTCTCGACATAGCCAAGCTCTAGAGTGGCATTACTGCCAGAATTCACACAAACGATATTCGCGAAGTGGGCCTGGCCAGCAATTGATCTGTTTGTATCCAAGAACGCTCGAGTAGTGGGTAAACTATGCAGATTTATCTCAATGATTACGAAGCGATGTTTTACAATGCTTTCAGCCTGAAGTAGAGCGCTTCCCTCTGGCTTGGAAATTCGCACCACCTTCCCTCATCCCCCGGGTGCTAGCACACTTCAACAAGAATTTATCTGATTGTGGTACCCCTTGCTGCCTCATTCACAGTATGGAATTCAAAACGTAGACGCTTGGTAGACATAACCACAGGACTGCCAACTCCCAAGGTTCAAGACATGACGTTGAAATTAGGTGTGCTTAAATGATATATCGTTATGGAACCACAAGCAAATTTCCCTACTCAAGCGTCCGGTTATTATAAAAACATATGAGCACTTGTGCTTGGTCCAGTAGTACAGGAAGGGCGTAAGCAGCAGCAGCGGCGCCATCCACACGCGGAACGCGTACCAAATGGGTCCAGTCAATCCAGTTTTTGGCTGATTTACACTTAATATTTTAAATCTTTCTTACAATACTAATACACTACCATAAATTGTCGTTTCTACTTTATGCAGCGCACAATTGTATGGAAATCTTAGTGACGAGGTAATAGTTAAACATGTTTTAAAATCAATCTCAATTAAACATAAAAAACAGCAAAACCTCCTTTTTCCAGGTTTTAGTAATATTAGTCTATAGACCTTTGTAATGTATTTCAAACCTAGGATCAACTAGATATCAAACAGTTCGTAACACTGCAATATTATTGTCGCATTGCTCCTTTGTTACCTTGCTGTGGACACCAAACATTATTTTGTTCAGGACAATGCAGTAATATTAAGGCGACAGTTTGGGTCAAAAACTGACTGTAGGGACTACAGACAAACAAGCTGGAAATTGCTACTGGTTAAAAGGATCAATAAATATTGTACAAAAAGGCTAAACTAATTTATTTAAAACTTCGAGTGGTTCACCTACACCTGTTTCAAGCACTGTGGTAGCTAGATGAATATTACAGCCACACCTGGTTGTGTTTTGCTCCGCTGTAGCATCTACAAACTAGATTGATATGATTTACCCATTGAGGATATACTAACTATTGGTAATTGGAGATTAGTTAATACTTTTCACAAGGTTTATTGTCGTGAAATATTGATTTAGGCGTCACAAGGTTTTAATTTTTAATTTTTACCGTGAAAGTGACTGAAATCAAATAGTAAACAATATTTATTTCCTAATAATAATGTTCGTTTACATGGTTTACATGCTAAATTATTTGATTTTTCATCAATGACTGGCCAATTATTTTCTTACATGACTTAAATTATTGTAAATAATAAGTACTTAATTAAATCTCTTATTATAACTTTTTGTTTAACCCCTCGAGCGTCATATGTACTTACCGGTGTACAAAATAGTTGAGAGGCATGCGTGTCTCTTGTACTTACCGGTGTACAACAGACTTGGCTCAGATTGGTTGTTTTATTTTAGCCGGTCCGAGTCGTAGTATACAAGTTTTAGCTGTCTGTGAATTTTCTATGGTCCGTATAGAAGAAATTAACATAGTTAGTAGGATTCGGACCAAACAAAACATTATCGAAAAACTTTTTTAAAAAGAGTGTCTGAAGTTATGGACGGACGTCAGCCATATTGGTACAAAGTTGTGTTGTTGTGATTTGTTTACATGATGTTTTCTCGACGTAAAATATATAAGTTTTCGTATGATTCTTATCCATATTTACTGGAAACTTAATACAGTTTTTGTACAATGCAATAGTTGTGTGATATAGTGGCAATTTAGATTAAACGAAGAGCTAGTAGTATAATTATGATATTTTGATTTTGCTAACAACTACAGCTAACATTGTGTGTTATAAAGTGCTGTCATTTTCTTCATATTTTGTTTTTTTTGATAAAAGTGATTATAAACATTAATCAATTTGTAGATTATTTCATCAGTAACCTTTTTTTATTTACAGTTAGACATAATATACTTTTAGGTCACTATTTACGCGGGCCGGCCATGTTATGGCGGTGGTTATTTATTTTGGTTCCTAAGTTAAAAATTGTTTTGTGAGTGAAGTTTAGTGCCAAAGTGTTTATGATTCATGTGACCGGTGCATAGTAATGTTAACTAAATAGTTATTATGTCAATTGTGTTGTGTGTTGTTTGTTAATTATTATAACAAACAGTAAAACCAAAGGTTACCTTTATGAAATATTGAAAACAAAAGAAAACCGTTCCAATGCCACACTACAAGTAAGTCTTTATTGTTCATTCTAAGTAGTAAACTACGTACAAAAACTCATACAGAAAAGAATGACACCTCATTCACGCGAAAATCTCGTATAGTTTTTACGCAATAAATATTTTTCCCTAATCAAACAATAAAAAAGTGATGTATCGCAAAATGCCTGACACGTAAAGCATTTAATGCTTTAGGGTGGCTGGCGCGCCACGGGTTAAACCATAATCATATGATTAACTCTCTCGCACTTATTGAGATGTGCCTCTCTCTCACGCCAATGTGAGAAATAAATTATTTCTCACATTGGCGTTTTCACCAGGCGATAACAAACAGGTCTCAATATTATAAGCTTCTAATGACGGTCAAGTGTTTAATAGACGCGTTTTACCTGAAATAAAACGCATATTAAATACTTACCTCATTAGAAGCTTAGTTTTTATTTCCGCCTGGTGCTTAATGCATATTTCGACGCAATGATGAACAAATGGGCACGGGTGTGAAATCTCCTGGTTCCCCCACCGCGCCACCTGGTGACGCCACTGAGTGGGATGAGCGAGAGAGACAGCGATATACCGGAAGAAAGAGAAGGAAAATACGACGGGAAACGGATATGCCTATCTCAATATTTCTATTATTTTAACATTTTATTTCAGGTAAAACGCGTCTATTAAACTTCGCATTAAATCACAAGGTTTGCAATACTAACTAATATTCAAATCATAATAATGTCTAATAATTAACATTGTCCATAAACTAAAAACGTCCAAAAATAAAAATGGCAAAAAATAAGCATTTCCAAAAATAAAAACGTCCAATAGTAAAAATGTCCAAAATAGCACAACTCAAATTAAATAATGAAACAAACTAATAAATAATAATAAACTAATAAAATGTCAAGAATAAATTGTGTCAAAAATGTCAATGAGAATAACAACAATAATAAGTGTAATGAAATAAATGTGACATGACATGGAGTTAGTGTTTCAAAAATTCCTTTATCGAGTAAAAACCCTTTTCCAATAACCATTTACGCAAAAGAAATTTAAAGCGACTGATTGGAATATTCTCCTTAAAATGGTCAGGAATCTTATTGAATATTTCTATACACATAGCATAACTATTCCTTTTATATCGTGCTGTCTTCAGAGTAGTTTCTAATACTAGCCTATTTGGTTTACGCGTATTTCTTTGATACAACTGACCTGCCCGTGTAAACAACCAACTATTTTGCTTGACAAAGATTCCAACTTCTAGTATATAAAGGCAAGGCAGAGTCAATATATTGAGGGATGTGAAGTAGGGCTTGCATGATATGTCAGACCTCAGATTGCATATGGATCTGATACATCGTTTTTGCGCTAAAAACAACCTCTTTATGTAGATGCCATTTCCCCAAATCAATAATCCGTATCATAAAACTGATTCGACATATGCAAAGTAGGCTGTAACTGCTGTGCTTCGACTTGTGACTCTAGCTAGTCTATATAAAGCAAAAGAAAAACTATTTAATTTGTTGCATACTGTGTCTATGTGCTCTTTCCAACTTAATTTGGGATCAACTATTAAGCCTAAAATTTTTACATTAGTAGCATTTCGCAGAATTTGTCCGTTATAATCTATGTCAACTGATTGATTATTAAAATTGATTAAATTTGTTTTTGTTATATTTATTTTAAGGTTGTTGTCTTGGAGCCATCTAATTATCAGGGTCAGTGTAGAAGTTATGTCGCGTTTATGTTGTTCTAACGAAGATGTCTTATTACTAGTGACTATCAAAGAAATATCGTCAGCAAATAATACAGTTTTGTGTTCCGTTATGTCTGGCAAGTCATTAATATGCAAGAGAAATAATAAAGGACCGAGAATACTTCCTTGCGGAACGCCAACAGCATTATATTTGAAGTCTGAGCGATGCGTTTCAACGATTTTGCTTGTGTTTAATTGAGTTATTTCTACACATTGACTTCTGTTAGATAAATACGATTTTATCCAATACAAAGCAAGCCCCCGAATTCCAATACACTCTAGTTTTTTAAGTAATCCATCATGTGGAACGACGACGACGCCGCGCACCGCCAGTTCGCTTGTGACCACGGCCGCAGCATCGCGGCCGAAACGTCAAGCAGTAAGTAGATATGTACTTACTTAAAAAAAAATCGTGTTAGGTCCCGTTAAAATAGTTTTAATATCATAAACAAATTCGTGCTTTTTTTCATTTTTAATTAAATAATTTATTTTGCGTATTTTAATTAGATAGTCTTTGAGCATTTGAATATAACGTTGCGGAGGACGTAGTTTCGATTTCCACCTGATTTAGTAATTTTTTTCAAGTTTCAATTTATTTTCGAGTTTTTTTTTAAATCAAAAATTCCGAAAAAATACTTTCATTTGTAATTACAATATAACGTAATTATCGTCAGATCAGATAATTTATTTATTAAATAAGTAACACGGTTTGATCAAGAAATACATTAATTAATCTATATATTGCCATTAATTGTCATATTTTATTATTTTGTGATACGTTAAAGAGAGTTGTACTAATTTATATTCATAACTCATTAATAAAGTTTTACGGAAAACGGAAATTTTAGCTATATAGGACCTAGTGTTTTCATAATGGGTATTGCGGCTTTAGATTGAGACAGACGAGAGACGATGCAATGTAGACATTTTACAAAGTCGGCATTCTGCGAATGAGCCAATCGTCCATCTTATACCTTACGTGATAATAGATTTTTTTTTATTTGAAAATTCGTCACTTTTAGCCAAGCTTTTAACTCTTAGGGTTGTATGGGGTGGTTCTTTTAGTTCAGGCGGACAGGTTAGACTATACTCCAGCCCAACTCGAGAAAAAAATGTATGTAAACAAACTAAATCACAAATCTGAGCAAAAATGTATTTGTACTTATCGTATTATATTTCCTTGATTACTGAATTTTACGTAAAAATATTATTCTTACTTTACATCTCATTCAAATTGCGAAACGTCTTTAAAAACGTAAGAATACGAAAAACGTAAAAAAAACATAAAACTATTTTCTCTTGATAACCCTATTAAGTATACAAAAGACATTACTAAAATACATATACTTATTCAAAACAATTTCGCTATTCGATCGTCGAGTCGATTATCGTAACTAGCTCTGAAATCTGCAGCATATTGTGCATTAAAGCCGACCACATACGGAGTGAACAACATTACATTACGTAAAAGTAAAAAAATAATATTCTAAGTAATGATGATGATTTGTGGCTTAATAAACAATTAAAATAAATAATTAATAGAAATCATGTTACTAACATAGAATAAGTAATACTAACATATTGAGTCCATGGTCACTTGAATAAATGAATATTCTATTCTATTCGAGTAAAAAAATATATATGATAAACCATTATAATAAAGTTACTTTAAACATAATTTAAAACTTTTAGGTTAGTTTGTTTTTAGATTTTTCATATACAATGTTTATTAAATAAATATTTTATGCAAAATCTTTAGCGTTGTCCAAATTGGAAAAGGTTGATATATTGATAATTAGGGCCCGGATGAATATGTAAATACATATTTTTAATTAAAATGGTTTTCGTTCTTAATTATATTTTCTGCATAAATTATGATATTTAGATCGAGAAAATTAATCTTTATTTTCCATATTTTTCCATGGATTAACATATTTATCAAAAAAAATATCAATCTATCCATATTTTCATAATTTTACGTTAGATAAATCGTATTGGATAAAAAAGGATTTCATACTCTGAAAAAAATTAACAGCATACTGTGCGGAACATTAGAAGGCAAAATATAGATAATTGCCGTACTCACTTGTAGAACTATGCAAATTTAAATATGCTCCAATCACATCCTGTGATGTTGAAAAATCATTCAGCAAGTACAAAGCATTGTTTCGTCCAGAGTTGAAATTTTGAAAATTTAAAGAAACACGTGATTCTATACTGCAATTCAAGTAATAATGAAACAGAAGCTGAGTAAAATTGAATTTTTTATTTTTTGCAATAAACAGTCGTAAATTTTACAGTATTGTTATTTTTTTACCACATATTTTTGCCATATTTTAGTTTTTTTAATCCTTAAATATGTACATATTTTTATATTTTTAATACATAATTATCCGAGCCCTATTGATAATATATTGTGCATGACATTGGTTGCTAGGCAACGCTTTGTTGGTCAACATTCTTTCTCAAATTTGGTTGGAGTATAGTAGATAGATAGATGGGGTTAGTATCAAATGGTCAAAAACGCAAGTGATCTACCGCATCAACTCACCTAAAAATCATTTGAGTAAAGGAGATTGACTA
Source organism: Scoparia ambigualis (assembly GCA_963921215.1). Lineage (NCBI taxonomy): Eukaryota > Metazoa > Arthropoda > Insecta > Lepidoptera > Crambidae > Scoparia > Scoparia ambigualis. The sequence continues at coordinate 31,243,673 of OY992513.1, read as the reverse complement.
TTTTTGTATGGACGTTGTGCTGCCCAACATTTATCATAGTGCATAATGTTCCTTAGACTAATACTAGTATGTAACCCAAAGCGCTTCAGAATCTGTCCAAGGAGTATTGAGAAAAAAATCTGTTGTATTGTACAACAGATTTTATATAGGTTTTACATAACGAAAAATAATAACAAACGTCCGCATTACGCTGTGTGCGAAGGCACTAAGTAAGATAATAATATTACATAACGTAAACGACAACATTAAAAAATATATCAAAAGTTGAAGCACCAAAAAGCCATAACATAAGTTTTTAGGTACAATATAACCCCGTGGATGTTTTTTTTAAATATTTTTATTAATATTTTATCATGTAAGGAAAGAAATAAAAGTATTCCCATGCTTGTGCAGCATTTGGTCCATAATAGTCAATCTCCTTTTCAGATAGTCGAATACGTAATTGGTCTATGAAGCAACTCGTCGCAAAATTATTTCGTCTACTGTCATAGTATCAACTCATCATAAATGCATGTGGTCTAAATAGCTAGTCGCCGACAAAGCAATTCGTCGCAAATGCATGTGATCTAAATTGCTGGTCGCCTACGAAGCAACTCGTCTTAAATCCAACGAGTGTCCTCCCTTAAGTGGCCTGTTATTATTATATTATTATTATTCGATATAACAAACCTCTTTCAAATGTAAACGCGGCATGAAATTGTGACGAGTTGCTTTATTGACTAATTACTTTGTAACCTATTTGCGAATTCGTCTAGATGATCTTATGACAAGTAGCTAAAGAGACCAGTTACATGTCAGACGAACCAATTATTTGTCCGGTTGATTTTGGACGAGTTGCTTCATAGACCAATTACGTAATCGACTATCTGAAAATTTCCCCAAATGATTTTTAGGTGAGTTGATGCGGTAGACCAATTGCGTTTTTGACCATTTGATACTAACCCGACAAACAGACCAGTCGATGAACGAAATGGGACGCTCTCGTTTCGTCGACGACCCATCTTTAGACAGTACAGGACATGACACATGAGGCACGTGAGGACAGGCGAACGAATGAAGTCGCAGGAGGAGGCAGGGCGCCAGGCCGCCACCGCCAGAGCCAGTTTTAAATTGTAAAAAGTACATATAAATAATCTTTATTATAAATACTAGCGGCCGCTCGCGGTTTCACCCGCGTGGTTCCCGTTCCCGTGGGAATATCGGGATAAAAAGTATCCTATGTGTTAATCCAGGTTATAAACTGTCTGTATGCCGAATTTTATCCAAATCCATTCAGTAGTTTTTACGTGAAAGAGTAACAAACATCCATCCATACTTACAAACTTACGCGTTTATAATATTATTAGTTAGTGTAGGATAACTATTATTTATTTTATTCTTTAATTTCTTTACTTATTTATATTACACTTACACTACACACTATCATATATATTATATTTTTTGGTTTTCGTAGGCATTGACCGAACTGTTAGCCGATCAACACCTTTTCAAGATAAATCTTATTTCATGTAGACAAGACGTCAATTGACGGTTCTGGTAAAACCGCTTGTATATGTATGAACCGAAAGAACCAAACGATAGCGCGATTCAGCCAGTACTCCCTCAGCGCCATCTCTTGGCGTTTTAACGGAATACAGAAGCGAACTTCGTTTCTTAGTTTTTCGTTTGGTATTTGTTTTTTGTCAGTGTATTTTCAATATGGTCTACGATTATTTATAGTGTTAAGACTTAAGACTTATTGTGGTGAATGCACTTTGTATATCCAGCGTAGTATTATGACCTAAAATCATCAAACGACGCGACGCTTAAAAAAGTTTCATACAAAGATTATCATCATCATCATCACCAGCCGAAGGACATCCACTGTTGGACAAAGGATCTCTACCACAACCGGTCTTATGCTGCTTAAATATTTTAACCTAATTGTCTTTGTTGTTGTCATTTTCAATGGTTTTTTTTTCATTTTACTCTGTTGGTTTTATATATTTTTTTGTATTTCTGTGTATTTGTTAACTTCTTCAAATATTGTTTATTTGGATATTTGACAGTTGTAACAATAAAATATGAAATATGTCGGATATGGTAATTTATAATTTAACAATAATTTTCCAATTGTTTTTTATTTAAGAGCCCTATTACAAATCTCCACTCTGCGAGAATATGTATTTTAAGCGTCCCGCCCGACAACTCATAGAAGGTCGCGAGTCCACCCACAATACTATGTTAAAACTACGACCAAGCGATTTTGATACTTTTCCCAAGTTCATATTTTTTAGTATTTCTATGGAGTAATTTGTTATCGCTATACTCGCACATTTTTAGTGTGCCGTGGGTCTAGTATGTAAATATTTGTTAAAAACATTTTTTATTTACCTAGTCCTTTATCTAGCAAAGGACGTTTTTCGTTTTAGATAAAAATTATAGCTTAGATTAGAATAAAATTAATTACAATTTACATGAGAGTATAAAACACCATAAAACAGAACTACCTATTTGCCAAATTTCAATCAAATCGATTTTATTTCAGATTTATTATTACGAGTCAAACTAGGTAAGAGTCAAACGAGGCCAAACATTAGTTATAATTAGAATACTTTACGCCTTAATGTAATGGCAAGAAATACCTTGCTATATTTGCATTTCTTAATGTAGATGATTATCTTAACTTCTTTACACATTGATACCTTTTTCGACCAATGCTGAACATAACGAAATTGATATTAAGAATAATTCAACATCATAATAAGCTTTCTAGATTCCATATAAAACAAACACTAAAAAAAATTAAAAAAAAGAAATACTTTTTTAAAACAAGCTTTTATCATGTTCTTGTTGATAAAAATAATAAAAAATTTAAAAATAACTATTTAAACCTGATTAGAAAAAAATCATTATACATACAGGGTATGAAAAGAAGCTTAACGAAGCCGTAATATAAACATAGTGTACATCAAACTAAGAAACATTCAGTAAAAATAATTGCTGGGAAACTACTTAAACTTTTAGGTATTAAAAAACGGGTGTTTTCTAAGACACGCAATGAAACGCGTGCAACAAAGTGTGCATGTGTGTGTGTTACGGGACGAGAGAGAAGTCAATAGGCGTATGAGTGGGATAAAAAAGCGCGCGCCATGCCTGTACCGTACCACGCACGATGCGCGGTTTTATTCATGAACTCATTGTTTTCGCTTCATGATTGTTTGTAGAAAATGTTTGTTTAAGTCTAGGCTAGTCTACCTACTTACCTACTCTCCATCGATATCATCAAGGGACCTTTCGACACTGACGAGCTGCGGCTCAAACTGCCGACCTCCCACATGTAGGCATAAGCGCGCCCGTTCCTGATCTTCCCGGTGGACCAACTCCATGATTCCTTCTCGTAGAGACCGCTGCTTAAGCTCTTCGAAAACGGCGACAATTTTTTGATGCATCTCATCAGCTGTTTAGCAAGGGCGGTCAAAAACCCTGTCTTTGACGTGGCCCCACAAAAAAAATCCAGGGGGGTTAAATCCGGCGATCGTGGAGGCCATTCATGAGGCCCATACCGCCCAATCCAATGGTCGCTGAATAGCTCACGATATGTGGGGGTGCGCCATCATGCTGGAACCAAGTTACTTGCAGCTGTGCCAGTGGCATATCGTCGAGAGTATCCGCTAAATAATTGTTTATCAATTCTAGATACGCAGAACCGTTCATTCTAGGTGGTAAGAAGACGGGTCCCAGAATCTGGTTACGGACTATACCTGCCCAAACATTGTGTTTCCAGCGTGTCTGAAATCCAGTCTCTTGCATCTGGTGTGGGTTTTGCGAGCACCAATAATGGGCATTTCGGCGGTTTCACATTCCGTTATTGGTGAACGTGCACTCGTCGGTAAAAATAATATTTTCCACAAACCGACGGCTCTGGCCTAGGACCCACGCACAATAAGCCATTCGACGTTGCCTGTCTCCTGGCCCAACCGCATGAACCCTGTGAATTTTATAGGGTCGTTGCCTGTCTCTCGTGAGCACTTTGTGCACCGTGTTATACGACACTACATGTCGTGCGCGATGGCCATGGCGTCTCCTTAAAACTTTTGCTGCCGTTCGCATTCCAAGGCGTGGGTTTTCGCGCACCACGTCCAAAATCGCTTGTTCTGTCGCTAAACGTATTGGCCTGCCACCTCCCTCTGAAACCGGCATTATCGGCTGATTGTCCAGCAGGCGCTGTACAGCCCGAGTAAAAACTCGCGGGTCGCGAGGCTGAACTGCGGTTGGGTGTTCAATCCCGTAAAGTCTTAGTGCCTCGGAGGCATTTCCATGGGCCATGCCGTAACACAGCACCATATTAACGTATTCGCGAACACTAAATGCATGGAAAGGCATCTTTCACAGAAAATACGCAAACACACACACACAACATACACAACCACGAACCACAACGCTAAGAGAAGAGATAAAATAGACGAAAGAATCAGTCAAGTTATCAAACTATGCGCTTTCGATCACAGAAGAAACCGAACTGAAAGAATTTAAAAGCCGGCCTAATAGTAGGTAACAAGGTACTCCTTTGACTTATGCCGCCCGCCGCGGCGGCGCCGTGGCGGGGGGCGGGGGGTAGGGGGAGGGGGCGCGGAGGAGCGCCCCCCGCACACCCCTTCAAAAGCAGCGCGCGCGCTAGACGGCTGGGGGCTGGCTAGTCATTCATAGGACTAGGTTGAGCTTCATTCTTTTAGTTTATCATTACAATCAGAACTTCAAATTAGTTTTCCATATTTTGATTGTAATTTCGGAAGTCCATTATTTTTATTTTAGCAGTGGGTTAAACTGGCTATCTCACCTCTAACTAACGAAACACAACAAAGAAAACGACGTTATTGTTATGACACCAGACTTAGTTAAAATGGTGGTAGAGAGCTAGCCAACGGACTAAGAAGAAGCCTTTGCTGTCTAGTGGTTAGCGCTAAGTCCGCCTGGCAAGCTACTACCATCTTACCTAAAGTCTGGCGCAATGTGTTCCATCAGTAAGAGATAAGATAGCCAGCCTCTCAGTGGTCGAGGGATCCAGATGAAGTGCGCTTCCGCCTTTTCGTCATTTATCACCCTCCAGGTGAGATGAAGGCCAAGCGCTTCCTCCTTTTGGAATGAATAAATACTCAGCTCCTTCGGAGATCCAAAGTGCGTTATCGTCTTATTCCTTATCGTCACTTACCATCAGGTTGAGATTAAGACCATGAGAGCTTTCAAATGTACCTACAGGAAAAATGAAATGAAACGAAAATTTTTATTTCATTAGTAAACTAAGTACTACTTACTTACTTTATGGTAGGTACCTATTCAATTAAAAAGACTTTTTTTATTTCGTAACGGGTAAGCACTTGTAGTAATTGTAGTATTGTGTAGTGAAGAAGTGTAGTGAAGCGCACTACAACCAAATCCCCGGAAATAACCATTTTACTGACAACTGACGGTACACAAAAATGAAAACGACATACATTGTTGCTACCGTGCCGGTAGAGGCAAATTAATAAATTAAACAAATAAATTATTAAAACTTGTGGCAAAAGAAAAAGTGTTTACAATTGGCGGACTCCATGGTTGTCAATTTATGCATGATTTTAAATAAACATCTTTATTTTTCATACTCCTAGTACAAAGCCTAAACGTAGCATTAAACTCCTAGAGAAAAAATAGCAATGCTCACTGTCGTTTAAACAGGAATGTGTTCTATCTATGAAAGGCATTTGGAAATATCTATCTCGCTATCAAAGTACAAAATAACCCTTTACATCAAATCATAATAAATTACATAATACCACTTACATACTTTCTTTCTAATTTACTAAAAATCATACTGCTTATCACGCAGAATTTCTAATAAACGTAACTTCATTTTTCCATACAATTGAAAGCAATCAGAGCGCCTTAGTGAAATGTGTAGCAATTTCCCTTTGATCATTTGAAAGAGAAGAGCGATTCGATTACCTATTATTACCCTACTAGTTAACAATATTGTCGATCTATTTCATTAATTTTAGTAAAAGTAATTTGTATTCCTAGACTACATTTTTAACTGTTAGTAGCTTGTCCGTTCGCGTCTTATTATTTGTATTCCGTGTTTGCTGAACTTGCATGCAACCCACATACCTACCGAGCCATCGAGCTCCTAGTTCTTCCTAGTTCAGTTAATGAAACTTAATTTAGGACGGTAATCTTATTTTTTAACATGCAGAAGACCTGCTAGCAACTCGTAATTGTTAAGTTTGCGTAAGTAGTAGGTTAGGAGCTCGATGGCGCAGTGGCTAGCTCGTTTGGCTTGCGATCTTGCCCGCTAAGCAACTTTTGCAATGCCGGGACGCCTGATGGGTGACCAATTAAAAATATCTCGAGCTTCCTCCGTGCTTCGGAAGGCACGTTAAGCTGATGCTGGTCCCGGTTGTTGTCGTAAGATGGCAGTCGTTAAAACCCACCAACCCGCATTGGGCCAGCGTGGTGAGTTATGGCCCAATATCCCCACGTGCTATTGTTCACGTGGGAGGCCTGTGCCCAGCAGTGGGACGTTTATAGGCTGATGATGAAGATGGAGTAGTAGGTTCGGTCAAAAATAAAAAAACCGATCGATACAAATTAAGTGATAAATAAGTTAACAGTTACTGAGATGTAGGTACTTATTTATCTAAATTATGGTGAGGTCATTGCTCGCGGCGGCGAGTCGTGCTGAGTCGTGTATCTTCGCGTGCTGCCGGTACAGCTGATTTGAGCTGATATACGCGTGCATTTGTGTGCGTGTGCGGCAGTGGCTGCGCTGCCTGCGCTCGATATTCATTGCGTTTTGAAATTTCATAAGCCTATTTGACTAAGAAATTTAAATAATTTTGGTAATGCTTCTTTAGAATAAAGTTTAGTAATCACGTTTTACATTTATTTTTGTCAAAACCAAAGTCACAATATTGTGACTTTAACACTTAATATCTCCGTAATTAGAAGGTTCCCAGGTATGGCCCAGTACAGAAAAAACTTCGTAATAATGGACAGATTACGTGGCTCTCGGCTTCGTTAAGCTTCTTTTCATACCCTGTATATAGGTCTATAGGTACCTACATTGCAACCTTTGACGATAATTTATCATATTCGTCTACGTCACAATAATCCCACATTGTAAGTAGGTACATACCTATTAGACATTTTTATTGAACCATAAAACTTTACACCTTGTATTAAATCTTTGCGTTTTTATCACATACCCAATTTTTTTATAAAAAAGCGCATTACATTGTGATGAAACATTAAAGAACATTATTTTAGCATAACTACACCTTTATTTTTCTTTTGCAATCAAAATGTAACACGCTTTTAGAGCCTGGCCAACGAAAGCTTGACATACGAAATGACACCTCAGATAGACACACATAGAGACAAAGTGTTGCCAATCAAATAACTACAGGGTTCAGCTTTCGTTAGCCAGACTCTATTTATAAAAAATGGGCATGTAATAAAAACACAAAGATTTAATACAAGGTGTAAAGTTTTATGGTTTTTAAAAATGTCTAATAGGTATACATATGTACCTACTTACGATATGGGATTATTGTGACGTAGACGAATATGGTTAATTTTAGTTAAAGGTTGCATTGTAGGTACCTATACAGGGTCTAACAAAAACAATAAGCGAACGTTTAAGGGCGGTATCTTTACATCATTCTGAATACAATGACAAAAAAAGGGCTCCAGTTATAGTGATTTTTCAAAGTTATGTTTTCCGACAAACTAAATCAATTAAAATAATGCACATCATGAAACATGCTGTATCTTTACTAACACGCTGCGTGCGTGTTCAGCGTCAGTAAAAAGATAGCTCAGTGTGCTCCGAGTTTAGTGTGCATGTTCGGCTATCTTTTTGTGCGTTTAGTACAGCTGTACGGATTGGAAAGGGGGTATTTCTTGGTTAATTATGATAATGTTTTGTTGATTATCCCGGTAACAAGCCTGTAGTTTTGGACCAAGTTTGGTGAGCATGCTCAGTGTGATGTATAGATGCTCCCCTTAAACGTTCGCTTATTGATATTGTTAGACCCTATATAATGATATTTTCTTTTCAGGGTTAAATTATTATTTTTAAATTTTTAATTCTATTTATTTATTTAAGGACAACCAACAAAACAAAGACCATGTACATTTATAAAACAACAGATATTGGGTAACATTCTAAGGCGCTGTCTTAATTAGAGGTTGCCACGACATGCATAAACTAAATTAGAGTTATTAGGAAGCATACTATGCACATACTATCATTCCACAAACAAACTACTTAAGAACTACAAGATTTTGTATCAATCACCTTTTTTTTTTTTTATACTAAGCCCGGCAAATGACCCCACTCCACCTGATGTTAAGTGGAAATGAGGTCCAGGCGCGAGGACAACTGGTGCAGCGTAAGAGACGTAGCATCAGTCATCCTCACTCTGCCGGCCCACAAAGTGCTTCTTCACGCCTCGTTTGAAGGACCCTATGTCATAGGTAGGAGGGAATACGTGTGCTGGTAGACTATTCCATCTTTTGGAAGTGCGGCAAAGAAACGAGTCACCAAATTTCTTAGTGCGTGATGGAATGTCAGAGACTGTAAATTGGTGACTCCGGAGAGCAGCACGCGTACTCCTATGGAGGAAGGGAGAAGGAGGGATGAGGTCAAAGAGTTCTTTAGAGCACTCGCCATGGTATAAACGGTAAAAGACGCTGAGTGACGCAATATCTCTACGCAATTGCAAAGGCTCGAGAGTTTTAGTGACCTCTGCATTGCCGATAATGCGCACAGCGCGGCGCTGCAATCTGTCCAAGGCATCGAGAAGGTACTTTGCGGAGCCGTCCCAAAGGTGAGAGCAATACTCCACGCAAGACCGCACCTGTGTCTTGTATAATAGACACAACTGATCAGGCGTGAAGAATCGCCGCACCTTGTGCAGGACAACGAGTTTACGTGAGGCATTTTTAATCACGGTTTCGATGTAGTCCTTTTGGTTCAGATCGCAGCGGATCCATACCAAGCATGTTAATACTGCTCTGCAGGCCTAGAGATGTACCCTGAAGAGAGGGAAGGGGAAGGAATGGCGACTTTTTCGCTGTGAACGCGCACACCTGTGTTTTCTTGGCATTGAACTCCACCAGATTATCGGAGCCCCATTTAGAAATGAGGTCCAACACCCGATCGAGCTCAATGACAAGATTTGCTCGCTTCATTTCGGTGTCTACCCGCCCAGCCGTTGGGTGCCCGTTATATCCCTCATGCACTGTGCTATCATCTGCATAGCAATGAATGTTTCCAAGAGGAAGCATGTCATTGATATGCAGAAGGAACAGCGTGGGGGATAGAACGGAGCCTTGAGGAACACCAGCGTTCACTGACATGAACCGCGAAGCGCATCCATCCGAAAGGACACGGATTCTACGCTCATGCAGGAAGCTAGCAATCCAGGTACAGAACTGAGCGGGCAAACCGTATGCCGGGAGCTTGGAGAGAAGAGCTTTGTGCCAGACCCGATCAAAAGCCTTGGCTATGTCAAGGCTAACTGCCAGTGACTCGCCACGCTTGTCAATAGCCTCACCCCAGAGATGTGTGACGTACGCTAGAAGATCAACCGTTGACCGTTTTGGCCGAAATCCATATTGACGATTGTGAATTAGGGAGTGATCTTCTAGGTATCGAATAAGCTGTTTGTTCAATATTCGTTCTAGGATCTTACACAACACTGAAGTTACGGCTATAGGGCGGTAATTAGTCGGATCTGACCGATCTCCTTTTTTAGGGATCGGTTGCACATTAGCTTCTCTCCAAGATTCCGGCACACAACCCGAAGAGAGCAAGAGACGGTACAGACGCGTTAACACAGGGGACAACTCCGCTGCACACATTTTCAGGACTATTGCTGGGATGCCATCAGGACCGTTAGCTTTCCGGACATCGATTGACTGCATTTCCGCACGGGCATCACACTGCCTGATTTTAATATCAGACATTGTATGGCCACAGTGAGGAATTGAGGGTGGCTGTGCACCACAGTCATCGATCCGGGAGTTAGCCGCAAAGAGTTTGGCCAGGAGATCGACCTTTTCCTGCGGCTTGTGAGCTAAACTTCCGTCAGGGCATCTCAGTGGTGGCAGCGAGGGTTGGCAGAAGTTGGATTGCACGGCTTTGGCCAGACGCCAGTAGATACGGCTGCCCGTAGGATGCGTCAGGAGTTCTTGGCCTACTCGTGCAACGCGCTGGGCATCCGCTCTAATGTAGGCCCTCTTACACGACTTGGTGGCATTATTATAGGCTGCTTTTAGCGAGCGAGTTTCGGGAGCCCCATGAGCTTTACCTCTGATCCAAGCGCGGTATGCCGTCTGTTTGCTCTCAACAGCGCTGGCACATTCGCGATTGAACCAGCGGTTGCGTCTGCCTTTGCTGATGACATAGGAGTGTGGAATATAGTATTCCATTCCTAATACTATCTCATCAGCAACGGCAGTGGCGCTAGCGGTCGGGTCCTTCCCACTAAAGCAGCGCTGCCTCCAAGGGACGGATGCAAAATACTCCCGCAACCCGTCCCAGTCTGCCGACGCGTAGTGCCAAATCTGGCGTTTCGAAACCGCTGTTGGCGGGCGCGATGCCAAGGGCACTGTGCTGGATATCAAGCAGTGATCCGAGGAACCTAAAGGAGCTCGAATCTCCACCCGGTATCCAGCTGGGCGACTCGTCAGCAGAAGGTCGAGTAAGGAGGGCGCATGGCCAACTGTGTCTGGGATCCTGGTGGGCTGGTTCACCAGTTGCGTCAGGTCATGCGTGAGAGCGAATGCGTGGGCAGTTCTACCAGCATGGTCTGTTTTGGAGGAACCTAACCACAACTCATGGTGGGCGTTGAAGTCCCCCAAAAACACCAGTTCCGCTGATGGAAACCGCTCCTGCGCATCATCTGCTACCCGACTAAGATGTTCAATTAGTCGAGTTGTCTCCATGTCGCCGTTATGGGATCGGTAGACGCAGACGTAGACACGGCAATGAGAGCCTAAGTCGACGTGTACCACTAGGAGGGAGAAGGAAGGGTCCTCCAGACAGCGCAGTCGGCGATAGCAAACATCCGCCCGAACGAATAAGCAAACTCCGGCTTTGGCTTTGAAGGATTCTTCAAACACAAAGCCGGGATAGTTCAGGTAGGTGGTGTCAGCTGGGCGGATTATTTGCTTCTCCGTCAGGAACAACATTGCTGGCCGTGCCGTCTCAAGATGGTGGTGGACGTCATTGAGGTTTGCATAGAGTCCGCGGATGTTAGCGAACTCCACCTCAAACGGTAAGGTTTTGGTGGGGGTGTGCACCGCTGTAGTACCAGTTTTGTTGTTAGGCGCTGTCATTTTAGGAGTGGAAAGAGAGAGGCGTGAATCGAGAAAATGATGCCGCGATGCGAATGGTCAAAGTGTGGTGGCCTGTTTCCCCAGGAATTTGCCCACAGACGAGTATTATTAACCTGCCGAACGGAAGGGCCCCCGAACCCCCCCGGGAATGGCCGCCGGGACCCCACCTTCCGGTCACCAACCGGCACGACGGACCACCCCGAGATTATGCGTGGCATGGTGAGGCAGCCTCACGAGCTGGTTAGGCTCGCTTGGGCCCCTGTACTGTGCCACGGGCGGCCAGCGGGACAACCGTTTCTACGGGTCTCCCTGGTCGGCAGGTTAACGAAGTCCTCCTGGCACTGGTTTGACGGAAGCCTCCACAGACCAAATACATCGCAGCATCATCCTCTCGAGCTCTGGTTATACGCTGGCTGATCCCGAAACGCGACCGACAAGCAGTCACTTGACGGGTTTTACACCATGCGTACGGTGGTCACCAACCAGACGGGTCAAGCCCTACCACCAGTGGAGCAGATCATCGCTCGAAAGAGTCCGTTAGTCGCTTCTTACGACACCCACCGGACGGAGAGAGGGGCGGCGATTGGTATTCTTTCTCCGTCACCGCACGGATAAAACCTTGTGTTTGTGGCCCCTCCAGGCAATCTTTTAATTCGGTTATCAATATGGATCTAAACTTACGTACAGGATAAGACATGTCAATGTTAACTGCAGACAAGCGTAACAAGTGACTACATTGTGCTTGCATTATGTTAATAGAAGATTATTATTAACAAGAACAATAATAAAAGCTTGTTTTTAAAAAGCATTTTTTTCTTTTAATTTCATTTTTAACTTTTTAGTATTATTACAATAATTTTACATATCAATTAAAAACGGTTCACCCATTAAGACAAATCGAACTCGACGCGGTTATGTCGCTTAATTATTGAGTTCCTATGACCACCTTCCAGCTTCATCATCAGACCCTGCTTACCATCTAACACTAAAGTACTCGTCAAGACGAATCAAACCAGCCCATACTCGATGGGGTTATGTCGTTTAATTACTGAGTTTCTATGGCCATCTTCTAGCTCATCATCAGACCCTGGTTACCATCTAGCACTTAAGTATTCGTCAAGACGAATCAAACGAGCCGAGACTCGATGGGGTTGCGTCGTTTATTTACTGAGTTCCTATGATCACCTTACAGCTCCATCATCAGATCATACGCTGGTAACCATCTAAAAACAAAGTACTCGTCAAGACCAATGAAATGAGCCGAAACTCGATGGAGTTGTGTCGTTTCATAACAGAGTTCCCATGACCACCTTCCAGGTCCATCAACAGACCCTGGTTACCATTGAAAGACAAACTACTCTTCAAGACGATTCAAACGAGCCCAAACTCGATGGGGTTGTGTCGTTTCATTGTGAATTTTCTATGGCCACCTTCCAGCTCCATCATCAGATTAGCACCATGTCATCATAATATTGCATTGTCACGCGATTTACACATGTATGCAAAATTTCAGCTCAATCGGTAACCGAAAAGTGGATCAAATTTAATTTGCAAGATTTGATGACAAGTGCGGACGGCCGGCGCATCGCATTTTGTAGTAATTTTGCAGTTGTATTTATCGTTTTTATCGAAATAGAATAATAAATTCATGATTTAAAATTATAAAATCTTTATTCCTCATGAAGTAACAATTATTCTGGTATAAATTTTGCTCAATAATATTATCGTAGATAGGAGAAATTCACAGTTAACTTGAAGCGATTTTCGAAGTTTTTTGGTTTAGAATAAGATTTTTTTCTATATAAAATCAATGATATCTTAAAATTCTGGGGCCGCTAAGCACTATACGACTATATAAGAGATATCATTCTATTTTTTTATTTCATTTGCATAAAACAGTAGTTTTAGAGGCACTTTTTTGAGCTCATCGATTGGAGCTCAAAAAAGTGCCTCCGCGCATTTTATGAAAAATTTTCTCTGCAATTTTGGGTTTAATTAATAAGTTAAGGCTAGGTGTTAGTGAAAAACTAAAATAACACGTTCTTAGAATTACTTTTTGAAGTAGTAAACAGTAAAATTAAAATCTGCGAAAATTATGAAATATTGTTGAGGCTTTATTCTGTGAAATACACCCGATGGAAACACGAATTTATAAAGTTGGCTCGATAGAATAAATTCACAAAGTTACATATTTTTGTGTCATTTTATCTTCTTTTCCATGTTTTATTCTTAAAATAAGTGATTTGACATTATGAGTTATTTACTAAAATGAAGCTCGTAAATAACTTGAGTTATTATAACCGATGGGTTTTTATTTATTACATCTATCAATTTTTTAAAATATAAATCGCGATTATTCGCGCCGCTTCGCTGTTATACCCGTCCCTTACCGTTGTACCGTCGAGAGAACGAGAGGGAAGCGCTCGAAATACCTCCCCTTAAGCAAAATTTACAAAAAGCAGGGCCGCTACGCACTATGCCAATAGCTATTCTACACTATTCTATAAGTCAAAATTGTTAATGTATTTTAGATTCCGAGATCCAGAGCGCCAAAGTTGGCCATTTTACGCAAAAATCACAGTCGAGATGTAATAGGCCTCCTATGATAATTGTAAATATTTTATTTTTAAAAAATAAATTTGCGATTTTTTTATTTGTGGATTACAAGACCCGAAACACGGGCGGACATGATTGAGCTTCGTGTGACGTCACATTTCACAAAATAAACAAAAACTATCTGTCAGGTTCCAAGCGTGCGTCGTCTTCGTCGTGCGTTCCGTCGCTTCACTCGAGTGCACTCGAGCGCACTCCGGCGCGCGCTCTAACCGTCCGTGGCTTGGTAACATTTTACTCTGATGGCTGTCAGAGCGTAGTTTCATCCGTTCCGTCTCCGTCTGAGCCACAGGGCTGAGAGCGCAGCAACCAAACAACCATCAAGTCGGATGGTTAATTTTCACTCTGACAGCTATTTGACGTTTATATTATTGTTAATAAGTGTTAAGTTTGCAATTTGTGTCAAAACGTCTCTAAAAATTCCGCCTGTTGTTTCATATTGTCTTACTTTTTAATAATTTTGTTAAATATGGTATAAAAGTGGAAAAAATGAAGATAGAAGAAGGATTTTCTCTCGTTTTGGACAGGAATACTTCAGAAGAGGTTATAAAAACCACTCGATCGTTCCGTGGCTCGGTTGCAACTCAAACGGGTTAAACTTTAACCAAACAGCTACACCCAAAACGACGGAACGCACCCCAAGATAAAGTTTGTTTTTTGAAGTGTGACATCACATGGCAAAATGTCACGTGATCAACCGTTTTCGCGCGAAATTTCGAAATTAATAAGTAAAAAAATATTTTTTTTTAAATAAAGCTTTTTCGAGAAATAAAATATTGTAAGAGGTATAAAATAAGAGTTTGTAATTTTTAATATACTTTTCCGAGAACTATCAAGTAGCCAATTTATGAATGTATGTATAAGTTAGGTACTATCGGGGTCACCGTCGCTTTACCAGTTTGCAGAAATTTTCGGATGAAGCGCGCCGCCCGCCCGCGTGCGTGCCCGTACCAAATAGACGACGCGGTGCGCAAGGGATTTTGACCTTTAGACTGGTAAAGCGACGGAGTCCGCGATAGTACACACGCCAGCAGATTGATCTATTTAAAACTTACAACTTTCTCGAATCTACATTGATCCTTACACCCAAGTCCTGGGTTCGAAATTATCAAGATAATTACGCTTCTTGATAATTATCACCAGTGTAGCAAATTATTTTTGTTATCTTATATTATATGTTTCATAGGAAATTCATTTGTTAGATTTTACAGATTTTAACACAATAAAATATATTTAACTTAACAATACAATGACACTCAAGTTTTATCAACTTTGCATAATCCAAAGTGATTTTCTCTTGATACGGTAATTCCCATGGGGCGGCACGTTGACATTGACACTTCGTACGTTCGGATGAGGTTCGGATATACGCAAATGCGGAAACACACGTTCAAATACTTCGAATGCAGTTCACTTTCACGAGCGCATTTTTTTTGTTATTATCAATCGATAATAATCCATCTGTTATTATCACGATAATTATCATGATAATTATTTGATAATTATCCTTTTGAACCTTGCCCAAGTCATAACGTTCAAAATTTATTGAAAACGAAAATTGTGGTAGGTTAATCTGCTGCATCTGTACCGTTTTAATTAATAAAAATAAACGTTCGTAATGTTTGATTATTTGAAAAAAAAAATCTACCAGCCTGAGGTACTTATACATTTTTTTCAACGTTTCGTTATGTTTAATAATAGACGTGTAAAGAGACAATGAAAAACAAGGACGTTGATTTCCAAATCTGTTCTTTATTCTCCGTCTTTCTTACACTTCATCTTAAAACTATTTCTATCCCTTTCACACAGTTACTAATATCTACACTCTTTCACACTTACAGGTTATTGCATCTATTCATCTCTTTCACACCTGTCATGCTTCATTCGTACATAAATTGCTCACGTTCACAGATAACATATTTTCAAATGATATCCTTACAGACGTACCTTAAAGTAGGCAGCCATGGCCTGGTCGTGCTCGTTGTCGCGCGCGAAGCTGTGGCCGTACGCCAGCCACACGCAGCCCGCGCCCGCCTCCACGCTCTTCGCCTTGCTGAGGTAGCGGCGCGCGAACTCGCTCTTGCCTGATGACAACCACACTTGTCATTTTTTTTATGTCTACCTCCAACAAAAATCGGATCCTTAGGCTACTTTCAATTTAAGCGTTTAGAGCAGGGAAAACCTTTATTTTATTTTATTTTATTTGGAAAACATACAGTATGAGTATAACTACAAACACACACACACACACACACACACACACACACACACACACACACCCCCACACATACACACTCACCCCCACACACGCGCACGCACACACACACACACACACACACACACACACACACACACACACACACACACACACACCCATAAACACACAATATTATATAGAAACTAGCTGTATGTTGCTAAGTAGATTTATGTTAATGTTACTTTACGATTAATTCTAAGGAAGAGCAGTATCTCTTAAAACAGGCTTACTTAGCTTAAAAGGAGGTGCTGATCACTAGTTTAAGATGTTCCAAAAAATTGTTAAAGCCAATAAATTATTTTATTAATTTATTTTATAACTAAGAGTATATCCTACTAATATTATAAACGCGAAAGTTTGTAAGTATGTATGGATATTTGTTACTGTTTCACGTAAAAACTACTGAATGGATTTGGATGAAATTCGGCATACAGATAGTTTATAACCTGGATTAACACATAGGATACTTTTTATCTGGATATTCCCACGGGAACGGGAACCACGCGGGTGAAACCGCGAGCGGCCGCTTGTCTAACATAATAAAAATATACACAATTAATTTGTTTTCGCATATAGACACTTATGTGTGCTTATTTGTAATCCTATGATTTTAACTTACAACTTAGGTTTAAGCTCAGTTACAAACAGTAGGTTCTCTCTCATCTATATGGAAATATAATTTAGAAACCAAATGAGAGAAAAAAAAAATAATAAGAACAATCCAATTAAGAATTAAGGAACCACATCAAACCAATTATTGCTTAGAACCTGTTTAAATTTGTTAGGCTTACAATTAAAAATGTCGAGCGATGTGTCATCAACCAGTTTATTAAAGCTATTAGCAGATCTAATGAAAAACGATTTTTTTCTATAGTTGGTGTTACAAAAGGGGACAAATAGGCTACCAACCACGTACTATTGATGTAGATTCCGTACTGTGGGTTCCAAATTTGCGAACAGTATTCGAGGTTACTACGCACATACGAGCAGTACAAGACTTTGGCAATTTTTATACTGGAAAACTGAGAGCAAGATCTAATAATAAAGCCTAAAGATTGATAAGCTTTTTTGGCTATGTGATCTACGTGCTTTTCGTATGTCAATTTACTATCGTGAATTACACCAAGATCTCGAACCAAGTTGACTTTCTTAAGCTCAAGTCCTTTATGTATGTATTCATAATTTACAGTTACAGGTTTACGACTAAATGTAATATGGTAGCATTTGGAGATATTCAGGTCTAACTTATTATCAATACAATACTTTTCTAGACTATCAAGGTCCTGTTGCAGGAGGTGACAATCATGGATGCTTTTAATATGTTTAAATATTTTCATTTCATCTGCATACAACAAAAAGCGTGAGTGGATGAAACAGGAACTGATATCGCTTATGAAAAGGTTAAACAGAAATGGCCCGATCAGGGATCCCTGGGGGACACCAGAAGGGATAATATTACAATTACATGGTTCAAGTTACACTTGAAACAGACTATTTATTAGTAACGACCAGGGTATTCTAGCCTACGTACGACAAACGGACCGCAGCCGAGCGTGTCTCAATAGTGTAGACTCTATATGTGAATCAAGGGACAGCAAATATAACATGATCCATCCCGGTGCCCCAACATCCTGCTAAATTGAAAGCGCCCTTATTATTATTGATAATTCTCTTTCATACTAGTTCTAGAGTCTCTCTAAAATCTAGATACTCGGGGTAAATAAGTGCTGTACTCTTACATTTATTATTCTATTTTCTATCTTCTACATCTTATTCTACGCCAATTTATACTTATTCGCTTCTATGTTCATCATCTTATATGCTACTTACATCTTTCTTATTTACTAATTATTATTTCCTAAAAAAACGTTGTTATACATTTTTCGCAATACATTTTTATTGGGCTTGATTACTTATGTCAATTAACTTCTAAGGCTAAGGCTACACTATACGTGCCAAGCTTAGAGATAATCTAGGAGCAACGCTCGTGTACAAGATACACAATGGCCACATACAAGACGCGTAGCTTAGTAATTCACTTTTGCGCCGTCTGTTGATGAGAACAGAACCAATTACAACCTACGTATAAAGAGGGATACGTTTAATATTACTACTAGACAAGCTTAAAGCTAGGTCACAAAAGAAAGACACCGCATTCAGATATTGAATTATATTAATTATATAAATGTGTCCCAAGATATATCGTCAAGAGAAAGCCCAGAGAAATAGGGGCTCTAAGGGCACCCAAATTACCCCATAGCCATAGCACCAAAGGTCTATGGAGTCGCTATCAATTTATTAACTCACCAATCAGGTAATAGTAGCATCCCACAGCGTACGGCGACATCCAGCATTAATGGTCTTCTACCAGGGTGTGTGCAAAGGCGAAGAACTCTGAACTCTTACTTAGTTCTACCAGGCAGGCGGCTCTTACGTCCTCACAGCACTAGGAGTCAGTGGAGTCGAGGAGTATTCTAATTTAACTCACCTATCAGGTAATAGTAGCATCCCACAGCGTACCAAGATATCCAGCTGTTAGGGTATGCGTCTACCAGGGTGTGTGCAAAGGCGAAGAGCTCTGAACTCTTCCTCAGCTCCACAAGGCAGGCAGCTCTCACGTCCCCACAGCACCAGGGGTCTATGGAGTCGAGGAGTTATCAATAGTCAACTCACCAATCAGGTAATAGTAGCATCCCACAGCGTACCAAGATATCCAGCTGTTAGGGTATGCGTCTACCAGGGTGTGTGCAAAGGCGAAGAGCTCTGAACTCTTCCTCAGCTCCACAAGGCAGGCGGCTCTCACGTCCCCACAGCACCAGAGGTCTATGGAGTCGAGGAGTTATCAATTGTCAACTCACCAATCAGGTAATAGTAGCATCCCACAGCGTACCAAGATATCCAGCTGTTAGGGTATGCGTCTACCAGGGTGTGTGCAAAGGCGAAGAGCTCTGAACTCTTCCTCAGCTCCACAAGGCAGGCGGCTCTTACGTCCCCACAGCACCAGGGGTCTATGGAGTCGAGGAGTTATCAATTGTCAACTCACCAATCAGGTAATAGTAGCATCCCACAGCGTACCAAGATATCCAGCTGTTAGGGTATGCGTCTACCAGGGTGTGTGCAAAGGCGAAGAGCTCTGAACTCTTCCTCAGCTCCACAAGGCAGGCGGCTCTTACGTCCCCACAGCACCAGGGGTCTATGGAGTCGAGGAGTTATCAATTGTCAACTCACCAATCAGGTAATAGTAGCATCCCACAGCGTACCAAGATATCCAGCTGTTAGGGTATGCGTCTACCAGGGTGTGTGCAAAGGCGAAGAGCTCTGAACTCTTCCTCAGCTCCACAAGGCAGGCGGCTCTTACGTCCCCACAGCACCAGGGGTCTATGGAGTCGAGGAGTTATCAATTGTCAACTCACCAATCAGGTAATAGTAGCATCCCACAGCGTACCAAGATATCCAGCTGTTAGGGTATGCGTCTACCAGGGTGTGTGCAAAGGCGAAGAGCTCTGAACTCTTCCTCAGCTCCACAAGGCAGGCGGCTCTTACGTCCCCACAGCACCAGGGGTCTATGGAGTCGAGGAGTTATCAATTGTCAACTCACCAATCAGGTAATAGTAGCATCCCACAGCGTACCAAGATATCCAGCTGTTAGGGTATGCGTCTACCAGGGTGTGTGCAAAGGCGAAGAGCTCTGAACTCTTCCTCAGCTCCACAAGGCAGGCGGCTCTTACGTCCCCACAGCACCAGGGGTCTATGGAGTCGAGGAGTTATCAATTGTCAACTCACCAATCAGGTAATAGTAGCATCCCACAGCGTACCAAGATATCCAGCTGTTAGGGTATGCGTCTACCAGGGTGTGTGCAAAGGCGAAGAGCTCTGAACTCTTCCTCAGCTCCACAAGGCAGGCGGCTCTTACGTCCCCACAGCACCAGGGGTCTATGGAGTCGAGGAGTTATCAATTGTCAACTCACCAATCAGGTAATAGTAGCATCCCACAGCGTACCAAGATATCCAGCTGTTAGGGTATGCGTCTACCAGGGTGTGTGCAAAGGCGAAGAGCTCTGAACTCTTCCTCAGCTCCACAAGGCAGGCGGCTCTTACGTCCCCACAGCACCAGGGGTCTATGGAGTCGAGGAGTTATCAATTGTCAACTCACCAATCAGGTAATAGTAGCATCCCACAGCGTACCAAGATATCCAGCTGTTAGGGTATGCGTCTACCAGGGTGTGTGCAAAGGCGAAGAGCTCTGAACTCTTCCTCAGCTCCACAAGGCAGGCGGCTCTTACGTCCCCACAGCACCAGGGGTCTATGGAGTCGAGGAGTTATCAATTGTCAACTCACCAATCAGGTAATAGTAGCATCCCACAGCGTACCAAGATATCCAGCTGTTAGGGTATGCGTCTACCAGGGTGTGTGCAAAGGCGAAGAGCTCTGAACTCTTCCTCAGCTCCACAAGGCAGGCGGCTCTTACGTCCCCACAGCACCAGGGGTCTATGGAGTCGAGGAGTTATCAATTGTCAACTCACCAATCAGGTAATAGTAGCATCCCACAGCGTACCAAGATATCCAGCTGTTAGGGTATGCGTCTACCAGGGTGTGTGCAAAGGCGAAGAGCTCTGAACTCTTCCTCAGCTCCACAAGGCAGGCGGCTCTTACGTCCCCACAGCACCAGGGGTCTATGGAGTCGAGGAGTTATCAATTGTCAACTCACCAATCAGGTAATAGTAGCATCCCACAGCGTACCAAGATATCCAGCTGTTAGGGTATGCGTCTACCAGGGTGTGTGCAAAGGCGAAGAGCTCTGAACTCTTCCTCAGCTCCACAAGGCAGGCGGCTCTTACGTCCCCACAGCACCAGGGGTCTATGGAGTCGAGGAGCTTGAGCGCCGCCGCCCACTCGCAGCCGGCGGCGAGGCGGCGCGCGCGGCACATCGCCGCCTCTGAGGTGCGGGAGCGGCATATTTCCACTTCCACCGCTATCTGTAAGGACAAAACACTGTTTTAGATAGCAAGTATCATCAGCCTATGAACTATCTTACTATATGAGATTGGGCTATAGGTCTATTTTAGTCACAGGGCAGTCCACGTCTGATACGAAATGAGGAAACTCCTCAACGCTAAGATGATGGATGAGAACTTTAGACTCTATGGTCGTATACTTAAAGTCTAGAATACTCAACACAGGCAATCAACGTATGTCGCTAGCCAGAACAGGCCTTACCCACGCTAAGTTGGTTGGATGACAATTTTAGACTTTATGCTTGTACACTTAAGGTCCATTTTACTCACGGGGCAATCTACGTCTGTCGTATGTTTGGATAAGTTTCCTTTTCTCTTACTTGGTTGGATGAATTGGATGACAACTTTAGACTCTATGCTAGTACACTTAAGGTCCATTTTACTCACCGGGCAATCTACGTCTGTCGTATATTGGGATAAGTTTCCTTGTCTCTAACTTGGTTGGATGACTTGGATGACAACTTTAGACTCTATAAGCATATACATAAAAACTATTTTACTCACGGGGCAGTCTACGTCAGTCGCGGGCGGCGTCAGAGGCGCGTATCTGTTGAGTCGCTCGCGGTAAGCCGCACGGACTAAGGACGCCTCTGCCACGCTCAGCTGGCTGGACAAAGGCAGGGATTCTATAAGCTCGCTTTCTAAAAGTAAAAGGAAAGAAATAAAAGTTTAATCGCTTGGTTATATTAGGGCCAAGCTCGATAAAGATTTTTGTAAAAAATATATTTACATTTTTTTGTACAAATATACTAGTGTCACTTGGATTTTTTCTTTTTCTAGAGATAGATTAACGAGAAAACCTTAATAATGGTGTCTTTCTCTCAAAAAACAGTAAAAATCGAAATTGCACTAGATATTTGCATAAAGAGTTGTTGTGAATAATTTGATTACTTACAAACATTCTACATTATTTTTATCTCAAAAAACAGTAAAAATCGAAATTGCACTAGATATTTGCATAAAGTGTTGTTGTGAATAATTTGATTACTTACAAACATTCTACATTTTTATTTTTATTTTACTAAGTTCTTTCTAACTCTGCTCATTAAAGTCGATATTTCAGTAAATTAACACTTTGAGTTCAGTCTATGTTTTTGTAAGAATGCATATCAAATAAAACTATAACAATATAAAACAGAACAGTGTGCTAAGATATAGAACAGATTACGGATGTGCATCATTAAGAATATTATGCTAAGTAAACTTAACAATACAAGAAACCAATTTACGTTAATGAATATAAGTAAAACAGCTAACAAACTGACCCTGAGCCGGCGTGAGCGCGTGCTGGTCCAGCAGTAGCTCCAGCGCTTCATAGCAGGCGCAGTCGGCCCGCAGCGCCGTGCACAGCGCCGCGGCGCCCGCCTCGCGCCGCTCCAGCGCCCACAGCGCGCGCGCCTGCCACACCAGGACGCCTGCCAGCGCGCGCTGCATCACAAACGTACATACACTCACAACTATTTACCCCCAAAGGGTTAATCTGAGGCTAGGCATTGAGGATCGCAGCAGCACATGAGTAAAAAAACGGAACAGAGACAAAGTTTCATACAACCGCGCTTTCGTAAATAAACTACATACTACAAGCATACGGCGCATGTGTGCGTGTCGGTTGCGCATTTTTTAACATAAATTTTTAAGTCCTATTATCGGAAGTACGAAAATATTTCTCATACCATTTTACATCATAATGATCACTCTTCATAAAAATATTTTATACTAACGATCGAAACCCATAATCACCAGAATTCATAATATCTTTAACCATACACCTTGTTTTTACTAATATTTATTTTCATATATTTTCTTATACTAACGATCGAAACTCCTAATCATTCTAATACATAACGCCAATATTCATAAATTGGTTTCATACTAATATTTGTTTTCATATATTTCTTGATCATAAATGTTTTTATGAGCCACCCGCTTTAAAGACAAAGTTAAGTATGCAAAACTATAGTTCCGTTGGTTAGGTGAGGTTAGACTTGTGACAAATAACTTTGTAATTTGAATAAATACTGTGTGCTTGCATTCATGTTGAATGCATGTTGCAAATTTGTTGGAATACTGCATGCCTGGATGCATGCTGCATGCTTGGTTGCATGCTTGCTGCATGCTTGCTTGCATGCTGCATGTTTGCTTGCATGCTGCATGTTTGCTTGCATGCTGCAAGCTCCATGCTTGCTTGCATGCCGGGGGGTGCAGGGGGGCTGGCCCCCCTGCTCGGGGGGGGGGGGCCTGAGGCCCCCCGCTATAAAGGAAAGATTAAGTATGCAAACCTATAGGTCTTTCGGTTAGGTTAGGTTAGACTTTTGACAAATGAAGGAGGGGGCCGCAGGCCCCCCGACCCCTCTTTTTTCTTAATCATAGTGTATGTACTAAAAACAATATTATGAGTTTAAATATTTTCTTAGTAATGACATTATTAAAAAGAAAATTATGATAATTGACTGTTATGAAGGAAACAATTATGAGAAAAAAGATTATGAGTTTAAGCTTTACTTAGTAATGACAGTATTAATAAAAAATATATGATAACTGTCTGTTATGAGTACCGATAGTAGTAATAAAAATTTATTAACAAAAAAAGTATGAGGATAAAAATTAGGAAGAGTGATTATTATGAACAAAAATAGGTAGTAAAACAAAAAAATAGGAATAGTAGTTTTATGTGAGCCAATATGGACCCGTGCGTGTCAACTAGCCGCTGCGTCGCGTACGTGCCGCCACTGGATAAAACCGGTTTACGCTCGCTAGGCCAGTGGACAAACGGAGGGCCTGCACAAAGCACGTCATTTGAATTGTGCTCCTGTATATTTCTTACGAAATTGTTTTAAGTGGAAAAAATTGTAAATAGTTATAAAAGTGTAAATAATTAGTTCTGTAGGCGTAGCATGCGCAACACGAGATAAGTCGCGGACGAGAGACGACAAATCATTTTATGTTGTCATGTTAAGGTTTGTAGACAAAAATACCACAGTGTATGCAAAAACTACTATTAAGTCTATTTTTGACATATTATGTAGAGTTCTAAGCGCATCCATGTGTCTCTAGTGTCGATAGACAGAGATAAATGAATAAAACACGAGAAAATGGGTCGAGAAGAGTTCTCGTGTTGCGCATGCTAGGCCGGCAGGACTTGTAAAATGGTTGTTTACTTGTAAACATACTTAATACCTTATCTTGTCTACATACATACCTAATTAAAAGCTCATAAAAGTTTGTTTATTTTATTTTTTCTCTTTTGACAACCCTACTAAAATAGGTAAGAATTTCGTATGCTTCTTAGAAGCTTTCGTCTCTGTTCCGTTTCTTTACTCATGTGCTGCCACAGACCACGGCACACCAAATGATAACTGCACTGTCCGTTAGTCGCCCCTTACAAAACCGAAGGGAAGAGATGGGGCGGTAGTATTCCATTAATGAGCCACTACCAGCACAGCACATACATAAACTTACGACTATTATCACAGAATTACTAATAGTACTACGTACAGAAGGTTCACTCTCTAACGACTTTCACGCGAAAATGAAACTTAATGTGTGACCCGAGCATTCATATTCCGTTAAGCAATGCTGATTCGATATCGATTTGACGTCATGACATCACAGAGCTTAGGGTTTACGCGCGCGCGCAGGGATTACGAGTGTTGCGACTCTGCGCTCGGTGTTCGGTGCGTCGGCTCGCGGCAACCAAACTACAGAAAACAAATTATGGAGATTTCTTTGTGCAAAAATCTAGTGTCACTCGTTATTTTACTCTTTTTTAAAGAAAGAAATTTCACTCACATTATGGGTCTGATCAGTGTTCCTTGGTTCTAGCAGCGCCGGGTCACACTCCTCAATGATGTTGATTGCTGTAGCCGGTTCCCTGGCAGCCAAATATGCCCGCATTGCCACACCCAGACATAGCAAATGTCTCCTAAAATGTAAGTAATATAGTTTATAAAGTTTAATTTATATTAACACACTAGATTGTTAATTTTTTATAATGGAAGTTTATATGGTAAACCGAAATATGTAAACCCAGTTAAAAATTACATAAAATAGACTTGGCAAGAGACATTACGTACTACACAAAGCAACGGCTTACCACTACAGGCCTCCCTACAAGCCATCCGGAACAGGGACGAGTCCCTGTTCCTAGCCATTTGGAGGCATGAAACACATGTGCGGGAAAGTAATATAAGTGGCACTCTGTTTCTTATAAGGCACAGGGTTAATACAATAGGCTAAATGTAGCCTTAAAGAACTGTGTTTACCACTTTATAGTTGGAAATAATATAAGACTTATGGTTAGCAATAAATATTGAATTTAACCCCTCAAACCCCAAGCGGTCGCATGAGACCGCACCTACAAAAACACACTTGACTTTGTACCGTGTTTTCACAGACTTACAGACTACTTTAGTATGAACAAGTTTGGTTATTTCGGTTCTGTGGTTCATCTTATGTATTGTTATCGCACAATATCGCATAGTCTATGCTCCATTCTGTCTAATTTGACGTTGACAGTTACAGTCAAAAAAGTGTCAAAAAAAATCCAAGAGTGAGTGGTTTAAGTACAATTCCCACACATTGGGCCAGTGTGGTGGGTAATGGTTCAATTTCCAATTCATAGGCTGATGATGGAATGATCCAAATTATGATAGTAATCGTGTCACATAGCGGTGGAAGAATACTACCACCACCTGTCTTCCCTTGGGTGTTGTAAACAACGACTAACGGACTAAAGACTGCACATACATCCGACAGCATGAGCGGTGTTGGGCTCACTGGCAAAGGACTGCTTTTGCTTTCCTCATTGCTGCCAATGTGCCAATTATGAAATGTAGGTCGTACATTTTTATTTTGTTAGCTTTATTTCTGTTGGTTATTATTAATATTTTGTTTTAAAACACAAAAGGTCAATCATTGGTGGGGGGGCCAACAATAGTACTTGTTACCCTATGTATGAAATGATGATTGAGCAAGTAAACGCTTACCTATGCAATCCCCTAGACGTGACTGCATGAGCAGCCCGGTGCAGCTCCCCACGGGACAGCATGACGCTCGCGAGCAGCCAGATGTCGTCGCCGCTGGCCACCCCGCTGCCGCTGCCCGCTGCTGCAGCCGCATCGGCCCAGAACAACGCGCTTGTCCATTGACCCTTGAAAAAAACAAACTTCAGTTAACCTCTAAAAGTTACTGGCTATCTAAGTTAAAGAAACTAAAATAAGGTGGAGAATAAAGCTTGTAGTATTGCAAAATCAAAATATTCACCAGTTCGGAGTATTGCTTCACTAAAGACCTCATGAAGTCAATGTTTAGACATTCCAGTCCTACAGTTGTCGATTCAGCCTTAGCCATTACATCGATCAATAGTCCAGTCTGTCTTGACGAGAAAATTTCAAATTATAAATTTACTTTAACTAATAAGGTTTTTATTATTGTAGAACGAACTTCTTATTTAAATTCGGTAATCCACGATAGTAAACAAACAAACAAAACATACGTAACTCCCGCCGTCAAATTATTTTCTAGACGTCTGTCCGTCGGTATAGTAAAAAAAGAGCACATCTCAAATTTTTTATCTTGTTAGTTTCTTTCGGGTGTTTAATCTTTCTTACATAAATAGAATTTATAATATGTATGATTATAATATTTGTGTTTGTATGACCTTTCTAACAGATTTTAATTTTATTACTTTAGCATGTTTTATTTTCCAGAAACATTTACTTCATATTGACTCACTCTACCGAATTAATATGTTTTGCCATAATATCCTCATGTTTATTTACGTACGTACGGAGCAAACCACAAAAAACTACATAATAATATTATCATTTGCATATTATTAAATATAAGATATTTTGTATAATTTGTAAATTCTACTGAATTTATAAAAAGCCTTGAAGCCTGTAATAAACTACCGGAAGAAGTAATATCAGTACTTAGGTAGGCAAGTACTGCATTACATTACAGTTTTATTCAAAATAAAGAAAAATGTCTACAATGTGTTCCAGCTGTTTTAACCACTTGCCTGAATCATACACGAATATAATATGCCTCGCGTATTTACAACGTACAACAACACATAAATCAGGTAAAGACCCAATAATTATAGAAAACAGTTGCTGTAAATAAAAATGATTAATTGGAATTAGCCATTGATTGTCCATTAGAGAAAATGAATCGGTGATTTCTAAAACCCCACATGATACGTTTTTCTCAGAATTAAGTTAGTACCGGTATCGTAATCTGTAGACGTCTACATAACGATTCGTGCAAAAATCACACATGTAACACTATTCAGTACAGTAAGGAATGATTTATATTAGAGCGGGCCGTGCACGGGGCGTGTCCCGAACGGGGCCCGGACGGCGCCACTGATTTGATACGTTGCATACATTTTGTATGAAGCAGTTCATATTACACTGTGCACGATCCGTGTCCCATACGGGACACGGCCCGCTGTAATATAAATACAAAATGTATGCAACGTCTCAAATCAGTGGTGCCGTCTGGGCCCGGACGTGGCACGCCCTAATCGTCTAATATAAATCATCCCTAAAAATAGCAGACGCGGATTTCTAATGATTTTAAAAACACCACATATATTGTAAGTGGTGTTTCTGAACGCATTTCAGCAATTTTGTCATACTAATTTATGACAACGAAAAATAGATGCAGATTGTGTTCCTCAGAAATACATCTTTTTTATCAAGAATCAATTAGAAGAAGATAATTTAATCAGAAGTAGGTACATATTTTTAATATCAAGCGTCCACATCTTCTGAGATTAGAACAAAGAAAAAATTAAAATTAAAAAAAATAATCTTGCAGCAGAGGGGTTATGTAATACTTAAAAATGTGGTTTAAATAATATTTTCTTTTTTATTTCACTTAAGTAGGTACATCAAATTAAATTCTTGATTTTTGTCCTTAAATTAGTGATTGTTTTTAAGACCCCACATGTGATCGAATTTTATCATGTAACTAATATTATTAAGTTGGATTGTTTTATTTTTCAGACAATGTTTGTATACTTCTAAAGGCTCATAGAACTACACATTGAAGCAAAAAAATCTCTTTTTTCACTATTCCTTCTAAACATTTAAAGTTTTTCTTGATTGCTGAACAATCTTGAAATCACCGATTCAAATTTATTAAAGTATTGGAATTATTTGATTCTGGCATGGGACTCTTTTCTATTGAATCGACGAAAAGTAATGCTATTTTACCGTCTGACTGCATTTGGGGTGCTGTCATAAAATATATTATTATTATATTTTATTAATAACATGTATTTGGAATCCCGAATATCTAGGCTTGCATAGTAATCATGA
Source organism: Scoparia ambigualis (assembly GCA_963921215.1). Lineage (NCBI taxonomy): Eukaryota > Metazoa > Arthropoda > Insecta > Lepidoptera > Crambidae > Scoparia > Scoparia ambigualis. Next base: position 31,215,096 of record OY992513.1, on the reverse strand, counting down.
ACTAAGGTACTTTTATTTTTAAATTACAGTTTTATTGGCATGCCAATGCAGGATAAAATGTTATTTATTAGAACGTTTCAATAATGTTTTTTTAAGTGAAACAAGGCAAGTGTATAGTGTAATCGGTTTTATGTTATTTTCTGTAAACATTATTTAATGTTAAAGTACGTACGTACTTATTATGTTTGTAATCATAAATGACCTATGATATTAGATATTAGATAAAAATACGATAATAACTAATCAAGTTAAAAATAAATCTATACCTGTAAAAATATCGAAACGAACTAGAAATCTATCAAATCCATGCTGTCAACTGACAGTTTGAATTTTGATGACGGAAAGAAAAAGGTTATAAACAGAATTAAAGAGAATACGTTGATTGAGACTTAATAATTGATAATAATAATCCGAAAAGTACTTGTAGACGCGAACTTATTTTGTATAGTGTTAGAATAGGGCAGAATATTCGGATTTGTGTACATTCTGATACTTCTTGAGCAACGTGTCCTAGGTTAGGCCGTTACCGAAACATGTTAGTACAATTCTTAGAATAACATGACTGAAAGAAAAATGTGCAAGTTCTACAATTTAAACGTGCCTGAACGACGGTCGGGAGAGAGCGGGCAGGGAGGTGGCGCCGCGCAGAACCACGGAAACCACGAAGATGATGATAGGAATTCAGACGAGGCACTTCCACCTGCCGTGCCTCCACACGAACACAAACTTGAGTACAGCTACTGGATGTGGTTCTCGCGGCGACCGCCTGCCCGCGAGCTCTCTGCCTCGACCACCGGTTACGGACAGGTTGGTCTAAACTTCCCACATATTTACTATTCCAAAGTTTCAACGAAGTTGCATGCAAACAATGAATAGATAAACACACAGTTATGTCACAACTTCTTCTGTACTCTCTCAGAAGTTTGTAACTTCTTACCTTGTTAAGGTACCATTTTGTTGTGTTTTTGTTGCATGACTAATTTGTACAATTACCCACATAATTATATAAATAAAAAAATTCTTGATATAAATTTATATTATCATGTAGGTACATACTTTGAAATATTTAATATAAGGATCCAAATGATATTTTCACAATTGTTGCTATAAAAATTTAGCTTTGAACTACTTTTGTTCATCATAATCTATCTATTGTTCATTATTGTAAGTATGCAGTATTCTATTTAAGTACACTAAAATAATTTACATAAATTATTTTTGCCTAAAGTACTACAACATCCCCATTGTTATAGATTTTAGTTTTTTGTCCACCAATATGTATGTATAAATATAAAATATTAATGTTTGTATATTTCACAAAATTAAATATGTGATAAACATAGAAATATCGAAAATATTTATTGTTTAATAGGTCACAATATAGAAAATATTTATTGTTTAATAGGTCAAGGATCATAAGACCGCCGGCGGTCTCAAAACAATTGATTCTTAATTGTGTCTGGACTTCAGAGCTCAAGGGGTTAAACTGTGTACATTAAATTCTTATAAAATAAAATAGCAGCAACAGTTTTATCTGTTTCGGACATGCAATAATAAATAACAATGTGAATGAACTATACAATACAAAAAAAAACCAACCTTATGTTCTATCTGTATAAAGTTCACTTATACTATAATAGCTTTTTTCTAACAGCCAAGTTTTAAGTTCTTATATATATCTAGATTTGTTTAATTTATGTATTATCATAACCTGCCACGCTGGCCCAATGCGAGTTGGTGGGTTTTAACGACTGCCATTTTACAACAACATCCGGGACCAACGGCTTAACATGCCTTCCGAAGCACGGAGAAAGCTCAAGATGTTATTAATTGGTCACCCGTCAGGCGACCCGGCATTACGAAAGTTGCTTAGCGGGCGAAAGATCGCAAGCCGAACGCTCTAGCCGCTGCACCATCGAGCTCCTCGCGCCTCGAACTTAATGGCCCAATATCCCCACGTGCTATTGTTCAAGTGGGAGGCCTGTGCTGTGAGCATCAGTGGGACGTTTATAGGCTTATGATGATGTATTATCAAGTGCTATGAAGAGTTTAAAAACTTGTCCAACTAAGAATACTGTGTTGTTCTTCAGTTCTGAGGTAGAGTGAGTGGCTAGTTCTTGGGTTTAAGGTTTATCGGAGTCCCAAATTGAGGTCATAATTACAACGCTTTTTTTTAATATAAATATTGTAAATGCTAAAAGATTTTTGTAGTGAGCTCGTGTTCACACTAGCCGCCAGGCGTTTGCGCGTTTGTGACGTATTCTTACCTTATGTTGCGAGTAAACTGAACTAACCGCGTGGTGCGTATAGCAACCGTCCGGCTGACCGCCAGTCGGGCCGACGTGTTCCAAGCGACCAGAGCGGTTGGACGGTAGCTGCATCCCAGTGTGTATAAAAACTGCGTTTTTGTACATATTTTTAATCGCGGCCGGCCGAACGGCTGTCCGCATTGTGGCTAGCCGCTCAGTGCGTATGTAGCCTAAGACACAAATTGTATTTATTGTCTATGTGCAAGTAGCAGCTATTTTGAATATTGCCTAAAGTAACTACAATTACACAGAGCGCACAATACACTATAGAGTGTTTTTTGTGAATTTGGTTCTAAAGTAATTATAATTAAGGAAAAAGTTAATGAGGACAGCGCAGTTGTGACTGCATGCTCTTAACAATAAAGTTCATTTATAAGGTGATAACGCCAAAGTACGAATGTTAGAAAAAGAAGCAAGGAAAAATAACCTTATTCTCCACGGAATCGAAGAAACTGAACAAAACTTTCAAGAACTTCAAACAATAGTCCTGAAAACATTTAATACTGCGTGCACAGAGGTGGGATCGGAGGGATTTGATAAATGGGAACTAAATGACGTCTACAGATTGGGCAAAAAACAAGACAAGAAATGTAGACCTATACTAGTAAAGCTCAACCTCGCGTGGAGACGAATGGAACTTTTGAAAAACAACAAAAACTTCCCTTCTGGATCCTATGTTACAGAAGATTACCCAAAGGATGTCCTTAAAACCAGGGAAGAACTGAAAACAAAATTGAAGGAGGAAACTAAAAAGGGTAATACAGCAAAGATTCGCTACAACCGACTTATCATTATCAAAGGTAAATCCGATCACAACAACCCAACTGAGAAAAGAAAACGATCACCATCTAAATCTCCTACTCAAGATCATCCCAATGTCGAAACAACAACAAAGGCCCCAAACAAAATAAATAAAACAAATGCATACAACTTCATGATCCGTCCCAGAACTAATTCACTACCCGGCACAAACAAACAATAGCAACAAAAGAAAGGCCTCCGGAAAACCAACAATACAACAACAAACAAAAATACCCGTTCCCCAAGCCGGCAAGTGGTCACCGTGGGGAAGTATGACCGCCACCCTCCAGCGACAACACTACCGAAAGCCCGAAAAATACCGCGTTATTCAAAACTATTACTAAAACCCAAACCAAAGCAACAACAGTCGATAGATGACCAAATAAACGAACATCAAAAACAAAAAGAAAAACAAATAAATCTACAACAGTACCCCAAACAAAACCTAACTCTCAAAATTTGCTGCTATAATGTGAGATCTTTAGCATCATTAGAAAGATATTTAGAACTAACAAATGCTTTGCAAAACATAAACCACGACATAGTAGGACTAAGCGAAGTTAGGAAAATGGGCTGCGACATAGAGGAATACAAAGACTACATTTTGTGCTACATTGGACAAACGAAAGGTCTATATGGAGTAGGATTTCTGATAAAGAAGAAATGGAAAGATACAATAACTAAATTCACAGGAATATCGGAAAGGGTAGCACTTCTGCAACTTAATATAGGAAACTTAGACCTTTCAATAATTTAGGCATATGCACCCACAGAAAAATCAAGCGAAGAAGAAATCCAAAAATTCTACGAGGACATCAAAGAAGCACATTCCTTAGCAGACAAAAAAGTAATTGTCTTAGGCGACTTCAATGCAAAGATAGGTCATCCCAAAAAAGAAGAAAATCTTGTGATGGGCAAGTACGGTTATGGAAAGACTTATAGACTACGCTCTAGAATACAAACTTGCAATAATTAACACTTTTTTCAAAAAAAGAGCAAATAAGAAATGGACCTGGATGTCACCAGACAAAAACACTAAAAACGAAATCGACTTTATACTGACGAATGACCCAAAAATGATAACAAACTACGAAGTCCTGAACAACGTTATGTTTCCTTCCGATCACAGACCACTGAGAGCAACACTTAACTTAAAACACATTGCCAAAAGTAGAAAGAACTTCAATAAAGTACCTAAAACACTAAAAACAGAAGAGGAAGTCCAAAACTACCTTAGACACTTAAAAACAAGTCTAGAAATGACATTTCAATCAAGTGTACAGGATTACTACAACCAGATAGAGAAGTCCATAAATAACAGTCTTAGAAATGCTATTGAGACCCATGATAAAAAAGAGAACAAAATCTTTAGCGTGAACACATTGCAACTAATCAAGCAACGTACAGAACTTATGTTCGCTGAGAGTAAAGGTAAAGAACTGAAGAAAAAGCTAAGCAATCTATTCAAAGAAACAAAGAAATCCATAAGGAAAGATTATAGTGTGCACAGACACGAAGTGATTACACGAAACTTGACGAAATTCAGAAGCACAAAAAGAGCATTAAAGGAACTAAATCTAAATAAAAAGTGGATTCAAAAACTCGAAAATAACAAAGAAGTAACAAAATCAAGACAAGATGTAATAGATCACGCAACAAGTTCAACAGAACTATTTACGTGTGCTTTATCGATTACAGTAAAGCATTCGACAGCATAAGCCACAGTGCAATCTGGGATGCGCTTAGGAAGACCGGTGTTGACCAAAAATACATCAACATTATAAAAAATATATATGCAAACAGCACCAGCAGAGTCAGACTAGAGTCAAGAGGGGATCAAATACGAATAGAGCGTGGGGTACGACAAGGAGACCCTTTGTCGCCGAAAATCTTTATTGCTGTCCTGGAATGCATATTTCAGAAGCTGCAATGGGAAAAGAAAGGCATAAGACTAGACGGCAATTACCTCAATCATCTCAGATTCGCAGACGATATAGCTGTCATAGCAGAATCTGCCAAAGAACTTGAAGAGATGATAAGACAGCTGGACGAAGTCAGCACGAAAGTAGGTTTGCACATGAATGCCAGTAAAACTAAGGTTATGACAAACAGCCATCAAGTCCCAATTGCTGTCAAAGGTAAAACTATCGACTATGTCGATCACTACATCTACCTGGGTAAACAGATATCGTTCAAAAACACTAACAACGAGGAAGAAGTAGAAAGACGAACCAACATAACCTGGAAAAAATTCTGGTCATTTAAGGAAATACTAAAAGGAAACTACAACATCAACCTGAAAAAAGTTGTGATGGATTCGTGCCTCTTACCAAGTCTTCTCTACGGATGTCAGACATGGACCCTCACTGACAAAATTAAACAAAAAATAAGAACTACGCAAAGGGCCATGGAAAGAAGCATGCTAAAAATAAAAAGGAAACAAAAAATTAGAAGCAAAGACATACGAGGCGAAACCAAAATACAAGATGCACTCACTCAAACTCTTAAACAAAAATGGAGATGGGCAGGACACTTAGTCCGATACAAAGACAAAAGGTGGACCATACTTACAACAAAATGGAAGGGTCCCATTGGCAAAAGAAAAATCGGCAGACCCTTTAAGAGATGGACAGACGACATAGTGCAGGTGGCCGGAAAAGACTGGATGAAAAAAGCTGAAGACAGAGGAGAATGGAAAAAGCTGGAGGAGGCCTACACCCAGAGAGGGGTCCAAATCTACCAATAACTAAAACTAACAATACTAACTAAACTAAGTAAATACTAATAATACTAACAACTTGCAATCTGTAAAATAATGGCAATTGTCAACACTAGCATTTGGAAATAAAAGGCTTTTTTATTTTTATTTATTTATTTATTTATAAGGTGATAACTTTTTAGACCTGTATAAATAATACAGTCCATAAATGTTTATTAAAGTGCATTGTCTTGCTAAAAGGTGCGCTTACACAGGCAATTTTTTGATCGATTTTTGCCTAGCAACATAATATGGATCAATCTTTGAGGTGTCGTTAGCCGAACGGATAGATGCCCGGGTTGAACACGAGAAATCGTGGTTTAACCCCATAGGTCCGTTAGACTTCCGATGTGAATCCACTCCGACACAGTAATTTAGATTAACAGGATGGGTTAACAGGACAAATAACGTGTTAAATGCACAAATAATAATCTTTAAAAAAAATCTGGAGCAATTACAGCAATATCAAAACAGTACGGCAATTGTTTTGAAAATATTGATTCTAATTGCTCCACATATTCCAATATCTCTAATGATTTTTGACACAAATTGCTGAATACGAAATTTAAAGCAATTTTGTTTTCTGTCTCGCTTGCACTTTTTTATTTTGTGGTTTGGCTATGTCTCGCTTCCGCGGAGAAAGCGAGCGGGTGAGCGAATGTGCAGCAGCGTCAGTGCTTATGTGTATGAAAGTATTGACTAGTTTCTTGGAATTGATCTATATTGCTCAATATTTTTGTTGCTAAAATTTTGCCAAATTGATGCTTGTTGCTGTTGCTGTAAATTGCTTGATATTTTCAATCAATCAATATCAATATTCACAATCTACTATTGCTCATAATTGATACATTTTCATTGCCTGTGTAAATTAACAATTTTATTGATATGTACACAACATTTTTAGAATAAGCCATTTTTGTCCAGTAGTAAACCACATGAGTCATGTGGTCTAAACATTATTGCAACATCTTTCTAGGTATTATTATTATTATTAGTACAATGTTCTGTACGTACATTGTAATAGGTGAGAACATTGTAATAGGTGAGGTTGTGTTTATAATTAAACTAACACATATTCCTCAGTAGCCTATACAGTTTCCGAACATGTTTCTGGGCATTGATGGTATACATTGTTCTATAACAGCAATTAGCATCTATATCACTATTCCTAAAACGATGTTGATGTGTGGTGGCAGCTCATTATTTAAAGTTTTAAAGAATACTACCAACCCATCTTCTCTTTTGGGTGTCGTAATAGGTGACCAACGGACTAGAGACTGGTTATCTGGCAGAAATCGCTTTAAGCGATAAGACCGCCAAATTATAACATTGTTTTTCCTTTTCTTTTCTTTTATGTAAATGCATTGTAAATGTTTGTGTTATTATGATACAATAAAAGTATTATTTATCTATCGATCTATCTATCTATCTAGAGACTGCACATACACCCAACAGCATAAAGCGGCAATGGGTTGACCACATCATGAGCACATATGCAGTTGATATTTGTTGTGCCGAGTGTGGCAATGAACTGCTCTTGGAGTTCTCCCGGCAGCCTAGTCTCTGGCTAACCCTTTGGGAAAAATAGTTGCGAGTGTTTGTATACGGCTTATGTGGCGTGGCTTACACCTATCAGTGGGATCTTTCGATGATGGTGATAAAGTTAATTGAAATATAACGACCTGGCCGCTCCCAGCGGCGGCTTAGAGAGCGGTGCGATCGGGCTTAGCGAACAAATGTACCAAACTGTAAGAAGCATGCCACGCCGCTCGACTTGACGCTGCCGCGGCGGCCGACACATGGCATGCTTTAGAGCCGCCGCACACATGCTACTTATAGTATCGACGATCGGCGATTTTGCGACTGTATCGATGCTGCATCACGTTTTGGCGACTCTTTGCGTTCGTTCGCATCGAAATCGCGCATTTTAGCGATGCAGCATCGCGATTTCGCGACTTTATACGTTCGGACGCGGTATCGGATTCGCGCGTTTTAGCGACTGCTCCGATGCTGGATCGGCAATCTAGCGCAGCACTGATGCCGGTTTCACACGAGGGCAGAACAGTGAGACAGAACAGTGGGCAGCACAGTACTGCTACTGTTTGAACGCACAGAAAAGTACTGTCTTGACAGTAACCAAGGCAGAAAAGTACTGTTCTGTGCGCTCAAACAGTAGCAGTACTGTGCTGCCCACTGTTCTGCCCTCGTGTGAAACCGGCATGACTGTCAAATCGATGCGACCGATCCGAATGTGTGCGGAGTGTAGCGTTCGACGCTGTGTCGAGCTTCCGAAAAGCGATTCAATCGCCGCGTTTGGAGTTTTTAAAGTGGCATGGAATGTGTGGTCTCTTCTAAAAAGCAGCTAAGTCACCGATCGCCGATGCTAAAAGTAGCATGTCTGCTCTGGCCCTTATACAGTTTAGTACATTTGCTCGCTAAGGCCAGGCCGTAATGGTGGTTGTGCTCAGGCAAGAGCGAGTTCGCGCGCTGCTACCTTAAGGGCCCCACAGACGATCAGGTCGCCGGCAGGTATTGGCCTGTCAGTTAGTAGTACAACGCACGGACGGCGGCGGCGGCGGCGGGCGGCTTGTACTAACTGACAGGCTGATACCTGCCGGCGGGCCCCACACACGATCAGTTCGCCTGCTGGTTGGCCTGTCAGTTCCGCCACCGCCGCCGCCCGTGCGTTGTACTACTAACTGACAGGCCGATACTTGCCGGCGACCTGATCGTCTGTGGGGCCCTTTAGAAGCTCAGTATGTATGTATATTTAAAACAGTATCGCGTTCGCAGGCACTACGCTTGGTGGGTCGCGTGGGCAGCGTGGAGCAGTGGTGGGGGCTGTACACGCACCTGGCGCGGCCGGCGGAGCTGCCGCCGCTGTCCGACCTGCACCTCTTCAAGCTGGGCATCAAGCCCATGTGGGAGGACCCAGCTAACGTCAATGGTGGCAAATGGGTGGGTTGCAGTATTATAATATTTTTTTCTATTACAACTTTGGTCAGTGGCCTAACATTTTAATACAGTTTATGTACAAAGTAAAGGTCTATTGGCAAAAGATTTTTGTTTCTACAAGCTGGGCATCAAGCCCATGTGTGAGGAACCCGCCAACGTCGATGGTGGCAAACGGGTGGGTTACAATATACTATTAAAACTTTTATTAAGTACCTCATCAGTGGCTTATCACCAGTGGTCGGAGTAGGTATATTGAATTAAGGTCACTGACATCAAACGTATATGTTAATATGGATACTCCTCCGAGTTTCCGGATTATTATGATAAAAATACCGAAACATCGAAATTATTACATGAAACTAGTTAAAAATGTATCAATACTCTCAACGCTATGCTGCTAGTGGCGCTGGTCTCCATCTCTAATGTTGGCCGTATCCATTGTCTCAATCTCGCAAAAGAAAAGAAATCACGTCTTAAATTATTATTAGTGATTTTTTTTTGTTAATCTTTAAATATCTTGGAAACGGTGCGTCCTACGCTAAAATGGACGAAATTTTGTCCCCCCTTTATAAAACCCCCGTCTAACGCTAACCAACCATCACGATGGTACAATTATTAATAATTGTCGCTTTTTAATAATTATTTAGGGTAAGTAACGATTAACTAGTTTAGGAAATGTAGTTTATAGATTTGTTGGGCTTATTTCCCCTTTGGAACTCATTGACTCACTTGGCCGCACATTTGGTCGTTGATTGTAGAGGTTAAGTCACTCTCACACAGGCCGGTCAACGGATAGGTGACCAAAGCTTTATTGTTTCGACCTGTTGGCTAATGTTGAGCCGGCTCTTTGGCCTAAATAAAAGTGTAAGGCCTAAGTAAAAAATCAAAATGTAGAACTTGTAACCGATGAGGATTAAAAATAATTATTTTTAATAAAACTGTAATAATGATTATTTGTATTAACAATAAACAATTTTGTTTGCTTACATATGGTTTTTTATTTTATTACTCTATTTACCAAATTTTTGGAAACTCCGGTACATTCCGGAAGAAATGCATGTCCATGTTATGATATCATGACGCAAGTATCTAAAATCAATATACCTACTCCGACCACTGCTTATCACACACTGACACCACTGCGGTCTGCGACTGAGGCACAGAGGCACACACATCAATTTACTTATTTGCTATTTTGCTAATGGTTGTGACCGAGTGGCTAAACACTTGGGAATTTTTTTAAATGCCTTTTTTAGATTTAGAAATATGATAAAAAAACCGTCTCTTGTGGTATTTAAATCCACAACGTACTTTGTTAAAATCACTAACCAACCAAATAAACGTACACAGCATGTTCAAATTTTTCATTAGCTTTCAACTTTATCTCAATTGTATATAGTTCAAAATATGGGAGGAACATATCTCGGCCACTTTTTTCTAGTAAACATTTTATCCGTTAACCATAAAAGATATATCTCCCACTGTCTTATTAAGGGTATAAAAAAATAAATTCACATCATGAAGTTTCAACTATATTTTTAAAGAACTATCCTAAATACCTATTAACTTTATTACTGTGTAAAAGAAGGCTTTTTCGTAATTAAAAAATGAAAGAAATTAGTGATAATAAAACTGTTATTTAATGCTAACAAAAGATTGTGACTATCATTTTACTTGAATTGAATAAAACTGTGTTTCAGATTTGTATGAAGTTTGCCTTGGGTGTCATTTAGCACAAAATCAGCTTGACCTACTTCGAGGTGTTAGCAATTTGAATAACAATAACGCGACCGGTTGCCGTCGCACCAAAGGCTTGCGTTTCCAGTTATTCTTTATATTTTTTATTGTATGTCGTAGATACATTTTATACTTATTACATTTTCTATAAATAATATTTTTGTGGATTTTAGTTCCACCATATTATGGGGGAACTAACCAGTTTTGTTGTGAAAAATATGCAGAACAAAGTAAAAGTTAACTCGGTGAATGAAAATGAAAGACGTAGTTGTCAAAGGTTTTGGGTTTGATTTCCCGGTGATGTTTGTACTCGTTTTGGTTCATGGTAGGGCTTGTTAAAAGTTCGCTTAGCTATACGTAGCTCTTATCCAAATATGTCGCCATAACATTAACGTTACAAGCATTGTTGTGTTCAGACTGTTAGGAATAAGATAAGATAGCTAATTTGTGGTCTTTTCCTACCCTTTTGGAATACAGGCGTGATGTGTAGGTACATTCGAAAACTTTCAGGGCTCTGTATCGCAATCTATAGATTCCACACCTAAACCTTACCGCGCACAAACGTCAAACGCATACGTTTTTGGGAAGATATCGTAACTTTTTAAGGAATTAAAGTGGTTTTGAAACAAGAATCATTACAGAATAAGGGCCCTGGTCGACCACTTATCGGCGTTATTAGATTGCACTCCATACTTACAGTAGCATGCGCGTAGGTCGTGTACACACGGCGTCAGATCAACCTACCCAAAACTGTCAAATTTCTACAATCCATTTTGAACTTTATTGTTTGGGGGTTTAAGGATCAATATTCATTGGAGAAATATGACAGTTTAGGGTAGGTTGATCCGACGCCGTGTGTACAAGCGAATATCACCGAAAAGTGGACGGCCGAGAAATTCCACGATTCTATATTTTTTTGTAACCTATACTTATTTATTTATTTATTTTGAAAGGTACACCAACAATGTTTACACAGTTTTAAATAAAATTAGATGTATAAAGTTATAAGATATGTATGACACAGCATTTGCAAAAAATACATAAGAAGCTAAAACAAAACCAAACAAATTCCAAATAAGCTAAAAAAAACAGAAACCAGTTTCTTATACTTACAATGGAATTTTACAAATAACAATAAAATAATAAAATTTAAAAACAAAACAATAAAATAAAATTATTAAAATATAATTATAAGTGTTATGGTCTTAAAAGCTTGCGTATGAGTGTTACATAACTATCCAGAAATATGTCATGTTTGCAAACCTAGGCTCGTTAGGCCCGGTTTCCACCAAAGCGGAGAGGAGAGGAGACGAGAGGAGATGTGTTTTAAATAACCAATCAGATATCGTTATTTCCACATCTCCTCTCTGCTTAGCTTCGATGGAGAAAATAACGAAATCTGATTGGTTATTCAAAATACATCTCTCCTCTCCGCTTTGGTGGAAACTGGGCCTTAACCAAATCATTGTAAGTACTACACATTCTATTCCATTTGCTGCAGGTGGTCCGACTGCGTAAGGCACAGACGGGCCGCGCGTGGGAAGACTTGTGCATGGCGATGCTGGGCGAGCAGTTCATGGTGGGCGCCGAGCTCTGCGGCGTCGTGCTCTCGGTGCGCTTCCAGGTGAGACGGTGCTTTATTTATTTACTTTGAACCATCAACGGATATACATAAATTCAAGCCTAAGAATATTATAATATTATCTTTATTATTGAAATTTTTGCATTCACAATGCTACATAGATACGAGGGGCGTTCAAAATATTCTCGGTATTGATACGTTACAACCTCTTTTATATATATATTTGTTACTGGCCGCTAAGATTCATCCATTGACATTAAAAAAAAGTAAAATTGGAACCGAGATGTTCTTTTGTTTTTCTGCAATTGCCGAACAAACATGAACACCATGAGCGAATTAACAATTTTAACGAAATTAGAGCACCGATCCGTCATAAAATTCTTGACAAAACAGGGTAAAAATCAAAAAACCATAAAAGAGGAAATGGATTGTGTTTACCGTGAGTCTGCTCCTTCTTTATCTACTATTCAAAAATGGTCAAGCGAATTTAAGCGTGGAAGGGAGAGTATTGAAGATGACCCTAGACCTGGCCGGCCTGTAGTGGCTACCTCACAAGAAAATATTGATAAAGTGGAAAAACTTATATTGGAAGACGGCCGAGTGAAGGTAAAATCTATAGCTCAAGTAACCAATCTCTCTATTGGTACCGTACATGACATTATACATGACCATCTTAATATGTCAAAAGTAAGTGCAAGATGGGTTCCGCGAATGCTGACGCTTCTTCAAAAGGATATGCGTGTGGCTTGCTGTTCAGATTTTATCGACCTGTGTGGTGAAAATCCCGATGAGGTGCTGCAAAAAATAGTTACTGGAGATGAAACCTGGCTTCATCATTATGACCCAGAGAGCAAACAGGAGTCCATGCAGTGGCACATTAAGGGTTCAGCTCATCCCAAGAAGTTCAAGGTAATCCCGTCAGCTGGCAAGGTCATGGCCACAATATTTTGGGATTGTGAAGGAGTTTTGCTTATCGATTATAAAGAAAAAGGTGTAAATATCACAGGGCAGTACTACGCTTACGTTATACGTCAATTAAGAGATGCGATCAAAGAAAAGAGGCGAGGAAAGTTAACCAAAGGTGTTCTGCTTCTGCATGACAACGCCCCTGTCCATACTGCTCATATTGCCAAGGCAGCTATTGTTGAATGTGGGTTTGAAACTGTTACTCATCCACCCTATAGTCCGGACTTAGCCCCAAGCGACTTCTTTTTGTTCCCCAATCTTAAAAAGGATCTGCGTGGAAATAAATTTTCTGACGATGAAGCGTTGAAGACGGCCGTGGAGGAGCATTTTTACACCAAAGATAAAAAATATTTTTATGAGGGATTAAAAAAAATAATTGATCGATCTTATAAGTGTATGAACATAGGGGGGGAGTATATTGAAAAATAAAAATATCAAACTTTTCGTACTTGTTTGTTTTTATCCACATACCGAGAATATTTTGAACGCCCCTCGTATAGGATAAAATGTTTACTAGAAAAAAAACAACCAGTCTCAGGAAAGCTTTTGTTTCCGTTAATCCCGTTCGAACTTTCCTGAGACTAGTTTTTCTAGCATCTTATCTTATCTAGTGGGGCCTGCAGAGGTCTCCCTCTCGCAGTAGCACGTCGACCCATTGGAATCTTTTGTGCCACCCCGTCCCTATCACTCTGCCTCCTCAGTGAAGATAATTGCCATAAGCTTGGCAATGTCCTTGAGGGCGAAGAGCCTAAAATCTTCTGGTTTGGGGTAGGCCGATCCCAGAAGATTCATTCTTTTCCTGGCAAAAGAGTCGCAGTCACACAGTAGGTGCTGCATAGACTCCGATTCCCCTCCACATGCCCTGCACAGGGCATCTGTTGCTAGTTGCATTTTGTGGAGCATTTGTATTGTGGCATAATGCCCAGTCAGGGCACCGGTGATTAATCGGGCCTGCCTTCTGCTACCTCCGCATATGATCTTACTTCGTCCTAGGGCGCCTTCTCCTATGAAGGATTTGGCGTGTCTTATGCCGGGTAGCTCTTTCCATTCGGTTTTTTTCTAGTAAACATTTTATCCTATTATAATATTAGCATTATAGTTGTATGCAAGTCTAATTATAGATGGCCACCGCGTGCGCCTAACACAGAATGGTTAACATAACGAGTGCCTTTACAAATTTGATAATGCAAATGCAGATAAAGACAATAATTCGTTCTTACAAAATAAAATAATCGAACGAAACATATTCAGGAGAGAGATGGATTTAATATATCAAAAATTTAATGTTGGTAAATCGATAGGCTGTTGTGGTACAAGTCTAAAGGCAGTCGTGTTTTGTATAAAAGACAAAAGATCCAATGGATCGACGTGCTACTGCGAGATGGAGATTTAAGGCCCGTAAGATAAAAGACTGTTAAGCTCGCCACTTTTTTGCATTATTGTTTTAATTAGATGTGTGCACTGAACTAAATTTACTTTAACTAAGCAGCTTATATAAAATTTTTAAATTTAAATATTTTTTTATTCTGCAACGAGTAAGCGCTCGGCCTTCATCTCACCTGATAGCAAATGACAATAAGGCCGAAGTTGGAAGCGCGTTTCACCCGGAATCCTCAATCAATCACTGAGGAACTGGCTATCTTAACTCAAACTGTCGGAACACAACAATGCGATATACATCGTTGTTATGGCGACAGACTTAGATAAGATGGTGTTAGCTAGCCCGGCGGACTTAACAGCCCTACCACCAACCAAACCGAACACACAAAGATGCACCCCCCGCTGGGAATAGAACCCGGGACCCCTGGGTCTGAAACCGGTGGCTTAGCCACTAGACTAGTGATGCCGATCGATAGTTCGGCAATAGTGGAAATATCGATAGGACTATCATTAGTATTACGCCTTGATAGTCACTACGCAATCGATACTATTTGCATCCATGACGATCGAGTCGAGTTTTGAACTATCAATAGTAATGTATTTTGCAATACTATTGCATGTAATTACATTTGGTATAATGGTATATAATTTATATTTATTAGTTTGAACACAAAAATCACACGTAATTCTTTCGAGACACAAATAGAATTTGTTTACCTACCTACCTTACGAAACCTTACAATACTATCAAAAATTAACAACTATCGATAGTATCGATAGTAAACTCGTCCCGGATGCCAATAGTATCGATACTATCGATAGTATACTTGTCACCGATGACAATAGTATCGCTAATATCGATAGTATTGCAAGTTATCAATAGTATTATCACATTTTGTGCTATCGATACTAACGATAGTTTTGGACTATCGATAGTTGTTAATATTTGATAGTATTGTCCCGGATGACAATAGTATCGATACTATCGATATTCTAACAGATTTTCGAGGTCAACTATCGATAGTGGAACTATCTCTACACTAGACCACAGAGTCGGTTAAAACTTAATAATTTAAATAATTAATTATAAAATAATAATTAATTAATTAAAAAATATTGAATGCTATACCAGCTCAAGGGTTAACTAACTGTCCCCGGTCAGGAGGACCACCTAGCGGTGTGGCACCGGACGGCGGCCGACACGGCGGCGGCGGGGCGCGTGCGCGACGCGCTGCGCCGCATCCTGCAGCTGCCGGCGGCCGCCGCCATCGAGTACAAGGCGCACGGCGACTGCCTGCGCAACGCCGCCTCGCGCCACGAGCCCGACGAGCGCGCCACCTAGCGGACGAACCACTCACTCGTTTCACAGGGCACCGCGCACGGCAGCAGCATGCGTTTCGTTGGAGTTCTCGGCACGCGCGAACGGTGTGCGCGACTACGGTGGTGGACGTGCACACGCGCGGTGCGGACGCACACCGTTTTCTGTGTGCAAGTTGTGTACGCAAATACTCGCGCGGTGTAAACGTACACTGTTCTCCATGCGTTGGAATGGTGTACGTAACTTCGGTAGTGCGCACCCTCGAACACACGCGATGACACTGTTCTCGATTCGTTATGAGAATGGTGTACGTTATTACGGTAGTACAGATGCACTTTAACCTATCACAAAATGTCGAATTACTTCAATACATTTTGAACTTTATCACTAGGTTATATAAGGATCAATATAGATTGGAGAAATTTGTCAGTTTTGGATAAGTTGATCTGCAGGCTTGTGTACGCACGCTCGTACACGTGACGCGCCTGTGTTGCGCTGTCACTCTTCTCGATGCGTTTTGAGAATGGTGTACGTTACTCTGTTACGTTTGTGTGACGTGCTACTGTTGTCACCGTTCTCGATGCGTGTCGAGAAAGGTGTTCGTATCTTCGTTAGTGCGCGCCTTCGTACTCGCGCGCAGACTCGCGTGTGTGTGTGTGAGCTCTTACTAGTTTCAAAGTAAGCGTGTGTGCAATCGCTCGAGTTTTTGTGGATATTACGGTCCGGTATCCACTGAAGCGGGGTTGGAAGGAGAGAAGAGATTCTCTTCTTTCGCAGTTTCCTCCGCTCCGGTGCATACCGAGCCTTAGTTAGTGTAGGCGCTTAAGCCGGTTCTGCCAACTGCCGGCTCGCGGTGATGCACCGGTTTTGTGATTTTTGAATACGCCGCTTTGTGATAACTTGCACTTTCTGGACCGATGGCAACGGTACTTGTAGATTTGATTTTATGTATTCTTTTGTTTGTGATTTTATCGTCTCACTGAAGCGACTTGCTATGTTGAGAAATAAGCAATAATACGTCTGATATTTATGTACGATACACCTGTAGGTTCAATTTTGTGATTTTTAATATTGTTTTTGTGTAAAAATTCAGATTTGTCCTCTGGACGAATGTTATGTTTCGAGGAAGTGATCTTTCGTGTTGTGATATACGGTTTTACAGCTCGATATAACATTTTAAGGTCAACCTCGATAGCGAATTGTAATATGCTACCGAATGTCATATTTAATTAAAACGAATGTATCTTACCAATTTGACATGGTTAGTAATGTTAAGAAAATTCCTGACTGAAAATGTGTGAACCGCTTAAATGGCTTTCTTTAAACCTCTCCACTATTTTAATAGCCAAGTGATCAAAACGTGACGCTATTTGCTACTTGTAGCAAATTAAATTGATGCCATTGTCAAAACATTCCTAAACTGATGTTATATTTGTTTTGTATAATTACTATAAAGTCTAAATTATATTTTCCTGTGAACTCGAATAAGATGATTGCCAAGGAGTTGTAACTGTCGGTATTTGATTGCCACTCAATTATTATTTTATATTGTTATTCGCTTGCCGTCTATACAGTGAACACAAAACGTTATATTCAAAAATTGTTCAGTCCAGAGGTAGTGAGCTTAGATTGGAACACCACCGAGTGCCGAGTTCCTAGTCAAACCATCGAATATGCTGCCACTAAAGTAAACATTTAGATTTTGGTTATTAGCAAACTGTGAAATTGAGTGAGAATAAGCGCCAACTTCACACCCGTTCGAGGCGCCCCGGCCCCGCGGCCCACACTAGTTTCCGAGCGATGTACATATAGTGAAATTGAACTATTTTTATGCGAGGCCGCCGCACGGCCGGGGCGCCGCCCTACCACCCCCCGACTCCCGTGTACAGTAAAAAGAACTGCGTTGAAAAAAAATAAAGAATCAGAATTTGTATACTTTCCAAGTTTGTTTTTTTTCTTCCTTGGTCTCTATGTGGTTTTTAGGATGTTTCAAACAGCCTTCGGAGTGGTAGAGAAGGTATGTATTAAATCGTCGCTTGGCTTATGAAATTGTGTAGATAATAGTATTGACTACGTAGATAACTATTCTAGTACTATCAATGTGTAATATTACACTTAAAAGCAGAACACTGACAACAGCGTGTCTATTTTCCACTATTAGATTTAGACCTTACGACAAGGGAATAAGGTTAAAATTAAAAATTTCAAATATATTACGACAAAGGCCTGTTAAAACAGAAAGAACTGACAATGCTTTACAATTATTACAGTGTTCTTTAGTTTACAAAATACAATACTTTACATACGAAATGTTTTATACGAATCTACTAGCGTTTGTTTTTAACATAATATTTTCTTGGTGAATTTGTAACCTCGGACCTAGCGAAGGGTTGAAAATACTGGATGAAATAATACGAAAAAAAAACGCAAGCAGAGCTGTATAAAATTACATTTAGTTCAACGTTATTTCTTCATTATCAGATAAGTAACACCACACCCAACTCCCTTAGAGGCTTTGTCAAAATAAACAGCATATTCTACAAAATATATTTTAATACGTACATCAAATTTCAACAGACATTTTGTTAAAGTAAAATATAAGTAAATCATAATGATTGCTGGCATTAGGACATCCGTTGATCTACTACACCCGATTAACGTAAGTCGTAATGTCTACACTTTACGCTCTACAGATTCTATAAGTTCGCTACCAATTTTACTCTAAGTTGTGGACACACGAACAGTAATTTTACACAAAAATACATAGTTACTTTCATAGTTGAAGAAAACAGTTGTCAAACAATACTAAGATTTAAAAAAGGAAATAGCTCCCATAAAATAACACTGAAGTAAGTATTAATTAATTGCGTCGTTATTTAAAAAAACCGTTCATGTACTCACAACCTAAAACTGACATCCAGACAAATGTGACCTATTCTAAATCTTAGTCTAATTATTTACATTTGGCAACTTCACTTAGTCTATGGGTGGTGATATGCACGCGGCATAGGTAAATCATGTTCACACTGATTCCCCATTGATATTTTCCATCAATTCATTATTACTACAGATCACAATGTTTCATTGATATAAGAGAATTTCGAAATTTTTTGTGATTAGAATGTGCCCTTAGCTTTACAATGCAAGGATTAAATTAAAATCTTGCTTTTGGTAGAAATTAACAATCAGGGGCCCAAGTCTGCTAATTTACGAATGGCTTAATTGAATTGATATTCTTAAATGAGTAAGAGAATACCAAATGTGTCAAACAATTACAATGCGATCCAATTGCGATTCAATTATGCCATTCGTAAATTAGCAGACTTGGGCCCCTGAAGTAATAATGGACCCAGTTTTCAACTAAATTCTGATTTATTAAATGTGTCACGAGTTTGTACTTTAGAAGTACTGGCAAAGTCAGGCAGTATACACACGGTTTAAGACATTTTCTTCGCGCCTGAACTCTATTTCCACTTAACATCAGGTGGACTTTCTATAAAAAAATATACTGCAGAATCGAGCTTCCGATATCTGTAATAGAAAACAAAATGGAAGCGACATGTTTGTGCGATTTCGCCAGATGTTGGTACCAGATATTGTTTGTTTCAATCAGTCGCAGGACTCGCAGGCATTGAGTATACTATCTGCCACTTATCAGGACGTTTCGAACTGGCCGTAAACGTTACATCTGGACTGGTTATCAAGCATTTTTAAACACATCTCGTATTGTGACCGTACTATAACTTTCAGATTATATGTATAGTGCAACATATTTTTTTTCCTTTGATTTTGCAAGGGCTCCCATTTCTCGACTATGGCACGGACTTAATTGCCTCTATTAATCACTAGAACCACGCACAGACTTAGAGCTATATATTATAAAGTTTTCTATAGCCTCAAAAATAATTACATCTTAGTGGGCCTGTACAAATTATTTAAGACTATCAGTATCATTCGGAAATAATACGATAGTACATACATTTATGTGTTAAGGGACATTTTTTTAACGAGCATAAGCTAATAAAATTATAACTATAACTTTTTTAACTAGGTAGAATGGTCATTTAGTAATTATAACGGGATTATTATTACCATGATCGATCACAAATGCGCAAACATATCTGTGAACAATGCTTAGCTGTGCCAAAATATGTCACCCGACAGAACAAAAACATGGTCAATAATAATTACTTACTCCAATTTTTGTGTTGTAGCCCCATACAGCTCTAAAATCTGCGCGCGGTATAAGAGCTAAATTACAATAACTTAACAAGTGACATACA
The DNA here is from genome assembly GCA_963921215.1 of Scoparia ambigualis. Taxonomy (NCBI): domain Eukaryota; kingdom Metazoa; phylum Arthropoda; class Insecta; order Lepidoptera; family Crambidae; genus Scoparia; species Scoparia ambigualis. The sequence goes on along the minus strand of OY992513.1, from coordinate 31,195,007 downwards.
CTTACAATATAGTATTAACGCTAAATTCATTGCTTCAATTTCATCGCTAGTTAGCACTTCTTAATTAAACAAAATAATACAAAGAATATAACAATTTACTACAAAGGCCCTCCATGAATTACTGTTTTCTATTTTTTATGTGTAATTCGAAAAGTTTGTTACCACGGAAATTCCAATTAAATATACAAAACGACTGTTACGGAGGTGGCGCAGGACGGAACCATGGAAGCTCTTATTATCGAAGGCCAAAACTCACTGCGCCAACTTAGTTAGACAGTTAAGAACATTTTGGAATAAATAATTGTAAGTACATCCAACAGGGCTGTGTAACTTTGGTCACAGGTCTTGTACTTTGAAGTTACATGAAAGCTGATAATTCTAGGGGTAGTTACACAAGAGAAGCCTAGATCGTTAGGGGAAATCTATTTTAGCAATTACATAAAGAAATATAGCTGTGATCAATGCTACGCTTAATTCAAAATAACCCACGGTAGTAACTAAACGTAAACGTTCATTTATGTATCTAAAAGCCGCAGCATGTATTCCAAATCATTAGAAAACGTGAGTCGTAATTCATGAATAGCCGTAAGATGAAACGTGAATAAAATAAATGCCAGTCTTTGTGGGGTCACTTTTAAAACGTTAGCTGCTGCAAGACTGTCATATTTTCAGATAATTAGTTATATCAAGATCTATTTTAAAATTCAGGAGCATTTTGATTTAATAAATGTCATGACCCCATTTATAATAATACAAAATAATAATAAAGCTCTAAAATGAGTATGCAACAGCAACATATAATTATATAGGTATAGGTTTAGAATTAAATATAAATTTTAGTAAATTCTAAAATATTACAACATTTAACGGAAGGTCGAAACTTTCTTAAAGTAGATAAAATCAAAATGTTACAGCTCAAAAATATAACTATAAAATATAAATTTTACTACAATTTAATTAAATCTAAAAAAGTTGCGCGATTTATGATTTCTTAATTTACATCAATTTTATGAAAAAAAAGAAAAATATATTTTGACATTTAGCTATTCACAGAGCATATAACATCTCTATACAAGGTGTTGTACTTTTGTTCTTAATAAAAATATATAGTTGGAACACTAACAAGAACTTCTTGTCACTTCAATGTAAATCAATTAACAAGTTAAGCGTTGCACTTCAACATATTTACTAATTTAGAATAAGCAACAACTAATTAGATAAAAATAATTAGTCTAAAAATATAACTTTATTCAAACATCAGAACATCTTATCTTATTGCTATTCTACATGTACGGTCAGGATCACCGTCGCTTTACCACTTTGCAGCGATTTTCGTATGAAGCGCACCGACCGCCCGGGTACGTGCCCGTACCAAATAGACGACGCGGTGTGCAAGGGATTTTGACCTTTAGGCTGGTAAAGCGACGGAGTCCGTTATTGTACATGACACTCACCTGAACATGATAACGAAATTACCCAATTTGGTAGATCTATAATAATTAGGGATGTAACGATTCCGATTCCGATATATCGGCATCGCCGATTAAAATACAACCGATATCAAACAGTTCGAAAAGCGCGCGAAACAAACGACGCGACGACGACGACTCCGTCGGTCGTAGCGTATTGAGATTGAGAGAAAGACGCGGGCGGCGCGCGGCGCTTGGCCTGCTACGCGGTTAACAGTAGGTAGGTAGACTCGGTAGTGTTTGTTTAGCTTTGGCTGAGCGACGTAAATGTAATGTGAGGTGAGGACTGTTATGTTATGTGAAAAAAAGGCGACGCCTTTGAAACGTACAAGTTCTATCTGGAAACATTTTCAAATAAAACAGGATGATGACACAAAAGCAACTTGTTTAAACTGCAATGTCATCGCTTCTCGTGGTGGCAGTTTATTATCTACTAAACCATCGATATCGGAATCGGTATCGTATCGGCAGAATTAAATATCGTTACATCCCTAATAATAATATTACGTTACATACAAAATACATCCCGAGACGGGCGAGACAAATGTGGTTTATAAAATATTTTTTAACATTTGTAGTCAATGATAGTAGAAAGTAATAAACAATATGTATACACCGAGATTTTTCATTGGTTTTGGAGCCGAAAACGTTATAATACAAAAAAAGTGTTGCACCTATTTTTGAAATAATAATCGCTTTACGAGCTAAGAAAAAAAGTTGTAAAAGTGATTTTTTCTCGTAAACACGTTCTTCTTATCTACTCATACACTGTGACCCCTATGAACTTTCCCGGCCGGCCGCCTGCGCCGGCGGCGGGGCGGGGGGGTAGGCGGAGCGTTTGAAGCGCATCGATCATTGACTTTCATAAGATTGACCGGTACTAAGGGATCTTACATTTTTTTTTATTGATATTTTTTAAATGATTTTTTATGCTCATATTTTCAGTTTTACAAGCTAAATAGCTTCTACTGATGATAAACATAAACAGGGTTTCGGCTCCAAACCAAATGAAAAAATGAAGTATATTGAAGCTGCTAATAACGAAATACAAAAAAAAATTAAGAGCTGCGTTTTGTAATGAACCTAATTATCAAGAAGATCTAGTTAGCTTCAGACCGGACTATGGGAACAGTGTACTCTTAAAATATCTGTCCATAAATTCATCATAGGGGATAATGATGTATAAATTCTTAGAGGATCTATAGCATCGGTTATCATTGTGTTTTCAGAAAGACTTATGCATATCAACAGAAAATAGTCTGCGTTTTTATTATATAATAGTTTTAACGGTATTAGGAGAATCTCAATTTGTTTGTAAAATTTAATATGTTTACTACAATATTAAGACTTTAAGCGCCATGCAGATCAGTTTTTATGGATTTCAATTCTAATTTAATAATAAAGTTTACATTAATGTAGAAAAACCACCTTTATTATTGCTTTACTATTTGCAATTCAAATCTGGCTTATATAACGGCCATAACCTTTTATAATAAAAAGTAAAGTTATATTTTTAGGGAGTCTATCCTAACAAGTTGTAATAAAAACAAGTTGTCTCTAAAAACACACGACACCTAGCTATAGCTTATTTCTACCATAAACAACTATAATACGTACAGATTACAAACTTCATATATACAACCCACTGTCATCTCACTCCCACATAGCGCAGCCTGCCTGTTAATTTCAGTTTATGCCAGTATAATATACTATGTTATAGTTATTAATAACATATTATGTTATTTAGGCACATAAGTAGAATAACAGACATCGCAAGGTAACCAGACACTGACAACGATTATATTTGCTGTATGGCTAACACAAATATATTGTGAGTTAATAAATGCTTTACGAGTAACAGTCCACAGTTACTAATATAAGAGATACATCCTTTATATTGCTCTCCGTATACAATCTTACACAATGGTCCTTCGAGCCGAACTATTTTCTTAGTCTGGAACAAATCTTGTTACGAACTGCGGCTATTGGAAGCACGATCTCATTTCTCCTGACAGTTGTTGAGACAAAAAGGTTTGTCTGTCTGAAGCTTGCCCTCTGTATTGTGTTCCTAAACAAGGTCACCTCAAAGCTCGATTAGAGGCATATCCCCAGGGCGGGGTCAGCAGCCGGGGTGGTCGGCCAGGTCGTGAATGAGCAGGGGCGTGGTGTCTGGCGACAGGCGGGCGGGTGGCCGCTGCGCTGTCACCCGTTCTAGTACGCAGGACGCCGAGAGCCGAGCTTCCGCGTCATGGTCCCAGCATTCTTCCATGGTGTCGCATAGGACGAATAGACCCTGAAGGTGGAATAAATCACTGTACTGAAATGCATTGTGATAATTTCGAACATTCGCGTCGTATTGCCTTAGGATAAATTTTATGAAAATTGGTGGCAAGCAAAAAACTTGACAGACATTCTGATTTCTGATTTAAAACTTAGCTTTTACTAGTAGACATAGATAGTTATTAAGTAAATTATGAGACATTCTGATAACATCGAAATCTCAAAAAAGTTATTTGATAACATCAATATGGTTATAAACTTATGCTGATGGATTTGATAAAATTTTAAGGCAATCTTTATAATTCACAAACTACAATCAACCTTGTTGAGAAAAACAGAAAAAGAGAGATTGAAAAAAACCATACTTACCGGATGTTCGCGCCACTGCGGCGGTATGTGCGGGCGCAGTTTCCTCTGCACTACAGCTTCTTGCATTTCCTCAAGTGTGGGGTGAGAGCCCACTTCTTCTTCAAGCGGCAGTCGGTACAACGACGACGAGTCTGCACCGGCCTCGTTGCAACTATGAAACATATATTTTAAGTTAGTTTTAGCTCGGAAATGGTTAACTAAAATGATTACCTGGTAGTAGAATTCTGCCAAAAATCCGACTAGATGACAACCAACTTCAACTCTTTTTTGCTGGAAAGCAGCATTGAGTTAGATTGCTTTGTATTCTGGTTGAAATGGTATCAGAACCAGTGAAACTAAGGCTTCAGGGGGGCCAATCAACATAAGGCATACAGTTACAAATAATTATGAAAAAATATTTGTGATAGAAGTTTGATCTTAAGACAATCAATTATTATATTTATTAAAAAGTCTCTGACGCACAGCAAATCTGATTAAAACTATAGAGCAGCCGCTCTAAGATACAAGGAAAAAAATATTAAATTAGCAAACAGACAAGCAAGCTGTAGAAGTTTACTATTACTGACTAACAATTAGATTGTCTGGGGCAACTATTTACTTACCGTGATGCAATCTCCCATAAGACAAGTGCGCATGCATACATATCTATCCTCAAGAATGCATCTTTCGTGAAGTTTATCGCTCCATCCAAAACCTCTGGGGCCATGTACCGCCTTGTGCCTACTTGTCCATGGGCATCGCCGCAACCTCGGCCTGATACGAAGACTAAGGCCAAACCAAAGTCCGCAATGCAAGCGCTCAAGTCAGATTTCAGAAGGACATTTTTGGATTTAAAGTCTCGATGGGCGACTGCAGGTTTGCCGCCCCCTTCTTCATGAAGATGTGCAAGACCACGAGCAACACAAACAGCTACTCGCCAAGCTTCGGCCCATGTTAGTGTGTGTGCTTTGAGGTAGTCACATAGAGACCCCTGAAAAAAAGAGGATAATAATTATCAGTGATCGGCGTAGGTAGTGCCATTTGGGGTCAATGAACTTGAATGTTAGTGTTAATATGGATACGCTCCGAGAATCCCGGGATCCGCGAAAATATTTTCCTAAATATTGATGTATTAATTATTTAACTTAGGTAGCCACTCAGTTGCTCGCACCCAGCGGGCCCCTTACCCTTACGTGCTTGAGTGGCGCCAAATTTATGAAGCGGGCCGGCGCCTGCTGTCTATTGTTACAAAAACATCGACTGTGAGCTACTGGAGCCGATCTAAGCCAAACCAATTACTGTTTTGAATAGTTAGATGAATAGAGCATCTGTTTTTATAGAATGCGTGGTGACAAAGTGTTGTTTTAATTTATAAAACATGGTTTATACTTTAGTGACGAAAAAAATCACGGATTACTTCCTATTTTGTTTTATATTTTAAGATCAAATGGCCTGTGATGTCTTTTTTATATTTTACACGTATACTATATTAAGTTATCTTTCTATTAAAAATAAAGTACATGTATGTTTCATCTGAAAAAATATTCAGAAAAAAATCGAGAAAATCGCGCAAAAATTCGCGTGCTGCGTAATCTGCATGTTAATCGGGTTGGATGTTATAACCTATTTTACTCCAAATCTAGAAGGCCTAGAACAAAAATATGGCCAATTTTAGAAATATGCAGTATTTATCTATTATAATTCGTGAAAAAAAATTAACTTTCCAGTGAACTGTAGTCATACAAGTTAAACAACAAAAGCTTTGATAGAAAAATCGAACGTTTTGGTTGTCTTATTGCCGAAACCAACACGGTGCTATTAAAATATAACTTAAATATACCAAAAGAGCAAAGCCTGTAGTTTACAACCGTATACAATACGTTTCAAGAATACTCATAGTTTTTATGCAAAAAAGTCATCAAAATGCAGCTCTAGAGCGCACGGACGACCGCTTTATCGGCAATATGGCGTCGAAATAAGGTTCGGGGCACATACGTTTGTGAATAGGGTGTGTCGCGATTATTTGCGAACAAAGATTGTTTTTTGGTTTAGTAATTATTTATGTTAATTTATTAAATGAATGTAATAAAAAAATATTCTTCGTAGTATGTTTTTTTTATTACAAATTATTTCAGTTTAAAGTATATTAAAATAAACATATTAAATTCTAAAATGTATTAGGACTTTGATACGTAATAAAATATATAATGTTATATACGATGTTTAGATTATTTTATTTACAATCACTGTAATAATAAATGAAAATTATTAAAACAAATAAATAAAAATTAATATTTTATATTAATACCTATATAATAATAATAATATAATATATGGTACTAATATAAATGTCAAACCCAAAAGACACCACAACAAAGCTAACTGCCACAAAAAAAAGCAACTACCCAAAAACAAATATGTGCCACCAAGCTAATCCAAAAAAAGTTCTATTGCTTCCCGTAATTATAGGAACATGCCATAAGTTAGACTTACGTTGCGCCTTTGGAGAGTCAATCTGCATGTACACAACAACAATGCAGTGAGATTAATGTTTTAAATCACTATTTAGTAATTACTCTCCGTAAATACATACAATTCATGAAGTAAACAATAATATGTTACGATATACAAACTCATTTGTATTATGTTATTGGTTTTCATAAAAAGTTAGTGTGTTGCTATGGAGATGATCGTTGTTGATTATGTCACGTCAAGTAAAATACAATAATTAAATGTTCACTGTTTTATTCTTTGTGTTTTATTATGGTAGCAGATGCGTAAAGTTTCGTAAAAGTGCATAAAATACGTACCTACGTAACGGAATTTGGATTAAATATTGCTGAGATGGAGAAAAAGTGTTTCATGGACGCTTCGAAAATGCAAATCGGAATATTGACGGATTCGAATTGGATTACATGGAGGTATAAAATTATGATTGCTTTGAAAGGTTTGCAAGTTTTGGATATAGTTGAAGGCAGAATACTACAACCTGACCAACCTCCTCCAAGCGCAAAGCCTGAGCAGCTTTTACAGTATGAGACCGGTCTACAGAGATACTTGACAGGTGATAGCACTGCCCTTCTAGTTATTACTACAAATCTATCTGAAGCAAATTTAGAAAAAGTGATGAGATTTTCATCTTCAAGAGAGGTATGGTTAGAGCTGCATCGCTTGTTTGATGGCGTATCAGAAGATAAAGCCTAATGACCTTTGCATGAAGTTCTTCGGCTATAGCATACAACCAGATGACAATATCGCTACTCATCTTAGCAAGTTGAAGAATATTTGGACGGAGTTAACACGAGAGCTTCAAAAGGAACACTCTCAGGAAATTTTGCCAGAATTGTTCCTTATTTGTAAAATTTTGGAGACATTACCAGAAGAATATTTTTCATTCAAGTCTAGCTGGTTGCTTATGACTAAAAATGAAAGAACTGTGGAAAACCTTACTTGCCAGTTGTGTTCACACGAAAGAGCGCTAGCTGCTAAAACTTTAGAGAAAGTGGAAGAAGCACTAGTAGTGAGAGGGAGCTCAACATCTAAATGTAAAAATAAGAAAAAAGCAGATAGATGCCACTATTGTGGAGTAATCGGACATAGAGTTAAACAATGTTCAAGGTGGATTTCAGATGGAAACCGCCTAAAAAGTCTAAAGAAAAAGCTTCGACCAGTGTAAACAACATGAATGTTTTGGCTGTACAAAATACGAATGATACATATGATAGAGATAGTTGGTTTGTGGATAACGGAGCTACAAGTCACGTGACAAACAGGGAAGATCTTTATCAATCTTTCGAGAATTTTAATGCGCCACACACTGTAACCACAGCAAATGGTGAAGTTATCAAATCAGTGGGGAAAGGAAGCATTTTAATAGAGGCAATCATAAAAGGAGAGAGAATCCCGACATTGTTAGCGGATGTGTGGTATGTACCAACCATAAAGAAAAACCTATTTTCAGTCTTATCAGCCCAGGATAGACTATCAAACAGCCTCTTCATGTCAACCACTACAGAATGCAAGCTTCAGAAAGATGGAGATGTAATACTCATTGGAGACAGACAGAAACATGGAGGTCTTTATAAACTACGATTAACTAATGTAAGTCCTGTAACGCCACATGAAATAAATTACATTTCTGAGGAGAATTTGATGCAACTATACCATGAGCGGTTGGCACACCAGAGCAAGGCTCACGTGAAGAAGGTTATAGATAGAGAACTTGGTATAAAATTAAAGATAGATAATGAAATATGTGAAGGTTGTGTTTATGGAAAAGCACATCGATTGAAATTCGGTACGCGAAAGAGAGCGACTGAAACGGCAGAACTTGTGCATGCTGATGTATGTGGACCATTCAGAGACTCATTCGGAAGAAATAAGTATTTCTTACTCTTCAAAGACGATTTTAGCAAATTTCGTTTTGTTTATTTTCTGAAGAAGAAATCAGAAGTTCACAGGAAGCTTGAACTTATGCTTGCTGAAATAAAAGCATCAGGCCATACAATAAAAGAGTTTTTAAGTGACAATGGTGGAGAATTCGACAACGAAAATGTGCGAAGAATACTTCAGAATAATGGTATTAGACAAAGATTAACAATGTCTCATACACCTATGCAAAACGGATGTGTTGAGAGAGAACCGGACCGTTGTTGAAGCCATGAGAACGATAATGCATGCAAATAATCTACCACAAGCTCTTTGGGGTGAGCTAGTTAGTGCAACAGTATATGTCCTGAATAGGTCTGACCCAACTCCTTTAGACAAGTCACCATATGAGATTTGGTATGATAAGAAGCCAAGAATCAAACACTTGCGGATTATTGGCAGTACTTGCTACGCACACGTCCCAAAGGTGAACAGAAAGAAACTAGACAAGAAAGCCGTAAAAGGTGTACTAGTAGGTTACGATAACGATGAAGGCTATAGAATTTGGTCATTAGAGAAGAATAAGTTGATTCGTTCAAGAGATGTCATTTTTGAAGAGAAGACATTAAAAACTAACAAAGAAGAAGAGATTGTAATTCCTTCTGATGTTGTTCCGTGTACTTCCACAGACTCTTCTAGGCCAAACAAAATAGAGATCCCGTTGTGGAAAAGTACATATGGAATTGATAATGAACAATTATATAGTCCTGAAGACTGCAGAGAAGAAATAGAAATTGAACAAGAAGAAGTTGATAGTCCAACGGAAATTGAGCATGAACAATCAGATAGTCCGAATGAAAAAGAGCATGACCTATTTGAAGACTGCAGAGAAGTAGAAACAGCGCCTGAATCAAATAGTAGTGAGGAACATCAAGTACCAGAAGTAGAGCAAAGAATGACATTAAGAGAGCGTTCAACAATAAATCCTCCATCTAGATTTGACGAATTTGTGATGACTGCAGTAATTCAGATGAATGAAGTGATGGAACCTCAGACATTCAAAGAAGCAATTCAATCAAAAGAAAGTGATGAATGGAAACTTGCTATGGATGACGAGATAAAGTCGTTGAAAGAAAACGAAACATGGGAGATGGTTCCTTTGCCAAAGAATAGAAAGGCCATCATACCATGTAAATGGATTTTTAAAGTGAAAACAAATCCAGATGGAAGTATCGAGCGTTTCAAGGCCCGTTTAGTCATCAAGGGCTATTCACAAAGAAAAGGCATAGACTTTGATGAAATTTTCAGTCCAGTAGCCAAAATGAGTACGATTCGTGCCATCCTGAGCATTGCAGCACGTGATAATATGAAATTATCGCAGTTTGATGTTTCGACAGCTTTTTTTTATGGCAGCCTTAACGAAGAGATTTTCATGAGACCTCCAGAAGGGTACCACGATAATGAAAATCTAGTCTGCAAATTAAAAAGAAGTATCTATTTTCTCGGGTTAGAGATAGAAAGAAGAGAAGATGGTTCTATTAAACTTAATCAGGCCGGGTATACTAAAAAACTTAAAAAAAAATTTGAAATGGAAGGATGCAAACCAGTTGGCACTCCAATACTAAAAGATAATACTGAAACAAAAGAGATTAATGAGTCTACAGGTGGATATCCTTACAGACAAATTGTAGGTGCATTATCTTATTTGATGGTAGGGACAAGGCCTGATATCGCGTTTGCTGTAGGCATAGCATCAAGAAAATTAGAAAACCCTAGCAATGAAGATGTTATAAAGGTAAAACGCATACTTCGATATCTTCAAGGAACCATGGATTGGGGCATAACATTCAAGAAAAGCGCAAGCAAGTTATTATCTTGTTTTAGTGATGCAGACCATGGAGGAGATCTTGAGACTGGACGCTCTACCACAGGAATGATATGCATATACGCTGGTGGGGTTATTTCTTGGAAAAGTCAACGACAGGCTTCAGTATCCATCTCGAGCACGGAAGCTGAAGTTGTTGCAGCCAGTGAAACTACAAAAGAAATAATTTGGCTTAGAAGATTAATTGAAAGCATCGAGGGTCCCATTAATAAACCGGTGCTTCATGTGGACAACGAGTCTGCCATAAAATTGGCACACAACCCACCATTTGAGTTCCACCAAAGGACTAAGCACATCAGAATACGCAACTTCTTTGTTCGAGAAGCAGTATCGAATGGAGCCCTGTTTATCGATAAAGTGGCAACAGAATTTCAGCTAGCAGACATGTTGACCAAGCCGCTATTCAAACCAAGATTGGTTATGTTGTGTCGAGCTATAGGTCTCAGCAATGACTAACTGTATTGAAAAAGAGAAGATGTTACGATATACAAACTCATTTGTATTATGTTATTGGTTTTCATAAAAAGTTAGTGTGTTGCTATGGAGATGATCGTTGTTGATTATGTCACGTCAAGTAAAATACAATAATGAAATGTTCACTGTTTTATTCTTTGTGTTTTAATATAATAATCACAAAAGGAAATCACTAGAAAACCACCGCCACTGCAATAATTTACATTAAGACCTAATTTCGTCAGAATTTAATAGAATATCCATCCAGTTTAAAAACAAATAACTAGATAATTAGTTAGAACCTGAAATTATGCGTATTTTGATATATAACACCTCCAGAAAGAAACAATAAGTAAAAAAAATACGGCGTTTAAAAAAATACATGATGAGCACGTAAACACAACCTAAACACGTCCACTAAAAATAATCACATTGACTTTATTTGTTTTTATTTTTGACAGATCAGCTCCTATTGCTGATGCTTCGTTCATGTTCGTTCAGTAAGGCACCCATACACGTCCCGCGAGATACGGATTAGCGATATTTCGAGCGTCTTGCTTTACTTTTGTATTATGTAACAATTGTAACAGGAAGCACGTGGGGGCATTATTGAGATGTAACGATTGTTACATGAAGCGACGGAGTGGGTAGAGCAATCTGAGATCAATGAGATTGAATTTTAGTGTTAATATAGATATGCCTCGGAATTTCCGTGAATGTTTCCTGAGTGCCGATGTCTTGATTAATTAAGGTTAAAATGTTTTTTTTTAATCTACAACGGGAAAGATCTTGGCCTTCATTCATCTGACCTGATGGTAAGTGAAGATAAGGCCGCGACTTTACCAGGACTCCTCAATCACAAATAAATGTAATTCGGTTCTTGTCAGGCACAGCGTAGCACATTGTGTTTATTCTCGCTGCGAATTGTGAAAATGTATAGACACATTGCGCTGATTACGTAATTAACAAAAATGCTATCGCTACTGAGGGCACATGGGTAACGCGGGGCTCCGCACGGGGGAGCGGGGAGGATGTTGCATTCCAGCGGGGTCTCTAGTTATGTCGCACGAGTTATAGCGACCAATACAATGTAGATACCTAAATCTGACTAGGTATGCAGATTATGAGTTCTTAAACTGTTTTAAATAAAAAAAAACAGTTACTACAATAAAATATTTCACATAGTCAGCAACCATATCCGTGTTAGGATAACGCCGAGAATAGCACTACCTACGCCAATCACTGATAATTATACATAAATCACAACTATTATCCCCAAAAGATTAGTCAGAGACCAGGCAATGAAGACCGCAAAAGCAGTCCACTGTCACTATGTATGTTTCACCAAATGATAACTGCACATGTGCTCAGCATGACAGGTGGTGAGCCCATTGCCGCACTATGCTGTTGGATGTATGTGCAATCTTTAGTCTGTTAGTCACCATGGGGCCGTAGTATTCTATTAATAAGCCACTACCAGCACTAAAATGATCTTTTATTACAATTGATAAAGTCTTTGATATAAATTAAAATGATACTAGGTATATTGATAAATTGATATACTAATGCTACAAATGATATGCGGTAATGAGTATGCGTGCGATGAGAAAGACGATTGCTGACAAACTAACTATACATTATTTTAAAAAGACCTGGAAAAGAGGTGCTTGCCCGTACACTTTTCAAATTAAATAAATTTAAAACAAACAAAGTTTACCTTTTCATGGTAAGCAGTTATGAGCCAATATTCAGCTTGAAGATTGTCACCTTTCTTGTCAACACCAATGTAATGCAGTATATCTGGATGGTCCATTCTGGCTAGTCTGTAGATCTCCTGTTCTGCCAGCCATGACTGCTTGTCTTGTAAGGTTAATACTTTCACGGCAACATCAAGTGGACCCAATTTGGCTCTCCACACTGCACCAAATCTACCTCTAGCTCTTACTTCGCACAGTGACACTTGTGCCACTAGTCCACCGCTCTCATTTTCCATTCCTCCACCAGCTGATGGTGGTCTAGACAGTGATGTTTCACCATTTGCAAGCTCTGCAAATGAACTGCCCTTGCGACGACGATACAAGAAGTAGCAGGCAATCAGTATGGCAAATAATAGGAAAAGTGGTGTTAGTGTGTATGCTATAACAGCTTTCGTGTCGTCTTCAGATATTGGAAACACTGAGGCTGGAATGCGTTCAGGCGGAGCATCTGTCTGGGACAATATGACATCCAAACCGGGGAATGTTGCATTCTGGTTGCACAAGTCTCCTTCACAGCAGCAGTGGAGTAGTGGTAGTTTGGTGTTGTGTAACCTGCACAGGTGACTCCTGTCTGTGCATGAGACAGTGTCAAGAAAACATCCTTTGAATTTTGGATATGCTGTATTAGTCACATTATCATATTGCCAAAGAACAAAGCAGTGGGTGCTCTTGTCAGTCTCTGTTGGTTGGCATTCTTCTACAGCAGGAAAAGACACACAGTCAGGGTCTATTGTAGTATCACAAACTGGTTTTGTGCCATTAAAAAATTCACAAAACTTTGTGGTGACACCACCTTCTTTAGGCCGAGGAGGTAAGTTTTCATCAGTAGGTGGTGCAGCTAATGATAATGTAACAAAACCTAAAAAAAGAAAACAATAAGTAGTCAATATTACAAAGTAACTACAAGAGAAATCAAACACCAGTTCAAGTGAGTTTGTAGTAGTCCTAGTTAGAGAATGTTTTGAGAAAAGGCAAATAGTGGCCAGTTAAATAAATTTAAATAATCTACGAGGTATCAAACTTTACACTTACCCATGAAAAACAACAATTTTTCCAGAGTCACTTTCTGGGACATTTTAAGAATCATGGCGCAGGCGGGACTGAGCATCCCGATACCTCGCGACGATCCAATGTTATTTTTATACGCGGTCTCGACATGAAATGTCTATTCTATTTAGGAAATTCCAATTCCAATCCCCTATAGGTACATGACACACAAACAACGCACATTTGACAGACGCTATTCAAACACAAACACTTTTAATCTAAGTTACTTATCTAATAAAACGAGCACTAAGCATTACCTAAGCGTTAATTAATTTAGCATAAGACGAAATTTGATTTTAGCAGATTTTGGATAATATTCATCAACTCAATTCACACACATCACATTCCCGAGGATTGGAAGCATCAGATAACAGATTTTTGACGTAACATGATTTTTTTTAAAATTTTTATAAATTTATTTGTTCAGTGAAGGAACAGGCTAAGGTCTGAGACCATACTGCCTAGTCATTAGTTTTTTTTTTCTTGATGATAATGAGTGGTGATTAAGATGATGAATGATAAATGATGTTCCCCAAACCCCTTGAGTCCTCACTGAGGACTCCTCAGTAAAGATGTGGGACTTTACTGAGGTTTCACGCGGACTTCTTGAGAGAATTTGAAAAGTGATGTTGCACTGTTTTGTTTCATTTGCCAACACTCATGCACGTTCACAAACACTTAACGGTTAATAATCCACTATTATTTCACATTATTATCGAAAAAACACAAATTTTAGAAAATAAAACAAAACTGCAGACATGACGTGACGACATTACTTTCCCGCCAAGAAGTCTGACGTAACAAGAATACCTACTTACCTACTTTTTTTTGTCTACTAGCCACAGACTATAATTTGGAACAAGATTCCGTCTTTTTTGGCCGGGCCGAGGCGACAACGACAAGGTGAAAGAGAGAGTGAATTATAGAAGGATTAGAGAAGATTTTAAATATACTTTATGATGTTGAACTATAATAATGTAGGTACTGAGAATTATATAGGTATTAAAACTAATAACAATGTATACCTAGTCATAGATATAAAATAGGTACCTAGGTACAATGATTAGCAAAACAGGAAACAACCAAGTTTTATTATGATAATTTGTCATTGTTTTATAGAATGGTAACGGACAGTAAAACAAAGTTTTTTATAAATGATGTGATAAAATAAAATAAATACAAACAATTATATACAAATCGGTAAAACGGTCCCTTTTTCAAATACTCTCAAAAGTTTACGTTGATTAAAATTTTTTCTTAGAGCATTCAACCGTGATTCAACCAATGAATGCTCATATGTCTGTGGCTCTAAGTTAATTTCTATTTTACCATACAGCTCACATTATTTATTATTAAACTAAGAAAGAAAAGCTCCATGTACTAAATCTCTTTGTAGTTAGTTTGCCTTCCAGGCAGTGAAAAACAAAAATGTCAAAATAAAAAACATATTTTTTCGCGTTTGCTTTGATTTGATAATGAATAAATGAATTAGTGATACGTTTTAAATCAAACCTAAAGTTTAAAATAGTAAATGAATAATGTTTTAAGCTAGTAGAAATGGTTCAAACATTTGTTGGTCATGTCGTTCTTTTACTTGACCGCTGTGAAAGGAGATATTCCAGCACATTTGTTAGAAAAAATAGCCTTTGAAAGGTTAAGTTATTTAAAGTCAAACCAATTGTGTTACAATGAATATATGGTTGAAGGTAGCTTATATGACAACGTGGGTCACTTTCTGATGTGTGTTGTAACTATTATTTGTAAAAATATAGATTTTAAACGTTTTTTGTTGAAGACTGAACGAGACTTGTTCAAACGACGTCTTGACGCCCTCAATGCTTACGATCTGAGGTCGTTTGCAAAGAAGTTGCTACGAACTATCAAGAAACAGCAACGCACCCCGGAGTTTATTGACGCGTTAAAGATTTCATGTGAACATTTGATGTTAAAAGATTTAGCCCAACATATTTGTTCACCAGTCCACAATAACTATTGTGTAGATCACAACATATCGCTGAATTTCAAGCACTGCTTGCCATTCGTAGCGAAACGTCAGGTAGTACTCACAAAGGGAGTTGCTCTTGTTCCTTGTGGCATATGGAAACAATTTTTGATCATATTATTCTGCACAAACTTGAGCCATCGACTTAACACAAGTAACTTGGAGCCTCTTAGAACAGACCCTCGAATTATAGAGCTAGTGTTTAAACTAAGAAGAGAAATAAGCAGCTTGCTAGGTAATAAAAACCACCCAAATATGTTACTCAGCAAAGAAGTGGATAATGCATCATTAATTTTCCCTCCTTGTATGTTGAACCTTCATCGGCAATTAAGGAATAAGCACAGGCTATCTCACACTCAGCGGTTTTATTACAGCTTATTCCTTAAAGACATTGGTATGCCTATTGAAGAAGCAGTTAACTTTTGGAGAGGTGAATATCAACAAAGTACAAATGGCAAACATAGCTGCTGCCATAATTGGGATAAAGATGAAAAGAAATATCTTTATGGCATTAGACATATGTATGGTTTAGAAGGATGTAGAAAGAACTATGCTTCAGTGAATTGTGAAAGGATCCAAAGTGTAGACAGTTCATGTTCAGAAGGAGGATGCCCTTTTAAGACTTTTGAACCCACAAAAATGCTTAATGTATTAAATATGAATTCCAGTGATCCTTTATGGTTGGAAATTAATGAATTAAAATCTAAGCTTTGCTACACATCTGCATGTGTTAAATATTTACAAAGCAGATGTTTAGACAACAGTGCTAAATGTGATATAAATAGTTTTAATTTTACTCCTGTTAAATATTATACAAATGCTTTACATAAAAATAATGTTAAATGACAATAAAACTGTTAAAAATATAAACTATATTTATTATACCTAACAGCAAGTTTGATTTCATCTCAACCTGATTCTGAAAATAATGTTACCAGAGCCACGTTGACCCGCCACTTTACCGAAGACTTGCCAGAAATCAGCCTAGGCGAAATTAAGATGGCTCTAAAAACGGAAAAGCCCCTGGTGAAGACGGTGTTATATCTGAGCTCCTGAAAGCAGGCTGTAAACCTGTGTTAAAGGAGCTCCAATACATCTTTAACACCATTCTCTTTGGGAGAACTCCAGAGGCGTGGAGTAGGAGTGTTGTGTTATTGTTCAAAAAACGAGACAAGACCCTACTGAAGAACTACTGACCCGTTTTGCTCCTAAGTCACGTCTACAAGCAGTTTTTAAGAGTCGTCACAAACCGCCTTGCACGAAGACAACGAATTTCAGCCCTGGAGCAGGCCGGCTTTCGAGGAGGATACGGCACCATAGACCACATTTTGACAGAGAGGCAGATTATACAGAAGGTAAAGAAAGAGAACGAACAGTATAATCGACCCCTGTGCCTTGCATTTGTCGACTATTGGAAGGCATTTGACTCTATCGAGACCTGGGCTGTTCTGAAATCCCTGCAACGATGCCAAGTTGATTGGCGATATATCCAAGTGTTGAGGTGTCTCTACAATGCCGCCACCATGGCCGTCCTAGTACAGAACCAGCAGACAAAGCATATCCACTTACGTCGAGGTGTGAGACAGGGGGGGTGTGATATTCCCAAAATTATTCACAAATGCCTTAGAGGATATGTTTAAAACGCTGGACTGGAATGGACGTGGCATCAACATCAACGGCGACTACATCTCACACTTACGATTTGCAGACGACATCGTCATCATGGCCGAAACGTTGCAGGAGTTACACTTACAACACATGCTTAACAGCTTAATCTTCTTGACGAATCGGTCTCCGGATGAACTTGGATAAAACCAAGGTTATGTTCAACGAACATGTCATCCCGGAACCGATTGCAATACAAGGCAGTGCTCTCGGAGTTGTTAAGGAATATGTCTACCTTGGGCAAATTTTACAGATGGGTAGAAACAACTTTGAGAAAGTGGCCAACAGAAGGATGCAGCTGGGCTGGGCTGCGTATAGGAAATTACGTCGCCAATTCCACAATGTCTAAAGACGAAAGTCTTCAATCAGTGCGTTCTACCCGTCATGACATACGGAGCCGAAACGTGGACAACTGACTGGTTCACAAGTTTAAAGTCGCTCAGCGGGCTATAGAAAGGGCTATGCTCGGAGTTTCTCTGAGGGATCGAATTCAAAACGAGGTGATTCGGCAGAGAACCAAGGTAACCGACATAGCTCACCGGATTAGCAAGCTGAAGTGGCAGTGGGCCGGCCATATCAGTCGCAGAACCGATGACCGTTGGGGTAGACGAGTTCTGGAGTGGAGACCGCGTATCGGCAAGCGTAGCGTAGTACGCCCTCAGACAAGGTGGAGCGACGATCTTCGTAAGGTGGCTGGCAAGAGCTGAATGAGAGTGGCTGCGGATCGTGCTCAGTGGCGCGTTCTTGGAGAGGCCTATGTCCAGCAGTGGACAAGTATAGGCTGATGATGATGATGATGATGATGAAGTTTGATTTGGTTTATAATGTGTTATTTTATTATAGAGTTACCTACTTACTTTTAAGCCAGATTGTTGTTATATGTATGTGGGAGATTGGCATTTAAATGTGGATTACTATTTATGTTAGCATTAAAAACAAATGTTTGAAGAAAGCAAATTCACCGCAGTAATTAATACGAATAAGAAAACACGTGCTTGCCCATTGCCACGCTCCCCACGCCATGCGTCATTAGCGACTTGTTTGTGCTTCAGTATAAAAAGGTCATGCGCTAGCGCCTTCGGGGCATTCTGTATTCAACTGCGGAGCATGACGGAGCTCTGATTGTCTACATAGTATTGAGGTATGCTATGATAGTGTAACTAAATTATGTATTTTAGTACATAACTGTGTACGTTACAAAAAATAGTAGTAAGTACTAATTTTCATCATGTAAAATTCCAAATGGCTTATTATTTTAATAAATTGATATTGCTGTAATTATAATTAACACTAAATGTGTGTATTTTATTACTGTCTGCCAATTAATCTGGTTTTTATGAATATAAATTGATTAAAATCATTACTCTCTTTTCTTAATCTCCCACATGTATGTATATCAATGTGTAAGATCTAACTATTCGTACTGTCCGTAACATTTTCCCCCCGGCGGAGACACGACGACTAATCCATTGGGTAGGACAGCTCGCCGTTCACGTTGACACTGGATCGTAGCGCGTCCTTCCATTCTGGTCCGGAAGAGGTGCGGAAGTCGTAGTTTCGGGTTGACGTTTGCTGTCGACAGGGAGCACGATGACCTTCCGCATTGGCCATCGAAACATGCCTCCCTTGTTTCGAACTTCTTCGTCCGGATCCGGGAAAATCTTTCGACGATGCCTCGGGGCCATAAGTACATTACGTGGCAGGTGGTGGTCAGTCACTATGACCACGTCGCCCTTTTTCAGTCTCGCTGTCATACCAGGCTCGCTGTCATACCAGGCTCGCCTCTTGGTACAAGCGTTGGTAGGCACTCCTTTGTGCCGCACAAGCCCTCGCCGATAACTTATGGCAACGATGGGTGAAGGAGTGCCTACCAACGCTTGTACCAAGAGGCGAGCCTGGTATGACAGCGAGACTGAAAAAGGGCGACGTGGTCATAGTGACTGACCACCTTGTGCGGCGCGCCATTGCCGTCGATCGCACGGTTGGCACAGCCCAGTCAGTGGAAGTCCGGAAGATGTCCCCAACAAGAAGTGGTTTGGTGTAAGGGCCTTAGGATCGTCCGGATTCACAGACACATGCGTCAGTGGGCGTGAGTTTACTGAGTGTTCCGCCTCAGTGATGAGCGTTTGCAGGACCTCTTCTTTTGGTGAACCTCTCTCTTAATGAACCGCTAGTGCCGTCTTGATAGAGCTTATCAGGCGCTCCCACGCCCCTCCTTGATTCGGTGCGCCCTGTGTAATGAATCGCCACTGCACCCGATACTGAAGTAGGTAGGTAGTCTCGTAGTTGCGGCGCCCATTCTTGAACGGCAGCGCATAGCTCTTTGTCTGCACCCTTGAAATTCGTGCCGTTGTCACTGGTGACATAGTGCTGGGCCACCCGCGTTAGATAAGCAATTTTAATAATTTTATGGTGCACTCCAAGTTACTTTGTGGTAGATTAACTAAACAATACAGTATTCATGTACGATCAAAAACATTCAGAATACATATACAGCGTGTTTCTTGTAAGGTGTCAAGCCGATGTGTGGTGTTAGGGAACTACCATACCTAGCTATTGAACCCATACCCCCATGAACCCCCCCCCCCCCAATGTATGTTCTACGATTTTTGTAGTTTTCGAGTTATTTTTTTCGTTATTTTATGATTCAACGACGAGACGGCTCTAAAAAAATTTTATCTTTTTTTTGGGTCGACTTTTCTTCGATGTTTTTTTTAATACAATGCCTATTGATTGCACTTTTAATATAAAAAAAATCTCCTTCCTTAACTTTACCCTAACTTTATATTTTTTAGTATTTCTATGGAGTAATTTGTTATCGCTATACGGGCACATTTAGAGTGTGCCATGGGTCTAGTATGTGAATATTTGTTAGAAACATTTTTTTTATTAAGAACGTTTTTCGTTTTAGATAAAAATTATAGCTTAGATTAGAATAAAATTAATTACAATTTACATGGGAGTATAAAACACCATAAAACAGAACTACCTAATTGCCAAATTTTTTTTTTTTTTTTTATTGTGGCACGCCATAATGGCTTCACTCTGCCTGATGAAAAGCAGCCAGTGAAGCCCAAGAAGTGAAAGCGTTCATCACAGCGCTACCACGCTATGCCGAACGCTCTCACTATGGCGGCCTGCATAAATGCTTTTTCACGCCCCGCTTAAATAACCCGGGAGAGAAAGAGGAAGGAAACACGTGTGCGGGAAGCGCATTCCACATACGGGCAGTTCGGCAAAAGAACGATTGTCCAAACTTTTTGGTACGTGTCTTGATGGTCAGCACGGTATGAGGGTGGCTTCTAAGACCTGCACGCGTCGATCTGGAAAGGAAAGGAGAGGAAGGGATGAGGTCAAAGAGCTCCTCAGAGCATTCACCGTGGTAAAGGCGGTAGAAAGCACTAAGGGAAGCAATGTCCCTACGTAGCTGTAACGGCTCCAGACTGGTCGTAACGTCATCGTTACCGATAATACGGACAGCACGTCTTTGCAACCTGTCAAGAGCTTCAATCAAATCGATCGAATGGTTTAGGTGTGAAAAAGCAATAGAAAGGTAGAGTTTTTATTTCAGATGCATTATTACGAGTTAAACGAGGTAAGAATCAAACGAGGCCAAACATTAGTTAGGATTAGAATACTATATGCCTTAATGGCATGAAATACCTTGCTATATTTGCATTTCTTAATGTAGATGTATACCTTAACTTCTTTACACATTGATACCTTTTTCGACTAATGCTGAACATAACGAAATTAATATTAAGAATAATTCAACATCATAGTAAGCTTTCTAGATTCCATATAAAACAAACACTAAATAAAATTAAAAGAAAGAAATACTTTTTAAAAATAGGCTTTTATTATGTTCTTGTTAATAAAAAGAATAAAAAATTTAAAAATAACAATATAAACCTGATTAGAAAAAAAATATTATACATATAGGTACATAGGTACCTACATTGCAACCTTTAACGATAATTTATCATATTCGTCTACGTCACAATAATCCTATATTGTAAGTAGGTACATATATACATACCTATTAGACATTTTTATTAAACCATATAACTTTACAGCTTGTATTAAATCTATGCGTTTTTATCACATACCAAATTTTTTTTATTAAAAAAGAGCGCATTACATTGTGATGGAACATTAAAGAACATTATTTTAGCATAACTACACCTTCATTATTTTTCTTTTGCAATCACAATGTAACACTCTTTTAGAGTCTGGCCAACGAAAGGTTGACATACGAAATGACACCTCAGATAGACACAGAGACAAAGCGTTGGCAATCAAATAACTTACTACGAGGTTCAGCTTTCGTTAGCCAGACTCTATTTATAAAAAATGTAAGGTGTAAAGTTTTATGGTTTAATAAAATGTCTCATAGGTATGTACCTACTTACGATATGGGATTATTGTGACGTAGACGAATGTGGTTAATTTTAGTTAAAGGTTGCATTGTCATCAATAAGCGAACGTTTAAGGGCGGTATCTAATTACATCATTCTGAATACAATGACAAAAAATGGGCTCCAGTTATAGTGATTTTTCAAAGTTATGTTTTCTGACAAACACATCAATAAACATGCTGTATTTTTACAAACACGCACGCAAGCGTCAATAAAAAGATAGCTCAGTGTGCTCCGAGTTTAGTGTGCATATTCGGCTATCTTTGTGTGAGTGTAGTGCAGCTGTACGGTTTGGAAAGGGTGTATTTTTTGGTGAATTATGATAATGTTTTGTTGATTATCTCGGTAACAAGCCTGTAGTTTTGGACCAAATTTGGTGAGCATGCTCAGTGTGATGTATAGATGCTCCCCTTAAACGTTCGCTTATTGATATTGTTAGACCCTATATAATGATATTTTTCTTTTCTGGTTTAAATTATTATTTTAAATTTTTTAATTCTATTTATTTATTTAAGGACAACCAACAAAACAAACACCATGTACATTTCATCATCATCATCATCAGCCTATAAACGTCCCACTGCTGGGCACAGACCTCCCATGTGGACAATATATAGCACGTGGGGATATTGGGCCATAACCCACCACGCTGGCCCAATGCGGGTTGGTGGGTTTTGTACATTTATGTACATTTATAAAACAACAAATATTGGGTTACATTCTAAGGCGCTGTCTTAATTAGAGGTTGCAACGACATGCATAAACTAAATTAGAGTTATTAGGAAGCGTACTATGCACACACTATCATTCACACAAACAAACTACTTTAGAACTACAAGATTTATAAAAGAAACCACAAGCCGATTTTGTATCAATCACCTTGTGTTTGTGGCCCCTCCAGGAAATCTTTTAATTCGGTTATTAATATGGATCTAAACTTACGTACAGGTTATGACATGTTAATGTTAACTGCAGGCGAGCGTAACAAGTGACTCTATTGTGCTTGCATTCTGTTAATAGAAGATTATTATTAACCCCTCATCAAATAAGCGATAACATTTGTAGGCACGTCGTGCCTAGCATCACGTGAGGGGTTATCAAGAACAATAATAAAAGCTTGTTTTAAAAAAATATTTTTTTCTTTTAATTTTATGTTTAACTTTTTAGTATTATTTTAATAACTTTATATATATATCAATTAAAACGGTTCACCCATTAAGACAAATCGAACATGACGCGGTTATGTCGTTTAATTACTGAGTTTCTATGGCCATCTTCCAGCTCATCATCAGACCCTGGTTACTATCTAGCACTATTAAAGTATTCGTCAAGACGAATCAAACGAGCCGAGACTCGATGGGGTTACGTCGTTTCTTTACTGAGTTCCTACGATCACCTTCCAGCTCCATCATCAGATCATACCCTGGTAACCATCTAAAAACAAAGTACTCGTCAAGACCAATGAAATGAGCCGAAACTCGATGGAGTTGCGTCGTTTCATAACAGAGTTCCCATGACCACCTTCCAGCTCCATCATCATACCCTGGTAACCATCTAAAAACAAAGTGCTCGTTAAGACCAATGAAATGAGCCGAAACTTGATGGAGTTGCGTCGTTTCATAACAGAGTTCCCATGACCACCTTCCAGCTCTATCATCAGACCCTGGTTACCATTGAAAGACAAACTACTCGTTAAGACAATTCAATCGAGCCCAAACTCGATGAGGTTGTGTCGTTTCATTGTGAAGTTTCTATGGCCACCTTCCAGCTCCATCATCAGATTAGTACCATGTCATCATAATATTGCATTGTCACGCGATTTACACATGTATGCAAAATTTCAGCTCAATCGGTAACCGGAAAGTGGATCAAATTTAATTTGCAAGATTTGATGACAAACGGACAGGTGAAGCTAAATAAAAACTTGTAAAATTATACTTATGTGATCAAACTTGGTAGTCGCACTATACATGCACTGCCCCTAGATCGATTAATATCGGCGCGAAGAAATTCGACACAGGTCCAACGCTGAGGAGCGCTCGCGCAGTACTGAAGTGCGGACGGCAGGCGCATCGCATTTTGTAGTAATTTTGCAGTTGTATTTATCGTTTTTATCGAAATAGAATAATAAATTCATGATTTAAAATTATAAAATCTTTATTCCTCATGAAGTAACAATTATTCTGGTATAAATTTTGCATCAATAATATTATCGTAGATAGGATAAATTCACAGTTAACTTGAAGCGTTTTTCGAAGTTTTTTGGTTTAGAATAAGATTTTTTTTCTATATATAATCAACGATATCTAAAAATTCTGAGGCCACTAAGCATTATACGACTATATAAGAGATAACATTCTATTTTTTTATTTCATTTGCTTAGAAAAGTAGTTCAATCGATGAGCTCAAAAAAATGCCTCCGCGCATTTTATGAAAATCTTGCTCTGCAATTTTGGGTTTAATTAATAAGTTAAGCAAAATTTACAAAAAGCGAGGCCGCTACGCACTATTCCAATAGCTATTCTACACTATTCATTAAGTCAAAATTGTTGATATATTTTTGATTCCGAGATCCAGAGCGCCAAAGTTGACCATTTTACGCAAAAATCACAGTCGAGATGTAATAGGCCTCTTAAATAAAAAAATTAAAAAAGACTTTCCATAGCTTCTGACTAGTCTTAAAAACTGCCCAACCAAATATGCTTTCATACTAATACAAAAAAAATGTACTAAATGGGGCATTTTTTCCTGAAATCGGTCGTTGAACGTGGTATATCGGAAATTGTGTAATTTTCATTTATACAATTTTCTAAAGTGGATAAGATAAGATGTCTTTATTTGCCAGAATACAGTTGTGGGTTCTTAAATATAAAATGTGTGTACATGTATTCAACCTGCAAGCAGGTGTGCAAATTAATATTACTACAAAATATTTATTTGATCCTATCCATATACTCTTTCACGCTATAAAAACAATTTGCCTGCAGCCATTTGGTCAATTTATTTTTGAATGTAGCTGTGTTCTCACGTTTAAGCTCGTCAGGCAGACTATTATAGATAGTAATACACATATTAAAAACATTTTTACTATAAATATATTTGCGACAAGGAGGTTGATACAACAGGTTCCGGTACTGGGCCCTTGTATGCCTCACAGTAGTTTCACAGCGATTTTTAAAATAGTGTCCATTTAAATGAACGAATAGGCATACTTCCTTTAAGTACATGCAGGGCAATGGGAGAATTTTGTATTTATGAAATAAGGGCTT
Organism: Scoparia ambigualis; assembly: GCA_963921215.1. Classification (NCBI taxonomy): domain Eukaryota; kingdom Metazoa; phylum Arthropoda; class Insecta; order Lepidoptera; family Crambidae; genus Scoparia; species Scoparia ambigualis. The sequence goes on along the minus strand of OY992513.1, from coordinate 31,170,046 downwards.
ACAACTTTCTAAATACCATGCATTATCAAGCATACGAATACACCTTTTTTGAGCCCTAAAAGCTTTGTCCGAGTCTACCGAGTTCCCCCATAGCAACAATCCATAACATAGCACGGAGGAAACGTATCCATGGTAGGCAGCTATTGCAGAGTTTGTTGATACGGTCTGTCTTAGCCTTTTTATTGCAAAACAGAAACTCTCAATTTTCTTACATATAAGGTCAATGTGGCTTTTCCAGTTCAGATTTTTATCAATATTTACTCCAAGAAACCTGCATGTATCTGCTATTTCTAATTGAGACCCATTGCATGTAATTTGTATAGGTAATGGTCTAGAGTTATAGGATTGAAATTGTAAGGCTTTAGTCTTGCTTATATTTATATGAAGTTTGTTATTTTCCAACCATGCTACTGCATCTGACAGCACTTTGTTTACTTCTTGTTCAAAATTAGTTTTATCTTCATTTTTAATTGTCAGTGTTATGTCATCAGCAAACAGAATACATTTTTTGCCAACAAATTGCGGTAGATCATGTATAAAGAGCAGAAATAATAAAGGCCCAAGAATACTACCTTGGGGTACCCCTACATTATTGTCCAAAAATTGGGATCTATATTTTAGCTTATTTAATAAATTATTGTTCATCCTATTTCTTGTAACTTTCGATATTTCTGTCGACTGCTTCCTATTTGACAAATAACTCTTAATCCAGTCGTGTGCTTCCATATCCTCTGATTCCATACTTTTCCAATTTGTCCAAAAGTATCGTACGATCAATACTATCGAACGCCTTACTCATGTCTAGAAATATAGATATTACGGAAGCATTAACGTTGAGAGCTTCTGTAACTTCTTTAACCAAATTAAAACAGGCTAGAGATGTTGATTTTCTCTTACGGAATCCAAATTGTTCCTCTGCCAATATGTTGTTTTTATTAAGAAAATCATTAAGTCTACAGAAGAGAGCCCTTTCAAATATTTTTAAGATAACTGGTATAATTGTAATTGGCCTGTAGTTATAAGGATCTGTTTTGTCTCCCTTCTTATATAACGGCCAGATTAAAGAAAACTTAAGCTCGTCAGGGAAGATCCCCTCTATGAAGGTCAAGTTTATAATATGGGAGAGCGGTTGACATATATTCTTGACACACCGTTTTATTACCTTGGTGGCTATCTCATCATAGCCACAAGCGTTACTATTTTTTAACTTATTAATTATATTTAAGATCTCACTCTCATCAGTAGGTTTTAAAAATATTGTATTTGAATTAACAGGAATTTTATTGTATTTGATGTCACGTAAAATAGATTTCTCATTATTTGTCATAGATATAATCAAATTATTAAATAAATTACATATGTCACTTGGATTAGAAACCGATTCATTATTGAAATTCAAGGTATTAATATCATTTTTACTATGCATATTATTTGTTAGCGGCGAAATTATGTTCCAGGTCGCTTTACATTTATTTGGATTAGAACTAATATATTTACTATTACAGAGTTTTTGTGATTTCAATAAACATGATTTAAAAATTTGGTTGTATCGCTTAAACTTAAGTTTGTTTACGTTTTTGTTATGATTTAACATTTTGTATTTAAGATATAGATCACGCTTTGTGGCACTTGACTTTTTTAATCCTTTTGTGAGCCATTTAACCTTCATAGTGCGGTTATTAATTTTTACTCTTATCAATGGAAAGCACAATTTATAGAGCAGGCAAAATTCTTCATAGAAATTAGTGAAAGCGCCCTGGGCTCTATCACAATGAAGTACCTCCGAAAATGAAAATCTCGATAAATAATCACAAAATTTTTGCACATTTCCATTACTACAGTCCCTACGGTACTCAAACCAACTACTATAAGCTTTATTATTATTCGTTTTAATTTTTATAATCTGTGCTGTTTCATGGTCCGAGAGACCCAAATGATGTACCTCGGATTGTACCTGCTTAATATTACTAGCGATTTGGTCTATACAAGAGTTCAGCCTAGTCGGAGTCTTTATATGTATTCGAAAGTTGTAATTATTTAATACACACAATAGGTCTTTGGTTGAGACAGTTTTCTTTAGTATGTCTACATTCCAGTCGCCACAAATTACAACTTTTTTACGTCTATATTTTTCTGTAAGGTAGTGGAGTAGCTTACTGAGTTTACAAATGAAAAGGCCTATACTTACCTTAGTCTGGAAAGATTTGATTGTTTGATTGTATTGCATAGGCTCCGAAACTACTAGACCAATTTAATAAATTCTTTTACTGTTGGGAAGCTACACTATCTCCGAGTGACATAGGTTACAATACATTTTCAAAAAAATTAGGGATCCTTACTGAAACTCTAATAAATTACTTACATCGCGTGCGCTAGATGACGATACGACGCCTACATCGCATTTGTTCTATCATCAATAGTTTTCGTAGCGCACGCGATGTAGGAAATTTATTAGAGTTTTAGTAAGGAACCCTAATTTTATTGAAAATATATTGTAGCCTATGTCACCCGGAGATAGTGTAGCTTCCCAACGGTGAAAGAATTTTTTAAATCGGTCAAGTAGTTTCGGAGCCTATTCAATACAAACAAACAATCAAATCTTTCCTCTTTATAATATTAGTATACTTATATGAAAATTACACAATTTCCGATCTACCACGTTCAACGACTGATTTCAGCAAAAAAAGTCCCATTTAGTACCAATGATATTTATAAAAGGTCATTGTTTAGTATATCTTTTTTGTATTAATATGAAAGCATATTTGGTTGGGCAGTTTTTAAGACTAGTCAGAAGCTATGGAAAGTCTTTTTTAATATTTTTTATTTAAGTTCAAAGTTCCATTCTGTTCTGATTAACCCAATTTTTAAAGTTAGGATCAAAATTTTAGTACCTTAGGTTAAAGTTAGGAAGGAGATTTTTTTACTCATAAAAGTGCAATCAAAAGGCATTGTATTAAAAAAAAAACATCGAAGAAAAGTCGACCCAAAAAAAGACAAGTATTTTTTTTAAAGCCGTCGTGGAATCATAAAATAACGGAAAAAAATATAAATCGAAAAATTATAAAAAATCGTAGAACATACATGGGGGGTTCAATAGATAGGTATGGTAGTTCCCTATCACCACACATCGTTTTGACACCTTACAAGAAACACGCTGTATATAAAATATATTTTTCTTTTATTTTATTGTAAGCCATGGTAAACAACTATTTTTATTGTCACAAGTCATTGTAACCATACATTGTAGAACAATGAACGAAGGTTATATACTGACGTAGACTAGGTAAGTGTATGACGATCTATGTACAAGTGCTAGTCGAAATATATTTAAGTAAGGTACTACCGGGTGACAAGGCCCACAGTTTTCCAAGGCCCAAGCGCAGAAAACTATGTTTATTACATTTGATCCGTGCCAACTTCGTAGCATGCATGAAACATCAATATGAACGCCGAAACGCAGCAGCGGACAGCGAGCGGCCACCATCTTGTCACTGACACCCGGTAGTTCGCCGACATCGGTCGCGGCCGCTCATATTACTAATTTTGGCTCCTAAAAAACGTCAGCTTTTACTTGTTTATACTACGATTTGTTAGTAGATTTTTATTTATTGTGTTTATTTGATCATTACTCTTTTGATATTTACATAAAGGTGTGCGATTTTATAGCTTATTTTGTAAATATTTAATTTGTGTTGTAAAGCCTACAACGGTTAGGAAGGCCCAACGAAGTAGTTGTTTGGGCCTTAATAAGAATATAAACAATAATTACTTAATTTTAGCATAAATAACAATAATTTATAAGTAAAATCTAATATTAATACAATAAACACTTAAAAATTCGATTCCTTGGCTGTTTTATTACACAGTGGAAAAGTATTTTTATTTAACAAAATATTGATCATTTTAGTATCCGATTCCCTAATAGCATTTGCCGTTGGGTTCCATTCGCCAACTGTAGGCAGGTGGTTAGTTTACTTGCCAACTTAAATTCAAAATGGCTCAATGGTTCTAACTTGCGCAATTTAACCAACAGATAGCCTACCACGGGCCTGGTGTTATTTTATTATAGTTGGGCAATTTTTGTAGGGATAAAAGATAAGGTAACACCATTGTGCCAACAAAAAAAACTTTAACTATTACTACCATGTTATTCCTACCGTCGGGTAATTACTGTAGGCATTTCAGCAAAATAATGATGGGATTTTGCGAATGCGGTGCTGATACCCCGAGGGGTGGGATTACGGGGAGAGGGGAGGAGAGGGGAGAAGGGCGGGGTGCAGGGGAAATTTTTTTAAAAAGCTAGATACTAAGTTTCTTAATTATGTAGTTCCGATATTTTTCCATAGATGGCGCTGTACTGTTTCATACCATTTCTAAATCGCGGTGACGAGATTTTTGTGGCCTTAGGTATATAAACATGGTAACATTCAAATTATTAAGTCTCGCTGGACTCTGGGGACTGTTGCATCTGGGTGTCGCGTCAATTGGAATTCGGGGATTGTCGGGCGGGAGCGGGACTTCATTCCTATTCCTACTTTTAATTTACGCTCTCTCTTTTTTAGGACTGCCTGCATCCGTCGCCATCGTCCTTCACTCTTTCCTTTCTAGGAAGTGGCCTTTCATTGGGTGGGACAGTACCTACTAGAGTAGAGATGGATGGGTCATACTACTCGTTAAGTAAGGTGCACCTGTTATCTAATAAGTTGGCCTAAATAGGCAAGTCCATAGTTGGCCCTACTCATAGTTGGGCCTTTGTAGGTAATCTTACTTTGGCCATCAGTTACGGACCCAACGCGTAAACTGCGCGCCAATTATACTTGTTGGCCAATAAACCGAAGGTACGTGGCCCAACTTAATGCCAACAAAAAATGCTATTAGGGTTGCTTTTATCGAAGTTTATGAATGTTACAATTTAGATGTGTATATATCCTTATGGTCTTTAATGCTTACTTTTGCTCCAAAAGAACTAAAAACGGCACAGGCCTTATTGGACATACCATGTTTAGTAAAGCCCAAAATAAGGTTTTTTAAAAATGTTTCAAAACCTAACTAATTATCGTTGTAGCTTCAATAACTACTTTTATTTAGATTTTGAAATAATCATAGCTTTCATTGTAAACACTCTTTTTCTTCTAAGTGATAAAATATAGGTTTTATTTCAATTTGTAAAACAGTGGGCCTTGTCACCCGGTAGTACCATAGATAAACGCTGTTTAATCCATAATAAAGTACCTACAGTAGATCTTTGTTGCAGTAACGAATGTGAGGTTGTGATATAAAATAAGTGCACGCCATGGTGCAGTGAGAATGAGAAAAGCACGCAACGCGCACTTATTTCCAATAACATTCATGGTCATAGAATGACAACTTCTTATGAGACTTTTTTATTTTTTTTATTTATGGAGGCAAACGAGCAGGCGGGTCACCTGATGGAGAGCAATCACCGCTCCGCCCATGTACACCCGCAAAACCAGAGGAGTCGCAGATGCATTGCCGACCTTTAAGAAAGGAATAGGAATTGTGAGAGGGGGGGGGGGGCTCCGGAACTCTTACTGGCCGGACGAAACACAACAGCACCAGCTACCAAGTGCCATTATTTCACGCCGGATATTCGTGAGAGGGTGGTATTACCCTCGGGCGAGCGGGCCCAATGCGTGCTGCAACGCAACGTGGTTCTACCACTCAGTTGCCACGTTGGTGGCAACTGGGGCCAATCCGTAGTGAATAATTAAAAGGAATAAAATACCTAAGTATATCAGCAAACGTAATAATAAGAAAACTACCCACCTACAGGCAAAAAAGGATCACCATCTCCCATAACTTAGATCATATTATAAAGACCAATAAGCAAGATAACCAACCATAATATTATTATGTATTTACGTAGTTACTATTACTTACCTACCATGTTCTACTAAAATAATGTAAAAGTGTATTCTTATGCCGGCACTTCACTTGGCGTATCGTGTTCGCGTATTTGCATTATTTGTCCGAACACGGCAATGTGTAGACGGTCTATTTGAATATATTTGCTTTATTTTAACGAATAAGGCAAACAACGCAAATAGCGAATATGCGTTTCCGTCCACTTGTCGGTTTTTGATCACACATCAAAGGAATCAAATACGGCAAATATTTGCGTCGGCCGTCCACACTTGGTTCTGTTCAGTGCGGCTGTCCTGTTCAGACGTGTTCAGTTTTTTTACGAAAACGTAGGAAAATGGATTGGACAAACGAAACCGCATTGCGTTTTTTGGAATTATACCAAATGCATCCTAGTGTTTGGGACCCCAAAAATGGCTCTCATAAAAACAAAAACTGACAACGTTGCATGGATCGATATTCAAAATAACTTAGGAGAACCCTACACAATAAAAAAAACAGGTGTTGGCAAGCCGCATTCAGGTAAATGTAATAAGCTGCTGCCACTGACACGTCCATCACTGTTGCATTCAATTTGTTTATGAACAAGCAAATATTGTGAATATTTGCGTTGTTTGCCCGTATAGGCCATGTGTGGATGGCTTGTTTGACGCCAAGTGATGTGTCAGATTATTTGGGCAAACACAACGATATCGCCACACGAACACGATACGCCATGTGAAGTGCCGGCATTAGAATGTAAACAATCAATGTTTGTTAGCTTTATGCTTTTGTAACGCTATACCTACTTATAGTATAGTTTAGTTTAGTAAATACGTGGAAAAATTAGCCAAACATTACAGATTCTCAATTTATGTCTCAGAAAAAAGAAGGGAAGGTTTAATAGATATAGCGCAATATACCTAGTAAGTATTAGGTACTTAAGTAATACTTGCTTATTCAATTGTAGAATGTAATCTGATACTTTTATAAACTGTAATTTTATGTTTTTCTAAACAATCTAAATGTAACGTATTGACCTACTTTAAATTACTATAAAACCCTGTTTTCTCTCAATAAAGACATCAGTTAAGAATCTAAGTAGGTACTTCCGTTATGTTATTTCATCTCCCGACGCAACACCTTGCGGTATATATTCTTAATTGTTATTAATTATCAACCTATTATCATCTTCCCAATAATGGGCACGGAGCTTCCCACATGGATAACAGCAGATTGGGCCTAAACCCACCACGCTCTGGCTGTAATGAGGGGTTGGTGGGTTTAACAATTGCCATCTTGTTACAACTACCGGGACCAACGGCTTCAGTGCCTTACGAAGCACGGAGGAGCTCGAGATGTTTTCAATTTGTTCAGCCACCCAGTGAACCGGGCATAGTGAAAGTAGCTTAACTGGCAAGATCGCAAACCGAACGCCTTAGCCGCTGCGCCATCGACCTACTGAAGGCTTACTCTTGAACGCAAACTCAATCTCAATACAATTCCAATGCGATTAATATGTATCTCGATATTGGGATAAGTAAAGATAATTCCGAAACGCTATCTCGATAATAATTTGTTCAATCAATTTCCACGCAATTTAATTCCAATGTGGCGCTAATTTATTTTGTAAAAACTGCAATAACAAAATAACAACATAATTTAATAATAAAAAAAAAACTTAATTACTTACTTTAATCCCTAATATAATTTATAAGTAAAATCTAATATTAATACAATAAACACTTAAAAATTCGATTCCTTGGCTGTTTTATTACACAGTGGAAAAGTATTTTTATTTAACAAAATATTGATCATTTTAGTATCCGATTCCCTAATAGCATTTGCCGTTGGCTTCCATTCGCCAACTGTTGGCAGATGGTTAGTTTACTTGCCAACTTAAATTCAAAATAGACCCAATGGTTATAACTTGCTCAATTTAACCAACGGATAACCTACCACGGGATGTTATTTTATTACAGTTGGGCAATTTTTGTAGGGATAAAAAATAAGATAACACCATTGCGCTAATGTGCTATAGAATTAATTAATTATAAACTTGTTGATTTGTGTGTATATAGGGTACCAAATGTAGCAAATATAAATATATTTTTTGCTAAATTGGATCAATTGCTTTTAAAAATACATAAAATTAATAGATTTGACCACATTGTAGTAGCTGGTGACTTTAATATTGACATTTTGACAAATAATAATATTGCTATGGAATTTGAATGTATACTATTGAATTATAATTTAAAACTAGCATTGAGACAACCAACTAGAATGGCACCGAACATGTATTGACAAGTTTACACATAACCTTAAAAAAGGCTGTAAACCGGAAGTCCTTGAACTAGCCTTGTCAGATCACACTGCGCAGCTCATGCGATGTACAATAAAGGGTCTACCACTGATTAAACATTGGAAAAAAAACACAGGGATTATAGCCTCGAAAATATTACTAAATTTAAAGAATGCTTGAAACGTCTTTCATTTGTTGATGTTTTTAGGGCAAACGACGCCAATTCAGCATTCAATGAATTTATAGAAGACTTTAAATTATTCTACAATTTATGCTTCCCTATAATTACTAAATCTATACCTATCATAAAAAAACTTAGATGGATATCGCGGGGTATAAAATGCTGCAGTAAGAAAAAATGACAACTATTATGGAACTATAGACATAAACCGACTGAAAATAATAAACAGATCTACTTGAAATATACCAGATTATTTAAAAGAATTATAAATTTGACACAAAAAGCACAAAATAATTACAAAATTAAAATATCGGACAACAAACAGAAAACGACATGGGAAATAATAAACAAATCTAAATTTAACCTACCAAAAAATGACATATCTCAAATTAAGGTTGATGAAAAAGTTATTACTGATCCGAAAGCAATAGCTAATAAGTTTAATAACTATTATATTGATAGGGTTACTTGTACAAAAGAGTCTAATAAATCTGCAACGTCGAGTTTTCCTTCAAAGCAGCGGTCGATGTTTATGCCACCGTGCATACCTTGTGACATAAAAAAAACTATCGCTAGTCTAAAAAACACAAAAAGCGAGGGTTTCGATGGCATATCAACCAAAGTAATAAAAGCTGTAAGTGACGAAGTATGTGTTCCATTATCACATATAATTAATATTTGTATAGAAACTGGTGTGTATCCAGATTACTTAAAATTATCTGTTGTCAAGCCGTTGTTCAAAAAGGGAGATAAGAATGATATTATAAACTTTAGACCTATTACACTCGTACCAATTTTATCAAAACTTTTTGAAAAGTTTATATTTAATGAAATTTATACGTATCTCGAAAAAAGTAAAATATTATGCGATGAACAAAAAGGTTTTCGAAAATGTAAAACTGTTAATTTGGCTATATTTGAATTTTTACAGACAGTGATGTCAAATGTTGATAGAAAAAATCCCGTCTGCGTTGTGTATTGTGATATGACACAGGCTTTTGATCACGTTGACCACGATATATTATTAAAAAAATTGGAATTGTATGGTATTAGAGGAAATGTACTCAAGTTGTTACAATCATATTTAACAAATAGAAAACAGTACACAGTGGTATCAAAAATCAACAAACAGACAAACATAGATGAAGCCTTCACTTCCAGCGAACGTTTGGTAAAATTTGGAGTACCTCAAGGAAGTGTTTTGGGTCCTTTATTATTTATTATGTACATTAATGATTTGCCTAAAAAAATCCCCTACCCTTTGACACTTTTCGCAGATGACAGTACAATGACAATACCATGTAATAATCTAGATACCTATGAATTTGACATTTTGAACTCTTTGACATTAGTAATATCTTGGTTGGAAAATAATAATTTAAAAATAAAAAATAAGACTCAATTTATGCAGATAAGACAAAGACAACCGGGAATGCCACTAGATAATATTAAATTATTAATAACTGAGACAAACTCAACAAAATTTTTAGGATTAATTATTGATAGTAAATTAAATTGGAAAGAGCACATTGACTATTTATGTAAAAGAATCAGCAGCTCTTCGTACGCATTGTATAAACTTGCCCAAGTTTTAGGCACTAACGCTTTGCTTACTGCATACCATGGATTGGTTGCCTCCATTATTAGATACGGCATAATGTTTTGGGGTAACTCCACTGACGTAGTATTGGCATTTAAAATGCAAGAACGCTGTTTGAGGTCTATGTTTGGTCTTAAGAGCATAGAAAGTTGTAAGCCTCTATTTTTAAAACACAAAATTCTTGCGTTGCCATCCATGTACATCTATGAAACTGCTGTATTCATAAAATTACACCCTGAACTGTTCCCTAAAATGTCAGATGGTGTTGTCCGTAATAGACGCAACAATGACCGGTTACAACTTCATACAGCTAATACTACATTGATGTCTAAAAGTGTATTTTGCATGGGACATAAAATTTATAACAAAATTCCCAAGATGTACAGAGAACTGCCATTAAACCACTTTAAAAATAAAATGAAATGCTTATTGATTGACAAATGCTACTACAATATTATTGATTTTTAAATGATAAACTTATTTAATTTAATTTATTCATTACGATATTTTTATTTTGACATTTGTATTTTGTAGTAATGTAATGTATACGACATTGTTTTTTTTTTAAATTATTATTTGTATTTGTTATTTGACTTGCACTTTTTACGTTGATATTTAATTCTTTTGACTAATTGACAATAGACGCTTTTTATAAATAAAATTTGTACGCCAAACTGGCAAAACATGTTGATGCAATTAAAATTTATAGGTACCAACTTTTATTATGTAACCACACATGTTAATGACAAATAAATATTCTTATTCTTATTCTTATTCTTATTCTTGCGCCAACAAAAAAAAACTTTATCCATTACTACCATGTTATTCCTACCGTCGGGTAATTACTGTAGGCATTTCAGCAAAATAATGTTGGGATTTCGCGAATACGGTGCTGAGACCCGGAAGAGTGTGATGCAGGGGAGGGGATGGGAGAGGAGAGGGGTAGGGGGAGGGCGCAGAGGACAAAATTTAAAAAAGTTAGATACTAAGATCCTTAAAGTATGTAGTGTCCGATATTTCTTCATAGATGGCGCTGTACTGTTTTATACCATTTCTAATTTGCGGTGACGAGATTTTTGTGGCCTTGATATATACCCATGGTAACATTCGAATCATCAAGACTCGCTGGATTCTGGAATATTGCATCTAGGTGTCGCGTCAATTGGAATCAGGAGTCAGGGGTGTCAGGACCGGGACCTCGCTCGGGACTTCATTCCTACTTTTAATTTAGGCCAGTCAGGCCTTTTGCCATCGCTGCGAGAGATACCAGTTGGCTCTAAAACAGCCGGTACAACGGTGGCAAAAGCACTGCGAATGATGCTGTTAGTCAATAGTCAATAGTCAAAATATATTTATTCAATAAACTCAATTAATAAGTACTTTGAAACGTCCAAATATTTTTTAACCTACCACCCATTCAGGACATCATTTTTTAACTGTGGCAAAGAACGGGCGCAAGAAACCACAGCGCACAGAAGCAACGACATTTACAAAAAATGTATATATTATATGTCGTTACCAGGTCACAAAATACAAAATATGAATTTGAATGTAAATAGTTTAATTAAATATGGTGCTCTATATAAATTAATTATAGGCAATTAGAAATAGCTGTTGGAGTAGGTACTTGGAGCATTTCAGACCCAAGCTGTTTTGTCTTCTGTATAATCCGACACTTTATAATAAGCTTTTATATAAAGCTTTTCTTTGATTTTGATTTTAAATTTATCAAGATCTAATTTCTGAATATCATTTGGTACTTTGTTGTATAATCGTACACACAGACCCATAAAAGAATTATTTATTTTATGGAGCCTAGTATAAGGCACTGCTAATTTGTTCTTACTTCTAGTATTAAATTTGTGAATATCACTGTTTTTTGAAAACATTTCAATATTTTTATGAACATACACAAGATTTTCATAAATATATTGTGATGCAACTGTTACACTTATATCCTTAAATTTCTCTCTGAGAGAGTCAACAGCCTGTAGGTAATATATTGCTCGAATAGCCCTCTTCTGCAGCACAAAGATAGTTTGAATGTCGGCAGCGTTTCCCTACAGTAAAATGGCGTACGACATTACACTATGAAAGTAACTGAAATAAACTAATCTAGCTGTATCAACGTCAGTTAACTGACGGATCTTCATTACTGCTTAAGCCGCAGAGCTAAGTCTATTCGACAATTTAGCTATATGTGGGCCCCACTGAAGCTTGGCATCCAACGTGATGCCTAGAAACACAGTGGTGTCCACAGAATTCACATTCTTATCTTTAATTTGTACACTAGTTATTACCTGCTTAACATTAGGCAATACAAATCTTACACATTTGGTTTTTCCCTCGTTTAATAGCAAGTTATTAACACTAAACCAGTGAACAATCTTTGAGACCGCATTATTCACATTATTCACATCTGAATGTTGAGTGAGGAGTGCCGTGACATACGACGCACTGCGAGCGCAAGAGAAGCCGTGGTGGCCAAGCTCGTCAACAGCCTCCCCACACACACAGCGATGAGGGTGGACTACCCTGGCGCCAAGACGGAGGCAGACTGCTAGAGTGAGGGACGGCCCGTCCAACAAGGTACCGACGTTGGCAGATGGTTATGACTGGAGCCAGTGGCCTGACTCTGTCTCGGAGACGGCAGTGAGACGAGCGAGTTCTGCCGAATCAGCGGAAGTGGATAGAAGCTCCTCATGAACTTGTTTGTAAAGTGGCTCGTCCCATTGCCTCTGCGACTGTGGTAACAAAGGGAGGTCTAACAGGTGGATAGCCAGGCGTTTTTGGCATCTGCCACACATGACAACTACGGAACCCAGGAATGGGTTGATAATCTTCCGGTAGAGATTGTGCGTGCTATGAGCAGAAGACAAAAACGCTGGCAGGGCCACACTGCTTAAATTTCTAATACCTAGGCCTCCGAAGCGTACAGGAAGGGAAACCTGAAGCCATCCGCGGTCGCTCATGGGACAATTAAGAATTTTAACTAGAGTATCTTTATTAAGAATATCTAAGTTTGATAATAAGTTTGGAAAAAGCCAGAGTTGGGAGCATCGGAGTACGTAGGTAAATTTTGGGACGAAGAAACAAAAACGAATAATAAATAGTGCCATGTGTGGATTAATTTGGAATAGACGGTCTGCATTAAAATTGAATTTAGCGATGGCATTATCAATAAAAGCCGGCATGGCAGCATCGAGAAGTGGTGCACCTAATAAAAATAATGAGTCGTCGCTGAGAATTTTGATGTTGGGGGCGAGACTTAGAGCATTTAGTTGAATGCTCTAAAGGGGCCAGAAGACTAAAGTCAGAAATAATTTGAGCTCTACGGTCCGGGGCCACGGTATGTGGCGCTATTGTCGCTTACAAAAGTGCCATTTGACTTTTTTTAGATTTGTGATTGGAAATTGAATAAAGAGTAAGCCTACTGTATTGCGTCCTTAATTGCCATTCATAAATAAAAAAACAGCTACGTACATAAGAAATTCTAAAGGCTCCAGTACACAGTGGCGTATGCTGGCCCACTGCCGGCCATTGCCAATAATTGTAGACAACTGTAGGCCACGATCACTTGGCGTTTACACAATGACGTATGCTGGCCACTGTTCATTGCTGTATAGTAATGGTGGGGAATATATCTTTTTTTGTGAATCGATCGAAACTATATTATATCGATATTTGATATCGGATTCTGAAACTATATATTTTAATATCTGTGATATCGGTATCGACCATATCTATCACTGTATATCATTAAAGGAATTGTAAAACTTTACTTACCTGATACTAGTAACAAATAATAATTATTTTTATTTCATAAAACTTTCATAAGCACATTTGTTTGTTAAAAAGTACCTTCCGTTCGGCAGGTTAATAATACTCGTCTGTGGGCAGATTCCTGGGGAAACAGGCCACCACACTTTGACCATTCGCATCGCGGCATCATTTTCTCGATTCACGCCTCTCTTTCCACTCCTAAAATGACAGCGCCTAAAAACAAAACTGGTACTACAGCGGTGCACACCCCCACCACAACCTTACCGTTTGAGGTGGAGTTCGCTTACATCCGCGGACTCCATGCAAACCTCAATGCCGTCCACCACCATCTTGAGACGGCACGGCCAGCAATGTTGTTCCTGACGGAGACGCAAATAATCCGCCCACCTGACACCACTTACCTGAACTATCCCGACTTTGTGCTTGAAGAATCCTTCAAAGCCAAAGCCGGAGTTTGCTTATTCGTTCGGGCGGATGTTTGCTGTCGCCGACTGCGCTGTCTGGAGGACCCTTCCTTCTCCCTCCTAGTGGTACACGTCGACTTAGGCTCTCATTGCCGTGTCTACGTCTGCGTCTGCCGATCCCATAACGGCGACATGGAGACAACTCGACTAATTAAACATCTTAGTCGGGTAGCAGATGATGCGCAGGAGCGGTTTCCATCGGCGGAATTGGTGTTTTTGGGGGACTTCAACGCCCACCATGAGTTGTGGTTAGGTTCCTCCAAAACAGACCATGCTGGTAGAACTGCCCACGAATTCGCTCTCACGCATGACCTGACGTAACTGATGAACCAGCCCACCTGGATCCCAGACATAGTTGGCCATGCGCTCTCCTTACTCGACCTTCTGCTGACGAGTCGCCCAGCTGGATACCGGGTGGAGATTCGAGCTCCTTTAGGTTCCTCGGATCACTGCTTGATATCCAGCACAGTGCCCTTGGCATCGCGCCCGCCAACAGCGGTTTCGAAACGCCAGATATGGCACTACGCGTCGGCAAACTGGGACGGTATGCGGGAGTATTTTGCATCCGTCCCTTGGAGGCAGTGCTGCTTCAGTGGGAAGGACCCGACCGCTAGCGTCACTGCTGTTGCTGATGAAATAGTATTAGGAATGGAATACTATATTCCACACTCCTATGTCATCAGCAAAGGCAGGCGCAACCGCTGGTTCAATCGCGAGTGTGCCAGCGCTGTTGAGAGCAAACAGACGGCATACCGCGCTTGGATCAGAGGTAAAGCTGAGATCAGAGGTAAAAGTAAAAATAGAAAAGCTGCTCGCTAATAGCAGCCTATAATAATGCCACGAAGTCGTGTAAGTGGGCCAACATTAGAGCGGATGCCCAGAGCGTTGCACTAGTAGGCCAAGAACTCCTGACGCATCCTACGGGCAGCCGTAGCTACTGGCGTCTGGCCAAAGCCGTGCAATCCAACTTCTGCCAACCCTCGCTGCCACCACTGAGATGTCCTGACGGAACTTTAGCTCACAAGCCGCAGGAAAAGGTCGATCTCCTGGCCAAACTCTTTGCGGCTAACTCCCGGATCGATGACTGTAATGCACAGCCACCCTCAATTCCTCACTGTTGCCACACAATGTCTGATATTAAAATCAGGCAGTGTGATGTCCGTGCGGAGCTGCAGTCAATCGATGTCCGTAAAGCTAACGGTCCTGATGGCATCCCAGCAATAGTTCTGAAAATATGTGCAGCGGAGTTGTCCCCTGTGTTAACGCGTCTGTACCGTCTCTCGCTCTCTTCGGGTTGTGTGCCGGAATCTTGGAGAGAAGCTAATGTGCAACCGATCCCTAAAAAAGGAGATCGGTCTGATCCGACTAATTAACACCCTATAGCCGTAACTTCAGTGTTGTACAAGATCCTAGAACGAATATTGAACAAACAGCTTATTCGATACCTAGAAGATTACTCCCTAATTCACGATCGTCAATATGGGTTTCGGCCAAAACGGTCAACGGGTGATCTTCTAGCGTACGTCACATCTCTGGGGTGAGGCTATTTGACAAGCGTGGCGCGAGTCACTGGCAGTCAGCCAAGGCTTTTGATCGGGTCTGGCACAAAGCTCTTCTCTCCAAGCTACCGGCATACGGTTTGCCCGCTCAGTTCTGTACTTGGATTGCTAGCTTCCTGCGTGAGCGTAGAATCCGTGTCCTTTCGGATGGATGCGCTTCGCGGTTCATGTCAGTGAACGCTGGTGTTCCTCAAGGCTCCGATCTATCTCCCACGCTGTTCCTTCTGCATAACAATGACATGCTTCCTCTTGGAAACATTCACTGCTATGCAGATGATAGCACAGCGCATGGGGGATATAACGGTACCCAACGGCTGGGCGGGTAGACACCGAAATGAAGCGAGCAAATCTTGTCATTGAGTTCGATCGGGTGTTGGACATCATTTCTAAATGGGGCTCTGATAAAAAGTTGCCATTCCTTTCCCTTCCCTCTCTTCTGGGTATCTCTAGGCCTGCAGAGCAGTATTAACATGCTCGGTATGGATATCCGCTGCGATCTGAACCTAAAGGACTACATCGAAACCGTGATTAAAAATGCCTCACGTAAACTCGGTGTCCTGAACAAGGTGCGGCGATTCTTCACGCCTGATCAGTTGTGTCTATTATACAAGACACAGGTGCGGTCTTTATTGCTCGCACCTTTGGGACGGCTCCGCAAAGTACCTTCTCGATGCCTTGGACAGATTGCAGCGCCGCGCTGTGCGCATTATCGGCAATGCAGAGGTCACTAAAACTCTCGAGCTCTAGCAATTGCGTATACATATTGCGTCACTCAGCGTCTTTTACCGTTTATACCATTGCGAGTGCTCTGAAGAACTCTTTGACCTCATCCCTCCTTCTCCCTTCCTCCATAGGAGTACGTGTGCTGCTCTCCGGAGTCACCAATTTACAGTCTCTAATATTCCATCACGCACAAAGAAATTTGGTGACTCGTTTCTTTGTCGCACTTCCAAAAGATGGAATAGTCTACCAGCACACGTATTACTCTCCTACCTATGACATAGGGTCCTTCAAACGAGGCGTGAAGAGGCACTTTGTGGGCCGGCAGAGTGAGGGTGACTGATGCTACGTCTCTTACGCTGCACCAGTTGTCCTCGTGCCTGGACTTCATTTCCACTTAACATCAGGTGGAGTGGGGTCATTTGCAGGGCTTAGTATAAAAAAAAATTAAATAAATATCAGCGATACGGTACAATATTCTTTTAACTGATCAGTTATTCAACTGATCAGTTTAACTGACCGTGAGTGTCGCTTTACAAAGCGAAGCAAGTTGATAGGTAAAAATAATGAAACATGATGCAGGTAGAAACTTTGTAATTGACCGTCCCTTGATGAAAATGAAAAAATTAATATGAAAAATGTTTTATTATGAGCCTATAAAGGTCCCACTGCTGGGCACAGGCCTCCCACGTGAACAATAGCACGTGAGGATATTAGGCCATAACAAACCACGCTATCCCAATGCGGGTTGGTGGGTGAAAAAAATGTTTATTTCAACAAAATAGCATAATACACGATTATACAGTGTACCTCATAAAAATTTACTTTTTACTTTGTTGTCAAGATATATAAGTAGTTTACATGTGACACCAAGACTAAAAAAATTATGTTACGTTGATGCCAGTACGATTAACAAGAAAAATAGCCTCATCTTATCCTAAAGTTACCTACATAAAATTAAGTTAATTAAGTATGTTATATTATATAAAACAAACATATGTAAAAATATGAATATGAATGGATATGTACATAATATATTACATACTTATTTCATATATATCAAACAAATTACTTATTAGTTTATGAAATCTAAAATTAAATAAAATGATGGGAGAAAAGTCCTTGTTGATTTTATTGCTACGCTGTGCTTCGCGATTGTCCTTAATCTAATAAGTGACCTACAGGAGTAGGGCAGCTCGAATTTCTGATGTCTAATAAAAAACATAACTTCAAAATTAGGTCTTATAAAATTTGGTATTTCAAATTTTCGGGATTTTGAACTTTCGGTTATTTGAAAATCGACATATTGAGTTTTGGTACATCGGGCATAGGTATTTCATACTTTCGGTACTTTGATTTACGATGTTTTAAACGTAGGTATTTTAGTTGTAGGTAGGTATTATAAATTTTCGGGATTTTAATACGTAGCCGTTTCGATTCAAGAATCGATTCAGACGCCTACGATTCATTACGATCCAAAAAATCGATTCAAAGAGAAAAATCATGCATGAATTGCATGATGTATCCCTAATCGGCCATTGTGTGTACACCACCGGCCAACATACGCCACGATTCCTTTGACGTGTGCCCAAAAACCGACAACTTTCCGATTGCGCGCCGTTGCGCGCCACTGTCGACCATTGCTCGCCACTGTACACCATCTACCCCGTCTACACAATGGCGATGGCCGGCAGTTGCCAAGCATGGCGCACCACACGCCACTGTGTACTGGGGCCTTAAAACCAAACTCACACTCAAATCTCTGGTTGGGTACAGTTAAAAAAGGGATGGTGATATTCATCGCATATATCGCCATCCCTTTCTAACTGTACTCAAGTAGAGATTTGAGTTTGGTTTTAGAATACGAGCCTTGTAGCAGGCATGTTCTTTGTTATTCACACTAAATTATTGCGTACTGCGAACAATGCTGTTGGTTGGTTACATAATTAGTAAGTATTTTTTTAAATTACATAAGTACAGTCACCAGCATTAAAATGTGACTATTGACGGCCTGCAAAAATACCTGATCATTGGTGGAAGGCATATACAATCTGTCCCGGGAAGTAGTAATCTAACTTTAAGAGCTTGATCTATGGATAATGTTATCGATAAAAATACCTCAAATCAAGGGTCTGACCCGCCTCTCGCCAAATTACAAGAATTTAAGTTTTTTATTTTTAGTATTGACCTCTTCCTTAAAAAAAAGCGATAGCATGGGCACCTTGACACTGATAAGCAACTATTTGATATCATTCGATAGCTAACAAGATTAACTATTAAAAAAAGTAGCAAACATACACGGGCCCTATACATTTCGAGAGAGTAAGGATTGATTTAAGTAAAATAACATGTAATTTTTTTACGTCTTCTTCAGTTATTTTAAAATATCATAAAAACAAGGTCATTAAAGTATGTTTTATTTGCACCCTATTTACTAGTATTTTATCTATTCTACAAAACAAGGGTAAATTTGTTAATGTACGTCTATTAGTTCCGATGCTATCGTTGAACAAAGAGACCCCTTCACAGCGGTCGCGTAGCGCGGCTAGTCAGGTAGTCGGATTAGTTAATTTAATTATTAATTAATTAGTTAAGTTAATTAATAGTTAATTTAGTTAATTAATTATCCATAGATCATGCTCTTAAAGTTAGATTACTACTTCCCGGGACAGATTGTATATGCCTATAATATGCCTTCCACCAATGATCAGATATTTTTGCATCATCACATCTTAATGCTGGTGACTGTACCTACATACATAGGTACATATAATCCCGACTATTTTCCCCGAAGGGTTAGTCAGAGACTAGGCAATGAGGACAGCAAACGCAGTCCTCTATCATAGTACACTTTTTACCAAATAGCGACTGTGGTGAGTGGTGAGCATATCGCCGCTCTGTATGTATGTGCAGTCTTTGTACGTTAATCGCCTTTTACGACAACTAAGGGAAGAGAGGGGGTGGTAGTATTCTTTCACCGCTACGCGACGCGGTTAATTGTTTGTTCGTAATAATTGATAAGTAATATTTTGCGTTAATAACGCTCATTCTAAACTCGAAGATAATAATCATCAAAGGTATGTTTTATCTGAGGTAGGTAGTTTTAAAAAAAAATTCGTTGTTTGTTCTGAAAAAGTAAAGAATGAATTAAAAGGGGTTACTCGCATAATGACTAACTTCTTACACGCATTTTGACTTACACGCATATTGACTGACACGCATATTGACTAGTACGCATATTGATTTACACGCATATTGACAAACAAAATATATTTAAGTTACTACACATTATGTAGGTAGGTCCTACCTAACAGAAAAAGTATAAATTTCTTGTAGACAAGACAGGTACTTACCTACATTACTTGCTTATGCAAGTAATGTAGTAGTCGCAACCTTGGCCATGTTGCCGGGCCGTGACACCAGTTCGCTACAAGCAGTTGTAAGTAAAACGTGGTATTGATCTATGCGATATGGTGGCAATGTGGCATGCCTCGGTGCCGACGGTTGATAGTGGTAGGCGTGCACCGGCTAATTTGATGCAATCAAATTGTACCCCCCTTTACTAAGGTTTCCTCGATGTGTTAGGTACTTACATGACTGTGTATGTAATAGGATAAAATGTTTACTAGAAAAAAACAACCAGTCTCAGGAGAGCTCGAATGGGAATCGAACCCATGACCTTTGGATTGCGGGTCCAATGCTCTAATCGCTAAGCTACCGAGAGTCCGAGACCCCAGAAGACTCGCTGAATTTTTTCTAGTAGTGTAACGGTACAGAATGAATGATATCCGTCCGTTAGTAAGGAAGGTGTGGGAGTAGCATTAAAATAAATATTAATGCGTAGCACCATTAATATAATAAGCATGAAAAAGGGAATAATAAACTAGTTCAGAATAATGGTCAATGGTCTAGCGCTTTATCTTTAGTTTGAATTTCGCGGAGACTGCTCTGTGTGCTCCTTGCGACATAGGCGCCGTCTAGCGTGAGTTATTTACTTGAGCTTCGCATAAGGTTGCTAGTTTGACTTCTTTATTTTGAATTTCGCGGGGACTGCTCTGTGCGTCCCTTGCGACATAGGCGCCGTCTAGCGTGAGTTATTTACTTGAGCTTCGTGTTAGGTTGGCAACGGGCTTTATCTTTATTTTGAATTTCGCGGGGACTGTTCTGTGTGGCCTTGTGACATAGGCGTAGGTTGGCAAGCCGGTAGACATGCGGGCGGGCGCCACCTATGGTCGGAATACGGAACTTTTTATAATTTCCCAAAATATAGGATTATTGGCTTAAGTGGAGGATTATTAAGAGGGAATTGTTAATAGAAGGCTACATTTAGATATTCAAAGATGAAATATTGGCTATCTGACGAGATTTGGTTAGATTATGGAAAAATTTTAGAATTGCGCGGCGAAAGCGGCAATGAGCGAGCGAGAGGTTGAGAAAAAGACAGAAAGAGAGGTCGGATGATAGCTCCACGTGGCGCGACGCGAAGGCGGGGGGGCGTCGGGGAAGCGGCTAGCGATTGGTTGAAGGGAAGAAAAGCGGACTCGCGCGGGCAAATCTTAGGCGCGCGTGGCGGGAAAGTTAAGATGCTTGGGAAAATTAGCGGACATTCAGTTTTGGGACGTCAACGGAGCGGTCCAACTTAAGAGTGCGGTACGACTCATACGGGAAAAATAGCGTCCGAGCTTTGATAGTGCGCTAAGTGATATTCGAGCTGCGATATTAATTAAGATTTGTGAAATTGAAAGTTATTAATAAAGTAAACTATTGCGATCGCAACTCGAATCCGTTAACAGAATGAAGTATTCTGGGGTACATCGGCTGAAACGAGTCACGGTGACAACAAAACCCTATGTACCTTTCAACAGACTTCGGTCTGGATGATCTTTGATTGTATTTAATAAGATCGGCGTTTTACACTATTACGCTAAACAATACACTATCTTCGACGGAGTAATGGGGGAGAGACAGTTGTCTCCCTAGTGAAAGTTGAAGATAGGTCAGACACCATTTAGCTGGAGGTAGACCCGTATGACCCAGTCCAATCTCGAGTCTATCTCCATACATACAGTGTAGTGATAGGAAAATAACACACTGAGTATACTGGCTCGACTGATAGAACATTTAGGAGTTAGTTGCTTTCAGGGGCAATGCGACTCTCACCACACACCACGAATTTAAATTAAATGAGGCTTGGCCTAGTTTGCAAGGTACACGAGAGGGACTGTTAGTTCGACAAAATATAGGCATTTTCAAGTGAGGAAAGTTGTAGGAATCTATAGGTAGGCGGATATATATATATGGTTAGTTATTAATTCAGACCAATAAGGTAGGGATAATTAAGTTACGGCGCTAAATAAAATTATGATGAAGTGATGTGGGTCCTAGCTAGGCAAGTAATCTGTTACCGCAGGCCGATAAAATTCTAATTGTTTTCCTAAAGTTGTTACCAATTAATTATTCATTTTAAATAATTAATAGAAGCATGATAATATCGTACCATCATTACTTTGGAATACCTAAAAGTCTAGACTGGTTTCCTATTACAAGAAAAATACTAAAAAGTTATAGCAAATAAGCTTAGTCGTACTGTGATGTTTGATTTCTAATGCTGAAATGACCAAACAGGCATTTTTTAGCTTTCCCTGGGATGCAATACGATCTCATATCGCTACACTCTTCAAGGTGTTAAAGTTTTACATCCGATACCTTAGCAAAAATAAGCTGATACAAACTGAACAACTAAAACCAGTTTAGAACCTAGGATAAGTCGTTGAAAGAAGACATTGCAAGCTATGAGCTTCTAATAATCTGAAACATAGAAATAATTGATTGATAACAACCAGCTAATTAGCCTGACAATGGTCTACTAATACCATTTGAATAGACCTCTTAAGATATGTAAGTACTTACTTCTAATAATATGAAACATAGAAATATTTGATGGGAACAATCTAATCAATCGGACTAATACCTAGTACAGTCTAATTTATACTTATTAAAGTGAGTAAAAGATAACTTCTAAATGTAATTTATTTAATGATTAACAGTGATAATTAACTACCTACTAAAGGTATACTAACTATGATTTAGTAGTCTATCAAATTAACCACTCAGTCTGAGAGACAGAGGGTGTAAGTTAATGGAAAAATAATTAACTACATTCACTCCCTAAAAGTCAGGGATGTTGAATGAATTAAACATCTTTCAATAAACTTGAGATGTAATTACACTTTATAAGATCTGTATAATGAACACTAAGAGTAACCCAAAGTAATTTACTTCAAATGATAGTATTCTATTTCAGTTCACTTCCTAAAGTCAAGGATATTGAATGAATTAAACATCCTTTAATAAACTTAAGATGTGATAATCTGCCAATGCAGCCAATCCAATGTAGTTATATTGGAACTTTATAAGACCTGTATAATAAATACTAGGAGTAAATAAAAGTAATTTTACCTGTATTAATAGCATTCTACTTTAGCCACCGCCTGAAGTGGCGTTTGATTAAATTATCCACCCTTTACGGAACTGAATATAAGTTATTGCATTGAATAATTAAGTTCTTAATGTGAAAAGGATATTTGGATGATAGCAAGCCTTGAGATAAACTCTATTGATTTATGTGGAATAATAAGAATTTAAATTGCTAACACATAGTTCATAATGTAAAATGAAATTAGATTTTGAGAGGAGATGTAAATTCTCAGTTTGAAAGAATTAAAGCTACAAGCTAATAATTAATGTTAAAGCCAAAGTGGACGGGGCCATAATTAAACAATGAGATGTAATGGCACGCTATGGAGCGGCGGTTGGAGCTCATAAACTTCCACAAGACTTATATTTCCACAAGACTTTTAAACTTCCACAAGACTTATATTTCCACAAGACTTTTAAACTTCCACAAGACTCTTATATTTCCACAAGACTTTTAAACTTCCACAAGACTCTTATATTTCCACAAGACTTTTAAACTTCCACAAGGCTCCTATACTTCCACAAGACTTTTATAATTCCACTAAACCTTTATATAAATTGCACCAGGCTTCTTATGTATCATGCTACTGATAATAAATAATAATACCTACAAGCTAAGCTATCATCTGATTACCTTTGAGTGGTTACAAATCTTCCCCGCAGCTGCAGTGAAGGATTTAGGTCACAGTTCAGACGGAGTCATTGCTAGGCTACACATATTTATGTTAGGATTTATAGACTGGTAGGTAATTAGGTCAGGAGAAAATAATTTAACACAGGGATAAGCCAATTACTAAACTTTCACGAAAGAACTTGAGTTACTTAAATGCGGTTAACAACGGAGGGTTCACTAGACGATCTGGCCAAAATAGTAGTTATTATAATATTACATTGCTTGACTGAAATTCACTGCAAATAGAATTAAGCTATGCTAAGGTTCCATCTTCATACAAACGCTACACACTCTACAAAACTCCAGACACAACCATTAGATTGTAGATAAATTAGGTTAATTAGTTTTAAGAATTAGATAATAATTTAAGTTAAGGTAAAGCGGCGAGGATGTGTGTATGTATTATAAGCTAGCTAGGCATATAGGTGTGAAAGGCATTAGATTTAGGTTTAGATTTAGGTGTAGCAATTTAATATTGTGGGGAGGTTACAATTTGGTAAGCCATGACCAGGATCAGAAAGTTAAGTTATAAATTATCATTATTATAGTTGTATTGGATTTCAGTCAAGCGGTAATACTTTAATTTAGAAGTGGGATTTTTTTTCCCACAAATTGTTGTCGTGTTGCGATGCGTGAGTTTAGAATTGGCTTAATAGGGAATAATTCAATGAAGATTAATTAATTCAGAGATAGTGGGTGAATTATAATTTGACACTTTTCACAATAAACGTTGTTATCTTCTAAAGTTGATTCATACACTTTGTATTACGGGCTCTTGATAGTGGGTGAATTATAATTTGACACTTTTCACAATAAACGTTGTTATCTTCTAAAGTTGATTCATACACTTTGTATTACGGGCTCTTGATAGTGGGTGAATTATAATTTGACACTTTTCACAATAAACGTTGTTATCTTCTAAAGTTGATTCATACACTTTGTATTACGGGTTCGACCAATATTGTAGACAGTCGCAATGAGAGCTGGAGCTAAATTTTGTTGTACGAAATCTGTAACAAAAAGATTCTCAGGTTAGGTTAAAGGTCAAAGGAGATAAAGCTACAAAACAATAATGTAATGAGTAATAATTGAAATACAATACCTTTCAGTCATTATCTTTTTCTTCTTTATTTAATGGTGGATTTCGCCAGCATCAGGTACCGTGCGGCTGTTAGACGTTGTTGTTTTCCCAAAGGATCATAAGTGCACGAAGTACATAGATATAGTTATTATCCGGGGGTCTGGAGTATTAAATTTTAAAATTGTTGAGTTATCTGTGAATACTGAAACCTTTAGTAATTGTTTTCTTGAATACTGAAACCAGATAACCAATTTTTGTTGTTGACGTTAGGAGCTATGGTAACTGTAGTTTTGTTTCTATTCCTGGTGATAGATTTCATATAGGCATAGGCAACTGGTTCATACAGCCTTGTGTTGAGTTATTTTTAGGATCGTAAAAAGTCGATGGGGTGACATAGTTCAACATTTATTGATTTAGAAAGATTTGTAGAATAGGGGGCGGTTTAATTATTATTGCTGTCGGATGGAAAGGCAAGGGGGCGAGATTGGACAGAATTAACCAACTAAGTTATTGCTGGATTCAATTTATATTATAGGACGGCGATATGCTGTACAATATTATAAAGTTATGACGCTAACAGCATAATATAAAACTAATAATAATTATATTTTGACTAATAATCGTTGAGCGATTGCGGTTTTTAGTTGATGTGCTATTCCACGTATTATAATTTATTTTGTTGGTTATGTTAGAGAAAAAAAAATTATAATAGTGTACTTGAGTCTCACATCTGAAATCCATAGAGTAGTTTAGGCTAGTCAAGGACTATAACGTTCTTTGTCTATGGTTGGACCATAGAGACAAATGATTTAGCGAGACCATAAACAATCTAGAATTAGGAATGATTATAAAACATGACGTCATAAAACCAATCGGAGAGGAAACTTCCTTATCGCGTAATCATGTGATTTTGTTATAGCAAGTGGAATCACCTGTTATTTTCCATACCTGTTATTTTTAATACCTGCGATTTTTACATTGAAAGAGATTTTCCTAATACTTATCACGTAGTAGATTAGAATGCAATGACATGGGAAATGCCGCTTCATTTTGTTAGTTCGCTAAAATCCTAGGAAAAGTAACATAAAATAGTATTACGGTTCAAAATACACGCGTTGATGAGGAATCGCGATTATAAGTAATAACAAGTAGCAGGGATGTCATGTAGGGGATAGAATCATATGACTATTCATTGCTAGTAGGAATTTTGGTTTAAAAGCAACGTAGTTTGGGATGCATAATGTAAACGGATAAATACGTCTAGTAGGCGATAAAAGTCGTTACCGTCTGGAAACAACTATCTAATATCTACTCTATTGTGGGGAGGTTACTTATTAGCGAGGCTAGATGGCGTTGGGTTACCAATAAAAGATTTTATTTTGGATGATGGTAAAAGGGTGCTGTCTAATAATAATATGTATAATTGAAATACTCTTGCAGCGTTGTAATTAGTCGTTACCGGTAATCATTGCTTCTTACCGTATAGTTGAAATCGTGATAAATAGTTAATTATGAAGATTTATAAAGGATTATTATTAGCTTAAGATGAGGTTAACGTACGCAGAGGTAAAGCTCGCTGGGCACAGCTTACTATACCTACTTACCTAATATTATCAGTTGTGAGTTACCTAGAGATATCTAAGTCGGGAGAGCGGTGAAAAGAAAAGACTTTACTACATGACTAATTAGTTAGGATAGGTAGAGATAGATAAATCATTAAATTCACTGGGTTGGATTAGCCTATTAAGAAGGGTACCTTGCACAATTGTCTATCTCCGTTGAACGATTAAGATGAAATATTTCTCGAGGATACCTAAGATTGACGGATGATGGATAATTGTGGAAGGTAGATATTAATTGAGCTTGGGAGCAAAATAGGGGTCGAAAGAAAAATACAATAGTAAAGAAAGAATAATAAATTGAAAAAAAAATAATAGTAGAAAAAAAAAATAGTTGACTGGCTTGAAGTCGAGATTTAACTGCAAAATTAACGAGTTATAGCACTGTTACGCTATAGGGATAACAATAGCGTATGTTATCACATCAATTATAAAGGCGAGTTGCGGGCGGATGTCACGTCATAATCAATAGTTAACTCGTTTTATTATTTTAAAAGTTAACGCAAGCTACTTATAAAACAGTGATCGATTTTATATACCACAATTTTAAGTTGTAGGATAAATTTAAACTCATAGTCCGCAGAAACATTCAAGCCGGAAATAAAGCGATGATATTGCGAGCTGAGAATAAATTTCTTAGTGTAAAATTTATTAATAAGTAAATCCCTGATATTGCGTTATCGAGATTACAATACAAAATCAACTATCACAATTCGAATCATACAAAGTAATTATTTAGATGTTATCTCGCGTCGACAGGTACAAAATTTAATTTAGATGGGTAAAGAAATTAGAACTGAAATGGGTTTCGGATGTGTGACGTTCTTAGGATACGTACTGTTTAGTAGCATAATTTAAATTTAATAAAATCGGCCGAATTAGACATAATTCGTTTTGCGGATATATATATTTAATCGAGATTATTGTGGAGGTAGCCATAGTTCAAAGTTTACTAAACCCGACCTAGAGTCATAGCCTATCTTTATATGTCAGAAGAAAATAATAAATTTATAAGTAGTAGATTTTAAAGTCAATAGTAAATTTATTTTCCCGAGGTGAGACCTGAAACCTAGTTCGCACTAGGCCATTCAAATACTTTAACCGGTAATGTTGATTATAATAAATAAAGATGTTCGAGATTTATAATAATATTCTAATACTGCTATATTAAAATTGTTATTATGAAATTAAATAGGTTTGCTTAACAATTGGCAAATAATTATTAACTCAAGAATTTGTTTAGTACAAAGTAAATGTCTACAGGTTTAGAGATGATAGGACGAACGAAACGCGTTTTTGACTTGTGGGAAGGTCAGCGCAGACTGTCAAAGCGGGATTATCTTGTTTTGGTTATTTATTATATTAATATGAATTGCTAGAATTCTTAAATAATCTAGATTATTGGCATCTAATATGTACGTGATGAAATTGTAGATGATTAAAATTAGTGCTAAGGTAGGTTATTGTCGAAATTATGGCACAACCTTAAAATTGTTAGTTAATGTGAACTGCATGTTGCATCTAGATTGTTTTATACAAACTAATTGATTGGGAGTTTTCACATATGTAGGCCGGGACATTGAGTTGATGAAATAGTGTTATCAAAATATTATTCATCACGGAAAGATAAAGATATTTTATTTGCAAGTGTGAATACAAAAGTTTACTTCGGTTAGTATTATTCGGTTCTAGTCTAGTTTTGTGGTAGCGTTTTACCTAGGGTTGTTCTAAATTATAAGTAATTAAATATTAATTGTCTGTTGCTGTCTTCTACGTTAGAGAAGGAACGGAGAAAGATAAGGGGGACTCATTTTGTTATAGTCAGCTGTATGATAGATAATCCTCCTAGTAAATATTTCTTGTGATTGCGGTAGCAACATAGAGTGTTTATAGGATGTTTTGTTCATTAACTAATTATCTTCACCGCAGCTGTGGATAGGGATGGCTAAAGTATGTGAACAGGGGTGGAGAAGATAGGTCATTATAAATTAAAATAAATACTTGAATTGCAATATGCCTGACTAAATAGTGCGAAGAGGTGGAGTAACTATGTTAGAGAAATTCTCTATTGCATAATATTCGAACTTTTGACATTTTCATTTGTAACTTTAGAATTTTGATTAGAGTATTTAACTAAGCGGGTCCAACGAAGAAGGCATGCTGAAAGCGAGGTCTTTGGTCGTCTATGCACACAATAAAATTATAGATGACACAAGGGAGCATTCTTAATTGGCACTGTTAAATTAGTAAAAGTAGCTTGTTTAGGGTGTTCGAATATTTTTAGTCGCACTGGGCACAAATAGAACTTAGTTAAGCGTGTAGGGTTTATTTTGATTTACCTGGTGAAGTAATTGAATCGAAGTTTCGGAACTGTGCTGTAGAAGTGGGAATTACTCAGCACACAATAAAATTAAGTGGTTTCCATTTAGCTTCATTTCCTAAACTAGCCTTTCTTAAAGTTGCGGAAATTCTGCTGTAAGGTGGTTCCTTTGGGGGCGTCTTGTGAAGTCTAAATCAGGACAATTATACTTGACTAACCTATAGAGAGATAATGTCTTAGGCTGCAGAAACAGAGGCCATTGATGGCATTTCATTTTGGCGTGGTCAGGGGATCTCGTGTTGCTGGGGAATTTTACCATCTGGACGGAAGGCTGAAAAGTAAAGTAGAATGCATAATGAGTAACCAATTAGAGTTACAAACATTCGGGAGATTACCATCTTAATAATGTGTCTTGTGCGAGTGTAAAATTAAAATCATCTAATAAAAAATAAAAATAAAAAGAAACTAGCACTATTGAATCACGCAGTTTGGAATTCAGTAAATACGAGAAAGAACTCACGATATTAATTACCATGAATACTAAAACTAAGTGTCACCTTCAGTGGCTTATTATTTACCGATTTGATCGTTATTAGTTATATAAAAGGTAGGAAGTTAAGTAGAGTTGTGGGGGCGGATAAGATAGTTACCGGTCTGTTTATTTTAATAAGAAAATGATATTTTTCAAAGGTATAGGAAAGTAAGGGGATATTGACGTATTATATATTAGCAAATGAGACTAAATGTTGTCTTTCGTACATAATAATAACTAGGGATGAGACATAGTTACTAGATAGGTTTTAGCATAAGTATTTGCTTATACACAAGCTCAGTACTTGTCAATTAGTATACAATGTCCAACGCGTACCGGGGTATTAACAAGTACTTATCGATGACGCATACATTGACAGTTAGATATACATAGCACACAAACTTCTAATAGATCTGAACTACGGGGTAGCTAGTTCAAACTCAAGGACGTGTTTCGAGATGCGTACCCCCTTAGAGTGAATGAGTTTTTCCTAAGTATTTACGATCGACAACCTTATTGTAAGGCGTTAAGACCTCTATTTGTATGCACGGTGTCACTGCGTACCGGACGGAAGCGAGTCTAGTATTCTATCTCGGTTATTTGTAGGATTAGACATAGATGTATCTCATCTAAAATAAAGTTATAACTCTTGGGCGATGATGGTATGCCTACTGGTTTTGGTTGATATGGGGGTTTGGTTAAGATTTCTTATCCGCGGAGAGGAAAATAGGTTTCCGTTAAAAGAAGTAGCTAATTAGGGATTGTGGAGGACGCGGGTTCGATCCCTGCCTGAGGTAGACAATTGTTCCGACGTTTCGTTATCTTAGGTAATTATATAAGCTAAGATGAGATTGGTAGCGTTGAAGTATGAAGGAAAGTTTTAATTCAAATTATTAATTATTATTCATTAACCTAGTTGGAACTAAAAGACCATGACGGCGAAGTGGTTGATGCTTCACCCACGAAAGATCCCAGGTTCGATCCCTAGGTTGCAACATTTAGATGCGAAACAAGTTGTAAGAAGGGACGTAAGTTAAAAGAAGGCCATGATGACAGATGTACTTGAAATTATTCTAGGAAAATAATTTAAAGAATAGAATAATTGAATGGTTCGGAAGATGTTATAAACTTACGTCGGAATCGTCATAGAGTTGAAGAGTTTTCGCTAGGGGGCGTTAGTAGACAGAGCAAGAGACTGTTATATTGATTTATATTATATTATGATTTGTTGTTATGATGGTAAACAAAAGGCAAATCATTATTCGGAGGTTGTGTATGATTAGAGAAATGGTAGATGTCTAAGTTATTGGGAAATATTTACCGAGACTAAGTTTACTGGGATTTCGTTTCGAACACGAGAACTGGGTATGCGATTATGATTTTGTGTCAGTTGAATAGAATGAGGGGTGTGGGCTATTTTGCAATAAGAAAGCTTATGGAGGAAGGAGTCATTAGGGATTTGGGGAAGAACTATAAATAGTAGGAATATCTTTGAGGGCTAGGATGACAATGGGGTTAGCAAGGAAGGACGTGCTATTTTGTACTTAATTAAGTACAGGGTTTAGATATAATTCGCCGCAGATAAGAGTGGTACTTTATCTGCTTAAATTCTATCGGGGGCGGCTGTAACGGTACAGAATGAATGATATCCGTCCGTTAGTAAGGAAGGTGTGGGAGTAGCATTAAAATAAATATTAATGCGTAGCACCATTAATATAATAAGCATGAAAAAGGGAATAATAAACTAGTTCAGAATAATGGTCAATGGTCTAGCGCTTTATCTTTAGTTTGAATTTCGCGGAGACTGCTCTGTGTGCTCCTTGCGACATAGGCGCCGTCTAGCGTGAGTTATTTACTTGAGCTTCGCATAAGGTTGCTAGTTTGACTTCTTTATTTTGAATTTCGCGGGGACTGCTCTGTGCGTCCCTTGCGACATAGGCGCCGTCTAGCGTGAGTTATTTACTTGAGCTTCGTGTTAGGTTGGCAACGGGCTTTATCTTTATTTTGAATTTCGCGGGGACTGTTCTGTGTGGCCTTGTGACATAGGCGTAGGTTGGCAAGCCGGTAGACATGCGGGCGGGCGCCACCTATGGTCGGAATACGGAACTTTTTATAATTTCCCAAAATATAGGATTATTGGCTTAAGTGGAGGATTATTAAGAGGGAATTGTTAATAGAAGGCTACATTTAGATATTCAAAGATGAAATATTGGCTATCTGACGAGATTTGGTTAGATTATGGAAAAATTTTAGAATTGCGCGGCGAAAGCGGCAATGAGCGAGCGAGAGGTTGAGAAAAAGACAGAAAGAGAGGTCGGATGATAGCTCCACGTGGCGCGACGCGAAGGCGGGGGGGCGTCGGGGAAGCGGCTAGCGATTGGTTGAAGGGAAGAAAAGCGGACTCGCGCGGGCAAATCTTAGGCGCGCGTGGCGGGAAAGTTAAGATGCTTGGGAAAATTAGCGGACATTCAGTTTTGGGACGTCAACGGAGCGGTCCAACTTAAGAGTGCGGTACGACTCATACGGGAAAAATAGCGTCCGAGCTTTGATAGTGCGCTAAGTGATATTCGAGCTGCGATATTAATTAAGATTTGTGAAATTGAAAGTTATTAATAAAGTAAACTATTGCGATCGCAACTCGAATCCGTTAACAGAATGAAGTATTCTGGGGTACATCGGCTGAAACGAGTCACGGTGACAACAAAACCCTATGTACCTTTCAACAGACTTCGGTCTGGATGATCTTTGATTGTATTTAATAAGATCGGCGTTTTACACTATTACGCTAAACAATACACTATCTTCGACGGAGTAATGGGGGAGAGACAGTTGTCTCCCTAGTGAAAGTTGAAGATAGGTCAGACACCATTTAGCTGGAGGTAGACCCGTATGACCCAGTCCAATCTCGAGTCTATCTCCATACATACAGTGTAGTGATAGGAAAATAACACACTGAGTATACTGGCTCGACTGATAGAACATTTAGGAGTTAGTTGCTTTCAGGGGCAATGCGACTCTCACCACACACCACGAATTTAAATTAAATGAGGCTTGGCCTAGTTTGCAAGGTACACGAGAGGGACTGTTAGTTCGACAAAATATAGGCATTTTCAAGTGAGGAAAGTTGTAGGAATCTATAGGTAGGCGGATATATATATATGGTTAGTTATTAATTCAGACCAATAAGGTAGGGATAATTAAGTTACGGCGCTAAATAAAATTATGATGAAGTGATGTGGGTCCTAGCTAGGCAAGTAATCTGTTACCGCAGGCCGATAAAATTCTAATTGTTTTCCTAAAGTTGTTACCAATTAATTATTCATTTTAAATAATTAATAGAAGCATGATAATATCGTACCATCATTACTTTGGAATACCTAAAAGTCTAGACTGGTTTCCTATTACAAGAAAAATACTAAAAAGTTATAGCAAATAAGCTTAGTCGTACTGTGATGTTTGATTTCTAATGCTGAAATGACCAAACAGGCATTTTTTAGCTTTCCCTGGGATGCAATACGATCTCATATCGCTACACTCTTCAAGGTGTTAAAGTTTTACATCCGATACCTTAGCAAAAATAAGCTGATACAAACTGAACAACTAAAACCAGTTTAGAACCTAGGATAAGTCGTTGAAAGAAGACATTGCAAGCTATGAGCTTCTAATAATCTGAAACATAGAAATAATTGATTGATAACAACCAGCTAATTAGCCTGACAATGGTCTACTAATACCATTTGAATAGACCTCTTAAGATATGTAAGTACTTACTTCTAATAATATGAAACATAGAAATATTTGATGGGAACAATCTAATCAATCAGACTAATACCTAGTACAGTCTAATTTATACTTATTAAAGTGAGTAAAAGATAACTTCTAAATGTAATTTATTTAATGATTAACAGTGATAATTAACTACCTACTAAAGGTATACTAACTATGATTTAGTAGTCTATCAAATTAACCACTCAGTCTGAGAGACAGAGGGTGTAAGTTAATGGAAAAATAATTAACTACATTCACTCCCTAAAAGTCAGGGATGTTGAATGAATTAAACATCTTTCAATAAACTTGAGATGTAATTACACTTTATAAGATCTGTATAATGAACACTAAGAGTAACCCAAAGTAATTTACTTCAAATGATAGTATTCTATTTCAGTTCACTTCCTAAAGTCAAGGATATTGAATGAATTAAACATCCTTTAATAAACTTAAGATGTGATAATCTGCCAATGCAGCCAATCCAATGTAGTTATATTGGAACTTTATAAGACCTGTATAATAAATACTAGGAGTAAATAAAAGTAATTTTACCTGTATTAATAGCATTCTACTTTAGCCACCGCCTGAAGTGGCGTTTGATTAAATTATCCACCCTTTACGGAACTGAATATAAGTTATTGCATTGAATAATTAAGTTCTTAATGTGAAAAGGATATTTGGATGATAGCAAGCCTTGAGATAAACTCTATTGATTTATGTGGAATAATAAGAATTTAAATTGCTAACACATAGTTCATAATGTAAAATGAAATTAGATTTTGAGAGGAGATGTAAATTCTCAGTTTGAAAGAATTAAAGCTACAAGCTAATAATTAATGTTAAAGCCAAAGTGGACGGGGCCATAATTAAACAATGAGATGTAATGGCACGCTATGGAGCGGCGGTTGGAGCTCATAAACTTCCACAAGACTTATATTTCCACAAGACTTTTAAACTTCCACAAGACTTATATTTCCACAAGACTTTTAAACTTCCACAAGACTCTTATATTTCCACAAGACTTTTAAACTTCCACAAGACTCTTATATTTCCACAAGACTTTTAAACTTCCACAAGGCTCCTATACTTCCACAAGACTTTTATAATTCCACTAAACCTTTATATAAATTGCACCAGGCTTCTTATGTATCATGCTACTGATAATAAATAATAATACCTACAAGCTAAGCTATCATCTGATTACCTTTGAGTGGTTACAAATCTTCCCCGCAGCTGCAGTGAAGGATTTAGGTCACAGTTCAGACGGAGTCATTGCTAGGCTACACATATTTATGTTAGGATTTATAGACTGGTAGGTAATTAGGTCAGGAGAAAATAATTTAACACAGGGATAAGCCAATTACTAAACTTTCACGAAAGAACTTGAGTTACTTAAATGCGGTTAACAACGGAGGGTTCACTAGACGATCTGGCCAAAATAGTAGTTATTATAATATTACATTGCTTGACTGAAATTCACTGCAAATAGAATTAAGCTATGCTAAGGTTCCATCTTCATACAAACGCTACACACTCTACAAAACTCCAGACACAACCATTAGATTGTAGATAAATTAGGTTAATTAGTTTTAAGAATTAGATAATAATTTAAGTTAAGGTAAAGCGGCGAGGATGTGTGTATGTATTATAAGCTAGCTAGGCATATAGGTGTGAAAGGCATTAGATTTAGGTTTAGATTTAGGTGTAGCAATTTAATATTGTGGGGAGGTTACAGTAGTTTGTGATACGCTGCAAGCTAGCCAAAAAAAAAAAATCTAACGAGACTTCTGGGGTCCATCCAAAGGTCATGGGTTCGATAGCCATTCGAGCTTTCCTAAAACTGGTTGTTTTTTTTAGTAAACATTTTATTCTATACAGCATTGTGAATGCAAAATTTCAATAATATAGATATGTAATGTTAAGGGTTTTTTTCATCTAGCCCATACTGTCCTGAGTCCTTCCATCCATCTCGATCCTGAACCACCTCACGCCAGTCGGTCAGGGGGCCTAGACATGTGGTAAACGCTCCTTCCTATTTCGTCGTACAATGCGCGCGCGCTGCTGTATTTTTCACTAGCAATTGGCACAGTACAAGTAATCCTTTTCTGGGCGATAATAAGTACTTATCATTATTTATTACAAGTGGTAGGCCTCCCACGAGGACAATAGCACGTGGGGATATTTTGCCATAACCAAGGACGATATATAGTATTAAAATTTGTCTATGGCCATAAACCCACCACGCCGGCCCAATGCGGGTTGGTAGGTTTTAACGACTGTCATCTTACGACAACAACCGGGACCAACGGCTTAACGTGCCTTCCGAAGCACGGAGGAGCTCGAGATGTTTTTTAATTTTGGTCACCCATCAGGCGACCCGGCATTGCGAAAGTTGCTTAGCGGGCAAGATCGCAAGCCTTACGCGCTAGCCGCTGCGCCATCGGGCTCCTCACCTATTCTTTTAAGTAAGTATACGAAAATATTAGAAAAAAATACTTACCTATAGTTACTTCATAATAAACTGTTTTTTTTACTAAAATATAAACATTTCTTAATATCTACATTGTTCCTGTATTACTATTTAAAAACGATAACGAAAACGTTAAAAAAGATATGAGCTGCCTTCGACAAACAAGTGAGCTGCGTGTCGAAGTTTACGTGCGGCGCCGCGCCTCCGCGATCAAAGAACACTTTGCCTGTACGATCGCCACGCTTCGCACCAATAGTAGTTCCATAGCGCATCTGTGCTATCTCACGGTACGACTGATAGCTAGATAACACTGGCAGCCAGTCGCCGAACCTCCTTGCCCACCGGTGGTCGCCGCCATGGAGGCTGCTAACACCGCAAACTTTGACGTAATTTACAACGGCCAAAAGTATGACATTAATAAGTTTCTACGGGACCATCCGGGCGGAGTAAACACTTTACAAAAATATAAAGGCAAATCTATAGCTCAAGCAATGGATTCCTTCGGACACACATCCAGTGCGTACCACATATTAAGAGACTTTGTAGTGGATGATAAGTTAAAAGACGTGAATTTGACCGGGGAAGTGAGTGCTAACGGTAAAAGGATTATAACGAAGGAGGACTCAACCAAGAGTGTGGAGGAGATTGCGTTGCTGGAGGAAATAGAGGTATGTAGTAGTTCCGCATAACAAAAAACTAAAATAGCTGGTATCTACTGTTATCGTCATTAGCCTATAACGGCCCACTGCTGCTTATGACTTGACCTTCTTCATAGGCACATGGAGAACAGGAGCTTAACAAGCTTTCATTAGATAGCTATCAGGCGGAGGACCTATGCTAAATTACAATATCTCTACACCCGGCATTGTGAAAGTTGCCATTCTAATAAAGATCGCAATTCGCAATCGCACCCTAAAAGGCATTGCGTCATCGAGCTTTTCAAAAAAGCTTTAGAATAGAAATACTTACTATAATTTTACCGTGGTAATTCTATAGTAACATTAAATGGGTTTTGTGTACATTTTTCTTAAGTTTAAGCGGACGCTAGGTAGGTTTATAATATAATATTTCCTGTGCCTACGAATGTTGTTGTAAGGGTTACTAAACTCCATGCAGAGGGCCGCTACTCTCTTTCTCCGAAACGAAATTTCGGCTGAATTTCGTTTGCTACTTACAGCGGTTTCCATTCCTTCTGAAATTTCGTTCATGAATACAAAATAGGTTGGCATTTAGATCATTAATTTTTAGGAAATTGTTAGAAATTTCTAAAATAATGGAAAGCGCTATAAATAGCAAATGAAAAGCCGCTGAAATTTTGTTTCGGAGAAAGAGAGTAGGCCCTCAGGACTAGTGATGGGAAATTCCCGAGAATGCTCTTTCAGGGAGAACTTTGCTGTTAAGTTCTCGAGAATATTCTTTTGGAAGAGAATTTAAGAGAATTTATAAATTGGATGACTATCTCAATAATTAGATTAAATTAATAGAACTGCGATTGTATTTGTATTAAATTGTTGTCTTTCCTGAGGTTAAATTCTCCTAAGCAAGAATATTCTCGAGAATATTTCGAAGAAAATTCTCGTAAGCTCTTTTTAAATTTCGTGCAAAGTTTAATAATTCAATTTGGCGATAAAATAGACAAATCTGTATTTTCAAACAATAAAGATCTCAAGATTTAACAACTCTAAATACCTAATTCAAATTCTTCAAAGTCAACATGAAAAATTTCGTATTTTTTTTTGACTAATCATGACAAGTTAATAACATGTAGGTAATCTGAAATACGAAAAACAGTAAACTTAATATTCAATATAATTAAATATATCCATTTGATTGCCAATGGGTCATATATGGTGGTCAATATTTACTCGCAAGGTTATCGACAAAAACGATGGTGCTGTGATAATTATTAGCTAAATAAACTGAGATACCTACTTATTTTATACAACACTGCCATTGTATTTCAAAACCTCTAAAAGAATACATATTTTTTCCTAGAAATAAGAAAATCTTCATCCAATTTTAAATTCTCTTAAATTCTCCTTGATCTGAGAATATTCTTAAATATAAGGAAAATTCTAGAATATTACCGATTGGAGAATATTCTCACTTGGAGAATATTTTCGCGACCCATCACTACTCAGGACTTTAATATAAACTTGAACAGATCCTTTTATTGATCAGCTTTGTAGTTTACAAGCTTCTAACTGTGTTTATCTTACATTTTTATTAAACTCAGTTAGCTTTCGAAATGCTTCATGAATATTGTACCTAACTATTTTTATTGATTATGGCTAAAAGCTAATGACGATGACGTGAAAATAATTCACACATTCATAATAATCCTGTTAGAACATCCAGAAAGCTAATACGCTTGTGTTGGGAATGCTCGGCCTCAGAAGTTTAACACTTGAGTACCATGTCATACCAAATATATAATCACGACTATTATCCCCGAAGGGTTAATCAGAGACTAGGCAATTTATTCTGACGAAAAAGGAATTTGACGAATGTGTCCTAGATCGCAATGAGGACAGAAGAAGCATTCCTCTACCATAGTCTACATTTCACCAAATAGGTACTGCATAGCACATGTGCTCAGCATGACAGGTGATGAGCCCCGCCGCTTTAAGCTGTTATACGTATGTTTAGTCCGTTAGTCGCCTTTTACGACACCCTAGGAAAGAAAGGGGGTGGACACTGGTAGTATTTTCACCGCTACGCGACGCGGTCATACCAACTACTGCGTTATTATAAAATTATAATATACACTGTGGAAAAAAAGACCGTGGCTGGAGGAAAAGTACCCTTAATATTGATGATGGCAAATTTCACTGAAAGGAAACATTCCTTTATTTTCAAAAATAATTAAAACTGCATTTAAAGATTATTGAAAAATCACCAGCTTGAGCCGGGAATCAAACCGGTGAAATGTGAAAAAAAACATTATGTATTTGGCCAGTATGAATTTACGTCCCATTCACAGAAAAGTAGAAGTAATATTTTTAATATTCACCATACTATGTCATAACTCGATATACAAGTCGAAGAATACGTCTGTGCACACGTGAATGTGGGTCTCATTTTGAACAAATTCTTAAGTTACGTGAACTATTTTCTTCAGATAGTGAGGAAGCTTGACAAAAAAAAATTTTTCTTGGTCTTTTTTTAAATAAAGAAATACTTAGTAATAATAATATTTTAAACAAAATAGTACCTGATGTTGTTTAAAAGAAATTGATCTTTATGAATGACTCTTTCGGTGGGTATCATTAAAAACAGGATGTTTTTTTTTCACATTTCACCGTTTCGATTCCCGGCTCAAGCAGGTGATTTTTCAATAATCTTTAAAAACAGTTTTGTCAAAGCAAGAAATATGTGCAGCAAGCTATCCACCCAAGTCTCTTCACAAGACCAAGAAGTGCATCAGTTGGTGGCGCCTCGCACATCACCTGCGGGGAGAAGGATATACAAGAACTCCCAATAGAAAGCAAGAACGATACTGACTTACCGACTGGCAAAAGAGTACCAATTAATAGAAATCCTAAAAAGAAAAGGAAGTTCTCAAACCCACAGTCCCCTGAAAGTATTACCTGTCCAGCTTACATTACCAGACTGCTTAAACCGGCTGAAACGGCGCAGGACTCTCGAACTCGGCGGCACTGACTAACTGCCATTGTAAAAATATGAAAGATGTTCCTAATGAGGAATGTCTCCACCGAAAATCATCTACACCTTATCTGCTCATAGTCAGACGACTGATCGCAAGATGAAAGTAAAAAAAATAATACAGTTTTGATTATTTTTAACATTGAAAATGTTTTTTCGATCAAAGTCAAAGTCAAAGTCAAATTATTTATTCAATGTAAACCTTTACAGGCACTTATTGACGTCAATAATAATAATAATAAAAAAAACAGTTAACTATCTTATAGTTAAGACTTAACAACTAATCTAACGAGCTATAGTCTGTGCCAGACAAAATGCGCATCGCTACCCCCAGTACCACTGCACGCAGAAACAGAATCGCGTCGAACCGAAATTTAAGCCGTGGTCATAGAATTGTGTAAACAAACGTATCCTGGTACGAGACAAAAATAGCGGGCAAGTGTCTCTCCCTCGGACCAAATATTACATTTGGTCCGAGGTCTCTCCCCTAGCGACACAAACGGCTAATATTTATAGGTAATTTATCGTTTTTTTTAGGATGAAAGGTGAAGAATGATAAATCACAATTAATTGTTAACTTAAGTTATTACTTTAAGGAATAAAATTAAATGTGATTTCCAATTATCGTATTGATATTGTGGTAAGTAATAGAAATTGGAAATAACTGATAGTTTTTAAAGTAAAATAAAGTAACGGTTGAAATGAGTTTTGGAAAACATTAGTACCTAACCAATAAGGTTGACATTTTTAATCATTCAAATATCTTTTTTAAAAAACTTAAGCATAGAAAACGTCAAAAATTAATAAGCATAAATTTGTGTGTTTTAAAATTGTTTCGTTTTTCGTCTTGGTACAAGCACAGAATAACTAATATTACTTCCGTACAGAAGGTTCACCCTCCAACGACCCCCACGCGAAACCGAAACCCATCGCGTGACCCGAGCGTTCATATTCCGTTAAGCAAAGCCGACTCGATATCGATTTGACGTCGTCAGGAGCGCAGGGTTTACGCGCGCGCGTATGGTTTACGAGTTAAGGCTATATAGGTCGCGCTTTGAGTTTTTCAAACCATCTAAGACATAGAAAATAATGGTTTAAATTCTGGAAAAAAAAGTATGTATTGTAGTCTGACCGCCACCGCCGCTCCGCGCCCCGGGCACGCGAGCGGCGAGGCGGGGGGGCGAAACAGTTGCTCCATTTAGTTATTCTGCCGTCATCGCTCACGGCGGCAACTAGTGTGTCAGACGCACATGAGATAAAGTATCCAAAATGTGTCGTGCATTATCACGAGATAATCAAGACAGTCATTTTTAAAGTGGCCGAATATTTTAAGAAAAGAAAAGCAAACAAAGTTTATATTATATAAGGTGACTGCCAGAAACCGCAAGAAACTTCAAGGGCCGATCAGGTCAAGCGTCTTAAACATGACAAAAATGGTATCATTGCAGATTAACGTAGGTACTTATCGCCCAGCTGACGCGAACGAGTCAACAGACGGTCGACCGGCCGGCCGTTGCCCGCGCGTTGTAAAAAATTGTTTTTCATTTAGTTTTCTTATGTTATTGCTTTAAAATAAATTAGATACTCAAATAAATACAAAGACTATCCAATTAAAATTCACAAAAAGAATTATTTAATTAAAAATGAAAAAAAACACGAATTCCTTTTTTGTCATCTTTGTCATGTTCAAAACACCCGACCCGACCAGCCCCCGAAGCCCCCCCGCGGCCCCTAGCAGTCACCCCATTTATTTCCAAGAATTAAAGATTTATTTCATTTATATTGGTTCTTTAATTCAAAAACGGATTGGATGTAATTATACTCGTAAATATAAAGCTTTAATAAACTGTGCTTCGATATCGTAAGAACTGTCTGACACTACGAATCTCATGTGAGTTCATGCTCTTTACTTCCCACTCCCCCCACTACCCGCGCATACCCAAGGCGCGGCACAGCGGCTGCGGCCAGGCCATAGTTAAGGATCTAATCTATTCAAAGTCTCATTCAGTTACAAGATCCAATGAACTTCACTCGATAGAAAAAAAAAAAGAAAAAAAATTCCCCTAAATTACCCCTTTTTGTAATGTTTTTCAATATTATGACTAAACTACCCATTACACTTTCACACTCGCACTCCGCATTCGCGCTTTGCATGGTCCAGTTTATATATATGATTATTGTATAATGTTGTACTTGTTTTAGTATACTATTATTGTTCATGACGAATATCCACTATTCAGATACATTGCTTTGTAAAATAATTGACTCCCACGAGTCAGGCCTAGCCTTGTGTGGGAGTCACTGATCAATCTTGTATCTCGGCTTAAGTTATGTTTTTTGCTAAATAAACATTTTTCATTTTCATTTCATTTCATTTTCACTACTGATACTTAACATTTAATTTTTGTACTCAACGAAAGACAAACAATTAGCAGAGAATCCTATAAAGTCTATACCTAAAGGCAATAAAACCTATAAAACGCGCCGCTTCGCTGTTATACCCGTCCCGTACCATCGAGAGAGCGAGAGCAGCCGCGAGAGAGAAATACCTGATCGCTCCGGTAGGGCCCCATTTTCACTGAAAGTGTGTTTGCCCCGTGGTATATAGTGGTTTAAAGCCATGAGGACGTATGAGGGCTTAAAAGACGCAAAATTTGAATGGCTTTTAGATGGTGAAAAAAGTTTTTGTAAAAGTCGAAAACTTTTTTCGAAAATTGAAAAAAAACAAAAAAAACCTTGTTTTTTTAACACCTTCCCTCGGAATATCTTTGATATCTCGTGAACGAGGTCGAAAATCATAAAACTGGGAGAGATGCCTAGAGATATTGAGACAGGGTATATTTTATGTCTCAAACTTTTTTTTGTGGGAGTGATAGGGGGGGGGGGGGGTGGCGGTATGCTCCCCCTTAGCGACTCGTGGAGCATCGCCGTGCGGTATTACTCGGGTGTCATAGCCCTGTGGAACTTCGCAGCTTTGAGATACGAAGATCT
The DNA here is from genome assembly GCA_963921215.1 of Scoparia ambigualis. NCBI lineage: Eukaryota > Metazoa > Arthropoda > Insecta > Lepidoptera > Crambidae > Scoparia > Scoparia ambigualis. Next base: position 31,127,975 of record OY992513.1, on the reverse strand, counting down.
ATTCGACATAATAGACGCGGAAAATTAGAACTTTAGGATAGTATAAACAAATTTTGGAAAAGTCGATTATTTCTTTGGTAAATAAAAAAAATCAAAAAAATTATGTGTTATACGAAGATCTATTAGGACTTAAGAGGGTTTACGCACTTCTGTTTTCCATACAAACTTGCAAGTCAAATTTTTTAAAACCAATGAGACAATTTTGATGAAACTTTGCATGATGAAGTAAAACACAGGAATCTAAATAGTTTGTTAAAAACATTTTTAAAAAACGATTTTCTAGCTGAGTTATTGCGATTTAAAGTCCACTATAGATAGTTAAAAATCGCAATAACTCAGTTAAATAAACATTTTTTAAAAATGTTTTCAACATATTGTACCGTACATATCATGGGGAGTGTTCTGAGGAATTGTTCGGCTTGATCCCTGCCGCTGATTTCCTTCACCGCACTACACGCAATCGACTGTCATTCCATCCACATCACCTTGATGGATGGCGGTCTACTACTGTGCGTTTTTCAAGAAATTTCTTGCCTCGAACTACAGTGTTGTGGAACCAGCTCTCGGCGGCGGTATTTCCGGACCGTTACGACTTAGGGATCTTCAAGAAACGAGCCTATTCCTTCCTTAAAGGCCGGCAACGCGCCTGCGATTCCTCTGGTTTTGCGGTGTCCATAGGCGGCGGTGATTACTTTCCATCAGGTGACCCGCTTGCTCGTTTGCCTCCTTCTGCTATAAAAAAACCAACAATTTAGATCCCTGTGTTTTACTTCAGCATGCAAAGTTCCATCAAAATTGGCTCATTGGTTTTTAAAAATTTTGACTTGGAAGTTTGTATGGGAAACCGAACGGCGTAAACCCTCTTAATACACGCGGAAAATTAAGGGCTTTAGGATAGTATAATAGCTAGGTTCATTTTCAATGCCCTTTCAAGTCGTGTAGAGCACGAGATCTGTGAATTTTTTATTTTATCCTATTTTATCTTTGTCAGTAAAATTTGCCATCATCAATATTAAGGGTACTGTTCCTCCAACCACGGTCTTTTTTTTCCACGCGAAAAGCGCTATCATATCCATATTGAGCGCGATCGTTCCGCACGACTTGGTGTGACATTATGACATAATACTAGATAATACTAAAGTAATTAAGTTTACTTCTGACACGGTGCTTCTAAAGCCGGCTGTAACCTATGTGTTCACGATATTAATTGCCCTACGGAGCGTTTCTCCCGAGATTTAACCCGAGTATGTACCCGTTCAGCTATGCGATTCTGTAAGCGACACATAGACGCTGCGCGCATGGCTGTGATCTGCTGTCTCTTTCCAATTCTATGAATATGAAAGAGACAGAGTCAATTCTCAGCACTGCGGCAGCCGCTGCTACGAAGGCTTTAACTCAGAGAATCGCACGGCAGCTACAGACGCTTTTCAATCAGAACTTTTAACCCCTTCTGTTGTCTTGTGGTTAGACCACCGGTCTCAGACCCAATAAACCCGGTTTGATTGCCAGCGGGGGCTAAGCCGGTTAGGTAAATATATGTACTGGGTTAAGAAAGACACGTCACGATGGCACCTTAATATGTCGCCATCTCAGACCAAATAAATTTGGTCTGTAGTCGCCATAACATCAATTTAAAGTAGGTCATTAGATTGTTTAGAAAAACATCAAATTACAGTTTATAAAAGTATCAGATTACATGCTGCATGTTTACCTTATATAGAAAATAGAATATTAATTTATAATTAAAACAATATTATCTTTATAGGTCATTGTATGACGTTGTGCACTATAGTACTTACACATGTTTTGAGGGCTATGATGACGAGGAGATCAGGGAGGAGGGGTGACCAGTGCAGTGGCGGCGCAAGACCTAAACTTAATGTAGGCAAGGTACATTTCGCGAGGCCCTCTGAAGGAGCAAAAAGAAGGGAATATAAAATAAAAAATCACTTAAAATTATACAGTTTTTTATTCATTAGGTAACAAACCTAAATTTTTACTTATACCTAGGTACTTCTTTGGAACATTAAACAAAAAAAAAAAAAAAATTCTACTTTTGATTTTACTGAACTCCTTATAATTAGTTCGTAATTTACTTTGATTGGCCTTTTAATAAGGGGAAGTCCCGAGCTATGCCCCGTCTCTGACCGGGGACCCTAAATGCCACCTAATGGTGCCAGACTAATATAAACGAATGATCGAAACAACAGAGATGACATTTTTTTAATTAATTAATTGTATTACATAATATAATTACTTATAGTTTATCAGAAATATCGATTATTTCATTCCCATTCATTTCGTGCGTATATAATATCTTTAAGTTAAGAATTTTTTAACCGCCTCTAGTGGCTATTAAGCCACCGGTCTGAGACCCAGAGGTCCAAGGTTCGATTCCCAGCGGGGGGTACATCTTTGTGTACTTGGTTTGTTTGGTGGTAGGCCTGTTAAGTCCGCCTGGCTAGGTACCACCATCTTAACTAAGTGTGTCGCCATAACAACGATGTTTTTAGCATTGTTGTGTTCCGTTAGAGATATAAGATAGCCAGTTCCTCAGTGGTTAAGGATTCCGGGTGAAGCGCGCTTCCACCTTCCCTTCTCGTCACTTTCCATCAGGTGAGATGAAGTACACATCAGGTGAGGTGAGAAAAAATATGATAATAATGTATTTATTATAATAAAAACCTTGTGGCGTGTACTTTAGGTTCTTCCCATAAAGTTACTATACCTTTTCGCTAGGTATAGCCACTTTATGTTTTTTCTATACTTTTTCAAATTTATTTTCGGCTGTGAGGCGCGAGGCCGGCGGTGTGGCCCACCGCCCACGACTTACACCCGCCTCTGGGGTGACATAGCCAGTTCTTCAGTAGTTGAGGATACCGGGTGAAGTGTGCTTCCATCCGTCTTATCATCACCAAAATCGGGTGGGATAAAGGCCAAAAGCCCGTAGAAGAGTAAAAACATTAAAACCATACATACTTACATAAAATCATGACTATTATCCCCGAAGGCTTAGTCAGAGAGAGGCGATGAGGACAGCAAAAGCAGTCCTCTACCACAGTCCACTTTTCACCAAATAGCGACTGCACATGTACTCAGCGTGACAGGTGATAAGCCCATCGCCGTTCTATGTTGTTGGATGTATGTGCAGTCTTTAGTCCCTTAGTCGCCTTTTACGCCACCCAAGGGAAGAGGGGAGGTGGTAGTATTCTTTCACCGCTGCGCGACACGGTTAAAACGAGAACTAAAATCCTTTAAAAATACGCTATAAATTCTGAAAAATCGATTACGCGCACTTCGCTCGTAACCTTGGTGCTTACCTTGATTGCAATCTTGCGTGGCATCAATAAGTTATACCGTCTGAAAATAGATTTTTTTTGCTACCAATCACTCTCTGAAGCGTTTACAGAACTACCTCTCGCCTAAACCTAGAATCACACATTTCCATTTCCCGCTAGACAAGTGCCTAACGCTGTCTATTCGTAATTCGTCGTACAATGCGCGCGCGCTGTTGTGTTTTTCACTGGCAATTGGTCCAGTGCACAGCAGTGTACGGCGAATTATGAATAGACAGGGCAGAGCGTTTGACACTATTAATTGTCGGTGGGCTAGCGGGCGGCGAGAGTATTGTCGCGTCGACGACGTCTGTCACATACTCTTTCACTGTTTTCGTCTTAGTCCCACTTCGTTCCTATATAATACAGGCAAGAGTTGAGGAGCTCGATGGCTCAGCGCCTAGCGCGTTCGGCTTGCGATCGTGCCCGCTAAGCAACTTTCGCAATGTTGGGTCGCTGGATGGGTGAACAAATTAAGAAAAACATCTCAAGCTCCTCCATGCTTCGGAAGGCACGTTAAGCCGTTGGTCCCGGTTGTTGTCGTAAGATGACAGTCGTTAAAACACACCAACCCGCATTGTGCCAGCGTGGTGGGTTATGGCCCAATATCCGTGTACCTACGCCTGGCGTACTCACCATGGAATTCTGTTATTTCAAGAATGCCAAAAAACTGTGCCCAAATAGTACCAAATAGTGCCCAAAGGAAATAAATAGTACCTTTATAGTTAAAAAGTTATAGACATAGTTTGGTGAGTACGCTAGGCGTAGGTTCAACGCCTAGCGTACTCACCTCGTTGTGCGAAAACAGAACCAGCAATGGCTCTCATTTCTATCTCAATAAATAGTACCGGAAATAGTACCCTCTAAGAGTGTAATTGTTATTTGACTTTTACACTAGAAAGTCATTAAATTTGATAGCAAACTTCTACATACATTGACATGAGGTACAGGCGAACTCATAAATAATTTTAATATTATTAAATTTCGTATTATGAACCTACTACATATTACTTTTAGTTTTGTTGAAATTAATAGGTATATACGTAACGAGGAAGTTTAATATCAGTTATATAATTGATTATAATTATTTTTCTTATAAATAAGATCCATTTTTTCCAAAATATTGACTATCGTATTTTTGCCGGATTTCATAAAGTAAAAGCACCTTCTATATAAGGAACTATTTGCCTTATGTCTGAAATTGAAAGCTCAATATTGTGCGAGAACAATCTGTTACTTTTGTTGATCATAGTGCAACTTATCGACGCGCGACAGCATTGCATCTTAGTATGAACAAGTTACAATAGATGGCGCTTATCACACTTCTTACTTTAATTACTTACAAACTGACCTGTATTATGCAAGTGCTAAAGATCAATATTGCAATTCACAACAATTTGCTTGACGCCGCGGTGGGAACGCATAGTTTTCGGCAACCGATTTTTTTAATCGTTTACTTTGCCTTGCCACCGCAACCGCATAGGTTTGCGAATACTTAGTTAATTTGTGAAACAATTAATGAAAAAACTTGTGAATTTTGTTTCATTGCGATGTGAGTGATCTTTAAATGAGTAAGTACCTATGTATATTTCATCTGTAATAGCATTTTATGTTCATGTCGATTTGCAGTTGATCTTTCATTAGCTAGGTAGGTACCTACTCAGTTTGAATATATTATATATACTTACCTACAGAAATACGTTATTGTTTTTTATTAATCGTAGAATAACAAATTAAATCATATTCTTAGTTTTCTGGACTGTATAAAGCGTTTAACTGAGTCGCGTACTTACCGGTGAAAGAATACTACCACCCGCTCTTCCCTTGGGTGTCGTAATAGGCGACTAACGGACTAAAGACGGCACATACATCCAACAGCTTAGAACGGCGATGGGCTCACCACCTGTCACGCTGAGCACATGTGCAGTCTTTATTTATGTAGGTATGTATCTACAATCTATACAATCTGTATATTAATAAAAAATCAATTGCCAAAATGTTTGTACGCGCATCACCAAAACGGCTGCACCAATTTGGCTAATTCTTTTTTGTTGTATTTGTAATTGTCGGGACAAGGTTTGTATAAAAATGAACATTTTTGGAAATTCGTCAAGGGGTAAGGGGTTCACGCGGACAAAGTTGCGGGCGGGCTGTCATTCACGATCAACAAATCATAAATAAGCAATGCTTGATACATAGATATAAGTTGGAGTGGGTCTCATTCACCCTCGACTACAAATTTTGTGATTTATAACAGTTATCACTAGATTTATAGTCAAAGTAAGAATCACCGCTAAAAACCAGCCTTCATATAAAAAAATCCGCATCCAAATCTAGGATATTTAGGAGCTACGGTGCCAAAGACAGACACACCAACCTCAAGACCCCCCTTTTTTGGCCACCCTTGGTTTACTGTTATTAAATATGTACCTATTTTATTTTAGGTCGTCGTGTATTAATGAACTCCATAGTTATTCCAATCTTAATTCCTTTGGTAATAAAAATAATATTTTACCATTCACTGTGCTCGACTGTACCACAAGTAATTTTTGTATGTAGAAGTTTGCTATCAAATTTAATGACTTTCTAGTGTAAAAGTAAAATAACAATTACACTCTTAGAGGGTACTATTTCCGGTACTATTTATTGAGATAGAAATGAGAGCCATTGCTGGTTCTGTTTTCGCGCAACGAGGTAAGTACGCTAGGCGTAGAACCTACGCCTAGCGTACTCACCAAACTATGTCTATAACTTTAAAACTATAAAGGTACTATTTATTTCCTTTGGGCACTATTTGGTACTATTTGGGTACAGTGTTTTGACATACTAATTAAAGTTGTAGCTTACACAGATTTCCCAAACTGAGGTGAGTACGCTAGGCGTAACCTACGCCTAGCGTACTCACCAAACTATGTCTATAACTTTTGAACCATAAGGGTACTATTTATTTCCTTTGGGCACTATTTGGTACTATTTGGGCACAGTTTTTTGGCATTCTTGAAATAACAGAATTCTATGGTGAGTACGCCAGGCGTAGGTACACCAATATCCCCACGTGCTATGTCCGCACGTGGAAGGCCTGTGCCCAGCAGTGGGACGTTTATAGGCTGATGATTCCTTGTTTGAGGGCTTTGATCTGTGCGAGCCACAGAAAATATTATCTACGAGTACTATGAAAAAACCATTATAAATTAAGCAGTAATTTTTTTTTTATTTAGAGGCAAAATTTGACAGCGATTTCACCTGATGGTAAGTGACGATGCGGTCTAGGGTGTAGCATAACTTGCCTATGTCAAAGATAAATATACCTATCTTAAGAAATGAAACGTTGAAAAAAAATTAACTACCTCAGATGGTAATCGACTGCCTTTACCACTCCACCACCGCGGTATTGGTTAGACCCCCTCAGGCTGAGAACGTCAACTTCCTAAAATGACAATTTCCGAAAACGACAACTTCCTAAAACGTCTATTCCAAAATAGTCAATTTCCGAAAATGACAAATTCCGAAAATGTCAAATTCCGAAAATGTTAAATTCCGAAAATGACAACTTACTAATAAGAGGGGGTACTTATTATGGGGGGTGAATTTCGACCCTCAGTTGTGAAATGTCAAATTTGTACGTATTAGATCGTAGCGTATGGTCTTAGGTGTTCCGTAGTAGCAAGTAATATTTGACTGGATGTTTGTGTTGTAACTTTGAATTACTTACTTTGTTTTTCATAGTTTTTTTTTTTTTTTTATAAAAGAGGGAGGCAAACGAGCAGGCGGGTCACCTGATGGAGAGTAATCACCGCCGCCCATAGTCACCCGCAAAACCAGAGGAATCGCAGGCGCGTTGCCGGCCTTTAAGGGAGGAATAGGTTTAAGGAAGGAATAGGAATGGGAGGAGGGGGGGGGGGGGGGCTCCGGAACCCTCACTGGTCGGACGAAACACAACAGCACCAAGTGCCATTATTTCACGCCGAATATTCGTGAGAGGGTGGTATTACGCCGGGCGAGCCGGCCCAATGCGTGCTGCAACGCAGCGTGGCTCTACCACTCAGTCAGTGTCACTCATTTAGCACCACCCAGGGATCACGTGTGTTTGTAATAACGATAACGTTGTCGTTTTTGGATGTTGTCATTCTAGGAAGTTGTCGTTTTAGGAAGTTGTCCTTTTCGGAACTTGTCATTTTAGGAAGTTGACTTTCTCAGCCTGAGGGATTAGACCTGTCGAAATTCTTCAACGCCCGGATTGCAGAGGACGGGGATTCGATTTCCATCTGAGGTAGTCAACTTTTTACCACTACATTACCACAATATCAATACGATAATTGGAAATCACATTTAATTTTATTCCTTAAAGTAATAACTAAGGTTAACAATTCATTATGATTTATCATTCTTCACCTTTCATCCTAAAAAAAAACGATAAATTACCTATAAATTTTAGCCGTTTGTGTCGCTAGGGGAGAGACACTTGCCCGCTATTTTTGTCTCGTACCAGTATACGTTTGTTTACACAATTCTATGACCACGGCTTATATTTCGGTTCGACGCGATTCTATTTCGGCGTGCAGTGGTACTGGGGGTAGCGATGCGCATTTGTCTGACACAGACTATAGCTCGTTATAGTAGTTGTTAAGTCTTAACTATAAGTTAGTTAACTGTTTTTTTATTATTATTATTATTGACGTCAATAAGTGCCTGTAAAGGTTACATTAAATAAATAATTTGACTTGACTTGACTTGACTTTTTTCAAAGCGTTATTAACGCAAAAAATAACCATTTTTAATTACGAATTGAAAAAGAAAGTTTAAACCTAATTAATTCTATTACAGTTGTAGGGGTCGAGTGAGAGGTAATCACGTCGGGGTCACCACTGTGGGGAAGCCAATGATGGGTAGGATTGAGATGCCACTTTGAGGAACGCAAAGGAAAGATCTTCCTCCGAGCTGGGTGGTAGGTACTGGTATAGCTCGGGGACCGAGGTCCAACGGATGTTAGTTGGAGGTGCTATATATAGCGAATGAGGTGGTGAAACTTCGCTACCGCGATGCAGGCTTCCCATACTATTTATCGTCGTAGTATGGCGCGATATAGTAGGGTTGACTTTTTGTGGCGCCATGTGCGCCTATGTGCGGCGTATGTGGTAGGTGGCGCCGCCGCATCAACCCCGACGGAGCACAGAAGCACCTTCAACATCGTCGCAGCCTCGCAGCACCCATTCATCAATCCTCATCCATCATCAAGTCTACCTTCGCCAGCAGTCACACAGCAAGCCAGCATTCAAGCCTCAAGGTTCCACCGCAGCATCTTGGACGACGCTTCCTGGACCTCCGGTACATTCGACGGCATCATCCCGACCTGGTCTCCGCAGCCCACGACCGGTGCATCAATGTCGGCCGCATCACTCCGGCTTGGCAGCCTTGCACACCAGCAGCTCGGACCCACCGTCATCACCTGTCTCGACTCACCGCAGACAGTAGCAGCACACTGCACCACTGGCAACGCGCCTTCATCCCACCCTCTCGACTCACCGTAGACTGGGGCATCCTGCAGCAGCACTCTCCACTGGCACTTGCAAGCTCTGACGCACTGACTGCTGAGCACACTCACTGACATCGACCTCCGGTCTCAGGGGGGGAGTGATGTGGCGGCGCCACCTACCGCATACGCCGCACATAGGCGCACATGGCGCCACAAAAAGTCAACCTTACTATATCTCGCCATACTACGACGATAAATAGTATGGGAAGCCTGCATCGCGGTAGCGAAGTTTCACCACCTCATTCGCTATATATAGCACCTCCAACTAACGTCCGTTGGACCTCGGTCCGCGAGCTATACCACCCAGCTCGGAGGAAGATCTTCCCTATGCCTTCCTCAAAGTGGCATCTCAATCCTACCCATCATTGGCTTCCCTACAAAGTTTTAGTTTTTTTGAGAAAGCTAGATGGTTTTAATCCTTTCAAATAAAAGAGTTCATACTTACAATTAATCTATGAATTATTATTTTGTCAGAATTAGCTACCTATATTAGTAGTCGTATAAATGTATGTATCATGTAGCGATATCAGGTGTATATTCGATTAAAGACCTTATGGTATAACGAAGCTATAAAGATTAAAATTAAGATTATAATGGATATTATGATCGCTTAATTTGACAGAAAACTGATGAAGTGATGAATCATTCATTTAAATACGCGATAAGTTGCTTGAAATGGCGTGAGTAGGTTACTTTCGATTAATTCGCTGTAAACTATCTAATCATACTGGAACACAAGATGATCAAATTGATTAGGTATGTCTGTAACGGTACAGAATGAATGGTGTCCGTCCGTTAGTAAGGAATGTATGGGAGTAGCACTAAAATAAATATTAATGCGTAGCACCATTAATATAATAAGCATGAGAAGGGAATAATAAACTAGTTCGGAATAATGGTCGGTGGACTAGGGCTTTATCATTATTTTGAATTTCGCGGGGACTGCTCTGTGTGCCCCTTGCGACATGGGCGCCGTCTAGCGTGAGTTATTTACTTGAGCTTCGCGTAAGGTTGCTAGTTTGACAATGGTCTAGGGCTTTATCTTTAGTTTGAATTTCGCGGGGACTGCTCCGTGTGGCCTTGCGAGGTTGGCAAGCCGGTGCACATACGGGCGGGCGCCACCTATGGTCGGAATACGGAACTTTTTAGAATTTCACAAAATACAGGATTATTGGCTTAAGTGGATGATTATTGAGAGGGAATTGTTAATAGAAGGCTACATTTAGATATTCAAACATGTAATATTGGCTATCTGACGAGATTTGGTTGAATTATGGAAAAACTTTAGAATTGCGCGGCGAACGGCGGCAATGAGCGAGCGAGAGGTTGGGAAAAAGATAGAAAGAGAGGTAGGACGTTATCTCCACGTGGCGCAACGCGAAGTTCGCGTATAACAAATAATAAGCGACGCGAAGGCGAGGCGCATCGGGAAACAGCTAGCGATTGGTTGAAGGGAAGAAAAGCGGAGAGTTGGGGAGGGATGTTGGGCGCGCGTGGCGCGAAAGTTAAGATGCTTGGGAAAAGGGAGGAAAATTAGCGGGCATTCAATTTTTAGACGTCGGAGGCGCTGTCCGATTTAAGAGTGCGGTAAAACTCATACGGGAAAACGAGCGTCCGAGCCTTTTTAGCGCGCTAAGTGATATTCGAGTTGCGATTTTAACTAACATTGGTTGTGAAATAGAAGTGAATATTAAAGTAAAATTCTTGCTATCGCGACTCGAATAACTATAACAGAATGAAGTATTCTGGATCACATTAGTGGACACGAGTAACGGTGCCAACAAAACTAATGTGGTTTCAACAGACTTCGGTCTGGAGGCATTTGGCTGTATTCGATAATGCCGGCGTTATCTGATAAAACGTTAAATAATACACTATCTTCGAGAGAATAACGGGGGAGAGACAGTTGTCTCCCTAGTGAAAATTGAAGATAGGTCAGACACCAATTAGCTGGAGGTGGGCACGTACAACCCCGTCCAAAACCGTCCCGCCTCCTTACATACTGTGTAGTGCTAGGTTTACACTCTGAGTATACTGGCTCGATTGATAGTCCATTTAGAAGTCTGTTGCTTGCAGGGGCGACTCGGCTTACACAACTCACCACGAAATTAAGTAAAATGTGGCTTGGGCCTAGATTGCAAGGTACACAAGTAGGGACTGTTAGTTCGACAAAATATAGGTATTTCAAGTGAGGAAAGCTGTAGGAATCTATAGGTAGGCGTTTCTATATAATTGTTATGAGGAAGTGAGGGGAGAGTACGGTGTGAGAACGCCGTGCGTACATAAACTAGGTACGTGGGCCGCGGGGCCAGGCTAGATTAATTCAGACTGATAAGGTAGGGATAATTAAGTTACAGTGCTAAATAAAATTTACGATGAAGTGATGTGGGTCCTATCTAGGCAGGTAATCTGTTACCGTAGGCCGATAAAATTCTAATTGTTTTCCTAAAGTTGTTACCAATTAATTATTCATTTTAAATAATTAACAGAAGTATGATAATATCGTACCATCATTACTTTGGAATACCTAAAAGGTCTAGACTGGTTTCCTATTACAAGAAAAATACTAAAAGTTATAGCAAGTAAGCATAGCTGTACTGTGATGTTTGATTTCTAATACTGAAATGACCAAACAGGCATTTTTAGCTTTCCCTGGGGTACAATACGGCCTTATATTGCTACACTCTTCAAAGTATTAAAAAATATACATCCGATACCTATTAGTAAAATATAAGCTGATACTTACTAAACAACTAAAACTAGTTTAGAACTTGGTTGGGTCGTTGAAGCTGCGAATCCACCTTAAGACTTTAAAAGCTATGAGCTCCTACTATTATGAAACATAGAAATAGTTGATTGATAACAACCTACTAATTAGCCTGATAATACAGTCTACTTATACCATTTGAGTTCGCCTTAATGGTCTAAAGCCCTTATAAGTCATGTACTTACTTCTAATAATATGAAACATAGAAATAATTGATTGATAACAACCTACTAATTAGCCTGATAATGGTCTACTAATACCATTTGAATTCATCTTAATGGTCAAAGACCTCTTAAGATATGTAAGTACTTACTTCTAATAATATGAAACATTGAAATATTTGATGGGAACAATCTAAATCAATCAGACTAATATCTAGTACAGTCTGCTTTATACCTATTAAAGTGAGTAAAAGATAGCTTCTAAATATAATTGATTCATTGATTAACAGGGATAATTAACTACCTGATTTACTACCTACTAAAAATATACTAACTATGATTTAGTAGGCTATCAAATTAACCCCTCAGTCTGAGAGACAGGGGTGGAAGTTAATGGGAAAATAATTAACTGAAGTTCACTTCCTAAAAGTTAAGGATATTGAATAAATCAAACATCTTTTAATAAATTCAAGATGTGATAATCTGCCAATGTAGTTATATTGGTAAGTACTGTATAATAAACACTAAGAGTAACCCAAAGTAATTTTACTTCAAATGATAGTATTCTATTTAAGTTCACTTCCTAAATGAGTAGGATATTGAATAAATCAAACATCCTTTAATAAACTTAAGATGTGATAATCTGCCAATGTAGCCAATCCAATGTAGTTATATTGGAACTTTATGAGACCTGTATAATAAATACTAAGAGTAAATAAAAGTAATTTTACCTGTATTAATAGCATTCTATTTTAGCCACCGCCTGAAGTGGGGTTTGAATAAATTATCCACCCTTTATAGAACTGAATATTAATTTTCTAATAAGACAAAAGGACAGTCAGTTAATATTGTTACATTGTGATCTCTTTATAATAGACACAATAATCAGAAAAATAAGTGTGTCCTGTTGAATGCTGGCAATCCACCTCTGTTCGATAAGTGATATCATAAGACATAAGTTATTGCATTGAATAATTAAGTTCTTAATGTAAAAAGGATATTTGGATGACAGCAAGCTCTAAGATAAACTCTTGATTCATAAAGAAATAATTGAATATAGAAACTAGTAAATAATAACTTTCATATGTAAGATGAAATTAAATTTTGATGAAAGATGTAAATTCTCAGTTTAAAAGAATTAAAGCCACAGGCTAATTAAAGTTAAAGTCAATCTGGTCAGAGCTGATATTAAACAATGAGCCGTTCAGCATGCTAATAGCGGGGCGGGGCTATTAAATTACCAGTATCCTCAAATATGTCATATATTTCCACAAGACTTTCACGTAAATTGCACAAGACTTCTTATGTATCATGCTATTGTTAATAAATAATAATACCTGCAAGCTAAGCTATCATCTGATTATCTTTGAGTGGTTACAAATCTTCCCCGCAGCTGCAGTGAAGGATTTAGGTCACAGTTCAGACGGAGTCATTGCTAGGCTACACATATCTATGATATGATTTATAGACGTGTAGGTAATTAGGTCAGGAGAAAATAATTTAACACAGGGATAAGCCAATTACTAAACTTTCACGAAAGAACTTGAGTTACTTAAATGCGGTTAACAACGGAGGGTTCACTAGACGATCTGGCCAAAATAGTATTTATTATAATATTACATTGCTTGACTGAAATTCTCTGCAAATAGAATTAAGCTATGCTAAGGTTTCATCATCATACAAACACTACGCACTCCACAAAAACTACAAACACAACCATTAGATTGTAGATAAATTAGGTTAAATAGTTTTAAGAATTAGATAATAAGTTAAGTTAAGGTAAAAGCGGCGATGATGTGTGTATGTATTATAAGGTAGAATAAGGTAGGGACTTAGGTGAGGTGGAGAAGTTACATGTCTTGTCTGCAAGATTTTGATAAGACGTACATGATTATTTTCCTTCTGAATATCGATAACCGTGTCGTGTAGCGGTGAAAGAATACTACCACCCCTTCTCTTTCCTTCCCTGAGCACATGTGCAGTCGCTATTTTGTGACAAGTGGACTATGGCAGAGGACTGCTTTTGCGGTCCTCATTGCCTATTCTCTGACTAACCCTTCGGGGATTATAGTCGTGATTACAATTTATATATGTATGTTTGTATCGTCGTTCACATAAATGTGATCGCAGTTCTAAACCAAAAAAATAAATGTAAAAAAAAACTAATGAACTTTGAAAAAGACATCAACGCGCTGTCATAACCCAAACTTCAGACACCACAAATTATTTTTCATCCCACCATCTCGGAAAGAGTATTTTTAATCTTCAATATCTGAATGGAAAAGCCGTTTTTATTCTCTAGAGGATAAAGTAAATTGAATTTAGAACATCGTGTGCACTAAGTTTGTGAATTAAAAAAAACATTAAACCTATTTACTGCTACCTCTATGGTGCCGAATATATCATATAACTTTTTTTTAATTTGTTAAAAACTCAGACTCGGAACCTTCTTGGTGTTCTTTTTTCAATTTGCTTTGTACGCGGTTCTTTACGCGGCATTTTTTCACGTCATTGTTAAACCTTATATTAAAAACAAGAAACTTGAAAACAAGTGAAAAAACTAAAATGAGTGATTCTAGCGACGAGGAAGTTTGCTTGACGCCAACAGAATTTTCCTCGTTGAGGTATGATGAAAAGTTACGTGTTGCACTCGAGTGCAAAGATTTTTCACCTCGTGCTCTTTTGATTCCCTCGGTAACGCTCAGGATTCCAATTTTTGAATAAATTTTAGAATCCTTCGCTTGCTCGGTCATCAAAATTGAGCACGCGGTTAAAAAGCAAGTTTGCACTCTTGTATAACAAATAACTACGAGTATTTCACTCCTCTTGCTCAAAAAGACCGTAGCGTTCTAGAGCGGGGCTAAAATAGCTTTTCTTGCCCTAGGGAAAAAGTTTTTTTTTTAAATTTTGTCTGTCACATGACAATGAGCCTACAAAAACGAAAAAGTATTTAGTATTACGTAGAATAATCATGAATAAAGACTCGACTTATTACTGTTTACTTAGATCAACAACTTTTTTGAGATAGTTAATATTAAAGTATATGGTAGTCGCTTTTACGACACCCAAGGGAAGAGAGGGGTTGGTAGTATTATTTTGATGAGCCCATCGCCGCTCTATGCTGTTGTATGTGTGTACAGTCTTTAGTCCATTAGTCGCCTTTTACGAGACCCAAGGGAAGGGAGGGGTTGGTAGTATTATTTTGACGAGGCAATCGCCGCTCTATGCTGTTGGATGTATGTGCAGTCTTTAGTCCGTTAGTCGCCTTTTACGACATCCAAGGAAAAAAAGGGGTTGGTAGTATTATTTTGATGAGCCCATCGCCGCTCTATGCTGTGGGATGTATGCGCAGTCTTTAGTCCGTTAGTCGCCTTTTACGACAACGAAGGGAAGAGAGGGGTTGGTAACATTATTTTGATGAGGCTATCGCCGCTCTATGCTGTAGGATACATGTGCAGTCATTAGTCCGTTAGTCGCCTTTGACGACACCCAAGGGAAGAGATGGAAAGACTGCACATACCTACTATCCAACAGCATAGAGCGGCGATGGGCTCATCAAAATAATACTACCAACCATTTGATTCTCTTCCCTTGGGTGTCGTTAAAGCAACTAACGGGTTAATTTTTAATAAATAAACCAATTCATAATGTATTGGATTGTTTTATTTTCTCGCATTCGTAGTGAAAATCAGAGTGCGCTAAAAACCCATTAAAACTCGGTTTCTATTTACTCCCTCGCTAAAGCTCGGGAGTAAAACTACCTCGTATATAATGGGTCATTTTAGCCCCTATTAAAAATAATAATGATCTCATTCATTATCATACATATCTATGTATGATAATAAAAAAAATAAAAGCAAAACCTTCATCATTATGAAAACTTTATTATGATAGCTAAATACATAAGTAGGGCGAGTCATCGCTCTGATGAAAAAAGTATACTTATTTTAAATAGATATTGCTCAAATGTATATATGTTTTTGTTTTTATTGTAAAAATTATATTCTGTATAAAAACAAATCCTATTAAAATAAACGAGATTCCTATTCCTATAGCTTCCCTATTGAAGTACAAAAAGAAAAACAACATCTTAGCCAAAATACGAACATAACGACTGAACATAGATACTTATTAATTCAACTGTACCTATTTTCAAAAAGTAGGCATTTCGCTACTATGTCATCACGCGATTTAATCATAATACAATTCTATTCCCTACGAATATGAGATGTGGATTATTTGTTACGTAGGTTTTTTTGGATGTCAATATCTACAGGTATTGACAGCCGGACCCATTCATTCTTTCAAATGATTTTTACAACGGCTGGGCGTTCGCTGCTAACATCCAGCAGTTTCCCGCAATGTGTATTGGATAGATGTGACGTTCCAAATCAAAATACCCCTTAATGAGGCGAGTGCTTAAGCTCTTTTGAAGTGTATAACATTACATATTATAAAGTAAAGTCGCCTCTGCCTGTGGCACCGCACTATTCTCCTAAACCACGCGATGGATTTTTATGAGTGTGGCGGGGTTGGTGCAGATTTGCATTTCGTACAAACTATTTTGTTTTTTTTATATAATAGAAGGAGGCAAACGAGCAGGCGTTCACCTGATGGAGAGTAATCTCCGCCGCCCACGCACACCCGCAACGCCAGAGGAATCGCAGATGCGTTGCCGGCATTTAAGGAAGGAATAGGTTTTAGGAAGGAATAAGAATTGTGAGGGGGGGGGGGGGGGAAGGGCCTCCGGAACCCTCACTGGCCGGACGAAACACAGCAGCACCAAGTGCTATTATTTCACTCTGGATATTAGTGAGAGGGTGGTAAGGGTAAACCTACGGACGCGAGTAACTTTAACCCCCAACATTTGATTTAGCAGTTCGTACATTCTAAGTTTAGAAATACTCTCAATTTGTACAAATTTATTGCTTTTGCTGGGTTGGTACAAATTCGCATTTCGTACAAAGTTTTTTTAGTATAGCAATTGTTATGCGGTTTTCACTAAAGGATAGAGCGATTAACTGAGGATGGTTTTTGTTTATATTTTGTAGATATATTTTTTTAAATGGCTGAAGTATGATGGTTTTTCTAAGTTAGCGTAGACGAAGGCGCAGGGCGGGCCGCTAGTTGAATGATAGAAGAGCGTAACCGTCTGCCGTCAAAAGGTCACTTTTTCTCATCTCATATCATCTAATTTGAAGTTATTTTTTTCTTTTTTCAGGCTCGTCTAGATTGGTCAAAACCCCTTCTAAGCCAGTTAGATGCCATCGCGCCACACTACGAGTTATGGGTGAACAGCGCGGTCTACCGAAGGGCGCGACTCTTCGCCAGCCCGGTTCTGGAGAGCATGACCTTCACCCCTTGGTACTTAGTGCCCATGTTCTGGGTGCCAATCATATTGTACCTGGGAGTGACACAGTTCTTGGAGTATGTGGCGTGTGCAGGTAAGATTTAGGTCGTGTTAAAGGTTAAATAGGTTCGTACTTAGACCCTTACTCTTGAAACCGATCCCGATCGATCGAGATTGGTATTGTGAAGTTTCGTACTCCTAAGTTACGACACCAGAGCTAATATGGATCGACACCAGAGCTAATATGGATTCATATTGCGCGGATATTGAGTGTAAAAAAAACAAAACTCAATGACATTTAGTTCACCCAATATGAATCCAAATTATCGCTGATGTGGTAACTTAAAAGTTTGATATTTCACAATACCAAACCGATCCAATACCGATCGGTTTCAAGAGTAAGGGGGCAGATCGGAGACGTTCGCGTTCGAGGTCAAGCCAAGAGTACCCTAACCCGATGACGATGAGCATGTATGCACAACGTTATGACACTAAATGAAGTAGGTAAAGGATGTGTCGCGTCGCGTAGCAACTGTATCGCGTGGCGGTGAAAGAATACTACCAGCCCCTCTCTTCTCTAGGGTGTCGTAAGGGGCGACTAACGGACTAAAGACTGCACATACTTCCATAAACATAGAGCGGCTATGGGCTCACCACCTGTCACGCTGAGCACATGTGCATTCGCTATTTACTGAAAAGTGGACTATGGTAGAGGACTGATTTTGCTGTCCTCGTTGCCTAGTCTCTGACTAACCCTTCGGGGATAATATTCGTGATTATATGTATGTATATATGTAAAGGATGTGTGTCAGGACTCAGAATCATATAGCAAATGAAAAGCAGCGGTATCATAGCAGGCGGGTCACCTGATGGAGAGTAATCACCGTCGCCCATGGACACCCGTAGAACCAGAGGAATCGCAGACGCTTTGTCGACCTTTAAGGAAGTAATAGATTTAAGGAAGGAATAGGAATTGTGAGGAGGAGGGTGGGGGGGGGAAGGGCCTCCGGAACCCTCACTGGCCGGATCAAACACAACAGCACCAAGTGCCATTATTTCACGCCGGATATTCGAGAGAGGGTGGTATTACCCCGGGTGAGCCGGCCCAATGCGTGCTGCAACGCAGCGTGGCTCTACCACTCGGTCAGTGTCACTCATTTAGCACCCAGGAGTCACGTGTAGGTTGTCAAGGTTAAACCTACGGACGCGAGTAACTTACTCTTAAACTTAAACCACAGAATAATACACAGAATAATATTACTAGCTTAAACTACCCCTTTGTGAAACAAAATGTACAGATGAAATCGAAAGTCTTTCTATAGTCAAGCTTGTAATGGTTTGATCTGGTTTGATCTAGAGAATTTACAGGGCACTATTTAGACGCTTAAGAACTGAAGCTTTAGGGTCAGCACCGCGTGTAGTACCCAATGCCTGATGTAACAAGTGGTGCGGTGTGCGGCTGCGGGTCGTCCATGGGCTACCTTTATGTTGCTAGCGTGTCTGTTTTCCGGTTCCGGATCATAAAAAAATGTTTACTCACGTTGCAAGTCGTAGGTACCCAAATAACACAAGCAATAAAACCAACAAATAAGTAGTAGGTACCTAGGTAAAAAGTACATGAATCACGAAGTAATAGATAAGCCTGTACGAGTACTTATATCAAACTAAATATACGTATTTCTTTTCAACTGCTCACAATCATGAGTTTTGGTTAGATACAGATATATCGTAGATAAGAGTTAGTTACTCGTCGGGATATTCACGTGTGTTGTCTGCCTACTTACAATTAGGGTTTATGTTTTGATTTTAAACTTTATAAAAGTAGGTAGGTACTAGGTATTGATTTAATTCGAAATGTTTATGCTTATGCACAGGTCCCTCGATTCAGTAACCTTCCCGGGTTCTACATTATCGAAACGAAAGGTACCTACCAAACCAGCAAAAGTTAGTTTTATAGAAGACCATAGAACGTTTTGTTAAAACTAATCGGTGGTCAAATAAAAGGCTAAAGAAGGTGCACCTACAAAGAAAGTGGCGCAATTATATCTCCATTCAGTTTCAAAGTGCAACTGTAGTGGTATCAGGCATGACAATTTTGGCCTATTACAGTTGATGTAACAGTATAACGTAATCTCTATTTGATGACATACAAGCCACTGCAACGCTACTATAGTACCTTTTCATTCCATAAACACGTAAAGTAGGTCTGAAGTTGCCTGAGGAGCGGGAGGAAAGTAGTACTTTTCCACCCTAGGGGAAATCGTTTTTCTGACAATGTGTAATTGTGACTAATTATTAAAATAATACTAACAACACATCTCTTTCCTTGGGTGTCGTACTCGTAAAAGGCGACTAACTTTGTGTTGTGATTATAACAAGCGTTAACTAACCTTTATATGACAATTTAAGCTACATAAATGTAATTTGAAACTCAGCTATATCACCAAATAACTCTGTTGTAGACTTTTTGTGCCCAATATATTATACAGTACTATGTACTGTAACGACGATCTAAAAACCCACAATATCTTAATATCGGCCGTTTTTTTATTATAACTCGTCATAGTTGCACTTTATAAATATAATTTGTACGCCAAACTGGCAAAACATGTTGATGCAATTAAAATTTATAGGTACCAACTTTTATTATGTAACCACACATGTTATTGACAAATAAATATTCTTATTCTTATTCTTATAGTGACTGCATCCTGCCTGATGGTAAGCAGCCGATGCAGTCCAAAATAATAAGAGCGCTCCCCACCGTGGAATAAGCACGATAACGAGCGCTCCCATTCATGACGGCCTGCATAAATGCCGTTTCACGCCCCGCTTTATAGACCCGGGACTGTAGTAGCTGGGAAACACATGCGCCGGCAAAGAATTCCAAAGCCGAATGGTCTTACAGAAGAACGACTTGCCAAATTTTTTGGTAAGAGTACTGATAGTCTGTACAGTATGATGGTGGTTCCTAAGACCAGCACGTGTAGTCCGAGAGAGGAAAGGAGAGGGCGGGATAAGATCAAAAAGTTCTTCAGAACACTCTCCGTAGTAATTCCGGTAGAAGGCACTGAGAAAAGCAATGTCTCTACACAGCTGGAGGTCCTCAAGGGAGGCTGTAACCTTAGTATCTCCAATAATGCGTACCGCTCGCCTTTGCAGTCTTTCAAGTACATCGAGGAGGTATTTAGCGGAGCCGTCCCATAGATGGGAACAATACTCCATACTCGATCGCACTTGAGTTTTGTACAGCAAACAGCGCTGCTTGGGAGTGAAAAACCGCCTCACCTTATTGAGAATACCCAACCTCCGGGAGGCAGTTAAAATAGCACTCTCGATGTAGCATTTCGGATTCTGTTCCTGGCCGATGTCCATGCCAAGAATGCTGAGGTTCACCGAAATAGATAACGAAGAGTTCTGAAGAGAGGGAGGAGTAGGGAAAGGAGTTACCTTGGACGAGAATGTACAAACCTGGGTTTTGCTAGCATTAAACTCGACCAGGTTTTTAAATCCCCACTTAGAGACGATCGAGAGTCAGGTTCAGTTTGGCAACCAGTTCTTGCCTTTTCACCATGATATCGGCTTGCTTTGCCGCAGGATGTCCCAAGTAGTGCTCATGCACCGTACTGTCATCCGAATAACAATGAATATTGCCCAAGGACAACATGTCATTAATATGCAGAAGAAATAGAGTAGGTGAGGGCACAGAACTCTGCGGCACTCCGGCATTGACTTTGTAGAACGCGAAGGAACTACCCTCACAAAGGCCACGAATCCTCCGCCCTTCTAGAAAGTCTGCAACCCAGGCGCACAATCGGGGCGGCACACTGAAGGTCGGCAACTTGGAAAGAAGCGAACGATGCCACACTCTATCGAAAGCTTTGGCGATATCAAGGCTAACTGCCAGGGATTCGCCATGCTTGTCCATCGCTTCACCCCACGCGTGAGAAACGTACGCTAGAAGATCACCAGTTGATCGCTTTGGTCTGAATCCATACTGGCGATCATGGAGCAGCGAGTGATTCTCTAGGTAGTGGATGAACTGGGAATTAATTATCCGCTCAAACACCTTGTACAGCACAGAAGTTACAGCGATGGGTCGATAGTTGGCCGGAACCGAGCGATCCCCTTTTTTGGGAATGGGTTGTATGTTCGCCTCCTTCTAAGACACCGGTAAATACCAGTATCGTAAGACTCCTTAAACATCGTTTTAATACAGGAGACCACTCAGCGCATCTGAGCAGCACAATCGCCGGAACACCATCCGGCCCGCTAGCCTTCCGCACGTCAAGCGACCGCAGCACGGCACGTACATCACACTGCCTGATACGAATATCAGGCATGGTGACCCCACAATGTGCTATAATAGGTGAAGCGGCGCCGCTATCGTCGACGCGCGAATTGGCCGCAAAAAGTTCAGCCAACAAGTTCGCCTTCACATGCGGTTAGTTAGCTAACGAGCCATCTGGATGTTTTAACGGGGGCAACGAGGGAGAGCAGAAGTTGGCTTGCACGGCCTTAGCGTGCCGCCAATAGCTACGGCTACCCGTAGGGTGCGAGATCAACTCCCGCCCCACCCTTGCCACTCTTTGTGCATCCACTCCTGCGAGAGCCCTCTGTGGACTTAGAAGCCTTGTTGTAGGCCGCCTTCAAGGAGCTGGTACTAGGGTCATTCAGTGCGCAAGCCCTCGTCCAAGCACGATACGCCGCCTGCTTGAATTCAGCAGCTTTGGCGCATTCGCGATTGAACCAAGGCCGTTGTCTGCCAACGCTGGCAAGATCTGTGAATGGAATATAATATTCCTTACCCAACAAGATCTCATCAGCGATGGCAGAAGCGCACTCCGATAGGTCCTTTCAAAGAAAGCAGCTCTGGCCCCATGAGACGTATGCAAAGTAATCACGGAACCCGTCCCAATCCACCGCAAGTAGTGCCACAGACGACGCTGGTCTCCACCGTTTTCGGTGGACCAACGCTGTGCGGTGCTGTGGCAATGACCAAGCAGTGGTCTGACGAGCCTAGAGGTGCAAGCACCGACACTCTATCTATACCCTGCAGGGCGACTCGTCAACAATAAGTCCAACAAGGAGGGCGCGTGACCTACGATATCTGGCATCCTGGTGGGCTGGTTTACCAGTTGCGTCAGGTCTTGCGTCAGAGCGAAGGCATGAGCGACTCTACCAGCGTGATCAGTTTTGGAGGAGCAGCCTCCCGAGGTGGTTAGCCCCGGTCGGGCCCCTGCACTATGCCGCGGGCGGCCAGCGGCACCACCGTTTCTACGGGTCTCCCTGGCCGGCGTGTCGAATATCGTCTCCCGCTTGAGCTGGAGACGATATTCGACCATTGATGGTTCGACGGCAGAACTCTCTGGTTCACAGTTTGCAACAATAGCCGCTCCCCTGGCTCCGGTAGTGCGGCGCTGTTCCCGGAACGCGACCTGCGACGAGCACAGATCACTCGGCGGGCGTATACTACCGCACGGTGGTCGATAACCGGGCGAGCTGGGCTCTACCACCAAATGCTCAATTAGCACCACCTAGGGGTCACATGTTGGGTCTCAAGGGTACACACCTACGGATGTGAGCATTGTTAACCCCCAAAATTTCTTGAGTTTTCATCTCTTCTATAACGAAAGACCAATAATTATAGTTCGTTCAGAACCTTAATTTCGTAAATCAGGCGCATTTGGGGAACAATTGACATTTGTTGTTATAGGTATTATACATTACACACCCACAATCAATCACCGCCAAAACCTTTATACATCGTTTACCCAGCTTTTTTGAGATATAAGGTTTGGTTGACTTGTAGGGCAAAATTGCTGGTTGGGTAGGTACCTATTTCCCGTACATCCCGGAGAATATATTTATTAACCTTCTAACTGCGGCTGCGTACTGATCAGTGCTCAATGAACAGAATTTCTGTTGCGTCTAGTGGCGGCGAATAGAGACACTCGCGTACGTACAGAAAACTTTCGCAGTTGTTCAGGTATTTTTGGTTATTTCAGAATCGTGCACCGAAAAGTCATTATCGTTACTGCAGTACAGCACCCACCTCGCCATCGGCCTGATGATATGGACAGCCTTGGAGTACTCGCTGCACCGGTGGGTGTTCCACCTGGACCCGGGCGCCTCGCTCGCCATGATCAGGATACATTTCCTCATACACGGACTACATCACAAGGTTTAATTTAAATTGTATCTCAATTAGAAATGCTGTAAGCAAGCTAGATTAATATGATTTGATAATAATAATAAGCCGTTCTAAACTAATGTCGTTTGTTTTAAATTTATTTTTCTCACGGTCACCCGCTAAGACTCTTTAACTGTCAAAATAACCTTGCAAACGGGCTGAGGGCTGCAAACGCCTGAGTGATTGCGAGTGATTTAAGCGATTGTGGAACTTGCGGCTGCACCTTAGTTGCGCACAAACTTGCTTCGCGTTGTCTTCTCTAGTTTATTGTACCTCAATGATTTTTACCATGTTTATGTTGTTGGTTTTGAGTACCCGAGATATTTCGGCGCAGTTGCATGCACCATGATCGATCACCGAGTAACTGTTACTCCGTGATCATGGTGGCGCTTTATCCTAAACGTTATCGTAGTGACCATGAAAGTTTAAAATGTTAAATAATAATAATTATTAGTACCTACCTTATCATAAATGAAAAACCATATTCCAGATCCAGATCATGTACCTACCTATAGAATACTTAATCTAAAAACTAATCATATAGCATAAATCAAATGCATAAAAATACAGAGAGAAGAGCATCAGTGTGCATACAGTATATGTTTCATTTACTTAATATATGTATTTATTTTTTTATTGACTTAGAAAACAGTTACAGTCACTCTGTGATAACTTTGTTTTTTTACTTAGTTTTGGAAGTTTACACTTACGCCACCATGTCTAGTGTTTTGGGAGGCAAAATAAAATAATCTTTTACATAGTTTTTTTTTAAAGATAGTAGTTTAGTAAATTAATTGCGAGTTAATCCGTAAAAAAGTGTTTCGTTTCAATGTATAGTGCTCGCTTAAACCTCAGAAAACAATAATTATCTTTATTATTGAAATTTTTGAATTCACAATGCTATACAGGGTCTAACAAAATCAATAAGCGAATGTTCAAGGGCGGTATCTATACATCATTCTCAATACAATGACAAAAACCGGCCAAGTGCGAGTCGGACTCGCCCATGAAGGGTTCCGTAGCAGCATGTAACATAATATAAAAGTTCTTGTAGTTCGTTGTAACTTTGATCGATGTTTTAATAATAGTGTTTTTTTTTAAATTAATTTATTTATGACGTATTAAAAAAAAATCTCGTTCAAACCAATTTTCGGTGGAAGTTTGCATAATATACATCATATATTTTTTTTTAGTTTTATCAATCTCTTATTTTAGCAGTTACGGGGGGGGGGGGAGGGACACATTTTACCACTTTGGAAGTGTCTCTCGTCCACACTATTCAGTTTAGAAAAAAATGATGTTAGAAACCTCCCATTCCAATCTGCCATTTGGCTACGGAACCCTAAAAAAGGATTTCAGTTTTATAGTAATTTTTCAAAGTTATGTTTTCTAACAAACTAAATCAATTAAAACAATGCACATCATGAAACATGCTGTATCTTTGTTAACACGCACGCAAGCGTCAATAAAAAAATAGCTCAGTGTGCTCCGAGTTTAGTGTGCATGTTCGGCTATCTTTGTGTGCGTGTAGTACCTACAGCTGTACGGGTTCGGAAAGGATGTATTTTTTGGTGAATTATGATAATGTTTTGTTGATTATCTCGGTAACGAGCCTGTAGTTTTTAGAGTTTTGTAGATTTTTTGCATAAATCATGTTTTTTCTTATTAATCAAGTCATGTTTAGGAACCTTTTGCAAAAATATACATATTATTCACCAGCAAAATTCTTTGGAATAACACTTAAAAATAATCCAAAAATAAAGAATATCTAAACTTAGCGAAAATTATTCTCTTTTTAAATCATTCACTCTAATTATTTTAATTACTGTTTGAATTTTTGCTTCTTTTCAACTTTCTGATTTATAGCTGCTCTTGTATTGGTATGTCTTTGAATCTTTAATAAAAATCGCTTTATTGTCGGTAATCTTGAAAGTTTTTTCATCAACATCTTTGCTTAGGTTCAAATTAACATCATCAGATAACACCTTATAATAAAGAACGAATCGAAGTTCATCGCTTTTACAGTGAATTGGTATTTTGTGAGAGTGAATTTATACAGTTGTGACTTTTTTTATCCAAAATGTTTATGATTTATGAATAAAATCATAAACATTATTTGTCAGACAAGGTCACAACTATTTGAACGGCTTTGTCCCTCCAATTATGTAATCATAAATTAGACACAAGTGTGCTAGATGTGTCTTTGCCACTCCAGAAATCTAATCCGTTAAAGGGCATATTTACCTTTCCGACTTTATCACTCCATGTGACGACGCAACTGACCAATGAGATTTTGTCGCGCAAAGTTCTCATTGGTCAGTCATTTTTGCAATTTTTGATAATTGTGCCCTTGTTCCACCGAAGGTGCGAAAGTTATCTACGCCAACTATATTTTGTGTCATATATGTATGACATACGATGTATTTTAATAAAAAAAGTTATATTAATATTAATAATGTTTTAATAAAACAACCATTTGAATCTTTAAATAACAATGCTTTTACTTTGGTAGATACTACATAACATTATATGAAGTCTTTCTCGTTACATTTGTGAATCATAGTCAGCAGATTAGCTTAGTTTTTCTTACTATCTAGATTTTTGCACTGTATTATCAGTTAATAATTTAGCTTATCCTTTATGAGTATTGTATGAGTCATTGAGATATATAAAGCTCAATGGTATGAGTAATAGAAACTTTATTCATCGTGGTATGGCGCAACCATCACACATTGTAAGCAATAAAATATTGAACAATAAAGAAAAATAAACCAAAAATAATAAAAATTAGGATCAAATAATTTCTTCTTGCTAATGAAACAGCATTAGTAATTTATATTTTTTGATGAATCTCCAAAAAACAATTGTGTTTTCTGGTACATACTGCACAAATAAATATGGCATTTGGTACAAAATGCTATAGTGGTCATTGTACACTTCGGTTATCTGCATCTGTTTTTTACGGTAGCGTAAGCAACCAAGTGCTCTGCTTTATGACGACAAAAACTTACAGCAGGTACGGGGTTTATATGTAAAGGGTTCTTTTTATATAGGGTTTATTGGTTTTTTTATGTAGCCTTCCGATTTACATGCTTTGGTAACAGGTCTTCAAAGTCGCTGCAAGATTCAAAATCCGAGAATAGAGAGGTCTACGTGACCATGAATTCGCCAAGTCTCAGTCTAAAATCCCTTAGTTGTGGAATTTTCTTCTCTAAATTGAAACCAGCTATTACATACCGCTAAATCTACCATGTGTGTTAGAAAACGTATTTTCCGTTTTCTAGTACGGGCACGAGCAGGGCAGGCAGTACTGATAACATTCTGTCAGCCATATCAACGCCGCCCATGAACTGATTGTAATTTTTGATGACTTCAGGATGACTAATCATTTCGTATTTCTTGTCGCGCTTAGACCACCGCCTGCATTGGTCGGGGTCAGATGCAGCATAATAGGTAGAAGCAATCAATACCGGCTTATGATGATATATGATAGCAATGATGAATGATAGCAATTGTATACCATCAGCTCGAGCCAATGCCTCAGATGTGCCTCTACCTTTCTTTTTAAATTCCTTTCCATCAGAAAATTGGCATGTCCTGGGCACCCTGTTTCGTTGAATTGTACCGGTACAATGAAAACCTCTTTCTAGCAAAGCATCGGCTAAATTGATTGTGGTAAAATAGCGTTCAAAGAAAATAAAATGACCAGGCACTAGTGTTACGCACAGTTTGAGAATGGCTGAATCGCCCAACGTAAATCCTTGAGCTTTTAGTTCAGGAAAAGTCGTTTATATTGTTGATTATAAATAACGACAAAGTATTAAGGTTTTATTAATTTTTATTGCAACTCAGTAAAGCTCAATATTTTATAAAAATCAAACGCTTAAATGACGGCAATTGAAGAGAATGTCCTCAAAAAATATCACTAAATGTCGTATAATACCATATCGCCACTAAAAACAAAAATATTTCACTAACAGCATTTACTTCAATTAGTCATATTTGTTTTTTTATCCAAGAGATACGTCAACGGTGCAGGTGGCTCTATCTTTAGAACGGGCGATAGATTAGAGATACGACGAATGACGATTAGTGGAATCCGTTTGAAAATTAGTTTTAAGAATAAGTTCATGTGTTTAAGTCAGTTTTGACAAAAATTACAGTTACGTGAGTTAGTCATGTGAGGGACGAATTGTGCTAAATACATATAACCTTTACTTATAATTAGCGGCCGCTGCACTAGCCTATAGACCTGACCCGCTAGAGCTATTAAAATTACAAAGCTACAGTTACCGGCTGCAAATGAAATAAAAGGGAACAAAAGTTTTAGTTTAAAACTCTAAATAAATAAAATCATTAAACAATTGTTCCACAGATGCCGTTTGACGGGCTGCGACAGGTGTTCCCGCCCATCCCGGCGTTCGTGTTGGCCAGCGTTATCTACCAGCCCTTTAGGCTCGTCATGGCGTATCCACTCATCAAGATGACGGGGGGACTCGTGGGTAAGCTGTTCCTATCAACTGCTATAATTTTATAAGTATTTAGACAAAGTTGTTGGTTTTCATGTAGATACGTTAGGAGATACGTTACTAGGGTTTGCTCGCGGCTTCGATAGCGTTATTTTTTCGCATCAAAAAGTAGCTTGAAACCGTTTTCAACGTCCCATCTACTTATTTCTATTAGAAAAATCAATATTGGTTATTCGGTTTAAGCGTATGAAAGCGTAACAAAAAAACAAACTCACTTTCAATAATAATTAGTTATAGGATTTTTTCGTAAAAATGTAATGTTAACTTGTTAATGTGATGATACTTACTCTAAAAATAAAACCGTTAAATAAATAAACTTCTTTGTAGAGGAAACAATCAAGAAAGTATCTACTTATACAAAGAGTTTTATTATAATTTGTATTTTTTTTGCATTGTAACTATTGTAAATGAATCTACGTGATTCGGTTGGTTTCGGGGATTTTTCTATCAGTTGGTCTTTCACTATAGAAGCACGTCTATTTAGTATACCTATCTATACCTACTCTCAAGTCGTCATAATCATGATCAACCTGTGTCAGTCCACTGCTGGACATAGGCCTCCCTATGCATGCCACTAAGCCTCATCTACAGCTTCCCTCAAGTTAAAATATGTAAGCGTATTTTTCAATTGCGATCATGCCAAGAGTATTTTATTCTATGTGTGAGCTGTGTGTTGGCGGCTTTTTACTAAAGGAATAGGTAGGTACTGCCAATCTCTCCAATTGGGTGTTGCAAATGACGACAAACGGACTAAAAACTGCAAATACATCCGCATAAAGCGGCGATGGCCTCACCGCCTAAAATTTCATGTAAATGCACCTTACGACCGTGTTTTACAATAATAGTTCTTATAAAATCATAAACACATAAGTATTTACCTTTTCGATTTTTTGATAGATGTGGATTTCCAAAAAACTAAACATTTTATTAACATTTTGATAAAAATGTGAATGGCGCTTACGAATTACCGCGCAACACCCGCGAGGAATTTTCGCAGACCGCCTAACCCCCTTAATATGGCGACCGTGCACCGTGGTCCGACGATCTGGTAAAGGTCGCGGGTAGCAGCACAAGACTGGTCGTGGTGGAGATCCTTGGGGTAGGCCTAGGTCCAGCAGTGGACGTTCTCTGGCTGATGATGTGATTTGGTAAAACGTAAGAGTGTGGGTGTGGCAGTGCACTTGCCTTTGCGTTTCTCGTTGCCTTGTCACTGACATGGCCTTTGGGAATAATAGTCGTTACGTGAGTGTATAATAAGTACCTAATGTTAGTAAAATAGTACTAACTAATAAGTTATTCTGTGCTAATGTGTGTGCAGGCTACCTGGTGTACGACATGATCCACTACTACGTGCACCACGGCTCGCCGCGGGACGGCTCCTACCTGTACGCGATGAAGCGGTACCACTCGAACCACCACTTCGTCAATCACGACAAAGGTAGGGGATTTTTTTGCTTGTTGAGTTACTATGTATAATAAACCGCATATGCGTTTGAGGGCTTTGTTAATGAAATTGAGTATTTTTAATGTCGTTATTTCTGTAAACAGCTTTGCAGTTTTGTAGCAAACACACAGCTGAAACCATAAAAAATGCTTGTCAATTCAGCTGGGGCGAAGCTACTGCCGTATCAACCTTATCAATGATACGGGGGTATAAATAAATAGATAGGCCCCCAAACGTGAATGATAAAAAAATCTTTGTACCTACTTGTTTTTGTGTCTTTTATGAAAATCTTTTGCATCCCTTCTTCCCCCCTACAAATTTTGATACAGGGCCCGTCTAAGGCAGGCTTACACTTTATTACAATATGTAGGTATTTTATATTGTGTTTTCTTTGTTAAATGTCTTCATTTTTGTTTCAGCTTTTGGCATCAGCTGTAAAATATGGGATTACGTTTTCCAAACCTACGTACGAGTCAGAAAGTTAGGATTCAGCTTGTATTGGGAATAGGCCTTAGTTGCTTACTAATTTATTAAAGGAAGTGTATAGAGTGCCACAAGCGGCACTGTATCTCCATCGGTTAGGGAACCGTAAGTTATGCGGTATAATAGTGACGC
The DNA here is from genome assembly GCA_963921215.1 of Scoparia ambigualis. NCBI lineage: Eukaryota > Metazoa > Arthropoda > Insecta > Lepidoptera > Crambidae > Scoparia > Scoparia ambigualis. The sequence goes on along the minus strand of OY992513.1, from coordinate 31,098,048 downwards.
CGCCTAAGCTGCCGTAAAGTTTTTGTTAGACAACAGAAATACTAGCTGCTGCTGTCCTACTCCTGTAGGTCACGTGATAGGTTAGAAATTTAAGACAATCGCGAAGCGCAGCGTAGCGATTGTCTTGAATTTCGAGGTTATTTTTTTTATTAGACAACAGAAATCTAACTCCATACAAAAATATCTTTTGAATATTATGTCGTCTGAACATTATGACAAATACAAAATATGTAACGGTTCCCGAACTGATTGAGATAGAATGCCGCTTGTAGCACTCTATACGCTTCGTACTAGGATCACATGAGCTAGGATGCCGTCAAATTACGGCATCGTAACCGATCGTACTATATTGCCGCTTGTGGCGTGGCACTCTATTCACTGCCTACACTTTGTACTAGGATGCCGTAATTACGGCATCGTAACAGATCGTACTAGAATGCCGCTTGTGGCACTCTATCCACAGCCTTTATTAAATTATACCGAAGACTATTCTTTAATTTAATCGATTGTTATAGACACGTCAAACATGCGTTAACAATGTCATATTCTATTTTTATATTTTTGGCACAATGTTATTGTTGCCGACAGAAAAATACATAAAATATTTTTACGAACAGAAACAGTAGCGAACATGACCCTGACCGTATTGTAGGAAGGTGTGAGTTCAAATCCCGCGCGTGAACATCTTTTTCATCACTTTTTCTAAATTATGCGTCATTGTTTTAAAGCAACATGATCTTTCGATATTTACAGATACCTACTTAAACAAAAGAGTACAAAAAGGGGTTTTGTGTTTTCTCTGATTTTTCCGAATTGGAACTTTTCAATCAATTTTTCTTTATGATTCCATAAATATTTATATAGGTAGGTACATAAAGCTTTTTGTTATAGGTATTTAATTATAAGATTGCCGTTGTGTGGCCTGAAATAAGAAATAAGTCTGACGAGTTGGTAAATTATAGTAGTTCTGTTACTTATATAATAAAATAGTGTTGTATTTGTATGTAAATAGTAAAAAAATGGGTAACTTTATTATTAGATGTGTACATAACTAAATAAATGTTAATATTTTTCATTGTTTATGATACTTATATGAAACTGAAATATTTCTTTTGTGCTGTGATTTTGACAATGTGTTGTCTGTGACACTACGGACATAGTGGACAGCGCAAGATTTCTTTGATGTAACTGACCATTATCTAATGCTATTAAAAATAGCAGGTATGCTTATAAAATAACAGGAACAGATAAATACAGTCACATGTAGGGTTACCATTTAGGAATTTGAAAAGTCCTGACAAAAAGCCTAACATTTTGATAAAAGTCCGGACTTTTTAGTCACAAAATAGAAACATTACTCACTTTTTATATTGTTTTTAGATAAATGAGAAAGAAGTTAAAACAAAGACTTATTTGATTTTACTTAATATGTAGTTTTGTTACCCATATTCCAAAATCCGGACAAATTAAAGAACCGGACAAAGTCCGGACTAGAGTCTGAACCTCCGGACATGTCCAGACTAATCCGGACGTATGGTAACCATAGTCACATAACAATATTAAGTTACATTTTTGACAGTAAAAAATTGTTTCTATCAAAAGTTTTATTAATATTTCAACTGTGATTTTCATTATACTTAAAGAAAGAAAGAAAAAACATTTATTGGCACACACTACAGACTTACATAAGAACATGTAAAAAAAAAAAATAATAAAGACAAAAATACGATATTCACAATGACAATACAAAACAAAAACAAATACAAAGTGTGGCCAACTAGGCCCCAACCTCAACACGTGCTACAGCGACATAAAGCCGCTGCAACGCTGGTATTCTGGATGGGCCTTGTACCTACTACTTGTGATATACTTATATCTTAAAATGCAGCTACGTACTAAGTTAGCATCGTTAAGCATTGAATTGACTGAAGCACGCATAACAGTCTTAATATTTACAAAAGTAAAATAGTTAAAAGCGAAAAATGTATGTATTCTATTTCGTTTGAGTTAATTATGTCACAGTGACGGTGTTTGATATACCTAAACATATTTTAATCCTGTTGGTTTTTTTTTAAATACCAAAGATATCATGTATGCTGACGGTACCTGCCCCTTTAAACAACTATTTTTTTATTGCAAATGTGCCAGTGAAATTGATTATAATATGTCTGAACAATAAACTAAGATAATTATTTAATTTTTAAAGAATGATGTCGTATTATTTATTTATACATTTATACCTATTCTTGTTGTATCGACTAGTGACGCAACATAGCCAAGAAAAAGGTTACCTACATTTTAAGGAAAAATCAATACAAATACAGCGCAAATATAGACATTGGTCATATTACCCGATGATGACAGTATAAATGTATTTCTTAATAAGTAATTTATGCTAGTGTTACTTTCCACGCTGCGGTTCTGTTGCGCAATACAAAAAAAACAGAAGAAAAGCAAAAAAAAACGATAGGTAGGTATTGTACAAATAATTTAAGTGTTAGGTACTTAGGTAAATTGCAATTATTTTAGGAAAAAAATAACAGATTTTGAACCCGGGGTGCTAAAGCAAATTCTATTCCTTACAAACCATACTAACTATCAAGCTCTGCAATAAAACAACATGTGTTTATTTAAAGATATTCACCCGGGTTTGATTCCCGGTAGTGTATAAAAATTATGGAATGAAAATTAATTCAATTAGATTTTTCTAGCTCTTACAGCTTCAGATTTCGCCATACTGTTACTGACCCATTTGGATTGCTAATATAATCATCGACTCACCTATCACTGCAATAAAACAACCTGTTGATTTAACTGCATTATCGATAACGAGTTATGTAAACTGATAAACATACAAAAAATTGTGTAAATTTAACAAAGAAATTTGATCGTACATGCTTTATCCAGGTTTGCTCATTCTCTGCCTAATTACGACTTAAAGAACGTGACATGATTAGATTCAGAGGGCGGTTGTTCAGAATTGTATATTTTTTGTCTTTTGTTTTTAATCAGCCCTTTAGAAAACAAGTGGTTAATAAGTAGTTAATGGATTCTTGCATTTAAATGGATCGTAAACAACACACGTGGAAAACGGCGCGAAAATTGACCACAGACTAAACATGATTTTTTATTCTTTTCTGTGTTAAAAGAGTTCGGAAGTAAAAAAAAAATATTGATAACAATGACCAAACTTTTTAGTGAGAGCAAATGTTTCGTTACTCTTGTGGTGTTATTGTGTGTGTTGATTGGCAATACGAATAGTTGTTGTGATTGTGGGTTGGACTTCCTTACCGAACAGCTGTTTCCGACGTTAGGCCCCATACTCAGTTCTACCACTTCGTATATAAAGGATCTTTTTAATCTGGACTCTAAAAAAGGTATGGTATCTATAAAACTATGGTATAATTAATATTGGTAATGAACTTTTTTACCATAATATTGATACAAAATAAAACAATCCTTAAATATAAAAAGCTTTTCTCAATAAAGCATATTTTTAGATAAATACGTATCTAAGTGAAAATGTATTGTAATGTAATGTACTTAATAGGAAGCTCATAACTCGATGGGTATTCTGTCTTAAACCTATCGATAGGAAAAATAATAATTTTAAAAAACAGTACCTTTAAATTCATAGAAAACACCACCTGTACATACTTATATCACTAAATTGTTTTTGTAAGCGGACATCCATAATCAATAGTTAATAATAATAGGGGTATGTACTGTCCACATATAATATTTAAAACTTCACACTCCAGATTCTGAGGAAAAAGGTCCAATACCGACCGATCTCATCACCGACTGCTTCAAAAGCGGTCGGGACCTCAGCAAGTCAGCTGTGAGCCGGGGCAACGAACTCGTCAAAGGGGGTGCCTCCCTGGCGCCCTGTTCACGCGCCCTGGCTAATTTCTTCTACGCCCCCCTCCCTGGTGACGTGAAAAAGGCAACGCGAGCATCCCACGAAATGCTGGCAGCTACCAAACTGCTGCAGATGAAAATGTGTTCAAGGTACTTACGTTTGAACGTTAGGTTTGCCCCTAGGGATACAATTTCTACAAAAAAAAAACCAAAACTGACGATCACTCTAACTCCTAACAATTTAGGACATTAGTAAAATGTTACCACGTAGTTTATGCACATTCTCTTAAGAAATTATTAACTATACTTGAACAATCAAACAAACTTACCAAGTGCAGTTCGATTGAAATTATGCTCCTTGTTGTCTCGTCCGAAGATGATGGAAATACTACTTGTTAGTATCGAGTCTTAGCACTCGCCGACGCCACATAAGTTTAAAGTATCTGAAAATAAAATATTTCCGAACGCAGCCGCACGTCACTAGACTAGCCCGCGTTTTGAACTGTCATTTAGTTTTAAGTTGTGTATTTATTTATGAAACTGATTCTACAACCCCAGGGAATAGGTATCAAACCTGTGAGGGTGGGTGGGACTCATCATCTTCGGACGAGACAACAAGGAGCATAATTTCAATCGAACTGCACTTGGTAAGTGTACAATCTATACTATTAGATTGTATTCGTCTTTGTAATATATAAATATAAATATCGGCTAGCAGCTGACTCAATTCCGTCTTCCTCCCGCGGCGGTTGGTGAGCGTACTCCCCACCACCCCGCGCCCCGCGGCTTGTGTCACCCGAGACGACAGATTATATACGTAATAGACAAAGGTGTGTGTATATGTTTGTACAAGTATAAGAAAACTTCGCATACACTACAGTAAGTTTGTTTGATTGTTCAATTATGCTCCTTGTTGTCTCGTCCTCTATGATGGAAATACTACTTGTTAGATGTTCAAAGTTCTGTTGTAGAATCATAAAGTTTATTATTGTTAACAAATATATCCCAGATATTATGTTTCAACAGCATAATCAGTCTTACACTCCTTAAAGATAATTGGTAATTTCCAAGAGAATCTTATTAAACAAAAAAACAAACTTAAATGTGTCCTCAGCCTTAAATAAATCTTTGGTATGATTATAGCTTCGCTTCAGCGAAATTATTATTTAAAATCGGACGGTTGTAGAACTTTGCAAAGTTGTCGATGAGTCAGTCTAACCAGCCGTTCTATGTATCTCATCAATGCTAACGCCTTTCATAATGGCAGCTGATGTCGTAGCGTGCCTGGTACTATGAGTAGAAAAAAATGGAAGTATCGATCCCTCTTGCAGCCAGGACCGTCAATCCAACGGTTGAGTGTACTGACCGATACCGCCAAATGTGGTTTCTTGATAGATATAAATAAATTAGGACATTTTCCTAATTTCAGAGGTAATTCTTTTATAATTATTTAAACAATTGGCTGATGACGATTAGGTGCTGAGGTCTTAATTTTTTTTTTTATAGTAACAATTTTATTATCAATTATTTTAATCTGGTCAGTAACAATAGAAACTTTGCCCTGTAGGTAAAGTTAATAAAGTAACTGTGTTTAATGAACATTAATGTAAGTTGTTTGAGTCATTGTAATTTGACTCTAAAAAATTAAGCACTATAGAAACATTCCAGGTATACTTATATTTGAGTTTACTTGATCGTAGGCGAAAGAACCCTTTAAATAAAATTTTAATCTTTTCGTCTGCTCCCACCTGCGGCCCTATCACACTAGTGGCAGCGAGGACCTTATGCAATTCAAGGTGCCATAAGATGCACCACTGTGGAACTTATTTGTGAGATAAGTAATTATGTCTGTCATCGGTGCTTTAGTAGCATTTAGTTGTTTGGTGTGGCAGTAAGAAAACCAAATACAAAGTAAGTATTGCTTATAGGTGTTACTTGATATGGAAGATATCATTATTTCAGCTGCCTGTACGTCGATGCCAGGCTTTAAGAATGCCTACCGGACAATCTCCCTGCCAGTAGTAATGGGTTGCGGTGTAGAGGGTGTGGTGAGTTGGAATTACATAAAACCAGTAAGTTATTACTTGGTTCAAATACAATGGGTTCTGTCGCCAATAGTTTTTTGAATAAGGGAAACCAAGGTTGGGTGTCCCAGAAGAGAACTACAAGGATCCCTGTTGCTTCATTGGACACGATTATTTCTATACATTTTAAAATCATAGAAAATGGTGGAAAAGCATAAAATAAACCCCTTTGCAAGACATTGTAAAGGCATCCACTTTATAAGCTGAAGGATCTGGATGCCATGAAACAAATTTCCTGCATTTTGTGTTTGTTCTAAATGCAAATAAATCTATGACAGGGTTACCAAATGCTTGTACTATTTTATTAAAATTATTAATATTTAATTCCCATTCTGTATGACCTAACTGTTTTCTAGATTCAAAATTTGTTACTTTGTTGTCCTTTGTGTTAATGTATGATGTATGATGCAAATACAAAAATATTCCTCTCTTCACACCACTGCCAAATAGCTTTTGCTTTTGATGCTTTTGATGCGTCACCGGCCGCTGCTATCGCCGCACGCGATTCCCCGCGCCCCGCCGCCCGCTCCCTCGCCCCGACGGAAACGTCACGCGTTTGCACGTCGACCCCACGTGCATATGCCGCTGTCGCTGCTGTTGCCAGCCAAAGCCGACCCGCCGCCGCTCCGCAACCGGAGCGACGAACGACGAAGGGGAAAAACAATACCCGCGTACCTTTCGCCGAAGTTGTTTCCAAACCACAAAGGCAGATGGGAATGTGTGACAACGACGGCTTTACGAAGGTGGAGAAGAGGAGAAAGAAGCCCACCAGCCGTAACCTATGTGGCACAGCACCGACAGGTCCTAACCACCTGCTGCGGCCGGCGGTGCCGACGACGCTGCTGTACCTGTCCCGACTACATTACTCCACGAAGTCAGAGGAGATTGTGGAGTATATCAGAATTAAAACCAAATACACCCTGAGAGTCGAGCGGTTGGAGTCCCGCCACAACATAAATTTTAATTCGTTTGTGGTGAGAGTGCCGACTGACCACCTGTCGACCTTTATGAAGGAGGACTTTTGGCCGAAGGGTGTCGTGTACCGGCGGTTCAGAGGTCGGTTACCAGACACCGCGTTGCGCCACACGTCGCCGACATGTACGACGAGTACATTACGTGTAAAATAAGATCTTACTAACATAGATAATAAGTATTATATACTAACAAAATTGTTTTATATTGTATGTATGTTAGCTTGTAAGGTATTTATTATATGGGCCTCTTTGTATTTTTACCATCCTGTACATTGTTTGTTGCCTGAAATAAAGAGATTTATTATTATTATTATTATTTTGCAATCACATGTAAGTGAGAGTACTGTATGCCACCAAAGCGGTTTATATATGGTATAGCTGTGGTATTGTCACTTCGTAATAATATTTCACAATTTGAAGAATTATTAGCAAGGCTTTTGAGACCACACATAGTAGCTTTTATTTCTAAAGTATTAAAGTGAATTGTTGATTCTTTTCCTCTCCATACACCACTGGCTGTATGTTTGTCACAAGAAGCACCCCACCCCGATAGTGAGACATCTGTATTTATTTCTAGAATATATTTATATTTTCTTATCTAAGAAATTGATTTAGGCAAGTACATGTTTTATCCACCATTCAAGATCTGGATAGCAATGTTTGGGCAAGGTAGTAAATGCTTCATAATTATTATTATTTTTTAAAAGAGCTAAATATTTATGTCTTTTTAGTGCTTTAGTATACAGTAACCCATATTGATTAGCTGGACAAACAGACACTAGAGTTCCCAGAACTTTTGACAAAAAACCTGATGGAAGAGGTACTTAAAAATTTGAGCGCCGTGGTGGTCACCTGTGACTGACAAACAATTAAATTTCTATTGTGTCTGGTTTCGTGGCAGGCAACGTGTTAAGGCATCTTTTATTTTTATCAGAATCGATTGAAATAGTCATGGTGTTTGTATTAAACAATAGGCTAAGAAACTTACATTCCTTTGATGGAATAAGTTGACATAATTATTTTTATTGATGATGAAGCCTAACTGAGTAAGCAGACCTATGGTCTGGTTAACACTATTAAGACACTCAATATGATCACTACCAATATACTGCTAGCTACAAGTATCGATATACTGTACTTACAGGCTGTAAACCTTTAAGTTTTGTTATGGGTTTAATTATGTGAACATCTATGGAGCCGTGCAAAGGCCAAATGGAAGAATGTTAAATTGATATATTTTTCCATCAAATATAAACCTTAGATATTTTCTGTAATCTGCATTAATGTTACACATGTAATAAGAATCCATTTTGTCAATTGTTGCCATAATACAGTCTTTCATAAGACTTTGAGTTGTAGTAATAAAACTATTAAATTTCTTTATGTTTAAAATAAATCTATACTCTCCATTTGGTTTCTATACCAAGAAAATAGGTGAACAAAATTGTCCATCTGTTTCATGACATATTTTGTCTATAACATGTGACTGAATAAGTTTATTAATATCAATTTGAACTTGACAGAATTCTACTTGTAAATGAGTTATTCATAGGCAAGTAAGATTGAAATGGTATCTCACTAAAAGGGATTTTATACCCAGATACCCATTTCAGAATAGTAGGATCACTGGTTATTTTCTTCCAATTATTTATAAAAAAAAGGAAGTCTGCATACCTGAACTTCTAACTTTGCAGCTTCGTAGCTTTGCAGGTTGGTTGGATCTCGCTCCTGTCCCTGTCCGGGCACTTGGACGAGGAGGGCCCCTCCAGTTTAAAGATTTGGTTTTATTTGGGGGTTTTTGAATGAAGCTTGTGTTCTTCAGGTCTTTAACAGATTTTTGAACAGCCTTTGCAACCTAGATCTTTTCAGAAAGGTTACTTAATAAAATGCATCTGCTCCCACTGTGAGGGAATCTTTCATATCTTTATTAATGCCGGCGGTCTCATGATATTTGATCAATATCATGAGACCGCCGGCAGTCGCGAAACAATTGATTTTCAATTGTGTCTGGTTTTATGGTGCTCAATGGGTTAATGACGGTTGGTATTAGCGACCTTCTACGATTTGTATCTATGTGCACAGCGTCACACAGTATTTTGGCAGCATCATTGATGTGTTTAATTATTTAATTAATAATTTCAATTCTGTCACCTTTTAGGAGAAATAAATGGAGTGATTGGCCCAGGGCTGTTAGTGCAGCAACCATCTGTTTTTGCCTGTCAGCAATTATCAAATCTCTTTTCTTAACCAGGAGGCCAATTCTCATTTTTCGAGATGTAGTCTCGAATCGAGTTTTGATTTCGATCTCTATCTCGACCATAAAATCTCGTTATTAACATTTTGTTCACGAATCTGCTATTCTCAGCGCTAATCGACTTCGAGTTTGATTCGAATTCGAACTTTATCGAGTGGTAATCCAATTTAGATATTCTGAACATCTCGAACTCGACATTTCTCGAAGGAGAGCCGCTCGAATAGCTTCGAGTGGTCGGCAGTGGTCGAGACGTAATTTCGACTACGAGAAGCTAATGAAACGTCAAATAGCGGCAAAATTACGGTGGATAAGGAGGAGTTAATTTCCAATTTTGTCGTGGAAGTGATTTAAAATATTGAGAGAGCTCGCTCTCTTTTTTTAAAAGGTGGAAGAAAACTTTCAACTCCTTAACTGTATATCGGCTTCCAACATTTGTACAAGAAGCTGCTTCTGCTGTGGCGTTGGGTATTTTTTGTTGACATTGTGACATTGTGTGTCTTGTGAATACTAAAATGATCGTTTCGTCACTAAACAAGCACACAACCACAAACAAAGAACATAAAATTTATCGACGATACGTCACGTTTTAAACAATACAAGTTGTTTAAGGAAATTAAATTTAATCACAACACATTAAATATAATGATTTTTCGATACTTATTAAAAATTTACTTCTTTAATTAAAAAGCAAGTTCAATACATTTAAATACCTTTACAGTAAAAATATTTGAGGTACATACCTAGTTGCAACCGGTTTAAAACCGGATGAAACGTGTCAAACGGAACGCATCCCGAGTTGATTGCATTAAAAAGAATGGCAATATTTATCAAAAAAAAAGTCGAAGTCTATTTCGATTACCGCTGAGAATAGGAGATTCGTGAACAAAATGTCGATTATCGAGATAGAGATCGAAATCAAAACTCGATTCGAGACTACATCTCGAAAAATGAGAATTAGGGCCCAGGTCAGAGACAGCCAGGTATTTCAGGGTTGAGCTTTGGGAGCAACATTGGGATATTTTCATATGGGATGTATTTTTTCATAAGTTCTGGTTTAATTTCTTTTTGCAATCCTTTTGTGAGAATAAGAGTCTACCTCTGTGCAATTTCATCATGAGCAATTGGTCCCTTATGCACCTCCTCAATTTCCCCCAAAGCAAATAACAATTCTACGTCTATGGCAGGTGTCTCGGTCTCCGGGTCTGTACACTGGGTTTTTTCCACAGGTAAGGCCTCTACTACACTGTATTGGTACGGGCAGTGCCTCCTCCTCCACAGAACTTGAAGTAGTAGCCGGATCCAGGGCCATCATTTCCACATTAGGAATGTCAGACATAGTCATGCAGATCTAGGCCCAAATGGCAAAGCAAACTGCAGTAAATGTAAGACCCTGATATTCCTTGCGAATACCCAGGGTGGTAAAAACTCGGCTTTGCAGTAAGTACGAGTTATTATGCCCGTTTTAAGTTTTGAATGTTTCAACACCGCCTCATCCCAAAGATGGGCCTGAGTGCACATTTCAAAACCCAGAATTTCATTTTTATTTTTCACGTCTCTTTCTTTTACTCATAATAACAGTTTATTTATCATAATTAAACTGACTAAAACTATTAAAAAGATTATTTCACAAAAAAGTAAGAGAAAAAAGTGGCGCCGGTACAGTGACATAAAAAACGAATGGCAGTTCAAAACGCGGGCTAGTCTAGTGACGTGCGGCTGCGTTCGGAAATATTTTATTTTCAGATACTTTAAACTTATGTGGCGTCGGCGAGTGCTAAGACTCGATACTAACAAGTAGTATTTCCATCATAGAGGACGAGACAACAAGGAGCATAATTAGGAGAGATCATTAGAATTTAGAAATTAGAATCCTGACCCGGTATGTCATATAGGAATGATTAGATTAAAATTTAATATAAGTAGGAATGTAAGCAGGTTCGTCGTAAACTTGTTTTCAGAATCATTAAAAAGTGCCAAAAAGCAGTTATTTCAACACATTTTCATGTTAATTTTATCAAACATTCAGTACCTAGAAGGTTTTGTTATGTAATTCTACGAAATAGCATTATTGACGTGGTTTATCTACCTATTTACCAATGATTGTTAAACATGCCAATTCCTTTAAAGTGCCTACTATCACCGCTTAGTCAATATAGTTCTGCTGTAAAAAAGACCTCCCAAAGCGATAAGTAAAAATTGTTAGCCGGAAGTGGTAAATGTTTAACCCTAGCCTAGTTATGAATCATCTTATTTAGCATGAATATACCATTGATAATAATAACACGGACTTAAGGCTGTCACACACCAAAGGCAGGTTAGAAGCCGCCTCGGTTGAACGCGGGTCCGCCTAATATGTGATACAAAGGACGATATAAACCGGTAAAAGGTTCTTTTGTTACGCAGTTGTTCTTAATAAGAGCAAAATTAAAAAAAAAAAACCATAAGCTCATTACGAGACATCAGGGCCCGAGAAGAAACTGCTCGGCAAAAATCAAGTAAATCGAAGTTTTTATAACTTGAGTTTGGCTTTGTTTTTGTCTGGGAAAATCTTCGATTATCTAAACACTAGATTACACAATTAGCGCTTTTAAAGTGTCGCTTCGAACTAATTCTCCAACCAAGAGGGAGCATTGCATTGCTGTCAGTTGCCAGTTGACATTTTCGTCCAAATTGTGATGATAGGGCCGGGTCGAGTATCAAAATTAGTTGTGATTATTCGAAAACAAAATTGTATAGAATTCAGAACCACTCTTTCAAAAGTATTTTATGTGGGATTGGGTATCAGTGTTTGGATGATAGAAAGGGAAAACTCATTAAATATTAGTAGCATACTTTCGGCACAGTATAATGGAAGTATGTACGTATACGTGTAGGCCTGTGCCCAGCAGTGGGACGATTATAGGCTGATGATGATGATGATAATGGAAGTATCTTTAGAAGATACTTCACGAAAAAACCAATATTAGTAAATCAATTTTTTTTAAACTTGTACTTTCTTTTTAATTCTTCGAGTTCCTTGGTTTTCGCAGTACAACGAAGTCTACCCTGCTTTACTTAGAAAAACTGGGCAATGTGTGTGGAGCAGGGCAGAAATAAGGCAAAGCTCCCACGTCCCTCACTCACACACAGCCCCACGCTGTTCAAAAAAACCGGTCAAGTGCGAGTCGGACTCGCGCAGGGTTCCGTACCATTATCTATACCACATTAGCAGAAAACGGCAAAAAAATTACGTTTTTGTTTGGAAGCTCCCCTTAAAATAATATTTTATTCTGTTTTTAGAATTAGTTGTTATAGCGGCAACAGAAATACATCAAATGTGAAAATTTCAACTGTCTAGCCATCACGGTTCATGAGAGATAGCCTGGTGAGTCTGGTGACAGAAAGACGGACGGACTGACATCCCCTCTCCTTAATTCACTAAGTTTTATTTATACTGTCACCTCGAGACCAACTGTCAGGTTATGCCAGAAGTGCCAGACGTCCCTGCGCCAGTAAACTACTCGCGCAGGAGATCATCTGCAGTTCAGTTACCATTGCTCGGGTCGTCGACTCTAAAGTCAACTCCCAAGTGTCCACCTTGGTCGCGGAGTAGAAGCACACTCACTTCTAGGAACCCATCCGGGCGCCTAGCCAGTTCCCACGTCCTACGCGGCTGGCTGGACCGGAGGCTACGGCATCTAGGGGGCCGCCTCTACTAGTTCTCCAGACTGTACCAGAGATGTCAACACCAATGTCCAATGATAACCACCGCACAAAGCTGTCAACTTGGGAAACTCACGTTTCCCGCAGGACTTTTCGCTGCTGGCCTCACAGAGACCGCTACTAGGCCCCGCTCGCTGTGCGCGAGTTTGAAAGTCCTGGCACACAATACCAGGACAACCGAAAATTCCCAAGCTCTACAGCTAACCACAAGCCACTACGAGTCCAACCCATTGGGGCAAGCCGACATAAAAGAAGGAGGCGATTGTAATAACAAGACGGTACAAAGTCCCCATGTGTAAACTCCACGACCTTTTCACTGTACATAGAGGCGTTCATAAGGTTTCAGAGTAGGGCAACTTTATTTTCTTGTAATAGATAAATAGAATAAAAAAATAGAATAAAGGAAAAAACGGAACCATTATTTATAGGATCGCTTTGTTGTTCCTCTGTCGTGTCTGTCAAGACCCTTTATCTCGGGAACGCGTGGAGGTATCCAGTTAAAATTAAAACGGTATACTCATGTCTATAGTCTCTTGAAGCTGTAAAAAAATCAAACTCCTAAGTTAACGTAAAACAATTTTGCCTTTTATGCCGCAAAAAATTTATATTTCGATACTCTTAAGGGAATCAAATATTATAGGGTATTTTTCATTGACCTAGAACTATGAAATTTGGCAAGTATTACCGTCTAATACTACAAGTATAAGGAAAATCTGAAAACTATACATTTGTAATTCAATCATTAAAAAACAGGGTCTTTAGGTGCGTGGTTCGATTCCCGCCTGAGGTTGTCGTCTTATTTCAGCGTTAAAAAATTTACTTAAGTATATTTAAGCGTTAATAAAACGCTAAAATATAAAATATTAATGTTATTACCTTCTTATACTACAATACAAGTATAGGAAAAATCTGAAAATTATACATTTGTAATTTAATCATTAAAAAACAGGGTCTTTATGCCAGGAACGGCGGTCCAAATGTTGAATTGAGTTAACCGTGTCATGTGGGGTACCGTATGAAAGTGCTTCATTGGCACAAGCTTAAACAGATTTTTAATTATTTTTATGATGTAGTTCTTGATTTTTGTCGAGGAATGAAAAAAATTTTTTTTATATGTTCCTACTTTGTATGGAACCCTCGGTGGGCGAGTCCGACTTGCACTTGTCCGGTTTTTTATTAACAGTTAATTACGTGTTTTTTTAATCTCTAGGGGGGGCAGCTGCCCCTAATGCACCCCGTGGCGTATTGCTGACAAAACAGACGAAAACTTGCAATGCATGATTAAGAAAAACATATTCATTATTAAAATCTCAATAGTTAAAAAACTTAGTAATAACTAACTGTACTAAATGGAATCCAGGATCGATGCAAATGGTATTTCTACCAATGATCCTGGCACACTTCCGTTTAGTACAGTGAGCGTGATTTATAATTATGTAGGTAGATTTGTGTACGAATCCGTAACATTCACATGTATTTTCCCTCTTCTAGTTACGATGTCACGCCCAACACATTCATGTCGTTCCTGGACCACCAAGTGATAAAGGTATGTTTGCAATTCATTTATTTACCAATTTTTAGACGAATCCACTAAAAGCTCCCGCCGGAACACCAGCGCTGCCGCCGCAGTAGCAGCGTAGTTGACCTCACGCCATAATAAATATAAACTTTTTTTATTTTCAATCTTTTCTTTTGCACATAATTCCAACAGCAGAGCGGCGATGGGCTCACCACCTGTCACGCTGAGCACATGTGCAGTCGCTATTTGGTGAAAAGTGGATTCTGGTACAGGACTGCTTTTTGGTGTCTTCATTGCCTATACTATATATAGTCTCTGACTAACCCTTCGGGGATAATAGTCGCAATTATATGTATGTTTGTCTTTTCTCTTTTAACGTCTCGGTGGCCGACTGGTTAAGCGCTCGGCTCGATATCCGGAGTTCAGGGGTACAATATCCAGGGCAGGCAAAGTGTGTTTCGGATTTTTCGATGCAACGCCCGGGTTTGTGAAAACCAACCCGCATTTGGCAAGCGTGGTGATTAAGCCAAACTCATCCATTGATGGTAGCGCAACTTGATTTCAACTATTATTATTATAATTTTTTTTATTTATTTATTATCAGGCAACAAAGTTACAATATAACAGGCCCATAGATATATACCTTAAAAACTAACATATACATAGCTTATAAACATTTATTATTATTATTATTGCGTATGGCAAAATTGATCCTGCGAAGATCATATATGTTTACTTTTATACTCCTCAGCCAAGTTTCTGCCGCACCCGTCATAGTGTGGAGCTCGGTTATACCACCTGGGAAAAGATGAAGGGGGCAGTCATTTATTACATGTGATAGGGTTTGGTTCAAATGACCACATTCACAGTGTGGTGTCTCCCTCAAGCCCCATTTATGTAGGTGAAGGTTGGATTTGCCGTGGTTGGTCCTACACCGGTTCAGTCGGGTCAAAATCTTTCTCACGGCGTCAAAACCAGGAACCTTCCGCGTGGGGTCTTGTATTAGCTCAATTTGATTCCAATGATGGAGGTATTTACCCTGAAGTGAGATGAGACAGTATTTCAGGCTGTACTTTACATTTTTTTTTAAATAAGTGTTCTATTTGTACATTGTCCCCATTTTGCTTTTTGTTTCTGTGACAATATTTTTTTTCTTCTCTCTCTCTATAAAGGCCGACAGCCGCTGCTGCAAACCTTATAGCATCAGGTGCGGCAATGACAAGTACCGCAGCTACGACGGCACCTGCAACAACCTGGAGAAGCCGGGCTGGGGCCGCAAGGGGGCGCCCTTCACCAGGATCGCGGCACCACGGTACGCGGACGGTGCGTTGTTTGACAGTCCACCTATGAACTTATACTTAAACTGCACGGGAAATTTGACATCGATTAAAAATGAATCTTATTGTTTGAGCTTTAAGTTCTATTACTTACAGAAATCACCAGGAGAGAAACGGTCCGAGTGAGTTACCGCTTGCAAGAGCCGTGAATCCCTTTCTATATAAGTCAAACAGTGACTTCTGTCATTGGTCACGTTGATTTGTCAGCGTCCATCTATATATGTATGTCAGCCTGATGAAAGAGACACAGGGCACTCGCGAAGCTATCTCACTCGGACCGTGGATCGGCAGCTCGTTCACATTCCAGTTTAGGTATAAGTTCCTTGCACCACACACGATTTAGATTCAAAGGGCTCCAGAATCAGTGACAGAAGCAGGGCTCGCGGTACCACGGTACGCTGACGGTGCGTTGTTTGACAGTCCACAGATATATGTATGTACATACACGTCACATGATTCCGATTCGAGGACAACAAAACTAGTGATATAATACAGTCCATATAGGTATAAGAATTGAAGCAGGGTCGACAGCGCGTCTTTTTTTATTATGTGAAGAACAGCGAACGAGCAGGTAGGAAACCAAATGGAAATTAATCATCGCTGCCCCAGGACACTCGCAAAACCAGAGGAGTTGCAGATGCGTTGCAGACGTTGGGGATGGAGTAGGATCTTTGAGGAAGCAGTAGGAATTGATGGGCAGGAGTAGATGGGCATCCGGTACTTTCACACACCGGACGAAACACAACAGCATCAAGTGCCATTGTTTCATGCCGATATTCCTTGAGAGGGTGGTATTACGCCGGGGGAGCTAGCCTAATGCGTGCTGCAATGCAGCGAGACTCTATCACTCAGACAGTGCCACTCATTTAGCACCAACCAGGGGTCACGTGTAGGATCTGAAGGGTAAACCCAAGGATGCGAGTAACTTTAACCACTACGTGTGTTAGCATAGAAATAGAATAGAATTCCTTTATTGCTTAAACTGTGTAACAAGTTCCTAAACAAAAATATATAGTATCAACAGTTTGCCCATGATCAGGCATGCAATGTACACAAATAAATATTATTAACATTAATATTAACAAAATTCATCGTGAATTTAACAACTAATTAGTCTTGAAATTAAAGTACTCATTTAATGTAAAGAAAACATTTTTAAATAACCAAGTTTTTAACTTATATTTAAATATATGACCATTCAATGCCTTTAAATCAGTAGGTAAATGATTATACACTTTAATACCATGTATGAAAGTACTCTTATCATAAACATTTTTATTGACAATTGGTAACATAATACATATAACCAGTTTTAACATAGTAACATAGCTGTGCTGTTACAAGCACCGTTGTGTTCCGACAGTTAGAGATAATATACTCGTAGTTAGCTCCTCAGTAGTTGAGGAATCCGGGTTAAGGGCTCTTTCACCATCGTCCTACCATCACCTAACACCAGGTCACATTACTCATGTGATCAGGTGTCGTGTGATGAAGGCCTAATAGTGCTCACTTGTAGTGGTAAACAAAAAACAAGTTTTGTACAATTCTGAATACTTTTCTAATGCAGGACCTACCTATAGGTACATAATTATGTAAAGCTATACTCAATACATTTTTGGCTGATAATCATTTACAAAACAATAACCTTTGCTTTGACGTTTTTAGGGTTCCGTAGCCAAATGGCAAAAAACGGAACCCTTATGGATTCGTCATGTCTGTCTGTCCGTCCGTATGTCACAGCCACTTTTTTCCGAAACTGTAAGAACTACAATGTTGAAACTTGGTTAGTAGATGTATTATGTGAACCGCATTAAGATTTTCACACAAAAATAGAAAAAAAAACCAATAAATTACAGGGGTTCCCCATACTTAGAACTGAAACTCAAATTTTTTTTTCATCTCACCCATACGTGTGGGGTATCTATGGATAGGTCTTCAAAAATGATATTGAGGTTTCTAATTTCATTTATTTGGAAACTGAATAGTTTGCGCGAGAGACACTTCCAAAGTGGTAAAATGTGCCCCCCCCCCCCCCTGTAACTTCTAAAATAAGAGAATGATAAAAGTAAAAAAAATACATGAATTACATTACCATGCAAACTTCCAACGAAAATTGGTTTGAACGAGATCTGGTAAGTAGTTTTTTTTTAATACGTCATAAATTAATTAATTAAAAAGAATACACTGTTATTAAAACATCGATTAAAGTTACAACGAACTACAAGAACTTTTATATTATGATGTTAGTTGCTGCTACGGAACCCTTCATGGGCGAGTCCGACTCGCACTTGGTTTTTGTAAAAACGTCATCAGCAAAGGTTATGTTAACGTTACGTAGTTAGTACGATACGTTTCAACGTAGGTAGGTACAGCAGTAAAACTAGAAACTTTGGACGACAATAGATATTTTTCTTACGAGTGTTGAAACTATTTTACAACTTTTTGACAGAATGTCTATAATTCTTGACATACTCGTACTTACCTACAAAATGTTTAGGTAAAATAATTCTGACGCAATCTTAAAGTCTAATAGAGGTAAGGTAAATTTGTATGTTTGGAGGTTGTCTTCGGAACTATTCATTCGATTAAGACAATTCCTTCACCAACATTTTATAGAGTAGGACATAGGCTGTACTTTCATTGACGTATTTTAACTAGAGACGACATCGCAAAGCAATTTTATGCTCACTGATATCCGGTCGCAAGGTCGACAATCGCTTGGATCGGCTTATTCCCAAAGGTCCACTAGGCCTAGCATGTAGTACTATTATATCACCACTCTTTTGTTTTCGAAAATTGTAAGTGTATACTTTGATTCCCAGCAGGTCCATGAGAACGTTTGGTACAATCAGCATTAAAAGCTAGGTTATGAAAGGATAGACATTATACATACATACAAGTTGTTGTTCATCGTTCTTTGCAATACGAATAGCACAAACCCTCTTGTATCGTTGTTGTTGATTGTACATCGGATAAGTCCTTAGAGCATTGAATGCTCTAAGGATAAGTCTCGTAGATGTTGGGAATTCATATATGAAAGTTTAAAAATATATTTAAAACATGGACCCAGTGGGAATTGAAGAACAATAGAGTCGTGGACCTTTGGGAATAATAATAATAAGCCCTTGTATCACTCACAAGGCGTTTGTAGCTCATAGGCCGCATCTAGGTTCGCCTCTAGTTATAAAGATGGCCAAATGTTACACCTCGGTTTAAAGTGACGCTGTCTCGTTTTTGTTAAAGAAGACAGATAGAGACAGCGTCAATTTAATCCTAAGTGTAACTGTAATCAACGTTCATTAATAACGGGGTAAATGTGTACATTATACTGTATTTAAGCGAAACCATAACTGGTACAAGAACGAAGGTGCAGAGGGCGTTCGCTATTATAAACATTTTTATTTCCCTTCTTCTTCTTTGTCGTTACGCTCTTGGCAGAGCGGTCGTGCTCGTAACGTAGTACTGTCGGAGGGGGCAGATGTTATTCGCCTCACGATGTCGCGCCATCTCTCTAGGGCATGTAGTATCGGAAAGTTTTCAGTATCGATACTGATTTCCGATACTGGATCTTATTATCGGAATTCCGATACTAGTATCGGAACTACACACAGTTAAATCCATAATAGGTCCATTGTGAAATCAAATTGTTTTATAATTAAAAAAACCGACTTTAAATAAAAGTCTCTCGCTCCTCACAATCACATAAATCTCAAGACAATTAATTAATATTTCAATATTAAATGTACCTTGTATGCAATGCAATTGACTAGCTAGCACTGTCAGATATGTTCAAAATTAACTGGAAAAAATATCTATTCTGTTTAAAACTAGGGACGGACATACTCGTACCTAAGTACTCAGGTACTTAATTTAATAATTTTTATTTTTCTTAAATAATATAATTTAACGATACGAACAATATTTAACAATACGAAATAAAGTCTTATTTCCAAATCAGTCTACTTAACATTTTGGCATTTAGCAAATTAGGTTTAACAAATCACAAGTTTCTCATCTAGGCAAGGCAGTGTAAAGACCCAAACTTGCTAATGCTCAGGAAGAAGTACAATGCCGCCTCAAGATCCAATAAAAGAGCAATCGCCAAGGCTAAAATTGACCACATCAGCAAAATTGGTGATCGTTTGACCAAGTATCCCTTCGGATCACGTGCCTTCTGGTCACTCGCCAAGGCTGCTGAAAACAACTTTTGTCAGTCCAGCCTCCCCCCACTGCGTACATCTGAAACTGATTTGGCCCATAGTGCAAGAGAGAAAAGCCGACCTTTTGGGAAGGCTCTTCGCCTCAAACTCGGTTTTGGATGACAAGGGAACTATGCCACCAAACTGCACCAAACCAATCCTGCGGCAAAAAAGTTCTATGCCAGAGATTCGATTTAGACGAACGGCAATTAAATGTGAACTCTCTGCCCTTGATATCCGAAAGTCGAGTGGGCCTGACGGTGTACCTGCGGTAGTACTGAAAATGTGCGCTCCCGAGTTGACACCAGTAATAGCACGCCTATGTCGATTGTCATACCAAGTCCATAGTGTTCCGCCTTCGTGGAAGTTAATTCTTGTGCACCCGATTCCTAAAAAAGGAAATCGATCAGACCCTTCGAACTGCAGGCCCATAGCAATCACATCCCTCCTCTCAAAGGTCACGGAGCGCAACATTAACAAGCAGCTCCTAGGATATCTTCACCAGTAGATTTCCGACCGCAAATACGGCTTACGTCATGGGCGGTCAATGGGCGAGCTTCTGGTATATCTCACACACCGTTGGGCAGAGGCCATAGAGACTCGAGTTGAAGCTCTAGCGGTTAGCTTAGACATGCAAAAGCATTCGATAGGGTCTGGCACAGAGCGCCTCTGGCGAAGTTACCAGCATACATACGAAATACCCGAGGAACTATGTAAATGGGTCGCTAGCTTTCATTGTGGGCGCAGCATTAAGGTCGCTGTCGACGGTTGCTGCTTTGATGTCATGCCCATAAATGCTGGCGTTCCCCAGGGCTCGGTTCTGTCTCCCACGCTGTTTCTGCTGCATATCAATGATATGGCTAACATTGATGCATACTGCATTGCTATGCGGATGAAAGTACGGGAGACGCCCAGTACATCGGAAGATCTAATGTGCCTCGGACTTTCACACAGGAGAATCGGCTGAAACTTGTGTCCAAAGTTGAGAACTCCCTGGAACGGGTCTCAAAATGAGGTGAATCGAACTTAGTTCAGTTCAACCACTCCAAGACACAGGTTTGCGTGTTCCCCGCCAATAAGGATCCATTTCTCGTAGCACCACAGTTCCAAAACACTCCACTTAACATCTCAAACAGCATTGACACAGGTGTTGACATATCAAGTAATGTACAGTTCCGCAAGTATCTAGAAGACAAAACGAAGATGGCATCCAAGAAATTAGGCGTTCTTAGAAAAGCGAGACGGTACTTCACGTCTAACCAGCTTTTACAGTTGTACAAAGTCCAAGTCATCAATCTCAAGGAAGAGACGGTTACGCTTTATATGAAAATTTACTGTAAATTTTTTAAATAAATCTTACTTCGACTTTTATCTAACACCTCTTCGAACTGTCAAATCGTACCTAATACAATTACGAGTATATAATTACGAATAAAAAGCTAAAGTATAGTTCTGCTGTTTCCGATATTACGATACTGGACCACTCAGTATCGGAACTGTAGTATCGGATCTAGTGGTCCGAGATTCCGATACTACGATACTACGAGATTCGGATATTACATGCCCTACATCTCTCCCTGCTGGAGGTCATCCGGCTGCATTCATTCAAGGATCCGCCTACAACTGACTTTATCTGGTCGGTCCATCGCATGGGTGATCTCCCGCGCGGCCTATAGTACCCTCCACCATCCCCTGGACGACGAGGCGTTCTATGGAGCAGTTGTCTCGCCTGGAAACGTGTCCGAAGAAAGCCAAGATACAAGATTGTACTACGGAGAATAGGCGCTGATACAGAGTTCTTGTAGTATCGAGACATTTGTACGAAATTCAGTCCATGACATTCGGTCAAGCATTCTTCTCCAGCACCACATCTCAAGAGCGTCTATTTTCCTCCTTTCCACTTCTCGCAGTGTTCACGTCTCAGCTGCGTACACAAATATGGGGAAGACAAGCGTACGAACAAGTCTGGTCTTTATTTCCCTACTTATATGTAATCCGAGTCCGAAACCGACCTGCATGGTGGAGGTGGAGGCTCATTATTCAAAGAATACTAGTATCCTATCTTTTCCCTTGGGTGTCTTAAACGCGACTAACGGACTAAAGACTGCATCCTATCCTACTAATATTATAAACGCGAAAGTTTGTTAGTATGGATGGATGTTTGTTACTCTTTCATGTAAAAACTACTGAATGGATTTAGATGAAATTCGGCATACAGATAGTTTATAACCTGGATTAACACATAGAATACTTTTTATCCCGATATCCCAACGGGAACGGGAACCACGCGAGCGGCTGCTAGTAATACAATATATCCAACAGCATAGAGCGGCGATGGGCTCGCCACGGCGGCGGTGAAAAAACAAAAATTAGCTGTTTTCTATTAGCTGTTATTCAAAATATTTTAGATATTTCGCACTGAAATTTACAATATGTGTTACAGAACGTATGTGTGAGGGGATGACTGGTTCCAAAATACGATTGGAAACATTTTGCTCGATAGAAAAAATCCTGAAGTTACCTATAAAGGAGATTGATAATTTTAGTATGGACGTTGGACCAAGAGTGCTGCCCAACATTGAATCATTGTGCATAATGTTCCTTAGACTAAAGCCGGGTCTCCTGCGACACTGTTTTGTGTTTTCTATCACCTAAGATCAAACATCTTACAAAATATGGGAGTATAATTTGTTAGATGTTTGATGTTGGGTGTTAGAAAACACAAAACAGTGTCGCGGGAGACACGGCTTAATACTAACTAGTATGCAACCCAAAGCGCTTCAGAATCTATCCGAGGAGTATTGAGAAAAAAATCTGTTGTATAGTTGTGTTTACGGTAACGAAAGAAAAATAACAAACGTCTTATTACGGCGTGTGCGAAGGCACTAAGTAAGATAATAATATTATATAACGTAAACGACAATGTTTAAAAATATATCAAAAGTTGAAGCACCAAAAAGACATAAGATAAGTTTTTAGGTACAATATAACCCCGTGGATGATTTTTTTTAAATATTTATTTTAATATCTCTCCATGTAATGAAAGAAATAAAAGAATTCTTGTGCATGGGCAGCATTTGGTCCAAAATGGTCAATCTCCTTTTATATAAATGCACATTACGACCGTGTTTTACTATAATAATTCCTATAAAATTATAAAACACATAGGTATTTATGATTTTTATTAACTTTTTGATGAAAATGTGAATAGCGCTTACGAATTACCGCCGACCCCGCACCGCGTAACACCCGCGAGGGCCCGGAATTTTCTGACCTGACTGACTGACCAGTGGGTCTATCGGCTAAAAAATATGGATATGGACATGGGCTTCATTTGACATTTGAAGCCTATATTTTGTCCTAATATAGGCATATTAGGATAGACCCGCTGACCGCCTAACCCTTTTGAGCACAATGTGCAATCATTATTTGATGAAAAAGGACTACCTATGGCTGTTTTTGCTGTCCTCATTGCCCTAGTCTCTGAATGAACCTTTGGGGATAATAAAGTACCTATGTAATCCGAGTAAATACAGGCTAGACAGGCATCCGTTTTTGGAACTTAGTCTTCCAAATATTATATTGTTTGTAGCAAAATCTATTGGCATTGTTAAAACATACATCGTTCTGATAAGATATCGTCCCCATAGCTAAAGGTGACGGATATTTTGGTAAGCTAAATAAAAGTTAATCGTTTTCCTAGTAAAATGACTACCTACCTATTGTGACATTTCAACAAATTGACTGATTTATCATACACTCAGCGGCACGGAAAGTGGCCCAAAGCCATTTTGGCGCTTATTGAAATTAAAATGCATAAAATTTTATCGGATTTAATTGTTATTTTTAAGTAAGTACTTACATACTTTTTTGCCAAATTAATTAAAAAAAACGAAAGGTCTGATTTTAATTTTGTTTACAGTTTAATAGATTTTACAATCCGGTTCTTAATAACAAATTATAAAATCATAATAATTCTGATCCATACCGATAAATACAGGCCGTACTATTAAAAATAAATAAGGATTTTTGGAAAAGGGTCTACTAAATTGTGTTTTCCCCAAAAAAATGCTAGTTAATTTAGTCTGCAAATTATTCATAAAACAACTAGGTACACATTTCCAGCTGTCCAAGGAGGTAAAAAAAACTAACCCATGTTACATAATTAAATAATAAATATGATAAAACGAGAACCAGGCAGTAAAATCTCAAACTGAGAGTATGAATTTAATTAAGGAAAATAAAACAAAACAAATTCGCAATTCCCATCGCCGCTCTATTCCTTTTACGACACCGAAGAGAAGAGATTGGTTGGTAGTATTATTTTGATGAGCCCATCGCCGCTCTATGCTGTTGGATGTATGTGCATTCTTTAGTACGTTAGTCGCCTTTTACGACACTGAAGAGAACAGAGGGGTTGGTAGTATTATTTTGATGAGCCCATCGCCGCTCTATATGCTGTTGGATGTATGTGCAGTCTTTAGTCCGTTAGTCGCCTTTTACGACACCCAAGGGAAGAAAGGGGTTGGTATATTATTTTGATGAGCCATCGCCGCTGTGATTTAGAGCGAGTTGGCGCATTTATTGTTACGAGACAAAAAACACATTTTTGGATTTTTTACCTGAGTCCTTTGTTATCGCATTTTTTTCATCAAATGTGTAGCCTAGGGTAGTGTTTTTTACCTCGTTGGATAGCTAGAAATGTGTAAATGTTTTTTTTCAATATATTTGCAGACTAAGTTATTTTTTTTTTGAGAAAACATACATTTTAGTAGACTGTTTTCCAAAAATTCTTATTTATTTTTAATACTACGGCCTGGCCTGTATTTTCTGTATAGATTCGAATTATTATGATTTTATAATTTGTCATTAAAAACCGGAATATATAATCTATAAAACTGTAAACAAAATTAAAATCGAAGCAGTCGTTTTTTTTTAAATTAATTTTTGAACGAATAAAAGTGGTTTTCCTTAAAAAAAGCCATAAAATTAAATTATCACGAAAATGGTTAGAACAACCTAATAACCAAAATCCACAAAGTATATAATCCATAATCGTCCAAATACATACAATCAAAAACCCTAACTTCACAATACCTAAACTTGAAATATCTAATACTTAATATAATCCCTAATGGTAAGTTGAGAAAATGATTGAGGATACTAGCTGCCCTACTCCTGTAGGTCACGTGATAGGTTAGAAATTTAAGACAATCGCGAAGAGCAGCGTAGCGATTGTCTTGAATTACGAGGTTTTTTTTTTTATTAAAGAGTTTATTTTTGATAATTTTTGCTTTCTGTTGTCTAATAAAAAAAATAACCTAATAATTATTGCTATAAATTGATAGGTAAATTAAATATATATAAATGTATATATTGTGATAGTTATGAATTTCAAACTAGTTTGACTAGTTGATTATGATGTATTCTAAGCAGTATATATTTTAAACATTATAGATTTTGAACTTTATGTATTGTCAGTTAATGCATTTAAAAGTTATGCCATTTATGTTTATGTACTTTGAATCATTATATTTTTTGTTTTAGGTATTTTGAACTTATGCATTGTAAACTTATATACTTACTTATACTAATTTTATACATTATGATACATAGGTACCCAGAAAAAATTCAATGAGTCTTCTAGGGTCTCGGTAGCTTAGCGGTTAGAGCGTGGCCCGGCAATCCAAAGGTCATGGGTTCGAATCCCATTCGAGCTTTCCTGAGACTAGCTGTTTTTTCCTAGTAAACATTTTATCCTATAGCATTGATAATGCAAAAATTTTAATAATAAAAATAGATATAGAAAAATGTGATTTTAATTCTTTTGAATCAATTTACAAAAATGGGCAATTTTCGCTACAAACAATGTTACATTTCAAACTTAAGCCCTAAAAAAATCAAAACATTAAACTTAAAATTAATAACGAGGGTTACCACCACTGGCCCTGATGACCGCCTGCATGCGATCAATTGCGATCAGGCGTGCTTTGGATGATGTTTTTTATGTCTACTTGAGGAATTTCTTCCCAAGCGGCCACCAGCGCGGTTTTCAAGTTATGGAGCGTTTGTGGCGAGTATAGGGTTTCCAGGTCCTGAAATCCTGAAAAGGTCATGAAATAAAAAGCCAGACTCAGCGCTGTATTAGGCGGGACATTTTGCCCTAAAAGCCGGACATGGTGTTTGTGGAAAGCCCAAGGCACTATTTTAAAGCCGGACTTACGCTTTTCAAGCTGGACAACAGTTTTACTTACAATAAAAAACTCAGATGATTATATTATATGTTCAGAGGATTAAGGTTTTTAATAATTATTTTTTATGAATTACACATTCACAATCAGTCTTGGCATTTGCACTTACTAGAAACTTGGAAAAGAAAAAAAAACAACAATCTTAAAATTAAAAAATGAACAAATGGAACTTAAGTAAAATTTTAAACACTGAAAAAAGACGACAACCTCAGGCGGGAAACGAACCACGCACCCGCCTGAGGTTGTCGTCTTTTTTCAGTGTTTAAAATTTTACTTAAAAGTATGTTTAAGCGTAAATAAAACGCTAAAATATAAAACATTGAAATGGAACTTATTATAAATTAAAAATCAACCTGCTATGTATTTGGTGTCCTAGCAAACACCTTCATTAAAATTAAAATTATTAATATACAAAAACAAAATGAAATTCTTGAAAATCTGAAAATCAACACGTCTATATTTTAAAGTAGGTAGTGCAAATGCTAAATAACTTTAAAGTAGGTCTTTATCGGGAACATCGTTCTCCTTAGAGATCATTTCATAAAATTTTTTTTAATGTTAATTTAACATTGCACGATAAAAACATCATCTTTGCAATTGTTTGTGTGTATAGTTTATTGCGTTCCTTTGTCCACTGGGTGTTTATTAAAGGGAAAACTCTTTCGACGTTGGCGTTGTGGCCAAGAATCGCAAAATAATATTCTGCCATTTTAGGAAATTCGGAATGAAATTCTTCATTATCAGGTGATTTGAAATAAGCAGTGCACTTTTGATGTGCCAATAGCTTCTTAAAATCACGATGGTACAAAAAAGCTTAACAAAAGCCGGACAGGCCGGACACGTAAATATTTGGCCGGACACGACCGTAAAGAGCCAAACATGTCCGGCTAAAGCTGGACACCTGGCAACGCTAGGCGGGTTAGGATGACCTTTAACTTTTCTTTTTAGCATATCCCAGCCCAGACATGTTCAAAGGTTCATGTCAGGACTTCTTGCTGGCCATTGAATTTTTTGAATTCCGACATCTAAAAGATAATCGTTCACGCAACGAGCTGTGTGAGGGCGAGCATTATCCTGCATTATAAAAAATTCTGGCAAAACATTTTCTTGAAGAATGTCTTCGATGTATCGCATTGAATTTAGACGACCTTCCACCACCACTAACTCTGTGCGTGCCTTAGAACTGATCCCGCCTCAAACCATAACGGACCAACCATGGAAGCTGACAGTTTGAGTAGTAAGTAGTGATTGGCAGAAACCGTTCTCCATGCCTTCTCCACACACGCTGACGACCATTAGGGGCTCTTAAGGCCACTCTGCTTTTAACAGTCTACAAAACTTTGCTCCACTGCTCATGCGTCCAATTTGCGACGAAGTCGAGCTTCACGCACGTAGCACGCAGGGCACGTAGATTTCGTTCCTCCATTCTTCGTCTAATTGTACGCTCACTAACATTAACTCCCTTTGCAATTGACAGGTGTTGTCGGATCTCGACCGCGATAAGAAACCGATTTCACAAAATTGCGAGGGCAATGAATCGATCGTCACGCGCCGAAGTGTACCTTATTCCACTGATTCCTGCATGGTCTTCTGGTATAGAGCCCGGTCTGATCGTACCTTGTCAATGCATATCTCAGATTTGTACGCAGTACATTTAAAATCTCAGCCATTTCCCGTTGAATTTTCCCTTGATTCCTAAGCAATACAGCTTGAGTGACTTGAGCTGGAGTAATGGCATTGTGTTGGCTAATTTAATTAAAACTCACTTTTCTTTTTTGAGTCTTAAGAGGCCTATTACATGTCGACTGTGATTTTTGCGTAAAATGGACAATTTTGGCGTTATGGATCTCAGAAACAAAAATACATTAACGAGTATGACTTATTGAATAGTGTAGAATAGCTATTGGAGTAGTGCGTAGCAGCCTCGCTTTTTGTAAATTTTGCTTTACTTTTTAATTAAACCCAAAATTGCAGAGAAAGATTTTCATTAAGTGCGCGAAGGCACTTTTTTGAGCTCATAGATTGAACTACTGTTCTAAACAAGTGAAATAAAAAAATTATAATGTTATCTCTTATATAGTCGAATAGTGCTTAGCGGCCTCGGAATTTTTAGATATCATTGATTTTATATAGGAAAAAAATCTTATTCTAAACCAAAAAACTTCGAAAATCGCTATAAGTTAACTGTGAATATCTCCTATCTACGATAATATTATTGAGCAAAATTTATACCAGAGTAATTGTTACTTCATGAGAAATAAAGATTGTATAAAGAATTTATTATCCTATTTCGATAAAAACGATAAATACAACTGCAAAATTACTACAAAATGCGATGCGCCGGCCGTCCGAATTCAACTTATGCTCACAGAATGGAGATTTGTAATATTATGCACAAATTTATTATTCTATTTCGATCAAAACGATCGAATCGAAACAATCGAACTGCAAAATTACTACAAAAAGCGAAAATGGGCATTTTACGCAAAAATCACATTCGAGATGTAATAGGCCTTTTAACCTTAGATTAAAACAAAAATGGAAGATACGGCATTGGCGTCTCGTGATTGAGCCGCCAAAATTAAGCCTAAAGGCACAATTTCACTTCAGTCGCAATTTGCCGAGCGAACAGGCTACATCGCACTATTGCGGATATTCTACTGTGTGAAAAAGAGAAAGACGCTACTCCGCAGTGGCGTCGGAATTGGTCGTACGTACTCGTCTGTTGCAAAGCGACCGACACGCGACCGCGCTACTAGCTGACTCCCTCGCGCTGACGTTGAAACTTACCGCTTTGTCTCGCTCGCTCGATTTACACTTTATAGGTGTGCGTGTGTGAGTGTTTGCTTAAGTAGTTGAGTAGGACTATATTTTGAATGACTACAAGTAGGAGCATGCCGTATCTTCCCTTTTTGTTTTAATCTAAGCTTTTAACACAGAAATGCGTTTCAAGTGTCACAAAGGCTAGGTATGAACATATTTTTGTAACTACCCTCATAAAATGACAAAAACGACGATGAATGGTCACACAAAGTTATAAGATACGACGACTTATTTACTTCTTATCGCATTGTTTACGTTTAGGCCACTTTCCGTGCCGCTGAGTGTACATATAATCACGACTATTATCCCCAAAGGGTTAGTCAGAGACTATTGAGGACAGCAAAAGCAGCCATAGTCCTTTTTCATCAAATAGCGACTGCACATGTGCTCAGCGTGACAGGTGGTGAGCCCATCGGCGCTCTATGCAGTTGGATGTATGTGCAGTCTTTAGTTCGTTAATCGCCTTTTACGACACTCAAGGGAAGAGAGGGGGTGGTAGTATTCTGTCTCCGCTACGCGACCCCTACCCAATAATTTGTTGTTTTCCAGGAATCTTCTCAGTGCCAATGGCAAAAAGCGGGCGGCCCCTACCAAACGCTCGCGTGCTGTCGACCCGCCTGTTCCCTGACTACCAGATTCCCAGCCGCTCCCTCAACTATATGAACATGCAGTGGGGGCAGTTCATCACGCACGACCTGATGCTGCACGTCATGGAGGTCACTGGTAAGGGTTGCACTCATAGAACAGAAGAAAGAGATGCACTGCGTCATTACATACATACACTCACGTGGATGTCCCCAGAGGGTTACCACTGAGGATATCAAGAGTAGTGTATTTAAAAGCTTCAATGAAATATTAATGCTTGACGACCTCCGTGGTCGAGTGGTTAGCGAGCGGGGTCTGGCGTTGCACCATCTCTGAGGTCCCGGGTTCAGTTTCCGGTCGGGACAATTCAGGAAAAACGTGTTTTTCTAAATTGAATTCGGGTCTTGGTGTTTTTTCTAGTTTATGTATATATTTATCCGTTATCTTACCATATTAACGAGTGTCAAAAGAATACTTATCTTGGTCTAGATAATTGGGGTTTGGTGTGAACGTAAACAATTTTTTTTAAATGCTTTGTTAGGTGTCGTAAAAGGCCACTAACGGACCAAAGACAGCACATAATCCAACAGGCGATGGGCACATATGTGCAATTGTGCAGTGTTGTGATATGGTGTGCCTTGGACTGTGGCAGTGGCTATTGAGGTTCTCATTGCCATGGTCTCTGGCTAATCTTTCGGGGATAGCAGTTTTTCATATATGTATATGTAATTTGTTACAGACGAAGGCGGCATCCAATGCTGCCTCGGCGACGGCGCCGAGGTGCTGACTCCCGAGTGGCAGAACGACAAGTGCATCCCGATCAGCGTTCCCGAGGATGACCCCTTCTACCGTTACTACGGGGTGCGGTGCATCAACCTGGTGAGGAGTGTGACGGCGCCGCGGGACGACTGCGCCCTGGGGTATGCGGAACAGGTAACCTTGGAGCTACCAGTGTAGCAAACTGTTAGTATGTTATGGCTTAGGTACAAATACCACTTGGCCGCGACCAAAAAATTAAATGAAAATAATGAAATGAAAAACTTACTATCAAAACAGTAGTACTTATCTATTCCGTGATCGCGAGCACTGATGGGACGGTTTTAAAGTTTTAAAACAACTTAAAAGTCTTTAACCGCCTATGTGGTCACTGGGCACTGGTCACCGGTCACCGGTCTGAGACCCAGAGGTCTCGGGTTCAGAATCCCAGCGAGGGGTGTACATATTGGTTTGGTTGGTAGTAGGGCTGTTAAGTCCGCCTGGCTAGCTACCACCATTTTATCTAAGCCTGTTGCCGTAACAACGCTGTCTATAGCACTGTTGTGTTCCGACAGTTTGAGATAAGATAGATAGATAAGATAAGACAGCAGAGGATTCCGGGTGAAGCGCGCATCCACCTTCGGCCTTATCGTCACTTACCATCAGGTGAGATGAAGGCCAAACGCTTACCCGTTATAGGATAAAAAAAAGTATTTTGCAGTTGTTTGCCAATAAGCTGGGATTATTAGACATACATTATACATATAATTTACCGTAATACATAGATACTTATTATCATGAAAGAAAATGTGAGTCAACGTGTTAAAAACGAATCCAACACGTAAGTACCTAAAATTGCTACAGCTGCCAACCTCCCTAACTTTATCTCTAATTTTCCAGATGAACACAGCGACCAGTTACTTAGACGGCTCCCAAATCTACGGCTCCGACGAGAAACAGGCGTCCGGCCTGAGGAGCAAGAGGGGCGGGCGGCTCCGCGAAGAGTACAAGACCAGGAACAAGAGAGGCTACTTACCCTCCGTCAGCGACAAATCGTCTTGCGACTTGAGGAATACCTCCGAGCCCTGTTATTTAGCTGGTGAGTTAGAGCCAGTGATAGGCAACTAAGTTAACAGTAGGTCAACTACAACTACAAGACTAGGAACAATAGATTACTTAGAAGTCGCACTGCTGGGCAAAAGCCTCCATCATTAAAATTTAAAATCAAGGCATTCACTGCTGTCCCGTGTCATCATACAAAAACGCGGTTTTGTAGTTGCAGTGCATGCGGTAGCGGGCCGGCCAATACTGTGACTGTTCGCACCATTGACCTAATCGCTGGTTCGCACTGCGAATCGCATGTTTTGCGCGTTCGCGTGTGTAGTGCTCAGAAATTAGCCTTAAGGTCTATGACCTTAAGACTAATTTCTGAGAGCGTCATCAGACCCACCCGGCACCCGACCAGCACCGCCTCGCTTCGAGCGGTTAGTATTCTTTATATGGACTTCTATGCTTATGCGTTCATTATGTCAACTCCGTATCGTCACCGGATCGCCTCGCCACAATATACATCGCCCGCAAGCGGCACAGCAAGCGGTCCACGCGCGGACGGCGAGTGGACCACTCGGTGACAATTCACTGCTCGCAAGCTTGCCTTGCGTTGCGTACGCATTGTCATTTTAAAGCACGGGTCCCGAGTGGACCGCGCGCTGCCCGCGCATGATTGCAAACGAGGACGAATGAAACTGCAAACAGACTACTCCAAAATTCGTGGACCAAGCGATGTCCACTCGTTGACCACGCGATGTTCACTCGTTGGCCACGCGAGGTTCACTGGTTGATCACGCGACGTTCACAAGTAACATCGCGTCGTACACCCGTGGACCACCTGTCGACAACCAGTAGACGTCGAACGACGAGGCAGTGCTAGTCGGGTGCCGGGTGGCTCTAATGAGCTATGACCTTCAATCACCAGGTTTGCCAAATGCGGGTTTGTGATCACATCTAAAAATCCTAACCACACTTTTGTCCGACCTGGTAATTGAAAGACTTCAGGAGTAGCCGAAAGACGTCTACTGTTGAACAAAGGTCTCCTGCAAGGATTTCCATCACGACCGGTCTTGTGCAACTCTCATCCAACGGCTACCCGCGCCTTTCACCAGATCGTCGGTCCGCGTTGTTGGAGGCCTGCTTACACTGCGTCTTCCGGTGAACGGTCGCCACTTTAGAACCGTTGCCCCAACGGCCGTCAGTTCTACGAGCGATGTGCCGGTTTACGGTCTTGTCGGTTACCTTAGTTCTTCTACTGATCTACTCATTTCTGCTTCGCCACCGAGAATTCCTTACTTAACCTTTCCACTGCGGCCTCGTACGATCAGTGGATAATTAATAGATTTTCTATTGTCTGTAGCGGTGGCGCCGCGTTCTAAGTGTTAATAAACTGAGGGGGAAAATTGCAGGTGACGCCAGGATAAACCAAACTCCAACCCTGGCTATGATGCACACCATACTCCTGAGGGAGCACAACCGCGTGGCGGACATCTTGTCGCGACTCAACCCGCTGTGGAGCGACGAGCGGCTGTTCCAGGAGGCTCGGCGGATCGTCATCGCCCAGCTGCAGCACATCACTTACCAGGAGTGGTTGCCTTTGAACTTTGGTAAGTTTCTTACCTACTAGGCATCTACTTTTGTTTACTCTTAACCTCGAGGTTATGATCACGGCAAAACTTTTCGGGAGAATGATTGTAATTAAGTTTTTGTTGTAGAGTATTATTATACTTCTCTCGTCTCTTCTTAACTATGGTCTTGTGGGACCATGGTGTTCACCTGTGGTGTTCACATAGTTTTCCTTAATCATCCCCTCCTCTTCGCCATCAAACCCACCAACTACTAAACTGTGCGTGTATTGTCGTAGGTGAGAGTTACTTCCGCTACTACCGCGTGTCCCCTTCAACGCTGCACAGCCACGACTACAGCGAGGCGGTGAGTGCGGGCGTGCTGAACAGCTTCGGCGCGGCCGCCCTGCGCGCCATGCACTCGCTCGTGCCCGCCACGCTCATGACGCGTGCTAAAGACCAGCATGGCTACATGCACAGGTAAGACCTGTCGCTGTACAGATTACTACACCGCACAAGTAAGCCATACTACATACTGCACAGCCTACTTAGTCGCTACACACTACACAGAGCACTACAGCGCACAAGTAAGCCTTGCTACAAACTCAGTCACAGATGTGAGTACAGCTCATAAGTAACAAACAAGTATTTTACAACGACGTACTTGGCTTTTAGGTAACCTGGTGGCTTCTAAGTGACAATAAGGTAAAGAAGAATACTTTTTCACCGACGAAAGAGTGTCTATATTGAGGTAAGTAGGTATAGCGAGTAGAGATGTTGTCCAGAAGGGTTTTTATCATTGGGCAACAAAAGTAGATAAGTGTTTGGTACTTCAGATCAGATAGCTGATAAGTACTCCAGAATTATGTTATTGTCACACGATACGGAAGTTTCAGTTGCTATCGTTAACCGTTTTACCGGCGCTACGCTACAACCCGCGAACTACAAATGAGGACCAATGAAAACTTTCTCATTCCAGACTGAGCGACCACTACCAAAACCCCAGCCTTCTAGAGACATCCTCAGAGTCTTTCGACGATGTAGTACGGGGGTCGTTGGCCCACAGCGGCTCGGACACGGGCCCATACTGCACGGCGGAGATCACCAACCTGCTGTTCAAGTCACGCAACCCCTGGGGGCTGGACCTCATCGCGATTGATATACAGCGGGGGAGGGATCACGGCATCGCTTCATACAATGAGTTCAGGTAAATAGAGAAGTATTGAACTGGTCTCTTTAACAGTTGGGCATTATTGCCTTGTCATTTCGACACACTGGACATTCGTACACTTGGCCTAACATACCCCGGAGTCGATGCTTAGCTGTCGCAATACCAGACATAATAGAAATTCAATTATTAGCGATCGTTAGGAATCTTATTGACCGAAAATGGGATATACAGGGTTAAAATTGGACCCCCCGCCACAGCAGTACAACCAAATACCTAATCAACTAAAAACATTTTTTTTTACACTTTTGTCTCAACTCTTCCATAAGAAAATTAAAATCATTGCCACCTAGCGCGCGGCCCGCCTCGTTATCAAAGCGCATGCGCGTGACCGCTATTGTTCACCCCTTGCAACAATGGCGGCGCGCCGCCGTCGCTTTGACCGCGAGGGTGTGCGCACACACCTAGAATTATAGAATTTAAAAAGCAGCCAAAAAATTGTATTTAAAAATAGAAAACATTTACTATTTTTACGTCAAATATTTTATTATTACTTTTTACCCCCTATTTATTTTTGGCGGGGGGGTCCAAAATTAACTCTGTATACAGGATGTTTGGTAATAGATATTAATGCCGCTACTGGGCCATCCTACTAAGTGCAAAGAATAACTATTTGTATGAGAGCAACCTGAAAAAGCGAAGAAAGTCTGCTGTTCTATACAAAACTGCAAATACTTTTCTACCTAATGTACCTATGGAACAGCTAATGTTCTTGCTACCATGAAAATATGTAGTTGCATAGGTATATGTCAATTAATGAATTTGGTTTTTCTAACAGAGAAATATGCGGGTTGCGCAGAGCCACAACATTTCAAGATTTGGCTGGAGAAATGGCTCAAGATGTAAGTTATCGTTTATTTATACCTACCTTGTATCTTTAGCCGTCAAGTGCACAGACATTTTGTTACTTATTTTATTTTAATTTATTTATTTCACAATATCTACAGTACTGTTTACTTTTATACAATTACTACTCAACTTAGGTAATTGTTAAACTGAATCCACGACTAGTACCTACCTTCGATACGATTCAGCATCAAATTGAAAAAATCAAAAAAATCTACACATTTCTGTGAAATTGTGTCCCATGAACCCACAGTTGGAGGACTCCCTTAATTTATAGGTTTATTTTCTTTAGTTGTAAGTTTTTAAGCTTTGGTAATTTCGTTTTGTTGGAAAATGTATACACCGCGATTTTTCATTGGTTTTGGAGCCGAAAACCTTATAATACAAACAAGTTTTGTACCTATTTATGCAATAATAATCTCTTTACGAGCAAAGAAAAAAAAGTTGTAAAAGTGACTTTTTGTCGAAAACACGTAGTAACGTTCTCCATCTACTAGTAGTACATCGTGACCCCTATGAACTTTCCCGGCCGGCCACCTGCGCCGGCGCGCGGCGGCGGGGCGGGGGGTAGGCGGAGCGTTTGAAGCGCCTCGGTCATTGACTTTCATAAGATCGTCCGGTACTAAGGGTTCTTACATTTTTTATTGATATTTTTGTAATGATTTTTTTATGCTCATATTTTTAGTTTTACATGCTAATTAGCTTCTACTGATAATAAACATGAATAGGGTTTCGGCTCCAAAACCAATGAAAAATCTCGGTGTATATTTTTTAATGTATATTATTTTCAGCGAGTACACGCGCTATCCGTAATGTACGAGTGCGTGGACGACATAGACCTGTTCGTGGGCGGGGCCATGGAGCAGCCGGTGCAGGGTTCGATTCTCGGCCACACGTTCCAGTGCATTGTGGCGGAGCAGTTCTACCGCACCAGGGTGGGGGATCGATTCTTCTACGACAACAGTGAGATGCCGCATTCGTTTACGCAAGGTAAAGACTTTGAGCTTTTAAATGGGCAGACGGCATAATGTATAACAATTAACGACTAAGTAGTCAAAAAGTATTTAAAAAGTAGTGAAATATGTACACATATATGATTGTTAATGTTAAACAAAATTTTATTTCTATATCTTTCCTTTATTCTTGCACTTATTTTTAACTAATTAAGTACTTTATTTAATTTTTCTTCACCTAAAGTTACCTCGGAAGAGATTGCTTGTAAGCAAACAACAAGGCCGCCTTTATTGTACTCTGAATCTGTGTCAGTTATTTTATTTGTACATACATATGTAGGGAAGCCGAAGGTGGGTAGATGGAGATGGATGCCACATTGAGGAAGGCAAAGGGAAGATCTTCCTCCGAGCAGGGTGGTATAGCTCGGGGACCGAAGTCCAACAGATGTTAGTTAGAGGTGATATATATGGTGACGGAGATGGTGAAACTTCGCTACCGCGATGCAGGCTTCCCATACTATTTTACTGTTGTAGTATGGAGATGTCGCTGAGTTGGCTTATGTGGCGCCATCTGTTGACACGATTGGTACTATGTTGCTTCGTGTCGAACTATGTGCGGCGTCATGCAGGTAGGTGGCGCCGCCACACATACATAGATTCAAGACTATTATCCAAAGGGTTAGTCAGAGACTATATCTAGGCAATGAGGAACGCAGTAGCAAACGTTTCACCAAATTACAACTGCACATACAGGTGGTGAGCCCATCGCCGCTCTATGCTGTTGGATGTATGTACAGTCCTTATAGTCCGTTAGTCGCCTTTCACGACACCCAAGGGAAGAGGGTTGCATCCTTGAGCTAGTGAGCCGCTACACTGCCTACACCAAAGAAATAGAAGATCTATTTCTGTGCCCTACACGGTATTTTATTAGTATCTGTATTTCTAGAGCAACTCTACCAACTGAAGAAATCTTCGATGGCCCGTCTGATCTGCGAGAACACCGACGTGCAATACGTGCAGAGAAACGCCTTCCAGGTGGAGAGCCTCACCAACCCAAGGAGCCACTGCGACGACTACGGCAGCATACCCTACGTAGACCTTACGCCTTGGAAGACAACGTCCATTTTCGATTGACTGCACTTCGCTAATTATTTTTTTATTATTCTCTACGGGTAAGCCAAGCGTGGTGATTAACCGATTCGATTCAATGCGGCGAACAAAGTTTCGTGGCTCCTCTAAGGCGCCAAGCGTCAGGGACTTTCATGGCTCCTCTCGAGCACCACCCGCCATGAAGTGTAACTTATCGTTTTTTCGTCTGTTTCCGCTTGTTTTCGTGGTAAGTGACGATAACGCCGAAGGTGGAAGCGTTTCAACCGGAATTCTCAACCATTGAGGAACTGCTGGCTATCTCTAAACTGTGGGAACACACGACTACTTTCATCATTCGTGCTGCAAAGCTGTGGAACTCCCGCCAGTCGGTGTTTCCTATCAGGTACAATATTGGGGTCTTCAAATCACGAGTAAACAGGTTTCTTCTGAACAAGCATGTTCCACCTTAGGCCACATCATCACTTACCATCAGGTGAGATAGTGGCCATATGCAAGCCTACTACTATCAGAAAAAAAACAACAATGTTATTAACATTGCTGTTAATATGGCTAGCTAGCCAGGCGGACTTAGCGAGCCCTACCACCAACCAAACCAAGTACACAAAGATGTACTCCCCGCTGGGAATCGAACCCGGTACCTCTGGGTCTGTAGATCGGTGACTTAGCCACTTGGACGAAGAGATGGTTAAAATTGTTATTAAAAAAGATTCAACCCTTAAAATTGTTAACTTGCCCTACTGACCAGGACGTCGTTCATTGATAAGCATCCATTGAGTTATTATTACTGAGACGACACCGCGAAGAAATCTTTTGCGCAACTGATTTGCGGTCGTCTTTAATTATTAGAATGGAGAAATGGTACCTCCATTTCTTGTAAGCATCCAGCACCCACCAATGAGCTTGGGAATAGTATTAATATTTATTTATTTTTGATATATTCACATTTTAACTTAAAATATGACATTAATTTTTTTTCTGTAGCCCTTCAAAATACTTCACAATAATTTTTTGAAGATTCATAAAAATGACCACGCGCTATTGTTTTTGTGACAATCAAAATACGCGCCAAACCCGTGACGTGACGTCATCGGATATGTAATCGGACGCCCGCCAGGTGCGGGCGGCGAGAGCGGCGGCGGGGACTATCGGATACGATGACGTCACGTCACGTCAGTCGAGTGCCAGCGAACTAAGCGATGTAGTAGTGTTTTAACGAATTATTTATGTACAATAACTTTGTAAATACTTCTCGTATCAAAGTGGAATAAAAACTATTGGTTTACTTACGACTTTTATAATGGTATAAAGTAAAAATGAACTTTTTTTTCATTTTTCCCAAGTCCATTGCGACGGGCGGATTATGTATGTGGATATTCAGATTCATTTACTACCAGAATTAAATTATATTGAAATTAGTTTTTATATCTAAATACAGCATTGAAATTATGTGCTGCTAATATTCTGTTAGATAGGTACCTATGTTATTATTATTTAATGTCATTATGATAAGAATCTCTAAAAAATATGTAGTTTAAGATAAGGTAAAATAAATAAAAACTTTAAATGTTTTATTGTTTTATTTAAAAATCCAGTAAGTTTTTATAAAAAGATTATTATACTATAATCTAAGTATAATGGAAGGATTAAATTCATAAATAGTTACTTAATGACAAATATTTAAATGCAATGACGTCATTATATTAAAATCGATATAACATTTTACGAGTTAAAGTCATACAAACAATATCCTAAGTGCGTCAATAAAAATAATTAATTACTTATACACAGTTAAATCAAAATATTTGTAACGTATTTATAAGAGGATAAATACTTCAAGACATACCGAGAGTTAAATCTCTTGATTAGATAGAGACTTCTCTTCCTCTTCCTGCCCTAGACGCATTTTTTGGGATCGTCACAAAACTTTTTTTTCCATACTCTTCTATCGTTTTCAGTACCACTAACAGCCGAAATTACTCGAGTTAGATATTGGATTTAAAGTTCTATAGTCAGGGGTGTCACTCCGCAGTTTAGGTAGTTCGTTTGGCGCGAGTCCCGAGGCGTAGTGCAGTAGGTTGCCGCACGCGACGCACCGAACACCGAGCGCGTAAAACGAACGATAATTTATGTGATTTTTGTGCACCGAACAATTACTACTAAACGATCTTATAATCCGTATAAATAATACTGTTGTGTTTACGGGTGCCTAAATAAAAGAAAGAGCAATGAATCTGATTTATTTTCATCGCGTCGCTGTATCTAACTTGCGGCGTTTCCTAAAAGTAATCTCTCTCTATCTGCTCAATCTTTAGTTATTTTGAACCAAATTGTGTTGCATTGTGAAAATAGACGCCTGTATTTTACCGAGAGTCTATTATTTCAACTCTAACGCCCCTCCGACATGTACTTAAATTATCCATGGGTGGAAGCCCTGCGCTCCTGACGTCAAATCGATATCGAGTCGGCATTGCTTAACGGAATATGAACGCTCGGGTCACACAATAAGTTTTTACTTCGCGTGAAAGTCGTTAGAGTAGGCAATTTTTTATACCTAAACTTGGCTTTAGTTAGAGAGTGAACCTTTTGTACGGTAGTACTATTAGTTATTATATAGCGGGCAAAACAACAGATAGATTTATTATAACTTTGGTCGTAAACTGGCAATGGGGTATACAGAGGTGTACGTAACACCAAAGCATTTGTGACTGAAATTTTACAATATTATAAAATTAAAGTATGCTAGAGCCAAATTCCTTGATAAATGTTTAAAAAGATTAACAATTTTTTTGTGCAGACATCTAATGTCACTCGAATTGTTACTGTTTTTTTGAGAGAAACATACCATAATTGTTAGATGTTTTCTCGTGAATCTTTCTCAATAAACAGCAAACATCCGAGTGACACTACATATTTGCACAAAGAATTGTGAATAGTTTGTTTACAAACATTCTTCACAGAATTTGGCCCTCGCACAGTTAGCTGTCTTCGTCTTCGTGATGTTACTAATATATAATACTTACATATAATTATATTTGTAAATTGCACATTACATTATGAAATACAATTAGGCGGCACCATAAATATAGACATGGAAGATATAAAACTACACAATAATGTATCACTATAATAATTATACTTAAAATAAACCTTCGACACATAAGACTGCATAAACTAACCTATAACGCAGTGTGGGCAGGCCTCCAACAAGGTGGTCCGACGACCTGGTAAAGGTCGCAGGTAGCCGCTGGATGCAAGCAGCACAAGACCGGTCGTGGTGGAGATCCTTGGGGGAGGCCTTTGCTCAACAGTGGAAGTCCGATGATGATGACGAAACTTCTTTTCTTCATTTTATATAGATCCCATTTCACCATCTGATGTTAAGTGGAAGTTGAGTCCAAGCTTGAGGACAACTGGTGCTAAGAGACGTAGCATCACTCACTCTGCCGGCCCACAAAGTGCCTCTTCACGCCTCGTTTGACTCATCGTTGTCTTCATATCATCAGGTTCCTATTAGCAGGCTTCTTTCCCATCAACGTGGTCAGCTTATCTTGGACTTTACTCCAACTGACTGAGGAGTGCACGAGTTGGCTGAACCCTCCCGGCCCTGGCTTCACGATCCTCTCGAAGAACGGCCTCTTGTACAACCTCTGGGACTCGGCTCTTTGGTCGTCTGTCACTTTCCTGTCGTCTAAATGGTTGAGGGACGGGAACTGGGAGATGACGAAAAGTCTGCAATGAAATAGAAAAGAGTTTCATTGCCAATATTGCTAACACCTCGGATAACCGGAGGT
Source organism: Scoparia ambigualis (assembly GCA_963921215.1). Classification (NCBI taxonomy): domain Eukaryota; kingdom Metazoa; phylum Arthropoda; class Insecta; order Lepidoptera; family Crambidae; genus Scoparia; species Scoparia ambigualis. The sequence continues at coordinate 31,057,160 of OY992513.1, read as the reverse complement.
CCAGGTTAATTCCCAGGTCGGGTAATGTGTGTTTAGGAGTTTTTGATGCATTTGGCTGTCGAAAAACTTACTAAAGAGTGCACATACATCTAAACAGCATAGAGCGACGATGGGCTTATCTCCAGCCACGTTGAGCACATGTGCAGTCGCTATTTGGTGAAAAGTGGTTAATGCCTAACAATTACAACGTTAATTTTTTAGCAGTGCACTGCTTTTGTTATCCTCATTGCTTAGTCTCTGATTAACCCTTCGGGGCTTAATAGTCGTGTAGTCTATTAAATAATAGTCGTGGGTTAATGAACGATGTATTTACCTGTACTGTAGGTATTCATAGAAAGTACCGCCATTGAAGTAGCTGGGCGCGGCGGGGTTGCCCATCAGGCAGAGGTACTGCAGGTTAGCGCACGACTCCTTCAGTTTACCCACCCACGGGAACAGAGAAGCAATCTTGCAGTGGTTCAACCTGAAAACATTCAACAGTTATGAATGCAGATGCAACAGAATGGCTATGAATAGTACAAAATGTGGGGAAAATCGAGAATTATGTAAGGCAAATTGAAGATCTATCAATGAAGGCTATCAATGAGTTCACAATAAAAACAGTTTAAAACTGCTGCTGGATATGTACTCCTGAAAAAAGAACTTCACATTAATCACACGTTGTTACCAATGCTGTTAAACATAAAAATCTTAGAAAAAAGAAGGATAAGAAGAGTATGGCCAATAGTCGACATCCAGATAACAAAAGAGCCCTAAATAATGTTATTCGAGAGCTGAAACAGATGATCGAGGATGCTGCAAATAATACTCCAGTAAGCTAAATAAAGTCACTAACAGCTACTAGTGCTACTAATTACTTGCTGTGGAAAGCTTGCTAAAGCACCCGTACACCAACCATACCCAAACCACCCTTGAGGAAACCCGATGGATCATGGGCGAGAACGGCACAAGACCAAGTTGAGATGTTTGCAAGTCACTTGTCACAGGTATTTACACCTAATGAGCTTGACCCTGAGACTGATGCACTGAACTTCGACCGAGTTTTAAGTGAAGACCTGAAACTAGATAACCCCATAAAGCGCACTTCCCCTCGCGAAGTTCTAAGATCAATTAAAGACCAAGATGACAAAAAGGCTCCGGGATTTGACCTCATAGACAAAAAAGTATTAAATGAATTGCCTCATAAAGGGTGTGACTACATTACCGTGCTTTTCAATAGCGTATTGAGGACAGGATGCTTTTCAGCTGTGTGGAAAGTGTCCCAAATCATCATGATCCATAAGCCAGGCAAACCGAGAAATGAAGTGACCTTTTATAGACCTATTAGTCTACTGCCAACTTTGTCTAAGTTATTTGAAAAGGTTCTTCTAATAAAAAAAGCGACTAATGCCAGCAATTTCAGAACAATCTATGATACCAGAACATCAATTTAGCTTCAGGCAAGACCACACTACAACAGAACAAATCCATAGGATTTGCCAGAAATGCTCTGGAAAAGAAAAACTATTGTTCAGGAGCTTTCCTGGATGTTCAACAGGCTTCTGACAGAGTGTGGCACGAGGCCTTTATAAAATAAAAACAAACCTGCCGCACAGATTCTTTTTGCTCCTTAAGTCTTATCTATCTGAAAGACTGTTTCAAGTTAGAGAAAAGGAATGCACATCTTCATTCTACGAAATACGTGCAGGAGTACCCCAAGGTTCTGTACTGGGCCCTATATACTATATACCATATATACATACGATTTACCTCAGAGCCCTGGGGTAACCATAGCAACATTTGCGGATGACACAGCCAATACAGCCATTCTGGCGTCAAGTACTAAGTGTGAAGAAGCCTCACAGATCCTACAAATGACACTCGAAAGAGTAGAGAAGTGAAAAAAAAATACTTTAGTAGAGAAGTGGTTAGGCAAATTGTTGAATACCATTTTTACTTTCATGTAATAACACATATGTAATCAAGACTTAATAGTCTTGATTATATGTTCTCTGACTAATCCTTAGGGGAATTATCCCCGAAGGGTTAGTCAGAGACTAGGCAATGAGGACAGCAAAAGCAGTCCTCTTCTACTATAGTCCACTTTTCACCAAATAGCGACTGCATATATGCTCAGCGTGATAGACGAGCCAATCGCCGCTCTAAGCTGTTGGAAGTATGTGCAGTCTTTAGTCGCCTTTTACGACACCCAAGGGAAGAGAGGGGGGTGGTAGTATTCTTTCACTGCTACGCGACACGGTTTATCATGTTTTATATCATATAATAATGTTCTGATATATTATCTCTTTTTATTGTTATTATTTATTATTTTCAATAATATTTTTTCGTTATTTATAAAAAAGACAAAGTAAAAAAGAATTACTCAATCAAGACGTAATAATAGGTACTTTGTTACAGTAATAAGGCAATAATTAAATTTGAACAACTCTTTCATATGTTAGTTAATCTCTCATATGGATAATTGTTAACTTGTAAGTTGTAATGCTTACTTTCTCTATCCTTGCATATTGCCTTTATCTAGGCCTAATAATATATATTTAAACTGGTCAGTACTGTTGTGTGACTAAAGTTGTATTTGTTTGTTGATGATTGTGTGATTGACTTGACACACATCTATCTATGTATAAATAAAAATCAATTACTGAAATGTTTGCGGAGATTCGTCACGGGATACAAAGAGTTCACGCGGACAAAGTCGCGGCCGGACTGCTAGTAAATTATAAATGTATTTTTTCTTACCATAACAGCTCTAATTTCGGTAGCGGTGGCAATAAGCAGTTTTCGGTAATTGGGTTGTGATCTGCTATGAGTGAAGTCAGATGCCTGAAGTGAACTAGTGCATCCAGATTTCTGAAAAAAATATGTTTTAAATGTTTTTAGTTACTTAGCTAAAACTTTGATATGAGTTTTCCCAAATAATTATAACCTGTGTGCAAGGATTTTACTTGTTTTTCTATTTGATAAAGACATTTAACATTTTCTTTCTCTCTTTTTGTTTGTTTTGTAATCAGTAATAATCACCCCCTGACTGTTATTATTATAATTATTACGTTAACGATTATAAAATCCGTTATTGGCTGTTACTTCCATTGTTATAAGTAAAACAATTAAACGTAAGCTCTCACCGGCACTTACAGCTTTCAAAAGTAAAATAGTGTATAGCAAAATTACATTACTATACAAGAATATATTATAATAACGTATTTATAATACATACGTTATTTTGTTGTGGCTGATATCCAGATACTTGATGTGATCCGAAAATCTCTCCACTATAGTTCTTGGAATTTCATAAAGATTTTCATAGGCCAATGTCAGCTTTGCCGGATCATCATTTTCAACACCTTCTGTAGCTCTGGAAATAATAATAACAGGTCTGTGACATAGAGTACTAGAAAGTTAATAGAAAACTAAAAACAGTCACATGCCGCCGTGTGTAGCAGCTAATTAAAAGAATACTACCAACTTCGATCAACAATACCAACTAGATAAGGCGTCACATACAAAATCAAAGCTAGATTCTGTTCACGTGAATAAATACTTTTTCAAAGCAATAAATTACTCCTGTCCCTTAAAAAAGAAGACGTCAATAACATTTAGTGGTGAAATCAACCTTAAGAGGCAACAAATAAAGCACTTTTTCCTGTTATGCCTTGCGAGAAAATAAGAGCTCACTTCTCAAGTGCGCTCTTATTTACTGAGACACATTTTTAGCGCCAACCTGACATCTAGTTGTATTGTTGATCGAAGACTACCAACCCCTCTTTCCTTGGGTGTCGTAAAAGGCGACTAACAGACTAAAGACTGCACATAAATCTAACAGCATAGGCTCACGACCTATCATGCTAAGCACATGTGCAGTTGCAATTTGGTGAAATGTGGTCTATGTCAGTGCACTGTTTCTGCAGTCTTCATTGTCTAGTCTCTGTCTAACTCTTTGGGGATAACAGTTGTAAATATAAAAAAAAAGTATATGTGTGTAACAACCAAAAAATACAGTTGTTGGTACTTTAAGTATATGAATGATCAATGGATCACTCCATACTTCCTTCAAGGTTTCCCTTATCGGTACAATAAAGATTATTCTCCTACTTGATCAAGTCCGGTTGTATATTTGAATCCGACATTTCGTTTACGGAGTCAAACAGAACATCTCTGGATATATCCACGGATATTGTTGCCTCTTCAGAGCTCTTTGATGTGCTGGGAAATCTGTAATTATAATTTTTTTTATATTAATAATTATTCAGTGAAAGTAAAGACAACGCCAAATAATGCTATGTCTACAGGCATGTACAGGAGAAAGGTCGGCATTGTCACTTTCAGTACCTATAGTATAAAGTTGGTACCTACTTACTCTATGATCGCCACAATAACTTTTCAAAAGATGAAGATACAGAGAAAGATAACAGTCCAGTCATATTTTAACAAACATGAAGTAAAATACCAAAAGTTGTTTGCAGAAACCGATTATATAGCTTGGCAATTGGAATACCTACCTACTTATAGGTATCTAAGCACCTACCGTTTAGAGGTCAAATAAACAATTTCTTGATGTTGCTCTTCTATTGTTTTTTTTTAACATCGCTAATTTCTTGTTTGTTATTTTCGTCGAACGACACACGCAAAACAAAAACATTGGATTATTACAAAATGTCAATTTGACATTTGTGTGGTTTTTGTTTTGTCACAGTTCATTATGCCTCAGTAGGTACAGCCCGTTTTAAATTTTCAAGGAAGGCTTTTTTATATTTTGTGCTTACTTCTTTCTGTACTTACATATTTTTTTAAAATATTAATTTCGATGAAAGCCAATAAATTACTATAATTTGATAGAAAAAAGTTTGTATCTTCTACAACGTCAGTCGGAAAGGGGGTATAACCCAAAAGGAGGGTAAAGTCATGATAGTAAATAACTTTTGTCTAAGAAAAGAACTTTTCCTAAAAAATGGATAATTTTAGATTAACAGCTCTTTTAAGATTTCATAAGAAATGACGCTGTGGTAGCCCTGGCGGTCAGCTGTTTTGAGAGAGAGACAGATTTGAGTTCATTGAGTTCATTGCTGGGGTTAACAAGTATTAATATGAATATGCATAAAATATGAAAGATTTTCGCAAAGTTTATATTTGCAATAAGTAGGTAGGTATAACAGTTGATAGTAGCACTTTCAGATGTCCGCCGCTTAGTACCCCCTTTCCGACTAACGATGTATAGAAAGACGGTTTATGTAACTACTTATAATCAGTCTACCTAAAGGGTTTATAAAGGGATATTTTTTAGGCTGTAGATAGAGTGCCACAAGCGGCATTCTAGTACGATCGGTTACGATGCCGTCATTACGGCATCCTAGTACAAATTGTAGGCAGTGAATAGAGTGCCACAATCGGAAACATAGTACGATCGGTTATGATGCCGTAATTTGACGGCATCCTAGTACGAAGCGTATAGAGTGCCACAAGCGGCATTCTATCTCAATCGATTCGGGACACGTAACATATTTTTATATAACATAATGTTCAGACGACATAATATTCAAAAGATATTTTTGTATGGAGTTAGATTTCTGTTGTCTAATAAAAAAAATAACCTCGAAATTCAAGACAATCGCTACGCTGCGCTTCGCGATTGTCTTAAATTTCTAATCTATCACGTGACCTACAGGAGTAGGGCAGCTAGTATTTCTGTTGTCTAACAAAAACTTTACGGCAGCTTAGGCGGCGTCACTATTATACCGCAAAACTTACGGTTCCCTAACCGATGGAGATACAGTGCCGCTTGTGGCACTCTACTCTATACACTTTCTATTTTTTACCGATACATCGATACAAAGTCAAAGTCAAATGCTATTCTTCTTCTTTGTTTTGTGGCGTTTCCTTAGAGATTTCGCCAATATCCAGTGTTCCGCTTAGAAATTTTGAGTTTGTACGGTAGAATAAAATAAAATAAAAATAGAGTCTCTACACGTGTTGTTGCGAAAAGAACACGCGAGAAACTCCGTCAAATGCTATAATCAGTATACCTAAATCTTTACAGGTCTTTACAATTGACGTCAAAAAATTAGTAGGTACCGGTAGAAAGAGGCTATTTGGTTACCGTGGGGCTTTTGGAAAAAAAAAATATTTTTAACGAACGCAAACAAATTAAAAATAATAAACGTGAATGCAACCTTTTTTTTCTCTAACAGTTGGTAACTTCGTTATCTGTCAATCTCGACCAATCAGAGAGAAGAACACCGCGCGTGTGATGTTATCTACGTCTGTCTGTCAGTGGTAATAAAATTTTCGCGTTGAAACTTTCGGTTGGAGTTATTATTTGCAAACATATTTTTAAGACTGTGGTAAGTTTTATTGTTTATTTAACTATTCAAATAAAGGATTATAATAAAGTTAATTAAATTATTTCAATATATTTAAAATAATACAACTTTTTTTTAAATGGGGCTTTTTGGAAGCTGATATGGGGTTATTTGAAAATTTTAACCAGCCCCATATCCAAATTGCCTTGCACCATAAGGAGTAGGTATGGGTTTTTATTTTACCTCATATTACATAAACTTGTTATTTACAGATGCTACATTACTTTCAAAGTGGCAAGAACAATAAAAGCGGTGCTAGGGATAGAAGGGCTCCGCATCAGGCAGACTGTCATTGGCTCCAGGATAAAGGAGATCCCGGGAACATTCAGTGGACCTAAGGCTGATGTTCTGGCGACCAAGGTCCTAAGCATGACCGTTACAGTAGTGAGGCCCATTCGGTGCGTGGACTCCAGGGTTTCGGGCTTGGATGATTCCATCCGGGCCGAAGAGGTCGCCGCCGCCTTGGATAATCAGTTTTGGGCCAGGCGGGATAGGCTCCGTTCTGGTCCGGTGTCCTGCAGGGGCCGCTAAGGGCATTGTGAAGTCAGGCCGGCTCCTGGTTGGTCCCTGGCAAAGTGGAGTTCGTGTGGTGGCTTTGGAACCGCTGGCAATGAGGTGCTTTAAGTGCATGAACCTCGGGCACACTCGGCAGCGGTGCCCAGTCGAAGTTGACCGCACTGACACGTGCTACATTGCTGTCAAAATGGCCAAAAAGTGTCGCGGATATGAGGTGCGCAGTCTGCGCCGCTGCTAAATTGCCCTATGGGCATATCATGGAGGGAAGGATCTACTCCCCCCCAGTTCCTTGGACAAGGGCTACTTCAAGGGCGCCAGGGCATTTGCCCAAGGAGGTTGAGATGCAAGAAACTCAATGTTAAGTACGGCCCATCTCAACTTCCTCTTGACTAATTTAAACTACTCCGGAGCTTCACAAGACCTTAGTGCAGCACATTATGGAGTAGGGTTTGCACGCTATGGTTGCCGCTGTGTTATCCAGCCCAAATTGGACTGTGGACACCACGGAGCAAAAACAAAGAGGAGGCGTTGCAATAAATGTAGTCCAGCAACTATCAATGTAGTCCTGACGTCACACCGTAGTTGAACTACTTACGACCAGGTGTCGCTTTCGTCAGTACAACTCTCGTTGGCTGGCGAATAGGTTGTTCGTGGCTTATTCAGTCTTTTAAAAAATTATAAAAAATTCTCGACCAGAACTTTTTGTTAGCATGAAGTGCTGTGTTGTATCGTGTAGTAGTTACACGGATAAAACGAGATTAAACGGAATAAACATATCTTTCCACTCGTAAGTAATATTTAAATTAAATTTATACTTCATCAAATAAAGTTACGACATACACGACATCTAGTAAAATATAGCAGAACTTTTATGACAACTCTGCTAATCTCGTAAATTAGGTAGGTACTTGTTGTGGCTACTGGCCACTAGGTGGTTTTCTCCTATTTGGACTCCCCCCGCAACCCCCGCAGCTGAGACACTATTATTATATGAAAAAAGTTGTTACAACACCTCCTCTTTGTTTTTGCTCCGTGGTGGACACGACCAATACAGTGGCCATTGGAACCCCTACGGGCGCTGTCCACTCCCCTCCCTTCCCCTCTTAATTAATGAGAGGGGTTCGGGATTTGTGACGTGCGCCTGGAGGGAAATAGCCCTCGTAGGGGTATGCTTCTCTCCAAACGGGGGGTTATCAGACCTGGAGGATTTTCTCCGGAACCTGTGCGTGGACGTAAGACGCTTGGCACCGACCCAGCTCTGGACATGCATAGGGGACCTAAACTCCAAATCCACGACATGGGGTTGCCCTTTTATTATTCCAAATTAGTTTTTAAGTAAAAATGTTAATTATTTAGTGTTGACTTTTGCATTATTTGTAAATTTTTAAATGTATGTAACCAAATATCGCCGTCCGTGTTTATATTGAAATAAAAACGGTTTATAAAGATATTTTCTATGTCACTTTTTATTCATACCAAATAAGGTAAGGGTGGGGACCCCGGGGATTTTTTGGAAAGGCACCTTTTTTAAAAAAAATAAACCTTACTGTTTGTTCATTCTATGTTTCTATTTTTGTTTTTTTATAGAGTTATATCTATATGAAGCAACACATACTTCTTTGTCTGTTAAAATATAAAGGAAAAATAAATATTCAAATTTTATCCCTACTTTTTTACCAAATAGCCCCGTTCTACGGTACCTATATCAAAAAAGTTAACTAACAGTAGTTAAATCTTATCTACTAACTTGACTACCTACCTAACTAAGCTACTGCCAGTTCGGATTTTGGGAGAGCCTTCGACTGAGAAGAAACTGTCAAAAACTCACAAACCTTACTTTTTTCTCCCTCTAACTAACAAAAGTTATAATGTCGGCGTCATACAAAATAAGAACATGAAAAAGAAATATATTAATCCAAATAAGGTACTAATAGGATGTGGATAGAGGGTCACAAGCGGCATTCTAGTGCGATCGGTCACGATGCCGTAATTACGGCATCACATTACAAAGTGCAGGCAGTGTATAGAGTGCCACAAGCGGCATTGTATCTCAATCGGTTCAGGAACCGGAACATATTATATTGTTTTCTGAGGTTTAAGCGAGCACTACACATTGAAATGAAACACTTTTTTACGGATTAACTCGCGTTTAATTTACTATTTACATTAAACGCGAGTTAATCCGTAAAAAAGTGTTTCATTTCAACCGGAACATATTTTTTTTGCCATAATGTTCAGAAGACATAATATTCAAAAGATATATTTGTATAGAGTTAGATTCTGTTGTTTAAAAAAAAAATAACCTCGAAATTCAAGACAATCGCTACGCTGCTCTTCGCGATTGTCTTAAATTTGGCCTACAGAAGTGGGCAGCTTAAACGTGACCTACAGGAGTAGGGCAGCTAGTATTTCTGTTGTCTAATAAAAAACTTTACGGTAGATTATGCGGTGTCACTATTAAACCGCAAAACTTACGGTTCCCGAACCGATTGAGATAACAGTGACTCTTGTGGCACTGTATGACTGTATACACTTCCTTACTAATAAATAGGTTAAGCTCGTACATGCACTATGTCCATACATTTGCCATTCACCTTCCACTTTATAATAACCTTTACTCATGAGGGTTTTTTAACATGTACTTTAGGAGTTTAAATGTATGTAAAGGCATTTCAGTAATATTTATTGGAAGTTAATTAAAAAAATGTTACCCAAGCAAGAATGAGCTACCTGGGCGCGTGGGCTATATATTATACTAATCTATGGCCTCAATCACACTAAGCACCAACGATATTACCTACCAAAACCAAACCTCGACCGTTCAACCGACTTGGTACAGAGCTATCGCGTGTGTCAAACGCGATAGCACTATAAAAATACGTCTAACGACTGCGTTTCAGTTGTAGTTTGGTTGAGATTATTTAGCGAAATAGCCCCTCTATTTTTTTAAGTCTAAAATTAGGGACGGCGAGTTCAAACTAACCAAAGTAGAAATTCGTATCAAAATCGATATTTTTCATATCTCATCACGATCTAACTAAATTCGTTACAGTTCAAAGCCGTAAAAGATTGAAAAAGAAGTCCAGTGTGCATGTGTGCTACGTTGCGTATACGCATTGAGCTTTTTTATAACTATAGAGGGAGCATAAGTTTGTTATCTCTTTCTGCCCAATAAAAAAATAGTAACATTACTATTTTGGTTCCGTGTCGGCACATCGTGTTTACCCTAAGTAAAACAAAGACAAAACATAGAATGAAAGGGCCGTGTCGGTGAAACTGCAACTTTTTACATGGAGCCAGTCGCACTTGGACCAAAACAAATCGCTATCATTATAGTGCGACATAAAAGAGTAGAAATTAAATGAGGGCGCTGTTGTCGTTAACATAGCAACCCTGATAGGTCGAGCAAATTGGTCTTGATACTTGTTTTTATTTAATATGTTCATATAATTGGAAAACATCACTTACACATTGCTCTGATATAAAGGAAGTAGCTAAGGCACTTGTGTTATAGAAATCAGAAACAACGACGGTACCACAACACCCAGATCCGAGACAATATAGAAAAGTTGGTTTTCTACATTAACCCAACAGGGAATCGAATCCAGGACCTCAGAGATGGCGACGCCAAGTCCGGAGTGCTCTACTCTCGGCTACGCAAGTTGTCAAAATAATTAATTTGAGTAGTTTGTATGTAAAAATGAAAACAGCCATTGTACATAACTTTATTTAGATACAAAACTAATAAATTAAAGTCCAGATATTTTTCAAGTTTCGCAAATGCTCGCGGCTTCCATCATAGCCAATAAGTTGCCTTAATTGAGCTATTAATTTGTATATTGTTGGTACTTCTTTTTTTACAGTGTAAAAAAAAACATTTTCTGACGGATTGCACGCATATCAAAGTCATCGAGTTCCTTTGCAAGTCGACCCTTTCTGTGTTTAGCGGGAGTCGAAAATTTTCCTCCATTGTCGGAGCCTTGTTTAGCTATTCTCCGCACAGTACTTTCAGACACACCTTGAACAATAAAAACATATATGCAAAAAAAAAAACAAAACCAAAATTGTTCAGTCCTATGGACTGAGTTATTAACATAATTGGTAAAACTTTTGAATCGAGTCGCCTGAATCGGGCTGGGGGTGGTGAAGGTAAGGGGTGGGGGAGGAGTACCCCTACTTAACCCCCCCCCCCCTGCCGCAAACAAGTAGTTTTTAAGTTATGTTAATTTTTGTATTTTGAGGTTATGTATCATGGTATAACTTTTGAATCGAGTCTCCTTAATCGGTGGGGGAACGGGAGGGGACGAGAGAGGAGTACCCCCCACTTACCCCTCCTGCCGCAGACAAGTAATTTTGAAGATATGTAACATTTAAAAAAATATGGAAAGTTACAAAAACCTCATTTCTGGCGCTTTGCCGGCCGCGCCCGCGGCACGCTCGCTTCGCTCGCTCGGCTCGCGCGTTTTTAACTCTTTAGACTTTTTTCATGGCGGGGGCTTAGCCCCCCTCGCCCCCCTCGCAGGGGAGCTGCGCCCCCCCCCCCCGTCCCCACACTTCGGTTCTGATAATATGGTATTGTATTACCTAAAAACGTGTAATTTTTCGTGATTATAGCCGATTTTGACAAAACTTTAAAGTGGTTTTTTAAATATTTTACCGCAACAGCTGCAGCTAAAATGTTAATAAGACTTTATTTAAGAACCCTTTAGACCCCCCCACAGTGTTAGTTTCTTTAAATTCAGGCGACTCGATTCAAAAGCCAACCGACATAATTTACTATACTTACCACATTCTACCCCTTAACATTTGATAAAATGTCCCAATAAATTAAAAAGTTCAAGATTCTCGAGTCGAACTATAATAACCAACATTTTTGTTTGTAATATCATAACCCCAAAACTTTAAAAAATATTTAAAAATACTGATTGTTTCATGGAATTTAGTCGATTGCGCATAGGCATATTTTAGATAATTATACTTTCAACATCTTTTATAACTTACTTACCAGTGTAATCTGCTGTACGTTAGTAAATATCCTCCAGATTACGTAACGAAGTTCCGTCTTGAAATTCTGCCAAACTTCGCAAAAAAAACCTTATATATTATGTTACGAGAACTGCCATGGATGGTCATAATCATGTTATCATGATCAATATCAATTTATTCTGTGCCACTGCGCGCACATATGCGATCTGTGCGTCCCAAACCGCTATTTGCTGTCGCTGGTTCTCGCACAAACGCTGGCATTCGATCCCCTCTGCATCGCATGGTCGACACATACAATAAAAAATTCAATACAGTAGACATATTTTCTTGTAGTACTGGTTCATACAATAGACAGATACTTGAGTTATTGTTATCTAACTAAATATTTTATATTCCATCTTACTTAAAGTTAAAATTATTTATGGGTATATGGGTATGGGTATATATTTATATGTATTTACTTATTTATTATTTATTTATTTGTATGTATATATTTATGCACACACAGGTCAAAGCACAGTGATAAATAGACTAATTATTTAATAGTTACATTACACACACTACATTGTGTTTAGCATTTCTTAGTTCTAGCGTTAACATTAAAATTGTACTTCAAATAAAAAATTATGTTCTATAACTTGAGTCCCCCATTTATAATAGTTTTATATATAAAATGTAACCATTGCAGTTGAGTTTACGATAAGTAATAAATTGTACTATTTGTTAAGTTAGCTTAGGCTATATTGTAAACTTGTTTGTGGTTCTATAAATAAATTAAAAAAAAAACAGTGTTTTAAATCCAGATGTAGAAAATATCATTAAAAATAACAATTTATATCGTAACCATAGACAGAGTTGAACAACCACTTGACATTAATGACAGATAATCAATGTTGCCAAAAAATGAGTGAATTTAGTTCTGGATTATTTAATTTCTACTCTTTTATGTCGCACTATACTTTTCTATTTTTTAGTTAATTAAGTTTATTTTTTGGTGAACTTAGTATTTCGGTGGGTTTAATTTAATAATGAGTTGTTCAGTTAAACAATTTGTAGTAATAAAAGTGAGTGGAAAGTGTCTCGAATGTCGTTTTCAAGGTAAGTTTTGTAACGCACACATAGGTGACTTTTTTTGTGCATGTGTGAAAATTTTGCACATCGAAGTCTGACCAACGAAACGTGACTGGAGAGAATGGCGGCAAATTCAAATATTCTTGGGGTGTCAACACTCAATAAACTCTGAAAAAACGACGTTGATATATGTATTTTTTTTATTAAACTGTAGATCAACCAAACAAATAATTTGTAGTATCAATAAATAAGAATAAATCTTAAGAATAATTGAAGAAGCATTTGTGATAATGAAATACCATAATTAATATTAACCATCTTACAAAGTTGAATAGAAGAATTTTATTTGTTGGAAAATGAGTCTGTCATTGACGATATTGTTTCCAAATATTGCGATTCACTCTTAGATTAAAACAAAAAGGGAAGATACGGCATGCTCCTACTTGTAGTCATTCAAAATATAGTCCTACTCTTAGAATAATAACGCTATAGAAAGATAGTCTTCATACAAGCGCTCTGTCAAAAATGAAGCACTAAACCGATTCACACACGCGTGACGTGCGCGCATGGCCGTGATCTGCTGTCTCTTTCCAATTCTATGAATATGAAAGAGACAGCACTGCGGCAGCCGTTGCTACCGAGGCTTTAACTTAGAGAATCAAACTGCAGTACGTTTATATTTTGACCTAATTAACTACAAGATACTATGAAATACTGAAAGCTTACCTGTGAAAAGTGATGTTATTACACTTCTTTTGTTTTTCAGATGTGTTTTGACACAATTTAACTGCACACACCGTCATTTTCTTTTTGTTTTCGCGAGACACGTTCGGCGCGCTGTGACATTGAACACTACGGAGCGGTCCGGCGTTTGGTGCCATTTCTGGCTCTAATTAATGTGCTTCAAAATAGGCGCGCGAACTTGGTTTCTATAGCGTTATTATTCTAAGGTCCTACTCAACTACTTAAGCAAACACTCACACACGAAACCTATAAAGTGTAAATCGAGCGAGCGAGACAAAGCGGTAAGTTTCAACGTCAGCTATGCGATTCTCTAAGCGACACATAGACGCTGCGCGCATGGCTGTGATCTGCTGTCTCTTTCCAATTATATGAATATGTAAGAAACAGAGTCATTTCTCAGCGCTGCGGCAGCCGCAGCTATCAAGGCTTTAGCTTAGAGAATCGCACGGCTGCGCGAGGGAGTCAGCGAGTAGCGCGTTGACGTCTCGGTCGCTACGCAACAGACGAGTACGTACGACCGATTCCGACGCCACTGCGGAGTAGCGTCTTTCTCTTTTTCACACAGTAGAATATCCGCCACAGTGCGATGTAGCCTGTTCGCTCGGCAAATTGTGACTAAAGTGAAATTGTGCCTTTAGGCCTGATTTTGGCGGCTCACTTCACTCACAAGACGCTAATGCCGTATCTTCCCTTTTTGTTTTAATCTAAGGTTTCACTAGATAAAACTTTCTTTTGTTCAAGTGATGTAATATTCTTGACAATATTTTAGTTTTGTCTCACTAGTACTTGAAGTTTCTGTAGGTAAGTTAAACAAAAATTGGTTGGCGAGTCAACTCATAGAGTTATAATGTACTAGGTACGTACTAGAGAAGACGTCACAACTAGATTGTTTGCTACACGCGTTATGCTGGATTTACACGAAGCCAATACTTGAGACAATCCACTAAGCCAGTCCAATAAGCCAATGCCAATGTTAAGCAAAAATGCCTTGAGGACAATCCAATGTAGTGGACTGTCTCTATTTACACGATGCCAATATTGGACTGGCTTATTGGATTGTCTCAAGTATTGGCTCTGTGTAAATCCAGCATTATAGCCAGCTCGCTCCAACTATATTAGTCTGTGGCAGGCGCTAGACGCAACAATACTTGTGTATTCTGTGTTCTATTTTAATTATGCTTTCATACTGTTTAAAGAATCCAGAAAATACAAAGAAAACTAAACGAATCACTTTTTACCTGTAAATATGCAATAAATTATCGGTATAACATGCATTTGACTAATTATATGAAATCGCCGAGACATGAGCGGCGCCATGTTTCGGCGCTTTAGACCTTTTGGTCGCGAGAAAAGAAGCGGTCTAGCACTCTGTATGTTTGGATTGTTCAGAAAGACGATAAATTATTATTTTAGCACTGCAGCGCGCTTTTGTTTTAACTTTTAAAAAAATAGAACAAGTCTTTTGCTTGGGATAGCTCCTCTAGTACGTAGTACATTACGTATTAAGTAACTCAATGAGTTAATTTTTATTGAAAGAAAAAAGTAAGTATACAGACATAGAATAATAAAATAACGCATAGAAGGATAGTCTCGTATTAGAAAACTGTCATGGCGTGAGGCAAGAAAAAAATGGATGTTGGAGTAAGTTACGCGTACTATCTCGGCGACACGCACACAAGTGTACAAGTAAAGTTGTTAGAAATATCAGATTTGCCCCAAAAGTAAGGAAATTGGAACTGTTGATAGATAGATGAGTTTAGATTATTAGTACTGACGCGGGCCGTTGCGGTACCAAGCCAGTATGGCTTGGTTTTACTGGCCTCATTTATCGTGCGTGTTCTCGCTTTCTATGCGTTATTATTCTAAGTATACAGAATTAACCTAGAATTATTCACGATTGTATTAGTTGTTCAGAGTAAAATGTAAAATAATAGACGAGAACAATAAAAGAAAATAAGTTAAGTATCAAAATGATAAATTCAAGTAAACAAAACATACCTATAGCTTAAAATTATTGCCCTAATAAAACTTTTAAAAATAGACCGCGTCACGTTTCGTTGGTCAGACTCTACCTCTATAGTTTACGAGTATATAGAGTGACTGCTAGAAACCGCAAGAGACTTCAAGGGCTGTAAAGTAATCGTAAACATGACAAAAATGACAAAAAGGAATTCATGTTTTTTTTTTCATTATTTATAAAATAATTTATTTTGTGAATTTTAATTGGCTAGTCTTTAAATGTTTAATTTATTTTAAAGCATATGGCCGTCTGTTGACCCGTGCGCATCAGCTGGGCGATAAGTACCTACGTTGACGGGTCAACAGACGGCCGGCCGGCTAGCCGTTGCCCCCGTCAGCTGGGCGATAAGTACCTACGAAAAAACACGAACTTTTTAGTCATTTTTGTCATGTTTATAACACTTGACCTGACCAGCCCTTGAAGTTTCTTGCGGTTTCTAGCAGTCACCTTATGGCTGCTTTCAATTTAAGCGTTTAGAGCAGGACCAACATGGTTCAAGTTACACTCGAAACAGACTATTTATTAGTAACTACCAGAGTATTCTGGCCTACGTACGATAAACGGAACGCAGCCGTGCGTGTGTCTCAATAGTGTAGACTCTATATGTGAATCAAGGGACAGCAAATATAACATGATCCATCCCGGTGCCCCAACGTCTTGCTAAATTGAAAGCGCCCTTAATATCAATGCTTATACGCAACGGCCATTTAGTACTTTGATCGAAAAAAGCTATTTCTTTCTTTAAGAGTATGAGTGTTGTGTGTGGTGTTTGCGACATCGTCAATGTTGTACCTATTGAAAAAAATGAAAGTCATTTCGAGCACCTACTCGTACCTACTAAAATGAATGAAAGGATATGATAACAATGAATTTTATTAATTTAGACATCGTGGTGTTTCATAGTAACATTTGCTGCTTAAGAACTACACAAACGATATCTAAATAGACCACATGTCTGTGAAATAGATATAGTATTAGTTTTATTTTTCAAAACGTCCGGGTTCGATTCCCGAGCTAAGTACAAGTTTTTTAAAATGTATGAATGCAGTTTTTCTTGTTACTGAAATCGATGACATGGTCCCTGAGAACAGATCTATAAATGTCTTATAGTTTCAGACTTTCCCATACTGACCGATCTAAATGTTACACCCTGTATATAGGTACTTAAATATATAA
Source organism: Scoparia ambigualis (assembly GCA_963921215.1). Taxonomy (NCBI): domain Eukaryota; kingdom Metazoa; phylum Arthropoda; class Insecta; order Lepidoptera; family Crambidae; genus Scoparia; species Scoparia ambigualis. The sequence goes on along the minus strand of OY992513.1, from coordinate 31,040,291 downwards.
AAAAAACTAGCGACCCGCCCTCGCCCGCGACCTCGTCCGCGTCATGATCCAAAAATTTTATTAGACTATGCTCCGCGTGAAGGGTGTTTGTTTACCGTATCCCGTGACGAATTTCCAAAAAAGCTCAACTAAAAATCAATTAGCCAAATACGTTTAGCCGTTGTCAAGTGGGTACGTATTATAATGCCGAATTTGAAAATACCGAATTTCATAAGACCTATGAACGGAAGGCCGAATATTAAAATGTCGAATGTTTGTATGATCGATAGTTTTAAATACCTACCGAAAGTTTAAAATTCCGAAAATTCAAAATACCGAATCTTATAAGACCTATGAACGGATCGCCGAATTTTAAAATGCCGACTGTTTATATGACCAAAAGTTCAAAATACTGAAAGTTTTAAATCCCAAAATTAAAAATAGTTCAAAATATTTTTTTTTTATTTGACAACAGAGAATTAGCTGCCCTACTCCTGTAGGTCACGTGATAGGTTAGAAATTTAAGACAATCGCGAAGGATATAATTAAGTTGCGTTGCGCAGCGTACCGTAAAACGGGGAAAATAGGAATGGCGGGGTAAATTGGAATAAAAATCTACTTTTTTAAACCGTTCTGTAGCGTTGGTATTAAATAAGGCAGGTCCACACTTTCTTGTTTTTCGAATAGCTTATATTTTTTACTGCTGGTTACACTGAGAATTTGTGCCAGCCAATCAGGTTTCACTAAAAAAATACGTTGAAATAGAAGAAGTAGTCCTCACATGTGAATATTGTGCTTTTTCACTTTAGGTTTTTGACTATTTAGAGTGAGGGAATGTGTTGGAAAAGATTAATTTTGATAATAATAGTAGTTAGTGGTTTGAAAAAACGTGAAGGTAAGTAAATAAATACGATATTTCATTAGAAATCCTCGTTTGAGTCGAACAATAATTTTTTAAATTATTTTGGTGATAAAAGGAACGCGAAAGGGGAAAATTGGCACATGAACAGGTATAATTGGAACAGCATGGGGGTTATTTGGTTTCAGTATGAGGTAAATTGGAATTCCCTAATAGGGTTGCCAAAACCCTATAAGTACTTAAATAAAATAATGAATTTAAGTACTTTTACCTACTTACGAAAATTTCTTTTCGGAATACTAAGAATAATGTTATTATTTACACTTCTTTATAAACTCCAAAATATTTTCTTTAATAGTTGGCTCAATATTATTAAAGGTACATTGCAATGTTATTTACATCATTTTTTAAAAAAAATATTATGCTTATTGGATCATCAAATATAACTAAGCAATAAAATTAGATTGTTTTATTTTTTTATTCTACTTACATTTATTTCGGACACCAATCTGAAACTAAACTAACTGGGTACTAACTCTCGTTTTATTAAGTTAAGATTTTAAAGAAGAATATACAAATATACAAACAAAATAATTTGTTTACGCTCACACCAATTATCTAGAGACCAAGATGAGTATTCTTTTGAAACTCGTTCATATGGTAAGAAAATGGATAAACATACAAAAACATAGAAAAACACCCAGACCTGAAATCCATTTAAAAAAACAGTTTTTCTCTAAATTGTCCCGACCGGGAATTGAACCCGGGACCTCAGAGACCCGGCGTGCTAACCACTAGACCACGGTGGTCGTCGAAGAAGATTTTAAAGTTTTTGTTACCTATACTATATTAGTATTTTGATTGAGTATTTAATACCCATTTTAACAGTTTATTTACATTAAGTTTAATCCAAAGAGGAGACCAATTATTAATATGAATAGACTGATTTAAGACTTATTATTTTAAATGCTATATTTTAGTTATAAGGAAGTTATTAAAATATAATTAACTTAAAATGATTAATAAACACTTTTTAAGATCTTATGTTAAGTAGCAAGTTAATGTTTGGATACCTACTTAAAAAGTGACAACCCTAGCTAAAATTCCGATTTACCATAAGTGGTCTGTGGATTTACCTCACTCACGAACCTATTATCCCCGTTAGGGTAAATTGGGATCCAAGAGGGTTTTTGTTAAATTTCTTAAAATATAACAATATATTGGCATTTTAAAGACATCTAAGACTTAAAAGAGCTCATCACACATACATAAGTATACTAGGAGATACTCTAACCGTTCCGGAAGAAAGGGTAAATTCCAGTTGAAAGTAAAAATTGGACCAATTTACCCCGTTTTACGGTAGCGATCATTGTCTTGAATTTCGAGGTAAATTTTGTTTTAGTCAACAGAAATGCTAGCTGTAATCCCTAATGTACAGGAGTACAGCTCCTGTACATTCGGGATTTAAACTTTCGGGAATAAAATTTGGAACTTTCGGGATTTTGAACTTTCGGCTATTTTAAAATAGACATATTGAGCTTCTGTATATCGGGTTAGGTATTTCATACATTCGGTATTTTGATTTTCGATGTTTTAAAATTTTCGGGATTTTAATACGTAGGGTAAGTGCACCAGTGAATGAACCAATCCAATGAATGAACAAAACGTCGACTTTTCTAAATAATAAGAAATCCGCGTTTTTCAACTAAACTCACTATTTTTTTTTAATTGCAACACTTTTTTACGTCAACTAGTCACACAGGAATCATCCTGAAATCAGTAATTCTTAAATGGCGAAGGTCCAAACCGGACGCTCGATGGTGTTTTGTGGTTTGTATGGGGTCCGTAATAAGGAGTCGGGTAAGTCATAGTGTTTTGATATTAACTTTGTAGACGTTATAATGTGTGCTAGTGAAAATAAAATTATGTCACAGGATAGTTTTAATATAAATATTCTAGAAAACACTCCAGGGAGTGTTCGTCTACTTGCTTTATTTAAATGTTTTAATCTAAGAAATCTATTTCTTGAGCCCACTAGAATAACTTCACATTCGGCTACTTGTCTCGATAATGTTTTTACAGACTATAACCCTGTCTCTAAGTTAGTTATTAGTAGTCTTACGTCTGACCATTGTGGTTTGAAAGTGAAATATGATTTTTATGTTAAGGAGGAGCCTAAAACTGTAACATGTAAACCAGTTACAAAAAAGCGAATGGAGTGTTTTAAAACCAATGTAGCTTGTAAAATCGATACTTTGCCCTTTATACATGATGATCCGGATGTACTATATAGTAATCTCTTTGATTTCATAAAGACAGAATACAATCGAGTGTTTACCTCTAAAACAATAAAGTTTTCACAAAAACTTAAGTTCTGTGACTGGGCCACGACTGGTATTTATAAAAGTAGAAATAAACTGTATGTGTTATATAATTTAAGACCATATAACCATAATTTAAATTTTACAGAATATGTAAAAAATTACTCTAAATTGTTTAAGAAAGTGTGCATACTAGCAAAATCTAATTTCATTAAAGATAAAATTAAAAAATCTATTATTAAAATAAAAGCCACTTTTGATATCATCAACAGTGAAACTGGTAAATTAAAACCACGGGACAACACTTTCACTCTTAAAGTTAAAGAAAACCTTATCAATTCAGATGCACAAATTGCTAATATTTTTGATGATTTTTTTATAAACATACCTGTGGTAACAACTTCAAATTTAAATTCATCACTAGTGGCGGCACAATCTCTTCTCTAACAACATGTACCCAAATGTAATGTTTCTTTTAATTTTCAATATATTGACTCTAAAATTATTATTAAAACTTTCAAATCACTAAAAATGAAAAACAAAGGTGATTTGTGGGGCATGTCCATAAAGATAATTAAGAATATTATATATTCTATTGCACCCCATCTTGCTGACATATTTAATAACTGTATTGATAAAGGAATCTTTCCTGATCTTATGAAGTTTAGTAAGGTTATACCTTTATTTAAATCGGGAAATAAAGAGGATCCCAGTAACTATCGACCAATTTCTATACTACCAGCACTTAGTAAGATTTATGAAAAAAATATTCTCGAACAGTTAGTGGAATACTTTAATTTAAATAATCTTTTACATAGTAAGCAATTCGGTTTTACTAAGGGTCGTTCAACTACTGATGCAGGTGTTGCTCTAGTAAAACATATATTAGATGCCTGGGAGGAGTCTCATAACGCTCTTGGAGTTTTCTGCGACCTGTCCAAGGCCCTCGATTGCGTTGAGCACCGGACATTGGTGATGAAGTTAAATTACTATGGTCTCAAAGGTTTTGCGCTTGATTTGATAAAGTCTTATCTCAGTTCTAGAACACAAACTGTCGATATCAATGGAACTAAGTCGTCTGGTTCTCATGTAAAAATGGGAGTTCCACAAGGGTCAATCCTAGGGCCTTTCTTATTTTTAATTTATATTAATGACCTGCCATTCTTTGTAGAAAACTTCTGTGATATTGTATTGTTTGCTAAGATGATACTTCACTCATTTTTAATGTGACTAGGTCTAAGAAAAATTATGACGATGTTAACAATGCTCTCTCAGAGGTACTCAGTTGGTTTACTGTTTATAATTTACAGCTAAATGCTAAAAAACCAAATGTATTAATTTTACACTACCAAATGTTAAGACCGAACAAACTGGTGTAGGGATAAACGGTGATAAATATTACATACTCGATGTTGAAACTATATTCATTTTACAGAAACGGGCAATAAGAACCATCTATAGACTAAGCTCACGAACTTCTCTAAGAGATATTTTTAAAGAAGTTAGTGTTCTTACAGCTGCATCTCAATATATTTATAATTGGCTACTTGACAGTTTTCGAAAAAGTATTTAAAAAGTTACAAACGCTTATTTTATACCCCGTACAATATTTTCTTTCTCGAAAAACCTATATTTAACAGAAAAAAACATATTTTTTTTTGTTGATTTCAAACTTCGTGCGAAAACGGTTGGTCACGTGACATTTTGCTCGGTGACGTCACATTTCAATAAATATAGAAACTTAACTTGAAACCTGACAGATAGTTTCTGTTTACTTTGTGAAATGTGACGTCACAATCCGTCACATGAAGCTCAATCATGGCCGCCCGTGTTTCGGGTCTTGTAATCCACAGATAAAAAAACGCAAATTTATTCATATTTACAATTTATCTTAATAAAAAAAACTATAGGATAATTATCGTTTAATCATGACCTACCATTTCCGACATATTTCATATTTTATTGTTACAACTGTCAAATAGCCAATTGTATAGTTTTTGTGCGTTGCAATATTAACTCATTCACTAAACACGGTGACGTACACAATTTCAATACTAGAAATAAGTCAAAACTTATGATGCCCCTGTTCAGGTTACAGAAGGTTCTCGGCTCTTTCTTGGGGCAAGGTATACACTTATAATAAAATACCAAGTACTGTACTAGAATTACCTTTAGATAAGTTTAAAAATCATGTAAAATCTTGTTTACTTAAGAAAGGTTATTATACAGTTAAGGAATATTTAGAAGACAAAACAGCCTGGTAATGATAAAATAATCACATTAACTTATTTTTATTATTAGTATATTAGTAGTTGTAGTCTTACTTTTATTTTTCTGTACTGTAAGTCATTGATTACATTGATTATTTAATATTGATAAATACCTGAACTTTTTATTTTTATTAATTATTTTTTATTTTTATGTCCTTGTAGTTGTTTTATGTTTTTATTATTGTAATGGAAAGTGCCCTTCTATGATAGGGAGGGCATTTTTCAACTCTAATTGACGCTGTAAAAGAAAGGGAGAAAAAAAATGCTCTTGCTGAGTTTCTTGCCGGTTCTTCTCAGTACAAGGCTCCCGCCCCATAGTTAGACTTACGAACCGATGGCATAAATGACATTCATAAGTGCTGTTATCTAAACATGACTTAACCTGAAGAAATGATATTGAATCTTGAATCTTGAGTGGAACGGTTGCTTTATCTAATAGACATGAGATTTTGTAGAATTTCATGCATTTATTAAAAATTTTAGGGAGTTCGAATATATGACCACGAAAACAAGCAAAATCCAGTGAATGAACATGTGGTTCACTCATAGGAGGCTTGTAATTTTTCAAAATCTAAAAAAATTATATGTTATTGCTATTCAAATTGGGTCGTTTTCTGTATATAGCTTTAATTAACGGTTGACGTATTTTAGGCCAATGTTCGAACTAGGTATTAATTTACTGATATTTTTTGGTTTGTATGAACTCTAACGTTGATTACTACGTTCGTTTATTGGTTACGTAAATCCAGTGAATGGACACTGGTAGGTAATTATATAATAGTATGTTATTTTGAGCTGCCACTTAATTAAAAATACGAGACTGTAATCTGTTTTATTATTATTGCTATGCCATTATTTTTAAAATTATGTTTTAAAATCTTTTGTAAGGTATCAATTATTTTTTCTAAGACTTTTCCAATTTAAACATTAGAACATTACTGCCCAGGGTGACGTGTGAGTGCACGCGGTTAAAGGCATTTAGTCGGTCAACTATACATCCTAAAGGATAAATGAATGAAGATATTTATTAATTGATTAATTGACTGCCTATTACTGGTATTTTTTTTCTTAATCATTTCAAAAGAATAATTTTGGGACTTTGAAAGTGTATATAATACTTAATTATTTTTTTTATACCTTGATTTATGTAATAAAATTAAAGTATTTCTATTTAGGAAAGTTATAAATAAACCACTTCGGACCGGAAATACATTATTTTCTATCGTAATTAGCTATTTTTTAGAGATATCTAAATTTGGCTGTAGTTTATTTATTGGAATTCAGGTTGTTCATTTACTGAAGGTTTTGTTCATTCACTGGTGGTTTTGGGGTCTTTTTGCATAAATTAGCCAAAATCTCTAAAAATAAGGGTTTCATTCAAAAACGGAGAAATTATATTCTTCTCCAATAAATTTGGAATACCATACAATATTATAGTTTTATCTAAGATACCCAAAAGTATGTTATTTATATTTTTAAAGTTCTGGAATTCCTTAACTGTTCATTTACTGGTGCACTTACCCTAGAACCTACCCTTTCAAGTAATGTGCAAACAAACATTCTTGTCAAAACATTTTTATTTAATAGATAAGTAAAATTATTATACTACCTATGAAGTTTCCCGAAAATTTTGACAAACAATTACTTAAGTAGGTATCTAATTTCTATTTGCGATAGGTACTTACCAACTGAATTTTAATGGATCACTATGTATTTGAGAAATAAGGGTCAAACCAAATAAGGAAAATAAAAATAATTGTCATAAGTATTAGGAGTTAGTTCAAAATATAGAGAATTCTCAAAGTTTATAGACAGATATCATTTTTGAATAAGTATTGATTACTAGATCTTTCCGTCTCTCTCAATTCTTATCCCACAAAGATAGGCGACCTACTTCCTACACAACCTACACACATATATTTTTTTAATTTACACACACTTTATTTAATTTAAGCACAACCACAAATATTAATTTGAAGACCCAATACACTTACATCAAATTGTTAACAGCTGCTTCATTAGAATCCATTTTTTCACACACTATCTCACTATGTAGCTGATTTTTGGACCTATCTTAGTAAATTAGAATAACAAAATTATAATAACCAACCACATAGGTAGGAATTTACTCGGAGTGCTGTTATCAGTACCACGGATATAAATAATATCGGCATCGGCATTGCCTCGGAATGACTGATAGATAAGAAAGTTTAGGTTCACCCGAACGAATCGTGATGTAAGTATCTTTTTATCAAATTCACATCGAGGACGGTGATCTATAGTAATAATGGGTTTGTTTGCTTGTCTCTTTAATAACAAATGCACATGTACTCAGCGTAATAGGTGGTGAGGTAAGCGGTAAGCCCATCGCCTCTTTATGATGTTGGATGTATGATGCTACTATGTACGAGACTCATGATGACTCATGATGAGCGTATTTATGTTTTTATTAATATTCTGCAATTCTGCGCTACTGATAAGCTGTCATTATCATAAACATCAACATCATCTATCAATAAGTAACTCTGACGATAAGATCGAAGATGAAAGTACCTATAATTTACCTGGAATTCTTAATTAACATGGTGGTATAATTTAATATATTTTATCCCAAGCAAACTGAGAACACAGTAGGTAAGTACCTTAGGAATTCAACCCTAAACTAAACCTCTAGGTGTCTGAGATAGGAGATCTTACCACTGTACCACAGAGGCGGTTAAAAATCTATTCTGTTTTACTGTTCTTTTTAACTCAATAACTACTGAACCTAGGTATTTAGTCTTGACTTGAGTTTTAATTCGTTAATTTCTCAGTTTTATCATGTATTGTTTAAGTTATTTAGATGTATAGTCAAATCTTAAATAAATGAAAATGAAATCTTGTTCGTTAGGATAACCGCATTACTAATTAAAAACGACTGGACCGTTTTATCAAATTGTATCAAAAGGTTTTTTTGTAAGTTCAAATTAGGTTCTTAAAATACGTGGAAATGTTTACCGGTATATTTTAGAACTCAAAGAACCAGGATATAGGCCATATAGGAGCGGTGTTCTGGCGGACGAAGTCACGGGGAGTTGCTAGTATGGTACCTACAAGAATTGAAGTTAATTGTTTCTTAATAACACATAAATTTATTACACGTTAGAAATTGCGTATGAGACCTAATTCATTACCGCATCTGACGAACTCAAACGACCGACGTAGCTCATTAACGTAAAGCCTCATGCATGGGCTGTATGATCGTTCATAATATCATCGGTCTAAAAACGTCCCACTTCTGAGCACAGGCCTTCCACGTGGACATCATCACATGGAGAAGTATGATTGATTATTATGATAAAAAGAAGTAAGTTAACTTTCTGATTGTAGGCCTGCTGCTGGGGTTAACACCGGAGATTTATTTATTTAGATTTTTGGATTTTCTAGCCGATTGTAGATTGTCCAACCCAGGACCCTGCGACAAGTGAGACGACTAGGGTTTTTAGCAGTTAAGTATATGACCCTTTCTGAATCTCTGTCGGTTGTCGAGGAGGCCCAGACTCACAGTACTACCTAGACTCACAGACAGGTAGACGGGACCTCAAACAGAAGAGCCCGCCTTTTATTTAAGTCTTAGATAGGACCTTTACACTCATAATCACCCGTGCCACCCCGGGCGCCGTGGTTACTCGATAAGTAATGTATGTAATGAGTTTCCATAAATATTTTTCGCCTATAACAAGTAGTCCGCTTAGGATTTTTGCTTTTGTACCGGAATGTTAGAATGGAATAAAAATGGAGTCTCCACACGTGTTGTTACGAGAAACTCCTCAAAAATGTAAAATCTAAAGCAATTTCTTCATACTACATGATAGTACCAAGTTGCTTTGATAGGTTCACTGTGCAAAAAATAAAGTAATAGAAGAAAAACAATTGATTCCTGGGACAAGGAAGGGATTAAAAGTTTTAATGATTCATAAAACATTTTGTGTAATTAAACTGTCCTTAAAATGGCTTGGAGACTCAGACCAAACCAATATGGTACTCATGTATAAGCTTCTTGCGTATTATACAGCCATTCTGCGACTAGCAACCTAAATATCAGTAACGAAACGCGCTTCTGACACTGATTTTAGTTGACACGTTTTAGTGTCTGTCTGTCAGTATCTGTGCTGTCAGTGCAGTGTCAAACTACGTCAACACAACAACAACAAGTAAAAAACATTTCAGTTTCCATTTCTAGCAAGTTTCTTGTGGTGTTTTAGTGGAGAATTCTCTCGATTATATTGTAACGTCTCTAAATTGTCTTAAAATATGGACGTGAGTATTTCCTCAGAAATAATTACCTAAGTACCGCTTTGAGCGACACTTAATTTTAGCAAATTTTTATTCAATCTTTCTTTTAGGAAAGCAACATTCCTATTGATATAAACATAGGGAAGCTACAGGATTGGCTAGTGAGTCGTCGCCATGTGAATAAAGAATGGCAGAAAAACATTATAGCTGTGAGGGAGAAAATAAACAATGCTATTCAAGACATGCCAGCCCACGACGACATAGCCTCTCTGCTTTCTGGAAGTTATATTAACTACTTTCACTGCTCGAAAATTATTGATATTCTCAAAGAGACCGAAGCTGACACTAAAAACCTTTTCGGAAGATATGGCTCTAAAAGAATGAAGGACTGGCAAGATGTAACTAAGAGTTATGAAAAAGACAACTTGTATTTAGCTGAGGCTGCGCAAATGTTAGTCAGAAACATTAATTATGAAATACCTGGTCTGAAGAAGCAAATCGTAAAAGAGGAACAGATGCAAACTGTAAGACAATATAATATTTATTTAATGAAAACTAGCCCATTGCTTATTGCAGAAATTCTATTCTATTGCTATGATTTTGTATTGATTAAGATTTTATTCGATGACTTTGATGTCTTAACATTTATAAAAATGCTCCGTTTTTGTTTAAGGAATATGAAAAAAAACATACTGACTATCTCAAGAATGAGGCATCATGTAAATCTGAATTTTTAAACCAATGCAAACAGCTTGGTATCCAAGGAGAGAAAATCAAGAGAGAATTGGTTGACAGGTTGCAGGAACTACCAGATATTTATGATAAGGTTTGTGATAAAGACTAATGTATTATGGTTTTTAAAAGGTGTTATTATTGGGCATTAAATATTTGACATGTTGTATTTGTTATTGGTGCATGGTCAGACACCATCTGTATGTATCTGTCCATGAGCACGGGCTTAAGCTTCGGTTTAAGCAGAGCGTGGGTTTAATCTGTGCTTGGGTTTAAGCCTCGGTTTAAGCTGAGCGTGGACCTATTTAAGACAGGCCTACTTCTGGCATAGGCTTAAAAGGGTCTTTTTTGGGTTGATTATGGTAATTTGACCGTGTCTTGTAGCGGTGAAAGAATACAACCCCCCCTCTCTTCCCTTGGGTGTCGTAAAAGGGGACTAACGGCGACTAAAAGAATTCACATACATCCAACAGCTCAGAGCGACAATGGGTTCACCACCTGTAACGCTGAGCATTCACATGTGCAGTTGGTATTTGGTGACAAGTGGACTATGGCGGAGGACTGCTTTTGCGGTCCTCATTGTCTAGTCTCTGACTAATCCTACGGGGAATGGTAGTTGTGATTATATACCTATGTATTATGATAATGATGAATACTTTCAATTAAAGTCTTAAAGTCAGCAACATACAACTTAAACACAATATATTATGCTAAGCAACAAGGAAAATATTCTTTTTGTTACTAGAAATAAAAAGTTTTTTTCTTTTTTATTTCCAGATTGGCCAATCACTCAAACCTCTCCTCCCAGGCATTGAACTATACTCAGCATTCACAAAGTACGTGCTCGGTGAAAGGGCCACCGAAGTGTTGCCGTTGTTGCAATATGTGGTTGAGAACGGTAACACCACGGTGTATGAGTGGAGCTACGGGGAACCACCGTTGAGTGTGGAACCTGATCCTATTCATATTGAGTTTGATGATGAGGAGCAGGCAGCTGGTGACCAGGTTGGTGATTGATTGTCATGATCCAAATTGTCTTTCCAATTTACACTTGTTGATGAATCTTTAAAAAATATTTAGAATAGGAAACGCACCTAATAAAAAGACAAAGATATCCTACATGTAAATTAATCTTTATAACATACAAGCGGCCGCTCGCGGTTTCACCCGCGTGGTTCCCGTTTTCCTTGGGAATATCGAGATAAAAAGTATCCTTTGTGTTAATCCAGGTTATAAACGATCTGTATGCCGAATTTCATCCAAATCCATTCAGTAACTTTTACGTGAAAGAGTAACAAACATCCATCCATACGTTCCCGTGGGAATATCGGGATAAAAAGTATCCTTTGTGTCAATCCAGGTTATAAACTATCTGTATGCCGAATCTCATCCAAATACATACAGTAGTTTTTATGTGAAAGAGTAACAAACATCCATACATTCTTACAAACTTTCGCGTTTATAATATTAGTAGGATTTAGCATGGGTAACCTACCTTTTTATTAAAAGACAAAGATAAAGAAAACCATTATTAAGTACTGAATGAATTACAATATCTAAAGTTATTAAACTATTATTACCAAGTGAATTACAATAACTTAAAACTAGTTAACTAAAATAATATCTACATCAATAACCTCAGTTTGTCATTACATCAGAAATAGGCTTCCTTCCAGATTTTCCATTTTTTTAAAAATTATATTATTTATCTGATATTTAAATATTGTTCTTATCTTATCCATAGATTGACTTCGGCGATGCAGCTATTGACTTTGGTGCCATAGACACGGCAGCTCCGCAAGATTTCGGTGACGGCGACGCCGCTGGCGAAATCGATTGGGGCAACATAGACAATGTTGCTGCAGGAGACATTGTGAGTTTTTCATGACGCGGATGTTACCTTTCTGTTTGATCTTTTTTTGCGGTCTTAAGAAGTAGCTTTTAACTGACGATGGCTAAGTCCAGTCCTATGTTTGATATTGTTACAACTATTTACGTCTCAAACTCTTTGCCGGATTTTATTTGCCTCAGTCATAACAAAGTAACTAAATAGCCTTTTTCCATTTTCGGGTTTAAGAGTGCAGTAGGTATAACTTTCTCGATGGCGCAGCGGCTAGCGCATTCGGCTTACGATCTTGACCGTTAAGCAACTTTCGTAATGCCAGGTCGCTGGATGGGTGACCAAATTTAAAACATCTTGAGCTCCTCCGTGCTTCGGAAGGCACGGAAAGCCGTTGGTCCCGGTTGTTGTCGTAAGATGGCAGTCGTTAAAACCCACCAACCCGCATTGGGCCAGCGTGGTGGGTTATGGCCCAATATCCCCACGTGCTATTGTCCACGTGGGAGGCCTGTGCCCAGCAGTGGGACGTTTGTAGGCTGATGATGATGAATTCACTGCTTTAGGCATTGTTCACTTAGTGTGAACGTGGACTCAGTCTGCAGTATGCGTTCTCACCAAGCCGACAATACGCTATAGCGTACAATTCGTTACTTTACGTGTCGAACATCTCGAGATACACGTCTGTACTCATTGAAGTTTCTCGAATGTATTGCGCTCGCGGCGCAGCAATCTAATACGTGCTAATACGCTGATTACGTTCGGCTACGTAACCAATCCGCGTCCGCCGTGCATAGACGCGTAGTTAAAAAATCGGCCACCGAGAGTCAGCGTCAACGCACTACGTTATAGCGAATAGTCCGTTCGGTGTGAACGAGAAGTTAAATATACATGGAAAAAAGATAAACTGCGTAACGCGCGCTCACAGTTCGCGGCGGACAATCCGTTTGGTGTGAACAATGCCCTAGTCTTAATTGCCTAGTCTGTGATAAATATAAATAAATAAACTTTCCTACACTCACACCAATTATCTAGCCCAAGAGAAGCTTCGTTATGAAACTCGTTAAATGGTTACTAGACAATGGATAAACGTACTTAAAATACACACTTATTATACATAGAAAACAACCAGACCCGAGACAATTTAGAAAACCAATAATTTCTAAATTGACCCGACCGGGGATCGAACCCGGGACCTCAGAGATGGCGACACCATGAAAGCCGGTGTACAAACCACTCGACCAAAGAGGTCGACAAATTTGAGGATAATAGTCGTGATTATATGTATGATGTAACTGTTGTCCAGGATTTGTCCGTGGACATAGCTGCGGTGTCCCTGGACGAGTCCGGGATCGTGGTGGAGGAGCAGGGCGTGGGCGGCGGCGTGGCGCGCGGCAAGGACGCCCTCACGCTGTTGGACAACCCGTCTACCAGGAACCAGATCATCGACCAGCTGGTGGAGGTGGGTGAAGGTTCCAGAAGCTTCTCGTAAAAACCTCAGTTAAATTAGGAGTTTATCTATCTTAATAAATGAAAATCAAATGCGACTAATGTATATTCGCGCATACTGCAGAACGGCTTTATTATTTGCCTATTTCTTTTTTGTTGTGTTTTCTCGAATTGTCGATGACGTGGTTATTTCAGGTCGGCTCGATCCCCTGGCTCTACGGAGAGACGTCTTTTGTATAATGTACCGCATTTATCATAGGGAATGTTCTGAGGAATTGTTCGGCTTGATCCCTGCCGCTGATTTCCTTCACCGCACTCTCAGAATAAGTTATTATTCTGAGACCGCACTACACGCAATCGACTGTCATTCCATCCACATCACCTTGATGGATGGCGGTCTACTACTGTGCGTTTTTCACGAAATTTCTTGCCTCGAACTACAGTGTTGTGGAACCCGCTCTCGGCGACGGTATTTCCAGATCGTTACGACTTAGAGATCTTCAAGAAACGAGCCTATTCCTTCCTTAAAGGCCGGCAACGCGTCTGCGATTCCTCTGGTTTTGCGGGTGTCCATGGGCGGCGGTGATTACTTTCCATCAGGTGACCCGCTTGCTCATTTGCACCCTTATTTTATATAAAATAAAATTGTCAAGACAAGGTTTTAAGATTTTTTTTAAATCGTCACGGTTAACGGACTGTTCACGTGGACGTAGACGCCGGCGAGCAGTTTAAAATAAAAACTAGTTGTGTCTAAAGTTTCAAGGTATTATAGTAACACGTCTAAATAGTCTATCTCAGTCTCTTCTCTTTTCTCCAGCTGGAGTCGTTCCTCAAAATGCGCCTGTACGAAACCAACACGTCAGACAGCCAGAGCTTCTCCCTCATCCAGCAGTTGCCCACCGAGAGCTCGTCCGCGCTGGTGGCCATGCTTGCTGCGGTGCAGGTGGCAGCTGCCAAACTCACCGCGCCGGAGAACAATCACCTGCATAATGTCAAGCATTCGCCCAGGTATTTTTTTGTAAAAAGTTATCTCATGGCCGCCTATAGCTTTTTAGCGTATCCCGATTTCCCGAGTGACGGCATCTCGCAAACGAGTCCCCGTCACCAGGGCTTGAAACCGGTACCGAAAAATACAGGTATTGTCTCGGTAAATACCGGTATTTTCCATTTCAGTTCCTGGATACCGATTCTTTCACGAGTACCGGTACGAGGTAAAAAAATAAATAAAATAAAATAAATAATAAAATTGGTAATTATCTGCAACGTTGTTTGTCACGTGACATGCAGTGCACTCTGTGCACTGCGGCCTCTACGGCTGTGGCCGCGCGAAATGCAGTGCAGTTGCCAGTCCAAGAACCTTGTTTATCTACTCAGTATCTTTCGCTCGCACTAATGAATTTGGTTACTTGGTACCGGTATTAGTACCTGTATTATATCTGTATAATACCGGTACTACTACAATCCTACTTACCGGTACTCATCGGTTAACCTTATTTAAGCCCTGCTAGTGACCTGCTTGATTCTCTAAAGAGTTCGAGTTTTACCCGCCTCTGTGGTCTGGCGGCTAAGCCACCGGTCTTAGACCCAGCGGGGGTACATTTTTGTGTACTTGATATGGTCTTTTTTTATTAATTCTGATCCCCCAACGTAGGTCAAGTCGGAGACGTTATGTACTAAGTAGTGCTACTAAACAAAAATCTAGGCCGCGCTAGTGCAGCTCTTCTATTCTACTTTACTGGCGTAGTGCTCACATTTTTACCGCACGATTGTGCCCTATCTACTTTTCTTCCTAATTCTGCATTTAGGGTATTATTTTCCGCACACGGCTCATTCTTCGAGGCGAAGGCCGATCACCTCTTGAAAATTTGAAAGACCAACCTCGTGTTGACTGAGTTCGTTTGCTGGAGATCGGCCTGCGCCACGATGCACCCCAGGTTTCCATTGAGGCCAGTTAGCTGCTGGTTGTCCACAATGTCACCCTTAGCAGTAGGATACCCTTGCTCTCGCTAAGGTATCCCATCGCTGCCTAACCGGGCATTCTGGGTCAAAGGCGTTATGGTGCACGCTGCTCTTTCCGGCCTTGCAAGTTATGTACAAGGCTCGAGGCGTCGAGTCCTATTTTTGAAGCCTCGAGGCGAAATGGCAAGACTCAGTGAGCTCGGTAGGCTCGGAGTCCCG
Organism: Scoparia ambigualis; assembly: GCA_963921215.1. Classification (NCBI taxonomy): domain Eukaryota; kingdom Metazoa; phylum Arthropoda; class Insecta; order Lepidoptera; family Crambidae; genus Scoparia; species Scoparia ambigualis. Next base: position 31,024,391 of record OY992513.1, on the reverse strand, counting down.
AGCCTAGCCGAGCCGCGAGCTCTCTGAGCCATGCCTCGAGGCTTTAAAAGAGTTCGAGCCTTCAAAACAGCTTAAACCTATCAAAAGAGCTCGAACCTTCAAAAGCCGTAAAAAAGAGCTCGAGTCTTAAAATAAACGCAAGCCTTCAAAGGTCAAGTTTATGTTTATGACTTTAATATCTCTGTAACTAAGTAATAAATTAATGTAGTTAGTGGTGTTCGAAACTCAATTTCTCCGAGTCCTTTTACTTAGGGCTCGGAGTCGTTTACAGAGCTTGACTCTTTTAACAGATTGTTCGACGACTACGAGTTTATGTGAGCCTGGGAGGGTAAAGTCGAGTCTTTTTCTGAACTCGAGTATTTTTATGCGCCCCGAGTCTTTTTTTTGGGTGCGCCTTTTTTACTTAACTTTGTAAGCCTTCATTATCGGAAGTCCGAAAGTATTTTCTATATTACATCCTAATGATCACTCTATAAAAATATTAACACTAATGATCGAACCTCATGTTCCTCGTTTATACTAATGTTTATTTTCATACAGTTTTTAATCATAATTGTTAGTAAAACTCTGTGGTGGAATTGGATAGGTACGCGTACGATAGATATTATTTTTTACAAGCTTTTATTTAGCTTGCAATGTATGTATGTATTTATGTCTTGTTCGGGTGGAATTTTGCAACTCAATTTTGATCCACTTCCCGGTTACCGATTGAGCTGAAATTTTGCATACATGTGTAAATCGAGTGACAATGCAATATTATGATGACATGGTGCTGATCTGATGATGGAGCTGGATGGTGGCCATAGGAACTTTGCAATGAAACAACACAACCTCGTCGAGTTTGGGCTCGTTTGAATCGTCTTCTAGTTTGTCTTTCAAGGGTAACCAGGGTCTGATTATGGAGCTGGAATGTGGTCATAGGAACTCTGTAATGAAACAACGCAACCCCATCGAGTTTTTAGCTCGTTTCATTCGTCTCGACGAGTGCGTTGTTTTTAGATGGTTACCAGGGTATGATCTGATGTTGGAGCTGGAAGGTGGTCCTAGAAACTCAGTAAAGAAACGACATAACCCCATCGAGTATGGGTTCGTTTGATTCGTCTTTACGAGTACTTTGGTGCTAGATGGTAACCAGGGTCTGATGATGCAGCTGGAAGGTGGCCATAGGAACTCAGTAATTAAGCGACACAACCGCGTCGAGTTTGATTCGTCTTAATGGGTGGACTGTTTTTGATGGGTGGTGAGTGGTGGTGGTTTAGTGGACGTGAATAAATTTTGTTTACAAAAATATTTGTATTCAGTGAGATGAACAGATGAAAAACGTGTCCAGGGATAATTAAAAAGTAAAAAATAAATTAAAGGTTTTTGCCTTTTTTAAAAACAAGCTTTTATTTAAATGCGCTAAAAAGAAAAAAATAACTTATACTTTAAAACTTTAATTATCAACTTATAACGTCATTACGCAATTTATATGATATAAAAGGTTGTCGCGAGATTTATTATATGTGTAAAAACAAGTAAATTAAATATGTAAATTGATGTGATTGATTTTAACTATTAAAATTTTCAATCTTAGAAAATACGAGTAAGTACTCGTATTAACAATGAATGAACATTTTCTCTCATTTTCATTTCATTCAACTATTCTTAACGCACACCGCATTCCTGACGCGATATAGTGTTTTCCAAAATATATAGTTTCAGAACGCAATACGCATCGATATCAGATTTTCGTTCGTTTCAGTAACTAGGTATATACGATTTGTATCGCCCACTCATAATCAGATTCGAGTCTCCAAAATTAGAACTCAAAAGACGAATGTATTATGTCATAAAGTCCACCGTAATCCATTAAAACTAGAGCGCAGAAAATGACTAGTGCGCTAAAAAAGGCTCGTGCCCTGAAAATGCGTCGAGATCGATCGGGCACTCAAGAGGGCTAGAGCTTTCAAAAAGGCTCGAGCTCTGCAAAAGACTCCCGAGTCGTCGGGCGCCATACAAACGAGGCGAGCCCTGTAAACGACACCGAGCTCTAGACAAAAGGACTTGGACGCCTCGAGCCTTGTACATCACTACTTGCAACAGTTCACGCATGAGGGCGGGAGCCCTTTTTGTACCGCATCACACTGTGTACGCATATGTGGTCCCCCACAGTGGCTACACACTTCCAATGTCTCCTTGCAATGTTTTTTGCCGCGGCCATACTCTAGACATACAGAGCATTGTATGAGTGGGGACAGATCCTCCACTCTTATTCTCTGTATGTCTAGCTGTACGGTCCTCCTATCGATGGCCTTGCGCCAAATCTGTGGGGATACCATCAAAACCACATGCGTATGGGTTGCGAGCTCTCCTGTACCTTACCGCTATCCTGTTTTCCTCCTCGCTGAGGCCGCGGAACAGGTCCCCGTTCTGGTTCTCCAGAGCTTGGATGATATCCTCGTCTGTGTTTGTCTGGAGAACATCTTTCAACACCAGCAGGGGGTCCCTGTTCCGCACTTCCTTAACTTGGAGGCCGACCTCTTCCCCTTCCAATCGCTCCTTAACACCTTTCCGCGCTTCCTCTGTGCTGCAGCCGATTATAACCTTCTTATCTTTCACTTTCCTAATTCGGTCTATCTCTACCTTGCCCTCTTTCGCCCTTACCGCTCTCCGGACCCTCTCTATAATCTGGTCTCCGGACTCAGTCTCGTCCCGGGCTGTCACTATGATTGAGTGCAGCGACTCGCCCGTCGGAGTAGATCTCTCGACTCTGCCATAGGTAACCCCTTTTAACGCTTCCTTGTTGTCGGTCAGGGCTCTCTTCAGTTCTTCCATCTTTTCCACTGTCTCCTTTTGTCTTTCCTTCATTTCCCTATTTCGTCTTTCGCTCGCCTCTATCATTTGCTCTATCCTCTCTGGCATTCTATCATTTTTTGTACTGTGTCTAACTTCTATTTCATTACGTCTCTTCTGATTCTCTTCCATCATTCGCCCTATTCTTTCAGTTTGTTTTTCCCCATTTTCCCTATTTCTTCTTTCACTCGCCTCTATCATTTTTACCATCTTCTCTAGCACTCTATCATTATTTGTACTGTCCTTAGCTTCTCTTTCCCTAAATCTCCTTTCATTCTCTTCTATCATTCTTCCAATTTTCTCTATCACTCCATCATCTTTCGTACTATCCCTACCTCTACTTATCTCCGCCTTTTTTCCCCTAATTTCCCAGTCCATTTCCACGGTTATCGCGTATAATCTGTCAATTAACTTGATATGGTTGGTATTAGAGCTTGTTAAGTCCGCCTGGCTAGCTACCACCATCTTATCTAAAGTCTGGCGCTATAACAGCAATGGTAATAGCATTGTTGTGTTCCGACAGCTTAGAGATAAAAGATAGGTAGTTCCTCAGTGGTTGATGATTTCGCGTGAAGTGCGCTTCCACCTACGGCCTTATAGTCATTTAGCATCAAGCGAGATGAAGGCCAATATTTTTTAATGTGAAAAGGATTCGCAGAGTAGGTTCTTTGAGGAAGGAGTAGGAATTGTGAAGAGAGGCGGGGGGCAGATATGGGCCTCCGGCAGGGGGAGTGTCACTCTGGAGTTTAGGTCCGTTCGGCCGGCTGTCTATCTGTCGCTTAGAGAGTCACATAGCTGTTGTGGTTTTTGGTTGTGATTATTTAGCGCGACGCTGGGGGGCACCAGTACTCTTTTTTCTCTTTTGTTTATCAACTGTCTAACATTAGGCAAAGGAAATTAAGTCATACAGGCACATAAATGTTTTTCATATTTTTTGTAAACGCATAAGTATATCCATATTTTTATTTGTTTAACTTTATGAAACCTTTTTAGGTACTTACATATTGGTTATTAATTTAAATTAAGCTTAATTTTAGTTTTTTTTATTTTGTAAGGTTTTGTTTTAATATTGTTTTGTTTACTTAGGTTCCTATTTTCAACATTTGTTATTTTGTTAAGGCTTGCATTTTTGATTTTCTAGTTTGTAACGTCGCCCCTACTCAAGGCCCAGCTGAAAACCAACGTTGTGGCGTCCAGCTGCAACAATAGCTGAGCTGGTTAGCCTTTTCGGCCAACCTATATTATTGTTTGATTTTTTTTTGCTTAAAAAATATTTTTATAAGTACTTTTCTTTCTTTTCTGTGTGTAATTTTTGCCGAATAAATCGTTTACTTACTTACCTACTAACTACCTGTAGTTTCTCTGAGTGGTAGAGCCACAAGAGAGCTCTTCGATAATGATGATCCCCTCAGGTACGTGGACGTGCTAACCGCCCAGCTGAAGCAGAAGCTGTCCCTCTGCGACAAGCTGCAGCGGCTGGCGTCGCGCGCGGCGCAGCTGGCGGCGGCGGCGGCGACGCGCAGCGCGAACCTGCGCCCGCTGCTGGCGAAGATCGTGGAGAGGACTAAGGAGCTGCAGGCTAACGTGAGTCGCCTGATCGGTTAAATTGTAATGTGTCGATACTTTAGTAACAGGAAGACAGGGTGGTAAAGGTTCCATGTCGATTTGTTAGCGTTTTATAATCATCACGGCCTATATAGGCTCCATAAAATAAATAATTCTTTTAAGGGTCTGTGTGTAAGATTTTACAACAAAGTACCAAATGATATTCAGAAATTAGATCTTAATAAATTTAGAATCAAAATCAAAGAAAAGCTTTATAAAAAAGCTTATTATAAAGTGTCAGATTACACAGAACACAAAACAGCTTGGATCTGAAATGCTCCAAGCACTCCAACAGCTATTTCTAATTGTCTTTATTTAATTGATACTACATAGTATTGTAGTTTTGTATTGCATCATTTATTATTTTTTAAATTCATATTTTGTATTGACCTGGTAACGACATATTCTTTTTTTGTTGTTTGTAAATGTCGTTGCTTTTGTGCGCTGTGGTTTCTTGCGCCCATTCTTTGCCACAGTTAAAAAATTATGTCCTGAATGGGTGGTAGGTTAAAAAAGATTTGGACGATTCAAAGTACTTATTAATTGAGTTTATTGAATAAATATATTTTGAGTTTGAGTTTGATATAAGGGAGATAAGTGGTAAACTTTTCATGTCGATTTGTTAGCGTTTTATCATCATCATCATCATCAGCCTATAAACGTCCCACTGCTGGGCACAGGCCTTCCCACGTGGACAACAGCAAATGAGGCCCAATGCGGAATAGTGGGTTGCTACTGTTATCCCATTAAGGCGAAGGGTATGCTACAGTGCTGCCGCCAATGGTTTTATTTTTTATCTACTAAATAAGATCTTTTTTCATAAATTAACGACCTACCGGACCTACAAAATACCTATAATATTTATTTGATGATTGTACACTACATTTTGGTCTGTTTTTGTACTCATAAAACGGGCTAACGCCTAAAGTGGCCACTTTTTTTGCTAATCTACACAACAAAAAGTAGTGTACAATTATTAAATAAATGTTATAGGCGTTTCCCTAGGTCCGGTAGGTCGCCAAATTATGAAAATCCATCTTATTTAGTAGTTATACAATAAAATCAATTAGCGGCGGCACTGTAGCATACCCTTCGCCTTAACGGGCACTTCATGTTGAAATATTTCATTGGTTTACGACCTTATCTCAATTGTATAAAGTTCAAAATATGGTGGTTGTAAAAAACAGAAAACGTAATCTTTTATTTTTAACTTATTATATTTTTATACTTACCATGTTTTTCTGTTCTTGCAATAAACTTACTTGTATTTTTCAGATTGAAATCGACATTTCGAAGAAGTACAAAGGCAGACCTGTCAACATAATCGGCGGGGTGAAGTTCTTATAAAAATATCTACCTACGTTTTATAATGTCATATTTTGCAAGAATTCGTTGACTTTTATGTATATAACAAATATATTTTATGTTGATTAATGTACTTATCATTTATTTTTATTTATGCCTTCACACTATACTAATTTACCCCCATTTATGTCTGTTGTTGCACAGACATAAATGAGTCACAAAAGAAAAGAAAAATTAATAAAGTGATTGTGCCTGCGCCCTTTTTTTTTTAATTTTTACCCAGAGGAATGCGTTACGCATACCCGGGGCCTTGAAGAGGCCCCGGGTTATGTGAGACTCGCCCGTCCGTCTTTCCACCTCCCGCCAACTGTATGGGGACGACATTGTCCCCAGTCGGCTGCCAGGGAGAAGCCCCGGCTGGGAGGGGTAAGACGGAGGGGAATACTCACTAAACCTCTGGAGGACCAAACTCCGATAACAGGTGAAGGCCGCGGGGCCTATCCTGGGGGAATTGAACCGCGGGTGCGCCCTAACCAACCAGATTTTTTAAAGGATCCCATGATAGAGCAAGGATAACTTGTGTTATGCTTGGTGTAAGCCTGCCATTTCAAAATAGCAGACTTAATATATAAAAAAAACTATTGCACAAGATTATCTTCAAGCATTGCTGCATTTAAGCAGTAATCGTAATGGTTCAGTCGCAAAATGTACCTTTCGCATAATGCAACCTATGCGCAAAACGTTTCATTCGCAAAATGTACCTTTCGCAAAACGTACCTTTCGCAAAATGTACCTTTCTCAAAATGCACCTTTCGCAAAATGTACCTTTCGCAAAATGCACCTTTCGCAAAATGCACCATTCGCAAAACGTACCTTTTTTCTACATTAACCCTTTAATCATAGTGTAAATTTATTTATTTTAAAAACAAGTCTTGCAAGCTTACAGGGGCCCAAGTCTGCTAATTTACGAATAGCATAATTGAATCGCAATTGTATCGCATTGTAATTGTTGGACACATTTGGTATTCTTAAATGAGTAAGAGAATACCAAATGTGTCAAACAATTACAGTGCGATCCAATTGCGATTCAATTATGCCATTCGTAAATTAGCAGACTTGGGCCCCAGAACGACCCAAAGCAAGTTTGTTTAGCTTAATTTGTTTGGTGTTGCCTAAATATTCTATTGTTAGCGTGTGAGCAAATTACAGGAATCAATATGTGATCATGTTCAATACTTATGCTTAGTAAAATTGTAATTGTTTGACACATTTGGTATTCTTAAATGAGTAAGAGAATACCAAATGTGTCAAACAATTACAGTGCGATCCAATTGCGATTCAATTATGCCATTCGTAAATTAGCAGACTTGGGCCCCAGAATGACCCAAAGCAAGTTTGTTTAGCTTAATTTGTTTGCTGTTGCCTAAATATTCTATTGTTAGCGTGTGAGCAAATTACAGGAATCAATATGTGATCATGTTCAATACTTATGCTTAGTAAAATTGTAATTGTTTGACACATTTGGTATTCTTAAATGAGTAAGAGAATACCAAATGTGTCAAACAATTACAGTGCGATCCAATTGCGATTCAATTATGCCATTCGTAAATTAGCAGACTTGGGCCCCAGAACGACCCAAAGCAAGTTTGTTTAGCTTAATTTGTTTGGTGTTGCCTAAATATTCTATTGTTAGCGTGTGAGCAAATTACAGGAATCAATATGTGATCATGTTCAATACTTATGCTTAGTAAAACAATAACCATGTCGCGTAGCGGTGTAAGAATACCACCACCCACTCTCTTTTCTCGGGAGTCGTAAAAGGCGACTAACGGACTAAAGACTGCATTTACTTCCAACTACATAGAGCGGCGATGGGCTCACCACCAGTCACGCTGAGCACATGTGCAGTCGCTATTTGGTGAAAAGTGGACTATCGTAGAGGAGTGCTTTTGCTGTCCTAATTACCTAGTCTCTGACTAACTCTTTGGGGATAATAGTCGTGATTATATATTAAATATTGCTATTTATATAATATGTTAAAATACTGCTTAATCCATTTAGTGCCGCTTGGTGCTTAAGTCTTTTGCAACTCACTTGAGGCTCTTCTCGAGAACCATCCTTACACGTTTTACTTGATTAACATGCATACATACATATGATCACGACTATTATCCCCGAAGGGTTAGTCAGAGACCTGGCAATGATGGCCGCAGTCCGCCTGCCATAGTCCACTTTTCACCAAATATCGTCTGCACATGTGCTCAGCGTGACAGGTAGTGAGCTGGTTAGCCCAGCGCCGCTCTATGGAGTGGGATGTATGTGCAGTTACTTGATTAAGCCCTGGTTCTGTCCTCCGTCATTAAGCCTGTCCTTATTTAGAATAGGTCGTAGGGATGTTGCGGCGCCACCTACTTGCATGACGCCGCACAACACACGTGCTCTAGTTAGTCAACACGTGAAATCACATCATAGATGATGGAAACCGCACGACAAATAGCTTATAGTTAATGATAATTTTATATAGTATCTTAACCCTAGAACCCTACCCATATTTGGAGTGGACTTTTCCTACCCAGGGTGCTAGAGCACCCATAAATACTTTTCAAAATATTTTTGTAAATAATAGATTACCGAATTTTTTTTATTTTTATTTGTGTTCTTTAGTTCATATCAACATGGAAAAATAACTAATTAAGAATATATAATTTAATTCACACATTTGGCACACATTTTAATTTAGTGCTCGCCACAGATAGGAATTTTGCACTTGTTGCAACAAGTTTTAGTTTTGCGGTTTTTTAAGTATGGAAAAAAGCGACATCGCCCCTGTTTAGAAACGGCAGGCACTACCGGTTCAGGCATAACCGGTGTTTTCAAAATTCCGCTTATCATTTTACGGATATTGTTGTGTAAAGTAGGCCAATTTTTCCGTTTCTCAAGCCAAGGTGTTAGAAGCAGCATGGCTAATGTTTTGTTAGTTCTTCTGTTTACTATATTTTCTTTATTTCATCTTCGGAGTCTGATGATGATACAGGTTCAAGAAAATCTTCAATAATTTGATCTAACTCGTTGTCAGATAGGTACATCAAATCCAACATAAAGTTCATTTTCGTCGTCGTTTTCGAACAGTAAGCGCTCTATAATAGATTCGTCATCAAGCACGACCCGTATACTTGTACTTGCCATTTTGTTACATGCAGTTAATATCATAACCTAAGAAAATAATATTTGATGAACGAAAACAAAAATTAAAACCGTTTATCACTATAAACACACACGAAACAATTATTTCGATTTCAACTGATTTTACTACCCAAGGGTGCTGGATCACCCTGCACTAATTATTTACATTACTTACCGGGATGACAGCCAATTGACAACTAGCACAAAATGGCGAACACAAGCAAACATGAGATTATAAAAATTACCAAACAAATGTTGCCAATAGTTAAAAAAATATTGCCAATCAAAGTTACTCCAGGGTGATACAGCACCCTGGGTAGGGTTCTAGGGTTAAGAGGGTTTACGCATTTCGATTTTCCATACAAATAACAATTAATACACAATAAAAAAATAATTACATTTAGAAAATTAGAAAATTAAATTTTATGAAAATTAGAATTATACGAAAATTACGAAATTAAATTAATTAAAAATAAATTACATGCAGGTAGGTAGCGCTATCCCCTAACTATCTAGCGCTATCACTAACATTGATGTTTTAACGACCGCCGTGGTCGACTGGTTAGCAGGCCGTTTCTGGCGTCGCGCCATCTCTTGAGTTCCCGGGTTCAACTGCCAGTTGGGAAAGAAAAAAATTTCAATTGACTGCGTTTATCCTTATTTATTTAAGTTTTGGATAGGTGACTTACTGGCGTGTGTACATAACCGTGTGGTAAACGAACTATGCCTATTTCTGTCTCCAAGCAGCGTTGTTTTTTTTCTAAATCCACTAATTTTCTAACTCCCTAATCCATTGTAATGGCAGAAATCGACAGGGTATACCTACATAGAGGCATGGATGGAACTCTGCGCTTGCTGTTCAAATTAAATCAAGTCAAATTAAAATCATTTATTCAACATAAACCTTTACAGGCACATAATGACGTCAAAAACAAAAAGAACAGTTAACTAACGTGTAGTTAATCTTAAAAGCTAATCTAACCAACTAATCCACCTACCTACCTAATCTACCACCAGTTCGGATTTTGGGAGAGCCATCGACTGAGTTCGTGATCCCGAGCCATCCTTATGGCATAGAAGGGATGGTATACTAGGTTTTTAGTGGGGAGGTCCTTTCCCCCGTCGAGTTTTTTCTGACTGGGCGAGGGAGGGGGATTAGAGCCCCACATAACCCCAGGTGGCTCCAGGCCTCTGTGTATATAGGTACACATATGTACATACATATAATCACGACTATTATCCCCGAAGGGTTAGTCAGAGACTAGGCAATGAAGACCACAAAAGCAGTCCTATACCATAGTCCACTTTACACCAAAAAGCGACTGCACATGTGCTCAGCGTGACAGGTGGTGAACCCATCGCCGCATCTGTGTATATGCCGTGTAAAATATTATACCATTTTACCTTAAAAGGGCTACCACACTGTTGTAAACCGACGTTTACAACAGCCGTTTACAACAGTGTGGTATAGGTTGTTTTCAACGTCATTTCGGTCAACCTTTCCACGACCTTTGTTTGCGGGCGCGCGTTGAAAACCGCTGTGTTGCCACTGCCTTAAACACCATAACACTACGCTATCTTCAACCTACATACAACGTGGTTACTGGAAAAAGCCAAGTTCGTATTTATTAATGCACGTACAGCGCGGTATTTTTTACATCTTTAAAAGCTCATATTTAGCTAATAATTATATAAATTTAATCGCGTTTTTCTCCAGCAAATTGATCATTTTTTTTAAATTGCCTCACCACTTAGGGTATATCAAGGAAGGGATGCCAATAGCGCTATTTAAATTCGCAAATAAAACAAAATATGTCAAATATGCTAAATTTAACAATAATGCATAACATCCTGCTGTAGCCTAAATTTTACTCTTAAAATACTAATAAAGCAGGATCCTGCTAAAAATGGCAACACTGTGGACTGTGGCAAACCAAGTGGAAGCTCGTTCACAACAAGTTGTAAACGAGCCTCCCGCCAAGGTGACCTGGTGGGAAAGGCTTGTTTACAACAGTGTGGTAGCCCCTTTATTTTAGTAAAAAAAAAAGCTTCCGGGTTATTTACGTTCGTTTGTTTTGCAACAATCCATGGACTACGTGGTGGTCATTGCTCGTTGGCAGGTAAGTAACATATAAAAACGTCACCTCAGGCTAGACTTGCTTTAGGTGGAAATCGTACCCTACAAACTTTCGCTATCAGAGCGACTGCTCTTCTAACTGATTTGTGAAACACTCTGAAAACCAGTTGTGAATTTTAAGGTGACCGAATCACCTTAAAATTCACCATCCTCTGCAGTCAACGAGTTTTTTTTATATTAGAAGGAGACGAACGAGCAGGCGGTTCACCTGATGGAGAGCAATCACCGCCGCCCGGGTGTCCATGGAGCAAACCCAGAGGAGTCGCAGATGCGTTGCCGACCTTTAAGAAAGGAATAGGGTTGAGGAAGGAATAGGAATTGTGAGGGGGGGAGGGAGGGTTTCCGGAACTCTCACTGGCCGAACGAAACACAACAGCACCAAGTGCCATTATTTCACGCCGGATATTCGTGAGAGGGTGGTATTACCCTGGGGGAGCCGGCCCAATGCGTGCTGCAACGCAACGTGACTCTACCACTCAGTCAGTGTCATTCATTTAGCACCACCTAGGGGTCACGGGTAAACCTACGGTTATTATGAAAAACAACATTATCAATTTTAGTAAGTAGAGTATAAAACTTTCCGGTTTTTATATTTTAAAACAAAAACATTTATCCTTTAAGTAATATACAATATATTGCATTGTGAATGCAAAATTTCAATAATAAAGACTTTCCTGTTTGTTTTTCAGATCAGTAACAAAAAACGTTTTATTTAAGTACTTGAACTTAAATTTTTATTAATTTTTATATTTATTATACTAATCTATCCATAAACAATCGGATAGTAATATTGAGGATAGTAATAATAGTAAGCAGGATAAGCAGGATAAGCAGGATAATAATAATAGTACGGATAGTAGGGGTAGAGGTAACAGCTTATCTCTTTAGAGTCGCCCTTTCCATTGCGCCGAGACGGTTTGCAGTCCACAGGTTTCTGGACCGTGGCAACTATTAGGGAAAATATTAAACTAATTGCGAGGAGAAGTCGTAGCTTCTGAAAGGATAAAAAATAATTGTAGTTAGTCCTTAAAATAGTTAGCACCTAATCTTCACACTCTTAAAGGTACTTCTTTTGTTAATTTAACATTCTCCGCAATTTGATCATACACATAGGTACCTACCCGTTTCCCGGATGTGAGAGAACGAGACTGACATACAGCCTACGACTTTCCGATCCGATCCGATCCGATTCCGACGATCCTAAATTCCTGACATACATTCGTTACTTCATTTACTCTCATAACGTTTTTAAACATGCTTGTCGGTTCAAAATAAGTTTAATCGCCTCTTTGGTCTAGTGGCTAAGCCACCGGTTTCAGACCCAGAGGTCCCGGGTTCGATTCCCAGCGGGGGGTACATCTTTGTGTGCTCGGTTTGGTTGGTGGTAGGGCTGTTAAGTTCGCCTGGCTGGCTAACCACCATCTTATCTAAGTCTGTCGCCATTACAAAGATGTTTATAGCATTGTTGTGTTCCGACAGTTTGAAATAAGCTAGCCAGTTCCTTAGTGGTTGAGGATTCCGGGTGAAGCGCGCTTCCACCTTCGGCCTTATCGTCACTTACTATCTAATATAGGTGAGATGAAGGCCAAGCGCTTGCCCGTTGTAGAATAATAAAAAAAAGTAGGTACTTATACTTACCTACACTTTTAAGGAGAACGTGTGAACCATCTTGTTTTATTTATTCAACTAGGAAGTACATACCTAGGTACTAGTTGAATAAATTAAAAGAGGTAATCTGAAACTTTTAACTAACTGAACAGGCAAAAGCTCGGCAGTATAACTAATTGATAAATAAGTAATTACTTATTATTTTGACTCACGTTCATTTTTAGTATTAGTGACTAGTTCAAACTTAACTTTGACTTAAATAAAATTAAAAGCACGTTTATGCGTTGATAGCTATCGTACCATCACCGCCATTAAAAAAAAAAAACAAAAAAGACTGCAAATTACATTTTCAGATTAGATGCATTCGTACCATGTCATTGATACATAATTGATTATTGATTTTGCATGGCATAGCAACATTAACATCGATTCTGCAGTACAGGAGAGCCTCACTCTCTAAGAAACTCCGAAACTTCGTTAGCACATAATTCGTCATACAATTCGCGCGCTGCTGTTTTTTGACAAGCGATTGACATTGTACATACCTACTTACACACGGGTCTGATACTCTAGTTCGAATGATGTTACCTCGATGGTCATTACCTCGATGTCTCTACCTCGACGGTACACTTCACCGATGGCTCGTTACCTCGAAAGGTCAATACCTCGAAGGATCTCTTCCTCGACGGGTCTTTTCTTCGATGGGACAAGGCTACGACGAATTTCGGGCCAACGAATTCTCGGATGCGCTTAGAGAGTAGAGCCTCTGTTACGGGAACCAGATCTAGCGAGGTGCCAGGATCGTCCGCAGTAAATGGAGGTTCAATATTGCACATGTTTTGGTCAGTATTGTGGTGACTATTTGGTATTGTTGTGTCTATTATTTGTGTAACTCGCATTAGGCCAGCGTGGTGGACTATGGCCCAAACTCCCCACGTGGGAAGGTCTGTGCCCAGCGGTTATACGTTTAGTCTGCTGATGATGATTACTTAATAAAGTACAAAATCAAGTGTACGATTTACCTTAAGAGGCCGGCCTGTTACATCTCGACTGCGATATTTGCGTAAAATGACCAATTTTGGCGTTCTTGATCTCAGAAACAATATACATTAACAACTTTGACTTATTAAATAGTGTAGAATAGCTATTGCGTAACGGCCTCGCTTTTTGTAAATTTTGCTTAACTTTTTAATTAAACCCAAAATTGTAGAGAAAGATTTTCATAAAATGCGCGAAGGCACTTTTTTGAGCTTATCGATTTAACTACTGTTCTAAACAAATAAAATAAAAAAATTAGAATGTCTCTCATAAAGTCGTATAGTGCGTAGCGGCCTCGGAATTTTTAGATATCATTGATTTTATATAGAAAAAAAAATCTTATTCTAACAAAAAACTTCGAAAATCGCTTTACTCGTAAGTTAACTGTGAATTTCTCCAAACTACGATAATATTATTGAGCAAAATCTATACCAGAATAATTGTTACTTCATGAGGAATGACGATTTTATAAATAATTTATTATCCTATTTCGATAAAAACGATAAATACAACTGCAAAATTACTACAAAATGCGATGCGCCGGCCGTCCCAACTCAGCTTATTCTCGCAGAGTGGAGATTTGTAATATTATGCATGAATTTATTATCCTATTTTGATAAAAACGATAAATACAACTGCAAAATTACTACAAAATGCGAAAATGGGCATTTTACGCAAAAATCACATTCGAGGTGTAATAGGCCTCATAACGATCTAAACTTTGTTACCTTTTTAGATTGTTATCAGCCAGGTGTAGGTGAAGGTTGCTCTTCTCTGCGATACGGCAGTGTTATATAAAACTGTCATATCATTTTCATCAAGTACTTACATAAATAGATGTTCCCTGTGAATAGGTCACCGATGAAGAAAGATTAAAGGGCATAACCGAGATAGCATCTTGGTGTGAATGGGCTGCGCGTAAGACTGTATCACCCAGTTACTTACAGTGTTACGTAATCAGTTCTGTTGTGCAGTTTGAGAAAAAGTGTGTGGAATTAATTATTGTAATTGGTGTGGAGTGGTTGGCAACCTGTCATTTAAGACGGACTGGCATTTCTCTCAAATTGTGTGCTAATGAGGATTTCAACCAGCATTTAATTTTACGAAACTAAATAATTCGTGAAAATAGCTTTGTCTAAAATGTTGACAATTTTTTTTATTAATAAATTAGAATACAATAACGCAATATTGTGACACAATATTTTAATCTTGTATTGTTACAGTTACATGAGAACTAGAGAAAGAAATATGGGCCTTGGAGAGATTCATGTACCTAACGTTATTTCTGTAAAAATTAAGAAATTGTTGTTTTGTTTTGCTGTTTTCTACGTTTTCTTTGATAAGTAGGTAGGTACATACTCTTATTTCCACTTTTCACCTTTTATATCAATGATACATCCCAAAACAGTGTGTAAGAAAATTCAACTTGTGCACAGTAGACAGTACAGTCAGTAATAATTTTTACCAAATTGTGTAGACATGTATTTCTAAATATTTGACACACGCACTTACCCATGCGTATTTTGCTGTTACGACTTACGCAACATAAAGTTGTACCTCAAAATGTAAATCCATAGTTAACAAAGCTGGCGCACGACTGCCCCGCTCGTCTGCCTGTTATCATGACCTACGATCTGTACCGAATATATTTAACTATTGTTCTAAACAATGGTCTCATTCGCACGTTTCAGTTTTGTTATAAAAATAGTCGTTGCGTTACATTTAAAGGTACTGCTATGCGATTCTCTAAGCGACACATAGACGCTGCGCGCATTGATCTGCTGTCTTTTTCCAATGCTATGAATATGAAAGAGACAGAGTCATTTCTCAGCGCTGCGGCAGCCGCAGCTATCAAGGCTTTAGTTTAGAGAATAGCACGGCTGCGGGCGGTGTAGGGTTGAGATGGTTAAGGCTGATGATGATGTGTGCCAATGACCGCATTAGAAACTGTTAGTAGCCTATTTGAACGTAAGACACACCTGAATACTGTTAGTCGCCTATTGAACATAGATTTAAACAAGCACAGTATTTTGTTATAGGATTTTTACCTTATTATCAAAGTTATTATTAATAATGTAAGTAGTTCTCTTAATTTAGGCCAACAGGTATGTTCAACCCATGGAATAGATTATAAAGTTAAACCCGACAGTGGACTATTTCTCTCTTAACTAAAATAAAAATAAAATTATGTTCTAAAATTACTGAACTGGGCCAAAAAAATGCGTAGGGGTTTTTGTAGTTAAGATAGGTAGGTACTTATTTATTTATACAGTTGACAACTGCCAGTTGCATTGGTATATATTTAATTGTAAAATCGTTCATTTCAATCGTAAGAATAATAAATGAGGCCAGTCAACATCAAAAATAAATGAAGTAATTTATTTAAAAAAAACCAATCTGCAGTCAGTACCCTATCTATATTCTATATCCCTCAATGAAGCATTGTCTTTCCGGTCGATAGGACACGAATGCCCCAAGCACAAATTGAAATATACACCGAAGGGTTAATATTTAGCTTATCAAGACCCGGTTTGGCAAAAACGAGGAATGGCTGACTGCCCCACACTGATATCACTGCTGATTATCAAGCCAAGCCAATTAACATGACTGTAGAAGTAAGTATTCTCTAGTACCTAAGTAAGCAAGGTATAAAAAAAAACTTACTTATAAATGATTTTATTTACACTCATTATAAAATTACTAATTCACAACTCTTTGTACATTTCATCTCTTTGTAGGTACATTTCATAACAAAAAATCAAAAATTACAATTCTTCAAATATAATTCTTGAGTTGATCATAACCAACTGTCAAGTCTTAACTCGACATAAGTTTCGTGCATTAATCACATTATGCGTTTCTACTTTGACGGGACCAATCAGCCAGCAAGACATACATTTACATGGTATTAAAAGACCCATAACGAAGCCGAAATATAAGGCGTCTGCTAGAAACCGCAAGAAACTTCAAGGGCTGGTCAGGTCAAGTGTTTTAGACATGACAAAAATGACAAAAAAGAAATTCTTGCTTTTTTATTTTTCATTAAATATTCATTTTATGAATTTTAATTTGATAGTCTTTGAGTAAGTATCTAACTTATTTTAAAGCAATAATAGAAAAATAAAATGAAAGAATTAACTATTAAATAACAATTTAATTACAACGCGCGGGCAGCGGCCGGCCGTTGACCCACCCGTCTGTTGACCCGTCCGCGTCAGCTGGGCGATAAGTAACCTACGTTAGTCTGCAATCTTTTTGTCATTTTTGTCATGTTTAAAATACTTGACCTGACCAGCCCTTGAAGTTTCTTGCGGTTTCTAGCAGTCACCTTATATACGCATAATATAGGACACCCTTATTTTTAGTCACTTAACATAAAACAGGTGTAAAAGAGACGGTGAGAGAAAGTTTGATGATTAGTACACTGCATTTTAGAAAAAACAATGTGTCTTTGACATTTGACGTCTCCGTAACAAGTCGGGACCCCTCAGGTACTTAGGAGGAAACCTACGTGGAAGTGGCATGTATAATTCTCATACAAAACACAGAAAAACGACGTTTTGTGTTCCCCTGTTTCCTCCTTCAGAACTGGACCAATTTTTATTACTTACTTTTTCAGCATCGGTTAAAGAAAGAGATTTTCTATGTCTGTATGTTTGATTTTTTTCTTAAACCAGCCACTTAATTTTTCTGAAGACGCCTTAAAACGGAGTGATTTAGCTAAATTTTGAAGGCTCTGGTTGTTAAATAAATGACTAAAAAAATTAAACATACAGACGTAGAAAATCTCTTTCTTTAACAGATGCTGAAAAAAACATAAAAATTGGTCCAGTTCTGAAGGAGAAAACAGGGGACTACGAAACGACGTTTTTCTGTGTTTTGTATGAGAATTTTGCATGCTACTTCCACTTAAGTTTCCTCTTAAGGCGCGAAATACACAGAAGCGATGTAAGATTCGGATGCGCTGCGGATGTGAGTCGGATAAGTTGTCCCTTCAAATCTTGTTCGTACAAAATGTATGAAAGAGGTGCCTTGTAAATTACACAGAAAGGTTACGGCGCGGATTTATCACGTGATAAATCCGCATCGCATCCGAATCTTACATCGCTTCTGTGTATTAAGCGCCTAAGGCTGAGTCCTCCTGAGTCACGGTCACGGCGCATCGGCGGCAGGTGGATTGCGGAGCGTAGGAATAAAGTGTGTAGGCGCGCCCGCTCGCAGTTCGGACAGTTTCTGTTGAGTATTTGTTTCGTGCGCGGCGGATTCCGCCTGCGCGTTGCGCCGTGACTCAGGACTGTCGTAAACCAGACGCAATTGAAATTCATACATAGGCATACATACATATAATCACGACTATTATCCCCGAAGGATTAGAGACAGGTAGGTAATGAGGACAGCAAAAGCAGTCTTACCATAGTTCACTTTTCACCAAAACGCGACGTCACATGTGCTAAGCGTGACAGGTGGTGAGCCCTTTTCCGCTCTACGCTGTTGGATGTATATGCACCAAATGTACACTCTTTAGTCCGTTAGTCGCCTTTTACGACACCCAAGGGAAGAGAGGAGGTGGTAGTTTTCTTTCACCGCTACGCGACACAGTTATATATAGAAATTCAATTGTTTGTAACCTTTAAGAGTATTTGTGACAGACAAGGGGTGAAGTTCCCGTAGAAAAGAATAGTCGCGTCGATTTCATGAATGAACGAGCTCTACAATTCGTTAAGGGTCTTTTTACACCCACTCATACCTTGCTATCCTCCCCTATCTGAACATAAGTAGGTTCTGCAGCAGCCTAATAGGCGAGGACTTGCATAAAGCTCTTCGTTTCGGGCAAGCGTACTGTTTTACACACATGGCGAACTTCCTATCACACTCGCAGAGCCTTCCAGCACATCCATTGATGAACTGGTGCTGGCTGTGGTAGTTTTCGATGGCGCACAGGGGCTGGCCCCGGTGACACTTCCAGTAGTAAGGTTGGAAGTAGACCGTGAAGAACGGACAGTATATGTTTTCGTAGCAGTCGTCGTGCATTTTGCAACATCTGTAATTGAAATACATTCATCATACATACAGTCATGACTAAATTTTCCCCACAAGGTTAGACAGAGACTATATAAGGTGACTGCTAGAAACCGCAAGAAACTTCAAGGGTTAATCAGGTCAAGTGTTTTAAACATGACAATTATGACAAAAAAGGAATTCGTGTTTTTTTCATTTTTAATTAAATAATTCATTTTGTCAATGAATTTTAATTGGATAGTCTTTGAGTATCTAATTTATTTTAAAGCAATAATGTAAGAAAAATAAAATGAAAACAAATAAAAATAACGATTATTTACAACGCGCGGGCAACGGCCGGCCGGCCGGTCGTCCGTTGACCCGTCAACGTAGGTACTTATCGCCCAGCTGGCGTGGAATTTCTTTTATGACCTTTTTGTCATGTTTAAAACACTTGACCTGACCAGCCCTTGAAGTTTCTTGCGGTTTCTAGCAGTCGCCTTATATAGGCAATAAGCACCGCAAAAGCAGTCCACGTTTCACCGAATCGCAACTGCACAATGTGCTCAGCGTCACGCTGAGCACATGTGCACCTATCAAGGTCGTGAGCACATCGCGCTGAAATTAAATTAAAATCATCATCACTGTTGGAGTCAAGATTTTCTTCTTGTACAATAGCAGGGGAGATTAAAAGATTAGCAACCCGCATTTGTCCAGTGTGGGGAGTTATGGTGCTTGGGTGCGTTATGGTGTAGGTTCGAATCCTGTTTGTGGAAATTTCATAATTTGTAATAATTTTGAGATGACATACTTATAATGTTTTCATGCGTGAATCTCATCAAAATAAAATGTATTCTGAGGTGTGACTATTATCTTATTTCGTAGGTAGTGCAAGGTAGTTAGGTAATTGGTTTGATTCTTAAAAAAACTTTTAACAGTCGAAATCAATTCCAAATACCCTTCTCTTAAGCCAGTTATTGAAAACGAGAGCGTTCGTTAAATTCAAAAGATTTGTTTACCTGCAGCGAGCTACCAATTAGCATCGATAATCGATATTGTGGAAAACAAGAAGTCCTTAATTAGCTTGCTCGTTTACTTAAAATCAAATAGTCAAATTGAAAAGCTCAACACCTATATAAAGCATTCGTAATAAAAATCAATTGCTGTTCGTTAGTCCAGATAATACTCAAAAACGGCTTGACCGATTTGAATAATAATATTTTTAGTTTTGTTCGTTTAAACAGGGGTGGCTTAGAAGAAAGAATATTGGGAAAATTCTGAAGAAAACAACATTTTAAACTTTTATGGTCACTATAATAACTTCTACTGGATGTGTGTGTTTTGTGTTTTATAAAGTTAAGTTTTAAAACAAATTACTTATATAAAAAATTAAATGGACAATCGTCTAACTGACGTGACTGAAGACTGTAAATACATAACATAAAATAACATAAGTTTTCTATTAAAGTCTCCCATAATAATAAGACAAACGTAAATTTATTCATGTATTGTAATTAAAGTACTGTACTTTAAGGAAGAGTGGGATCTCCTTAAACAGGCATTTTTTAATATACTAAGGGTGAATTCGACCAAACTGGAATAAGGTCTTATACCTAGATTAAACGCCGAATTTGTACTAATACTAATACCGTACTAATCTCGGAGTAAGTCTTATTCCAGTTTGGTCGAATCCAGCCTAAGACCCGATTTCACCAATATCAAAATTACACGAAAATAGCTACCCGAGTATAAATTTACTACCTAGATTTATCATACGTATAACTTGTATTTCATTTCACCACGCTAATGTAAGAATAAGTTACTCTCGCATAGTTACTCAGTGCTACTGAACGAACTTAAGTGGATCGAACGAATGAGCGTATTAACCACCAAAGTATAGTTGCAGTTTATCTCGTAAGAGAGCAAAGGCGCTTTACACTTTTTTATTTTCTGGCGTGACATTGTTTGTTAGACGTAACGTTTCTGACGATGACATAAAAAAAATGTTGTTGTCTCGGGCGTGGGCCTAAAATAATCTTCATCACTGCTATCAGATTCGTCAATCAACAATCTTAAACGACGCGGAATTTTTTATTTACAATATTAATTTGAAAGCTGCTTTAAATGACATTAGTGACATTATTATCATAAGAATAGGGGCTACCACCAATTTTGGCCGAGTTAACCCCTATTCTCTGAATAAATGTCACTAATGTCATTTGAAGCAGCCTTCAAAATAATATTGTAACCTAAAAATGACGCGTCGTTTGAGGTTGTTGATTGACGAATCTGATAGCAGTGATAAAGATTATATAGGCCCTCGCCCGAGATGGTTTTTTTTATAATTTTTTTATTTTTTATTGTGGCACGCCATAATGGCTTCACTCTGCCTGATGAAAAGCAGCCAGTGAAGCCCAAGAAGTGAAAGCGTTCATCACAGCGCTACCACGCTATGCCGAACGCTCTCACTATGGCGGCCTGCATAAATGCTTTTTCACGCCCCGCTTAAATAACCCGGGAGAGAAAGAGGAAGGAAACACGTGTGCGGGAAGCGCATTCCACATACGGGCAGTTCGGCAAAAGAACGATTGTCCAAACTTTTTGGTACGTGTCTTGATGGTCGCGCGTCGCGTCGCGACGCGTCGATCTGGAAAGGAAAGGAGAGGGAGGGATGAGGTCAAAGAGCTCCTCAGAGCATTCACCGTGGTAAAGGCGGTAGAAAGCACTAAGGGAAGCAATGTCCCTACGTAGCCGTAACGGCTGCAGACTGGTCGTAACGTCATCGTTACCGATAATACGGACAGCACGTCTTTGCAACCTGTCAAGAGCTTCGAGCAAGTACTTGGCGGATCTGTCCCAAAGATGAGAGCAATACTCCACGCAGGAGCGCACCTGAGTCTTATACAAAAGACAACGTTGCTCCGGCGTGAAGAACCGCTTCACCTTGTTCAGGATTCCGAGTTTACGTGAGGCTATGGTTATAATGCTCTCAATATAGCTCTTCGGGTTGAGGTCGCTGTGTATGTCCATACCTAAGAGACTGAGACCAGTCTGGATGGGTAATAGGTTGCTCTGGAAGGAGGGTTGGGGGAGAAATGCGGACTTTTTAGCAGTGACAGCGCAGACCTGTGTTTTTTTGGCATTGAACTGGACCAGGTTATCAGAGCCCCATTTATAAATGCGGTCTAACTCCTCGTCCAGCTCAATGACAATCTTCCGTCTCGACTCCACTACATCGGCCTGCTTTGCCGCAGGGTGACCCAAATAACGCCGATGTACTGTACTGTCGGCTGCATAGCAATGAATGTTACCCAAGGATAACATATCATTGATATGCAGAAGGAACAGCGTGGGCGATATTATAGAACCCTGCGGCACTCCGGCGTTCACCTGCAGAAAATGTGAGGCACTGCTTTCGCAGAGTACGCGAATGCTGCGCTCATGCAGAAACCCGGCGACCCAATCGCATAGGCGAGGTGGCAAGCCGTATGACGAAAGCTTGGAGATAACCGAACGATGCCAAACTCGATCGAAAGCCTTGGAGATGTCCAGGCTAACAGCCAGTGCTTCTCCGTGCTTGTCCATTGCTTCACCCCACAGGTGTGTTATGAACGCCAGGAGATCACCCGTTGATCGTTTCGGTCTGAACCCGTATTGTCGATCATGAATCAGGGAGTGATCTTCTAGGTAGCGAATGAGTTGTCTGTTTATGATTCGCTCAAAAACCTTGCAAAGGACAGAGGTCACAGCAATAGGTCGTTAGTTGGCTGGGTCAGACCTATCCCCTTTTTTAGGGACCGGCTGGACGTTTGCCTTTCTCCAAGCCTCCGGCACAATTCCAGTAGAGTACGAGGGGTGGTATAGGCGTGTCAGTACTGGAGACAACTCGGGAGCACATTTTTTAAGGACGACTGCCGGTATACCGTCAGGACCGCTAGCCTTCCGCACATCAAGTGACTGCAACACGGCACGGACGTCACGTTGTCTGATTTGGACGTCAGGCATTGAGGAACCACAGTGAGGGATGGTAGGTGGTTCCGCGCCGCAGTCATCGACACGCGAATTCGCCGCAAAGAGCTTCGCTAAGAGGTTAGCCTTGTCTAGCGGCCGATGGGCCAACGAGCCATCAGGGTACAGCAGTGGGGGCAGAGAAGGCGCGCAAAAGTTGGCTTGCACTGCTTTGGCCAGTCGCCAATAACTTCGGCTACCACCAACAGCTCTTGGCCAACGCGAGCAACGCGCTGGGCATTCGCTCTCGAGAGAGCTCTCTTGCAGACTTTGGTAGCCTTGTTGAAGACTACCTTGAGGGAAGAGATGTTACGATCGTTGAGCGTGCGAGCCTTGGTCCAAGCGCGATACGCCGCCTGTTTAAGTTCAACAGCTTTGGCGCATTCACGATTGAACCAAGGGCGCACCTTACTTCCGCTGACGACATCAGTGTAGGGAATGTAATATTTCATCCCCAACATGATCTCGCCAGCGACAGCAGAGGCACTCTCCGATGGGTCCCTACCCACAAAGCAGCGCTGGCCCCACGGGATGGACGCAAAATAGTCGCGCATACCATCCCAATCTGCCGACGAGTAGTGCCATAAACGCCGTTTAGACTCCACTGAGGGAGAGCTTTTACGGCGCAGTACGGTGGCACCAACTAGGCAATGGTCAGAAGTGCCCAACGGAGCACTTATCGACACTCTGTACCCGGCTGGTCGACTCGTCACCAGTAAGTCTAGCAGGGAAGGCGCTTGACCCGATATATCTGGAATCCTGGTAGGCTGGAGAACCAGTTGAGTCAGATCATGGGTGAGAGCGAATGCGTGGGCAGTTCGGCCTGCGTGATCTGTTTTGGAAGAGCCCAACCAGGTCTCATGGTGGGCATTAAAATCTCCCAAAAGTACCACATCGGCAGACGGAAACCGCTCCTGTACGTAGTCAACTGCTTGGCTCAGGTAGTCGAATAACCGAGTTGTCTCGTGGTCTCCGGAGTGGGTGGTGGTTCAAGGAAAGAACAAATTACTTAGAAGATTAACAACAAAAATATTTTTTTTGATGCCATCGTCAGAAACGTCACGTCAAACAAACAATATAAACTGCAACTATACTTTGGTGGTTAATACGCTCATTCGTTCGATTCGCTTATGTTCGTTCAATAGCACAGAGTAACTATGCGAGAGTAACTTATTTTTACATTAGCGTGGTGAAATGAAATACAAGTTATACACATGATAAATCTAGGGAGTAAATTACTCTGGTAGCTATTCTCGTGTAATTTTGTTATTGGTGAAATCAGGTCTTAATAGGATGGTTCCAACACTTGTATATACAAATGTCAATTTTAATAACGTAAATAATTTTTTTGATTTTTTGAATTTTTTGAAAATCCAACACCATAAAGCGGTAATTGGCTTACCACCTGTGACACTACAGTATTATTTGGAGTTATGTGGAGTGGGGCAGTAATTTTATTTTTTTTATTCCTCAACGGGTAAGCGCTTGGCCTTCATCTCATCTGATGGTAAGTGACGATAAGGCCGAAGGTGGAAGCGCGCTTCATCCGGAATCCTCATCCACTGAGAAACTGGCTATCTTATCTCAAACTGTCGGAACACAACAATGCTATAAACATCGTTGTTATGGCGATAGACTTAGATAAGATGGTGGTAGCTAGCCAGGCGGACTTAACAGCCATACCACCAACCAAACCGAGCACTCAAAGATGTACACCCCCCCGCTGGGAATCGAACCCGGGACCTCTGGGTCTGAAACCGGTGGCTTAGCCACTAGAGCACAGAGGCGGTTAAAAACAACAAGTAAGTATACACTGCTTTCGCGGTCCTCATTGCCTAATCTTTGACTAACCCTTTGGGCCTAATAGTGAATGTGAGTACAGTCGTGGAAGTTCCCGGTCGACCACTTTCCGGCGATATTCGATTGTTCTCCATTCCGGCCGCGCGTACGTACAGAGGGCCTACTCTCTGTCACCGAAACGAAATTTCGGCCGATTTTCGTTTGTTATTTACAGCGGTTTCCATTCCTTCCGAAATTTCGTTCAAACCAAATAGGGTTGGCAACTTTTCATTTAGTTATGAGATTGTATGAAATCTGATATCCGCTCCAATAGTGATGTGTGATATATCATTGGAAAGGTATTATCTGATAGAACAAAAATTGGTGTAGCGCCTGTCTTGATTTATAGTATTTATAATAAAAAGAAACCTTTACAAAATGAAATAAAATACGGTTATATTTTACATATTATTACCATTTATTGTACACAATAATAGAAAAAAGACACAGCTCAGCATAATTAGTGAGATAACAATACGAAATGATAAAAAATTTGGAACTAGTGGCCATAATAACTTATGTTTAGGTCAAAAAGAGCTATCCATTGACAAATTACACTAAGCTATTGGTAGTGGGCACCAAGATAATGCATCATCCTTTCAAAAATAATGGAAAGCGTTATAAATAAATAGTAAACGAAAATCGGTCGAAAAGACAATGACCATTTTGTATGGGGGTAGTTTGCCTTTCTTTTTATCTCGCGGCCAGTAATAAGTAGCTGAATTTCGATCAGGATTTATTATATCTTGTAGGTATAAATTGTAATGCACACATTGTTCTAAACTCAGTCTGTATCGAGAGACAGAGGCCTACACTTTTAAAAACTGCAATGAGTTTAGGGCTTTTGTCTAGCTCTAATCTCAGTTCAGACTGAGTTTGGGGCAAAGTACCCATAACAAGCTTTATCTAATTACGTCCTAATCGAAATGTTATGTTTTATAAGTGACCGCGAAAAAAAATGAAAAGCAAGCTTGTTTTGCAAGGGCTTTTCTTTTCTGAGAAAGAGAGTAGGGCCTCATACTAGCGTGCGCGTAGATCGTGCGCAAGTGAATATCGCCGAGAAGTGGTCGGCCGGTAAGCAGCCAGGGACCTGATTCTGTATCGCAATCTATAGATTCCACACCTAAAATCTTACCGCGCACAAACGTCAAACGCATACGTTTTTGGGAAGATATCTTACCTTTAAAGGAATTAACGTGGTTTTGAAACAAGGAATCGTTACAGAATAAGGGCCCAGGACTGGCGCACTCCGCGCTTTAGGTATGAAGCTACAAGTAGCCGACCAGACGGACCCCGCGAACACCCTGCAGTCACAGTATAAATAGAAGCTAAGTAAGGAAGCTACGTACAAACGCTCGAAACGACGCACGCCCACAGACGTACGTCTTTACAGGGCCCATAAGCGGACATCGCAGTGCTCTCAGTAGCGCCGCGTGGCCGCGTGTCGCGTCGAGACGAGTGGTCACTGTTGTGTATATGCGTGCGCTGTCCGCGCGATTTTTAAAAATGCCGCGAGTGTATAGCGTTGTTTACGGCTGCTTAAACTTGGCTGTATTAATTATTTCAATAAGTAGCTGTATTCATTTACAAAGAAGCAGACAAAATCAATTTTATAGTGCCGTGTCCATGTTTTTCGATAACTTATTCATTAGAATGAGAATCTTTTACACTATAAAATTTAATAATAGAGCTTTTCGAGCGTGTCGTAGCAGGCGAAAGTATTTTTCAGTGAGTAATTTATAAAAACTAACGAAGAATAAAGACTTCTTTAAAATGTTGAAGATTTTATAATTACACATTTGTAAACTAGTCAATTCATTCGATTATTTGATCATTATAGAACCCAAATAAACGTTTTGATAAATAATAAAAAATACCTTTTAGTATTATAAAAATTAAAAGTGACAACCATAATGCTTTGCTAGTTATCTAAAAAAAGCGCTAACTAGCGCGTAGGTTTTTTTTTTTTTATAGCAGAAGGTGGCAAACGAGCAAGCGGGACACCTGATGGAAAGTAATCACCGCCGCCCATGGACACCCGCAAAACCAGAGGAATCGCAGGCGCGTTGCCGGCCTTTAAGGAAGGAATAGGCTCGCCTAGTTTCCGTACTGCTTTAGCTTATATTTATACTGTGCTGCAGTCGTTAGAAGAGATAAGAGCTACGCGGATAGTACGCGATAGAAAGAGAGGCAACTTCTAGGTGAATTCAACTGTAGGTATGGGAGCGGTGTGCGACCTGAATTGCACTTTATTGTGTCTTAGCAAGAGTCGCTATTTATTTAATGACTTAGCGGAGTGTTCTATGCGGTAACTTCCTCGACTGTACCTATGTATAGTGAGTTGCGTTACCTGTCGATCCCATCGGTGGGCCTCCCTGAGCCCAGGAAGCCGCAGTAGCAGCCGTAACCCTTGTAGGCTAAGGGCTCGCAGCCGGTAGCACAGTACATCATGTTGTACAGGTGGAACACCCCCCTCTTCCCTCGGTTGTCGTTTTTGTTGCTGTACGACTGCGGGTTGATGTGCCTGAAAAGGTTACATCATCATCATCATCAGCCGAAGGGAAGGAACCAACCGCTTAGTAGTTTAAGTAAGCCGCTATACCATACGGCTCTCATTATCTATATACATATATTTTTTTTTCTTTTTTATTTGGTTCACCAGTGTTTGCTACACTATTACATTTAATATTTACAGCTAGCATTCTTATCCACTTAAGCGTCCGAGCCCGTATATACAACATGGCGCCCAGCGTCCAGCTGTTTCCAGAGCTGCTAGAAGAGTGTACAGAAGACTACGAACCCTAACTGAGCTGGCAAAAAAGCTTAGAACTAAACAACTACTCAGGCTTTATCAAAACTTAATATACGTACGGAATGCTTAGAAAACGCAGTATTTTTATAAATTAACAGTTAATTACGAAAAATTATAACAAAAATTACAAAAATAAACATTCCAAGAAAAAAAAAATACGTAAAAATATATCGACATGTAGAAATTATTATTACTTGGAAGTCACTGTTTGAAACTATAAACAATCATACCATGTTCGATAGCTAAAACCATAACGATTGTTTTGATGTGCACATTATTAGGAAGAAGGATGATTACGAAGAGTATTTTGAGCACCAAAAAAATCCTATGCAAAAAAATGGCGAACCGTCAAAATTGTCAACAATTTCATTTTTTTACTAAAGGTTCTCGTACACTATGCCATAATTTCAATTGCTCTACGGTTAAATCAATATCCATACAGCCACCTCAAATTTTCCAGCACACAGACGTGCGTTAGAAATATTATGGCTCAATTGAGCCACTTCACAGACGGAAGGTTGGAGCTTGGTCAGAAAAAAAATTTAGTTGCAATGTCACTGTCTAAGAATGTAAACAAACTTAACCAATCTTTAACGATAATTAGTTTGCGATTGTTTTGATGTGCACTTATTTAGGAAATATGGTGAGTAGAAGAGTATTTCGACATTTTTAAAGACGCTTACGCTGCAAAATTCCGTTTTGGCGAACTGTCAATTTCGTCAATTTCATTATTTTTTTCTGTGAAATTTTCTGTGGCAATATATAGATTTCTTTTACTTGTATGATGAATTAGTAACCACAAAACCACCTCAATTTTTTTCACGGACCTACGTACTACGTGCTTTGACCTATTATACGGGTGACTAAACCTACCGTGGACGGTTGGAGGTTTAAATGCTCGGTGAGTAAAACTACCGTGGACGTATCGCACTTATTTTTTCTCGGTGACTAAACCTACCTTGGACAACCTAGTGCAACAATCTTTGAAGGTAAACACCACATGCATTAAAATGAGAAACAAACGAAAAACGAAATAAAAATAAGAAAAACACAAATTTGTAATATAGACAATATAGTGCATCAGTCAGCTTGTTGCCAAGCGTGGAACAAATTCTTTTTGAGCTTAGAAAATGAGTCGCCGAAAATATCAATGATGTCACTATAATTATTAAGTAGCTTACACAACCTCGGCACTGGGGAGTTGGAACCCAAAACTGATTTGCGGAATGGCGGACACAGTGGAGTTATGGGGGTACGAGGATTCCTCTTAGGAACACGAAATCGGAACCTCTGTAGTAATAGCGAACTATCAATTTCTTCATTGAAAATTTTGTAAAGAAATGAAAAATCGAGCAGAATTCTGCGGTTTTCAAGAGAATACATTTTAAAATAAATCAATCTTTTTTTATATGAGCGTTTTATTTTTGATAATCTGTTTCTAAAAGCCATGTGTGAAACAAAACGTTTTTGTATACGTTCCAACCTTAGAGAGTGGACAGCGAAATGCGGCCTCCACACCACACTACAATATTCTATTATACTGCGTACAAGGCAATTGTAAAGAAGGATTTTTACATTATTACTTTTAAATATTTTAGCATTGCGAATTAAGAAACCTAACATCCTGCTGGCCCTTTTGGTTACATTTTCTAAGTGTGGTATGAAAGTCAACTTCGCGTCGAATATAACTCCTAAATCCCTAATATTGTCAGTATGTTGAACGGGACTTCCATTAATGATGTATTCGGATTGCATTGAGTTTATTTTCCGAGTAAATTTCATGTGGTAGCATTTTTAATGTTCAGTTCCATACGGTTAACGCGACACCACTCTACCATTCGATCAATATCACTTTGGAAAAGATTTACATCCTCATTTGATTCACATATTTTTAGCAATTTCAAATCGTCCGCATACATAAACGGTATGGAATGCAAAAAACAATCTGGAATATCGTTGATAAATGCGTTGAAGAGAATCGGGCCTAAGTGTGAACCTTGCGGTACTCCCGACGTTATGCGGTGCAATGCTGATTGATAGCCATTAACTACGACATAGAACTTACGATTCTCCAAATATGATTTTATCCATGAGATAAAAGAACCAGTGATACCATATGCTGACAGTTTCGAGAGAAGAACATCGTGGGGTACCCTATCAAACGCCTTACTAAAATCTGTGTACAGTACATCGATTTCTTTGCCATCATCTAGTGCCTCAGTTATAATTTCGGTAAATAGTGTCAGATTGGTACAGGTAGACCTTGATTTAAAGCCATGTTGAAAGTCGGCAATATAGTGTTTAATATGATGCAGTATAAAGGGACAGATAAGTGATTCTAGATTTTTAGCAAAAGCCGACAAAATTGAGAAAGGCCTATAATTCGTAACATTTTCAATTTTCTCGGCCTTATGAACTGGTACAACCTTCGGGTATTTCCAAGTTTCCGGAAAAATACCTGTTTGAAGTGATTTGTTATATATTAAGTGAATAGGAGTAACCAATTCATCAGCACAGGCTATGATAAATATGGGGGAATACCATCTGGTCCTGGTCCTTTATTGGGGTCCAGAGACTTGAGGCTTTTTTGATTTTATCCTTCTCAAGAAATGGTACTGAAAGTTCTTGACTATAATTTTTTATAAATTTTCAGTAGTCTGAACTCAAATCTAAGTTATCTCTGTCGTCATAAGCATTATAAAGCGTTTAGTACGCTTGCCGCAAATAAATCGCAAATTTTTTCTCCGTTTGAAGTAGGGTTATATAATCACGACTATTATCCCCAAAGGGTTAGTCAGAGACTAGGCAATGAGGACCGCAAAAGCAGTCCTCTGCCATAGTCCACTTTTCACCAAATAGCGACTGCACATGTGCTTAACGTGACAGGTGGTGAACCCATCGCCGCTCTATGCTGTTGCATGTATGTGCAGTCTTTAGTCGGTTAGTCGCGTTTTACCACACCCAAGGAAGAGAGGGGGTGGTGTATTCTTTCACCGCTACGCGACACTGTTATTGCGACACGATCTATAAATACTGTCAATAAACATGAATTCGGAGTGACGCTGGGCACATTCTGGTCACACGCCTTTCCACATGGATGAACCGTACATGGGGAGATTAAGACATAACCCACCACGCTGGCCCAAAGCGGGTGGTGGGTTTCATCGACTGTTATCTTAGGCCATTGCCAGGCGGACGGCGGCCCGTCACCCGCGACGTCTATAGAAACGACGTTCACCCCTCAGAACAATAATAAGTTTTCGTACCACTTGCTCAAAAAAGTGACATTCTATGCCACAAAAACTCAGAACAATAACTAAAGCATATTGTTCTGAGCACAAAAAGCGAACATAATAATAGTCATTTTTAATCTGTTAAAAACAGGGAAAGAAAATTGTACTGAATTTCATTCATCCTCTAGGGGGAGAATGTGATTTAAATTTGGAATACTTACCGAAATTTATACTGAACTACATCTGTGTTTACACCATTGAGTTTGTATATAAAGATATCTTTTTGAAAAAGGAATTTAATCAAATTAAAAAAAAATTACAAATCAACTCATCAACAATAAATGTACCAAACAAAAATGTAACTCTCTCTATCAATAATTGGACCATTGTTTCGAATGTTAACTTTTACTTTTAATTGTCATTATTTTTAATAAATGCTTAACTCATATTATTATTGTGTTAATTTTTTCGCAAATGGTTCGAAAAGTAGAGTATTTTCCTCGGTGATAAAGCTGTCTTAGTCTTGGGTGAACTTAAATCCCTCGCTACACTCAGGACTCGTCTTAAATCCCTCGCTTCGCTCGTGATTTAAGTTTTTAACACCCTCGCTACGCTCGGGAGTAAACCTCGAGTACTTCGTTACGCTCGCGATTTAAATCGTCACCCGCGACAGAAGACACTGCTTTATCCCCTTGCTTAATAATGTACTAATTGTTCTGAGGTTCACCCGCTCCGCTCGCGACGCGGCGGACGAGAACGACCGTTCCCGAACATTCTCTTAGGCTGGTTTCACAGTCACGCGTTTGACCAGCGCCGGCCACACGCGCGCGCTACCTACACTACATAGTAGTTGCGCGTTTGAACTGCGTGATGACTATGAAACGCAACTACAATCTAGTGTAATTGTAAGCACGCGCGTGTGGCCGGCGCTGGTCAAACGCGTGACTGTGAAACCAGCCTTATAGAGCATATAGACGCCGCCGTCCGCCGGCCTAACATTAACCGAGACTACGGCTGTACGTGCCTGGAGGAGTGCAAGATGCTATATTGTTATTTGGTCACCCATCCATTGATCCGGCATTGCGAAAGCGTGGTGATAGAGCCATTATCCATCAATTGTAGCGATGACTTGATATCAATGATGAAGACCTTTGCCCAGCAGTGGGAAAGTAATAGGCTGTATGTACTTTACTTTAACTTTACTAATAAAAGTTGGATGGTTTTGGGTATATATGTAAGTAGTATAGGTTGGATTACCGTGTGGCGTAGCGGTGAAAGAATACTACCACCCCCTCTCTTCCCTTTGGTGCCGTAAAAGGCAACTACCGGACTACAGACTGCACATACATCCAATAGCATAGAGCGGCGATGGGCTCACCACCTGTCACGCTGAGCACATGTGCATTCGCTATTTGGTGAGGGGTGGACTATGGTAGAGGACTGCTTTTGCTGTCCTCATTGCAGTCTCTGATTAACCCTCCGGCGATAAAAGTCGTGATTATGTTAGATTACATGATAAGCCATGGTACGAAAATATGTTCGTTTACTTTTTGTTCTTTTTGTTCGTCCGTCATCATCATCATCTAAAAACATACCTTTAAATAAAAAAACAGCACCTTAATCGGTTTATCCGTTTCAGAGCTACGGTGCCACAGACAGATACACACACAGACAGACACACAGACACGTCAAACCTATAACACCCCTCTTTTTGCGTCGGTGTTTAAAAAAGGAAGTAGGAAGAAACTATAGCAAGCTGCTTTGAGCGTGTCCCTACATATGAATTTAGAGAAGTTTCGATTCGATGAAGCTTTCGTCATATCAATGTATAACTTCGCTCACAATAGAAAAACAAAAGTTCCAGGCTGCGAGTACCTATCTGTTGTTATTATAAAACCCGAACGCCTACAAGGGATTCCAGTAACACAAATAATTCGTTAATTGAGTTTTGTTCATTAGTTCATTAACATTTAGGACCAAATTAAAAGTTTGTGCTTATTATAATAGCCCTAATATTAAGCTTCAGTTATTTAAAAAAACAAACATTTTACCTTGAAAGCTTTACAAACCATTGGACCTAATTTTGCTAGCACGAGTAAGAGTGTCTTTGCAAGATTGAGGTGTATTCATGAGGCGGATAAGTGCCATCAACAAGTTTTTTCAAAGGACCTCGAGTTATAATAGGTACATAGAATTTTATTACTACAGATAGATATAAAATATCTTACCTCACACCTTTCAAATAATCTTTCTCCGGAACAGAATATCTGAACGGATCCCGCGCGAATCCCACCAGCAGAGGACTTCCATTTTTGTCTCCCGCGTCATACTCTTCGTATTCCAGCTCATTTCCCGCTAAATCTTCTTCTATATTATATACGTGGCTATTATCTATGTGATTATGACTATGTAAAGGTATGTTATATGGCCTCGATGGGTGCTGCAGCTGAACGTAGCTGCTAGTGTTGAATATTGTGTCGTATGTCAGAGCTTTGTATCGATCTGTAACAAAGGGAAACTAGAATGAGAACCTACTGAGTAATGAATAGTGTGTGGCTAAGAGAGAGGGATGAACAGGAAGGAATGACCAGTAAGAAGTGAATAGAGAGGAATTAATAGGAAGGAGTGAATAGTGAGAAATGAATATAAATCAATGAAGTTTTAGTAAAGATGTGTATTTGAAACTACTTTGAAAGATATTTGCATAACATGTTGTGTGCAAAGTCAATAGTCACAGTTAAGCAACCACCCACTTAAGAGAATTTTGCAAATCATATTGAGCTTTTAAAGTTTTGTTGTATAGCTTAGCTAACATTTTAATATGATCATCATCATAAGCCTATTAAACGTCCCACTGCTGGGCACAGGGCTCCCACGTGGGTATATTGGACCATAACCCACCACGCTGGTCCAATGCGGGTTGGTGGGTACATTATAATATACCCATGTTAAATCGAAGCAGCCTAAATGTGAATGTGTTAAATATGATTCTAAATTTTTACTTGAATCAATATCAGTAACATTATATTACTTTTTTTAAAACTTACTTTAAAACTTAACGACAAAACAGCTACTTTTAAATTGCAAACATATTTTTGACCTGTTGTGGTGCTTCGTTGGGACACACGTTCGTTTCTAAATCCACTCAGTGGAATTAGAAACAATTCGATTGTACAGTGAGCCGACTGACATCAATACACGAAGTCCAAGTGCCCTCCCATCTCATTTGCACGAAACAATGGTTTCGTAATTATCGTGCTGTATTCATCTGATTCTGTAGGTATTGTTTTGCAGTATTTAGTGCATGAACACAATTACACGAATCCATACCATACCTGCTTTTAAAGATGAATTAATTTTTAGTAGGTACTTCAATGATACATTGTTAAAATAACGGAATGTAGAAAAATAAAAACTACCTCAGGTGGGAACCGAACCCACGTCCTCTGCGATCCGAGCGGCTGCGTTGACCACTCCGCCACGGAGGTATTGGATGGACCTTTGTGTTTGTGTGATATTTTCAACGCCTCGTTATCTTCGAGTTTTTAAGCGTTAATTAAATTGGTTCAAAATTGTTTTACCAAAAAAAGTACTTCAATTACGTATATATAAGGCGACTGCTAGAAACCGCAAGAAACTTCAAGGGCTGGTCAAGTCAAGTGTTTAAAACATGACAAAAATGAAATTCATGTTTTTTTCATTTTTAATTAAATAATTCATTTTGCGAATTTTAATTGGATAGTCTTTGAGTATCTAATTTATTTGAAAGCAATAACATAAGAAAAATACGCACGTTTCGTAATAGGAAAATAAATGGTTTCATTGCAGACTAACGTAGGTACTTATCGCCTGGCTGACGCGGACGACGACGGGTCAACAGACGGTTGGGTCAACGACCGGCCGCTGCCCGCGCATTGTTGTTATTTTTAATTGTTTTTAATTTTATTTTCTTATGTTATTGCTTTAAAATAAATTAGATACTCAAGGACTAGGTATCTAATGAAAATTCACAAAATGAATTATTTATGTAATGAAAAATGAAAAAATCACGAATTTCTTTTTGTCATTTTTGTCATGTTTAAAACATTGACCTGACCAGCCCTTGAAGTTTCTTGCGTTTTCTAGCAGTCGCCTTAAATTTATGATCTTTTATTGGTGCAGAATGTACCAATGTTCTGCAGCCACCATTGACTAATTGGTAAGGCGTCTGACCCGGTTTATTATTTGAATTTTTTTTGGCAGTTCCTGTTAACGTTCAATAAAATTTCGTGAAATTCTGTACCTATAATAGACAGTTAATCTTCAGAAACCCCGTTCAATTATGCGAGCATCTGTTGAATGCTTACCTGGACCTTACACTTGTGGCGACAAGTTACACGTCTGCATTTTCTCTGCGTCTATATAATTACTTCATTAAAAGTTAAAAAGGCTCTAGTAGACATTTATGATGCTTTGTCTAGGTCTTTAGCGCAGTGTTTAACGCCATTGATTTTCTTTGTTTCGTTATATACATTTACGTATTGCGACTATGTATATTATGTTTATTAATATATACTTATTATTTTTTTATTTTTTAATGGTCCCATCAAACTTTGGTCATCGCAGATAATTGCACCTACCATGTCATCTCTGCACCACCCTATGGTTGACTGGCAGGGAATGCCTCAGGCATTAAGTCCGCCATGTAATGTACTGTTGCAAAAGTTTAAATAAATAAATAAGTAAATGGAATAATAACATACATACAAATAATCACGACTGTTATCCCCGAAGGGTTAGTCAGAGGCCAGGCGTTGAGGACAGCAAAAGCAGTCCTCTATCATAGTCCACTTTTCACTAAATAGCGACTGCACATGTGCTCAGCGTGACAGCTGGTGGTGTGCCCATCGCCGCTCTATGCTGTTGGATGTATATGTGCAGTGTTTAGTCCGTTAGTCGCCTTTTACGACACCCGAGAGAAGAGTGGGGGTGGTAGTATTCTTTCACTGCTAAGCGACACGGTTAATTATAGTGTTAAATTTGTGACAGGTTATGTTTTCTAACCTGTATGCACAGAATCTTTGGCTTAATTCGCCACAGTATTTCTTTCGTAGCCGGCTTCCCAATTAACTTTTATCTTTTTACCGGAACAGTTTAGCTAAGCGGAGCCATTTCTCTGAAGTATTGTTCTAGATTAGAAACTTTACAGAAATGTTTAGATGACCCTCGAGGATTAACTTTTCTCTTTTGACTTGTTCCAGTTTTAATATTACGTTAGTGTTAAAGTCGTAATAAGAAATAAGACCTAAGGCAGTATCTTCCTGCACATTTTGATAAAACTGATAACGACTGTAGTTATACTATAATAATACTTGTAAATTTTATATTTATGTTCGAAAAGTGTAGTATTTTTAGAATAAAATGTTTACTTACTAAAAAAAAAATCATTAACTACTAGAAATAATTTAACAAGTCTTCTGCGGTCTCGGTAGCTTAGAGGTTAGAGCAGTGGACCGGCAATCCAAAGGTCATGGGTTCGAATCCCATTCGAGCTTCCTGAGACAGGTTGATTTTTATTTCTATTGAACATTTATCCTATATCTATTTAACATTGTGAATGCAAAATTTCAATAATAAAGAATAGTATTTTTTTTGTAGTACCTAAGAATAGTAGACACAGTTTTCGGCAGCAACCGTGGTATTTAGAAGTAAGGGCAAAGGACAAAGACGAAGTCGAATCGTCACATTTTCTATTTTCCATGTGAATAAGTTCTTTTTTTTTAGCATTTGTCCTTTCCCAAGCGTCCTTCTCAAACTATATTACCACCTCGTCTGTCACGAAGAATCGTAGGGATTACACAACTGAATTTCTATTGCGTCTGGTTTTATGCCAGTTGACAATGTATGACACTTATTAATGTGTTAAAAGTACAAAAAGATTAAACTTTAAAAACTTTAACCTGTATAAATACCGCTGGAAGGACGCAGTTCTCAAAGACCTGTTCGAGATGCGAGGACCTATCAACACCAAAGAGGCTGCGAAGAACAGAGAGCAGGGCTTCGTCACGTGTCGGAGGCCGAGATCCACTTCGGGTTGCCGAACCAGCGGCGAGTAAGTATGTAAAACTTAAACAGCTATTTTATACTAAAATGTTAATAGATTTAAGTCGGACTGTATTATAACCGAAGCGGTAAAGACAGTAATAAAAAACCAGTCAGGTTCAAAGTCTAGAAAAAGGCATGATGTCAACTGCTCATTTCGATATTGAGATTTGCATGTTGGCGAAATCACAGTTTCATCAATTATGTAAATGCCTTTATGATAATTGGCTCAGAAATGGTTTATTTGTGTAAGAGCCGTCAACCTTTTTGTGGTACCACCACGGACACGCTTACTGACCTCGTGTGAAATGTAGGTCTTTTGAAATTTATGATTCTGCGATATGTACTTTTTGCAATACGACCTTCATCTTTTTATAGATGACCAAATTAATTTTTAGTTTTATTTTTAGAACGTTCGTTTGTATTTTTTTTACAATACGCTTGTTGGGACCTTCATATTCATAAAATACATTAAAATATAAAGTAAAGTAGTTTATAGTACATTGTATATTGTCCCACTACTGGAAATAAGCCTTTACATACTTATATAATCACGACTACCATCCCAGAAGGGTTATTAAGAGACTAGGTAATGGATCGCAAAAGCAGTCCTCTGCCATAGTCCACTTTTCACTAAATAGCGACTGCACATGTGCTCAGCGTGACAGGTGGTGAGCCCATCGCCGCTCTGTGCTGTTGGATGTATGTTTGTGCAGTCTTTAGTCCTTTAGTCGCCTTTTACGAAACCCAAGGGAAGATATGGGTTGGTAATATAAATAGTAAGAGCTGCCAACGCACAGCTCTATAAATAAAAAAAGAAATGCAAATCTACGGTGCTTGTCGGCAGACATAGTTATTAAGGGACTTCTAAACGTCATGCTACAATAATATGCATTAAAAAAGAGAGCTGATCATTACAATACTATTACAACACAATAAATATTATATTAACGACCACATAATGTTTGTTATGTAATAATTATAATGAGATGCGACTATCAGACAATTATCTGATTGCCATGAAACATCAGGCCATCACAGTGATCAAACATTCGTGATATCATGCCATTATCGTTACTAGGTTAGGGCGAGATGTGCTAAATAGATCGACTTAATTGATTTTTATCACACAATTCTAATTATGTTATGTAATTTTCAATGACATTACAATCTGTAATGGCGAGACGTAGAAAAAATATAAATTAATCAACTATATTTAAGTTCGTGCACGAAAACAAGAATATCCATAATTTAAGAGACAATGAACAATAACGGTAGCGAGTAATATTCACCGATAAAATTAAATTAAATTGAATTAAATGTGTTTACGCTCACACCTATTAACTAGCCCAAGGTGGCCTAAGATATTTAAGTATTCTTATTAAACTCTTTAATATGGTAAGACAACGGATAAATATACATAAACATCGAAAAAACACCCAGACCCGAAATCAATTTAGAAAAACAGTCCTTCTCTAAATTGACCCGGCTGGGAATTGAACCCGGGAGCTCAAATATGGCGCGACCCGGCGCGCTTGACCACGGAGGTCGTCAAATATTCGTCGATTATAAGTATACCTAGTTAACTAGCAAAGCCATGAGATTTTCAATCGCCCCTGTGGTTTAGTGGGTAAGCCACCGGTGTCAGCCCCGTGTTCGATTCCCAGCGGGGGTGACATTTTTATTTATTTAAACTTTTGCAACATAATATATTACATGGCGGACTTAATGCCTGAGGCATTCTCTACCAGTCAACCATAGGGTGGTGCAGAGATGACATGGTAGGTGCAATTTTCTGCGATTAATGTGACACAGGGCAGTAAATAAAATAAGTAAATAAAGTATATATACATTTTTAATAGATTATTAAAAATTTAATATATACAAATTTTTACACAATTACATAAATATATAATACATAATAATATAAACTTACACAAATATATAAATACACTACGTAACTTACAAAAAGGACGTTACTGAGATGATTCTGCCATGGTTTCATTAAAAAGGATCATATGCGGACTTTCTTTTTAAAAGCCTCACGACTCGTAGCCATCATCCTGATTTCGAGAGGCAGCGCGTTCCAAAGGAGAATGGATTGGATTTGAAAGAACGAATGTACACATTTTTGTGTGCACGGTTTGTTTGGTGGTGGGCTGTTAAGTCCGCTCTGGCTAGCTACCACCATCTTATCTAAGTCTGTCGCCTTAATAACGATGTCTATAGCATTGTTGTGTTCCGACAGTTTGAGATAAGATAGCC
Source organism: Scoparia ambigualis (assembly GCA_963921215.1). Lineage (NCBI taxonomy): Eukaryota > Metazoa > Arthropoda > Insecta > Lepidoptera > Crambidae > Scoparia > Scoparia ambigualis. Next base: position 30,985,444 of record OY992513.1, on the reverse strand, counting down.
AGTTCCTCAGTGGTTGAGGATTCCGGGTGAAGCGCTTCCACCTTTGGCCTTATCGTCACTTAACATCAGGTGAGATGGAGGCCAAGCGCCTAGACGTTGTAGAGTAAAATAGAAAACACTAGGCAATGAGGCTCACAAAAGCATTCCACTGCCACAGTATAAACTTGTAATTCCTAAATTTCGACTTCAGAAAGTTTATGGATCATTTATGGGACAAAGTGTTATAATTTACAATAAAATCCCGAACGATGTTATAATTTTGCCCTTTGACAAATTTAAGACACATGTTAAGCACAGTCTTTTAGAAAAGGGCTAATACACTGTAAGCGATTACATCAATGACAAAAATGCATGGAATTAACATTCCTCTAGTTTCGCACACATATTGTTCTAATTCTAATGCGTTCATAGTGCCCGAGTAAAACTTTTAGATTCACTTTTGTTTTTATCTTTTATTTTATTATATAATTGTTTTATGATTATTGATTGTATAATTTGTGAAGACAATATTAAGAAGTGTCCTAAACTGTTCTGGCGATTTGTTAAATCAAAATTACCATCTAGTCATGTTCCTCAAACGGTGGCTCTGAATCAGCGTGTTTCTAATACTGGTGAAGAGACATGCAACTTGTTTAATGAATATTTTAACTCGGTTTTTGTTCGTAGTGTACCACGTCCAGCTGCCTATGATCTTGACTGCCCCCCCGTTAACTCCCCAGTCAGTTTGTCGACCTTGACCATTACAACTGAGGCTATCTATGAAGAGCTCAAAAGTATTGACACTAATAGAGGAGCGGGTTATGATGGAATACATCCTATATTTATACGTAACTGTGCTAAACAATTATCGATACCTATGTGTATTATATATCGCAAATCTTTGGAATCAGGTATCTTTCCATCGGCATGGAAACTTGCTCTTATCACTCCCATTCCTAAAAATGATAATAAGACTGACGTTTCTCAATACCGACCTATATCTAAAACCAACTTATTCGGAAAAATTCTTGAAAAGATTATTACATGTAAACTTGCATGTGTACTAAAGAATCACATAACTGTTAATCAACATGGTTTTAGTAAAGGGCGCTCGGTAGAAACGAATATGCTGACTTTTACAAAGTTTTTGATGGATGCTGCGGATAAAAGTGAACAGGTAGATGTCGTGTATTCCGATTTTTCCAAGGCATTCGATAAAATTAATCATGATCTACTTATTGAAAAGCTTTGGGCAATCGGAATACACGGCGATCTGCTCAGGTGGTTGGATTCGTATGTTAAAAATCGTTCTCAGGCCGTTTCTGTCAAGGGCTATGTGTCAAGATTCCTTGAAATCCCATCAGGTATCCCCCAGGGTTCCCATATTGGGCCATTGTTATTTGTCATTTATATCAATGATATCGGAAAATTTATTCAAAATTCAAATTTCCTCCTATATGCTGATGACGCAAAATTTTTTAAAGTAGTGCAAGGATATGGCGATTGCATACAATTACAATCTGATTTAGAACGTCTAACAGAATACTGCGTGTCTAATCAACTATTTTTAAATTTGAATAAATGCTCTGTTATTTCGTACACACGCAAAACCAATCCTATTCACTTTAATTATAAGATCAATAATTCATTACTTGCTCGAGTCACATCAATTCGCGACCTGGGTATTTTATTGGACTCTGGTTTATCTTTTAATTTACATATTGATTTTATAGTTAACAAAGCATTCAGACAATTGGGCTTCGTCCTCAGGGTCTCAAGACCCTTTAAGCAATCGTACACCCTTAAGCTATTATATTTCAGTTTTGTTCGTTCACTTCTTGATTTTGCTTGTATTATATGGAGCCCATATTATGCTTGTCACATAGCCCGAATAGAGAGAGTTCAAAAAAAGTTCGTTAAATCTCTGGATTTCCGTGGAAATCATGAATGTATATCCTATGAAAATTCGCTCAGCCGTCACTCAATGACTACTCTTGCGAACCGGCGAATAATGTTTGATCAGGTCTTTCTGTTTAAAATTTTGAATGGTTACGTTGACTCCCCTCACATTTTAGAAACAATTAAATTAAGAGTACCTAGACCTGGCTCTCGCTCGCAAAAATTATTTGTTGTTCCTATGTACAAAACCGTATACACCAGTAATAACTTCTTTAAACGTAGTGTTGACGCATATAACAAAATGTTTAATTATATGGATATATTTTGCAATAGTCTTACCGTCTATAGAAAGTTACTGCTTAATCATTTTTCAATAACATTGTGAGTACTTCCATTATTTAGTTTTAGTATTTTTGGTAAAAAAAAAAAAAATGTTTTTCTTAGAATTACTTGACTATTTTTTTTTTATTATTATTATTATTGTTTTTTATTTTTATGTTGGTATTTTCAAAAGCACTTTATCAGTATGTTAGTCAACAAGCTTTATGGAACTATAGGTCTATAAGAAATATATATTCCGCTTATGTCAATATTTATGTACTAGACTGTTTGTTTCCTAAATAAAATAAAATAAAATAAAATAAAATTTGGTAACGACATATTGTTTTGTAAATGTCGTTACTTCTATATTATTATAAAGCTGTGGAGTTTCTTGTGCCCGTTCTTCTCCACAGCTAAAAGACTTCCTGAATGGGTGGGGTGGGCGGGTGGGTTCCTATGCCTATCCATCCATCCATAAAAAAATAAATTAGGCGATTCAAAATGCTTATTTTAAGCTTACTGAATAAAGATATTTTGATTTGATTTGATTTGACAGTCCATGTTTCGCCAATTAACAACTGCACATGTGCTCAGCGTGATGAGTGGTAAGCCCATCGCCGCTCTATGCTGTTGGATGTATAGCAATCTTCAGTCCGATAGTCGCCTTTCACGACACCCAATGGAAGATGGGTGTGGTCAAAGGGTTATTGTATTCTTTTGATAATGAGTCGCCACCCTCAGCCGTCAACAGTGTCGCGTATTACATCTCAGTACGCGTGAAACAATCTACCATCCCATCTCTTCCCTTGGGCACATGAGTAAAGAAACGGAACAGAGACAAAGCTTCATCCAACGCGCCGTCGTGAGTCTCTCCGTTTGTCCACTGGCCGAGCGAGCGTAAATACTGCGGTAAACCGGTTTTATCCAGTGGCGGCGCATACGCGACGCAGCGGCTAGTGGACACGCACACATGCGCCGTATGCTTGTAGTAGTTGACTCGCGACGGCGCGGTTGTATGAAGCTTTGTCTCTGTTCCGTTTCTTTACTCATGTGCCTTGGGTGTCGTAAAACGCGACTAACAGACTAAAGACTGCACATACTTCCAGCTGCATAGAGCGGCGATGGGCTTTCTACCTGTCACGCTGAGCACATGTGCAGTCGCTATTTGGTGATAAGTGGACTATGGTAGAGGACTGCTTTTGCGGTCCTCATTGCCTGGTCTCTGACTAACCTTTCAGGGATAATAGTCTTGATTATATGTATGTACTAGCGGCCGCTCGCGGTTTCACCCGTGTGGTTCCCGTTCCCGTGGGAATATCTGGATAAAAAGTATCCTTTGTGTTAATCCAGGTTATAAACTATCTGGGGTGCAAGTTTGGGAACCTCCTCGTGGTGCACCCTGGGGTAAGGCCTCTCGGCCCACGTTCAGCGTGGGACAAGGGGCCTTATGCTAATCCCTGGCGCCCCTTCTGGGCGCCGAATAACGTAGGTGGTGCCCCTTCTGGGCATCGCACCCCCTTCAACGCGCGTCCCTTCTGGACCGCACAGCGGGTCACTCTGACCTGCAGGGGGGATCTCCACGTGCGGCCCACTCTGGGTCGCACGCTCGCCGCTCACTCTAGAGCGGCTTTGAGGGGAGTTTTGACGGCGCCCCTTCTGGGCGTCGTTACACGGGGGGGAATGGGGTAGTTCGGCGCCCCTTCTGGGCGCCGTTTCACTGCAAAGGTGCCGTCGTTGCGGGGCGCGGCGACGGGCGCCCGTCTTCGGATGGGTTGGTGGGCGGCAGACAGCCCATCCCCTAGCGACCAACAAGGAATGGTAAACCTTCTTATTTCCAAATCGTAATGGCAGGCACAAATAAGAAGGTAACTTTGCGATACGACCCGGCTAGCACCCAGCACGTAAGGGTATCCGGGCCTCTGCGTGAGAAATTGGTAACCGAAGGCTGCCCTGAGGTAGGCGACCAGGCCTCAGGGGTCAGCGATGCTTCTGGAAGGAGTAGGGGGCGTGTGCCCAAGAAGGGCGTTGTGGATGTTGGGTCCGTGAAGGACGTGGAGGCTGGGGACGCGTCCGGTGAAGCGCCCGCCCGGGCTAATGACTCGGGCGGCGTGGAGCCGGCGGTGCCCGGAGGTAGTGGCGCTAGTCAATATGACTGGGCGGCCGAGGTGGAGCAGGAGCGGGTCCGAGCTGCGAGTGACCCGCAGAAAATGATTGTTGATCTTGTCGAGAGGACTCGGAAGCGTGCACTGGTCGATTCACGAATTGACTCGAGTGACTCCGACAAGATCGAGCTGAGAAAGGAGGCAGCGGAAAATAAGACCAAGAGGGTCTCGCTCGAAGGCTGCGAAAATGCCCAACGGGTGGAGAAACTGGGCACCTTCATTGGCGTGGCTGAGGCCAAGAGGATGCTGGGGGACCCTTCGTCGTCGGAGAGCGAGGCCGAGGGTAGGAAGCCTGACACCTCGACGAGTGAAGGGGAAGAGGAGGAGTTCGACACCGAGGGGTTATACCGACCGGTGCTAGATGTCCCCAAGACCTACTCAATTACCCCCTGGGGAGAGGATGGGGGACCTCGAGGTCAGGAGAAGGAAGGGGAACCTTTCCCGGGAAAAGCCAGGGCGGCCCAACAGCTGGTAGAGAAGAAAGAACGGGAGCGGTATGGGAACATGAAGGACAGGCGGATGGCCCCATTCCGTCACTTGGTGGAGAACAAGTCCACCCCGGAGTTGTTCGAGTACGCCTGGGAGAGTGTGGACCAAATTGAGACCGCGGTGCACAAATCCGCCAACATAAAGGGGACGTGCCGCGGAGCCATAAATGAGGGGATGCGCTCATTGACGGCCGTCCTGGAACAATTTATGGTCATCGATGAGGACATGGGAGACAGGAAGCTTCTGGCCTACTGTATGAGGATGGAGGCTCAAGTGAAAGAGCTACAGAATGAGGTCAGGCGGCTGAGCGAGAGGCAGCTCGATTCCCGACAGCCCCGGAAGAAGGCCCCGAAGGCGGTTGCCAAGGAGGCGGCCCCATCGATTGGGGAGATCTCCATCATCTTCCCTCTCTCTCAAGCCCGGGCAACCGAGCATGCTGGCCGGTCTTGTGTTCGTCCCCCTTCTCTATGGGGGGTTTGCGTTGTGCCTTTCGCGCGCGTAGTCTTAGCACACGGCGACGGGGTGGCTCCGCGTGGTCATTGCCCAAGTGGATTAGGTCCCGTGGCCGCCACTTCAAGCCTTACGCTCTCGGAGTTTGGACCCCCGGTGATTAGTGGGTAGGCCCCTCCCTCTCGCCCGGCGATTACGTCGTGGAAAGGGGGACGGGAGAGTCCCACATATCCAGTCTCCCTTCTGGAGGCTGGAATCCATAAGCAGGGTTTACACCGGGAAAAAAAAAAAAAAAAAAAGGTTATAAACTATCTGTATGCCTAATTTCATCCAAATCCATTAAGTAGTTATTACGTGAAAGAGTAACAAACATCCAACCATACTTACAAACTTTCGCGTTTATAATATTAGTAGGATAGAATGTCAGTCATTCAGCATTGCTATGTTTCGACTATTAGAGATAAGAAGTCTCAGAGCAGTAGTAAGGTTCCGGTTGAAGTGCGCTTCCACCTTCCGGCCTTGTCATTAACCATCAGACCTAAATGTGTAGGTCGAAAACTAATTTTAAACAATGCTAATGACAAACAAATCTTAACACTACAAGTAGTCAAGGATATTCCTAATCTGCTTATTGATAATGGTGACGTGTCAACACTTTTATGTCTTAAGTGTTGGATTTTGGCAATCGACCTTCCGCCATGTTTGACTCACACTCACAATTCATTCGGGATCCATAATGTCAAGATTGTCGAGGTGCACCGTAATTTGGTGCCTGTAATTATGACGACTGGTTGTTGCCAGTGATACATCTTAATTAGCTTAAAAAGGCTACTGAGAACTGGCAATCTTTTTTATGTAAGACTTGAAAAGCAATGACCGTCACCCACGGACACACCCTTAATACCAGAACGCTGAGTAAGTTGAAAATAAGCAAACGTTACTATCGCGTTTGAGTTAAGAGTTTTAATTCTCGATCTTATTTACTTAGCATTAAGATCTATCTGTCAAAACTTAACTCAAACGCGATAGTAACGTTTGCACATTTACAAACTTACACTCAGCTCTCAGAACGCAGATGAAGCGCAGATCGTTGCCGGCAATGGAGTATAGTAATTATATTGGTTTAACCCGGTCGTTCTCGTTGTGTATATGGCAGTCGTTAAAACCCACCAACCATTATTTGACGACCTCTGTGGTCGAGTGGTCAGCACGCCGGGTCTGGCGTCGTGCCATCTCTGAGGTTTCGGGTTCAATTCCCGGTCGGGTCAATTTAGAGAAATACTGTTTTTCTAATTTGATTTCGGGTCTGGGTGTTTTTCTATGTTTATGTATATTTATCCGTTATCTTACCATATTAAAGAGTTTTAAAAGAATTCTTATCTTGGTCTAGCTAATTGGTGTGAACGTAAAACAAACTTTATTTGTTTATTTATTATTAGGCTAGGGCCCAACTTCCCCAGGCCTACTTTTTGTTGTCTATATAGGAAGGCCTGTGCCAAGCAGTAGAACGGTTATATTTTATTTTATTTTGTTTAGGGAACTTACTGCATTATTCACAAAGATACATAACTTGTAACTTACAAGCTAATAAGCTACCGCATCTAAAAGTGGAATGAAATTTATAGACATACATTACACTTTTATTACATTTTTATGCTGTTGGATGTATGTGCAGTGTATAGTCCGTTAGTCGCCTTTTACGATAACCAAGAGAAGAGATGGATTTGCTCATTATAATGAGCCACCACCACGCTCAAGCAGCGTTCGAAGCTTAAATAAATCAATTTGAATAATATTTTGCCGCCTCTTTCTTAAGGCCTCTTGGCCTATTACATCTCGACTGTGATTTTTGCGTAAATTTTGGCGTTATGGATCTCAGAAACAAAAATACTTTAACAATTATGACTTATTGAATAGTGTAGAATAGCTATTGGAATAGTGCGTAGCGGCCTAGCTTTTTGTAAATTTTGCTTAAATTTTTAATTAAACCCAAAATTGCAGAGAAAGATTTTCATAAAGTGCGCGAAGGCACTTTTTTGAGCTCATCGATTGAACTACTGTTCTGAACAAGTGAAATAAAATAATTATAATGTTGTCTCTTATATAGTCGAATAGTGCGTAGCGGCCTCGGAATTTTTAGATATCATTTATTATATACATATAGGAAAAAAATCTTATTCTAAACCAAAAATATTCGAAAATTGCTATAAGTTAACTGTGAATATCTCCTATCTACGATAATATTATTGAGCAAAATTTATACCAGAGTAATTGTTACTTCATGAGGAATAAAGATTTTATAATGAATTTATTATCCTATTTCGATAAAAACGATAAATACAACTGCAAAATTACTACAAAATGCGATGCGCCGGCCGTCCGAATTCAACTTATGCTCACAGAATGGAGATTTGTAATATTATGCACAAATTTATTATCCTATTTCGATAAAAACGATAAATACAACTGCAAAATTACTACAAAATGCGAAATTGGGCATTTTACGCAAAAATCACATTCAAAATGTAATAGGCCTCTTAAGAGTAGCTAGCGTTTAATGATTCCTTAATGGCGACTGGCACATTTGAGTCAACGACAACTAAATACGCATCCGGTTTAAAAGTTAAGAGGGCGATAATGCTTCGCTTGTTTAGGTTAAGGTTAATCACACCGAGCCTCACTATTAGCACACAATAACAATAAAATGCCATAAAAAGGAAAAACAAACATTTAAATCGCTGATAAAAATGTTGCAATAAGCAAAAAATAAATTTGACATGGCAATAAAATGGGCCCAAGATTGCAGCCTTAGGAAGCTCCCAGCTCATCAACCATCACCGTTTGTTATTTGCTAATGGCTTCGCAACTTCAAAGTTTAAGGTCGCGAGAATACAACGCCTGCATATTGTTTGTGTTCATTGCTTGATTTCGACTTAGGACGCCTAATTTATATGCTTGCATAGGTGTGTGGAGTCTGGTACGAAATCACTTGTGCTAATATATGTTTAGTATTGCTATTAAATGCTGGGTGTTTGGAAAAAGGTGGAGCGACGATCGGTGCAAGGTGGCTGGCAAGAGCTGGTTGGGAGTAGCCGTTGATCGTGTTCAGTGGCGTGCTCTTGGAGAGGCCATGTCCAGCAGTGGACAAGTAAGTGTAGGCTGATGATGACTATGATAATAGTAAAAGGTATGTAATCCTGCAATCGGATCACTTATTAAGGGGCAAGATCGATTATTAATAGGGGGGCAAATTCTGAAATTGCGACAAATAAATCAGCTTTCCACACATAGTATTTTTTAAAGTTGTTACAAAAGTAATATATTATTATTACAATTACATCTTGTGGGATTATAAACATTATACTATACAATATGTGTAATCATCAGCCAGTATTTACCGTAGTAAATACTATATAAATGTACTACTCGTAAGTAGTACCTGTATGTACTAGGCGTACGGCTGATGATCCTTATAAATCACATTCACAACACAATACTGCATAGCTGTCCTTGCATTTGGAATCCGCTTAACATTAACAAGATAAAGCGGAATCATTTGTCTACTCTTCAATAAAACAAAAACATAAGAAGTGACCATTAATCTTGCATGAGTTTAAGGACAGTGAGATTTTCTATGAGGTCTATCGAAAGTCAATATTCGTCGTCTACAACGTTGTAATGAAATTGCGCAAAACCTGAAATTTGTTTGTTCAGAAAATACAGTAGAATCAATTTTATAAACAATGCTGTAGGTACTTACCGTAACAGCACCAGTTTTGGACAGGTATCCAATTATGGACAAAAATAAATAAATAACGGCAACAATAATTGGAAAATGCATCCTAGCAACACTTTAAAAGAATGTTTCACTATTAACCGGTCAAAATTATGTCATTTCATTACATTCAGCCCTTTTATTTAAAAATGGCGTAAAGGTGTTTAAGCTCGCTTCGAGTCGTTGTTAGAAAATCCATTTTTACTCACAAAATCTTTAAGGAAGTAAGTACGCACAATTATTTTTAGCTACTATTAAATTAGTCTCAAAGATTTATGGCGTATTATTATGGTATATTGCTTAAATTTGCAACATATTTCACGCTTTTTCGGCATAAAATGATTAAGGTTATGATGGTATTAATGCTATTTGTTAGTGTCCATAACTGGATATATTTTCTAGGATGTTCTATTAATGGACAATTGTCGAAAATCTAATTATTTAAGGTTTAACATAGCATAATTATACTTCTCCATATCTTTCTTTCAATGGGGAAAAAAGTAAAATTTCTGAAATAGTTGGAGTACCTAGAATTATTTAACATAAGAAAGTGTCAGTAAAAAGTCCTAAAGTCGGTTCTATACACATTATCTGTCAATGGGCAATGGGTGGCAATGGGTCCTCATGATGAACGAGAAACATGTCCCAATTACCGGAATATCATTTCAAGTTACAGGATTTGTAACTGGGTGTTGTCCATTATTGGGTGTCCATCATTAGATTTCTACTGTCCATTATTGGTCCAAAAAATAGGGTTTTTGTATTACTAATAATTTTTTAGTTGACATATTAGGTGCAAACAAATACATTAAAAAACAATTTAAATACAATTACGGTGACGTAAATGTCCTCGGGAATCTTCCGGGCAACTTATTTTAATAATTTATATACTTACTTAATTCTTTAGTATATAATAAAAATAAGTTAGATTTTCTAAAGTTTTGAGCTATTTATAAATAGCTCAAAACTTTAGGTAACGTTGTATGGTTTTAATGACAGTACTATTGGATTTCCGAAGTACAACAATCTCACTAGAATAATAAATTAGACACATTTCTTCGAAAACGTACGGCGCAAGCGCATTTTATTGTGAGTAATTTCTTTTTTATTCTAATTTGTTTTCACTCTATGTCGTTAATTACCGTCACCGAAGAATTACGTAAAATTTTGTACGTTCAAAATATAATTACAACTATAAAAGAGCAACCGTGCGTAGGTCGTTTATATATTTAAGATAATTAGTGGTTAAATGCCTATAGATTGGTAAAAACCAAGCAGTTCTTGACTTATTAATGGTATTTTTTCCCTTCACTTTAGTTACGTTATTCATTCTAAACACATTTTACACTAATTCTTTACAAAACTGTTTCCACAGACCATTGAAAGCTGAGAATACAAGTAGTCTTTGTTGGCAGTTTTATTTATTACGTAATGTACGGTTGGCCTTAAAAGTAGCTTAACGCTTTATCAACTACTATCCTACGACCAAATTCGATGGTAAAGAAAAAAGTACACCAACATTATAATATATCGAACATTGTCAAATATTATAAGCTTACAATCTAAGTTCTTATTTAAATACCAATTACAGGTAATCAAACTTTAACTTAAAACTTTTTGTTAAAAGTAAGACACCATTGTTACCTGTTTCCTCGTGATTCTATTCCATACTAATTAATGGCTTCGCGTTTAGCATTAAGCCAATCTCAAGTGGTATATATTTTTGAAGTATAATTAGTATTTTGTACGGTAGATTGAAATAAAATGAAGTCTCACAATACGTGTTGTTGCTAAAAGAACACGGGAGAAATTCCTTTTCTCGTGATTCTCTCTCAATAAAAAGTAAAAATCCGAGTGACACTAGATAATTTGCACAAAGAAATGTTCATAATTTGTTTGCGTGAATACATACATAGATGGGGTTATACGACTATTAACCCCAAAGGGTTAGTCAGAGACTAGGCAGGACCAACGAGTTTACAGGAAAATACCATTTTCAATTTACAACATTCTTTATTGACTTTAGCCGTATTATACGTAATGGCTGCTTTTGCGAAACAGAGCTTAACAACGCCATGTCATACTACATACATATAATCACGACTTATATCCCGAAGAGTTAGTCAGAGACAAGGCAATGAGGACATCAAAAGCAGTCCTCTACCATACTGTGCAGACTATCAGCACTCGTACCAAAAAAATTGGCAAGTCGTTCCTCTGTAAAACCATTCGGTTTTGGAATTCTCTGCCTGCGTATATCCCGGGTCTTATATGCGGGGCGTGAAACGGTATTTATGCAGGCCGTCATGATTGGGTGAGCTTGTTACCGTGCTTGTTCCACGGTAAGAAGCGCTCTCATTATACTGCATCGGCTGCTTACCATCAGGCAGGATGTGATCACTATGTCCTCTACCATAGTCCACTTTTACCAAGCAGCGACTACATATTGTCATGTGCTCAGCGTGACAGGTGGTAAGCCCTTTGCCGCTCCAAGCTGTTGGATGTATGTGCAACCCTTAGTCCGTTAGTCGCCTTTTACGATACCCAAGGGAAGAGAGGGTGTGGTAGTATTCTTTCACCGCCACGCGACACGGTGTGTCATACTAGCTACTATGTAACGATTGCATTTGTACGAGCGCACGTTCCGAGGGAGCTTTTGGCTCATGGTACAAGTGTTAAACTAAGTAGTTTAAGTGTGAGACCGACTGTACGGTGCACCTAATCTTTACTAACACACCTAATAAATTAAGCTTCATTCATAAATGGCTTTCATTGAACAAATTTATTGCTGATGTCATAACATTCAGGGTGAAGGTCGATGGGTTAATAAATGTTAGTTTCGTTAAATTAATGTTCATTTTGAACCTTACAAGACCGTTGTGTCACTTCGTCTCTGACTCAGAGGTGCCGGGTTCGATTCCGAGCAGGGGCGGGGGGGGGGGGGGGGGGGGGGGAACCTACATTTGTTTTCTTATAGGTTACCTCGGTAGGTAGGACTTGTTCTTGGTCCGCCTTGCTAGCTACCACCTTCTTTATTTAAGACTTTTGTCGTTACCGCAATGTTTTTTTTATAATTATTAGATTTTGTATTACATTGCTAACATTATATCTTTACAAACGACTAGTTAAAAATACTACGTACTATTTTGTATTACATTGCTGAGATTATACTTTACAAACGACTAGTTAAAAAATACTAAGTACTAAGCATTAATACCACATGCACCAATAAAATAATATAAATTAAATTAAACAAACTAAATTAAACTAAAATGTTACAAGTATTTTTGTGCTCCGCAGATAAAGTGGAAAGTTTGTTTCAATCTTAAGCAAAAACTTGTCAAAACATACTCAGGTTACTGTCAAATGCAATACCTATAATCACGACTATTATCCCGAATTGTTAGTCAGAGACTAGACATAATGAGGACAGCAAAAGCAGTCCTCTGCCATAGTCCATTTTTCATCAAATAGCGACTACACATGTGCTCAGCGTGACAGGCGGTGAGCCCATGGCCTCTCTGTGCTGTTGGATGTATGTGCAGTCAGCCCGTTAGTCGTCTTTTATGACACTCAAGGGAAGAGAGGGGGTGAAGTTTACACCGCTACGCGACTCTGTCAAATTCAACATGGCTAGATATCGGTTTAAGAAATAATAATAACAGTCAATAATTTTAACCGCCTCTGTGGTCTGGTGGCTAAGCCACCGGTCGCAGACCCAGAGGTCCCGGGCAGAGAATATATAACGTTATAGGCTGATGGCTATGTTTTTTTATATTCTACTACGGGTAGGTAGGAGCGCTTGGCCTTCATCTCACCTAATGCTAAGTGACAGTAAGGCCGAGGGTGGAAACGCGCTTCACCCGGAATCCTCAACCACTGAGAAACTGGCTATCTTATCTCTATTGTCGGAATACAACAATGCTATAAACATCGTTGAGGATTCCGGGTGAAGCGCACTTCCACCCTCGGCCTTACCGTCACTTACCACCAGGTAAGATGAAGGCCAAGCGCTTACCTACCCGTAGTAGAATATAAAAAAAACATAGTCATCAGCCTATAACGTTTCCAACGAACTTCTTAGCGGGAAAGTGAAGCGTCATTTCTGCAGTTTTGTACTATTTTCTATAATTTGTGTTTTGTCGAATATTAATGTGAAATAATGGTGGATTATTTACTGTTAAGTGTTCTTGAACGTGCATGAGTGGTAGCAAATAAAACAAATAAGTACAACATCACTTTTCAAATTCTCTCAAGAAGTCCGTGTGAGACCTCAATAAAGTCCCACAGCGTTATTGAGTCTCGAGGGGTTTGGGGAACATCATTTACCATTAAACGTTCATTATCACATGAGTGATGATAATGATATCATCCACTTAATGTAAAGAAAATAACAATTACTATTAAAAACTTGACACTGGCTAAATGTGCTGATCGCACGAAACCATTATACAGTGTGTTCGAAATAGGGCTAGCGATATTTTAAGGTCATACAATCGATTTTGTGTAGGAAAGCATACCCTCTTTACCCTCCTTACCCTCATAAGGGAGGGATCCCCTTTGAGCATTTATGGCCTTCTGATAAAATGGCCGCTATTTTAAATTTTCAGGATTTTTTTTTCTGTTGCTATAGAAAAAAAATCCTGAAAATTTAAAATATCCTGAAAATTTAAATTGGATTTTTTTTTCTCTTATATGTATAAGAGAAAAAAAAGTTTCCAATGGGCGCAGGTCTTTCCACATGGACAGCAACACACTGGGAGATTAGGGGAACATCACAATATGGGGGACAATTTGACCAAATATTAGTAAACTTTTAAAATTAAAAAACTTTTAAATTTAAAATCATATTGTTTTTTTATATTGATGTTTTTAAATGATTTCGTGTCTGTAACGTGTAATGCATGTTGTGATTATCTGTAATTGTAAAAACAGTTAGGTCTAAGAATATTTGTTGTTTTTATGTTGATAATCCAATAAAAAATAAATAAACTTAAATTTTGCACAATTTGTTTTTTTTCAAGCATCTATGTATACATTTTTTTGCTTAACTTTTCTCTATAGTTGACAACGTTCCTAACCGGTGCCGCGTTGGCAGAATCACGAGTATTTATACTACTAAGAGTACATGATAAATAATGAAAAAAAAGTTCACTAAATATTGACCCTTATCTAAACGTTTCCATAATAAAGCTGTTCGGTTGGGCCGTTGCGTAAGTGAAAGTAGTTCAATGTGCCGCATGCCGCCGGGACGACGCGCGACGCGGGCAGCCGCGGCTGACCGTGAAAGCCAGTAGGGTGGCCGCACGCACGGAAATGGTGGGACAACGTCTGTATGGACTTTAAGCTACCTCACAATGATAATATTATTTTTTGCGTTAGTAACGCTCAAAGAAACTGGGAGAAAACGAAACTTTGAAAAATGACTACCTAAGGCGCGAAATACACAGAAGCGATGTAAGATTCGGATGCGATGCGGATGTGGATCGGATTCGTAAATTAAATACAAATTACATACCGCGAAATCCGCTCCGCATCCTTTCTGTGTAATTTACGAGGCATCTCTTTCATCTTGTAGTTCTTAAGTAGTTTGTTTAAGTGAATGATAGTGTGTGCATAGTTTGCTTCCTAATTGCTTTATTTTAGTTTTTGCATGTCGTGGCAACCTCTAATTAAGACAGCGCTTTAAAATGTAACCCAATATCAGTTGTTTTATAAATGTACATGGTGTTTGTTTTGTTGGTTGTCCTTAAATAAATAAATAAATACATTTTGTACGAACAAGATTTGAAGGGACAACGAATCTGATCCACATCCGCATCGCATCCGAATCTTACATCACTTCTAAAAAATAATTCACAAATCACGCTAAGCAGTTTCAAATACAATTAAAAAACAATTATTTTTGATGACAAAATCGAAACTCTCTAGACACTAATAATTCAAGAATCTAAATATTCAGTCCTCATTTGCCACTCAAATTTTAAGTGGGCCTTACTAGGGCTAGAGAATAATTTATTTTTTTCTTTAGTTAAAGAAACAACTTTTTAATTAAAAATCCCCTTCAGTCCAAAGGCCTCTTTTTTTCTTTGGTTTTGGGTGTAGATCCATGATCTAATAAAAGAAAAACTAATATTAGTCAATACTAAAATTCTGATTAATAAGTATACAAAATATGTAATGCGAGTTCAAATCACCCACACGTTATTGTGTCTATTTTAAAATACCTTCACTAGTTTGGCATGAAAAAGAAATAAACTAAACAAACCAATTTCGTTTTATTTATACTTAATTTACAATCCAAGCGCATTTGCCATTTTAATAGATTTAGTAAAGCCCATATGCCCCTATGTAGGCCCGGGCCATACTACGGGTTTTTCATAGTGGCGGAAAAATTAACATAAAATCACAAACAACTAAATAATCGGTAAACTTACCATTGTATTCTATTCTTCAATGATTATTTAACAATATGATGATAGGATCACTCGAAAGCTGATGCTATTAGTGGAAAAATTGGCAAAAACAATCACAACGAGGTTGTAAACACGCGACATCGACGGCGTCCAGAGAGAAATGAACGAGTTGTAACAAAATGGCGGCGCGGAAGTGATTTGGCGCTATTGCACATTTAATATATGGCCAAGGTGAATGTGGGCGCGAAATTTCGGATGTTTTAGGCAGCGGCAAGTGCGCGTTATTAAAGTGGGCTTTCGTAGAGGCCGGGCCTTCGTATGTGCAAGTACAAGTGCAAGTACCTTAATATGTTTTCGCTGCATAAAACCAATTAAAATCACCAAATGTGTGGCCATCACTTTTCCTACGCCTACAAAAAGGTAAAGATTTAATTTATACACCAAGACATTTGCCTAGAACCGATAATGGGTATTTCGCTTAGTAATTTGAGGCTTTTAAAAAGCGTGTACACTCATTTTTGCCGTATAAAATTACAAACCTTCAATTACGAGCGCCTACACTACCTGCACAAATTAAACGCAATATCAATAGAGCGATTGAGCTTATCAAATTGTAGAAAGTGATGATTTGACAACTTTCAAAGTAGTAGTGGCTATGAAGGCGGTAAAAAGATTTTCTCTAATAAGATTGATGATGTTTTATTTAAGTGCATATAGCTGTTAGTTAATTAACCGTGTCGCGTAGAGGTAGGTTGGGTGTCTTAAAAGACGACTAACTGACTAAAGACTGCACATACATCCAACAGCATAGAGATGCGATGTGCTCACCATCTGTCACGCTGAGCACATGTGCAGTCGCTATTTGGTAAAAATTGGACTATGGCAAAGGACTGGTTTTGCTGTCCTCATTGCCTAGCCTCTGACTAACCCTTCGGGGATAATAGACGTGATTATGTGTATGTATGTAATATAGCTGTAAAAACGTGCGTTAAACATTTCGAAAAACTGCGCTATATCGAAATATTTAACGCACTGTAAGGGCTAATAACTGTACGATTTGGTGAAGACAAATATATCTAACAAGCGACCGCTCGCGGTTTCACCAGCGTGGTTCCAGTTCCCGTGGGAATATCGGGATAAAAAGTATCCAATGTGTTAATTCAGGTTATAAACTATCTGTATGCCGAAGTTCATCCAAATCCATTCGGTAGTTTTTAAGTGAAAGAGTAACAAACATCCATGCATACTTACAAACTTTCGTGCTTATAATGTTAGTAGGATACCTGTCGTCGGCTGTCTCATGAATGATATGTACATAGTACTATTCTATTTTCATTTGCTACCATTCTTGGACTATATGGATTAAATTATATAAACAATTATCATTGTCATCATAAGCCTATAAACTTCTCAGTGCTGGCCTCAAACCTTCAACACATGGAGAGCTTGGCGCTTTGAGCTGGCCCAATGCGGGTTGGGAATAGGGTTGCCACCTTTTTTTTAGGACGAATAGAGTATTTTTTTAATTTAGTTAGAACAAAAATAGAGTACATAGCATAAAAAAAGAGTATTTATTTATTTGTCCTTAAAAACGTATTTGAAGATGTTTACAGCCTCTTTGCAAGCATAATTTAGATTAAAATTATATAATCAACTCGTTTTTTATTAAATTTAGGGTAGCTCTATTCCTTTCGTCTCTGCACTTTACATTCATAAGAGAGAAGACTCTCAGTGAACTCTGAAGTACTCATAACCAGTAATGATCAGTTTTTCGTAAATAGAGTATTTTAGCGCACTCTATTGGTGTCGTAGATTATAGAGTACGCATACATGAAAAAG
Source organism: Scoparia ambigualis (assembly GCA_963921215.1). Classification (NCBI taxonomy): domain Eukaryota; kingdom Metazoa; phylum Arthropoda; class Insecta; order Lepidoptera; family Crambidae; genus Scoparia; species Scoparia ambigualis. The sequence continues at coordinate 30,968,114 of OY992513.1, read as the reverse complement.
AGTACAGTAATCTATTTTAGAGTACGGTGGCAACCCTAGTGGGGAAATAATAAATAAAACAAATAAATTACTTTTCACTGTTACCCTTTTAGTGGGTCCTACTGCTTACATTTTTCTTAATATACATACGTACCGTAAAATGGGGTGAATAGAATTGCAGGGGGGAATAGATAAAAAATCTAAACTTTGTTTTTTACGTTATTGTGTCCACACTGTTACTTGAAATTAGCTGCAGTTGTATTTTTTTCATATGTTAATACCCTCTTTGGTATGGCAACACCATAAATAAACGTGATGTTGTTTCGAAATGCCAAAAATTACATTTCAAAGTGAACGTTCAACAACTGTGAATTTGAGACGAGATATAAAACATTATTTTTTTGGTATTGTGCTAGTAATCAGTGACGAATACGAATTTATTTGATGTATCAGTTATTGAACTAATGTGAAAACTACAGTTCAGCCTTATTTCACGTAATTTCTTTTCTAAAATATGCTTTATTGATAACTATGAAGAATTTGTAGTGATCTGGGGTGAATAGATAACGCCTGGGGGGTGAATAGAATTGAAGTATGGGGCTAATAGAAATGACTAAAGGCTAAATAGAAGTGCCTGAGGGGAGAATAGATATGCTAGGGGGGTGATTAGAATGGTTATGGCTAGGGTTGTCAATGATCATTGTAATGTCCAACTACCTATCTTTTATAGAAAAATCGGTCCATCATTACTACATAGGTACTCAGATTTGATTTAATAGTGGGATATTATGCCAATAAATCAAATCTGAGCCGTTAATCAAAAATTAACTTTTTTCAGATTCTTATAGAAAATTCCGCGAAATATTGACCATTTAAATAATTTAACTTATAAAATTATAATTTTTTAAAGTCTTTATAATGAAAAAATACAGTTAAGTATTTATATTTTTCTTTGTTAGAATTTATTTAAATTTTTATAATAACTCACTGAAAGTTGTATATAAGTATGTTGTACCTCTAAAGATAAAATTTAACTTTTTAGGTATAACTGCACTTTTATTATATTAAAACAATCTTTTGAAATGTCAAGTTTTTTAAGAAATATAGATGTTTTCTTTTTAGGACTTGTTATTGTTGATTTTGCTTAATTTTATTCTAAATTCTCATTAGTACTTAATAAGGCGACCTGAAGTGTTGTTAAAATAATAAACAATTCAAAATGTATACAAAGTATATTATTTATTAGAATCCTAGGTAGGTAGAAATATGAATATATTATACCTATCTGTACTGATATATTTTGACAACCCTAGCTATTTTCTCTATTCACCCCTTTGTCGATTCTATTCACCCGTATCGCGGGTAAATAGAAAACGCTTACATTATTAATGTTTTTGCAATAATTACAAAGAAAATGTATTTGTTTCCAACTGAGGACAATTTAACAAACCTTAACTCATAAGACGTAACCAATTTTAATCGACTTTATTATTTATAACATATAGAAATCTTTAATTGAAAGTTGAAAATGCTTCTATTCACCCCATTTTACGGTACATAACATATAATCACGACTTTATCCCCGAAGGCATAGTCAGAGACTAGGCAATGAGGACAGGAATAGCAGTCCTCTACCATAGTCCACTTTTCACCAAATAACGATTTTTTTTAAACTTTCTTACACTCACACCAATTATCTAGCCCGAGAGAAGCTTCGAAAAAACTCGTTAAAATGGTTACTAGACAACGGATAATCATACTTAAAACCTTTAAGAAGTTAAAAAAAAAAAATTACTTACATACTTATTATACATAGAAAACACCCAGACCAGAGACAATTTAGAAAAACAATAATTTCTAAATTGACCCAACCGGGGATCGAACCCGGGATCTCAGAGATGGCGACACCATGAAAACCGGTGTACGAACCACTCGACCAAGGAGGTCAACATTCAATAACATATTTAAAAGAAAAAAAACATGAAAATACATAAACAAATAAGTTTTCGCGAACGAATTTACGTGATTATGAATCATGGACTTAATGTAAAAAAAAATATTCTTCAATCTTTAAACAACCACCTCTGAGGCGACTTCTTGGCGGGAAAGTGAAGCTTCATGTTCACACTTTTGTTTTTATTTTCATTAATTTGTGTTTTGTTGAGTATTAATGTGAAATAATGGTGGATTATTTAATGTTAAGTGTTCGTGAACGTGCATGAGAGTTAGCAAGTAAAACAAAACAGTGCAACATCACTTTTTAAATTCTTTCAACAAGTCCGTGTGAGATCTTAATAATGTCCCACAGCTATATTGAGTCTCTAGGGTTTTTTTGGGATTATCACTTACCATTAAACGTTCATTACACTCACATCTACTTAATGCAAAGAAAACTAATTATATCTTACTTGACACTGGCTGAATGTACTGATCGCACGAAGCCATTATTTATGGAAAAAACACATCTCTGAGGTAGGGTTCCATTCCAGGTCTAGTCATGTAAAAAATAACTATTTTTTGAAATGACCTGGGGGTTTTATGTACGGAATATTAATAATAATAATAAATTCACAAATAAAGCTTAAATTAGGCTAGACAATTAGTATTTACATAGTTTTTATATTATCCTGACGTTTCGAACCCTTTACAGGGTCCGTGGTCACAGGGAGACTGAGGATCGTCGTCAGGATAATATAAAAACTATGTAAATAGTAAATTAAACGCGAGTTAATCCGTAAAAAAGTGTTTCATTTCAATGTGTAGTGCTCGCTTAAACCTCAGAAAACAATAGACAATTAGTGTTTATCTCCCCAAGGGCTGTCCATGAGGCCTGTGCCCAGCAGTGGGACCTCTATAGGCTGATCATGAATTCATGAATTGGTGTAAAAGCAAGACTTATTTTAATTTTTTTGTGAAACACTCCATTATTGGAAAATGAACTCGGTCACAATGCGAAGAATGTCGTAATGTTTATTTAATTTGCTTCCACTTATTGCATTTTCTTGCTCTTAAGGTAGGTATTAGATTTTCCCATGTGCATGATAAACGGAGTCCATGACCTTTACGGATGGATGACTGTCTCAGTACTGTGGATAAGTAGCTGTTTGTATGTATGATGCGTGATGAAATTGTTGACTTTTTGTCGACGTGTGACTGAAATTTTAATTAGAGTGTGAGAGTCCTAAAGGTTTATACTTTAAGGTTATTAACTGGATCATCATTGTATTTTGGGACGATAGAGTTACGTCAAACGTACGTTACATTACCTCAAATAATTTGTAAAATATTAAGGAGTGTGTATAAAGTAAAAGTGTGTTTAAAATCTTATTTGCAATTCATTTAACCGTGTCGCGTGGCGGTGAAAGAATACTACCACCCCCTCTCTTCCCTTGGGTGTCGTAAAAGGCGACTAACGGACTAAAGTCTGCACATACATGCAACAGCATAGAGCGGCAAAGGGCTCACCAACAGATTTTTTTTTACATTTGTAAAAATATTTTCGTAAAATAGGCAAATTCAACATCCTGTAGCTACAATTATGGTACAAAACAGTAAAGGTTATGTTGTATTAAGAAGGCTATAATGAAAGGGTCCCTTGCAATCAATAAGGAAATACAACATTCCTGTATTCTCATTAGATTCGATTTATATACGTCGCCGCACTTCTGGCTCAGAAATATAACCATTATGGTTATAAGTGAACTATATAATGTGGAAGTTTATATGCTAAAGTAATATGTCATGCGATCACATGTACGCGGAAAACACTTGTAGGTATCTACTACTTGTTTCCGTAATAAAAGTTTGGATTCTTTTTAGGTAGATTTAACCTCCTCTGTGTCGCGTAACGGTGAAAGAATACTACCCACCCCCTCTCTTCCCTTGGGTGTAATAAAAGGCGACTAACGGACTCAAGACTGCACATACCTCCAACAGCATAGAGCGGCGATAGATTCACCACCTGTCGCGCTGAGCACATGTGCTGTCGGTATTCGGTAAAAAGTGGACTATGGCAGAGGACTGCTTTTGCTGTCCTCATTGCCTAGTCTCTGACTAATCCTTCGGGGAGAATAGTCGTGATTATGTGTATTATAATATACATAGATGCACTCACGACTATGTATTATTCTCAATAGTCTAAGACCCGAGTATAGAACGACCTTCACCGGGCCGGTTAATGAGTGAAAAGTATTTTATATCAAATTTAATAAATGTTAAAAAATATATAGCGTTGGCTGAAAAATTTCAGTCCAGTACATATAAAGATTAATATAGGTACCATTAATTTTTTTTTAACATTGCACTGGTTTGGTGTGTGTGTTTGTAATGAGATTATCTTTATTTATACAAAAAATTTATTTATTAACCAGACGGTTGCAAATTACTAATATTTACTACTACCCAATAGTTATGACGGGAAAAAAATAGTCAACCTAAAGTTTGCATATTCTAAGGCTTCATACTTTCGATTGGTACCTTTGTAATTTATCTATTAACCAAACCAGTGCAATATTTAAAGAAAACTAATTTTGAAATATTAAACTGAAATTTTTCAGCCAACCCACTCGCAATATATTTTTTAACATATTTGATATAAAATACTTTTCATCCATTAACCGGCCCGGTGAAGGTCGTTGTATACTCGGATCCTCTACTACAAAGGGTTAGTCAGAGACTAGGCGATGAGGACCGCAAAAGCAGTGCATCACCACAGTCCGCGTTTCACCACATAACAACTGCACATTAGCTCAGCGTGATAGCAGGAGCCTATCGCAGCTTTGTGCTGTTGGATGTATGTGCAGTATTCAGTCCGTTAGTCGCATTTTACGACATTAGCATAGCGAAGAATATAGGATAATTAGCATAGCGATATAGTGGTAAAAATAGAAACAGCTAATGAGAAACCAGTTCTTGGTCACAGAGAAACGATTGATCTTTAATCATCATTACTTAATATATTATAAAGATAAGTCGCTGTTTTCTTCTATCTGTGGCACTGCACTATTCTCCTAAACCACGCAATGGATTTTATGCGGTTTTCACTAAAAGATAGAGCGTTAACTGAGGATGGTTTTTGTTTATATTTTGTCGATATATATTTCTAAATGGCTGAACTGTGACGGTCTTTCTAAGTTAGCGTGGACGAAGATGCGGGCGGGCCGCCAGTAAATTATAAAATGCTATATTTGCAATTCTATGATATATCCGCAATTTCAAAGTTGATCACATATTAAAAGATGCTTAATAATTTAATCACACGTATCAATGAACTGCTTAAGTTTTTCGGTATACATGTTGAAATTGAGTTTTTAAGGAATAATTTAAGCATTATTAATTATTATTGATTTAATGACTTTTTACGAAAAGTTTTTAGTATTCAATCGTTCTTCCATAAAACAGGAATGTGTAAGCATTTCGAGAAGACAAACACATACGCAAGGTGTTTTCATAATTGAAGGAGAATAGGTATTGCAGTTTTGTATGGAACAGCCTGCTGTTTTTTTTCGCAATTTCAGAGACGCCCCTATACAAATAATTAGAAGTTCAATGATTGAATTGAATAGCATAGCTCAGTTGCAGTTTTATATGTACTAATTACGAAACTTCCCGTACTTATATCATTTTGTAAAAAAATATGAAATTAAATAAAAGTTTAAAATGTAAAAGAAAAAAAAGTTACAACTTACTTAGGTAAGCATTTTGTTAGTTTTTCTTTAAGTTTTTAATTAATTATCTACAAGTGTAGATAATATGCATTCTTTACCAGTTCACAATACAAACTGTAAAAGTAAGAAACTTAAAAAGGTAAGTAGTATAATAATAACTGATAAGTAGGAGTAGGTAGGATCGCTATTATTATTGGAGGCTGAAATGGGATTCATTGGTGCTCTGGATACCTGGGAGAGATGTAGAGGTAAGGTCAGACGAAAAGTATTCATTTGGAAAGCCTTTTCCAGTTTATAAATAAAAAAAAACAAAAGGGTTGGATGGACTAACTCGATGTTTCTAAAAGCAATTAATGGTGATGCGATAAAAACCGAGACTTGAGAGACAGAACCTTTGCCCTGCGCAGTTAAACGATATAAATAATATAAAATGTTGAAATGAAATTTGTAAGTGAATCTCTTATATTTCTTAGAAATAACCTGAATGATACGAAGTCTTTTTAGTTAGGTAACTTAATAGCGGAAAAATTAACTACGATTTACAATACGATCCACGTTAAAAACTCATTTTGTTAATTTTTGAATTGTCCTGAATGCTCACCTGAATCACATAACACCGATGGCACTAGAACCACTATCAGACCCGCATAAAGGCTATGTAAACAGTAAACTTTTCTGCGTTTCCTGATAACACTTAAAGTTATTTCACAACTATTACTGTAACTAGCCATTGTGAGGTCTCACTTGATTTCGAAAAGTCACATTCCAAACAGAAAATATACTTTCAATATAATTTTGTTATAAACCTATTCGAAGATTTATTCTATGTTCAAATTTCTCATTTTTCTTTTTTTCTAACTAAAAAAGTTTGTAAACTTTTTCAAATATGGCGGGCAAAAAGCGCGGGAAGACGCGCGCGGAGCGTGCGCGCCGTGCGGACAGTGATCCGACATTTTTTTTTTACCTCCGACAAAATGCCATCATTGTGGAGCGCACAGCCTTCCGAGAGATTAAATTTATTCAATGATCGTAGGCAATTTTCTGCTCTGTATGCATTAATTTTGCGGAAATATGGCTTCTGCATTACGAATGTGTCGTAACCGGCATTACGGATGTGTAGTTTGTTGTTTTAATGAAATTAATGGATGTTATGTTTACACTGAACGCTTGGTTATTGGCGACGAAAAGTTAATTTTTAATTGGATGTTGTAAATAAGTAAGAAATATTTTAGTGACGCAGTTTTATATAAGTGCAATATTGTGCTGAATTGGACTAATTAAATAAAGTGTGTCTGTCTATTTATGGTGCTTTCTGTCTTTTTTTATTCTGAACAAACGTAGAATTACTTAGTAGAAGATGCAATCACGTACTAATCAAATTACTAATTTCTTTTCTAAAGTTACATAAGTTTGTATTTTACGAAGTACTTATACATTTTTTAAGTAGGTACGTATTTAATGATTAATAACTGTGCTCCTGTAAATATGCATACTTTTTATTAACTTCTTAGCTGCGCATAGATATTGATTGTGTTAAACATTGTGGGACTAAAAGGTCCAATAAATATCGTCGACTTTATACGTAATAATATTTATGTAGTGTTGGAAATTTTTTCAAAGAACATCATTAGAATATATTAGATTAAAATAGAGCTGTTTACTTAAACAAACTTGTATGTTACTAAACCTTACGCAATACTCACCATAAAACTTGTTAAAATGCATATTAATGAGGAGGAACTAGTTTCTATCTATTTTTGATAAAAGCAGCATTTTTGTCATAACTTTCGATCAAGTATAGTTACCGTTAAAACGTTTCCATACAGGGAAGTAATATTGAACTTGTTCAATGTCAGCACCTTACTAAGCGGTATAGCGTTCTTGTTATGATCGTAATAACCAAGTGAATTTCCAAACAACTCTGTCTCGGATGGGTGAACAAGAATTATCAACCCAGGCTCCGTGGTTCGAGCCGAAATGTAAGTAAAGAACGGGGTTTGCAAATTTGAACTTCTCTGTTCTGCATCATTAAGAATTTTATTGTGGAAATATTGTTTAATTGTTTTTTTTTCTCTTAAATAATGGCTTCGTGCGATCAGCACATTTAGGCAGTGTCAAGTAAGATAATAGTAATTATTTTCTTAGTATTAAGTGATTCATCATTATCAAATGATGAATGATAATGAACGTGAATGATATTCCCCCAAACCCCTCGCGACTCAATAAAGCTGCGGGACTTTAATGAGATCTCACACGGACTTCTTGAGCGACTTTGAAAAGTGATGTTGCACTGTTTTATTTTATTTGCCAACACTCATGCACATTTAAAGAGGATTTACGCATTGCGGTTTCCCATACAATTTTCCAAGTCGACATTTTTAAAGACCAATAAGCCAATTTCAATGAAACTTGACATGCTAAAGTAAAATACAGGGATCTAAATAGTTTGTCGAAAACAATTTTTGAAAAACGTTTATTTGTCTTAGTTATTGCGATTTAAAGTCCACTATAGAAAGTTTAAAATCGCAATTACTCAGTTAAAAAAACGATTTTTAGAAATGTTTTCAACAAACTATTCAGATCTCTATATTTTACTTCAGCATGCCGAGTTTCATCAAAATTGGCTTACTGGTTTTTAAAAATTTCAACTTGGAAAGTTGTATGGGAAACAGAAATGCGTAATCCCTCTTAACAGTAAATAATCCACCTTTATTTCACATTAATATTCGACAAAACACAAAATGTAAAAAAAAAACGAAACTGCAGACATGACGTGACGCTTTACTTTCCCGCCAAGCTTTTTAACTGTTACCAACGATCTAAAATTGTTTTTTTTTTCAAAAGTAACATGAGATCGTTTTGTATCTTCTTGTACAGCTAGACCATCTAACGTAGACATTACAACATATGGATTTGTATCTTTTATGGAAACTAGAAATCAAGCCATCGGGAGCATCCCACTGCTGTGCACATGTCTTCCCAAATGGACATGAGAAGACCACGCTAGCCCAATTTTTTTTATGTGACTCGTCATAGTGATTACATTTTGTCTGATAGTAAGCAGCCGATGCAGTCCAAAATAAAGAGAGCGCTCCTCACCGTGAAACAAGCACGGTGACAAGCGCACCCATTCATGACGGCCAAAACGGCCAAACGCGGGTTGGTAGGCATTAGAGACTGCCATCGACAACAACAAATGGCTTCACGTGCCTTCTGAAGCAAGGATGAGAACAAGATGTTGTTTTATTTGACCACCCGGGGGCGGGGCGTGAAACGGCATTATGCAGGCCGTCATGAATGGGTGCGCTCGTTATCGCGCTTATTCCACGGTGGGGAGCGCTCTCATTATTTTGGACTGCATCGGCTGCTTACCATCAGGCAGGATGCAGTCACTATGACGAGTCATAATAGAAAAAAAACCACATTTTTAGACCCACATTGCGAGAGTTACTTAACTGGAAAGATCGCAAATATAACGCCATAGCCGCTGCACCATCGAGCCTTTCGTCACATTATACTGTGATTAACAAATGGTTTTAAAACCTAATAAATTTTCGCTTCAGCACTAATCTGGTACTTACTTGAAACTCCTTCCCATAGCTCTAATTTCGTTTCTAACTCTTTCACGCTCACTGCTATTCGTCTCTGGAATACACTGCCTTTTAACGTTAGAGATGCTTCTAAGAAGGTTGCTTTCAAGAGTTTAGCGCGTGAGTACTTTCTCAAATCCAATCAAGTAAAATAGTTTTAAATTGATTTAAAGTATGCTACAATGTTTATATTTATGTTATATAGTGTATGTGTATAGTTATATATATTTTGTGTATAATGTATGTATGTATATGTAGGTTAATTAAGTAAGGTGTCTTTTTTTTTCTAAATTAAATTAATTGTTCTTCTCTAAATTAATTAAAATTTTAATGTCACCGCCTATAAAAATGTATGTACATCTTCACTGGTTGACTGTTAGAGAATGCCTTAAGGCATTAAGTCCGCAGTTTGCTGTATTTTAGACAAATAAATTAATACATAAAACTATAAAAAAAACCTTTTCTACTCTCACATTATTTATCACACTATTTCCAATTTTCTAACCCAAGTTGAACTTCTTTTGTTACTTGTTTTTATTAGTTAAGAAACGGATAAACATACTCATTATAAAAAAGCATTGAAAAAGCAAAACTCATATTTGGAGAATATGAATAAAGCTGATTACAAATCCACTTGGCCGTGGCGACAAGCGCTTAAAACACAATTCACAAACTCAATCTAAATAGTTTGAAAACAAATAAACTTTACAGTCTTCGGCGAAGTGGAAATGTAATCGTAACCTGTTTGGAAACAGTTTAAAAATGTTATTCGGAAGTGATCGTATTTTAAGTAAGTATAGATTAGAAATCTGGCTAACGAAAGCTGAACCAGGAAAAACGCGGCAAATTCAAAAAAATCATGACTGGGTAACTCAGAGTCACCCAAACAGCTGCAATTTTCTCAGAAAAAATTCAAATTGCCATTCGACATGACACCTTACTCGTAGATAGACACACATAGAGACAAAGTGTTGCCAATCAAATAACTACGAGGTTCAGCTTTCGTTGGCCAGACTTCTAACAATGGATGTGTGTCACGATCGTAGTAGATGATAAGCTGTGGTATCTGCCTACTCCTCCGGGAAGTAAACGTGATGTATGTATATAATATACAACGTGTTAACTAAATAGCTCAAAGGCTGAAGTTAGTTTGTTTAGAATTGAGAGTAAAATCGACTTCACTAATAAAAAAAAAAACTAATAATATCTTCCTAATTAATCAGCAATAAAATATTGTAGTAGTGATAAATTAAAATTCATTAATGTAAACAAACAAAAATAAATACTACAACATTAACAATTAAAAACAAATATTAAATGCAATTATACTAATGCCAATTTAAATGATAGTAAAATTCAACTTCAAAATATGTTAGTAAAATTCAATAAACAAACCAAAAAAGAAATAAAAATAAATACTTTAATAAAAAATAAAACTTAATCTAACAGACCACCGCGAGAAAGGTTCCCATGATACCGGCAGCGTTACCGCGCTGTATCGCCTGGGAGATCCTTTGAACCAGGTATGACTTGCAGCGGCTATCGTAGCCGTGATCCGCCAAACGGTGTCAATTTATATTACTTTTTTTTTTAAAGAAAAATATTTGCGCTGCGTAGTTTTTGACTTTTTGCGTTCAATATTATGGCGTATATTTTTGCGTTGCTCAAATAAACTCGGAAGAGAACGAAACATTTATCAGATGTTTTTTACGTTTCGTTATTAAGTTGAGGTGTCGGGTTTTGAGTCATTTAATTAACACGTTGTATACATAAGTAAAATTTTAAAACACTGAAAAAAGACCTCGGTAGCCAAGTGGTTAAGGCAGCCGCCCGGAATGCGGAAGGTGCGTGGTTCAATTCCCGCCAGAGGTTGTCGTCTTTTTACAGTGTTTAAAAAATTTTTACTTAAGTATATTTAAGCGTTAATAAAAATGCTAAAATATGTAAAAAACATTAATGTTGTATATTGTCTCACTGCTAGGCAAACCTCCATCATTGAAAAGTTACCGTTACAATTGAAAGGCTTTATCACCTTTATTGGTTTGCCAATTATGGGTTGATTGGTCTTGACCTCCTTGGTCGAGTGGTTTGTACACCGGTTTTCATGGTGTCGCCATCTCTGAGGTCCCGGGTTCGATCCCGGGTCGGGTCAATTTAGAAATTATAGTTTTTCTAAATTGTCTCGGGTCTGGGTGTTTTCTATGTATAATAAGTATTCTCAGTATGTTTATCCGTTGTCTAATAACCATTTAACGAGTTTCATAACGAAGCTACTCTTGGGCTTGATAATTGGTGTGACTGTAGGAAAGTTTATTTATTTATTATTTTACTTATTGGTTGCGGATCTCAAACACGGATTTTGCGTTGAAAATTCTGAAACACTTTTGACCTGACTTGGGAATCGAGCTCCGGATATTGAATCGAGCGTTTTGCCACTTGGTCACTGAGGCATGAATCTGAATGGTGGTCATATTTTTTTCAATGCGGTAAAGAACTCCTACACTTTAAGAGGGTTTACGCATTTTGGTTTCCCATACTAATTTCAAGTCGACATTTTTAAAAACCAATGAGCCAATTTTAATGAAACTTTGCACGCTAAAGTAAAATACAGGGATCTAAATAATTTGTTGAAAACATTTAAAAAAAAACGTATATTTAACTGAGTTATTGCGATTTTAAACTTTCTCTATATATAGGTAAAGGATAGGTAAAGGTGTAGGTACTTCACCCAGAACCCGCAACTATACTAAGAAATTACTGGCTATCTTGCTAACTGCTAATCTAACTGCCATTGCTTGCTAACATTACTTGTTAATTTTACATCTTTAGTTTTTATCCTGACGTCCGTTTCGTAAATTAATAGTAAGAAAAAAAACACACTTTGATGCATATATTTTTCTGTATTTTTTCCAGGGACCAAGCAACAAATTACTTTTATAATATCTTTATTAATATCGCTTGTTATAGGATGTACCACCGAATCCTCTATGGTTATAAAAAACGCTACGTTTTGTTTTTTACCAATGTTCTACCCTCTGTATTACTACCCTGTGTATTACTACCCCGTGTATTACGCCCCGGCCTATCCCATATTTGGATGAAATAAATGCGGTTATGAAATTTTTGATGTGATAAATATGACTTAATTTAGTTAAGAATATTCATAAGTATTACATTTATTTTTACGGTAAATTTTCATTTCTGCCTTTTACAGCTTAGTTTATGAGTCTTATTACATTTATATTATTACATTTATATTAATGGTTTTTGTACATATAATATGTATACATGTTGTGTCGACTTGTAATTGATAAGACACTTGGTTTTGAATCTTTTTAGTATGTCATGTTTTGTACCGATCAACGTATTGTACCCTAAAAATTTCAATAAAAATATTCCAATGTTTTCTTGAATGTTATTTTGAAGTCTTTACCTTAAATGTTTCGTACATAGGTAGGTACGTAACAAAGAACTTGGCAATGCATGTAAAATTTAATGTATTTTATAATAATAAAACTTGAAAACCATGAAAACTTTCTTATCGTAACAACATGTGTGAACTCTAACAAATAATAGCAAAAATGTAAATGAGTGTGAATGCATTTATCGTTGCACCTACCTCTTGACTTTATCGTTGGTTTTGTAATGCCGTAATATTTTTATCATACTTTGAACGTAGTTAAAGAAAGTATTATTTACCAGAATATGAACAATTGTGCGTGAAATAGAAAACTTTCCATTTTACAGTACTACTTATTTTTATAAATAATTATAATTATAACGTTCATGTAATAAGCGTTTATTTCAAGGAGAAGCAAAAGTTTCATTGTTCACTATGAAACTTTTGCTTCTCCTTGAAATAAACGCTTATTACATGAACGTTATAATTACACACTGTTGTATTACAGATAAACTCTGTTGCTTTATGTGCGTGTTCACTTGGTTTTACACTTTTATATATTTTTCTGTGGTCACACCATACCACAGAGATTGGGGTCCACTTATTGGACCTTTTTATCCCCAAATTGTGGAGACCGTGCAAGAATGTGACAAAGAGTATGGTAATGTTTGCTTAGAGATACCCTCCAAGAAGATTTGCCAAGAAAAACTGGCCAAACCTCTGAATCCATGGTACCCCCTCCCATGGTGGTACTTGTACTGTCAAATGATCGTTAATATTAGACAGACGACGAGAAAGACAACCACTAGTACTGTTCATCCGTACTATAAGAAAACAATGGAAGATATAAGAATGTTTAGAAAAAACCCGAAGCTCATGGAAAATTATAAAGCTCCCAATAGATTTTCAAACCATGGCCGGAAGAGGGTAACTAAATATGAAGTTAAATAAATAATTAATGTCTTTTTCATTTTACCCCCTGCAATTAACGCCCAAAATTCATAACATATTATATAGATTGTTTAGCCTTCTAAATTCTTAACCACTCACTCTTGGAAATTTTCAGACACAGAAATTGGCGCAACTGTCAACTTCGAATTTGACAGAATCGAGCATAGACTATGCGATATTTTGCGATCACGATGCATAAAATATACCACAGAACCGAAATAATTGACCTTGTTCATACTAAAGTAGTCTGTAAGTCTATGAAAACACGGTACAAAATCAAGTGTGTCTTTGTAGGTGCGGTCTCTTGCGACCGCTTGGGGTTTGAGAGGATTCCTTAGGACCTTGGACCTTGATCGTTACACTGGCAATTTATATGTGGTTTTGTAGATCAAAACCAGCGAATTCCAACAATATAACAATTATAAAGTTCTACGGGATAGCACAGATATTGGGAGTTAAGTAACTCAAAGTGAGGTTAGTTTACGTAAATAGCTAATACTTTTTACTTAGGTACTATTTACATTGTAAAATTTGTATATAACTGAAGTGTAAACATAAATGGTCGTCTTGTATCAAATGCAAACCTAAAGCTTTGTAAAACGAATGCCACAGTTCATGCAGTTTATCTTTAGAAGAAGTAGGTACAATCGGAAGTAATGGTGGGTGTCTTACCACTGCTAGAAAACATAGACAAGACAGTATTCTATCAGTGGCGAGACAAACAAACAGGTAATCAATGTCCGTTGTGTAGGCGTCGGATACATTAGGTATACGTAGCGTTAATCAAAAATCACTTCATTATTTTTAATGTGATGTATCAATGAATAAGTCAATACTAAATTGAATAAAAATACTAGATGTCAATAAAGTTCGAACTAATCGAAACAACAGGTATTTTTTCTTCTAGCAACATTGTCCTTCGGCTACACGTGATATGCGTCCTTAGTTGATAAACAGGTAGTCAAACACTTTTTAATTATAATAATTTACAATTAATTATTCCCCATAGAATTATTACTTGTTTTTATTCCACAAATTATTAAATATTACACCATGAATTTAATATGTTGACAATTATTTCATAAGTAAAATGGCAATAGTTGCCCCTCATGGTTGCTGTGCCCTTGCAGGGCGTCACTTGTACTTACTTTATTTTGTAACATCTCTGTAAACCTGTGACTTGCAATAAACGTTTGAAATTGAAATTGAAATAGTTAAAGTCTGATTTCTGTAACAGTTAGGCCCAATTTCGCCTGTCTCCTTTTTGACTTAGGCTTCATACAAATTATGTCAAATTTCCTACTCTAGTAGGTTAAAAAACGTCTAAAAAATCATTAGAATGGTTATTAATTTCGAGCGTTAGAGGTTTTATTGTGAGAGGATCACAAAAAAACAGGTAGTAATGGTATCTGTCATTCAAAAAACATTACCGTTCGTCTTCGAATTTGGCCGTAGTACTTATAAGATAAAATGAAGGTGAAGGGACACACTTGCGTGATGTACATAAAACTTAAAAAACTTACAGGGATTTTAGGTCAGCTTGTGGAAACATAAACTTCTGACCGCCTAGTCGGGTGACTACGAGACGGCGAAAGGCCTTAGATGGAAAGCAAAATTCTATCCTAAAAAAAGTGCCTTTTCAATGGCGTATTTTTAATTTATTTAAGCTGCAGCAGTGGCAGTACGATGACAACAGCCGTCGTGGCTACAATCAATGCCTTTTTGCTTTCTCATTATTATAATGGTTGCATTAATGTAAACGGGAACAAAAGACATCACCCCCTGTCCGCACAGTCGGGTAAATAGGCCACTACTGCTAGTTAAAGAGAATTGTTTAAAAGCTTTCTATGAATTGCCTGCATTAGTGTACAACCGGCAGACTTACTGTATGAAATCACAAATAAATATAATTTTTATACTTTGTCGCACCTTCAAAAGATGGATTAGTCTAAAAGCACACGTATTACCTTCTTATCCATAGCGTCCTTTAAACGAGACGTGAAGGGGCACTTTGTGGGCCGGCAGAGTGAGGGTGACTGATGCTACGTCTCTTACGCTGCACCAGCTGTTGTTCTCTCGCCTGGACTTCACTTCCATTTAATATCAGGTGGAGTGGAGACATTTGCCGGGCATTTTATATAAAAAAAAATAATAGCAAAGATGTCCTGTCCCCTTAGACAATGTAGAAATCCCCCTTTTTGAATAGTGAATTAGCAAACCACATTACAGATACCTATATGGCGAAAGGAATGCTCACTCTATTACAGAACATCAGCTCAGCTGCCGTAAAACCATATACTTACATAATAAACACGACTATTATCCCCGAAGGGTTAGTCAGAGACATGCCATAGTCCACTTTTGGTGGTCCACTTCTGGGGGTTAAAGTTACTCGCGTCCGTAGGTTTACCCTTGAGACCCTACACGTGACTCCTGGGTGGTGCTAAATTAGTGACATTAACTGAGTGGTAGAGCCACGCTGCGTTTGGCCGGCTCGTCCGGCGTAATACTCTCACGAATATCCGGCGTGAAATAATGGCACTTGGTGCTGTTGTGTTTCGTCCGGCCAGTGAGGGTTCCGGAGGCGCTTCCCCCCCCCCCCCCCCCTTACAATTCCTATTCCTTCCTTAAAGGACGGCAACGCGTCTGCAATTCCTCTGGTTTTGCGGGTGTCCATGGGCGGCGGTGATTACTCTCCATCAGGTAACCCGCCTGCTCGTTTGCCTTCTTCTTTTATAAAAAAAAAACATAGTCCACTTTTAGGTTATGTGCCGGTAATATGCCGTAAAATCAGACAATAGAAATTCTATTGTTAGTAACCTCTAGGTGCCATACAAATAAACAAAGAATAACCTACGAATAGTTATTCCGTGTTTTGTTCCTGTCATGTAAATGCAATTTATAATTAGAGTAAAATTTAGGAGACAAAGCACGGGATAACTATTCTGACCTTATTCTATGTATATTTGGAGTCTACGTGACAGATAACGGGATGTGGGGACTGCGACTCGGCAAAAGTAGTGTAGGGCGCCCTCTGGCGGTGCGACGACATACTTAGGGTGGCTGGCAGCAGTTGGACCAAGAGAGCCGAAGATCCGGTGTGCGATTCTCTAAGCTAACGCCTTGATAGCTGCGGCTGCCGCAGCGCTGAGAAATGACTCTGTCTCTTTCATGTTCATAGAGTTGGAAAGAGACAACAGATCAACAGCCATGCCCGCAGCGTCTATGTGTCGCTTAGAGAATCGCATAGCCGGGCTCAGTGACATGCATTGCAAGAGGTCTACGCCCAGCAGTGGTCCAACACGGGCTGATTACGTCAATGATGATGATGAAACCGTGTCGCGTGGCGGTGAAACAATACTACCACCCTACCTCTTCCCTTGGGTGTCATAAAAGGCGACTAACGGACTAAAGACTTCACATACGTCCAACAGCATAGAGCGGCGTTGGGCTCACCACCTGTAACGCTAAGCACATGTGCAGTCGCTATTTGGTGAAAAGTGGACTATGGCAGAGGACTGCTTTTGCGGTCCTCATTGCCTAGTCTCTGACTAACCCTTCGGGGATAACAGTCGTGATTATAAATGTATGTATGTATATTTATTTAGATTTAACTGTGTATAATTATACGCATTTATGATATTGTGTGTATGACTACTTAAATTGTAAAATGTTATATCGATTTTAACATTATGACGTCATTGCATTTAAATATTTGTCATTAAGTAACTATATGCGGCTAGTTCTGGTACTCTGCCTGATGGGGATGACCTGGATCAATTCTTTAATTTATAGTATTCTATTTATCTTTGTTAGTTTATAAATATTTTAATTTTAATATTAGGTGTTACTTTTGTTTTTTTCTTTTATGAACTTAATTAATCCTTTCATTTTCTTAGATTATAGTACCTACCTAAAATAGTCTTTTTAGAAAAACTTACAGGATTTTAAATAAAACAATCACTAAGATGTAAAAGTATATGTATAGATAAGATTCTAGGAGCATAAAAGAAAAGCCCTGAAATCTTTGGGGGTCAGCTTGTCGAATGTCGATCCTCTAACGCTCGATCGTAATCTCACGGTCACTTCGACCCTCACGTTCCGATCTGATCAAGAGTGACTTTCTTGACGTTACCGTTGAGTCGAATTTACAGAATACGGATTTGATGACGACATGCTTGATCCGCAACGAGCTAATAAATTCGTATTCTCTAAATTCGACTAACCCTTGCCTTGAAACTGTTCAGGTTGTACGTGTCAGGAAACAGATTCGCAGTAAGGGAATTCTACTCCTTACTCAGCTGTCCGCATCAAAGCCGTTTGTGCGTGGTATGTTGACATTGTAAGGGTGAGATCTCAGTCCGCGTCTCGTTCCCCGGAGATAGAAAGGAGAAGGTGGAATCAGCTCGTGTAGCTCCAGCGCACAGCGAGCTAACAGCCAGCTTACTATAACAACCAAGACCAAAAGCTTCAGATGTTCTTTAATTTCATCACACGACTAGCGTCTACAATAAAGAAATTCAATAGCAATCGGTCTTTGCACTTTCTATATACCTACTACTAAGCTATCCTTTTCACTAGTAAACAATCTAGTCCTACTCTATGTTTTAGGTCTTATAGTAAAAGGAATACTCCTGCAGGTTGACACTGTTCTTAAAGATAAATAAAAATAATCTGTAACTAAAGAGGTTATTTTCTATTTAAAATGTGATTAACTGTCAATAGTGTTTTTAAGTTAATTAATTTATTATAAAGCAAGCAACCAAACATTTTAAAATAAAAGTGAAAAATTACAATTGTTTGACTTAAAAATAAACGTACTTAATCTATTTATAATTAAAAAAATTAAAGAATGCTACAACATGCACTGACGGACCAAACAGAGTTGTAAGCCACTAAAAAAACAATGAAATGAAATAGACTATTATTCCCGAAGGGTTAGTCAGAGACTAGGCAATGTGGGCCGCAAAAGCAGTCCTCTACCATAGTCCACTTTTCACCAAATAGCGACTGCACATGTGCTCAGCGTGACATGTGGTGAGCCTATCGCCGCTCTATGCTGTTGAAAGTATGTGCAGTCTTTAGTCCGTTAGTCGCCTTTTACGATACCCAAGAGAAGAGTGGTAGTATTCTTTCACCGCTATTAACACGGTTAATAAAAATAAATAATGCAAATGCGTGAATGTGCAATACATTAGGTACTTACTAACTTATGTTAAAGCTATAAAAATATAAGTACCTACAGCGTTGAATTGCAATCTAATACTCAGCTGTTTCTTTGCTGCAAAGTTTTAAGCAGGAGTTTCACGATGGGTTTTATTGTGATTTATCAAAAACAGTAAAATCCATAGCTAGTTCGAAATCAACGGTAACTAAACAAACCAAAGAAGTTGAGCATTTTCACTACGGAGAAGAAATCAATGTTATTGGTAGGTTTTTGTGAATTAGAGCCTAATTTTTTTCTAATAATATTCTTAGTGTCATTTAAGTATTTTGTATTTTGTTAATTTTTACTTTTTTCAATTTTTTTAATCAACATACACTAAATGTTGTAATTTACGTCTAAAGCCTTGATCATAAAATAAATAAGTTTGCTTTTTTTATTAAAAAGTAATTTAAGTTTTTATACTTAATTAAAGAGTAAGTATTAATTATTATTTCAGCTACTTAACCCAGATAAGCCTAAAACCATTTTTTTCTTAAAATATATAAAAAAAAAGTTTTATTTAGTTAAACTACCTCTAAAATACATGAATAAAATATTTAATAAAATATCGGATTGTAGGCTTTTCCGGAAAAGCCTGTCCTATATATAGGACAGTAGGATAATAGGTGGTAGGTAATGTAAAATATCAATATAGTTAAAATGAGACATTTATTTAAGAAAAATGTACGAAAACATTACTAAAAGTATTCAAAACGTAAAGAAAAGGTTACAAATTTGAGTTAAGCATAAAAAATCAAAATCAGTTATGAGTGATACTCCACAAAACACTTAACACACAATCCTACATCACATTTTCTGCAGCGAGTCAAACATTTTTTGTGACACTGACGGCAACGTGTCTGCCTTTCTTGAGGAATAACTAAATGATTTTTTCCGTCTTTGCGGCTATCCGCATGTTCATGTTGAGAGGGTCGACTTGATCCTCTTTTCACACTTTTTCTGTTCGACTCAATCAAAGCTGTTGCAACCCTCCTGCCAAAACCAAGATGGTCAAGTTTTCCATGGTTTGTTTTATAAAGTTGCCAAGCATTATGCTCACACAGATCAATCATGTGTGTAAGCAATGGCATATACCATTTTTTACCTCTTATGCCAATACGATAGTGAGAAATATTCTCATCAGAACGGTCGACTCCTCCCATATTTTTGTTGTAAATTCTTACCATATTTGGCTCGTCGACGAATATGTTTCTTTTTTCTTTTTGAGAGAATCGCTTTGCAGGTAACATAGGACTTATTCCGACAGAATTTGAGGCGATGCTAAATATATTGTTATCATTCCACTTAGCTATTATGAATTTGTTGTCATGTGTGGTTCTGAAATCCAATGCACCTCGGTCTTTTTTCTTCAATTCCTTTGATGAAATTAGTGGACATTTATGTGTTCTATTTTCCCGAATTGTGCCAGTACAACGAAGGCCCTTCTTAGATATCTCTTCCAACAAAGGCGTCCCCGTGAAGAAGTTATCAAAAACAATATGATATGGAATGTCGAAACCACGTGAAATCAAAACATCACAAAAGGTGAGCACTACACTAGCACCCAAACCAAGATCTTTGTATTTTGGATCACACATAGTTGTGGCACCTTGATAAGGCTCCATCCATAAAACATACCCCAGTCGTGTAGCACCAACCCATGACTTGAAACCATACCGGATTGGCTTACCTTTTATATGTTGCTTACAGCCATGTCTACCATAGTATGGAATCATAGCCTCATCTACGCTGTAATATTCTTCGACTGGAGCAAACTCTAAAAACTTCTCATTGAGCTTTGTTACAAGTGGGCGTATTTTTGTAAATTTGTCATGGACATCGAGGTCATCATTGACATGAAGATGGCGAAAAATAAAGTCAAATCTATCCCTTGACATAGCTGAACTAACTAGCTCATTCTTTGAATCAGGGGAGTTTTCCCAGTACATTCTTCTTCGCGGTAGCCATGCATAACCACTAACCAACAATACACCAATAAAACATTTCATTTCTTCAATAGTAATGTCTCCTGGCATGTTTTTCTTTACAGCAAACTTATTACTCTCTGAGACCAGTAAAGAAATGATATCTTCGTCCATAAAATTTTCGAACCACTCAATAGGAAGTTTTTCTTGAAAAGCTCCTTGAAGTTCTGGCCAATCTACTGGAGATGTTTCTATGTCCTTTTTCCTCCACGCATAGGTCTTTTTACGTTTAGGTCGACTCTCGTTAGGCTCTTCTTCAGTGTCACTAATGGGATCGTCTTCTTGACTATAGATTTCGGCAGGTTGAAGCAAAATATTCCTTGGCAAGTTATTCACTGTTACGTTATCTTCTTCCCCTGAATCTTCATCAGTGCAGCAACCAGGGTCAACAGGAGGTGGAAGAATACATATTACAACCTCTTTGTTACCACCTTCATTATCGGAAGCGTCTTCCAAAGCATCTAAAATCTCATGCGCGGTAAGCTGCCTAGAAACAAAAAATATTATCCTTATTATCCTACTGTCCTATATGTAGAACACCTTTGTTTAGAAGCAATTTATTATAATTTTACAAAGTATAACATAATATTTTTTTACCAAAAATAATTTTAATACTCTTTAGAACACAGCAAACATAAAATTTCAAACCAAGATTTAAATAAATAAAAAAAATACGTACCTCTTTCTCGCCATTGTTGATCTTCACTGTAAGTACTCACTTTTCAGTAAAATAATTATAAATTTTCCTTTGCTAGATTTTGTATTATAATTTTTATATAACACAGCACTATAACCTTACTTTGAAACACGACAACTGAAATCAATAGCTTGCATGGGTAGTTAGATAAAAATAATTATTTTCACTGTCCTACATATAGGACGGTAGGTTTATCTGGGTTAAAACCAAATAGCATGAAATTGTATCCGTGACAATAACCGATTAAGTAGGAATTGCCAAATTGCCGGGACAGTAACATGAAGTATTTTCAGGTAAAAGTCAATTAAATCTTATTTGCAGATTTATAATCCAACTAGAGAAACAGAAAGGAACAGAAACTAAACCAAATTAAAGTATAGCCCACGTACAGTCCCACTACCGGAAAAAGGCCTAAGATATTGAAATTATATAAGTCTTTGCTACAATTGATTGACTTATCAATTTATTATTTTTTTACTATTTTTTTATTTTGACTCGTCATAGTGACTGCATCCTGCCTGATGGTAAGCAGCCGATGCAGTCCAAAGTAATGAGAGCGCTCCCCACCGTGGAATAAGCACGGTAACGAGCGCACCCATTCACGACGGCCTGCATAAATGCCGTTTCACGCCCCGCTTAAAAGACCCAGGACTGTAGGAGCTGGGAAACACATGCGCCGGCAAAGAATTCCAAAGTCGAATGGTCTTACAGAGGAACGACTTGCCAAATTTTTTGTATATTGCGTTATTTCTATAATCATCATCATCATCATCCACAGCCTGACTTCACCCACTGCTTGGTATAGGCCTCTCTTTGTATGTGCCACTGTTGACGTTCCCGTGCTAATCTCATCCAGGTCTTGCCCGCGATGTTCGCCACATCGTCTGCCTATCTTGCCGCGGGACGACCGACGTTTCTGTGTCCAGTTCTTGGACGCCATTCAGTTAGCGCCTTACTCCATTTACTTATTTCTATAAAATATCGTTAACTACCACTTACCGAGACGTAGGACGCTCTTGTTAACGTATACGTACAGTTATCAATAGCCGTGTCCAGACCGGCCGAGCACGGCTCGCGAGCCGCCACGCTCGGACTTCCTGCTCGCGAGCCATGGTACCAGAGGCCAATTTGAAAGGTTGCGCTGGCTCATGGCTTGCGAGGCCCTTTTAAATTTGCCTCGGATGCCACGGCTCGCGAGCAGGAAGTCCAAGAGTGGCGGCTCGCGAGCCGTGCTCGGCCGGTCTGGACACGGCTAATTATGTATACCTACCCACACGGAATGAAATTATTAGTTGGGTTTACCATATTTCAACAAAATTTTAGGGTTAATATAGCACCTACTCTTGAGTTTTGTTGAATGAACAAAAACTGTATTGTTGATCAGTTACGGTAATTTGAACTTATTACCTATATCTTTTGTTGTTTTAACGTATTTATTTTGTAAATTTAACTTTAAAAATGGTTATTTCAACAACTTGAACAGTAAAATCAACAATTACATACTGAATTATGCATGAATTGTTACGCCAACATGTACAAATAGGTAAAAACAACTGTTTTCATATCAACAAAAACTTTTCTGTGAAAACAACAATCTGTTCATGTTGCTTTAACCCATCACTTTGTTAATTCAACTAATGTGTCGCCAACCCGTGCAAAATCAACCTTTTTGTTCTTTCAGTGCACAGAGACTGACCGTACTTTACTTTTTCAGTTTTTCACCATCGTCCTCGTCATTTTCCTGACATCGAGTCAGGCCCGCTACCGGGAGCGCGAGAGGATGACCAAACCCCTTGGGCCCACTAAAACCCCCTTGTTTCCGAAAGGCATGCGAGCCGCAGATTTCTCCCCCTTTAAGGTCCCGAGCAGCAAATTCTGCGCAAAAATGAACCTCCAACCGGCCTACCACTACGTCGTCCTACCCTGGTGGTATCACCATTGCCACAACCTGGCAGAGAAGAAAAATAAAGAGACTGATAGAACAATGCCAAGTTTGCACCACTATTCGAAGATACTGGAACGCGTGAAAAAGTATAGAAGGAAACATGGCTTGAATGTAAAGAGAAGATTTGGTAAAGGCGATTTGGAACGCACGAAGAGGATTTAGAGCTTTAAACAGTATCTAAAGCTTATTCCCGAGGCTTCGCTTTGGACAGTTTAAAGAAAATCGGACGACTTAATAAAAAGTTCATCCGCCTACAGTTTTATTTTTGCGGAAAAACTAGCCAATAGCCGTCTCCAGTGCTCTTTATTTATGTCTTTATAGTCTAAGATCCGAGTATAGAACGACCTTCACCGGGAAGGTTAATGGATGAAAAGTATATAAAATTTAATATGTTCAAATTATATCGCGAGTGCGTTCAACTTCATCCTCATCATTAGCCTATAAACGTCCCACTGCTGGGCACAGGCCTCCCACGTGGACAATAGCACGTGGGGATATTGGGCCATAACCCACCACGCTGGCCCAATGCGGGTTGGTGGGTTTTAACGACTGCCATCTTACGACAACAACCGGGACCAACGGCTTAACGTGCCTTAAGAAGCACGGAGGAGCTCGAGATGTTTTTTAAATTTGGTCACCCATCCAGCGACCCGGCATTGTGAAAGTTGCTTAGCGAGCAAAATCGCAAGCCGAACGCGCTAGCCGCTGCGCCATCGAGCGTTTAACTTGGCTGAAAAAGTTCAATCCAGTAGTATATATTTTTTTAAATATTGCACTTGTTTCGATAATAGATAAATTACATAGGTAGGTACCAATCGAAAGTATAAAGCCTATAGAATATGCAAACGTTAGGTTGATAATTTTTTTCCTGTCATAACATTGGGTAGGCAGGTGTAAACAGGCAAGTCAATATTAGTAATTTACATTGGTTTATTTGGGTTGGTTTTTCTTGTCAATTCGTGCACATCGACCCAAACATGCTGCTGATAAACTTTATACGGACAAGGACCGAAAAAACTAGGTAGAGGAGCCTTCAGTCAGACTGTTTGCAACAACTTGTAAAATGGTACGTTATCAAGTGCGTTGTTCTAGCTTCAAGTTACGCTGACGCATATTCAAAAACGAAAGCAAAACATTACTGTAAGGAAAAGAACCAACGAATTGATGTTTATTACCCAAACTTGGTGAAGCACTATAATGCCCATTTGGGAGGGTTACCTAGACCTAGCCGACATGCTGATCGCACTATATAGGACCGAAATGAAAACAAGGCGCTGGTATATTTTTATATTTTTACAACTTTTGGATATCAGTGCATCAATAATGCTTGGTTATTTTATAGGCGGGATATACAGAGGAAAGGTATTAGGAAACTTAGGGCTTTAAAAGAATTCAGACTTGTTAATTTAACAGACAGAGTTAATTCTAATAATTTATGTGTTCCTTTTTTCATTAAACTTGTTCTAACATTCTTGAGTCACATTATATGTTAGTACCCCTAATCGGATTTTGTTAAGTATACTCAACGTTCATATTTTACCTTCAGTTTATGACCATCCTTTTTTGTTGAGTATACTTAACGTTATTTTCGGGAAACTATTCAGTAATTAAAAAAAAATTGTTTCACTTTTCTATTGCATATTATCACAGTATATTCATAATATTTTTACAATTTTTACTGTTTTGTTTTTGCTAATTAAAGGGTTAGGATGGCATTAAATCTTCTTTGGATCGCGCAGTTAGAAAAACATGATGATAATGCCACTAATCAGCTGTTAATAACAAGTTGCTGTGTGGTGCTACATTATAATAAGAATACTATCAATCCACCTTTTCTCTTGGGTATTATTTTATTTTTATTTATTTAAAACTTTTGCAACATAAACATTACATTGCGGACTTAATGCCTGAGGCATTCTCTACCAGTCAACCATAGGGTGGTGCAGAGATGACATGGTAGGTGCATTTAGGTGAGGTAATAAAAGTGGAAACGACGTATTTACGTTTACAATTTACGTACGTAGTTTTATATATTTTTAACACAACACAAAAATGCTTAATAAATTCTATACTTAAATACAATACATAAAAAAAATACATGCCTATATAATACTTAATATAATATACATAAATACAATATAAACATAATTTGTAAATATGACGTTACTGAGATGATTCTGCCATGGTTTCGGGTATCGTAAAAGGGACAAAATTACTAAAGACTGCTCGTACATCCAACAGCACAGAGCGGCGACAGGCTCACCACCCGTCACGCTTAGCACATGTGCATTTGAATTTTGGTGAAACGTGGACTGTGGTAGGGAACTGCTTTTGCGGTCCTCATTGCCTACCTTCTGACTCCCCCCCTCTCAAACCCCCCCAACCCCTCAGGGCAAAACCCTGAGTGTATGAATGTATGTGATAGCAAGTTTGAAATCGCATGTAACACAAAAATGTTTAGAACCACTGTATGCGGCGACTCAAACTTGACTCAAACACTATTTTGACCAACCACAGCAACAGACAACATGCGGTGTGCAGTTTGACGCTTACACCATAATTTTATCAGAGGTAAATAACATTTTCATAAAATCAAACTATTTTATAAAAAAAAGGTTTACATAATGTTAACAATTTTTTTATAGCTGGCTAAAGAAAGAGAGAACTGGAAGGAAATGGCGGAGACCTTTGCCCAGCAGTGGGACACTATAGGTTAAGTTAAGTTTGCATTATGTGATGCAAATTCGAAACTAACCTAACCTAAAATATTCGGAGATACCTCAATGCTTTTTTTTACACAATATTGTTTTTATTATAATTTATCTTAGAGCAGCTCCGATAGTACAAATACAAACATTCGTAATATTTGATTACTTGCGTTAAAAAACGCTTAAATAAACTTAAAGATACGGAAACGTTGAAAAAAAATTGCCCAGATTGCGGAGGACGTGGGTTCGATTCCCACCTAAGGTACTCGGACATTTTTTTCAACGTTTCGTTATATCTTTGAGTTTATTTGAGCGTTTTTTAACGCAAATAATCAAATATTACGAATCTTTAAAGCAGTCTTATCTTAACTGAATGTTAAAATATTGTAAAATATTTTCGTTCAGATCTCTAAGAATGTAAATTCTAAGAGATTGATGAGACACTGTTGCTATAAAATCATAAAATGAAAAGCGTTGAAAAATTTCGTCAGGTCTAACCAATACCTCGTTGGCCAACGAGTGGTCAACGCAGCCGCCCGGATTGCGGAGGACGCGGGTTCGAATCCTACCAATTTTTTTTTTAACGTTTTGTTATCTTTAAATAAAAACATGCTGAACTAAAAATAAATATCTTTAAACAAAAGCTTAAGTAAATGCAATTTACTTTCATCCCTATCTGTGTTTCTGATGATAGTGGCGAGAGGATATCGTATTTCAAGTTTAGAGAGGATACGGTTGTAGCATAAAGTAGCAACTTAATGTTACCTACTAGGTACATGGCTGTAGAAATTGCGGTCACTGTAACTTTATCAAGTTCCGTGGACTCTATACTTATTACATACATTTCATGTGACATTTTAAATCAAAAGCATTTACGTTAAGAAATACAATAACTTAATTCTTAATAGCTTAATCGAGTATTGTTTTAAGTTTCTATTTCTGATTCCACTGGAAAGCGAAACCGGGAGGGGGTCCCACACTGTTGACCTCACACTGTCATTAATGAAAATTATAGATTGTCTCGTTTGCGTTCCTATACCATTATTCCTATTGCGACAAAGCTTTGGTAAATTTTCTGATTAGATAAAAAAACCATCACGAAACACGCGAACGAAGTCACAGGAGGGCCGCTACTACAGAATACAGATGGAGGTGTGACGGAGGATTTAATCAATTCCATTACATAACTTAAGGGCGTTAAGCAATTATAGAAAATTGGCGAAAAAGAAATACAGCGCGTCTCAAGTAACGTGTCGGCAACATTGAAATGATTGGGTCGCCGTGATTAGATTACCAGCGCCATTTTGTGTGTATTCAAATGGAAATTGCTTAGTTAATGGCGGTGCTAGAGGATTTTTTAATAATTGTGATAACAGATAGAATTTTAAAATAACTCTTATAATACATGAATCCTGATGCCGCTTTTTCAACTTATTTTTTTTGATCTAAATAAATATTTGTAAACAAGATACTTAAGAGGGTTTACGCATTTTGGTTTCCCATACAAACATCCAAGTCGAAATTTTTAAAAACCAAATTACCATTTTTTATGAAACTTGACATGCTAAAGTAAAATACAGGGATCTAAATAGTTTGTTGAAAACATGATCAAAAAACGTTTATTTAATTGAGTAATTGCGTTTTTAAACTTTCTATAGTGGACTTTAAATCACAATAACTCAGCTAAATAAACATTTTTTAAAAATGTTTGCATCATACTATATAGATCCCTGTGTTTTACATTAGCATACTAAGTTTTATTATTGGCTTATTAGTTTAAAAAAAATTGACTTGGAAGTTTGTATGGAAAACCGAAATGCGTAAACCCTCCTTACAAGATCACAGACTACATAAGTGTATGTATCAACAGTATGTATGAGTGTATCAACAGGTCAAACCTTCTGGATAAAGTCATATAATAATAATAATTTTATTAACTCAAGTACAACACTCATTTTGTTAGTAACAATTGTTTGTACTTAAGATTCCTATTACATCTCGACTGTGATTTTTGCGTAAAATAGCTAATTTTGGCGTTATGGAACTCAGAAAAAAAAATACATTAACAATTATGACTTATTGAATAGTGTAGAATAGCTATTTTAATAGTGCTCGCTTTTTGTAAATTTTGCTTAACTTTTTAATTAAACTCAAAATTGCAGAGAAAGATTTTCATAAAGTGCGCGAAGGCACTTTTTTTAAGCTCATCAATTGAACTACTGCTCTAAACAAGTAAAATAAAAAAATTGTAATGTTATCTCTTATATAGTCGAATAGTGCGTAGCGGCCTCGGAATTTTTAGATATCATTGATTTTACATAGGGAAAAAATCTTATTCTAACCAAAAAACTTCGAATATCGCTTTATGTTAACTGTGAATTTCTCCTATCTACGATAATATTATTGAGCAAAATTTATACCAGAGTAATTACTTCATGAGGAATAAAGATTTTATAATGAAGTTATTATACTATTTCGATAAAAACGATAAATACAACTGCAAAATTACTACAAAATGCGAAAATGGGCATTTTACGAAAAAATCACAATCGAGATGTAATAGGCCTCTTAACCTACAGTAGGTTAGTAACAGGTTTTGATGATTGATCTATGCTTTGTCCCATGGGAAAATATATTATTCTTTTACCTTTTAAAGTCGGCAGTGGGTATGCGTTTCCCCAGGCGTAAGCGGCAAAAATCTAAATCAATAACTTTTCATTCAGTAAACATAAAAAATAAGTACTTTTGATTGTCTAAAACATTACTTCCATTTTTAAATACTACCCATTCAGGATGTCACAATCACAATCAATGCCCGAACAAAACTGCACTGCGCAGCTTTATACAGAAGTAAAGACAATGGCGGTGATTGATTTCCATTAGTCAATAAACCGGATGCTCGTTTGCTATCTTCAACAAAAAAAAAGTATATTAAAATTTCATAACCAGACTATGAAAACGTTTCAATGCTGGGCGTGAACATTGCACACCAGGCTGGCCCAATGCTGGTTGGTGGGTTTTACTGTCAACTTACGACAACAACCGGAACGAACGGCTTAATGTGCCTTCCGAGGCAGGGAGAGCTTAAAATATTTTTAATTTGGTCATCTATTCAACGCCAGTCGCGGCTCCAATGAGCTCCTATGCCCGTGAAAATGTATGGTTTCATCTGAATGCAACCGACTCTGAAGACTCTATCTCTTTCCATTTATAACTAACGTTACATGAAGTGCCTGGGAATCATGACAAGTGAGATGTAATAAGGGAGATAAGCTTGCCTGCCGGGCAACATTATACTCTTATCAGTTCCGTAAACACTTCATAATCAATGAATAATGCATTTGTTTACAGGCTTCATTGAATTGAACTTAATACCTGTTATGTGAAAACATCGATTTTATACGTATACTTATATAATTTACTTTCATACTTAGGGAATTTAGGTTCATGGGGCCGCGAGTGCCCACCAGCTTTGTAACTTACGGAAACCACCTGAGATCCTAGCAGGTTTTTGGATTGATGTCTAAGCCTAGCTGTTCCGAGAGGCAATACCGCTAGCCTGATGGGTGCTCTGTTTAATAGGGATGATCTGAGGCAACCATAGGCTGGAAAATTTGTACGTGACGGTTCCATGAGGGCTATTCGAGCAATATATAACCTAAAGGCTGGTGACTCTCTCAGAGAGAGATTTAAGGATATAAGTATAATGACAGTTGCATCACAATACATTTATGAAAATCTCATGTATGTTCTTAAAAATATTGTTATGTTTTCAAAAAACAGTGATTTTCACAATTTAAATACTAGAAGTAAGAACAAATTAGCAGTACCTTATACTAGGCTTCATAAAATAAATAATTCTTTTAAGGGTCTGTGTGTACGATTTCACAACAAAGTACCAATTGATATTCAGAAATTAGATTTTGATAAATTTAAAATCCATATCAAAGAAAAGCTTTATATAAAAGCTTATTATAAAGTGTCAGATTACACAGAAGACAAAACAGCTTGGCTCTGAACTGAAATGCTCCAAGTACTCCAAAAGCTATTTCTAATTGTATATATTTAATTTATAGTACAGTATATTTTACATTCAAATTATTATTTTGTATTTTATGACCTGGTAACGACATATCTTTTTTTTTTGTAAATGTCGTTGCTTCTGTGCGCTGTGGTTTCTTGCGCCCGTTCTTTGCCACTGTTAAAAAATGACGTCCTGAATGGGTGGTAGGTTAAATATTTGGACGATTCAAAGTACTTATTAATTGAGTTTATTGAATAAATATATTTTGAATTTAGAGCTTTAAATTCATGGTCTACGGACATTCTGCGGGCAACGGGGAGGGCATCTGTGCACGCAACTGACGTTCCTACTACGCGGCCGCGCTTTTTTTTCTCGCCCCCGCAACGTTTTGATCACCGTTCCCGCAGACTCTACAGTCTGCGGGAACAGTGAAGGCTAGCAAATTCATACGTGACAGTAACTACTTGAATAACGTCTAGTGTTTATGTTCTTACAATAAGGTCATATAACCGTTAGAAATATTCTGCGAATATATTTAATAAGTACCAACAATGAATACAAAACATGTTAAGTATTCGAACCCCGTCAAAAGTGTAAATTTGGTAGTGTAGTACTCATCTTTCTATTTTTACTACTGCTGCAAAAAACTTCCCGTGATTGTTAACGATTATTTTTAAACAAAGCAGGCCAATCACTTCTTTTATCACGGAGACGCGATAAAGTGCAAACGTATCGATTGTTCCCATGTGTAGGTTTCTTGTTAGCCGAGGAAATAATGAGAACATTTATGGCTGTAAGTTGAACTGTTTCTATTGGTTTTTCACTCGCTATTATGACGTGATTATGAAAGGACAATAATTATCATCATCAGCCTAAGACAAACACCAATATTGGGCTCAAGCCTTCCTACAATGGCAGCTGGCCCAATGTGGATGGTGGGTTACACTAATCACTAAGTATATCAATAGTATAGCACAAGCTCTGAAAAAGATAACTTACTTAAAGCGCCTAGTAAAATTATTGATAATTAAGTTTATATAACCTAGTCTAATACGAGTACCTATAGTAAGACCACCGAGCTCGTTTGATTCTTTGTGTATGGAGCTTGGTTTGGTTGATGACAGTACCTACTTCTAAAATATTACAAAATAAAGAGACAAAGAGAGAGAGAAAGTTAAGAGAGGTATTGAGAGCTACGGTTGTCTATCAACAGTTCCTCTGTGGTAAAGGATTTGTTTTGAGTTGCAGTATGCTTCCAACTTTGGCCTTATTGTCACTATACCATCTATTAAGATTTTAATTCACCAGTGTGAAGTAATTAAAAACGAGTGTTCGTTTTACAGATTGTAATAAGCATGCAAGTAATAAAAGTGTCATCAAGAAGATACGTTTCATCGTCCGACGAGAGCATTGAGAACTTACTCTACTACAAGGACTGTCAGCACAAGAACAAAGGGACCTCAGAGGTGACACTATTGCGCAACGAAATCAAGCCGACGCCAGCGCCGAGGCAGCCCGAATGCCCATACCCAAAAATGTGTTGCAGCATGAGCTGTGGCAACGACTGCGGCAGCGAGCAGTCATACATGAGCAGACAAATGAACCCTCTACAAAGTCTTGACAACATACAGCCGCTGCAGCAGCCACCATCACAACCACACTTACCGGTACAACCACAATTAATGCAAAGGGTGAGGAAGAAGAAACCCAAACCACCGCCGCACCCACCAATGCCTCTCGGAGGGAGGAGAGATTTTGGCTTCACGAAGGAGAGAATTAAGAGCCTGATTTCACAGGATGATGATATTAGGAAGGTATTAAAGGATCTTGTGAGGGTGACGATGAAGAAAGTAGATCTTTTACAAATGGTTAACAATCGGAGAAGCATGAAGGTTAAATCAGAAGAAACATCGGACAACAGTGAAGAAGAAGACGATTAAGCTAGACAATGTAAAAGAGATTAACAATAAAGTTTAAGATTGTTTATTTTCCTAATAGACTAGTTGCAACAAAAAAATCATAAAGCAGCAATGAAGAATGGGGAGAAATGCCTCTTGAGGCATTTAGCCCCATGACCTCTACATTAAATAAGTACCTAAATTAAATCGAATACAGTGATTATCACTCACAAAATGGCTCACATTTTAGAAATGAATACTGCGATAGAACATAATTTGAAACTGTTATAGCCATTGGGGAATGCAAACGTTTATGTTAATCGCAAAATTTTCGAATTTCATTGTACAGTTTGAGAATTTTCGAGCGAAAAATTGGCAGTTCCCGAAAACTTTTCTTATACAATTATCATGCATTATGCCGTCTCGCTGGATTGTAAATATTAACAGGGATGCAAATGGAACGCTGCGTAGATAAAAACAGTCCCCGGACGGAGAGCGGAGAGTAATTACCATTTTTGGCAGTAGGTATATCACTTACTCATCGGTACATTTATTTTAACTATGATAGAAAATAATACATTGAAGCATAATATGTTTTCTAGCAAGGCGTTAATCAAAGAAAAGGTTTTTTCATTGGGTAAAAGGTTGGGTAAAAGGTAAAAGGTTCAAGGTTTCAATTATTTCTTAGATTGTTTATCTAACAATTCGAACATTTCGTCTGTCAGCTGCCGTAAAACGAGACACAATTGTGAGTACAAACCAAGGTCTGTGTTTATAACCGATTAAGGGTTTCTCACAGATGAGAAGATAAGCTAACATTTTTACAATAAGAGCGTTTTACGCATATCGGTTTCCCATACAAACTTCCAAGTTGAAATTTTTAAAAACCATTGAGCCAATTTTTTTTAAACTTTCCATGCTAAAGTAATACACAGAGATCTAAATGGTTTGTTGAAAACGTTTGTGAATAACCTTTATTAAGCTGAGTTATTGCGATTTGAAGTCAACTATGGAAAGTTTCTCAAAAAATCGCAATAACTCAGCTAAATAAACGTTGTTTAAAATTGTTTTTAACAAACTTTAGCATGCAAAGATTCATAAAAATTAACTCTATGGTTTTTAAAAATTTGAACTTGGGGGTTTGTAATGGGAAACTAAAATGCGTAAACCCTCTAAAAATATTCAGTAAAAGAAGTGCATTTAACTACTATCATACTTAGAATTCAAACTCAGCGATATATACGTTACGTTATACGTTACACTAGATAGGCCCTTCCGAAGACGCACTATGTTCCACTCATCTGCGGAGTTGACTCGGCACCTTGCTTTAGTGTGGCTTTGACATTTGCGCGTGCGGAGCGGCTAAAATAATTATTTATTTCTTTTCAAAGTGTACACCTAGACGTTTACTACAATTCAGTTGTCAAGTAAGTGAAATTAATTGTTATTCAAGTCATTATTATGTAGTTAGGTAAGTATATCGTATTATTAGAATAGAAAAGATATTTTTTTCAATTATTGTTATTGACAATCTATTTGGGACGCCATCTTGATACACACTACGTTATCTTTGACCGATCCAGCGCTGCGGCGCTGCGATGTCTGTCTGTTGATAAGACGAGCGGCTGCAGCGGCTGCAGCGAACTTTAGGTCTCTTATTCCAGAATTTGAACAAATGGTTTGTATGAACGTTCTTGTCTATACTTCTAGGTCAATGTTCAAACTATGTATAATTTACAGAGGTCTCCTTATGATAGTCATGATAGTATGAAGTCAGTTTAGGGTACCTAAAATGTTCCGCTGCTGGACAAAGATTTCCAGAATTGGAATAAAGTCTTCGCTAAAATTGATGAGTATTGGCTTAACCGAGGCAAGAATTAGCGGGGTAATTATGTTTTTAATATTGGTATTGGTATATACTATGCCTGGTAATACTAGGAGTAACGTAAAACAGCTCAGAATGTCATTGCGTTTTAGACCTTTCCACATTCACCACACTAAAACGTAGACAGAACAGGACGAAAGAAGTATGGATAAAAAAAATAGAAACAACATTCATCGCTCGCTGCTTGTTTCTTTATTTTGTCCTAATATTTTTTCTAGCTCGGACGAACAAACGTGCTCAAACGGACGTGAGCAAGTTTCATTTTGTATAATTGCATTTCCTTTCCTTTTGATTATACCTATTAATTCTCTTGTTTCAATAGAGATAGACCTAAACACGTTACCTAAATTTAAATGATAACTAAGATTTGACATCGATACTGCATCAAGTATAGATGTCATATCATATGTAATGCTAAAGGTACTGATAGACATGCTACTAAATAAGCATGCTTCATCATCAGCGTATTAGCTTCCCACTACTGGGCACAGGCCTCCCACGTGGACAATAGCACACATGGGGATATTGGGCCATAACCCACCACGCTGGCCCAATGCGGGTTGGTGGGTTTTAACGACTGTCATCTTACGACAACAACCGGGACAACGGCTTAACGTGCCTTCCGAAGCACGAAGGAGCTCGAGATGTTTTTTTTTATTAATTTGGTCACACATTCAGTGACCCGGCATTGAGAAAGAGGCTTAGCGAGCAAGATCGCAAGCCGAACGCGCTAGCCGCTGCGCCATCGAGCTCCTCAAGCATGCTTATTACAAGCGTATACGTAATAAGCATGCTAATTACTAGCAACGCTTTGACACACATACTACTAAGTAGCAATTGCTCAATAGTGGCATTCTTTCGTGCTAGTAATGAGCATGTCTATCGGTACCTTTAAACTTAAGCAACGTTTCATATTAAGGGGGACAATATCTACAAGTATACCGATACCAACAATATATAGTACATGGTGTCGCCATCTCTGAGGTCCCGGGTTAGATCCCAGGTCGGGTCAATTTTGAAATTAATGTTTTTCTAAAGTGTCTCGGGTCTGTGTTTTAATATAGTAAGTATGTATTTAAGTATTTTAAGTATTATCCGTTGTCTAGTAACCATTTTACGAGTTTCCTTGAAGCTTCTCTTGGGCTAGATAATTGGTGTGGTAGTAGGACAGTTTTATTTTTATTTTTTTATTTATATGATATAACTTTTATTCCACAATCAACAGAAATAGTTACAGTTACGAAATAAGTTAATTTCGTACGACATAAGATTTTTCGATGCAAAACTGCAGATCACCAACCCGCAATGAGCTTGGGAAAAGTATTTTTATTTATTTATTTTTAAATATTTACATTTTAACTTAAAATATGACATTAAAATTTTTTCAGTAGCCCTTCAAAATACTTCACAATAATTTTTTAAAGATTCATGAAAATGACCACGCGCTATTGTTTTTGTGACAATCAAAATACGCGCGAAACCCGCGGCGTGACGTCATCGGATTCCATTCTCCCGCACGGGTGGCGCGACTCGCGCGATTTCATTTTATTAATATGTCTGCTCTGAACTAGTGCAGTTGTGCCACAGATTACTTAATAATTAATTGTGCAAATATGTAATCGGACGCCCGCCAGGTGCGGGCGGCGAGAGCGGCGGCGGCGGGGGCTATCGGATACGATGACGTCACGCACGTCACGTCAGTCGAGTGCCAGCGAACTAAGCAAGGTAGTAGTGTTATATGCAAATATTTATGTACAATAACTTTGTAAATACTTCTCGTATCAAAGTGAAATAAATACTGTTGGTTTTAGAATAACGACTTCTATAATAGTATAAAGTAAAAATGAACTTCTTTTTCATTTTTCTCAAGTCCATTGGCAAGCATGCGACAAGTGCAAGCTGTTTTCGACCTTATTGACATTTGAAATTTAGTTATATTTTTCCATTATTCACGTTCACTAACTTTGCTGATTTATTAAAAACCGTTATTTTGAAAAATGTTTATAATGGTGATAAGAACGCAAATCGCATGCACCCGTTTTTTTAGTTGGTGATCACTAGACAAAATGTTTACACGACTAGGGAAATGATAATAAATCCAATTGAAAATAGCAGCAAATTTCTCCTATAGTTGTTGACTTATAAGACTAAACATCTTATAGCACACTAATAGACGCTTTGATTAAAATCACGTATCTTGTTAAAGCAGCTTAACGGACTATTTGCGCTACAAGCACTTTCGATCCTATTACGCAATCTTAAAGACGTTTACGAGAACATCTTAATAGACTATTTACGCTACAAGCACTTCCGATCCTACTACGTAGTCTTATAAACGTTTACAAGATTACGTTATATGATGCATATAAGAACTTAAGTCTTATAGTGCATGTTATAAAAATAAATAACTAAGCTCCTATAGATTCATTTAACAAGACTATTTATTCTTGTTCACGGTTTTATGCTTCTATAAGAAAAGTTCTTCTGTAAACGTTTTAGGTATAGCTACTATAGGTCGAAGATATTACAAGATTGATTTGACTTTGTCGTGACTTCTAAAGGATTTCTAGCACCAAAGTTGCACGTCCTGCTACTATTATAGGTAAGATTCTACTTATATGTGACCTGCATTTGCTATTATTAGAGTGATCAGCTGTTGACATCAATTAAACAATATGGTGTCCAGGACTGTGATCCTATAATAACATTAACTTTGACTAAAATGCATTGTAAAGCTCCTGATAAATGCATTACAATATGGACCGCGATCCGATCTGATTACGGCTGTATTACTAATGATTAATGAATTTACAAATAATAATTATGTTTACTTTTGAAGGCGCATAAACATATGTTTATTATCATCGAATACTTTATCAATTTTTTTATATAACAGTGAAAACACAAAAAGTTATCAACCTTTTTGATAATGAATAGTAATAAAGATTACCCTTTGCAATTCCAATATATTTTTTTTACGTTTGCCTTCACCATTAAAAATTAATGAAAAATAAATGCTCTAGTTATGACATCACAATTACCACTGTTAGATAAATGACACCGGTAGCGGCATGCGCCAGATTGTTACAGGACTAATCACGCTGACTCAGTGCGTGTACCTGATCTTTATAGGACACAGTGATCTTGTAGAAGCACTCAATAAAATAGTAATAAAATCAATTTGCACTTTACCGGACTGTAACAAAATAACTATAGGTCGCAATAGTCCTGTAAAGTGCGCCCAAATGCGGTCCTGTAAACGTTAATAGGATTTCTATAGGACTAAAAAATATTTGGTCCTAGGATACTTACATGACCACATTTTGCTACTTGGGAATGACATTGTCAATACACTATCATTATAATTTACAAAGGCCAGCAGTAGGCAGTAGGTACTTATAAGTAGGTTGCATAGCCTGGGTGCATTAAGTCTACTTAATCCTCCTGCACGAAATTGTGAAAATTTACGTATTTTTAAGTCACTTGTACTAGGTGCTGAATTAGTTAGAGTACATACATTAAAAAAAACTTATGTAAGTTAACCTTGCACACGGTCATGGCCTTGTTGAAATTTGAAACAAATTCATTAAACAATAACAAACAATACATAAATCGAATAACTTCTAAAAACATATTTTATCAACATATTTCTTAATTTGACATGCATATAACAATAATTCTTACATGACAATATTTTATTTATATACCGCAGGACACCCCCTCCTTTAAAAATTAAAATTTTATTTTTAAAACAAGCGCGTGATGGATTTGCACATTTTACGGAATAAAAACATTGCTCTGTCTGAAACTTCAAAGCATAATTTTTCTAATTATAAATATCAATATGATTGATTTTGCTTTGAAGTTCATGAAGAGACTTATGTCAGTTTATGCGTTCGCGCGGCACCCCCTTCACTTAAATCAGCTGGGTGAATTAAGTCTACTATTTGGTAGACTTAATGCACCCAGGTGAGTATCAGCGAGGTGAATTAAGTCTACTAAACCATGGTGAATAAGCCAAAACACATCAATTGTATAGCAATAATTTAAATTAATTAAATGATGGAGCCCTTTGCCCTGCTGCAGTGGGACAGTTACTTTCATCATCATCGTATAAACGTTACAGACAGACCTTCCCTTAAGGACAACAGCTCTTGAGGAGATTGGGCCATAACCCACCACACGGGCCCAATGCGGGTTGGTGGGTTTGTGGAGGAGCCACCTACCGCATGACGCCGCACATAGTTCGACACGAAGCGAACACCTTCTCAACCGTGATAACAGATGGCGCCACAAACGCTTACCAACGACGTCGCCATACTACGATGATAAAATAGTATGGGAAGCCTGCATCGCGGTAGCGAAGTTTCACCATCTCCTTCGTTGTAAATTGCACTTCTAAGTAATATCCGTAGGACTTCGGACCCCGAGCTATACCATCTAGCTCGGAGGAAGATCTTCCATTTTGGCCTTCCTAAAATGTGGCTTTTCCATCTACTATATACCTACGCTTCCTGCTGCAACATAGTATCTTGTACATAGTACCTACTACCAATCCACAGGTTCATTTATTCTATTTATTATCGCATTAAAGCGATCTCTTCTTAACATCTAATTGATTATAACTTAGTAGTCGTGACTGGAGCCAACGCAGACCGTATGGCACCCTAAGTCTAGCTCTTTTCCTACCCATAAAACATTAGTTATCCTCTCTACTGCTCTATAATGGACCTGGAAAAACAGAACAGGAATTGAAAACGCCTGACTCTGCAGTTAAAGGCAGATATCGGTATTGATGTAATGATAGCCTCCCAAGAATTGTAAAGTCTGATTCAAATTTTAATAATTTCCTTTAAAACGTTTTGTTGAAAAGTACAAAACAAAATTCAAAACAACAAGACTAAAGTATGCCCTCGAAATAACGTTGCTATTTGTTAGCCCATTAAAAAATCTTTGAACGGAGTCTTTTCGATTCTGTTGTGCTTTTAGGAAACGAAACGACCGTCATCACATTTAAATTATTTATTCACCTGTACAAATATTATTTGTTCGGCCATTCAGTAGAAAGGTTAACATAGTTGAGTTCATCTTTCAAGATTAAAATGTTGTCTTTTGATGAGCCTCTCGTGTCCATGGATGGATTTAATAACGTCCGAATTATAGTTGAAAATTAGTTTAACATTTGTCTTCTCAAGATTAAGCGCCAGGGGGGCGCCGTAACATGCGACGTAATTAGGGGCTGTGGACTGGGTAGGTATGGATAATGAAGTACTTACAGGGATGATGAGTCACAGGAACCGGGAGACGAGCTGACCACGGGCGGCGATGTAGGTTGGTTTCCTGGCGCACAGTCACTTCACTAAACCATAGGCATTCAGGCGTTATCTTCATTTAAGGTTCAGGGTCACTATCAACTTTCACGGTCAGGCCGTTGCGTGCGCGGTAGCTAGCTAGCTTGCCGAGTCCGCCGGCGGCTCACGAAGCGAACGGCCGCGGGTCGCGCAGCGGTGGCGCCGCGGCAGATAGGCGGACGCGGTCGTCAACAACCGCTGAGTCAACATTTGAATGGGCGTCCCGGCTTTGGCGGGAACATCCTCCGGGGCCCAGGGTGGGCTCATCCAATGGGAGCCTGGCGATCCGGAATACAGGCCTCCGAAGATGTCCATTCGCGGTGTCCAGGTGTACCACCCGCACGACGCCATCCTTCCCAGGCAAAGTGCGAGCAATGCGCCCCAGTCTCCATTGGAGGGCAGGCAGGTTGTCCTCCTTGATGAGGACGAGCTCGCCAACTCGGGGAGGGGAGGATGGGGACAACCATTTGGAGCGGGTTTGGAGGGTATGAAGGTAGGACTGGGTCCACAGCGTCCAGAAGCGCTGGGAAAGGGCCTGTACGATCTGGAATCGCCTACGTGTGGAGATCGGCCTATCTTCCACGGATAGTTCGGGAAGGGCCGTTAGTGGGCGGCCTATAAGGAAATGTCCGGCTGTAAGCGGCTCAAAGTCTGAACGATCAGACGAAAGTGGGCAGAGAGGTCTAGAGTTAAGGACCGCTTCGATTCGAGCTACAAGTGTGGAGAATTCCTCGAATGTGAGGTGTTGTTCGCCAATTACGCGATATAAAAGTTGCTTTGTTGATTTTACGTTGATCTCATGTAACGCACCGAACCATGGTCCCTTAGGGACGTTCAACAATTAAGTAATGTGCTGACCAGCGAGCTTGTGCGCAATCGTGTCATTATTCAAGGCAAGAAAGTTTTGTACTTCGATAAGCTGATTTCTAGCGCCTACATAATTTGTACCGCAGTCCGAGCGAATGAGAACCGGGGCACCGCGGCGTGCTATAAAACGCTGTAATGCCGCGAGGAACGCTTCCGTGCTGATTTCCGAGACCGGTTCCAAATGAACCGCCTTAGT
This sequence comes from Scoparia ambigualis, assembly GCA_963921215.1. NCBI lineage: Eukaryota > Metazoa > Arthropoda > Insecta > Lepidoptera > Crambidae > Scoparia > Scoparia ambigualis. The sequence goes on along the minus strand of OY992513.1, from coordinate 30,927,766 downwards.
GGAGAGGCACACGAATATACATATATACGTATAAGTACGCTTTTAAGAGTTTAACATTACGTAGGGTACTAGATTTAACGAGGAATGGGCCGGCAAAATCGGTCGTGACTTGACTAAATACTGGCTGAGGCGTAACTCTATCGGCTGACAGGTCTGCCATGAAGGGCGCTTGCGGCTGGGCCCGGCATCGAAAGCATCTAATGCATTTAAAGACTCGGTGTCTAATAATACGGCGCTCGGACAATATCTAAAATTGTTGGCGTAGGATTGCGTGTAAGGTGTCAGCGCCAGGGTGGCAGTGTATTTTGTGGTAGTGGTCAATGATGAGGTCTACAAGTGGGCTAGAGCTGGGAAGTATGAGCGGATGCTGCGCGTCATATCGGATAGACGCATGGGACAGACGTCCACCAACTCTAAGGAGCTCATCTTTAATGAGAGGTGACAGCCGCTGGAGTCTGACGGAGCAGATTTTGCCAGTTTGAAGGCGGTGGATGTCCTCTGCAAACTCATTGTGCTGAACACTGCGCACCCAGTAAAGTAGGGCCTCTCTTCGTTCACTGACGTACAAGGGGCCTGAGCGTCGCGAATCTGAGTGGTGTCTGCAGTTGTGCAGAAAGCGTTTTAGACAAGCTGTCACTCCGACGAGCTTGTCTAGTGAACTGAACCGAGTGAGCAGGTCAAAGTCAAGACCGGGCACTGTGACCAGTGACGGGACGTGTTTGGGCTTAAGGCCGGGCAGGGCGTGATGGCCCAGAGCTAAGGGCATCGCAGGCCAAGACTCACAAGGCTGTCCAAGCCACGTGGGAGACCACCATAGGTCGTGGGCTGACAGGGATTGCGCAGACATCCCTCTGCTTGCGCAATCTGCCGGGTTGAGCTCGGAAGGTACGTGTCGCCAGGTACATTCTGGTGAGCCTGAGCTGATTTTGACTACCCTGTTGGCTTCAAAGGGTTGAAGACGGTGAGGTGGTGTATTGAGCCAGGCCAGGACTATCGTACTGTCTGACCAACATATGTGTTGTTGTATACTGATATGGGCCGATAACTGAACCGACACACGGATCATGAGCTGGGAGAGTAGAGTGGCGGCCGACAACTCTAACTTGGGGATTGTGAGGCGATTCTTGATTGGTGCGACTCGCGACTTGGCGACAATCAAGTGTACCAAAGTATCTCCGGAGGTTTCGAGCTCATGGAGGTAAACAACGGCGGCAAACTCGGCTTCAGAGGCATCTGCAAACCCGTGAAGCGAGTATGCAGCTGAGCCTTTGTTTGCACAAATGTGCCGAGGGAAGCGAATGCTAGACAACAGCGGCAGATCCTCTGAGATGTGGTGCCACTCCGTTTGTACTTCAGAGGGAGTGGGCTCATCCCATTCCAGCTTCAGTAGCCACAATTGCTGAAGCAGCAGCTTTGCGCGGAAGATAACGGGAGAAACCCAGCCGTTTGGGTCATAAAGTGAGGCTACGGTGCTTAAAATAGACCGCTTTGTGACATGTGTGATGGGGGGCAGAGAGATGCGGTAGGTAAACTCGTCTGACTGAGGGCTCCACTGTATACCCAAGACCTTAATGGACGTGGACTCTGGGTTCATGTCGAAGTCCTTGGGCATGTCGCATTGGTTGTCGGGAAATCTCTCGAGCAGCTTAGGCGAGTTAGATGTCCACTTACTGAGCTGAAAGCCGCCTAGGTCTAGCAGACTTATCAACTCGTCCTGAAGTGCTTGGGCAGATTCAACTGTGTCATGACCACACAAGATGTCATCAACGAAGATAGACTTGCGAAGAACCTGAGCGGCTCCAGGGTAGCGATGGCCTTCATCATCAGCCAGCTGAAGCAGAGTGCGGATTGCATGGTATGGGCTTGATCTTAAGCCGTAGGTGACTGTATTGAGGGCGTAGGTGAGCAGAGGGTGATCTGGTGAGGACCGCCATAGTATCAGCTGATACCGTCTCTGGTCTGGGGCAACCAGCACATTTCTGAACATCCTCTGGATGTCAGTGCTGAAAACGACTGGATGCATTCTGAAGGACATGATGATGTCCACAATGTCCTGTTGAAGGGCGGGGCCTGTGTGTAGGCATTCATTTATGCTGACACCATTGGAGCTTTTGCAGCTACCATCAAAAACAATGCGCAGCTTGTCCGACCCTGACTTAAATACGCCATGGTGAGGGATGTAGAAGTGAGGTTTATGGGCGAATGTATTTGGGTGACAGGGAGCCATGTGCCCTAAGTCGATGTATTCGGCCATAAAGTCGATGTATTTAGAACGCAGAGACGGGTTCGCCATTAGCTTCTTCTCAATATTGAGGAATCTGCGTAATGCGATAGGGTGAGTTTTACCTAGTTGAGGGGCGTCCTTTATAAAGGGCAGAGCGACCGTATATCTGCCTGAGGGATCGCGTGTAGTGGTAGAGCAGAAGATTTCCTCGCATTGTTCCTCCAGGGGATCATTATGAGTGTGAGATTGAGGGAGGGGCTCCTCAGACTCCCAGAACCTTTCCAGACTTTGACGTATGTCCTGGGCTGATTCAGCTGAGTCTGGTTGTGAGCTAACGACGTGAGCTGAGTTAACCTGCTGCGCCGGCTGCGCATACAAGTCCTCAATGGGTCCTATCAACACGAAGTCGAAAATGTGAGCTGTGGCAGTGATTGTAGGAGTATCATTGTGAGTGGGTCGGCATACTATTGTTATTGCCGCCTTTGACTCATGTTTGTGCTGATTCCCAACTCCTGTAATTTTTAAAGAAGTGAGTTTTGATGGCAGGTTCAAAAGTCGTGCCATGCGTGACGTTATTAATGTCAGCATACTGCCACAGTCCAATAAAGCTCTGGCTGTGTGAAGATGGCCATGTACGTCCGCGACTCTTAGTGAGACGGTTGGCAACAAAATGGGTGTGCCAGTGGGCACAGAAGGTGAGTGAGCTGATTGAGTATCAGCTGAAATTGTATGAGCTGAGTATGTATCAGCTGTGTGGGCATGGGTTGACTGGGCATGGGCTAATGAGACATGGGTTAAATGGGCATGGTGTGAAAGGGGAAGGTCTTGTTCTGCCTCTTCGCTAGGGTGCTCCGTGACAGTTGGGAGTCATAATTGCTGGCGGCGTTCGCGGGGCCTACCTGGCGAACCGGACCTGGGCGGGCTGGTGTAACGGTACAGAATGAATGGTATCCGTCCGTTAGTAAGGAATGCATGGGAGTAGCACTAAAATAAATATTAATGCGTAGCACCATTAATATAATAAGCATGAAAAAGGGAATAATAAACTAGTTCAGAATAATGGTCAATGGTCTAGCGCTTTATCTTTATTTTGAATTTCGCGGGGACTGCTCTGCGCGTCCCTTGCGACATAGGCGGCGTCTAGCGGAAGTCATTTATTTGGGCTTCGCGTAAGGTTGCTAGGTTGACTAGGACCGTATTTTATTTTGAATTTCGCGGGGACTGCTCTGCGCGTCCCTTGCGACATAGGCGGCGTCTAGCGGAAGTCATTTATTTGGGCTTCGCGTAAGGTTGCTAGGTTGACTAGGACCGTATTTTATTTTGAGTTTCGCGGGGACTGCTCTGGGGTCGGCAAAGTGGTTCACCTACGGGCGGACGCCACCTATGGTCGGAATACGGAACTTTTTATAATTTCACAAAATACAGGATTATTGGCTTAAGTGGATGATTATTGAGAGGGAATTGTTAATAGAAGGCTACATTTAGATATTCAAAGATGTAATATTGGCTATCTGACGAGATTTGGTTAGATTATGGAAAAATTTTAGAATTGCGCGGCGAAAGCGGCAATGAGCGAGCGAGAGGTTGAGAAAAAGACAGAAAGAGAGGTCGGATGATAGCTCCACGTGGCGCGACGCGAAGGCGGGGGGGCATCGGGGAAACGGCTAGCGATTGGTGGAAGGGAAGAAAAGCGGACTCGCGCGGGAAAAATCTTAGGCGCGCGTGGCGGGAAAGTTAAGATGCTTGGGAAAATTAGCGGACATTCAGTTTTGGGACGTCAACGGAGCGGTCCAACTTAAGAGTGCGGTACGACTCATACGGGAAAAATAGCGTCCGAGCTTGATAGTGCGCTAAGTGATATTCGAGCTGCGATATTAATTAAGATTTGTGAAATTGAAAGTTATTAATAAAGTAAACTATTGCGATCGCAACTCGAATCCGTTAACAGAATGAAGTATTCTGGGGTACATCGGCGGAAACGAGTCACGGTGACAACAAAACCCTATGTACCTTTCAACAGACTTCGGTCTGGATGATCTTTGATTGTATTTAATAAGATCGGCGTTTTACACTATTACGCTAAACAATACACTATCTTCGACGGAGTAATGGGGGAGAGACAGTTGTCTCCCTAGTGAAAGTTGAAGATAGGTCAGACACCATTTAGCTGGAGGTAGACCCGTATGACCCAGTCCAATCTCGAGTCTATCTCCATACATACAGTGTAGTGATAGGAAAATAACACACTGAGTATACTGGCTCGACTGATAGAACATTTAGGAGTTAGTTGCTTTCAGGGGCAATGCGACTCTCACCACACACCACGAATTTAAATTAAATGAGGCTTGGCCTAGTTTGCAAGGTACACAAGAGGGACTGTTAGTTCGACAAAATATAGGCATTTTCAAGTGAGGAAAGTTGTAGGAATCTATAGGTAGGCGGATATATATATGGTTAGTTATTAATTCAGACTAATAAGGCAGGGATAATTAAGTTACGGCGCTAAATAAAATTATGATGAAGTGATGTGGGTCCTAGCTAGGCAAGTAATCTGTTACCGCAGGCCGGTAAAATTCTAATTGTTTTCCTAAAGTTGTTACCAATTAATTATTCATTTTAAATAATTAACAGAAGTATGATAATATCGTACCATCATTACTTTGGAGTACCTAAAAGTCTAGACTGGTTTTCTATTACAAGAAAAATACTAAAAAGTTATAGCAAATAAGCTTAGTCGTACTGTGATGTTTGATTTCTAACACTGATATGACCAAACAGGCATTTGTTAGCTTTCCCTGGGATGCAATACGATCTCACATGGCTATACTCTTCAAAGTATGGAAAATTTTACATCCGATACCTTAGCAAAAATAAGCTGATACAAACTGAACAACTAAAACCAGTTTAGAACCTAGGATAAGTCGTTGAAAGAAGACATTGCAAGCTATGAGCTTCTAATAATCTGAAACATAGAAATAATTGATTGATAACAACCAGCTAATTAGCCTGACAATGGTCTACTAATACCATTTGAATAGACCTCTTAAGATATGTAAGTACTTACTTCTAATAATATGAAACATAGAAATATTTGATGGGAACAATCTAATCAATCAGACTAATACCTAGTACAGTCTAATTTATACTTATTAAAGTGAGTAAAAGATAACTTCTAAATGTAATTTATTTAATGATTAACAGTGATAATTAACTACCTACTAAAGGTATACTAACTATGATTTAGTAGTCTATCAAATTAACCACTCAGTCTGAGAGACAGAGGGTGTAAGTTAATGGAAAAATAATTAACTACATTCACTCCCTAAAAGTCAGGGATGTTGAATAAATTAGGCATCTTTCAATAAACTTGAGATGTATTTATACTTTATAAGATCTGTATAATGAACACTAAGAGTAATCCAAAGTAATTTACTTCAAATGATAGTATTCTATTTCAGTTCACTTCCTAAAGTCAAGGATATTGAATGAATTAAACATCCTTTAATAAACTTAAGATGTGATAATCTGCCAATGCAGCCAATCCAATGTAGTTATATTGGAGCTTTACAGGACTTGTATAATAAATACTAAGAATAAATAAAAGTAGTTTTACCTGTATTAATAGCATTCTACTTTAGCCACCGCCTGAGTTGGCGTTTTATTAAATTATCCACCCTTTACGGAACTGAATATAAGTTATTGCATTGAATAATTAAGTTCTTAATGTGAAAAGGATATTTGGATGATAGCAAGCCTTGAGATAAACTCTATTGATTTATGTGGAATAATAAGAATTTAAATTGCTAACACATAGTGCATAATGTAAAATGAAATTAAATTTGAGGAGAGATGTAAATTCTCAGTTAAAGAATTAAAGGCACAAGCTAATAATTAAAGTTAAAGCCAATGTGTCGGAACTGTAATTAAACCATGAGATGTACAGTACGCTATGGAGCGGTGGTGGGGCTCATAAATTGCACCAGGCTTCTTATGTATCATGCTACTGATAATAAATAATAATACCTACAAGCTAAGCTATCATCTGATTACCTTTGAGTGGTTACAAATCTTCCCCGCAGCTGCAGTGAAGGATTTAGGTCACAGTTCAGACGGAGTCATTGCTAGGCTACACATATTTATGTTATGATTTATAGACTGGTAGGTAATTAGGTCAGGAGTAAATAATTTAACACAGGGATAAGCCAATTACTAAACTTTCACGAAAGGACTTGAGTTACTTAAATGCGGTTAACAACGGAGGGTTCACTAGACGATCTGGCCAAAATAGTAGTTATTATAATATTACATTGCTTGACTGAAATTCACTGCAAATAGAATTAAGCTATGCTAAGGTTCCATCTTCATACAAACGCTACACACTCTACAAAACTCCAGACACAACCATTAGATTGTAGATAAATTAGGTTAATTAGTTTTAAGAATTAGATAATAATTTAAGTTAAGGTAAAGCGGCGAGGATGTGTGTATGTATTATAAGCTAGCTAGGCATATAGGTGTGAAAGGCATTAGATTTAGGTTTAGATTAGGTATAGAGAATTTATAGATTTAGGTGTAGCAGTTTATAATAAGGGGGGGGAGGTTACAAATTGGTGCCGTGACCAGGATCAGAAAGTTAAGTTATAAATTATCATTAATATAGTTGTATTGGATTTCAGTCAAGCGGTAATACTTTAATTTAGAAGTGGGATTTTTCCCACAAATTGTTGTCGTGTTGCGATGCGTGAGTTTAGAATTGGCTTAATAGGGAATAATTCAATGAAGATTAATTAATTCAGAGATATTGAAGAATTATAATTTGACACTTTTCACAATAAACGTTGTTATCTTCTAAAGTTGATTCATACACTTTGTATTACGGGCTCTTGATAGTGGGTGAATTATAATTTGACACTTTTCACAATAAACGTTGTTATCTTCTAAAGTTGATTCATACACTTTGTATTACGGGCTCTTGATAATGGGTGAATTATAATTTGACACTTTTCACAATAAACGTTGTTATCTTCTAAAGTTGATTCATACACTTTGTATTACGGGCTCTTGATAGTGGGTGAATTATAATTTGACACTTTTCACAGTAAACGTTGTTATCTTCTAAAGTTGATTCATACACTTTGTATTACGGGTTCGGCCTATATTGTAGACAGTCGCAATGAGAGCTGGAGCTAAATTTTGTTGTACGAAATCTGTAACAAAAAGATTCTCAGGTTAGGTTAAAGGTCAAAGGAGATAAAACTATAAAACAATAATGTAATGAGTATTATTTGAAATACAATACCTTTCAGTTATTAACTTTTCCTTCTTTATTTAATGGTGGATTTCGCCAGCATCAGGTACCGTGCGGCTGTTAGACGTTGTTGTTTTCCCAAAGTATCATAAGTGCACGAAGTACATAGATATAGTTATTATCCGGGGGTCTGGAGTATTAAATTTTAAAATTGTTGAGTTATCTGTGAATACTGAAACCTTTAGTAATTGTTTCCTTGAATACTGAAACCAGGTATCCAATTTTTGTTGTTGACGTTAGGAGCTATGGTAACTGTAGTTTTGTTTCTATTCCTGGTGATAGATTTCATATAGGCATAGGCAACTGGTTCATACAGCCTTGTGTTGAGTTATTTTTAGGATCGTAAAAAGTCGATAGGGTGCCATAGTTCAACGTTTATTGATTTAGAAAGATTTGTAGAATAGGGGGCGGTTTAATTATTATTGCTGTCGGATGGAAAGGCAAGGGGGCGAGATTGGACAGAATTAACCAACTAAGTTATTGCAGGATTCAATTTATATTATAGGACGGCGATATGCTGTACAATATTATAAAGTTATGACGCTAACAGCATAATATAAAACTAATAATAATTATATTTTGACTAATAATCGTTGAGCGATTGCGGTTTTTAGTTGATGTGCTATTCCACGTATTATATTTTATTTTGTTGGTTATGTTAGAAAAAATATAATAATGTACTTGAGTCTCACGTCTGAAATCCATAGAGTAGTTTTAGGCTAGTCAGGGACTATTAAATCATTTGTCTATGGTTGGACCATAGAGACCAATGATTTAGCGACACCATAAACAATCTAGAATTAGGAATGATTATAAAACATGAAGTCATAAAACCAATCGGAGAGGAAACTTCCTTATCGCGTAATCATGTGATTTTGTAATAGCAAGCGGAATCACCTGTTATTTTCCATACCTGTTATTTTTAATACCTGCGATTTTTACATTGAAAGAGATTTTCCTAATATTTATCACGTAGTAGATTGGAATGCAATGACATTGTGGTGGAATTATTATTATGTGACATGTAGATGGGGACAATTGCTCTGCACAAGGAAAATGCCGCTTCATTTAGTTAGTTCGCTAAAATCCTAGGAAAAGTAACATAAAATAGTATTACGGTTCAAAACACACGCGTTGATGAGGAATCGCGATTATAAGTAATAACAAGTAGCAGGGATGTCATGTAGGGGATAGAATCATATGACTATTCATTGCTAGTAGGAATTTTGGGTTAAAAGCAACGTAGTTTGGGATGCATAATATAAACGGATAAATACGTCTAGTAGGCGATAAAAGTCGTTACCGTCTGGAAACAACTATCTAATATCTACTCTGTTGTGGGGAGGTTACCTATTAACGAGGCTAGATGGCGTTGGATTACCAATAAAAGATTTTATTTTGGATGATGGTAAAAGGGTGCGGTCTAATAATAATATGTATAATTGAAATACTCTTGCAGCGTTGTGAGTAGTCGTTACCGGTAATCGTCGCTTCTTACCGTATAGTTGAAATCGTGTTAAATAGTTAATTATGAAGGTTTATAAAGGACTATTATTAGCTTAAGATGAGGTTAATGTACGCAGAGGTAAAGCTCGCTGGGCATAGCTTACTATACCTACTTAACTAATATTATCAGTTGTGAGTTACCTAGAAATATCTAAGTCGGGAGAGCGGTGAAAAGAAAAGACCTTACTACATGACTAATTAGTTAGGATAGGTAGAGATAGATAAATCATTAAATTCACTGGGTTGGATTAGCCTATTAAGAAGAGTATCTTGCACAATTGTCTATCTCCGTTGAACGATTAAGATGTTGAAAAAAAAAAAAATGATATTACTAGTTAAGTGTTGTGTGAGAAAGTGTAGGAAGTATACTAGTGGTAGCATAGCACAGAATAGGGAGTAGTGAGTTTATTCTACTACAAAATATTATATATATTTTATAAATCACATCCAATCAGTACTTGTTACAATACTCAATTACAGTACACAAAGCAAAACATAATCACCCATTTTACAGACAAAAACATTGAATCGGATGCTTGACCGCGTCTACATAAGCCAGCAGCTTTGCTTGTGGGTAAATCGAAAGAGGCACTTGTATAAGAGGCTGGTACTGACTAATCGGGTAGTGCCGAAGGAGAATATTCTGACGCGTATCCCAGACGCTAGCTTTGGTTAGTTGATGGTTCTTCTAGGGCAACCCTGCCGACTTACTAGGGATCATTGACTAGTCGAAGTTTGATTCTACACACACACGACACTAATCTATTATATTTATAAGTACATTAGAACCTGCACTTGGTTATATTTAATTATTGGTTTTATATAAATATATTTGGGCGGAGATACTCTTGTGGGTGAGAAAGTGTAGGAAGTATACTAGTGGTAGCATAGCACAGAATAGGGAGTAGTGAGTTTATTCTACTACAAAATATTATATATATATTTTATAAATCATATCCAATCAGTACTTGTTACAATACTCAATTACAGTACACAAAGCAAAACATAATCACCCATTTTACAGACAAAAACATTGAATCAGATGCTTGACCGCGTCTACATAAGCCAGCAGCTTTGCTTGTGGGTAAATCGAAAGAGGCACTTGTACAAGAGGCTGGTACTGACTAATCGGGTAGTGCCGAAGGAGAATATTCTGACGCGTATCCCAGACGCTAGCTTTGGTTAGTTGATGGTTCTTCTAGGGCAACCATGCCGACTTACTAGGGATCATTGACTAGTCGAAGTTTGATTCTACACACACACGACACTAAAATATTATATTTATAATTATCTTAGAGCCGGCTTTAATTATATTTAATTGAGGAACGGTAGAAATTATATATGCTGAAGAGATGTTAGTAGGAATACGATTGGCGGATTAGTAGAGAAAAAAAAAAAAGAAATGCTTCTCGAGGATACCTGAACGGATGATGGATAATTGTGGAAGGTGGATATTAATTGAGCTTGGGAGCAAAATAGGTGTCGAAAGAAAAATATAATAATAGTGGTAGAGAAAAAGAAAAAATAGTTGACTGGCTTGAAGTCGAGATTTAACTGCTAAATTAACGAGTTATAGCACTGTTACGCTATAGGGATAACAATAGCGTATGTTATCACATCAATTATAAAGGCGAGTTGCGGGCGGATGTCACGTCATAATCATTAGTTAAATCGTTTTATCATTTTAAAAGTTAACACCAGCTACTTATAAAACAGTGATCGATTATATATACCACAATTTTAAGTTGCAGGATAAATTTAAACTCATAGTCCGCAGAAACATTCAAGCCGGAAATAAAGCGATGATATTGCGAGCTGAGAATAAATTTCTTAGTGTAAAATTTATTAATAAGTAAATCCCTGATATTGCGTTATCGAGATTACAATACAAAATCAACTATCACAATTCGAATCATACAAAGTAATTATTTAGATGTTATCTCGCGTCGACAGGTACAAATTTTAATTTAGATGGGTAAAGACATTAGAACTGAAATGGGTTTCGGATGTGTGATGTTCTTAGGACACGTACTGTTTAGTAGCATAATTTAAATTTAGTAAAATCGGCCGTATTGGACATATTTCGTTTTGCGGATATATATATTTAACCGAGATTATCGTGGAGGTAGGTATAGTTCAAAGTTTATTAAACCCGACCTAGAGTCATACATAACCTATCTTTGTATGTCAGAAGAAAATAATAAATTTATTAGTAGTAGATTTTAGAGTCAATAGTAAATTTATTTTCCCGAGGTGCAACCTGAAACCTAGTTCGCACTAGGCCATTCAAATACTTTAACCGGTAATGTTGATTATAATAAATAAAGATGTTCGAGATTTATAATAATATTCTAATACTGCTATATTAAAATTGTTATTATGAAATTAAATAGGGTTGCTTAACAATTGGCAAATAATTATTAACTCAAGAATTTGTTTAGTACAAAGTAAATGTCTACAGGTTTAGAAATGATAGGACGAACGAAACGCGGTTTTGACTTGTGGGAAGGTCAGCGCAGACTGTCACAGCGGGATGATCTTGTTGGTTATTGATTAGAATTGCTAGAATTCTTAAATAATCTAGATTATTGGCATCTAATATGTACGTGATATAATTGTAGATGATTAAAATTAGTGCTAAGGTAGGTTATTGTCGAAGTTATGGCACAACCTTAAAATTGTTAGTTAATGTGAACTGCATGTTGTATCTAGATTGTTTTATACAAACTAATTGATTGGGAGTTTTCACATATGTAGGCCGGGACATTGAGTTGATGAAATAGTGTTATCAAAATATTATTCATCACGGAAAGATAAAGATATTTTATTTGCAAGTGTGAATACAAAAGTTTACTTCGGTTAGTATTATTCGGTTCTAGTCTAGTTTTGTGGTAGCGTTTTACCTAGGGTTGTTCTAAATTATAAGTAATTAAATATTAATTGTCTGTTGCTGTCTTCTACGTTAGAGAAGGAACGGAGAAAGATAAGGGGGACTCATTTTGTTATAGTCAGCTGTATGATAGATAATCCTCCTAGTAAATATTTCTTGTGATTGCGGTAGCAACATAGAGTGTTTATAGGATGTTTTGTTCATTAACTAATTATCTTCACCGCAGCTGTGGATAGGGATGGCTAAAGTATGTGAACAGGGGTGGAGAAGATAGGTCATTATAAATTAAAATAAATACTTGAATTGCAATATGCCTGACTAAATAGTGCGAAGAGATGGAGTAACTATGTTAGAGAAATTCTCTATTGCATAATATTCGAACTTTTGACATTTTCAATTGTAACTTTAGAATTTTGATTAGAGTATTTAACTAAGCGGGTCCAACGAAGAAGGCATGCTGAAAGCGAGGTCTTTGGTCGTCTATGCACACAATAAAATTATAGATGACACAAGGGAGCATTCTTAATTGGCACTGTTAAATTAGTAAAAGTAGCTTGTTTAGGGTGTTCGAATATTTTTAGTCGCACTGGGCACAAATAGAACTTAGTTAAGCGTGTAGGGTTTATTTTGATTTACCTGGTAAAGTAATTGAATCGAAGTTTCGGAACTGTGCTGTAGAAGTGGGAATTACTCAGCACACAATAAAATTAAGTGGTTTCCATTTAGCTTCATTTCCTAAACTAGCCTTTCTTAAAGTTGCGGAAATTCTGCTGTAAGGTGGTTCCTTTGGGGGCGTCTTGTGAAGTCTAAATCAGGACAATTATACTTGACTAACCTATAGAGAGATAATGTCTTAGGCTGCAGAAACAGAGGCCATTGATGGCATTTCATTTTGGCGTGGTCAGGGGATCTCGTGTTGCTGGGGAATTTTACCATCTGGACGGAAGGCTGAAAAGTAAAGTAGAATGCATAATGAGTAACCAATTAGAGTTACAAACATTCGGGAGATTACCATCTTAATAATGTGTCTTGTGCGAGTGTAAAATTAAAATCATCTAATAAAAAAATAAAAAATAAAAAGAAACTAGCACTATTGAATCACGCAGTTTGGAATTCAGTAAATACGAGAAGGAACTTACGATATTAATTACCATGAATACTAAGACGAAGTGTCACCTTTAATGACTTATTATTTACCGATTTGACCGATTATTAGTAATATAAAAGGTAGGAAGTTAAGTAGAGTTGTGGGGGCGGATAAGATAGTTACCGGTCTGTTTAATTTAATAAGAAAATTATATTTTTCAAAGGTATAGGAAAGTAAGGGGATATTGACGTATTATATTTTAGCAAATGAGACTAAATTGTGTCTTTCATACATAGTAATAACTAGGGATGAGACATAGTTACTAGATAGGTTTTGGCATAAATATTTGCTTATACGCATAAGCTCAGTACTTGTCAATTGGTATACAATGTCCAACGCGTACCGGGGTATTAACAAGTACTTATCGATGACGCATACATTGACAGTTAGATATACATAGCACACAAACTTCTAATAGATCTGAACTACGGGGTAGCTAGTTCAAAACTCAAGGACGTGTTTTGAGATGCGTACCCCCTTAGAGTGAATGAGTTTTTCCTAAGTATTTACGATCGACAACCTTATTGTAAGGCGTTAAGACCTTTATTTGTATGCACGGTGAGTGGGTGTCACTGCGTACCGGACAGAAGCGAGTCTAGTATTCTATCTCGGTTATTTGCAGGACTAGACATTAGATGTATCTCATCTAAAATAAAGTTATAACTCTTGGGCGATGATGGTATGCCTACTGGTTTTGGTTGTTATGGGGGGGTTTGGTTAAGATTTCTTATCCGCGGAGAGGAAAATAGGTTTCGGTTGAAAGAAGTAGCTAATTAGGGATTGTGGAGGACGCGGGTTCGATCCCTGCCTGAGGTAGACAATTGTTCCGACGTTTCGTTATCTTAGGTAATTATATAAGCTAAGATGAGATTGGTAGCGTTAAAGTATGAAGGAAAGTTTAATTCAAATTATTAATTATTATTCATTAACCTAGTTGGAACTAAAAGACCATGACGGCGAAGTGGTTGATGCTTCACCCACGAAAGATCCCAGGTTCGATCCCTAGGTTGCAACATTTAGATGCGGAACAAGTTGTAAGAAAAGACGTAAGTTAAAAGAAGGCCATGATGACAGATGTACTTGAAATTATTCTAGGAAAATAATTTAAAGAATAGAATAATTGAATGGTTCGGAAGATGTTATAAACTTACGTCGGAATCGTCATAGAGTTGAAGAGTTTTCGCTAGGGGGCGTTACTAGACAGAGCAAGAGACTGTTATATTGATTTATATTATATTATGATTTGTTGTTATGATGGTAAACAAAAGGCAAATCATTATTCGGAGGTTGTGTATGATTAAAGAAATGGTAGATGTCTAAGTTATTGGGAAATATTTACCGAGACTAAGTTTACTGGGATTTCGTTTCGAACACGAGAACTGGGTATGCGATTATGATTTTGTGTCAGTTGAATAGAATGAGGGGTGTGGGCTATTTTGCAATAAGAAAGCTTATGGAGGAAGGAGTCATTAGGGATTTGGGGAGGAACTATAAATAGTAGGAATATCTTTGAGGGCTAGGATGACAATGAGGTTGGCAAGGAAGGAGGTGCTATTTTGTACTTAATTAAGTACAGGGTTTAGATATAATTCGCCGCAGATAAGAGTGGTACTTTATCTGCTTAAATTCTATCGGGGGCGGCTGTAACGGTACAGAATGAATGGTATCCGTCCGTTAGTAAGGAATGCATGGGAGTAGCACTAAAATAAATATTAATGCGTAGCACCATTAATATAATAAGCATGAAAAAGGGAATAATAAACTAGTTCAGAATAATGGTCAATGGTCTAGCGCTTTATCTTTATTTTGAATTTCGCGGGGACTGCTCTGCGCGTCCCTTGCGACATAGGCGGCGTCTAGCGGAAGTCATTTATTTGGGCTTCGCGTAAGGTTGCTAGGTTGACTAGGACCGTATTTTATTTTGAATTTCGCGGGGACTGCTCTGCGCGTCCCTTGCGACATAGGCGGCGTCTAGCGGAAGTCATTTATTTGGGCTTCGCGTAAGGTTGCTAGGTTGACTAGGACCGTATTTTATTTTGAGTTTCGCGGGGACTGCTCTGGGGTCGGCAAAGTGGTTCACCTACGGGCGGACGCCACCTATGGTCGGAATACGGAACTTTTTATAATTTCACAAAATACAGGATTATTGGCTTAAGTGGATGATTATTGAGAGGGAATTGTTAATAGAAGGCTACATTTAGATATTCAAAGATGTAATATTGGCTATCTGACGAGATTTGGTTAGATTATGGAAAAATTTTAGAATTGCGCGGCGAAAGCGGCAATGAGCGAGCGAGAGGTTGAGAAAAAGACAGAAAGAGAGGTCGGATGATAGCTCCACGTGGCGCGACGCGAAGGCGGGGGGGCATCGGGGAAACGGCTAGCGATTGGTGGAAGGGAAGAAAAGCGGACTCGCGCGGGAAAAATCTTAGGCGCGCGTGGCGGGAAAGTTAAGATGCTTGGGAAAATTAGCGGACATTCAGTTTTGGGACGTCAACGGAGCGGTCCAACTTAAGAGTGCGGTACGACTCATACGGGAAAAATAGCGTCCGAGCTTGATAGTGCGCTAAGTGATATTCGAGCTGCGATATTAATTAAGATTTGTGAAATTGAAAGTTATTAATAAAGTAAACTATTGCGATCGCAACTCGAATCCGTTAACAGAATGAAGTATTCTGGGGTACATCGGCGGAAACGAGTCACGGTGACAACAAAACCCTATGTACCTTTCAACAGACTTCGGTCTGGATGATCTTTGATTGTATTTAATAAGATCGGCGTTTTACACTATTACGCTAAACAATACACTATCTTCGACGGAGTAATGGGGGAGAGACAGTTGTCTCCCTAGTGAAAGTTGAAGATAGGTCAGACACCATTTAGCTGGA
The DNA here is from genome assembly GCA_963921215.1 of Scoparia ambigualis. NCBI lineage: Eukaryota > Metazoa > Arthropoda > Insecta > Lepidoptera > Crambidae > Scoparia > Scoparia ambigualis. The sequence continues at coordinate 30,911,803 of OY992513.1, read as the reverse complement.
GGTAGACCCGTATGACCCAGTCCAATCTCGAGTCTATCTCCATACATACAGTGTAGTGATAGGAAAATAACACACTGAGTATACTGGCTCGACTGATAGAACATTTAGGAGTTAGTTGCTTTCAGGGGCAATGCGACTCTCACCACACACCACGAATTTAAATTAAATGAGGCTTGGCCTAGTTTGCAAGGTACACAAGAGGGACTGTTAGTTCGACAAAATATAGGCATTTTCAAGTGAGGAAAGTTGTAGGAATCTATAGGTAGGCGGATATATATATGGTTAGTTATTAATTCAGACTAATAAGGCAGGGATAATTAAGTTACGGCGCTAAATAAAATTATGATGAAGTGATGTGGGTCCTAGCTAGGCAAGTAATCTGTTACCGCAGGCCGGTAAAATTCTAATTGTTTTCCTAAAGTTGTTACCAATTAATTATTCATTTTAAATAATTAACAGAAGTATGATAATATCGTACCATCATTACTTTGGAGTACCTAAAAGTCTAGACTGGTTTTCTATTACAAGAAAAATACTAAAAAGTTATAGCAAATAAGCTTAGTCGTACTGTGATGTTTGATTTCTAACACTGATATGACCAAACAGGCATTTGTTAGCTTTCCCTGGGATGCAATACGATCTCACATGGCTATACTCTTCAAAGTATGGAAAATTTTACATCCGATACCTTAGCAAAAATAAGCTGATACAAACTGAACAACTAAAACCAGTTTAGAACCTAGGATAAGTCGTTGAAAGAAGACATTGCAAGCTATGAGCTTCTAATAATCTGAAACATAGAAATAATTGATTGATAACAACCAGCTAATTAGCCTGACAATGGTCTACTAATACCATTTGAATAGACCTCTTAAGATATGTAAGTACTTACTTCTAATAATATGAAACATAGAAATATTTGATGGGAACAATCTAATCAATCAGACTAATACCTAGTACAGTCTAATTTATACTTATTAAAGTGAGTAAAAGATAACTTCTAAATGTAATTTATTTAATGATTAACAGTGATAATTAACTACCTACTAAAGGTATACTAACTATGATTTAGTAGTCTATCAAATTAACCACTCAGTCTGAGAGACAGAGGGTGTAAGTTAATGGAAAAATAATTAACTACATTCACTCCCTAAAAGTCAGGGATGTTGAATAAATTAGGCATCTTTCAATAAACTTGAGATGTATTTATACTTTATAAGATCTGTATAATGAACACTAAGAGTAATCCAAAGTAATTTACTTCAAATGATAGTATTCTATTTCAGTTCACTTCCTAAAGTCAAGGATATTGAATGAATTAAACATCCTTTAATAAACTTAAGATGTGATAATCTGCCAATGCAGCCAATCCAATGTAGTTATATTGGAGCTTTACAGGACTTGTATAATAAATACTAAGAATAAATAAAAGTAGTTTTACCTGTATTAATAGCATTCTACTTTAGCCACCGCCTGAGTTGGCGTTTTATTAAATTATCCACCCTTTACGGAACTGAATATAAGTTATTGCATTGAATAATTAAGTTCTTAATGTGAAAAGGATATTTGGATGATAGCAAGCCTTGAGATAAACTCTATTGATTTATGTGGAATAATAAGAATTTAAATTGCTAACACATAGTGCATAATGTAAAATGAAATTAAATTTGAGGAGAGATGTAAATTCTCAGTTAAAGAATTAAAGGCACAAGCTAATAATTAAAGTTAAAGCCAATGTGTCGGAACTGTAATTAAACCATGAGATGTACAGTACGCTATGGAGCGGTGGTGGGGCTCATAAATTGCACCAGGCTTCTTATGTATCATGCTACTGATAATAAATAATAATACCTACAAGCTAAGCTATCATCTGATTACCTTTGAGTGGTTACAAATCTTCCCCGCAGCTGCAGTGAAGGATTTAGGTCACAGTTCAGACGGAGTCATTGCTAGGCTACACATATTTATGTTATGATTTATAGACTGGTAGGTAATTAGGTCAGGAGTAAATAATTTAACACAGGGATAAGCCAATTACTAAACTTTCACGAAAGGACTTGAGTTACTTAAATGCGGTTAACAACGGAGGGTTCACTAGACGATCTGGCCAAAATAGTAGTTATTATAATATTACATTGCTTGACTGAAATTCACTGCAAATAGAATTAAGCTATGCTAAGGTTCCATCTTCATACAAACGCTACACACTCTACAAAACTCCAGACACAACCATTAGATTGTAGATAAATTAGGTTAATTAGTTTTAAGAATTAGATAATAATTTAAGTTAAGGTAAAGCGGCGAGGATGTGTGTATGTATTATAAGCTAGCTAGGCATATAGGTGTGAAAGGCATTAGATTTAGGTTTAGATTAGGTATAGAGAATTTATAGATTTAGGTGTAGCAATTTATAAAAGGGGGGGGAGGTTACACTGGCTCTGTGAGCAGAGCTGGGTTGCACTTGTTTAGCATGTGCGGGTTCGTGCCGCCTGCTGTTTCTGGGACGCTCCCTCGAGTGCTCTCTTAGCTGTGGTGGGGGTATATGTACAGACAAATGAGCTGAGTGCGTTGGGTCGTCTGGTCGATGTAGGGACGTGTGGTGGTTGGAGCTCCCACAGTCCTTGCATGCCCCCCTTGACCTGCACTCGCTCTCGTAGTGAGGGCCGAGACAACGCTGGCAGCGCTCGCGTGCCTGTACAAAGTCCCAACGGCCCTGCGTTGGCTGGGCATTGTACCATCTGCACGTCATGAGCCTATGTCCCCTAGTGGCACAATAGGGACAGTAGAACGTCGAGCGTGAGGAAGAGGACGAGGACGATGATGAGGAGCAGCTTTGCTGGAAGGCCGAGTAGACGGGGAAGGGCTGACTGCGAGCCGGGGAGGTGGATGGGCGGTGACGCATTTGCTGCGCTGGGCGTGACGGTTGGTGAGTAGGCTGATCATAGGCGCGGTGAGGCGATGGAGCTGAGGAACGGCCACGGTAATGGTCGGGTTGTTGCTGAGCCATCTGAGCATAAGTGCGATGGGGCAACTGAGGAGGCGCGCGGCTACGAGAAGGGCCGGGCTGGGGCTGAATGGGTTGAGCCATGGCTATGTTGGAGAACTCTGTCTCCACACAGCGCGCGTGCTCCTCGAGGTAGGAGATAAGGTCCCTTAACGTGGGCAGGGTGTTACTAAACCCGTGCCTGCGTTCAAATAGCGTGCGGAGCTCGCCCTTGAGCTTCCGCACCACTATTGACACAAACACGTAATCGTCTCCTATGGGCAAATCTAAATTGTTGAGGGCACACTGAGCCGATATGAGCGGCGTGAGGAACAGTGTGCGGATGTTCGAGCGCGTATGGATGCTTGGCAGCCCCAGGATGATGTCCACAAAACTATCAATGAGAATCCGGCGGTTCTCGTACCGCTTGGTGAGGATGTCCATGGCCACGGCAAAATTTTCATTGGTGACCTTTAGGTGGGACACCATGCTTAATGCCTCACCGCTGAGGCTTGAGAAGAGATAGTGGAGCTTGACTGCTTCCGACAAGGTCGCCATGTCGTCAGTCAAACTCCTGAATAGTGCAATAAAGGAGGGCCAGTCCTCCACTTTTGAGCTGAACCTGGGCAGCGCTATCTTGGGGAGGACGGCTGTAGGCGTATTGACGCCGAAACTGGGCTGAGCGCTATGGGTTGGGGATGAAGTGGAAGAGGGTGAGATTTCCTCCCTAGCCATAAGTATCCCCAGGTACGCCCCGGAGGCCTTTGTGTGGTTCTCAGTGTATGTCCTCTCAACCCCCTCGTCCAAGTTCTCCTCGTCGAGAATGCTGTAGTACACTGAGTCAAGCTTGTCCTTCACGCCCTGTATCTGTGCGAAACGCACGTTGAATTCCTTTCTGGAATGTTTGGTGTCGCCAGCAATGATCCTTGATCCCACCTCTAGGAGCTGGTGTATAGCTTTGGCGGCCTCCCTAAATATCGCGGTTTGTGACTTGGTCGGCATCGCGATGAATGAAAGGAGATAAAAAAAATAAAAAAATAAATAAAAAAAAACAAATTTAAAGGCAGTAAAAAGGACAACACCCTGTATATATTCTATAGTTGGGCTGGACGTATTTGTTTACTAATGTAATGGCAAATGGGCCAAAATTAACGCAACAATAAAGAAAGCAAAACTAAGTTGGGACGCCTTGTATATGGCCCACGGGTAGGCAAACGCATGTGTATGTGTATGTCTGTGTTTTATGAACGCGCGTACGTAATATTAGCCGACCGCAAAACAAAAAACAAACAAAACTACAAAAAAATAAATTACGTTATCCGTAGCCCACTATTGGGCAAGGCGCTCACAGTCGGGCAGACCTGTAGCGGACACTAGCGCGAAGAATGAGTCGGTCGAAAAAAAATAAAAATAAACGAATAATAAAAACTTAATTAAAAAAATTGGGACACTCTGTCTGTGTCCCACAAGTGGGCAAACGTGTGTAGAAGTACTATGCTCTTGTGGTGAGAACGCACAAGAATGAGCCGATTGCCAAGGCAAAAATTAAAAACAAAAAAATATATAAAATTAACACGAGCGACAAAATAAAGCACGCTACTTGGCACGCGTGGTGAGCATGCACGAGATCTGAGCCGATTTAACACGACACGAACATTAAAAATTCATTAAAAAATAAAACGGGAAACCATCTCTCGTTATAATACCATACGTAACGTAATAATTTAACAACTAAGTTACCGAACAATGTATCATTAGACAACGATCGTATAGGTCCCTACACATAGGTCTGTGATCAGACAATCGGATGCATACACGAGATCAATATCAAAACAACATGCAGAAATAATTGCGTTAAAATAATCTTGTATATAGCGTAGTCGCAATCCTCACAAATGATTCACGACTACCTGACGAAATTTTTATTGGGGCAGGGTAAAGTTATGTGAACAAATGAATTTAGAAATGATGGCACGAATTAGATATAAGATTTAGACATAGAATAAGAATATGGGCGGAAATAATTATCTTTAGCGGACTGTATTAAAATTGAAAATTAAAAGAAAGTTAGGTTCTGGTTACGGGAAGGTCGCCGGTATTTAATATTACCGGCTCGAAGGAACAAAAATGTTAGCGCCAGGGGGGCGCCGTAACATGCGACGTAATTAGGGGCTGTGGACTGGGTAGGTATGGATAATAAAGTACTTACAGGGATGATGAGTCACAGGAACCGGGAGACGAGCTGACCACGGGCGGCGATGTAGGTTGGTTTCCTGGCGCACAGTCACTTCACTAAACCATAGGCATTCAGGCGTTATCTTCATTTAAGGTTCAGGGTCACTATCAACTTTCACGGTCAGGCCGTTGCGTGCGCGGTAGCTAGCTAGCTTGCCGAGTCCGCCGGCGGCTCACGAAGCGAACGGCCGCGTGTCGCGCAGCGGTGGCGCCGCGGCAGATAGGCGGACGCGGTCGTCAACAACCGCTGAGTCAACATTTGAATGGGCGTCCCGGCTTTGGCGGGAACATTTAATATTTTCTCAAAAAATAGTAGAGGTAATTTTACTCCCGAGCTTTAGCGAGGAAGTAAATAGAAACCGAGTTTTAATGGGTTTTTAGCGCCGTGTGTTACACTCTGCTTTTCACTACGAATGCGAGAAAATAAAACAATCCAATACAATATGAATTGGGTTATTGTATTAAAAATTAACCTGTTATTTGCTTTTGCGACACCCAAGGGAAGAGAGGAGTTGGTAGTATTATTTTGATGAGCCCATCGCCGCTCTATGCTGTTGGGTAGTATGTGCAGTCTTTTCATCTCTTTCCTTTGGTGTCGTAAAAGGCGACTAAAGACTAAAGACTGCACATACATCCTACAGAATAGAGCGGCGATGGGCTCATCAAAATAATACTACCAACCCCTCTCTTCCCTTCGGTGTCGTAAAAGGCGACTAACAGACTAAAGACTGCACATACATCCAACAGCATAGAGCGGCGATGGGCTCATCAAAATAATACTTCCAACCCCTCTCTTCCCTTCTGTGTCGTAAAAGGCGACTAACAGATTAAAGACTGCACATACATCCAACAGCATAGAGCAACGATGTGCTCATCAAAATAATATTACCAACCCTTCACTTTGCTTCGATGTCGTAAAAGGGGACTAACGGACTAAAGACTGCACATACATCCGACAGCATAGAGCGACGATGGGCTCATCAAAATAATACTACCAACCCCTCTCTTCTCTTCGGTGTCGTAAAAGGCGACTAAAGGACTAAAGACTGCACATACATCCAACAACAAAGAGCGGCGATGGGCTCATCAAAATAATAATACCAACCCCTCCATTCCCTTGGGTCTCGTAAAAGGCGATTAATGGACTAAAGACTGCACATACACACTACAGCATAGAGCGGCGATGGGCTCATCAAAATAATATTACCAACACCTCTCTTCCCTTGGGTGTCGTAAAAGCGACTAACAGGCTAAAGGCTCACCACCTAAGCACATGTGCATACTGTGCAGTAGTTTCTTGCTGAAGCGTGGACTGTGTGGGCGTGGTCTGTGTTGTCCATAGATTCAAATGATTACTAATTTTACCATAAACTTTAATAATAACTATCTCAAAAAAGTTGTTGATCTAAGTAAACAATAATAAGTCGAGTCTTTATTCATGATTATTCTACTTATGACATACTTTTTCGTTTTTGTAGGTCATGTGACAGACAAAAATAAAAAATAAAATGCTTTTTCCCCTAGGGCAAGAAAAGCTATTTTAGCCTCGCTCTAGAACGCTACAATGACGGGCTTTTTGAGCAAAAGGAGTGAAAACATATTTATTTATTATACACTAAAGGCCCGGCCACGACTTCGTCTACGTTAACACCCCGTGGGTGCCCTTCGGTTCGCCTAAAATTATTGGTTCTAATTTCATGTGGCCGAACTATGTTGGCTTCAACTTTTACGCACAATAATTGTCTAGCCTAACAGTTGTTTTCTCTACATTATAGTTTTGCCTAAAAATTGAAAACCCTAATTTTAGAATCCCTAATATTAAATGCACTAAAATGTATCGGCATAACATTCTTTCGGCATTACAAAGATTACACTTTAGTGTTGAAAGCCCTAATTTATTATTATAATTAAGTACCTAAGTTAAAACTTTAATTTTTATTTTTTTTATTAGACGACAGAAATGGGTGCGTATCATTTCAAAGGGCATAACGTTCATTGGATATAATTTTTACTTGTTCTAAATACACTTCCTATAGCAACATTACCTACGTATATTATTATACATTTGATATTTAATACTCCTATTCTCTAACAACTTTTTCTATAAAGCTTTATTGGTAGAATAATCATATTCTATAACATCATTTGATATAATTTTTGCTCATAAATAAAAATAGCATTTTAACTCTAAATCGATTTCAAATATTGTCTTAAAAAGTTAATACGTTGAGTTTTCGTTGAGGTTGTGCTAAAAATTCAGTGACAGAAACGAATCACGGCCAAACCGACTCCACGTAGACTTGTTTGTCTGCCCTACGCTAGAGTGTAATTTAAGCTCGCGTGGGACCGCCGGCGTCCCGCAGCGCCGGAGCCGTGACAGAAACCATGCCTGCTGCATGCTGCATGCCCGCTTGCATGCTGCATGCCTGCCTGCATGCTGCATGCCTGCTTGCATGTTGCATGCCTGCCTGCATGCTGCATGACTGCCTGCATGCTGCATTCTGGCTTGCATGCTGGATTCTGGCTAACATGCTGCATTTTTGCTTAAATGCTGCATGCTTGCTTGCTTGACTAATACTTCACATGATAAGATTATTATATCAAAGTATATTAAATCAAAAGTACATTATGTCAAATGAAATTTTAGAATCTTAAATTATATTAAATGTTTATTATATTATGTCAGTTGTTATATCAAATGAAATTATATTATCTAAGCGTTAGACCATAAGTATTTATATCAAACATTACACACCCTACAGAAATACTAGCTGCCGTACTGCTGTAGGTCACGTGATAGGTTAGAAATTTAAGGCAATCGCGAAGCGCAGCGAGGCATGCTGCATGCTGCATGCAGGCAAGCATATACAGCATGCAACCTAACCAGGTTAGACTTGTGCTTGCATGCTGTATGCTTGGTTGCGTGCATGCTTGTTTGCATGCACGCAATTAAGTAACTTGCAAAGTTATTTTGCCATATAAAAATGATTAGGCGTTATACTCTTGCGCGTTTAAAGTTTGTTCGACTTACAATTTAGTAATTGTAAATAGTAGGGATTATAAATGGTTCCACCTAATGTCGCATTTGGAAGTTTAAATTCGGCGATAAAGAGTTAGGCGAAGTAAAAATAGGCTTAACACATATAGGAAAAGTAAAATTGTGCGAAAAAAATTAAGGCGTATGGTTTGTGTGCCATTGACAATAAGGAGAACAAAAAATTCGGCGATCCATTATAGACTCCCACCCGTATCCCGTGACGAATTCTCAAAAAAAAGTTTTAAAAGAACCTTGTCCTAATAATTTTATTACAAACACAACAAAATAAAATTAAAACACCTTTTTAAAAACAAAGAAAAAAATAAACATTTACTATCAACTTATAACGTAGTTACACAATTTATATGATTTAATAGGTTGTCGCGAGATTATGTCAGTAGGTACTCTTATCTTAGATTAAAAATTTTAATCAAGCAAGTTATTTAATTTACTTTTTTATTTACAGAAGTAAATCTCGCGACTACCTTTTATATCATATAAATTGAGGTCGCAGAACAAAACCGGCTAACTCCACATCGACCGCAAACCGTTTTTTTTAAATTCATAATTTTTAACGATTGCCCGATTGATCATGAAAATCTTGTGGTACGCAAACGGCTAAATCCCCTTCAAAATCGCTTTTCAAATGACGTCTCGGTACGTAAACGGATTAATCCAATAAGGAAAATGATACAAAAATATTTCAAGTATCATTTTGTCGCAACAAAATTGACTAAATTCTTTGAAGAAATATACTTACTTACTTCAAATATTTTTGCGGAACAAAATCGGATAAATGCATGTTATTGAAATGTAATGTGAGCGTTATTTGCTTTTCATTTACGACTTCTAGTTTTTGTAGCAACTTTCAGCTTGGGATCAAATGGGGACAAATTCAACTAGTCGCGGAACAAAACTGGATAAATCCAACCTCACGGATCAAAACCGGATATCTAGTTTGTTTAAAATACTCTGTTATCGATTACATGGTACGACGCTTTTTCAAAATTTAAAATATTTTAATAACCCCCTATTACGGATATATAACCATTTCCGAAGTTGAAAGAATGTGCATATAAATAGGGTTTTTTTTTAATATGAAAAGGAGGCAAACGAGCTGGCGGGTCACCTGATGGAGAGCAATCACCGCCGCCCATGGACACCCGCACGCCGACCTTTAAGAAAGGAATAGGGTTACGGAAGGGGAAGAAGGGGGCTTCGGAACTACTGGCCGGACGAAACACAACAGCACCAAGTCCCATTATTTCACGCCGGATATTCGTGAGAGGGTGGTATTACCCCGGGCGAGCCGGCCCAATGCATGCTGCAACGCAGCGTGGCTCTACCACTCAGTCAGTGTCACTCATTTAGCACCACCCAGGGGTCACGTGTCTCTAGGGTAAACCTACGGACGCGAGTAACTTGAACCCCCCAAAGGGTATTTACATTTTGCGTTCTACTGTAAAATTTACAAAAATGGATTTAACTGGTTTTTCACAAACTAACAAACAGGGGAAGTCAAATAAAAGCTTGTAAAAAGAATTAGCCCAATTTAATAGATGGAGCTATTCTCAAGTGATAATAATATGTGTAGGTACATTACCAAACATTGTTGTGGCTATTAATTTTAATTTACTTAAATAAATAGATAGATTATCTTGAATGCAAGAAACAGAACACTACCGATAAATCCTCATAATAACCAACAGAGTAAACAAAATCTGCTGTTATGAGTAGCATGAGTAGCACGCAGGCAGCAGTCAATAGGAGGTGTAATTAAAAAGGTTTGAGTGGTCCTTGTAATAAAGCAGTGAAAACAGCCACAATCAACTGATTGCTGCCTCATACGTATGATTAGGGCTACGCGGACCACGTCATACAACCTATTCGGAGTCAGGAGAGCTGATATTTTGAATCTCACTGGTGAATTTAAAAAGAAAAATGACTTTAAATCACAGACGTATCTTTAAATAAATCATAAACAGTGTTCACTTCTTGGCGGGAAAGTGAAGCGTCATGTCTGCAGTTTTGTATTATTTTCTATAATTTGTGTTTTGTCGAATATTAATGTGAAATAATGGTGGATTATTTACTGTCTAAGAGACCGTGGACGTTCATGAGTGTCAGCAAATAAAACAAAACAGTGCAACATCACTTTTCAAATTCTCTCAAGAAGTCCGTGTGAGACCTCAATAAAGTCCCACAGCTTTATTGAGTCTCGAGGGGTTGGAGGGAAAATCCATAATTACCATTAAACGTTAATTATCACTCATTATCATATACTTAATGTAAAAAAAAATCTTACTATTAAAAACTTGACACTGGCCAAATGTGCTGATCGCACGAAGCCATTATTTAAGATAAAAAAGAAGTGTTTTTTTATTGCGTTTTTTTCATAATTTTGTCTTTTTATGTATAGTCAACAACCCGAATTGGACGGCGTGGTGGGTTATGGCCTATGATGATCACAGAACATACGTACATTATAATCAATTAATCACGACTATTATCCCCGAAGAGTTAGTCAGAGACTAGGCAATGTGGACCGCAAGAGCAGTCCTCTGCCATAGTCCACTTTTTAACAAATAGCGATAGCACATGTGCTCAGCGTGACAGGTGGTGAGCCCATCGCCGCTCTATGCTGTTGGATGAATGTGTCTTTAGTCCGTTAGTCGCCTCTTACGACACCCAAGGGAAGAGAGGGGGTGATAGTATCCTTTCACCGCTACGTGACACGGTTAAATCGCAGATCACAGAACAGTTACAATATATAAAAGGTTACGGGAAGTTTACGCGGACGAAATCGCGGGCGGTCTCTAGTAGACTGATCAAATTCTTTATTATTATGTTACTTGTTTATTTGGTAAAGTCGTCTATTAAAGGCTTTTCTTCCTAGACGTTGACAATTGCCTCTTTTGATTTTATGGTTGCTATAACAAAGTACTAAAGTGTTCGGCGACTTTAGTTGTCGAAAGTATGTTAAAAATACATTATTTCATGAACTGCCATTTTTAAAATTAATGTTGGTAGCTAATAAAAGTAGATACTTATTTGTTTTTTAATGATATTGTTTAAAAAAGTTGCTTTACGAAATCGAAAAAAAGCTATAAGTACCTACACACTTTTATAACTAATAAACCCATAACTGTAGTAAAATATTCATTTTCTTGCTGCATAAAGTTTCGCAAACAAAGTTCGGACAGGTGTGAATCGCGCTCGTGTCAAGTTTACGTTAGAAAGAGAGAGCATTAGGGTGGTACGCAACTGTCTCTTTCTAGCGCGGTTAAAGTCTCAATCTGTGCCGCGAGTGGTCGGTCAAAGTTGGGCGGGCTGATGATAGACTTAAGAATCTCACGAATGGGACAATAAAAAGTAATATAGATTATTATGAATAAGAAAACATTACAAAACATAACAACAGTCAGAGACTAGGCAACGAGGAACGCAAAAGCAGTCCTCTGCCATAGTCCACTTTTCACCAAATTGCGACTGCACATGTGCTCAGCGTGACAGGTAGTGAGCCTATAAGGATGTTAATGTTTAACATAATTATTACATTTTGTAATAACAGTTAGTATATTATATATATAATAGCTAAATATGTAATAGTAAAGTATTATGTTACAGCAGACTAGATACATTGTACATTTAAGAAAATAAAATAATTATGCGTGGCCAAAACAAATATTGCCTGTGTAACGTAAAAATATATCATGAATATATATTTATAACTTTTTAATGAATCAGAGTAAACTGATGTCATTAAACGAAACGAAAAAATACATTACTTTTTGAATAATAATGATAAAAAAATATAAATTACTTACACAACTCGTTATACGCAAAAGCACTTTGCATTATTAAACTCTTTTGTATAACGATTGGTGAATTACATTATCATTTTTGCAAGTCTATGACGCTGTCAGCCCACGCGTGTCTGCAACATTGTTAGGTCTATGGACGTGTTTAAAAGCGCGCTCCCGCCCGCCCTGGCCCATTCACTACCTGAAGGCTTAGCCCAGGGTACGCCAGCTGGACATACGAGGCACCTGAACACTGTAAGTATGATGTTGAAACTTTATTTCCCAACTTTGAAGAGAAAACCGTGATTTTTTTTCGTACTTATTTGAAATCTTTGGTTTAGTTTGATATGAATTTTTTTAGTAAGTTAAAAACTTTTTTTTAATTCCAAACTTTTTTTTACTTTTCGTGGTTACAGTTTTATTTGGTAACTTATAAGTGTTTTGAAAAGTGAACGTTAATAACAAGTTAAGTTATTTTATAAAGTTATTATGTTGTCTGTCAATTTTTTTGCGGAAACGGATAATAACGAGTTTTTTAAGAGAGAATTAGTGAAAATGTACAGAAAAAGCAAAAATACATTTTAAGATTAAATTGTACTGTACACCTGTAAAATGATTTTTTGAGTAGGAAACCTTACTTTTACGTTAACCGTAATCACGATAATAATTTATTTATTGATTATAACATTTTAGTGATGTATGGAATGGTTTCACATGATTAATTAAAACCATATAGCACGTTTTGGGCTGCTGCTTATGAGTAATCGGAAAGTGATACTTTAAATAATAAAATAATTACAAATTTGAATAATTGAACATTTATTAAATATAAAAATACGTATTATTTTTTCGCAAAAAGCACACACCGCGAATCACTTTCTTACCATAGGCGATCCACGAGCTTAAACTTTTTAGACTTGTCTGTAAAGTTGTTTTTAGATACGGAACAGGATTCGTTAACCAAATAAATACAAAACAAAAACAATTTTAACCTTGCCATAGGTACTTTTTCAATAATAATAAACAGTGCTGGAGTTAGGACTGATTTTGAGTTGCTATTTCCACAATATGTTAAGTTAAAAGGGGTATGTTGTAGGAAGGTTGTAGGATTTAAATGAAACTCTTTATGCGGATCTACTTACGTTTGTTTCTTTTTTTTTCTATAGATTTGTGCGGTTTGCACTTTGCCAGTGTCAGGAAGATATTGAGTGAAAATATGAATGTTTATCGGTAAAAGATATTACGCCAAACCCTTCTAATCACACGGACTTTTTTAAAGAATTTGAAAAGTCGAGTTGCGCTATTTAGTTTCGTTTGCCAATTCTCACGCACGTTCACGAAAAATGAAGGCCTAAGTAACTATTATTTCAGATTATTAATATTTGACGAAACGCACAACTGCATAAATGCCTGACGCTTTATTTTTCCGCGAAGCAGTCTGTTTGTTTTACATGTTATTTTATCCGGACAGACGTTTCGAACTTAGGTACACCAATTGAAAATAGTTAACAATAGCATATACCAAAATTATTTAGAGACTGGACACCTGTCTCTCAGTGGCCATGGCACTGCAAAAAGTCAAAACGTTAGAATAAAATAATATAATGCTTATCCCATCCAACAAGCATTAGATCAACGTGGCGAAAACTCCCTATATGGGAATTTAAAGGTCCAGCAGTGGGATGATGATGACAACAGTGTTAAAGTGTTTAATTTCAAAGTGTAATTCTCGCATAAACTTCGGACAACAATATGTTGTGGATTATTGGCCAAACGAATTTATAAGGCCTATTATCATTAGTTTATTTCCCTATTATTACTAAACAAGGATTACAGTTAAACCTTGTATAAAAATAATGATGTTTCTGTCTGCCTTTAGGAACACATGTTGCAAAAGTAAACAGTATAAATTTAACTAGGCATTTTAAGTTCACTTTTATGATAAACAGTGTTGGTGAAATTAAATTAGATAATCAAAGTAAATTAGATTGAATTATTTCATTATCGTAAAAGCGCTTCCCCGATTACGGAGGCTGTGGGTCGTTTTCACGGCCGCCTACGAATCATCTACCAAATACCCAAAAGTATCGAAAGATGTAAAATAAAAGGAAATAAAAAGTGAACAGCTCGTTGCCCGCGACGAATATCCAAAAAAATACACAGACCTTGTCCTGGCAATCACAAACAGCAAAAAAAACAATCAGCCCGATAGATGCAGCCATTCTGAAGGGGTGCGCGAACATAATTACAAACGTAGTAATTCTAGATTAGGGTAGATTATTGTCATATTTGTTTCTTTTTGTCAATATTTTAAATCTTTGTATGACTTCCTCAACGTCCTCCGCTATTAGCCTTTTTTAAAAAGAAAATAAAAGAAATAGCAATTACGCACTGTTTTAAATGACAATACGATTCAAATAAAGTAATTGAATAAATTCTTCTGAGTTCCCAACAATAACAAAATCAGTGTGAGTTACGGAATAACAGTAAACATTGACTCCCTTATTCCAAAAGTTGAGCTGGAGTTATATTTAGTTTCAAACTGATACTTTCCTTTTCTGTAATGATTAACAAAAAATAGACAGAATCAGTTTTAAGCCACCTCTCTAAACACTTTAATTGTGTTGTCGGTAAAATGAACCTTTAAAAATTATTCGTTGACATTAAAGTGGTTTTATATTTCGTACCTCAAGTACTTAACTTTTTCACTCCTCGATCGCTCTATGAAGCGAATCGTGAAGATAAATGTTGCTCAAACTTTATGGAAGCTTATTCAAGAAGGAAAAATTCACAGTTCATTGTCTATCTTAATATTTTTACTGCTGACTGCGCAGAGATTTCGTATTCGCATTAAGTTTACAGCAATTGATAGCGAAAAGGCAACAGTTTGTTTTTATTAATATTGTTTTTATGTGTTGGGTAAAGCGCCACACTGTCAAAAGGGACTGCGAAAAGGACTGTGCCGGTACTGTGTCGGAACAGTGACTTCACTGAAATGTGTGAAGCAACCGCTAGCTGTTTACTCGTAATTAGCTCTCTCAAGAAAAAGTAAAATTCCTAGTGACACTAGATATTTGCACAAAGATTGCAAATAATTTGTTAACAAACTTTCTTCATCGAACTTGATAGTGCGGTAGAGTATCGAACCTTTTTATCAACGAGTTGTAGACTTGTCGGCGTGTGTGTCGCCCAGTCCTCATCTGTTCCGATGACAATTTCGTTGAGTGCTCATTTTTATGATACATGAATTATTTATGCATCGTAATGATAAAAACGAGATGGGATGTTCTGTAAATATTTCGGTTTTAGTACTATGGCAATTAGATGAGGTAGTAATAATGTAAATAATAGGTAATAAAAATGTACTGTTTACGCATTGATAAAAAAGCCTTTTTATGCGAAACAGATCTCATTCCAACGAACCCTGTAAATAGCCTGTAAATGAATATTAACATAGAAAATTCACAAAAAACTAAAGCAAATAAAGAGTACTTATAGCAAAATCAACATTGAAAACATTACTAATTAAGAGCACCGTCATAGCATGTTTTCTTTGAAAGGTACTGCTGTGAACTTTTTTCACCTAATATACGATTAATACCGAAAGCGAAAATCTGTATATTATCAAAGGATCCTCCGCAATAGACAAGGTGTTTCTCGTTTTGGTTTACGTGGCTGAGTAGTCACACCGGAGCTCCATCGTACACTCGCGCGCACTCGTTCCAATCAAAAATGGCCTTTGTTACGTTAGCGTATAGTCGAATTTAGAGAATGCGGATTTTAATAACTCTACGTTGACGTCAAAAAGGTTGACGGGAATGTGGAAGTCGAAGGGAGCGCGTGTTTACGATCGAGCGTTAGAAATGGCAAAACATTTATTTATTCTTTATTGCAAAATTACAGCAAAAGGCAGACTTAATGCCCTGAGGCATTCTCTACCAGTCGACCAGTAAGGGTGTCCAGAGAAAAACACACTTGCAAAAAAGACTCGACTAAAACCTAATTAATTGTAGACAAATTTAATTACATGATTGAAATATAATATAATATAAAATTATAAAACCTATCGCCTCATCTGTCGCGAAGACTCATAGAGTTTGCTAACAATTGCATTTCTATTGGTATTACGACAGCTGAGTTCATAAAGCCACTATACGCTTTATACTCACTTCATTAAACAAAGAATCAAAGTCAAAGTTCAAAAAGTCACTCCAACCGAGTTACAGAGATGTTCCAACAATTTCATATTACATATTGACGGAGGCCAGCGAACTTAACAACTTAAGAAGGTGACGTAGGTCCTCAAATTGTGAGCGATGGCAACTTGTGAAAGGGTTTCAATAATAAACAACGAATTAGGACGACGTACCGTCCGTAGCGTATGTGGGGAGCGTAGTACCGCAATCTATGATGTGATATGTAAGTCGTTCATGATTCATTGGATACAAAATGTATTCGTTAGGTTGAAAGGGGTCAGTCTAAGCCTGGCTTCCTTGAGCTACGACGACATAGAATTCTGTAAAAGTGGTATAGCCCATTAGTTTATATAAACTATAGATACGCGATTGCTGGTTGAAAAATGGCACCACGAAAGAAGACATAAATAAGAAAGCTTTGCTGGTTGTAAAACGGCACCAAGAAACAAGGCATAAATAAGAAATAAGTCTTGTTTTGCTAAATTTCAAAGGAGAATGACCAAACCAGCCTATTCGATATATATTGCGTCTCAATCATTCACATATCAAAGGTGTTCTCTTTGAGGCCTATTACATCTCGAATGTGATTTTTGCGTAAAATGCCCATTTTTGCATTTTGTAGTAATTTTGCAGTTGTATTTATCGTTTTTATCGAAGTAGGATAATAAATTTGTGCATAATATTACAAATCTCCATTCTGTGAGCATAAGTTGAATTCGGACGGCCGGCGCATTGCATTTTGTAGTAATTTTGCAGTTGTATTTATCGTTTTTATCGAAGTAGGATAATAAATTTGTGCATAATATTACAAATCTCCATTCTGTGAGCATAAGTTGAATTCGGACGGCCGGCGCATCGCATTTTGTAGTAATTTTGCAGTTGTATTTATCGTTTTTATCGAAGTAGGATAATAAATTTGTGCATAATATTACAAATCTCCATTCTGTGAGCATAAGTTGAATTCGGACGGCCGGCGCATCGCATTTTGTAGTAATTTTGCAGTTGTATTTATCGTTTTTATCGAAGTAGGATAATAAATTTGTGCATAATATTACAAATCTCCATTCTGTGAGCATAAGTTGAATTCGGACGGCCGGCGCATCGCATTTTGTAGTAATTTTGCAGTTGTATTTATCGTTTTTATCGAAATAGGATAATAAATTCGTTAAAAAATCTTTATTCCTTTTTTTAATGTTGTATATGCCTGTAATAGGTATATGAATAAGTATTAATTTGTATAAGTAATGTTTTGTTTAATGCTTAATATGTATACTGTTGGTGTACCTTTTTCCATAAATAAATAAATGAAAAAAATCCTCATGAAGTAACAATTACTCTGGTATAAATTTTGCTCAATAATATTATCTTAGATAGGAGATATTCACAGTTAACTTATAGCGATTTTCGAAGTTTTTTGGTTTAGAATAAGATTTGTGAATCAATGATATCTGAAAATTCCGAGGCCGCTACGCACTATTCGACTATATAAGAGATAACATTATATTTTTTTTATTTCACTTGTTTAGAACAGTAGTTCAATCGATGAGCTCAAAAAAGTGCCTTCGCGCACTTTATGAAAATCTTTCTCTGCAATTTTGAGTTTAATTAAAAAGTTAAGCAAAATTTACAAAAAGCGAGGCCGCTACGCACTATTCCAATAGCTATTCTACAGTATTCAGTAAGTCATAATTGTTAATGTATTTTTGTTTCTGAGATCCATAACGCCAAAATTGGCCATTTTACGCAAAATTCACAGTCGAGATGTAATAGGCCTCTTAAGTATATTGATTACTGTTACAAAAGCTTTTCTATAGAACGCCGCGTTAAGAGTCAAGTGATAAATAAATGCTGAACTGAACTGATAGTCATACGATAACAGTTGTCATAAACTCAAAATACCTAAAAAGTCTTAAGCTAAAAATGAAGATAGCTTCAAGCTCCCGCATGATATTGTAATGTAATTTTTTCTTCATAATTCAGAGCATTGCTGCTATTGATTACTACTTATTTCATTAAAGCGCTGTGTTACGCTAGCTAGCTAAAAAAAAAAAAAAACTAGCCTAACTCCCATGGTAAAAAGGTCATTCTCTTTTAGAACTTTGTTCCAACTTGCTTATTATTATTTTTTTTTTTTATTTATTTATCAACAAAAATATAATTACAATATTGGTTAGTAGTATCTTAAAGCCTATGTTAGGTTTGTCTAGATACTAAGTTCTCAATATAATATTAAATTTGTTTACGCTATATATATTAAGTAAATAATAAGTAACTGATTTAGAAATCTAGCAAGACTAGTACCAAAGTGATGTAACTCCAATCATATTTTTAGAATTTGTACTTTAGTGCCTAATGTTTAAGGGGGTGCCGCGCGATCGCATAAGCTGACATAAGTCTCTTAAACTTCAAAGCAAAATCAATCATAATGATATTCATAATTAGAACAATTCTGCTTTGGAGTTTAAGACCTAGTAATTTAATTAGAGCAATGATTTTATTCTGCAAAATGTGCAAAACCGTCACGTGCTTGTGTTAAAAATTAAAATTTATTTTTTTAAAGAAAGGGGTGCCCTGCGGAATATCAATACAAATATTTTCATGTAAGAAAAGAAAGTTGTTAAAAAAATAAGTTTTTAATAGTCATTAGATTTATGTATTGTTTGTTATTGTTTATAGAATTTGTTTTAATTTGCAACAAGGACATGACCTTGTGCAATGATCAGGCTAACTTACATAAGTTCATTTAATGTATTTAACTAATTCAGCGCATAGTCCAAGTGACTTGAAAAATACGTAAATTTTCATATTTCGTGCAGGACCCCCTTAAGTTTCTCGTTTCATTTCTAATGTTGATCAAAGTCAAAGTCAAAGTCAAATTATTTATTCAATGTAAACCTTTACAGGCACTTATTGACGTCAATACTAATAATAATAAAAAAACAGTTAACTAACTTATAGTTAAGACTTAACAACTAATCTAACGAGCTATTATAGTCTGTGCCAGACAAATGCGCATTGCTACCCCCAGTACCACTGCACGATCCATGGATATAATATATGTATGTACGCGGGGACTTTATTTAAGTTTTTGTATGAGACCGTGCATCTATTGTTTATATGATCACAGCCCTTATGCTGTTCTACTGCTGCTCGGTACCTACATTAATTTTTGAAATGATATTTTTTTTCCCGACTACCCAGAATGAAAACTAAAAATTTGCAAACTGACGTTCAAAACAGATTTGTTCAAAAAGTGCATCAAGTATTAATGCGTCATTCAGCATCATCATTATAAGCCGGCTTAAGGTACAGCTTCGGCCCTTTACATCCATTAAAGATGATTCAAGCAACGTCCGAGTGAGAGGTTTGGCATTACCTTAAATGGCTATTAATACGGAAGCGACAGTAGCCGCATAGTTGAACGAACTGAGTACCTCGTGATGTTAGAGGAAGTGTTTTATGTGTTATTAGATAATGTATAATTAATACGTGTATAACATACTAGTAGCTCGCCCGCGTCTTTGTCTGCGTGTTTGTTCGTTCGAAAGATTCGTGGACGTGCGTAGGTACTTAAAACAACTTGCTAAAGTTTTATAACAAACGAATTAGTAGCACAGGAACAGATACAAGACTTAATAAGAAACGTTTACTTTTTTATATTTCCTATATTACCATTTACTTTTACTTATGCTGACAATTACGAACATAGCGAAAAAGACATCAGCCATATCGGTCGTGCCGTTCTTAAGAGGCCTATTACATACATCTCGACTGTGATTTTTGCGTAAAATGGCTAATTATGGCGTTATGGATCTCAGAAAAAAAAATATATTAACAATTATGACTTATTAAATAGTGTAGAATAGCTATTGGAATAGTGCGTAGCTGCCTCGCTTTTTGTAAATTTTGCTTAACTTATTAATCAAACACAAAATTGCAGAGAAAGATTTGTATAAAGTGCGCGAATGCACTTTTTTGAGCTCATCGATTGAACTACTGTTCTAAACAAGTGAAATAAAAAAAATATTATGTTATCTCTTATATAGTCGAATAGTGCGTAGTGGCCTCGGAATTTTTATATATCATTGATTTTTTAAAGGAAAAAAATCTTATTCTAAACCAAATAACGAAAATAGCTATAAGTTAACTGTGAATTTCTCCTATCTACGATAATATTATTGAGCAAAATTTTAATACCAGAGTAATTGTTACTTCATGAGAAATAAAGATTTTATAATGAATTAATTTTCCTATTTCGATAAAAAACGATAAATACAACTGCAAAATTACTACAAAATGCGAAAATCGGCATATTACGCAAAAATCACATTCTAGATGTGATAGGCCTCCTAAGTTGTACTCCGTCAAATTAATGTGAAAATTGAGTTTTTATTTAAAATGTTAGATCTTGTGTACATATCTATACAAAAGGTTTGTCAGAGACTAGGCGTTAAGGACTGCACAAGAAGTCTAGTGTCTACTGCCATAGTCAACGTTTGACCAAATGAAAACTGCACATGTCACAGGCGGTGAGCCCATCGTTGCTCTATGTTGTTGGATGTATGTGCAGTATTTAGTCCGTTAGTCCCCTTTTATAACAAAAAATCAAAATCAAATTATATATTCAATGTAAACCTTTACAGGCACTTATTGACTTCAATACTAATAAAAATTAAAAAAAACAGTTGACTAACTTGTAGTTAAGACTTAACAACTAATCTAACTAACTAACTATAGTCTGTGTCAGACAAACGCGCATTGCTACCCCCAGTACCACTGCACGCCGGAACAGAATCGCGTCGAACCGAAATATAAGTCGTGGCGATAGAATTCTGTGTAAACAAACGTATCCTGGTACGAGACAAAAATGGCGGGCAAGTGTCTCCCCTAGCGACACAAACGGCTAAAACTTACAGGTAATTATCGTTGTTTTGGGATGAAAAGTGAAGAATGATAATCATAATGAATTGTTAACTTAAGTTATCGCTTTAAGGAATAAATGTGATTTCCAAATATCGTATTCATCCAAGCACTTTCTACCAACCCCTCTCTGGTTGGAGTATACTTTTAGTAAGCTGGTATACATCACGTTAGATGTTGCAGTTGCAAAACGCTATTGTAAAAACAACATTTTAAAATCTTGCCGAAAGTGTTACTACCAACACTCTAGATGATTGGTAAATACGGGCGCGGTGATATTAAAAGCATTGCGCCCGTCAATTTGGGCCGTCTTTGCGTAAGTCAATTATCGACCGCCATTTTGTGAAGTAACAGGGGAGTCATTTTTTAATCTCACAAGGGTGTGGGTGATCTTGTAGTTTTTAAAATAACAAAAGATACACTCCAACGACTTCTGTCCTAGATTCATAAGGCGGACAAAAATACTATACTTAGGCTTACTTACTTACTAAAGAATACGACATACTTAATTCATATGATATTTTTTGCATAGTTTGCGCCGAATGAGTGCGCTTGTAATCCGAACGTGAACCTGATTCTTGAAAACTCAGATGCAACTCAAGTGAAGATTTCTTTTATAGTCTCGCGTTATGTTTTGCGCATAAATGTTTTTATTTCAGTTAAGTTTCGCGCTTGAGCTGCGATGCCGGCTCTGGCGTTCGTTTAGTTTACGACCTCCTAAAGTGCCTTAAACTACCTGACGTGGTTATGATTTAACTTTAACATGGAGTGAACTTTCAAGTTTGATGTTTTTAAAAATGAATCGTAGTTCACGGTCAAGTCTCTATGAGGTTATTATTGCAAGAAATGATTGTTCAAGTCCCGTGAGCAAGAAAACAACACCCTTTTAAACTTTATCATCATTATAAATTTTTCTTCATCATCAAATTCAGCCCACGTCCCACACAGGTGGACTACGGCCTTCCAACAGTGGGGATAGACCAAAATCTTCTATGAGTGTTTAATATTAATATACATAATGTCTCACTCACTCATTCTCGTGCTCTCTCTCACTCTCTCATCCGAATCGGGTAACGTATATATCGCGCTCTCACATATAGTTGTATTAAAATTATAAAGAATAGGTTTCAACATCTTTCATTGAGTGTAAAAGCTGTGTGATTGTGTGTGAATAACAATCAAAGTTATTTCAACAAAGAGGACGTTCAATAAATCTACAATAATGCGGATATGTAGATAGAAATTCGATAGACAAAAAGTTTAACACAATGTAGCGCATTTATGTTTATCTAAACAATAATTAATGAAATTTTTACCATTTTTATTACTTTTTTGGCATCGGTTAAAGAAAGAGATTTTCTATGTCTGTATGTTTGATTTTTTTGCATTAAGTCTTTTATTTAATAACCAGGAGCCTTTAAAATTGAGCTAAATCACTCAGTTTTAAGGCGTCGACAGAAACATTAAGTGGCTGGTTTAAAAAAAAACCAACATACAGACATAGCAAATCTCATTCTTCGTCTAACCGATGTTAAAAAGGAATAAAAATTGGCCCAGTTCTAAAGGAGGAAACAGAGGACTACGAAACGTCGTTTTTCTGTGTTTTCTATAAGAATTTTGCATGCCACGTCGACGTAGTGTTTCCTCTTAATTATGTAATTCAGTTAAAACTCTTTTCATTATGATAAATAAATAATAAATAAAATAAATAATAATAATTCAACATAATAAATACGTAGTACTCTTAACTCGGACTATCTACTCAAATCAAGACTCGTGTGACCACCCTATCCAATCGGCACTAGGATAATTTGATAAGTGCGTCGAACAGCGCGAGCGTGTCACTGGCGCTGGCACCTCGCCGCAAAATGTGATTGTCGCCAGCGGACTGCACCGCCGCGCGCCGGACGTATCGCAAACCTGGACGTTTAGATGGAATCGCTTCTAATTTAGGGGTAGCTTTACTGTAGAATTGCCAATGAGAATTCAGTTTTCGTTACTCTTGTGTTAATTTAATAGAAAAGTTTAGAGGGATTTCATGACGTCGTCGGTAACATTGATCCATTTTCTATTTAATAAAACGTTTTGCGAGAGACATGATTTGGTAGGTGCATCAAACAGTTTGAGCTTGTCGCTGGCACTTCGCCGACGTTAGACATTAATTAAACCTGAAAATTTCAGGCGGACTGGCTATTTGCCTTAGAGCTAGCTTTAGTGTAGAATAACGAATGAGAGTTATTATCATTTTTCTTTAATTTATTCAGGATAACAGCAGCTTTCATAAATAATTCATTAACCTCTAAATTAGAAAAACATAGATTCCTCTAATAACTATTATAAGTCAATAAATATAAGTTAGTACGAATAGCGAGAGGAACAATTTGATAAGTGCTGAAAGCAGTGGAATAAGCGTGTAAATGTAATGTTATTAAGAACACGTGAAAACCTAAAAGTTTCATATAACTTATTTAAGGGGGTACGCAAAAGCCACCGCTGTCCATTTGCTACGATCCTGGCACACATATTGTGCTTAAGAGGAAACACTACGACGACGTGCTATGCAAAATTCTCATACAAAACACATAAAAACGACGTTTCGTAGTCCCCTATTTCCTCCTTCAGATATGGACCAATTTTTATTACTTTTTCAGCATCGGTTAAAGAAAGAAATTTTCTATGTCTGTATGTTTGATTTTTTTGCATTAAGTCATTTATTTAATAACCAGGAGCCTTCGAAATTTAGCGAAATCACTTCGTTTTAAGGCGTCTTCAGAAAAATTAAGTGACTGGTTTGAAAAAAAAATCAAACATACAGACATAGAAAATCTCTTTCTTTGACCGATGCTGAAAAAGTAATAAAAATTGGTCCAGTTCTGAAGGAGGAAACAGGGGACTACAAAACGTCGTCTTTCTGTGTTTTGTATGAGATTTTTGCATGCCACTTCGACGTAGTGTTTCCTCGTAGACTTACTCACGTAAAATTCTTCATACAGGCTAAAGTGCGTAACGCGATAAAATTAATAAAAACCAATTTGAGGGATCTGGTTTCAAAATCCGTTAAAGGCACTTTTTTACAAACAAAGACAATACACATTGTGTTGATAAAAAAAAAAAACCAAAAGCATTTGTTTTATACAACATTAACACCAAATCGCGACATACTTGTTCTAAAGTCACGTGTCGTTGATAACAAACAATACTATTATGATTTAAATTTAATAAATAACTGGTGTAAAGAAAACATCATGTCTCTTATCGTTAAAGTGTTATACTAAAAAAATAAGAATACCATTCAGTATTCTTATATTTTAGATGGTGTTTTCTTAAATCAAGTTGTGTCAATAAATGACCTAGGGGTCAATTTTGATAGTGAACTTTCCTTTCGTCTCCACATAGTCAATATGGTTAGCAAAGCCAACCAGGCCCTAGGTTTCATAATTCGCGTCTCTAAGCCATTCAAAAGAATAGAGTCACTAAAACTACTCTACGTTGCTCTTGAATACAATAGAATAGAATAGAATTTATTTGCATTAAAAGTGGTAAGTTACAGTTATTTGATGGTCATACAATATTCATTCTTGAATCTCACTTTTAGTCTTTTTAGACATGCAAAATTAATTTAATAAAAACAATGCTTATTGGTTAAAACCACAGACTATTACATGTCTGTGGTTAAAACTATCAAATACAACTAATTATTATTATTATTATAAGATTATTATTAGAAGGTCAAATGTCAGTTAACAATGCTTATTGGTTAAAACTATCAAATACAACTAATTATTATTATTATTATAAGATTATTATTAAAAGGTCAAATGTCAGTTAACAATGCTTATTGGTTAAAACTATCAAATACAACTAATTATTATTATTATTATAAGATTATTATTAGAAGGTCAAATGTCAGTTAATTATTTATAATAATGTCAACCAATCAGATATACATGCTGATTCCAATTCTCAAAACAAAAACCAAAAAAAAGAAAAGAGAACAAACGAGCTCAAAGGTATGTTACCTACATTATTCGAATTACCTTTGCATTCTGTCTGTCAGATATTCTTGTACAGAGTAATAACACTTATCTACTAAAAGTCTACATAGCTGCTTCTTATAAGGATTGAGAGGAAGGTATCCTTACCGCCATTGGATAACAACTATCACTCTGCAAAGTCGTTAACATTTTAAGCAACATGAGTCTATCTGGATGTCGTCCACGGTAACTGTTAGCAGCATCCCGGTTGCTCCTAAAAAGCTTAATGTTACACATCACAAAGCAACATATTTCGTACACATAAATACATGGCAAAGTTAGCAATCTTAATTTTATAAAGTACGGCTTTCAACTAGTTCTTATGGAGATCTTGCATATGGAGCGTATACATTGCTTTTGAGCGATAAATGCTCTATCTACGTTAACTGAATTGCCCCATACTATGATCCCGTATCTGAGGATAGAGGCCACATATCCATGGTATGCTAAGAGTGCGGTTTTTTCATCTGTTATGTTTACCAGCCGCCATAACGCGTATGCAAATCTGTTGATTTTATTACACACCTCTTGTATATGCGGCCTCCACGTACAGTTACTATCCAAACTTATTCCCAAGAATTTCACCTCATTACTTTCACCAATCATCTGTCCATCATGTTGTACTGAAAGATCTAGGGACTTTTTATTATTTCTTTGGTTATGAAATTGTATATTTTGTTTTTTTAATATTTACCTTTACGTTGTTGTTTTTTAACCAAGTTGTTATGTCATTTACTGTTTTATTAATTTCATTATTATAGTCATTAATTGATTTGTATGAATTTGAAACGACCACCGAAACATCGTCAGCAAATAATGTGCAAAAGTGTTTGGTGATTTTAGGCAGATCATTTATATAGAGCAGAAATAGCAATGGGGCCAGGATACTGCCCTGCGGCACACCACAAGATTTTGCTTCTGTGTTAGATTTAAATTTTATCTCATTTGAGTATTTGTCTAATGTGTGTTTTCTACATACTGCAATCTTTGATGTAAGTATGTTTTAGCCAACTATAACTATTTCCCCTAAGGCCATACTTTTCGCACTTAACTAAAAGTCGTTCTTGTGCGATCGATGCTGGAGTATTGTTCCCCTGTATGGTCTCCTTTTTATCTATACACATTAACCGGGTTGAATCTGTACAGAAACGTTTTGTGCGGTTTCTTTGCAATAAACTAGGCCTAAGACTTTTATTACTCGCCTATGAAGACAGATTGTAAAAAATCTCAATAAAATCATAACAACATAGAAGATAAGGTAGTGGTCAGTTGCTTTTACATAAAATTGCCAATGGCTTTTTTGGTGAAGATCTTTGAACTGCCTTAAGCTTAAAGTAAATAGTCGCTCCGGATGTAACCCACGTCTCTTTAGCATACCATCAGTAAAAATAATGTCTCTCAGAATAATCGATACAGACACTATCTCGGCTCCGATTTTGACCTATTCCATCAACATTTTCAACAGTTTCAAAATAACTTATAGGTCTTGTCTAACTGCGTGTATAAATTGTACTTAAGTGTTTTTATTTAAATTTCAAGTATTAGGTGTCATTTTGTATAACGTAATTCTTTTTACTTTTTAGTGTAATCTTGTTTGTTCCCTTGTTTAAATCTATTTTTAGTATTTTTAAATGTTGTGCATTTTTTTTTAGATTAATTGACTAGCAAAACCTAGTATGTAAATCCTTTTATATTGCAAAACAACTGTCAATTAATTGTTATTATGCCTGTACCAATAAAATAAAATAAAATAAATAAAAATAAAGCTCTGCTCAATAGCAGAGAGCTTTATTTTGGCCAATGGCAATTCTATTTTAGAGGAATTGAATAGTGACAGACTGGTGTTACAGGGAGTTTGATACTAATTTCATTTTTCCTAGTAAAGTTTAAAAGTGTTTTAGTTTGATTTGTTACGGAATCATTAGTAAAATTTTGATCATTTTTCGTTTCAGCGGGTTTTGAAACTAAACCCCTCTATATAAGTTCCCAAATTGATAAAATTGTATTTATTTACTTCTTTTTAAAATTACAATCTCCAAACGGGTGCTAAGTGTCCTGCGATCATCATTCACGTGTACAGTTGATGTGTTTATGTAAATGCACACTGAGCAACCTGTGCGATTCGCCCGCCCACACTCCAACCACCTCATTTCCCAGTGGGCTGCTCTGATTGCATTTCTCATATGCATTTGGGATTGTGTGAACTTGTAAAGTGATGCTCACTTGGCGGGACTTTAGTCGATTTAGCTCAATATTTAGAATAGAAGATGTGATGTACAAACTTAGTTTGAACACGTTATGTGTGTGCATGACTAAATTAAGATATCTCATACCTCATAAAATAACATAAGTTAAAAGAAAGTAATAGCTTAAAATGTTTCTGTGCAATAAAGAATCACACTATATTAGTTTTTTAAAGGCGAAAGTTTGTGAGTATGGATGGATATTTGTTACTCTTTCACGTAAAAACTACTGAATAGATTTGAATCAAATTCGGTATACAGATAGTTTATAAACTGGATTAACACATAGGATACTTTTTGTCCCAATATTCCCACGGGACGGGAACCACGCGGGTGAAACCGCGAGCGGCCGCTAGTATAATATAATTATGAATATTGTCCCACTGCTTTTTTACGGGTTATATCGTGCTCGGAATAATTAAAATTCTATTGTGTCTGTATTCACGATGCGCAACCGGTTAAAATCAAGTAATCACTATAATTGTCAGATATCGTCTTAATATCCACGCTTGCCACAAAAAATCCGAAGCAAATTTTTCTGTCCTGCGAACCAAGACCTCCCGATACTGCGGTTAAGCGCTTTGCCATTCAGATACCGCGAGGCATTCGAAATAAAATAAAATAAATATTATGTCGATAGAAATTCGTCATGTCGATAATAATGCCGTCGCTATACCACACTGCACATTATCGATATTAAACAATTTCGCAGCAACGGCAATCTAGTTAATTTAATGTAATTATAATTTGATAATGCCTAACTTTTAAGACACACCTCGAAGGTGCTGCCGTTACCACACTTTATCTTTCTTTTTAATTATCTAAGCATGATTTTTTCTAATGATTAAAGTGGAAGTATCCTTTGATCCAGTAACATTCTTTGTGGAAAACTTTTCCTTATTTAAAGAAACCTAGTGGGCTGTGTATAATTTAAAAGAATTACTTATAAAAAAATCGTAAGCGATTTTTTTTAAAACAAATAATTGCCAACCACAGATTCTTTTCGATTGACTAAGCAAAAGTCGAACTCTTGTTTCTTGAGCAATAGAAGATTGAGTCTTGAGTCGAAAAATAATAAATTCATAACACTGAAAAAGCCAAAGGTTTATCAACAGCGAATAGTTCTAAAACCAACTCTTCCTCATCATAATCAGCCAAAAGTCCCCCGTTGGAGAAAGGCTTCCCCCAAGGATCTCCACCACGATCGGCCTTGGCTTTATGTGTTTTCTTGCGCCCGTTCTTTGCCACAGTTAAAAAATGACGTCCTGAACATTGAGTTATAATGTATGGTCCTGAACGGGTGTTAGGTTAAAAATTAGGACGATTCAAAGTACTTATTAATTGAGTTTATTGAATAAATATATTTTGAGTATAAGTTTGAGTTTACATACACTCACTATTATCACCTGAGAGTTAGTCAAAGACTAGGCAATGAGGACAGCAAAATCAGTCCTTTGCCATAGCCCACGTTTCACCAAAAATAACAACTGTACATGTGCTCAGCGTGACAGGTTGTGAGCCCATCACCGCTATATGCTGTTGGATGTATGTGCAGTCCTTAGTCCATTAGTCGCCTTTTACGACACCCAAGGGAAGAGAGGGAGTGGTAGTATTCTTTCACCGCTACGCGTCATGGTTAAACAATAGTATATAAACATTAACTACAGTAGATTTAATGAAAAATGGACTCTCACAATCACAACACGTGTTATTACAAAACGAAACTCGGATGGAACTCCTCCACGTATTATTAGTAGCATGCATTGATAACCACCAACTCTTTGACACTGCATCAAACGTGCGTCGATATCGACAAAAGTTCCCGTTACAGCAGCTGTCGTATTCTTCTTCCCTTTATTGCATTCATCGATCTAGGTTCAACTCGGACATGCATTCAGTCTGTCAGTCAAACCCTGACAAAAGGCCTGGCCTGGACTGCTGTAGTTGACTATGTAGCGTTCTTTATTTTTCAAATTGTAACTACACTAGGTTTCTGTGTATAGCGACTCACTGAAATAATGTTACCAACTCCTCTTTTCCCTCGGGTGGCGAAAAGGCGACTAACGGACTACTACAGGTTGCACATACATCCAACAACACAAGGTAGCGATGGGCTGATGATAATGATTTATGCGGTTGGTATTAAGAGCGTTTAGGCATTCCTGTTTCCCATACAAACTTCCAAGTCGAAATTTTTGGAAAACAAAGAGCCAATTTTAATGAAACTTTGCATGCTAAAGTAAAATATAGGGATCTAAATAGTATGTTGAAAATATTTCTAAAAAACGTTTATTTAGCTAAGTTATTGCGATATAAATTCCTACTGTAGAAAGTTTAAAATCGCAATAACTCAGTTAAATAAACGTTTTTTAAAAATGTTTTCAACAAACTATTTAGATCCCTGTATTTTACTTAAGCATGCAATGGTCCATTTAAATTTGGCTTATCGGTTTTTAAAAATTTCGACCTGGAAGTTTGTATGGGAAACCGGAATGCGTAAACTCTCTTATGGTGACACGTGGAATATGACAATGGCTGACTTTTACGGTCCTCATTACCTAGTGCTGATTTTATTATAGTACTTAGAAGAGATTTCTCACGCATGCCTTTTTATCGTACTTCTATTTAAATGCCCCGGTAAATGGTTGTTTATAAAAAAACAAGAAACCCATTGTATAATATTTGTTTTATTTTGTCTAGTGTTTTTCTATTGGTTTTGCTATAAAAATTGGAATCCAATAAACTCTACACATGTATAATTAGATTCGAAAATACGATAAAAAAAGTATCCCAACACAATTGTCGTTTGAAGCTGAAACCCTTCAAAAGTGTTCGTTACTAAGAGTTCTCGTAATTATAAATAAACGAATACAAAAGCTGTGAATTAATTCAATTATTATTTTCCTTTGGACTTTGCGCCACGAAATGTTTGTCCGCAACTGAGATCAAAGGTGACATTGGAACAATCGGTTGTAAAGTTACAAATATAAAAAATTTGACCGCGGCCGCCATATTCACGAAAATATTACTACTTATTATTGTAATCATTACCAGCCTGTATTCTTGTAAATCCATTTATAATTAAGACTTTAAGCGCCATGGGGGCAACCGGTGACCGACAAACAATAAAAGGAGAATGACCAAACCAGCCTATTCGATATCTATTGCGACTTAATCATTCACATATCAAAAGTGTTCTCTTAAGTTATAATGATTACTGTTAAAAAAGGTTTTCTATAGAACGCCGCGTTAAGAGTCAAGTGATAAATAAATGCTGAACTGAACTGATAGTCATACGATAACAGTTGTCATAACCTCAAAATACCTAAAAAGTCTTATGCTAAAAATGAAGATAGCTTCAAACTCCCGCATGATATTGTAATGTAATTTTTTTTACATAATTCAGAGCATTGCTGCTATTGATTACTATTTATTTCATTAAAGCGCTGTGTTACGCTAGCTAGCTAAAAAACTAGCCTAACTCCCATGGTAAAATGGTCATTCTCCTTTCAATTGTGTCCAGTTTTGTGGCAGTCAACGTGTAACTAGCGCCCGCCCGCGACTTCATCCGCGTGAACCCGTGGCGAATTTATAAAAAAATCTTTCATACAAACTATACAGCGCGTTAGTTACACCGAGCGAAATATTAAGGGAAGACATTAGGTAGTCGATTCCCGATCCGATTCATTAAAAAAAAAAACTTAATTTTTTTGTATAATAGTTATTCTATTAAATAATGTTATAGCGGGTGTCCCAGATATCTCAGTTATCTCGTATTTGGCAAGCGTGGTGATTCGGCCAGTACGTATCAATTGATATTGAGCTTCTGAAAGCAGGCGGAAGACCGGTACTCGCAGCTCTTCAGAGACTATTTAATTCCGTCGTACTCGGAGGTAGAACGCCAGAAGCGTGGCAAGAAAGTGTAGTTGTGTTGTCCTTTAAGAAGGGCAACACGGCCCTACTAAGGAACTACAGACCCATATCACTTCTAAGTCACGTTTATAAGCTGTTCTCGAGAGTTATGACTAATTGTCTCGCACGCAGGTTTGATGACTTCCAGCCTATCGAACAAGCCGGATTCCGAAAAGGCTTTAGCACCATAGACCACATACATACGCTGCGGCAGGTTATACAGAAGACCGAAGAGTATAACCGGCCTCTTTGCTTAGCGTTTGTGGACTATGAGAAAGCCTTTGATTCGATCGAAACATGGGCCGTGCTACAGTCTCTCCAGCGGTGCCAAATTAACTACCGGTACATCGAAGTGTTGAAGTGTTTGTACAAAAACCCCCCTATGACAGTTCGTCTTCAGGACCAGAGCTCGAAGCCAGTCCAGCTGCAGCGTGGAGTGAGACAAGGAGATGTCATTTCTCCGAAACTATTCACTGCTGCACTGGAGGACGTGTTTAAGCTTCTGGACTGGAGAGGACTCGGCATCAATATTAACGGCGTGTACATCAGTCACCTTCGATTTGCCGACGATATAGTAGTCATGGCTGAGACCCTGGAGGAACTCGGCACAATGCTCGGTGATCTCAACAGAGTCTCTCAACAAGTGGGCCTTAAAATAAACATGGAGAAGACGAAAATCATGTCTAACTCACGTGTCGTACCCACTCCTCTGAAGGTTGGAGACTCTGCTCTTGAAGTTGTTGACGAATATGTATACCTGGGCCAAACAGTCCAGCTAGGTAGGTCTAACTTTAAGAAAGAGGTCAATCGTCGAATCCAACTCGGCTGGGCAGCGTTCGGTAAGCTACGAAATATCTTCTCGTCCAAAATACCGCAGTGTCTCAAGACGAAAGTCTTCGACCAGTGTGTGTTGCCAGTGATGACATACGGTACCGAAACGTGGTCGCTCACTATGGGCCTTATTAGCAGGCTCAAAGTCAAGCAAAGAGCAATGGAGAGGGCTATGCTCGGGGTTTCTCTACGTGATCGAATCAGAAATGGGGAGATTCGTAGACGAACTAAAGTAACCGACATAGCCCAAAGAGTCGCCAAGCTCAAGTGGCAATGGGCAGGGCACATCGCCCGTAGAACCGATGGCCGTTGGGGCAGAACGGTTCTCGAGTGGCGACCGCGCACCGGAAGACGCAGTGTGGGCAGGCCTCCAACACGGTGGTCCGACGATCTGGTGAAGGTCGCGGGTAGCCGCTGGATGCAAGCAGCACAGGACCGGTCGTGGTGGAGATCCTTGGGGGAGGCCTTTGTCCAGCAGTGGACGTCTTCTGGCTGATGATGATGATGATGTATCAATTGAATCGATGACTTGATTTCAATACCTAATGGTTGATTTTGCCATGTCCATGGGCTTGATGCTTTAAGGGCTATATTATTCTAGATTAATGAGTTGTTTAAATTTTATTTTGTTTTGTTACAGATCAAAAATGGCTCAAATCTGCATAGCGGTAACCATTTTGGCTGTTCTCATTATGTCGCAAGGGATTAGCGCAAAACGTGAGTATAATAACGATGTACTATTACGACGTAGATAGATAGATAAATAGATAGATAGATAGCGTTTAATGCGATACTAACGATGATAGGATTCGATTTTCTTTAGAGACAAATGTGTCTGGTTTTTTATCCTTAAATAAAGGCTTGTGTCAAGTAAAAGTGATAATAGCAAATATTTTATTTGCAAAAAGTAGATGATAGTAAAAATAGTGATAATAGTGATATAGTAGTGATAATATAACGTTTTAATGGTAAATGATATTCCCCAAACCCCTTAAGTTAAAGTAAAGTAAATTAAAGATGTGGGACTGAGATCTTACACGGACTTTTAATGTGAAAGGTGATGTTGCACTGTTTCGTTTTATTTGCCAACACTCGTGCACATTCACGAATACTTTACAGTTAATAATCAACCATTATTTTACATTAATAATCGACAAAGTTTAGAAAATTAAACAAAATTGCAGACTCGTCGCTTAATTTTTCCGCCAAGAAGTCCTGCCTCAGGGGTTTTCGCTTCGATAGTTTTTGCCACAGCGTTCGTCACTACAGTGTCATGCGATCTTATGTCGTCTTAAAAAACTGCTTATCGGACCCACCTTTTATTAAGTAGGTACTTCTGTGTCTCTGTAACAGTGACTGGTTATTTTATCATCGTAAACAAAATGATATTCTATGTAACTTAGAATAATAACGCATAGAAAGCGACAACACGCACGATAAATGAGGCCAGTGAAACCAAGCCATACTGGCTTGGTACTGAAATGGCCCGCGTCGGTACTAATAATCTAAACTTATTTATCTATCAACAGTTTCAATTTCCTTACTTTTGGGGCAAATCTGATTCCTCTAGCAACATTACTTGTGTGCGTGTCGCCGAGATAGTACGCGTAACTTACTCCTACATCCATTTTTTTCTTGCCTCACGCCATGACAGTTTTTTAGTACGAGACTATCGTTCTATGCGTTATTATTCTATGATATGTAAGGTCCCCATTTACCCATTGGTAAACATATCTTTGTATGTTGATAACAGCAAACATTAAACATACACAAAAATAAAAAACTTTTACTTGACTCAGTCATTATTTATTTGTATTTATTGGCAAATATTTTTACGTTTTAATTTTATTTATACTTTATAAGTAATCTATAAAGGTACATAATCTTTATATGAAACCTTAGATCAAAGCATAACCGTTACTTACTTTAACATGTGTTACCTTATCTTGCATTGCAGAAAATAACGAAAATAATAATTCATAAATGTGGCCGGTTTGAAAGCCTTTCCGGCCTACTGTAGATTACTTATCCCATCCGCGGAGAATTTAATGGGTGCTAAACCTTTTTTGCGGAATAAAAACCACATACCAACAGAATTATAATTATAGGACGACAATTATAAGAAAATCAACTCACTTATGCTCAAGTATAAACTCTGCTCCTAAAATTAATAATGTATCTGTAAATTGCTTACCCATAAAAATTAAAATTTTGTGACTTTAGCTCCATATAAGTTATGCCAAACTTCTCACTCTATTAGTAGGCGTTATAATAGTAGGCTAAATATATATATATATATATATATATATATATAAGTTATTAATTTCGGCTTTAGGCCTCTACATTGCCAGTGTTACCAACATTGTGATTCTGTAAAGGCTCGATCCAAAACTCGATCCTGAATCCGAAGTGGGATATCAAATCAGCATTCTCTAAATTCGACTGTACACCAAAGTTACAAAGGTCACTCTAGATGAACGTGAGGGTGAGAAGCGATTTCCCTCAATAACTATAAACTATAAACTTTAATACACTCACACCAATTATCTAGCCCAAGAGAAGCTTCGTTATGAAACTCGTTTAATGGTTACTATACAACGGATAAACATACTTAAATACATACTTATTATACATAGAAAACACCCAGACCTGAGACAATTTAGAAAAACAATAATTGAGCCGACCGGGGATCGAACCCGGGACGTCAGAGATGGCGACACCATGAAAACCGGTGTACAATCCACTCGACCATGGAGGTCGTCAAAAATTAATATGAATAAGACATAAACACTCTTAAAAAGAGTTACATGGTTTTGTTTTGTTTTTGTAACGTCTCTGCCACTGTGGCGCAGCGGTTTTAAAGCCAGATACTCTCCATTCCCAGGTCGTCGTCGGGCAAAGTTTGTATCGAATTTGTCGAAGCATAGCCCGATATTGTGATCACCAAAGTAAATTTCAAAAAACAAATTATAAACAAATTACTTACTTACTAAAACAGGAACGGGTTCCGTAGTATATGTGAAGTAACAGTGACATACAGAATGATGTGACCTATCCAATTTATTTGTTTTATTATATTTTTATCTACAATTAAAATGCTTTCATAAATTAATTTCTATAGTATTATCTAAGTATATTATTATTTTTTATCTGTAATTATCAATGAGTTTAGTAACTACACATTGCGTATTAGTATTAATCTCTTTTTTTTCAGTTAAAAATACAG
The DNA here is from genome assembly GCA_963921215.1 of Scoparia ambigualis. Lineage (NCBI taxonomy): Eukaryota > Metazoa > Arthropoda > Insecta > Lepidoptera > Crambidae > Scoparia > Scoparia ambigualis. The sequence goes on along the minus strand of OY992513.1, from coordinate 30,876,383 downwards.
ATTAAAATTTATGTAAATATGTTATTTTAGTATTTTTTGTTATTTATATAATGCAAATACGGACACACAACAATATCTCATTGTGTTAATAATATGGGCTTCTCTTCTGTTCTTTAAGTACATAGTAAGTTTGTATTAATTTAAACAGGGAAACCTATAATTGGCCTTACTCTTTACCTACCTGAAAATTTGTATACAATTTGTAACGCTGTTGGTTTTCTTAATAAAGTAAATAAATAAATTCGCTACTAATCACCAAGCCTAGCCAGATATTGTGATCATTACTGATCACCAACCCGCATTTGGCACGTGTGGTGCGTTTACCCCTCTATTGTAGTAATGTCATGATTTCATTGATGGAGGCATTCACCTAACTGTGGGACTATATTAAAGGCTACTAATACTTTACTTATATTTTTTATATTCAAATTGATAAAAAAAGAACTTTCAAAGTAAAATATAAAATAAAATATGTACACCTTCTTGCACTAGTTAAAAAATCCAGAGTAGGTGTTATCCTGTAGTAGGTAGGTAGTGGCCTATCCATTTGTAGGTATTGAAATTTAGTTATTACTAAGTTCAGGAGGCGGGTGCTGAACCTAGGCGGCTGCTATTTCGGGCTTGATTGGAACACGGCGATGTAATTATCATGGCACCAACTGATCTCCAAATAATCTAGGTAGACTATACTTGAGAACACTAAATAGATTTTTTAGAAAAACATCAGCAAATATGATTTTAATATTTTTTACGATGCGTTTGTGGAATCGTGGAGCGCCATTTCTATTGAAACTTGCCAAACTCTAATAGCCTCGATGCCTCGACGATGAAGTGGGGTAATTGCAAACAATAGATCCTACCAAATATTATTTTTAATTTTTACAAACTACAGTGACACCTCCTACATTTACGTTATTCAACTCATTAAATTTAATTGTTATTTAATTTATTAATATTAGTTTCAGTTCGTGTTCTTAACTATTTGTCCAGTGATTAAACGTATTACAACATGAGTTATCAAACTTTTTATTACATAAAAGTAATTTAAAATGTCATATGGTTTAGTAAGTAGCGCAGGTGAGTATGTTAGTGACGTGAGTAGTTCATGGCATTAATATATATAAAAATAGATTAGGTATTAAACTATTTATACTTACATGAATAGATTTCATACATTGTTTTCGGTACGAGCCGTTCTTATTTCTATGACCACAACTGTACCTATGTGTAGCCAGCTTCTCAGTAGTTGAGGAATTTAGGTAATGTGTCCACCGTCAGCCTTATCATCTATCCATTCATCATCAGATGAGCTGAAAACAGAGTGCTTACTCGTAAAAGAATAAAATTGTAAATATTATTTTTCACACACATCGCACACATCGCTCGTCGCATGCAATTTATGCGTTAAACTGTTCTATAATGAAATATTAATTAACTGCTAGCTACAATGCGTTCAACTTGGCTGCGGTCACTTTGTTAGGAGAACACATCGGTTCGCGATTTTCCTGTGTAGTTACTTAGGCGAAATTGTAACTAGTTTTTAAACGATTTTGCTGTTTGTTACTTTTTGTTCTTAATTAAATATACTTGGCAACAGCTATGCACTTTTTCAATCGATTTTACTATTTTCTATTGTTTGTGTAGTGTATTGGTTGAACCACCGGTTTAGAAATTGCAGTGATTGTATTAAGTACACATCGTTCTGTTAGTCCATCAAACTTTTAAATCTGATTTGGTGAAATTTAGTTCAGCGAGTAGCAAATTTAAGGAATTAGAAATCTAGACAAAACGGAATATTTGACGTATTCCGTTTCGGATTTTGGGAAAAAGTACTCAAGTAGGTACTCATTCGTCAAAACTCGTCCGGCATACGGCAAACATGCCCTGGTCACTCTTATTTAAAACATGACAATGATGGTAACATCGGTGATTTGTGTCTTGGAACACAAATAGAAAAGTAAAAGAATAAGGTGTCCCGTTTTACACAGTCAAATTTACCAAGAAAGGCGTCCCGTTTTACACAGTCAAATTTATCTTAATACTCTCGCAACCAACATTGGCACAGTACAGAGTAACGTTTACACTATCTGCAAGTTACCGGCGCGGTGACTCGTCTGCGCAAACAGTGCCTTGTTTATTCTACAGTTGTAGCCAACCCCAACAGGCAGCTGGAATAATGGAATAATTCCGAGTTATGGCGTGCTTCGCTAATTTGAACTTCAACAAGTTCGTATGAATTTATTATGGAAGTACGATGGTTAACGGGGCTTATAGTACCTACATACACAAATACAACACACAGTTTTCCGGAGGGGTAGGCAGAAAACACATACCTAGTTTTCATACATACATACATGCATATATATCAAGTCGTGAGACTAGGCAATGAATGAGGACAGTAAAAGCAGTCCTCTACCATAGTCCACTTTTCACCGAATAACGACTGCACATGTGCTCAACGTGACAGGTGGTGAGCCCATCGCCGTTATATGCTGTTGAATATATGTGCTGTCTTTAGCCCGTTAGACATAGTTTTCAGTTTCCTATTATCATGCATACTCTCTGCTCTGCTGAAACACATATTTGAGGCTTGGGAGGGATCGCAGAATGCTTTTGGAGTATTTTGTGATCTTTCCAAGGCTTTTGATTGCGTTGAATACAACACTATTTTAATAAAGCTAAAACATTATGGAGCGCACTCTGATGCTTTGAAATTGATTCAATCATATCTCAGCAGCAGCTGCTGCAGAATCCAAGTTGCAGCAGCGTGCAGTTGCTGCAGTTAGCGTGAATGGATCCATATAATCTGGATCTTCTGTGCTAATGGGGGTTTTACAAGGGTCAATACTAGGTCCATTTTTATTCTTAATTTGTGTTAATGATTTACCATTTCATGCGAAAAACTTTTGCAATATTGTTTTGTTTGTCATAAATATCAAAGATATTTGATCTTTGATTTGACCACGTTTCGGTACCGTATGTCATTACTGGCAACACACAGTGTTCGAAGACTTTCGTCTTGAGACACTGCAGTATTTTGGACGAGAAGATATTTTGTAGCTTACCGAACGCTGCCCAGCCGAGTTGGATTCGATGATTGACCTCTTTCTTAAAGTTGAACTTACCTAACTGGACTGTTTGTCCCAGGTATACATAATCGTCAACAACTTCAAGAGCAGAGTCGCCAACCTTTAGAGGAGTGGGTACGACACGTGAGTTAGACATGATTTTCGTCTTCTCCATGTTCATTTTAAGGCCTACTTGTTGAGAGACTGTTGAGATCACCGAGCATTGTGCTGAGGTCCTCCAAGGTCTCAGCCATGACTACTATATCGTCGGCAAATCGAAGGTGACTGACGTACACGCCGTTAATATTGTTGCCGAGTCCTCTCCAGTCCAGAAGCTTAAACTCGTCCTCCAGTGCAGCAGTGAAAAGTTTCGGAGATATCACGTCTCCTTGTCTCACTCCACGCTGCAGCTGGACTAGCTTCGAGCTTTGGTCCTGAAGGCGAACTGTCATAGTGGCGTTTTCGTACAAACACTTCAACACTTTGATGTACCGGTAGTCAATTTGGCACCGCTGGAAAGACTGTAGCACGGCCCATGTTTCGATCGAATCAAAGGCTTTCTCATAGTCCACAAGCGCTAAGCAAAGTGGCTGGTTATGGTCTATGGTGCTAAAGTCTCTTTGGAATCCGGCTTGTTCGATTGGCTGGAAGTCATCAAACCTGCGTGCGAGACGATTAGTTATAACTCTCGAGAACAGATTATAAACGTGACTTAAAAGTGATATGGGTCTGTAGTTCCTTAGTAGGGCCGTGTTGCCCTTGTTAAAGAACAACACAACTACACTTTCTTGCCACGCTTCTGGCGTTCTACCTCCGAGTACGACGGAATTAAATAGTCTTTGAAGAGCTGCGAGTAGCGGTCTTCCACCTGCTTTTAGAAGCTCAGCCGTAATTCCATCAGCACCTGATGCCTTGCTGTTCTTAAGCTGCTTGAGAGCCATACCAATCTCGTACAGGCTGATGTCCGGAATATCTTCGGTGTAGTTTCGGGTTAGCTTATCTCTAGGGTCTGTAGCTAAGCTTTATACAGGTGGCCGCGTGGATGTGTATAGCTGTCCACAGAACTTCTCGACCTCTCCCATAACTTCGGACCTGGACGTGACAGTTCTGGCGTCATTGGTTTTCAGCGTCGTCAGTTGGCTCTGCCCAATACACGGTCGGTATTAAATCGGCGTGTGTGGCGAGGCAAAGACTTCGAGATCTGCCTATTGAGCCGCCGAAGCTGAGACGAATCATCCGAAGAACGCAGAACCATCACGCGCCGCTCTTCCATCAGTTTGAGAGTATGGTCCGAGAGCTTTTTAGGTCCTCTTGTATTTTGGGTTTTGAGGAACTTAGCCAACCGCATGGACAGTTTTCACAAACCTGTTGTTGTAATCGTCTACGTCTCCGCAATCCTTCAGGAATTCAAAGCGATTTATCAGTTCGAGCTGGAAGCTTTCGGGGTTTTGGACTTGGATGGGTGCAGGACGGAGCGTAGACTTCATCAATCGACGTCTTTCCAGTTTGATATTAATGTTCAATGTGCCTCTTACCAACCGGTGATCACTGCCAGTTTTGAACGCGTTGATCACAGAGACATCATTGAATGATGATGATTTCTCGTCGACATGATAAAGTCTATCTCATTTTTTGTTGCACCATCGGGACTTAGCCAGGTCCACTTGCGGTGTTCAGCTTTCCTAAAAAAGGAGTTCATCATGAAGAGTCCCTCCCTTTCCAGAAACTCTGCCAGCAGTTGGCCCCGGTGGTTCCGAATTCCAATTTCAAATCCTCCCACTTTCAGCTCATTGCCGCTTCCTATTCCGCTATCCCCGAAGGGTTAGTCAGAGACTAGGCAATGAGGACAGCAAAAGCAGTTCTCTACCATAGTCCACTTATAAATAGCGACTGCACATATGCCCAGCATGACAGGTGTTGAGCCCATCGCCGCTCTATGCTGTTGGATGTATGTGCAGTCTTTAGTCCGATAGTTGTCTTTTACGACACCCAAGGAAAGAGAGGGGTGGTAGTATTCTTTCACCGCTACGCGCCACGGTTATCGTTATTTTTTTTATTGTATTAGCCCATATTGTCCCACTGCTGGGCAAAGGCGTACATCCACTCCTTCTAGTTTTCGTAGACTTTTGCGTGTGTCGGCCAATCTTTCGCGTGTGTGATGATGATGATAATTTCTAACCGTGTCACGTAGCAGTGAAAGTATACTACCACCCCCTCTCTTCCCTTGGGTGTCGTAAAAGGCGACTAACGGTCTAAAGACTGAACATACATCAAACAGTATAGAGCGGCGATGGGCTCACAACCTGTTACGCTGAGCACTAGTGCAGTCGCTATTTGGTGAAAAGTGGACTATGGTAGAGGACTGCTTTTTGCTGTCCTCAGTCTCTGACTAACCCTTCGGGGATAATAGTCGTGATTATGTGATGTACGAGTATGTATATGATGATAATTTCATATTTTGTTCATTTTTGCACAGCGGACCTGTATGTGTTTATGCAACAGGCAGGGGGCGTGTTGTAAATACTAAAATATTGCCTCAAACTGTAACATTAGGTACATCGCATAAACACTATGTTTAGATTCCATTAGCGTCACCCCTGGCTGGTTTGCACAATCGCGAAATTTGCAATGTGCCACCGAAACCGCGGAAATTATTTGGTTTAAACTAGATACCGCTTCTATATTTTAACGGCCTGTGTGCTCTAGTGGCTAAGCCACTCTTATTAGACCCAGAGGTACCGGGTTCGATTCCTATTAGGGGGTACCTTTGCGTACTTGGTTTGGCTTGTTAAGTCCGCTTGGCTAGCTACCACCATCTTATCATTGTTAAGGGGGCCTAAGCTGTGAAAACGTGTTATTCAAAACATTTTAGATATTTCGCACTGAAATTTTCAATATGTATTACAGAACGTATGTGTGAGGGGATGACTGTTTCCAAAACACGATTGGAAACGTTTTGTTCGATAGAAAAAAATCCTGAAGTTTCTAAAAATTTCATATAAATGCACATTACGACCGTGTTTTACAATAATAATTCCTATAAAATCATAAACACATAGGTTTTCACACTTTTCGTATTCTTGACTCTTTTGGATTTCCAAAAAACTAATTTTTTTTATTAAATTTTTGATAAAAATGTGAATGGCGCTTACGAAATACCGCGGACCCCGCACCGCGCAACACCCGCGAGGGCCCGAAATAACGGCGGAATTTTCGCTGACCGCCTAACCCCCCTTAAGTCCGCCTAGCTAGCTTCCATCATCTTATCTAAAGTCGGGCGCCATAACAACGTAAGTCTTGTCACCATAACAGCAATGTTTAAAGCATTGTTGTGTTCCGACAGTATAGAGATAAGATAGCCAGTTCCTCAGTGGTTGATGATTCCGGGTGAAGCGTGCTTCCACCATCGGCCTTATCGTCACTTACCATCGGGTGAGATGAAGGCAAAGTGCTTCGCCGTAGTGGAAAAAAATAATTGCACTTATTGTATTCAATTTTATGAACCAAGTATTACTCTTATTTTCTCGTAAAAAGTTACTTGCTCACCGAGATACACCAGTTTTCGTTCGTAATTTATGATACATTCGGTATTGAACAGATGTACGTTTGTAACAATTTTTACATCTCAAATCGTCAAATAGAGGCTGATACAATTATGTCAGAACCGTAATGTGTTTTTACGTGGAACAGGAAAGTAATATTACGAGGTATATTTTAAGCTGTCAAAATAATATTAGATTTGGGCGTGTGTATGTTTCTACGAATCATAATTTCAAATACACATGTGAGAGTTAAATTATTTTCAGTATTATTTTCAAGGGGTGTTTATGCGGTCATCGAATAAGGTTTAAATAAATTAAAATCTTTCTATACTCTTTTATTTAACTTTGAAATCTCGATGGTCGAATACTACGTTCCCGTCTCTTACTTTGTGTGTTTAGTCATTTTCGATGTAGAAGTAGTAGCAGTTAAAGTCAAAATGTTTTTAATCTAAGTGTTTAATAAAAAAACCAATTGATAAGCACTTTTGAATCGTCTAAAATCAGTCTACCATTTTACTATTAAAAAATGTTAACGAATATCCATGGAGAGTTGGCCACTTGCCCAAGAGAGCTGGAAATGAACTCAGGCTCCTGAATATCGGGGCTTTTCCACTCGGCCACCAAGACGTTCGTCTTAGGGAGTTTATCTTAGTTCCTTAATCTTTTATCATTTATTTAACCAGCTATACTTCCGCTCTTTTGTATCTGAATACAGAGAGCGTGTCTTATCTCAATCTTTAGATAAATGTAGGTGTTTTCCCTGAAAACATAGAATATCTTCTACTTATGAGTAATTTTCTACGCAAGGCGAAAATATCATTCCATATTATGGTGTGCGTTCAATTCCATTTCTTTATTAATCTTATTAAAATTATAAAATGCTACGGGAGTAAGTAAATGAAGCAAGGGCACCTCCTTTTGGTCGGGATTTTAAAGAGTAATTCAGGACAGTCAACAGTTTCATAGGCTGTAATTACGGGAGTGCTACACATTGAAACGAAACACTTTTTACAGATCAAAACTCGCGTTTAATTCACTCCATAACATAGTTTTTTATTCCAGACCCTTTACAGGGTCCGTGGTCACAGGGAGATCGTGGTCAGTCTCGAGTTTTGATCCGTAAAAAGTGTTTGTGTTGTCTTAATTCAAGAGGGAGAAAGTGGTCTATGACAATGGATAGTTTTCGTTGCGATTTTGGATATGGCACTTGTGAAAGCGCTCTAAGTAATATTATGCCCAAATTCATCAATTAAACTCCATTATTCTTTTCCTCGATGCGTAGGCGTATTGGACTTCACACTGATGTTTCGCCGACACCGACGCGATGGTTCTTTTAATTCGCAGAATAATCGAGGTTGGTCGGATTTTATAATTTCTATTTTGAATTGGGACATACTTTAATTTCCCTAATGTTGTTCCCAAAGCTTTTCTTTGCGGAGGTTCAAAGGTAGCCTTTGCAAGCTCTACCAACGAAACCGCAACATTTTAAAACGAATAAATTAGAAATACAATGTCTAGTTGAGGGGGCCACAGCTCAAACCTACGTACGATTTAGTTTCATAAAGTACTTATAAAACTGAATGGAATGATAACTTTTAACTAAGCTTATTTACTGTATGGTGGGGGTCATTAATAGAAAGTCCAGCCCACCTATTCCTTGGGGTGTAGTAAAAGGCGACTAGTGGACTAAAGATTGCATATACCTACATCCAACAACATAGATCGGCGATGGGCTCACCACCTGTCACGCTTAGCACAAGTGCTGTCGCTATTTTAGTGAAAAGTGGACTATGGCATTCATTGGACTACTTTTGCGGTCCTCGTTGTCTAGTCTCTGATTAACACTTTGGGGATAATAGTCGTGACTGTATTAAGCTTATTGGCGCGTAAAGTTGAGATAGTCAAGCTAAGCAACTTTCGCAGTATCGAACCGAGCAAACGGATGGGTGACCAATTAAAAATAGCTGAACCCTCTTCGGTTTTTATACAGGGTCTAACAAAATCAATTAGCGAACGTTTAAGGGCGGTGTCTATACATCATTCTGAATACAATGACAAAAAATGGACTCCAGTTTTATAGTGATTTTTCAAAGTTATGTTTTCTAACAAAATCAATCAATTAAAATAATGCACATCGTGAAACATGCTGTATCTTTACTAACACGCACGCAAGCGTCTATAAAAAGATTGCTCAGTGAGCTCCGAGTTTAGTGTGCATGTTTAGCTATCTTTGTGTGCATGTAATACAACTGTACGGGCGTGGAAAGTGTGTATTTTTTGGTGAAGGTAATGTTTTGTTGATTATCTCGGTAACGATCCTGTAGTTTTGGACCAAATTTGGTGAGCATGCTCAGTGTGATGTATAGATGCTCCCCTTAAACGTTCGCTTATTGATATTGTTAGACCCTATATATAGTAAGACAACATAATTTGACAAGACAATTCGAGTTTCTGTGTCGTTTGATAAGGTGGTAATGCTAGTATCAGGTATAGATAGAAATATAGATAAACACTTTATTGCATATTGTTTTCTGAGGTTTAAGCGAGCACTATACATTGAAATGAAACACTTTTTTACGGATTAACTCGCGTTTAATTTACTATTTACTTAGCTCTCGTACATCGGACAAACAAAGAGAAGTGTAGGAACCCGCGTAAAAGAACTTATAGCCGACGTCAAGCATAGGCGCGAAAATAAGTCTGCAGTGTGTGAACATGCTCTCGAGGGACCCAACCATTACATCAGATTTGACAAACCTCAAATACTCGCCAAAAACATCGATTCATCCCTAGGATGATACGCGAGGCTATTGAAATTAAAAAACATCGAAATATCAATAGAGAGGATGGTTGGAATTTACCACCTGTCTGGGACCCCATTGTACAGGTCATCAAATCCCAGCCCCAACAGCACACCTTGCCAGACCTAAAAATATTGTTAGCTCGTATTGTGTAAACTTGAACGCACCCGGTTAAATATAAAAATGATTGACGGTAGGCAAATATCTTATATCTATGAGACGACCAACACCTCAGTCTCCCTTTGACCACAGACCCTATAAAGGGTTCGAAACGTCAGGATTATATAAAAAACTTTATTGCATATACACAAGAAACAGTTACACATGACATAAACTTGTAGGTACTTATATACATAAGTGAAGTAATTCACATACGTGAAGCATATATTTTGTAATAACTTTAAACTTTTCACGCGTAAACTTGAAACCAAATCAGTATTTAAGTTCATTAACATAATATAATTCCGGAATCATAGGCTTTAACAGACATTTAAGATAACAGTCAAAAACTTCTAACTGCACCGTATTAATTTTCAAAAGTGTCAGTTTGAGGAAGTTGGATTGTCTCATAATGTTTTATGCTTATTATTAGGAGTTCAACCCTTTCGGAACATCCAAGGGTATTCATTGTGGTATTCATGCTTTCTACATGTCATTAAGGTTCATTTTCGTATAATGAGGTAAGAGTACTCCTTAGGGTAATTTAATGGGAGTTTTCCCTTTCCACGGTGAATGATAGTAAAAATTAAGTGGTTTCTTGTGTACTTGTTTATTCTCTTTGGTGTAGCGCTTAGATGTTGGTCTTATTGTTGGATACATACTTACATACTTAAAATCACGACTATTATCCCCGAAAGGTTAGTCAAAGACTAGGCAATGAAGACCGCAAAATCAGTCCTCTGCCATAGTCCACTTTTCACCAAATAGCCGACTGCACATGTGCTCAGTGTGACAGGTGGTGAGCCCATCGCCGCCGCTCTATTTTATTGAATGTATGTGCAATCTTTAGTCCCTTAGTCGCCTTTTACGACACCCAAGGGAAGAGAGGAGGTGATAGTATTCTTTCACCGCTACCTTACACAGTTAAAAAGTTAAAACTTAAATGTGTTTATTAAGACTTGATATTCATACAATTTGTATGGTTGTCAATCATAAGTAATGTTAAAAATGTAACTTAAAACACGTTCAGATCAGACTGAAAGAAAAGAAATGTTCAGCTTGACGAAGGCACTGCAAATACGTGTTAACCTCAATCATTGCTGTGCCAGTCAAACGCCATGCAAACACGGGACTGGATGAGCCAGCGGCCAGAAACATGAACCGATGAGTCGAAGTTTACACGACAACCCCAATATGCAACGAGGGGAGGCTCTGGGCCAAGCCACGAGAGATTCAGCGACGCTTGAATCTCATTGAATATCTTTTAATCAAAAAAGACAAAAACACACTATGAAATATTATAATTATGCATTGTTTTTGGCCGTGTGGTGTCTGGCAGAGTAACACTCTCCCCCCCCATAATCATCTGTGTCTCCCCAGGCGCAGTGGTAGGCGTAAAGCATTTCCTCCTGTATATAAACTTCTACTTACCAAGTTTTAACAAAATAGTTCTTATAGTTTCGGAAAAAAGTGGCTGTGACATACGGACGGACAGACAGACAGACATGACGAATCCATAAGGGTTCCGTTTTTTGCCATTTGGATACGGAACCCTAAAAAGGTGTCATATTGATTACGATAAAAAAATAACAACTGAGTGGAATTACGGATGTAGTAAACTGCAGTTGCGGTTTATTTATTTATTATTATTATTCTCGCATTTATTTCTTTCCATAAATCTAGGTTTTTTATAATATTCCATATAAAAATAATAAACAAAACTACTATTTAACATTAAACATTATAAAAATAGCTGCTTTGTACAGTCAGATAAAAAACTTCTATAGATTTCTTTACATTAATTTTAAGAAAATATACTAAAAAAAAACATTATATTTTGAAGCTTTTTTGTCTGACTGTACTGAACAGCTCCAATAATTTAATAGTGTCCGAATCGTCAGTGAAAAAATAATAAAATTAAAAAGTGTCAACTTCGGACACTGTGTCCGAATTTAAAGTGTCCGAATTGTCACTTAGTCCAGCGTAGTAGGTGGTGCGCCCATCACCGCTCTATTGTATGTTCACTCTTTAGTCCGTTAGTCGCCTTTTACGACACCCAAAAGAAGGGAGGGGTTGGTAGTATAATCTTTTAGTAAGCCGACCACACGGCCAGTAGCGACAGCTGAACAGTAACCACGCAACAGAAAGTTTGTGCAGCACCGAAGAATAATGTAGAGTTTATACCATGTTAGGGCGCTGGCAGGTTTTACTTTGTAGTAATCTATAAATAAAACATATAATTTGAAATGACAATATGTCAAATGGGGAATTAGATAGAACGATCTGAAGTGCCCACATGAGTAGACTTACCATGTTATTTTGATATTTTTAAAATGTAATATTATAATAACCTTGTAAATAAATATGAAGTCGTTTAAGAAAAGGACAGTTTCAATCCCACGCCCCCAATCGTCCTTATTACAGTGGTGGAGGACGATCTGAAGTACCAACATGGGTAGACCTTTGTCTATATTATATAATCAAAGGGGTAGACTTACCATGTTATTTTGATAATGTAATATTATATATAACCTTGCAAAAAAAATATGAAGTCGTATATTAAGAAAATGACCGTTTTCTATCCCACGCCCCCAATCGTTCTTATTACAGTATCTTATTTTCTTAGTATACATTTTAGTAAAATTCCTTGAAGTTTGTAACTTGCACCACACGCAGTAGATTATATCACTGGCGCACAAGTTCGTTAAAACTAATCGGATCTGGTAGATGCAACATGCACGCTGCGTCGGCTCTCGCAGTTAACGCCGCATTAGTCCACAAAAGCTCCGTAGTCTACATCAACGTAAGTAGATTGTTGTTCCGACAGTTAGGGATATGGTCAAGCCAATAAAGAGTACGCACTACCAAAATAACTACGCTCACACTATTTAAGAAAACACCCTCACCCAAAATCAATTTAGAAAGACCATTTTTTCTAAGTTGACCCGCTTAAAATTGAACCCTCGACATTAGAAATGGCGCCACGCCAGAACCGGCGTACTAACCACTGGACCACGGAGGTCGTCACTACCAAAGATTGCAGCACACACACAGCAATTGTGAATGCAATCAATAAACGTCCCACTGGCTGCTGGGCACAAGACTTCAGGGGAGATTGGGCCATAATCCTAGACGCTGGCTCAATGATGGTTAGTGGGTAAATATTGAAATAGGTGCTTCAAACAAATAATCTCAAAAGTAACGAATCGTTGAAAAAAATACTACTTTCCCACCTGAGTATAGTCATTTTATTTCAACGTTTCGTTATCTACAAAGTAAAAAAGTGTAAAAAACGTTTAATTTAAAAAACGTTTAAAAGAAAAAAAAATAAGACCAAACTAACGAAATCATGTAGAACAAGCGGCCGCTCGCGGTTTCACCCGCGTGGTTCCCGTTCCCGTAGGAATATCGGGTTAAAAAGTATTCTATGTGTTAATCCAGGTTATAAACTATCTGTATGCCGAATTTCATCCAAATCCATTCAGTAGTTTTTACGTGAAAGAGTAACAAACATCCATCCATACGTTCCCGTGGGAATATCGGGATAAAAAGTATCCTATGTGTTAATCCAGGTTATAAACTATCTGTATGCCGAATTTCATCCAAATCCATTCAGTAGGTTATACGTGAAAGAGTAAGAAATATCCATACCTTCTTACAAACATTCGCGTTTATAACATTAGTAGGATAGTAGACAAAAGAGCGTTGACAGATGAAAGTAGAATCCTTTGCCATGCAGTGGATCAAAATAAGCTGATGATAATAATAATTTGGTCGGTCGTAGGTATTCACTGGGACATTAGTAATCTATTCCGTGTATTAGATGATTTATCATCTAATAAAAGATTCGGCTTACTAACGTAACGTTTTTATGTGCTGTAAAACTATCATGTTGTACTCAACAAAGCACGAAATCATTCTAATGATTACAACCACGGAATAGAAGTTTTAACTTACAACGTGCTTACAATATACAAGGGGTACAGTGAAAAGCCAAAAAAGTACACGAAAAGTACACTTTACCACTGAATTTTACCGTTTGTTATTATAAACGGCAAACAAAGCTTTTTCTTTATTACTATTATTATTGTTATGTACAGAAATGTTACTGAAATTTTCGGACTTACAACTAGTGGCAGATTAAAAAAAGACAGCCAACCGTTACGCTTGTTTGAACAAACATGCACGTAGGGGTACAACAACGCTGATCTGTAAAAAACAGTTTGAAAATACAAAGCAATGTGATGCGCTTTAGCTGCAAACTTTATTCAACTAGCGGTCTGCCCGCGACTTCGGCTGAATTGAATATTGACTCGTAAAGTGCAGAAACAATGATGTTTCTTTGTACGTACGAAGCATTTGTCGACGAAGCGTCACAATTCGATTTCTTGTATATTTGCAATGATATTGTCTGCTTTGACACAAAAATGCGCTGCGCTGCGTCACGTTTGAGTCTTTGTCCTCAAGGAGGCTCTATTGAGGGGTGTGACAATTGAATCGTTACAAACTCTATTCGAAGCTCATTGGATGGCACCTTTTGTTTTGTGTCATTTTTGCATGTTAAAAGAATATCGATTTCGGTTTGTGACTGAATACGAGCTTAACACGGAAATGTTGTGTAGACACTTATATTCTTTCTGGTGGATAGTGGTAAACCGAAATGATTGTTGCCAGTGTTAAACTTATAATAAATTGTGTGTTATAAAAAAAGGATTTTCCAAGAAAAATTACATTTACAATTTACACTTGTATTATTTACTTATCTATTATCCGCTTTAATTTATATAGGAAAGAATGTATAAATGATTGTATTAATCAACGAATGATTGAATGAATGAAAGGAAGAATGATCGAATGGTGGATTGAAGGAATGATAGTGATCATATTAACAGGTCAGGTTCACTGTCTAAAAATAATAACTATAGGTTAATCAATTGTTATGGCCCATATGTGGGCTGCGGGACTGTGAACCGGTTAATTTTGTTGCGGTAGTGTAGAAGTTTATTGCCGACATGTCAACAGTATTATTTGTGATTGATTGTACTTGTATAATATTTTTAGAAAAATATATAAACAGAGACCATTACTTTTGTCCTCAGGTGGATGCTCGGCGTTTGGTCACTCTTGTTTCGGAGGGCACGGCAAAAGATCCGGGGACACCGCTGTTATGGACGTATGTATCTTATATTTCAAATACATTTTAATCGCCTCTGTGGACTATTTTCTAAGCTACCGGTCCCAAACCAAGGGGACCCGGGTTCGATTCCCAGTGGGGGGTACATCTCTGTGTCCTTGGTTTCGTTGGGGGTAGGACTGTTCCGCTTGGCTAGCTACCACCATCTCGCCATAGCAACGGTGTTTATAGCTTTGTTGTGTTCCGACAATTTAGAGTTTTTTTTTAAATTCTTTCTAAGCAAGTATTTGACCGCGATCTCACCTGATGGTAAGTGACGATGCGGCCTAGGATGCAGCATACTTGCCTAGATAATGCCTGTTCACCCTTGCCTAGAAAATGTCCAAGTTGTACGTGTCAGGAAACAGATTCAGACTCTGCAGTTTGGATTCGACGAGTTTAGAGTCGCCAATGACCCTCTTAGCACGCTTCTCAATAGAGTCTAAAGCGGTTAACTGATACTTGGCAGATCCATCCCAGAGGTGGCAGCAGTATTCTATACAGGATCGGACTTGTGCTTGGTAAAGCTGAAGCAGCTGCCCCGGTGTGATAGGATGGAAGTCTCTGCCGGCGCATGTGTTTCCCAGCTTCTGTAGTCCCGGGTCTTTTATGCGTGGCGTGATGGCATTTATGCAGGCCATCATGAAGGGGGTGCTTATTTAATAATTTCTTTATCCCTTAAATGCATGAATTAACCAAAAAAATTTCGTTGCTTTTAACTCTTATCTCAAGGGGTTAAGGCTCTAAGTATGATTGTAAACTTTTGGCGACATTATGCATTTAAGGGTTAATTCTTTTTTTCTTTCTTTCCGTCTTACTTTTTAAATTTTTTCTTTATTTATTTCTTTTTATTTCTTTATTTTTTTACTCTGCAAAAAATACATAAGTAAATAAGGTTTTTTTGCTGTAAAAAATATATTACGCGTTGGTACAGTCACCAGCATTAAGATGTGAATATCGACGGCCTGCAAAAATATGTGATTGTTGGTGGTAGGCATATATATGGCTATAATATGCCTTCCACCAATGATCAGATATTTTTGCATCATCACATCTTAATGCTGGTGACTGTACATACTTTGCGTCCGGAAAGAGAAAGAAATGCATAAGTCTGTGTACTCACGGATCTCGTAGTAGAACAATAATTTATTAATTCTACAATGAAGCAATCGAAAAGCGGGCACGAGCGTTTGCCTTGCCTTTTTCCAACATTTTCAAATCACCTAGCTAATTCAACGATACGGTGGCGTGGCATAAATTAACACTACTTTTTATACGGGAGAACGTGCATTAGCAAAAGCATTAGGTACTCCTATTGGCCTATTGGTTATGTGATCCCCAAGGTGGCATATCAACTAAGACCTCCCCTCTTGTGCCGCCAAGGTGATTCCGGAATCATTATGCAATCACCAAAAATCACCCCAGGGTAAAATTAAAACCGAACAGATCTATCTATTCTGTGATTAATTCTAATACCTACTACAAATTAACGATACTAACAGTAGTTTAATAACAACATTTCCTGTAAGACAAACATTCGGTAGAGCTCTCGTCACAACCGCGGTGCGTAAACAATAAATTATTCAAGATGTGTGCCGGTCCAAGGCAAACGTTTGCGACGCGCGAATCAACACGAGATAAAGGCTTAACTAATTACGAATTGCACGTGCCCACCGCGTCTACGGGAAACGCGGATCATTGTGCGCCTAATTGGAAACTTTTATTTTATGGCAGAAACAAATAAACCACTTTGATTAATTTCCTATTTTCAATTTAACAGGAAATCGACCGACGATGGTGACACCAAGGGCATATCGCGCTCGCTACTGACACTTGAAGCTTTAGTTTTTATGTTTCTATGCCCTATAGTTTCACTGGATCTAGTAACCTTCAACGACGCAGCAATGCAAAACGTGGCCATCCAATCGGATTCTGAACAGAATTCTAGCACCGTTAAGAATCGTACTTTTACTTTTTTTATGTAAAAAGGCGGCAAACTTCAAAAAATCGTTAATATTGTCATTAGGTGTAATGACAATATTAACGATTTTTTGGATAAAAAAAATAAGAATTTGTTTAAAACAGAATAATAATTATTCTGAAGTTCAAAACTACTCGATAGATGGCGTTTTATGAAAGCCGAGCCGTACACAAAGGCTGTAATAAATTGTGAACTTTTGCTTGTCAACCAAAAAAATAAAAAAATATATATTTTCATTTTAGGACCTATTTCTATTTTCCATTTTCGTTCACAGTTTGACAGTAGCACATGATATTTTCTGATATCATTGCGCAGCCCTACACGTGCTCTCCATGGACTCGCCTTTTACTAATCGCCATCTATGAAGTCATTAGGTAGAAACTAATTTCTTTTTTATTATTCTCGGAAAATCGCCCATTAGAATAGAATAGAATAGGCAATTATAATAACTATTAAACAAAGAATCAATTTGAAGGATTTGTCAGGATAGTAGCGAATGCCCTTCGGGAAATAGGCGTGATGATTGTTTGTATATGAAAGCATTATACACCCTTAATTTTTATTCGTTTAAAAGAAATTAAGGGTGAGTTCCACCCATGAAACTGAACAACTTTCCTCAAGACACCTATGTGCAAAAATGACTGTCGTCAAATACTATTGTCGTCAGCTGATTAGACAGTTTTGTATGGGAGGTCGAAATTTTTTTGTAATTTTTGCACATAGGTTTCTTGAGGAAAGTTGTTCACTTTCATGGGTGGAATAAAAATTTAGGGTGTATATGTATGTAACAAACAAAAGGACGTCTGAAATGTGTACAGTGAAATAATCGCAGCGGCGACTAATCCGCGAAACCGTAATGGAATGCGAGGTGTGATTCGTCACGTAACAAATATTTAATTACACAGCGCGCGAGTCAACGCGCCGCGGCTTAGGGTAGCTTTGCGGCTGTACTGAACCGCTCCTAATGGTTTGGGCAATTAATAAAACAATCATTACTGTATAGAAATGGATAGGTTGCAAGAATTTTTTCGATTGCTTCACTGTAGAATTGATAAATTATTGTTTGCTACCTCTTATTCTAAACGAAATTTCGGCCGATTTTCGTTTGCTATATAAAGCGCTTTCTATAATTTTTTAACTCTAAAAAAAGAAGAATGGGTAAAACGTCCCCCCCCCCCCCCTTGTAACACTTACATCTATGCATCAAATAAAAGTACTTGAAAAGTGAAGCATTTTATTGTATGACAGCAAATCTGTCAGGTATTGGAGAAAAAAGTTATTGAGAAGAAGAAAATTAAAATAATAAATGTTAATATATAGATAGATAATACTTTTATTGTAACTTAATAACACAAACATTAATAACGATAATATATAATTGAAGTCAAGACTTTTTCATGAATTGAACTATACAGCCTCATTTTTCATTTTTTTGTCATTTATTCATTTGCTTGTTCATATTTGCTGTCCTTACAACAAAATACACTATTTTTTCGAAACTTACCATGTGGGAATTTACAAGAGGTGGCTTTCATACAAAAACGCCTATTCTTCTTTTCTAATAATTTAATCTAAATGCTAAACCTTTTATGTATGAACGAAATTTCGGAAGAAAGGGAAATCGCTGTAAAGAGCAAACGAAAATCGGCCGAAATTTCGTTTTTGAGTACGCGGACTTATTTATAATTTTTTCGTCTTTTTTTAAGTATGCGGACTTATTTATAAATTTTTTCGTCTTTCCGGATTTTCCGATATTTCCGAATTTCTTCGTCAACATTATAACAAAGTTAATGAAGGGCCATATTCCATCACGCTGGCCCAATACAGGTTGGTGAGATTCCTAACACTAACGACCGTATCGCGTTTACCATCGAGTACAAAGTATTAAGGTCTACGTATTTTTCGCAGACAACTGCTGAGCTGCGTCGCCAGCTGGGCCAAGAGGAGACGCCACCCCACCCTGGGTACCCCCACTCGGGCTACAGCGGCCTGCTGCTGCCCGGCGACGACATCATTCCCGTCAGAGATGGTGGTGAGTTAACAGATACCAGTCATCATCATCACCCATAAACGTCCCACTGGGCACAGGCCTCCCACGTGGATAATAGCCCAATATCGCCACGCTGGCGTAATGCGGGTTTTAACGACTGTCATCTTACGACAACGACCGGGACTAACGGCTTGACGTGCCTTCCGACGACACCGGGAACTATCGTAAATTAAACGTCTTATCCGCTGCGCCATCGAGCTCCTCAGATACACATTTAACTTTTGCGTTCAATAGAACACACATATTTCAACGGGATTTAAAGCAAAAGGCATACCCCTCTGGCCCCAAGCGGTCGCATGAGACCGGACCTACAAAAAAACACTTGACTTTGTACCGTGTTTTCATAGACTTACAGAGTACTTTAGTATAAACAAGTTTGGTTATTTCGGTCCTGTGGCACATCTTATGCATGGTTATCGCAAAATATCGCATAGTCTATGCTCGATTCTGTCAAATTTGACGTTGACAGTTGCGCCAAAAATTATGTCAAAAAATTTCCAAGACTGAGGGGTAAAGGCGAGGCATGACTGGACAGGTAGCACGTAACCACGGCCGGTGCAACACGAAAGGATACTATACGAAACGTCGGGTATAAAAGGTATGCGTAGAATGCCTTTACCAAGTAGTTTTGCATTAAATCACGTTGAAGTATGTGTGCAAAACAAATACCTGTTTTGTATTGTTTTATCCCTTACGGGTAAACAATTAGCCTTCAAGTGACGATAATACCGAATTTGGGAGCGCGCTTCTCCCGGAATCCTCAACCATTGGAGGAACTTTACCTTATCTCTTAACTGTCGGATTACAACAATGCTAATAAATAAAATAAAATTTGTGTATGCTTACACCAATTATCTTCTAGACCAAGATGAGTATTCTTTTTGAAACTCGTTAATATGGTAAGATAACGGATAAATATACCTACTTAAACATAGAAAAAAACACCCAGACCCGAAATCAATTTAGAAAAACAGTTTTTCTCTAAATTGACCTGACCGGGAAATGAACCCGGACCTCAGAGATGGCGCGACGCCAGAAGACCCGGCGTGCTAACCACTCGACCACGGAGGTCGTCAATTATTAACATTGTTATGGCGCCAGACTTTAAATAAGATGGTGGTAGCTAGCCAGTCGGTTCAACAAGAGTTTACCACCAACCAGAGTAAGTACATAAAAATGTACCCTGGGACCTCTGTGTCTATGACCGGTGGCTTAGCCATTAGACCATAGAGCTGGTTAAACATACATACATTCATATAATCACGACTATTATCCCCGAAGGGTTAGTCAGAGACTAGGCAATGAGGACGGCAAAAGCAGTCCTCTGCCATAGTTCACTTTTCACCTAATAGCGACTGCACATGTCCCATCGCCGCTCTAAGCTGTTGGATGTATTTGCAGTCTTTAGTCCGTTAGTCGCCTTTTACGACACTCAAGAGAAGATAGGGGGTGGTAGTACTCTTTCACCGCCACGCGACACGGTTATTAAAGTAGGTGGTTAAAGTTTATTGCTGCTTGACCACTCCCTAATAGTAGACTTTTGTTTAGGTGCTTATGAACGGGAGGATGGTGCGCGGGATGCGGTCAAGCTGAAGCTCCGGAACATCGTTAAGCACTGGGTAAGACTGTATCTTTAGTACTTAATTGATTTTACACATGAATTGCTAAATACTAAAAGGGCACATGTGACCCCTTTTTCTCAAGGTGAAAATTTTAGAGTATTTACTCTAAAGTAAAAACTGAAATTTTTGTAATGTTTTTTTTAAATATATATTTAAGCGTTTTATTAACGCTTATATATACTTAAATAAAACTTTAAACACTGAAAAACGACGACATCCTCATGCGGGAATCGAACAACGCACCTTCCGCATTCCGGGCGGCTGCCTTAACCACTTGGCTACCGAGGTCTGGTTTCAACCGTCGAAATTTGTCAGTGCTTTGTTTTTTAAATATTGAATAATTGAATAATTTTTAAAGATTGAATGTTTAACTTTTGATTTTAATATATGTAATTGAATGCTTATGGCACAGACGAGTGCCATGTTAGTACAAAACGATGTAAAATAGCTACCAAGGCAACCAAGGTACCAAGCGATAGAAACGAAAAAAGAATTTCGAGTAAAAATGTGACAGTGCCCTTTTTAGTACCTATTTAGGCATTCACATATCATTCAACTTTTATCCTCAAAGAGTAGTCAAAGACTATGATGGAGAAGAAGCAGTCCACGGCCACAGTCCACGATTCACCGAATAATAACTGCACATGTGCTCAGCGTGATAGGTGGTGAGATAGGTAAAACAAAAAGACTATCGTACTTACATACATAGTTCATTAGGCCTTTCCCGGAGGAGTAGTCAGAGACCACAGTTTTACATTCGCTGTGGTCCTGACTAGGGTTGCCACCCGTACTCTAAAATAGAGTATTGTACTCTTTTTCATATAGGTGTACCCTGAAAACTGATCGTTACTGGTTATGAGTACTTCAGGGTTCACTGAGAGGAGTCTTCTCCCTTATGAATGTAAAGTGGAGAGACGAAAAGAATAGAGCTACCCTAAATTTAATAAAAAACGAGTTGATTATATATTTTAATCCAAATTTTGATTGCAAAGAGGCTGTAAATATCTTCAAGAAAGACAAATATTTGGTCAATGTCGCAAAGAGCAACAAAAATACGTTTATAAGGACAAATAAATAAATACTCTTTTTATGTTATGTACTCTATTTCTGTTCTAACAAAATGAAAAAATACTCTGTTCGTCCTAAAAAAAGGTGGCAACCCTAGTCCTGACACACCCTTTGCTTCATTTACTCTCAAAATTTTCATACATGCTCTTCAATTTAGGGTACATAGAAGACTACATAAATATGTATATATACGTACCTTCCCATTCAAATTCAAAGTCAAATTGACGTCAATACTAATCTAACAAACAGTTAACTAACTTGTAGTTAAGACTTAACAACTAATCTAACTAACTATACTCTACCTACCTAACGAATCTACCACCAGTTCGGATTTTGGGAGAGCCTTCGACCGAGTAGAAGCTGGCAAGAAACTCAGGAGGTCTTTCTTTTTTCTCCCTCTAAGTAACAAAAGTCACTTACAGTGTAATAGATCTAAATAACTACAATTTAATAAAACATAATTAAGTAAAATTCGTTTATTATTAACAAGTCATTTGTCATTTGATCGTTCAAACGAGGCGTGAAGAGGCACTTTGTGGGCCGGCAGAGTGAGGGTGAGTGATGCTACGTCTCTTACGCTGCACCAGTTGTCCTCGCACCTGGACTTCACTTCCACTTAACATCAGGTGGATTGGGATCATTTGCCAAGCTTCATAAAAATAATTAATATGTCTTTGTTACAGATGGATAACCTAAGGCGGTCACAGCAAGCCAACGACGACTCTTACATCATTGACAACTTGTAAAATACGTGTCTTATTACCCACTCCTGTTAAATAACAACAATCAGGTTCACAAGGAGCTTGTTATTCATGTTAATGTAAAGAGTACTATATTGATGGAAAATGGGAAGGCTTTAACAGTTTAGGATGGTATGTAAAATATTGATGAGACTATTGATTATAAAGTATGATTTTGTTACAGAAATAAAGACTTAACCTGATAGTCACCTACAGATAATCATAATGACAAATTTATTAGACGCTAAAGGAACACAAATTGAGTTTTTAAATTGCATAATAGCTTTCAAGCTGTTAGCAATTACGTAATCTAAAACAATTCGAAGTAACTAAATAATGATTACGTTGGCTGTAAAGTAAGGTTGTGACAAATATAAACGTGTTTTTGGAACTTTTATTAATGGGGCTATTATTTGTTTGTTACGGCTATTACAAGACTGCTAGTGCGGCACAATCCACTCACTATACCGTCTTTGCATCTACTTCTAATATCGTGATAAAATGCAATTACATTTTGGTTTTTGGTGTAAAGTAATTTTTTGTTTAAATTTGGTTTAATAAATATAATTAAGTGTCTATAGTGAAGGCTTGACGTTATTAATTTACATGTATAATTTGTTATATATGTCGCTAAGTTGCATAATTTTGAAAATGTTTGAAAATGCAAACACGCTGTAATGGCACAACTGATTTTATTGAAATTTTATATACAGGCAGAACTTATTTTACAAGCAATACTTAGAAAACGTTCTATCCAGGAACAATATCTTATTTATACGGAAATTTTAGTGTGTGACAAGTTCAACGCAGGCAAAACCGCGGTCGAAAATAAGCAATAAAAGTTATTAAGTGCGAAACCTTTAATATTAACATGAAAACAAGCTCTTTTTGAACATTATATAATTTCCCAAAAACTTTAATATAAAGTATATTATATATATACATAATTTCTTGTCAATTGTATTGTACACGTTTCGTATATAACCATGTCATGTAGATAAGCTCAAAAATCTTTTCTTAAGGCTGGATTTCCTATTAAACTATCGAAATTGTGTAAAAATAAAACATTATATAACTTATGCTCGTGTAATATAAGAATGTCTTCTTTCTTATTTACTTTATTTAAATAAAGTTTTGTTAGACTTCAAGTACCTGAATATCGCATTGTTTTCAAATTCTAATTAATTGTTAATTTCCATCTTAGATCGTAACATAAGTTTACCATCAAAGTAATGATAAATGCATCGTAGATATGACTGTCTCTGTTAAGAACGTTGTAGACATGTTTTGCCTATTCAATAAATGGTTAGTACAACAGTAACATTGTGGTTTTAATTGTTGTCTTTCTAAATGACCTGCAAAACGTAATTAGTAAGAAGAAGTTGGGGAAGTCTCCTTCACAATTCCTAAGCCTTCATTTGAACTAATGGTAAGTGTGTTAAGGAGGGAGGTGTTATAAAACCGTGCCGTGTAGCGGTGAAAGAATACTACCAACCCCTATCTTCCCTTGGGTGTCAAGGCGACTAACGGACTAAAGACTGCACATAGACATCCAATAGCACAAAGCGGCGATAGGCTCACCACCTTTGACGCTGAGCACATGTGCAGTCGCTTTTTGTTGAAAAGTGGACTATAGCAGAGGACTGCTTTTGCGGTCCTCATTGCCTAGTCTCTGACTAACCCTTCGGGGATAATAGTCGTGATTATATTAAGTAAGTATATAAAACCATCACGGGATATGGGTGATCACACGGACGAAGATGTGGGCCGGCCGCTAGTATTAAATAAAGGCTGTGGATAGAGTGCCACAAGCGGCATTCTAGTACGATCGGTAACGATGCCGTAATTACGGCATCCTAGTACAAAGTGTAGGCAGTGTATAGAGTGCCACATGCGGCAACATAGTACGATCGGTTACGATACTGTAATTACGCCATCCTAGTACAAAGTGTATGAGTGCCACAAGCGGCATTGTATCTCAACGTATTTTTTATTTGCCATATAATGTTCAGAAGGCATAATATAACATTTAAAATATATTTTTGTAGGGAGTTAGATTTCTGTTGTCTAGTAAAAAAAATAACCTCGAAATTTAAGACAATCGCTACGCTGCGCTTCGCGAATGTCTTAAATTATTACACCTATCACGTGACCTACAGGAGAAGGGCGGTTATTATTTCTGACTTCTGATGTCTAATAAAAAACATTACGGCAGATTTGGCAGCGTCACTATTATACCGCAAAACTTACGGTTCCCGAACCGATTGAGATACAGTGCCGCTTGTGGCACTGATAAACTTCTTTAAAGAAATCGTACGACAATTTTGTCGCGCTCAATTTGAAATTCTAAAAAAGTTTTAGCTAAAATCGTAATGATATTTATGTTATATTCTGTTTTCCATTATTTGGGAAATAAAACAGCTTTGTTAAGTTAAATAACTGACTGTAGGGATAGTGCTCATAAAAGGTAATGGTAGGCAATTAGTAAACGCTACTATTTACCAAATATATGAGACTTTAAGAGCATATAGGTAGGTACCAACTACACATCATAAAAGTATCCTAAGATCAACGACTTGTGTTTAGGTATTTGTGCAATTGGGTATAGCGTATGAAACAATAGTGCCCTGCCGAGTTCGGAAACTGACCATCGCAAAAGTGACTTAGACAATTGTTCAAAAACGCAAGAGATTTTTTATTCATCATCATCATCAGCCTATACTGATCCACTGTTGGGCATCCCGAGGCTACTCTTATCCCATGTATGAAACAATAGTACTTGGACGAGTTCGGAAACTGACCATCGTAAAAGTGACTTAGAAGATTATGCAAATGACAAATATGTATGGACATAGTGCATGTACGAGTATAACCTATTTATTAGTAATTTGTATTATTTTTGTATGACTTGGCGACGACATTATAACTTTTGTTACTTAGAAAGAGGAAAGTGTAAGGCCTCCTGAGTTTCTTGCTAGCTTCTTCTCAGTCGAAGGCTCTCCCAAAATCCGAACTGGCGGTAGCTTAGTTAGGTAGGTAGATTAGGCAGGTTGGTAGTTAGTTGATAAGATTTAATGACAAACTGTTAGGTAACTTTTTTAGAAGTATACATTTTTTGATGTCAATAAGTACCTGTAAAGGTCTAAATGTTATGAAGCATTGACTTTGACTTCGATTGTTCAAAAACACTAGAGATTTTTTATTTATCATCATCATCATCAGCCTATACTTGTTCTCTGCTGGACAGAGGCCTTTACAAAAGATATGGCTGGCCCAATACCACTTCAGCTTGCTAATCCGGTGTGCTATGTTGGTTACCTTGGTTCTCTGTCAGATCTCCTCATTTCGAATTGGATCCCGCAGAAAATCTCTGAGCATATAGTCCTTTCCATATCCCGCTGAGCGACTTTAAATTTTTGAACAAGACATGTGAACATGACATGTCATGACGGGTAGGTCGCACTGATTGAATACTTTCGTCTTTAGACGTTGTGAAGACAGAGAAGAGATTTTTTATTATACCCACATAAAAGATGTACCATTTGGCTAAATAGCTAGATTATCCGAACAATCCCTGCTGAGTGGGCGCCATTAACCCCGAACGCACCTGCTAAAACAACTTTATTTAGCGGTGGGTCATTTAGACCCAATGTTGCATTAAGCACTCGAACATAATATGCTCGTTACGGGGCCATGGATCAGGGGCTAAAAGGCAACTCTTAATATTCACATTTCAGTTCAGAACAGTGGAGTGTGAGGAAATTAGGAGCGAAAAAAAAAGTTTAAACAAAAAAATATTAATGTTTTATATTTTAGCGTTTTATTAACGCTTAAATATACTTAAGTAAAATTTTAAACACTGAAAAAGGACGACAACCTCAGGCGGGAATCGAACTAAAAACATAAGCATCAAGCACTGACAAATTTCGACGGTTGAAAGCCAGACCTCGGTAGCCAAGTGGTTAAGGCAGCCGCCCGGAATGCGGAAGGTGCGTGGTTTGATTCCCGCCTGAGGTTGTCGTCTTTTTTCAGTGTTTAAAATTTTACTTAAGTATATTTAAGCGTTAATAAAACGCTAAAATATGAAACATTAATCTATAAACGCAGCTTCATCTTAACCGAATGTTCAAATATTTGTAAAAATATTTCTTTCGGATCTCAGAGGTGAAAACTTCTAAGATTTGATGAAGCAATGTTGACTAAAAACGTAAGCATGAAGCACTGATAAATTTCGACGGTTAAAAGCCTCGGTAGCCAAGTGGTTAAGGCAGCCGCCCGGAATGCGGAAGGTGCGTGGTTCGATTCCCGCCTGAGGTTGTCGTCCTTTTTCAGTGTTTAAAATTTAAAAAAAAATATTATTAAATGTTTGGGGGACCACACCTGTAGCCGAATGGCTAAGCGCTTGGCCCGATAACCGGAGGTTCAAGGTTCAATTTCCAGGTCGGGTTAAGTGTGTTTTGGATGTTCAGATTCATACCTAGCCTGAGACTTGGTTTTAATGATGGAGCCCTTTGACAAGAGTATAAATTTTGTTCAAAATTGAAAAGTTCATTATCAATGCTATAGACACATGGGTTTTAGAGACCCGTGCGCGTGTGTGTGCCCTTAGTCCGAGGAAGTCTTATAAATAAGATTTTAGTTTTATAGTTTTTAAGAATATTATACTTATGTTTGAGTTTTCTTGTATTATATTCTGTTGTGTGTACATGCACAATAAACATATTTTTTAAAGTTTAACAGATTTTCCTAGAAACGTTGTGTTCTATTATAGGCCTTCACAACCATAAGTTACAAGCACCGAATAAGGCCCACCTCCTATCAAAGCCCTCTTTAAAAATACATAAGTTGCAGTGGCAAGAACAATTTTAAATTTCGCGGGAACCTTGTGATTGCAAACAAAAGGCAAACGTCATCACTCGAATCGCGCGCGGCCATTTTGAACACAGGTTGTCAGTTGTGTTTTATTGGTGTCATTTTATTTTTACGTCATTTTTACTGTTATATGGCTAAGTACCATATGGCCCACTAGGTGATCCCCAAAGAAGGCCCAGGCTTTATTTGGACTACATTTGAGTGTGTTCTTTAATTTATTTAATTTTTGTTTTTTTTTGCATTAGGCACCTTTCCTAGCAAAATTTCTTTAAAAGCTACCTATTACAATTCAAGTGTCAAGTCTTTCCTTTGAGTTAAATTACAACCACAATTTACAGATTCATATCAAAAAATGTAATATTTTAGGTAAGTATATTAATTGTTTACGTAGTTTTTCTTCCATTGGTGTTCATCAAAATGACGCTGGCAACTGGAAAAACAAACAAAAAGAAAAGCTTTTTAATAAAAATAGTTTTTAATATCATAACATGGCCCATATTTAAAAAAAAAATTAGCTTATTCGATAATATTATTTGCATTATTTAGTTACAAACAAAGGTGATGGATCTCAAAATATATGCCATTATTAGTTTAGGTTTGGTTTTTTGTTTTAGAGCCATTCCAAGTTTCTTTAGACATAAGAAGGCCTATGGCTAAATTTTTGACTGATTTATTAAACTAAAAATCTAAATTTTAAATAAAAATGCAAATTTAACTTAAGTTGTCAAAAAATAAATTGCAAGTCATGGTACTTATTACATAGATGTTCATTAATTGATAACGGGCTTTTTTGGGCTAATAGGATCCTAAGATACCTATCTATTTGCATATTATTTTAAGCTACACACAATATATCTTGGCGTACTGTAATTTACACTATAGCTAGGTACTTACGTATAATATTAACAGGACAATGGACACGTATACCCAGGCCCGGCGCAAAAGAAATACTCGTACCACAGACATTTATTATATGTCTGTGACTCGTACTAATAGTTTTTTAAAAGTTACTATACCTCTTTAGAGTAACTCTAAGGCACTTATGGTAATTAATTACTGCACTAAGGGACACCGCCGAAATATTTTTCTAAATGTATAAAAATGCTTCCTACCTATTGAAAGTTTTGCAGGGGTAAAATATGACTATGTTTTAAAAATTTGATTTTATTTTCGTTGTTGATTTATAAAAATTAATAGTTTTAAAAAAGTGCTTATTAATAAACACTTAATATATTTCAACCAGCTGTTTACCTTAACTCCCTTTTTTATTTAATTTATAGTGATTACAAATTAAGTGGGCCTTATTCGGCGCTTGTACCTTAGTCATATCTTACCGCTCATTACCAAAGCCGTAACGTGCGGCAGCGTCAATTAACTGATTGGAGTTTTTAATGAGATTGTAACGTTATTTGTGGCCGGAGTTGTAGCGTAATCTTATTGCTAACTTTGTACCTCTGAGCCGCTGACACCTACGAAATTGTTAAGTATAATGGGAGCAGAACGTGTATATTAATGGTAACATAATTTACTGAGGAGCTAGCGCAGCGTTACGGAACAGTTAAGGAACTTTTGCAAAGCCGGGTCATTGGATGGGTGACCAAATGAAGTACATCTCGAGCCCCTCTGTACATAAGGAAACACTTTAAGCTTTTTTTATTTATTTATTTATTTACTTGTATTTGGGCAACGCAGGTTCATAGATAAATACCTTACAGACTAACATACATACAATATAAAACCTTATCACTATTTTACACGTAAACACGGCGACGTGTGACGCAGCGCGGTGTCCGGTAGCCGACCACGGAACCGCCGGAACAGGACCTTTCGACCAAAACTCCTCTTTTATAAAGGCCGATAAATGGACGGTCGGTACTCTCACCACAAGTGAATTATAGTTCACGTTGTGGCGGGACTCCAACTGTTCGACACTAAGAGTGAATTTTGGTCCCGGTTGTTGTCGTAAGATGACAGTTGTTAACACCAACCAACTCAAAATCAAAAAATCTAAATTTCTTCATTCAGTAAACTTAAAATAAGCATTTTGAAACTTAAATTTACATCTCTATATGGAGAAATGGGTGAGCACACCCACCACACCCACTCCAGCCATACAGAACGTCTTTTAGCTGTGGAGAAGAACAGGCGCAAGAAACTCCACAGCTTTGTAATAATCTAGAAGTAATGACATCTACAAAACAATATGTCGTTACGAAATTATAAAATCAATATTCATAAAACAAGAAGACGTGAGTGGATAAAGGTGATATGTCGCATTTTCGGATTTTGGTGTTTTTTTGCGTAGATGAAGGTTATATGTTGATACAAATGGCTACAGATCTTAAAACTGTCGATTTAAGGCACATTTTGGAAAATAGAAAGTTGAAAAAGGTGTTATGTACAGTTAAGTTTAAAAATGGCTCTGGATGTAAGAGGTATGGGCCCATATCACCAACTTCCAAAATAAATAAACAATAACAAATGTTTTTGTAACATCGAAGAAGGTGATATGTACGGACATAACACCTTTTTCCACTCAGCATATGATGCTCGAATGACGCGATGTCAGTTTTCAATGAATGAAGGTTCTATGTAACATACATAATTATTATCACCTTCATTCATTCTCGACATTCAATTGTTTTCAGGAAGCATTTTAAGAAACTAATAGTATACTTATGTAGAACTTAAGGTCCGTATAAACTCTTTTATAAGTTCACCGAGCATCTTGACGCCTCATACTGGCAAAACCATTATGATGCTTTACACATATAACGGATGGATAATTCTTAAATAATAGATAAATGCTTATGCTGTTTAATAGCATAATAATGAACTATTATAATGCCACGTAAATCGATTATACAGATTTGAGCTGTTTTAGTGCCCTTTGTTGTATAATAGTACTTTTAAGTGGTAAGTAAAAGCATAGTACTGCTGAACAGCATAAACGTGAATCAATGTAATTCTTGCATTTTTAATGATCAACTAAGTTCAGTTGTACAGCTAACAGCTCTTTAATCAAATACACGTGGTTATTGTAATGCGTATGGCTGTTTAAACATTAATTTTACTGTATTCGTAAAGTAAAACCATTTGTTTATCGGCCATTTTGGAAACGAACGTATATAACTAAAACCAGTTACTGAAAACTGGTGACGTTAATAATGCCCAATCTATAGAATCACAATAAATGCCCTCGTTAATTGAGTGATATTGAAGTAGATACTCGAATGAAACTATATCTAGGTACTTTCATTTTTTTGTTGACAGCACCATAATCATTTTAATAAGCCACGCGCTTTGGTTATGTAGATAATACGTTCAGAAATCCTTATCTCTAACCTATCAACTCTTGGCAAACGGATTCAAGTAGTACAAAAATTCTGAAATGGGTTTAATTGTTTTGCTCAAGGATCCCCAAAATGACTTTCAAGTAATGGCACTATTTCAATCTACATCATGTCTATTGGTATACCTGTGAATTCATATAGAACTACTTTATAGAAAATGGCACTACAGTGGTTCATCACATGTCTTCTCTCTGGCCTTTGGCTAAATAACAGTATTATAAATTATGTTTTCACAATCTTATATTGCAGGACAAAGTAGTTTAATTACAACTTCAATGTATTCTAAACATTTGTACCGTGGTGTTAGAGATGTTTTTGCAATAATGTAGGGTTTATTAAGTTCTAACTGTGAACACTTAAATAGCTCGTGTAATGTTTTTGTAATGCAATTAACATCTTCATTATCAAAAATGTTGCTAGCTTAGTGCTTCTGTAATGCGATTAGCAACTTCATTGATCATAACAATGCTTCTTTAATGCAATTGTCCCCTTACCTAACTACAGCTACTTGCAGACTTTCTAGAAGAGCGGATAATTCGTGTCCTTTGTAAGGGTAGTTCCTCCGCGTTCTACAAAGCCAATGCCGGAGTGCCTCAGAGTTCTGTGCTCTCACCTGCTCTATTTCTTTTGCATATTAATGACATGTTGTCTTTGGGCAATATTCATTGGGACATCCTGCGCAAAGCAAGCCGATATTGTGGTGAAAAGGTGAGAACTGGTTGCCAAACTGAACCTGGCTCTCGATCGTGTCTCTAAGTGGGGATCTGAAATCCTGGTCGAGTTGAATGCCAGCAAACCCCAGGTTAGTGCATTCTCGTCCAATTCCCTTCCTTACTCCTCCCTCTCTTCAAAACTCTCCGTTACTCATTTCGGTGAACCTCAGCATTTTTGGCATGGACATCGGCCAGGAACTGAATCCAAAATGCTACATGGAAAGTGTTGTTTTAACTGCCTCCCGTAAGTTGAGTATTCTCAATAAGGTGAGGCGGTTTTTACTCCCGAGCAGCGCTGTTTGCTGTACGACACTCAGGTGCGATCGAGTATGGTATGTTACGGCGGAAGGCGGTTCGCCGTAACAGCGGCGAAATAAGGGTTAGGCAGGAGATAAGGGAATGTCTGGGGCTTACCTGGTTCGGGCTGGAGCTGGCTGGAGCTGAAGGCAGGCGCGGGGGCGCAGGGGGCGCGGGCTTGAAGGCAGCAACACACAGTCACTCCACTAGGCACTGATCGGAGGCGTTTTAAGGATAGTTGAGCTGGTACCAAGCGCTCTTAATTCACAAACACTGTAGTCGTGGTTGTTCGCGGGCTGAATTCTTGCGCGGGCGCGCGTGGATTCACACGGAAGGCTCGAAGCACACTGCCTGGGCGACCGCGTCATCCCGCGGTCTAGGAGGTTCGTCTAGTATAATTGTCGACTCGCGGTGATTGGCCGATCATTCGTTGCCCAGTCGTTGCACCAATATGCATCTTAATTGACCGGCGCAGAGACGGTTATCCGTCGCGCTGTGGCGCGAACATCTTCCCGGGCCCCAGAGGGTAGGAGGGGGGGGAAGGAATGGAAATTAAAGGGGAACTACAGCCCTGATTCGTGCTGTGTTGAGTTAATGTCGAGTGGGTGTGTATATGATGAGCTGGGAGGAATGCACGTGTGTGACTGTATGAGTACAATTGTATGAGGGCTGAAAGCCTGTGTCACGAAGCACAGGGGGCGCGGGGGCGCGAAGCGCCGAAGGCGCATAGGCGCACGGGGCGCGTAAGCGCAGAGGCGTGGGGACGCGGGGGCGCGAAGCGCCGAAGGCGCATAGGCGCACAGGGCCGCGTCAACGCAAAGGCGTGGGGGCGCGGGGGCCGCAGTCAACGCAAAGGCGTGGGGGCGCGGGGGCCGCAGTCAACGCAAAGGCGTGGGGGCGCGGGGGCGCAGAAGCGCGGGGGCCGCAGTCAACGCAAAGGCGTGGGGGCGCGGGGGGGCAGAAGCGCGGGGGCCGCAGTCAACGCAAAGGCGTGGGGGCGCGGGGGGGCCGCAGTCAACGCAAAGGCATGGGGGCGCGGGGGGCGCAGTCAACGCAAAGGCGTGGGGGCGCGGGGGCGCAGAAGCGCAGGGGGCGCAGAAGCGCAGGCGGCGCGGGGGCGCAAAAACGCGTCTGATGTCATGCACCGTATAGGTGCGGGCTGACTACATGTGTTTGTGTGCTGCAGGCTGATGTGTGGGTGCACGTGTGTAGAAGTACTATGCTCTTGTGGTGAGCACTCACGAGATTGAGTCGATTGCCAAGGCAAGAATTAAAGGCAGAAAAAACATAAAATTAACACGAGCGAAAAAATAAAGCACGCTATTTGGCACGCGTGGTGAGCATGCACGAGATCTGAGCCGATTTAACACGACACGACCATAAAAATTTCATTACAAAATAAAACGGGGAAAACAACAATATCGTCGTCTAGACGCGGGTGTGTTATACTTAACTAAAGTTATATGTGCAATCTAATTAGTAAGAAAAAATATAACACGAATCGAACACTGTTCTTTGAACACGTTCTTAATTTATTTTTGTAGGTAGGTTAATAATATTTCGCAATGCACTTTGCAACGTCTATCGTGCAGAAAGGGTCATGTAAGGTAATGAAATTAGGAATGTTACGCGATAAGATTTAAAAATCAGAAATTAAAATTAAGTTACGTGATAACTACGAAATATGAGTAAATATTATTTTAACGGGTCGAATGACCAACATGTAATGAAATAGTTATCCTATATATATATAATAGTGGACTGTATTAATAATGTGGGGCTGAATGTCTACGGTAACATGTACCTACTCCTGCGACCCCTCATGCGACCGCTGTGCATGCGAGGACGCATGCAGCGTTCTGTCGGTGGGTCGCTTTGCCGGAGTATCCCGCAGTTGGGGCGGAAGCCACCGCGCCGCCGATTCCGGCTGGTAATGCTGTGTGGCATCGTCCGGTCGGTGAAGGGATGTGTGGTGATCTGCGATGCCACACACTCGGCATGCCTTCACCGACTTGCATTCGTCCGGGTAATGCGGTCCGAGGCAGCGGGGACAGCGCTCGCGCGACACCACAAAGTCCCACCGGCCCTGCGTCGGCTGGGCATTGTAGGCAGCGCACGCTACTAATCTATGCCCCCTAGTCCTACAGTAAGGGCAGTAAGCGGTGTTTGGGCTGGCGTGCATTGTGTGGGTGTTGTGTGCAGTTGTGTAGACGTGTATGGGTGGCGGCACGAGTCGAGGCAAAAAGTAAAATGTGTACGGTAGGGTTTAAAAACTAGTGGACTGTATGTATCCGGCTCGTAGGATCAAAATGTTACGGCGGAAGGCGGTTCGCCGTAACAGCGGCGAAATAAGGGTTAGGCAGGAGATAAGGGAATGTCTGGGGCTTACCTGGTTCGGGCTGGAGCTGGCTGGAGCTGAAGGCAGGCGCGGGGGCGCAGGGGGCGCGGGCTTGAAGGCAGCAACACACAACACAAGTCACTCCACTAGGCACTGATCGGAGGCGTTTTAAGGATAGTTGAGCTGGTACCAAGCGCTCTTAATTCACAAACACTGTAGTCGTGGTTGTTCGCGGGCTGAATTCTTGCGCGGGCGCGCGTGGATTTACACGGAAGGCTCGAAGCACACTGCCTGGGCGACCGCGTCATCCCGCGGTCTAGGAGGTTCGTCTAGTATAATTGTCGACTCGCGGTGATTGGCCGATCATTCGTTGCCCAGTCGTTGCACCAATATGCATCTTAATTGACCGGCGCAGAGACGGTTATCCGTCGCGCTGTGGCGCGAACATGGTATATTGTTCACATCTATGGAACGGCTCCGCTAAATACCTCCTCGATGCACTTGATAGAGTGCACAGGCGAGCGGTACGCATTATGGAGATGCTGAGGTTACAGCCCTTCTTGAGGACCTCCAGCTGCGTAGAGACATTGCTTCTCTCGGTGTCTTCTTCCGAAATTACTACGGAGAGTATTTTGAAGAACTTTTTGATCTAATCCCGCCCTCTCCTTTCCTCTCCCGGACTACACGTGCTGGTCTTAGGAACCACCATCATACTGTACAGTATTAGTACTCGTACCAAAAGATTTGGCAAGTCGTTCCTCTGCAAGACAATACCCTCCCGGCGCATGTGTTTCCCAATCCCGGGTCTTTTAAGCGGAGCGTGAAACGGCATTTATGCAGGCCGTCATGAATGGGTGCGCTTGTTACCATGCTTATTCCACAGTAGGGAGCGCTCTCTTCTTATTTTGGAAAGCATCGGCTGCTTACCATCAGGCTGGATGCGGTAACCATGACGAGTCAATATAAAAAAAACGATTATGCCAATATAATGCCTCTGTAATGCAATTAAACAACTATTGTAAAACTATTTAAGATCTAAAGCCGTATAATTTGTGCCCAAATAATCATTACAGGTAGCCGTATAAACGTTTGTAATGCTACTATTGAACAAACTCAAAATTCGAAAACGATACAGAAATGCTGTAAGTCGGCAGTTATACTGCTTTGATGTGTTACTTGGGGCTGTTCTTAGTTTAAGTTTTTATTGATATGGTTTAGTTTAAAGAAAAAATGAGATAATGTTTACCCACACTCGTACATAACACCTAATTTTAAAAAGCTAAAAGTACAGACAAGTTCACTTTTGAGGCATGGAAGAAGGAGTTATGTTCAGTTTTTCTTTAAAATATATAATAATATTATTACAAGTGTTTAATTGATATCATACCCTTAATATTTTAGGTAATTTAAACATGTTTGCATCGTAGTTTAGTATAAAAATCACTTATGTACTGACTTATCTCAGAAAATAAAAGTAAAACTTTAACCTCGATTTACTCAAAATTTGAATTATGTGACTTATCACCTTCATCCACTCACGTCTTTAATTATGTGATAAAAGAAAAGATAAAAACAAAAGTAAATCTAAAAGTTTTACTCGGACACAATGAACGCATTAGAACTCGTATTGAGCCAGCGTGGTGGGTTATACTCGAGATAGCCCTATCTCGCCATGCGCTGTCCACGTCGTGGGAAAGGACGCCCAGAAGTGGGCAAGTTTATAGGCCGATGATGATGATGATTCACTAGCTGTTGCCCGCAACTTCGTTTGCGAGGACTACATACACTAAGGGCCGATTTTTCAATTTTCAGATAAAACTTATTTATCTAATAAAGTATAACACAACCATTTGGAAAATGTGTTGTCATATCATGTCTTTTCTTTCTTTACATGTGATATTTTAGTTTGATCGTGTTATACTTTATCAGACGGAGAACTTTTATCCGGGGATTGAAAAATCAGCCCTAAAAGTATTTATATTCATTTAATCACTTAAATTTGGTAACATAGGTACATAACAAGTTGTTAGTAATTTACAGGTGGTAATTGTAGTTACAAATTTACCATATAAGGCATTGTGATTATAAAGTAATTAGTACTTGCTAATATAACACATTTACACATCAAAAACAGTAACAAAATTGAAATAGGTACTTGTAATTAAAATAACAATAATTAAAATTACTATACTTAGTAAGTAAACAATTAACAAAACATCACATTTTTTAAAAACAAAGCTAGGTAAATTAAATATATAATAAAAAGTGCGAGCTTCCTAACAAAAACGATCCTAAAAAATATAATTTAATTTGCATTCAAAGTATTCTTTTAAATTGTAAAACGATTTATTTATTAACATGTCTTTGAATTTTTTTTCAAATAAACTGTCATGGAGGGCTTTTAATTTATTTGGCAGATGGTTGTATACTTTGACAGCCATATAGTACGAACTATTTTTATATAACGCCAGACGCACTGACGTTACAACTATATCATTTATTAGAACCCGCATTTGGCCAGCGTGGTGGGTTATGGCCCACTCTCCTCATGTAATGTTGACGACCTTCTTGGTCGAGTGGTTTGTACACCGGTTTTCATGGTGTCGCCATCTCTGAGGTCCCCGGGTTCGATCCCCGGTCGGGTCAATTTAGAAATTATTGTTTTTCTAAATTTTCTCGGGTCTGGGTGTTTTCTATGTATAATAAGTATGTATTAAAGTATGTTTATCCGTTGTCTAGTAACCATTTAACGAGTTTCTTCGAAGCTTCTCTTGGGCTAGATAATTGGTGTGAGTGTAGGAAAGTTTAATTTAATGTTGTCCATATAGGAAGGCCTGTGCCCAGCAGTGAGACCTTTAACCCTTTAACAGGCACAGCATGTTAAAAAATTTCATTGGTTTTCGTTCTTATGTCCAGTGAATAAAGTTCAAAATATGGCGGTCGCTATAAGATCACTACCTGGCTAAGGGTTAAAAGCAAACGATGAAGTTTAGGTGTTCTAGACCAGGTCATGATCTGTCTTTTTGCTCAATTTTATTAAGATCTGAAGATAGCGACGTAAACGCGTCGCGTAGCGGTGAAAGAATACTACCGGCTCACCACCTGTTACGCTGAGCACATGTGCAGTCGCTATTTGGTGAAAAGTGGACTATGGTAGAGGACTACTTTTGCTGTCCTCTTTGCCTAGTCTCTGACTAACCCTTTGGGGATAATAGCAGGGGAGTGTCACTCCGCACTCCGCAGTTTAGATACGTTCGTTTGGCGCGCCTCCCAGGCAGGCCGCCTAGACGTATGGCAGTAAACGTTGCCGCGAGCGCAAGAGCACCGAACACCGAGCATCCCTGCGCGCGCGCGTAAACCCTAATCTGTGACGTTATGACGTTAAATCGATCGATCGATTAACGGAATATGAACGCTCGGGTCACACGTTAAGTTTCAATTTCGCGTGAAAGTCGTTAGATAGTGAACCTTCTAGTTATTCTGTGGTAATAGTCGTGATTATAAGTAGGTATCTATGTATGAACTAGTATGAAGATAACGAAACGTTGATTTGATAACTCACTGCGGATCAAGTAGTCGTCATTCAATCTGCATTCTTAATATTCAACTCTACGCCAGCCTCACAAAGGTCACTCTTGATCGGAACTTGAGGTTCGAAGTGAGCGAGAGTTTACGTTCAAGCATTAGAGATGTAGTGATACAGTCGTCAAAATTACTCTACTTATGTTATAAACACGATGCTAATAGCGTTTCGACGCTGATTGTGCGATGTATTGTTATCAAGAGTTTCCATTTAAATGATCATTCTCAAAGGCACAAGGGGTTCGGTGTGTTTGTGTGTTTAGCTGGTAATCGGGAGATGATCTCGCCATTGTTGGTATTTAGCATTGGACAATGGGATCTTTAGCCACCTTCAGCGCAAACCAGTTCGTCGAAACTTGCACACTGCTTAGATTAGGGGTGCCACGTAATTCGTTTTTAAAAAAATTAGAAAGATAGAAATTAGAATATTTATTTGGTAACACAGTTTATCAATACAAAAAAGCCGTTAATTAATTGGAAACACTCTTAAGAAAAAAAAACTATTTATGTTACCGTAGCTCATAACCAGCCCAACGAAAAATTTTAATGGGTATGCCATTGGCACGTAAAAAAGTAAATAATGTTTATTAATTTTCATTTATTAATTCAGTTGATTAATTCAGCCACGGTAGCATAATTGGTAGCGCACATAATCCGGCATGTCGAAAGATGCGAATTTGAATCCTGCTCGTGGATTTTTATAACTACATATTTTATATTATTATAACTACAATTACCGCCATAAATAATAATCAATTGCCATTAATGTATGTATGTTAGCGCATCACTTTTGAACGGCTGCACCTATTTGGCTAATTGTTTTTTTGTTGTGTTTGTAACATTGTCACGTCAAGGATGTTTGGCAATTCGTCATGGGATGCAGCGACGAATTCACACCGACAAAGTCGCGGTAGGGCCGTTGTTACTATATTTATTTTATAATGTTAAGCTGCAAAAAATATACATTTTCTGACAACCCTATCTAGAGATAAACTGGTTACAATTTAAAGGAGTGGCGGGACTTGTCTATTGTTGTTGAAAGTCCATGATCCAGGTTTAAGTTCATAAGTTAATTAATTAATCATGGACTTTGAAACGGGAAGATGAGTTGGAATAAATAACGAAAACTGCCAGTGTTTATTCTAGAGGATACACCGAGGATATCACAAAATGGTCGCTAGTGGGTAAAAGAAGAATTTTTTGTTGCAAATGTTAAAATATTAACCGTGTCGCGTGGCGGTGAAAGAATACTACCACCCCCTCTCTTCCCGTAGATGTCGTAAAAGGCGACTAACGGACTAAATACTGTACATACATCCATCAGCGTAGAGCAGCTATAGGCTCACTACCTGTCACGCTGAGTACATGTTCAGTCGCTATTTGGTGATAAGTGACTATGGTAGAGGACTGCTTTTGCTGTCCTCATTGCCTATCTGGCTAACCCTTCGGGGTTAATAATAGTCGGGATTATATATATGTATGTATCGCTAGCGAGTAAAAGAAGAATGAGGCGGATATTTTTTGAAAATGTTAAGATATGATAGGACAACTGCCTCTGTAGCTGAGCATTAAAACAATAGATAGATTTTATATTAGAAGTGGGCTTATTGTCCTATCGGTACACCATCATAAGCAATGAAAACCTAATAATAAGACGATTTTATACATAAATAAAAATATACACAAAGTTTTTCTTCTTTTTGTGGGATAAGTCCAGAGGTGGATTGCGATAGACGGGTGTGTGGGTGTAGGTGTATGTGATGGGTGTTGATGCAAAAATAATAGTCTGGCTTACTTACGTAAGGTGGTATAATGTTCGTCCATACAATACACAGAATACACTCACATTTAAATAGAAGGAGAATAGCATTAGCATACACAACACAGCACAGTTTAGAAAGCAGAAGGAAGAAAGTACAAAATAACAAATACAAAGCGGAAAGCGTTTAGGCGTATAAGCTATACGATGTCGCGACAAGGTTAAAGCGGGTAGATGAGAGGCAAGCGCTTCGCGTCGTGTTAGGGTCTCGACTGGCGTACGTGCGCAGGCGCACAGCGATCGGCGCCGGCGGCAACTCATTAGTGCCTACCGAACAATAGGCCTGTTTTTTGTGATGCGCGTTTCCAAAGCACGGCGCCTCGCTGTCTGGTAGATAACATTGTCGCATGTTATTATGATTGTAAATAATATTGTGTGTAATTAGAATTACGAATAAATATGTTATCGTTATTGTTTAGTGTAAATAGATATTTTAATGTAAGTGTGAATATGATTAAAATAGTTGTAAGTTAATTTAAATAAATATAACTAGACTAAGTACCTAAATGTTGTACCTAAGTATATAACTTTGTTTTACATACATAATTAAAATAATATAAACTATATTTAATTCAATGTATATGGTATGTAGGTAGTGGGCAGTAATACTCAATAATATTATGTGCCCACAGGTGCACTAAGCCATAATCCTACTAGTATTATAAACGCGAAAGTTTGTAAGTATGGATGGATATTTGTTACTCTTTCACGTAAAAACTATTGGATTTGGATAAAATTCGGCATACAGATAGTTTATAACCTGGATTAACACATAGAATACTTTTTATCCCGATATTCCCACGGGAACGGGAACCACGCGGGTGACACCGCGAGCGGCCGCTAGTATAATATATAAGTAGGTACCATAGATTATTTTCTAATTCCAGTGTAAATTCGGAATTTCATCTCACCACAATTATTTATCTTCGTTCGTACATAAAAGTATACATCACGCCCGCTTTCCAGAGGGGTAGGTAGGGTAGACCAGGGAGGAGATAGACCACAGATTTCCATTATTTATCTTCTACCACTCTAATCATCATTCTCATCAGCCTATTAGTCTCACTACCTATTAGGCCTTACCACATTTTTGACTGGGGCTTTTAATTTTTAACATTGAAAATGTTTTTTCGTTCGCTCCATTATGGCCCCCATTTTCGCTGAAAGTGCGACTCGCCCTTGATACCCTGGGTTTGAGGCCACGAGGACGTATGAAGACTTAAAAGACGCGGAATTCGAAGGGGTTTAAAATTATGTAAAAATATTTTGGAAAAGTCAAAAACTCTTTTTGGAAATGAAAAAAAACGACTTTTTTGACCGATTAATCGTGTGTTTTCCAAGACAATTCTCGATATCTCGAGAACGGGGCCGAATTAAAAATATTAAAAAAAGCACCTCGGTATTGAACTTAGGAACATTTTACCTTATTTCACTTTTTTTGATATTAGTGACGGTTGAGGCTGTGAGGTATGCGCGGCGCGTGATAGCTCAAAGACGCGTAATTCGAAGGGTTTTAAGCTGATCTGAAAATATTTTGGATAAGTTGGTTTTGAAAAAATAAATTTTTGGTTCTGAAAAAAAATTAAAATTATCGAAAGAAAAATTACGCGTTCATTTTCAATGCCCTTTCAAGTCGTGTAGGGCACGAGATCTGTGGATTTTTTTTCTAAAAATAACCTAGACCGTAAGACGTCGTTCTTGGCGGGAAAGTGAAGCATCATTATCTGCAGTTTTGTTTTATGTTTTATAATTTGTGTTTTGTCGAATATTAATGTGAAATAATGGTGGAATATTTACTGTTAAGTGTTCGTAAACGTGCATGAGTGTTGGCAAATAAAACAAAACAGTGCAACATCACTTTTCAAATTCTCTCAAGAATTCCGTGCGAGATCTCAGTAAGTCCCACATCTTTATTGGAACTCAAGGGGTTTGGGGGGAATATTATTTAGCATTATACGTTCATTGTTGTATTATCGTCACTTATTATCATCAGTTTAAGCATAACCAATGAACTCTAATATTACGACTGAAGGAGTATCCACGGTCACGAAATTAATTTAAAAAAAACCTAGACCAACGTCTTATCTTAACCCTGGCTACTAAAGAGGAGCGAAAAGCTTAAGTCAAAGATGATGATGATACTGGTGATAACTGAAACCCTACTGCTACAGAACTCTTTGCTGCACGAATCCGACTCGCACTTGGCCGTATTTGGTAACGTCTCTTTTTTGTAAACAATCACACTGCGCACCTCGGACCAAATATTACATATTTGGTCCGAGCTGCGCACCTTACTTTTGTTTATTTTAATGCTCTTTCTGTGTACGTAAATCGTTTGTGCGTGAAACAAATTCAATAAAAACAATTAACGCCTTTGATAACGTAATTGTATCGGGCAAAAGTTTAATCGAGTTTCCAAGCGCCTCATTGTGCATACACGCAAAAATTAAACGCGTGCTTATACCTATTTCACAAAAGATTTAATCAACGACGGTGTTAGGGCGACTGTCCACTGAAGCGAACGTTGTTGCGAAGCAGGGGTCTGGAGGCTTATTGTATCTTCGACATCTTCGATATCTTTCAAGTAGAAGTAGGTACATTGCTTCGCTAGGTCGATTATTTTAAAATTAGTTATAAATATGCAAACTAGTAAAGCAAAGTACTCGTACTTGAAAGGTATTGCGATACCTAGGTGTTGAAGTTGGACAATTAGACCTCTGCTTTTAGACCCGGCGAATAAGATATTATTGATTCGAACCTTTACTAATTCGCAGGTCATTATTTAGTGTGTATGTGTGTTATTTTGACACGTTAAAAATCTCTAACAATAACTTTTTCCAATAACAAACAAATAGGAAAAATTATCACATTATGTAGTGTATTTGCTGGCCATTTTTAATTTACATCTGTGTCATATTAAAATTGCAAGCAGCACGGAAATGCGAAGTCACTTCAGCAACTATTAAACATTATATAAGTACGTGTTGTTACATATCACATACATGTTCGAAAAAACTGCTTCGCTAACATTTAACTAGTATTTCATAGCACGCATTAACATCCCTACGTTTGGTGGGCTAGCTATCAAGGAGTAACTGAGCCATCTAGATACGATTCTTGAGAAGGTGGTTAAGCCTCTTAACAACACCATGTTCCATACCCAAGAATGGTCCTTTAAACAAGACTAAGTACCGGATCGTAAAGTTCGATCCACACAAGCGTGGAAACTAACGTTTCTGACTTCATCAGAGCTGAAGACTAGCCGTCATCTAGTCCCGATATTAATCCGCTGGATTATGACTTATGGTCAGTTTTAGAGAGTATGGCATGCTCTAAACGCCATGATAATTTGGAGTCCCTAAAATAACCCATAAGATTGGCAGTGAAGAATTTTCCCGTGTTTCAATTGATAACTGGCCTCACCGTTTAAAGGATTGCATTAAGGCCAATGGAGATCATTTTGAATGAATTTCATATATTTTTAATGCTATTATATAATTATTATAAACTAACGCACACTACAGTAATGAACGTTTTATGCAGTAGAAAAATTGGTTGCCTGTAAAGTCGGTATACGGGCTAAAGTTTTACGTGACAACGACTTTGAGTGGTAAAATAATTTTAATGTGAATATTCATTCGTATAGTAGGAAGAAGGATGAAATAATATGGAAGGGACGCGTGCCTTTCACTTTTTATGTCTGTCTCTCTCGCTCTTAGGCGGGCTAACCATGCCCGAGTGGAAGGGACGCGTGCCTCTCACTCGCTCTCATTGTGAGCGCATAACGTGAGCGGAGCGTAACGCAGTTTCTTGAAGTGTCACCCGGCAAACCAATTTATAAGACGTTGTCACGTCAAAAAATCTTTTCCTTGTAACAATATCTATGGCTAGACTAGGTATTATGTAAAAGATACTGAATAAATATTTACCATCTTTCATTTCATTCATGACTTTGACGTGGTGAAATTACGAAAATATTCTTTGTTGTTCTTCTCACGTTAAGGAAGACCAATTAATCTAGCATGTATGGCGTGTTTGTTTTTAATTTATAATGTTAGATTAGATAGCGTAACATTAATCACCATCGGTGATTTAATTCCCTCATTTTAGGCTATATTGAAGCGTGACACTTTTCGCTTCGCTGCAGTAGACAGCGATCTTAACTTTGCTACGCTTAGGCAACACTCCGCTCAAATAACTGTTTAGATCTAACAAAACAGTTGTTTAACTATTGTTCTATAAAACAGAAATATTTACTGTTGAGAATGTTGTATTTAATTGAAATGCAGCTTAAACATTTATAATTTTGAAACAGTTAACTTAGTCATTAACACTAACATAAAAGACTTTCTCGACATTAACATAAAAGAATATTTAAGTGAGTATTTACTATTTTTTTTTGCATTCACAGTGCT
This sequence comes from Scoparia ambigualis, assembly GCA_963921215.1. NCBI lineage: Eukaryota > Metazoa > Arthropoda > Insecta > Lepidoptera > Crambidae > Scoparia > Scoparia ambigualis. The sequence goes on along the minus strand of OY992513.1, from coordinate 30,832,790 downwards.
TTGTTTACATGAAAACAGAATCCATATAGTAGGACGTTCATCGATTTTTTTTCAAAGACTGACTGACTGTCTATTGATTTTCTAAATTATTTTTTTTATCATTAGTAGTTTGAAAGGTTATTCCACTAAACTCCAAAAACCTTTTTAGTGAATATTTTATTTATATATAAAAATCATTTTGGAGTCGAAGTGATAACAATGTATGGGCGGTGAAATTTTGAGAACAATGGCTTTGGAGTCAAGTGGAATTACTCGTTCAAAAGTATATAATTTTTTTTCTGAATTATAATAATAATAAAATTATTGTAGTTTTTTCTTGTATTAAATACATTGTTACATAAAGGTAACAACTAATAACTAGTAACTTTAACTTTACGCTGGGGTCGTGGGGGCCAGAAGCTCGGCGTTTCGTCAAAGATCTGTCGAAATGCCTTTTTGAGGTCTCCGGCGACCAAAAGGCTGGCGGCAGCTACTTTGCTCAACGTCAGTTTAGCTATACAAAAGGGCAACGCTGTCAGCCTGTTGGTTACTTTGCCGCGTGGCAGCGGAACCCTAAAAGATATTTTTTATTTAAAATATATTTTTAGGTTTTTAGTTTTTAAGTTAATCAGTTTTAGTTTATAATATTTCATTGTTATTGTTTCGAATTTGTGTAAATATGTTATTATAAATAAATCTACTTATAGGTTATTCGTTATATAAATATCCGCAGGACGTTGGACAACGGTGTCCCCTAAGGATCTCCACAATGTAGGTAAGTATAATACATACGAAACTGTGTTTACTTCCTATTCAATCTGTAAGTAGATAAGTAAAAAGCGTTTTTTTTGTTCTTTTCTTTCTTTATCAATTGCTCAAACACAAATAAAATGAAATTACAAAATTGCTTCCCAAATATGACCACAAAAAGAATGAAATGTTTTAATGATAAGGCGGATACAATACGTATACGTGCCTGCTTGCTAACGAAATAATGCCTCTATAGGTTTATTATTATACTCGTGGGGTAACCGTAGGCATAAGGTTTTTGTTGCCATTCCTTTGGGGGGCTTCGGGTTTTTTTTATACCTGCCTACACACTTGTTGCTTTTGTGTTGTTTTTGTACCTACTGGCACGGCGTTTTGTTATTTTTACCCATTACAACGTTTTGTTAAAAACATAAACGTTTAATTATTAACGATTTTCCGTTGAAACGCAAGAATTAGAATGGCAAGAGAAATACCACGAGAATACGAGTACTGTTGTGTAAACAGAAAACATATTACTATAATATTTTTATGATAACATGGCTAAAATAATTATTAAAAATAATATTTGTTCTCTAAAATGAACGATTTGCATTTGTATGAGATCTAAATACTTGAGTAATCAAACGTCTTAGCTTGTAAGCTGCCGTAAAACGATGACACAAAAAATCAATTGTTACTAAATAGACAAGGGGCTAATAATATTCTAGGTAAAACAGAAGCTGTAATTTCTCCTAAAATCCTTTTAAGGTAGCAGAGCATGGTTTTTACCAAAAGTCGTCTAATGGAGAGTGGTACCTAACTCAAATACCTAAATAATCTATGTAAATAAAAATCTATGGCTGAATGTATGTTCACGCATCACTTTGGAACGGCTTGACCGATTTGGCTGATTCTTTTTTTGTTTTGATCGTTATTGTCAGAATTTCACGCGGAGTATTCACGCGGACGCAGTCGCAGGCGAACTGTTAGTGTCATAATAATATTGGCAATTTATCAAAGTTTGATAAATATAATATTGGTATACATCACTTAATTTAATGCTCATTTTAATGCGAACAAAATACAAATCAGAAAAAGCCAGATTTATTCCAATACAATCGAAGGTCTCAATACTAACGTAAAATACGAGTGTAAGGTTTTCTCCGTTCGCTAATGACAATTCAAACCATTGAGGTGTAAGTAACTAGAGACGACACCGCGAAGCAAGTTTTTGCGCACTGATCATGGGCATGGGCTGCAAGCGATTGACAGAGGGGACATGACATAAACGTCATACTTAAAAAAATATTGCCTTCTTGTTCACAGAAAAGTTGTTTTAACCACTCAAGAAACATGTAAAAAGTGTAGGTCATCATCATTTCCTTGCCCTTGTCCCTATTTGGGGTCGGCGCAGTATGTCTTCTTCTTCCATTCGTCTCTATCAGCCGTCACTTCTACGGTCACTCCTTTCTTTACCATATCATCTTTCACGCAGTCCATCCATCTTTTTCTCGGCCTACCTCTGTGTAGTGTTTTCGTTTTAACTCAAAAAATAAAGGACCTTGGCGAACTCGCATACAAACTTTTGTCAACTCTTTTAAGCGTCTATAAATAAAAAAAATATGTTGGTATAGAGTTTGTAATCCTGAACAACATGGTCTTGGTTTTACTTCTCTAGTAAGCCTACAATTAAAGATATTCCAATTCAAAGTTTTGGAGGTTATGTCTATTATAATTATTGGATAAAAGAAGTACTCACCTACCTAGTTGTGTTATTCTTTCAAGGATGGCCAGCACAAGCAACAGACCGTGAAAAGTGAAGAGAGGGTTTTGGTTGTGTTTTGTCTAATATTACTGTGAAATAATGGTGGATTATTAAGTGTTAAGTGTTCGTAAACGTGCTTGAGTGTTGGCAAATACAACATAACAGTGCAACGCCTCTTTTCAAATTCTCTCAAGAAGTCCGTGTGAGACCTCAATAAAGTCCCACAGCTTTATTGAGTTTCAAGGGGTTTGGGGGAATATCATTACCATTAAACGTTATTTATCGCTCATTATCATCTACTTTATTGAGACTTTATGCAAAGAAAATATTCACTTTAATATACTGGCTTAAATATGCTGACCGCACGAAGCCATTATTTAAAAAAAAAACGTAATTAAGAACAGCACCACAGACGTATAATACGTCTGTGAACAGCACTAACTAGAATTTTACGTGTCTCTTAAACTTGTTCTTATTTCGAGACTTAGACAGGTTTTTCCTATGGTTTCAAAAATCTTACGAATTTATTTCATCCGTAGTTGTAATAGTGAAATTTATAGACGCTAAAGAATTCATTCAGCAATGATTTTTTTCTTCGATTTCGCCATTGTCTTTTCCAACATCTGTGAATTCTATGAGCGCGAAGTCATCGCCGCCTTTTTTTCAACGGAAATTATATTACACTATTTTACTCAGACATATTTACTATAACAACTAACCCAACGCCCCACGTGATACCCGCTGTCTCTTACCTCTCCACGGTCTCCTACCTGAGCACATTTTTTTTATGGGATGTCTTCTCTAGTCTATATGTCAATAATTCAAACACGATTAGGTATTTATTGAGTTTCCATTGTGTAGCAAATTAAAGGCGAGATCTAAAGAATTGAAAATTTTGCCTGTTTGGGCTGGGCAACTTTAATGACTGCGTTAGAAATATTGAGTAAAATTTCTGTAACACGTACAGGAACATTATTCAATATTATAATGTTATTGTTTATTTAATTTTAACGTAAATTTTGTTGCGAACAAATTACAAAAGACTGTGTCGAAAAAATTTCCACGAGCAGGATTGCCAGAACAGAAGGGTGCGGGTTCGAATCCTTCTCGTGGTTTCTATACCGACTTTTTCAGTATGTAATTTACTCAATATTTCTAATAAGTTTTTGTAAAAGCAACAACAGTTTTCTATGATATATCAATCGCTTTATTGTTATTTTTTAAAAGTTAGTCCAGTGTTGTTTTGTTTATTTCGTAAGTAATTTATACATATTTGGTGCCGCTTTTATTGATCAAAATTCTTCAGAATAATATGTATTAATAGTCATTACATATTTTAAATTAAGTCGCCGTTTTCCTGTGTCTGTGGTTCTGCTTTCCTTTTTTATTTATTATGGTTTACAAATGAAATGCAACGTAGCCTAGTAACATTAACAAAACTTAGAAGGTATACATACATAACGTCCATTCTTATTAAAGTGAACACAGCATGCATTGTGTGGACATGTTCGAAAATTATCTTAAAGAAATATAAATATTACTAAAGTAAAAAATTATTCTATTTCATCGCCAGCCTAATGCTGGCCTTAGCCGAGGTCAAAGATCCGTGGAAGATGTCAAAAGAAGATCTAATACTGTTGTAAGTCGTGGTCATTCTGTACAGGGGTGCATGCTGACCAGCTACTGTCTTACACCGCGGGGTTACGAATGTTTTCCTGTTATGCAATCGACTGCTTGACCTGGGGATCACTAATCCGATTTCCTTAATAACGTCTGGGCAGTTGACCAGCCCACGGATCGTCTTAAACAAAAAAGGACATCCGAAGTCTTTCGTCGTTTGCATAACTGTTCTATTGTATAATAAGTCAGTCTGCTTTCGTACGAGTGAAGACTTCTGCACTGGTTGTTAGCAAAAGAAAGCTGGTAGAGGAACCTCTTTTGGATCCTCTCAATTCGGTTGGAGTGAACCATATAACCAGGGTTCCAAACTGGACTGGCGTAGTCGACAATACTACGCACTATATAGTTGTACACGGGGAGGATAATACCCGGATCCTTAAAAGCTCTTATCTGTCTAGATATAAACCCAGATATTTTTGACGCTTTTTTGTGACTGCATCGACATGGTCCCTAAAACTCAATGAACTGTCTATGATAACGCTTAGGTCTCGAATTTTGCTCACGTCTTCTAATAGTTAGTTGTTTAGTTTGTACGCAACTGTAGTTTTATGTTTTTTCCTAGTTAAATTTAGATAAAAGCAAAAGCAAAAGTTTCGTCTAAAGGAATCTTTTTTCCTATAATTTGGTGATATTTTGTACAAAATGGCTGAAGTATGACGCGGTGTTTCTAAGTTAGCGTCAACACTTTTCAAATTCCCTCCAGAAGTCTAAGTGAGATTTCAGTAAAGTCCCACATATTTATAAAAACTCAAGGGGTATCATTTAATAATAAACATTCATATTAACACCCGCTATCTGTTTGATTTAGAGAGTCTACATCAATGACTTCCCTGCTACCAGGCTATTTCTAGCCAACTTAAAGATATACTAACTAAACTTAAATTATAATTTAACTAAACGACTTACGTACTATTCTTCCCTTGATACACGCCGCTCAGCCCGGTGCAGTCCGCTGCGCCCAGGCCGCTGCTGTGTTGGTGAAGGTAGCTTGCCTCCCCGGCGACTGCTCTGGCTGCTGTGGTGGTGGATCGCGCTCCCGCGCGTCTTCGGGGCTGGTGCTATGGTGATGGAAAGGCCCTAACTTTCCGTTGGCTACCCCAAGAGAGCTCTCAAACCCCAGAGAAATACGTACCACTGCACAATCACTTAGCCCGCCACGACACGTGTGCGGGTCAACCAACAAATCACTGATTTTAACTTATTGTTTTCACTGTTTATTGTGATAACGGTCCGCCGAATTTACTGTTTATGTGCCCTACATCAAATCACCAATACCAAGTTATTAAACCAATTACACGACCGCGCGACATAAAACTTAACCTAACCAAAGATCCAACGTGAGTGTGTGTCACACTGACAGTCGTCTGTCAAAAACAAATTAAAACTAACACAAAAGGTTGCCAGCCGTACGTGGCCATTTTGTTCCGAACAGACCCCTGCCCCGATTGGAAGGCTCCGATCGTTAGCTCAATCCATCGGGCAAGGAGAGACAGCTGCTGTGGCTCATCGCGGAATCGAACCGCAGTCCCATGCTCGCCAACAAACAACTTCACAATGCTGCCCTAGCTACAAGCAAGGAGAGCAAGTCATTCTCCTTCAACAACATACTAAATCTAATTAGCCAAATTAAAATAATATTAAATTATCTTATTTACCAAAGCTTATTTTCTAAAAATTTACAAACAGCAGTTAAATACACCCGTGCTCTTGCCATTTTGTGCCATTGTCGGAGCGAATAAGTGAAGGTAGACCCTTACGCGACACGAAACGATCCAACGCGACGACGAAGGCCTCCGTGGACAACGAAGAAACTCCCAAGAGGACGGCCTTAGTAGCCAGGCACAAAAAATACACAAAAATTTACCTACAACCCGAGCGTTGCGCAGTTGATCGGTTTTACCGAGAAAGGTCCAGCAGAACCCGTTGCGTGAAACCCCCAAGAACGGACGAGACTGAGCGACTCGGTCCGAAGGCAGACCCCCCGTCTGCGGCTGCACGGGTGAAGACGTCCACTGTAACAAAATAAACAACGAAAGAGCACTACACAAATAAAGCTCTTTGGACAAACAATATTCAAAATTACAAATTACGTTACCTAGTAACACATCCAACAGACGTCAACCGTGACGTACTGGCCTATTGAAAGGCTTCACAATCCTCATGGGCATGGGCTACCATGTAGACAATGGGAGGTTTCTCAATTTCCTAAACTTGTGCATAGTTATGGAAAGGGTACACAAACGCAATGACTCTAGACTATGCGGAGTCGAGTCGTCAAACTGTGTTCATAATAGAAACACAAAATAGTTGGCACTACCAGCAGTGTAGAGCGACTCAGAGCTACTGGGTGCCTAGTAGGACCCGTCCTAGTACCCGCCCAAGAGTAGGTCAATTGGGCCAGGTGACAAAGTGTGGGTCTGCCCGATCTAGACCAATGTCTGTGCCGTTATCCCTGCGGGCGAATTTCATTACCGTTACCGAAATTGACATTCTCACACAGATGCATGTACCGATGTGAGGGTGACTTGGGTTTGCCCCGTCAAACACCCAGTAAGCATGCCACCAAACAATGTCGCACAAAATTAAAATTTCAAATTTAAGATTTCTTTATATCTTTCAAACCGCGGCCGCCGTAGTATAAAGCAAAACCGTCCGTGGTTTTGCTTTCGCAAAGGGGCAGGCTAGCTATGGCCTGCTCGGGTCCCAAATCTCCAGAGAAGGCCCCCAAGTGTGATACCGCGGGTGGTACGATAACCGCTGCGGCATAGCTCGAACGCGGCTGCACGCTGGCGCGCACAGAGCTAGTTGCAGGGATGGATCCCTCCTTCGTGACACCGTCGGGGCCTCCGCCCGTGTGATACCCAAATCGCACTCGGGCCGGCGGCATGGTAACCTGCAGGCGCTGGTTTGCGCACCTGCGCATGGTTCACCTTCTGGTGTGGGGGTGCGCCTCGCGCATGACTGGGCCTCCAGTCCGCTGGTAGGTGTGTGCTCCGCGCTGGAGCACCCCTGCCCGTGTAATGCTGCCACCGCTGCTGTGTGGTCGGTGAAGCCGCTCCCGATCTGTTGACACACAACAATAATAAATGGTGTGGTCCAGTAAATGCAACGCGGCGTTGAGGCCTATAGCCAAAGCAAAGGCCGCTGCGCCTTGCTATGCGCCGCCTCGTCATTGCACGCAGCCCTCGTCGGTCCTAGCACCGCGTCGTAGTGTGGCCTGGCTGCGGCTGTACTGTGGGATTCGCCTGGTGTCCCATTGAAGCCTGGCCTCTGATGGCGGCAGGTTAGGCTGGGAGGTCGCTACGACCCCCGCCTCATCGCTGAGGAACTTTAAAAGTTCCTCCAATCCCGGCAGAGTAGCCCCCCCTTTCTCTGCCGTTTCCCGCTCAAACCGGGAACGAACGTCCGTTGGCATCTTGTCCAACACAATGTGTACCAGTAGCAGCGACCACTCGGCTACTGGCAACCCTAACTTTCGTAACGCAGTACACGCAACTGTGACTGGCGTCAACAGCTACGTGTTTAAGTCCGCCTGATTAGCTACCCTAGGTAGCGACAACAATTGACGCGCATGTGCGTCTACATACGACCCCTCTTCCACAGCGCCACCCAAACTTCCTAACTGATGGGTAGGAAGCCCATCAGGCATCGCAGGCCCTCCCATTGGTGGCGGTGTGGATCGCTGGACATCCCCCATCCGTCGCCTTTTAATGTCGCAGGCTGCCTGGACGACATTATCATTTATGTCCATGATTTGGTCGAGATCATCCTCGTATGCCGACCATACCTTTTTGTGGGATGTTGGGGCAGTCTTCTACAAAACCACCATGGCGGTCTCAACCGAAGACACCCGCTGCCTTAACTGCCTGGCTCGCTCGAGGATGACATCATCGCAGCCCCTCCGAGACAGCAGATCCTGCGTATGCACGAACCAGCGCAGCTGCGTTGCAAAGACTGCCTCCGCCATCGCGTTGTCAACAAAAAACAAATAACGAGGAATTAGATTCTATGTCCAACAATAGCACAAAGACAGGGCAATGTTCCCTACTAATGTAGCCTTTTAATTACAATGTAGCCACAACCAAAATTAATTAGTACATAAAAAAAACTTAAACGGGTTTGCAACAAGAAGCGCACTAACAAATAATGTGCAATTATTATTATTACATAGTCCCTATGCATAAATCAACCAATTTAAACCAATGTAATAATCAAATTAAATTTTAGAATTGGTTTTCAAAAATGAAGGCACAAACAAAACAAAATGTGCTATTATTATTGTTTAAACCGTTATATAATAATCCAACCAAATTTCACATATGCCGCTGTGTAGAACAAAACAAATCTAATCGGTTCCAAAGAATTTCCAAAGAAAATAAAATAAAATAAAAATGTTCCTTAGTACTACATACGCCACTATGTAAACATTCATCCTCAATCATTTACCAAACAAATGTTACAAATGAATGGAACTCAAATTAATGAAACTAAATTATTTTCAAAGAAAGAAACAACTCATGGGAACAAAATAAATGTTACATAGCCGCCATGTAAACAAGCAATAAACTGCAATATTAATATATGTGTCTACAGCTTTGCAATCGCTAGACAACCAAACTACAAATATTGTGAATCAAATGCCTACAATATTTTAATATGTTTTCAAAATGAAACAACAAACCAAATCAACCACAATTTTCAATGCTTTAACTTTAAATTCTAAATTAAGTTTTCAAACAATCAAGGAACAAACAAAATGTTTAATTATTTGCAAACCGCTAGAATTTTAAAATTCAGTTTGCACAACAAATGCAAAATTAACATCAAAAATATTTATTTGTTGTCACAAGTCGACACTACCCCAGCGAGACTAATTCTAAATTAAGTTTTTAACAACAAAGAAAGATAATTAGCGGTTATCATACACATCCACATAATATTTAATACAACCCACAGTTATATCCTAACTCAAATAAATACATTCTAAATGTCTAACCAAAATGCAATTATAGCAAGTTAGGTATGACAATTATTGCATTCTTGCAATGACTTTCCGCAATGAAATAATCCACGCATTCTAAATGCGAGACAAAACCCAAATTAATTATTGTTACACTACTTGCTATAATCAACAAAACAAAAGCTACCTACATATTACAACATTGCATTCCGAATACAATTTAATATGCGGTTGCAAACAATCTTAACAATAAACTAATACTAATTACTTAGACAAAACTTAGACAAAACTACGCTCTGCTACCAAAAAATGTTTGATTTAGAGAGTCTACATCAATGACTTCCCTGCTACCAGGCTATTTCTAGACAACTTAAAGATATACTAACTAAACTTAAATTATAATTAAACTAAACGACTTACGTACTATTCTTCCCTTGATACACGCCGCTCAGCCCGGTGCAGTCCGCTGCGCCCAGGCCGCTGCTGTGTTGGTGAAGGTAGCTCGCCTCCCCGGCAACTGCTCTGGCTGCTGTGGTGGTGGATCGCGCTCCCGCGCGTCTTCGGGGCTGGTGCTATGGTGATGGAAAGGCCCTAACTTCCCGTTGGCTACCCCAAGAGAGCTCTCAAACCCCAGAGAAATACGTACCACTGCACAATCACTTAGCCCGCCACGACACGTGTGCGGGTCAACCAACAAATCACTGATTTTAACTTATTGTTTTCACTGTTTAGTGATTACGGTCCGCCGAATTTACTGTTTATGTGCCCTACATCAAATCACCAATACCAAGTTATTAAACCAATTACACGACCGCGCGACATAAAACTTAACCTAACCAAAGATCCAACGTGAGTGTGTGTCACACTGACAGTCGTCTGTCAAAAACAAATTAAAACTAACACAAAAGGTTGCCAGCCGTAAGTGGCCATTTTGTTCCGAACAATCATCTACTTTATGTAAATAAAATGTTTGCTATTATTTTTTTTACTATAAATAAATAAATCTTTAGTCTCATGACTGTACATTTTGACGTGGTTAAAAGTAATTGGTAATTAATCAGTGCAAACTTATTTGATATATATTTAAAAAAATTGAATTGAATACCCGTTTCTTGTTATATGACCACAACTGAATATACTCTAAGCTCTTTTACTTGACCTTACCACTGGCTGAATGTGCTATACCGCATATTTCATCCATCTATTACTAAAGAAAAAAATCTATAAAGTAAAACAACTGCGAATGGGAGGAGCTTTATTGAAAATATTTTAATAACTAAATATGCCGTATGTACCCCAGTCAAATGCAAATAAAATTTATTCTCATCCCTCCTTCTCCCTTTCTCCATAGGAGTACGTGTGCTGCTCTCCGGAGTCACCAATTTACAGTCTCTAATATTCCATACGCACAAAAATTTGGTGACTCGTTTTTTTGTCGCACCTCCAAAAGATGGAATAGTCTACCAGCACACGTATGCCCTCCTACCTATGACATAGGGTCCTTCAAACGAGGCGTGAAGAGGCACTTTGTGGGCGCCTCTTGCGCTGCACCAGTTGTCCTCGCGCCTGGACTTCCACTTAACATCAGGTGGAGTGGGGTCATTTGCCGGGCTTTGTATAAAAATGAATTTATTCTATTCTATCGCACGTGTCAAATTGAACCACCTCCGTTCGCAAATCGAAAAGTTCGTTGCAGCGAATCACACTGTTGTCCATTTCATTTGAAAGCCGTAAAAGCCCCATCGAGGTTTAATGAGCGCTCGATAGACGATGGCTCATTTCCTTATTCAGTCGTGTGTCGTAGGACGCAAATGGCGGAAAATGATCCCGGCATAGTACAGGTGCATATGTAGTCACGACCACCAATATGTTTACACTTTGACTCTTTTTCCATTGTGTTAAGAGGGTTTACGCATTTTGGTTTCCCATACAACCTTCCAAGTCGAAATTTTTAAAAACTACTAAGCCAATTTTAATAAAATTTTGCATGCTAAAGTAAAATACAAAAATCTAAATTGTTTGTTGAAAACATTTTTAAAAAACGTTTATTTAACTGTGTTATTACGTTTTTAAACTTTCTATAGTGGACATTAAATCGCAATAACTCAGCTAAATAAACGTTTTTTAAAAATGTTTTCAAATAACTATTTAGCTCCCTGTATTTTACTTTAGAATGCAAAGTTTTATTATAATTGGCTTAGTGATTTTTAAAAATTTCGACTTGGAATTTGCATGGAAAACTGAAATGCGTAAACCCTCTTAAGAGTTACAAATGTTTACATATTTTTGCTAGTGACTGTACACACATACACACACACACACACACACACACACACACATAGTAGGTTCGCCAGTTTGCTAGACGGGTAGGTAGAGACAGCTTTCCTTCTTTCTACGATCCTGAATTCCTGACACACTAGTAGGCTTCATTTGTTTTTTTTAATGCTAAATATGGCACTATTATAACCGTGTACAGTAGCTGTGAGAAAATACAACCACCCCCTCCCTTCCCTTAGGTGTCGTAAAAGGCGACTAACGGACTAAAGACTGCACATACATCTCAGCATAGAGGGGTGATGGGCTCACCACTTATCACGCTGAGCATATGTGCAGTCGCTATTTGGTGAAAAGTGGACTATGGCAGAGGACTGCTTTTGCTGTCCTGATTAACCCTGACTAACCCTTCGGGGATAATAGTCGTGATTATAATGTATGTATGTATAGCCTCATTACATCAATGTTATTGTGTTGGGTTGAAGTAGGCTAACTTCTTTGGTTTTAAAAACTTAATATCATCTGAGATGAAGGTAAGTCAAGGTCTTGTTTAAAACCTTTGTGCGGTCTTACTTTAACGTCTTATTTCCATTGCATTTTTTCAAATATGAAAAAAGCAATAACATAATTTAAAAATATCGTGTTAATATATAGATAATCGTGATTGCTTCTATAGTCCAATAGTACATAATGCAACTTGTCCAGAATACCTATAAGAAAATGGGGATTATAATTCCTTTCAATAAAAAAAATATTAAACATTTTCTTACTTCTTTTACCAATTACAATTTCGTAATACAAAATAGAGTATTAATTACACTTCAATGTCCAGACCGCAAAACTTTCTTTACAATTTATACAGACACCTCCGCTTATTAAAATCAACCTTTTCTTATTTTGACATACGAATATGTAGGTGGAAAGTGCAATATTGAATTCACTATTACACAATTTCACACTTCAAAATTATGTGAGTCTAATGTTTTGTACCGAATTCGTTTGGTACAGGGCAAGAATACTACGTGGTCCTTTATTTAAAAAGCTACTACGAACAGCTGGCTCTAACCATAGACCTAAACGATTCAGCTGAACGAATAACTAATGTAAAACTGTTTTGTTACAGCCTGGTTACTGCCGCAATAAATTGGAGACGTCAAATAACGGTAATGATATAAAATGTTACTTTCCATAATACCTAGTGCTTTCTACCTACTTTATTAGATTACAAGTGAACCACCCGTGATTTCGTCTAAGAGACCATCCGTATCCCTATTGGTTGCGCTTGTGCAGTATAATGTACCTACAGCATGTACAGCCGTGTGGACATAGCCACCCGGAAGGTCCATTATGTATGATTAATGATTAGTTGCGGAGATCACCTCATACATCGAAACTTACAAACTAAAATGTGTAGATTTAAAAAAAACTGTATAAAACATTCTTAACAGTCTTTACTGTATAAGTAGTAAGTTAGTTTGTAAATAATTAGCACCTAGCTAAAATTGACGAAAAAAACCGGGACTTGAAATTTATTTAAGAAAAAAATCCTTTTTTACTTTTTTATGACAACCAAAAAGACTAACACAAATACAAGAAATAATTAGGTAGAACATATGGACTTAAAACTAAATGCTGTCTCAATTAAAGCTGCCACGGCATGCAACCTGCTCTTTCTATGTATTGTAATGAATGAAAATGTTTACTATTTGCTATTTTTTTAGCTCTGTGGCTGTAACTAACCTAGCGTCGAATCGAATTAGTAGGAGCGAGACTCCAGCATGCATGAATGTTTATTTGTTAATTGTGCAAATTGAACTCATACGTGCGCCGGGAAATTAACCGGGATTGTGGAGACGGACGAGGTGTCGTCTCTATTACGTTTCCTGGAGGCGAAACAGTAATGAGTGCGAAATTTATTCATACACATATTCAGGACTATTATCCCCGAAGGGTTAGTCAGAGACCAGGCAATGAGGACCGCGCCAATATGCTACAACCCCTCTCTCTACTTGTTTGAAATCAATTAAGGCTGTACGGGCGTGGTACTTTGCCTACCAAAAAAATGACTGACAGGTGTCAATGTCATGTCATGTCCAGGGTCTGTCTGAATCTCAGATGCTTTAGTTATTGTTCTGAGGTCTGAATCACTACTATTCATTGAGATAAATAAAATAGAGGTAACTTCGATGTGCAAAATTTTCACTCGTGCACAAAAAAAAAGTCGCCTATGTGTGCGTTACAAAACTTACCTTGAAAACGATATTCGAGACACTTTGCACTCACATGTATTTCTACAAATTGTTTAACTGGACAACTCATTATTAAATTAAACCCATCGAAATATTAAGTTCACCAAAAAATAAACTTATTCGACTAAAAATAGACAATGCCAGCGATTTGTTTGGGTCCAAGTGCGGCTGGCTCCATGTAAAAAGTTGCACAGTTTCACCGACACGGCCCTTTCATCCTATGTTTTGTCTTTGTTTCACTTAGGGTAAACATGATGTGCCGAAACCGAACCAAAATAGTAATGGTTAAAGGCAGAAAGAGATAGCAAACTTATGCTCTCTCTATAGTTATAAAGCTCAATGCTACTACTATTATCTCTCTTACCATTATTTAGGGAAAATAAAACACGCACGCATATCACGCATAAAGAAAACTCCCCAATAACCTACGTTGTTATCAGCGGCCTCCAAGATTCTCATCCCTTCGCAAGTTGGAGGTTTTGGCTATCAATAAATTTGAAACGGCTCCTTTATCGTACGGGCGAACAGTCGAGGAAGGATTACTGTCAAAAGATAGGAACGCCCTCAAAAACTGTTTTTAAGTTGAACTACGCCTGTCTAGCTCCTGACCAAGACCCGATATAGGTAAGTTTCATACCTTTAAGGAATTTACATACATACTTACATACAAACCTATATGGAATTCACGACTATTATCGCCAAAGGGATAGCCAGAGACTAGGCAATAAGGACTCCAGGAGCTTGGATAATCGTGAATTTCCGTATGGATGTATTTTACAATCAATAGAAATAAATTCTTAGCTGAAATGTTTTGAAAGGTCACTTAAAAGGGATCGAAATGGTCGCAATATCAGTTACCAATCGGAAGCATTTAGATCGTCGAAAAAAATTCAATTTGCCCAAGTGTCCTCACATGGATGTATCGTGCATTGCTAGAAATACCGAACCTAATGTTATATTGAATACAAGCGGTCGCTCGCGGTTTCACCAGCGTGGTTCCCGTCCCCGTGAGAATATCGGGATAAAAGTATCCTATGTGTTAATCCAGGTTATAAACTTCGTTCGATTTTCATCAAAATCCATTCAGTAGTTTTTACGTGAAAGAGTAACAAACATTGATCCATACTTACAAACTTTCGCGTTCATAATATTAGTAGGATTATGAGTTTTGAAAAATACAGGTTACATTGCCTCCCACTTCAGGACTTAATGATACCACCCCCTCTTGTCCCTTGGGTGTCGTATATGTATAGTAAAAAAAAAACATGCCAACTAATCACCCGTTTACAGAGAACCAATTTGGCAGCACTTTGATTAATGACTTTGCATGTTATTGCAATAATTAGGCAGCCACCATGGGACTACATTCTAAATCCATATGAAAATAATTTTGCTGCATCAGTGTCAAAAAAAGCTTTAAACCTCTTCTGTGGTCCCGAGTTTGATTCCCAGCGGGGGGTACATCTTTGTGGACTTGGTTTGGTTAGTGGTAGGGCTTGTTAAATCATCTAGTTAGCTTCCACCACCTTATCTAAAGTGTGGCACCATATCAATAACAAATTAATAGCATTGTAGGGTTTCGATAGTTTAGAGGGAGATAGCCAGTTTCTCAGTGGTTGAGGATTCCGGGTGAAGCGCGCTACCACCTTGGGCCCTAACGTCACTTACCATCAGGTGAGATGAAATCCAAGCGCTTACTCGCAATGTATATATAAAAAAAGAAAAAGCAAACAATGTTATCCACATTGAACGGCACTTTTAATTGACTTTACATCTTCGCCGCCTTCATTTCACATCGGCGTTGATCGGAATCAGTTTAGCGAGCGACACATTCTGCAATTTAAATGTCTCCATCGAGAGCCACTCAGTTCGAAAACGTGACCGGATTTGAAGCGCGGAGTTTCAAATATAAAATTGATTGAACTCACGGCATGTTTATAGAATAGGCATGTAAATTAATTTGAAAGATTAATACCCGATCTTATAATGGCTGTTTCAGCTTAATTGTTTGATAAAGTAATACATTTTCAAAATGATTGTCATTTTGAAAATGTGTGGTCATATTCTGTCTTTTCTTTTTTACAGGTGACGTTTCAATTAAATAGCGTATTATCAGAAGAAACAGTTTTATCCGAAAAATTAGGCCTAACCATACTATATTTCTTCCAAGTCCCAAGATTCAATCAGAAGATTCATCTTGGGACTTCAGTTTAGTTTTATTTTCTAAAATTGGTGTTCTATCTAATATTAATGTGAAAAATGGTAGATTTAACCGATAGGTGTTCGTGAACGTGCATGAGCCTTTGGTTTGACGTCTGGTTACCACGACGTCTGGTTGCTATCACCAATTCTCAATATGTTAGCTGTTTCAAACTAGGTACTTCCGTAAATGACCACTTCCCAAAATGTAAACTTTTTCAAACTGGCTGCTTCCCTAAATGTTAACTTTCTCATGTTGGCTACTTCCCTAAATGATCACCTCCCAAAATGTTAACTTTTTCAAACTTGCTACTTACCAAAAGGACAGCTTTTCAGATGGGCCACTTCCTAAAATACAAAAGTTTTCATCTTTACCACTTCCTGGAATTACTGCTTCTCAAAAAGAGCTCCTCTAGCCTATATTACTCGCGGTAATTTGACGATTCCATTGATACCCCATACGCATAGGTTTGGTTCAGGCATTAGGAAGTTATTGTGGAATAATGAAACTCACAAATACAGCGTGTCCAGAAAACGGAAGATAATCCTTTAGCTGCGTGTGGGTCACATCATGTCCTACCGCATTCTGGAATTTTAGTTTAATGAAAGTCTCACCAGGGTTTTCAAGTTATCGTTTTATTTTCTTTTTTTTTAGAAAAATCTTCCCTCGGTTTGTTTATTTCATGCCATTTCTACAAATGATAACTTTTTTAAGCCCCACTTTTTTTTAATACTCATTGTTATTTGTTTTATCTAAAACTATATTCTTTTCTTCCCTTGGTACAAATCGATACTTAGAAAAAACGATTTCGGGAAAATGCTGTACACACTCGTGGCAGGAGCAGTGGAAGGAGCTGAGTGTAAATAGGACATAAGACCTACATGATAAGAAAAAGGCATTTTGGGATATTGACCTTTTGGGAAGTGTACAACTTGGGAAATATAAATTTTATTAATGGAGGTTTTGAGAAGTGTGCATAATGGAAAAAGACCCCTTGGGATGTGTCCATATTGGAAAATAGAAATTTTGGTAAAAGGAGGTTTTGAGAAGTGTGCAAAATGGGAAAAGGCCATGGTGGCAGTTCACATTTTGGGTAACTGGTCACAACAGCAACCAGACGTCGTGGCAACCAGACATCAAACCCAAAGGGTTTCGAATATCATTCACGATCTATCACAGTGCATTAGTGCATTATCATCTACTTGTACATTAATAAAATATTTAATTGTATCCTTTACTTGACACTGTTAATTAATGTGCGAACTTACAAGTAATTAAAAAAGGAAAAAAACCGAATATTGGTTTGACAGTTCAGATGACTACAAAACAATATTCATTCCAAAGATATTTCATAGTATAGATATGTTACGTTTCTATTAAATTGCGTTTCAAAAATGTCGCGCTGCATATAATATTATTTTAAAATATATAGAATGACGAACAATGATACGTGAGCTCGAGAGTAAAAGAGTTATCTCTTAGTCATTGCGCTTCGAGTGTGACGGACGATCAACGGACGGGACGACTCGCTCTATGGCTTGATTGACGAAAACCTTACGAAAACTGATTGCGACATGAGACAATTGGGCTATAAATGAGTCTTTAACTCAAGCCGCGTAGGAACATATCTAATTCCTTTTAAAATGAAATACTTATCATTGATTCACTACTCATTTTGATACTCTATTTCATTGTAGAACTGAAAATTATTATTTTAAAATCACAATGTAGGTACGATAATTAAAATGTTTAGGACTAGAATGAGGTTTCGTTTAAAATAAGACCTTTTGTTCTGCAACCGAAAGCAAGGACTGGCAACCGGAGAAACAAGCATTTACTGAAAGCATTGTCGCCAGTGTACCTCGGCGAGAACGGAGATGTTAATTGTACCACCTTACAAGTGAGACTCCTGTGTAATTCACAAGCGAGCCGCGGGTGCACCTACACGTTGTTACATAACTAGTAGACAATATGTTAATTAATATGTAAGTATACTGCACTTTTTTATTTTCCAAGTTTTTCTTTAGTATTTTCTATTATGTTTCCATTTAAACCACCCCTGTATAGGAAGGATCAAAATAAAACCAAAAAAAATCAAATTGGTCTAATCGTTTTTAAGTATAAGGCAGACTAACGAATATCAATTGATTTTTATCTATACTATAATAATACTATAGATAAGTATAGATTGCAGAAAATAATGCCAGAAAATGACAGACATTTAAAAAAAAAAAATGTTAATCAAATGTAGTAAATAGAGCAGAACACGTTGTCATGATAGTTACTGTTGTCGTTAAATTTAATGGTGGCTGTTTCCGTCTTTGATTTGACGGCTCGGAGTTTCAGCCTCGTCCTTTTATTAACAAAATGACGGGTTCCCTACAGAAAATTGAGTGTTCCCTATCGAAATTTGTAGATCGATTCCTTAATAATGCGATGGCTTGTTAATATAAGAATTTCAGAGCATCGCTCTCAACTTGCACCACATAATTGCGAGTGAAATCGTCGCCGAATCGTCCACACCGGAGGGGACGCAATTAACAGAGGCGCCAACCCTTCGGCGGCTTGTTGCATTTTTTATTTTCCTGTCCCACCGTACTGCGCAGCTTCACAATGTTTCATTAATTATCACACTACAGCCGGTCTGGATGAAATCGCTGCTGGTGTTAACCTTTTTGTGGAATACAGTTGCGTGCGTGCTATTCTCGTTTTGGGTTGTATCCTCTCTTTTGATTCAGTTTTCTGATACAAGTATCGAGATGTTTATTTTAGGTATGATAGTGTAAGTATTATAATAATGATTATCAAATGAAATCAAATCGGTATTATGTTTTACAAGGATAACGAAACGTTTGAAAAAAAAAGATTGTGGAGGACGAGGTTCAATTCCCACCTGAGACAGAAATCAAATATCACAAATGGTATAAGGATGTTACACAGATTTTATAAATCCAGCATTGTAATAGCGTTATTTTCATTTATAGATCCGGCTTTTTCCAGTCGTTTCCGACCAAATAAATAGAAGTTAGACCTTTCCGGATTTTGTTAGATTTTTGGTCAACCCTGTTGGCGCTCGTCAAAAGAACGAACGATAACCCGCCTATAACTCGTAATTCGCGAACTCCGGCATAAACCCGTAAACATATAATTTTTTTCTTTTAAAATCCAATATAACTGGTTTTTAGAGGAGAATGTCCTTCTATATTTTATATAGAACACAGATTCATATTATTCATACATAGATATCATATACACACATCAAAAGTGTCTAGGGATCAACATATATTTTTGCAATAACTTTTCTCCTGATTGATATTAATTAAAATTTTCTTTAAGGATTCATCAAATAAAGTGTTTTCGTTTGTCTACAGTAACGATAAACCAAGTCACCTTTGCATTAATAAAGAAATTTGCCATTTTCCTAATAAAGGGATTTTTGACATTTAAACCACTAACATTAAAGTTCGAAAAAAAGACTGAAATAACAGTTTTCTTTAAAATTTTATTGGGTAACTTAAACAATTAATAATCCGTGTTTCTACCGCGAACACTAACAACACAAGAACATCGGTTTGGCATACTCAAAATGAGTTCATCCAAATCACGCTGTGGAATGGCCGCCCATGTTCGTTGCAACAACAAAAAAAGGTCTTCTTGCGACTGGATACCCTCCATATTCGGCAGAGCTCTTCTCTGTAGCATATCCCATGCATGCTCAATCGGGTTCAAGTCTGGCGACTGAGCAGGCCAGGGCATGACATTGATGTTAGCTGCGGCGAGAGTCTGTCTTACAACTCTTGCGGTGTGCGGTCGTGCATTATCATGCATTAACTGAAATAAGGGACCGATTTGCACTTGTAGAGGAACGATGACGTCTGATACAATCGTCTCAGCATAAATTTGAGCGTTGAGGTTGCCTCTGATCCAAATCAACTCAGTTCTTCCGCCGATCCAAATACCCGCCCATACCATGATGGTTCCACCACTATAAGGATGGACTTCCTGGCAGGATTTTAATCGCTGTTGGCGTCCAGGGGTTCTCCAGTGTCGTATACGTCTTGTATCCGGTCTCATACCAAAACGAGACTCATCAGAAAAGCACACGAAACGCCATTGTTCTTCTGCCCAATTTCTGTGTTCAAGAGCCCATTGATATCGAATCCTACGATTGTGCATTGCTATAGGTGGTACCCTTAGCGGTCTTCGGGAATGAAGGTTCACTTCATGCAAGCGGTTTCTGACTGTTTGGTCGCTAATTAAGTTCCCTGAAGAGTGATGAAGCCTCACGGCTAACATCATGGCGGTTATTGTTGGAGCTCTTCGAGTTGTGATTTGAATGTATCGGTCTTGTCTCCGTGTGGTGCAGCGATACCGTCCTCCATGGCGCTCAGCCACGGTACCAGTGCTTCGGTAACGTGTCCAAAGTCGACTGATAACACTTTGACTTGTATTCAGAGCTAAAGCCACAGTACGTTGCCGGGAACCAGCTTCTATCATTCCCACGGCTCTGAGCATTTCTTCCCTGCTTAAATGACGTCGCCGCTCCATAATAACGTTGGTTTTAATCAGTAGTAGGGAAACAGTAGCACTAATAATGTCTTCAATGCGTTGTATGTTTTTATAGGGAAAATATTGACAGCTGATTTTCATCTTTTACTAGAAATTGATTGAAAGTTCCTGTTTCAAATTATGAAACGCACCAAAAAGGATCCATATAAATTTATAAAATCATAAATTTATTACAAAGCCACATCTCAATCTCAAGAAATCCGCATAAAAATGCTTGATCCCTAGACACTTTTGATGTGTGTAATCACGACTATTATCCCTGAAGTGTTAGTCAGAGACAGGCAAGAGGACTACAAAAGCAATCCTCTACCATAGCGCACTTTTCACAAAATAGCGATTGTACATGTGCTCATCATCATGACAGGTGGTGAGCCCATCGCCGCTCTTTGCTGTCAGATGTGTGCAGCCTTTAGTCCGTTAGTTGCCATTTACGACACCCAAGGGAATAGATGGGGTTGTAGTATTCTTTCGCCGCAACGCGACACAGTTATATTCTATATATTAAGAATCTGTGTCCGGCTTTTCTATTTTTGGGTTGGGTTGCCAAACCCGAGGGTAGGTAGATTCCTGATTACCTTCAGACTGGTAATAGTACCTCCAATGTCCAATTGGTTGGTCAGTAACTGCTCAAACTTTAAGGTCGGGTGCTATGCTCAGTTTTGTCAACATAAATACCAATTTAACAATGGGAAAACTCAACTATTTTACTATAGTCGTCACTTTAGTTTTAGAGTTAGTTTTAGTGTTTCAAAAAGGATTATTTTTCAATCATTATACTTAGATACTCGTAGGTGCCTACTTAGAATATAACATTTGTATCCTTTGAGACAATAATGATAATAATATGAAGAGAGAACAAACCAAGACGATAAACAAACATTGTTCTGTGTCCAAGGGGACAGTCTGCACTTGTTTATTTACATGTATCATTATATCAGCGCACGGTAAATTATTGCAATAAAAAGTCCTCGTTTGTTTATTGTGTGTTTTGTTTGTTTTTGTGGCCGTTAAACTCGAGTGGAATAAACATTTCACACGCGTTTGCTCTAGACTGCTTGTCCCTGGAGGCAGTATGACACTGGTGAAATTGTAGAGACAACAAATTAATGTTCTGGAATAGTGTACTATAAGATGAGATAAATATAAGTTGGTACAGTCACCAACATTAAAATGTATCATGCAAAAATATCTGATCATTAGTGGAAGGCATATACATGCCTTCCACCAATGATCATGCATTTTTGCATGCCGTTGATAGTCACATCTTAATGCTGGTGACTGTACTATATTGTACATCACAAGAATACTTGACAAAGAAAAGATAACATAACAAAAGAGATCTGTTAAAACATCCTTAGGATAGTCAAGATACATTAAGGATTTGGGAAAGGCTTTTTGCCCAGTAGTGGTGGGCACAGGGTTGAATAAGAAAAAAAAACATTAAATGAATTAATGAGTTTTATTTCTTAGTTTGTCCCTTATACCATTAATTCGTAAATATGTTCTTATTATTCCCGTCGCCTCTCCTCGTTGGCCTAGTTGGTGAAGCGCTAGGCTCGACATCGGAGGTTCCGGGTTCAATACCCAGGTCGGGCAATACTTGTTTTCGAATTTTTAGATACATATAGCATAACCGTGGTGCGTAGCGGTGAAAGAATACTACCAGCCTCTCCCATCCCTTGGGTGTCGTAAAAGGCGACTAACGGACCAAAGACTGCACATACATCCAACAGCTTAGAGCGGCGATGGTCTCACCACCTGTCACTGAGCATATGTACAGTCTCTATTTGGTGAAAAGTGGACTATGCTAGAGTACTGCTTTTGCTGTCCTCATTGCCAAGTCTCTGACTAACCCTAGGATAATGCTCGTGATTATATGTACTTATGTATGTAGTTAATAGCATAGACCGGGTTTGTGATCACTAACCTGCATTTGGGTAGCGAGGTGTTAAGTCAAATACCGGCTGTATGTAGCCGTATACAGGCTGTAATTTATTTTATTCTTATGCTATCGCTATACAGGGTTAATTTTGGACTCCCCGCCAAATTTTTTTAAGTGATCCTATAGCAGCAGTACAAGAAAATATTGAAATAAAATAACATATTTTTTTTAAATTATTGTCTCAACTTTTCCTTAGGCCTGTCGCGGTTATCAAAGCGCATGCGCGTGACCGCTTTTATTCACCCCGTGCACCAATGACTGCGCACGGTCGCTATGACCGCGAGGGTGAGCGCACGCACCTAGAACTGTAAGATATAAAAACAGGCAAACAATAGTGTTTAAAAGCAGCAATGAACTGCAAAACTGCAAACCTGCAATGAACAGGGTATGAAAATAAAACTGTCAGGTGACATTGACATTCGTATGTCTTTTCACTTTATTATTGGTTCGGAACACGCATCGGCGCGTGAGATTTTGATTTGGACGGCGGTCTGCTTACGGTTTGCTGGTTTTGAATTCTATCGGTGGAAAGCCTCAGATCTTCGGTGTAAAAACAACCGCGATTAAGGTGCGCGCATTATATAGTCCTCTCGGTCGGACACGCGCTCGCGTTTATTGAGACAGGCAAACAATAGTGTTTAAAAGCAGCAATGAACTGCAAAACTGCAAACCTGCAATGAACAGGGTATGAAAATAAAACTGTCAGGTGACATTGACATTCGTATGTCTTTTCACTTTATTATTGGTTCGGAACACGCATCGGCGCGTGAGATTTTGAATTGGACGGCGGTCTGCTTACGGTTTGCTGGTTTTGAATTCTATCGGTGGAACAGCCTCAGATCTTCGGTGTAAAAACAACCGCGATTAAGGTGCGCGCATTATATAGTCCTCTCGGTCGGACACGCGCTCGCGTTTATTGAGAATTCGAGTTAGGAAACTCACCACATGTTTCGGGCGTGAGTTGTGCGGACAAGAAATCGGCTTAAATATCGTCAATCTCCTTGTAAACAGCCATCGGAGACTGCAATGTTTAATTAATCGGACGAAAAAAACGCGACGGCTGTGGGTATATCGCTGCCAACCCCGGTGAATTTGGCACGCGTCATATAGGCGTCGCGGCAGGTTAACGACGGTGGCTTATCGGTAAGCCAGGAACTAAGTGCTCACTGATCGGGAACGGACGTGTGTGCGGAGGTGATCTGGACGAGCCTTCGAGGAGTCGGCAGGCGAGGCAACGCTGCCAGAGGCCAGGAGCCACACCACGGCAGCTGGGCTGCGACCATCCTTTTCCTTCCTCACCCCTGTTCTCTCTTAAGGTTGCAAGGCGGGTCAACCAACGCATCATTCGGTGAGTACATAGTATTTAATTTTAGTTAGTAAGATCAACGCTGCGTATCGCAGCTAGTTTCAAACAATCCCTGATCGGTGACCTGGTGGTCTAGGGTCTGTTTGAATCAAATAGTAATTAAAAAAAGATACATTAATTAATTTTGAGTTAATTTTGTTATTATAACTTTTTTACCGCATATTTACTTTTGGCGGGGGGTCCAAAATTAACCCAGTGTTATAATATTCAGTCGAGGAGCTCGATGGCGTAGCCGCTAAGGCGTTCGCATTGCGAACTTGCCAGTTAAACGACTTAAAAAAAACATCTCAAGCTGCTCTCTCCTTTGAAAGGCACGTAATGCCGTTTGTCCTGGTTGTTTTCCTAAGATGGCATTCGTTAAAACCCTTTATATTAGTCCAGGTTTAATTTTGCATTCTGTCAAAGATTTTATTTTGCTCCATCAGCCATCATTACGACTTACCAGGTGTCCTGCCCAACTCCACTTCAGGTCTTGACTTGCTAGATAGCAGCAAGCGAGCCAAAAATAGAGAAAGCCCTTAGTACAAAATCCATCGCAATCTCGGTACCCAGCAAAGGACATGTTATATAACACACACTTTCGCAACACGATGATGCATTTACGTTTAGAACTTACCCTGAAACTAACCTTCATTAATCTTCTACTTATAAAAATTAATTGCCACAAATGTTAGTTCTAGCATCACTTCAGAACGGCTGCTCTTATTTGGCTAATTATTTTTTTGTTGTGTTTGTGAGGACAAGGTTAGTATGAAAAAAAATTTGTAAATTCGTCACGCGGTACGGCATACACGCGGACGATGTCGCAAACAAACGTCATTATGTACTGGTGAAAATGGGTTTACTTTCAAATCAAGTAGGTATAATATTCATCACATCAGCTATACATCCTTAAGTAGCTGCAAATTGACATCCTTAGCGTTCTGGGCTTCTCTAGTATGATAGCCTTGGTAATCAAACTGTAAGTTGACATAAATATAGAAGACTAGCGGCCGCTCGCGGTTTCATCCGCGTGGTTCCCGTTCCCGTGGGAATATCGGGATAAAAAGTATCCTATGTGTTAATCCAGGTTATAAACTATCTGTTTGTCGATTTCATCCAAATCCATTTAGTAGTTTTTACGTGAAAGAGTAACAAACATCCATCCATACTTACAAACTTTCGCGTTTATAATATTAGTAGGATTAGTCTGAAGTAATCTTCTATCCCTGAGGATCAGAAGCTGTGATCAATATTATACTCGATTCAAAAGTAACCCCGCTTGACTACGGAAATGAGAATTAAAGTTTAGAATTAGATATAAAAGCCCAAGATACTTTTTAGTGAGGCCAATATAGTCGTTCGTTTTTTTCGCTCGCTGGCTGCAAGTACCAAAATAGAAAATGAAATGTACCACCAACAGCTCTCGAAATATGTAATTTAGTCCCTTCAGTCCACTCCCATTCTTGGCACCATTGTGTCCACCTTTTACGATGAAAAGATTTCGTCACACTTTGTCCATTCAGCAATGATTAAATACTTAAGCGAAATGAAATATGATGCTACGTCATTGCTGGACACTCAGTGTGATGTCATATTATTTATATACTTGTACAATGTAAGTGAGTTGTCTCTATATATCTGAACATATACATTTACACGGTGATTAAAGCTAACTACTTATTTAAGGCATGCTACGCATACCTTTTTATACCTGACGTTTCAACCGAGTTGCACTGGGGTTGTTTGTGGTCACGGGCTCTAAATGTAAATATATCCCTGTCTAAATGTATAGGCTTTTAATGGAACGCGAAAGTTTAAAAGTTGTACATATACTTAATTAACCTTTCAGTCTTGAATCGAAATGTAAAAAATTATGACAGCGGGTGCGTCATAATTTTTTTTTAATTGCGTGTGACGTCACAAATGCCGCCTTTTACAAAAAAAAAAAACTCTACAATTAAACCATATTTTGTCGTTCTGTAAACAACAATGTACTAACTGATATATTTCCTATCCATCAGGTATCAAAATAAAGTGACGATTGCAACAGTTTATTTGTCTTATAGTATTTCTTTATAAATCACTCGGAAATCAGAAACATGCTAACAGACTCAATGACCTTTTATAAATAGACTAGTCATACGTGAATGAATTGAATTTTAAAATGGCGAAATTGTTTCTATGACGTAATACACGTCGAAAGGGAAAATCATATCATTAGCCTATTGTTAAAAAGAGATAGACAATATTTTGACTTTTGGTAGTTGACCAATGAGCTCATAGAATTTATGCGCTATCTCGGCCGCCATTGTTTTTCTCTTTCACTCTTACAGAAAACATAGTATACGCTCCTCACTCATGCATATCGGATTGGCAACATGGCAAATGTCATCACTTAATGAAAATTTGTATTTTAAATTTATATTTACAATACTTACGAATGAAATAAGACATTTTTATTGTCTCTTACGGTTGCAGTATAATTTTTACAATTTTTGGATACACAGGAAGTCATTTTAACCAATTAACAAATCAAAAACTTATAAACGTAACGATCGTGTGTCAATCGTGTTGACGTGACACTGACTGACGTGTGACTAAGTGAAACTCGGGCAATTACCTTGATTTGTCCTTGCCACTACGGAGGCCAGGCAACGTATCTAACCATAAAATATCATTGAACAGACTGTATCACGCTTTATCTAGTAGTTATCACGATGTTTTGACGTGACAACGTCTTAAATTAGGTTAGGCTGGGAGTCACTTATGAAAAAGTGTAACGCTCGTCGGTAACGTAACGATGAGTCACCGAACGAGAGAGAGACCCGCCGAATGCCTTGCGTCTCTCTCCCACTAAATAGTTAAGTTTAAGTTTACATGTACAATGTTTTAGTAAACAAAATAAAACAAAATAAAAAAAAATAAAAAAAAATAAAAAAAAATAAAAAAAAATAAAAAAAAAAAAAATAAAGAAATAAAAAAAAATAAAAAAATAAATTAAAAAAAACTAAAAAAAAAAAAAAAAAAAAAACAAAAAAAATATATATTTCTATAGTTAAAATTTGTGCAATTCTTATTTTCATTCAATTCCTTGTTCCTATTGTGCAATTTAATTATATTCATATCAATAAATATTCTACCGAGAAAAAGACGTTGTCACGTAAAATCTTCGCCCGTAAAACCGACTTTACAGGCAACCAATTTTTTCTTATAACTTATTACCTAAATGGGATCATTGTAGTCAGAATAATCATTTTCTAATAAAAAAAACAGTACAATTACGTTACATAAATCCGTTAAAAACACTACACAAAACACAGCGAATGACTCTGTCTTAGAAATTGCGGAAAATGTCAATGACGAAAAAAAAATACGAACACAGAGCATGTTAGATTTTGCATTCACGATGCGTAAAATTTATCAAGGAACATAGATCTTCGCACTTGTTCATATTAGAGTAGTCTGTTAAAACATGGTACGAAGTCATGGGAGAGTGCGGTCTTATGAGAACGCTTGGGGTTTGACGGAATGGCACGGTGGTCCTCATGAGATTGTTTGGGGGCGGAGAGTTGCTAAAGTATTAAATGCAAAAATTTAATTAACAAAATAATGAAAGTAATAAAAAAAAATCATCAAATAAGTACTTACATCATTATTCATTACACATAACAATTATTGTAAATAAATTCATAACTAAATTGTATAAAATCATTAGATATTACCCATTTTCAGAGCGTCAGCCAAAACCAGCTAGCTCTATTATAAATAATGGGATTTTAATAATATTCATATGCTCATTGTGTAACAATTATTTAAATAGCACGTTATTTTGGAAATAGTGTCCAATATCAACCTACGTATCCTCGAATTTCTTTTATAATGGTCTTTTGCTTCTGTGCAATATTCATAATTTAATTTAACTTGCCCTATCTCCAGTTCATAAATAAAGGCTAACGTTAATAGTGCAAAGAACAACTATTTGTATGGAAGCAGGGAGAACTCTGAACTTGCGAAAAACAAATCTGCTGTTTTATACAAATACATTCGACTAAAATATATGGAAAAGCATATTTTATTTAAGTTATTCCAACGTTGCTCAAATACAAATAGTTGTTATTTGCACTTAATAACATGGGCCCAATTGTGGGATTCTACAGCAATTACCAAACATTCCGCGAGACTAGCAATTTTGTAAAAGTAGGTACTATTGGCAGCTAAATTATACAAAAAAATATAAAAGCTTAAATAAAAATAATAAATATAAAAATTAACCAACTTATAGGTTTAGCCACACACACAGGACTCAGACCCAGAGGTCCGGAGTTCGATTCTAAGCTGTGGTTGTGTTTGCGACTGTTTAAAGTCCGCCTGGCTAGCAACAACTACCTATCTGAGTCTGCCGCCAATGTTAAAGTTTTGTTTCGATAGTTAAGAGGTAAGATAGCCAGTTCCGTAGTTGATAATTCCAAGTGAAGTGCGTTTCCACATTAATGCGGTTTTCATGTTTTATCATATTAACACTTTGAGAGGTCGTGGGTTCGAGTCCAAAATAAATTAATCGCTTTTCCTTTACGTTAAAGTTGTAAGCATAAAAAAAGGCAGTTGGTAAGCTAATTGCCAGAGTGGGCCCTCACATGTGGGATTGGAAATAAAAAGGCAAAATGGCTCGTTATGAATCTGCCTTATATTTTACAGGTTCATTTTTTATTTTATAACACATTCAACAATTATGAACAAGTGCTCTCTAAGTTTTAGACATACATAAAATGTTAACTTAAGTTTTCGTATACAATGTAATAAAATTTAAGACAAACGTAATAGATAGCTAATTAAACATTTAGACCTTTATTTAACAAAGATATTTAAAGGCAAGATTTATTTTAATTTTTAACATAAATAGGTATGTAAATAATAACGGTAAGAAATTATTTGAACTAGAACCTATCAAGTACAGATTCTTGTTCATTTGTGAATGAAAATTGAAAATGAATGAAATAATTGCTGTTTTAAAGAAGTTTAAATAGTTAAATACGAAGTGGCACGTTTTACCCTATAATTTACAAGCCTAAAGGCCAATTGCAACCCAGCCTTACAATTGACATTCATAAAATCACATACTTTATACATAATAAATAGTAATCCAGAATACTTGCAGAGTATCGCATCGAACAAGACGGAAGAACGAATCACAATAAAGTAACAAGAAATGAGGCATAACGTAACATCAGTCGATTTGTTTCTAAATTATGAATATTAATTAATTATTTCGCTTCAGATGCTCCTCTCTGAAACAAAAATAGTATATTAAAATACAGTGTAGTAGGTAGGGTACCTAGTGTGGTACAACGGCACACTGAAATAATACCACCAATCCCTCTCTTCCGTTAGGTTTTTTTTTAAATTTATTTAATAAACAAATTTAACAGTCTTAACTTAACTAAATAGCGTAACAAAAACCAGAAAGGTTTATTCGTACACTACATTCGTCGCTGTACTCCAAGAATATAAATCAAAAAGTAAATAAATTAACACAGCGCAGTCGTAATAGGTACATTAAAAAAATTGTAAAAGTAAGTGGGTAAGTTTAAAAAGAAGCTACTATGCGGGAGCCCATCCTTATTGTGTGTTGTTATCTGCACGGATCGTGTTTGTAACAACTTGTTACAAACACGATGCGTGCAGATTACATTTTTGCTACCGTCGAACCTTAGATTAAAACAAGAAGATACGGCATAAGCGTCTCGTGAGTAAGCCGCTAAAATTAGGCCTAAAGGCACAATTTCACTTCAGTCGCAATTTGCCGAGAGAACAGGCTACATCGCACTATTGCGGATATTCTACTGTGAGAAAAAGAGAAAGACGCTACTCCGCAGTGGCGTCGGAATCGGTCGTACGTACTCGTCTGTTGCAAAGCGACCGAGACGTCAACGCGCTACTCGCTGACTCCCTCGCGCTGACGTTGAAACTTACCGCTTTGTCTCGCTCGCTCGATTTACACTTTATTGGTGTGCGTGTGTGAGTGTTTGCTTAAGTAGTTGAGTAGGACTATATTTTGAATGACTACAAGTAGGAGCATGCCGTATCTTCCCTTTTTGTTTTAATCTAAGGCTGATGATGATGATGACGATGAAATAAAAATACATCCTTCAGCATATATACCGGCGATGGGCTCATGCTGAGCACGTGTGCAGTTATACTTTGGTGAAACGTGGAATAAGGTGTGGACTACTTCTATAGTACTCATTGCCTTAGTCTCTGACTAACCCTTTGGGGATAATAGTGGTGATGGTGAGTCTATGGATATATATAAAAAATTAGGCGTAGATTGCCATTAATGAAATTTTGCATAAACTCTGTTCAAATATTTGCATAAGTATAGAGAAAAATACACATAATAACCAAGGGGGCGATCACGCTAAATAATCACAACCACAGCTGAACCTCAGCCGTTAGACCCTTAGTTAGACCTCTTTTTTTTTCCCTCTTAAATAATGGCTTCGTGCGATCAGCACATTTAGCCAGTGTCAAGTAAGATATAACAGTAAATTATCCACCATTGTTTCACATTAATATTCGACAAAACACAAATTAAAGAAAATAAAACAAAACTGCAGACATGACGCTTTACTTTCCCGCCAAGAAGTCCTAGATCTACTTTTATAATACTATCGCGTTTGACACACGCTATACAAAGTCGGCAGAACGGCTGCGGTTCAGTTGTGGTTCGGTTGAGACTATTTAGCGTGATCACCCCCCAGCATGCAGTGCAATGTAAACCACAATATCTCCTTATGTGCTGTTGTCCATGTGGGATAGCCAATTGGCCAGTGCCCAACAGTGGGTTTCATCCGCCTCTGTGGTCTAGTGACTAAGCTACCGGTCTTAAGAGAGTTTTTTTTTATAGTAGAAGGAGGTAAACGAGCAGGCAGGTCACCCGATGGAGAGTAATCACCGCCGCCCATGGACACCCGCAAAACGAAACGGAATCGCAGGCGCGTTGGGCCTCCGGAATCCTTATGATGGTTTACGCATTTCGGTTTCCCATACAAACTTACTAGTCGAAAATTTTAAAAACCAATAAGTCAATATTAAAACTTGGCATGATAAAGTAAAATATAGAGATCTAAATAGTTTGTTGAAAACATTTTTCAAAACGTTTATTCATTCTATACCTAGTGAACTTTTAATCGCACTAACTCATCTAAATAAAAGTTATTTAAAAAGGTCTTCTACAAATTATTTAGATCCCTGTTCCTGATTCGGATTCTTGTTTCGCCGGATTCTTGTTTCGTCGGAAATATGAATATACAATAATATCACTTAGTAAAGAAAACGTGTACTTAGTTATATTTATAATTGTATGAATTACTATTTTGTTGTCCCTATCGGACATAACTTAAATTACCTACTTAGAAATAGGTTCGAATTTTTTTTATTTTTTTTAGTTTTGGTGTTCCAACATTTTTTATCCGTTACGTTATTAAATTAATAACAAATAATTATTTTTATAAATGTACCGAAATGTCTGCCATTTATATAATAGATAGGTAAAGCCACGATATTTCTATAGTTTTCCTTCAACAAAATAATCCGACGAAACAAGAATCCGGCAAATCAGGAATCCGGCGAATCAGGAACTAATCCTGTTTTTTACTTAAGCATGCAAAGTTTCATTAAGATTATCGGTTTTAAAAAAATGCGACTTGAAAGTTTGTATGGGAAACCGAAATGAGGTCCCGATTCCCAGCGCGGGGTACACTTCGTATACTTACTTCTATACGTCTTCTTACTTCGTACTCCTACTTCTATTCGTATACTACTAGGTTTAGTTGGTGGTAGGGTTTGTTAAGTCCACCTGGCTATCTACCACATCTTATCCAAAGTCTGGCGCCATAACAACGATATTTATAGCATTGTTGTGTTCCGACCGTTTAAAAATAAGCCAGTTCCTCAGTAGTTGAGGATTCCGGGTTAAGCGCGCTTCCACCTTCGGCCTTATCGTCTCTTACCATCAGGTAAGATAAAGGCCAAAGTATGGGACGTTTACAAACTGATGATGATGATGAAAAAATAAGTGTTCTCACCATCAGTTGCCAAATTTTGATTTTCGATAGCAGTTCGTCGTCCAACATCGGCTTGGCTTCCATGCTCCTTGTCGGTGGCTCCATCGGTGTGTCCTGGTTTTCAGACCTGTGTACGTTTAATTTATGGTTAATTAAAAGAAAAAAACTTTCCTACACTCACACCAATTATCTAGCCCAAGAAAAGCTTCGTTATGAAACTCGTTAAATGGTTACTAGACAACGGATAAACTAATAAACTAATAACTAACTAACTAATTGAACTTCCCATAAGTGAACTTCAACCAAAACTATACAAGTTGCTGCATCCGTAGAGATTTAATAAAATATTGATGACTGCATCATCAATACGTACGTCAAAACGGAATAAATCCTACACTCTAATATTATAAAGGCAAAAGTTTGTGAGTGTGTATGTTTGTTACTCTTTCACGTGAAAACTACTGAATGGATTTGGATGAAATTCGGCATACAGATAGTTTATAACCTGGATTAACACATAGAATACTTTTTATCCCGATAATCCCACGGGAACGGGAACCACGCGGGTGTAACCGCGAGCGGCCGCTAGTAATATTATGAACGCGAAAGTTTGTAAGTATGGATGGATGTTTATTACTCTTTCACGTAAAAACTACTGAATGGATTTGGATGAAATTCAGCATAAAGATAGTTTATAACCTGGATTAACATATAGAATACTTTTTATCCCGATATTCCCACGGGAACGGGAACCACGCGGGTGAAACCGCGAGCGGCCGCTAGTAGTTTATAAATCTCATAGGGTGCAGCAACGAAGTATAAATAACTGTCAGTATACCAAGGGAAACGGTCGTGATGTATGTATGTGTATTGCATAGAAGACTATCACAATCAGCCCCTTTACTCTCGAAACCGATCGCTATTGGATCGGATTGGTATTGTGAATTTTTATATTTTTAAGTTACGACACCAGCGCTTCTTTAGATTCATATTGAGTGAACTAAATGGCATTACGTTTTTTTTATTTTTTTCACTCAATATAGTTCTGGTGTAACTTAGGAGTACGAAAATTCACAATACAGATCCGATCCAATAGCGATCGGTTTCAAGAGTAAGGGGGCAGGTAAGATCATAGTTGAATTGAGATTGTTTTTTATAGTTCGTAAACATTATAGAGAGTGTAAGACGGCTCCAAACAAATGCGTCTCGAGCAACGCACACATCACCACACAGTGAACAAAAATGATGATTAAAAATGGAAAAAAAAGGAATTTTGTCGTGTGCATAATTTCTGTATTGAAATTAAAGGACGTATAAAAAATAATTATTTATTACTATTATTTTTGGAGCGTTACGGCCGAAATTATTGATTATCAATACAGTTCGCTTGTGACCACGGCCGAAACGTCAAGTAGTAAGTAGATATGTACTTACTTACAAAATTAATCGTGTTAGGTCCCGTTATAACAGTTTCCGGAGCTCGATGGCGCAGCGGGTAGAGTGTGCGGCTTGCGATCTTGCCCGCTAAGCAACTTTCGCAATGCCGGGTCACTGGATGGGTGACCAATTAAAAACGGCTCCCCCGTGCTTCGGAAGGCACGTTAAGCCGTTGGTTTGGTTGTTGTCGTAAGATGGCAGGCGTTAAAACCCACCAACCCGCATTGGGCCAGCGTGGTGGGTTATGGCCCAATATCCCCACGTGCTATTGTTCACGTGGGAGGCCTGTGCCCAGCAGTGGGACGTTTATGGGCTGATGATGATGATGATGAAAACAGTTTTAATATCAATATATCTATGGTTGGTTGTTTGTTATGGTTTCATGTTGTGTTGTTGAACTGGTTGTCTGGTAGAGATAGATCGTTTAGATTAGAGCGATAAGATCGCCAAATTGTGACTCCATTTTTAATCGTACCTTTTGTATTATTGTAATTTTGTTCTATTTTTAAGTTGGTTTTTAAGTTCTATGTAAATTTTTGTGGTGTTGCTATGTCACCAATAATCGATATATTTTAAAATTTTGTTCTATTTTTAAGTTTGTTTTTAAGTTCTATGTAAATCTTTGTGGTGTTGCTATGTCACCAATAATCGATATATTTTAAAATCTATACAATATATCGGTTATTTTGCAATTATGTTTTCAAAACCAATTTCTCAAATTCTAACTCGATAGGCAAAACAAAAGATAAATGTTCACTGCGCAGTGGATACCATAGAGCTTGATTTACACCTGCCCAAACAAGTTAAAAAAATAAAACAAGAAGCGCCATCTATCGAAGTTTTCTCGGAGCCAGGAGAGAAAAGCATGAAAATTCTTACAGCATGTTTTCCATAGCGGGCTCTCGGTCTGGAAGCTCCACCTGGAAAATGGCGCTGAGGTCGTCATTCTGTACCGGCAGCGGGCGGGCGCGGTTCTGAAAGTTGTGGGAAATGTATTACAGATGGCGTTTATATCAAGTTACAATGAATAAGAATACATTTAATTTTCACTACTGTGATCTTTATAAATACCGGTTAAAGTGGAATGCAAGGGTGTATCAAGACAACACGTTTAATGGACATTGAATGTATATTTTGTCAATCCTGTAGGTACATTCATTATTCTATTCTACAAACCAGGTGTGTTTGCCACTTGTCTAGTCTAGACCCTCAGAGAAGAAACAACGGACTTAAGAGGGTTTATGCATTTCAGATTCCCATACAAACTTTCAAGTCGAAATTTTTAAAAAACCAATAAGCCAATTTTCATGAAACTTTGCATGCTAAAGCAAAATACAGGAATCTAAATAGTTTGTTGAAAACATTTTTAAAAAACATTTATTTAACTGAGTTATTGCGATTTAAAGTCCACTATAGAAAGTTTAAAATCGAAATTACTCAGTTAAATAAACGTTTTTTAAAAATGTTTTTAACAAACTATTTAGGTCTCTATATTTTACTTCAGCATGCCGAGTTTCATCAAAAGTGGCTAGCTGGTTTTTAAAAATTTCAACTTGGAAATTTGTATGGGAATCCGAAATGCGTAAACCCTCTTAATACAGAAGTTAAATCAACAGTATGACGTGTTTCTAAATGAAACGAAATGAAAAATATTCGGAACATAAAATGACAATAAAAAACAAAAAAGACAACCGAAACCGTCACCAACATTGACATATTATTCAATATAATATAATATATTAATCAATATAATATAATAAGTAATCATTATGCCCAATGGCCACCAATAAGCTTATGCCGTGAAACTGACATGCCATGGCGCTGGTATTCTGTCAAACCAGTAAGAGATAGGCGCAGCTCCAGAATAGTCTACTCTAAAATAGTCAACAAAACGCACCATCTCAGAATTGGAAGTCATGCGACGCAGCATCCTGGTGATATACCAATCGGGGGCAGCGATGGGTGACCGGCCGGACCTTTTGCCGTGAGCTGGAAATAATTAAAAAATGATGGAAATAAATAAATTGAAAAATGGAAAAAATAATAAAATTATTTTCATATTACACTGTTGAGCCGTATGGTGGCGGTTCATTAAAGGACACTATTGACCCATCACTTCCCTTGGGTGTCGTAAAAGTTAACTAACGGACTAAAGACTGCACATACATCTAACAGCAAAGAGCGGTGATGGGCTCACCACTTGTCACGCTGAGCACATGTGCAGTTGTTAATTGGTGAAACGTGGACTGTGGCAGTGGACTGCTTCTGCGGTCCTCATTGCCTAGTCTCTGACTAACCCTTCATGGATAATTAGTCGTAAATGGTTAAAATTAAATTGGTTTAGGCTCACACCAATTATCTAGACCAAAATAAGTATTCTTTTGAAGAAACTCGTTAATATGGTAAGATAAATAAAATATACATAAACATAGAAAAAACACCCAGACTCGACCACAGAGGTCGTCAAGTAATGTATTACAGTTCCACCACAAGTGGTTCCACTGCCGAGCAAAGTCTCGCGAAAGTAGGTACGTCAGTCTCGCGAAAGTACGTCAGCGTTACAACAAAGGTGTGAGATTAATCATCGCTTTTTTTATTGTTTCTTATTAAAAATACATAAATGCCTTACTGCTATACATAGTCCCGCAAAACTGTTTACACAGTTTGTCTGCAAGATCGGTTGAGTTTGAGTCTCAAATATATATCACAATATATACTTACAAATTTTAATTATTAATTATTATAATCAAAATTAATTATTAAATTAATGTATTCAATAAATACTTGCTTGCAAAATGCAGGTTAGGTTTTTTTATAATTATTAAACATTCTTGCCCCCCAACGTGGGTCATGTCTTATTTTAATTCTAAATCTTTATTCCGAATAGTGGCATTAGGTACCTACGCCTACATTTCCTCGGCTCGTCTAGGTGACCTATCCTACATTATTCTCTTTTCCTATTCTAAAATTATTTAACTCTTTCTACTTCACTAATTTCAATTTTTCTCGCACGTTCGTGAACTATCTACCCTTGTACTTATTATTTATCTAATGCAGGTTAGGTTAGTGATCACAAACCAGGGCTTTACATCGAAAAATTTGAAACACACTTGAGATTTCATTGAAAATAGCTCCTCCGATTATAAATGTTAAATTCCACCATACCTATATATTTCTCTTCTTCCTCCCATAATGCAAAAGAAGAGATGATAAGGGCTCGACTACATTTTTATTATCTCTTCACTTGTTTGTTTTTTTCGTTCATCATCATCTTAAGTTAATAGCTCTATCGCATTTTAGTGGAAACATGCACTAAAAGCATAATTAAAATAAAAGCAGTTTGGACATGTTTAATTACCCTGCCGCGAATTAATTTTAAACGATTTTGACGCAGACGGAATCAATTTCATCCTTGGGTAAACCTCTTTTATAATTGATACAAATGATGTGGCGGCAACTAAGCTGTAGTTTGAGTTTGAATATTTGCCGACGTCACTGATTTCAATATTGTTGTAAGGAAGTTACGTAACTATCTACTTTATTGTAAATAAAATAGTGAGTAATTAATGCATGTCTTCTTGTCGTATCGGTAAACGAATGGCAAACCGGGTACTCTCTAGACTCAGCCAGATATCCGGGTGACTTCAAACACTGTTCAAAATATCTACAAATTTAATTAAAAACTATCGTCCTTTATAATCCTTTCTATTAGTAAAAACCGTGTATAAATTTGTTCTGTGGTGGTTTAGACGGAGAGGGGAGCTACGATACAGCAGGTAAAGCGGCGATTTTACTTAACAACATGTAAATATTATGTAAAAGTATAAACTGTTTCATTCCTATTATGTAATGTTAGCATCAAATCTAAAGAGGAACATCATAAATCATCATCATGAAGTCACCACTTTATTAAATATCATAGCTGCCCTGTTTATTGCGGTCATTATATATCTTTATAGAGTGCGGTGTCGGTACCACTGTGGATAACATATAGTGATAAGGAGGCTTTGCGACGATACAGCAAGTCTGCGATATTAACCGTAATGTGGGAATACCATGTGAAACACCACAAGACACGTGACATCGATAAACTATTTATTGTTTAATATAGAATAGTTTAAAAAAAATTATGTTAACAGACCGTTTAGGAAATACAAAACTGCGTTCCACAACAGAAATCACCGATGTCACTGGTAAAGCTGCCATGCTTAAGTGGGACTGGGCAGGGCATATTTGCCGAATGCCGGATGAGTTGTGGGCGAAGGTCACCACCGACTGGGTTCCACGTGGGGTTAAACGGAAGCGAGCGAGGCCGACCTAGGCGGAGGTGGAGAGATGAGCTTGATGCTTACGCGAAGGATTGCACAACACACGCTAAAGACCGCGACAACTGGGTCCCAAGTCTGCTAATTTACGAATGGCATAATTGAATCGCAATTGGATCGCATTGTAATTGTTTGACACATTTGGTATTCTCTTACTCCTTTAAGAATACCAAATGTGTCAAACAATTACAATGCGATTCAATTGCGATTCAATTATGCCATTCGTAAATTAGCAGACTTAAGCCCCAGGAAGGAGGGGAGGGAGGTCTTTGCCCAGCAGTGGGACAATATGGGCTAATATAATAATAATAATAAAAATAGAATTTAATTTAAAAAAAATATATTATTGAGGAACAAACAGTTATACATAATCTATAAATATAGGAATTTACTTATATCATTGTTATTTATTATCTAGCCTAATTTGCCCCACTGCAGGGCAAAGGCCTCCCTCTCCTTCTTTCACACATCTATGTCTTCTGCTACTAAAATTAACTTAAATAAACAACAAAAAATAAAATTACTTCAATACGTTCGAATTTCATTTATCTTGACTATTTGAACGGGGTTTAACGAAAAACTATTTATTACAAGGCATCCTACGCATAAATTTTTATATCAGACGTTTCGACCGAGTCAGTGACCGCGATCGGTGCAACTCGGTCGAAACGTTGCGTCGATTATAAGGCATGCGTATCATGCCTATAAGTATGTAGTTAAACCTATTTAACTTTTTTTGATATATCCAATACTGTCTCACTGCTGTTCAAAGGCCTCCCCCAACTCCTTCTATCTTACTCTAATTTATTTAAAAAATATTAAATACAGCGGCGATGGCATTCACCGCTGTCGCTGACTCACAAGTGACAGTGGCTGATGCTCAACAACAATAACTAAAGTTATTGTTCTGAGGGCTGATGAATGGGAGTTGTCAATTTAAGATGACATTAGGTGCGATGGTGGAGACGGCCGCGATTCTTTTTATGGGTGTGCCCACGAACGGTTCTGAGTATGGGTCTACGTCGCTGTATCTAACTTGCCGCGTTACTTGCAATTACTGTTGTCAAACCTTGAGTGTGAGTTTAAGGGACGAGCCAAAAGCAAGTTTTATAATAGTGTCACATATGTTTTTTACAATTATTGCATATGTCATTTTATCTACACACAATACATAAATGTTATATCATCATCATCAGCCTATAAACGTCCCACTGCTGGGCACAGGCTATCCTACATGGACAACAGCGCATAGGGATATTGGGCCATAACCCACCACGCTGGCCCAATGCGGGTTGGTGGGTTACAACGACTGCCATCTAACGCCAACATAACAACCTAGACCAACGGCTATACGTGCCTTCGGAAGCATCGAGCTCCTACACCTACCTAAGTAAATCCACCTAAATTGAGGTACTGTTTTTAGTAGGTACCTAATTAAGATTCACCCCAGGTAAGCTCGGTGTCACATATTAAATGCATTGTGTTGTCATTATTACTAACTTGGATTAAAACGGCTTATTGTGTCAGCGCGCCCGCTCCCGCCACCGCGATGACACACTTTGAATTTTCAAAGACATTAGAATACTTCTAAGCAAATGGTAAGCTGTGACTACCCGTCGACCCCTCCGGGAAACCGTGATCATCCTATGATGATGAGGATAGTGTACATAGTCTTGATCAAGTGAAGGTATAATGTCAATATTTAGTTGTATTTTTTTTAAACGAGTAGCGTAGCGGTGAAAGAATACAGCAATGTGGGGACCGGGAAAAGCTTTATAATGAAACGACTGTTTCATCTTAGGTATGATGTATTACTAGTTCATTACCGGTAATGAAAATAATTAATGAATATATAATATAATTAATGAACATGTCACACTCACACCGGTGTGTCATACCACACACCGGTGTGTGACATGTAATAAAAGGTGATGTGAGTCACACAATACAATACTACCACCCTCTCTTCTCTAGGGTGTCGTAAGAGGTGACTAACAGACTAATAAAGACTGCACATACTTAAGCATAGAGCGGCTATGGGCTCACCACCTGTCACACTGATCACATTTGCAGTTGCTATTTGGCAGACTAACACTGGCGGTCTAGAGGACTGCTTTTGCGGTCCTCATTGGTGAGAGTAAGGTAACGAGGGCTTCATTTAAAATATAATTATAATTACAAACACAGATAATTAATTACCAGTTACGCGTCACGGTTTTAAACATATACCAATATATAAATAGTTTTTATACGAGTAGCTTCCTCTAAAACTTTCCTCGCCATGAGCTCATACAAGCCACATAATGTGGGAGAGCCGTAAGCCCGGATTAAAATGGAACCAATATGAACGATAATGCCCACCAATAACAGATGCGAATATGGCCGCGTGGATAGCGCCGGCAATTTGCGCGGGCGAGTCTATTTACTGTCGGCACCTTTTGTTTCAAATGTCATTTATATCATCACTAGCGGCCGCTCGCGGTTTCACCCGCGTGGTTTCCGTTCCCGTAGGAATATTGGAATAAAAAGTATTCTATGTGTTAATCCAGGTTATAAACTATCTGTATGCCGAATTTCATCCAAATCCATTCGGTAGTTTTTACGTGAAAGAGTAACAAACATCCATACTTACAAACTTTCGCGTTCATAATATTAGTCTAATTAAAAATCAGAAAACCAA
This sequence comes from Scoparia ambigualis, assembly GCA_963921215.1. Classification (NCBI taxonomy): domain Eukaryota; kingdom Metazoa; phylum Arthropoda; class Insecta; order Lepidoptera; family Crambidae; genus Scoparia; species Scoparia ambigualis. The sequence goes on along the minus strand of OY992513.1, from coordinate 30,792,569 downwards.
GTCGCGTAGCGGTGAAAGAATACTACCACCCTTGTGTAGTAAAAGGCGACTAACGGGCTAAAGACTGCACATACATCCACCAGCATAGAGCGGCGATGGGCTAACTATCTGTCACGTTGAGCACCATGTGCAGTCGCTATTTGGTGAAAAGTGGACTATGGTAGAGGACTGCTTTTGCTGCCGTCATTGCATAGTCTCTGACTAACCCTTCGGGGATAATAGTCATGATTATAATATGTATGTAGGTGTGTAATTTATCCTTGTTGTATAATTACTGAATTGTGTTAATGTTGTATGGTCACGCAAAATTATTATTATTATTTCTTCTTAGTATTTTGTAGACTGTTAAATAGAACTGTATCATTCATTAAATTAACATTAATTTCACGGACTTAGCAATTTTCAATAATTACCTCATATTTAGATAGTCCACTTATTTTCAAATTAGTTTGTACACTATTATACAGTTACAGTGGTTTTTTTTATTATGACTCGTCATAGTGACTGCATCCTGCCTGATGGTAAGCAGTTGATGCAGTCCAAAATAATGAGAGCGCTCCCCATCGTGGAATAAGCACGGTAACGAGCGCACCCATTCATGACGGCCTGCATAAATGCCATTTCACGCCCTGCTTGAAGGACCCGGGACTGTAGGAGCTGGGAAACACATGCGCCGGCAAAGAATTCCAAAGCAGAATAGGCTTACAGAGGAACGACTTGCAAAATTTTATGGTACGAGTACTGATAGTCTGTACAGTATGATGGTAGGAAAGGAGTGGGCGGGATAAGATCAAAAAGTTCTAATCAAAAGGTTACAATAGTGAAACAAACTAAAATCTAATCAAGATGATATCAGCAAATTGTGATTAAAGTTTATCCAATAAGACGCTATTTTCGTTTTACAGCTTGAAAGTAAATACTTTAATTTATCCAAATGGTAGGGTAGGACAATAAATGCCACGTGTTGCCTCTATAAAATTTGACCATTTAAGATAGGTACGTGACAATCGTACAAAATGTTTTCCTGATTAAATTACCCGAATTTAAAATTCCACAAACGATACTAACGCACGAACCTTCTTTTTTGAAAACTACATTATCGTGAGTTTGGAGTAAGTCACGAGTTAAATTGGCTTCTCCTCTTTAAAGCACAGCCAACTTTATAAATAAAAATCTATTGCCGAAATGTTAGTTCACGCATCACTTCAGAACGGCTTTACCGATGAGGCTTATTCTTATTTTATTGTGTTCGTAATTGTCAGGACGAGGATGTACGAAAGAAAATGTTTGGAAATTCTACACGGTATAACATGTGGTGGCGTTTATACGGACGATGTCGCAGGCGCGCCGCTCCACGATGTATGTTCGGACATTACTTGAGCACGGCTGCACCTATTTGACTAATTATTTTTTGTCGTGTTCATAATTCTCGTGTTAACCGATTCTCGTAGCGGTGAAAGAATACTACCACCCGCTCTCTTCACTTGGGTGTAGTAAAAGGCGACTAACGGACTAAAGCCAGCACAAACATCCAACAGCTTAGAGCGGCAATGTACTCACCACCTGTCACGCTGAGCACATATTCAGTCGCTATTTGGTGAAGAGTGGACAATGATCGGAGACTGCCTTTGCGGTCCTCATTACCTTGTCTCTGACTAACCCTTCGGGGATAATAGCACAGAATGACTAATAGTACTCTGTACTACGTACAGAAGGTTCACTCTCTAACGACTTTCACGCGAAATTGAAACTTAACGTGTGACCCGAGCATTCATATTCCGCTAAGCAACGCTGACTCGATATCTATTTGATGTCATGACGTCACAGAGCGTAGGGTTTACGCGCGCGCGTAGGGATCGCGACGTGTTCGGTGCTATGGCTCGCGGCAACCTTTACTGCCATACGTCTAGGCGGCCTGCCTGGGAGGCGCGCCGGCCGAACATACCTAAACTGCGGATTAGTTCCTGACTCGCCGGATTCCTGATTCGCCGGATTCTTGTTTCGCCGGATTCTCGTTTCGTCGGATTTTTTTGTTGAAGGAAAACTATCAAAATATCGCGGCTTTACCTATCTATTAAATAAAAAGTTGATATTTCGGTACATTAATATAAAAAAATATTTATTTTTAATTTAATAACGTCTGTTATATTTTCAGATAACGTAACAGATAAAAAATGTTTAAAGCAAAAACGTCATTTCTTTGAAAATATGAATCAAACCCATTTCTAAGTAGATAATTTAAGTTATGTCCGATAAATTCATACAATAATAAATATACCTACTTACATGTTTTCTTTACTTAAGTGATATTATTGTATATTAATATTTCCGGCGAAACAAGAATCCGACGAAACGATAATCCGGCGTAACAAGAATCCGGCGAATCAGGAATTCGGCGGATCAGGAACTAATCAAGCTGCGGAGTGACACCCCTCTGATAATAGTCGTGATTATATGTACCTATCTATGTAATCTACTTATGTGCTGTTTTCCGCGAGGAAAGACCTGTGCCCAGCAGTGGTTTAAGGCTAGCGATAATACGACTTAAAACATTGACCTAGAAGTATAGACAAGAACGTTCATACAAACCATTTGTTCAAATTCTGGAATGAGAGACCTAAAGTTCGCTGCAGCCGCTGCAGCGCTTAAACATTTAAATGTCGTCTAATCAACAGACAGATATTGCAGCGCCGCAGCGCCAGATCGCTCAAAGACAACGTAGTGTGTAACAAGATAGCGTCCCAAATAAATTGAAAAAATATATTTTCTATTCTAATAATACCATATAACTACATAATAATGACTTGAATAACAATTAATTTTACTTACTTAACAACTGAATTGTAGTAAACGTCTAGGTGTACACTTTGAAAAGAAATAAAGAATTATTTTCGCCGCTCCGCACGCGCGAATGTCAAAGCCACAATAAAGCAAGGTGCCGAGTCGACTACGCAGATGAGTGGAACATAGTGCGTGTTCGGAAGGGCCTATCTAGTGTAACGTATATATCGCTGACTTAAAATAGCTAATTAGGTAATAAGAGAAGCATTGACTTACCGCCCCAACACGAGTGTCCGTAACTTAGGCACGATCCTGAAAAGCAAATAAAAAAGTTATATGAATCAATCGGTCGCTGGGTTATTAATAATAGTTGGCCCCACTTTCGGCCTTCCACAAACAGTATCAATTCAACAATTCAAATAATATATATTTCATGATTAAAAGTTTCAAATTAAAACCCTTATAATAACATGCGTAATTGCAGTGATTATGTCTCTGTTACAACCATATAGTTTTAGAATGGTTTAAACGTTGTTGTTCTAAGTCCTTGGGTTGTTTTAACCTTTCAACTGCGCCGCGCCCTGATCAGTGGTCAATTCATAAAGGAGAATGACCTATTTACTATGGGAGTTAGGCTAGTTTTTTAGCTAGCTAGCGTAACACAGCGCTTTAATGAAACAAATAGTAATCAATAGCAGCAATGCTCTGAATTATAAAGAAAAAATTACGTTACAATATCATGCGGGAGTTTGAAGCTATCTTAATTTTTAGCTTAAGACTTTTTAGGTATTTTGAGGTTATGACAACTGTTATCGTATGACTATCAGTTCAGTTCAGCATTTATTTATTACTTGACTCTTAACGCGGCGTTCTATAGAAAACCTTTTTTAACAGTAATCATTATAACTTAAGAGAACACTTTTGTTATGTGAATGATCAAGACGCAATAGATATCGAATAGGCTGGTTTGGTCATTCTCCTTTCTATTGTGTCTTGGCGCCGCGTTTTAAGTGTTAAGCCCGCCTGGAAAGCCGTTATGGCCGTTATAAATTTGATGTTAGAAGTCATTCAGGATGGCATAAAATAAGCTGTACCTCAACCGAATGAAATACAATATACTCGATATGGTTGTTAGGAGTCGAACCAAGGATTCAGGATCTTTTTCTGGGTTTGAACAGATTAGGACCTCTAGAACTATAAAGTCAGTCAAGACCGTAATAAATTGTGAACTTTAAACATAGCGATGATTTCGTAACAATTTATGCAAAAGATTAGGCACTCATGAACTAGTGTAAAACTGAATAGGGATATAGTTTATTTTATTTTTACAGTATTGTACACGGTCCATAAAATATTTAAACAGGTAACACTATAGAAATATGTTTTAAAGAGTTCTAGGGATTTGCTTTAAAGTACAGATAAGTAGTTAAGCGTACAGAAAAATTTTTCTGTTTGGTTTTCTATCCTGTTTAATCATCATTATCAGCACGTGTCAGTCCACTGCACTTCCTTTAATACTTACCAGTTAAAATGCATTTAAAAAAAAAAATACAATTAATAAATATACATGTAAAAATTCAGCGGTCTATTTGCAAAGCGTCTCTCTTCTATTCTAGACAACCAGATGGATAGAGAGAAGTTAGACATTACAATAGTAAATTACACTACCGGCCCGCCCGGCTCGCTGACGTTTCGGACACATTATATTGGATTATATTGGGACACAGTGTCCGAATTGACAGTTCGGCTACTGTGTCCCAATATAATGTGTCCGAAATGTCAGCGAGCCGCCCGCCCGCGAAGGCACACCGCCCGCGTAGAAACACCGTAATTTTTCAGCCGTTGTGGATAAAATATTTACAAGTTATAAACAAAAACCATCCTTAGTTTTCGCTCTTTCTGTAGAATCCATTGCGTGACTTGGAAGAACAAAGTGGAGCCGCACAGACTCAGGTAAACGGCGACTTTACTTTATAATATGTATCTAATGATAATAATAAAATTAAAAATAAATTGATTTGTACAGATTGCCGATAACATACAAATAGAAGAAGGGAAGGAATATATATTGGGCGCTGCAGTAAACAGATAAAGCCAATGAGTTGCACCACTTGCGAAAAGATTTTTTTTAAAGAAAATTATTAAAATTTTGCTTTATTTTGTTCATAATAACAAGGTGCAAAAGAAGCTTTGATCTAAATAATATCGGAGTGATAGCGAGTAGCGACACAAAAGGCCCTACGAAAGTTTTGTTTTAGGAAGATGAGGTCAGCCGATAGTCATTGTCAATTTGATTTGTTATTAAATTAATGAAAGTTCATTAAAACTGGCGACGATGGTACACTAGGGGTAGCATTGTTGATACGTAAGTAAAAAATATAATTAAGTAATAAGCTAAGCAGCTTTCGCAATGCTGGGTCTTCGGATGGGTGACCAAATTAAATCATCTCGAGCTCAAAACAGCTCGACTATTTATATCCTAAAAACTGTATGTCACAACTGTACTCTAAAAAGTCGAGGGGCTAAAGTACTCGTATTCTTGTAAAGAATAAAAGCATTTTTCGATCAGCATCAGATTTCATCATCCAGCCTATTATAAATTTTTATTGCCATTACTTATCTGTTTTTTGCACATAAGTAATGGCAATAAAAAGGTAATAAACAGCTAATACTACCTTTAGCTGTGACTAAAGGTAGTATTAGCTTATAGGGTATACTGTTTACCTTGTCTATCTCTAGATTCTCTAAACATATTTTCGTAGTAAGATCGTTTGGGCTGAGTAAGCATTCATTAGTCAAAATGTCCATCTCTAATTAGTGCACAGCCTCAAATTAAGCTCTCACTGGCTTTCAGATAGCCTGTAGGCTTTATGGGTCGCTAAGTGCATTCATTGTCCACCCTTAGCAAACGGCCTAGGCACTCATCGACTGGTATGTCGATGCCCTGGCAGTCTCCTGTACATATGAAGGAACTTATACCTAATAAGTTTATATTAGGTACCTATTTGTTTTGGCAATAAGCGACTTAATATAACACCTTTTTTACTTTGTTGTTTTTAAGCGATTGTCTTTTGTTCGGGATTAGATTTAGTTTCGGTGGCAGAAGTTATTGATATCGTTGTTTTGAGCTACATACGAAGAAGACTTTTACACGAGACTATATCTAATTACTCTGAGGACTACATCAACAGAATCAACAGGTATGTTAACAACTAATCGATAAACCTTTAAAATACGAATGACCGCAGCACGCATTCGAATTACCTAAAAAAAGAGATTAATAAATACGCCGATCCCAGGAATAGCAACGTCATAATACGCTATTCCCTTTAATTTTTTTGAATCGTTTTTAACTTGGTGCGAATTGCACATTAAAATTTAGCCAATGTCAAGTAGGTACTAGGCATAGTTAAATATTGTCCTTAAGTAGATGGTAATGAGTGATGATATGAATGTTTAATGGTAATTAATGATATTCCCCCAAAACACTTTGAAATCTATTAAAAATAGAACTCTAATGAGATCTTGCACAGATAATGGATTGTATTTGAAAAGTGCTGTTGTACCGTTTTGTTTAATTTGGAAACACCCATACACGTTCTAGAACACATAGTAACGGTTAATAACCCCTCAAATATTTCACATTATATTCGAATTTTTTTTTATTGAAGTAAACCAGACATGACATGACGCTTCACTTTCACGTCAAAGCGTAAGTACGCTGATCTCATTCCTCCTCATTATTTTTATTAAAATGATAGGCTTGCATTTGACCAGTATCTCACCTAATGGTGAGATACTGTTCAAATGTGTAGTGATGATGTGGTCTACGCTTAGAATAATAACGCTATAGAAAGATAGTCTTCATACAAGCGCTCTGTCAAAAATGAAGCACTAAACCGATTCACACACGCGTGACGTGTGCGCATGGCCGTGATCTGCTGTCTCTTTCCAATTCTATGATTATGAAAGAGACAGCACTGCGCAGGCCGCTGCTACCGAGACTTTAACTTAGAGAATCACACTGCAGTACGTTTATATTTTAACCTAACTAACTACAAGATACTATGAAATACTGAAAGCTTACCTGTGAAAAGTGATGTTATTATACTTCTTTTGTTTTTCAGATGTGTTGTGACACAATTTAACTGCACAAACCGTCATTTTTTTTTTGTTTTCGCGAGACACGTTCGGCGCGCTGTCACATTGAACACTACGGAGCGGTCCGGCGTAGGGTGCCATTTCTGGCTCCAATTAATGTGCTTCAAAATAGGCGCGCGAACTTGGTTTCTATAGCGTTATTATTCTAAGGGTCTACGGTATATCATGCTTGCTAAGAAGATATCCTGTTTACTCGCGATTTGAAAACCATTCTAACTCTTTATGAGAATATCGTTTTGACAGGGGCCGTAAACAGTTAGAATCGAAATCGGTGTGATGAAGGCTAAGCTCTTCGCCGTGGTAGACTAAATAGGAAACTTTGACAACCTACATTACAAGGTTTTTGTTGAATAACTTCGCACTATTTGACGAATCGATTTGAACAAATGTTTTGTCAATTGTTAATCTCCGTCTTAAATGGTGAATTTATTGTTGTCACCAGAGAAGTATGGCGGGCGGTCGCCTTAATCAATCAATCGCCATCGCTAATCCTATTATCTTACCAGCATGTCGATTGTCTAAAGCTCTACCTCTCGTAAACTCGCCTCTTACTTCGACATTCGTCACATTTCGATCAAAAGTGACCTTTGTGACGTTTATGTAGAGTCGAATTTAGAGAATGAGGATTTGATAACTCACTGCTAACTCACTCACTGGATTCAGAATCAAGTTTTGGATCGAGCCTTTACAAATTCGCACTGTAGCGGTCGGTGTGGCGGCACTTTGTCCGCGAAAAGGAACGGAATCAAAAGGAAATTCATAACAAAATATGATTAATATTCCTCGAACATTATGCAATTAACAAATAATCGAATACCGAATAATCTCGAAATACGAAAAAAATTATCCTAAAATATGTGGAGCGTTACCTCCAAATCAATACATTGCTAATTATGACTTTTTTTGATATTTCTAGAAAGATTATTTGATAATACAACTGATTTGAATTGGTTATAAAATCTGTCAATACCAGATTTGCTGATTTAAAGTTTAATCAACCTAAATGTACGCTGAATTTTTTTCGCAATATTAGAGTTGCTCTCTTCAAAATAGTGGTTTTTTGCACTTAATAGGATGGCTCAGATACATAATTATAATATAGCTAAATACCTAAAAGAAACACACAGGAAAAAAATAAAATAAAATGTTTGACCTAAAAAGTTCCATTTGATCTATAGGCACCTCTTTACTCCCAATGCACAGTGGCATTTAAGCCATGATTTGTGATCCATCAGTAAAATACTCAGTGGACGGACATTTCATTGTGGTAAAATTTGCTAAGGAAAGCTAATCATTTGGTCAATCAGTCAGTATGTAGGTACGGAAGTGACATTTATAATAAAATAACAATTTACCAAATTTTATTGAATTAGTGTTGAAGGGAAAATATGGCCGGTTAATATTAAAGTTAAACAATCTTACAAAATCTTTGACAAATAAGGCATTCCTTATTTGCGTTGCTCGTAATTAATTTGTCTGAGGTACCTCCTTATTATTATTTTTAAGAGATTTCTTCAAACGTCCGTGAGTGGTTGACAGCTGTGATTAACTGTTTCGACTGTTTTGATTAAAAATCGTAGACAAACAATCTTTTTTATAGATTAAACAAAATATATGAAGTCATCATCAGCCTTTAAACGTCCCAATGCTGTGCACAGGGAAGGCCCACATGAATGACATCACGTGGTCAGATTGGGCCGTAACCCACCACGCTGGCTCAATGTGGGTTATACATTTTTTAAAATCAAATTAACCGTTGTACGTACCGGTGAAAGAATACTACCACCACCTCTCTTCCCTTGGGTGTCGTAAAAGGCGACTAACGGACACATACTTTCAACAGCATAGAGCGGCAATGGACTTACCACCTGTCACGCTGAGCACAATGATATGTGCAGTCGCTATTTGGTGAAAAGTGGACTGTGGTAGAGGACGGCTTTTGCTGTCCTCATTGCCTAGTCTCTGACTAACCCTTCGGGGATAATAGTCGTGAGAACTAAGCTTACAGATTGCAAACGGAATGCAGCTAAATAAAAACTGTTGACAGTATTAGAATTTTGACACGACAAACGTTTAAAATTATATGAAAAAAAAACCGCGAGTGACTATCACATTCATTCTCGCATTAAAGTAACACCTTTATCGTATATTTTTTTCATCGTATTAGGTTTTAGTATTCAATATGGAAAAGTCCAAAAATAACATTTATATTTCATTAGACATACTTTGACTGGTGTCTTCTATTATTTGTATAAACCATATATTTTGCAAACAATAGGGTGAGAATGCAGCACACGTCATGTCTGCTTAGTCAAGCTTTGTGATACTGCCCCAGTGGGAAATTACTGTGCCTTGAATGCGATTTATGCGATACAATGCAAAGCATTTTTTTAGGATTGTCAAAAACCGCTTTACAACTAACTCGATTAACATTCAATTTTCTTTCAATTGGAATTTGTTTCGTTTGTGTGATTTATGCTTTATTCATATACATTGCGACTTTTTTCCGGAGGGGTAGGAAGAGAAAGAAACTCCGGTATTTTTACTCACCGGACGCAAGACACCGAGTGCCATTGTAGACAACCTGTCGCGTAGCAGTGAAAGAATACTACCACCCCCTCTCTTCCCTTGGGTATCGTAAAAGGCGACTAACGGATAATAACGGAAATTTTCTGACACAAAAATTGGCGCAACTGTCAACGTCAAATTTGGCAGAATCAAGCATAGACTATGCGATATTTTGCGATCACGATGCATAAAATGTACCACAGAACCGAAATAATCAAACTTGTTCATTCTAAAGTAGTCTAAGTCTATGAAAACACGGTACAAAGTCAAGTGTGTTTTTGTAGATGCGGTCGCATGAGACCGCTTGGTCGCTATTTGGAGAAAAGTGGACTATGGTAGGGACTGCTTTGCTGTCTTCATTACCTATTCTCTGTCTAACCCTTCGGGGATAATAGCCGTGATTTTATGTATGTAAGTATGTATCACACAGATATTCCATGAAAGGGTGGTATTACGCCCGGCGAGCCGGAGATAATAGTCCTTTATAACTTTCGTAGTTGCGCAGTCAAAACGTGGTGCGAAGTTCAATGATCTAAACAATTACGAAGTCCTTCAACCAATTGAGTTATCTGATTAAACGAATAACAGTTATTGTTTACTGTCTGCCAGATGTAATTGGCTTGCATAATGACATAGTTTGGGACTTTGGCTGTGACAGGAGTCGTGCTTAATGAAGGCTTCGCATGTCTAGTAACTTGCAGTTATTATTGCAAATATAGAGAATTGTAACTATCACATATACGCAGATGACCTTCAACTGTACATTTCATTTAGGCCCGAAGCAACCAATGTTGCAGTTGATAAAGTTAATGCAGACCTAAGCCGAGTATCTCGTTGGTGTGACCGGAATAATTTGGTACTAAATCCAAACAAGTCCAAAGTCTTGGTACTAGGTTCCAAAAAGCTTATTAGCGATATTTCTTCCCGAGATCCAGCAGTTACAATACGTGGAGTACCTTTGATTCGTGTAACTCAGACTCGCAATCTAGGTCTTATTATGGATGAACAACTGCAGTTTGAGGAGTATGTTTCAGAAATAATGCGAAACTGTTTTTATAGGCTTAAGGTGCTTTATCGCATCCGCGAATGCTTGGCTGTGGATATGCGAATCAAATTGTGTGAGGCGCTGGTTCTATCAAAACTAAATTATGCCGATACTGTTTTCGGAGAGTGTCTATTAGCCCGCACTAAGAAGGTAATACAGCGAATTCAAAATGCTTGCGCACGATACTGTTTTCCTGTCCCTAAACATTCTCATATTTCTCCGTATCTTAATCATAACAGCTTGCTTAACATGTCTGCTCGACGTACGCTACACTTTGCTTCGCTTCTTTTTGAAGTTATGATTAGCAAGCATCCTTCATATCTGTACAACAAGTTAGAGTTCTCCCAGCGTCATATAAGAATCGCGCCGCGCCTCCTATGCCCACGACACAAAACGGCCGCTTTCCGTGGCAGCTTTCGCTATGCTGCCTCGAAGTGCTGGAATAACCTGCCACCGCCAGTTCAAAATTGTAAGACGGTTAGTACATTTAAGTTTAAATTAAAAAAGCATTTATTAGAATTACAGCTTTCCAGCACTTAAGCGGTCGTGCTGTGTCAATATTTTATTTTATTTTTGTAATTATTTCGTTATTTTGTTTTACAGTTTCGTTTTCGTTTTTTTATACTTAGTAGCTTGTTTTGTTTATGTTTTGTATTGTAACCTTATAAATAAATTTTAATGTTAAAGTAAAAGTGTCTACGGCTTGCATCACAGGCAACTTACACTGTGTTAACAATAATTATTGTAGCTAAGTACTTATTTATAAAATAGTAGTTGTTATTTAAATTTTGTAGACATAAACTTAAATTTTAGTTTTTAAGTTTGTCTGGAGCTGCGCCTCCCTCTTACTGGTTCCACAGAATACCAGCGCCATGGCATGCAAATGTCACGGCATAAGCTGAGTGGCGACCATTTCGGTTGCATAATGCCTACTTTTTTTTTTAATATCTTTTATGTATATTTGCCCTATTTATGCTCCGAATAAATGTTTTTCATTTCATTCATTTCATTTCATTTCATTTCATTTCATTTCATTTCATTTCAGTTGGTTAAGTCAGGCTATATTTTTAATTGTGAGATATTGTTTGTTAAAGTATTGAACGAAATTTTTGTTAATGTATTGTCATAATATGCATTTCCTTTTTTTACTGGTGACATTTTAGGTTAATCGCATGATATTTTATCAGATGGATGCATTTTATCCGAGGATGAGGAGCTTGATGGCGCAGCGGCTCAGCTTGCGATCTTGTCCGCTAAGCAACTTTCGCAATGCTGAGTCGCTGGGTGGGTGACCAAATTTAAAACATCTCGAGCTCCTCCGTGCTTCGGAAGGCACGTCAAGCCGTTGGTCCCGGTTGTTGTCGTAAGATGGCAGTCGTTAAAACCCACCAACCCGCATTGGGCCAGCGTGGTGGGTTAAGGCCCAATATTCCCACGTGCTATTGTCCACGTGGGAGGCCTGTGCCCAGCAGTGGGATGTTTATAGGCTAATGATGTTGTTGATTGAAAAATCAGCTTAAAGCAAATCTATATGACTGTGTTTAGGAAAAATTCGTCATGGGGTACGGGATGTACGGTCGGGGTCACCGTCGCTTTACCACTTTGCATTTTACGATTTTCATATGAAGCGCGCCGCCCGCCCGGGTACGTGCCCGTACCAAATAGACGACGCGGTGTGCAAGGGATTTTGACCTTTAAACTGGTAAAGCGAAGTCCGCCATTGTACACGCGGACAACGTCACGGGCGTTTGACTTTATTTAAATGATGGCCGCCATTGCCCTGCAGTAGGACAACATACAGGCTGTAATTTATGCTCTTATAAACTACATCAAGATTAATTTACTTATTAAATATATTTCTCGAAGAATAGCTATTGTGTTTTTGTTATCTTCGACTACGATATTTCAGTACAGATGTATATGTACCTACCAAAGATATGATATGTAGGTAGTACCTACATATCATGTCTTTGCTTTACCTACTAGGTACCTACCGAGTGAAAATAAAAACCTCTTTATAGACCCTTTAGCAATAATTCTAATCATTCAGACCGTAACAGTTCAAAAATGACATATATACACCTTTTTTTTATTTAGATCTGAATGTAAATTCTAAGAGGTTTGATAAGACACTGTTGCTATAAAAACATAAAGTCGAAAGCTCGGTTTCCTCGGTGGCGTTGTGGTCAACGCAGCCGCCCGGAATGCGGAGGACGCGGGTTCGATTCCCGCTTGAGGTAGACATTTTTTCAACGTTTCGTTATCTTTGAAATATTCACCTAATTAATAGTTTTATATCGAGGTCTTACTTTTCACAATAACAATTTACCACGTAACCACAATTTTAGCAAAACAACGCGTTATAAACGCTTCTCGTTAATCCCTGTCTCAAATTAATAGTTATAAAACGCAAATCCCATTGTGAGTAGCCGCACAGCCTTGGCAATGCACTAGAGACTGCACACAACGCGACAATCATTATGTTCTTAGAAACAAAAGCCACTCTACTGTTCCAGGGAAAAGCCTGGCAATTAAAAATTCAGCATAAAACCATGATAGTTAGCGGTTAGCATTTGTTGCGTGCCTCGGAGCATGTTGTAGGTGAACTCAAAGCTCAGGGAACTGGTGAATGAAGTGGAGTGCATTTAAATGAGGTAGCTAGTAATAATGTGTCATTGTAGCGTTTATGTTTTTTTGGGGGGTTAAAGTAACTCGCGTCCGTAGGTTTACCCTTGAGATCCTACACGTGACCCCTGGGTGGTGCTAAATGAGTGACACTGACTGAGTGGTAGAGCCACGCTGCGTTGCAGCACGCATTGGGTCGGCTCGCCCGGGGTAATACCTCTCACGAATATTCAGCGTGAAATAATGGCACTTGCTGCTGTTGTGTTTCGTCCGGCCAGTATGGGTTCCGGAGGCCCTTACCCCCCCCCCCCCACCCCGACCCCTCTCACAATTCCTATTCCTTCCTTAACCCTATTCCTTTCCTTAAAGGCCGGCAACGCGTCTGCGATTTCTCGAGTTTTGCGGGTGTCCATGATGGGCCGCTGAGCTACAATTTGTAGTAAACCTAGAATGTGGAGTCTATGCTATGTTAGAGCGCTGGCAGGTTTTACTTTAGCAGCCTTCAACATTACAAATACACCTAGAATTTTGGAGTAAACCTAGAATGTGAAGTCTGTGCTATGTTAGGGCGCTGGCAGGTTTTACTTTATCAGCATTCAACATTACAAATACACCTAGAATTTGAGGTAAACCTAGAATGTGGAGTCTGTGCTATGTTAGGGAGCTGGAAGGTTTTACGTTGAAGTATTTTAAGAATAAAACATTTAATTTGAAAATGACAATGTCAAACGTATAGAATAGAGAATTGAGGAGATCGAGCTGAAGTGCCAACATTGGTAGACTTGCCATTAGTTTATTATATATAATGTAAATAGTTTTAGCTTCTAAATAAATAATGTATATGATCCCAATGAAAAGGATATTGTTATTTAACAACAATCGTCTCCAATATCTTTATTATTGAAATTTTGCATTCACATTGCTATATAGATTTTTATATTTCTATCTTTTTATCCGTAAACGTCTCCAACCTTTATATTACCTATATGTTGACGAACATTTGAATAATCATAAGTCACAGTTTATAGTATGTACAATCATAAGCATAGTCATATCAGAAGGTGCCGTTGTCATGCTAATAAGTGCTTTATAGTTCAGACATGCATTTAACTTCTACTATTCCATACATTAACAGAAATACACTAGCCATTTACTGTGTTTCGAAGCAATTACAGCTAGGTACAGAGGAAAACACTGATTTTGTATCGATGACTCCTTTAATAAGAAAATAGCTTCTGAAATCGACTAGCTCAAATAACCTGCAAGTGCCAATTGAGAATAAATATCTGCGATAAAAAGCAAACCAAAATATCACAATAAGTTTGACCGACCGCACTTTTTTTTACGCACTGGCATACCAAAAGTACAATCATTAACTTTCTAATTTAAAAAAATGACCCGTTGGAGTTAATAGGTCATTATTTAATAACGACAACGTCATGGTCTTTAATGCTGTACAATTACCTAGAATTTAAATTTGAAAGCCACTAACCAATAGCCTTATGTTGATGACCTTGTTCATACCAAAAACATATACAAACTACAGAAAAAAAAACCTCTTTCTTCCGTTCTGTGATACAAATGTACAAACTCTATAGATCATTTTTGTGACAAAAACTACGGCTTTTACAAGCATTTTCACAGCTAACCTGTTGGTGACTAAAAGCAATATCACAGCCTACTTTTTCGCGATAATGTGACATTTTATTTATGATTCCAATGTTGGCTACAGTCTATGCTACAGACCGCAAACTGCAACTGCAGACCGCAAGTGGCACTACCGCTTCCTATGAATTTATATGAAAGTAATTTGTGGCGAGGCGTGCTAACAGGCGACTGTGTCGTTATGTTTGGAAATAATTTTATATAGATTGATTTAAGTCCGTCACATACATCCAACAGTATAATTTGGATGAGTTCAGTTCAGTTCAGTTCATTACAACCAGTTGTAACTTGGTGATGTAATGTCCGAGGACTGCTTTTGCGGTCCTCATTGCCTAGTCTCTGACTAACCCTTCGGGGATAATAGTCGTGATTTTATGTAAGCATGTGTGTTATATCAGTCCCCTGAGCACGGATCTTTTATCGACCGATAAAGTGACATTTGACGATAAAATTTGACAGTTCAAGTACTGCCGATGTCAATTTGTCGACGCCCAATGTCACTCTATCTCTATCGGTCGATAAAAGATCCGTGCTCGCACTGCAGTTATGTGTTGCTTGCGGTGTTTAGTTGCGATTTGCAGTTGCAGCCTGCGGTTTGCAGCTGTCATGTAATCATGTTTTAAGCGCATGCGCGGCCCGTGCTTGCTACAGCGACGTACCTCCACGCTGACTTCGCCACCCGTTGACTTTCTCAACTAGGCTAGACTTGCTACCTCGGTTAATTCTTTGCTCTGTGGATGAAATCACAATCACAAGGTTAGGATACAAAGGATACAATTTTTTTTACAGTTACACAAACATAGGGAGTTAAAAATGGAAACTAGGGTAAGATTACATAAATGTTGTTATCGGATATGAAAAAGGATAGAGTAATAATAAAATAAAATATAGAAAACATAGAAAACTTCTGCTGGCTTCTTTTAAGATAACTTACAAAATCAACGGTAAAAATAGGATTAAACGTAAAGGTGACAACTGTACAGAGGTAACCCTACTATCGTCTATTAAAGCAGTATTACTTTGATATTTGTTGAAGTTTGCATAAGATCAAAGTAATACTGCTCTATGCTAAGGCTTCTGATGACAGAGACGAAATCTGAGATCTGACTGACCGTCCTTACTACATTTTCCTCTTTTAATAGTGATTAAGTTTTATTCGGGCACAATAAAATTTAATTGTAGTTCCGGCAATCAGAGATAACACTATTCTTTATGTAATTGTATGTTTCTGTTTTTAATATTTTTCCATAATTAAAATATAAAAACAAAAATACAGTTTCATAGTGTAACATAACTAACCATGGTTGAGACAACCCTAAACATCATCATTATGGTGTGTTAAGAAAGTACAATCACCACAGCATGGATAGCTACAAACATTTGTCGATTGTAACTCTTATTACAAGGCATAAGGGTCATCAGCTGCAACAATTGAATACACACCTGTGCTAGTGACTGTCCACGGTGTAAACACAGCGGTTGACACAACACAGGAAAGGTGGAGGCGGCATGTGGTTTTATGCTAATTTTATTAGGTGCAGCTTTGCATCAACTAGTTTTCCCTAGTCGGACACCGCAGGTAATAGTTAGCCAGAGTTTTGTGGCTTAAACCTAAACACACACCCGCGAGAAATGGTTAAAAAACGCTAAACAGTTGCTTAAACGTTTGGCCATTCAATTCCGTGGTCAAACATTATTTCGGATTTTTAGTTGTGCACTCTGTGCAGCCCGAATTTCTGATCACCAACCAAATTGGTGATTAACCTAATACCAATAACTG
Organism: Scoparia ambigualis; assembly: GCA_963921215.1. Classification (NCBI taxonomy): domain Eukaryota; kingdom Metazoa; phylum Arthropoda; class Insecta; order Lepidoptera; family Crambidae; genus Scoparia; species Scoparia ambigualis. The sequence goes on along the minus strand of OY992513.1, from coordinate 30,775,944 downwards.
AAGCAATGGCTCGATTTCAATGATGGAGGTCTCTGCCCAGCATTGGGAAAAAAATAGGCTCATTCCACAACCTGACCATTTCGGTTCTAACTTGTAAAAATGTATTTTTTTACCGATACCAGGGGGGTGTCACTCCGCAGTTTAGGTACATTCGGCCGGCGCGCCTCCCAGGCAGGCCGCCTAGGCGTATGGCAGTAAAGGTTGCCGCGAGAATAGCACAGTAAACCCTATACGCTGTGACGTCATGACGTCAAATCGATATCGCGTCAGCGTTGCTTAATGGAATATGAACGCTCGGGTCACACGATAAGTTTCAATTTCGCGTGAAAGTCGTAAGAGAGTGAACCTTCTGTACGTAGTAGGTACTATTATTTATTCTGTGCCGATACTCAGGGTGACATACATACATATAATCACGACTATAATCCCCGAAGGGTCCTCTTTTCACCAAACAGCGACTACATTTGCTCAGCGTGACAGGTGGTGAGCTGGTAGAAATAAGGCGTGGGCATCATCATGTCGGAATATTCCTCCAAAACATTTTATTAAACAAGCGGTGGAAGACGCTTAAATAGAGGAAAACCTTTTTTTACACTTAAGGACTCAATATCGTTAGATATAGTTATTCATAATCTCTTTATTCGAGTAAACTTAATAAATAACCGCTTTCGAATAGTCCAAAAACATTTTTACCTACCACCCAATTCTGGACGTCCTTTAGCTATGGAGAAAAATAAGTGAGTTTGAAGATACACCAGTGTATTACAAACAATCAAGCTACCGACATTAAGACCTTCCTAGCCCAGATTGTAATGTCCCGCGTCCCGACAGCCATAACGCTTATTAGTATTGTCTGCAAAGCCTGCTCCCCTGTTGCGGAAATTACCCCCCTTTCTCCCCCCTCAAACGAGATGTATCGACATCGCCGCACGCAGTTAAATTGCCTTTAAAGTAACCGTTTGTTTGAGGCCAATTGGTTTCTATTGCATTGGTCAAATGTTAGTAGTTATTGTTTTCAGTAATATTGTCTGTCCCAGCGGGCGGGAATATGTTAGCGATAGTCTTCGTCAGCCATCTTGATATTTATACTTTTTTATTTAGGTATTGTATTCATTTTTAAATTCCATTTTTCTTTAAGTGTTTTTATTTTGTTATTTTATTGAAATTACAGGATATCTAATGTAAATTGCAGCTCCTGAACTTTTATCCTCCTACTACGAGTTCCATCCCATTATGAGTTCACTCATAGTGAATGTTGATTTTCAATTTTCCTTTCATAATCGAGTAGTCAAAACTTCGATAATCAAAATAAAAATGATGAATAAGTAACTTAAAATTGATTTTTGAGAAAGATTAAAAATTAGGTTTAGCTACAGATTTTTATAACTGTAATATTTGCAACATTTACATTTATTTGTTTAGCGTATTTTGACATCGGTCATTGAAGATCAACATAAATATCGATGAGTCAGCTAAAGTTATATTTATTTGGCAATATATAAAAAGTTAGTATTCTATAATGTCAACAAGTTACTACAAAGTTTGTATGCAATTCAGTGTACCCGCTGGCTGACCTACCTCAACTTGTTAATGCATTAAACTGAATTAATTACTTTTAACTGCCAAGCAACTGAATAATTTTATTGGCTTGAACTTTTTTATGACATGATAACACAATGCCTTACTTATTTTCAAAGCCAGTTTCGCCAAACTTTTATTAATAAATAAATAATAATAAATAAATCTTTCTTACAATCACACCAATTATCTAGCCCAAGAGAAGCTTCGAAGAAACTCGTTAAATGCTTACTAGACAACGGATAAACATACTTAAAATACTTAAATACATACTTATTATACATAGAAAACACCCAGACCCGAGACAATTTAGAAAGACAATAATTTCTAAATTGACCCGACCGGGGATCGAACCCGGGACCTCAGAGATGGCGACACCATGAAAACCGGTGTACAAACCACTCGACCAAGGAGGTCGTCATTCACCGTTATTCACCTTATATAACTTCGATTACATACAGAAACTATTTAGATACACAATAACACCTTAAATAGTAGTGGAATAGCTTTGATATATACATTTGAGGTAAGTATATGTGTTTTGGCAGAATAGCAATTTTTGTAGGGGCTTTTCTTCATATCGTGTCGTTCTTCATAACCTAGTCGCGTAGCGGTAAAAAAAATACTACCAATCCTCTCTTCTCTTGGGTGTCGTAAAAGGCGACTAACGGATCAAAGATTGCACATACATCCAACAGCATAGAGCGGCGATGGGCTCACCATCTGTCACGCTGAGCACATGTTCAGTCGCTATTTGGTGAAAAATAAACTATTAGCAGATTACTGCTTTTGCGGTCCACATTGCATGTCTCTGACTAACCCTTCGTATGAAATACCATCAGATGAGATGAATCAAGCACTCCTCCTTAGAGGTAGAAAACGTGTTGTAGGTACTTACTATGTTTATTTTTATTTACCACACAAATGCAACGATGTTTTTTTTTATAGCAGAATGAGGCAAACGAGTAAGCGGGTCACCTGATGGAAAGTAATCACCGCCGCCCATGGACACCCGCAAAACCAGAGGAATCGCAGGCACGTTGCCGGCCTTTAAGGAAGGAATAGGCTCGTTTCTTGAAGATCCCTAAGTCGTAATACCAATTCAAGAGTTTACTCTCTAAGCTCAACCGAGCTCATCGTCGTACACACCACAGGCCACAGTCTTACTAGGTGCTTCTAATACTGTGACAGGGCTGTCTGTGCAAGTACCTAATGCGACAATCGCTTGTGAAAAAACAACTCAGGCCAACGAAGTTTCGGTTGTGCTTAGAGAGTAGACCCTCAGATATGTCTGTGAACGTTAAGTTATTATGATATCAAACTATGTGCCGCTAGACGAATATAAATACCAAATTAACGCTTACTCATCGCACTTTTATAACGGACATAAAACTACAATTTAATATGTAACGTAAACATTTATCAGATTTATAGCATGGACGTGGTTTAGTCCGCGGTTTCGTACGCTTGTATTAGTTCTGTCACATTTTTTAAAAATCTTTATTGAAGTCTTTAGCCGCTGAGCGACTATGCTAGTCACATTTTTATTTAAATACCTATTTTGATAGAACAGCCAACCAAGCTTACATGTGAAATTAGTAGTTACAGTGTTTTGGCAGAAAAGCAAAAATTTGTGACGGAGGCCTTTGCCCAGCGAGTGTGTCGATGACTTTCCGTAAATCGAATTTTACTGCAAGCGATTTTTGCAGTCGCATAATTTCCCATTTTTTAATTTTCTGTGCGTTTTTTTTCCCTGAGGGTAATTTTCTGAATATTTTTTTTAACTTAAAGTAATATAATCCATTCTCAAATATACCTAGTCATGTAATTTACATAAAAACACGTAAGCGAACGTGATCACTGAAATATTACTATATGCAATATTTCTTGTCTAATTTTTATGCTATTTAAAAATAAGGAGGTACCTACCTAACATAAATATATATATATATATATATATATTTTAACAACGCCCGGAAAAAAACTATTAGAAAAAGATTACATTGGGAAATAATGCAAAAAAATCTTTTAAAAAAATCAACCTCTGGAAAACAAATATATCAGGAAACGATTCGATTGGGAAATTATGCGAATGAAAAAATCGCTTGCAATAAAACTCAATTTTCGGAAAGTCATCGCCACACTCTGCCCAGCAATGGGATAGTATACGGTTTTACTTACCCTGTAGTTTCAGTTAAAATTTTTCTTAGTCCAGTAATATCACTGGATTTCACTCTACTTTTTACACTAGATCACAGAAGTAAAACAATGCTTGGTAGCAGTACTGCCTGTTATACCTATCCATACATACGTATAATATTTTTTTGACGGGCTGATGTCCGTACATTATACATATGGAAGAAAAACTTATTTGGGCAACTATCTATTAAATATATATCTATTAAAGCAACAGAAGCCAAAACTATTATTTTTGAGAATTTTTGTCTTTTTTTCTGTAGATATGTATTTTTTTCTGCTTCACGCAGAAACTGCTGAACAGTTTTTGATAGGATTTTCACTGATTGCATTTAGTGTAACTTGAAATCTAAGCTGTTTATTTTTATTTTATTTGATTTACCAACAGCTTTTACTTTAACACTTATATAATAGTTGCAAAGCATTGTAGCTTAATACTAAATGCACAGCCAAATTAAAGGTAAACACCGCATGCAAAAATATGGCAAAGGAAGTCTTTTTTTTATATAATTACGATATTGTGTAAGTTAATTTATGTATCATATTTCATAATTTATGTTTATCGTTCGGTAGAACCGAAGTTACGGAAATAATACATCCCCGGGCGGAATTAACAACCTTAAGGATGTTCGTCAACCAATTAGATTCTGTGCAGAATCCGACCACCAGTTAAAACAAATGGCTAAAAATAAGCAGCCACGAGTGGCTTGTTTAAAATTGATCATTGCTAACGAGTACCGAGTACCTACCCTTGATGTGGCTTATTCAATGGAATTGTTTTCAATATCATTAACGGTTGTTTTGTTTATTTTGTTATTCACCGTTCTAAATTAACTGAAAGCAAAATGTGAATGTAATTTAATTGTGATTGTAATAAGATCTGTAATAATAACGATTAATATTTCACGAATGTACAGTAGCTACTATTTTAAAACAGTAACAATGATTCGTATTATTTGTTATTTATTGCTCTCAAATTAATATTATAATATTAATAATATCCTGGCAGGGTCGCCATGCAAAGGCGGGAGGTTCGCGCAACGAATAAAAGATGAATCCAGATCTAGTGAACCTTTATTAATGCAAGTTATTGCTTATATACTGGGTGGAGACGCATGTGTGTAACTATATGGCGTACATAGCGTAAATTAAACGCGAGTTAATCCCTAAAAAAGTGTTTCATTTCAATGTCTTTGACATTTTATTTTATTTTTTATGGCCTGTAGATACACAATATTTTGGCCGCGACTTTGTTTAATTATTAGGTGTTGCCATATGCGAAAAAATACAATAAGGATTACGTCTAAGAGCATTTAGAACGATTATTGTCTCTAACTAACGAATTGTCTCTAAAATTAAAAAGCTATAAAAGTTCTTTCATAAACATTTTATGTTAAAAACTGTACTGTGTACTTATTATTATTATTCTCTTTATTTAACATTATTCTTAAGTTTAATTTTTTATATAAAAACCTATTTACAATATAAAATATTATAAAAAACTTAACCTAGGTTGCCACCGGCAGCGGGGATAGACCCAAGCTATCGGTGGTTAGGGCTGCAGAGTGAGGAACCTCCTGACAATACGTGCCGTGTCAAGGAGTACTGCCTTTTGCATCTGACCCTTGACCCAACCTTTCAGCGAGAGCCTCTCTAGGTGTTGATCGAGGCTCTTCGCTATAAGGCCGTGTGCCGAAATGACTATCGGTACAATAATGGTTGAATCCACACCCCACATGGCGGTAACCTCGTGAGCCAAGTCAAGGTACCGTAAAATGGGGTGAATAGAATTGCAGGGGGGAATAGATAAAAAATCTAAACTTTGTTTTTTACGTTATTGTGTCCACACTGTTACTTGAAATTAGCTGCAGTTGTATTTTTTTCATATGTTAATACCCTCTTTGGTATGGCAACACCATAAATAAACGTGATGTTGTTTCGAAATGCCAAAAATTACATTTCAAAGTGAACGTTCAACAACTGTGAATTTGAGACGAGATATAAAACATTATTTTTTTGGTATTGTGCTAGTAATCAGTGACGAATACGAATTTATTTGATGTATCAGTTATTGAACTAATGTGAAAACTACATTTCAGCCTTATTTCGCGTAATTTCTTTTCTAAAATATGCTTTATTGATAACTATGAAGAATTTGTAGTGATCTGGGGTGAATAGATAACGCCTGGGGGGTGAATAGAATTGAAGTATGGGGCTAATAGAAATGACTAAAGGCTAAATAGAAGTGCCTGAGGGGAGAATAGATATGCTAGGGGGGTGATTAGAATGGTTATGGCTAGGGTTGTCAATGATCATTGTAATGTCCAACTACCTATCTTTTATAGAAAAATCGGTCCATCATTACTACATAGGAACTCAGATTTGATTTAATAGTGGGATATTATGCCAATAAATCAAATCTGAGCCGTTAATCAAAAATTAACTTTTTTCAGATTCTTATAGAAAATTCCGCGAAATATTGACCATTTAAATAATTTAACTTTTAAAATTATAATTTTTTAAAGTCTTTATAATGATAAAAATACAGTTAAGTATTTATATTTTTCTTTGTTAGAATTTATTTCAATTTTTATATTGTCTCACTGAAAGTTGTATAATAAGTATGTTGTACCTCTAAAGATAAAATTTAACTTTTTAGGTATAACTGCACTTTTATTATATTAAAACAATCTTTTGAAATGTCAAGTTTTTTAAGAAATATAGATGTTTTCTTTTTAGGACTTGTTATTGTTGATTTTGCTTAATTTTATTCTAAATTCTCATTAGTACTTAATTAGGCGACCTGAAGTGTTGTTAAAATAATAAACAATTCAAAATGTATACAAAGTATATTATTTATTAGAATCCTAGGTAGGTAGAAAAATGAATATATTATACCTATCTGTACTGATATATTTTGACAACCCTAGCTATTTTCTCTATTCACCCCTTTGTCGATTCTATTCACCCGTATCGCGGGTAAATAGAAAACGCTTACATTATTAATGTTTTTGCAATAATTACAAAGAAAATGTATTTGTTTCCAACTGAGGACAATTTAACAAACCTTAACTCATAAGACGTAACCAATTTTAATCGACTTTATTATTTATAACATATAGAAATCTTTAATTGAAAGTTGAAAATGCTTCTATTCACCCCATTTTACGGTACTTACTGAGCTTGTCCTTCTCGGCTTATTATTATAATTATTATGTCAGCCATGGTCGTCCCACTGCAGGGCAAAGGCATCTCTTCCCTTTTTCAAGTAATGAATAAAAATGTTTAGACAAAAAAGGCTTGATTTCAAACCTGTAAAAAAAAGTAAATCTGTCACTGTCTTATATGTGAGTTCTGTTTGTAACATTTCTTAATCTGTTTCATTCATTCGCTTTGCTACCGTGCCTTGTTAACGTTATTTGTTGTGTTTTGCCAAGAAAATCTACCGATCCCCTTACGTTAATTGACACAAACGAACCCTCTACCCACGATGAAGCTGGCTTTAAAATGGACTCCGTACCCGCAACACATGACGACTCTGGCGCGCATATTGCTGTAATGGTATTTGTGGGCGAAGGACAGTAGGCTGTTGTGCTCAGGTCATCACGGTTGTATGGTATTTGGGCGGGGCGAGATTTCAAATAATTTTTTTTTCCTCTAGCCCAGTTTTTAGATGATGTTCTAATAGTGTATGAGAATGAAACTATTTAAAAACCCATTCTGTTTATTTATTTCGACTTTCTTAATCTAAGAGAGTACTTTAATTAAATCTTGATAACTTGAGTTGGGGTAGTTTCCTAATGATAAAACTGCTTCATTACGTATTACTTTAATGTACTTTAATAAATAACACTCATCTCCACTCTGTTCACATCGTGGCCAAATACTGTATGAAAAGTGGCCAGTTCCCATTAGCATTTTAATACAAAACAATGATGAAAACGATGATTGTTCATTTATAACATTGAATCAAATTGTAAATGAGAAATAAAATATAAAAGTAAAAATAACATACAACAGGTATATGACATACGTACATAAATAAATTGACGACTGTTATCCCCTAAGGGTTCGTCAGAGACTAGGCAATGAACCGCACAAGCAGTGCCATAGTCCACGTATCACCAAATTACAACTACACATGTGCTCAGCTCGCCACTCTATGCTGTTGGATGTACCTATGTGCAGTATTAGATCGTTAGTCGCTTTTTACGACACCCAAGGGAAGCGAGGACTTGGTACACGGAAAGAAATTATTAGTTGGGTTTACCATATTTCAACAAAATTTTAGGGTTAATATAGCACCTAGGTACTCGAGTTTTGTTGAATGAACAAAAACTGCATTGTTGATCAGTTACGGTAATTTGAACTTATTACATATATCTTTTGTTGTTTAAACTTATTTATTTTGTAAATTTATCTTTAAATGGTTATTTTAACAACTTGAACAGTAAAATCAACAATTACCTATTGAATTATGCATGAATTGTTACGCCAACATGTACAAATAGGTAAAAACAACTGTTTTCATATCAACAAAAACTTTTCTGTGAAAACAACAATTTGTTCATGTTGCTTTAACCCATTACTTTGTTAATTCAGCTAATGTGTCGCCAACCCGTGCAAAATCTACCTTTTTGTTCTTTCAGTGTAGCATAGCAGTTGACGACCTCCTTGGTCGAGTGGTTAGAACACCGGTTTTCATGGTGTCGCCGTCTCTGAGGTCCCGGGTTCGATCCCCGGTCGGGTCAATTTAGAAATTATTGTTTTCTAAATTGTCTCGGGTCTGGGTGTTTTCTATGTATAATAAGTTTGTATTTAAGTATTATAAGTATGTTTATCCGTTGTCTAGTAACCATTTAACGAGTTTCTTCGAAGCTTCTCTTGGGCTAGATAATTGGTGTGATTGTAGAAAAGATTTATTTATTTATATTTATTTATTTATTTATTCGTTCAGTGAGCCGCTATATCACGCGCCCTACACACGAGGTATATGAGATCCAGTGTAATTAGATAGATAGACAACGCTTTAATTGTAACACCACAAAGATTTACATAAAACATAAAAAAAAAAATGAGCGACTAAAAAAGAAAAATAAAAAAACTATCCTACAATAAAACGATTAAAAATACAGTTACAATTTGACGGTCTTATCGCTCTAAGCTATCTCTGCCAGACAAACAGTCGGATGGAGAGAACTTATAAAATTTAAAATCGGTGGTGCAAATTTTAAAGGACATCGGGGTATAATTACTAAAGCCTTAAGGCTAAGCTTCGTACTCAGTGTTAAAGCATCTATAGTTCCCACCCTCAGGTGGATCGTTTGTTAGGCAATTCAATCGAATAAAAAAAAAGAAATTCAATTGTGACGAACAGCTTTTCATATTTCCATTTGGGACACGTAGCCCAAAAAGTTACACTCCTAACGAAGTTGTACAACTATTGACATGAAATCATGGCGGTTTACGGAAAACTCGGTGACAGTCGGCAATTGGACAATTGGGTGAATGTGTCAGTGGGAACGTGCCGCGAATTTGTAGCAAACTGCGAAATCACGGCATTCGAAATATCACTTGGCCTATACACCAATATATAATAAATAAGAGTACCGAGAAACATGTAATGAGAGCAAATGGAGCAAAAAAAGTGAGCAGGATCGTAGAAAATGTAATCTGTGGTATCTGCTCGTCTGGAAAACTAATTAAATAGATAAATTCCGTGTCGCGTGGCGGTGAAAGAATACTACCCCCTCTCTTCCCTTGGGTGTCGTAAAAGACAACTAACGGACTAAAAACTGCACATACTCCCAACAGTATAGAGTGGCCATGGGCTCATCACCTGTCACACTGAGAACATGGCTGTCGCTATTTGGTGAAAAGTGGACTAGTAGAGGCCTGCTTTTGCGGTCCTCATTGCCTAGTCTCTGACTAACCCTTAGAGGATAATAGTCGTGATTATATGTCATACATTCTGTCAAAAAAGTTTTGGGAACGGATAATTTGTTTATGATTCCAAATTCAATTTTTTGTTTTTTTTTTCATTGTCAGATTGGCACAACTGTTAACCATTTTGGCGCGGAGTTTGAGTTGCATCTGTTATTAACTTAGATTAAAACAAAAAGGGAAGATACGGCATTAGCGTCTCGTGAGTGAGCCGCCAAAATTAGGCCTAAAGGCACAATTTCACTTCAGTCACAATTTGCCTAGCGAACAGGCTACATCGCACTATTGCGGATATTCTACTGTGTGGAAAAGAGAAAGACGCTACTCCGCAGTGGCGTCGGAATCGGTCGTACGTACTCGTCTGTTGCGAAGCGACCGAGACGTCAACGCGCTACTCGTTGACTCCCTCGCGCTGACGTTGAAACTTACCGCTTTGTCTCGCTCGCTCGATTTACACTTTATAGGTGTGCGTGTGTGAGTGTTTGCTTAAGTAGTTGAGTAGGACTATATTTTGAATGACTACAAGTATTAGCATGCCGTATCTTCCCTTTTTGTTTTAATCTAAGGTTATTAAGATTAAATACAGTGCTGTTTTTAGTTACTTTATCCATTTATGTCTAGTGTGTATTGCGAATTTCATAATGGATAAAAACATCGAACAAAGAGTTTGTCTTCAATTTTGCGTCGCCAATGGAATTTCGTGTTCAGAGTCACTGAAAATGTTACAGAAGGCTTACGGTGAATCAACTTTATCAAAATGTGATGGAAGATTTGCTTCGCTCTGGTAGGCCATCAACGTCTTCAACTGAAGTTAACATCGCAAAAATGAAGGAAATGGTGACTGAAAATCCTCATTCAAGTTTGAGAGAGATAGCCGCTGAACTTTTTGTGTCTCACGAGTCGATCCGTACCATTTTAAATAATCACTTGGGTATGAAACATGTTGCCGCTCGGCTAGTCCCAAAAGACCTGAATTTTCTTCAAAAACTCAATCGCATAAGAGTCGCTGAGGACATGCTAGAACGAGTCAATTCCGACCCAACATTCATGCAACGCATTGTTACTGGTGACGAGACGTGGGTTTACGAGTTTGACATGCAAAATAGTCAACAAGCTTCGGAGTGGCACTTTCCGAATAAACCGAAACCGAAAATACCACGTCAAAGTCGATCAAAAGTCAAAGCCTGTTTTCTTTGACTATCGCGGTGTTGTGCACTCGGAATTCTTGCCGGAAAGTCAAACGGTAAATAAAGAATATTATTTGAGCCTTATGCAGCGTTTAAGAGAGCAAATTCGACGAAAAAGGCCAAATTTGTGGAAAGAAAATTCTTGGATTTTGCACCACGATAATGCGCCTTCGCACAAGGCTATCTTGTGACGGAATTTTTGACCAAAACTCAACAAATACCATCGAGCAACCACCTTATTCACCAGATATGGCTCCAGCCGACTTCTTTCTTTTTCTAAACTCAAATTATTTATTCGTGGCATCCGTTTTCATTCGGTAGAAGACATAAAGGAGAATTCGCGGCGAGAACCGATCTCAATTCCGGAAACAGCGTTTAAAAAATGTTTTCATGATTGGATTATTCGTTGGCGAAAGTGTATCGTTTCTGAAGGAGCATACTTTAAAGGCGATAAAATAAATTTGGATGAATAACTAACATTTTGTGTATTATTGATCTTTTCCCGGTACTTTCTTGACAGAGTAGTGTGTATGTATAAATTCTAATAATATAGCTAGTTTACTTGCAGGAACGTAACCGATCCTAATAAAATTAATATAGTCGAGAGCAATGGGTCACTTAAAGAAACCTATAAATCTCGGAAACTAAAAATGCTAGCTTAATGAAATAAATTGTGTTTAATAGACAATTAAATACTCCTTAACCCGCGATCGGTCGCATGGGGTCTTTAAAAGCCTGAGGTATAGAAAAATTGCTGTAACTTTTTTATTCGTAAAGGTACCAATTTGAACCTTTTAGTAGCTTCCTAAAATATACTGAAGTACGCAACACAGCCAGCGGGCGTCAGTTAGCGCGCAGCGCTTGAGTGGAATAGACGTTTGTTTTGCGCTCGGGCGATTGAAAATGAAAATGAAGAGTGATTTCTTTTTATTCTTTCGTTATTTTCTCTTTTCTATCCATTGCGATGACAAAATACGTTTATAATTTTTAATAATTAAGATAATTTAGAAGAAAATTATTAAGTTTTTGTAATTTTTGTAATTTTTTGTAAAAGTTGCCAAAACTAAGCCAAATACCAAATATATTTTTGAAGTCTAAAATGTTTTCCAAATAAAACTGATTATTAAAAAACTACGACTTTTATTAATACTATGTCCTAACACCTTTAAAATCTATAAACAAAATATAATTACGTACATAGTAAAGATTTGAAAAAAATGCTATCTTATATAGGGCTTTCAAAGACCCCATGCGACCGACGATGATACAAAAATTATCGCGACCGACGGCGGGTTAAATGAAGGTAATAAAAGTCATGCTTTTGGGGAATATTCTCTTATTTTGTGCTTACGAGCGTGATTGGGTTTCGTTGTTTTATATACACATCTCCCTAGCTCGTCCCAAGCATGCTCGATCGGGTTGATATCCGGGCTGCGTGCTGGCCACTACATAATATGAGTAATGTTACTTTACAATAACTAAGAAGTTTTAATACCTATCTTTAAGGAGTCTTTAATTGTCTATTAAACACAATTTATTTCATTAAGCTAGCATTCTTAGTTTTATAGGTTTCTTTAGGTGACCCAGATTCATTGCTCTCGAGTGTACATGTATTTTAAGCAAGACGCCTCGGTCACCCTATGGTCAAAAGCGGCTGCATATCCGGGGGTCCCGAGTTCAAATCCCAGGTCACGCAAAGTGTGTTTCGAATTTTTCTATACATAGCCCGAGTTTGTGATCACCAACCCGAGTTTGGCTAATGTGGTGATTAGATTAAGTTAATAGGTATCCAATAATTGTAGCGATGACTTGATTTTAATGATGGAGGGCTTTGCCCAGCAGTGGGATACTATAATGTACTTTACTTATTAGGCATTATAAATAAATGAAATGAAATATAATTTATTCCCATAAAATAGAGACATTAAGATGGAGTATGATGGGAATAGTTCGTCTATATTTCCAGCGCAGAGCGTGTGAACCTTAAGTTATTTAATTTTGATTGCACATGCATAATAGGTAGTTAACATTGTAAATAATAAAATTCTAACTTCTCATATTATTAAATTTACATAATTCGATTAAAAAAAATTCTCTTGGCAACAAGGCAGCTAATGGAAGGCAAGGCAAAGGTAAAAATCATTTTGATGTTGTGTATGTGTCAGACATTTATTATTGTCTTTGTTGTAAAAAATACTTTTATCCAAATTATATAATTATCGAAGCTAAACACAAAAAATATATAAATTATGTTTACTATAAGTAAACAATTTTCCTTACTACCTACACGTATTGTCATGGCGTAGTAGAAGTACCTAAGTGAACATGCCAATAACCAAGAAAATTAAATAATTGCTTCAAAATTGTAACTTGGTTTACGTGTTACGTGTGTGGTTATATTTTAAGATAAGTTAATTTCAAGGATCGGCACACGCAAAATGTTCATTCGGAAAATGACCTATTTGCTGAGGTCATGTGCCGTGAAATATAGTCTCGATGATACATAGTTTAGTAAAAAAGCTGTCGCGTTAAACGATGACGTCATTTATATACCACATCATTTTAGCGGACGCACCGAACCGCTTGAGATTAACGATGCACCCACCCAGCCCACTATTATTATTACATGATTATTACATGGAGTCCTTCAAACGAGGCGTGAAGAGGCACTTTGTAAGCCGGCAGGGTGAGGGTGACGCAGGCAGCACTGCGGTCAACCGCAGCCGCTAGCCGCAATGTCGCTTGCGGTTGCAGTCTGCGGCCCGTCTCGGAAACATACCTTTACTTGTGCTGTTAGCTGCCGCCCCATCCCTTCCCTTAGGTGTCGTAAATAGCGACAAACGAACTAAAAACTGCACACACGTCCATCAGCATAGAGCGGTTCACCACCTGTCACGCTGAGCACATGCGCAGTTATCCAATCCGCAGTTATCATTTGTGTGCCGTGGACTGTGGCTGTGAACTGCTTTTACGGTCCTTATTGCCTGATCTCTGACTAACCCATCGGGGCTAAATAGTCGTGGATATGTATGTATATAGGGTTAATTTTGGACCCCCCGCCAAATTTTTTTACGTGATCCTATAGCAGCAGTACAACCAAATAATGAAACAAAAAAGTTTTTTTTTTAACGGATAAAATGTTTACCACAAAAAAAATGTTTACTAGAAAACCAGTCTCAGGAAGCTCGAGTGGGACCCACTCGAGCTTCCTGAGACTGGTTGATTTTTTTTCTAGTAAACATTTTATCCGTTATCTATATAGCATTGTGAATGCAAAATTTCAATAATAGACATTTTTTTTACAATTTTTTTCTCATTTTTTCCTTAAGAAAATTAAAATTATTGTCACCTAGCGCGCGGCATATCGCGGTTATCAAATCACATGCGTGTGACCGCTATTATTCACCCCGTGTACCAATGACAGCACGCCGTCGCTTTGACCGCGAGGTTGAGCGCACGCACCTAGAACTATAGGATATGATAAGCATACAAAAAAAATTTAATAAAAAAAGAAAACATTTATTACTTTTACGGCAAATATTACTTTTTTAGACCCCATATTTACTTTTGGCGGGGGGCCCAAATTAACCCTGTGTATTATGTATGTTACCTGTAGCGCTTTCTGCGAGGCACAGGATCAGCAGCAGGGCGAGCACGACAGCGGTCACACCTGGGCCTCGGTTCCTGATCGCTCCGGGTTTGTCCATGCTCCGTGTTGGTGCTGTGGAAGATGAGTGGAGAGTTAGTGTCAACATCATTTATCCTTCCTACTAACTTATAAATATTTATTATAATAAACGCGATAATATTATAAACGCGAAAGTTTGTAAGTATGGATGGATGTTTGTTACTCTTTCACGTAAAAACTATTGAATGGATTTGGATGAAATTCCGCATACAGATAGTTTATAACCTGAATTAACACGTAGGATACTTTTAATCCCGATATTCCCACGGGAACGGGAACCACGCGGGTGAAACCGCGAGCTCAACATAAATCTTTACAGGCACTTATTGACGTCAAAAACAATATAAATAAAAATAACAGTTAACTAACATGTAGTTAAAACTTAAAAGCCAATCTTACTAATGGCCGATTTACACGCATTAAGAGTCCAGCAGGTAACCAAACTTTAACCTAATTTTAAGTGACTTATCTTACTACTAAATTCTGTGTTTACATGCAATTAATCACTCAAAATCAAGTTTGTGGAAGATGAGTGGAGAGTTAGTGTCAAAATCAAAATCATTCATTAAACATAAACCTTTACAGGCACTTATTGACGCCAAAAACAATAAAAATAAAAATAAAAGTTAACTAACGCGTAGTTAAATCGTAAAAGCTAATTTTACTAATGGCCAATTAACACGCATTCAAGCAGTCCAGTAGATATCCAAACTTTACCTAATTTTAAGTGACTTATCTTACTACTAAATTATGTGTTTACATGCAATTAATCACTCAAAATCAAGTTAAAACCTAGCTAAAATTCAGTTACCCACCAAACAACCCAACACGTGCAAATCGGACATTAGGGTCGGTTTTCCGATTGCCAGCTAAATACAACCATTGGCCACTTTCACAGAGAAATAACTATATTGTGAAAAAATAGTATGGAAATAATGTGTTTTATCTATCTATTTAGATCTATCTATAGCAGCCATTGTCATGTTCAATTTCGGACGTAGGCCTCTTCCATCCTTATCCACTTCTGACGATCTTGGGCTATCGACATCCAATCATGTCCTGCGTGCCGTGCGATGTCATCGAACCACGACTGTGCGCTGGGAACTGGGCGTCGATTTCTAGTTTTGTCAGTCATTTGAAGTTTGGAAGAGTTATAAGGTGACTGCTAGAAACCGCAAGAAACTTCAAGGGCTGGTCAGGTCAAATGTTTTAATTAAACATGACAAAAATGACAAAAAAAATACGTGTTTTTTCATTTTTAATTAAATAATTCATTTTGTGAATTTTAATTGGACAGTTTTTGAGTATCTAATTTATTTTAAAGCATACGGCTATTGACTCGTCCGCGTCAGCTGGGCGATAAGTACCTACGTTGACGGGTCAACAGACGGCCTGCGGCCGGCCGTTGCCCCCGTCAGCTGATAAGTACCTACGAAAAAAAAGTTCACAGATCTCGTGCTTTACACGACTTGAAAGGGCATTGAAAATGAACCTATCTATTATAGATTATTAATTAAATTTTATTTTTTATTTTCAGAAAAAATTATCTACTTTTCCAAAATTTGCTTATACTATCCTAAAGCCCTTAATTTTCCACTTCTATTAAGTCCTAATAGATCTTCGTATAAAACATTGATTTTTTTTATTTATTATTATTTTCAAAAGAAATAATCGACTTTTCCAAAATTTGTTTATACTATCCTAAAGCCTTTAATTTTCCGCGTCTATTAAGTCCTAATAGATCTTCGTATCTCAAAACTGCGAAGTTCCACAGGGCTATGACGCCCGAGTAATACCGCACGGCGACGCTCCACGCGCCGCTAAGGGGGGGGGGATACCGCCCCCCCTATCACTCCCACAAAAAAAAGTATAAGACATAAAATGTTTCCCGTCTCAAGGCGTCAATCTTTAAGCGTCTCTCTCAGTTTTTTTCAGACTTCCGACCTAGTTCACGAGATATCGAAGATATTCCGAGGAAAGGTGTTAAAAAATTAAGGTTTTTTTTTGTTTTTTATTCAATTTTCTAAAAAAGTTTTCAACTTTCACAAATTTTTTTTTATCATCTGAAAGCCATTCAAATTTTGCGTCTTTTGAGTCCTCATACGTCCTCATGGCCCTAAACCATTATATACCATGGGGAAAACACACTTTCAGCGAAAATGGGGGCCCTACTGGAGCGAACGAAAAAACATTTTCAATGTTAAAAAGAATTCCTTTTTTGTCATTTTTGTCATGTCTAAAACACTTGACCTGACCAGCCCTTAAAGTTTCTTGCAGTATCTAGCAGTCATCTTATATATCTATATACTTGTATAAAAAATTAATTGCCACCAATGCATGTTCGCGCATGACTTCAGAACGGCTGTATCTATTTGGATGATTCCTTTCTGTAAGGACAAGGTTTGAATAAAGGTAATGTTTGGAAACCATGTCGCGTACTGGTGAAAGAATACTGCCCGCTCTATCTTCCTTTGGATGTCGTAAAAGGCGACTAACGGACTAAAGACTGCACATACATCCAACAGCATAGAGCGGCGATTTGCTCACCACCTGTCACGCTGAGCAGATGTGCAGTCGCTATTTCATGAAAAGTGGACTATGGTATAGGATTGCTTTTCCGTCCTCATGACCTAGTCTCTGACTAACCCTTCGGGGACAATAGTCATGATTATATGTATGTAATGTATGGAAATTAATCATGGGTATACGGGGTGTTCACGCGGACGAAGTCGCGGGCGGGCCGCTAGTATTTTATAAAGTATGCGAAAGTGAGTTTGTTTGTTACGTACGCTTTCACTCTTACACCGCTGAACCGATTTGATGACTTTGGTATGGACATAGATAGGGCTCTTGAGACGGCTAAAGGCTACTTTACACCATATAAGTTTACGCAAGCAAAGTCGCGGGCAAGAGCTAATTAAATAAAAATTTAGGTATCTAACTGTTTTGCGTAGCGGTAAAAGAATACTACCACCCATGGGCACCTGTCACGCTGAGCACATGTGCAGTCGCTATTTCATTAAAAGTGGACTGGACTGCTTTTGCTGTCCTCAAGGCCTAGTCTCTGATTAACCCTTCGGGGATAATAGTCGTGATTATATATATGTATATGTAAGGTAACTAATGCGGTTATAATATAGGTTAGCTACCAAAATGGTGTAACAAAAACATTTTAAGCAGAAAAATCACGTTCGTGTGCTGTAGAGAAACGTGGCTATAATAAAGTTAGGTTAGCTAAAAATAAAAGTAAGTAATGTAAGAAATAAGAAAATGTTTTTTATCTCATGTAGTTAGGAAAATACGGTCGTACGCATAATATCGCGCCCGGGAATTTACGATTGCAGCAACACAACCAGCTACAGAGGAGCTCGAGATATTTTAACACAGGTCACCCATCCGGGAAAATATTCTATCAAAAGTTGCTTTTTTTGCACGAACGCAATACTCATTGCGCTTTCAAACTTCTTCTCTGAACTTTAATTTTCAATATTTATTTGTATTTTATTACAGCCGTGAATATAAATTGTAAAATTACATGGTAGAGGATTGTAAGATGAATGTTAAATAATGAACAATATACAATTGATATTATTTCTGAACACCACAATTAACATAAATCTCAATAAGAAACTGTTGTTCCTTATACTAACATTTAAAATGCGCCTTCCATTATTTTATGAGATGTAAGTAGTGGAACGGGTTTGTGGGTCAT
Organism: Scoparia ambigualis; assembly: GCA_963921215.1. Lineage (NCBI taxonomy): Eukaryota > Metazoa > Arthropoda > Insecta > Lepidoptera > Crambidae > Scoparia > Scoparia ambigualis. Next base: position 30,757,640 of record OY992513.1, on the reverse strand, counting down.
TGTCAAAACAGGGTCCAGAATAAAAAAATAAAAAAAATAATGTTTTTTTAAAGAAATCTACCTTCATTTAATAAAAGAGATCAATTTTAACAAAAATATATTATTGTCAGAGCTCAAAGTAAAGGATTACAATAGTTATTTAAAAAAATCGTTTTTAAGAGTCCACCGAAAAGACACTAGTGTCTACCGAATGTACTAAAAGTGCAATTAAGTATTAAACCAAACTAAATAATTAAATTCTTTTGTGATAGTTATAATAAAATCTTCTCATGAGAACAAAAAAATAAAAACCATTGCGGTGTCATTAAAAATAAAGTCAAAATAAAATAAATCCCTGTGTCCACCGAAAAGACTATGTCTTTTTGGTGGACAATATATCTTCATCTTCTGATGATGACCAAAAATCGCGCAAACGCGTCTGGTGCATTTCTGTCGGTGTTTCATGTCTTGAAGTAGGTGGTGAACATGAACTGTCGGAGTAAACAGCAGCAAACCGAATGCGTTTCCGACTTTCTAGTCCACGCATGAACTTGGAACACGTTGGTGTTTCAGGATCATTTATTTGAGTCTCAGTAATTGTTGGGCTCGAGTTTTTCCTATCTATCGAATGGAGCAACTGTTGAACTATTGGAGTCCAGTTAGGACTAAGCAGTGGGCTTGGTAGACTCGGTAGGGGGCTGGGAATAGAACTCGGAACTGGCGTGGGAGCAGGTATCTCAACGTGCAGGTTATGTGGTGGTAAGTCAAGACTTATACAACCTAAACCATAGTGAGGACACGTAGCACCTGGATGGCAAGTATTGCAGCTTAGTCTTCGAAAGTGGAGGATTCTTGGTTCTCGCTTGTCCCATGTTACTTGATGAACCTGCATAGTTCCACGAAAAGGGTGGATATTGCAGTTTTGAATTTTGGATTCAATGTCTTTTGCTGTAGTATCGTCGATCTTTATAACATCGATTCCCTTACAGTTCTCATGTACACATTCAATGAAACTATCAATGTTGCTTACGTCATTGCCATTAGCTACGTGTTTATCAGCCGTTCGTTTGAGGCACCCTCCTACACCATCAGGGGCTCCTTTACCATGCCCACTCTCGCTAAAGTGCCACAGTATATTACATGCGTGTGTTTCTTCGCCCAAGTAGGCCGCAATTAAATGAAACATGGTCTTATTTTTGTACTGTGTCGAGGTCCCGTCGCTTAAAATATGCAGACGTTTCAGATTGGGGACTAATGTCTTTATCATCGTAATAATTGGTTTTAAGTGAGCACAAATGTATAAAGGGCCGTGATTCAAATATTCACTAACCGTACAAAATGACTTGGTGATGATGCGTTTCTCCTCTGTATTTTCGTCAACGTAGTAAAATACCCCTTTGTGCAGTGAAAGCTGATCTTTAGATCCACCAAAATGGGCTGATTGTATTTCTGAAGAATACTTGCAATTGTAATTTTCTGAGAAGTCTATATGCAATAGGCCTTCACATGGGGACATATTTGTTTTAACGTTTTTGACAACACGAAACTGGTGTAACATATTGCAAGTATGCTTCATGAAACGTTCTATGTTGTTCAACAAGTGGTTCATCAGTTGTCTTTTGGTTGTATTGACTATTTCTTTAATGGTCTTCTGGCAGAGTTTTTCGTGCCCTTTAACCGTCTGCATAACTTTTTTTGTGACCCATCGCTCATATTTTATCGTATCTCTTGGTAAGAATTGATTAAATGAGATATTTTTGTTTCTGCATATCAAACATTTTCTTTCTAGACAATTTTCTTTCATGTCTTCACAGCAAAGAGACCGACACACTGCCATTGCAGAGTTTTCATTTATCATGCGGGAATTTTTCAATGACTTTATCAGCAACTCCATGTTGGTATGTGTTGCACACAAACAAGTCTCACGAGCTGCAACTTTCGGATTCAACACCCAAAAAGGCCTATATCGACAAAAGGTTTTGCACGATATCTTCAAGGTCGTCTGAGTGACAAATTTTTTATGCAGATTGATAAGGGAATCGTTAAGGAACCGTATCTGTTTCTTCTGTTTGCATCTGGTAATAGTTTCTTTTTTTCCAGCTGTGGAACGACTTGATTCGTCACTGAGTAAAAAACTATGAATTGCATCGGTCAAATCTTTCTTAGCTGCCTTCGTTTTCTTTGTTTTTTCTTAATTTTTCTTCTTTTGTAGTCTATACATGCGCATCTTGTACTTAGAAAGCTTGTTTTCTAGAATCTTGAGTTTGGATTTGAGTAGGAGGTTTTCTGATTTAAGCCGTCGTTTGTTTTTCGCTGCAACAACTCGGCCTGCTTCAGCTCTGGAGCTAGATCTTGATGACACTGAAGTGGATGGACTTCTTGGAGGGGTTTCATGTCTACTCTTATCTGTGAATCGTGCAGTTTCTCTTTGTAACTTCAGTCTATCTCTACGTGATTTCGCGTCCTTTCTCCATTTGTTTCGTTGTTGTCTCTGCTGTCTATCTGATAAATCATTTATTGTCTTAATTTTTCCTTGCGATTTTTTTCTATAGTAGTACTCTCTATCTTTCTTACGCTTTTCTTCTAATGCAACTGGGTCTTTCTTAAGTTGTTCTCTTGCTTTCCTCATACTTAACTTTTTTTGTTCGCGTCTTTTTTTCTTCTTTTCATCTTCAGTCGGTTTATTTCTGGTTCTAGCCATATTCTGTAGATAAAAAAACAGGAAGCCTAAGCAAGGCAAGAAGCACAAACAAAATAATCAATTTTAACGTGGAACACGAATTACTTACGTATAAGTCAGCTACAAGCCGACATGTTCAAACCTCGTCCGAGATCATCTGAATTCGCATTCGCCCTGAAGTTCATCTGCGAATGCGGTCGAAACATGTCGGCCAGTAGCTGACTTTATAGACGTATATTGTCACTAGTATTCTGCTTTAATAATAAATGAAGAAACAGCAAACTTGGCACATTTAAACCAGATAGCAAAAAAAACATAACCAATACCCATTAAATACAAAAAAATAGTTTAATGTAACAAGCCGCCTTTCAAACACAATATGTCTACTAAGCAGTTAAATATATAATTCGCTTTAAAGCCCTTATGCGAAACCAGCAGCCTTATTCTGTAACTTAATTATATCTTTCTCTATAGCTTTCATTTTGTCAAGCGGTGTACATACATTGCCGCAGCAATACAAGTCTCTGTGACGTCTTCCAAACCAAACCAGTGATGGATGTACGAGAACGATTGTCAAAATGAAAGCGATCGTAAAAAAAATAAAGTTACACAATAAGACAGCTGGTTGCACTAAACAAAAAATGTTATACTTGGTCCATTTGGTGGACATTCGTCTTTTTGGTGGACACAAATTCCACCGAAAAGATGTCCACCGAATGGACTTTACTAAGAAATTGTTCCATACCAAGCATTATTTTGAGGTTATAATGAAGTTACAAGTCTATAAAGATAAATTACTTTTAAATCTAACCAATAACGTAAAGTTATGAATTAATAAGGTTTTACTTACCAAAATACAGAAGGAACCGAAAAGACACACTTAACTTTGACACAGCCAGATGGTTTTCAACGAGCAGCAATAACTTAGTTCGTGTGCGATCCACGGCAAAATGTCGCTGTACGTGATCAGCTGAGTATTGGACGCGTTCGTAAATAACGTTCCGTTCACTAAATTTTAATTTTTTTATAAATTATTAGTGAAAGTAAGTAAAGTCCACCAAATAGATGTATCTTTTTATAACACTATTTCAACATGCAGAAACTGTCTTGATTTTAATGCATTTTTTTTATTATTTAGTTATAGTAGTAAATAAAATGTCTAGTTTAGGAAAACATTTTTATAAGTCAACTCTACTAAATAGGTTTTTTTATGTGATCAAATTTGTATGAAGAGGGAGAATAGCAACAGTCCACCGAGGTGGACTTTTCTTTCGAAATAGTTTCGTAAATAGTATATTTTTAATTTATCTGTAATTATAAAAATACGTTATGAAAATAATGAATATTATCTTTACTATAAAATTATATTACGTTCTCTAATTAATATTTAAACTTCTAATTTCCTCCTGTAACAGAATTTAATGCGGTTATGACAATGACCCAAACACAGTTCGTACTTAACAATAAGAAAGTCTAGAAATGTATTAATAAGCTCGTAGGTCAAAGAGCCAAAACCCTACTTACTACTGTTATTACACCAATGATCAACAACGAGGTGGCAGACAGACAAAATAAAACTATAGAGGAACTCAAACTCAAAATATATTTATTTAATATACTGAATTAATAAGTACTTTGAATCGTCCAGGAAGTAATTTTTTAGCTGTGGCAATGAACGGGCGCAAGAAACCACAGTCCACAGCGCACAGAAGCAACGATATTTACAAAAAAATAATATGTCGTTACCAGGTCATAAAATACAAAATATGATTTTGTATTTAAACAACAGAAGAAAATTGTATTTTTAAAGAACAGTAAAAGTGTTTCGAAGGATACAGTCATATAAATTACCGATTTATGGTCATGTTTTATCCCAGACGAGAGGTTTATGAAAATGAAGTATACACAACCAATAGCTCAGCGATCTTCAGCGATCAGGGTTTAAATAATATTTCGGTACGTAAATCCTCATACTAGCTTGAAGTTCAAAAACCACAGGGCTAATGAAATTAATGAAACTTGGCATGATAAAGGGAAATACCGAGAAGTAAATAGTTTATAAAAAACATTAAAAGAAATATTTTGTGTGTTAGCCTGCTCTAGTGCGCTCGATTGTACGTTCGGGATCAGAAGTAGCTTAACACTTTATTTTACTTTTATTTGTTTATTAGGACAACCAACAAAACAAACACTGATACAAGCAAAAATTGTAGAAACAAACATAAACTTAAAGCTAAGTGTCATCTTACTTACAGGTTGCCACGGCATGCAAAGTAGACTATAATTTACAAAAAAAAAACAATTTATTTATGTATAATATCTATTTTAAAGGAAGCATTATATAAAAGTATTTAATGCTTCCCTTCCACTTTAATGTACAAGCGCGCACAGTGATGCGGAATACTGTCATTTATTTAATTAAACACTTTTGAGTAAATCATGTAACACATAACTACATAGATTCACGCCTATTATCACAGAAACGAGGACTGCAGAAGCAGTCCAATGCCATAGTTTACATTTTACCAAATTACAACTGCACATGTGCTGAGCATGATAGTTGGTAGCCCATCGCCGTAAATATGAAATTATTTTATTTATTTATTTTTTATTTATTTATTAAGGTCAGCCAACGTTAGTGTACAATGTTGCTTACATAAATGCTTATTAACAACTCTTAAGACCTAATTGCCACCAACATTTAAAGGCAAACACAGCTTGCATTAAAAAAGTACGCTCATCCGTAAAGTAGCAATGTAGCTAAGGAAAACAAAAACAAAAATACAAAAAATAAATGCCTGTGTACCTACAAAAGTTATTAAAATATAAAGAAACTTAAATGAAAATCAACAATAAAACTAACTATAAAACTAACTAATCTATCAAGCTCTCAATGATACGACGGAGCCTAGAAGTTGAGTCGTGGTGAATGTCAATGCAGTCGCTATATTTATTAACTAATTTACAAAATCGCGCGACCGGTGAGTTCGAACCAAAAACAGTTTTTCTCAGTGGAGAGCTAAGAGGCGTGACCTTGTGACGAGGGTACCTGACAGGGACTCGTAGTTTGAGCCTCTCCAACAAGTCTGGACAACCGACTTCATGCCTAAAAATTTTTGAGACAAATCCCGCTTCCAGAACCATTCTACGCGTGGACAGTGAATTCATTTTGAAGTGCATGAGGCGCTGACTATAAGAGGGGAGCTTTCTTTTAGATATACCACAGGAGTACATTAGGTGCCATACAAACCTTTTTTGTATCCGCTCCAGACGCAAGGAGTGTGTGGCGTAGTGCGGCCTCCAAACTACGCTTCCGTATTCTAAAATACTTCGCACTAAATTATTGAAAAGCAGGATCTTTGCTCTTGAACTACGCAGGCACTTAATATTTCTCACCAGGAACCCTACCATTTTAGATGCTCGCTTCGCAATACTTTCCATGTGAGGGATAAAAGTTAACTTTTTATCGAACAAAACCCCTAGGTCACAGATTTCATCTAACTCCTTAATCTCCCTATTGCGTATGTGATATGTATACGGAATTAAATTTCTTTTTATACAGAATTTTACACAGCAACATTTGTCAGGATTTAGGATCATTTCGTTGCGTTCGCACCAATTGGAAACTTCATCAAGATCTTTTTGAAGCAGCAGTGAGTCATCAACTGCATCAATCACTTTGCATATCTTCAAATCATCCGCGTACATATAAGGTCTAGAGTGTCTCAAGCAGCTTGGTATATCATTTACAAATATATTAAACAAAACGGGACCCAGGTGAGATCCCTGCGGGACGCCCGAAGTTATATCCCTAGGAGATGACTGAAACCCATTAACAAATACATAAAATGCACGTTCAACTAAATATGAATTTATCCATCTCACAAAATCACCACTGAGACCGTATGCTGATAACTTTTGAAGAAGGATGCTATGAGAAACCCGATCAAATGCCTTGCTGAAGTCCGTGTATACAACATCTACTTGTTTGTTACAGTCTAGGGCCTCGAATAAGGTTTCGGAGAAGTCAACTAAGTTTGTATTGGTAGATCTATGTTTAACGAAACCATGCTGTGAGTTACTTAGAAATAGTTTAGAATGATGTTGGATACACGGGCAGACCAGGGATTCCAAAATTTTTGCAAAGCATGACAATACAGAAATAGGTCTGTAGTTATGAACCAGATGCTCACCTCCAGACTTAAATATTGGCACAATCTTAGCAATCTTCCACAATGAGGGGAATTTGCAAGTACTAAGGGACCTTTTGAAGATCGCCAAGAGAGGTTCAACTAAGCTTTCAGCGCATCTCACCACAAACACCGGTGGTATTCCGTCAGGACCAGCGCCTTTCCTGCTGTCGACATTTCTTAACTTTGCCAAAAGACTTTCGCGATTCAAAAGAGGGAGTGAAAGCATCACTCTACAGTTATCCATACTTTCTAAGGTATTGGAATGAGAATAACCACGAGATGTCACATCAACACGATTGGAATAAACAGACGAGAAATAAGATGCAAAAAAGCCACAAATTGTACTAGCATTAGAAGAGGAATAAGGGCCATCAGACATATGCATAGGGTAGGAGCTTGTACCGCCGCGCTTGCTTTTGACATAAGACCAGAATAATTTAGGATTATCTACTATTTGTGTCTCCAATTTTGCAATGTAACTGTTATAGCAGTGAGTGGCCCTACGCGAGCAGCGTGAGCTCAGGAGTTTTAGCTCAGTTCATCCATTGGGTTTCTGTATTTAATAAAGCGACGTCTCAAGCAATATTTCTCCTTTAGAGCTTTAATTAAAACTTGATCAAACCATGGCGGGTATCGTCTCCCACCGGACTTCTTTTTAGGTACAAACATATTGATAACAGTACGAAGGTTATCATACAGTACACGCAGCATATCATCAACGTCAAGGTTATTAAATTGATTAGTCCAATCCTGTTTCCCAAGCTGCCTACCGATAGCCTCGTAATCCGCCTTCCAAAAGTTAAGTTTATCCGTGTTAGTATTATAAGGTAGCTTCTTTATATTGATCTGTGAGATACCAATGTCGATATCTAATGGTGGATGCAAATTGTCAATAACGCTGAGGGTGTTATGCGACACATTTACAGTGCAAGATGGCAGGTTAGACAATACCAGATCGAGTATTCTACCGGATTTATTGATAATAGTATTATGTTGCTTCAGTTCGTTAAATGCCATAAATAAAGGCTGACATAACGAGGGGACCATATGAGTACTCGAGCCACCCAACAAGCGCCATTCCATACTACCCAAATTAAAATCGCCTATTATACATTGTGAAGCAGATTGTTCAATAACGGTAAAACAATTGTCTAGAAAATATTCAAGTGTTGAGCGAGTTACAGGTGGCGGCAAATATACAGCACATATCGCAATACGATGAATAGTTCTAGAGACGGGAACTTCAATTTCGACCCACAAATCTTCTAAATTTGTTTCCCAGATATGCATCCGTTTAGAGTGTATACGTTTAGATACGGCGATTAACACTCCACCACCGTCATTTTTAGAGTTGAATTCCGTCTTACACCTATCCTTTCTATATACTATGTACCTCTCGTCAAAAAGCTCACTACTCGCGACAGAACCATTCAACCACGTCTCAGTGAGAACAATAACGTCATAGTCACTGCACAAAAGTTGACAATAAAAGTTATGCGTTTTTGTTCTTAAACCACGAGTATTTTGATAATACAATTTCAATTGGCTTATCTCTTTGAATTTATTAACTCACATGCAATTACCACTAAAAACAAAGCTTAATCTAACAAATGAAAAAAACAAAGACTTAAATAATTCACGGTATTTCCATCAACATGTCCATATTTCGCACCACTAAATAGTCAGTATCCTCACTCTTCCTCAAAAACACTTTTCCATTCCTTATCCACACGAACTTGTAGCCTTTCTCCTTGGCCTTGAGTCGGGCTGCAGCATGCAAGGCCTTGTTGGTTGGTGACAGATGTTCGCAAACAAATATTGGAGAGCTGCTACCAGGTAAACCAAGATGGGAACTGTTTAGTTTATTATGGGGGTTGGCTTTGTTATAGCTAATCGCTGATGCAAGTACCTGATCTCTCAATCTAGGAGAAGCCAACTGTATGATAATTGAACGAGGCCGTCCACTGGCCCGGTTTACTTTTGCTATGCGTGTATGATTTAAAATGTCACTATTATTCAACGCGCAACCAATTGTTTTCCCAAATTCATTAATAATTTTCACCAGATTTTCATATTTATGTTCGGGTACGCACTGAAGCTCGACATTGCATTGACGTGAATGTTGCTCGATCTGGTTTAAGCGTAGGTTAAGGTCATCGACAGTAGTTTTCAATTTCCCATTCTGCTTTTCCAGTTCTGTGATTTTCAATTGAGAAGCCTCATTAATCCTCTTCATATCCTCATATTGACTACTAATGAAGGTCATTGATTCATTCAACTGTGATAGTTCCAGTTTAATAGGTTTCAACTCTTCATTAAATAAATGAACCATGCTTTCCCGCATTTTAACAAAATTCTCATCCATATTTCTCGTCATTACCTGGACAATATCCCGGATGTCATCACGGGTAATAGGCACTTTTGAGTTATCTACCGGTGGGGAGTTGAGGGCCGGTCTTTTGCTGCCTCTGCTTGTCGAGACATTGCGAACGGGGGTAGTATCATGATTTTTTTGCTTGGGCGCATTACATAGACATTCAGGGCAACTCCAAACCGCCCGCATCTCAGTCGTAACCAGCGAATCATCAAGCGAGAGGCATTCAGTATGATATTTCTTTTTACATTTATTACATTTAAAAAAGCTGGCATCAACATTGCTTCCAGGAATACAACAACCCCAAGTAGACTTCGACATTTTTAATTTTCGAAAAAAGTTCTCTCTGATGCACAATGCAGCGATGCTAGCAAGCGGCTTATCTGTGAATACGTAGTGTTTGACGAGCGCCCAGTGACGTAGTCACTAATGAGCTATGCAGCACGCAGCGGAAGTACGCATGCAGTAATAACCTTTACGCACCTTAAGTTAACGCGCTAGATTGTTTGCATACACTCACCGCTAACGTATCACGCGCCCGGCGAGTGATTCTTTTATTCAATTTGTTCTTAGGTTGATCACTTGCAAAACGCACTAGAATCAGCAGTTTTAATATAACCAAGTACTCACTACACTCTCAACTGTATTATTATGCAGCAATCGCAATCATTCAATTATTATTAAAGCATTAAATTGAATATTTCTAAAGACGAAGTAACGTGTCACTGTTTACGTTCGAGCGGCCATGTTTACTATCTATCTACTATTTTTATTAATTTTCGTAGTATTATTTTTATTATTGACTAGCGGCCGCTCGCGGTTTCACCCGCCTGGTTCCCGTTCCTGTGGGAATATCGGTATAAAAAGTATTCTATGTGTTAATCCAGGTTATAAACTATCTGCATGCCAAATTTTATCCAAATCCATTCAGTAGTTTTTACGTGCGTTTACAAACTTTCGCGTTTAAAATATTAGTAGGATATTTTGCATACACAATGTAGTAAGCAGTGAGCAGTGGACCGGCAATCCAAAGGTCATGCGTTCGAATCCAATTCGAGCTTCCTGAGACTGGTTGATTTTTTTTCTAGTAAAAATTGTATCCTATTTCGTAGTATTAGTTTTAAAGTACTTATTAGTTTTATGCTTCTGAAGGCGACTGTACATAACATTGGGTACACTGTTCTCGATCCCGTTAGGTATGCCGTCGGGACACTCCGGAACTGGAAAACACATATTGCATTATCTATTCTATTGACAATTCCGATTTTAGGTTCTGTTATACATACAAATTTTATGTACCTAAAACATGAGACGGGACCCTTCTTTAGGGCATGAGAACTACTCGCTACTTATCCGGTATTTTTACGTAATAAAGTAAAGTAAAGCGTCATGTTTGAAGTTATGTTTTTCTATATAAAATTGGCGTTTTGTCGAATCTTTAATATAATTTTTTTTATCTTTTACGTGGAAGCGCTTCCCCTTCATTTCACTTTATGGTAAGTGACGATAAAGGTTGCTTCACACATATCAGTGAAGCCACAGTTCCGACACAGTACCGGCACAGTAAAAAATATCTTTCATACATTATCTATGAACGTTGTCAAAACGAATACGTCCGTAATTTGCCGGTGGCGGCACTGACACTGAGAACACTTAACACTGACAAGTGGGAATGCGTTCATAGAGAATTAATGAAAAGGACTGTGCCTGTACTGTGTCGGAACTGTGGCTTCACTGATATGTTTGAAGCAACCTTAAGGCGAATCCATTCGAGCGCTTCTCTCTCGCTCTTTCGACGGTACGACGGTACGGGATGGGTATAACAGCAAAGCGGCGAAAATAAGCGCGTTTTATAGATTTTTATAGGTATTTTGCCTATATAGACTTTATAGGATTTAATGAATTAGCAGGTTCTCTGTAGTACTTCAAAATGAATATTTACTTAAATTGTAAAAATTAGGTCGAATTTTTTTTTAAAAATGTACGAAATCATCCGTTTTAGACTTTTATTTGGCCTGTTCTCGGGATTTTTATAATCAAGTAAAATACATCTAATCGCGCAACAAATTAGCACATTCTTTAGGCAATATCCTTTAGTTTATTATATATTTTTTATAACAGCGTAATTTAATAGTAAATACAAAAACCATTTGATCTAGCAAAACAGTTTTGCCCGCATTAGGGTCGATGGTGGGGAAAGGTGGAAGCGCGCTTCATCCGGAATCATCAACCACTGAAGAATAAAAACCGGCTAAGTGCGAGTCGGACCGGCCGTTGAAGGGTTCCGTAGCAGCAAGTAACATCATATAAAAGTTCTTGTAGTTCGTTGTAACTTTGATCGATGTTTTAACAATAGCGTATATTTTTTTTAATTAATTAATTTATGACGTATTAAAAAAACTACTTACTAGATCTCTTTCAAACCAATTTTCGGTGGAAGTTTGCATGGTAATGTACATCATATATTGTTTTTAGTTTTATCATTCTCTTATTTTAGAAGTTACAGGGGGGGGGGGGACACATTTTACCAGTTCGGAAGTGTCTCTTGCGCAAACTATTCATTTTAGAAAAAATGAGATTAGAAACCTTAATATCATTATGAGAAGTATGGGGAACCCCCCAAAATTTATTGTTTTTTTTCTATTTTTGTGTGATAATCTTAATGCGGTTCACAGAATACATCTACTTACCAAGTTTCAACAGTATAGTTCTTACAGTTTCGGAAAAAAGTGGCTGTGACATACGGACGGACAGACAGACATGACGAATCCATAAGGGTTCCGTTTTTTGCCATTTGGCTACGGAACCCTAAAAACCATCTATGTTCGCGCATGGCTTTAGAACGTCTGTATCTATTTGGTTAATAATAAATAAATAATAAATAAATAATTTTTATTCTAAATGTCGTCACGGGACACGGGGATGTTCTCTCCGACGAAGTCGCGGCCGGGCCACTAGTAAGGTTGCCACCTTTTTTTAGGACGAATAGAGTATTTTTTCATTTTGTTAGAACAAAAATAGAGTACCTACATAGCATATAAAAGAGTATTTATTTACTTGTCCTTATTAACGTATTTTTTGTTGCTGTTTGCGACATTGAACAAATATTTGTCTTTCTTGAAGATATTTACAGCCTCTTTGCAATCATAATTTAGATTAAAATTATATAATCAACTCCTTTTTTTATTAAATTTACGGTAGCTATATTTCTTAAGTCTCTTCACTTTACATTCATAAGAGAGAAGACTCTCTCAGTGGAATCTGAAGTACTCATAACCAGTAACGATCAGTTTTTCGTAAATAGAGTATTTTAGCGTACTCTATTGGTATAAAACTAATAATATAGTAATAACATAAAACTAAGAAAATATTCATGTATATTTCTCTTACATACTTTTAAGGAAAACCGTACTTTGATGAAGTTCAAATCTAAACTCGTCATAAATGTTACTACTTTTCTACTTTATCCGCAGCAGAAATAAAATTACAACAACTACTTCCTACGTAAATAACTCACGGACATAACGCAGGGAAACTTTATTTAATTAGTTTAAATCGTAGTGTCTAAGTTAGACACCCCAGCTCCTTAGTGGCGTAGTTTGCTAAATGGAATACTGTTTTGAAATTAAAAGTATTACATACTAGCGGCTGCTCGCGGCTTCACCCGCGTGGTTCCCGTTCCCGTGGGTATATCGGGATAAAAAGTATCCTATATGTTAATCCAGGTTATAAACTATCTATATATGGCGAATTTCATCCAAATCCATTCAGTAGTTTTTTCGTGAAAGAGTAACAAATATCCATCCATACTTACAAACTTTCGCGTTTATAATATTAATATACCTAGTAGAATAGGATAGGATTAACCGAATCTGTTTATGACCGAAGAAAATATTCTTCCAGAAACTAATATCATCCTTAGTCTATGAGTTGGACACGGCTAACATGGACAACATCACATGAGGAGATTGGGCGATCTCACCACCTGTCACGTTGAGCACATGTGACGTTGTATTTTAGTGAAACGTGAACTACGACAGAGTACTGCCTCTGTGATCCCCATTGCCTGGTCTCTGACTAACCCTTTGTAAATCTGTGTATGGATGTAGGTATACTTAGTTCGTATCATAGCAAGCAGCAACTAAAGTAAGAAATGCTTCACATCCCTGAGATACAATCGCTGTCTCCGCAAGAGACATGCAACCGCTTTGTGCTAGTAAAGGGTTAGGGGTCAAGTCAAAAGAAGAGCGAGTTTTGTAATTCGTTAGTTGAAATTCTTTTAGAGCCGTGTGGTATAGCTGCTCACTAGAATAATCTACCAACCCCTCTCTCTCTTGGGTTTCGTAAAAGGCGACTAACAGACTTAACACTGCATATACATCCAACAGCATAGAGCGGCGATGGACTCACCACCTATCACGTTGAACACATGTACAGTTGTAATTTGTTGGTGAAACGTGAACTGTGTCAGAGGACTGCTTCTTGCGGTCCTCATTGCCTAGTCTCTGACTAACCCTTTGACGATTATAGTCGTTAATTCAATTATGTATTACTAGCGGCTGCTCGCGGTTTCACCCGTGTGGTACCCGTTCCCGTGCGAATATCGGGATAAAAAGTATCCTATGTGTTAATCCAGATTATAAACTATCTGTATGCTGAATTTCATCTAAATCCATTTCGTAGTTTTTACGTGAAAGAGTAACAAACATCCATCCATACTTACAAACTTTCGCGTTTATAATATTAGTAGGAAATAGGAAGGAAGTAGGATGTATGAAATTCATAAAGGCTGTAACTTTGCTCTTGGTTCAAAACACTACACATGAAATAAAACAATATCGTGTTAGTTGAATTTCCTTATGTTTGTAATTAATAAATAATTAATTCATTAATAAGGCGGAGCACAACCCACCAGTTAACACCCGTTAAAGGGCTGAAATAAGATAAAGATGACGAATCTGATTATTGTTGTAACTTTTGAAAGTGAAATAACTTTTATTTATAACACTTTAACAAGTGAAGTAAAAAAAGTGGTTCTATGTAACTATTAAAAATAGCCATTCTCTCTTCGATCAATAGATAAAGCGAAATTATGTCCACGTGAATAAATACTTTTACAAAGCAATAAATTACTCCTGTCACTTAAAAAATAAAAGACGTCAATAACATTTAGTGGTGAAATCAACCTTAAGAGGCAACAAATAAAGTACTTGTTCCTGTTATCCCTAGCGAGAAAATAAGAGCTCACTTCTCATCTGCGCTCTTATTTACCGAGACACATTTTTAGCGCCGACCTGACATCTAGTTGTAGTGTTGATCGAAGCATTCTCTAATGAAATATGGCATTAAATTAAGAACATGAATGTATGGCAACTGCGGAATTACGGTATTCGTCGTACCACGTTCATACACCCTGCGATCACACAGGTTATTGTAGACCGTTTTGTATCTAATCAGTGCTCTGCTTTTATGTTACTCATTCTGAGAATTGCATATTTATGGTTTGAGACAAATAAAGTTATATAATATTGTATTTATTAATGCGTTTTTTGGGGTTTTGACATTTATTGCAATGTAAATTAATTCTTAAGTAAACGCTATCTCCTTTGTGTTAGACTTCACACCACTCCATTGTACTGATTATTATTTTATATCCATTTTTCCGTCGAGATGAGTACGCGCTAAAGCATGTTAACAAAACGATTTATTGTAAGAGATAAAAAGAACAATTTCGTACATATTTCAAAAACTTTTTATTATTGACGAATTCAATATAAACAGAACATTAATGTAGAACGGATGTACAAAATATGTATGTATAGACGTAATTCAATAAATAATTTAGTTTTGATTTTGAACTCCTAAGATTATTTAATCCTAAATAATAATTAAATAACAACAACACGGAATAGAATTACAAATTGTAAAATAAAGAAAAAAAACGGAATAGAATTCCGCGCCATAGACGTAATTCTTATAGATGGTGTATATTTTCATGGTGCTGAACAGTGTTTCAATTTTCGACTACATTAAATAATAAATTTGCTGCCTATTCTTACGTTGTGTAAATATGATTGAATTTTGCGTATAATATTATGTAGGCGTTTATTAAACATTATTCTAAACGGATAAATATTTTTCCATTACTCGTAATATATTTTTTTATTAGAAAAAACAAAAGTTATAAGAGGTACCTACCCAATATTAAAATTAAAAATATTTACAACTTAAAAAGAAAAATAAATACTAAATTGGGGTTAAAAGTTACTCGCGTCCGTAGGTTTACCCTTGAGACCCTACACGTGACCCCTGGGTGGTGCTAAATGAGTGATACTGACTGAGTGGTAGAGCCACGCTGCGTTGCAGCACGCATTGGGCCGGCTTGCCCGGGGTAGTATCGTAACTACCACCCTCTTACGAATATCCGGCGTGAAATAATGGCACTTGGTGCTGTTGTATTTCGTCCGGCCAGTGAGAGTTCCGGAGGCCCTCCCCCCCCTTCCCCCCTCACAATTCCTATTCCTTCCTTAACCCTATTCCTTTCTTAAAGGTCGGCAACGCAACTGCTTGCTCGTTTGCCTCCTTCTTTTATAAAAAAGAAATACAATAAAAACTATATACTAATTAAAGAATTGCCCCAGATCTTCCCGATTAGGTTATTTACTTGATAGACCTTTTTATGGTTTTTTTTTTAAATTCTGTAGTATAGAATTTGCAGAAAGATTTTTCTTCTAGTAAATACTACAAATTTTTCTACTACTCTATCTACTCTTTCACCCGAAACACACCTTTTTTCTGAGTCTATAAATAATAATAAAAATCAGTTGCCGAAATGTTTGTACGCGCGTCACTTCAGAATCGCTTGACCGATTTGGCTGATTCTTTTTTTGTTGTGTTAGTAATTGTCAGGTTTGTAGGAAATATGTTTTTGGAAATTCGTCACAGGGTGCGGGTTCTACGCAGATGAAGTCGCGGGCGGGCCGCTATTTAGTAATAAATATTTTGAATCGGGGTATACGCATAGAAGCTATATCACGGGCATATTTTACGCATTTCGGTTTCCCATACAAATTTCCAAGTTGAAATTTTTAAAAACCAGTAAGCCAATTTTGATGAAACTTTGCATGCTAAAGCAAAATACAGGGATCGAAATAGTTTGTCGAAAACATTTTTAAAAAAGGTTTATTTAGCTGAGTTATTGCTATTTGAAGCCCACTATAGAAAGTTTAAAATCGCATTAACTCAGCTATTTAAACGTTTTTAAAAATGTTTTCAACAAACTATTTCGATATCTATAAGTTACTTCAGCATGCAAAGTTTCATTGAAATTGTTTAATGGTTTTTAAAAATTTCGACTTTGAAGTCTGTATGGGAAGCCGAAATGCGTAAAGCCTCTCAAGTTAATCTTGTAATCGTACTAAATATTTTTTTATTTTGTGATGGAAAATGTATCCTTCTATGAGACATATAGGGAAGGCATTTGCCAATTTATATTGACGCTGTAAAAGAAAGGAAGAATGGAAATGCTCTTGTTGAATTTCTTGCCGGTTCTTCTCAGTAAAAGGCTCCCGCCCCATAAGACTTACATAGATAGCATAGCGACATTCATAAGTGATCAGTTATTGTAGCCTAAATTAAATAAATAAATTTGAATTTTAAATTTTAAGCACCCTTTTTAACTATCCTACCTGCTAAGCAAAGGTCTCAATTAAAGTAAAGTACTTACAGTCCGTAAGTACACTGTGTATTGTAAGTATAATTTGGTAACGACATATTGTTTTGTAAATGTCGTTACCAAATCTCTATCTCCCGTCCTTCTCCACAGCTAAAAGACGTCCTGAATGGGTCTTTGTCTATGCCTATCCATCCGTAGTAGTAAAATTAAGTTTAGACGAAAAATTAAGTTTTCGAAATACTTATTTTAAGTTTAGATGGATAGATAGATACACTTTATTGCACATACACAAAAAACAGTTACACATCACCACAATCTTAAAACTAGTATGGGCAAAGGTGGTCTTATCGCTAAGAGCGATCTCTTCCAGACAACCTTTGGTTTATGGACATATTAAGAAGATAGGGAAAGTGCACAAGATCTGATGAATAGGTAAATAAAAGTTGATAGTTTAATGAATAAAGAAATTATGATTTTTGATTTTTTATGATTGCAGGGCCAACACCACCATCATTGAAATCAAATCATGGGGCTTAATCACCGCGCTTCTCAAATGCAGCTGGTGATCACAAACTCGGGCTGTGCATCGAAAAATACGAAAACACACTTTGACCGCCCTGGGTATCGAACCCAGGAATTGCGTTGCCCCTGAGCCACCGAGGCGATTCAATAAATAATACTAAAAAATGCCATAATAAATAATTTAACTGCAAAACCAACTATGTAAGTATTTATAGAATGGTTATTTGCTGTAATATTATATTTTGCTACTCTCCGATATAGACTCAGTCGTCTGCCAAGTAACAAAACTATTTTCATTATCTATATCTTGTATGGCAGATGAAAGGGCATCATTGTTGCGAACGTCAAAGGAAGAATGTCTAAAAGTTATTGGTTGCCCAAGGAAATGCTTCGTAAATGAAACAATGCGAAGAGTTTAAGATTCTTGCGGTCACCATGACTGTGGATCAGACCCCGTGCATCCAAGTTGCTATAATTAATCTACTTTTTTGATGAATGAATAATAAAAAAATATGGTAATAATAATTTCTAACCGTGTCGCGGTGGTGTCGTAGAAGGCGACTAACGGACTAAAGACTGCACATACATTCAACAGCATAGAGCTGCGTTGGGCTCACCACCTGTCACGCTGAGCACATGTGGAAAACGCCGAAACCACTTCCAAGTGGACGGCCTTTGTGGCCAAGTACACAAATACACACAAATATACCTTCACAACCCGGGCGTTGCGAAAGGTGGTCGTTTTTACTGAGAAAGGTCAAGCAAAATCCGTTGCGACCCCCGAAAATGGACGAGACTGAGTGACTCGGTCCGAAGGCAGATCCCCATCTGTTTGGTGAAAAGTGGACTATGGTAGGGGACTACTTTTGCTGTGATAATAGTCAAGATTGTGTGTATGTATGTATTTGAGTAGATGTTTTTTATATTTCTTTTAAATCAAAGCGTCTTTATTCTAGGGCTCAGTTATTCATAATATCATGCTGTCATCATCATCTGTAGTCCATCCGTACTTTACAAGTTATATAGCATACAGCTATAGGCCATACGGCCTTACTCGTCATTGTTGGTACCTATGTCAGAAAAAGTAAAAAAATATATACGAGTATCTACGAGTGCGATTTGAACCCTGCTAAATTAGTAAAGTTTTTGCATTCATTTAATATCTTTCAAAATTATAATTTGTTAAGTACTAATAAAATTTATGTAAAAAGTAATAAGTTTATGTTATTATAACTGAGTTTAGGGTAAAACTAGCAATTTTGGGTCTTGTACATAATGATGATAAAAACTAAACTAATATTTTATTTTCCACTAACAGTGCTATGTTGCTTATTAAATATTTTCTTAGCACATTTAAAAAATACTGTGTATCTAAGGAGATAGAACTCGAATGTCGTCCTAACGCGATTCGGATGATAGCTCTTCCAATATAACTAACAAGACATCGATTACCCGAACGATAAAACACATAAATGGACGACAATTATCTCCAAAGGGTTATTCAGAGACTAGAGAACTTATCAATGAGGAATGCTTAGACCAATTTCACCAAATTACAACTGAGCATGTGCTCAGCGTGATAGATGGTGAGCCCATCGCCGCTCTAAGCTGTTAAATATCTTCAGTCCGTTAGTCGCCTTTTCGACACCCAAAGTAAAATAATGTTGGTAGTATTAGTATAGCATTTTATTTGAAACTATATTTAGACAAACACACAAAAATATTCTCATTAGTGCTTTATAACCCACACAAATAATATGAGCAAACCTACTGATCAAAAACCCTTATCAATGTAATCGTGTTCCTTGCCGTATCATGTCAATAATGTGACATTCTTTAACCAATTTGTCAGACAGATTTTTAGTATCTTCGTTATTTTTAGAAAATCACAAATCATTGTGATTGTTTTATTTCTACATACATACATATATACAGAAATAATCACGACTATTATCCCCGAAGGCTTAGTCAGAGACTAGGCAATGAGGACCGCAAAAGCAGTCCTCTGATATAGTCCATTTCGCCATATAGCGACTGCACATGTGCTCACCGTGACAGGTGGTGAGTCCATCGCCGCTCTACACTGTTGGATGTATGTGCAGTATTTAGTCCGTTAGTCGCCTTTTACTTAAAACTCAGAAGCTCAAACTCGGGAATTTGATTCCCAGTGGTCAACATATTATTTGTACTCGGTTTAGTTGGGGGTAAAGCTTGTTTTAAGCCTATATCAATTGTCCGAGTTATGCTTCATTACGAAACATGTTTTTAATAGTTAACTAGTTATCGGATAAGCTTTACGTATACGTGACTTCAGAAGCAGGAAGGAGCTCGGAATGTTTTAAATTGTATCGAAGTTTTTAATTTGTTTAGTAAACACCCTTCGCCCGACCTTGGTATCGAACAGAGGACCACCGTATTAGCGCCGAGCGTCTGACCACTTGGCTACCAAGACATTTCTCGTCAGCATAATAAAAAGAAAGGGAGAACATCAATATTATCATTCACGCAAACTAGATCACATAATTGATAAAGCATAGCTTTAATCTAAAGAAATTCTAATTTTGATTTTTTTGTTTTAAATTGTTTATTATTATTATCCTCTTTATTTAACATAACTCTTAAGTTTAATTTTTTACAATATTTTATATAAAAACCTATTTATAATATAAAATATTATAAAAAACTTAACCTAGGTTGCCACCGGCAGCGGGGATAGACCCAAGCTATCGGTGGTTAGGGCTGCAGAGTGAGGAACCTCCTGACAATACGTGCCGTGTCAAGGAGTACTGCCTTTTGCATCTGACCCTTGACCCCAACCTTTCAGCGAGAGCCTCTCTAGGTGTTGATCGAGGCTCTTTGCTATAAGGCCGTGTGCCGAAACGACTATCGGTACAATAATGGTTGAATCCACTATTATTATTATTATTATTATTTATTAATGGAAATATTTTTAATTTTTAATTACCTATTGAACTTATGATTATTTGTTTTTACTAACGATGAGAATTCAATGTTACTGGGCTATGCCCGAAATAAATGATTTTTAATTAAAGTTTATTTTATTTTAATTTAGCATAATATGACGTTTTATGTACAATGCACACTTTTTGACGACCTCCTTGGTCGAGTGGTTTGTACACCGGTTTTCATGGTGTCGCCATCTTTGAGGTCCCGGGTTCGATCCCCGGTCGGGTCAATTTAGAGAAAAACTGTTTTTCTAAATTGATTTCAGGTCTGGGTGTTTTTTCTATGTTTATGTATATTTATCCGTTATCTTACCATATAAACGAGTTTCACAAGAATACTCATCTTGGTCTAGATAATTGGTGTAAGCGTAAACAATTTTTATGTTTATTTTTTCTAAATTTTTTTTTGCACCTAGAAAACTACTAGTAGTACTTAATTAATCTGATCGAGAATTTAACCCTATAAACATCTATACATCCTTAATTTTTATTCGTTTTAATGAAATTAAGGGTGAGTTCCACCCATGAAACTGAACAACTTTCCCCAAGAAACCTATGTGTTACAAAACTGACCGATCAGCTGTAGACAAGTATGGGAGGTCAACATTTTTTTGTCATTTTTGCACATAGGTTTCATGGAAAAAGTTGTTCAGTTTCATGGGTGGAACTTACCCTTAGTTTCATTAAAACGAATAAAGAATAAGGGTGTATAATGTTGGGCTTAGACCTTTCCACACTTAAAGATGTGAAAGAGTATTTGAGCAATGGACTGTATACCATACAGCCAAGATAGTGCCGAGTCGTGTTTAAAGTTTAGTGTTTTATTTTTTATATTGCTACTATTTTTTTTGTTTTTGTTTAGCTTTTTATTATTGTTGGTGTATCATTGTTTTGTGGACACGTCACCGATTAGGCCCCTCCAAAATAGCAGCGTTGCAGCGGCTTTATGTCGCTGTAGCACGTGCTGAGGTTGGGGCCTAGTTGGCCACACTTTGTTTTTGTTTTGTATTATCATTGTGAATATCTTATTTTTGTCTTTTTTTTTTTTTTTACATGTACCTATGTAATTTTGTAGTGTGTGCTAATAAATGTTTTTTCTTTACTGTCCCACAGCTGGGCAAAGGTCTCTATCACAGGAATCAAATCAGCGCTACAGTTCATTTCCCACGTCGAAAAAAACCACTTTTTTCCGACGTGGGGAATGAGCCCGAGACCTCCGGATATTAAGACTAGTGCTTGACCACTCGGACACCGAGGCGTCTTGAGCAATAATAAATTTAAAAAATATATACGATTTAATAGACTGTCGCGAGATTAAAGTACCTACTCGTAGATTAATGTTTTATATTTTAGCGTTTTATTAACGCTTAAATACACTTAAGTAAAATTTTAAACACTGAAAAAAGACGACAACCTCAGGCGGGAATCGAACCACGCACCTTCCGCATTCCGGGCGGCTGCCTTAACCACTTGGGTACCGAGGTCTGGCTTTCAACCGTCGAAATTTGTCAATGCTTGATGCTTATGTTTTTAGAAAATTAAAATTTTACCTACTCGTATTTACTTAGATTGAAATAGTTATTTTATTTACTTGTTTGTTTACACAAGTAAATCTCGCAACAACTTTTTATATCATATAAATTATACGTAATGACTTTATGAGTTGCCGACCTCCTTGGTCGAGTGGTTTGTACACCGGTTTTCACGGTGTCGCCATCTCTGAGGTTCCGGGTTCGATCCCTGGTCGGGTCAATCTAGAAACTATTGTTTTTCTAAATTGTCTCGGGTCTGGGTGTTTTCTATGTATAATAAGTATGTGTTTAAGTATTTTAAGTATGTTTATCCGTTGTCTAGTAACCTTTTAACGAGTTTCTTCGAAGCTTCTCTTGGGCTAGATAATTGGTGTGATTGTAGAAAAGTTTAATTTAAATATTAATAAGTTGATAGTAAAAGTTTTAAAGTAAGTTTATTTTTTCTTTTTAGCGCAAATAAATAAAAGCTTGTTTTTAAAAAGGTTTTTAATTTATTTTTCACTTTTTATTTATCCCTGGACGTCCGCCATATTGTATTTAGAGTGACGTCACTTTATTTTTCGAGTTATTCTCAGCAAGCTTTTTCATTTGATACACCTATTGTAGGAATGCATTTAAAATAATTAGTCCGCCATCATGGGTGTGCCGCCATCTTAGATTTAGAATGAAGTCACTTAATTAACCATGCATTGTCATCCAAACTAAACGTGTATACAAAATTTCAGCTCAATCGGTTGAAGATATCGGCTTCAAAATTGTGTTGTAAAATTCAACCCGAACAAACATACATTGCAAGTTAAATAAAAGCTTGTAAAAAAACATAAGCGGATGATCTTAACCCATGACACTGACCTTATCGGCCATCTTACGACAATAAAGCGGCACAAATGGCCTAACGTGCCTTCTGTGGCACGGAGGAGTTCGAGATTTTTTAATTTGTCCGCCCATCCGATCACCAGGCATTGCGAAAGTTGCTTAACATGCAAGATTGCACCTCAAAAGAGCGCGCCGCATCCGTCGTCAAAGTTTTACGAAATCGAACGTTTTTCATAATGATATTTTAATAATGGAGTTTCTATATTTTATCTGCTACGAGTGCTACGACAGATTTTCAGTTTGACTAGATTTTTATGAAATTCAACCTTTTTTAAAATTACAACTCATTTATATTTTTTTAATAGGTTACGGTTTTTATATTTATTTTATAAAAAATCAATTTTAGAAACAGGCCCTACAGTGTAGTTATATTAGACGTGTATAAAAATACCTGTGATAAATCAATTTTTAAAAAGGATTTCGTTGATGTCTTCTGCCAGGAAAGTGTTTAAGGCGAAAAAGTTGATAAGTCACTGTATAAAAACTAAACGTAAATTTTGTGTTTTTTCTCCACATTTTGTTTTTTTTTACAATGGAGTGTTAAAGAGAAGTGAAGAGAAAAGAGTAGTGAAGCAATTATTTCAAATAAACTTAAAATATTGTTAAGAATTCATTAATTCAATATATTACTCATAATTGCAAATTTTAATCGATACTAAAAATAGCACTTAAATTAAGATGATCTTGTCCTTCAGGTGGGAGTCAATCCACGACCTCTGACAATGCGAGTAACAGGTCTCTCAACTTAGCTACTGAGACCCTATCGAATTTCATCGAAAAATTTGACAGATTAGTTATAATGTTTGTAAAATAAAAAATTTTTGCATGAAAATTAAGTTTTTTTTTACAAATTCACCAACAATTTTTTATAAAATCAATCTAGCTAAGCATACTGTCAAATTTAAATTTATTAATTGAGTCTATTCATGTAGCAACTTGAAACTTAAACCGTGCACTCGTTTTGAAATACTTTTAAACTATATTTAATTTATCTGGTCACAGAAAGCAACAAATATAATAAATAGCAAATAGATAGAAATCAACGGTTGTCATTATCATTATTGTTTGCACTTAGTAAAAAGTTATACCTAGTATAACAAAATAATATTACAGTCAACATTTCGTTTGAAAAATAATTACTAACCCAACATTAGTTCCGCAAACTTTTCTACAAGTCACTGTAAACACGAAACGTCACCAATAAAAAACGGACAACGTTACAAGAAAAACAAAAGACACTACTAACCTTAAACAAAAAAAGTTCTAAAAGTAAAACAAAAGACACTAAACAAAAATAAAAGAAGTTCTGAAAATAAACAAAATGCCACTCACGTTCAATCCGTTCCTCTAGCCAGCCAGCGCAGCCAACCCTACACAGGTATCTACTCTTCGCGGCGAACCCGCCCGGCCTTATATACAAGCCGCTATGGTGTTAACGCGCGAGTGGGATTTTTATCCAAATTATGATTAATTTTTTAACGGTTAATAAAGGGCGCGAAACGTTACTTATTGTCACGTCACACGGCTGCGATTCGGAATGGGACCGTTTGTCTTTCTCTTTAATAAAGGAGATTGACCTTAACGTATACGCACGTGAGAAATGGTGGATTACGCGTAAGCGTAGAAACTGTTAGTGGTTGTAGTAATGTAATTCGCCCTGTAATTTATATAATCACTACTATTATCCACGAAGAGTTAGTTAGATACTAGGCAATGAGGACAGCAAAATCAGTCCTCTACCATAGTCTTCCTGTAATTTAAATATAGTGTTTTAAAAAAGTGGTACTGAAATAAAATATATGATCAAAAATAGAATGAAATGATTAAAAACTGAAAATAACTATTAATACAAAAAGGCTTGCGTCTGTTTTGATATAAATGGTGTACCTACCCAAGTTGGTGTTTATTTTTAAGATTTATTTTTAGATAATTTCATTGGTTATATTTAATTTTTTTCATTATTTTGTGTGTGCGGGTACCTAATAAACGTTTTTCTATTCTATTCTAATTTAAATATAAAAAAGGTAAGTTATTTAGTAAGTATTTTATCTAAATTAGTTAAATTATTGTGTTAATGATTAATAGTTTCGAATATTCATAGTGAAATTATCACAGCTCAATTACGATTGGTAGGTAGTAGGATAGGTAGGCATAAAACCATAAGATTTGTTTTCGGATATCCCAAACAATTACTTCAAAGTCAAAATATGTTTATAGAAATTAACTTTATAGATATATCTAAAAACATATTTCTGAAAACAAATCTTATGGTTTCATCCGACAGAACTACTAATCGTTATATGAGCTGTGATAATTTCACTACGAGTTTTGAATCCACATTTTTTCTACCACATCCAGGACTTTTTTAGCTGTAGAGAGGAATGGGTGCAACATAATGTACACATTCAGATCTCGTAGGATGTAAATTCAAAGAGGTTTGATGGGACACTGTTGCTATAAAAACATAAAAGCGTTGAAAAATTTCGAAAAGTCTCATCAAGGACTTTTTGGCGGGAAAGTGAAGCGTCATGTCTGCAGTTTTGTTTTATTTTCTATAATTTGTGTTTTGTCGAATATTAATGTAAAATAATGGTGGATTATTTACTGTTAAGTGTTCGTGAACGTGCTTGAGTGTTAGCAAATAAAACAAAACAGTGCAACATCACTTTTCAAATTCTCTCAAGAAGTCCGTGTGAGACCTCAATAAAGTCCCTGAGTCTCGAGGGGTTTGGGGGAAAATCATTACCATTAAATAATAAAAATGATTGACGACCTCCTTGGCCGAGTGGTTTGTACACCGGTTTTCATGGTGTCGCCATCTCTGAGGTCCCGGGTTCGATCGGTCCGGTCGGGTCAATTTAGTTATTGTTGTTTTTCTAAATTGTCTCGGGTCTGGGTGTTTTCTATGTATAATAAGTATGTATTTAAGTATTTTAAGTATGTTTATTCGTTGTCTAGTAACCATTTAACGAGTTTCTTCGAAGCTTCTCTTGGGCTAGATAATTGATGTGAGTGTAGGAAAGTTTTTTTTAAACGTTAATTATCACTCATTATCATCCACATAATGTGAAGAAAATAATAATTACCTATTATTAAAAACTTGACACTGGCTTAAATGTGCTGATCGCACGAAGCCGTTATATAAGAGAAAAAAAAAGTCTCATCGACGTCTCGGTGTCAGAATGGTTCGTTGCACACCTGCGGTAGTATTTTTTTGAATATTTCAATAAACTTTCAATAAAACATACATACATACATACATGTAATCACGACTATTATCCCCGAAGGGTTAGTCAGAGACTAGGCAATAAGGACAGCAAAAGCAGTCCCTACCACAGTCCACTTTTCTCCAAATAGCGACTGCAAATGTGCTCAACGTGACAGGTGGTGAGCCCATCGCCGCTCTGTTTTATTGGATGCATGTGCAGTCTTTAGTCCGTTAGTCGCCTTTTACTACACCCAAGGGAAGAGGGGTGGTAGTATTCTTTCACCGCTACGCGACATGGTTATAAAACTGCACAGCTTTATATAATAACAAGGAAATAAAATTCGTTACTAAAAGCAAATCTTAAATTGTCGTGATCAAATTTTATACCTCGATAGCCGCGTGGCTAAGCTCTTGGCGTGATAACCGGGGTTTGCGGTATTGCTCATCCTGCGATCCGGCGAAATTTGCTAAAACAAAATTAAATTAAACTTTCCTACAATCACACCAATAATCTAGCCCAAGAGAAACTTCGAAAAAACTCGTTAAATGGTTACTAGACAACGCATAAACATACTTAAAATACTTAAATACATACTTATTATACATATAAAACACCCAGACCCGAAACAATTTAGAAAACAATAACTTCTAAATTGACCCGACCGCGGATTGAACCCGGGACTCAGAGATGGCGACACCATGAAAACCGGTGTACAAACTACTCGACCAAGGAGGTCGTCAAAACTTTCGCGATGCCGGATAAAAGACGTTATCACATAAAATCTGTTGAAAAGAAAGGCGACTAAAGGCATTCGTCGTGCGGTCTTGCCTGTTTTAACAGTATGAGTGACCAAATTAAAAAAAAACATCTCCAGCTCTCCGTTCTACAGGCACGTAAAGTTGTTGGTCTCGGTTGACGTCGTAAGATAGCTGTCGTTCAATCCCACTAACCAGCCTTAAGCCAGCGCGGTGGGTGGTGGCCCCATCTCTCTACCTCCTGTTGTTCATGTGGGAAAACCTGTACCTAGCTGTGGGACTGGACTTTATGGAATACCTACTTCAGTGCGAAAACCGTATCATCGAATGTTGTTTGTTCGAAAACCTTTCATCGACATGTCTATACTGCGATGCCTCAATAAAACGACGTCTGCGATGTTTCGTTAGTTCGTTACATCGAAAAACTGTACTGCGAACAATTTTACTGCGAAGCCTTGTTTAATCGACTTCTTGTTACTGCGATGTTATGTTCTATCAAATTCAATAGCAAATTAGCTTAGTGGCTATAATTTACTAATTTTTTTTCAAAACTTATACAATTTAGACCCTTTTAACAAAAATCACTTATTATTAACTTCACTTTCCAAAACAAATTTCTAAAAACTAACGATAGGTATTGTTTTGAAAAAGAAAATCTATGCACTTAGGTACTTGGTTTTCGCAGTAAGATCGCTTAAAGTAAGTTTTGCCTAAGTAACATTAAATCGCAGTGACAAGACGTCGATGAAACAAGGCTTCGCAGTATAATATTTTCGCAGTACAGTTTTTCGATGTAACGAAACATCGCAGTTTCAAGACATCGATTTAACAAGGCGTCGCAGTATAGACATGTCGATGAAAGGTTTTCAAACAAACAACATTCGATGATACGGCTTTCGCACTGAAATAGGTATTCCGACGTTTATAGATTGATAATGAATGAATGAAAACGTAAAGACGAAATTTCCATACGGTATTCACACGACACCTAGCCAGTAAAACCACGGCTTCGAAACTGTGTAACACGCCACTGTGTAATTATTAACACTATTTCCGTATATCAACTTTGTGATCACTGGATTATAGTCACAAGTTTAAAGTCGCTCAGCGGGCTATGGAAAGGGCTATGTTTGGAGTTTCTCTGAGGGATCGGATTCGAAACGAGGTGATCCGGCAGAGAACTAAGGTAATCGACATAGCCCACCGGATTAGCAAGCTGAATGTGGCAGTGGGCCGGCCATATCAGTCGCAGAACCGATCACCGTTGGGGTAGACGAGTTCTGGAGTGGAGACCGCGTATCGGCAAGCGTAGCGTAGGACGCCCTCAGACAAGGTGGAGCGACGATCTTCGCAAGGTGGCTGGCAAGAGCTGGATGAGAGTGGCCGCGGATCGTGCTCAGTAGCGTGTTCTTGGAGAGGCCTACGTCCAGCAGTGGACGAGTATAGGCTGATGATGATAATGATAATGATCACTGGATGGGTGACCACATCAAATAAGATCTCAAGCTCCTCCGTGCTTCCAAAGGTACTTAAAGCACTCTTTTCCCATTTTTGACAATTTCGATTGATTGTACCGCCACTTATTATTACATACAGTTCTAAAATTCATATATAATATATTGAACATATTATCTAGTGACTGACTCTCAAAAACAGAAACATGATTGGTAATACTTCACTCGATAGAAAAAAAAACTCAAAGATAGCTCTGTTAAACATTTAAAAGAGCCGTAAGTCAGATAATACATTAATAAATGGCTTAATTTTTTTACCAATAGAAGAAACTTTTTGTTATCTAGTGAATGCAAAAGACACATTTTTTTAATTACACTTGTTTTTCTCTTGCAAAAACCTATAAAACGCGCCTATTCGCGCCGCTTCGCTGTTATACCCGTCCCTTACCGTCGTACC
The DNA here is from genome assembly GCA_963921215.1 of Scoparia ambigualis. Taxonomy (NCBI): domain Eukaryota; kingdom Metazoa; phylum Arthropoda; class Insecta; order Lepidoptera; family Crambidae; genus Scoparia; species Scoparia ambigualis. The sequence continues at coordinate 30,728,968 of OY992513.1, read as the reverse complement.
GTCGAGAGAGCGAGAGAGAACCGCTCGGAATACCTCGCCTTAAAGCTATCAGTTCCAGTTGTTATCGTAATGATGTAGTCCTTAAAACTGACCAACTCTTCCCACATTTACAAAAACATAACCCATCACCTATGGCCAGCCTTGGTCCTTGTGGATACCTGTTCCCATCAGTGGTACGTTTATTGCTAATGTTGAACCTCACGTGCCGCCATGGTGATCCAGGACCAGCATAAGCAATCACCAGATTAGATTTGGTAGGTTAGCCGCCTTCTTCACCCTAGGTATCTACGGAAGACCAGCGTCGTGGCATTACTGAGATGCTACGACACAATGCTGAGTAGATGCCTTTTCGGTGTCACATAATATTGTTATTTGTAATTTTATTGTAGTGTTTTTTGATGCTGAATAAATTTATTTCTATTCTATTCTTTTTATCAACTATGAAAAATGCCATGATATAACGCGAAACCTGGTTATGCGGAATTCTCCTCCCCTCCCCAGCCCAGTGATGTAGAGCTCGACGGAGAAAGGGGAGGCCTAGCCGCTAATAACCTAGTACCATCCCTTCGCGGGATAGTTCGAGATCATGAACAGCGAACACTGAAATATTTTTATTTATAAGTATTATTATTCCCTTTATTCAACATTTACCTTGAGTAAATTTTTTACAATATTTTATAGGAAAAAGCACATTAACAATATAAAATATTATAAAAATCCTAACTTAGTCTGCCACCGCCAGCGGGGATAGACTCAAGCTATCGGTGGTTAGGGCTGTAGAGTGAGGAACCTCCTGACAATACGTAACGTGTTACTTCTGTATCTGACCCTTGACCCAACATTTTAGCGACAGCTTCTCTAGATGTTGATCAAGGCTATTTGAATGCTCTAAGAGGCTATGGCTCTTATTATTAAATACAAAACAAAAAAGGACTAACGGTTAGTCACCCTGACAGTAAAGCGTTTGATGCTTAAGTTGTATATTTTTTTAATTTTAAATATGTAGTTCATTAGCTGGCAATATCTTTTATGTCAATATGTCAACAAAATGACAGTTGTACAGCCGTTACCGCGGACCAAATATTACATAGGGCAGGAGCCCCAGTTTTGGCCACTACCCCGGTTTTGGCCACTTGCAACTTTAGAGGTCAATAAATAAGGCATAGAAATCAAATTGCTTCATAGTCTGTGGCAAAAAATCCTTTATCTATAGTCCGTTCTGACAAGTGACTGTTATGACGTCATAAGCTTTAAGACAATTTTTTGTGAGGTTAATAAGTTTTATCAAAAATTTCTGGTACTTTCTTAGGGAAATCCTTAAGAGACACTAGGTAAGTAATTAATAAATTACTCAGAAATCTTTTTAATTTTTGTTTTGGATTTTATTAAAGCCTATTAATAGAATGTCTAGCAACATGGTTTTGAGGTTATTTTGTTACTTGTTTAAATTCCGTGTTGGGAAGAGGGGGTGGCCATAACTAATACACTAATTTGTACTTTGCTTGGGTTGTGGCCATGCTTGTGGCCACAACTGACTCCAATACAACATCAGTTTTGGCCACTTTGTTTTTATTTTATGTTTGCTGCTTCACAATTACTAGCTGGTTTGGCATTACAACTTTTTATTTCTTTTGTACTTAGGCTAGGTGAAATGGCTCCAAAAAATAATTGATAATTCTAAGAGGAAGCTTTTTGCTTATTCGCCTTCCAAAGTGGCGTTGGCCTTAGGGGGTTTACGCATTTTGGTTTCCCATACAAATTTTCTAGTCGAAATTTTTAAAAATAAATAAGCCATTTTTAATTAAACTTTGCATGCTAGAGTAAAATAAGTACAGGGATTTGAATAGTTTTCTGAAAACATTTTTAAAAAGTTTAAAATCGCAATAACTCAGTTAAATAAACGTTTTAAAAAATGTTTTCAGCAAACTGTTTAGAACCCTGTATTTTTTTTTTAAATTTCGACTTGGAAGTTTGTACGGGAATCTGAAATGCGTAAACCCTATATAAGGTGGTATGAAAGTAGCTACTGCTAGCCGAAACATTCCAATTCCAAGTGCCCGCGTTCAACGCGAGGTTTTCTATGTGCCTAGAATGACAAAATATTGGAAATTTATTAACTGTTACCTACCTACCTTTTAATAAATATTTACTTCTATATTATGTTTTATTTTCTTTAAAAAAAACCGAAATATATCCTTACTAATTTAATGACCACAACTGGTGCAATGGTATGGCCACAACTAGGGCAAAAGTGGCCAGAAATGGTGAAATCACACCTATTATATTTAAAACCATATAAAAAAATATATATTGACTCGAATCAAACATCGCAAAGAAACTTTAAAAGGTAAATGTATACCCTTCATTATGGTTATTTTAAACCGCCACATTACACATTCTTGTATTAGTAGAAAATTTTTGAACATAGAAATTCCCTTAAAGTGGCCAAAACCGGGGCTCCTGCCCTAATTGGTCCGAGGCCGTTACTGTCAAATTAAACATGACGTGACGGCATTGTTGACATTTCAATTTTTTAAAAGCAAAAGAACTATGGTTTGTGCAGTCATGTTAGACATTTTTATAGTTACATGTCTGCCCTTTGAAGACTCAGTGTTTCCATACTAAAAATATTAATAATTAAATAACTCTTATCCGCGATTCGATAAAAATAAGTCAAAACTTGGTTTAGGTAGGAAATAATATTAGATTTAATTTATGACCAAATTCTATCGTATACAAGTCTAACATTTTTTCTATGGAAAGTGCCGGTTCTCCTTTCAATATGTGCTCTTCTATATGCCTAATGCAATCTATATGCCTAATGCAATCTATCACAACGTTGGTTGAATACTCTAAGACCACACCAGTTGCTTGAATAAAAATGGGTATCTACGTATTGAATTAAAGCAAATTTTGTTGGTTTTGTTAACTTACATACCTAAATACATTCACACGACTATTATCCCCTACGGGTTACTCAGAGACTAGGCAATGAGGACTAAGAAGCATTCCACTGCCATAGTCCACGTTTCACCAATTAACAACTGCACATGTGCTCAGCATGATAGGCTGGTTAGCCCATCGCCGCTATATGCTGTTGGATGTATATGCAGTCTTTAGTCTGTTAGTCGCCTTTTACGACACCCAAGGGAAGGTGGGTTGGTCGTATTCTTATATTGAGCCGCCACACACACAAAGCTTTATTATTCTTCTTAAGATAAGATAAGATAAGATAAAGATAATGATATTTTTATTTGTCTAAAACATGAGTATACACGTGGTGCAGCTGTTTATAATTATTTATGTGCTAACATGTTCTCGCCTTCAAGGCATACAAAAAAAAACTTCTTCGAAACACTATTTTAAGTTTGAATACTGTTTTGTAGTAAGTTACAAGACGTGTTCTTAGAAATAATGAAGAAGAAAAGAACTTAGTTCTTTATGTTTATAGCAAGCAGCATATAGTTATAGTCGGACGACCTCCGTGGTGGAGTGGTTAGCACGCCGGATCTGACGTCGCGCCACCTCCCAGGTCTCGGGTTCAATTCCCGGTCGGGTCAATTTAGAGAAAAAACTGTTTTTATAAATTGATTTCGGGTCTGGGTGTTTTTTCTATGTTTATGTATATTTATCCGTTACCTTACCATATTAAGGAGTTTCAAAAAAATATTCGTCTTGGTCTAAATTGGTATGAACGTAAAATAATATACTTTTCTTCTTTTTATAGTAATGTGCTCCCACGACGTCTTCGTACACACGCGTCAGAGCTTTCTGAACAAAAGGAATGTAGGTGAGATATAAATCTGAGTACCCGGACATTACGGCGAGCTATGACGCCCGAGTGCAACAGAACAGCTGTTTTACGCCCTGGTGAAGGTTGTTAGGTATCTACTATGAGCATCGTTTGACAAGATATGTATCTATCTTCTTTTTTCTGTTTACCTGAGTATTTGAACTGTTCTGTCCTATATAAACTTACTATTACTATTCTTAAATTTTTTTTTAAATTATTTTTTTAAAATAAGCTTACTTGCAATACAAAGTATTATAAAAAACTTAACCTATTATTAATATTATAAATGAAAATCAGTCCAAGTTCATTATAATAAAAAAAAACGAGTTTTGCCTGGTGGCCATCACCGATCGGAATACGAATGGATGACGCATATACCACAATACCTATTTCTGCTGCAAAGCAGCATTGTTTTACATTGCTGTGTATCACTTTGAAATGTACTAGAACCAGTCTAATTACTAGGCATAGACACATATGATCAGTATCTTTATTGTTGAAATTTTGCATTCACAATGCTATATAAATATAGGATAAAATGTTTACTAGAAAAAATCAACTAGTCCCAGGAAGCCCGAATGGGGTTCGAACCCATGACCTTTGGATTGCCGGTCCACTGCTCTAACCGCTAAGCTACTGAGATCCCAGAAGACTCGTTGATTTATTTCTAGTAGTTGATAATTTAGCATTGCAGCGTAAATCATTAACTACTATTTTTTTTATTTCCTTTAACTATATAGCATTGTGAATGCAAAATTACAATAATAAAGATATTTATAAGCAATTACGTCTTTATGGATTGTTAAATACTTGCAATAGTAATTCTTTCGACTGTGATGGTAGGTAAACCTTCACAGTGACGTAATACCGCTGACTTGCAGCGTAAATCATCAACTAGGTACTAGAAAAAATTCAACAAGTATTCTGGGATCGCGGTAGCTTAGCGGTTAGAGCAGTGGACCGGCAATCCAAAGGTCATGGGTTCGAATCCCATCCGAGCTTCCTGAGACTAGTTGATTTTTTTTCTAGTAAACATTTTATAATATGATCAGTAGCTTCAGGACGCGAGCGTGGTAGGCGCTTTTCATCTGGCGGTCCATATATGCTTGTCGCGTAGCGGTGAAAGAATACTATCACCCCATCGCTTCCCTTGGGTGTCGTAAAAGGCGACTAACGGACTAAAGACTGCAAACACATCTAACAGCGTGGAGCGGCGATGAGCTAACCACCTGTGAAAAGTCACCGATCAAAGAATAGTGAAGATAGTGGACGATCTCGTACTAAACAAAATAAGCGTTAAAGAATGTCTGTCAAGACTAGTGCAAGTAAAATTTACATAAGTATACTCGTATGTACGTACTAACTTCATTATATTAAATACTTGTTTAGAAAATCTTTTTTTTCTTACTGTACAAAATAGCACATGTGCAGTCGCTATTTGGTAAGAGTGGACTATGGTAGAAGACTGCTTTTGCTGTCCTCCTGTCCTGCTGTCCTCCTTATTTTGTTTACGATTTTTCATGTCAAACATAATCAGTATCAATAACATTACCAATGCCGGGTCACGGGATCAAATTAAAATATGTCGAGCTCCATTAGTGCTTCGGAAATCGTTATAAGCCTTTGGTCCTGGTTGTTGTCAAACCAAATCCGCGTTGGGCCAGCGTGGTGGGTTATGGCCTTTTTTTTTTTTTTTTTTTTTTTTTTCCTTATACTGGAGGAAATTCTTAACGAATACCCGGGGCATGGGGACACCCCGAGTTATGTGGGACTCTCCCCCCAACTCCCGCCTCCCCGTCCAGGCCCTGCGGCCTCGACGGGGACTCGGGAGGAGGGGGGCCTACCCACTAAAACCTCCAGTACATCGTCTCGTTCGACGGGCGGCTCGGGATTGTGGTCAACACGACTACCGAGTGTCGCCCGGCGATTTTCCATCAGGAGGAGGAGGCGCCCGAGGATGTTTGGGCGTTTCCTGAACGGCTTGCACGGCCGTGCAATGCGGGCTCGAGGTCCCCACCTCTAACCCGCTGGCCAATGCTAGGGTGGCAAGTGGCGCAAGAACCTGCGCCTTCGACCGCCCGTCCTCCTTCTGCGGAGTAGGTCCGCATTGGCGTCCGTCTCGCGCACTCTCTCTGCGGCCTCTTTGAGGGACATCACCTCCTCAGCGAAGGAGGCCACAGCCGTCCATGACCTCTCATTAGCCAGCATAGCCTTGACTACGCCGGTCAAAGAAAGGTCCCTGCCTATCACTCCTGTCAGAGTGTGACGCTGGGGAGAAAAAGCGCCGCACACTTCTAAGGTGTGCTCCACCGTGTCCTCCGCAGCGCCACACTCGTGACAGGACGCCGTCGGCTCCCTTCGCGCCACCCGGTACAGATACCGACCGAAACAACCATGTCCGGTCAGCACCTGCACCAGGCGGAACGTCAGGGCCCCGTGCTTGCGCTCGGTCCATTGCCTCAGCACCGGCCTGATGGCGTTTATGGTCCGGGCCCCATAGACCGGGGACTCCAGGCTCGTCGCCCACCGCCGCATCAGGGAATCGCGAGCCTCCCGCATAGCCTCCCTGGCCTCTTGCGGAGCCATGTTCTGGCCTCGCTCTCTGGCCTTGCATCTAAGGCGGTACGATACCGCCAGGACTCTTGCCTCCAACTCCCATGGAGCTGCTCCGGCAAGCGAGCATGCCGCTGCCCAGGACACCGTCCTGTACCCTCTTATGGCTCTCACCGCCATGACCTTTTGCGCTTGGCGCAGTAGCGATCGATTGGTGGCAGCGCCATGCTGGCGACAACACGGGAGTAGAGCTTCCGGCAGGACGCACTGGGGCCTCCCAGATTTGGGAGGAGTTGGGCCAGAGCAGACGCGGCAGAAACCAGCCTGGGGGAGAGTCGCCTGAAGTGCTCCTCGAACCGCCATTTGGAGTCGAGGGTGAGGCCTAGATATTTGAGGGTCCCCCCGACCCGGATCCTTTGTCCCTCCACCAGTACATATGCCCCCGCCGGGGGGCGCCCGCTGGGTGGGTTATGGCCTAGGTTGATGTCTTGATGGTTGATGTTCACGTGGAAAGACCTGGCAACTGTCCCCAGTGCCCAGCAGTGGGTCGTTTATAGGCTGATGATGATGGATGCCCATTTTTTTTCTAGCAATATAGAGTCACAGAGGCACAATAAGTCTAAAAAGCTAGGTTACAGCTTGAAGTTTTCAGCTAAGCGGAAGTGTATAATAGCGCGCCTACAAATGGTCGTGTTCTCGCACTTCTAACTGGAAGCCGACTATTCCATTTTGTCGGATAAGTGTGAAGGCGCTGGAGAAAACAAAAGGTTTTAACATGATAATGTAATAAATAGGTCTTATTGTATCTACCTTAGATAAAAATAAAATAAAAGGGATAGCAAAAAGATGGTACTGAAAAGCTTGTGGGGGCGTAGTTAATTTAAACAACAGCTTTTCCACATGAACATCTTCCTATTTATTTACAATTCTAATTCTACTTAACACGTATATTTTAAACCTCATGTCATGTCTATCCATGTTAGCACTTCAAATCGATCTCTTTCTATGGACAACCCGTTTGTCATTCTAATTCCTTTTCATGATTTCAAATTAAATGTTTTATTCGTATATTATTTTAACTTAAAATCTGCCAGTACACTAACATAGCATAGACTCCACAGAACCTATGCAAATAACTTTTAATTAAGAGACGACCAACACCTCCCTCACCAACACCACGGACCTGTAAAGGGTTCGAAACATCACGACTGAAACTAAACTGTTCAGAAGAATAAACGCGAAATCATCTATAAAAAGTGTTTTATTTTAACATGTGGTTATGCGTGGTCTAACCATAATCAACGGTTATGTAATACATAATTTTTATATTATCAATACCAATCCCATTGGAATTAAAAAATTCACCCTATTTTCCTTTGACGAGTCTGATTAGTACAGTCGCAGAAATAGAAAATGCTTATCAAAAGAGATTTTCTAATTAAAACCATGTTTCTCATATCATCATATTTTCTATACTTTGATGGCGCATAAAAACTTGAAGGTTTCATTTTACTTACATGAAGCAGTAATTTCTTTTAGTCCTTTACTCAGAAAGAAAAACGATACTTAGTCCGTTACTCCTTTTTAAATCCTTTTTATATAAGAGTTTGCGTGGGTAACGAGAATTAAAAACTTACTTTCACGAAAAGTGTTAAAAAGGTAGTTTGTAAGCTTGGAAGTAGGAGATAGACACCGTAGCGATTATTTAATTTAAAATGGACCGTGTGGGCCTGATTGCCGTGTATTGGTCTAAAACATACAGGTTTTTTTTATATGTCCACATATTTTAATATAACATTCAGTAACGTTAATTATAGACATCATTTAAATTTTTTAACTTGTTATTATTCATCATTTATTTAGTTTGTCCGGCGCAATAAAAAATTACTCGTGGATACGTTAGAACAATATCATTAGAACAATACCAATCCATCTCTTCCCTGGGGTGTCGTAAAAGGCGACTAACGGACTAAATACTGCACATACATCCAACAGCATAGAGCGGCGATGGGCCCATGACTATGAAACTGAGCACGTGTCCAGTTGTAATTTGTTGAAACGTAGACTGTGGCAATGGGCTGCTTTTGCTATCCCTATTGCATACTTAGTCTCTTATGATTATTATGTATGTACATACATTCTTGTGTGTACATATATTCTTAAAGGAAATTCATCTTATATAGAATAGAATAGAAAATAATGTTTTTTTTATTTGAACAACACTGTACACACAACAAAGAGAAATATACAAAAAATTTAAAATCAAAACAAAAAAAAATACTAAAAAAAAACCTACATTTGAAAATAAACATAAAATAAAAATCTAAACTTAAATTAACTTCAAATAACGATACTTTAGCTAGCACACGATGCTGCATGCACAGTGTCGCCAAACAGGGCCTGCACTCAGCATGTGCTACGGGATCCTGATCCCAGGACACGTAGCTCTGATTTTCAGATATTAGTGTGTATACTCAATTACTCACGCTGACTTGTGTAGGCAAACTTGACATTGTGTATTGTGTACGTACACAAGTTTGTGCGTTCCAAATCACGTATTTACTCCAGCCGATGTTAGTGTTTCATTAGCAATGTGCGACAGCGCGGGAAATTAGCGGAGCGGTGGAGGCAACGAAACAACGAGGCACCGAGACGACGAGCCTTTGCGCGGGATTTTTTCGTTATTTCGCCTTGTTGGATGTTGACTAATATTTTGAGTTTCAATTTCAATATGCACTGCAAAATGGTTATTAATTTGTTTGTATAATAAAACTATTGTCACAATTTTAGACTTAAATTATATTTTAATATAATTTTGGTCTAAATAGAATTTTGTTGATTCAAGTTACAGAACCAATGAGATAAATAAATTGTGCAACCTTTACAAAAGTCTATTTTATTATCTAGTTGGTCATCTGTCAGTCGATCTTCTTCTTCAGTTTTGCACGCTATTTATGGAACACCTGTATATCCTAAGCCTCAGCTTATTATTAGCATATAAGTAGTCTTCTTAAGTTTTGCACGCTATTTAATGAACACCTGTATAGCCTTATCCTCAGCTTATTATTAGCATATAAAGACTCGGGCCTAAATGCCTAACCGTGTCGCATGGCGGTGAAAGAATACTTCCACCCCCTCTCTTCCTTGGGTGTCGTAAAAGGCGACTTACGGACTAAAGACTGCATAAACATCCATAGGCATTGAGCGGCGATGGGCTCACCACCTGTCACGCTGACCACATGTGCACTCGCTATTTGATGAAAAGTGGACATTGGTAGACACTGCTTTTGCTGTCTTCATTGCCTAGTCTCTGACTAACCCTTCGGAGATAATAGTCTTGATTATGTGTAGGGAAGCGTAAGGTATGTTGAATGGATGCCACATTGTAGGAAGGCCAAAGAAAAGATCTTCCTCCGAGCTGGGTGGTATCATTTGTTCAAATTCTGGAATGAGGGACCTAAAGTTCGCTGCAGCCTCTGCAGCGCTTAAACATTTATGTCGTCTTATCAACAGACAGACATCGCAGCGCCGCAGCGCCAGCTCGCTCAAAGACAACGTAGTGTTTCAAGATGGCGTCCCAAATAGATTGTCAATAAGAATAATTGAAAAAATATATTTTCTCTTCTAATAATACGATATAACTACATAATAATGAATTGAATAACAATTAATTTTACTTACTAGACAACTGAATTGTAGTAAACGTGTAGGTCTTACTTTAAAAAGTAATAAGGAATTATTTTCGCCGCTCCGCACGCGCGAATGTCAAAGCCACACTAAAACAAGGTGCCGAGTCGACTCCGCAGATGAGTGGAACATAGGGCGTGTTCGGAACGGCATATCTAGTGTAACGTTTATATCGCTGGGAGGTATTGCTCGGGGACCGAAGTCCGACGGAAGTTTGTTGGAGGTGGCGCCGCCACATATTATATTATTATGTACTAGCGGCCGCTCGCGGTTTCACCCGCGTGGTTCCCGTTCCCGTGGGAATATCGGGATTAAAAGTATCCTATGTTTTAATCCAGGTTATAAACTATCTGTATTCCGAATTTCATTCAAATGCATTTAGTAGTTTTTACATGAAAGAGTAACAAACATCCATCCATACTTACAAACTTTCGCGTTTATAATATTAGTAGGATGTACGAGTATGTAAGTATGTATAAAGACGCGTCTGAAGAATGCCCAAACTTCTTTTATCATTAATTTTATGGTGGGTTGTTTCTGTGGCAAAATCCGGTGACTGCTTATGGCAGTCCTGTAACCCTAGTGGCACATTTAGGGAAGTAAAGTAGATAATAGTGGGTTAGGTTAGCGCGCATTTCGGTCACTCTTTCAGATACACATCGCGCACGGGGTAGCTTAACTTTTGCGATCGTTGCTGCAACACATGACCTTGACGCCACTTACGTCAAGTAAGTAACTAACGCCACTAATACGTGTAGTAAACCTTCGTATATTCTCGTTACGCCAGCGTCGAGATCCAGTCTTAAAAAATACATAATAATATAAAGTTTATGACATAGAGACTAACCACTAAAACGGTTGGAAGGCTATTTAAATATTATATGAAGTTTACTTCATGGTGTATTAAAATATATGGTGACGCCATTGATGTCTCACTCAAAGGCAAACTTCTTTTACAATCCACCCACAAGCATAATAAAGTACTTAATATTCGAGGGGTCTAGTTTCAAAACCCGCCAAAACGAATACTAAATACATATATATAATCACGACTATTACCCCCGAAGGGTTGGTCAGAGACTAGGCAATGAGGACAGCAAAAGCAGTCTTCTACCATAGTCCACTTGTCACCAAATAGCGACTGCACGTGTGCTCAGGTGGTGAGCCCATCGCCGCTCCATGCTGTTGGATGTATGTGCAGTCTTTAGTCTGTTAGTCGCCTTTTACGACACCCAAGGGGAGAGACGGGGGTGGTAGTGTTCTTTCACCGCTACGCGACACGATAGCAAAACGAATATTGATTAAAATTTTATTGTTACCAGAAAAATAAAATACCTAGGTACTAGGAATGCGCTTGCCACGAATGCAATAACAAATTCACCGTTTTGACGACCGAAATGTTCTTTTCAAAGCGCCGAATAACATAAGGAGTGACAAAACAATAGATCGCTCACGTTCACAGCAGTATAAGTGAGACGCAACAGTGCCAGGATGCGATCTGCAACGACCCCTCACGGGACGTGAAGGAAGACCCAGGTATGGTAAGCAGAGAAAAACAAATGTAAAATTTGCTTTTTTCTACATACAATCTTGTAGTTGATGTAAGCTAGAGAGTAAAGTAAATGCTTTTTACTTAAACGTAACGTGGCATTACTCAAACGTAACGATATTGTCTTCAGGTCACGCATCGGCGGCGGGAGATCGTTCCAGTACCGAGTGGCTGCAAACTTATACTACCCACGGAACACCCTACTACGATGTTTAGGCGTCGTAAAAATGTGTTTGCGGGCTCTCATCGGGTTCCTATTGACGCTTTGAGCCCACGTGAGTTTATTTAATAAATAGATTGGCTTTCCAGATTTAATAGCGCCAAACAACAGAGTAGCGAGATGGAGCTTTCTGCGAGCCTAGATTTTTAATGAATTTAAGTTGTTGAGGAATGGAGTCACATAAGATCGTGGCGGTGTAAGGAAACAGTAACTTGCACAGGCATTTTGCACCCGTTGTATCAGCTTAACTGTTCTAGCCAGAAGAATGGTCCATACACTGTATCACAGTTGAGTTTTGAAAGGTTAAGCGATTCGCAAAGCGTGATTTTTATAGCTGTTCATCATGATACGGACGTATTTTGTGGGGTAATTTGAGACGATACAACACACTAAGCCACATATTATGCGTTCAAAATTAAGATGGCTGTCCAGAGTTAATCCCAGCTTTCTGCTTTTATCCACACGATTAGTAACTTCGCCATTAAGTTTCATGTTGAGGTTTATGTTATCCAGTTTCTTTATTTTATTTTTAGTACCTATCACCTTTCATTTTAATTTTTTTGGATTAAGAACCAGACTGACAGACAGAAAATTATTTAATTCAAATCCCATTAAAACACGTTTAAAAGCAGTAAAAAAAAAAAAAAAAATCCGTTTAAAAGCCATTAGGAAAAGTTAACCCGCTAAACACCAGTCTGTCACATCTGTAAAACTACATTAATTATCTACTTAAGTAACAGCATAGAGTATACATGTGCACCTGACCCAGAACAGAATGTCAGTTCTCGAAGACTTATTTCTGCATTTCTGCGTTTTTATGTATGTACAGGTCAGTAATTAGTAGGCAATGTATATTTATTACTACATAAAATTTTAAACAAATTTAATGACGTGATTGAGTTGTGATCGGCGAATGCGCGGGAATCTTGTCTAACTTTGGCGAGCGCGCGGACTTCGTTCCACTTTCAAAAAGACCGCCGCCGCTTCGCCTTGCTCTCGGATCCCGTCGTCGTCGGCTGTCGGTCGTCTTCGTTGATGCGCAAACTGTATCTTCGATCACCTATCTCAATATTGTATACTAGCGGACCGCTCGCGACTTCGTCCGCTTGGACCCCATACCCCGTGACGAGTTTTTGAAAATAATAAACAGCGCGTTAGTTTAACCGAGGGACATTTAAGGGAGGGCATTAGCTATTCGATTTCCGATCCGATTCATTAAAAAAAATTATTCTATTAATTATTATACAATAAGCGCGGGAAAATGGTCAAATAAGATCAAGTATGAAGGAAAAACGGGTCACAGTAAACACAACTGCTACCTATTCAATATCATACGCGTAAATGAGTCGAAAGCTTGGGTGCCCAAACATTACGGGCATTCATAAAATTTTAATTATTTTATATGCTTCGAGTAGTATTTTTTTATTTGCTTGTGTTTACGTAGGCGAATAGTACCATAGGATTAAATATATCCCTGGTATTAGCTAACACGCTGTATAGCCTATGTCACCCGGAGAAAGTGTAGCTTCCCAACGGTGAAAGAATTTTTCAAATCGGTCTAGAAGTTTCGGAGCCTATACAATGCAAACAAACAAACAATCAAATCTTTTCTCTTGATAATATTAGTAAAGACTAGATAGTGGATAGGTACATCCATAGTCTACGGATAATAACTAAAGCACAAGGGCGGCTTTGATATGCATTTGACGTATATGTGGGAGATTGGCATTAAAATGTCGATTACTATTAATGTTACCATTAAAAACAAATGTTTGAAGAAAGCAAATTCACCGCAGTAATTAATACGAATAAGAAAACACGTGCTTGCCCATTGCCACGCTCCCCACGCCATGCGTCATTAGCGACTTGTTTGTGCTTCAGTATAAAAAGGTCATGCGCTAGCGCCTTCTGGGCATTCTGTACTCAACTGCGGAGCATGACGGAGCTCTGAGCGTCGACATAGTATTTAGGTATGCTATGATGGTGTAACTAAATTATGTATTGTAGTACATAACTGTGTATCTTACAAGAAATAGTAGTAAGTACCAATTTTCATTACTTATGTAAAATGCGAAATGGCTAATTATTTTAATAAATTGATATTACTGTTATTATAATTAACACTAAATGTGTGTATATTGTTACTGTCTGCCAATTAATCTGGTTTTTATGAATATAAATTGATCAAAATCATTACTCTCTTTTCTTAATCTCCCACATCAGAAGTGGGATGAACCAAGTAATACGCTCACAAATTCACTACTTATTAAATTGCAAGGTTAATTCGGTAGGGTGACATAATCATTTTAATAGATTGACGATGCACATACAAATCATTTACACACATTGCACGTGGTCGAGGCTACCCTTCGATGGTGCACATACAAATCATTTACACACATTGCACGTGGTCGAGGCTACCCTTCGATGGTGCACATACAAATCATTTACACGCATTGCACGTGGTCGAGGCTACTCTTCGATCGTGCGCACTTATTATTATGCAAATCTGACAAGTATACTCTGACATTACACATTTGACAGTAAGTGAAAAAAGGATCATTGTTGCTAGCACTGAGCAAATAAATATGTTGCTAGAAAGTTGCTAGCTGACAGTTCTGTGTACTTTATATCTTGTGTAAGCAACGTTACATCTTGCATGATAATCCATGCTATTGATTTGCCACTAACATTATTTTTTGTTTTCCCTGAGTTGAAAAGTGAGAGAAACACGATATTGCTTCATGAGCATCAGCCTGGAGATTCAGAACGTGTCTGATCGGCTGGATCCTGGTACCTTAGGCGGAGGGTCTACCTACTTCAGCTGTTATTGCTAAAGCTACCCAACGCAAACCAGAAACGTTGGCAAGTGAGGAACGGGCAGGTTCTGATGGATTGTGTCATAATACTGGTGCCTGTGTTCCACAAGTTTATGAAGACAATGATGCAAGATATGATGACGTTTTTTCAAACAGCTGCAAATGTTTTCCTTTATCATTTTTTTTACCTCCATTTGACACCGATGGTCGTACTGATACGTACAGCCGCGCTAAATAAGTGGCAAAGGCTCCATGTCTATTCATTCATTAGCTTTTGCCGATAGCAAAACTAGTAAACAAGTTTAGTCGATCGCTTTCACAGATATATGATTGAATGAAGCTAATAACGAAGTACTCTTAAATTACTAAGTCTTTAAATTAACAATTTCATATTCGCTAGATAAAGTATCGATGACACTAGTCAAATCCCATACATGCCTTCAGATCTTTTGTCCCCATTTTGAACACTAGATATATGATGATCAACTTAATGGAAAAATATAACTTGTAACTGTGACGAGTTTAAAACTAATCTTATTCACATTTGCAGATGAGACCAGGCATTACGGCGATTTGGTTCTTTTTGTGGAATATACAAGCGATAGTGTCTAGCCTAGCAGAGTATACAACCTGCAAATGGGAACTTGCCAAAAGGAAACGGTTGGTATCAGGGTGACCGAGTCTCATTTAGTAAAAGGTATGTCAGATTTTCTATTAAATCCGATTTGTTACGGCTGATACCTAAAACATTACTTACCTCAGTTAAACAAAGCTTAACTTTTATAAACGCCAAACTCCAGTGCTGTGTGCGTGTTCCTAATAACATTTAAAAATCTCACCAACATGACTAAGATTGAAACGCTGTATTAAGTTAGGACATTCACAGTAACATAGTACTAATGAAAGTTTTAATTTGTTACTTCAAGTTATTATGCAACTCGTACCTGTACTGTAGGTACAGCCTGCAATATTAAAATTCTCTAGTTACCTCCGTAGTATTGACTAAAGTGTCATATGTAAATTCCACATAATTTCAAGACACTTTTTAGTATGAGTAAGTTATTCAAGCTTTCATTAGTTATTTTGAATTTTGCATTAAAAGTAAATCTTATGTCACAGTCTGAATGTATAGATATGATGCGTTCAGTTTGATATAATAATGGATAATTATTATTTGTAATACCACCAGCTATCCTTAGACTTCACATATCAGCCCAATGACATGCAACGTTAAAAGTTGCCTCCTTTTGAATTGTCTAGCCTTAATGGCAAGACAGAAAAATGGCATAACATTCGAATTAATCGAATATTACTTGAGGATTTATATTCGAATATTGTTATTCGGATATCAGTGATATTTGAATGATTTTATTTTGACAAATTTTCCTTTCTTTTCACTTTCAAATATAAATACAATGTCTTTATTATTGAAATTTTTGCATTTACAATGCTATTTAAATAAATATGAAAATGTTTAGAGCAGTGGACCGGCAATCCAAAGGTTCGAGTCCCGTTTGAGATTTCCTGAGACTGGTTGTTTTTTTTTTCTAGTGAACATTATATCATATAAATACAATGATTGGTTAAAATATTGATTTTAAAATTTAAATCATTAAGTAGTCAGAAGTTAAGTATGACGACATCCGTGGTCGAATGGTAAACACGCTAGTTCTGGCGTCGCCACCTTTGAGGTCCCTGGTCCAACAACTGGTTGGTCCATTAAGGAATAACAGTCTTTCCATATTGATTTTTGATCTGGGTGTTTCTGTGTACACATATGTTTATCTGTTATCTAGTTTAACCATCAAAAACAGTCAGAAAAGAAACTTTACTTGAGCTAGACTAGATAATAGTGTGAAATTTTATCGTCTCCCGTATAAAGCTAAAGAGGTTCCGATGATATGATGTGGAATACTTTGGCAGGGGGAAGTAAATGTTCTTAAAATACTACGCCTTTATTGAAAGATATGCTTATTTCATGGCTGTATTATGACAATAAATAACTGTTAAAGGTTTAACAGACTTTATACTTATTATGTGTTCAGAAAATTGATTCCAAACTACCCGCTTCAATACGAACTCGCATGTCGCAAAGACTGACCAATCTGTTTATACCAGCGCGCCTAGTTGTTGCACAGCTGCACCTGGCACCCCTGGGTCGCGCATTAATGGCACATGATGACATGAGTAATTTCTTTATTCATGTGTTGATGGGTCCAATAAGTTAATATTCGCATAGACTGTGAAAAGACCTTAAATCAGTTACTAACGATTGAATGTTGTCTGGTTTACGACAACTAACAGGATAGTAATCCTTTGTTGTCGTTTGTGCTAACTAGCGAACTGAAATCAACTTCTAATTTGCTGTTAACCACTCAAATTTATGCCGAGTCTTACAGTAGCAAATACGATTATTATTCGTTACCTTATTGACTTCGGTCATCTGCGTACTAGATGCACAATCGCATATAAAATGCGTTCGAAAAGATGTTTCCAATTATTCTACACAATTTCGTTTTCGATTAATCACAACTAGTTTTGATACCTACTCAGACCTATCATCACAACAATAGGTTTTAGACGAAGATATTTAAAAATGACCCTCTAAAAAATTTAGTTGCAGTCGATTGTTGTGAGACGTTTAAATTAACTATAATTTCTTTAAATAAATACCTAATTATATTGCTAAAGGAATTGGTTTTGCGTCTCGGTCGATTTAGGGGTACTTTAATTTGGATATTATAATGCCGTGAAACCCAAACAACAAATACATTATGCATACCATTACGTTGACTATACTATAGATTATGGGTCTGTTAAAGTCACATTGTTGTGACTGTTGTGACAGGTATACTGTGACAATACAGTAAAATGCTGAAACATAATGTCCGCATCTCGGACCAATATTTGGTCCGAGGTTCGCATTATCATTTATGGCATTTTCCTCTGAAAGAGGTACTGAGCTGTCTGATATCTTAAGATATCTTATAAAGTCATATTCTTTGTTTTCATTAGAAAAGCAAGAATAAATATTTGATATTTTTGTGTTTTTATTTCTTTATGTACTGTAAACTCCTGGCCAGATGTTTTGCTGTGCATTGAGTAATAAGGACTTTTAGTTTTCCGCGCCAAATTATGGCTTTTTGCCGAGGCTAGAGATCACTTTTATTTGGCCGCGCCACATGATGGCTTATTTTTACCGAGGCTACTATGTGATCATTTTTGTTTGGCCGTGCCACACGATGGCTTATTTTTACCGAGGCTACTATGTGATCATTTTTATTTGGCCGTGCCACATGATGGCTCATTTTTACCGAAGCTACTATATGATCATTTTTATTTGACCGCGCCACTTGTTTGGCTTTTTACCGAGGCTACTATGTGATCATTTATTTTCACTTTTGTGACTCATGATTTAATCTCGCCACTCGATGGCTTTCTACCTGCGGTCATTGATATAAATTGTTAATAAAACTAATATTTATTTTAATGATACGACAAACACACATGCGCGCGCGCAGACACAAACTTAAGTTTATTAGTTTAAATAATAATTATAGCTACCGATAGCTTGTGCCCCGATTCGTAATATTTTATTATTTGCGTTAATCGAGGCTTTGAAAAAAAAAATGTGTTTACCTCAGATCTTAAAAATGTGTTTACCTCAAGCCTTATCTTACCTGAATCTTTAAATTGTAAGAGGTTTGATAAGACACAAAGTTTTTTTATTCACGTTTTTAAAGTAAGCTGTAAACTTGCATTTTAAAGTCGAAATTTCTGATATCAAGATTTTGAGTTTGGTTTATATTTTACTAAGAATGCGAATTGTTTGGTTGCGCATTTCCTTTGGTAGTATGCGATTATGCTTTTCGCTTTTTTCAAATTTTTTTCAGGCAAGACATTTTTTCTGAAAAGATGTATAGATAATAAAGAGAAAAATAATGTAAACATTGAAAAAATGTATGTTTACGACTTACGTTATATACTTATAACGGCGGCGTGGAAAGACGGCGCCATGGTTGCGCTAGCGGAACGTGTACCGAGACGTTGCGTCATCGCGCCAAACGAGTGGGGGCCTGCGCGCCCCACTACTCCCACTCCTCCGCACTTGCCTATAAAATCAGCCACAGCGTTCAGTCGGCACGCATTTCTCATGAATGCGTCTTGGTGCACGGACCGTTGTCTAACCACTTGGACTGTCACCTGGCCTCTCTTATTGCCATATACGTTGGCATAGTGATTTCTTCAATTACCTAGTAATTAATTAAATTGCTGCCATTGTAGTATATTGGTGTAGTGATTGGTATAATTACTTTATTGTAAAACCACTTCGAGTGTCACCTGGCCTCTCTTATTGCCATATACGTTGGCATAGTGATTTCTTTATTTACCTACCTACTTTTAGTAATTAATTAAATTGCTGCCATTGTAGTATATTGGTGTAGGGCGATTCTTTGAAAATGCGCATATTGCCTCATGTTAGGAGATTGCATAAAAGTTGTGACAAAACGCATTCTTTGAGTGAATTTTACATTGCTGCAAACATACCCTTACAGAAACTGTACAAGGGAATTATGTAAGTGTTTTACTTTTTAACTGACAAGCGTTTAAATTTTTTTGTGAATGGTAGTGATATTTACAGTAAATGGCAATTAGATAATGGTACAGGTAATGAGAAATGGTAATTATAAATCAAATAGCAAGAAGACAAAAGTCTAAACTGTTATTTCAAAATATAGTAAACCATTTTTTTAACCAACTAAATGTACTTACTTATCAACAGTCGTAAAAAAATTTTTTTTTTTAAATTTTTTTAAAGTGAATTATCCGGAATAACAAAATTATCAACTAAGACACGGTTTTAATAAACACATGTTTTCTATATATTTTAATCAGCCTTAAACATAATTTCTTACTTGGTAGGTATTAAACAAAGTAATAAAATTTTAAAAAACAAAATTCAATGAACTTCTTGGTAAGTAAGCGGTAATATAGCTAAAAATATACACTTCAATATTAATCTGAAGATTTTGTTTTATACGAATGGTTAGTTCTGCAAAAAAAATCTTATCTATTATCTATCAATGAAATGAACAAAAATCAATATAAAAGAAACAAAAAACCAAAACGTCTTGGGTAGCAATTGGAAATAAGCATCCAACTCAAAACAAAAATAATGACTTATTAAAAAACTAATTAAAAAATGGACTTACAGGATTAGGTGAGACCTTGAGACAGACATGATTGAGACCTTTAAATAAAAAACTTACAAAAATATTGCAAAACTAGTTTTAATGATTATTATTGATAAAATGTTTATCAATTTACTTGAAAATCCGTTTTTAAGTCGGAAAAATATCAAAATCATTATCAGAATCATTAACTTTGTAAACAGGAGGCTTTTTGCTATATTAATTCGAGAAGTCGAGGGAGTCTGCGGGTCTAAGTAATAAATTATGATCATGTCAATTTAGTGCAGCTTTGATCGTAGCTTCAAATTAATACTAGTTGTCTTTAAGGTTAGTTTAGATGATGGGATTCTCTAGTATCTCTTGTTTTGTTTGCATTGTGAAATTTTATGTCAAAAATACTTAGTTATAGTGTAATAGTAGTGTAGTTTATAATTTTCGCGACTAAAACACATTGAAATAAAAAAATCATACGGATTTAAATCGCGAATTTTATTATCTGTGATTTCCGTATATTTTTTTACGGAACTTTCCAGATAGCTTCCTAATTTGTATTTGTTTTCGTTAGTGCACAGCACAAGAATTACAATTAAAAAAATATTAAAATTACCATTTCTAAAATGTTCTCATTACCATTTACTTTAGAGTAACGGAAAATACGGTAATTAAGCAAGTGGTAATTAGGATTTCAAACATTTTGTTGATTAAACAGTTCTTTAGAAGAATTATAAATTTTTTTACCTACGTTACTAAAAAATGGAAATTATAACAACTTAAACGTATCAGTTTAAAAAAAAACAATCGTCTATTTACCATAAAAACGGAAAATGGTGATTAGACGATAAAGCACTACGACGACGAGAGATTTGAATATGGTGCCAAAAATTCTGGTCTTTGATAGATGTATTATACTTGGGCACCGAGCGCAGACAGGTGCAAACTTGTTAAGACAGTAAAGGGTACGAATTTTCTAATTTGAAGGTAGTAAGTTAAGGCGAATATTTTTTAAACGGTAATTATAAAGTTATCCGAGGACATATTTTAAGAGCATTCATTCTTAATAATTTATGTTAAACAATTTGTGTATAGGGCTAAGGAAACTATTCCTATCTAAGAATATTGAACTATTATTACATTCTTCGAAAGGGATTTAGCTATATTGAATAAAAACTCAATGAAAATGTAAAATGGGACATGAATGGTAATTAGAATTTGGATGTTGAAAACCATTTTCTCTAAATTCAATAAACAAATATAGTTTCTAATAGACTACTTTAGATCTGTAATACTTATATGCATAAGGTAGTATTATCAAAAGAAAAATATTTGCACTGTAGAAGATTCTTTATCATCCGCCGCGTAATATGCACATTCTTAAAGAATTGCCCTGTAATGATTGGTATAATTACTTTATTGTAATTAAAATAATTGTAATTGTTAACCGATTAGAATTATAAATTGTAGATTGTTAATAAGTTAATTATTGAATTAAATAAGACATAATAAACTATTGTTACCTATCACGTGCTGCAATTTTACTTCTGATGCCTAATCGTATTCCGACATCAGAAGTGGGATGTGATCCTCCTTCGCCCATTTTACATCAGACTGCTTCTAAGCCCTTACAAGAGCAGATGTCATTTTTGTCCAACGGCATGGAGGCCATCTTTACAAAAATAGCCGAAAGCCTATCGTCTAGGTCTAATGTATCGCATTACACCCCTTTAGTAGCGTTCGACCCAGATGATCCTAACTCAGACGTAGATGGTTGGTGCAAATTATCTGAGGTCATTATTTTAGATAAAAAATTAAGGGGTTTAGAGTTAATTATGGCCTTGACCCATTGCCTGAAAGGAAGGGCAGCAACGCTTTTGACTAAAATTCCCCCAGATCAATTTGAATGGTCATCAGTAAAAGAAATGTTAATAGCACAATTTTCGCGGCCAATGCTTATTCAAGACCATTTTGATCAAATTTTAAAATTTCAAATAAATTATGGGGAAATACCGGCTCAGGCATGCCTACGATTATGGCAGCTGATTGAAAAAATTCCAGAAGCAAACCTACCTGAAAAAGTAATTACAGGTTTTGCTATCTCAGTGCTGGCTCAATCTGACGTCCTTATACGCCGTGAAATGAATTCTACAATCATTTACGATAAAAACCAACTATTTCACGTATTCAGGGGTATTAGTTTAAAACGAAAAAATGATAACACTGAAGTTAATGATTTCGAATCAAAGCGTCCTCGACTAACTTTTGGATTCCGAGGAAGTTGTAACTGCTGTGGCAAAATGGGGCACCGAGCTTCAGACTGTCGCGAAAGAAATAAAACCCATAATAACGCATCGACGAACGTTACAGACAAACGTTTTAATCTGAAGCCTCGTGTAACCTGCTACGTGTGTGGCGATGCCGGCCACATAGCTCCCAGCTGTCCCAAGAGAACGAACACTTTGAAGAGAGAAGATCCGGCTTCGACAAGCAAGGAGGTGAACGTGTGCTCGAAGACTTCCCGTTGTGTTATGGACTGTAGTGGTATGAAAATATCTTTTATATTTGACTCTGGTTCGGAGTGTAGCCTTATAAAAAACGGTGTATCAGATAAAATGTTTGGTAAAAGATCGTATTACCCTGTTAACATGATAGGTATAGGTCAATGTAGTGTAAATAGCACAGAACAGATTACCTGCGATATCCAAATTCAAAATATATCGACCAATATCACTTTTCACGTTCTTGCTGATGATCATCTTCGAGACACTGCCTTGTTGGGTCGAGACCTACCTCAAAACAATGTTTTTGTAGAAATTGGCAAAAATAGCTTAGTATTCAAACAACAAAGAGACTAATCTTTGCTCAAAATTAAACACATTAGACATTGGTTCAATAGATACTGACTTAAACGGACCCCAGAAAAAAATTCTTTTCAAGATTTTAAGCAAATACAGTAATAATTTTATTGATACCTTGCCTACTACATGAATTAAAAGTGGTGAATTAAAAATTGATTTAATTGACCCACACAAGACAGTGCAAAGGCGACCATATAGATTATCCCCAGATGAGTCTAAGGTCGTTGATGATAAGATTGATCATTTGCTGGAAGCTAATATCATTAGAGAAAGCTCATCCCCTTTTGCGAGCCCTATAATACTGGTAGCAAAGAAAGATGGAACCAGCCGCATGTGTGTTGTTTTTTTAGCCCAGCATTTGAAACATGTGGAGCACAAACTAAAATTTATGATTTTTATGATTGAAATATGGGTTTCTTTTTGTTTGACAGATAAAGATGGTACGCTCGAGGACGAGCTTTTGTCAGGGTGGCCGTGACGGCGGCGTGGAAAGACGGCGCCATGGTTGCGCTAGCGGAACGTGCACCAAAACGTCGCGCCAAACGAGTGGGGGCCTGCGCGTCCCACTACTCCCACTCCTCCGCACTTGCCTATAAAATCAGCCGCAGCGTTCAGTCGGCACGCATTTCTCATGAATGCGTCTTGGTGCACGGACCGTTGTCTAACCACTTGGACTGTCACCTGGCCTCTCTTATTGCCATATACGTTGGCATAGTGATTTCTTTAATTACCCAGTAATTAATTAAATTGCTGCCATTGTAGTATATAAGTGTTGTGATTGGTATAATTACTTTATTGTAAAACCACTTCGAGTGTCACCTGGCCTCTTATTGCCATATACGTTGGCATAGTGATTTCTTTAATTACCTACCTACTTTTAGTAATTAATAAAATTGCTGCCATTGTAGTATATTGGTGTAATGATTGGTATAATTACTTTATTGTAATTAAAATAATTGTAATTGTTAACCGATTAGAATTATAAATTGTAGATTGTTAATAAGTTTATTATTGAATTAAATAAGATATAATAAACTATTGTTACATATCACGTGCTGCAATTTTACTTCTGATGCCTAATCGTATTCCGACAAGTATAATATTGTATGGAATATAAATGTTTTTGTCTCATATTTAAGACTGAGGGCCTATAAGATAGTTTTTATTTTGTTTTTGTTGCTGTCTAAACAAAATCTGATGTTTATTATTTACATTATTCGCGAGCCGGTGACCTGCTGCTCGTCAGAATGGCCGTGTGGGAGATTGGCATTAAAATGTCGATTACTATTAATGTTACCATTAAAAACAAATGTTTGAAGAAAGCAAATTCACCGCAGTAATTAATACGAATAAGAAAACACGTGCTTGCCCATTGCCACGCGTCATTAGCGACTTGTTTGTGCTTCAGTATAAAAAGGTCATGCGCTAGCGCCTTCCGGGCATTCTGTACTCAACTGCGGAGCATGACGGAGCTCTGAGCGTCGACATAGTATTTAGGTATGCTATGATGGTGTAACTAAATTATGTATTGTAGTACATAACTGTGTATCTTACAAGAAATAGTAGTAAGTACCAATTTTCATTATGTAAAATGCGAAATGGCTAATTATTTTAATAAATTGATATTACTGTTATTATAATTAACACTAAATGTGTGTATATTGTTACTGTCTGCCAATTAATCTGGTTTTTATGAATATAAATTGATCAAAATCATTACTCTCTTTTCTTAATCTCCCACATATATGTTTTTTTGGCGCAGAAGAGCTATTTTTGCAGGAGCATTTCGTAATGTTGACACTCGGCTCGGCTCACACACTCTATTACGAAATGAGTAGCTCTCGACGCGTTTAGATAGGTACTCTTTTTGGTCAGACGTTTTGAGAGCGTTGCTTGTGCACTTGTTTTTACATGTGAATTTAGGAGTACCATCCGTCCTGATTCGTCCGGACATGTCCGGGCTTATAGACTCTAGTCTGCACTTTGTCCGGCTCTTTACTTTGTCCGGATTTTGGAATATGAGGAACAAAACTATATATTAAGTAACATCAAATAAGTCTTTAATCTTTATTAACTTTTTATTTATTTAAAAACAAAATATAAAAAGTTAATAATGTTTTTTTTTGTGACTAAAAAGTCCGAACTTTTATCGAAATGTCTGGCTTTTTGCCATGTCAAATGGTAACCCTAAATACAATGTGATAAGGGTGGTACTTCTAACCTGTTACGGCTAAGTACTACATCTAATTTCATCTACAAAAAAAATATGGACTTAAAAAAAGTGATTTTAAATAACAAAATAATTAAGTAATTATTTTTTTCTCACCAAAATAATCTCAAAGTAATTTATTAGTTAGCCAGTGTCATTAGATACCATTTGCCATTTTTTTCATGTTTCTCCGACGTATGAAACCTTTAATATCACATAAAGTAAAAATGGTCATAAATTATTAGGGGAAGGGGTTGGACCCCCCATATTATTTTTTTGTCGATGAATTTAGATGTAGTACTTAGCCATAACGGGTTAGAAGTACCACCCTTATCACATTGTATATGTCATCAAAGACTAATTCACTTGAGTAAAAGCATAAGTAGTTTGTAGTGTTTGTACTGTGTCGCATAGCGGTGAAAGAATACTACCACCCTCTCTCTTCCCTTGGGTGTCATAAAAGGCGACTTACGGACTAAATACTGGACTTTTATCTAACAGCATAGGGCGGCGATGTGCTAACCACCCGTCACGCTGAGCACATGTGCAGTCGTTTTTTGGTGAAAAGTGGAATATGGTAGAGGACTGCTTTGCTGTAACAATTGCCAAGTCTCTGACTAACCCTTCGGGGATAATAGTCGTGATTATAAGTATGTACTCTGGTAATACAAGATAGTAAGAATTAAAAAAAATCACCAAGCCAACTCGGAAATCAAGGATAAATATAGCGACTAGTGAATAGATGTTAAGTGGGCAGACGTCGTAGCAAGCCCTGCGTGAACAATGCATTAGCTCGGCGCGGCTATTTTATACAGCCTGCACGTCTCTATGAATATGTTGGAAAGCGGGTTGTAGACAAGCAAAGAAAGGTTCTTTTTAATGATAAATGCGTTTGCGTGTGTGCGTTCGAAGGCACGTCAAGCCGTTGGCCCCGGTTGTTGCCGTAAAATGACGTTGGTTAAAAATCACAGACCCGCATTGAGCCAGTGTGATTAAATTATTATTACATAATTAAAAATTAAATTCTTAATTATGTAATAATCAACTCAATCTCAATCTCAACTTCAATTAAAAATTAAATTTGTTTACACTCTATCTAGCTAGACCAAGATGCTTATTTCTTTGAACTCGTTAATATGGTAAGATAACGGATAAATATACATAAACATAGAAAAACACCCTGGCCCGAAATCAATTTGGAAAACAGTTTTTCTCTAAATTGACCCGACCGGGAATTGAACCCGGGACCTTAGAGATGACGCGACGCCAAACCCGGCGTGCTAACCACTCGACCACGGAGGTCGTCATGAGTTGGTGTGATGGCCCAATTCCTCTGTGCTGTAGTCCGTTCAGGAAAGCCGTTAATAGACAGATGATAATAGTATAAAAATGAAGTCATCACTGACTGAAGAATGAAGATCAACTTCAAGAATCTAGAAGAATCAAGAATTAATATCATTTATTCAAGTTAGGCTATGTTTAGGTTACAGCACTTGTGAATGTCATTATGCCATCATCGGTTCGTAAGTCTATCTAAAGGGCGGGAGCCTTGACTAAAAAGAACCGGCAAGAAACTCAACAAGGGTATTTCTTTCCTCCCTTTTTATGGTTCCGTAGCCAAATGGCAAAAACGGAACCCTTATGGATTCATCATGTCTGTCCTTCTGTCCTTCCGTATGTCACAGCCATTTTTTTCCGAAACTATAAGAACTATACTGTTGAAACTTGGTAAGTAGATGTATTCTGTGTGTGAATAACAACGACATAAAAATAAAGAATATAATAATAAGAAAAAAGACTCTCAGACAATCCGCTGGGCCTAGAACGCTGACAGACAGCTTTCGTGACGTAGGCAAGAGATGAGACTGGATTTTCCGAACACCAACAATGTAGCCCGGCTGGGAATCGCACCAGGGACAACGGGGTCGAAGGCTGGTATTACCAATAATTGCAATTAAAAAGAAGGAACAGTTTAGTTACTTGTTGTCCATGTCTGTTTGATATCATCCAATGGTTTGACGTCATCAAACTGGGGACCGGACTTGGCTATCGTCAGTTATCTTATCTTATCTTATCTTAGTGGGGCCCGCAGAGGTCTCATTTTCGCAGCAGCACGTCGACCCATTAGGATCTTTTGTGCAACCCTGTCCTATCACTATGCCTCCTCATTGAAAGTGACTGCCATAAGCTTGGCAATGTTAATACCTACATGGCAGTAATCTCGCCCTCAAATAAGGGCGAAACGCCTAATATCATCAGTTAAAAGTTACATCATGGGACCGCAAGAAAATTGTCAACTGTTCCCAAACTTCATTATACAGGTGGTACTTTTAGTCCTGTCAACCAATCCTGTTTAATCAAAATGACTGTGTCGGAGTGGGTTAACGTCAGTAGTCTAACAGAGGTATAGGGTTTGAACCACGATTTCTCGCGTTCAACCCAAGTATCTATCCGCTCGGCTACGCCTCTACAACTTAATAATGGTGACCATGAAGGCAGGCCTGTACCCAGCCAGCAGTGGGACGTTTATAGGCTGCCAATGAATCAATAAAAAAGGTACACGTCATAATTTGATCGGTACAAGTCGCCAGCGTCCGACAAGCACGCTTTAATTCCGCCATCGAGCCTCGTAATTCGCCTGTAAAGGCCATAAAACGCGCAGAGCAAACACTCCGGCCGTTTAATGAGATGGCTGTCGGCTCTGTTGGCTCGCATTTATGGCTGTGCTGACCCCTGGCCATCTGACTATTCTGAGTAGGCGGGACGTGGATCAATCCGTTACTCTTTTGCATTTTTTTTTGCAAATCACAAGTAAGGATTTATATGACGCCTCACGTAACAAGGATCCTATGCCATGTTATGTGAGGCGTCAATGAAACCATCTTTATTCTGACATTTGCATGCACTCATTTAAAGGTACTTATTAACAAAACTATATATAAAATAGCCATCAGGTTAGACCCAGAGATCAATCAAGGGTTGATTTCCAGCGAGGGGTAAATCTTTGTGTACCTACTTGGGATTGATTGGTTTGTTAAACCACCATAGCAATGACGTTAATACCATTGTTGTGTTCCGTCCATGTGTTTTCATAGACTTACAGACTACTTTATTATGAACAAGTTTGATTATTTCGGTTCTCTCGTACATTTTATGCATCGTGATCGCAAAATATCGCATAGTCTATGCTCGATTCTGTCAAATTTGACGTTGGACAGTTGCGCCAATTTATGTGTTAGAAAATTGCCAAGAGTGAGTGGTTAAAAGCTCAGAACAATAACTAAAGCATAGTCTATGCTCGATTCTGTAAAATTTGACGTTGACAGTTGCACCAATTTTTGTGTTAGAAAATTGCCACGAGTGAGTGGTTAAAAGCTCAGAACAATAACTAAAGCATAGTCTATGCTCGATTCTGTAAAATTTGACGTTGACAGTTGCGCCAATTTTTGTGTTAGAAAATTGCCACGAGTGAGTGGTTAAAAGTTATTGTTCTGAGGTTAAAAGCCAACGGGTGAGATAAAGGCTTGCTTACCCATAGGGTGTCACGGGGCGGAGGGACGGAGGAGTGACACGATGAGGAGGAGTTGGAAGATAATAAATGCACGTCGAGTTCAGAAGTATTGTGTATTGTATTATTGAGTAGGTTAGTTATTCAATGGTTAGTTATTATTAGTTATAAAAGGTTATGCACTATGTTTGTGATTAGGTGTAGGTTTTGGTTATTATTATTATTAACAGGACGTATGGAAGTGTCTAGTTATAATAATGCACTATTCACAAATAACAATATTTTCGTAAGGAAAAAGAAGATAAAAGAAGGAGGTCTTTCTAGCTCCGCGGATGAATCTGAACTGCTTCTTCATTAAAACAGAGGCTAGACAGTGAAGACAAGTGTTATTTGAATTTTAAATTATAAATTAGGTCAGAAAACCAACAATGCTTTAGCTGCCTTGATAAAGGAGATATAAAAAAAACTTGACCACCCATCCACCGAGGCCAATACGTATGTATGTGGCCTCTGTGCCGTTTAGAAAAACCTGTACTAAAATTACACTTCATAGCTTACAGAAATTATCCATTTGGAACAGAGTATGCTCTTGTTATTTACACCTCCGGTCTAATTGGACGTACGTTGACGAATACAAAATATAATTTAAAAACACAAAATGTAACAGATGGATTTGTTAATCACCTTTATATGAGTCTCGTTACGCCGTCATTTACAAGGAACGGGTTTTAGCATGTTTTACTGGCTATGCATTTACATACATAGGCATTTACATACATACCACTACTATTAACAAAGTATAAGTCAGATACTATAGGCAATGAATAAGGACAGCAAAGGCAATGCACTGCCGCCATAACCACCTCTGTGGTCTAGAGGCTAAGCCACCGGTTTCAGACCCAGAGGTCCCGGGTTCGATTCCCAGCGGGGGGTACATCTTTGTGTGCTCGGTTTGGTTGGTGGTAGGGCTGTTAAGTCCGCCTGGCTAGCCACCACCATCTTATCTAAGTCTGTACATAACAACGATGTTTATAGCATTGTTGTGTTCCGACAGTTGAGATTAGATAGCCAGTTCCTCAGTAGTTGAGGATTCTGGGTGAAGCGCGCTTCCACTTTCGGCCTTATCGTCACTTACCATCAGGTGAGATGAAGGCCAAGGGCTTACTCGTTGTAGAATAAAAAAATAAAAACTGCACTGCCGCACTCCATGTTTTACAAATCACGAGTAACTACTGTACATATGCTTAGCGTGTAGATGGTAGGCCCAACGCCGCTTGCTGTTGGATCTATGAGCAGCATTAGTCCATTTGTGGCCTTTCACGACGCCCGGAGAAGAGATGGGTTGGTACTCGTATAAACATACATATAAACACGACTATTATCCCCGAAGGGTTAGTCAGAGACCAGGCAATGAGGACCGAAAAAGCAGTCCTGTGCCTATGTCCACTTTTCACCAAATAGCGACTGCACATGTGCTCAGCGGTGAGCCCATCGCCACTTAATGCTGTTGGGTATATGTGCAGCCCTTAATCCGTTAGTCGCTTTTTACGAAATCCAAGGGAAGAGAGAGGTTTGTAGTGTTCTTTCACCGCTACACGACACGGTTAAACTCGTATTATTCTTTTGATGATAAGCCGCCACCACATACATTTAACAAAATAACATTTTACAAAAAAAATGTGTAATTGTAATTGTTCTATACACTTGTGTATCGTTAAAGAAAAATCTCGTTATTTTATCATAAATTAATATAGATCCGTAGATATTAAAAAAACTCAAGTTTTAAAGAAATCACATTTTTTAATGAGTTTATTTTTAAAATATAAAGCGAAAACTGTTTACATTGTGGACAAGATAAAATGTTGCGCAAATGGTAATCGAAGGTCAGTAACTGTTGGCGGCAGGTATGTACAATTTTAATGATAATTCTAAACACGTTTTAGAGCCGCTGGGTTTCTCGAAAAACTGGTATAGAATGCCACGTGGCCTTAAGTTTGCTTTGTTGTATTGTGCAATTACAACGTAAAAAAAGTTTTAAGGTTCTAGTTTGTGATTAGAATAATCTTACGGGGCTTCACAAAGATAGGTATATAGAAGAATAATGCACAGATTATCTACAACAAGTAAATAGTTACTACGAGTATTAGATCGAATTATTTATATTTGAAGCTTTCAGATGACTAGATATAACCTTAAACTTGATTTCAATAATGAAGTCCTTTGTCCAGATGTGGGATAGATACAAATACAAAATACAAATAAATTTATTTGATAAATGCTTTCAAGTATATAGGCAATCTTTATTTCTTTTTTGATGGCATTAATAAAAAGCGTTTGTTTATGTAATTTTAAAATGAAGACAGTAGGTAGGATTTAACTCTAGATCAGAATTCTATTAATGAGAATAATTTTTTTTAGGATAGAAGAGGTAGGCTAGAATCTTATTTAAAAGCATCAAATCAAATCTCTAAATCCACAACTACCTACATCTTGAGGATAGAACCTAAGTTAATTGCTTTACGTCCGAATTAGCGCCATCTAGTATTTTACACCGAACTTACTTCATGAACAGACAAGAGTTTCTATTATCGCTACAGCGACACAGAGTGCTACGTTGTAGCTACACGCTTTCGTAGCAGCGTTACGTGCTACGCCACCTTACGGAATGTTGTATTACTACATATGAAAAATTGTACGTGCGTTTCGTAGCTAAAGAAAAACTATTTTCTTTGTGGTGAGTATTGATATTTTCTCCGCTGGTTTTAAACTTTTTAAGTTTTATATGGAACATATTGTGAGTCTTTTCGTAAGCTGGAATTCAATTTAGGAACAAAAAAGAAATCTCTCTCTATTTGTAAACCATGATTCTAAACAACACCTGATGCAAAACTTCATCATCAGCCAATAAACGTCCCACAACTGGACTTCCCACATAATTATATCATAAATGGCAACCTACGGAGATCTTAACCCCATTAGATCATAATGGCAACATAAGAAGATCTTGCCATAAATTAGTGGGTTTGGGGGTTTACTCAACTGGGAGTTAACATACCATCATAAACATGGAAGGGCTTGTATACCTTAAATTTGGTCACCCATCTGGCGACCAGGCTTTGCGAAGGTTGCTTAATGTGTAAGATCTCAATCTGAACGCGCAAACGGCGATATCGAGGTTTACCAGTAGTTAAAATTATTTTTGATTAACTGACCATGGTTTTCAAAGGCTCTTGTATTGTAATGCTTTTTACTATTACACTAAGAAGCGAGAAAAACATTAAGTCTTTACTAAGTTAGCTTTTGGAAATAGTGGCCTTTTTAATCGTTTTATGTTCCTAGACGGTACCTATTTTGGCAGCAACAGGTAATATCATAAGTTATTATGATGCAATTTGTTGGTATTAGTTGTAAGTACTTTACTGATTAATGTCTAAGATGTAATAAAAACGTTTATTCTACTTTGTTCATCCAGGTGAATTCATGGTGTCCTCATGTAATGTCCAATTTACAATTGGTATCATTTCTTCACTTTAAGATTATTAAACAGTATTTTGTAGGTTTTTTTTTTTCAGAAACCTTTTTTGTTCTGTTGTTTTAAAAGGGGAAGTGCGCTTCACCTGTTAACACGTTTTCGTAATAGTAGCACTTGTTCTGTATTCTAACAAACATACAAACATATAATCACGACTATTATCCCCGAAGGGTTAGTCAGAGACTAGGCAATGAGTCTTAAGAAGAGATGTGTGGAGATGTATTCTACCAGTTGCAGTCTTCTACCATAATCCACTTTTCATCAAATATATACTGCACGTGTGCTCAGCGTGACAGGTGATGAACCTATCGCCACTCTATGCTGTTGGATGTATGTGCAGTCTTTAGTCCGTTAGTCGCATTTTACGACACCCATAGGAAGAGAGGGAGTGGTAGTATTCTTTCACCGCTACGCGACGCGATTATGCGGGACATATTGTTTTTTTGTTATTATATGTACGTAATAATTAAATAAATAATAATAATAACCGCAAAAGCAGTCTTCTACCATTATCCACTTTTCACCAAATATCGGCTGCACATGTGTTCAGCGTGACAGGTGGTGAGCCCATCGCCACTCTATGCTGTTGGATGTATGTGCAGTCTTTAGTCCTTTAGTCGTCTTTTACGACACCCATGGGAAGAAAAGGAGTGGTAGTATTCTTTTATCGATAAGCAACGCGGTTAACTGTATTCTAAACGTAGCACATAACACTGCGTAGCAAGCTGTAGCGTTATTGCTTTGTCATCACATACCATTGTGAGAAAACTTAACTCTAAGCGCGTTCTAAAAAAAACTTTTCAGCCACGTTTGCAGACACAGAGAAAATAAACACTGAATTTCGCAGAACGGTTCTCATTAAATACTACGACTCTTTGTCGAACGCTTGGCGTCGGCACGAGCTTGCGGCCACTTGACTCGCGTTAGTTTTGGGGCACCGCTCTGTTCTGTAGGAATGCTTCGTACATCACTATTTGCATTTATACAGGTTAGGTATTAATTTTTCTTTTTATTTATTAACTACCCGTTCCCGTACCCTTACCTAAACAAATTATAGCCACAATAAATCCTTCCACAATAAATGGGCTATCTAACACTGAAATAACTTTTCAAATCGGACCAGTAGTTCCTGAGATTAGCGCGTTCAAGCAAACAAACTCTTCAGCTTTATAATATTAGTATAGATTTAATCTACAAAACAACCATGTCGCGTAGCGGTGAAAGAATACTACCACCCCTTCTTTTCCCTTAGGTGTCGTAAAAGGAGACTAACGGACTAAAGGCTGCACATTTAACCAACGGCATAGAGCGGGGATGGGCTCACCACCTGTCACGCTGAGCACTTATGCAGTCGCTATTTGGTGAAAAGTGGACTGTGGTAGAGGACTGGCTTTTTCTGTCCTTATCGCCTAGTCTCTGGCTAACCCTTCGGGGATAATTGTCGTGATTTAATGTATGGATGTAGAAACTGTGTGGTGATAGTTATCAAAAGAATAATATCCACACATCTCTTCTCTTGGTTGCCGTAAAAGGCGACTAACAGAGTTAAGATTGCACATACATCCAACACCATAAAACGGCTATGGGCTCTTCATCTATCACGTTGAGCACATGTGCAGTCGTAATTTTGTGAAACCTGGACTGCAGCAGCTCACTGCATTGCCTAGTCCATGACTAACTCTTTAGTTATAATTTTATAACCGACTATTTAGTCGTGAGTGTTTGTATGTATAAATATTAACCGTGTCGCGTTGCGGTAAAAGAATACTACCACCCCCTCTCTTCCCTTGGGTGTCATAAAAGGCGACTAACGGACTAAAGACTGCACATACATCCAACAGCTTAGAGCGGCGGTTGATTACCACCTGTCACGCTACGCACATTTGCAGTCGCTATTTGGTGAAAAGTGGACTATGGTAGAGGACTGCTTTTGCTGTCCTTATTGCCTAGTCTGTGATTAACCCTTCGGGGATAATAGACGTGATTATATGTATGTTCCTACAGCCGCACTTTGTTCGGGACATTATTCATTTAAAAAGTTGAGCGCAAAACCGGTTAGCATGGTAACTCATGTGTACCTATCTTGCAAATGTGTGCCTTTAAAAATGTAATTCAGCAGCTATTTGAAAATTCTCTCATCTGAATGAAGGCTTTATTTTTGTAGTGACGGCGTATAGTGTATACGACACTTTTAGCACGTGTATTTTAAAATGTTATTTTGGTTGGCGAAAAGGTTGACGGTAAAAAGTTACCTACTTTAATTCTTGATAAAATATTTTTGAAGTTGTTTTTTTTTTTTTTACTTTATTCATAATTTTTATTTGAAGTTACTACCTTCCTATTAATAGTGAAATAGGGCACAATGGCCTTGAATTGAATACCGCCTCCACTTTACAATAAAACTGTGCTTAGCTCTTCGAAGGTGAGCTTTGTTTCACCGCTATTACATTATAAATGATATAAGTTATGGCAATCAGAACAGATAAGTACAAATGAAGAGTTCGTGTTGGATGGGTGACCAAATTAAAATATCTCGAGTTTTTCAATGGTATCCAAACTCTTTCACTCGTATTAAAAAATGAAAAAAAATCAACATTTATTTCGACCAGTTAGGATCAAGTAGACAACGTAACAATTTATATAAATTAAATTAAATAAGAATCAAAATTAATACAGAAACAAAATTGAAATTAAAATGATAAAATCAAAACATTTAAAATATACAATTACTTAATTACTTACTTACTGGCTCAGCGACCCCAAGTGGATCTTGGCCTCCGACTTAAAGTGCGAAAGTGCCTCGCGCTGGCCCTCACGCCGTAGAGGAGCGTCCTCTGGGTGGCGGATGGGGGAAAGGTCGGTAGTACAGCCTAGCTATGCTATCTGGCTAACTCCGATGGACTCGCTGATCAAAGTAGGGTGTGGTCCTCCAGAATTTAGGTGGTTGTGCGGGGGTTAACAGCCCTCCCACGGAAAAAAACTTTTTGTTACGAAAATACAAAATTAAAATTAAAAATTACAAAACCAATGTAGTATTGTATTGTATTGGGCCAGGGTGGGCTAAGACCCAATCACACCTGTTTCCCGATGGAGTACATGCAGAGAACACAGACTTTCCATTTGGTACGTTTCTGACACACTTGTAGGAATAATACTTAGTTATTATTCTGAGAATAATACGCTTGATATAATCGCCATGCCTTGCTCTCAAACCAAAAATATCATAATTCAAATACAGAGCATTGTTAGTCGTTGCTTTTCCAGATTGGCAACTTCCAATTAGTAGGTATATAAATAAGTAACGAAAACTTAATTGATGTTTCCTTTAAAAATAAGTCTTGAATTTCAAGTTAGTGAAACTAGGCCATTAGTTGGGTAGATAACTGGGGAGGACGGGAGGGCTTGTTTGTTATGCAAATGCCTTTCTTTTTCACTGGAAGCCCATTTCTTGTAGGTAAAGACTTGAGGGAATATTATCTTTATGTTTATGATCTAGTGGTTAGATATACTCTGTGAAAGCAGAGATGATTCTTGATTTTAAAAATATACTTTATTTAATTTAAATTTATGACGATGAAGCGTTTTATTTGTGTCAGACCTGTTAATCGATTTTATAAAATTCCGATCTAGAACTCAATAATTTACGGTATTTTTTGTTTATATTTAAGTAAGGACATTTTTTAAATTTTAATGTTTTTTTGAGAGATAGGGTGACTTAAAATGTGCCAAATTATAGGATAATTTATTTACAATCACAATTTTTGACCAACATAAAAATGAGATTACTAGTATTTGCTGTAGGTATAACTTGCGTATTATCTGTTTTTACTGAACCTTAATTGTCCCGTTAACTTTTTTTTCCTTAATTTTTATTAACAAAAATGCAAACATATATTTTGTAGTAAGTTTAAAAATGTATAATTATAGGTGATGAAACAATGATATTTTAGTAAACAATCTATTTTTATATTTATCTTGTTATGACAAATATCAATATGAATGAATAAACTAGCATCTAGGACAAAGGCTCGGACAGGTTTTGATGCTAGTGATCTTGTGCAAAAGTCTCCTATTTAAATGATTACATTGATTTAAGTCACATGTATTGTGTTTTGTTTAGTCAATAAAAATTTTGTTATTATTGATGATGAAAAAGTAGCATGATATGCCCAAGTCCAACAGACGTCAAAAACTATTCTGTTATTTACACTCTTCATTTAAGGTCAAAGGATATTATTAAACATAGCTCATTTTCAAAACAAGACTCGATGCTGTTCCAATCATTTTCCTAGTGTGAGTGACGTTGACGTAATTTGTATACTATAATTTGAATATTATACAAATAGTACTTCAAATGAGAACAGGAAATAGAATTGTTACGTCCAGGTCTGAAGGTGCGGAAGAGGGCGAGAAGTTATATGGACAGCTTTACCGCAGCTAACTGATACCTTAATTTGACTACAAAGTTTAGCTACATGATAACCCGGCATTATTAATATCGAAGACATCCGGACATCAGCATGTACGATATAATTACTTATGGCTCTCAAACACCTTAAGAACAGCAAGGCGTCGTGTTTGATATAGATAGTCTACATCAATGACTTCCCTGCTACCAGGCTATTTCTAGCAAACTTAAAGATATACTAACTAAACTTAAATTTTAATTAAACTAACTTACGTACTAGTCTTCCCTTGAGATGCGCCGCTCAGCTGCTGTGGTGGGTGGAAAGGCCCTAGGTGTCCCTAATCTTCCCGTGGCTACCCCTCAGCGCTGAACCCAGACAAATACATACCACCGTGCACAATACCACACAGCACCGTTCACGCCACCAAACAACTCACTGAGTTTAAACTTATTAAAGTTCACTGTTGCACTGTTTATTGTGATTACGGTCCGCCGAATTTACTGTTTATGTGCCCTACATCAAATCACACCAAAAAGGTCAATAATCTCCACGCGACCCCGCGGTCAAGGTTCCTAACCTAATTCAATTTTCCAACGTGAGTGTGTGTCACACTGACAGTCGTCTGTCACTACAAATTAAAACAACAAAAAAGGTTGCCAGCCGTAAGTGGCCATTTTGTTCCGAACAGACCCCTGCCCCGATCGGAAGGCTCCGATCGTTAGCTCAATCCATCGGGCAAGGAGAGACAGTTGTTGCGGCTCATCGCGGAATCGAACCGCAGTCCCATACTCGCCAACTAACAACTTTACAATGCTGCCCTAGCTACAAGCAAGGAGAGCAAGTTATTCTCCTTCAACAACATACTAAGTCTAATTAGCCAAATTAAAATAATATTAAATTATCTTATTTACCAAAGCTTACTTTCTAAAAATCCACAAACATCATTTAAATACACTCGTGCCCTTGCCATTTTGTGCCATTATCGGAGCGAATAAGTGAAGGTAGACCCTTACGCGACACGAAACGATCCAACGCGATGACGAAGGCCTCCGTGGACTACGAAAAAACTCCCAAAAGGACGGCCTTAGTAGCCAGGCACAAAAAAAACACAAAAAATTTACCTACAACGGTTTACCTAAATCGGTTTTACCGAGAAAGGTCCAGCAGAACCCGTTGCGTGAAACCCCCAAAAACGGACGAGACTGAGCGACTCGGTCCGAAGGCAGACCCCCCGTCTGCGGCTGCACGGGTGAAGACGTCCACTGTGACAAAATAAACACCGAAAGAGCACTACACAAATAAAGCTCTTTGAACAAACAATATTCAAAATTACAAATTAGGTTACCTAGTAACACATCCAACAGACGTCAACCGTGACGTACTGGCCTATTGAAAGGCTTCACAATCCTCATGGGCATGGGCTACCATGTAGACCATGGGAGGTTTCTCAATTTCCCAAACTTATGCATAGTTATGGAAATGGTACACAAACGCAATGACTCTAGACTATGCGGAGTCGAGTCGTCAAACTGTGTACATAATAGAAACACAAAATAGTTGGCACTGCCAGCAGTGTAGAGCGACCCAGAGCTATCTGCGTGCCTAGTAGGACCCGTCCTAGTACACCCGAGCCCAAGAGTAGGTCAATTGGGCCAGGTGACAAAGTGTGGGTCTGCCCGATCTAGACCAATGTCTGTGCCGTTATCTCTGCGGGCGAATCGGTAAAGGCTGTTAACCTACAATAGTAAATTCATTACCGTTACCGAAATTGACATTCTCACACAGATGCATGTACCAAGGAGAGGGTGACTTGTGTTAGCCCCGTCAAACTCCCGGTAAACATGCCACCAAACAATGTCGCACAAAATTAAAATTTCAAATTTAAGATTTCTTTAAATCTTTCAAATAAATTTCACATTTAAGGTTTCCTTAAATCTTTTAAACCGCGGCCGCCGTAGCATAAAGCAAAACCGTCCGTGGTTTTGCTCTCGCAAAGGGGCAGGCTAGCTATGGCCTGCTCGGGTCCCAAATCTCCAAAGAAGGCCACCGCCCGTGTGATACCGCGGGTGGTACTATAACCGTTGCTCGATCGCACTGCTTCACGCAAGCGCACACAGAGCGCGGTGCAAAGAGGGTTCCCTCCTTCGTGTAACCATCGGGCGCCCACCCGTGTGATACCCAAATCGCAGATGGGCCGGCGGCATTGTAACCTGCAGGCGCGGGTTTGCGCGCCTGCGCATGGTTCACCTTCCGGTGTGGGGGCGCGCCTCGCGCATGACTGGGTCTCCAGTCCGCTGTTAGGTGTGTGCTCCGCGCTGGAGCACCCCTGCCCGTGTAATGCTGCCACCGCTGCTGTGTGGTCGGTGAAGCCGCTCCCGATCTGTTGACACACAACAATAATAAATGGTGTGGTCCAGTAAATGCAACGCGGCGTTGAGGCCTATAGCCAAAGCAAAGGCCGCTGCGCCTTGCTATGCGCCGCCTCGTCATTACACGCAGCCCTCGTCGGTCCTGGCACCGCGTCGTAGTGTGGCCTGGCTGCGGCTGTACTGTGGGATTCGCCTGGCGTCCCATTGAAGCCTGCGCCTCTGATGGCTGCAGGTCAGGCTGGGAGGTCGCTACGACCCCCGCTGGCAGCTTGTCCAACACAATGTGTACCAGTAGCAGCGACCACTCGGCTACTGGCAACCCTAACTTTCGTAACGCGGTACACGCAACTGTGACTGGCGTCAACAGCTGCGTGTTTAAGTCCGCCTGATTAGCTACCCTAGGTTACGACAACAATTGACGCGCATGTGCGTCTACATACGACCCCTCTTCCACAGCGCCACCCAAACTTCCTAACTGATGTGTAGGAAGCCCATCAGGCATCGCAAGCCCTCCCATTGGTGGCGGTGTGGATCGTTGGACATCCCCCATCCGTCGCCTTTTAATGTCGCAGGCTGCCTGGACGACATTATCATTTATGTCCATGATTTGGTCGAAATCATCCTCGTATGCCGACCATACCTTTTTGTGGGATGTTGGGGCAGTCTCCGACAAAACCACCATGGCGGTCTCAACCGAAGACACCCGCTGCCTTAACTGCCTGGCTCGCTCGAGGATGACATCATCGCAGCCCCTCCGAGACAGCAGATCCTGCGTATGCACGAACCAGCGCAGCTGCGTTGCAAAGACTGCCTCCGCCATCGCGTTGTCAACAAAAAACAAATAACGAGGAATTAGATTCTATGTCCAACAATAGCACAAAGACAGGGCAATGTTCTATACTAATGTAGCCTTTTAATTACAATGTAGCCACAACCAAAATTAATAAGTACATAAAAAAAACTTAAACGGGATTGCAACAAGAAGCGCACTAACAAATAATGTGCAATTATTATTATTACATTGTCCCTATGCATAAATCAACCAATTTAAACCAATGTAATAATCAAATCGCAGTCAGCAATCAGTATCATTACACGTGTATGAACTTTATCAAAGAAGACTTCGCTAAATTGTCTGAGGAGGTCAAAAAGTCGTGGGTTTGCCCGTCTTGTCGCTGCAAGGAACCCAAACAGGACAATTCTAATACACCGATACGCTCTCAGCTACAAACTTCTGCCAATAAAAATATTGATCACTCTATCGGATCTCACCACGACAACGTAACATTACGCTCAAAAACGCGTCCCAGTGCACCCGCTCCTAGCGCCACTGCAAAAACAAATAATAGCAGCTGTGGATGCCTAACAGCCGACATCATCCGCGACATTATAAGGGAGGAACTGGATTGTAAATTTAACTCCGCAATTACCGACATTCAAACAAAACTTACAAACATCGACGAACATATCAACTTTCTCAATACCGAGCAAGAAAAAGTCGCAAATGAAATTAAAACACAGAATACAACTATAGAAAAGTTAAAAAACGACAACGCGGCTCTCCTCTCTACAACTCGTGATTTATCTCACCGGCTACAGCAGATAGAACAGTTGTCTCGCGCGCACAATTTAGAAATACAGTGTGTCCCAGAACACAAAAGCGAAAACCTTCTAAGCACCGTCAAGCAATTGGGTAATACCATCAAGTGTCCTGTAACCGACTCCGACATACAGTACTGCGGTCGGATCGCTAAATTCAACACCAGCAGTCCTCGCCCTAGGTCAATATTAGTGAAATTTGGTAGTCGCCGCCTCAGAGACACTTACCTGGCTGGAGTAATAAAGTTCAATCGCAACAACCCCTCGGATAAACTGAATACATCCCACCTCGGATACGGCAGTGGTAAGAAGAGTGCTGTATTCGTTTCTGAACATCTTACTCCAGAGGCGAAGTCGCTTCACGCCGCCGCTCGTCTGAAAGCCAAGCAGCTAAACTACAAATTCGTTTGGGTGCGCGATTGCAAAGTTTTCGTGCGAAAAACAGAAACCTCCAGCTTCATTTACATCAAAGACAGTGCAACTCTGAATAGATTAACGTAGCTTTGAAAAATTATTTTTATTTCTAATATAATATTATTATTCCCGATTAACTTCCTGACATTGTATTGTTTTAGAGTCATTCACTGTTACTGTACTGTTTAGTTAACAATCCTTAGTCATATTTAATTTTACTTTACTTTACGTTTATGATTCAGTACTATTATCAAAACGTCAGAGGTCTGCGAACCAAAACGATTGATTTTTATAATAATATTGTGTGTAGCAATTATGATGTAGTTATCTTGACTGAGACATGGTTGAATAGCGGCGTTTTCGATTCAGAACTTTTTGACAACCGTTACGTAATTTACAGGCGCGATAGAGAGACCAGCGGCTTCCATAGTAAAAAAGATGGAGGGGGTGTGCTTATAGCTGTTTCTAGACAGATTCCTTCCATACGCCTGCAGTGCTTCGAGTCCAAATGTGAGGACCTATGGGTCAGGCTTGATTGTCAGAACGCCGACGGCGAAACAGAGCACTTATATTTAAATGCAATTTACTTGCCTCCACCTGTTCAGAAACATGTTCTCGATGAGTATCTTCATAATTGCAATAGAGTGGTTGAAGAAAATAACATCAAAATGCTTGCACTTGTGGGATATTTCAATATGAGCTCTATCAAGTGGAGATTTGATGACAGTTCAGATTCCCTTGCTGATGAAAATAGCGGCAGTCTCACAACTTCACTCTTGGACTTCGCTGTGTTTCATGATCTTAGGCAGTACAACAAGGCTCCAAACAGCAATGGAAACTTCTTGGATTTAGTTTTAAGCAACATTGACATTACCGATGCTAAAACCACGGACGATCCGATTACCAAGATCGATCCACTACACCCTCCATTTCTGTTTAAGTCGAATACGCGAGCTCAAAGTTCCCTACATTATAACGAAAGCAGCAGATTTTGTTTCCATAGGGCAGACTATGAGTCAATTATTAAAGACCTGGAAGAAATATGCTGGGAGGAAGAATTTAAAAACTGCCTAGCGGTTGATGACATGCTGTCTATTTTCTACAAACATATACAAACTGCGATCGTTAGGCACGTCCCTAAATACAAAGCTAAATCTAAGAAATACCCCATATGGTTCACTCGGGAATTAATCAGTCTACTACGAGAAAAATATAAATACCGTATGAAACTGCGTAAATTTAATCATAACCCACTCGATCAACTGTCTTTTGAGTTACTTAGAACACGTTCGGAACGACTGATTACTAGTTGATCAGTTAATCAGTACATTTCTAGACTAGAGCAAAGTTTGCGATCTAATCCCAAACTGTTCTGGTCTTTCACCAAAAGCAAGCGAAAAAATGACAGTCACTATCCTTCACGAATGGTTCTGGAGAATAACGCGGCTTCTAATGGTGTCGACATTTGCAATCTATTTGCCAAGAGCTTTTCTTCTATTTATCAAGCAACAAAACACCCGCCAAACATTTCTCATAATATCAGGGTCCCATCTTCAACCAGCAACTTTCTTACCACCGTAAAGTTTAAAGATGATCAGGTTTTAAAAATATTAAAGAGATTGGATGTCAGCAAGGGCTCGGGCTCTGACGGTCTGCCGTCACTTTTCGTTGCACGTTGTGCGACCGCCTTGGCAAAACCTCTATGCCTAATACTGAATAGATCACTAGTCACGGGCACATTTCCATCTGCTTGGAAGGTTGCTCTGGTGGTTCCACTATTTAAAAATGGCGAAAAACATTTTATACAGAATTACAGACCAATTTCCATCTTGTCTGTCTTTGCCAAGGCGTTCGAGCAGCTGCTACACCCAATCCTATTTTGGCATTTCAAGAACCTCATAGACTCCCGTCAGCATGGCTTTGTAAGGAGCAGGTCGACAGCAACTAACCTCACTTCATTTATAGAATCCGTCTCTCACAAACTCGACGATTGTTCTTCAGTGCATGCAATTTACACGGACTTTAGTAAGGCCTTTGATCGGGTCAATCATGAAGTGTTGCTTTCCAAGCTCTCCGCGTACGGCATTGGCGAGCCCTTGCTGGGCTGGTGTCGGTCGTATTTATCGGACAGATCTTCCAATGTGGTGGTAAATGGTTTTTCCTCGGATTCTTTCCCTGTTGCATCTGGTGTCCCGCAAGGGTCACACCTGGGTCCTTTGATGTTTAATGTTTTTATTAATGATATTGGAGAGTGCTTCAGAAATTCCGAGTACTTATTATTTGCAGACGACCTTAAGTTTTTCAGAAAAGTAGATACCCAGTCAGACGCAAATTTATTGCAGAACGACATTGACAACTTAGTGGACTGGTGCGAGGCGAACCATATGGACTTAAATGTTTCCGAGTGTTGCTGCATGAAATTCTCACGAAAAAATTGTTTGCCTGTAAAGTCGGTTTTACGGGCGAAGATTTTACGTGACAACGTCTTTTTCTCGGTAGAATATTTATTGATATGAATATAATTAAATTGCACAATAGGAACAAGGAATTGAATGAAAATAAGAATTGCACAAATTTATCATAGTTGAGTGGGAGAGAGACGCAAGGCATTCGGCGGGCCTCTCTCTCGTTCGGTGACTCATCGTAACGTTACCCAGCGTTACACTTTTTCATAAGTGACTCCCAGCCGCAACCTAATTTAAGACGTTGTCACGTCAAAAAAAAGTCTCTGAACATGATTATGGAATTGGTGAGGATACTTTGGTGAATGTTGTTACTGCAAGAGATCTCGGAGTTCGCATGGACGAGAAACTTAACTTTAATCCTCACATTA
This sequence comes from Scoparia ambigualis, assembly GCA_963921215.1. Classification (NCBI taxonomy): domain Eukaryota; kingdom Metazoa; phylum Arthropoda; class Insecta; order Lepidoptera; family Crambidae; genus Scoparia; species Scoparia ambigualis. The sequence goes on along the minus strand of OY992513.1, from coordinate 30,685,430 downwards.
ATGATATTTGTTACAGGGGCTTCAAAAGCCTTGGCTTTATCCTTCGTCATTGCAAGAATTTTAAGTCTCCCAGAACTAAAATTCTTTTATATAATTCGTTTGTTCGTAGTGGTCTGGAGTACTGCGGTGTGGTATGGAGTCCTTTTTATGAAGTGCACTCAAAAAGAATTGAAAGCATCCAAAAGCGATTCTTATGGCACCTTGCATACTCGTGCCATTTAGGCAAGAATATAATAAAATATGCTGATAGGTTAGACCATTTTAAAATGGATTCTCTTCTGGATCGAAGACGTCTGCATGATATGCTTTTCCTTTACAAGCTAGCGAATGGCATCCTTGACGCGCCAGGCTTACTGGGTTCGCTTTCTTTCTCAGCTCCCCTAAAACTCCCTCGGGCATCGAAAGGGAAGGTGCTTGTGGGCCGTCCTTGCAAGTCCAACCTCGGTCAGAACGCGCCTATTAACCGTATGATACGAGAGTTTAACGTCTTAGCGAAAACCAAGGACCTGGATTTATTCGGGGGTGGCATTCGCGGCTTCAGAAGGTCTATCCTATCATAATTTAGTGGAAGTGTTTCATATATTTTATTTTATTTTATTTAATTCAATTTAATATCAATTTAAATTCAATAGCGGTATTTTAATTCTTTGTTGCGTATTTTTATTATCAATTAATTTTTCGCCTTAATTAAATTCTAATGTTATTTTATAATATTTTATAAATGTCGATAAAATTTTAGATTAAGTATTTAATGTGCAATTGCGTGCGGTCTTCACCTATAATTGTATTTGCATCTAGTTTTTTTTTTTTTAAATGATGTCCCTTGCTATAGCTGATGTAAAATACGTTGGTGTTCTGAATAAATAAATAAATAAATAAATTAAATTTTAAAATTGGTTTTCAAAAATGAAGGCACAAACAAAACAAAATGTCCTATTATTATTGTATAAACCGTTATATAATAATCCAACCAAATTTCACATATGCCGCTGTGTAGAACAAAACAAATCTAAACGGTTCCAAAGAATTTCCAAAGAATATTAAATAAAATAAAAATGTTCCTTAGTACTACATACGCCACTATGTAAACATTCATCCTCAATCAACAAATGTTACAAATGAATGGAACTCAAATTAATTAAACTAAATTATTTTCAAAGAAAAAAACAACTTATGGGAACAAAATAAATGTTACATAGCCGCCATGTAAACAAGCAATAAACTGCAATATTAATATATGTGTCTACAGCTTTGCAATCGCTAGACAACCAAACTACAAATATTGTGAATCAAATGCCTACAATATTTAAATATGTTTTCAAAATGAAACAACAAACCAAATCAAAGTACCACAATTTTCAATGCTTTAACTTTAAATTCTAAATTAAGTTTTCAAACAATAAAGGAACAAACAAAATGTTTAATTATTTGCAAACCGCTAGAATCTTAAAATTCAGTTTGCACAACAAATGCAAAATTAACATCAAAAATATTTATTTGTTGTCACAAGTCGACACTACCCCAGCGAGACTAATTCTAAATTAGGTTTTTAACAACAAAGAAAGATAATTAGCGGTTATCATACACATCCACATAATATTTAATACAACCCACAGTTATATTCTAACTCAAATAAATACATTCTAAATGTGTAACCAAAATGCAAATATAGCAAGTTAGGTATGACAATTATTGCATTCTTGCAATGACTTTCCGCAATGAAATAATCCACGCATTCTAAATGCGAGACAAAACCCAAATTAATTATTGTTAGGTTTTGTTTTGTTGATTATAGCAAGTAACACTACTTGCTATAATCAAAACAAAACCTAACAATAATTAACCCCTCAGTCTTGGAAATTATATGTCAAAAATAATGACAGCAGGTGCGCCATAATTTTTTTGAATTACGGATGACGTCACAAATGCCCCCTTTTACAAAAAAACATATTACTCTACAATCAAACCATATTTTGTCGTTCTGTAAACTACAATGTACTAACTGATATATTTCCTATCCATCAGGTATCAAAATAAAGTGAAATCATGAATCAGTGAATTGGTACTTCACGTTCAAAATTTGGAAACAATGTTGCGGGCTGGATAACAAGAAATAAATGAATACTCAAACGATATCAAAACAACAGGGGCCTTTGCTATCTAATTATGTAAACAGTTTCAAGTGAGCTAATTGTTATTACACAATATCACCACTTGAAACTCGATGCGACGACACATAAAAACAACTAGAGATGTTCCTTTACTTTTTGTAATTTTATCGATAGTATCGAAAGTTGTTATTTTTGTAAGCTACTTAGTATGAGTAAATAAAAATACGACATAATTCAATATTTTGTTTTATTTTCAATGAAAAAAAACAATATCATTCAATATTTAATTTTATTTTTAAAAGTAATACAATTAACAGTTTTATAAAAAAGTTAACGACAGTTACAAAACAATATGATTGCTTGACCAGTTAGTCATCCGTGAATCCTCGCCTAAGGTACTCGCGCGTCTGCGATACGCGCCTTGTAGTATTACCTGTAAAATTAAACAGCTTTATAAAGAAGTAACGACATTTACAAAACAATATGATTGTTTGACCAGTCAGTCATCCGTGAATCCTCGCCTAAGGTAAGGCCTGTGCCTAGGCATTAAATAACGACGATTACATTTATTCAATATACGATCATATTGTAAAGATAAGGAAAATTTTGGGGGTCAAAGTTGCTCGCGTCCGTAGGTTTACCCTTGAGACCCTACACGTGATCCCTGGGTGGTGCTAAATGAGTGACACCAACTGAGTGGTAGAGCCACGCTGCGTTGCAGATCTCGCCCGGCGTAATACCACCCTCTCACTAATATTCGGCGTGAAATAATGGCACTTGGTGCTGTTGTGTTTCGTCCGACCAGTGAAGGTTCCGGAGGCCCTTCCCCCCCCCCCCCTCCTCCCAATTCCTATTCCTTCCTTAAACCTATTCCTCCCTTAAAGGCCGGCAACGCGTCTGCGATTCCTCTGGTTTTGCGGGTGTCCATGGGCGGCGGTGATTACTCTCCATCAGGTGACCCGCCTGCTCGTTTGCCTCCCTCTTTAATAAAAAAAAAAAAATTACATATTTATACCTATTTATTTATCACACTAATCATCACACTAATATTATAAAGGCGAAAGTTTGTGAGTGTGTATATTTGTTACTCTTTCACGTAAAAGCTACTGAATGGATTTGGATAAAATTCGGCATACGGATTGTTTATAACATGGATTAACACATAGGATACTTTTTATCCCGATATTCCCACGGGAACGGAAATCACGCGGGTGACACCGCAAGCGACCGCTAGTAAAAAATATCAGCAGAAATTTAACTTACTTGTCCGACGAAGACGAATCATTGAAATAAATAGGCGACCGGAACCTGTCTAGGTCTGGAGGCGCTTCTTCTTCTTCTAAAGATACCTAAAACATACAAAACAAATGTGAATTAAAGTATTATTACACTATTACATTACATTAAATTACACTAATATTATAAAGGCGAAAGTTTGTGAGTGTGTATGTTTGTTACTCTTTCACGTAAAAACTACTGAATGGATTTGGATAAAATTCGGCATACGGATTGTTTATAACCTGGATTGACACATAAAATACTTTTATCCCGATATTCCCACGGGAACGGAAACCACGCGGGTGAAACCGCGAGCGACCGCTAGTAAAGAATATCAGCAGAAATTTAACTTACTTGTCCGACGAAGACGAATCATTGAAATAAATAGGCGACCGGAACCTGTCGAGGTCTGGAGGCGCTTCTTCTTCTTCTAAAGATACCTAAAACATACAAAACAAATGTGAATTAAATTATTATTACACTATTACATTACATTAAATTACACTAATATTATAAAGGCGAAAGTTTGTGAGTGTGAGTGTGTATGTTTGTTACTCTTTCACGTAAAAACTACTGAATGGATTTGGATAAAATTCGGCATACGGATTGTTTATAACCTGGATAAACACATAGGATACTTTTTATTCCGATATTCCCACGGGAACGGGAACCACGCTGGTGAAACCGCGAGCGACCGCTAGTAAAGAATATCAGCAGAAATGTAACTTACTTGTCCGACGAAGACGAATCATTGAAATAAATAGGCGACCGGGACCTGTCAAGGTCTGGAGGCGCTTCTTCTGCTTCTAAAGATACCTAAAACATACAAAACAAATGTGAATTAAATTATTATCATAAAGGCGGGTCTCCTGCGACACTGTTTTGTGTTTTCTAACACCTAACATCAAACATCTAACAAATATAGGCGTGGCCTACGTACATATTTTGACATATTTTGTTAGATGTTTGATGTTAAGTGTTAGAAAACACAAAACAGTGTCGCAGGAGACCCGGCTTTACAACCCAATATAACAATACCGTATACATTACACAATAATGAATGCATTACCATTACCGGCAACCACTCGGGACTGCGCGCTGGGGACGTGAGAGAAAAGTAGCGTGGAGCCACAGGTGAACGATCGGGACCGATCTAAAATACACAAAAAAACATGTACTGCACACCATAAGCTATAAATACAGCATCTCACCGAAAATTATAATAAATGCATTACCAATGGCGGCGGGCTCTCCCAGCTTTCCGGCGAGTCTCGCCGATAGACCCCGCGATTACTGGCTTCATCCTTAAACATGAAAAATGACATTAAATAAAATAAATAAATAAATAAATAAATAAATCTTTCCTACAATCACACCAATTATCTAGCCCAAGAGAAGCTTCGAAGAAACTCGTTAAATGGTTACTAGACAACGGATAAACATACTTAAAATACTTAAATACATACTTATTATACATAGAAAACACCCAGACCCGAGACAATTTAGAAAACAATAATTTCTAAATTGACCCGACCGGGGATCGAACCCCGGACCTCAGAGATGGCGACACCATGAAAACCGGTGTACAAACCACTCGACCAAGGAGGTCGTCAAAAAACACCCCAATGGAATAACCGCCATCACCATGATTAAAAACTCTGACACAAGTGCTTGACTATCCACACAATAAGTAGTAGTAAATAAGGTAATATATCAAACAAGAATAAATAAGTAACCAGTACCACAAGGCAAACAAATTATTAGGCAAACCCACCTCCTCAATTTCGGATTCGAAGTCACTCTCTCTTTCTCTCATTGCTATCCTCATCATCATATAAAAGCTGGAGGAAGTCTTCAGGCGGCTCCTCATTGACTCGCCAATTTGACATGCTATAAACAAAAAAGATACAACTATCGTACATATAAAGCTACTAAATAATTAAAAATTAATTCTAAAATCGTTTATATTTTTAATTAATTTTTAATTATTTTATACTCTTTTTATTTATAAATATTTTTTTTTCTATAATATACTGTACTACTAGTCAAGCTCTTTCATTTGATATCCATATTGAGGTAGTTAAACAAAAAAATGTAATCTACAATTTTGTGGAGGCTGCCATTTTAAGTTTTTTTTCTTCTATAACGTACTGCATACTACTAGTCAAGCCTTTTCAGTTGGTACCCATATTGAGGTGGTTAAACAAAAAAAAATATAATCCACAATTTTGTGAAGGCGGCCATTTTATGTTTTTTTTTTTTATATAATGTACTGTATACTACTATTCAAGCCCTTTCATTTGATACCCATATTAACGTGGTTAAACAAAAAAATGTAATCCACAATTTTGTGGAGGCGGCCATTTTGGATTTACAATGATACTGAATATACATAATTGTATTGTCATCAGAACTAAAGGTGTGTACCAAATTTCAAATTAATCGGTCAGGTCAGGTCCAGGAGGCAAAATTTTAAGTACTAAACTTGGTTCTACAACACACTTTGCAATAAATAAAACTATAGTATTATCTTTTTTTTATTCTATGTGGCCAGTAAATCCATTGGATCTACGACACACTCGTCAAAACTGCATATTGGTCAAGCGATGCCAAACTCTCATTTTTACTGTCTACTCGTCAAAATCTTATTTCTGCGTACTCGTCAAAACTGCATATTGGTCTAACTTATGGAATCGTCGATTAGAGTTAAAACCTCTTTGCTTTAAATTCCCTCGTTTTTTACTTAAAACTGGCCACATAGAATAAATTAAGCTAATAATATAGTTTTATTTATTGAAATATTTCAACTCTAATCGACTATTCCAAAAATTAGACCAATAAGCAATTTCAGCGAGTATGCAGAAATAAAAACTTGACGAGTAGACAAGAAGTGTTATTTTGTTTTAATACACACATTATGCTAATATTATGGTTTCATTTCTTGAAATTTTCATCTCTAATCGACTATTCTAAAAGTTAGACCAACATCCAGTTTTGACGAGTACGCAGAAATAAGGACTTTACATGTAGACAGTAAAAATAAGAGTTTGGCATTGTTTAACCCCTCAGTCTTGGAAATTATATATCAAAAATGATGACAGCAGGTGCGCCATAATTTTTTTTAATTACGGATGACGTCACAAATGCCCCCTTTTACAAAAAAACATATTACTCTACAATCAAACCATATTTTGTCGTTCTGTAAACTACAATGTACTAACTGATATATTTCCTATCCATCAGGTATCAAAATAAAGTGAAATCATGCAACAGTTAATAGGTATTTCACGTTCAAAATTTGGAAACAATGTTGCGGGCTGGATAACAAGAAATAAATGAATACTCAAACGATATCAAAACAACAGGGGCCTTTGTTATCTAATTATGTAAACAGTTTCAAGTGAGCTTATTGTTATTATTACACACTAACACCACTTGAAATCCGATGCGACGGAACATAAAAACAACTAGAGATGTTCCTTTACTTTTTGTAATTTTATCGATAGTATCGAAAGTTGTTATTTTTGTAAGCTACTTAGTATGAGTAAATAAAAATACGACATAATAAATAAATAAATAAATAAATAAATCTTTCCTACAATCACACCAATTATCTAGCCCAAGAGAAGCTTCGAAGAAACTCGTTAAATGGTTACTAGACAACGGATAAACTTACTTAAAATACTTAAATACATACTTATTATACATAGAAAACACCCAGACCCGTGACAATTTAGAAAAACAATAATTTCTAAATTGACCCGACCGGGGATCGAACCCGGGACCTCAGAGATGGCGACACCATGAAAACCGGTGTACAAACCACTCGACCAAGGAGGTCGTCCAATAATTCAATATTTTCTTTTATTTTCAATAAAAAAAAACAATATCATTCAATATTTTGTTTTATTTACAATAAAAAGTAATACAATTAACAGTTTTATAAAGAAGTTAACGACAGTTACAAAACAATATGTGTGCTTGACCAGTTAGTCATCCGTGAATCCTCGCCTAAGGTACTCGCGCGTCTGCGATACGCGCCTTGTAGTATTACCTGTAAAATAAAACAGCTTTATAAAGAAGTAACGACATTTACAAAACAATATGATTGTTTGACCAGTCAGTCATCCGTGAATCCTCGCCTAAGGTAAGGCCTGTGCCTAGGCATTAAATAACGACGATTACATTTATTCAATATTCGATCATATTGTAAAGATAAGGAAAATTACATATTTATACCTATTTATTTATCACACTAATCATCACACTAATATTATAAAGGCGAAAGTTTGTGAGTGTGTATGTTTGTTACTCTTTCACGTAAAAACTTCTAAATGGATTTGGATAAAATTCGGCATACGGATTGTTTATAACCTGAATTAACACATAGGATACTTTTTATTCCGATATTCCCACGGGAACGGGAACCACGCGGGTGAAACCGCGAGCGACCGCTAGTAAAGAATATCAGCAGAAATGTAACTTACTTGTCCGACGAAGACGAATCATTGAAATAAATAGGCGACCGGGACCTGTCGAGGTCTGGAGGCGCTTCTTCTTCTTCTAAAGATACCTAAAACATACAAAACAAATGTGAATTAAATTATTATTACACTATTACATTACATAAATTACACTAATATTATAAAGGCGAAAGTTTGTGAGTGTGAGTGTGTATGTTTGTTACTCTTTCACGTAAAAACTACTAAATGGATTTGAATAAAATTCGGCATACGGATTGTTTATAACCTGGATTAACACATAGGATACTTTTTATTCCGATATTCCCACGGGAACGGGAACCACGCGGGTGAAACCGCGAGCGACCGCTAGTAAAGAATATCAGCAGAAATGTAACTTACTTGTCCGACGAAGACGAATCATTGAAATAAATAGGCGACCGGGACCTGTCAAGGTCTGGAGGCGCTTCTTCTGCTTCTAAAGATACCTAAAACATACAAAACAAATGTGAATTAAATTATTATCATAAAGGCGGGTCTCCTGCAACACTGTTTTGTGTTTTCTAACACCTAACATCAAACATCTAACAAATATAGGCGTGGCCTACGTACATATTTTGACATATTTTGTTAGATGTTTGATGTTAGGTGTTAGAAAACACAAAACAGTGTCGCAGGAGACCCGGCTTTACAACCCAATATAACAATACCGTATACTTTACACAATAATGAATGCATTACCATTACCGGCAACCACTCGGGACTGCGCGCTGGGGACGTGAGAGAAAAGTAGTGTGGAGCCACAGGTGAACGATCGGGACCGATCTAAAATACACAAAAAAACATGTACTGCACACCATAAGCTATAAATACAGCATCTCACCGAGAATTATAATAAACCCATTACCAATAGCGGCGGGCTCTCCCAGTGTTCCGGCGAGTCTGGCCGATAGACCCCACGATTACTCGCTTCATCCTTAAACATGAAAAAGACATTAAAAAACTCCCCAATGGAATAACCGCCATCACCATGATTAGAAACTCTGACACAAGTGCTTGACTATCCACACAATAAGTAGTAGTAAATAAGGTAATATATCAAACAAGAATAAATAAGTAATGGGGGTCAAAGTTGCTCGCGTCCGTAGGTTTACCCTTGAGACCCTACACGTGATCCCTGGGTGGTGCTAAATGAGTGACACTGACTGAGTGGTAGAGCCACGTTGCGTTGCAGCACGCATTGGGCCGGCTCGCCCGGCGTAATACCACCCTCTCACGAATATTCGGCGTGAAATAATAGCACTTGGTGCTGTTGTGTTTCGTCCGACCAGTGAGGGTTCCGGAGGCCCCTCCCCCTCCTCCCATTCCTATTCCTTCCTTAAACCTACCCGCCTGCTCTATTATAAAAATAAATAAATAAAAGTAACCAGTACCACAAGGCAAACAAATTATTAGGCAAACCCACCTCCTCAATTTTGGATTCGAAGTCACTCTCTCTCTCTCATTGCTATCCTCATCATCATATAAAAGCTGGAGGAAGTCTTCAGGCGGCTCCTCATTGACTCGCCAATTTGACATGCTATAAACAAAAAAGATACAACTATCGTACTTATAAAGCTACTAAATAATTAAAAATTTATTGTAAAAACGTTTATATTTTCAATTAATTTGTAATTATTTGACATGCTATACCTACAACAAAAAAGAGACAACTACCATCGTTATAGTACTTAAATTAAACTACTAAATAATTAAAAATTAATTCTAAAATCGTTTATATTTTTAATTAATTTTTAATTATTTTATACTCTTTTTATTTATAAATATTTTTTTTCTATAATATACTGTACTACTAGTCAAGCTCTTTCATTTGATACCCATATTGAGGTAGTTAAACAAAAAAATGTAATCTACAATTTTGTGGAGGCGGCCATTTTAAGTTTTTTTCTTCTATAATGTACTGTATACTACTAGTCAAGCCTTTTCAGTTGGTACCAATATTGAGGTGGTTAAACAAAAAAAATATAATCCACAATTTTGTGAAAGCGGCCATTTTAAGTTTTTTTTTATATAATGTACTGTATACTACTAGTCAAGCTCTTTCATTTGATACCCATATTGACGTGGTTAAACCAAAAAATGTAATCCACAATTTTGTGGAGGCGGCCATTTTGGATTTACAATGATACTGAATATACATAATTGTATTGTCATCAGAACTAAAGGTGTGTACCAAATTTCAAATCAATCGGTCAGGTCAGGTCCAGGAGGCAAAATTTTAGGTACTAAACTTGGTTCTACAACACACTTTGCAATAAATAAAACTATAGTATTATCTTTTTTTTATTCTATGTGGCCAGTAAATCCATTGTATCTACGACACACTCGTCAAAACTGCATATTGGTCAAGTGATGCCAAACTCTCATTTTTACTGTCTACTCGTCAAAATCTTATTTCTGCGTACTCGTCAAAACTGCATATTGGTCAAACTTATAGAATCGTCGATTAGAGTTAAAACCTCTTTGCTTTAAATTCCCTCGTTTTTTACTTAAAACTGGCCACATAGAATTAATTAAGCTAATGCTATTGTTCTATTTATTGAAATATTTCAACTCTAATCGACTATTCTAAAAATTAGACCAATAAGCAATTTCAGCGAGTATGCAGAAATAAAAACTTGACGAGTAGACAAGAAGTGTTATTTTGTTTTAATACACACATTATGCTAATATTATTGTTTTATTTCTTGAAATATTTCATCTCTAATCGACTATTCTAAAAGTTAGACCAACATCCAGTTTTGACGAGTACGCAGAAATAAGGACTTGACATGTAGATAGTAAAAATAAGAGTTTGGCATTGTTTGACCAATATACAGTTTTGATGAGTGTGTCATAGATCTCAATTTGACCCAACATCAACAACATTCAACAAAAACAACAACAAACATGCTAAAAATCCAACATCCACTTTTGACGAGTACGCAGAAATAAGGACTTGACGAGTAGACAGTAAAAATAAGAGTTTAGCATCGCTTGACTAATATACAGTTTTGATGAGTGTGTCATAGATCTCAATTTGACCCAACATCAACAACATTCAACAAAAACAACAACAAACATGCTAAAAATTGTTTATAAATAATAAAGTTATCATGTAAGAGTAAGTATGAAATCATTACAATTTACCATTACACTATCGATAAAAACAAATTTTATCGTAAAACTGCCGACGCGCTACCGATCATAGCGTCTCCCTAGGCAATACGACAGACAATCGTGTTTTCGGTATCGGCTAGCGGCAAACTATCTACTTAGCCCCATACAAATAAAGACTAATATGGCTCGCGCTGATGGAACGTAATTGTACGTGTCAAGTACTACAATTTTCATTGTAGTAAAACTGTATAAATACGTTGTTATTTATTGTGTAAACGTGTTTCAAATTACTTTTTATAATGTTCTTGTAGTATTTGCCAACAAACATTGTAACAATTCACTCGGAAATTAGAAAAAAGCTATCGGGTTTCGCCGGTTTCAACGTGTTTTATTTAGTAGTTATAACGATGTATTTCTTACAACTTATTATCTCAATAGGATCATTATAGTCTCAATAATCATTTTCTAATAAGAAACAGTACTTACATTCAATAAATCCAATAGAAATATCACTTTATTCACAGCGACTGATAACTCTGTCACAGAAATTGGCGCAACTGTCAACGTCGAAAATGACAGAATCGAGCATAGACTACGCGATGTGTTGCTATCTCGATACGTAAAATTTACCAGAGAATCGAAATAATCGAACATGTTCATACACAAGTAGTCTGTAAGTCTGTGAAAACACGAAACAATGTTAAGTGGAGACCGCGGTCTCATGCGACCGCTTGGGGTTTGACGGAATGGCGCGATTTTTAGGTGCGGTCTCATGCGACCGCTTGGGGCCTGAGGGGTTAATTTGGGTTTTGTCTCGCATTTCGAAGCAAGTAACACTACTTGCTATAATCAACAAAACAAAACCTAACAATAATTAATTTGGGTTTTGTCTCGCATTTAGAATGCGTCCAGTAACACTACTTGCTATAATCAACAAAACAAAACCTACATATTACAACATTGCATTCTGAATACAATTTAATATGCGGTTGCAAACAATCTTAACACTAAAACTAATAACTAATTACTTGAGGTCCGTAGACAAAACTACGCTCTGCTACCAAAAATTGTTTGATATAGATAGTCTACATCAATGACTTCCCTGCTACCAGGCTATTTCTAGCCAACTTAAAGATATACTAACTAAACTTAAATTATAATTAAACTAACTTACGTACTAGTCTTCCCTTGAGACGCGCCGCTCAGCCTGGTGCAGTCCGCCGCGCCAAGGCCGCTGCTGGCTGCGGTGGTGATGGTAGCTCGCCTCCCCGGCGACTGCTGTGGTGGGTGAAAAGGCCCTAGGTGTCCCTAAACATCCCGTGGCTACCCCTCAGCGCTGAACCCAGACAAATACATACCACCGTGCACAATACCACATAGCACCGTTCACGCCACCAAACAACTCACTGAGTTTAAACTTATTAAAGTTCACTGTTGCACTGTTTATTGTGATTACGGTCCGCTGAATTTACTGTTTATGTGCCCTACATCAAATCACACCAAAAAGGTCAATAATCTCCACGCGACCCCGCCGTCAAGGTTCCTAACCTAATTCAATTTTCCAACGTGAGTGTGTGTCACACTGACAGTCGTCTGTCACTACAAATTAAAACAACAAAAAAGGTTGCCAGCCGTAAGTGGCCATTTTGTTCCGAACACGTCGGGTGCTGAGGAATTATAGTTGTTTGGTATAAATTGCTTTTTAGCGACAAGGCCGCCAATTGTATGTTATTTTGTGTTTGACCTTTTGTTGTCAATATGGTGTACAATTAAGAATATTTTATCTTATATTATCTTAAGGCAGAGCTCATAAAAGCTAATTAAAAACAAATGCTTAGAAAACCTTTTTGTTTTTTTAATCAAAACCTTATATCATAGTAATTTTAAGACATCAGTTTTTCTTATATTGTTTGGTCGCCCCATTGACATTGGGCTCTGATCTCGATGTGTTCTAATCTGAGGTGCCAAGGACTCATCTCGTTTCAATCCAAGTTTTATTTTTATTATTATGACATCCAGCTACAGTTGTCTTATTATTATTATGTCCTTAGGACATTGTATTATGACGATCACCCATAAGGGTGACATATTGTCAGCGTCTGTCTACGTATGTCAGCCTGATGAAAGGGACTCACGGTTCTCGCAACGGTATCTCACTCGGACCGTAAAACGGCAGCTCGTGCGCTCTCCAGATTAGGTCTAAGCTTGGTCACACCTACCTCCTACCTAAATCCTATCTAAATATATTAAAGGCCGGCAACGCGTCTGCGATTCCTCTGGTTTTGAGGGTGTCTATGGGCGGCGGTGATTACTTTCCATCAGGTGACCCGCTTGCTCGTTTGCCTCCTTCTGCTATATATAAAAAAAAACTGTCACCAAAACAATCAATGTTACTAGCATTGTTTTGTTTATTTATTTAACACTTTATGCACGTTTGTACAAAGGCGGACTTAATGCTTTAGGCGTTTTCTTCCAGTCAACCGTTGGGTAGTGCAGAAACAAACATAGGGTAGGGTGCACACTAAAATGAAAATACATACAAATATACAAAATATATAAATGAACATGATATAATATAGGGTCTAACAATATCAATAAGCCAACGTCTAAGGGGAGCATCTATACATCACACTGAGCATGCTCACCAAATTTAGTCCAAAACTACAGGCTCGTTAAAGAGATAATCAACAAAACATTATCACAATTCACCAAAAAATTTCCAATCTCGTACAGCTGTACTACACGCACACAAAGATAGCCGAACATGCACACTAAACTCAGAGCACACTGAACTATCTTTTTACTGACGCTTGCGTGCGTGTTAGTAAAGATACAGCAAGTTTCATGATGTGCATTTTTTAAATTGATTTAGTTTGTTAGAAAACATAACTATAAAAAATCACTATAAAACTGGAGTCCATTTTTTGTCATTGTATTCAGAATGATGTATAGCCACCGCCCTTAAACGTTTTATTTATTGGTTATATTGGTTTCCGGGTGAAATTTTAGTTCTTCAATGATCTTCAAATGTTCTTCAACTTATTATCGGCCTTATCATCGCATAGCATAAGGAGAGGTGAAGGTCAAGAGCTTGAGCGTTAAAAAACAATATTTTAATAAAGTATATTGATAGCAATAGGTACATGTCAACTCAGATATATAGGTATCTGACACCGCAACAATTTCCACATGAGAATCCATCGATAATCGACTACAACACAGGGTTTTCGTAGTAAGCCCTCTCGTTCAACAACGTAGAGTGGCAAATAGGAAACTTCACAGGTAGTTGCTGTTGGAAGGCTGCCAAGGAGCTGCCGACTTTAAAATGCAGAGCTGGCAGGTTGTGTGCGGACTAGGCGAGACCGCTTCATTATCGGAGTATGATTGGCATGCTTCTATCAGAAATACTCAATAAAAAGAGTTTTTTTTGGGTATCATTTAAGCTATCGCCAATTTAATTAGTTTTGTGTTTCTTAAATAATAGGGTTTGCCCGCAAAATAGTAGATTTGTCACCAAAATGTAGTCACCAAACAATATAAAATCAATTCCCATAATAAATCACCTAAAATCATGGAGATATAGGGTCTAGTACCAAATAAATGTTTTTGTATGTATTATAATAGGTTTGTCCTAATAAGTATTTAAGCAAACTAATTTAAAGAGATCACCAATAAATCATAATTATAATATACTCGTAACACTAAAAAATTTCATAAAGTTCCAAAAAAAATTAAGGTTTGTCGTCATCATCGTTTCAACCAAAAGAGTCTACTACTTAACTGGACATATGCCTCCCTCAAGGATCTTAGTTTCCACAGGTAGTATAAATATATTTAAATAAAATTTCTAGCAGAGTAGTAAATGAAACAATTAAAGTCAAAATAATCAATATTTATCGTTAGAAATAATAATCACTGAATAATCAGCACTGGTTTGGATGTTGAAGGGCGCCCCCTTTTTCTTTTCTGGCCGATAAGGGCCGCGCATCGTATGATCGTACCTAGTTACCTACTACGACGACCCATCGTTGAGGCCGGAATGTTCAATTTTTAAAAGCGCGCCTATTGGTCTCCGCCTCTTTGAACATATTTTGATAAAAATTATAAATTGATGTATTAAACTGGTAACGAATACTATTTATTTTAATAACTTAATGAAACAAAATGTAACTACTGTATTGGTGACAAAATAACAAATAAAAAGGAGTCGCAGTCAGGGATCGATAATCGATTTATTTGGTGACAGATCTACCATTCTGAGCACAAAGCTATTATTTAGGTAATAAAACTATTATTATAAGAACGAAGTTTATATTTACCTAATGCACAACATCATTTTTGGTAATCCATCTCTTATTTTACACATACACACATCAAAAGTGTCTAGGGATCAAGCATTTTATGCGGATTTCTTGAGATTGAGATGTGGCTTTGTAATAAATTTATGATTTTATAAATTTATATGGATCTTTTTTGGTGCATTTCATAATTTGAAACAGGAACTTTCAATCAATTTCTAGTAAAAGATGAAAATCAGCTGTCAATATTTTCCCTATAAAAACATACAACGCATTGAAGACATTATTAGTGCTACTGTTTACCCACTACTGATTAAAACCAACGTTATTATGGAGCGGCGACGTCATTTAAGCAGGGAAGAAATGCTCAGAGCCGTGGGAATGATAGAAGCTGGTTCCCGGCAACGTACTGTGGCTTTAGCTCTGAATACAAGTCAAAGTGTTATCAGTCGACTTTGGACACGTTACCGAAGCACTGGTACCGTGGCTGAGCGCCATGGAGGACGGTATCGCTGCACCACACGGAGACAAGACCGATACATTCAAATCACAACTCGAAGAGCTCCAACAATAACCGCCATGATGTTAGCCGTGAGGCTTCATCACTCTTCAGGGAACTTAATTAGCGACCAAACAGTCAGAAACCGCTTGCATGAAGTGAACCTTCATTCCCGAAGACCGCTAAGGGTACCACCTATAGCAATGCACAATCGTAGGATTCGATATCAATGGGCTCTTGAACACAGAAATTGGGCAGAAGAACAATGGCGTTTCGTGTGCTTTTCTGATGAGTCTCGTTTTGGTATGAGACCGGATACAAGACGTATACGACACTGGAAAACCCCTGGACGCCAACAGCGATTAAAATCCTGCCAGGAAGTCCATCCTTATAGTGGTGGAACCATCATGGTATGGGCGGGTATTTGGATCGGCGGAAGAACTGAGTTGATTTGGATCAGAGGCAACCTCAACGCTCAAATTTATGCTGAGACGATTGTATCAGACGTCATCGTTCCTCTACAAGTGCAAATCGGTCCCTTATTTCAGTTAATGCATGATAATGCACGACCGCACACCGCAAGAGTTGTAAGACAGACTCTCGCCGCAGCTAACATCAATGTCATGCCCTGGCCTGCTCAGTCGCCAGACTTGAACCCGATTGAGCATGCATGGGATATGCTACAGAGAAAAGCTCTGCCGAATATGGAGGGTATCCAGTCGCAAGAAGACCTTTTTTTGTTGTTGCAACGAACATGGGCGGCCATTCCACAGCGTGATTTGGATGAACTCATTTTGAGTATGCCAAACCGATGTTCTTGTGTTGTTAGTGTTCGCGGTAGAAACACGGATTATTAATTGTTTAAGTTACCCAATAAAATTTTAAAGAAAACTGTTATTTCAGTCTTTTTTTCGAACTTTAATGTTAGTGGTTCAAATGTCAAAAATCCCTTTATTAGGAAAATGGCAAATTTCTTTATTAATGCAAAGGTGACTTGGTTTATCGTTACTGTAGACAAACGAAAACACTTTATTTGATGAATCCTTAAAGAAAATTTTAATTAATATCAATCAGGAGAAAAGTTATTGCAAAAATATATGTTGATCCCTAGACACTTTTGATGTGTGTATATTAACATTAATTTGATAATTCATACCCGGGAACACTTTTTGCTTATCTAAGAACGAAAATATTTCGTGGTGATAGATCTATCTATTAGGTGATACAACTTGATGACAAATATAAATTTTGGTGACAAGAAATATAGTCCCTTTTTTTTTAAATACTTGCTCTAACATAATCGGTGCCTATTTTACGCTAATTCTCTTTGTCACTCTGTCCCTCATTTATGCCTCTCGTACTTTCATACCTCATACCACACATTCATCCATCACCATTCATTCCTACAGCGGTGGGTGTTCCGCATTTACTCCCTATGCTATCTATCTCTTTCCATTATCTACTCTTATATTCTAAGTACTCGGGCAAATAATTTCTGTCTCTGTGGCAGTTTAATTAATGAACAAAAGATTATTCTTACACTATTTCTTATACATTCTAGGGTTCTTACCTTACGATTCTTAACTCTAACGGTGTTTATAGGCTTTCTTATTTTAAAAACTATTTCCCAGTTTGGGTAGGTAGTTGGCTTTCTCTTAATTTCTAATTTATTTTGACATTTTTTATTACTTATTACTAGATACATTTTATACTTATTTTATTAATAGGAAAAGAGCACATATATACGCAGATATATGTGTCATTCCTTTCAACATCTAGTTTATAAATTTATTATGACTAATAATAGTAACAATTTAATAATATTTCCATTCAATAAGGTCTGCGAAATTTGCCTGGACTACAATGACTATGAATGACTACAATAAAAATATTCGTAACAGGTATTTGAAGGTTTTTGCGTAAATAACGCTCAAATATACGTACGAGTATATAATCACGACTATTATCCCCGCAGGGTTAGTCAGAGACCAGGCAATGAGGACAGCAAAAGCAGTCCTCTGCTATAATCCACCTTTCACCAAATATCGACTGCACATGTGCTCAGCGTGACAGGTGGTGAGCCCATCGCTGCTCTTTGCTGTTAGATGTATGTGCAGTCATATTTTAAATATTTAATTGCGGTGTGTTATGTCAAAACTTCAGTACATGTTGATCGGTAATCCTTTCTGTCATAACATCATTATCTACAACGACTGCAAGCCATTTCATAAAGACGTCGGATGGCAGAGGATTTGAAAAGGCACGATCCGGCCCAGCTCTGGCAGTGGTCCAGGGGATTTATGTCGGGGCCAAATGTAAAAATGGCTGTCTAACTGTTCCTCCCCTTGACAGAGCACATTTCTTTTAAATTTTAGATATTGCGTCCCATATTTTAAATAAAATACAATAAAATGTTTCGCAGGATTCACTAGACAGACATGTCCGGAGGATTACGAGAGCACAGCTGTCCTGGAACAAGACATAATAGAAATTCAATTGTTTAATAGCTTTACTTGCCAAGAGGATAATAATATTATAAGCTAATAATAATTGATAATTAAGTCTACTTGAATAAAAATATTAATTAATGAAATTAAATTTGTTTACGCTTTTTACTTGTTAATTCATATCGCCTCTAATTCTAGACGTTCAAGACGTCTATTTTATGTTAGCGTTAAGTTTGGTCAAAATAAATAATTACATTTTTTTTGCTGTAGAACCCATTCAGAGCAGTGATATCTGAGACAATGCGGTCCCACGTTTGATTTTCGGCGGTGATAATGATTAGATAATGTAAAAGAAGGTGTTCTGCAGTAAAGTTAAGCCGTCTAGTCCCAAACTTATAACTATCCAAACAACACCAAAATATCACGAGCTTAATTGGTACCCAATGATTTATGAGCTAATCAACGTTCTAGATTTCAATACCGAATGAGTTATAACTTAATTAACCAGACTCGAGTCTTTTGAAACGCTACCTTTCACAACAATAAGATATGAAACCATTAATTTTACAGAGAACGGCGAAACGAGCCATTGTTAATAATAGCTCATTATCAAATTGTACGAAACGTTCTCAACTCAAACAAAATTATAAACGAAATTAAAGAACTTTATTTATTCAAACGTTTACATGAGAAAGTACTTATCCATACTTTAGGTTACCTGTGATTTTATGCTGTAATTATGAAAAATAAATAAATGACTTTTTAAATTTACTATATGTTTGACCTTTTTTTCTGTTAGTACGAAAAAATACAATGTGTTGAATTTACAATAATCCAAATTAAAATATGACGAATTAACTTTATAAAAATAGAATTGTGGCTACACATACTTTTTTCTGTGACAAACTTACTTTGTGGCAAATGTACAATAACCTCATGATGAAAGTTAGATGCATTTAATGTCACAATTCAAACAGTATTATAAGTTTAGCATAAATACTGTCCCACTGGCTAGGCAATAGCTTTAATTTGTTTTTATAGACGAAACATTTAAAATCAATTATGCGCCCTTTTAGAAATTTATTATTATTTATGCTTTTTATTGTACTCGCCTTCAACCCGTATTTTATTTGAAAGTGTTCACAGCACGCGTTTATCTTCCACAAAAATAACATTGATATGTAGCTACAGGGTAAAACCATCCCTCTTACTAAGAAAACACTGCGTAGGGTTAAATGAATGCGTGGAGGGACACATTTCTGTTGAGTGATTTTCTTTTCATACACATTGGGGAAACCTTTGGCTTTCATCACACCAGATGGCGACTGACGATAGGCCCTTAGGCATTGCTCTGGTAGTCGATTTTTTTATTACACTAATAAATTTCATGTTTGCATAATTCATTCACTTTTACAATACAAGAAGGAGGTTGGTTGGTTTTTTTATCGAGTACTGATAAGCCCTTAATGGCCTTAATCTTACCCAATGATACGTTACAATTAGGCCGAAATGCGCGGAGCGCGCTTCATCCGGAATCCCCAACCATTGAGGAACATTTTCGCACGTAAATTTGATTTCATATTGTCACGTTCTTCTGTACCACTTACACTGTAATCGGGCTGTCACCTGAGTGAAAATAAAAAAGTATTTTATTCATATCACGTAGAATCGGTATATTAAATGTATAACTAGCGGCCGCCTGCGACTTCGTCTGCGTTAACATCCCGTATCCCGTGGCGAATGTCTAAAAATTTTTACAACATAAAAGTAATTAGCCAAATTGGTGCAGCGTTCGTGGTCTGTGATTGGTGGCAATTGATGATAAATAATTAATTAATTATTAATTTCTAAAAGATGATAAATCCTAATTATAAATACCTATGCGTGTAACTGAGCCTCAGAATAAAAAGCCATGGACATGATTATTATTACTTAATTAATGGCTTCACGTTAAGCATTATGCTAATTTCAAGTGGTATATAATACTTTTAAAGTAGGTAAATTAGTATTGTACGGTACATTGATTTTAAATGGAGTTTATTGTAACAAATACGTGTTGGACAAATAGATGTAGGACGAAATGCGTGTTGGACTATATACGAGTCGGACAAAATGAGCGTTGAAAGACCATTTGGACGAACTGCGTATTGGATCTACGGCTAACAAATCTTAACAACACGTATTGTTGCTTATAGAACATGAGAGATACTCATGGACATTATTATTCTGAGGACAAAACACAAAACGCAATATGAATGATTCTGTCACTTTGTGAATTTGACATTTGAGTGACATTTCGTAGTCATGGCATCTTTAAGTAGGGAGTTACCTCGGGGGGTGTGTGTTGGGTGGCCTCCTCGTGTGGCTGACTCTCATTTGTCGTTTCTGATTCGTTGGGGGCGAACAATGGAGTCGGTCCTGGCGCTCCCTGGTTCCTATAGGGTTCTAATGCTTCGTAAGAGGCATTGGAACTCTATAGCCAACAACCCAGCGCACAGGCGGAGCCCCTTCTGGGTCCGCAGCCTCCATAGGCGTGTCCCTTCTGGACCGCACCATAGGCAGGCCCCTTCAGGGCCTGCGGGAGGTTTTGCCGGCACCCCTTCTGGGTGTCGCACGCTGGGGGGAATAGGGTAGTTCGGCGTCCCTTCTGGACGTCGTTTTAGCGCCTTTGGGCGCAAGAGGTAATGCCACGTTATTTAGATAGGTAGGGTGTAAAGGTTAGGGCTAGGGTAGTAGGGTTAGGATTAGGCGTGTAACGTGGCAGGGGGTCTTTGACGGCGCCCCTTCTGGGCGTCGTTATACGGGGTGGGTTGGGGTAGTTCAGCGCCCCCTCTGGGCGCTGTTTCGAGCAAAGGTGCCGTCGTTGCGGGGCGCGGCGACGGGCGCCCGTTTTCGGACGGGTTGGTGGGCGGCTCCAACAGCCCACCCCCCAGCGACCAAGGGGATGGAAACCTTTTATTTCTAAAATCATTATGAAAGGTTCCATTAATAAAGTGACGTTGCGATGCGATCCGGCTAGCACCCGGCGCGTAGAGGTATCCGGGCCTCTGCGTGAGAAATTAGTTACCGATGACCGCCCTGAGGTTGGTGACCAGGCCTCAGGATCCGGTAATGCACCTGGAAAATCGTCATGTGCTGCGGCTGACGCCCGCCGCCAACCAGTTATCGGGCTGGGTGGTGTCAAATCAGCTACCAAAGACTGCCATGGGGGTAGTAGTAGAGGTAAGAAGGGGAAAGGAGAGGTCCGGGGAGGAACCAGCGGGGCGCCATCGCCGGTACCGCTTAGATCCCAGCCGGACGAGGTAGAGGGGTCGTCGGAGGAAGACAGTGCTAAAACTGTCGCTTCGATAGTGGAGGCGAGTCGGCGAGAGGGCTTCCTGGGTGCCATGGAGGCGGGGAAGAAAAGGCCATACGGCACCACGGAAATGGCGGAGGAGGAGATGCTCCGGGAGCAGCACGGGCTGCGGAAAATCAAGACGAGAGGAGGGGCGAAGAGGTCCATGACTAGGCAACGGAGTCGGTCAATGGAGGTTCTGGCCACGTCGGTAGGGATGGCTGAGGCCAGGAGGCACATGGCGGAGTCCTCCTCCTCCTCGACGTCCAAGGACGAGGGTAGTGACGATGGGGATGGGGAACCCCCCAGCCAACAAGTCAGGCCTCCCCCCCAAGTCAGGATCCAGGGGGCGTATATAGGGAAAAGCGGCAGGTCTGCCTTTTTGAAGAACGCGGAGCCCCATGTCGAGGGGGATATCCCGGACAAGCTCCTGAATGACAGGCTGACGGAGCAGCACAGGATGGAAATGGCCATGAAGTCCAGGCAAGACATTCTGGCGAGAGCCAGCAAGAGCATAGGGGTTGTGTCCCACAATGTGAGTCTCAGCACCCAAATAAAGGGGGGAGTTAGGAAGGCCCTAAACGAGGGGATCAAAGAGATGATCGCGTGCGTAGAGTCTCTCAAAGAGCTGTCTGTGTCCGATGAGGCGTTGAGGCTCCAAAGGGACAACGAGAGGCTCAACCGCGAGGTCGAATCCCTGAAAGAGCAGGTCAGGACCATAAGGGAGGCCCAACAAGAGCCCTGGACACCGCGGACGAGGGCCGCGAATGTACAGAGGGAGGTGGCCGTTTCGTTGGGGGGTCAAATGGATGGGTTCAGGGTGGAACTGATCCGCGAGATCGGCGCGATGCTCAATGCAAGGATTGAGGGGTTGGAAAGGCGTCTGCCACCGGAGCCTCCCCTGAGACCTCCACTGGCGCACGAAAAGAGGGCCGAGGTTACCTATGCCGAGGCGGCCGCCGCACCCCCCAGAGCCCTTCGTGCTTCCCAGGCTCCCCAGGCGGAGGCAGGTCTGAGCCAGGGGCCTGAATGGAGCGGCCCACCGAGGCCTCATAGAGAGCCCAACTGGAGTGTCCCCCCGGTGCGCCCGGCTTCCCCCAACTTGGCTGCGGCATCGACCACCCCGGCGAATGAGTGGAGGCCCAATATCTCCCCAAGCGCCAGAAGGAAGGCCAAGAAAGCGGCTGCTCAGGCCGCCAAGGCAGCGTCGAAAAAGAAGGCCATCGCGCGCTCCCCTGCGTCCAAGCTTGTACCACCGCGCTCGTCCGTAGTAACAATTACGCTAAAGCCCGAAGCCGTGGCGAAAGGCGCCACCTATGCCTCCGTCATGGAGAAGGCAGTCGGCGCCATCCAGCTGCAAGACTTCGGGCTCGAGGCCGTAAGAATGAGAAATACGGCGGCGGGCGGGCGCAAGTTGGAAGTGCCGGGCGCAACCAGCGGCCCCAGGGCGGATGCGCTAGCGAAGAGGCTTAGGGAGGTTGTGTCGGAGGACGCGGACGTTGGCAGGCCGTGCCGCAAAGCTGAGCTCCGGTTGGTGGGCCTGGGCGACGGCATTAGCCCGGAGAAAGTCAGCCAGGCCGTCGCGGCAAAGTCAGGCTGCGCGCCTGAACATATTGGGCTGGGCGAAGTACGGACCGGACCATGGGGAGTCAAGTCCATGTTGGTCCGGCTACCGGTGGGACACGCCAAGACGCTGGCGGAGGCTGGTCGCCTAGTCATCGGCTGGATTCAGGTCCAGGTGGTGGCACTGGAGAGGCTTCCAGTCCGCTGTTACCGGTGCTACGGGTTGGGCCACACACAGTACACGTGCGACCGGGCGACCGACCGTAGCGCCCTGTGTTTCAGGTGCAGCGAACCGGGGCACCGAGCGGCCGACTGCGGCGCAGAGAAGGCCTCCTGCGCAGTGTGTAAGCAGGCCAAACTCCCCCACGAGCACCATCTAGGGGGGAGGACTTGCAGGCCTCCCATTACCAAGCCGAAGTTAAAGGTGGCCCCTTGGACAAGGGCCCCCCCTGCAGCGGCAAGAGCGCCAGATGTGGCGCCCATGGACACAGCAGACCAGGCACAGGGACCAAATGCTAGCTCACCATAAGTCCGTTCTCTGAGGACCTGATGATCCATCAGCTGGCGGCGTTAGGTATCGACGTGGCCATCGCAGCGGAGCCCTACACCATCCCTGCGCGAACAAACTGGGTCGGATCCACCGACGGGAAGGTGGTCATCACCACCTCGACCACCTCGACGACTCTACGAACTACGAAGGGTACGTGGCGGTCAACTGGGGCAGCATTGCCCTAGTTGGGCTTTACTTCTCGCCCAATCGCAGACGCAGCGATTTTGTGGATTACGTCGGGAGGGTCCAGGGTGTCGTGCGCAGATTGGCTCCGCGGCAGGTGATCGTGGCCGGCGACCTCAACGCCAAGTCCAGGGCCTGGGGCTGCCCTGTGACCACCAGCAGGGGAGAGGTCGTGGAGAATTTCCTTGTCCAGGCCGGGTTGGTAGTCCTGAACAGGGGTACGGTCAGTACATGCGTGAGGTGGCAGGTGGAGTCCATCGTGGATGTAACGTTTGCGACCCCCTTCATAGCTTCATGTGTGACCAGTTGGGAGGTGCTGGACCAGGAAACCCTGAGCGACCATTTGTACGTGTTGCTCAGGATATCCGCCCCCCCAATTGCTGGCCCTACCCCCCAGCAGGGTGTCCGAGGCGCGCGGTTCAGGAGGTGGGCCCTGACGCGCCTGAACAGGGAGGCTGCGACGGAGGCGGCGATAGTGGAGAGCTGGCTACCACCGCCCAGGACCACGGACATCGACCAAAGGGCCACCATCTTCCGGAGGTCGATGGCACGGGTCTGCGACGCCGCCATGCCCCGAGCCGGGGATCGGCCGCATCGTCGCGCCGTGTATTGGTGGACGGCGAAAATAGCTGGTCTCCGCACGGCCTGCATCCACCAGAGGCGCCTCTACCAGAGGTGTAGGAGGAGGAGGAGGCGCGCGCCAGAGGAGGAGGCCGACCTCTACAGCCGCCTGAGCCTGGCCAGGTGGAGGCTAAAGGTGGCCATTATGAGGGCAAAGGAGGACGCCTGGAGGGAGTTCCTGGCCGATTTGGATAGGGACCCGTGGGGGCGCCCATACCGATTCGTCCGGAATCGGATGCGGAGCTCGGCGCCCCCCACTGAGTCGTTCCAGCCGGAACTCCTGGCCAGCGTGGTGAACGCCCTGTTCCCGGATCGGGCAGTCGAGGTGACGCCGTTTACCGCCCCCGAGCACGACGGGGAGATGGACCCGCAGACCATCCCGCGGGTCACGAACGAGGAGATGGAGGTGGCGACTCAGCGCCTCCGCCTCAAAAAGAAGGCCCCAGGGCCGGACGGGGTGCACGGGAGGGTCCTAGCCCTTGCCCTCGATCGCGTCGGACCCAGGCTGAGGGAGTTGCTGGACGCCTGTCTCCAGCAGGGTAAGTTCCCGAAGGCCTGGAAGGAGGGCAGGCTCTGCCTTCTCCGGAAAGATGGGCGCCCGCCGGACTTACCATCGGCCTACCGGCCCATTGTCCTTCTCGACGAGGTTGGGAAGTTCTTCGAGAGGATAATTGCTGGTCGAGTCACAGAACATCTGAGCAGGGAAGGTCGCGATCTGCACGACGCGCAGTTTGGGTTTCGCCGTGGGAGGTCGACAGTGGATGCCATCCTGTCCCTCAAAAGGGCGACCGAACGGCCATCGGGAGGGGGGAGAGGGTGTTGGCGGTTCAACTCCCTTCCATACTGCGCGATAATGGAGGCCATGAGGTACCACCGAACACCGTGGTACCTGAGGAGGATTGTCGAGGACTATCTGCGTGATAGGACGATCCTCTTCCTCGAACCTGGCGGGGCGCGTATTGTGGCGCGCAACATGGTGTGTGGGGTGCCCCAAGGTTCTGTCCTGGGGCCACTCCTATGGAATCTAGGATACAA
Organism: Scoparia ambigualis; assembly: GCA_963921215.1. Taxonomy (NCBI): domain Eukaryota; kingdom Metazoa; phylum Arthropoda; class Insecta; order Lepidoptera; family Crambidae; genus Scoparia; species Scoparia ambigualis. The sequence goes on along the minus strand of OY992513.1, from coordinate 30,659,892 downwards.
CTGGGTCCTCAGGTGCGAACAACTGCCGAGGACGAGTGTCATCTGTTATGCAGATGACACTCTGGTCACCGCACGGGGCGGTGACTACCGGGATGTATCCAGGAAGGCGACGGCGGCTGCGTCCCTGACGGTGAGGCGGATCCGGATGCTCGGTATGGAGGTGGCGTTGCCGAAAACCGGGGCCATCCTCTTCCATGGTCCCCGGGGCAAGCCCCCCAGGAGCGCACATATCCGTGTGGCTGGCGTGCGTGTCAAGGTCGAGTCCAAGATAAAGTATCTGGGACTCACGCTTGATAGCCGCTGGAGGTTTGAGGCCCACTTTTCCGGTCTCGCTCCGAGGGTGGTCGGAGCAGCGATGGCCTTGGGAAGGCTTCTGCCCAATGTCGGAGGTCCCGGCGATAGCTGCCGCAGACTGTTCGCGGGAGTGCTGAAGAGCATGGCCCTGTACGGTGCCCCGGTGTGGTCCGATTCGCTGTCTGGGAAAAACGTCGCCATCCTGCGACGACCGCAGAGGACAGCGGCCATCCGAGCTATCCGGGGTTACCGTACGGTATCGTTTGCGGCGGCTACGGCCATTGGGAGTATGCTTCCGTGGGAGCTCGAAGCCAAGGTTCTGACCGAGGTGTACGAGTTCCGGGCAGAAGCAAGGGCGCGGGGAGAGAATCCTGTGCAGGCAGAGGTCGAGGGTGCAAGGCGGTTAGCCTACGACATGGCGGTGTGGCAATGGGAGGAGAACCTCACAACCCCAGAAGCCGGAGCCCGCACGATCGAGGCTATCCGCCCGGTATTGCAGGGGTGGATTAATAGGTCACATGGGGGGATGACCTTCCACCTCACCCAGCTCCTCACGGGGCATGGGTGTTTCGGCAGTTACCTGCACAGGATTCGCAGGGAGGAGACTCCGGTCTGCCACCATTGCGGACAAGAAGAGGACACTCCTGAGCATACGCTTGAGGAGTGTAGTGCCTTCGCACCACAGAGGCGTACGCTGGAGGTGGCCTTGGGGAGGAGAGGCCCTCTGGCTCTGCCGGATGTGGTAGCCGCAATGGTGGAGAGTGCGGAGAATTGGGCGGCGGTGGCTGGATTCGCTGCGGGGTGCATGGGTCTCAAAGAGGAGGCCGAGCGCATCCGGGAGGAGTCAGCCAACGCCGCGCCAATGAGGAGGAGGAGGGTGGGGAGGAGAAGGCGAAGATTCGCCGACCTCCAGCCGCCGTAAGGTGGCGCCGCCCTGTTTGTGTGTGTTGGGTCTTGGTCGTTTGTTTTTGTTTTTGTGTGGAGTGGTCGAGGGGAGACTCCGTCTCCAACTGGGCCGGTCAGGAGGGGGGCACTGGCATGGGTATTTCACCATACCAACCCAAGTGCCCCGGGCTCACTGGATGTGTGTTGTTTGTGTGTCCCGTTTGTTGTGTGGTCCGCATGCCCGGGAAAGCCGGGCATGTCAGTCTTTGTCTCTGTGTTGTGTCCGCCCCCTTCTGGGGCAATTATGTTGTGCTGTGTGCGCGTAGTCGCCGTGTGCTGGCGCGTAACGACTGCTTAATGCGGTGGTTATAGGCCAGCACACGGATGACGGGGTGGCCTCGCGAGGTCAATTCCCCCGTGGATCAGGTCCCGTGACCGCCACCCTAAGAGCCCTACGCTATCGGAGTTTGGTCCCCCGGTGATTAGTGGGTAGGCCCCTCCCTCTCGCCCGACGATTACGCCGTGGAAAGGGGGACGGGAGAGTCCCACATATCCAGTCTCCCTTCTGGAGGCTGGAATCCATAAGCAGGGATTACACCGGGTAAAAAAAAAAAAGAGTAAAAAAAAAAAAAAAAGGGAGTTACCTCGGACGAAATATTACATATTTGGTCTGAGGGAGTTACGGACTTCTTGGCGGGAAAGTGAAGCGTCATGTCTGCAGTTTTGTTTTATTTTCTAAAATTTGTGTTTTTTCGAATATTAATGTGAAATAATAGTGGATTATTAACCGTTAAGTGTTTGTGAACGTGCATGAGTGTTGGCAAATGAAACAAAACAGTGCAACATCACTTTTCAAATTCTCTCAAGAAGTCCGCGTGAGACCTCAGTAAAGTCCCACATCTTTACTGAGGAGTCCTCAGTGAGGACTCAAGGGGTTTGGGGAACATCATTTATCATTTATCATCTTAATCACCACTCATTATCATCAAGGGAGAAAAAAGAAATAAAAACACTAATGACTAGGCAGTATGGTCTCAGACCTTAGCCTGTTCCTTCACGGAACAAATAAACTTTAAAAAAAAGGTAGGGAGTTATCCTTGTACTTTTCGCAACCAAAACGTATTGTGAGACTCCATTTTTTATTCAATCTACCTTATTTACCTACTAATAAATAATATACAGCGTATATATATTTAACCACCTCTGTGGTCTTGTGGATAAGCCAGCGGTATTAGACCCAAAGGTCCCGGGTTCGATTCCCAGCGGGGGGTACATCTTGTAAAGTACCCCCCGCTGGGAATCGAACCCGGAGTTGTTTTTAAGTAGGCCTGGCTAGCTACCATAATCTTATCTAAAGTCTGCCATAACAGCAGTGGCTGTGTCCCGACAGCTTAGAGATATGATAACCAATTCATCAGTGGTTGAGGATTCCAGGTGAAGCGCGCTTCCACCGTCGCCCTTATCGTCACTTACCATCAGGTGAGAAGAAAGCAAAGTGCTTACCCGTATTGAATAAAAAACCGCTTTAAATTGGCATAATACAATATCCACGAAACCATTCATTATGAGGCCTATTACATCTCTACAATGGTCAATATTGGCGTTCTTGATCTCAGAAACAAAAATACATTAACAATTTTGACTTCTTGAATGGTGTAGCTATTAGCATAGCTCGTGGCGGCCTTGCTCTTTGTAAATTTTGTTTAACTTTTTAATGAAACCCAAAATTGCAGAGAAACATTTTCATAAAATACGCAAAGGCACTTTTTTGAGCTTCTAGATTAAACTACTGTTCCAAACAAATGAAATAAAAACAAATTTAATGTTATCTCTTATATAGTTCGTAGTGGCCTCGGAATTGTGAGGTATCATTGATTTTATATAGAAAAAATCTTATTCTAAACCAAAAAACTTTGAAAATCGCCTTAACTTAACTGTGAATTTCTCCTACCTTCGTTATTATTATTAAGCAAAATAAATACTAGAATAATTGTTACTTTATGAGAAATAAAGATTTTATAATTAATTTATTATCCTATTTCGATAAAAACGATAAATACTACTGCAAAATTACTACAAAATGCGAAAATGTGCATTCTACGCAAAAACCACAGTCGAAATGTAATAGGCCTCATAAGATAATAAACACAATATTTTCATACTTAAAGATTAATTTTCATACTTAAAGACTATAGTCTACTCTACGACTTGTTGACTGTAAGGCCCCTGGTCGTTGACCTAATATCACGCTGGATTCAAATCTAAACGATACCATTTTCGATGATTAAATGCGCAAGCTAAAAAGATCGCACTCCATCACCTTCATAACGTCTTAATAAACATGAACAGGGGGAAGTATTTTAATCAAATCAAAGCAGGTATCGTAAACCATTAGAGTTGGGAAAGATTTATAAAGATACTTTAAGCTTGAGCGGCGAAGTCACGCAGCGCGCGAATGAAACACATGAATAAACCAATAAATGGGGCGTGGAGCGGAAAATTATTCGTTATCAGTATTCCGGGAGGTATAACCAAGCAGTCCGGAACTGGAATGACACTAAATTGCGACGGTCACGAGTAACAGAGTCATAAAAAATATGCAAAAAAATGTTGTTCACCACGGTGGTGTTGATAAGTATCATGATCTGCCTATAAACTCCCCACAGCTGGGCACCGGTCATCCCACATGGACAACAGTACAGGGGACATTGGGCCAAAGGCCATTACGCTGACCCAATTGTTGGTCGCGGGTTGGTGGGTAACGACGGCCATTCTCACTACAACAACCGGAACCAACGGCTTATCACCCACAGCCCGAAGGATATTACGGAAAATGCAGTCTTTTATCTTTATCATGTCATGAAGGAGCTACCTGCAAAATTTCAAAATAGGTCCAGGCGGTTTGGACTGTGCTATATTGATCGATTTTCAGAGTGGTTGCTGACCGCCCTTCCACTTTTCCTTTACAGGAATTTTGTTCTTAAACTTCTTCTTTTAAACTACAAAATAAAAGTAAACTTTTCGTAGAAAGTACAACAGGCCTTCTCTTTCGAAACATAACTTTCGACACTTTAACATTCAATATAATTTATTCAATTTAGGCTACAATAGTTGAGCACTTGTTTATCAATGTCGCTACGGCATTGGTTCGTAATCGTAAGTCTATAGAGCAGGATACCTTATAATAAAAGTTAACAAGAAACTCAGCATGGACATTATTTTAACCATGAAATATGCATAAAATAGTAGGCCCTCTGGTACTTAATGTTTTTTACGTAACGCTCAAATATACCATAAGATATTGTAACGTTGAAAAAAATGACTAACACAATAAACTCTAAGAGTGTCAGTCTCTAAAAAATAAATTCTAATAAGTTTGATGAGACACTGTTGCAATAAAAACATAGTTTAAAGCGTTGGTCTAACCCACAGAGCATTATTTGCTCCATAGTCTAACCAAGAAACTCAGCATGGACATTATTTTAACTATGAAAATATGCATAAAATAGTAGGCCCTCTGGTATTTAATGTTTTTTACGTAACTTTCAAATATACCCTAAGATATTATAACGTTGAAAAAAATGACTAACACGAAGAACTCTATAATGACTAACAAAAAGAGAGTCAGTATCTAAAAAATAAATTCTATCAAGTTTGATGAGACACTGTTGCAATATTAAAGCGTTGGTCTAACCCACAGAGCATTATTTGGTCCATAGTCTCCACCAATGCCATGGGGCTCACCACATGTCACACTGAGCATATGTGCAGTTGTTGTATGGTGAAACGTGGACAATGGCGGAGGACTGCTTTTTGCTGTCCTCGTTGCCTAGTCTCTGACAAACCCTTAGGTACACTTTTAAACTTTCGCGTTCCATTATTCACACATATTTAGACGGGATTTAACGCAAAACTACTTAGGGTGGATTCGACCAAACTGGAATAAGGTCTTATACCTAGATTAAACGCTGAATTTGTATGGACTAATCTCGGAGTAAGTCTTATTCCAGTTTGGTCGAATCTACCCTTAGTAAAGGCATTCTACGCGTCGGGTATAAAAAGGTATGCGTAGAATGCCTTTACTAAGTAGTTTTGCGTTAACCCTTAGGTGATAATAGACGTGAGTAGGTAGTAAGAAAAATATTTAATTGCGGTGTGTTATACCAAAACTTTAGTACATGTTGATCGGTAATCCTTTTACAATAGTTTAGCACTTTATGAATGTCGCTACGTCATTGGTTCGTAATCGTAAGTCTAGGGTGGGATACCTACTGAAAGTCAATAAGAAACTCAGCACGGACATTATTTTAACTATGAAAATATGCATAAAATGACTGCAAATTAATAATAAATAATTCAGTTTTTTTGTTAATGTACTCGTAACTATGATATTATTATTGTTGCTTAACAAAAAATGTCATTATTATATAATATCAGAGAAGAGAAATCAACAACACAATTTTGAAAACAAAATTCTAGAAAAGAACTTTTGTATTAAAATTAACTGAGTATCTTTTCAGGAGATTGTCCTAAATCCATTATTATATTAAAGCTTTCTTGTAGAAAAATCGCTTCGTTCAGACGTCCGTCGTCAACAATTCAACGAACAATTGAGTGCTGCTCGAGAGGTGCTCAGACTCGGGATGATCTAAATATTCGCGTTCGCACTAACAAGATTTCGCCTTGTTAACTACGATAAAGGAATGTACAAATAGCAAATTTCAATTTGTGAAAACTATTGTGAATTGTGAATGGTACTCGTTTATGCAACACTATAATACTTATTATTTAAACATACTAAGGCGTCATTACAGAATGTTTCGTTTGAAACATTATGCTTTTAGAAACAATTTTAAATACAGAGCCGTGTGCGTGAGCGGCTCTTTGAAAAAATCCTCTTCCCTTAGGTGTCGCAAAAGGCGACTAACGGACTAAAGACTACGTACATCGAACAGCATGAAGCGGCGGTGACAGGCTCACGACCTATCATGCTGAGCATGTGTGCAGTTGTAAGTTGGTGTGCCGTGGACTATGGAAGTGGACTTCTTCTGCGGTCCATATTGTCTAGTCTCTGACTGACTCTTTGGAGATATTAGTTGTGAATATAAGTGTGTATAAAATACAATATGTCACGCTATTTTTAATTGAGGCACAGATGAAATAAAATACCAGAAAATGTGGCGGCAAAGGACCACGGCAATACTTTTAAATAGTGGACTGTATATACTTATGTGATGGTATCAAACTATTAAATTACACGATGCCTTCGGTATCTGCCCTAACATCTACCCATAACATGGCAACAACACGTACCTGGACCAGCTTTCTGTGGAGACGCGATCTGTGGCTCGTTCTGCAGTTCTTGGTTCGGTTTAGTGTTAAAGTTTTCTATAATTTTGCGATGAACGTCACACGTACGATATTTTCAGCAGACGGAATAAGACAGAAGAATAAAAGAAAGACGCCAAATGCCTTTCTACGCTTCATGCCACATCTTCTCGGTTAAAATTAAAATAAATTAAAATTTAAATTAAAATTATTAGGTTATTTACGTCTTGGTATTTTAGCACTTAAAGGTACTTACTTTTCTTAATAATGTATGTATCTAATATAAATATGAATATATTAGTTTATTCCTTTGAGTTTGTTTGCATGCTTATGTTTAGGGTGTGGGTTTATATTTTTATATTTTTATTATTGTTGTTTTTACTCTTAATTTTAAAATAGATTTAGTTGTATACTGACTCTGAAACATATATTGAGATATTATTGTAATACCACGAGTCTATCTGCTGTTCATATAATATTGTTCAAGTGCCTGTCGTTATTGTGTATCATTAGTTATTATGTACCCACCTTGTTAAAATTAATTAGTCTAAGTTGTGGAATTCTATAATTGGCTTAAGTGTTTTAAAATAAGTTTTCTCTTGTAATGATTATGTAAAAAAAAGCTGTTGAATTTCCAAATAAATAAATAAATAAATAAATAAATAAATAAAAACAGTCCTAAAATAAATGGTGGTACATTAACTAGTAAGTTTAGTGTGATCTAAAGCGTAGTTAACAATTAAATGGAAATAAGAGGGAAGGCTATATTGTTGATTAAATGAAATGACTTAGACTAAGGAGATTGTGTACATGAAAAAACACTTTTTACCTATCGCAATTAACAAAAACAAAAGCAGACCCTTTCAATAAAGAGTTGTTAACTAAATTCAAATCATTAAGTTTTACCATAATTCTTTGTAGAACAATGCGAAATGAAATGACAAACTTTGTTCTGGATCATCGTCTCCTACCCTGGGCTGCTGGCTACAACTTAAGGCCGAGGATAAGATACTATAAAGCGGCGTGAAATATTCATAAGCCTCGCACAACTTTATAAGAAAAAGGTTAGAGCGTTTTTATGTAACCCAACGGGTCGTTAATAAAACCAATATTTCTTTTGCCAGAAATTCCGGGCAACGCCCACGTGGTATAAAACATTATGTTTTCAAAGAACAAGAGATTGCGTAAAATAAATTTATAATATACTTTTCAACACTCGCAACAAATCTAGCGCAAGTTAAGTTTTAATGTGTTTTGAATGGTTAACATTTTTATTCGTTATCTACGATAAAACATAGATACTGACAGAATTCTTACTTCTTGGAAATATCCGCGCGAACTCCTGCGAAGCGGGCGCTGCATTAGTCGCAGCCGAAAGCACTAAACCACAGTATAAATATAAGCTAAAGCAGTACGGAAGCTTGGTCTTTTTCTTGTTTTATATACCTACGCGCCAATTGAGCGTTAGGGTTGTCCTCTTATTTTTGTAAAATTGAAAAAGTTTTTGTTTAGTTAGCGCTGTATCTCAGCTAGTTAGCGCTTTTTTTGAGATAACTAGCAAAGCATAACTGTCGTCAATTTTAATTTAAAGAAAATTAAAAACTAATAACTTAAAGATGGCGGCTATCCTCATTCTATTATCGGATTTATTGTCGGAAACCACACTGATCCCCTGATATCGATTTTTAAAGCAATCGGTTAAATAACTAAAAAGTTCAAAATGGAGGCTACTTTGTTTCATACTAATAACGGAGTCGTTGACAGAAACCACACAGATCCACAGATATCGATTTTCAAAGCAATCGGTTAAATAACAAAATGTTCAATATGGCGGCTACTTTTTCTCATTCTAATAACGGATTCATTGTCAGAAACCACACAGATCCGCAGATATCGATTTTCATAGCAAAGTTTACTAACGATGAAGTTTCGTAGTATCAATTCTTATTATTTATGACCATTAAAATAACGCGCGCTCAAAAAATATACTTAAGTAAGTACGGCAAATATTTAAACATTAATTTATTTAAAAGAAAAAGCTTTTTATTTGGTAATAATAAATCAAAAATTTTTAAACACTGAAAAAAGACGACAACCTCAGACGGGAATCGAACCACGCACCTTCCGCATTCCGGGCGGCTGCCTTAACCACTTGGCTACCGAGGTCTGGCTTTTGACTTTTGACTTTGAGGTTGTCGTCTTATTTCAGTGTTTAAAAAATTTTACTTAAGTATATTTAAGCGTTAATAAAACGCTAAAATATAAAAAATTAATAATAAATCATTCTTACCTTTCAACATCAGCAGGAAGTTTAAAAAACGAAAGCTCCGGTTTTGAAGAAGCCGAGTTCAAGCAGCCGTATACTACGCAATACACTCGCGGCATTTTTAAAAATCGCGCGCACAGCGCACGCAATACATCTCGTCTCGACGCGATACGCGCTACTGAGAGCACTGCGATGTCCGCTTAGGGACCCTGTAAAGACGCACGTCTGTGGGCGTGCTTCGTTTCGAGCGTTTGTACGTAGCTTCCTTACTGCTTTAGCTCATATTTATACTGTGACTAAACGGCGCAAATACGAGGCAATACCCTTGGCGAGAGATATGTGTTTGTGTCATTTTGGGTAGAAACACTAGGGCCGTGGGGCCAGGAGCTCGGCATTTCGCAGCTGGCAGCTACTTTGGCCAACATTTAAGTTTAGCCATGCAAAAGAGTAACGATGCCAGCCAACTGGGGACTCTGCTGCGCCATAAATCCAACAGCATAGAGCGATGATGGCCTCACCACCTGTCATGCTGAGCACATCTGCAGTTGATATTTGGTGAAACGTGCTCATTATCGGTCCTCATTGACTAGTCTTGATTAACCCTTAAGTATTAAATAGTCGTTAGTAATGAGATAACTTAGTCTCTCATCCAGTTTTTTAACATGACCCATCGACACCAACGTAACTCTAAGGCGCTAAAGCCAACCAACTTTTAAAAAACTTTAACCTAAATACAAGTAGTAGAAATAAATAGAAGGTATGGTATTTTTTAAGACCTCCGCGACTGACAACTTCCATTACAGAAGGTACTTCCAAATGTCATCGTAACTCGATTTGGCAAGAAGGGTTATATTTCATTAGCTTTCTACGTACAGTCAGCGTCAAAAGTATTTATATATTTACACAGGACATAAAATAACATGACATTACAATGACGTGACGACCATTATCCCCGAAGGGTTAGTCAGAGACCGCGATGAGGACCGCAGTCCTCTGCCATAGTCCACCTTTCACCAAATAGCCACTGCGCATGTGCTTAGCGTGACAGGTGGTGAGCCCATCGCCGCTTTAAGCTATTGGATTTATGTACAGTCTGTAGTCCGTTAGTCGCCTTTTACGACACCCAAGGGAATATAGGGGTGGTAGTATTCTTTCACCGCTATGCGACACGGTTAGAATTATTATTACTTTATTACTATAAAAAAAAAACTTGAAATAGGTAAAAGATGTCTTCCAACGGTTAGCACATGGCCACGGTTCCATAAATGCTGGCAACATTACCTCTTTGGATTCAAAGTCAAATTATTTATTCAATGTAAACCTTTACAGGCACTTATTGACGTCAATACTAATAATAATAAAAAAACAGTTAACTAACTTATAGTTAAGACTTAATAACTAATCTAACGAGCTATTATAGTCTGTGCCAGACAAATGCGCATTGCTACCCCCAGTACCACTGCACGCCGAAACAGAATCGCGTCGAACCGAAATATAAGCCGTGGTCATAGAATTGTGTAATATGATTTCCAATTATCGTATTGATACTGTGGTAAGTAATATAAATTGGAGAGTTTTTGAAGTAAAATAAAGTAGCAGCTGAAATGAGTTTTGGAAAACATTAGTACCTAACCAATAAGGTTGACATTTTTAATCATTCAAATATCTTTTTTTATGAAACTTAAGCATTAAAAAACGTCAAAAATTAATAAGCATAAACTTGTGTGTTTTAAAATTGTTTCGTTTTTCGTCTTGGTACAAGCACAGAATAACTAATACTACTACCGTACAGAAGGTTCACCCTCCAACGACCCCCACGCGAAACTGAAACCAATCTCGTGACCCGAGCGTTCATATTCCGATAAGCACAGCCGACTCGATATCGATTTGACGTCCGTCAGGAGCGCAGGGTTTACGCGCGCGCGTAGACTAAACCGCTGGCAGAGGTAGCTTCCAGCCTTCTTGTCACCGGAAGCCTCAATAAGGTCAGCAATTAACTTTTCAACGAGCTGCATTGCCTTCGGCCCCCATGGACCCAATGTCTCCATCGCATACACCATACATACATAGACTGTATCACGACACGACAGTCTTAAAAAATACCATACTTTCTATTTGTTTCTACTATTTGCATTTAGGTTAATGTTCGTTTTTTAAAAGTTGGTTGGCTTTACTGCCATAGAGTTACGTTGGTGTCGAAGGGTCATGTTAAAAAACGACTAAGCGACAACTCGGACACTTTAAATTCGGACACAGTGTACGAATTGACACTTTTTAATTTTATTATTTTTAACTGACAATTCGGACACTCTTAAATTATTGGAGATGTTCAGTACAGTCAGATAAAAAAGCTTTAAAATATAATATTATGTAGAAAAAAAACTGTCCGAATTGTCAGTAAAAAAATAATAAAATTAAAAAGTGTCATTTCGGACACTGTGTCCGAATTTAAAGTGTCCGAGTTGTCGCTTAGTCTAAAAAACTGGATGAGAGACTAAATTATCTCATTACTCATGACTATTTATCACCTAAGGGTTAATCAGAGACTAGGCAATGAGGACCGATAATGAGCACGTTTCACCAAATATCAACTGCACATGTGCTCAACGTGATAAGTGTTGAGCCTATCGCTTTATGCTGTTGGATGTATAGCTTTCAGTCCGTTAGTCGCCTTTTACGACACTTAAGGGAAGAGATGAGTTAGTGGTGTTCCTTTAATAAGCCGCCACAACACAGCTTTGTTCTTAATTTACATACATACCTACATTTATAATCAAAAATATTAGATTGGGTGTCACTCCGCAGTTTAGGCACATGAGGAAAGAAACGGAACAGAGACAAAGCTTCATACAACGCGCCGTCACGAGTCTCTCCGTTTGTCCACTGGCCGAGCGAGCGAAAATACTGTGGTAAACCGGTTTTATCCAGTGGCGGCACTAGTGGACACGCACGAATGCGCCGTATGGTTGTAGTAGTTGACTCGCGACGGCGCGGTTGTATGAAGCTTTGTTTCTGTTCGTATCTTTACTCATGTGGTTTAGGTACGTTCGGCCGGCGCGCCTCCCAGGCAGACGTAGTGGTTTGCACCGGAGCGGAATCTGGCGGACCGGTGAAATTCACCGGTGATTTGCCGATCTTCGGTGATTCACCGGTGATCTACGGAGAATTTTGTTGTTTAGCAAGAAATTATTAAGCTATTCTATTCAGTTATTGTTCGGTAATGTTGTGCAGCTTCAGCAGCTTGAAGCTTCATTGTAATGAAATATATTTATTTAGGTACGATGAGATTAATGCTCTAAGATGAGATTCGATAAAAGAAAACATTAGGTATCAGTAATTGAAAACGAAAAAAATCTTTATTTTACATTTATTATTTATAATAAATTATGGTTTTCATGAAGTAAACACTACATTTCAACAGCGTCATTGCGCAGCATATAGCATATTTCTTTGGTCATTGAGAATATAACATGTCGTTGAAAATACTCTCCCTGACCGAACTAAGGTCAAACCAAGTTAAACTAAACTGATCAAACCAAGCCCAAATTCATAAAAACAGTTTTCTGATGCGGCAGTGATGACAACAGGGCCAGAGAAATACTATGTGGAAGAAATTAATAAAAACATTAGATTCTCAAATTTAATCCTACTAATTTTATAAACGCGAAAGTTTGTAAGTATGGATGGATGTTTGTTACTCTTTCACGTAAAAACTACTGAATGGATTTGGATGAAATTCGGCATACAGATAGATTATAACCTAGATTAACACCTAGGATACTTTTTATCCAGATATTCCCACGGGAACGGGAACCACACTGGTGAAACCGCGAGCGGCAGCTAGTATTTTATAAGTTCCTCTCGCATGAACTTGAATGGTATACTGGCGACGAACGTTATAAGTGTGCGACCGAAGTTGCGGTTTCGGTTTCAGCCAGTTTCGGCCTAAAAATCATGTTTCGGGAAGAGGTTCGGTTTCGACCAAAAACAGCCGAACCTTTCGGCCGCGCCGAAACTTACATCTTCGTACTTTTGGGTCGCGTTCGGCTGACGTCGAGTGCACTCGGCACGGCTGGCCATGTGGCGTCACTCGCCTCGCCTAACTCCACCGGCCACTGAATCAGTGCTCTTTGCTCGTGTAGTGAAAATTAAAAGTAAAACTGAAAGAAAATATATCATTATGATTAAAAAGTCGCTGCCTCAGATGTAAGTAACATTTTAAATTTTTCACTTTTTAGGGTTAGTTAAATTTTGATTCAGTGTCATTTTAACAATGTTGAAATTTCAATTCGATAAAAGGTGAAAGTAGAAACTTGTAATATTAGGCCGGCGAGATGTTTCATTCACGTGTGTTTTAATCACGTTTATAAATGGTTCGTTTTCGGTTTCGGCTGAAACTATAATCAAACCGAACCTTCGGTTTCGGTTACGGCAAAAAAACATGTTACGGTCGGACACTATATAACAATAAGGAACAACTTAAGAAAGTCTTCAAAAAGAAGAATACATAAAAATGAGAAATAAAAATTATGTAATTTAAAAAATGATAACAAAAAGTAGGTAGGTACCTAATAAACACATCGTTAATCAATAAATAAAATATGTTTTTTGTTTGGCTCTATTAGTTGTATAACCGGAGAATACCGATTTCTCTCCGGTGTTTTTTACCGATTAGTTTCACCGGTAGAACACCGGTATTTCTCCGGAGATCTATGCTCCGGTGCAAACCACTAGGCAGACGTATGGCTGACATGGCAGTGGGTTGCCGTTCGGCTCGCACGCTCCACGTCACGCGTACAACGAACGATCACTTCATGTGTGATTTTTGTGCACTGAACAATGACTACTAAACGATATTATAATCTGTATAAAAGATACTGTTGTGCTTACGGGTTTCTAAATAAAAAAAGTACAAAGAATCTGATTTATTTTAATATATACTTAAATATTTTCATGAGTGGAAACCCTGCGCTCCTGACTGACGTCAAATCGATATGGAGTCAGCGTTGCTTAACGGAATATGACCGCTCGGGTCACACGATTAGTTTCAATTTCGCGTGAAAGTCAATTTTTTATACCCAAACTTGACTTTAATAGTTAGAGAGTGAACCTTCTGTAAGGTAGTACTATTAGTTATTCTGTGCTATTAACCCCGAAGGGTTAGTCAGAGACTAGGTAATAAGGACCGCAAAAGTAGTCCTCTACCATAGTTCACTTTTCACGAAATAGCGACTGCGCACATGTGCTCAGCGTGACAGGTGGTGAGCCCATCGCCGCTCTATGCTATAAGTTATGCACAGTGTTGGCATCACACAACAGGGCGCAAAGTATTGATTTATTATTTTATTCTTTTGTTACATACATATTATTTTGTCATTTGGGTGTTTGTTGTGTGATATCAATAAATGTTTTTTTTTTTTCTTTTTTTCTTTCAAAGTATGTATCTACTTTTGATGCTGACCGTACACACAGACACCGAAGTGCTTAACTTGGCGCCGTAAATTCGAAGTAGACTTGTGGACGGACTCTCCAATCGCACAAAGTGCAACTACGTGCTTCCACAAATGAACCTCGAAGGACCACCGAACAAAACTGTGCTATGTGAGTTTCACTGAATTCAGTGGAGTTAAAAAGTCGTGTTTCATTGGATAAGAAATATGTCATAATCATAATCATGACTAACTTAAAAACGCCCCACTGCTGGTCACAGGCCTTCCCAGATGGTGAGTTTGTACCATAACCCATAAAAAACTAAATAAAGTAACAATATATAAGGTGACTTCTAGTAACCGCAAGAAACTTCAAGGGCTGGTCAGGTCAAGTGTTTTAAACATGACAAAAAAGGAATTCGTGTTTTTTTAATATTAAATAATCCATTTTGTGAATTTTAATTAGATAGTCTTTGAATATCTAATTTATTATAAAACGTACGGCGGTCTGTTAACCCGTCAACGTAGGTACTTATTGCCCAGCTGACGCCTAAAGACTATCCAATTAAAATTCACAAAATGAATGATTTATTTAAAAATGTAAAAAACGAATTCTTTTTTTGTCATTTTTGTCATGTTTAAAACACTTGACCTGACCAGCCCTTGAAGTTTCTTGCGGTTCCTAGCAGTCACCTCATATGTATTATACCTCAAAAAAATCCTTGACAACATAGATTACTCCTAATTTGCAATTTTGCCGATCTATGCTGTTGGATGTGATATGTGCAGTCTTTAGTCTGTTAGTTGCCTTTTTCGACACGCTAGGGAAAAGATGGTTTGCCAGTAGTCTATTATAGCCGCCAAACACACAGCTCCAAATATATTTTATAAAACAGCAATAGAAAACAATAAAGAAATATTTTACATTTCTTATTTAATTAAAATGGACGCGGCGGACGATTTAGAATTAAAATTTCAAATTCGCCCCGTCACTTTGGAAACAATAAGATTTACAACAAGCTGATGAATATTCATTGTTACCTTACTCTTGAAAAACACAAATTGAAAAACCCATTGTGGAATAAGAAGCAATCTAAAAATAAAACCTAACTGAATTCTTTCTTTTTATACATACTTACATACATATAATCATGACTATTATCCCCGAAGGGTTAGTCAAAGACTAGGCAATGAGGACAGCAAAAGCAGTCCACTACCATAGTCCACTTTTCACCAAATAGCGACTCCCATGTGCTCAGCGTGACAGGTGGTGAGCCCATCGCCGCTCTATGCTGTTTGTTGTGTGGTGCAGTCTTTAGTCCGTTAGTCGCCTATTACGACACCCAAGTGAAGAGAGGGGGTGGTAGTATTCTTTCACCGCCACGCGTTACGGTTACTTTTTATTATTTTGCAATTAATAAATAATTATATTTTTTTATAACCGTGTCGCGTCGCTATTTGCTGAAAAATGGACTATGGTAGAAGACTCCCTTTGCTGTCCTCATTGCCTAGTCTCTGACTAACCTTTCGGGGATAATAGTCGTGATTATATGTATTAAGTATGTATATTTTTTTCTAGACATTTTGTTTTTACTTATGTTGCTGCTTCCGCTTTCTCTGCTTCCAAGGAGACGCGGCTGGTTAGGCGCTACCCCTAAGGGAGCATAGTTACTAAAACCTCCCGAACCTACTTCCCCTTACGTCTATGCACTTCACCAAATAGATCCGGGACCGTATGAAACCATCACCGAAATGCCTAGGATACTTGAACAAACAAAAAATATTTTTTTATTTAGGTTAGTTTAGTTGGTTCAGGAGTAAACCTATCTCAAACTAAAGTACAGCAACTCTCTAGCGAAAACTTTAGAATACGTCTAAGTTTTGCAAATGGATTTACTAGAATAAACCGAACTACAACGAATTAATTTTAGAAGCAACACGTGAAAAGAGTTTAAGAGATGAACTTGCATGCGGTTTGTGCACTAGAAAATTGCTTTGTCGTATAAGACAGGAGAAAAAGGATCGAAATAAATTATACTGCTCTTAAGCCCCTTTACACCTTGCGACTTTAAGTAAACGCGACCCACGCACGATGCTGCCGATACTAGCGATGCAGCCGCTAGCCGTCTATTACCCCCGAAGGGGTTAGTCAGAGACTAGGCAATAAGAACAGCAAAAGCAGTCCTCTACCATAGTCCACTTTTCACCAAATAGCGACTGCACATGTGCTCAGCGTGACAGGTGGTGCGCCCATCGCCGCTCTATGCTGTTGAATGTATGTGCAGTATTTAAAGATAAAGATTAAGATTAAAACAATTTATTCAGTACAATTATACAACACATAACAATTTGGACAATTAAATAGTAGTTTATTACGACTTTAAGGTATCGCGTTTCATTGCATTAAAACTGTTTTAACGGGACCAGTAATTGGCAAATGCAAACCGCAACGCCTGTTTATAACAATAAACTCCGATACTGTTAGTGTAGTGTGCCGGAGTCGTGTTACTGACGATTCATTTCACTGTGATAATTTAAGTGAACGTGTGAGGGTGGATGAAGAAACAAATACAAGCCCGAGCCGACGACGCCGCGCACCGCCATGCCAGTTCGCTTGTGACCACGGCCGCGGCATCGCGGCCGAAACGTCAAGCAGTAAATAGATATGTACTTACTTACAAAATTAATCGTGTTAGGTCCAGTTAAAACAGTTTTAATAAATAGTAGTAGTCATTAGTCCGTTAGTCGCCTTTTACGATACTCACGGGAAGAGATGGGGTGGTAGTATTCATTCACCGCTACCCGACACGGTGGTCTACCTTTAATCGCTGTGCAAACGAGGATACTTTTGTGACTTGTGTCGGTATACCAGTGATAATTTTATTATTATACAATCAATATGAAATCAACCAGCAACCGCGCAGATGAATACAGTTTTTGGTATTCGTCAGAATGGCGGGTGTATGCCTTCCAAATAGATCAAAAATAAACTATGTAAATGTACGGAAAATGTACGTTTTTGTACTGAAATAAGTATAAATGTACGTTCCTGTAAGCGTAGCAACAATCATTTTAAAGTGAGCCGCCATTATGATGTCAGGTTGGCGGGTGAAATCTTTTACAAATAACTTTTTTCAAATTTAACTTTAGGAAAAAAATGTACGTCAATTGTACATAAAGGAACACTATTTAAAAACTTCCTAAATGTTTTAGAAGCTCTGATATTGTAAAACGTGCGTGAGCCGCTACCCTGACGTCAGAATGGCGGGTTGTTTCTAAACCAATCAAACTATTTTGATCAACTAATTAACAAATAAATGTACTTATTATGTTCTTGACAGATTAAAAAACAAAATTGAATGAATAATCCATAGCATGATTTAATCAATATTTTAACATTTGCCCATACAGGGTGGAAAGATCGAATGCCACATGGATGGCAAATACCTAAAATATTGGAAATAGCACATTGTGTGTAAAGGACACTTTCCTATAATTATAAAAACAATAAATTCTGCATTTATGGATTTTTGAAAAATGTCTTGTCTAACTGACGAAATTAATAACCGATCCCGAGATAGGGATAGGCCTACTTTAGATTTGTTGCCTAGATATTTCTGTTATATGACGGAATATAACAAGAGTTGCCTAGTAACAAATCCAAAATAGGCATATCTCTATCTCAGGATCGGTTATTAATTTCGGCCGTTAGGCGGGACTCAAACTAGTCGAATGCGACAAAAATAACATGCCGTATTTTATGATGCACATCGAAAGGGTTACTGTAAGGCTCATTTTTCTCTAAATAACAACCACAATAAAAATAACGGAAGGCCATGAAAAGTAACAATTACCTTTTAATTTGGTTTTCACCCGTCACGTGAAATGCACCGCAACTACTTAAATTATTGGAAGCAGCAAATTGTACGCAATGGAGACTTATATTTATTTTAGAGAATAATAATAATAATTAAATAATAATAATAATTCTTTATTGCTTACACATGTGGTACATAAGAGGTGTTAAAAACAGGTGAAGATCAACACATGAACCCTGCAAGGGTATAACAACTTAGATATAATTTATATATAGTTAAACAAAGAAAAAACAAAATTTATTAATAGGTGTTACTTATGACACGTTAGTATAATATTCATTAAGTTTATAAAAGCATTTATCTATTAAATAATTATTTAAGGATGTTATAAATTTTTTATTATCTTCTATTTCTCTTATTGTGTTTGGTAATGAATTGTATAATTTTACTGCCATGGATTAAGGTCCTGATCTCACTATAGATAAATTAGTTTTAGGTAGAAGTAGCTTATTTTTCTGTCTGAGTCTTACGCTTTTATTTTCAGCTCTCAGAAACAAGTCAATATTTTTCCTCACTAATTTGCATGATTCTAATATATATAATGAAGTTACAGTTAAAATTTTATAAAGTTTAAAATACGGTTTGCAGCTAACTAATGTGTCTATATTTGCTAATATGCGAATGCATCTCTTTTGGGCAACGAATAGCTGTTGTAGATTGGTGCTGTTGCCCCACAGTGGGATGCCGTAGCGCAGCCACGCGTGCGCGTATGCGTGGTACGCCGCTTTGGCTGTGCTCGTGTCTGTGCATCTTTTTATTTCGTTTAGGGCGTATGTAAATCTAGACAATCTGCCTTGTATATATTCTATGTGGCTTTTCCAGTTTAAATTACTATCTATTTTTATGCCTAGCAGTGAAAAGCTATCGACACATTCAAGTTTAATGTTGTTTATAGAAAAATTTATATTTAATGCTTTTTTTTGGTATGGTTTGAAAATCATTAATTTAGTTTTATTGCAGTTTAATATTATATTATGATCATTAAGCCAAAAGGTGATCTCATCTATAGTAGTTTGTAGTTTTTTATTTATTTCTATTTCATTTTTAGTGGACAATATAACTGACATATCATCTGCGAATAATATGCATTGTTCATTTATATTTTTAGGCAAATCGTTTATGTACATTAGGAAGAGAAAGCATCCGATAACACTACCCTGGGGGATAGACTTTGTCACCATTGCTCTCTCTGATCTGACATTTGTTATGGTATTTAAGTTTGTATACTGTACTTCTACAAATTGCATTCGATTTTTAAAATAAGAGGTAATCCAGTTATGAGCGACCCCCCGGATGCCTGCGCCGTATAATTTTTGAAGTAGAATATTTGGCAGTACGCGATCATAGGCCTTACTCATGTCCAATAAGATCCCCACTGCATAGTTTTTATTATTTATAATATCTAAAATTTTTTGTGTATATTTAAAAACAGCTGTTGTAGTAGACCTATTTTTCCTAAATCCATTTTGGCTATCTTCAATTATTTTAAATTTCTCGCAGAAGGAATACAACCGGTTTGTCATGGCAGATTCGAAGATTTTAGAAAAGGATGGTAAAAGTGCTATAGGTCGGTAGTTATTCATTAAGGTAGAGTCTCCTGACTTGAGTATTGGTCTAACTATTGATATTTTTAATTTATCCGGTACTGCGCCCTCATTGAACGACTGATTTACGAGAAAGGCAAGCGGCTCTGCTAGTTCTTGCACGCATTTCTTTAAAAGCATAGGGGGTATTTCATCAAAACCATAGCTTAATTTATTTTTCAGATTTTGTATGATACGTATTATTTCTTTAGTATCTACTGGTTTTAAATAAAAGGAGTTTTGAACGCAAGGGGTTGCCGGCCTTCCAGTCGGTGGCAGTGCACTGCCTTCGGTCGTACCTACTGATATAAAGTACTCATTAAAACTATTGGCTATTGACTTAGGGTCATCTATCAGGGTTTTATTAATATTAAGTGACAATTTCTTTATACGGCTTTTAGTTTGTTTGTTGTTTTTTTCCTTTACTATTGACCACATAGTTTTATTTATATTTGTTGATTTTCTCATCCTTTTTATATAGTTTAATTTTTTTGATCGTGTTACTGTATCTTTTAAAATTTTTGTATATTGTTTGTAATGTTTCTCTAGGATAGGATTTTTATATTGAGATATCATGAGTTTTAATAGTCGTTTATGTTTACATGATTTTTTTATACCTCTCGTTAACCATATTTTCTTTTTTGTATTTTTTAAGGTTATTTTTATTTTAGGTATATATTTATTTTGGAGTTTACAAATTTTTTGTAAAAATAAATTATAGTTTTCGTTTATTGCGTTATTTTTAAATATAGCACTTCAATTAATTTCTTTTAGATGTTCTTTAAATACATTTATTTGGCTGTCTTTGTATAATCTTTTGTGCATATACCTGACTGTTTTTGAATCTCTCGACATGTTTTTAATATTTAAAATAATACCTTTATGATCCGACAGTCCGTAATCATGTACTTTTATATTAATGTTCAAATTATTTAAGTTAAAATTAGTAAATAATAAATCCAAGCATGTGGAGCTGTTAGTGGTAACCCTAGTTGGTTCCTTAATATGTTGGGTGAAGTTATATGAGGCCATTATGTTTAAGAGATTCAGTTGGTGTTGGGATTTGCATAAAATATCAATATTAAAATCTCCACCTATTATTATATTACTGTTAGGACTTTTGTTTGACAGAATTTTTAACATATTTTCAAGAGAAGTATAAAAGAGTGTAGAATTTCTATTTCTCATGGGCCAATACATATTTACAATTATAATATTAAACACAGGAATTTCAACACAACACACCTCAAAGTTATGTTCGATTGACAGGCTAGTTATGTTATTATATTCCTTATATTCTAAATTACAATCCAATAATATACACACTCCGCCCCCCTGATGGTTTTCCCTAAAAAATATCGAAGCACATTGATAACCATCTAACTTTAATAAGTCTAATTTATATTTAGTTATCCATGTTTCGGTTAAACATATAACTTTCAAATTTGCATCATCATGTATTAAATTTTCTATTAAATGTGTTTTATTTTTATAGCTTCGAATATTTTGGAATAATATTTTAGTCTCGAAAGGATTTTTTTTTCCTTTCCCTAACAATGGTAGGTAAGTCATTGACTGAATGGCAACCCTCAACCATTGATAATTCTGATATAGCTAGGATTTGATTATGTACGTCATTTACAATATTTTTTATACCATAGTTGTTTACATTTCCATTATATCTCAAAAACATACTATATTCGAGATTCTTATTAGAATCCAACACGTAACAATATTTATGTTTTACATTGTCTCTATAAAGTAAATTATTAAACATTTCTATTCTTCTAATAAATATATTATTATGGATACAGTATCTAAATGTAGGTAAGCATATTATTACATGCGTATGTTGTACTGTCAAAAGAGCCAGTTTTAGGTTCTGAACTAATAATACATAATTCTTAGACATGTTAAAATCAGTATCGCCTATCATTATTATACAATAGTCTTCTAAAGTAAACCCCTTGAGTGTTTCTTGTAGTTCTCTTGTCAGTTCGTTGACCCCGCCGTTTGGGATGCGGTAGTGGCACAATTCAAAATCTTGGAAATTATTTCTAATAATTTTGGCAGAGCTTTCGCGGTTTATGCTGGTGATTAAACATATCTTGCTATTTTTATTTTCTTGCCATAGTTTTGTGTTTTTTTGAAATGTTCCTATGTCATTTTTAGTAGAAGTCTTAGCAGCAGGTAGTGGTGTCGACTTGAAATCCATGTTCATTTCTGCCGGAGCTCTACTCGATGAACTTATCAAGATTTCTTTTCTAGATGCGGTTTTATATTCATTTTGGGGTTTTTTAGACGGTTTTTTTGACGGTGTAGACATGCAGGGTCGACTGTTTGTCGCAGTCATATTAAGTTCACCAGTGGTGTATATTTTTATTAGAGATTCTTGATACTCTAATTTTTTTATCAACTGACTATTTTTATTTTTTAGATTTATAATTTCTTTTTTTGCAGTATCTAATTCATATCGCAGTTTCATTTTTTCTTCTTCTAATTCCTTGCTAGTAGTGACATCTAGTTGACTATTCGGTAAAGTATAATTATTATCGTTTGCTGAGTTAAAGGATGCTGATAAGTCTGGTAACGAATTTTGTTTTTTCTTCCGTCGAAGTGTAACAAAGCTTTCATTTAGTGCAGTGTTATTTTCTTCATTTGATAATATTTCAAATGAATTCTTCATTGGGATTTGTGTTTGATCACCAGCAACATTATTTTGATTGTGGTATCTGCAACTGTCACACATAGATTTTTTTTGATTTTCTGGGCTCATTAAATAAAATAGCTTTTCACTTATACTAGTGCAATCAATATGGAAGTTTAATGAGCATCGTATACACGTAATATAGTCTCTCCTTTGAAATTCTTTTTTGCATTTTTCACACACTAATGCCATCTCCACACAACGGTACGTAGCTGTTGTCGAACGCTGTATTACGCTGTACAACCAGGGAGAACGCACGAACACAAACCAAATCAGTTTATTGCAGGTAACTCGAAAGTTTCTCACTAGATGGCGTTACGTGTAGTTAAAGTCGCCAGCAACGCAGAGGGTTGAGATTTGCTTCAGTACTGGACGGCTCAGTTATTCCACGCTAAATGGCGACACTGGTAGAACCGCCAAGGATACACGTATTAATAGAGTACGGCTGTATTACTGAACTTTCAATAGGTTTTGCACTTTAGTAACTTCTTCACAACACAGTTTCCGCCACTCAACACTGTTCATTAATTCGTCGAAGAGGTCTCATTTATTCTTCAGGTGATTTCAATACAAACGCAGTCACTCTTCACTTATTTGTTTTTTAACACTTTTACGATAAAATTTTATTAAACTAATAACGATTATTATTTTTTATGCAATTTAATACACAGAGCCGATGTTAACACTTTGGGAAGTCTACCCTCACTACATAAATACTGCAATTATGGATTTTTTAAAAATTGTCTATCTTAGCCGGGAATCAAACCGATCAAATGTGGTAAAAATAACATACAGTATTTTATGATGCAGATCAAAAGGGTCTTTCATAATTATTGATTGTTAACACTAATGTACCATGAATTAAATGAAGACCTTAAAAATTAAGAATTACTTGTATTGTGCGTTGTCATTTCATTACCTAATCATTTAACGAATACTTAATGAAAAAACAAGACACTCTAATTTCTGACATGCAAGATGTTAAATGAGCTACACTGATGTTTACCTATCACCAATGCCACTTCTTTAGTAATCTACTTCTTAAATAAGAAAATTGCATCAATTATTATCATTATAACTACGTAGTCATCATAGTTGCTTGCATAGGTAAGTAATTTAAAAATGAAACATTTCAAAAAAATCCATACTTGCAGTATTCGTTTAATTAACTTTTAATAAACTTACTAAAACCTTGCTAACTAATCAAATCAATTGTTCAAATTAAGCTCCATTTTCTCGTATGCATAAATTGATTATATTGTCTCGCGAGGCAGACTCGAGATGCACCACCGAAACACAGAGGCGAGCCTCGCGAAGCAGGCCGAGCCATCAGTAGTCCCCGAGAACCACCGTCCACACCAAGCGCATAGCGCACCCCGTGGCACCTTTAAGCGCGTTCGGTTTACCGACAGCCGACGGCACGACTCCGAGGCACGTTCGGCCGAGGCAACGTGCGCCCGCGGCAGCCCGAGCCACGTCCACACCGGCTGAGACATTGGCTCGCGAGGCTGCCTCGCGTCCCGTGCTCGGTCGTTGTGTACGCGGCTATTGACTTTTCGTAGCTCTTCGCAGTGTATTTTTATTAATTTTACTAATAATCACCACAATTCACTGCGAAGAGCTACGAAAAGTAAATTTTTCAATAAAATTCAAAAATCCACATTTACAGTATTTATTATTCTCTAAAATAAAAGTAAGTCTCCATTCCGTACAATTTGCTATTTCCTATAATTAAAGTAGTTGCGGTGCATTTCACGTGAAAATTAAAAGGTAAATGCATAGTGTAAATGTTAGTTTTCATGACCTTCCATTATTTTGATTGTGTTTTTTATTTAGAGAAAAATGAGCCTTATCAGTACTATCTGAATAATGAATAATATCTGAGTAATAAAATACCGCATGTTATTTTTTGTCCCATTTGACTAGTTCGAGTCCCGCCTAAGACAAGCGATTTTTCAAAAAACTATAAATTCATAATTTATTGTTTTTATAAATATAGGAAAGTGTCCTTTACACACAATGTGCTATTTTCAATATTTAAGGTATTTGCCATCCATGTGGCATTCGATCTTTTCACCTTGTACCTACGGTCATGTTATAAAATTGATTAAATCATGCTATGAATTAATCATCCAATTTTGTTTTTTAATCTGTCAAAACCATAATAAGTACATTTATTTGTTAATTAGTGGATCAAAATAGTTTGATTGGTTTAGAAACAACCCGCCATTCTGACGTCAGGGAAGCGGCTCACGCACGTTTTACAATATCAGAGCTTCTAAAACATTTAGGAAGTTTTTAAATAGTGTTCCTTTAAGTACAATTGACGTACATTTTTATCCTAAAGTTACATTTGAAAAAAGTTATTTGTAAAATATTTCACCCGCCAACCTGACATCATCATGGCGGCTCACTTTAAAATGATTGTTGCTACGCTTACAGAAACGTACATTTATACTTATTTCAGTACAAAAACGTACATTTTCCGTACATTTACATAGTTTATTTTTGATCTATTTGGAAGTCACACACCCGCCATTCTGACGGATACCAGTTTTTGAGGTCTGTCGCTTCCACCTGTCACATAGCGATCGCCGATCAAAAAGTCGACCGGCATAAATGTCATCAGTTGCTGACTCAAGCAACGTTAACAAATTTCCTTGAATATTCAGTTACATACTATTTTATTCATTTATTTTTACAAACGTTATTAACATTACATTAACATTAATAGTACGGCTGCGAAAACTACCTTATTAATAGCAGCTACGCTTTCCTATGGTGCGCCGTCTCGGTAACAGGCAATCGGCAACTGTGTCCGGTCGCCGCTTCCGGATACAACCACTGCGGTTTCCTGTTATACCTACACTCAGAAAAAAATCCTGAGACAAGGCTGCAGTTTTACATTGCGAGCAGATTATTGCGAAATTAACAAAAGATTTTTGTGAATGCAGCAACATACCCTTTGCTGCCCCAGCAACTTTTTTTTTGTGAAACGCAATTATTGTGAATGCAACAATATAATTATTGTGGCATTAACAATTTTTAGGCTTCTTTGATAAAACCGCAAAGGAGTATTTTGCGAAGATCACATTGTTATCAGTTGTCTCGTTGACAATGTAAGCCGCACATTGTTTTTAATGTTGTGGCATTAGCAATTTTCTGGGCTGTGATAATATCACAAAGTCGGTATTCTGCGGTATTCGCATAGTTCAAGTTTGTGTGATTCACAAGGTAAGCCTGAATAAGTTGCAGTCTTAACAACTTTTAAAACTTTGACAATACCACAAAGTCGGTATTCTGCGGGATTCGCATAGTTCAAGTTTGTGTGATTCACAAGGTAAGCCTGAATAAGTTGCAGTTTTAACAACTTTTAAAACTTTGACAATACCACAAAGTCGGTATTCTGCGGGATTCGCATAGTTCAAGTTTGTGTGATTCACAAGGTAAGCCAAACATTGACTGTATAAGTTGTGGTTTTAACAACTTTTAGGACTTTGATAAAATCGCAAGTGTGGTAATCTGCGAGTTTCGCATAGTTCAAGTTTGTGTGATTCACAAGGTAAGCCTGAATAAGTTGCAGTTTTAACAACTTTTAAAACTTTGACAATACCACAAAGTCGGTATTCTGCGGGATTCGCATAGTTCAAGTTTGTGTGATTCACAAGGTAAGCCTGAATAAGTTGCAGTTTTAACAACTTTTAAAACTTTGACAATATCGCATAGTCCGTATTTTGCGGGATTCGCATAGTTCAAGTTTGTGTGATTCACAAGGTAAGCCTGAATAAGTTGCAGTTTTAACAACTTTTAAAACTTTGACAATACCACAAAGTCGGTATTCTGCGGGATTCGCATAGTTCAAGTTTGTGTGATTCACAAGGTAAGCCAAACATTGACTGTATAAGTTGTGGTTTTAACAACTTTTAGGACTTTGATAAAATCGCAAGTGTGGTAATCTGCGAGTTTCGCATAGTTTGAGTTTGTGTGATTCACAAGGTAAGCCTGAATAAGTTGTAGTTTTAACAACTTTTAAAACTTTGACAATACCACAAAGTCGGTATTCTGCGGGATTCGCATAGTTCAAGTTTGTGTGATTCACAAGGTAAGCCAAACATTGACTGTATAAGTTGTGGTTTTAACAACTTTTAGGACTTTGATAAAATCGCAAGTGTGGTAATCTGCGAGTTTCGCATAGTTTGAGTTTGTGTGATTCACAAGGTAAGCCTGAATAAGTTGCAGTTTTAACAACTTTTAAAACTTTGACAATACCACAAAATCGGTATTCTGCGGGATTCGCATAGTTCAAGTTTGTGTGATTCACAAGGTAAGCCTGAATAAGTTGCAGTTTTAACAACTTTTAAAACTTTGACAATACCACAAAGTCGGTATTTTGCGGGATTCGCATAGTTCAAGTTTGTGTGATTCACAAGGTAAGCCAAACATTGACTGTATAAGTTGTGGTTTTAACAACTTTTAGGACTTTGATAAAATCGCAAGTGTGGTAATCTGCGAGTTTCGCATAGTTTGAGTTTGTGTGATTCACAAGGTAAGCCTGAATAAGTTGCAGTTTTAACAACTTTTATAACTTTGACAATATCGCAAAGTTGGTATTTTGCGGGATTCGCATAGTTCAAGTGTGAGTGATTCACAAGGTAAGCCTGAATAAGTTGCAGTTTTAACAACTTTTAAAATTTTTACAATACCACAAAGTCGGTATTCTGCGGGATTCGCATAGTTTAAGTTTGTGTGATTCACAAGGTAAGCCAAACATTGACTGTATACGTTGGGGTTTTAACAACTTTTAAGACTTTGATAAAATCGCAAAAGTGATCATCTGCGGGGTTCGCGTAGTGCCTAAAGAATGCAGGACGCCGTGAGAAGAAATATTGTGTTTTAAATATTAAACAGGATTATACCATGAAAACATACAAAAAAGAGACTGAACACAAAACTGATGCTTCATAGCGGAGTTTGATTACTGTTTGTATAAATAAACTACCATTATGGCAATCATAGTGGTATAGGTATAATTTATTAATAATCATAACATTTAATAAAACTCAATAAAAAATATTAAAACAAGATAGATCCTCATTATTTCATTACTTATTCTTACTTTTATGTATCTAGTAAGCAAGACATGTCATTTAAATAATAATAGCTGTTCCTCGCAACTTTATCTTCGTAAAGTAAATAATTAATAAATAAATATATTTCAACAATTACACCAATGAGCTAGCCTCAAACTAAGCCGAAGCTTGTACTATGGCGGCCAGTTAACGGATATCCATACTTAAATACATATAATGTGACTGCTAGAAACTGCAAGAAACTTCAAGGGCTGGTCAGGTCAAGTGTTTTAAACATGACAAAAATGACAAAAAAAGATTGCAGACTAACGTAGATACTTATCGCCCAGCTGACGCGGACGTTTCAACAGACGGGTGGGTCCACGGCCGGCCGCTGCCCGCGCGTTGTAAATAATAGTTCAATTCTTTTATTTTATCTTTCATTATTTATTATTGCTTTAAAATAAATTAGATACTCAAAGACTATCAAATTAAAAATCATATAATGAATTATTTAATGAAAAATAAAAATGCACAAATTTCTCTTTTCTTATTTTTGTCATGTCTAAAACACTTGACCTGACCAGCCCTTGAAGTTTCTTGCGGTTTCTAGCAGTCACCTTATATTTATAAACATCATATTAAAACTATGTCAACGGCATAAATCGCGACACACATTGCAAGCAAATGCCTACTTACTACTGTTTGACATTTCGTATGGTAAAAAATAATATTAAAATCGATTCAGTAGTTCCCGAGTTTATCGGCTACATGCAAACAAACAAACAAAATCTTTCCTCTTAAAATATTAGTATTTATTTAAATTCATGTATTTTATAAAACAATTGCTTTCAAAAATATTCTTTTTTTTCTTATTTTGGGGTAAAATTCATATGGCAGGCAACACTAGCCCGCCAGCGCATGACTATGTATCTGTCTTTGTCTTATTTTAGTGACAGCATGGTTCTTGCGACTTGTGTAGATGAGACAGTTATATGTTTACATTGAAATGTTTAATAGGTTTCAAAGCTACGTCGTCGCGGTTAAATAGTGGTTACATTTTTTAGGACGCGCGGTAATGAGCAGAGGTGGGCGTTAAAAGCAAAAGCACTTAAAAAAGTATACTTTTAGACAAAAGTACTAGGCATGCTTTTAGGTTTACACTTAATAAGCTTTTCACTTATAAAAGTGTACGTCCCGCCATCTATGAGGTCTCTATATCTATATCAATACTTCCAGTATTTCAGATTTTTTTTAGCAGATCCACGATGATAAATTGCCGAATGTAATAATGAAAGAAAAATATAAAAAAGTCAAAACTTAAATGCTGTTTGCTTTTTAGCTTTTTACTTACAAAAAGCTGGCAACGTTATGTTTAAACGAAAAACGAGAAGCAGACAGACAACTTTACGTTTTTCATTTAAATACGTAGCCAGCTTTTTCTAAGCAAAACAGCAAAAAGCATTTTTAATGGCATGCTTTTTGAAAATCGTACAATGCTTATACGTTAAAATAAAATAAGCACTTTTTCCCAACTCTAGTAATGAGGTTTGCTCCTCTATTAGTTTAACTCAATACTAGGCGATAACTCGGGTGGCGGTATTTTTTGGAGATCAAAGAGATTTACTTTTTATTTATTTATTTATTTAGATTTTTTTCTGTCAAATTTTCCCAATTGATAAACCTTATTCCTTTGAAGTAAAATTGAAAATCTATCAAAGAAATTTGACAAATTGGGGTAGCTTGATGTGCTGGCCTCTGTACCTATAATGTACTCTGGAACATCGCCAATTTTACCACGCCACCAATGAATGAGCATTGACGTTGACCGTTCAGGTGTGGCCACTCAATTTGTCGCGAGAATTATTGGAATAATTATCGCGATGTTTATTGCAATCATGGGCATTTGACGTTGACGGTACAGTAGTGTGGCCCGGGCATGAAAATCCTATTCGTACAACAAGAAATCTAAGTAGGTAGATACTACTAATAGGAAGAATCTAGTAGGTAAGGTAGGTATGCTTAAGCCCTAAGGTATATACCTATACCAACCTACTTTAAATTCGAAATTGTTAACAACGCAACTCAAACATGGCGTGATGTAAAAACTTAGATAAAAATACAGATCCATGCTTGTGAAAATGACAACATGGATTCCCGAATATTGAGAAAGACACAGTGTAAAGTTATTCTAACAATGTTTTTATTGATAAAATAACAATATAGCCATTGCGAAGGCAAATATACAAAAAGTAGTTAAAAACGCAAATTTAGGCTTGTAAAAACCACAACGTTTATTTTCGAAAATAAAGAATGTCGCAATGTAAAAAAATTAGCAATGTCTATTATTGTTAAAACGATATTCTAACATTGCGAAGGATCCCTAACATAGATAAAAACGCATTTTAAGCTTGTGAATATTACAACGTTATTTTCTCGATTTTATGGCAACATTGTCATTCTTGTTTGTCATTCGCATTTCCGCAATTTCCGCTGCCATTGCTGCTAGCGTCTTCGGGGGTATCGCATCGTTTAAAGTAATTACACCTCGTAAAACGCATAAATGGATCAGCAAGACACGCTGGCAGAGTTTTTACTCGACAACAACCTCATCAGCCTGCTGCAACCGCTCACGGGTAAGTTTTTATTCTAGCCAAGTATACCTAGTCCCCGGCACGTAACTTGGCGAAAGTCGTTAGATGCGCAGAAGTAATTTTTTAGGTATCTTTGGTTGTAAAGCCTATGCGCAAACTTGTAGCCATACGTGCCGGCGACTCTATCTAGCTAAAAAGAAAATGTAGGTAAGTTGTACGACGCGACGCTGCGTCTCGTCGCCATGTTTTTTTTTGCATGTTTTGCATGGTCGAGTAAAGCCGGGTCCGCTACGCCAGATTTTGAACAGAACATTGTTCGAAAACATAAATTACTCAATGGGCCACGCCCCTTAAACATGTTTTCGAACAATGTTCTGTTCAAAATCTGGCGCAGCGGAGCGATGACGCGACGCGACTTGTTTGAACTTGAAAACGAATCGTTTTGTTCCGTGGTGCTCTTTCCATCTGGCTTTCTATATTGCAGTGTATGCGTTTTTTTATCCAAAACCGCACCCTTTTTCATCCATAAAGTCCGTTGGTACCTACCTGTACTTATCTACTTCGCTGCAGGTCATGGTTTTTTATGCTTCTAGATCAGGAAGCAGACCTAGACTTTCTTCTGCAGGCAAATGACCACGAATTATCCCTGCTGGTCCCAGGGGTGGTAAATAAAGGAAAGTTGCGATTAGCACTAGCCCGATATAAAGAATTAGTAAGTTACTTTGCTTGCTTACTTATCCTACTAC
Source organism: Scoparia ambigualis (assembly GCA_963921215.1). NCBI lineage: Eukaryota > Metazoa > Arthropoda > Insecta > Lepidoptera > Crambidae > Scoparia > Scoparia ambigualis. The sequence continues at coordinate 30,629,113 of OY992513.1, read as the reverse complement.
CTACCTTGCAACTTAGTTCATCACATGCATCATGTCATAATGTTATTTTACAGATGCTTCAGGAAAAGCCGGTGCATGTGACTCCTCCATTTAGGGCTGGTCATTTGACATCTGATTCTGACCTATCAACGTGGACTCTTGAAACTTCAGAGGTATGTACAAATACAATTTATTGTTTTATGGTAGTACATATTGGCTGACAATCAATGCACAGCCTTAACCTATAGTCCTAGCAGTATGAAATTTCAAGGGTAACTTCCTTATGTAGTGTACATATGGTAGCATTATTATGACTAATCAAGTTCTTTCTTTGTTACAGACAAATCTAGTGGACCCAGGTTCTAATTGCTCCCCTGGTCTACCAACCACTGTGGACACTGCTCCGCCTGCTGCTGAGTCATCTTCCACATCCCGAAAGCCTGACACATTTTTGTCACCTGTGATAGTCTCCAATGCCAGTAGTGGATTTAATTCTCCTGGAATAACAGTCATAGACACGGGCTGTGCTGTAAGTTTAAAAATTACTTGATTTATTTATAACAGCCCTCATAGCTTGTTGGTAGTAGCTGTGCTTTCGCCGTTGTAGGTTGTGGGTTCGATCCCCACCGATAACAAACATTTGTGTGATGAACTTATAAATGTTTAAAAATATATAAGTATTATATTAGCTATCTGGTTCCTTAATACAAGCTTTTCTTAGTTTGGGGCTAGATAGTGATGTGTGGAATGTCCGTAAATATTTATTTATTGGTTTATCTGTACATAGTAAACAAAGTCTGTCTGTCTGTAGGTATATCCGCCAACTCCTAAACCAGCCAACAGATTTTGGAAGGAACGGAGATTGTGCTGTGGGAATCAAAAGACCATTTTAGAAAACACGTCAGCGGGAAAACCAATTTTAAGCAGAACATTTTTAACAACAAAAGATCGAAAAATACTCACTGCCATAATTGTGGAGGCGGAGATCCGCAAATTAAAAAAAATATCAGACCCTATCAGAAAAGAAGTGTGGGAAAATTGGACAACTGAAATAATCACACTATTCCCAGGGGAAACGAAAGCAGTCTATTACAGTCCCTTTCGTATACTAGATGGTCGGGTTTTGCAGGCCAGCGGCCTCATTGTTAATCGGCTTATCACAGTTCGGCGAAGACTAGTACCTGCAGAAAACCGCCGCAGCAAGAGTCGCAGCAGTGACGATAGCAGTGATAGCAGCACTAAAAAGAAAGCCAGGACAAGTACAGAACCAGTACGGGTTCGGCCCCTGCCAGAATCATTTAATTCAAAGAAAATTGGAGATCAGGAAGAGTCTGGAGAGAGCTATTTGCAGTGGCTGAAGGCCTCGTCTTCACCCAGGGATTTAGTCAACTCCAAATGGAAGAACTGTCTTAGGGGAAGAATAGATATACTCAAGGAAAGCGACCATATAACCTACTTTAAAGAATTCCCTGCACTTCAATGTCCATGGGGTTATGAATTGGTGAGTGATGTTGTTTATTTTTAACCGACTTCAAGTAAAAAAGTAGGAGGTTTGTCAAGTTTTTTAACTTAATTATCACAAAATAACTATGATCAGCTCTTGTAAGTGTCACTGAAGATTATACTGTTGTGATTTAAGTACCTAATATTGTTTTTTTTTTGTTTCATGAAGCTGGCAAGCGACTTCGATGAAATTTATCCAAACACCAAAGAAAAGTTTGAAGAAAAGTTCCCAATACTAAAAGGCCGTTTGCTAGCATTATTGGATGAAAAATCCCAACAACTGACACGAGCTGACATTTCTATACAGTCTGTCTTAGAACTTGGAACTTGTGAGTAAAGTTGGATTCAATAAATGTCATATCATGATTAAGTAGGCTAGGCTAAGCCCTGATTTCACCAAGCTCTGTTAGTTAACTAACGGTTGATATCACAATATTAACCATCTGACGTAGGATATGTTACTGAGACGTTTGAAAATTAACAAAGCTTTACTAAATCAACCGTTACTTTAACTTACAGAGCATGGCGAAATGACTTACAGGTGCAAAATTTTTAACAGACAAGGAGCTCCTCAATTTTGTTGTATTTTTAAGTTAAATGTTTGTTACTGCATTACTTTGTCATTTAAAAACCACTTTTAAAAGTTCTGTTATACCAATTTAAAAGTTCTTGGTGCGGATAGAACCCACAACCTAGAGCCAGTAAGCAAAACTCCTTCTAACTGAGCTGTGAGGAAGTTCAAAATTATATTTAAAATTAATAATTTAAGATTATTAGTATGTACTAATAACAAATAAAATTATTTCCAGTGGGAGAGGAACAAGCAAATGTGGCAGCTTTCCTATCCATACCCTTGCTATTGAAGCAAATGCATACGATTCCTGTTAAAGGTACAAGAAAACCTTGGAATCCGTCACGAGCAGAAGTTAGCAGTGCCTTTTTGAGTTTAGTGGCATCTTCTTCTGACGTTGAAACCCATCGCTTAGAACGGCAAGCGAAACTCATAGATAAAAAGGTACCTGTACTTCCGTATATTGTTGCCATAGGCCCTGGTTGGAATGATGTTTCGCAATACGACTTAATAATAACAGATAATGTTAGGTATACCTTTTCCAATGTTTGTGACGCTGTTTTTAGTACTTTTAAAATCTTATGGGCATTAGATTTGCCATACCCAAAAGACTGTGTGCCGATTTGGATGTTCATCCAAAGAAGCGTTTTTGTTATGAAAAGTAAATAATGATGTTCTGGACTCATCTCAAGAGTCAATATATATTGATCAGGATTCCATGCAACATCCGTTTGTATGCAATTCTGTAGTCATTGGATGTGACATTAATCATCCCGAGCTCCATATTGTACTGACTAAACCGATTTAACCAACCTAAATAGCATACGGCCCTATGTACTACCATGTATAATTGGCGTCGTTTACTTAATTCACCTGCGTTATTGCACCCAGGTGAATTAAATATTCTATTTGTAATCTTAATTCACCTAGGTACATTATGTATACTTCGTTTACTTAATTCACCTGCGGTTATTCATCTAGGTATAGAAAAAAGAATTTTTTTTTAATAAATATAGAATATTTAATTCACCTGGGTGCATTAACGCGTGCAAATTAAGTAAACGAAGTATACATGATGTACCTAGGTGAATTAAGATTACAAATAGAATATTTAATTCACCTGGGTGCAATAACGCAGGTGAATTAAGTAAACGACGGGGTATAATTTTATTATTAAGTATAATTTTGTTATAATAGTTAGTTTTGTTTTATTATAATTTTGTTTAAGGTGGTATGATTTTATTACAAATTGATTTTACCATCTAGGGGCGAAGATTGTTTGTATGCTGAAATAACAAGAGTTAGAGAAAACAGTGGATTAATAGATATATTAACCACACTAATTATTATCAAATACAGACCAAAATAATAGCCTATTACAGTTATTTCAGTATACAAACAATCTTCGCTCCTAGATGGTAAAATCCATTTTAATACAAATCCTCCACCGTAAGTATATTTTTAGTTATTAGATCTTTTTCAGAATATTTCATAATATTATAAATGGAAATCAATCTCATCAGGTTATATTCACTGGGCTCATACAATCAAACATATTAATAAAGCAGTAGGTATAACCTGGTAGGAATAGTATTATCATGTGTTTTTAAAGGTAGCAAGTACCTAATTGAATAATGTAACTGTATAAGGCTGCGTTTCCACCAGAGATATGTAGCAAGGGATGTGTTTTTAAGAACCATTATAATCACTGCGCTCATTGAGGCTAGGTAACTGCTGTGATTCTATTGGAACACATCCCTCGCTACAAATCTCTGGTGGAAACGCAGCCTTGTACCAATAGATCTATCCAATCCCACTGCTGGGTATAGATCTACCCGAGATAGTGTTCCTATAATATTATAAGATTATTGTGTTTACTTAACCTGTAAAAAAGACATGAAAAATAAACATTGATTACTTTTAATACTTTATTGTTTCATTTTTTAGGAAGAGGACAGTGCAGCAACAGAGATGTGCTATAAATGTTGCGATTCATGCAAAATCACCTTGTCGTTCTTGGTACGTATTTTGCTTTATTAGATACTTTCGAGTTGCGGTTCTGACAGCTGTCATATTAAAGTTGCGATTCACGCAAAGTCGCCTTTCAACCTTGTGGTTCTAGCTATGTGTACTTTGCGTTATTAAAGACTTTCAAGTTGTAATTCTAACAGAGGTGTGATATTAAAGTTGCGATTCACGCAAAGTCGCCTTTCAACCTTGTGGTTCTAACTATGTGTATTTTGCTTTATTAGATACTTTCGAGTTGCGGTTCTGACAGAGTTGTGATATTAAAGTTGCGATTCACGCAGTCCCCTTACGTTGTGGTTCTTCCACAAGGTTGTAAGGAGACTGAATCGCAACTTTAATATCACACCTTTGTTAGAATCACAACTTGAAGGTCTCTAATAACGCAAAGTACACATAGTTAGAACCACAAGGTTGAAAGGCGACTTTGCGTGAATCGCAACTTTAATATCACACCTCTGTTAGAATTACAACTTGAAAGTCTTTAATAACGCAAAGTACACATAGCTAGAACCACAAGGTTGAAAGGCGACTTTGCGTGAATCGCAACTTTATTATCACACCTCTGTTAGAATCACAACTTGAAAGTCTCTAATAACGCAAAGTACACATAGCCAGAACCACAAGGTTGAAAAGCGACTTTGCGTGAATCGCAACTTTAATATCACAGCTCTGTTAGAATCACAACTTAAAAGTCTCTAATAACGCAAAGTACACATAGCCAGAACCACAAGGTTGAAAAGCAACTTTGCGTGAATCGCAACTTTAATATCACAGCTCTGTTAGAATCACAACTTTAAAGTCTCTAATAACGCAAAGTACACATAGCTAGAACCACAAGGTTGAAAGGTGACTTTGCGTGAATCGCAACTTTAATATCACTGCTCTGTTAGAATCACAACTTGAAAGTCTCTAATAACGCAAAGTACACATAGCCAGAACCACAAGGTTGAAAAACGACTTTGCGTGAATCGCAACTTTAATATCACAGCTCTGTTAGAATCACAACTTGAAAGTCTCTAATAACGCAAAGTACACATAGCCAGAACCACAAGGTTGAAGAGCGACTTTGCGTGAATCGCAACTTTAATATCACACCTCTGTTAGAATCACAACTTGAAAGTCTCTAATAACGCAAAGTACACATAGCCAGAACCACAAGGTTGAAAAACGACTTTGCGTGAATCGCAACTTTAATATCACACCTCTGCTAGAATCACAACTTGAAAGTCTTTAATAACGCAAAGTACACATAGCTAGAACCACAAGGTTGAAAGGCGACTTTGCGTGAATCGCAACTTTAATATCACACCTCTGTTAGAATCACAACTTGAAAGTCTCTAATAACGCAAAGTACACATAGCCAGAACCACAAGGTTGAAAAACGACTTTGCGTGAATCGCAACTTTAATATCACAGCTCTGTTAGAATCACAACTTGAAAGTCTCTAATAACGCAAAGTACACATAGCCAGAACCACAAGGTTGAAGAGCGACTTTGCGTGAATCGCAACTTTAATATCACACCTCTGCTAGAATCACAACTTGAAAGTCTTTAATAACGCAAAGTACACATAGCTAGAACCACAAGGTTGAAAGGCGACTTTGCGTGAATCGCAACTTTAATATCACACCTCTGTTAGAATCACAACTTGAAAGTCTTTAATAACGCAAAGTACACATAGCTAGAACCACAAGGTTGAAAGGTGACTTTGCGTGAATCGCAACTTTAATATCACTGCTCTGTTAGAATCACAACTTGAAAGTCTCTAATAACGCAAAGTACACATAGCCAGAACCACAAGGTTGAAAAGCGACTTTGCGTGAATCGCAACTTTAATATCACAGCTCTGTTAGAATCACAACTTGAAAGTCTCTAATAACGCAAAGTACACATAGCTAGAATCACAAGGTTGAAAGGCGATATTGCGTGAATCACAACTGTGAGTCTTTAGTTAAGAACTGTTATTTTCACAAGGTTCAGTTTGCGAAGCAGCAGTTAATATCAAGCAAAGTTAACATAAGTAGAACCACAAAGTTTAACATTGTGTGAATCACAACCGCAAGATTGCTACTGTAGCAAACCGTGCATTGCTAGATAACACAAGTATAACACTGCGATATTCACACGCTTAACTTTGTTAGCCAGGAGCCAACAGAGTAAAATTGTGAAAACATGCCTTTGTGAAATTAGATAAGTCCATATTGTGAAAATTAGTATTTCCACTTTGTTTGATTCGCAATATTTTTTCGCAAAATTGGAGTAGCTGCGCCAGCAACCCTACTCTGTTGGCTCCTGGCTAACAACCTTTTCCTGTTGATTTCACAACTTTTTTTTCTGAGTGTAGTATCCAGTGTCGGCACCATGTTTACGCAGTGTCGGCGCCACGTTTGGGCAGCGCCTTTCACACGAGTGTGACTTTTTGCTGCGCGCCTGTAGTTGCGATACGCAGATTGTTAATTAATGGTTGTGCATTGACACTGTTCTACATCGAATCAAAAGCGCTGTTGCATCGCTACAAACCTACGTTAGTATAGATACTATCGCAAATTATCGCGATACAGTCGTGCGTTACAATAACGCACGTTTGCAACGCTACAAAAAGTCGCAGTGTTTAAAAGGCCTTACGTGATTACGTCGCAGGTCAAAGTTGGAAGTTCGCGGGTAGGTAGCATATAGCAATTTGTCTATGTGTATAAAAACATAATAAGTGGATCAGGATCTCCGCTAGGCACGGTGGATAAATGATGCTATGCGTTTTCTAACAACAGCTGAAAAGAGTATCGAATCTGGCTTCTGCCAGCATCTCCGCGCTTTAAAGCACTGGAAACGCTTCTGGAGGGAGCACAATTCCACATCCTTCCATCCAAATCTGACTTTTTGGTCCTTCAAACGAGGCGTGAAGAAGCAACTTGTGGGTTGGCAGGGTGAGGGCGACTATTGTTACCTCTTTTTGACGCTTAAAATGTTTTCATTCCATTTTTAACATCAAGTGGAGTGAAGTTATTTATAAAAAATTACTTCTGTTTGAGTATTTGCCATTGCTTCACGTTGATTGCCACAAAACCAGACTCAATTGAATTTTAACTGTTTGTCGGGCACCGGTGACCACCATGGCGCTTAAAGTCTTAGGTCGGTAAATTTTGCCCGCAATTTTGAATAATTATACACATGCTGCTGTTAATTAATCTTCTTTTGACGTTGATCCTGGAATGCATCAAGCTGGAGGCCTCTGCCCAAATCCCGTGTGACGAAGGACGGCCCAGGTGACCTCATTACGCAGCTACGGGTGCCCACGATCCACACCTGTGGGACATAAAATAAAGTAAGCAAACATGTGTTCAGCGGTTTATAAACTTTAAAAAAAATTATCAAGGATTTATTTATTTAAATAAAGGACATCCAACAAAGCATCTACACCAACACGTTTTTTAAATCAAGGTTTTTTTAAATAAGTTAATTTAAAAATAATATCGAAACTTAACGTAAAGTAAGTACGAAGGCAAAGTAAGTACGAAAGAATAAATTATTCATAATATATATTTTTATAATATTACTATTCTATACAGGGCGTCCCACGAACATGCCACATGGAGGGAAAGTACCTTGAATATTGTGGATGGAACATTTTACTGAGAAGACATTATTGCAATTTAAAAAAAAATTAAACTGCATTCATAGATATTTAAATAATTACATGGTTGAACCGGGAATCGAACCCGTTACATGAGAAAAATAATCAGTAGTCAGTCATGTAGCTTTATCATACCGATCGAAAGGCTTCATCATAAGGATTATTTTTTGCTCAGTAACATAGTGTCACAAATAAAAGGAAGACCATGAATTTTAACATTTGACGTGAAATTTTGTTCAGAAAAATGAAAAGCTGACATTGCCGTAAGGAAATACAACTGACATAGAAAATTTCTATTAAAAATGTTATTATTCATGGTTTTCCTTTTATTTGTGACACTATGATATTTAGCAAAAAATAATCCTTATGATGAAGCCTTTCGATCGGTGTGATAAAGCTGCAGGTGATTATTTTTCTCATATAACTGGTTCGATTCCTGGTTCAACCATGTAATTATTGAAATATCTATGAATGCAATTTAAATTGTTTTTTAAATTCAAATAATGTCTTGTTTCAGTATAATGTATCATCTACAATATTCAAGGTACTTTCCCTCCATGTGGCATGTCCGTGGGACGCCCTGTATAGGCATGCTACTTGAATAATTAAAAAGAAATTGAGTGGACAAACAGTTCTCGGGCCAGATACAGAAAACATTATCATTGAACATATCAATACATCCTCAGAATGGGGATATCCTATGAATCAGTATGATTTACGTCTTTTAGTAAAAATGTTTTAGATAGAAAGTTGTTCAGTGCAAAATATTAAAAATAATATGACTGTGGTAGAGTTTGCCATTGGTTTTTTATAAATACTTAGGGATAAAATTTCGAAAGATATGCTCAAAATATTAAAAAGGTACGTGCAAATACATGTATTATCTGAGATTATCAACAACTATTTTGATGAATTGGAAAAAGCTTTGAAGGATGTTCCACCAAAAAATATTATTAACTATGACAAAATAAAATAAATGATTCCAATTTGACTGACGACGCAGGTAGAAAAAGAGTTAAAGTGAAAAAAAATAAGGAACTCGATTCTTTGCTTTGAAATAAATAAAATAAGATCTATCCTATATTTTATGTTGTTTTCTATCTTAATTACGAAGTTGTATTTCACCCCATATATCGTTGCTAATGACCCCACATAAAAGTTAATTGCAACAAACCATATTTTAAAGAGTAAATTATTTTATTTCACTTTAACTCTTTCTTGGGTTAATAAAAACGGTAAAAGTACTCGTAACTCACAAAATAAGAATAATAGGAAGGTTTATATTTTCTCATTTCTTTAAAATATGGCTTGTTGCAATTAAAATTTTATGTAGGGTCATTAGCAACGATATACGGGGTGAAATACAACTTCGTAATTAAAACAGAAAACAACATAAAATATAGGATAGACCTTATTTTATTCTAATACTAAGGTCCGAATTCCAAATATTGTTGATACTCACTCCAGTTTACGGTGGGTATCAACAATATTTGGAACTGGTACTGGTACCTAATCCCGAATGACAAAAGCCCGAATAACAAATGCCCGAACACTAAGGCCCGAAGAATCACTTGCTCGAACGCTTAAAATCTCGATGGTTCATAAGCCCGAAAATTCATAAGCCCGAAACACAAATGTCCGAACACTATTCGCCGAAGAATCATTAGCCCTAATGCTTAAAGTCTCGATCGTTCATAAGCCCGAAAACGACACAGTAGCTTGTTTTTTTTGGTAAACTGTGGACATCCCGGGCGCTGGCCTTTAAAATGTCTCTGACCACATTTTTGGGATTTATGGTCTTGAGCTGTATGTATATAAGTATGTACATAGGTAACAAAATAAATACAAATTATTCTTTGAAATCACTATTTTTTCTTATTTTTCGGGACCAGCGCCCGGAATGTAAACAGTTCACCAAAAGAAACAAGCTACTGCGTCGTTTATTTTGATATTATCTATTTAAAGAGTTTTCAGGCTTATGAACGATCGAGATTTTAAGCATTAGGGCTAATGATTCTTCGGCGAATAGTGTTCGGGCATTTGTGTTTCGGGCTTTTGAATTTTCGGGCTTATGAACCATCGAGATTTTAAGCGTTCGAGCAAGTGATTCTTCTGGCGTTAGTGTTCGGGCATTTGTTATTCGGGCTTTTGTCATTCGAGATTAGGTACCAGACCCGTTAACGGTACCCTAAGTAAAACAAAGTTAACTGCCTCTGCTGGGCAAAGAAGTCCATATTTAAAATCAGTTCATCGTTACATTGATTCGTATGCTTACGGACGAAATTTATCTATCTATCTTTTGCTGTGTCTACTAGAGTAAGTAAGGAAACATTTATTGACAATTACACAAATCACATACAGTAGGTACATGTAACAGAAATAGGACACAAAAAAAACAGCAGGTAGGGCAACAAAAAAAAAGAGCTAAACACCCTAATTTTTTTGTCGATTAATGAAATTAAGAGTGAGTTTCACCCATGAACTGAACAACTTTCCCTATGTGCAAAAATGACAAAAAAATTTCGACCTCCCATACTACGAGTCAGCTGATCGGACAGTTTTGTATGGGAAATCGTCGGTCGATTTTTTTTTGTAATTTTTGCACATAGGCTTCTTGAGAAAAGTTGTTCAGTTTCATGGGTGGAACTAACCCTTAATTTCATTAAAACGACTAAAACATGAGGGTGTTTATTACATTTTACATATTTTGTAAAGAAGTGGGTTAAACCACACACAGTTTGATTTCTTGGGTGTTAAGTAATCACCAAATTTGCCAAATGTGGGATGGTGATAACAAACAAGGGCCCTCCATTGTACGTTGTTGATCGATAGGCTTATGATGATGGTTTTAGTTTTGTATAGTTGCTTCAAATAATTTATCTGTTTTCTCATGAACTCAGACCACTATATGAAATGTGTTTAACCCTAAGACCACCATTTTAAAATGCGGGGGCTTGAGACGTTTTGAAGCCAATGATGATGTATATTCATCATCAGCCTATAAACGTCCCACGGCACAGGCCTCCCACGTGAACAATAGCACGTGGGGATATTGGGCCATAACCCACCACGCTGGCCCAGTGCGGGTTGGTGGGTTTTAACGGCTGCCATCTTACGACAACAACCGGGACCAACGGCTTAACGTGCCTTCCGAAGCACGGAGGAGCTCGAGGTGTTTTTAAATTTGGTCACCTATCCAGCGACCCGGCATTGCGAAAGTTGCTTAGCGAGCAAGATCGCAAGCCGAACGCGTTAGCCGCTGCGCCATCGAGCTCCTCGAGTATATTAGCGTATAAGTAATTGTTGCCTTAGAATAATAAACTGTTCTTTCTTGTATTTAGAGCACAATTTTAGTGTTCAACCCCACACCCGCTATTTATGAATGCAACCGTCTATCGCTAAATGAGAGTGAAACGCGTCGAATAGAAGCAACCCGATTCACTGCGAATTTCTTTTGAATATGAAAGACATCCAATTAATGAGGTCGCGTGGCTTGCGCTCTGTGCGCTGAATGCTAATCCGACGTCACCCTGACTCGGCGTTCGGTATTATGAGGCTACGTGTTTTTTTTTGTCTGTGATTATAAGCTATGGTACCCGAAATGCGGGTGAAAAATTATCTACAATTAAATTTTTAGACGTCTGATTTTTTATCTATCTTGTCTATCCAAAGGTTATTGGGAACATATACCTAATTTTAAGTGATAAGACTGATTTGTATGTCTACTTTTTATATCTCTCTTTGTCAAATGTGTTATAAGGTACACCATTCATCCAAATCTGACTTTTTGGTTCTTCAAGCGAGGCGTGAAGAAGCAACTTGTGGGTCGGCAGGGTGAGGGCGACTGATGTTACCTCTTATTGACGCTTAACATTTTTTCATTCCATTTCCATTTTACATCAGGTAGAGTGAAGTCATTTGGCGCACTATTTATAAAAAAAGACTTCTGGTTGTGTATATGCCTTTACAAATTTTGCTTACTCATTGGGGTTTTGAATAATTAGGCACACGCCACTGATGATTAATCTTCTTTTGACGTTGACGTTTGACGTTGATCCTGGAATGCATCAAGCTGGAGATTTTATGGTATTTTATGTTACACTAGTATATTTATTCCATCTTATCTTATCTAATAGCAGGCTGAAAGAGACTTCCGAGTTACTGAGAAGCTGTAAATTATCTTTTGTGTATCTTTAGCTTTTTATCGTTTTTCTAGTCTGAAAACACAAAAATCTTTTTCTTGTTTCAAAGTTCCGCCAGTCATTTGTCAAAGCTTCATAAAAACAAATGAAGAGCATCGCGTAAACTACAAACGTGTGAAACAATGCAGAGGGAATCGAACGGCCGTAAATCCAATTAGTTCGCTCACAAAGCGACAACGATGACCATTCGGACATTTGTGCGTTATAGCGGGCGGCGGTATGCAACTAGTATTGTGTTGACACTGATCGGACGGGAAAGCCGATAGATATAGCTGCTACTAAAAGATACGTGTGTTTTGTAGAATTATTCAAAAATTAAGTTTTGTCAGGTTCGTTCATTTATTCGTTCGTCACCATGAAGAGATCAGGTCAATAGTACCATAAGGCGAGGAGTATATGGGAACGGCCAGTTGGTAGTCCAAGATACGGCTGGGAAGATGAGGTCGGGAAGGACTTGCGCTTGCTCCACGCGGACGAATGACAGGAGGTTGCGCAGGACCAACCTAGGTGGAAGCTCTCATTATCGGAGGCCAAGACTTACTTTGGGTAGCTGCGCCAACATAGTCAGTTTTTTTTAGTCAAAGACCTTACGATAGCAACTGAGGCCAACTGAACTGCTGTGGCCTATGTGTAGAATAGAATATAATTTATTGCCAAAACTGTGTACAAATTGTGCAGATGAAAATGCATAAAGTTGAAAACAACAGTACACCCGTATCGGATATGCAATATAACAAAGTGTATGTAGTGCCTTCTGAAGCACGGATGTAATATCACGTCGTAGAAAAGGAAGACCAGAATTGATTTGAATTGAATCGAGGTATTTTGTTTGTTTTCTTGGCCATCTTCTCTTTTAACTCATTATGCCGAAAACGTAAATAGTATATTGTCAAATAACCAGGTCGGGAAAATGTGTTTCGAATATTTTCGATGCATAGCCCGGATTTGTGATCACTCCGTTGGTGATGACAATTCAAAATTGAATGGTTAAGCCAATACTTACACATCATCATAAGTGACACATATTGTTGGTGTTACCTTATAACAAAAATCATTCATCTTCTTTTTCGGCATATATGTGAATTTGCGGTATAAATCCTATTTATAAGGTAGTTTAGCCCAATTTTCATGTTTCAATTATGTATTTCGGTTGAGAAAGATGATGGACTGAATTTAATAATAAAAAAATGGGTCCGTATTGGGTTGCATAAATTAAAGAAGCATATTTTAAGGCTGCATAACGTTTTTAGCATTATTTTCGTTTCGCATAACGTTCATTCAGAATAAATCATTAGGCATACTTTATTTCCCTAAACTTCTATTATAATAATAATATATCTGCATCAAATGTTTATGCATAAATGGTTTTACAATAATGATTACTAATCATAACATTTATTGGCAGTCATATAGAAAACCATAAAGTTAAAATTTTGGGTTACCTATCTTAAATTCGATTTTTTTCTGTACGAATTTTATTTGGCCGAAAACGTTTTGTAAATTTTTGTTTTCCATAATTTTCTTTTTACTTAAAACACAATTGGCAAAGTTTTGAAATGCCTATTTTCGATTATTATTTTTTTCAAAATCTATGTTGTGAAATCCTACTCAACGTTTGGCCGAAGCTATTAATGCTAGATAATTCATTTTCCAGAAACACGTTTCCAATATTATAAAAAAATACAACATTTCAAATAATTGAAATCCATAACATCATCGAACAACTTTTAATCGTTGCAATGTTTAAGCATGCAAGCAAGCATGCAACATATAAGCAAGCATGACGCATGCAAGCATGCAGCACGCAAGCAAGCATACATCATGCAAGCAAGCATGCAGCACGCAAGCAAGCAATCTAGCATGGAGCATGCAAGCAAGCTGCAGCATGCAAGCAAGTATGCAGAATGTAAGCAAGCATGCAGCATGCAAGCAGGCATGAACCATGTAAGCAAGCAAGCATGCAGCATGCAAGCAAGTATGCAGAATGTAAGCAAGCATGCAGCATGCAAGCAAGCATGGCGCATGTAAGCAAGCATGGAGCATGCAAGCAATCTGCAGCATGCAAGCAAGTATGCAGCATGCAGCATGCAAGCAAGCATGCAGCAAGCGTGCAGCAATCATACAGCATGCAACCAAGCATGCAGCATCATCCAAGCATGCAGCAGGCATGGTTTCTGTCACGGCTCCGGCGCTGCGAGGCTCCGGCGGTCCCACGCGAGCTTATCGCCGCAGATGGGTTTCGCTCGCCGCCGTAGCTGAGGCTACATATATATAGAGCTACATATAGCTACATAAACCCACCTGCTCCTCAGCTCGCGGGCCGCCTCGCCTCTCCGCGCCTACGCGGGCTTAAATTACACTCTAGCGTAGGGCAGACAAGACTACGTGAAGTCGGTTTTGCCGCGATTCGTTTCTGTCACTGACTTTTGTATCACAACCTTACTGAAAACACAAAGTATTAACTTCTTAAAACATTTTACTTTATTTACCTAATAATTGAATATTGAAAAACATAAAAAAAACGAAAATCTGGGTATGATATTTTAGAGAAAAAGTTACTTCGAATTTTAATACAACGCTACCCTTCGCAATTGTCTTAAATTTGTAACCTATCATGTTGTGACCTACAGGAGTAGGGCAGCTAGTATTTCTGTTGTTTAATAAAAATAAATAACCTCAAAATTCAATACAATATACAATCGTCATGTACGCTGCGCTTCATCCATTATGCGTTTCGTATTTTATGAAAAATTCAATTAAGACGGATAGCAATGATGTTATTTACATTTATGCTGATTAAAATTATGATAGAGACAACTATAGTAAGTTAAAATTATGCCGATTAAACCATTATGGGTTTATAACACTCTGCTTATCATGATTTATGCGAAAAACTTTATGCTGAAATTGTTATGCCAAACTACATTATGACGAAAGAGATTATGCAACCAAAAGGGCTCCCTAAAAAAATACCTAAACTATTTCTCGCTTCTTTTGAAACTTATTTTATTGGTTATATAAGTGATACTTACACATACCTATAATACAAATACAAAACCTAGATCCGAAATCAATTAGAATTAGAAAACCATTATTTCTTAATTGACTCGACCGAGAATCGAACGATCAACCTCAGATGGCGATGATAATTACTCGACCACGGAGGTCGTCATAGAGGAGAGGTAAAATAAAACGACCCTACTCAGCACAGGATATCCATATTAGCAAAAGTACGGATTAGAGTGAACGTAATTCTTCTAGATTTTTCTATCATCTGTGTATCATAAACATTGCCTGACTACACGATACACATATTTATCCGGTCACGAGAATTCAACCCACCCTCCTGTGACTGTGACATGTTCAAATTGAATACATACTAATTTGAAACACGCTGGTTTAAAAAGCTTTACTGGATTGGTGGTGTATTGATATTTGGATACGGATCAAAATGAGAAAATTACAAATATTATATATGAATATCCAATCTAATCATGTGGTATTGACCACGACTACAGTCCCCAGCAGTGGGACCTATATAGGAAGACCAGACAAGAAATAACGACGAACCACTATGTTCCAAATAAAGATACTTACTCAAAGAATACTAAAGTTACAAGTCTTTCACAGCAATAAGCATTTGCCCGCACAGTTATCCAAGAAGGCGTATCACATTTGCGCGAAAACCTTATTACTACAATAAGTTTGTGCTACATCTGACGTGTGTAATATCAAGTTTTTGCAACGGCCAGAGACGACGGAGCAAAAACAAATATAAGCAGGCTTTATGGACGCTGCCGTTTTATTATTAAGACAGAGCGGATGAGCAATCTGTATTTACGCGTTGGATAAATACTTTTAATGCAAGGCCGGAATTAAACAGTATTGCAATTATGTGGCTTGGTTTAAAAAACGGCGAAGTAGAAGAAAAAGCTTTACGATTTAGACATTTATGAATTTAGACAATATAAAATAACAGCTAGAGCTATAAAATAATAATCTTCCTCTTTTCACCTATATACTGATGACCTTCAGATCTATAGACACTTTAATATTTCCGAGGCTGCAGATGCGATCGAAGCTTTGAATGGGGATCTTGCTGCTGTACATGGATGGGCTAAATCTTTTGGCCTCATTGTTAATCCAGCCAAATCGCAGGCCATGATTGTCGGCAGCAGCAGGTTAAGAGGTAGGATAGATTGGAGCACGCTTCCTCCGCTTACATATAATGATACGACTATTGAATTAACTAATAAAGTTAAAATTTTAGGGTTAACTATGGACTGCAATATGGCTTGGTCGCCACATATTGCGGATGTAAGCAAGAAAATGCATTACTATTTTCACTCCCTCAAACGCCTTCAATATTTTCTCCCTTTTAAAACTAAAATTATGCTTGCGCAATCCCTTCTGCTCCCTCTTCTCGACTACGCTGACGTCTGCTATTTAGATGTAACTCAAGAACAGCTTAACAAACTAGAGCGTCTGCAAAACCTGGCCATTCGCTTCATCTACGGCCTGCGTAAGTATGATCACGTGTCACACTTTCGCGCGGAGTTAAAGTGGCTCCCAATTCGTGATCGTCGTGACATGCACATTCTTTGCACCTTATTCAAAATCCTCAATGACCCTAACTCTCCTAACTATCTTCGTTCCCGGTTCCACTATCTCCCCATCCCTTCCCGCGGGCGGCGGTCGTGCATCACTAAGGTGCTTGAACTGCCGACCAGCAATACCAACTTTTCCCTCCATTCATTTACTGTAAAAGCCGCACAGCTATGGAATAGACTACCTAAATCCATTCAAGATTGTCCTTCTATAAACTCCTTTAAAATTAAGCTTAAAGAGCACTTTCTTAGACAAATAGTACCTATAACATGATCATATATATTATATACATACCTATCATATTATTATTTATATATATTATATACATAATATTATGTAAGTTTTTTTTTGATATGTATTTTATTTTTATTTTATTTGTGCAGTTGTTTTATTTGTATACCAGTATAGTATTAGTATTACATAAGTATTCTATAATAATATATTTATAGGTCTAGGTAATTTTGTCTTTTTTTTTGTTGCACTTTGTGTCACCCCTATAACATTTTCTCGCACACTCTCTGGGTTGACTGGAAGAGATCTCTTTTAGAGATAAGTCCACCTTTGCATACAATGTCTCTTGTCACTTTTGTAACTGTGTTTCTGTGCAATAAAGAATATAATAAAATAGCTCTGTGGTGGCGGCATAGAATACATAATAGTACAAGTACAGAAGATTCACTCCGCTAAGTCAATTATATAAATAGCCACTCTTGCTAAGACACAATAAAGTGCAATTAAAGTCGCACACCGCGCCCATACCTACAGTTAAATTCACCTAGAAGTTGCCTCTCTTTAGATCGAGTAGCTCTTATTTCGTCTAACGACTGCAGGATGTTCGCGGGCGTCCGTCCGGTCGACTACTTGTAGCTTCATACCTAAAGTCTCCTCTACATGTCTACAAATGCGTCCGCGGATATTGGCAGATGCATACGCAGATGAATTTCCGCGAACTGTCTACACGTCTGTTGGTCGATCAGTCTATGTTCATTCTGGGCAGACGCAACTCGCACTCGCACATTCTAACCTATTCTATGGCCTATGGCCACCTTCCAGTTTGATCATCAGATCAGCACCATGTCTTTATAATTTTGCATTGTCACGCGATTTACACAAATTACAAATTAATTGAAATAGGTACTGAAATACTACTACACTGGCCTGCAAAAATAAGTATCACACTTTTAAAATTGCAATAACTTTTTAATAACGTTTGGGTTTATAGTACACCTGTTCTTATAAGTTGACTTATAGTCGTGTATAGAATGAAATTATAGGCGCAGTAAAGGCTAAGATGGCCTATAAAAGTGTTGCATAGGTGTAAATACACTTGAGAAAACTTGCTCCAGTTAGTTACACTTATAATCGCCTACAAGAAGTAATTATAAATCCGCTATAAGTGTCATACGCCAATAATAGTAACTTATAGACTTAGAACCATTTGCACTTGTTACTTGCCCTAAAAGGGGTGTATAAGTCAACTTAATGTGCCAATTATAAGTGGATTAGTTCTACAGTGGTTTCTTCTAAAAGCATGTGTACTTGGTATTATTGTGGACTCTCAAATGCTGTTATAGTCTTAATTTCTATATAAAGGTTTCTTTTAAAACTTTTATTGTCCAAAGATATCTTCGTGAAGTCCATTTAAGAAGACAATTGCTTTTAATATTTGTCGCATCTTCACGGCCATTTTGATTTCTTTTGAGTCATTGGGTTTTATTCAATTTTTACAAAAATGGACATAAACAAATGGAAATATGACCATGATAGTTCGATCAAAGTCACTTAGTTAGTTATTAAAATTAAGCATAGGACATTTGTATGCGGAACCCTAATTCGTCACAATATGGCGCGACAATCCTGTTAGGACTAATATTATTTTTAAACACAACTTAGTAAATACGCCGTGTTCAAAAGGCGAACAAAAATTGAGATGTAAAATACAATATACTTCACCAAAAATACATACGCGTTTGCAGTGCAAACATGTATGCACGTATAATATTACGTGCGAAATACTTGTTAATACATTTTATATAAAATAGATGAAGTTAGCTTTCATTTTTTTTTCTTCACAACCGCACAACAAAACATCAATTCACAAATGTTTGAAGTAGCTAATATTAGAAGCGCGGAGTACGTTACAAGCCTGCCTGGTTCTATTAAATGCTCATAGTGAGCTTCGCGGGAGCAAATGGTACTGCGTAGTCAACTTATAAGTGTATTATTGATCTAAGTGGTGCTCGCCAAGTTTAATATGAGTGTTTTATTAGCAAAAGTACGCGTATAAAATGGGCCCTTTTCCGTGGTTATAAACTTTTACTAGCCTGTTATAGACCTGGCTCCGGAACCACTACAAGACCACATTTTGTTACTTGGGTTACTATGCGATCCTCATTGCCTAGTCTCTGTCTAACCCTTAGGAGATAATTGTCGTGACTATACGTATGTACTGACCGACTGGTTGTCTGGAAGAAATCGCTTTACAGCGATAAGACCGCCAAATTGTAACCGTGTATTGTACTTACTTGTTTTTTTATGTTTTATGTTTAATGTGCCATTGTTCTCGGACTCACACGAGGACATTAGCCCGGCCCCAGGGAGGGTAGGGACATCTACCTTGCTCTCCACTGAGGTAATTCCTGTTCGGCACGTCCACGTCGCGGGGGTGGGCATCCTGCACTTCAGTAGGCCGGGGTGTTAGGATGGCAGAGTTCGACAGGGACCCAGTTCTGCGGGGTATAACGCGGAGCCCTTGCCCAGGGTTACAAGTGAAGACCTTAACGGCAGCTGCGGCGGAAAAGAAGGGCTTTAGTACGGCGCACGCTTGGCGGACGGGGCAACGGATTCGGAGTACCGTTAGGCGACAGTAAGGTCCAACCTGAAAGAGTCGGCAACTCCTGCAACCATCTCGACTCCGCACGTAGCGACTCGTCGCTCCTGTGGATTAAGTCGATAAGGTCGAGAGGAAGCCATGGATGCCGGGCAAGTCCGTGGTTTCGCAACTGTGTCCCAGGCGATGCAGTGGCCTGTGGAGAGGACACTCTACTCGTGCCTGCAAAGGTGCGAATAACAACACGGGGAGTCGCAGTCACCGGTTATAAGCCTTGCGCAAATGGGCGTAAGCGCGGGCGCCAGGGGTGACTCTCGACGGTGGGATAGTCCATTGCGACTAACTGACTAGTTATCGCCCGCCTCAAGCTGGGCAGCCCCTGGTAGTAAGGTACCAGTCCGTCCCTCACCATGCGCTCCTATAGGTGTGTGGAGCAGCAAGCATGTGATACTGCTTGAAACATGGTGAGCCTGTTTAACACCTGTCAGAAACAGAAATAATGATTGTAACAACTATATTCAATCACCAAACAAAACCAACAATACCATCTTACGATTCGCCACCTGGAATGTTAGGACAATGTTACCTGGACTTGGCACGGCAACGGACACTGTCCCAATCTGCAGAAAGACCGCCACAATTGACAGGGAATTTCTGCGTCTTCGTATTGATGTGGCCGCGCTGCAGGAGACCCGTCTCCCGGATGAAGGTAGTCTGCGTGAGGATAACTTCACCTTTTTCTGGAAAGGTAGAGACGCAGGCGAGCGGCGTGAATATGGAGTCGGTTTTGCAGTATGCAATAAAATACTTACCTGCTGTTTACAACCATCGTTTATTTCCGAGCGACTAATGGCCCTAAGAATAATTACAGCTTCTGGTCCTTTCACACTCGTCTCTGCTTATGCTCCTATTCTGAAAGCTCACTCAGAAGTTAAAGATACATTTTATGAAGACCTTCGAATGGTTTTGTCAAACGTTCGTGCATCAGACAAACTCCTGCTACTGGGTGACTTCAATGCAAGAGTTGGAAATATGCCGAGTATCTGGCCAGACTGTATAGGCCCACATGGCATTGGAAAAATGAATGAGAATGGTCAACGCCTACTGGAACTATGCACATCATTATCACTAAGTATTACTAATACCTATTTCCGGAATAGAACAGCGCATAAAGTCTCATGGAAACATCCACGGTCAGGCCACTGGCATCAAATTGATTTTATAATCACGAAAAGACGAGACTTGCGTGATGTTCTTAACTCCCGTACATACCATAGTGCAGACTGCGACACAGATCACTCTCTAATAATGGCCAAAACACGTCTCTCACCTAAGAAGATCCACTCGGCTAGAAGCGCTTCTCATAAAATAAAAATTAATACCAGAGCCTACCTAGATGACGCGCTATATAAGCAGTTCACCACAGAACTTAAAGAGAAACTAGCTCCAGATGATCTAGGTACTGCTGATAATGCAGAAGCTATGTGGATCATGACCAAAGACACTCTCACGCAAACGGCTCTCCGAACATTTGGGCGACAGGATAAGATGCAAAACGACTGGTTTGCTGAATGCGAGACTGAGTTGCGTCCATTTATAGAGGGGAAACGTAACTCTCGTATACAGGTCTCGAATAATCCGAGCGATATACGTGCAAAAACCCGTTACAAGGCTGCAAAAGCTGAACTTCAACGTGTCTCTCGCCTTTGCGCAAATAGGTACTGGAACAGCTTGTGTAAGTCTATTCAGCATTCTCGGGATATTGGTGACTTTCGAGGCATGTATCAAGGCATCAAGACCGCCATCGGTCCAACTGTTAGGAAGCGCGCAGCAATAAAAGATCTTAATGGAGACCCCATCACTGACAAACACTTACAGTTGGATAGGTGGGCGCAACACTATACCAGTCTGTACTCCGAAAAGGTTAACATCAGCCCAGAAGCCCTGAACGCTCTACCATCTTACCCCGTAATTTCGAGCCTAGACGATCCTCCTACTCCCGAAGAATTTCAACTATCACTGAAGAGCTTAAAACTAGGTAAAAGTACCGGCCGTGATAATCTACCTGCCGAGGTGATCAAGCTCGGCTGCGTGTCACCGATATTGTATCGCATCCTATTACGTTGCTGGGAAGAGGGCACAATACCTCAAGAATGCGGGACGCTGACATAGTAACTCTCTATAAGGGAAAAGGCGACAGAGGTGATTCTAACAATTACAGAGGAATATCACTATTGAGCATCGCTGGCAAAGCATTCGCCAAGGTAGTTCTGAAAAGGTTGACAACTCTTGCAGATCAGATCTACCCAGAGTCGCAGTGCGGATTTCGAGCCGGCCGATCCACGAATGACATGATATTCACTCTGCGTCAGCTTCAAGAAAAGTCCCGTGAACACCTGAAGCCTCTATACATGGCCTTTGTCGACCTAAACAAAGCCTTTGATACTGTCAGCAGGGAGGGTCTCTACAGTGTACTATGCAGAATTGGGTGTCTGCCAACACTACTGTCCTTGGTGAGAGCCTTCCACGATAGCATGAAGGGCTCTGTGATTTTTGATGGTGATACGTCTGCGACCTTCAGCATGAACCGTGGTGTAAGACAGGGCTGCGTCCTGGCGCCCACACTCTTCGGGATCTTTTTTTCTTCTCTTCTCCTGGTAGCATTCGAGGATTGCGACGTCGGGGTACATCTGCACTCAAGAAAAGACGGAAGACTCTTTAACATCAATCTTCTAAAGTCAAAGAGAAAGCGTCACGACGTAATAGTTCGTGAACTCTTGTATGCTGATGATGCCGCACTTATTGCTGACTCGGAGGATGATCTGCAGGAGTTGGTAACAAGATTTGGTTGCGCTTGTAAACAGTTCTCGATGAGTGTTAACACCAAGAAAACCGTCGTTATGGTTCAGGGAGCAAACTTTCCACCCAACATCACTCTCGATGGCGCTACGCTGCAGGTCGTTGATAGCTTTTGTTACCTTGGCTCTACCACAGAATATAATCATTCCATCAACAAGGAGATGGATGTGCGCATTGGCAGGGCAGCGACAGCTTTTGGCAAGCTTACCTCACGAGTTTGGAAAAACAACAAACTTACTATGGCTACCAAGATTCTCGTATACCAAACTTGTGTTCTTAGTATCCTCTTGTATGCGTCGGAAACGTGGACTATCTACGCCAAACAAGAGCGTCACCTCAACGCCTTCCATATGCGGTGTCTGCGATCGATTCTGGAGGTAACATGGAAAGACCGGATGACCAACGAAGATGTTCTGACGAAAACCAACTGCAACAGCATTACAGCGATTCTTAAGCAGAGACGTCTCCGTTGGCTAGGACATATTCATCGCATGAATCCTCATCGATTGCCACGTGAGGTCATGCTCGGACAAATCGCTGACGCCAGAAGACCTGTGGGTCGTCCCATGCTAAGATTTAACGATTCGTGTAAGAGATATATGGAGAGTTTTGGCATAGACACCAAGAGTTGGGAGGCACACGCTGATATGAGACCAGAGTGGCGCCACGACTTGTCTACTGGAGTGTCAAGACACGATGAAGCCTAACTAAGTAACCTAAAGCAGAAAACGCTTCGCCTTCACACCGCTGTGCCTCCCCCCGACTCACGTTTCATCTGTGACAAACGCGGCAAAAAATGCCGTGCTGCAATTGGTTTGATAAGCCACAAGAAAAGCTGCAGCAAAACGTGACTGCAACACAGCCACTGTTACCATCATCTGCCAAGATGTTGTGGCCAATGATGATGTTTAATGTAAACTGTTACAATAAAAGTATTGTCCATCTGTCTATCTATCTATGTATATACGTAACTAAACATTAATGACAGGCATCGCGCGCTGATATCTGCCCAGGTAGCACAAAGTGGTCGAATAAAAGTTTCTACAACGTATGTTAAACAGCTCATAAGATTGGTGTTATAAGCTTCCACGGGCTGCCGTGGTTGCTTACTATAAGACATGCTGTATGCTCGTTTGTTGGATTGCTAACATAAAAAAAACATTTATGATACAAATTCTAAATATTATCATCATGCATTCGTGATAATATGTAACCGATACGAACAAAAATAAAGACTACTTACTTATTCCTATTTCATTTTATTACCGTTCCGTGACAAACCATTCGTGCATAATACACTTACATTATTTTTATACCCAAAGAGGTTGACGTAAAATTGCATCGAATTTAACAATGTTGGGCAGTCATCTAGATTTATAGGTCGCACTCCGTAGATAGTCTAGAAAGGCACTTCAATCTTCAAGTACTTATATATCCTATAACTTTACATTATATGGTTACTTTGGAGCAAAAGAAATCCCAAAAATGTTCCTAAGTAATAAAATTGTTGCCTTTTTTTCTAAGCAAGTGAGGGGATGTACTTATTGGGTTTAAGTAGGTAATGCCTTCTTCCGCATCCTTGTCGAGGGCTTCAGACCTGGATAGGGAGGGAGCGGGGGGGAATACTTTAATAACGGTGGTATTCAGGTAAAAAACAGGTCAAGCGCTTCTTTATAAATAAAAATACATACATACTTACGTATAATAACGACTATTATCCCCAAAGGGTTAGTCAGAGACTAGGCAATGAGGACAGCAAAAGCAGTCTTCTGCCATAGTCCACTTTTCACCCAATAGCGACTGCACATATGCTCAGCGTGACAGGTAGTAAGCCTATCGCCGCTCTATGCTGTTGGATGTATGTGCAATTTTTAATCCGTTGTAACGTTATAAACGTATAGCTATTAAATTCTTATATTATAAAATTTTAATTTATAAATAAACAAACATAGATTATCTTATCCAAATTAACTTAATTCTAAATATTACTTTAAACCAAATTACTTATCTAATAACTACAAAGAAATAAAGTCTTAATAGTTTTGATAACTGCAAAACAAACGTATTTTATTTCATATGGTTTTATCATTGCGCGCACGGTACCCTAAAATGCCTTTCGTATATTTTTATTTGATGAAAGTAGGTAGGTTAAAATTTACCTGCGCGGTGTCAGTTGGAGAGATAGCCATACTACACAGACGTTGCTTTTGTAAATTTGTGCAATTTCATACGTTTTTTTTATAAATATTTAATAGGTCAAGTATTTGACCAAAGCTATTATTTTTATAAAGTATCCAGCCTTATCGTCATTCTACGATAATTGTGCTACTTAATCCCCGTTAGGGTAAGTGTTGAACAGTTTTTAAAATTAGAGTAGTTATTAGCTAGTAAGTATTTAGTTGTGTGTTAATCCTTTGTTTTAGCCCTAGCTCGCTTATGCAGTGCGTGTAGATAGCATTACTAAGCGTGCGAAGGTTTGTTTATAATTTCAAATCAAAGATTTAAACATGTAACGGTGATTTTCAAAAGTGTTATAACATGTAACCGGGGTGACCGTCATTGTATAATGTTAATTTTTAGTTGTACAACTCATTTGCTAGTTTCTATTTGTTTCCTTGTCTGTCTGGAAGACTTCTAGAGGTTGTTAATTATTTAATTATTATTGAGACCTGTACTACTACGGTCGATCTCGTATTTAGTTTAATTTTAAATTACTGGATGGGAACCAAATGTTTTAAAAGTACCCTCGACCGGGGTTCGAACCCGCACTTAAATAATTTAATTTTAATTTGTTTTCTTTGGAAGATGATTTAGTTGTTAGCGCTTCTCGCAATGTTTTTTAACTAGGTTTTACTCGTAGATTTAATAGTTTTGTGCACTCCGCTCTGATTGTGATCGCTTCCCATCTCACACTACTGTCTCTTCTTATCTGACTTTTTCGGATGGGCTTGGGGTGAGGTGGCTATCGCAATCGGCGGCTGCTGGACAAACCGGCTCACGCTGCGTTGTGTTCCAGGGTTCAACGCTTGGATTGGAGTTCTACATTCTACGTTCTACGTTCCACGTTCCACGTTCTACGTTTGGAGTTCTACGCGACCGTCTTCGCATTTCGACGCGGCCGCCATTTTGTGAACGCACCACGCAGCTCGCAGCTCCTGTACAGCGACGCGCCTCCCAACACCTCGGCGTTCCCCAAGCTAAGTCAGGGACGAGAGCAAACTACCCAGCTAGGCCTTTATGTACTCCACGCCCTGAGACCAAGTTTAAATAAATTTGTATGACCGTAAGTGGGTTGTGTTATTTTATCACATATAACCCCACGCTACGTCACACCGTTAGTCGCCTTTTACGACACCCAAGGGAAGGGAGGGGGTGGTAGTATTCTTTCACCGCTACGTGACACGGTTAGTAGTAGTAGTTAAAAATACCAGAAACGGCTTGTACTTATCATCATCATAAGCTTCAAACCGTCCCACTGCTGGGCACATGCCTTCCCACATGAACAGACAGCACATGGGGATACTTGTAATTTATTTCAACACTAGCGACCCGCCCCGGCTTCGCACGGGTTACTACTCGTACCTAAACAAATTATAGCCTATAGCCCTTCTCGATAAATGAGCTATCTACCACTGAAAGAATTCTTCAAATCGGACCAGTATTTCCTGAGATTAGCGCGTTCAAGCAAACAAACTCTTCAGCTTTATAATATTAGTATAGATTTTTGGTCAAGTGGCCAAGCCACCGATTAAACCAATGGTTCGATTCGGCGGGTTCGGGGGGAAAAACTTTGTGTACTTGGTTGGAGGTAGGACTTGTTAAGTCCGCTTGGGTAGCTACCACCATCTTATTTTAAGTCTGGCACCGTAACAAAAATGTTAATAGCATGTTTGTGTTCCGATAGTTCAAAGATAAGGTAGAGTTCCTCAGTGGTTGACGATTCCGGGTAAAATGCGATTACATCATCGGCCTTATCGTCACTTACCAGCAGGGCCCTTATTCTGTAACGATTTCTTGTTTTAAAACCACGTTAATTCCTTAAAAGTTATGATATCTTCCCAAAAACGTATGCGTTTGACGTTTGTGCGCGGTAAGGTTTAGGTGTGGAATCTATAGATTGCGATACAGGATCAGGGCCCTGGTGAGATGAATGCCAAGAGTTTACCCGTAGGTAAAAAAACGTTTTAATGGTTCATCTAAAAGTAACAATGTCAAAATGTTCCTTGTTTTTTTCGTACACAGTATACCTTATCTGCGTCAAAACCGAATTCATCTCAGACGCAAACTAATTAAGCTTGTTCGTTATGTAGATGACGGCGACCACAGATTCCGTAAGACAATTGGTGCTACAGTTCCAATTGGTTTATCGAACCGGGAGACGGCTGAGGAGTCCCATGGTATTCGGTTTGCGATTTG
The DNA here is from genome assembly GCA_963921215.1 of Scoparia ambigualis. Lineage (NCBI taxonomy): Eukaryota > Metazoa > Arthropoda > Insecta > Lepidoptera > Crambidae > Scoparia > Scoparia ambigualis. The sequence goes on along the minus strand of OY992513.1, from coordinate 30,602,486 downwards.
CAAGAAGAGCAACTTAAGCTGTAGGGTAGCGGTAGGGTGACCAAATTAGATAAGAAAAGTAGGAGTAGTTATAGTCACCCCAAGAAGGTCCCGCACTCAATGTATGTACCTATTATATAAAATTTTGAAGCTAAGTGTGTTAGGTCAGTTAGCTGAAAATTTAATTAAATAAAAATAATACAAATTCAAATAGTTATTTATTACATAAATACATTACGACTATTATCCCCGAAGGGTTAGTCAGAGACTAAGCAATTAAGGCTAGGTGTTAGTAAAAAAATAAAATAACACGATCTTAGAATTACTTTTTGAAGTAGTAAATAGTAAAATTGAAATCTGCGAAAATTTTGAAATATTGTTGAGGCTTTACTCTGTGAAATACACCCGATGGAAACACGATTTGATGAAGTTGGCTCGATAGAATAAATTCACAAAGTTACATATTTTTGTGTCATTTTATCTTCTTTTCCAGGTTTTATTCTTAAAATAAGTGATTTGATATTATGAGTCATTTACCAAAATGAAGTTCATAGATAACTTAAGGAATTATAACCGGTCGTTTTTTATTTATTACATTATCAATTTTTTAAATTATAAAACGCGATTATTCGCGCCGCTTCGCTGCTATACCCGTCCCTTACCGTCGTACCGTCGAGAGAGCGAGAGAGAAGCGCTCGAAATACCTCCCCTTAAGACCACAAAAGCAGTCTTTTACCATAATCCACTTTTCACCAAATAGCGACTGCACATTTTTGCTCAGCGTGACAGGTGGTGAGGCCATCGCCGCTCTATGCTGTTGTATATATGTGCAGTCTTTAGTCCGTTAGTCGCCTTTTACGACACCCAAGGCAAGAGAGGGGGTCGTGGTTACATTCACAGCTACGCGACACGGTGAATTTTTTTCGACAGTAAAATACGCATTTCTACGTATAGATTTATATACATAAGGGAGATTGGCATTTAAATGTAGATTACTATTAATATTAGCACTAAAAACAAATGTTTGAAGAAAGCAAATTCATCGCAGTAATTAATACGAATAAGAAAACACGTGCTTGCCCATTGCCACGCTCCCCATACCATGCGTCATTAGCGACTTGTTTGTGCTTCAGTATAAAAAGGTCATGCGCTAGCGCCTTCCAGGCATTCTGTACTCAACTGCGGAGCATAAAGAAAAAAAATTTTTTGTACGATCCTGACATACTAATACTACGCTGATTAATTCAAATGCATTACGCGAGCACTGCTTTCCGACAGTACCACACTCTCGAAGCACATCCAAAAAAAAGGTGTCAGTAGCTTGTAAGACAACCGATTTGAAATAGTAGATTGTTATACAAGGGGCTAAAATGACCCATTATATACGAGGTAGTTTTACTCCCGAGCTTTAGCGAGGGAGTAAATAGAAACCGAGTTTTAATGGGTTTTTAGCGCCGTGTGCTGTTACACTATGTTTTTCACTACGAATGCGAGAAAATAAAACAATTCAAAACAATATAAATTGGTTTATTTTATTAAAAATTAACCCGTTAGTTGCTTTAACGACCCCCACGGGAAGAGAAGGGTTGGTAGTATTATTTTGATGAGCCCATCGCCGCTCTATGCTGTTTGATAGTATGTGCAGGTATGTGCAGTCTTTCCATCTCTTCCCTTGGGTGTCCTAAAAAGCCACTAACGGACTAAAGACTGCACATACATCCTACAGCATAGAGCGGCGATGGGCTCATCAAAATAATACTACCAACCCCTCTCTTCCCTTTGGTGTCGTAAAGGCGACTAACGGTCTAAAGACTGCGCATACATCCAACAGCATAGAGCGGCGATGGGCTCATCAAAATAATACTACCAACCCCTTTCTTCCCTTGGGTGTCGTAAAAGGCGACTAACGGACTAAACACTGCACATACATCCAACAGCATAGAGCGGCGATGGGCTCATCAAAATAATATTACCAACCCCTCACTTTTCTTCGATGTCGTAAAAGGGGACTAACGGACTAAAGACTGCACATACATTCAACAGCATAGAGCGATGATGGGCTCATCAAAAAATAATACTATCAACCCGTCTCTTCTTTTCGGTGTCGTAAAAGGAGACTAATGGACTAAAGACTCACCACCTAAGCACATGTGCAGACTGTGCAGTTGTTTCTTGCTGAAGCGTGGACTGTGTGGGCGTGGTCTATGTTGTCCATAGATTCAAATAATTACTAATTTTACCATAAACTTTAATAATAACTATCTCAAATAAGTTGTTGATTTAAAAGTAAACAGTAAAAAGTCGAGTCTTTATTCATGATTATTCTACCTAAGACTAAATACTTTTTCGTTTTTGTAGGCTCACTGTCATGTGATAGACAAAAATTAAAAAAAAAATTACTTTATCCCCTAGGGCAAGAAAAGCTATTTTAGTCCCGCTCTAGAACGCTACAATGACGTTCTTTTTGAGCAAGAGGAGTGAAAACATACTTGTCGCTATCCAGACAGTACCAACTATCAAACCTACAAACCTGCAACTAGAATCCATTCAAGCACGAAATATACCTATAGTCTAGTCAATTCTACCTAAAATCGAGCTAAGTATACAAACACTGTCGACAAGCGAAGGCGGCAGTGTAACCAAGATTTAGTGTTGAATAGCCAAGCAGTCTGTCGCCTCGAGCTGTCACCAAGTGCAGCTGTAGCCTCGAACGCATTTATCTTGGATGTCAATACAGGATACGAGAAACGAAAACCCGATTCTGATACAGATTTAAACCGATCAGTGTGACGTTGAGGACAATACGGTTGTATCTAGGTACAGCTTTATTATTTTATCTTTATTAAATGAACACTTTTAACACAGTTGTGTGTTGGCGGCTTAAAAAAATACTTTTTTTATAAAAGAAGGAGGCAAACGAGCAGGTAGGTCACGTGATGGAGAGTAATCACCGCCGCCCATGGACACCTGCAAAACCAGAGGAATCGCAGGCGTGTGGCCATCCTTTCAAGGAAGGAATAGGAATTGTGAGTGGGTGGAGAGGGGGGGGGGGCTCCGGAACCGTCACTGGCCGGACAAAACACAACAGCACCAAGTGCCACTATTTCACGCCGGATATTAGTGAGAGAGTGGTATTACGCCGGGCGGGCCGGCCCAATGCGTGCTACAACGCAGCGTGGCTCTACCACTTAGTCAGTGTCACTCATTTAGCACCACCCAGGGGTAACGTGTAGGGTCTCAAGGGTAAACCTACGGACGCGAGTACCTTTGACGTATGCAGTCTTAGCCTTTTACGCACGTATATATAACGTGACGTAAAAGGCTACCTACAGACTAAAGACTGCACATACATACAACAGCATAGAGCGGCGATGGGCTAACCACATATGACGCTGAGCATAACTGTGCAGTTGAAATTTGGTAAAACATGGATTATAAACGGGGACTGCTTCTGCGGTCCTTATTGCCTACATAAATACACATCTTTATTAATAAAATTTTGCATTCACAATGCTATATAGATATAGGATAAAATGTTTACTGGAAAACAATCAACCAGTCTCAGGAAAGCTCGAATGGGATTCGAACCCATGACCTTTGGATTGACGGTCCACTGCTCTAACCGCTAAGCTACCGAGACCCCTGAAGACTTCATTGAATTTTTTCTAGTAGTTGATTTACGCTGCAAGCTAGCGGTATTACTTCACTGTGAAGGTACCCTCTGGACCGGCAATCCAAAGGTCATGGGTTCGAATCCCGCATTCGAGCTTTCCTGAGACTATTTGATTTTTTTCTAGTAAATATTTTATCCTACATACATACATAATCACCACTGTTTACCCGTGGTCCCGGTGGGTCGGCTCATTACCGGGTCCACGGGTAATTTTAATTACCCGTGGTTCCATGGCACTAGGTATTGTTTCCTGGACTTCTGACTGTATCGATAGATAATAAAAACCATCAGTTACACACAAAGTTTACTCAATCAAATAAAATAATTCCATCCTTAGGAACAAAACAAGATTGAAAATTATGAATTCTGGAAGGATTTGTATTTAATCTTGTTGTTAAAGTTGAAGTTCATGGTTGTAATTAATTTAATATCGATATAATCGAAGTCGAAATATTCATCCAAATGTAATCCCTAGTGCCATGGCACCACGGGTAATAATTAAAATTACCCGTGGACCCGGTAAAGGGTCGACCCACCGGGACCACGGGTAAAGACTGATAATCACGACTATTATCCCCGAAGGGTTAGTTAGAGACTAGGCAATGAAGGCCGCAAAAGCAGTCCTCTGCCACATAGTCCACAGTATTATTTAGGTATTGCCTAGTCCCTGACTAACCCTCTTAAGGGATAATAGTTGTGAGTGTATGTATGTATTATGTTATCCTATTATAAAAGAGACTCATATTCTCTCGATCACCAATGGACCTTCCGCGTATACCTTATCTATCGCGGTGATCTTTCTATCGTTTCGACGGAAACGCTTCCATTTACAATAACTTCAATATTAGAAAATGGGAGTGCTTTTATCTAGTTGCCGTATCGAACTCCTCGGAGAATAGCCTACGTCCACGTGATCGGGGTAGCTCCATTTATTCTAGAAAGTTCCTTATCTGTGATTACGTTTCGTTTTTAAACGAAAACTTATACAAAAGTAGCTTCTTTATTTTATGTAGGTGCCACATTGAAATTCTCGCTGACTTTCGTTATTAAAATAAAGAATAAATAATAAATTTATTTGCTGTGTAAAACTTAAGACTAAATACATAAAACTTATAACATAACATTTGTCTACATAATAATATAATGCATTACAAGAGTGCCGCTTATATTGTAAAGATTTAAAATTAAGGTTAGTAGTGCAAAATAACCGAACTGATACCTTTTTTTTTTTTTACCCGGTGTAATCCCTGCTTATGGATTCCAGCCTCCAGAAGGGAGACTGGATATGTGGGACTCTCCCGTCCCGCTTTCCACGACGTAATCGTCGGGCGAGAGGGAGGGGCCTTATACCCACTAATCACCGGGGGACCAAACTCCGAAAGCATAAGGCTTGAGGTGGCGGCCACGGAACCTGACCACGGGGGTATTACCTTGCGGTGCCACCCCGTCGCCGTGTGTTGGCCTATAACCACTGCGTAGCAGCCATTACGCGCCAACACACGGCGACTACGCGCACACGGCACAACACGACCCAGCCCATTTAGAGGGCAGACACAAACAACACATGACTGATATGCCCGGCTTTACCCGAGCATGCGGACACAACACAACACACATCACGCCGGACACAACACACAACAGGTGACGAACATGCCCACGTCTTCGCAGGCATGCGCACAAAACAACCCCAATTTACCGGTGCAGGACTCCGTTGGTGGGTCGCTCCGAATCAGCGGGAGACACGACGACCGCAACCAATTGGTCATCTAGTCGTCCCGCCGCTCATCACCGCTTCCCGGAGTCTCGCACCAGTCCTACACAACACGTACAAGTATGAAAGACCACAAACTAAAAACACAAAGACAAAAACGCAACGCAACACAACACAGACCCTATTTGCTGGCACGGGGCTCCCCGCATCCGCTCCGAGCAACCCGCCTCCCTTTGGAGGAGGCGCTTCGTCGCTCATCATGGCTTCTGCATAAAGCTTCCGTGCCAGCTCCCCAGAAACATACACAGTGAAACCGAACTGATACCTAAACTAAGTAAACTAGTTTACCCGTACCTCAGGCATGTATCGGTGAGTGTGTTAGCGCTTGCTTACATAACATTATATTAAATAGAAATAAATTATAATACTTTTAATAAATTTTGCTTATGCAGCATGTTGCTGCTATTGTATACCCACTTATGTAATAACTAATAATAGATGTTTGCTGTCATTGTAGGTTTTCCCTTTAAGCCAATTTTGTATGGTTTTCTTACAATTTATTTTATTCATATGATGTATACCTAGTGCTAAATTAAGATTTTTATACAAAAAACTTCCAAGAAAGCAAAAGAATCTGTGAGACTGAGCTGTACGAAATAGCTCAGTTGAACAAACAGTGTCTGCTCGCCTTTTGCTGGTTTGTAGTGCAGGACTATAGGGACGTTAGTGAATGTAAAAATAATATGGAAGCCTATATAAACTTCTAACTACACTTCAAAAGGTACAGAGCGTTTTTTAACGATGTGTATGTACAGAATGCACCTTTTGTGGCTTTCCGCCGCCATTCTTTGTAATTTTAGTTGCTGTCTCTCAACAGAGATGGCGGCGCTAACTGCAGTCTGAATCGCGCAAGAGAGGTTATTGCACGAAATATATGCACTGGGCATGTCTCCTGATATTAATTTGTCGACCATTGCGGGCCATTAATAAGCAATTGCGTAAATACCCTGCGGTGCTTGACCAATAAATATTATAGCTTAACTAACTTTCTTCGTAGTTAACAATAGGGCTTTGCTAAAGGAAGTTATCCCAGAGAATAACTAATAGTCTATTAGATAATAGTACTGGGTTATACTTTAGATCAAAGTCAAAGTCAAAGTCAAAGTAAAATTATTTATTCAATGTAAACCTTTACAGGCACTTATTGACGTCAATACTAATAATAATAAAAAAACAGTTAACTAACTTATAGTTAATACTTAACAACTAATCTAACGAGCTATTATAGTCTGTGCCAGACAAATGCGCATTGCTACCCCCAGTACCACTGCACGCCGAAACAGAATCGCGTCGAACCGAAATATAAGCCGTGGTCATAGAATTGTGTAATATGATTTCCAATTATCGAATTAATAAGTGATAAGTGGTAAGTAATATAAATTGGAGAGTTTTTGAAGTAAAATAAAGTAGATGCAGGAGTAACTCAGCTTATACTTACCATATATGGCTTAGTAGTATTCTGTGTTTATATTTTTTTAAATATAATTGTGATGAGTAATGGAAAAAACAAATTTCTTTATTCATGTAATAGTCATAATACATACATACGTATAATCACGACTATTATCTCCAAAGGGTTAGAAAGAGACTAGGCAATGAAGACCGAAAAAGCAGTCCTCTGCCATAGTCCACTTTTCACCAAATAGTGACTGCAAATGTGCGCAGCGTGACAGGTGGTGAGCCCATCGCCGCTCTATGCTGTTGGACGTATGTGCAGTTTTTAGTCCGTTAGTCGCCTTTTACGACACCCAAGAGAAGAGAAGGGGTAGTTGTATTCTTTTACCGCCACGCGATACGTACAATAAAGTATTTATCTATCCAGTATATACCAACCACTTGTTTCATAGCACAACAGGGAAGCTTGCTACCGTACATACAGAAGACATGACACTAAACGGCGAGTTAATTTGGCACTGAACACGTAATATTGGGAGCGAGCCAAGTCGCGGCAAGCAACGAAGTCTATACGCTACCGGCCGACACGTACATTGTTTTGGAAGCAGGCAGCTGTGCCTGCTCAAGCTGGCTATGCGATAATTTTTGCCTCACGAGAGGCGTTCGCCTTTTCATTTATACAGGGTATAAAAAGACTCTTAACGAAGCCTAAATATAAAAAAAGAATAAATACTAATTATTTGCATTTACCATACACGTTCAAGTAATCAATCATGCAATTAGGGATTGCAATCCCGCAAAACAGAATCTCGCATTTCCGCGGGATCCCTCTGCTTTTATTAATCTGCTGGATCCCGCACCTTCAAAGGGCGGACCAGCGGATCAAGCAAATAAAAAATTTGACGTTTTTTGAGTCCGATGGTATCAGAGGAGAGTACCTGACGCTCGCCTATGAATAATCCTGACAGTTCAGTCTACTAGGTTGATATCATGATAATAGCACCTAAGAGAAAGTTGTTATTAGTAATATAATTTGAATAAGACTGAATTAAAAATATAAAATTGTTGTTGGAAGTAAGGTAAAAATTAAACAAAACTAGTAAACTATGCCAATCATTTAAAGATGAATCTATGAAAACAGATTACTAATTACTTATACCTAATTAATAGAAAAGAAGTAATTTCTGTTGCATAATGCAAGAAATGTCTAATAAAATTTGATTTTTACACAAAAATCTGTAGTTTCAATTTGATTTTATAACATAATTTCAAAGATGCAGGATCCCGCGTGATCCCGCGTGATCCCGCGCGGGATTGGGTAATCCCGCATATCAATCCCGCGGGATTGAATGAGCTGCGGGATTGCAATCCCTGCGTGCAACACAGTACACATGCATAACAAGTAGCAGCACAATATTTATCATCACTCTTACATTACAATTTTATATAAAATTGTAGAAGGATGAATTTTATACAGATGTGACAATAACAACAGGTACATACATACCTACATATAATCACGACCATTATCCCCGAAGGGTTAGTCAGAGACTAGGCAAAGAGGCCAGCAAAAGCAGTCCTCTGCCATAATCCACCTTTCACCAAACAGCGACTGCACATGTGCTTAGCGTGACAGACGGTGAGCCCATCTGGTGATAGCCAGATAGTTTCTGTTAAATAAAGTTTATTAACTGTCATATTAAAAACTTTGTACCAAAGAACGAAAAAGACTTCTTGGCGGGAAAGTGAAGCTTTATGTCTGCAGTTTTGTATTATTATTATTGTAATATTAATGTGAAATAATGGTGGATTATTTACTGTTAAATGTTCGTAAACGTGCATGAGTGTTAGCAAATAAAACAAAACAGTGCAACATCACTTTTCAAATTCTCTCAAGAAGTCCGTGTGAGACATCAATAAAGTCCCACAGCTTTATTGAGTGTCGAGGGGTTTGGGGGAAAGTTATTTACCATTAAACGTTCATTATCACTCATTATCATTCCCTTAATGTAAAGAAAATAATAATTACTATTAAACACTTGACACTGGCTAATTGATATTTATCTTCGATAAATATTTCAACACTCATGGAATAGAAAAGGAATAGCTTTAAAATAAGCCTCCGTTGCTGCGATTACTTCACCATTTGAGTAAAATTTCTTGCTCGGAGCATTTTTTTAAGTCTGCGAACAGCCAGTAATCACTGGAGGCCGGATCTGGAGAATACGGAGGATGAGGAAGTAATTCGAAGCCCAATTTGTTTAGTTTGGCCATCCTTATCATCGACTTGTCACACGGCGCATTGTCCTGGTGAAAGACCACAATTATTTCTTTATTTGAGACCGATTTTCCGCGATTTCGTACTTGAATCGTTCCAATAATCCTAAGTAATATTCGCTATTTACATGTTTCCCTATATCAAGGTAGTCGATAAAGAGTATTCCATGCACATCCCAAAATACAGAGGCCATAACCTTCCCGGCAGATTGTTGTGTCTTAGGTCGCTTCGGACGGCTTTTACCGGCCGCTCTTCACTCTGCTGACTGCTGTTTGGATTCCGGAGTGAAATGGTGAATCCATGTTTCATCCATTGTCACATACCGACGTAAAAAATACTTTTTATTTCTATTAAACAGAGCCAAACAGCGCTTTGAAGCATTAATAAGTTGTCGCTTTTGATCAATTGTTAGCAGACGCGGCACCCATTTGGAAAAAAACTTTTTCATGGCCAAATTTTGATGTAAAATAGTGAAACACTACCAGTTGAAATATTCACTATCTCAGCTATCTTGAGCACTTTTACTTTTCGATCTTCTTTCACGATTTTCAGAACTTGGTTGATGTTTTGTTGAGTCACAGCTTTATATGGACGACCAGAGCGTTCAACGTCTTTTGTGTCCATACGATCGCGTTTGAAATCGGCATACCTACCACCGAAATGTTTGATTTAAATGGAGCAGATTCCGGATAACACTTCATAAGCTATTGCTGTGTAACGGTATTTTTTTAATGTTTTATCAATACACGAAACTCGTTTTTTCCATTGTTTTCGGAATTTAAAAAGTAGCGTCACCTAAATATCTGTAAATTGAATCAATATTAAATTGTTCAATTTTCAAAAAAATTAAAACATAATGCGGAAGGTGCGTGGTTCGATTCCCGCCTGAGGTTGTCGTCTTTTTTCAGTGTTTAAAATTTTACTTAAAACATAATCATTAACTTGATGGCCAGTACTTTCTAAAAATCAAAAGAGTTTTTAATTTATGCGCCCGCCATCTCCAAGTACTCGTATGTCTCGGGACTTATTGAACGACCTATAGTTAATATATATAACGTATGTCTTATTTACCTTTTCTAGATCTATATTATCATGGTTATTAATACAGAGCGCTACTTACAGTAAGATCGATTTGTTTTAATTACTTTTCAATTGTCATTTTGTGACATTTTAGTTTTAATACAATTATGGCACAATGCATTATTAGGTAAATCGAAAGTACAAACTAACAATAAGTACATAATTAGTAAAAATAACTAAAACTAATTTAACAAAATAAAAATAAACCTCTTTCGGTACCTATTAAAAGACCACATTATCGATCCCCAAGCTTCGAAGCTTCGAAGCGGCAAGGCTGTAACATACATATTGCAATTCAAAATGCCATCAATCAATAAACGACAAATGACAGAGTTCACACGAATCATTAAGTCATACAACTTGAGGACGATAGTATTGTTATCAAATTACAACGTTTGATTAATAGCTGTACTGATTTATAGCAAAGTTTCAAATTCATTGGAAGTGACATATTATTCAATCCGAAATATTCCTTACGTAAGGGGGAGAGAATAGAGAGATTTCCGCGTAAAATGTACGAAATAGTCATATTTTGTCTTTTTGTTAGCTAGTTGGACATTGCGGACCTTTTGGAAATAAATACCCTGCGATGTCCAACCTTCTTTACTATTTCAATATCCTTCCTACTATAATATTACAAACGCGAAAGTTTGTAAGTATGAATGGATGTTTGGTACTCTTTCACGTAAAAACTGCTGAATGGATTTGGATGAAATTCGGCATACAGACATCCCCTCTCCTTAATTCACTAAGTTTATTTGTACTGGCACCTCGAGACCAACCGTTAGGTTATGCAAGAAGTGCCAGACGTCCCTGCGCCAGTAGAACACTCGCGCAGGAGACCACCAACGTTAGGTCTTGACGCCAAATTAGTGCCCGCCGCAGCGCGCTCTTCATTCGGTACTCATAAGACTAGTGTCTCGGGAGAGTATCCCCGTGAACACGTGTAGTTCACTGCCTATTGTCCAGATAGGTAGCCGGAGCTGTCGAGCTCGCTCACTTCTCGTTGCACGAAGGGCACAACTCGCAGTTGCCACTGCTAGGGTCGTCGACTCTAAAGTCGACTCCCAAGTGTCCACCTTGGTAGCGGAGTAGTAAGCACACTCACTTCTCGGAACCCATCCGGGAGCCTAGCCAGTTCCCACGTCCTACGCGGCTGGCTGGACCGGAGACCTACGGCATCTAGGAGGCCGTCTCTACTAGTTATCCAGACTAGTACCGGAGATGTCAACACCAATGTCCAATGAAAACCACCGGACAAAGCTAGAATGCGAACGGGTGCGATTCCCAGCGGGGGGTACATCTTTGTGTACTCGGTTTGGTTGGTGGTAGGGCTGTTAAGTCCGCCTGGCTAGCTACCACCATCTTATCTAAGTCTTTCGTCATAACAACGATGTTTATAGCATTGTTGTGTTCCGACAGTTTGAGATAAGATAGCCAGTTCCTCAGTGGTTGAGGATTCCGGGTGAAGCGCGCTTCCACCTTCGGTCTTATCGTCACTTACCATCAGGTGAGATGAAAACCAAGTGATTACCCGTTGTAGAATAAAAAAAACAAAAAATAAAAATTTTGTTTAATTTGGACCAAACGAAATGAAAGCTATCCCGCTTCACCCGGTAAAAAGTAGAATTTATTGCGTTCCGAACATATCTCAGTGTTTTGCCACTAACGGCGACTAGGACTGGCGGAACAGCCCCACGGGGATATGGAGTCATTACTCTGCCCCGCCAGGGTAGCGGCAGCCGGGAACGTGACCAAACTGACCTCAGATTGGCCGCCATATTGTCTTTCTTATACGTTACAATTTATAATGTTTGGTGACAGGTATACTACTCTGTGTAAAAAGTATCGGGAATATGTCAATAAAAAGACCCGCGTAAAAGAGTTCGTTTTAATTTTTTTACTGCATGTTGGTAGCACTGTACTGATTTACCGCGCGAAATTTGAGTGGGATCTGTCATTTACTTTGTTTAAAACTGCACTTTTTGTTGGTCATAGTTTTGAGTCCTCGGCGATTTTTACAATGGAAAATATTGTTGAACAAAGAGTGTGCCTTAAATTTTGTGTTTCGAATGATATTTCATGTGGAGAATCGCTCAAAATGTTGCAAAAAACCTACGGCGAATCTTGTATATCAAAAACAAGGGCATATGAATGGTACAAGGCTTTTAAAGAAGGCCGAGACGTAGTAGTAGACTTGCCTCGTTCTGGTAGACCTTCAACCGCTACGACCAAAGAAAACATCGACAGAATCAAGAAGCTAGTGCTCGAAAATCGACGTATGAGTTTGAGAGAGTTGGCTAGTGAGGTGAACATATCTTTTAAGTCAGTCCACAACATTCTCATTGACATTTTAGGCATGAAACGCGTCGCCGCTCGATTAGTTCCAAAGGAGCTCAATTTTGTTCAAAAAGCGCAGCGAATACATGTTGCTGAAGACATGGTTTCCCGAGCTTCTTCGGATCCTACCTTTATGAAACGTATAATAACTGACGACGAGACATGGGTTTATGAGTACGACATGCAAACAAGCCAACAGTCTTCAGAATGGCGTCTCGAAAACGAGCCGAAACCCAAAAAACCGCGGCAAAGTCGCTCCAAAATCAAGGTGATGCTGTCAGTTTTTTTTGACTACCGTGGTGTGGTTCACTCCGAATTCCTTCCAGAGGGAGAAACAGTGAATAAAGAATATTATTTAGGCGTCATGAAGCGTTTGCGTACGAGTATCCGCCGAAAACGTCCAGATTTGTGGCAACACAACTCATGGATGCTGCACCATGATAATGCACCATCACACACAGCCATTATTGTGAAAGAGTTTTTAGCGAAAAATTCAACAAAAGTTCTCGACCAAGCACCGTATTCACCTGATATGGCTCCGTCTGACTTTTTTCTATTTCCCAAGTTAAAATTACCACTTCGAGGAAAACGTTTTGAGTCAATAGAAGCCATAAAAGAAAATTCGCTGAATGAGCTGAAGGCCATACCGCAAGTAGCTTACGAAAAATGTATGGAGGACTGGGTGAAGCGGTGGAGATGTTGTATTGCAAGCAATGGTGCTTACTTTGAAGGCGATAAATTAAATTTAGATGAATAATTTGTATTTTTTTGTTTTATTGAACAATTCCCGATACTTAGTACACAGAATGTACTCGTATAATCCTGCAATTAAGCTAGTGCTGTGCTCATTAATAGAATACACCACACCACCTCTCCCCTTGGGTGTCGTAAAAGGCGACTAACGGACTAAACACTACAAAAAATACAGCATATTTTTAAGTTCTCCAACTGTATGTGATTGTCTGTCGTCTCCATCCCTAAGTTGCCTGGAAGATATCGCTGTTAGTGATAAGACCGCCCATTGTGCGACTTCCTTTAAAATTGTAATGTTTTATATTTTCTGTTTTTAGTGTACAATAAAGAATATTGTATCTTCTATCTATCTATCTAGGTAGATACATCCAACCGCATAGAGCGGCTCACTACCTTTCACGCTGAGCTAATGTGCAGTCGCTGTTTGGTGAAAAGTAGACTATGGCGGAGGACTGCTTTTGTGGTCCTCATTGCCTATGACTAACCCTTAGGGGGTAATAGTCGTGTATGTACAACTTAAAATGTTTGGTAACAGATATACTCGTATAATCCAACAAAGCCATCCTATAAAGAGGAAATACTACGTGGAAGTTTTATGCAAAATTCTCATACGAAACACAGAAAAACGACGTTTCGTAGTCCCCTGTTTCCTCCTTTACAACTGAACCAATTTTTATCACTTTTTCAGCATCGGTTAAAGAAAGAGATGAGATGATGATGATGAGATGTCTGTATGTTTGACTTTTTTTAAACTTAACTTAATTTTATTGAAGACGCCTTAAAGCAGAGTGATTTCGCTAAATTTTGGAAGCTCCTGAAGGATTGTTAAATAAATGACCTTATGCAAAAAATTAAACATACAGACGTAGAAAATCTCTTCCTTTAACCGATAATGCAAAAAACATAAAAATTGGTCCACTTCTGAAGGAAGAAACAGGAGACTACGAAACTTTTGTATGAGAATTTTGCATGCCACTTCCACGTAATGGTGCAAAACAACTATTTGTGTGGGAGCAACTCAAAAATCAAACGAACGCTCCATACATTTGAGTCGAATAGAACTTACAGTTTTGTGTGGAACAGCTAATTATTGTAATCCAATTTCAAAATTAAAATAAATATATTTGACTCTTATGTTTCCTAAATTTTGTGATTAAGAAACAAAAAGTTATCGATCAGACTACCGACAAAGCACATCACTAACTACGCAATAACCTAACAAAGGCGCAGCGATAAAAGTACATAACGGCCCAATTATCCGAAGACCGGTACGTTTCGGATACTGTTATAATCCTAACGAATTTCGCCCCTAGAGGCGGCTCGAACCATTCAGGTATAATAACTAGAGAGGCCAACTCGAAGCAATTTTTTGCGCATTGATTTGCGGCCGCAATTATATTAAATTAAAGTTGTTTACGCTCACACCAAATACCTAGACCAAGATGATTATTCTTTTGAAACTCGTTAATATGGTCTTAACGGATAAATATACGTAAACATAGGACAAATACCCAGACCCGAAATCAATTTAGAAAAACAGTTTTTCTCTAAATTGACCCGACTAGGAAGTGAACCCGGGACCTCAGAGATGGTGCGACGCCAGACGCGGCGTGCTAACCACTCTACCACGGATGTCGTCAAGTCACATGATTGTCTGTCACTGTCACTGTCACAGTCATGTTCACAATCGCTTACGTCGGCAGCTGAGCGGATACACAAGTACTTGCGATGAACTATCTAATTCTAGCAATTTTATCCAACAAAATAACATGACGAGTTAAAAATCTTGTAGTTGTAAGATTAACAAGCATTTTGGTGATCTCGTAAATTCCTTGTAAGTATTAATTGCAAAGATTTCAATGGCGATCGATGTTTTGTTTTATAATGCTGAATAAAAGTGCACACATGTTTTGTTGCTATACTATAACTTGAAAAAGAGTAGTCTCTTTACACTAACTTCTGAATAACATTTATATAGTTGACCACATTTCTATATTAGGTACTCAGATATTTAGGATTCTCTAATCGAACGAACAAAAACCTTTTATAATGTGTAACTTTCCCATCAGGCTTTTACTAAATTGATTACTTACATTTAAAATTATAGCATCTTTGTTTGATTTTTTTTCATGAAAAAGACAATTATTATCATAAAGGTATCTAATATGTTTAAAAAAAATTGCAGGTTTCGTGTGTGTGGTGTGCACTGATGTACAAATGGCAGACTTATTATTATATTATTATTAATAATAATTTATATTTCGTTTCAGGAAAATGACGTTTAAAATAATTTCAACACGTCGTAAGGGTCGCTCAGATTTGTGTACTGTGCCGACCCAATGGGAGAACAAAGGACAACTTCGACGGCCAAGATATAATGCGGATTTATTAATTAAGTAAAGACAGCAGTGTCCAACCTCGCGCAGATTGGCATACGATGATAGCAGCTGAATAATTAGTAAAACACAGAATCTTATACAGTTTCAAGATAAAGTAAAAACAATTATTCAGTATCAAGCTGTTTACCAGAATTAGATAAACAATATTATTCAGAAGGTGATACTTTATTCAGCAATTAGATGTTTCAAACGCTACAAGTACTGCTTTAATAATAGCAGTATAGATTATTGTTATTCAGATAAATGCTGCCGAAGGCCACCTGGAATGCGTAATGCATAATAACGTCTGTATAATAATCTTAAAGGACAGACATACAGAATTTATTAAGCGTTAACTATTTTAAGGGTGCGTTCTCAACCTTATTCAGTATTTAGCTATTCCCAAAGCTCTTACACAAACAATATTCATCTTTAAACTGTTAAAAGTTTTAAGTGTGTACTGTTATCTTGCTTGTGTTACGTGGGATAGCTCTGTTAACTACTGACGTGAACCCACTCCTCAACTACACAGTCATTTTAGATTACTGGATGGGTTAACAGTACTATTATTAATGTGTGAAATGCACATTATAATCTTATATAAAAAGTAAAGATAAAAAAATGATCACTCGCAATATTTAAGGCGTTTGCAGCCCATGGACCGCAACTCAGTGCGCAAAATCGTGCGGCGTCATCTCTAGTTATAATACCTCAACAGCGCGAACTTAATTTGGTTCTAGTACACAGGAGCAACACGTTCGTTTTATTAGGGCCAAGATTAAACTGTTAATCTCAATTTATGTAAGTGTATGCGAGACATTGCGTGACTGATAAGGGGAGTGAATCTCAATATCTATACTAGAGCTGAATTCGATGAAGAATGTTGCAACATATCTAATTGTCACCCGAAATTTTTACTGTTTCTTGAGAGAAGGACACCATTTTTGTAGTTTTCTCGAAATTTTCTCGAACATTTTTTATACCATTAGATTAATAAAACAAATATATTATATCAAATGTAAGTTCATTATACTAAATGAAATTATATGTAATGAAATTACATTATTTGAATGTGATCATAAGTATTTATATCAATCATTACACACCTCTTTCTATTTGCTTCGATCTCCAAACTATCTCATTTTCACATGCCAGCAAGCATGCAGCATCATCCTTCCACGCAGCATGCAGCAGGCATGGTTTCTGTCACGGCTGCGGCTTCGCCCCTCCGCGCCTACGCGGGTTTAAATTACACTCTAGGGTAGGGCAGACAAGACTAGGTAGGTGGAGGCGTTTTTGTCAAAAGTCGTTCCTGTCACTGACTTTTGTAGCATAACCTCACCGAAAACACAACGTATTACCTTTTTAAGACAATACATTTTGCAGTCAATTTAGGGTTCAAATGAAGTTGTAGAATATGATTATTATACCAACATAGCTTCACAGAAAAAGTTGTTATGCAATATGAGTAATATATCAAATGAATAATATACGTAATGTTGTTATATGAAGTGTATTTAGAACAAGTATAAATTATATCCAATGAACGTTGTCCTTTGAAATTAGTTCATTTGTACAAAATTAGTATCATATTCATGCCATCATGTAGCCTATCATAAATTAACTACCTATCTATTCCTATGGTATTCCTTCACGCGTATTTGAATACTAAACCAAGTTTGTCTAAACATTTAATGAACATCATATTCACAAACGTTCTTGACTAATTAGAGTTCTCTTAATGAGCTCTTATGAATAACATTACCTTCCATCTAACGTTTTGCTAACTGTTACCAGCTCCTTAGTAATCATGAAATAATATAACGTTCATTCCTGATTTATTTGAACAAGTATGACGATTTCTTTCAGCAAGAATAATACTTTCAGTTGTCACTCTTATATATTTTGTTATTTCGCGCTGTAACTTTAATAAGAAAAAGTCGCTAAAATAATAAGATGGTGGTTTTATGAAGATGCGTTATATCATAATAGAAATACAACTCATCATAATATAAACTATGAAATATCAGAAATTTTAATAGAAAAGCTCATTTTGTCAAAAAACAAATATGATCTTTACGTGAATAGCATAACAATGTTTCTAGATTAGACTATAGCAGAAGTCCCAGTGGCGTTTGCGAGATTGAATTGAAAAAAAAAAGTAAAATGCGAACACATAAATAGTGTTTATAAAACATTTTTGGTGTTACTTGATTGCTTATACAGGTACATTGCTTGAAGTATAGCACCAAAATCAACATAACATCATATTATCATCTGTATTTAACTATTTGACTTATAAGTTGACTTTCTGGTTAATGCCGGTGTAATGTTATACTTTACTCATGGTTTTAATGAAACGTGTCCGACGTTTAATAATTATAGTTGTTGTACTAAATACGCAATATTCTCTGTCAAATTACAGTCACGACCGCGTGTAATTATACAAAATTACAGTAACGTAGCTTCGTAAACAACATCGCATAAAACCCATTGTAAATGGGAGCTCTTTTTTTCGATCCATCGTATTTTACATAGAGATAAAGGCTTTCGTTTACACATCCGAAATCGGTTTTATCGACTAACCAAACGCCAATAACCCATCTAATCGAGCGCGTGGCACGCTTCGACTTTTGAAAGAGTCAATTCGCTTCGCAAATCGAAAGTGATACACGACCAAACATCCCGGGAATCCCTACGATCAATCTTCAGGTTCTTTGCAGCTGCAGTGTGTGTATACGTCCCACGGAGCCGTCCGCCGCGCGGCATTTTGGGCCGCACCAGCGACGACGACACCCGTCCACCGACTACCAGGTACACCCATATACGATACCTTTTATATTCTTTTAACGTTTTGAATTTGGAACTCTTCATTTTTAAACTAATACTGCGTTTGAATTTTCGAGATAAAATACTTACTTTTTTAACACAAACAGTGAAGCGTTTGAATTTTTAACATAAATTAAAATCATATTTTAAAGGCGCAAAATTAGAAACCAAACTTTTTTATTAATCTTGTACAGAATTTGTTACGAAGTTTTAAATTTCGGTAGCAATTTAAATTTAAAATTTTTCAAGTGGCAGCCTTTTATTTTTAACATACTCTTCGGGAAAAAGTTTTTAAATGTGTGCTTTGGTATGCGAAAGAGCTTCGAAGTTGCTCTTAGCCGTTCGGAAAGTTGGCGCGGTTGTTAGCGTACAGTCGTATGGAGATTAATATGTTTAAAACTTTCTCGCAATTTGTGTTTAGAATTTCATAAAACTTGTAAGCCGATAACTTCGTCGATTTGAGCGTAAAGTACTTTTTGCAACATAAAATATTTATCGTTTTGTGTGTAGTTAAAGTATAATAACCTCTTTTGTGAAAATTGAGTACTATATAAATCCTTTTTGGTTTTATGCAAAATCTGCTAAAAAATATATCGAATAAATAACGTACTTAACGATAGCAATTATGGTTTAATGAAATTCCATTGACTACGTGACATTTTTATTTCGTCAGAAAGGGTTATTTGTGTTCCTATGTATCGCGTGACAGTAACTGGCAACTCGGAGTTACCATAAAATAAACATTTCGTAGGTTCTAAGGTATACGTTGGGTACAGCCCTTGGTGCATTGTAGTTACGTAACAGCGGGCGTGCTATGCTAAGGGATTATTACTGCGGTACCTTGGCGCGAGTTTTTTGTTTGGTTTGATTATGATAATAAAGAGATGATAATAAAGAGATGATAATGTTAGAGACTTGAGATGTTAAACATAAATGTCTTTAACGATCTTCGACGCTGGTTTAAAAAAAAACTTTAGTGCGCAACGGGGCATCAGGCAAAAGCTGTTGGAAAATAAATAGAATTTGGAGGTACAGAAAATATCTACATAATATTGTGTTTATTTTATTATACAAAATGTAAAAATCAATTTTGTTGAAATCTCGCTTTCTTCTTTCGCTTTCGTTTTCACGTAATACTTAAACCTCTTAACATCAGCATATCTATTAAAAAATTTAAAGAAAAACAGTGTTTGTTAGTGCCGTTATTAATGCAAATTATTGTCATTTGAAGTTACTTAATGGAATAGAAACCAGATAAAGAATTTACGCATTCCCATACAATTTTTCAAATCGAAATTTTTAAAGACCAATGGTACAATTTTAATGATACTTTGCATGCTAAAGTAAAATACAGGGATCTAAATAGTTTGTTGATAACATTTTTAAAAAAGGTTTACTTGGCTGAGTTATTGCGATTTAAAGTCCACTATAAAAAGTTTAAAATCGCAATAACTCAGTTAAATAAACGTTTTTTGGAAATGTTTTCAACAAACTATTTAGATCTCTATATTTTACCTCAGCATGCCGAGTTTCATCAAAACCTACTAGTTTTTAAAAATGTTGACTTGGAAATTTGTATGGGAAACCGAAATGCGTAAGCCCTCTTAAATGCTTAGATTGGTCATTTCAGTGCTCATTATCAAACATCACATTATAGTTATGTCTATTCACTATAACTTAATTATCATTATATTTAATAGTGGAAGTTAATCTAGCCTCCTAGCTTCGCGTGCCTAAATACCTAGCCTACTGTTGACTTAAGTATGTACATACTATTTTATCCTATGTGCCTATGTACCTTATACATTCCAAGTACCTACAAATCTCGGACCGTGCGTCGGGTTAACGAAGCGATGGTATAATTATATCTAAACGTGCAATAACTTATTTCTTCCATTTCCCGTTAAGGCATTTAAGCAATAAAACGGCGCCACTGTATTCGGAAACGTAATCATTTTTACCATTTTCAGCAAACTACCAGTAAACTGTATAGTACAAATTAATCTAATTTACGACTACAAAGAAAGGTTTGGTAGTAAAAATTATAAATATATTACTGCCAAAAAGAATTAAGTCCCTGACCAACACATAAATTATAATGTGTGGCAATTCTCACTTTGTTATTGCTCGAAAGAGAAATGACTATATTTTTCTGTTAATGACCATTGAGTTATTATAACTAGAGATGACACCATGAAGTATTTTTTGCGCACTGATTTGCGGACGCAACAATTACTGAGGCATTTGCAGCCCACTGCACAGTAGGTCAAAGGACGAAAAAAAATCCGTCTTCTGTTTATTGCATTAATCTATGGAGGAATGTATTCAAAATGAACGCCTCTAATAAACCATGTATCTATTTCAATTACTTACGTTTTTTTTCTAAGAAATCACAAACTTTAAATGACTATTTTTAAATTTTTAGAAATTGATTTTTAAATCACAACCTTAGTAGCAATAACATGATTTTTTTTTAAAGTTTTCTAGATTTTGCTGTTACCTACTATCCAAGTTAAACATTTTGAAATCAGTGAGCAAAAAAAATTCTACGCGCTGTCTTCTTCAGTGATAATACCTGAATGTTAATGACTGTATTCCATGTTGCGTTTTAACACGGTTGGCAACACCTGCAAAGCACCCTCTGTCCTGTTTATTACGGCCCGACATTCAAAATTAAAGTTATACACAGCATGATTTTAATAATAATTAATAAATATGCGTTAAAGAATCTCGTAAAAAAGCTTTAAAACTGTTTGTGCGTTCGGGTTGCGTTTTTGCGAGTTAAGAGGAAACACTACTTCGAAGTGGCATGCAAAATTTCTAATACAAAACACAGAAAAACGACGTTTCGTACTCCCTGTTTCCTCCTTCAAAACTGGACAATTTTTTATTACTTTTTCAGCATCGGATATAAAAAGAGATTTTCTATGTCTGTTTGTTTGATTTTTTTTTAAACCAGACACTTAATGTCTCTGAAAACGCCTTAAAACGGAGTGATTTCGCTAAAATTTTGAAGTCTCCCGGTTATTAAATAAATGACTCTCCGTTGTAAGGCGTCTTTATAGAAACATCAAACATACAGACAGAGAAAATCTTTTTCTTTAGCCGATTTTTTTAGACAAAACGTCGTTTTTCTGTGTTTTGTATGAGAATTTTGCATGCCACATCGCTGGATGGGTGACCAAATTAAGGTATCTAAACGGAGGACCAATTATCGGAGTGCATAAACCCCGATCGTTACCGTGAGATGTCAAACTCACGTTTCAAAAAGTCTTTTTCAAAAATTACTCTGCCTTTTTAACAGTAAATGGTTCTCTAATAAATTGAAACATTGACAAACATTACTACCTCTGTTGGAAATTTATCATTATCTTATATGTTTGAGCGTTACTATCGTAAATAATATTAGATTATACGAAATATACTTAGTTCTGTCAATAATTCCTAGAATGCTACAGATTTTTAAATATACAATGTGATAGGGGTGGTGGTAGTGGGTACTTCTAACCCGTTAAGGCTAAGTACTACATCAAAATTCATCGACAAAAAAGTAATATGGGGGATTCCTACCCCCTCCCCCTATAATTTATGACCATTTTTACTTTATGCAATACCAAAGGTTTCATACGTCGGAGAAACATGAAAAAAATGGCATAGCTAATGACACTGGCTAACTAATAAATTACTTTGTTTTGTATGTTTGAGATTATTTAGGTGAGAAAAAAATCATTACTTAATTATTTTGTGATTTAAGATCACTTTTTTTTAAGTCCATATTATTTTTTTTGTCGCCTAGATGTAGCCTTAACAGTGTATAACATAAGCTCGTGATCACCAACTCGCATTTCGCAATCTAGGTGTTTAAGATATTTATACTCATCAATTGTAGCCATAACTTTCAATGATAACCAGCACTAAAAGAGTATATACGAGTAAGCTAATGATCTAATTAAAACTGAACAATGCATTTTCAATGAAATTCTAATATACTTACACTTTCTAGGCAGTTTTAATTTTTAATTTGATTAGCAACTCTATCCAATCTACTTAGTAATAGAGCGAGACTCTGCCAGTTAGTTTGTTTACTTTATGAACATAGTTTTGCAACTTTATATGGTAATATTAATAATTAAATCTAAAAAAAAATATTAAATTTTAAAAATAATAAAATATACATGGAATTATATAGAATATTAAAGAAATCACCAAACACAAAATTAAATAGAAAGTTACTCTATCGCCTTTAAACTTTAAATCAATATTCCGAGAAAAACAAACGGATTGGATTGTGAAAACTTAGACGGTATTAAATAGTATATGTGTATAATTGGAGTATCTATATGAGAACAATGTTAATTAATGATTGAAGTAAAAAAACATTGAAATAATAAAACACAAATAATAATTAAGTACGTGATTTTTAAACTGGTTATTAATTTGTTTCATTTTCTATTTTTTTTTCCTCTTAAATAATGGCTTCGTGCAATCAGCACATTTAGTATCTTCTAAATAAAAAAATTTACTTAAGTAAATTTAAGCGTTAATAAAACGCTAAAGTATAAAACATTAATCTATAAACGCAGCTTCATCTTAACCGAATGATCAAATATTTGTAAAAATATTTCTTTCGGATCTCAGAGGTGAAAACTTCTAAGATTTGATGAAGCAATGTTGACTAAAAACATAAGCATCAAGCACTGATAAATTTCGACGGTTGAAAGCCAGACCTCGGTAGCCAAGTGGTTAAGGCAGCCGCCCGGAATGCGGAAGGTGCGTGGTTCGATTCCCGCCTGAGGTTGTCGTCTTTTTTCAGTGTTTAAAATTTTACTTAAGTAAATTTAAGCGTTAATAAAACGCTAAAGTATAAAACATTAATCTAGTATCTTCTACTTCTTCATATTTTTGTGAGCGACAAAATTACTATTTCGTGCCAGTTAAAACCTGGTTATAGCCAAATCCCCCCATTCGATGTCCATGTGAGAAGGCCTGTGCCCAGCAGTGGGACGTTTATGGGCTAATGATGATGATGATAATTAAACCTAATATTAAGCATCTTTATTTTTAATTATTTTTTTAATAGTGTGATAGACTTGCATTTGGTCACTATCTCACCTGATGTTAAGTGATGATGTGGCCTATGGTGGAACATGCTTACCTAAAAGAAACCTGTTCACTCGTGTTTTGAAGACCCCAATATTGTACTTGATAGGTAACACCGACTCTGGCATGTTCCACAGCTTTGCGGTACGTTTCTTACGCATATGCGGACATTATTATTACATTATTGCACTGAACTTCTTTCATAAGCTGCAAATTTCAGTTACATAAGCAAAGGGCAAACAAGCTACCTTATACAACCGTTTTAGTTATAAGAATACGATCTTATGTAACTGCCAATGGGCTTCCAAGATATTTAGGCCCCATTTTAGATAAAGGGCAATTTTCACAAAGTTTTCTTCGCTCTATTCGTTAAATAAAGATCAAAGGTCTCTTAAGGGACCAAACGGTGTAATAGTACTAGAAATGTCAGAAATAGCAAAAACCTTTATCAAAAATTCCGTAGGGACTTTTATCTAGGTATTAAGTAAGATATACTGAAACTACAAAGTACTATTGTAATAACCGCGTTCGTAATGATTTTTAGGTTTCTGTGACTTTAACAGGTAGTTCGCTTGGGTCGCGACTCGTGATCTTACAAGCTAAGTAACTTTTGCAATGGTGGCCACCGCATGAGTGAAAAAAAATTATATCTGACGATCTATGCTTCTGAAGACACGTTACGCCGTTTGTATCGGTTGCTGATGTCGTAAAAAACCCAAAATTTATTCAATAAACTCAATTGATAAGTACTTTGTATCGTCCAAATTTTTAACCTACCACCCATTCAGAACGTAATTTTTTAATGACGTTCATTTTTGCACGCGTTTAACCTCAATCACTTAAGTATATTTCTTTTTTCTAGCAAAATACTGTAATATTACGTTTTACTTTGATGGATCTTATTACTAACAGTGCTATCATTTAATTCAAGGTTAGTTTTAATGTTTTCTTGATGTCATTTAATTTTTACGTAATTTTTACTGTTGAATGGCAAAGTACCATAATATGGCCCACTATGTGATCCCCAAAGAAGGATCCTTTATTTGGACTACATTTAAGTGGGTTTTTACAATTTTTTTAATTTGCATAATACAACCTTTCCTAGCAAAATTTCTCTAAAAGCTACCTATTACAATTCAAGTTGTCTTTCCTTTGAGTTAAATTACAACCACAGTTTACAGATTCATATAAAAAAATGTAATATTCTAATTAAGTACATTAATTGTTAACGAAGTTTTTCTTCCATAGGGTAGTGTTTAACAAAATGGCGCGGGCAACTTGAAAAACAAAACAAAAAGAAAAACTATTTAAAAAGAATAGTTTTCATTATTCCTAACATGGCCCAAACTTCAAAAATTTGTGGCTTATTCGAGAATATTATTTGTATTATTTAGTTACAAACAAAGGAGATGGATCTTAAAACATAGACCATTATTAGTTAAGCTTTATTTTTTTGTTTTAGAGTCATTCCAAGTTTCTATAGACATAAGAAGGCCCAAAGCTAAATTTTTAACTGATTCATTAACCTAAAAAATTAAATTTTAAATAAAACTGCAAACGTAACTCAATTTGTCAAAAAAGAACTACTAGTCTTGGTATTACATAGATATTCATTAATTCTTGACGGGCTTTTTTGGGCTACTAGGTTCCTAAGATGGCCCATTGCCTATGTTTGAAAAAAAAAAATTTTATTTCCGTTGCAATGATACATAAAAATTAAGTTTTCTATAAAAAGTGCTTATTAATAAACACTTTTGAACTAGTACTACTACTAATAATAATTTGAACCAGTTGTTTACCTAACTCCCTTATTTATTTAATTTATAGTGATTTCAAATTAAGTGAGCCTTATTCGGCGCTTGTACCTTAGTTGTTCTTTGCAATTTATTAACAGGATGGTCTAGTTACGGGATTATATATTTATTACCAAACACACTGTATAAATTCTTATGTATAACCGTGTCACGTAGCGCTGAAAGAATACTACCACCCCCTCTCTTCCCATGGGTGTCGGTAAAGGCGACTAATGACCTAAAGATTGCATAGGGAGGGGGGGGGGGGATCGGAGACTCGCTTGCGGCGAGATGCCATCCCCCACCGGAATCCCTCTGGGGAATTTCGACCAATCACGGCTTGAGGAACGTTTTAAGTTTCTCGCTGTAACGCTGTAAAGGTCATCTGCGACCGATAGCACTGACACTCAAAAAAAATAAAAGACTGCATATACCTAACAGCAAAGAGCGGCGATGGGCTCACCTCATCATCTGTCACTCTGAGCACATGTACGTCGCTATTAGGTGAAAAGTGGACTATGGTAGCGAGGACAGCAAAAGCAGTCCTCATTGCCTAGTCTCTGACTAACCCTTCGGGGTTAATAGTCGTGATTATATGTATACATACATATGTATGTACAAGAACAGTTTCTACTAATAAGACGTGTTTAATACCTTTCAGATTTTATTTTAGAAAAAAGTTACATTTACAGGCTCATATTTTATATTCAGTTGTGTCGCCTTTATGTTCCTGATAATTATTCACGAATACGTGCCGGTCGTACGGTCTCCGTCTTACCACAAAAAACCGTTAAAACAGTTGTTCAACACACGTCCAGCTAAACACTGTCTAAACACAAAACGCGTGTTCAACAATTGTCTAACTTGAGGTTACCACAAAACGGTATCTTACTCATGTCTTCATAAACAATAGCTAAATAATCATTCTCAAGAATGTTCATTCAACCCACAGATAACATAACTAATAGTTATTTTCCGTCATTCTTTCAACTTTCATTTTACGCAACTCGTGTGGTATTGAGTATAAAAATTACGTACAAAACTTATTTAGATATTATTTATGTTCAATTCAATAAATTATATTAATGATTTTGTAATATG
This sequence comes from Scoparia ambigualis, assembly GCA_963921215.1. Classification (NCBI taxonomy): domain Eukaryota; kingdom Metazoa; phylum Arthropoda; class Insecta; order Lepidoptera; family Crambidae; genus Scoparia; species Scoparia ambigualis. The sequence goes on along the minus strand of OY992513.1, from coordinate 30,576,016 downwards.
ACTTGTTTAATTACATAATTTGCGTTTGTAATTTAGAACAAAAAAGTAAAAACACGAAGATGAAATAAATTCAAGTTCAGTTTGAATAAAAACTTTTTCAGGCAGCAGTGAGCATTGCATTTATTGTCTTGACTTCTTGACGGAAAAGTGACGCGTCATGTCTGCAACTGAAATTTCGATTTATTTTCTAAAATTTGTGGTTTTTTTTTAACATTAATGTGAAATAATGGTGGATTATTAACCGTTGTGTTTGTGAACGTGCATAAACTTTGAGGTTATCACAATTTTAATCAGTTTGTACCGTTTGCGTTGACAGAAGAAGTTTAGACACTACTTAGACTAGCATCCTCCCGTAACTAAATTTAGAAAATGTTTAGGTCGTGTTTATCTCTGAGCAGTCGTAAAACGCAGTTTTGTGGTAACGTTTTTTTTAAACACGTGCTCAACAGATGTTTAATTTTTTTGTTTTAAGCCTTTTTTAGACTGTTTGCGAATCCACCGCGTCGCACAGTGGCGCGCGCGCAGTCGCCATTGTGTCGAATGCATGAGGCACTAAACGCACTTCTTGTTAACTTCCCAGACATAGATATATTTGTGGATGAACCAAAATCGATTGTAAGTAGAATTCGACTATGAGTATGTATTAATTAAGCATTCTAGTTTGCATAATTATGTAATTGGGTTTATACCCGTTTAATTATGTTTAATAATAAATAAATAAATTTATTAAGATTTAGCAACATTTAAAACATTAAACATGCTTAAATAATAATATTAATGATACGACTTAAAACTACAGTCTTAGGTAAATACCACTTGCGTTAATACAAAAAAATACATACTTTTGAAGTCGGTGCCAAGCCTTAAAATGTTTCCTGCTTTTGCCTACAATATACAATTTAATTAGGCGGTATGCTTAGCATTATGGAAATAACGTAGACTTACAGGTAGATTTAACGCTGTGTTTGAAAAGAACACATTAACGGACAGTACGTATTATTTTTGGAATATTTTTTTTATTTATTTTATTTGGCTTGGCACCGTCTTCAAAAGTATGGAAGTATAATTTTAAGTGTAGGGATTAAATTTAGTTATTCAAGACAACACAATTATTTTGTTCTATTTAGTTTTTCTGTTTTAAATGATTGGGTGATGATTTTAATGAACGCACAGATCTACCTACGTTTACACAGAAAAATAAATAATAGTAGTAGTAAGTAATAGTATAATATTATTTATTTGTCACTTGTATTGGCTTCGTTAGTATTTTTTTCAATTTACAACATCCTAATGTCAACTGCTTATCATTTTTCTCCGATGCAGGGACGTTAATTCTTGAGGAGTTCTCTTGGTGGTTTAACATTAGCTCAACTTCACCATAAGACATTGTGAGCATAATTTGCTAAGCAACCACATCAAACTTTGTAATCGTTTAGCAAACACCAAAAATATTATTAGTATTGAGTAATTCCGGTGGCCGTCTGTGCCGTCTTTATCATCAGTTTCACTTCACCAAATGGTGCTTCCCGAGGACAAGTGCCCAGACTATTGCAAATAATACCTAAATCACTGTAGGTGTGCCTATAATATTTAAAGAGTTCCCTTGATTCCCAGGAATCCATCATTAGATCCTGACCTGATGACTATAGGACCACCTGGGAGGTATACCGTATCAGACAAAAAAATCCAAATCGGTCCATGCGTTAAGTACCTAATCGTGGAACATACATAGAACATAAAATTTTATTTCGACGAATTGAGAACCTCCTCCTATTTTTCAAGTCTGTTAAAAATAGTTCTCGATCATGTTTAAATGTAAGAAATTTTAAAGACTTAGAAACAAAAGGAACCCTGGACAACTACTATTAATCAAAGCTAATACAAGTAATGATAATGGTTAAAGCTGAAGCAGCTGTTTTTGCTGACCCGCTCCACATTCCCGCATTACCTTAATACACCAGCGTCGTTGCTTACTCCCATAAGCCCATCTATTTCAGGCTCAAAGACTCGCATTGTTGCCTTCCGGTGTGAGCGCTAGGTATGGCGCCACAATAGCAAACATGAGACGCTTTAGAGGCACTGAAGACGTTTCTAATAAAGACAACTGTATGTGGCTTTTCTCATTGCGGACAAAAATGGAAATATGTTTCCCTTTCGAATGTTTAATAACAGCATCTTGATTCATCGACGAACCAAAAGATAAATTAAATTAAATTAAAATAAATCGCATACTAATTAATTATTATAAAATTAACCGATAAGCGTAGCGGTTGAGTCTCGTAAAAGGCAAGACAACTGTGTGTAGTTATTCTCATTGCGTAAACTAAAATGGTAAAAGGTTTCCATATCGAATGTTTAATTACAGCATAGTAATAATTTCTGTGGGCCTCAGTGAAACAGTGACAGGCCTAACCTTTTTTCATGGTAACGTTTTTGTCATAATTATCACGACATTAATCCATTTGCCAATTACAATTACATAATTAAATAAATCACTTAAGAGGCCTTTTACATCTCGAATGTGATTTTTGCGTAAAATGCCCATTTTCGCATTATGTAGTAATTTTGCAGTTGTTTTTATCGAAATAGGATAATAAATTCATTATAAAATCTTTATTCCTCATGAAGTAACAATTACTCTGGTATAAATTTTGCTCAATAATGTTATCGTAGATAGGAGAAATTCACAGTTAAGTTATAGCGATTTTCGAAGTTTTCTGGTTTAGATTAAGATTGTTTCCTACATAAAATCAATGATATCTAAAAATTCCGAGGCCGCTACGCACTATTCGACTATATAAAAGATAACATTATAATTTTTTTATGTCACTTGTTTAGAACAGTAGTTCAATCGATGAGCTCTAAAAAGTGCCTTCAAGCACTTTATGAAAATCTTTCTCTGCGATTTTGGGTTTAATTTAAAAGTTAAGCAAAATTTACAAAAAATGAGGCCGCTACGCACTATTCCAATAGCTATTCTACACTATTCAATAAGTCATAATTGTTAATGTATTTTTGTTTCTGAGATCCACAACGCCAAATTTGGCCATTTTACGCAAAAATCACAGTCGAGATGTAATAGGCCTCTTATACATAATAATACAACATAATATTAAAAATTAACATTCATACATAGATTCACGGCTTAAATGGGTTAGTCAGAGACTAGAGTCGCTCATGGGGACCACAGAAGGTAGTCCACTGCAATAGTTCACGTTTTACCTAATTAAAACAGCACATATGCTTAGCGTGATATGTTATTGGATGTACGTGCAGTCTTAAGTCCGTTAGTCGCCCTTTACCTTTGATAGTATTCTTTTAATGAGCCTTTATACCACACGACTCTAAAACTTATTTACCCAATGTTATACTGCCAGGTAACATAAAGGTATTAAGTATGAAAGTTCTAGGTCACCTATCCGTTGACCTTCGCAAAGGTTGCGTAACATTTAACTGTTCTAATGTGCAATTCATTTATCTTGCTAACATAATAGTAGCCTCTTTCCTTCCAATCGGCTTCAAAGCTTCGCATTGTGTTCCGGTTTGAAGTGCCGTATAAAGATGCAGGGTGTGTAATTATGAACACGCAAGCGCGATAACTTAGCCACAGAGACCTCTTACGTAAATAAGAAATGTTTGAATGGAGCCTCTTAACTTAGTAGTAAGTACATAAATAGCCTACGCATTTAGAATGTTTATATAGCCCGATGATGATGTTATCGTTTACTGTATAGTGTGTTTTTGTTTATTAAAGGAGAACCGGCACTTTCCGTAGAATTTTTTTTATTTTGTATACAAATGAATTTTATCATAAAGTAAAGCTAATATTATTTGCTACCTAAACCAAGTATTGCCTTATTATTATCGAATCGCGGATTAGAGTTATTAAATTGTTAATATTTTTTTAACATGAAAACACTGAGTCTTCAAAAGGCAGACATGTTACTTTAAAAATTTCTAACATGGCTGCATAAACCATAATTCTTTTGCTTTTAAAAAAGTGAAATGTCCACAATGCCGTCAAGTCGTGTTTGATTTGACAGCTAGCGGATGTACAACTGTCATTTGTTGACAGATATTGCCAGATATAGAATGAATTACAGATTAAAAAAATAAAAAAGTATACAACTTAAGCATCGCATACGCCGGGTCTCCTTTGTTCGCAAAGCTACAACTATAGCTCGGCTATCGTAATTCAATTGTTACAACCTCTAGGAGTCCTCGTGATCCTTAAGACTTTTTTTACTCAACCTATAGTGTCCCACTGCTGGGCAAATGTCTCTCCCACTTCCTTTCAGTAATCTCTCTCTTCAGCCAGCTCTCTAACTCTCTCTAACCAATTTCCGTCGAAGGCATCGATGTCGTCACGCCACCGCTCCCGATGACGGTCTCGACGCCGACGTCAGTCTTTGGGTACCCAATGCTTGCTGATGTACGCCCACCCCTCTGGGTTCATTCTGACCATTAGAAAATTACTTACGATTTGAAAACAAATATATATTGATGATGATTTTTAACTTTTCTTTATTTTATTTGCAGATCTGCCGTTGAGTGAACGAGTGAGTATTTAAAATTAACTACCAACATAACATATTACACTAATTCGAATGTACTTAACAAAAACACCAGTTTATCTTAATGTTTTTATATATTTTAGCGTTTTATTAACGCTTAAATATACTTGAGTAAAATTTTAAACACTAAAAAGACGACAACATCAGGCGGCAAATTAAAAAAAATACTAGTTTATCTTAATGCTAAGTGTTGTCTTAAATATAGGAAGTCACGACATGCAATATCAAAATACAATAATATTTTTTGATTAATTACCTACATTAATACAGATTTAATTAAAAAAGATTACATTAAAACAAATCAAATTAATCAAAATTGATTCGCATTAGAATCAAAACAAAATAATTAAAATTAAACAAAACCAAAAACTTAAATCACCATGCCTAATTTTTCAATAATTTATGATAATAATAGAAAAAATAGAACGAAAGAAAAACAACGACAATCCAATAGTGTCGGTAAAGGAGAAGCGACATAGAAATCTCTACTAACATCAAGAACGCACCGTCTGAACAATTGCAAAGATATCTTCGATATCGATATCTTGTTTTTTTAAGGTTTAGGTTTAAGGTTTAAGGTTTAAGATGTTTATTCTCATTAAGAACAAAATTACAGTTCGCTTACCATGAGAACAATAAAATTTAAATTACATGATTTGTTTTTTTTTTTTTGGAGAAACGTAGTCAATGTAGGTACGGTAGATGTAAAATAACAAAGCTAGCGGCTCACTCACAGCGTCAGGCACAGATGTTTGGCACAAACACGGATATAAATCTAAACTACGCTCGACATTCTACAAGAAGTGTCCTGCAGCAATGATCTCTCTTGCGTGTTTTCTTTACTGTTTGCGTTATTGATATTAGTGTATAATACATAATATTATATAACTGATTTGATTATGACTGAAAAGAAAAATATATAAAAATACAATATAATAAATACATGTATGAAATAAACGTGAATTGTATGTAAGTACAATAATTTGTATGATCTGTTTTTAATTTGTATTTTATTTTTTATTTTACTATTATTTTATTTATTTTTTTATTTTTTTTATTAGGGATAACAACAGCCAACAATAAATTTAGTGTAACATTGTGAATGTGCAACTACATAGGCCAATTAGAGCTATCCACATTTTACAATTTAGAAAAAATATCCACTAGGTACTTAACTTAAAAAGAACTCTTTCGGAACACAATAATGTTTTACAGTTACAATTAGTTTCAAACGCTATGTTTACGAGGGGATAATATATGTTTAGATATGATATGAATTAAATACACCATACTATACATAAATACACACAAATACACACCTATAAATAAACACGTATACATATTAATTACATACATAAATACAAATATACAATATTATGCATACACACAGAGAACACACCTAAGTACATATACTCAAAACAGTGCACTAGATAAACTGATGATAACGTCTAGTTCAACACAATATTAAAGTTGTGCAGTACACAACTTCGACCTTACACCATTCCTAAAGGTGACTTTAGAGTTTGTAAAGATGTCTATTTCCTGAAATTTGTTGTTGTAAGTGCTCGTCATTCTAGTGAATACAGAGTTTTTGCCGTAATTTGTGCAATGAGATGGTACATGAAATAGAGGAGTCACTCGAGTTCTACGCTTAGGAGTCTTGATAGATATTCGTTCAATCAGCTCGGGACAGTCAAGACGACCACTGATCACGTCGAAAAGAAGACACATATCTAGCATTGTTCTACGCTCCTCAAGTGTCAGAAGATCGTAGGCGCGACAGTTATCGATATAACATGGACCGGGAGACTTATGTGATTTAAAAAAAAGATGTCTAATAAATTTTTTTTGAATGCTTTCAATACGATTTATGTGTACCTCGTATAAAGGAGACCAGACAGGGCTACCGTACTCCAAAGTGCTCCTGACATAGGCATAGAACAAAACTTTGAGAGTAAGTGTATTATTAAACGGTTTACATGTACGAATTACAAAACCAAGGTTTCGATACGATCTGCTGATTATACTTTCGAAGTGATTTTTGAACAGCATTTTGGAATCGAGCAATATCCCCAAGTCCCGCACGATATCAACCCTACTTATTATGGAGTTATTCAATTGATACATGAATTTGATTGGTTGACTTTTGCGTGTGAAAGTGATACATTGACACTTTTCGGTGCTGACCGTGAGTCTATTAAGAGTGTAATATGACATCAACTTGTTTAAATCCTTTTGTAATAGTTTACAGTCAGCAACAGAATTGACACGTATATATATCTTTTCGTCATCCGCATAGAGCATATGATGGGCGTTGTCAAAACAGTCATTTATATCAAAGATATACGCATTGTAGAAAAGGGGGCCGAGATGGGAACCTTGGGGCACACCAGATGGCACGGCAACGAAATCTGACCTGAACCCACCCAATACCACTGCCTGTGACCGATTAACGAGGTAAGAGCGAACCCATCGCAACAAGTCGCCATGAATGCCGAGCGCTTCCAGTTTTCGGAGAAGAATATCGTGGTCCACGCGGTCAAAGGCTTTCTCCACATCTGTGTATACCACGTCAACCTGTCCTCCCCCCTCCATGTTACGAAGTACAAAGTCAGTGAACAAAGCCAGGTTCGAAGCGGTAGAACGACCCTTAAGAAAACCGTGCTGATTTGTGGGTAGACCACGTGCAATCATTGAGTATATCTTATCATACACTAACATTTCAAACATTTTACCCACGGCGTTTAAAATAGAGATAGGCCGATAATGGGAAATTATTGAGCGTGAACCTTTCTTGTGGATCGGAATGATATTAGCCCTCTTCCATATTTCGGGGTATATGCAATCTTTAAATGAATGACGAAATAAAATGGAAATGGGCAGCGAAAGGCTTTCTGCGCAGGACGACAGAAAAATGGGGGGTACACCATCGCACCCTGCACCTTTAGACCTATCCAACGAACGCAGTAATTTCAAGACATCATTCTCTGTGACAAAAATACATGATAGAACTTCGTTACCTGAATATATGCAAGTATTTGATTGTGATCTATTCAAAGAAGATCGGGGTGCAAAAACACTCTGGAAGAAGCCACTAAAAGCGTTTGCAATTTGCTGACCATCCGTGAACTTATCGCCATTAAGTGAAAATTCTTTGGGGTAATTAGAGCCGCCTTTTTTCGATTTTACATACTTCCAGAAGTATTTGGGGTTAAACTTTATATTACGTTCTGAAGAGTGTGTGAAACTTTTAAAGCATTCGTCTTGTAAACGGTGCTGTCTAGCTCTCAAGAGTGAAAACTCATCGTAGTCTCTGGGGTTTCCATATTTTTTCCATTTTTTATGAACTTTGAGCTTTTCATGAGTAACATTCATGAGAGCGGGACTATACCAATAAGGGAAGGACGAATTTGATGATTTAGGTTTGTAAATAGGTATGTGTAACATAAAGCATTCATTTAATTTGGTATAAAAAGTTTCTACAGCTTCTTCGACTGACGTGCAGTCGAGCACCTCATGCCAGTCAATGTTTTTTAAGTAGGAGTTTATAACAGTGTAGTTGCATTTGTAAAAATTGAAACGGGGGGAGCAATATTCTTTAAATGGCCTAATACTTATGTCCTGTATATTTAGAATAAGGGAGGGGTGAAAACCATCCTCGCTTATCAGAGGATTAGGGGCTCTAGTTATTGATAAAGGAAGCGTACTGAAACATAAGTCTAAAATATTGTTTTTTGAGTTTTTTATTAAGTTATATTGGTTCAGTAATAGGAAATCCAAACGATCAGCAAATAATAAAGCAGCGTCCTGAATTATACTTGCCCCACGCTGTGTAAGCGAGTGTCCATGGGCGTCCCACAAAAGGCACGGCAAATTAAAGTCTCCAACTAACAGAATATTGTCACTTGGATGCAAGTCTCTAAGACGTGTTAAATTATGCATAACGCAATCAATGCGCTCAGCGGGCCGATCGCCGTAATGTTATGCAGCGCGTCTTGACTGCGTTTGCGTCATAACGTTTGATTTCGTATTGCCGTAATTAAATAATGACGCACACGTCACGCTCACCTCAACGCAGCGCACCGCCGTATTGTCATATTAGAACCTCACTTACGCGTGTTTTGTATCGCACAAAAACGGTATCGCGCTAAATTTAGACGTTTCATAAATGTCAAATGAAATGTCACTTTGCAGTGTTCATCGAGTGTTGGTAACGCATTGCAGAAGTGTATGGATTGTTAACTTTGCAAATCTTGTTAGTAACTTTTATGTCATTTCCTACAGATATATAGTAAAAAAACAGCATCATACACAATTACCGAGTAATGTACTTACCTAACTTATAATGTCATACCTATCTACTTAATTTTTCAGGCACAAAATTTGAGCATGAACCATTTGCGTTGGCAATTGTTGGATTTGGCAGATCAAGAAGATTTGGGATTGTAGCATAATTTTGTTTCTCCCACAGTAACCACTCGATGGATCGAGATATGAAGTAGCTTATTTGTTGATCAAGCGCGTGCTCCATCTTACATAAATAAATTTACATACTATGCTTCATCCAAATCTGTTTAGCTGTGAATGTAAATCTTATTTTTTAGATGTTTATTGTCTGCGAGGATGCTTCACTACGATCCAGTATTTGCTGGGCGAATCGTGAATGTATGTGCTGTGCTGCACAACATGGCTCTACGTGCTCAAATTCCTGCTCCTCAACTTAATTTACAAGAACGCAAGCGTGAGGCTTTAAATCAAGTCCGCAGGGTGGCTGCGTAGGCAGAGTTAAGAAGAGTGGCTCAAGTACCACAAAATATTGATAGGCGTGTAAATATCGAGTTAATGTAGGAGAGGACAGTCCAACAGGCTCTTATTCAAAGGCTTTGGAACGCGAGAAACCTTATGTAATAAAACAAATATAAAATTTAATAAAAAATTGTTTATTATTGTCACAATATCTCAAATCCTTAAATTCTACACATAGGTACTTATATTAGGGAAAGTAATTAGTTAGCTCATCATCAGAACGACGACAGCAGCAACGTTTATTCTGTAAGCAAAATATACATTTTTAAACAGCAGTATTCTACCTTCACTCGTTAGTTGAGTTCGATAGCGCAGCGGCTAGCGCGTTCGGCTTGCGATCTTGCCCGCTAAGCAACTTTGGCAATGCCGGGTCGCTGGGTGGATGACCAAATTAAAAAGATCTCGTGCTTCGGAAGGCACGTTAAGCCGTTGGTCCCGGGTTGTTGTCGTAAGATGACAGTCGTTAAAACCCACCAACCCGCATTGGGCCAGCGTGGTGGGTTATGGCCCAATATCCCCACGTACCATTGACCACGTGGGAGGCATGTGCCCAGCAGTGGGACGTTTATAGGCTGATGATGATGATTCTATCTTCACATCTCAAAAGCTCTTTTTCTTTTCGCATCCCTGACTTAAAATAAGGATAGTTCACCTTTTCTAACCGCATGGATTGTGGAAGCTCTTTAGTGGCCTCTGCATTTTAGTTAATATAAAGCAAATGAACACACAAAATTTATCACTACCAAAATGCTCAGTAAATACCTCTTCAATTTTATGCTAGCGAACACAGATTGACCATGAAATGAACAAAAATACACAAATAATTTATAAACATGGAAAGCAAAAAGTATCACATTAGATAATGAGTTGTGTATTAGTAAAGCAAACCCAACACAGAAAAAGCAAACTGCGAGAAACGCCAATGGCGAGGTCCCGGTGGTTCTCGAGAAACTCCACCAATATCTCAATTTGTCTCAGAGACGATTTCTTTTCTGGGTGTCGCCATCAAAAATTGAACCGTAAATCTACAAAGTAAAAATTTGTCATAATCTCATATTATCTTTGTAACTACTGCCGGCAAACCAATTAAACGCCAACTTACTTTTACAATAGTTACACAATACCTTACCTTATCAAGTAAAATAACTCCGAGCGAAATACAAATAAATTCAATTATTTTAATGGTTTACTATTGTTTAACAAAAAACGTATGACAAAAGATAATTTTACAAACAACGTTTGAAAAACTAATCATTTGACGAACTTTCTTTTCGCAAACATATTACTTTAAAAAGAATCATTTGACATAATACAGATTTCGCAAATGTTTTTCTTAGGAAATATTTCTACTGTTAAAATCTTATTTTAATAATATTCACTTGACTAAATAATTCGTTTGCCAAATTGGTGATTTTACAAAAAGTATGGTATATTAGGTATGATATATTATATAAGCAAGGATGTAAGCAATTTCAATTTTTCAATACCTACAGAAGCAAGGCAGCTAGTATTTGATTTGTTAAATGTTATTTATGCTCTACATTGTTTTGCCAACTAACATGTTTAAAAAATAATCAATTTGTAAAATAATGTTTTAGCATAATGATTTTTTTTTAGTAAATAGGTATATTGTCTAATGAGCAGTTTATTAAACAATAGTTTGTAAAATGATACATTTATCAAGTATAATTTTGTCAAATGTTATTTTTCAAATGAAAATTTGGTATTTGTTTTTTGTCAAATGATTGGACACCTATTTTAATATTTAAACCTAACGTCAACCCAACTGTCAATTAGAACCAACAGTGCTTTTTTCTTCATGGGAGGGTATGCAAAGGGATACATCCATACATCCATATTTTGTGTTCAATATCTCAGTTTTAATACCATTTTTACTATGCTTTGAACAAAATCAAGTGTTATGTTTGTGTATAAACTTAGATCCTAGGTTATTAGGCGTGATGTAGCCCTGTAACAACAACTTTATTCGTGGACATAATCGATTACATAAGGAATAATCGATATAGAATTATCAAAACTTGCTTACGGCAACACACACTGGTTTCGCGCGTAGGTGCAGTTGACGTGCAGTGCAGGTGACGATGACGCCTAGTTTTATTTTAGGGCAATACGGACGGTTGTTTGCGTTTAAGGTGTACTTCACGTATGCGTGAACTGCACGTACACTCGACCAATGCGTCATAAAATTACGGCGATCGGCCCGCAGGCAGTTCGCGGTAGACGGGCGGTATATATACAATAGCTACATGAAGGTTCGCCGACGAGCGAATGGCGCGGGCGGCTATTGATACACACAGTGACTCAGTGCCACCGCGCACCCAGTCCTTACACACGATTGCGCCTAGCTCCCGACGCGCGCACAGCATAACCCCGCCGCCGGTTGACTTATTTGTTAAGCGTAAATTTCGATCTTGACGAAATATATCGTACCGGCTATCGCATAGTTCTGAATCTAAAATATCGTCTTGCAGCCACGTCTCCGTGAATAATAAAAGACTGTAATCTGAAGAAATTATACTGTTGAATAAATTTAAACATTTAGTACGTAGTCCACGAACATTCTGATAGTAGACGCTTAGTCCCTTATTAGGATTCAAGTTATTATTAATGCTAGCCATCTTTAACAAAAATAACGGGACATTTTAATGTCCATTTCTCGACTACAAATATAAAAAAAAAAAAAAATGTTTCTTTACATATTGTGACACGCATCTTGTGAAACAATATTATAACCAAATACTCACGCTCATGGCGGTACTCAACGATACATTTATAAATTAGTATCCAAATAAAAATAGATGAAGCAACACTCACAACAACAACACATGATTGGTATAGACTAAAAAAATACCTATATACGAACGTAGAACCTCCGCCGCCTGTTTGATGTCGGTTAAATAGGTGAATTACAAATGCTCTGTGTAGTAGTAATGCATAGCTATATAAAAGTAAGATATATGTCATAATTATAATTATAATTTGGCCCATACTTGACCCTAATATATATAAAGGATATAAAATATAGTGCAAAAATGAAAATAAATATACAATAAGGTGTTTCACATAAACAAAAATTACATTGTTTCTTTCTAAGTTGTATGCTATGAAGTTTACGAGTATAAAAAAATATTTTGTTAGGAAAATAGCAAAATAACACAAAATACTGAATATAAAAAATATGAAATACAGTCACTTGATCTTAGCGACGTCATTATTATCCTTAATTAGTATCGAGGGCGATGTGTCATTCTTCCTGACAAAAATCTTGCAATTTCTAATCCAGACGTATTTGTAATTAGCAGACTTCACAGCATCTCTTGTCTGCTTGTATAGTAACTTGTAGATCGGTGTGAGGTGTTCATTCACATATATGTTCAGAGGTTCACCAGAAATGCCAATATCTGATGATTTTATGCCACGATTCTTACGTATGCCGGAGATGATCTTGTCCTTTAAGAGTACGTTATTCAGATGGGCTACAATGTTCTTTGGTCTGCCAGCCGCTGTTACTCGAGACTGAACACGATGAATGTGACTTACATCCTCTTTGGTGAGCATAACACCGGCGGCCTTTGCAATATTTAGCAGGTATTCTGTTAAGTTCTCGTTAAATTTCTGAGGAATACCGGATATTTCAAGATTCGCAAGACGTTCCCTCTGCTGTGTAAGGTTATGTTCATTTTGAAGATTAATAAGCTGCTCCTTAAGACAAGAAATGTCGGCTTGAATAGTTGGGATTTTTTTCACATCTAAGGAAACAACCTGCACCTTAGATTTTAATTCATCCTGCTCCTTAGAATGGTAGGTTAACGATTCCGTGATTTGTTTAATTTCTATCTTAATAGCATTTTGCTCTCGACTCAGGGTTTGAGTTGCAGTATTTATAGTTTGAACTTGATTTTTTATTTCGGATAGATCAATCTTCATTGTATCAGTAAAATCCTTTAAGATCGACAGCACTTCACTTTTAAATTCTGACAGTTCCTGCCTCAGATCATGCTTTAATTCTTGCTTTAATTGAAAATCTAAATCAGGCTGCTTACGTTTTCTTAGGTTTATGTGCAGGGTAGATAAGTCCGGTTGCGAACCAGTCTGTGTAGGGCAGACGGTGTCGCCTTTATTCGGCGAGCGCACAAGACTCATATTGCTGTGGCTCAAGAATGTGCTTTACTTTGTGAGATAACGATTGCGCGTCTATGAGCCCGCACAAATATAGTTATTATGAATAACCACTTTAACGGTATTTTACACTGATTTTTGTCACTTATTACACTGAAGACACAAATATTCGATGATAATGACTGTTATATGCCGAAAACTAGTACCTTAAACCAATGTAAACTAATTTGATGTTACGAGCAAAATTACTTGCGTCCGATCTTACGGAGGGTATTTTTTTTAAACTTTTAACTGTAAATTATTATTAACTTTCAAAACATAATTGTGTACCTATGCTTTATTTATTTATGGCTTTTATATTAACTTAATCAAGCTAGTTTTTAACATTAAAATTATTGTTAACTAATTTGTTTTTATTTAATTTAGGTAAGTACTTAATTATAAGTCAGTACCAAAAAATGTATATATATATATATATATATATATATATATATATATATATATATTTTTGTTACGTTACATGTTTTATTACGTGCGATTTTAAAAGTCTTTTGAAACTAACGATAAACTTTGTATCCTTAATGTCATTAGGCAGTTTGTTATATAATTTTGCCCCTTCAAACATAAGGTTCTTTTTACCATAGTTGGTTCTAGGCGGTCGAAGTATGAGGTTATTTGCATTTCTTAATTTAATTTTTTGAATTTGTTTCTTTTTAGTGAAGGTTATTTGGGTATGGATGTCTTTTGATAATATTTTTCGTATTAGTAAACATGTGAAATAGACATATGATTGGTTGATATTTAAAAGTTTTGTATCGTTATATACTTTCTTCGTAGGAGTCAGATATTTATAGTTGAAGAGTACTATAATAACTTTATTTTGAGCTCGTTGTACTTGGTCTAAGTTACTTTTGGCTGCTGTACCCCATATTTCAATGAGATAGTCTATGTGGGGTTTCACTAAAGCATTATAAATGAGATAACGAATCTTTTGTGGGAAACATTGAGATATACCACGAAGGGTACCCGTTATGGACTTAACTCTGTGTATTTACTTGTTGATTGGTATGAGACTCTATTGGAATTAATTTTTTCATACGCAGTTTCTAACCTTATTGACTGGAGTTTTTTGGAACTTGTTTAAATATTTTCGGGACGCCTTTAATATACCTAATGTAAAGATTGTCTTCACCGTCAGAAGTGCGTTGCTCGAGTTGCTTTTTCAGAAGCTTCATGTATTCTTGCTGCTGGGGTGTCTGATCAGAAAAAATCCTAATTTTATCATCCTTGATGTTTAGTTTCTTTTTTAGTAAAGCTATTGCTATTGTTTGGGATGCAAAACAAACTTTAAGGTGTCTACATTTATTTGGTTGGTACTTTCCCAAACGGAAATTTTTTTCTGGCTCAGGAACGACTTCTGGCAGGAGGGTAGCAACCATTTTTTTTACTGCATTCTTGTCGTCTTCACGTTTTTCATTTGAGTTGGAAGATTTCGGTTCTGGAACTCCAGAAAATATTACATTTTTGCTTCTCAAACTGCGATCGCCTAGTTCTGAAACTATTTCTTCACGAACGTTTATTGTATACGATGAGCTCAGTGGGTTCGTATCAAGCTGTAGACTAGATTCGATAAACTCAATTTTCTTTTCGGTTATGCTGTTAGTTTCTTGTAATTTGTTTATGTCAGCCTTCAGTTTAGCTTGTTCTTCCGTTAAGGAATTTGTGGTTGTTTTGATATCATTTATTTGTTGTTTAATCATCGATACATCGTTGTTTAGTTTTTCAAAGTTTTCAGTTTGCGCTTTACTAATTGTTGACAAATGTGTCATAATTTCACTCATTTGTATTTGCATCGCTGACATCTGTTTTCTCATTTCTGAGACTTCAGTCATGAAATCCTCATACTCATTCATCTTACGCTTTTGACGGAAAGTAATTTGTGATGACTCCATAAAGTCTTCAGATATTGTTTTGCTAGGCAAGTCAGGGTATGAACCACTTCGTGTAGAAGAGGAGCCGCTTCCAGTAGGTGATCGTTGTACACTCATGTTGATCCGTGGTATACTCGCTGGATAAGAACCAGTTTTGCGCGCCGCGTGCAATAGTGTATTAGTGAGACGAAAAATAAGAACCTGTCTTTTTTACCCGAGGGGGTGCTGCTAGTTGACACGCAGAACTAAAGGAGCGTATATCACTCGCGAGGTGCAGTCTTAAAGCGTCACTATTTTGTCCACTTAATGGTTGAAGTTGTGAGATACTTGTATTTAATATTTTCGAAAATTTTAGCGACACGTGCACTCACTACGCTCTCACTAAAGTTCTTTGGCTAACTTATTACACTGATATTGACTTTTTAAAGTTGAAAATTATTCAAAGTTGGTTTTATTTAAGCGAATGGAGATAAGGTTATACTTAGACGGGCGTAGTAACTGAAAGGTATATGTTGGTGTATAGATCCTGCAATAGTTGGGAGCAATCCACATTTCCATTTGCCAGTTTGTGCAAAAACAGCTGATCGAACAGAGTTCTTCTGTTTTGTAGACTTTACAAGCCGAAGAATGAGAGACGCTCCTCATAGGTGTTTAAAATCTTAGCTTTATTGCATTGGTAAGCAAGGTGCCACAAAAATCTCTTTTGTATTCGCTCAAGTCGTTTAATGTGAACATCATAGAATGAAGACCAAAGCTGACTGCAATATTTGAGACAGGAATGCACCAGCAGCGTGGAGAATAGCAAAATATTTGTCCATGGCATCTTAAAGAAGAATGGTCACGATCCATACAAAAGTTACCCAGGCCCGGCGCAAACGAAACTCATCTCATGTTTTTTGTTATTTTGTGTGCATTAATTAACAGTTTTTGTTTATTTCGATTTCAGAGGCTAAGTTAGTTAACTCGCCTTCAAAAGGTAAAATATTTTTTTTGGAATATGTTTTAAATCTTTTTTTATCTTCACTTCCAGCGTTGAAAATATAATAATATAATAGTCATAATAATGGCCAATCAATATTAGAACTAAAAAAAATAAAATATGAATTTTATTTGCAATAAAACGTCATATTGGTGCACATAAAACTGTTTATTAACTTAAACATTTTTAAAACATATTAAAATCTATCAGAACATTGTCCATACCCAGTGCAGGATGTTGAAAATCATCTCTATGTCTAGCCCACCCTAGGTAATAAATGGTACTTATTACATGAGCACAGCTACCTAACGTTCGTCTGCCATGATTACATGTACAACAGTATTATAGCGCCGACGCCTGAGACGCTGTGCAAGCGAGCTCGGATCACTAGCGCCGGTAAAAATCCCAAATAATAGACTATTGACATCTCGACATTGATATTTTAACCGCCTCTGTGGTCTAGTGGCTAAGCCACCGGTTTCAGACCCAGAGGTCCCGGGTTCGATTCCCAGCGGGGGGTACATCTTTGTGTGCTCGGTTTGGTTGGTGGTAGGACTGTTAAGTCCGCCTGGCTGGCTACCACCGTCTTATTTAAATCTGTCACCATAACAACGATGTTTATAGCATTGTTGTGTTCCGACAGTTAGAGATAATAGCCAGTTCCTCAGTGGTTGAGGATTCCGGGTAAAGCGCTTCCACCTTCGTCACTTACCATCAGGTGAGATGAAGGCCAAGCGCTTACCCGTTGTGAATTTTAAAAAAATCTCGCTCTTTAAGACAGAGTGCGAGTGAGATAGCAGTAGTGTCAAGTAAGTGTGTGAGAGTTCTTTTGTGTATAATAAAGCTAGTAATAAACCCACTGCAAACGATTTAATTGTTGTTAAGTGTTGATTTGACCTAAAACGTTAATAAACAGGTTTATGTAAATCGTTTTATGATTTTTATGTTCTATGTTCAACATAACGGTGTTCCATCATCAATGTGAGATTACTATATATATTATATATATTTAAAAAGTAGATAAATGATTAGTGGGTGTGATTTTTGAAAAATAAAATTTTACTTTGATAAGGCAATTTAACTAAGTTAGCCAACGAAACAGAAAAAAATACTACTGATAATTGATGTATACAAAATAACAAACTAACTGAGATATGTTTCGTTTGCGCCGGGCCTGGGTCACAGATGACCATTCTTCTTCCTTACTGTTTCTAAGGAGCCCAACATTTGAAAACCCTGCGGTGCCGATTTATCCACATGAATATGAAAATATATTTTTTTATCTAAATGAACACCTAGGTCTTTTATGTTATCGACTTCTTCCAAAGTTTGACCATCAATAGAGTACAAGGCAGGGCCGTTCTTCTTATTCCTAGAGAACCAAATATATTTGCATTTACTGATGTTCAAATACATTTTAATAAACAGATAATTTATTCAGGTCTTCTTGAAGGAGTAAGACATTAGTGTCTTTTCTAATTGGTAAAGCTAGTTTTAGATCATCAGCATAAAGAAAACACTGTGCGTGTTTAAAATTGATCACTATATATAATTCATGAATATATTAAACAATATAGGCGCAAGATGAGATGATTTAAAGTATTAAATAGACTTAAGTTATTATAAAAAGAAAATAAATTCTTATTTTCGATTGTGCTTAGATTACGGGTTAATATTATTACAAGATTTCAGTAATACCTACTTCATAAATATAACAAAAATAACACTAAATAGTATGGTTGGCTTTTGAAATAGCTTAATATTTTACTACTATATGTTACACCAACTACTTGCGTGTGATGTGACATGGTTTAAGAGTTCTCTTCTTTTTTCTTAAAGTGTTAAGTTACTTCTGAGGCCGAACTACCTTACCTACACTAATATAAGCAAAGGTTAATCATAAAAACATCCGCTTATTTCGGATATTTTTTTAAAACAACCGTCTCATTATTAAGTTATAAAAATCAGAAGAAACTAGGGATTAACTTCAAAGCTTCAAAACTTTTTGTTACAAAAAACTAAACAATGTCGTGTTTCAATTCTATTATAATCCAATAAGCCCTAAAATATTACTCGTTTAAGTAGACATCTTTTCTGCTAAAAACTTTTTTGATACGCCCTTTGACTTTCAAATTAATCATAACTTTTCTGCTTTCGTTTCGACACAGTTTAATGTTTTTCAAATATTCAAAGGACTATTCCGACCAGAGGAATGTAGAATTAAATTAAATTTTGTCAAATTTAATTAAATAAAGTTCTTTACATAAAATGAAGGTTGAATACCTTATTTCTTCGTAGGGACTGAATGTACCAGCCAGTTAATTTAAAAAAATTAAGGACAGACCAGTGTAATTAGTAGTAACTTCATCAATTAAATCAATTGATCGCTTCGATTCGATTAAAGTATTGACAAATATGTTTTTTAATAAGTAGTTGTAGCTTTTCCATCAACTCATAATGTCTTTATTCAAGTAAACTTAAATTATGCATTTTTTAAATCGTCTATAAATATTTTTTTTACTTCAATGCTGCATCTACATTCGAATCTGGAATAAAACAAAACGTGAACTAAAGTTAAAGCTGGCTTAAAACATATGCTGTCTCTGGATAGCGATGGTACTTACTGAATGAAATGGTGCTAAATTGTTAACAAAGGTTATTAATAAAATAAAGGAGCATCAGTTTTAAAGCACGTTTAATGTAAGTTTTAGAATAACAGGGCAAAGGTCCATTAAGAAAATACACCTTGAACGAAGAAAGTGCTCCCTAAAACCAATTTAGTCTAAACTCTGAAATTCTATTTAAGCTGTTTCTCCGGGGGCAGGGGATATTTAAAGACCCTAATAAATATCCCAGACGAACGCCAAATTCAACCAGTTGGGAGTTCTGCTTCTATATTACAACATTTGTAACGCTAATAGGTGTTGTGCCAGAAATGAGAATTAACATAGCAGAAGTACTGTTATAATATTTCTATGTTTAACCAGGGTTTTTGGTATAACTGATTTTATTGGCGGGAAAAAATGTGAGACCGTGTCGCGTTGCGGTAGAAGAATGCTACCACGCCCAAGGGTGTCGTAAAAGGCGACTAACGGACTAAAGACTGCACATACTTCCAAATGCACAGAGCGGCGATGGACTCACGCTGACTGTCACGCTGAGCACAAGTGCACCCAAGACATTTACAGTAAACTACATTGCGCATTCCTATTTGTTACTTTATTTTTTTTTATTATTATTGTATTTTACTAACACATTTTTAAGTTGTCTAATATAATTATAAATATATTTGTTACTATGAAATAACAAAGAGTCAAAAAGTAACACAGTATTATAAATTTTGTTTTTACAATCAGGCGTTTTGACATATCTTCGTTCATTATTATAATGCGAGCCAAAGTAATTTAAATACAACGTCAATGTTTTATAAACATTTGTACCGTGGTGATAGAGAGGTTTTTGCAATGATATAGGGTTTATTAAGTTCGAACTGTGAATACTTAAATAGCTCGTCTAATGCTTTTATAATGCAATGAACATCTTCATTATTAAAATATTGCTAGCTTAGTGCTTCTGTAATGCGATTGACCATAATAATGCTTCTTTATTGCCATTGTGGTTTCCTTGACCACAATAATGCTATGTAATGCCTCTGTAATGCAATTAAACAGCTATTTGCAGACCTATATAGGATCTAAAGGCGTATAATTTATACCCAAATAAGCATTACAGTAGCCGTATACACGTTTGTAATGCTACTGTACAACAAAACTCAAAATGCCGCAACTGCTTTGATACTGCTTTGATGTGTTACTGGACTGCTTTTGCTGTCCGTATTGCTTAGTCTCTGACTAACCCTTCGGGGATAATAGTCGTAATCATATGTACAGTCACGAGCAAAACTATGTAAACAATTTTGACTCTTAATGCAATGGAATAAGATCCAAAGTGTATAAACATATTGGTGCTCGTGACTGTACCTACGTATGTAAAAAATGTGTGTCCGGTTCGTTAGCAAATGGTAAGCTGTACCCCTCCGGGAAGTGGGCGCGATGTGTTTAAGTCAAAGTCAAAGTCAAAGTCAAAATATGTTTATTCAATAAACTCAATTTCAATAAACAAAATTCAACAGTAGTAGGTATGTAGACAAAACATAAAAAAAGTCATTAAATTCGATAGTTTATCATTACGCCAGCCAAATGCACCTACATCAAAAATATTAGCCTCTGAGACCTTATTTAGTTGAGAAAAAGAGATTATCTTGATAATAGCCCGCACTTTTTGCCTTAACCCTGTCGCTTAGCGGTGAGGGAATACTATCACTCCCTCTCTTCCCTAGGGAGTCGTAAAAGTCGACTGACAGACTAAAGACTGACCATACTTCCAACAGCATAGAGCGGCGATGGGCTCACCACACACTGTCACGCTGAGCAAATGTGCTTTGTAAAAAGTGTACAATATGGTAGAGGACTGCTTTTGCAGTCCTCATTGCCTAGTCTCTGACTGACCCTTCGGGGATAACTGATTACATAATCTATATTTCAAAATCATATTATAACGATACCTGTTTACCTATTTTATCCTAAAATACATTATCGACCATTTACAATATTTATTTTGCGTTTTTATATTCCGATTTATTGCAAAAACGCTTAAGACCGCCATGTTGAGTAAATGACGTCACACCGTGCCAAACATCCGTTTTGTCCGAAGCTTGTCCTATAGAAATGTCACAACAATAAAATGAGATTTGGCACGGTATGACGTCACGGCTTTTGATTTCCGTTTAATGTCATATGACTGAAAGCGTATTATTGTCAATATTTTGTCTTTAAAAATATTAATAATCCCAATGAAAATTTTAGATATTTTGTTTCTATAAATCATAATTGATCATTAGAAACGCCAATCCACCCGATTTACTTTTAGTGGACACAAGCCTATTATGTAATATGTATGAATATAAAAAAATAATTGCCACTGAGACCTTATTTAGCTGTGAAAAAAAAGAATATCTTAATAAAAGCCCGCACCTTCTGCCAATTCGATCTAAGTGCCCTACCTAGTTTCCAACTATCTGGTACGACCAAGATAATCTAATCATGACTAACCACGTGATCGCCAGAAGTTTGTTCGAATCCGCACGTGCCTGCACAATACATACATACATGTAATCACGATGAGCAATGACTATGAGGATCGCGAAAGCAGTCCTCTGTCCACTTTCCACCAAATATCGACTGCACAAGTGTTCAGCGTGACAGCTGGCGGTGAGTCCACCGCCGCTCAATGCTACTGGATGTATGTGCAGTCTTTAGACCGTTAGTCGCCTTTTACGACACCCAAGGGAAGAGATTCTTTGACCGCTACGTGGTACGGTTACCTACACAAAATGATTTATTTTCCAGTTTTTCACTAATAAGGTTAATGTATTTTTTTTTAATTCGTCAAGGGATAGATACAGGGTGTTCACGCAGACAAAGTCGCGGGCGGGCCGCTAGTATAAAATAATAATAAACAAATAACACTAAAGCTTAGAATCGTAACATATGCCACGGTACATCCTACTAATATTATAAACGCGAAAGTTTGTAAGTATGGATGGATGTTTGTTACTCTTTCACGTAAAAACTACTGAATGGATTTGGATGAAATTTAACATACAGATAGTTTATAACCTGGATTAACACAGAATACTTTTTATCCCGATATTCCCACGGGAACGGGAACCACGCGGGTGAAACCGCGAGCGGCCGCTAGTATTAAATGACTTATTAAAACCGAAACTAAAGAAATATTATAATAAAATTTACTACAACTGCATTGCAATACATTTGACATACAGCATTGTGACTAGTGACTTTTCATGGACCAATTATAAAAGGCGTTTACGTTATAATGCCAACAACACAATCACTCATACGAGTTAAACACTTTAGTGCCGTACTATTTCACAGCAGCTCACACGGAACGATCGCGCTTGTGCAACCATAATGACCAGAGAACAGAAGCTTCTGTTCTGTAATTATAACTCTATGAGCGCAGTAGTTAGTATGAAATGGTACTAATTGTTAAAGTACTTCTGCGGCCAACAATAGCCGATTGTCCAAAAACGACATGTCGGAATCCAGACCACGACATAAACGTTAATGGGGCTGTTAAGGCCTGTCCTGAGACGCCTCTTGTTCCAGTTTCAGTTTGATATTGTTTCTAGGTTTGCGGGGAGTGTCGCTAGAATGCTCTGACGTTGCCCCAATAGCTATAATATCCACATGTTACACAGCTCTAGTAATAATACTAACAATTTTTAGGTATTCTTGTGTTAGTTAAGCTATAGTTGAATTTAAGTAACAAATAAAACGAAATCGGTAATTAAACCTACTGTTCTCAAACGATGTCCCTACATCGTTTGAGCAAGAAACTCAGCAAGTGTGTGTATTTCTCTTTTTTTACATACTTACATCATGCCATCACACATAGAGACCACAGTTACCTGTTTGCTACAATTCAGACACATTTTCTTTCACAGCGTCAGGAAAGGACATCGACGATTGTGGCCGTTAACACGCACAAACAAGTATCCCGCATTATAATTCTTCTTTTACTTTTTTACATTTATATCAGTTATCCGTAGTAAACAGACAACCTGTGGTTTGAAAAGTTATATAAATACTAAACAATTTGCTGAGATCTACATTGCTGTCATTTCAATGTCAACAGCGTAAGTGAGAGATGTTCCAACTGTTTTAAATGAAATCGATTATTCAATTGGAATATAATTCCGTTTATTTTTTAACGAATTGTGTCATATCTTTGTTGAAATATGTATACATGATATCGAAATATATCATAATATATATATAACAATTGCCAAAAAACATAATAACAGCGTTTCGATCGATGTAGAACATAATCGATTCCTGATTAGTTAGTTCAATTAACCGTATTGATTCTACAGTAGCTCTTCAATACCTACCTCCTTATTTCTGCTCACTCGCTCACTTTTGCTCCCGTAGTTGTGTAGTGTGTTTTTATGTATATTTCTGGATTTCTTTTAATAACTTGGCTATTCTTTTGGACTCCGATATATCTTGCAGTAACATACATAGGTACCACGGCTTTCATCTAAGGACTTTGTGATCTGCTCGAACGATAACTTTGCATTGACAACGGACTTTTGCTACCCACAAAACGAAATGGAAGGTGTTTGTGTTAATTGTGATTCTGCTGGTGGTTCCATGGTATTGGAAAATGAGCAGATTTTTCGCTGCATACAACAAATTATTTTTTTTGAAGTGCTTGATTTCTTAAGTAAGTTTGTATGCTTTCATGAGGTACCTATCTACCTATATTAATTTACAGACTAGTATTTATTATTTACTATTAGGTAAGTAAGTAGGTACTTGTAATTATTATATTTTTTGATGATTTGATTAACATTACTGAAATAGCTACGTAAACGGAATCAAAATATATTGTAACCTCAAAATGTGATACACTTCGCGTGATTCTACGATTTCCATAATTGTCCGTTTTTAAAGAAAGCCCAGCTGAGTATTAATGACTTATTTACAAAACAACGAGCATAATTTCATAGCTGTGCATTGATAAGGCCAACAATGTATGGAAGCTTAGCAATGTCCTTTGGAAAATGCTCTATCTACTTTTTAAACACATTCTATCATTCGTGCATAATAGTACAAATAAATCTATGAATATAATATTACTATAAATCGAATACTTAAAGGTATTATGCTTCACATTTTTTTAGTTAACTACGTATTAGAATCCTATATCTAAAGTTTCTTAATGTCTACTCAGTGTTAGTTTTCATTACGCCAACGTAATTGGTAATTGAATGACAAAGTATTGAAAAAATTAAACTTCCGTTTGCTCAAAGTCCTAAATAAATGTAATAAATGAATAAACTCACCTAAAAACCAATAAACGTTTAATCTCCAATATTTACGAAACGAAATTTAAATATCATTAAGTTCGTAAAGTCGAAAGGTTGAGAAAGTTCCCTTTGCAGATAAAACGGAAATTTTAATTTAGTGTAATGTAAACTTAGCCGCCAGGCAGATTAAAACAAGTTTAAATACGAATGGATGCTTAAAGATCGTTAGTACGCTGTCGTAAATGAGTTAGCCTGACGCTGTCGCTGCAATTTGTCGTTAACGATCATGTCTGGATGCTTCGCTTATTTTCCTTAATTCCTAAATGCAACGAATTGGGTAAACTGTCCTAATTCGACATCGTTAAAGTCTTGTTCACACTAGGCGAACAATTTTGTCGTGGTAGGAGTGTAGTTGCTTCGCTTGTTTTATTAATTTAAAATTCATTTTTACCTGGTAACATGATCGAATGGTCAATAAAGCTCGTAAAAGGCACAGTTATTTGTTGGTAACTAAACATTATTTACCATCGGAAGCTTACAAACAAACCGCTGCTGGGCTCAGAGCTTCCCACATGAATCAATAGCACATGGGAAGTCAAGCCATGACCCACTTTTTTCAACACATCCATAACACGTACACCCTGTTCTGAGGTGACCTATTACTTTATGTTGGACTCCGACTCGTCTCTCTTTACCTTAATAGGCAAAATAAGGGGCCTATCCCATAAAAATCTTCGTGATCGAAGGAACGACCAGATGGTACGGGACAGTAGGACGATTTAGGAGGACCTAACCCACCGCCTTACTATAAAGACAACCGTTATACAACGTCAATCGAGAGACCAATGTCTTCACGAGATATCCGAAGATATAAAGAAGATAATTTAATTTTAATAATCTGCTGGGTCACCCCATCAATGATGCAATGTCTTAAAATGCCTAATTCCAGAAATATACCATGTAATTACAGACCAATAGACTTCAATGATGATCGAAGCCAATAGTGCCCGTATTTTGTTAATGACAATGTCAATAATGGTACCTCCCTCGATCTACGTCTCCAAACATAATTGGGATTAGATTTGGTCAGTACAAAAGGGCAGCGTTGGATTCCATTTAAATGTGGACCTCATCCCAAACGACGTTCAACTTAAACATCAAATTGAACAAACGGTCGTTTCGTCGTCGCAAATTGTTGTTTGCCCGAGTTGTAAATTGAATTACCAACTAAACCCGCATTTCTTGTTTTCAAATGAAGTGGTTAGTTTCAAACGTCAATATTGGGAGATGTTTTCCCTTTAGTAATCTATTATTTAGGGACATAATTGAAGTTATTATAATTGAGAAACCCTGTAGTGCAGTAGTTTTCGAACTTGCTGTGTCACATGGTAAGAAAACAAATTATTTTAATTTTCACCTGCCTTGTGACTTTGCACTTCTTCATGCTCCAGAAGTCAATATGTTTTAAATTCCTTGTCATCTCGTCCCGTCGTAATAAAAAGGCAGTTGTTATAACCCTTCAAAATGTTGTTATAAGTTGTGAGGAGGAAACTTCCTGTGTAGAATATTCTTATAGAATTATAGTTCAGTTATATTTAAACCTAATCCTTGGGAAGCGTAGAACATTCATCTAACCTGATGCTAGGTGACGATAAGGCAGAAAGTGTTGGTCTATTGCTCCCGGAATTCTCGACTACTGCGGAAGTGGGTACTAGAAAAGCGGTTACTTTGATTCAAGTGCAACATCCATAACTATCCTAATCTTAGAATATGTCTTTTAGATGTATAATCGTGATATGATCATGGAGATATAGGTAACACTAGGCACGCCAAGAACGCTTGTGATACATCTTTCACTATTTACATAAGAATCTATAGCTAATATTCAACATTACACTCCATTCAAAAGTAATTTCATTTTAGGTATTAGATAGAATCTGTTGGATGATATAAAGTTCCTTCGAATTATTAAAGTAAAATGAGGAGAATTTATTATTTTGGGATCGCTATCGTGTCCAAACTTAAATGGCTTTACAAGATTTCACCAATATATTTCAAACCGTCTCAAAGGATGCGGATAAACTTTGGTAGAACACTTTGTTCTTCTAATGACTATTCTCTGTTCAGATAATTATGATCAAACTTCCAGACAAACAAAAGAATTTTACTAAGAAAACAAAAAATGCGTACTAACATGCCACTGCTGGACTCAGGCCACCTTTCTGTAAGGACTAAGTAGTCCTTATTCACAAAACAAAATATTACTGGTAATAACAATGATACAATCCGGGTTCAATATCTTTCGATGGAGCGAAGTTGTCTCGAGTATGCAAGTATCCGACTAAAACGACCACACTAATACCTATTCTATAGTGATATTACAGGGCGTGGAGAAATAATTTTTCACTGAAAGCTTCAAGGTTAACTGCAAGCGCGTGATGCCGGTGTCATGCGCGTTATTTGGCTGCGGTGGATGCGCCCCCTTCCATCAAGGGAGCCTTATGGTCGTTTGGCTTAGTACCTAAAAAATCTATAATTGCATGAAACCCATAATATTTCCACATTCTCAAAGGATTCAGCCATTCTGCGGTAATTTACAAATGAATTCGCGTTTACTGAAATTCGGTTACGCAATTTATTGCCTTTCGGTGAAAATAGACCGAAATCTTTTCTTGTAAAAGAATTTCACATAGTATCAAAATACTCAAGCATGACTTCTTCAAAATTACGAATTTGCGCGATGGAAGGAAAATTCGAGATGTTTCATTTTTGCACGGAATTTGAGGGATTTGAACGACGACTGCTCGAAAAATTTAGAGAATTTGTCACACAATCTTCCGTATCCACTTGCTGAGAATAAAACAGTTCTTAGTGTAAATATTAATATAATAACATCTGGTGGTCTGCCATGACTGTTTAATTGTTTTTATTGTGTAACTTAAGTTTTAGGATGAATTATAGGTTAGGCAAGATGTGCTGATGAGGTTTCTTCTTTGGTTTTCTTCAATAAAACGCTGATTTAGGATTTGACTTCTTTACTTGTTTCCTTTAGTTAGAATTACAAAGCAATACGTATGGGTGGCCGATCGAGATGTAAGTGAATGACGTACGACAATTTATAATTTTACACCCACCAACAATACAAAATAAAAATATTAGTAAAAAACAATGATAAATTCACGGAGAATTGCCGCGGTTAAAACTGTAGGCGCATTTAGGCGTAAACACACACAATACATAGTTACAATTTGGCGGTCATATCGCTTTATCGAGTGAAGTGTTGGATGTAACCTGTCAGCCGCCGTAAAACCAGATACAATAGAAATTTACTTGTTAGCAACCGATTTAAAGTTTTATCACAGACTAGAGGCTAACACAATTATTATTATATTATTTTAATACCTATGTACCAAACAACCTGTAGGTATGTAAAATTATGTTAAGTAAATTGCCTAAAAGGGCTTACAAAGCACCAAGAATCTCAAAGCTCGAAACACATTTGAAAATTCCGTCCTCCATCTTTATTAAAGTTGCACAAACTCGATCGAAACCCGAATGCGCTAGTCACTGCTCTACCCAATAAAATCTCTAGCACTACGAGAAAACAGAAAACGTTTAATTCTTTTATCTTTAGGTGTAGCACAAGCAATGCGCCATTAGTATAGACAATCATGCCATTGTAAACACATAAAATCGAAGTCTCGTCCCGAGTAGAGGGTTCGCTGGAGGAATTGGCTTCATTCGGAGACGATTCGGAATCACTTGAGAGCATTTTTATGGCAACGATAAAACGACAGTACCGACGTGATCGTATTGCTCTGATGTACAAGATTATTTTTTTTCTATATACTCACTTACGACTATTTAACTATCCCCTAAGGGTTAGTCAGAGACGGGTCTGATACTTTAGTTCGAATGACGTTACCTCGATGGTCATTACCTTGATGTCTCTACCTCGACGGTACACTTCACCAATGGCTCGTTACTTCGAAGGATCTCTTCCTCGATGGGTCTTTTCTTCGATGGTACATTTGATCGATGGGTTGTTACCTCGAAAAAATCACCAAAAGTACAGTAAATGTAAAATATTTGTGTGTGTAACTGAAAGGTGTAAAAATACTAGTGAATTGAAATGAATATCGATATAATCATAGAGGCAACATTTATTATCACTCTGCAAATAAATTTACAATATCTATGCTTCATAAGACACTTTTGTCTTATTCTTTTATCAAAATGTTACTAAAATAAACAATAAAGATAAGGGAGACTTCTAAAAGTCATGGGAATTATAATTGTACTTTTTACGATTTTTTCGAGGTAACAACCCATCGATCAAATGTACCATCGAAGAAAAGACCCGTCGAGAAAAGGACCCTTCGAGGTATTGATCTTTCGAGGTAACGAGCCATCGGTGAAGTGTACCGTCGAGGTAGAGACATCGAGGTAATGACCATCGAGGTAACGTCATTCGAACTAGAGTATCAGACCCTTCAGAGACTAGGCAATGAGAGCCGCAAAAGCAGTTCACTGCCACAGTCCACGGCCACCAAATACCAACTGCACATGTGCACAGCGTGAATGTGTGGAGATTTAAAATAATAAAAACTCCCCCCCCTCTCTTCCCTTGGGTGTCGTAAAAGGCGATTAACGGACTACAGACTGTGGGCGATGGGCTCACCACCTGTCATGCTGAGCACATGTGCAGTCGCTATTTGGTGAAAAGTGGACTATGGCAGAGGACTGCTTTAGCGGTCCTTATTGCCTATAGTCTCTGACTACCTCTTCGGGGATAATAGTAGTGATTTATGTATGTAAAAACTATTTAGATTATTGTATCAGACAAAGTTATTGAAATTAACTATTCGGTTTGAAACTATTTAAAGAACTTGATTGAACCTTTTACGCCCACGTACTTTTGTGATAAAATTATCTCGGCCGGTCCAGATTCCTTGCAGAAAATGTAGTTCCCCTTGAATAAACAAGTTCCCATCGTATGAAGGCCCTTCAATATCATCATTTCAAATATTCAACGCTACCAAAGAGGGTAGGACACCCGTTATTGTGTAAAAAGGTGCCAAAAGACAACCGGTTTGTTTTATAAAAGTGTTTCGTTTTGAAATGAAAAAGCTAGCCATCTTTGGCTTTTGAGCGTCCTTTCTTACTTTGAGCAGTAGACCGATCCTGGAAGTACGCCTCTCCAATTTTTCTTTAAACGTAAACAGTCTGATTAGGAAACTGCTAACAGGTATCCAACGCCTCGGTGGCGTCAAGCGCTCGGCTCGATATCGGAAGGTCCCGGGTTCAATTCCAATGTCTGGCAAAGTGTGTTTCAGATTTTCGATGCCTAGCCTGGGTTTGCGATCACTAATTAGGGTTGCCACTCGTCCTCTAAAATAGAGTATTGTCCCGTAAAAGAACATATAGCCGACGTCAAGCATAGGCGCGAAAATAAGTCTGCAGTGTGTGAACATGCTCTCGAGGGACCCAACCATTACATCAGATTTGTCAAACCTCAAATACTCGAGAAAGGAACAACGAATTATCCCTAGGATGATACGCGAGGCTATTGAAATTAAAAAACTTCGAAATTTTAATAGAGAGGATGGTTGGAATTTACCACCTGCCTGGGACCCCATCATACAGGTCATCAAATCCCAGCCCCAACAGCAACACATTGCCAGACCTAAAAATATTGTTAGCTCGTATTGTGTAAACTTGAACGCACCCGGTTAAATATAAAAATGATTGACGGTACTCAAATAACTTCTAACTATGAGACGACCAACACCTCAGTCTCCCTGTGACCACGGACCCTGTAAAGGGTTCGAAACGTCAGGATAATATAAAAACTATGTAAATAGTAAATTAAACGCGAGTTAATCCGTAAAAAGTATTTCATTTCAATATTGTCCTATTTTTCATGTAGGCGTACTTTATAATCTATGACATCTATAAAGTACGCTAAAATACTCTGTTTACGTAAAAGAAAAAAAATTGTTAAATGTCGCAAAGAGCAACAAATAAAACGTTATTAAGGACAAAAAAATAAATGTTATTGTTTTATGCCAAGTAGGTATGCACTTTGTTTTTGTTCCAACAAAATGAAAAAATACTTTATTCGTCCTAAAAAATGGTGACAACCCTATCACCAATCCGAATTTGGCAAGCTGATAATTAA
This sequence comes from Scoparia ambigualis, assembly GCA_963921215.1. Classification (NCBI taxonomy): domain Eukaryota; kingdom Metazoa; phylum Arthropoda; class Insecta; order Lepidoptera; family Crambidae; genus Scoparia; species Scoparia ambigualis. The sequence continues at coordinate 30,545,508 of OY992513.1, read as the reverse complement.
GTCGATACCCATCAATGGCGATCTTCTGACAGAAAAATAAAAATTAGTTCAAAAACACTCGATAGATGGCGTTTTATGAAGGCTGAGCCGTACACAAAGGCTGTAATAAATAGTGCAATATTGGTTGTCAACCAAAAAAATAATAATTAGTATTTTCATTTCAGGGCCTATTTCTTTTCCATAATTTCCTTTCTGATACCATTACGCAGCTACACACGTGCTCTCCATGGACTCGCCTTTTACTAAGCGGCATCTATGAAGTCATTAGGAACTTTCTTTTTTTTAATTTGCGAAATCGCCCATTGTAGCGATTACTAACTTATTTTCAATGATGGATGCCCTGCAGCGGGCCAGTATACTAGGGTTATTGAGGATGTGATTATGAGAAAGAGGAAGGTGAAGAGGAATTGTATAGCACAAAGAAAGAGGATGCGGAAAATTTATTTAGAATGAAGAGGGGGTTAAAGTTACTCGCGTCCGTAGGTTTACCCTTGAGACCCTACACGTGACCCCTGGGTGGTGCTAAATGAGTGACAATGACTGAGTGGTAGAGCCACGCTGCGTTGCAGCACGCATTGGGCCGGCTCGCCCGGGGTAATACCACCCTCTCACGAATATTCGGCGTGAAATAATGGCACTTGGTGCTGTTGTGTTTCGTCCGGCCAGTGAGAGTTCCGGAGGCCCCTTCCCCTCCCACCCCTCCTCACAATTCCTATTCCTTCCCCTAACCCTATTCTTTTCTTAAAGGTCGGCAACGCATCTGCGACTCCTCTGGTTTTGCGGGTGTCCATGGGCGGCGGTGATTGCTTTCCATCAGGTGACCCGCCTGCTCGTTTGCCTCCTTCCCATATAAAAAAAAAAAAGAGGATGCGGATGAGGAAGAGCAAGAATAAGAAAGTGTGATGAAACAGGCATATTATTAAGTGTATTTCATCACACTCTCCGTTTTTCTTTTAGTGATTTAGGGCTGATTTTTCAATCCCCGGATAAAACTTATCCGTCTGATAAAGTATAACACGATCAAACTAAAATGTCACCTGTAAACAAAGAAAAGACATGATATGACAACACATTTTCAAAATGGTTGTGTTGTACTTCAACCGACAAATAAGTTTTTATCTGCCAATTGAAAAATCGGCCTTATAAAAACAAAGTACCTACGTAGTATTTTATTTATTTCTTATTTATTTGTTGCCGGCCGGAGATTTCGCGCGCAATTTCAGTTTCTCCTTATTTACTCTTAATGTATGAGGAAGCGCTAGCGAAAAAAGAATTTTTAACTTTTATTTATGGGGAAGCGATAGCGGTAGGGGAACTGTAATAATTGCGGAACTTCCGCAACACGTGGAAGCGGAAGAGGAATCCTCATCAACCATACAGTGTACAGGCTGTACTTAACTTAACTAAAACAGGTATACAAATAAGATTCGTTTAAAAAATACATACATACTAGAGCCAAAATGTACAAAAAAAACATAAGTACTATAACTTTACATATTTATTGAAATAATGAAACAGAAGTTTGCCTTTCAAAAGTTTCAATCGCAAATTCGCAGTTTTATCAACAGTGAAATAGCAGACAACCGTTTCACTGTGATTCGTTATCAATTATTTAGTACAGTTTCGGAAACGTTCCCTCTTTCTGCCCAATTTATCGGCACATTGCAACCTATCGGCGTCAAGGCTGGTCAATCGTGAAACGATGCTCGTTCGCACTGAGATATGGTCCTATTGTTTTCGAGCTGTTTGCCTGTTAAACCCGTGTCAAAATAACAATGCCGTGCGAAATAAAGCTCCATCCGTACCGGAGTTTTATCGTTTCCGTGTACGTAGTTTTGTATTGTTGCGGTTGATTCATTTGACATGAGTTGACTTCTAACTTTACATATTATATTAAAATCGACTCCAGTAAATTATACATTTATTACACCAAAGCAAGAAAAAGCTGATTCATTACAATTACTTATTTACAAAACTAATACAACTCTGTATTAGTCGCTAAAGCTAGAAATGCTTCTAGAAATTCTCTATCTAAGTAAGTAATTAAATGAAAGTCCGCAAGAAAAATCTGAAAAAAATCTACCAAGTCTAAATCTAAGTAAAGAATTTAAATTCAGCAGTTCATAACATAATATGATCTGGAGTGCTAGATATTAATCAACAAACGTGTGTTCTGGAAGTTAGATTTACTAAGGTCGGTGGCCGTAGGTATGCATCATTTTAATTCCATTTTTTAGCTACCACCATCTTCTTTATGTCTTTCGCCATTACATGATTAGTGGTAGAGCTTGCGCGATAACCGTGTCGTAAAATGCGACTAACGGACTAAAACTGCATACACTTCCAACAGCATAGAGTGGCGATGGGCTCACCACTCGTCACGCTGAGCACATGTGCAGTCGCTATTTGGTGTAAAGTGGTATATGGCAGAGGATGTCTGTCCTCATTTTGCCTTGTCTCTGACTAGCCCTTCTGGGATAATAGTCGTGGTTATATATATGTATGTATGTTGCAGAGCTTGTTTTAAGTCCGCTTGGCTAGCTTCTACGAGTACCATAATCTTACCGCAATATGTCGCCATAACATCTATGTTAGTAGCATTGTTGTGTTCAAGTTAGAGATAAGATAACGAGCTCATCATCAGTGAAAGAACGCGGGTGAAATGCGCTTCTACCATCACCTTATTATCATCACCTAATCAGGTGAGATTAAGGCCAATTAAGTACTTACCCGTGTGGGTAAAAAAAAACAACAACGCAAAATCGTGAGTATATAGCTTTGATGTGTTCCGTTAGTTACGTCCAACATATCAGTCCCTCAGTAGTTGGATTGTGGATGAAGCCCGTAGGTCTTATCGTCACCGACGATCAGGTCAGATAGAGGCCAAGCGCTGCCCCCTCGTACAAAGAAAACCAATCCAATTATTCCAACCAACTAAAAGGAACAACTAAATTGCTGTAGCAACTTCAAAGGCAAACTATTCCTATATCACGTGCATACGTCTTGTATCTACGCAGACACGCAACGTGGCCAAGATTGAGTTCGCTCACGGAAATCCACTGAACGGAAATTATTCCCCACCAATGTACCGACTGATGTATGGCCTGCGTTTTATTTTGACGGCCTCGTATAATTTGATATCCTGTGTAGGAAATGATGCGGTTATTGTGGCACTTACATTATGCGACACAGCGTTGTCTACGGGCTTGCGAAATGGGGAAATGAGGCCAATTGACGCGACGGAGGTTTCTTACGTGACGTTTGGAGGTTTCAAAAGTCAAAAAGACAAAACATACATACCTAATATTCACAGCTGTTATCAACGAAGGATAAGTCAGAAAATAGGCAATGAGGTCAGCAAGAGCTGTCCTCTACCATAGTCCACTTTTTACCAAATATCGACTGCACATTTGCTCAGCGTGACAGGTGGTGAGCCCATCCCCGCTCTATGCTGTTGGATGTATGTGCAGTCTTTAGTCTTTAGTCCGTTAGTCGCTTTTTAGGATATCCAAGGGAAGAGAGGGGTGGTAGTATTAAGTCAAAAGTTTATTCAATATAAGCTCAGGCACTTATTGACGTCAAACTAATAAAATACCAATTACCTAACAATTAGTTACATCTTAACTAATTAATCTACCACCAATTCGAATTCGGCAAGATACTCGGTTTTTTTTATCTCCATATTAGTAACAAAAGTTAAGGTATAATTATCACAAACTCAAACTCAAAATTACTTTATTCAATAAATTTAAAATAAGCATTTTGAATCGTCCAAATTTATTTGGATGGATAGACACCCGCCCACCCACCCCACTCATTCAGGAAGTCTTTTAGCTGTGGAGAAGAACGGGCGCAAGAAACTCCACAGATTTATAATAATATAGAAGTGACGACATTTACAAAACAATATGTCGTTACTAAATTACACAACATATAAAAAACTAATATGTGATGCTCGTACATGCACTATATCCACAATAATGTAGGTATAATTTGTACGCATCAAATAAAGTGTGTTTGAATTGAAATAAAATAATTTGGAGTGGACTTCCGCCCCATGTTCATCTACAGCCTATAAACATCCCACTACTGGGCTCAGAGAGCCTACTCTCTTTCTTCGAAACAAAATTTCGCCCAATTTTCGTTTTCTATTTATAGCGTAAGGTAATCCATTATTTTTGAAATTTCAAACAATTTTCTAAAAATTAATAATCGAAATGCCAAACCTATTTTGTATGAACAAATTTTCAAAAGGAATAGAAACCGCTGTAAATAGCAAAAGAAAATCGGCCGAAATTTCGTTTCCGAGAAAGGGAGACGTTTCTTCTATAAACGGTGGTTTAAAAAACTCAAAAAGTTTACAGAGAATTTTCTTAATTTTTTTTATTACGATAGAAGGATTTATGACAATTAGATCCTTCTACGAGTACATCTGTGACAATTGTGTTAAACAAAATATCGGCCAAATGCTCGCTACGGCTTCAGTGGCATACCTCTATCCGATGGTCCATATTTACAATGACTCTGAGACATAATTGAGGTTCAATGTCGTTGATGTGCCGAGTTATCTCATCCTTTAGCTCTGGAATTGTTCTTGGATTATTGACGTACACTTTTTCTTTAAATATCCCCAAAGAAAAAAGTCCAACGGTGTCAAATCAGGGATCTCTTTTTTTTGCCTATTTTTTTGTCTTAATTTAATATGGCATAACGAGTTAGGCATTTTTTTTGTCATAATAATATTTTGACCTAATTGGTTTATGGCATACTATTTCAGTAAGCATAAATATGGTTTAGGCTAATATTTTTCGCCCTAATTTTGATTTGCATAAAGTTATAAGGCATATTGTTTATTCGACTAATAGTTATTAGGCATAAAGGTAGTCTGGTAGATTAGACAAGACAGAAGGTGTGGTTACAGTTTCAAAATTCGCTGTAATTTGGATTGGGTTTTTATCAGGGTTTGTGTTTGCAATATTTTTTATTTTATTGATAACTATTTGAATCTGAAAAACCAAAAGTGTATTAGGTATATCAAATATAAATTGCATACCGTAGTGTAATAGTAGGTTAGGGTGCGGCGGTGTCTTAGGCGCCAACATGTTTATTTTATTTTTGATAAGTATTTTATTAAATGCAAACACAAAGATTCCAAAACTTAATTTTTCCCTATATAATTATTATGCCTAACAAAATTATACTTACGTATCATTATGCGTAAGCAAATTTAGGCTTTAGAATAGTATGTTTAACAATTATTATGCAAATAGTAGTAATGCTTTAAAAATGTGCCTAAAAAGTTATGCCTAATTATTATTTTGCGTAACTATTATTAGGATAAGTAAAAGTATGCCATGATAAATAAATTAGGGCATAAAATTATATGCAAAAAAATAGGGAACCGTCAAATTATATGATCGTGGCGGCCAATAACATCAACAACAATTAGCCCATTGAATTTCTCGCACAAAAGAGCCATTGTTTCGTTGGTAGTGAGGCAGTGGCACCATCCTGTTAGAACCACATATCCTCAATTTCTGGCCACAAGAAGTCCGTTATCATCTTGCGATAGCGAACACAATTAACGGTAACTGCTTGGCCGGCCTCGTTTTCGAAGAAGTACGGCCTGATGACGCCGCCAGCCTATAAACCGCACCAAACAGTCACTCTTTGTTGATGCATCGGCTTTTAAACAATCACTCGTGGATTCTCATTTGTACAAATGCGGCAATTCTGCTTGTTAACGAATCCACTGAGGTGAAAGTGTGCCTCGTCGCTGAAGATAATATGTCTCAGAGTCATTGAAAATATGGATCATCGGATAGAGGTATACCACCGAGGTCGTGGCGACCATTTGGTTGATATTTTGTTTCACTCATTGTCATAAGTCCTTCTATCGTAATAAAAAATATTAAGATAATTATCTCAAAACTTTGTGTTTTATTTACAATTATTAACATCGTGCGTTTCGGTTAGACCACCCTGTATAATTATCTAACCCGTTTGTTTCCTCTTTATATACAATTTTCTTGATAAACTATGGCCTATATCACTACCACGTCATATCTCGTAAGCTTGTTACGCAAAATTTACCCTCAGGTTGTATTAATACAACCTGAGGGTAAATTATTAACTACATCCCCACGGAATACGACATGGCAGTGACATAATACAGATACCCAATTTGTATTCCATTGCTAAATGATACCAGATATGTAACATTGCACCGGATAAATTCAAGCCTTCATAATAACTTTCCCACTTAATATCACAACAATTATTTTGTCTAACCTTTAGTCTGTGAAGTGACAGAATTCAGCCAGAAATTAACCTAAACCAATCATTTAAAAAAAAACTTACACAGCTCATGAGCTAATTTAAGATTCTTTACGAAACTTTCTTTTTATGAGTAAACTAGATAAAGGATAACCACACGTATTATACTTAGATAGAAAAACACCAAAACCCGAAATCAATAATTTATTCCTAAATTCACCCGACCGGGAATTGAACCCGGGACTTCAGAGATGGCGACACTACGCCAGCACTGGTGTGCTAAACACTCGACCACGTATGTCGTCTATAAATACAATGTAATATGAATATACATTTTTGTATATATAGGTACCTATGTATACATGTTATAAAACGCTTCGACTCTGCGCTAGTATAAATTGACCCTAATACGCTAGGCGAAGGCACCGTTTTTTTCCTTCTGACGCCAGATGTCACAAAGCCCAAGAAATTAAACCTGCCTTCTTACCAATTGTTGTCACGTGCTTGAGAACAAATGAAAGTAACCTAATTTTAAGTCCAATGCTAAGCTTAGGTCACGATAGGTATTATCTTTCCAATAGAGCGTTACGTAAATTTTAGATCGATTTGTTAGGCAACGTATAAAATCATAGAAAATCTATTGAAATAACGAATCTAGAGACCGTTGATAACTTTCACTTTGATCAATCAATACTTTGCTATTATAAAAAAAAACCGTTTTTATAGCTAAAATCCGGTTGCGGTACACATCATCGATATCAACTCCAAAATAATATTCTTTTGTACTCGTAATATTTGATATTTTGCGTTAATAACTCTCTAATAAACTCGAAGATAACAAAAAAAATATCTACTTTCCATCTGAGGTAGTCATTTTTTCAACATTTCGTTATCTATCATGTTCGTAGTAAAATAGGGAAATGTTTTAGCTCCATGAAGTGCCTTTACAAATTACGTCCGTTTTTAAGAAGAGAAATTAGAATTTTGATTTGTAACAGTTTGGTTTTCTCTCATCACAACTATTGTGACATTGTATATCAGCCGTGTATATTTAAGAAAACCGCTCAGAGTGTGCTGAGGGTGCAGAACGCATGCATGCGATTCTGTTTCAACATTCAACATATGGCAGAATAGCAGAGGCTGCGGGTTTCCTGCAGTTACTGAGTCATAGACCTTTTTGTCTCACTATCATTGTTGGTTAATAATTATTAGGTAAGTATTTTTCTTGTATGTTTTGGGACAAATAAACGAACTTTTGTTATTTTATTTATTAAAATGATGCAAACAGTGTAGAAAAACTCAAAGATTTTCTACACTGTTTGCATCATGATTTAACTGCAGGTTACATTACTTCATAATGTTTACCTACAGAGTACGTATACGTGTTAGGTATGGCTCTCATCAGTTATTTACGAATAGATCAATATCCAAATGAATTAAAACGTCGGTCATGACAGGTGAGGGAACCCTTGTAGACGTACAAATAAACAAGACGAATTTGTGAAGTCTGCTGTAATGTTATATTATTATCTATTTTAAATATATTATACATACGTTTCAAAGAAAGGGAGAAAAGAAATGCCCTTGCTGAGTTTCTTGCCGGTTCTTCTCAGTACAAGGCTCCCGCCCCATAGTTAGACCTTACGAACCGATGGCATAGCGACATGAATGTCGCTCTAATAAGCGCTCAATTATTGTGGCCTAAATTGAACAAAATGATTTTGAACTTTGATTTTTTTTTTAAAGTTGTGTTATATTTTCAGGACGAATGCTTAATTAAAACTGAGGTTCATCTTTAAGATTATGCTTATGACTAAAACGAAATTTTTGTTCAAACTCTAGATACAAAGATAACGAAACGTCAAAAAAAATGTATAGGTACCTCAGGTGGGCATCAAACCTACTACCTCCTCCGCAATACGGGCGGCTGCGTTGACCACTCCGCCACCATTTGAGCGTTTTTATAATAACTGCCGTTGGAAATTTCACATTCTATCCAGTCGAACACGGTGGCCTGGAACAAATTGCTTTTTAGCGATAATAAGGCCGCCAATTGTATGTTACTTTGTGTTTGTCCTTTTGTTGTTAATGTGGTGTGCATTAAAGAATATTTTATCATTATCTTTTATCTTTATAATCAAATTATTTTTCTAACTATAAAGCCCAAACTTATAAACATAATGTAAGTATTACGTGTTCAAATTAAATTCCGTATGTTTTTACAATTTTTAATAGCGTTTTTATTTTTCTATGGGACATGACCAATTAATTATACGTAGGTATGTTGGGCTTCTAGGGTTAATGTCACAAGTGCCTTAGTTTATTTTTCCACCTTGTGGCACTTGCCTGCCAAAAGGTTGCCGACCGCTGCTGTATACATCCAATTAAACTAATGGCATTAGGTTTCGATACCAGCCGCCTCGATCACTAGCTGATCCACTATCAGATCCCTGCGGCGAAATGTCACAAATCATAATAACGGAGTATACGCGACGTCATTTACATTTCAAATGAGACCCTTGTTTTAATTGGCGCACGTGTCGCGGGTCTGACGAGGTTTCAGTGAAAGTTACGACGATGTATGACGAGTTACGATCTTAGCATACAACTTAAATCATTTATTTTTGGAGCCGACAAGAATAACTGCCACTTCGGCCACCTGTATTGATAACATATATACAAATGTAAAACCACTGGCTAAGCAAATTATTAATAACCTGGACTCTGATCATTGTGGCCAAATGGTCAGCTTTTCACACCAGCGTAAACAAGTGACGAAAAAGAATATCACTGTTGTACCAAAACCTGCAGGTCGGCTGGAACGCTTTAAAAGCAATCTAGATACAAAATTAAATTATTTAGAATACAATGACAACCCTAATGGCTTTTATAATAATTTTTTTAACATTTATTGTTCAGAATATAATAAAACTTTTGTCCCAAAAAAGATCTCAGTTAGTGGTACTGTAACTTTTAATGAATGGGCTACAATTGGTATTCACAGAAGTAGGAAACGCCTTTATGAACTTTATGGTGAACGCAACTATAGCACCAGCGATGACTTCAAATTATATGTTAAAAATTATTCAAAGTTATTCAAAAGAGTATGTCGATTAGCCAAGGCAAACTATCTGAGTTCTAAGATTAAGAATAGTAATGACAAAAAAAAAATGACATGGAATATTATAAATAGTGAAACAGGAAAGGTCAAAAGTCGTAATAATGAGTACAATTTAAATTGTGATAATAAAACCTTGACTTCTGATGCTGATGTTGCTGCAGCATTTGAGAGGTTTTTTACTGACATTCCAGTTTCAACTACAAAAGCCTTGATTTCCTCCCCCACTGTAGCTGAATCTGTTTTGAAGGAGAATGTTAAACATTGTGAAAGTAATTTCAGTTTTCAAAAAAATTGTGTTATAGATATAATAAAAACATTTAACACTCTCAATAAAAAGAAAACTGCTGATCTGTGGGGTAATTCCGTGGATGTCGCTAAATCAGTAATTATGACAATAGCTCCAGTTTTAGCTTGCATATTTAACGAATGCATTGACTGTGGTGTTTTTCCTGACCTAATGAAACATAGTAAATTAATTCCATTATTTAAATCAGTTAGCACTTCTGACCCCTCTAATTTTAGACCTATTTCTGTGCTACCCACATTTAGTAAAATGTTTGAAAAGTTAATGCTAGACCAAATGCAAATTCATTTTTATAAAAATAAACTTTTACATTGTAAACAGTATGGTTTTACTAGGGGTCGCTCTACAACTGACGCCGGTGTTGAGCTTTATACCCAAATATTTGATACCTGGGAGGAATCACAGGATGCCCTAGGGGTATTTTGTGATTTATCCAAGGCTTTTGATTGTGTTTTACATGAAACTTTGGCCAGGAAGCTTAACCACTATGGAATTAGGGAAGCAATGATTATTTTACTTTTTATTATCATTGATTTTAGGCTAGTTTGTAGAGACCGCGTACCGTGACGAATTTCCAAAAAAAATCTTTATACTAACCTTGTCCTGATAATTACAAATACAACAAAAAAGAACTAATATAACTAGCCGTTCTGATTTTTTTTTATTGTGAGATTAATATTCTACGGAACACTTTAGAAAATACAACAAAACTGCTGCAGACATGACGCTTCACTTTCCCGTCATGAAATCTACATTGTCATTCTTGCACTTACAGACAATGCAAATATTTTGTTCCTGTTTTCAACGACGTAGTCGCTATTTGATAAAAAGTGAAAAATAAAAAAACATCTCAAGCTCCTCCGTCGGTTGTTGTCGTAAGTCGTAAGATGACAGTCGTTAAAACCCACCAACCCGCTCTGGGCCAGCGTGGTGGGTTATGGCCCATTATCCCCACGTGCTATTGTCCACGTGGGAGGTCTGTGCCCAGGTGGGACGTTTATAGGCTGATGGTGGCTCCTTAATTACTGTTAGTAAAAAGTTTAAATTAAAGGAACGCAAAGACATGGTGAGCCTCTCCGTTGAGCGAACAATAGAAATAGCTTGTGTGGAGTTGGAGCAGTTTGTTGTGATAAGTGTATACAGACCTCCTTCAGCATTGTATGATCTTTTTGAAAAAGTTATGGATGAGACATTGCGTAAGGACCGCAATGTAGGTAAGACAATAATTGTTTGCGGTGATTTTAATATAAATTTGCTAGAAAACTCCACATTGTCAACTAAAATTAAAAACTTATTTCTATCATACAATTTGAATAATTTATTTTTGGAGCCGACAAGAATAACTGCCACTTCGGCCACCTGTATTGATACATATATACAAATGTAAAACCACTGGCTAAGCAAATTATTAATAACCTGGACTGAACCCCTGATGGACAGTAAAGCACAAAAGTTTTAAAATCTACTCTATTTATGTTTATGCATTTTATTTCGTTTTCAAAAATAACGAAACTACTTATCAGTTAAAATGTTATATCTGCACACAATAAAAAAACATAGATATCCTAAAAAATAACAAAGGAGGTTTAAGTACAAAGAATTGGATCGTTGCCTTCCTTACACACATATTAAACGCTTTTCCAATTCATATTCAGACTTAATCAATGATGAATAGCCTCTCTGCTCACTAAAAAATGAAGATTATTTTCCTCCACGAACTTATTGGATAGGTTATAAATTGCCTCCAACAAAAAAAAACTTTTGACAAATGTCTTTTCTTTCATGTGCAACGATGATATTTTCGCTCCTGGGAATTATCGTTGAGTTTTACGGGAATTATCGAGCTTTCAAAAGCGCTACGGAGTTCGTCATTTTCAGCGGTTAGTTTGTCATACTGCGCGCTAAGTTTGTCGTAGGTACTTGACGTTGTACGAAGTTATTTGAACGAGTTGTCTGATTAATGATGCAGTAGAAACTGGAGTGTTACTTCGAATAACAAGTAAGATGATTATTTTGCACTCTCTTTGAATGAGAGTGCTAAATAATATAGGTAGTGTTAAAACCACTGGTCCACAGTACCGTTCGGTCTCAAACTAAAAGGCCACATGAACAACAATTTTTTATATTCTTTGGTACCTCAATTAGTTTACTTTTATTTATTTGGTCGTGTTAATAAATAATAATAAATAAATAAACTTCCCTACACTCACACCAATTATCTAGCCCAAGAGAAGCTTCGTTATGAAACTCGTTAAAATGGTTACTAGACAACGGATAAACATACTTAAAGTACTTAAATACATACTTATTATATATAGAAAACACCCAGACCCGAGACAATTTAGAAAAACAATAATTTTTAAATTGACCCGACCGGGGATCGAACCCGGGACCTCAGAGATAGCGACACCATGAAAACCGGCGTACAAACCACTCGACCAAGGAGGTCGTCAAAATATATTTTTTTGTTTTCTTTTAAATTTATTTAAAAAGTACATGTGTATGTAAGTACATGCTCTTTGAGAATTGCGAGGCTTAAGATTCGCTCACTTCTTTTGACGTGGAGGTACTAAAGTAGATTATGCGAATGTGATGCACCTTTTACAACAATTTTTAACTCTATTTTTATTATTTTTCCGGCAACGCGTCTGCCATTCCTCTGGTTTTGCGCGTGTCCATGGGCGGCGGTGATTAGTTTCCATCAGGTGACCCGCTTGCTCGTTTGCCTCCTTATTTTTTTTTAAAAAATATATAATTTTTCCTTTTAGAATTAGTATTAATTCTTTAAAAAATTCTTTTTTTTTACTGATGTTGATAGTAATTTGCCTCAGAGTACTTATTGAAATGAAACACTTTTTTACGGATTAACTCTCGTTTAATTTACTATTTACATAGTTTTTTTATATTATCCTGACGTGTCGAACCCTTTACAGGATCCGTGATCACAGGGAGACTCCCTGTTAATCTAATAATTAAGTTAAGAGTTAATCCATAAAAAAGTGTTTCATTTCAATGTGTAGTGCTTAAACCTCACAAAACAATATCAGAGTACTTAGTTTTAATTACATACTTATTCTTTTTTTTGAATTTTTTTTTTTTATTACTGCTGGCACTGGCACCCGTTTAGCTTTTGAAAACATCTACTTGACCGCCACGGGTCAGGCAGTGCCTATAGTGGGGACATAGAAAATCTCAGCCTCCTTGAAAATGATGCTTATATTTAAGTAACACTATTTTCAACTGTATTTTACGTAAGCATTTATTAAGGGGTCGGGTACGGGTCCTAGCCTTATTCTATTCCCTTTGCTTGAGTCATGAATACTTACCAGATAGCGTTTTGAAAACTCTAGTTGTACCTATTGTTAAAAATAAAACTGGCAATACTGGCGATAAAACCAACTACAGGCCAATATCTTTGGCGACCATATTGGCAAAGGTACTGGACAGGCTGCTTGATCAGCAGCTGGCTAAACATATCAAGCTTCATGATGCTCAATTCGGCTTTAGACCTGGTCTATCTACTGAAGCTGCAGTCCTATGCCTCAAGCAGACTGTGCAGTACTATACCACAAGAAACACACCTGTATACGCAGTGTTCCTGGATTTGTCAAAGGCCTTTGATCTTGTTCAGTACGATGTTCTTTGCTAAAACTACTGCTCTGTACAGTAGAAATGCCTACTGCATGGCAATAAAAATTTATAATAGTTTGTGCGATGAATTCAAAGGATTGCCATTAAATTCTTTTAAAATTAAATTAAAGGACTGGTTAACACATAACTCTTTTTATTCCATAGATGAATTCTTTAAATCATTGCAATCCCGGATTTAGTAACCCACTTATTTTACGTATTGTAATAATTAATTAATGATTGTAATTATAATTGTTGTAATTTAAATCAGTTTGACTTACTGATTATCATTTGTTGTAGTTTGTTCCATAATAGTTTTGTGTTTTGTCTTTTTTTTTTCTTTTAATAAAAAAGAGAAATTTTGCATGCCAGCTTCTGCTAAACAGTGTGATCAAATTATCTGTACCAACTTCTGTACCACTTTTTATGCAAATAAATTTATTATGAATTATGAATTATGAATTATGAATTGGAGGAAGCTCTATGATCACACTGATTTGTCTCATGATTATATTGCTATTCTACAATATTGGTATGCGAAACAGCGTAACTATGTAAAATGGTCGGGAGAGCTCTCGAGCATGTACAGCTTGGAATGTGGGGTGAGACAAGGGGGAATCAGCTCACCAACCCTTTTCAATCTGTACATGAACGAGCTGATCGATGAGCTCAGCAGTGCTGGAGTTGGTTGTTCTGTTGACGGTACCTTTGTTAACAACATAAGTTACGCCGACGACATGGTACTGCTGTGCCCATCGATCAGTGCTCTCAATAAACTACTTGGTATCTGTGAGCGGTACGCGGTGGCACACGGTCTCAGGTACAATTCTGATAAAACTGAGTTGCTAGTTTTTAAATCAAACAACAAGTCTTATCAAGTTCCACCTGTTAAACTCAATGGCACTCCATTAAAACAAGTACAGAGTTTTAAATACCTGGGACATTGGGTCACTGAGTCACTTAAGGATGACCGCGATATAGAAAGGGAGCGCAGGGCTTTGTGCATAAGGGCTAATATGCTCTCCCGCAGGTTTGCACGTTGCACAAAAAACGTAAAAATTACTCTTTTCAAAGCTTATTGTCACTCACTATACACGTGCAGCTTGTGGATGAATTATACCCAAGGAGCGTACGTGGCCCTGCGAACTCAATATAACAATGCATTCCGGGGGCTGATGGGGCTGCATCGACATTGCAGTGCATCAGGGATGCTAGCAGCAGCTGAAGTTGATAGCCTCTCAGCTATCATTAGAAAGCGCATCGCGTCGCTGATGCATCGGGTGCGGGGTAGCACCAACAGTCTCCTAAGGACAGTCGCGACGAGACTGGACGTGGACAGTACTATCATGCAGCACTGGACCCGCGTCCACCTCGTCAAAGACACCAAAATTAATTATATTCACTTTGGAACAACAATAATGCACTAACATAGGTTTTTAAGATAAATATTGTCACTAACACTATGGATCCAGGTCTGAAATAAATGATTTTTATTTATTTATTAAATAAATTTATTTGTATTTATTTGTAACATACATTCATCTTCCAGCTTTCCGTTTCCTACCACCCTTACACACATCTTTTGCTTCACTTTACTCTCATAACATCCTACATACATGCTCATCGGCTTAGGGTACTCTTGACTTGACCTTTAAGAGGCCTATTACATCTCGAATGTGATTTTTGCGTAAAATGCCCATTTTTGCATTTTGTAGTAATTTTGCAGTTGTATTTATCGTTTTTATCGAAATAGGATAATAAATTTGTGCATAATATTACAAATCTCCATTCTGTGAGCATAAGTTGAATTCGGATGGCCGGCGCATCGCATTTTGTAGTAATTTTGCAGTTGTATTTATCGTTTTTATCGAAATAGGATAATAAATTCATTATAAAATCTTTATTCCTCATGAAGTAACAAGTACTCTGGTAAAAATATTGCTCCATAATATTATCGTAGGTAAGAGCTATTCACAGTTAACTTATAGCGATTTTCGAAGTTTTTTGGTTTAGAATAACATTTTTTTCTATATAAAATCAATGATATCTAAAAATTTCGAGGCCGCTACGCACTATTTGACTATTTAAGAGATAACATTATAATTTTTTTATTTCACTTGTTTAGAACAGTAGTTCAATCGATGAGCTCAAAAAAGTGCCTTAGCGCACTTTATGAAAATCTTTCTCTGCAATTTTGGGTTTAATTAATAAGTTAAGCAATTTTTACAAAAAGCGAGGCCGCTACGCACTATTCCAATAGCTATTTTACACTATTCAATAAGTCATAATTGTTAATGTATTTTTGTTTCTGAGATCCATAACGCCAAAATTGGCCATTTTACGCAAAAATCACAGTCGAGATGTACCTAATAGGCCTCTTAACGAGAACGTCACCAATCTAATCTAAGTACAAAGTCTATGTTAGAATTTGAATTTCCATAAACATTTTTACCTACCTAGGAACCTACCAACTTATTTACAACGAATTGAGCGAACATACTTACTAGGTAACTAATATGTTTATGTGTGAATGCACAGATAGATAAAAAAGATTTGTTCTGTGTATGGGTAGCAGTGATATGATAAAAACAGAGATTTGGTCAATTCCCTAAGTGATTTTGTTGAGGATGTTGACGATCTTATCATTCCCCTAAACAAATCTAGGGATAAAACATTTGACCTACATAACAGGAGTAGGGCAGCTAGTATTTCGGTTGTCTAATAAACAAAATAACCTCGAAATTCAAGACAATAGCTACGATGCGCTTCGCGATTGTCTTAAATTTCTAAACTATCACGTGACCTAGTAGGGCAATTTATGTTCTAGTGGTGATTTTTGAGATCAATGTTGCAATACTACACTTACTAATTATTATAATTATGGATGTAATTACAAATAAACGACGTATAAAATACCATAGAAAAGCTTCTTTGTCATTTCACGGAACCAGTTCAGAGAGCTGAGTGAAGTTTGAAATGCGCAAACGTTACTTAAGTTAAGTTTTGACAGATCTTAATGCTAAGTAAATAAGTTCGAGAATCAAAACTCTTAACACAATACGATAGTAACGTTTGCACATTTACAAACCTACACTCAGCTCTCTGGTATTTGTTCAAATCCCTAGATTTGTTTAGGGAAATGATAAAATCGTATTGTTATTTTAATATCCTCCGTGATTTGATCTAATCACTTAGTGAATTGACAAAATCTCTGTTTTTATCATATCCCTGCGACATATGCATGCATCTCTACCTCTACATATGATTATCGAGACAGGAGACATATTCTATTCCCGCATATGCCGCGTTGTGACTAATAGCTCGGCCCGATAACGCAAACTTTTGCCTTATCCCGGCTCTGCGGGCTTAGCAGAAGTGCTGTTACGCCACATGCATGCCAGTTTCGTAACAAACATACATTAAACAACAACCTGTGCTAGAATTCTGCCTAGAAACCGTCTAGTTGGAGCATTGGTCCTTCCTAAAACGAGGGGTACTTACCTATTTTTTAGCTCAGTAAAAACTTTAAGCATACTGCCTGCAGAAAGGGTTACCTATGTTATGTGGGGGTCTCTCCGTCCCCTTTCCGTATCGACAAGGCTAAGAAAATTCCAAGTCGAGGAAGAGTGAGTGAGCCATTATACCCACAAAACACTGAACTCTGATCTAAAGAACATCAATAAGAGTACAGCGGAGTTCCACTATAAGAAATTGAACCACTTAAAATAAACAACCGCGTCGCGTAGCGGTGAAAGAATACTACCACCCCTTCTCTTTCCTTGGGTGTCGTAAAAGGCGACTAATAGACTAATGACTGCAAGATCTAACAACATAGAGCGGCGATGGGCAACCTGTCAAGCTGAGCACATGCGTGCAGTTATTTGGTGAAAAGTGGATTATGGTAGAGGACTGCTTTTGTTGTCCTTATTGCCTGGTCTCTGACTAAACCTTCGAGATTGATTATTATGTCCTACTAATATTATAAACGCGAAAGTTTGTAAGTATGGTTGGATGTTTGTTACTCTTTTACGTAAAAACTACTGAATGGATTGGGATGAAATTCGGCAAACAGATAGTTTATAACCTGGATTAACACATAGGATACTTTTTATCCCGATATTCCCACGGGAACGGGAACCACACGGGTGAAACCGCGAGCGGCCGCTAGTATGCAATAAAACAGGGCGTAGAGGCATAAGAACTGAGGTACAGTAGTGCGATTCTCTAACCGCAAACATCGTTAAAGCTGGTAGCAGCGGCTGCAACGCGGTGAGCGTGCCATTGGAACCTATTCTTCTAAATAATTTTCAACGCTGTTCGATACTAGCTCGGCACGACTGTAAGTAGCGTGTTAGGGAATCACTTCTTTGAAATTTTTTGTATTATAGCTTATAGAGTACCAGCTATAAAGCTGTGACTGCAGCGAACGATGTGACGTAACATCTATTTATTTAATTAGGACAGCCAACAATAAAAACACTGCTACATTTACACAAAACATAACATAGATAGGTACATTTTTAAATGTCTCATCAATTATAGGCAGCAACAGCATGCCTACTATTAACAATGAAATATGAAAATAAAAACAATGAAAGCACGTAATACACTAAAATTACATAAGCACACACATGCTAAAACTATCATATTATAACAAACAGAACAACTAATATTAAAATTAAAAACAGTGTTGAGCTTTGAGAGTCTAATCTCAAAGCCAAGGCTTTCTTGAAACTATTTAGAGAGCTAGCAAGTATGTCGACGTCAGAATCCATAGCATTATGCAGCTTCATAAGCCTACTAATTCCTTTTTTTCTTCCCAGTGAATCCGCCTTATGGGTACCCCACCCCCAGAGGGGAGGCAGGGTTATGTGGGGCTCCTTCCGTCCCCCTTCCACAGAAAGGGAAGAGGGAGGGAAGTTTACCCACTAAACACTGGGGAACAGCAATTCGAGAAAAAGTGGAAACTGTGGGACCTGTCCACTAGGGAATTAAACCACGGGAACGCCTACTAATTCCTACTAAGAGCCTATAGCCTACTAATCTATGATCACAGGCCATATGCGCGCAGGTAGCGAGTATGTTTCGCTTGAAGAATCGCATAGCAGGGCTTGGTGTTTCGTTGTTGCAAGCGTCCATTGACCGCTTCCATCAGGTAAACCGTGTGCTCAGTATTACCTATACAAAAAACATTTACCATATTTTGACTATTACAAGCTTTGACAAGGCGAAACTGTTAATTAGTAAACTCCTTTGTTTCGAACGTCGATAAAAGATACCGATCAATCACAACAAAATCAGAGGGCTGCCATAAAAAAACGGATACACGTTGACCGTCCAAAGATAAATCGGTGAAAACGTCGATGCAAAGGAGCAGGTTTATCGCTTTTTATAAGTTGCCAGTTCGTCTTCGAAATTGGCAGCCGACGTGGAACGACTGTTGAACATTTATAACCGTACAAAAGTTGTACGGAAACGCCGAATTTGTATTCAAAACACGGGTCGAGGTGTTAGCGGAATAGAAGCAACAACAACTTATATCCTCGATGGCGCGAATGAGTAAGCGAAACGTATACCATTTGCGAATTTCAATCGTCTCGCTTGTAATGTTCTTGGGTTGGGGAAAATGTATGGCAGTATGGATTGTACAATATCCGCAATATGAACACAAAGAGGATCTCGATGGCGCAGCGGCTAGCGCGTTCGGCTTGCGATCTTGCCCGCCAAGCAAATTTCGCAATGCCGGGTCGCTGGATGGGTGACCAAATTAAAAACATCTCGAGCTCCTTCGTGCTTCGGAAGGCACGTTAAGCCGTTGGTCCCGGTTGTTTTTGTAAGATGACAGTCGTTAAAACCCACCAACCCGCATCCAGCATGGTGGGTTATGGCTCAATATCCCCACATGCTTTTTGTCCATGTGGGAGGCCTGTGCCCAGCAGTGGGATTTTTAAAGGCTGATGATGATTAACACAAAGAGCATAAGAGTATTTTTTTTTAATGGTAACCAAAATTTTGCAATTCTGGCAAGATCATTTATAAGTAAATGGAAAGTATTGTGGTAACTGCAGCCTGTATACTGACCCACTGCAGGGTAAAGACTTCCATCGTTGAAATCAAGTCACAATTTTGCTTCAATTTATGGGTATTGATTTTTATTTTTTTGTGCGTATGTAGGATGTGTGATAAAAGGTATAAAATTTAGTTATTGTGTCAAGATACCGTTTAAGTCACAAGATCAATCATATGTATTGGTATAAAATACTATAACCGGTAACAGGCGTGATGTAGGTACGTAGGTTAAAAGTAAAGTACAGCCTGTATACTGACCCACAGGGTAAAGACCTCCATCATTGAAATCAAGTCACAATTTTGCTACAATTGTTGGGTATGACGACCTCCGTGGTCGAGTGGTTAGCACGCCGGGTCTGGCGTCGCGCCATCTCTCAGGGTCCCGGGTTCAATTCCCGGTCGGGTCAATTTAGGGAAAATATGTTTTTCTAAATTAATTTCGGGTCTGGGTGTTTTTTTTAGTTTATGTATACTTTTTATACGTTTATGTATACTTGATTGAGTTTGTTAAATAAATATATTTTGAGTTTGAGTTTGAGTTTGATGATTAATGTTTTAACAACTACACAGACATTTCTTTTTAATATTTAAGTTTTAGTATCTATAAGTTTGACTTCGATCATCTTGAATGATTGAAGGAGTTAGAAACACACTTTAGGAATATTGTTAGATGTTATAGTTTGTAACCAACTTCTTCAAATACCTATTCTTATAGATCGGAACTCTTCTATTTTTTCAAGGGCCATTTCCTGTATCGATATAATACACGTACATCACTGTGAATGCTAACCCAAAAAGCTAAACAGCTTTTTCATCTAGACACTAGTATTAATATATTCTCCAAATATTCGCCAGTGTTCGCCTGTAAATAATTATACATTTATTTTTTGTTGCAATTATGATTTTATAGTTGTTCGAATCACATACTGTGGCAAGCCATCTTCATTAAAGTGCTACTTTCAGTTTCTCTTTCTTCTTTTTCACGTAATAGAGACCACATTACGTCCTCCGAAGGCGCCGGCTGAAACCATACGCTACTTCACCAGAATCTACGACGATATCTGTGATATCATCAGGCTGGTGGACAAGAACTTCGGCGTATACTACTTGCTGATACTCCTCTCCTCCCTCTTGCGTCTCGTGATAACACCATACAGTTTAGTTGTAAATGCTGGTACGTACCTTTTTCATTGTAAAAGGAGATCGATGACGTGTGCTGTATGTGATTCATGTTGCGATCTAGCAGCAAATTTTGGAAAATCAGGTTGAGTGATAAATTAAAATTATAATTATCTCGAGACCCGTACGTATGCGTTCCAATAACATCAATCCGAATACGATGAAACTTTGGTTACTTAATTGTTGTGCTCACGCCAGCAAAGATTTCGAGTTAGTACTAATATTAAATACAACATATCGATAAAATTACCATAATATTCTTGACGTATTATTACTGCCGTTAAATATAAATAGGTTAATCCTGAGACACTTGGCACATGGCTGTAAAATCTGTGTATTTAAGCCATAGATTTGTTTTATCGGCCATGGATCTGACCACATATTTCAATCCCAATTAATTTTTGTGCAAAATTACCGTGCTTTATTGATATACTGACTCGTTATTAAAACTTTTTTTTAACATGTTATTTTTGTAATCACCATTCACGAGATAGAATTAAAGCCACGGCTCTGACGCGAAGAACGCTTCACCCAGGATTGACTCAAATATATTGATATTGACTATCTAAATTGTGTTTGTTTTAGTAAATGAGTTACTTATGTTTACTTACAATTTTTTATTTTTTTATTTTATTGATTTTTATTTTATTTTGTGTGTATGCATGTGTGTGATAAAATGTAGGTATTAAATTTTAGTTATTGTGTCAAGATATCGTATAAGTTACAAAATCAATATTAGGTAAATCCTAGGTAAATATCTAGTAGTCACAATGTACCCGGAGGGGTAGACCACTGCTTTAAATTGCTTCGATTCTGGAACACTTAATTTGCTCCATAACGTAAAAATAAGTAATTTTCAACGGAAATGGGTTTCGCTCAGCACTACCTGTGCACGAACTCCTTGTACAAACACACAAAGGCAGATCAAACGAATCAACTAAAAGCCACCGCCAATTATTTGAACATTTCAAACAATTTAAACCCCATTCGCAACCTTACGTTGCTTATTGGAAAGGCAACAATCCGCCCAATCTCTTGACAATTCAAACACAATTGGTTAGCAAACCCCTTCGGCTAAGGCTGCCTGGAACACGGCAACTAATCTAATATGTAAATATTTGATGTGCCTCAGCCGCACGCACTGAAATAAAATTTACGCCGCTACGTGACGGTTCCGTCTCTGTCTACGGCCGGGACAGAGGTTGTCAAACGAATCATAGTTAGCCTCCTTAAATAATTTAGTGATGTTCCACGTTTTGAAGTCACGTCACAAGGGCTGTGTCGTCTAGCGGCTCGTTATAAGAATACTCAGAATAATAACTAAAGCATAGAAGGAGTCCAAATAAGACTCGTATAGTTGTCCTAATTTTCCAAAAATGGGCCATAAACATTGAAAGGAAAGAGACATAATGAGTTGCTAAATACGTCAAATGTAAAATGAAAAAAAAAATGGATACCTGGTCACCAATCGAATTCAAAAGCGGTCTACAAAATGTAATTCGAAGGGAATGTTTGACTTTATACCTCAATGGACATTGGCAAACGCCAACGCGCCCGTGTAATTTAGTTAGGTTATATGAACCTTTGCTCTCTGCATGCCTATAACGCAGTGTGCCTCAGGGTGGATTCGACCAAACTGGAATAAGGCCTTTTACCTAGATTAAACGCCGAATTTGTATAGACTAATCTCGGAGTAAGTCTTATTCCATTTCGGTCGAATCCACTCTAAGTCGCGTTATGCCTAAACGTCATTTCAAATAAGTGCGTGTTCATGTCACATAATATCGCATTGTTTGTTGTCAAACGGAGTGCACACTCAAATGTCATGGCATTCCTTATATGCTTTAGTTATTTCTATGTAAGAATACTACCACCCCCTCTCTCTCTTATCGGATACGATACCTTTCACTTGACACCACTTTGGATCATATCAAAAATATTGTTTTTTTTTTTTAGAGTCACTTTTTGAGAATGGCCCTTATGTATACGAAAATTTAAAGGTAACTTCACGATTTCATTCTGTCAAGCAAAATGTTTCCAATCGTGTTTTGGAAACAGTCATCCCCTCACAGATACGTTTTGTAATACATGTTGAAAATTTGCAGTGCGAAATATCCTACTAATATTATAAACGCGAAAGTTTGTAAGTATGTATGGATATTTGTTACTCTTTCACGTAAAAACTACTGAATGTATTTGCATGAAATTCGGCATACAGATAGTTTATAACCTGGATTACACATAGGATACTTTTATCCCGATATTCCCACGGGAATGGGAACCACGCGGGTGAAACCGCGAGCGGCCGCTTGTTTACAATATTTTGAATTACAGCTAATAAAAACAGCCAATTTTTTTCCTTGGGTTTCGTAAAAGGGGGCTGACGGACTAAAGACACATCCAACAGAGCGGCGATGGGCTCACCACCTATCACACTGAGCACATGTGCAGTTGTAATTTGGTGAAACGTGGGCTGTGGCAGTGGTCTGCATCAGTGGTCCTCATTGTCTAGTCTCTGAGTAATCCTTTGGGGAAAATAGCCGTTAATCAAAAATTGCGACTTCCTTAACGAATGACCGTGACCAGCTGTCCTTCAATGAGGAACCTTTTACTTTTTTTGAGGAAATAAATAAATACACTTTCCTACACTCACACCAATTATCTAGCCCAAGAGAAGCTTCATTATGAAACTCGTTAAATGGTTACTAGACAACAGATACACGTACTTAAAATACTTAAATACATATTTATTATACATAGAAGACACCCAGACCCGAGATAATTTAGAAAAACAATAATTTCTAAATTCACCCGACCGGGGATCGAACCCGGGACCTCAGGGATGGCGACACCATGAAACACCGGTGTACAAACCACTTGACCAAGGAGGTCGTCATTGTATTGGAAAGAGAAGAGTCGTCGTAAAACTTTAATTTTATACATAAGTACCTACTACCTATGTACCTACACTGCTCACCTATTATAATTATGATTTTTTTTATTTTGATGATATATTGATTAGTCGTAGTTTTAGTAGTGGTAATATACGGGCTTACTGTTGGCCAAACGCCTTCACTATTGAAATCAAGATATTTTCCAAAGCAAAGATTTTCCACAAATAATTTTGTCTATAAGTAATGATAGTGTAGCACTTCTGTCTAAACACAAATACTAAATCCTAAATAATATAATATCAAATCAAATGATCTCACTATGATTTCACTATAAACGTCCTACTGCTGGGCAAATAAAATTATTTTAGCGAATTGTACACATCTAACAGCTGACAAGGACGCAAATAACAGAGCTTGTTTCACTTACTCTAAATATCCTGTCGTTAGCTACTTGTGTGGGACGTTGAAAGCGTGTTCCAGCCGGATTGAGGTGGTCTCTTATAATTTGATCTGAAGGTGCTAAAGGTAATTTTTCCTTTAATCAAATAAGGTTGATTAAAGGGAAAATCATAATAAAGAGGAAAGTAATGTATCGCTTATAATTGCAAAGCGATTGTGTAAGCGAGCCATTATTGAGTATCGCTCATAATTTTGCGATTGTGTAAGCGAGCCATTTTTGATCTGCGTTCTCTATGGTCTGGTCGTTCTGTTTTTGTCTCTGCTCGACGGCCCTGCCAGTATGGAAGTCCGTCTGTGTTTAAAATAACAGCCATATCGATTTTTTATGCGATTTACTCTAATATAAAAAGGAGACACGCTGAGAAAGCTTTTTTTTCCCGCTTGCCTACCTACCATTACTCACAACGTCGCACTGTTAAAATTCTGCGCGAAAATATAACCCGAAATCTCGGGTTCCTGTACCAGGCTACACCCACTGGACCTGTGCGTTTTTGCCTGCTGCTTGCTGCCTGCTGCCTGCCCGCCTGCTAGAGCTCGTGCGTCGATCAGCTGCCTAGTGTACACGACTCCGCTTTCATCCCTGCGCGCAGACTGACCCTGCCGGCTCCAGGTTCCGGGTAGCTGCAGTCTACGAGGAAGATTAGCCTAAAGCTAAAGGCGGACAGAGTGAGCGATCCGTGAACCACTCCCTGAGTTCTTGTAATTCCTTTTCTAAAAGGGAATAAAAACTTTGTAACCAATACATTGTTGTCATTCCTATCCTGAAGCATTAAACACGTTTCAGTGGCGCCCAGCTCGCTAAGGAAAGCTCACTCTGTGTCGTTCTTTAACTATTATTAACTGATATTTTTTTACAGTGAAAGTGGGTGTCAGTGAATTTTAGTTTTTATTTTGTGATTTGTGCACTGTGTGTTCCTTAAATCCGATCACACAGTAAGTTATAGTAATTTATTCATCCCTATTCATTTTAAAACCGTTCTTAACATCGTTGTTTTGAAAATTCTCAGGTTTTTTTAAATTTTTACTCGGTAAATTTTTTTTTTCCGGACACCCACTTAAATTTTATTGTGTTTCTGTTACTTTACTTTCGCTAAGTTACATTGAACCGGCTCTAGACAACTCACCCAGGTTTAGAACACTCGATTGGACCATGGCAGAATACAGTATAAATTTTTTATCGCTTCAAAAAGCCGAGCTGGATTACGAAGTTGCTTTACGGAGAGTTACTCCGGGGGATTCTGTGATGGAATTACGGAGGCAAATTATAAAGCTATCTAAGGAGCTTCCCTCCGAAGATATTTTAGTATCGCATTTGGATCCGGTTTTGGATATTGAGGGTGTTGAACTTGCTCTGAATAAATCTTTAAAAAATTTAAAAACTCTAAAATCTAACTTTGATAAAAACTTGTTTTGTAGAACGGAAGTATTGTTGAACCACATTTATCATCGCCTTAATAGGGTCGTAGTGGACGACGATGACGATTTGTTAGAAGCTAAAAATAATTTTGACTCCCAATATAAAATTTTATTGTCGCTTAAACCTGAAACTGTTAAACAGCCAACATCGTCCCAAGGCTTGATCGATTTAGAGAAATCGATAATAAATTTAAATATTGAACGTAACGCCTCGGCTGATTTTAATAAAATAAGATTTAACGGCAAAACATGCGTATTGTCTTTTATACAAAGGGTTGACGAATATATCGTGTCTAGAGGCATTTCTCACGATAAGGTATTGTCATTCGGTTACGAAATTTTTGTTGACGAGGCTCTGCATTGGTTTAGGTGTGTGAGACCTAACATCACCAGTTGGTCTGAATTGGTGACATTATTGAAATCTGAGTTCAGTCTGCAAGATTTTGACTACAGATTCTTGGCTGAAATTCGTTCCCGTACACAAGGTAGGGACGAGTCCATATCCGTCTACCTAGCAATAATGGACGGTATGTTTTCACGTTTGTCAAAGCCCTTGTCAGTAGGGGATAAATTAGACATTTTATTGCATAATGTAAGACCGTGCTATGCCAATGTTTTGGCCGCGGCTTCGCCTATTTTTTCAATTAATGCTCTTAAAGTGGCTTGCCAACATTATGAGAGGGTACAATGCCATTTCACTAATTTTCACGAACCTCCAGGTCCTAGTGCTCAAACTCTAGCTCCCGAGTTTTCTTATCGGGGGAATAATAATTCTACTTCACCTGCAGGTTTTCCTAAGAAATCTTTTGTCTCGGCTATTGAGCCGCGAGGAGTCTATTGTCCTAGATGTCGCACTAACACACATAGCCTCAGCCAGTGTAGGAAGCCACGTGATATAATATGTTTTAAATGTGGCAAAAAGGGTGTTCGTGCTCCAGAGTGTCCGAATTGCACTAAAAATGGCAACTCTGTACAGCAGAAAGGTCAGGATTCGACAGCTAAACTGTCAACTAATAATAAACATTATGTTTCTCCAATACTGGAACCTAAAACCAGTACATCTCGACCTTTTGTCACGGTCAATGCTGATGGCAAGAATATTGTTGGTCTTTTGGACACTGGGTCCAGCGTTACTATTTTAGGGAATAATTCCCACAAGCTCTTGCTTAATTCAACTCGTAAATTAAATTACTGCAATCCATTACAGCTTTCTGCAGCTGGCGGTCAAAAACTTTACACTTCATCATACTTAAATATGCCGCTATCTTTTAAAAATCAGACTCACACTATAAAAGTCTATATAGTCCCTGAGATCAAAGATAATCTTATCTTAGGAATGGATTTCTGGAGAGCTTTTAATTTATTTCCCAGTGAGCTGGATTGCCTAGTTCTAAATTCGGAAACTTGCGCTGTATCTACAACAGATATAGTTAATAATAACCAAGCCGCCCCTAATGTGTCGGATGCCTGGTATCTAAAATTTATAATGGTTGTCTTTTGTCTCCCACTTCATTTTTAAAATATAGAATATCCAATTGTAAACTTTATCGCTTCATCAAAAATATGAATACCAAAAATCGGAAATTCACATGGAAGGAAGTTGTTCCTAACGAATTTAAAGCGGATATTCTAAAGAAAAATCATACCAGTCCTACTTCTAAACATTTGGGAATTTTTAAAACATTAAGAGGCTTATCGCTAAATTATTTTTGGCCTGGTATGCAAAAAGACGTAGCCAATTTTGTTAATAGTTGTGACTCATGTAATTCACATAAACGTGCTCAGCACTCTACTCTAAGCTTCATGGGTCGTCCTAGGAAATGTGTTGGATCAATTCAAAAGTCTACTAATGACATAATGGGTACCTTGCCTCTAACTAAGAAACAGAATACGACTAAAGTGTTCAACCAGGTACAAAGATCCGCAATAAGGTCTCATACTAGGAATTGTGGTCCAAACAATCTACGTCGTAAAAGTCATGAATTTAGTGTGGGTGATATTGTGTGGCGTAAAACTTATTACCAAAGTGACAAAGACACAAACGTCTCAAAGACACTTACTCCTAAATCTAAATATATTAAATGTCGAATTAAAGCAAAATTGTCACCCTTTGTGTATGAACTCATCTACATGCATGGTAAAAATCTAGGTTCTTGGCATATCCAGGATTTTAAAATAAAAATATAAGTACTTACTAAGTTCTTATTTTTAATGAATTTCGCTGGAAAAACCTTACTAAATAAAATAAATCTATAGCTACAAGCTACACTTTAACATTTTTATTAAAACTTATCATGAAAATAAAACAAGTTTATACTGACTAAAGTTTTACTTATACAAACTATAACTTATACACAGATGCACAGCAGCGTGAACTTAGGCTAAACAAATATATTGAAAAATCATAACTAAATTTAACCGGTGCAATGTCTAAAAACTTAAAGTACTCATCAGCCGATGGTTATCTTATAACTACTTAAATACATTTTTATGTTTTAAATACATTATTCTAACAGAATAGAAATACTTACTAAATAAAGAAGAAAAAAAATAAAATAAAAGGGGAAATCCACTTTTTCAGGTCTTCGGGCAAATATTGTTTTGTTGTCCGGCGAAATGTGTGCAATTGCACACGCTTTTCGGGTCTACATATGATGAGGTCGTTGTTGGTTCTATCCCAAGTTGAATTCCCAGATATAAAAAAAAAAAAAAAAATAATAATAAAGAATATAATAAGAATACCTATATAAAAAAAGGAAATAAAAAGAATACAAAAAAAAAGAATACAAAAAAAAACAATATAAAATTATTAAATTTTTTTATAGATAGGGATCGCTTCTCAACTGTAACCGTTCAATAACTGCTATTGAATCTCTCATGTTTTTAACTTGACTCTTACTGTCTTGTGAGGACAGGGTTCCGTCAATTTTCGGGATTGTTTTTATCTTTGGTTACAGTTGTTAATGTCTTGGGTGATTGTTAGTTCTTCAAAGTTATTCAACACTCTTACTACTACAGTCATATTGGGTGTTTAACTAAAGATAGGCTGCTATGGGATGTAAGTTGTAGTCATATGTTAATTTATGACTGCATTATGAAGAATGTGGAGACTAATGAATGGAATTGAGGGTATATACGACGATGTATGCAGATGAATTGGTCTTCCGTATTAATCTTGAGGATTGTTTTTCTAACATAATTGGATTTTTCCTAGGCAAAATCCTACTCTAAAAAGGGGGATATGTAGCACTTCTGTCTAAACACAAATACTAAATCCTAAATAATATAATATCAAATCAAATGATCTCACTATGATCTCACTATAAACGACCTACTGCTGGGCAAATAAAATTATTTTAGCGAATTGTACACATCTAACAGCTGACAAGGACGCAAATAACAGAGCTTGTTTCACTTACTCTAAATATCCTGTCGTTAGCTACTTGTGTGGGACGTTGAAAGCGTGTTCCAGCCGGATTGAGGTGGTCTCTTATAATTTGATCTGAAGGTGCTAAAGGTAATTTTTCCTTTAATCAAATAAGGTTGATTAAAGGGAAAATCATAATAAAGAGGAAAGTAATGTATCGCTTATAATTGCAAAGCGATTGTGTAAGCGAGCCATTATTGAGTATCGCTCATAATTTTGCGATTGTGTAAGCGAGCCATTATTGATCTGCGTTCTCTATGGTCTGGTCGTTCTGTTTTTGTCTCTGCTCGACGGCCCTGCCAGTATGGAAGTCCGTCTGTGTTTAAATAAACAGCCATATTGATTTTTTATGCGATTTGAGGAATTTCAAAAAAATGTGTAGTCTTCGAAAAAAAAAATATTTTTTTACATTATTCGTTTTTAAATGATATTTTAATTTCATACGTTGCACGGAAATCTCTATATTTAGAAACACCGGTCCGTTTCGTTAAATAAAGTCTATTTAATTAGAAATTCTTGAAAATGTAAGTCAGGGTGACGAATCTTCGTCAACTTTGTTACTGTCTAAGAAAAATAATTAAAAAATATTTAGAGTAGATAATTGAATTTTGTTTGAAATTTCTTAAAGAAAAATAGTTTGCACAACATAATCTGTAATAAATTATGACATCTCAATATATTTTTTTATAGAAAAACTGATTTAATAACCATTTTGTTACTACTGATGACAAACAATCTATTACCTTAACGTTCCTGCCCTAAATGGAGCACATCTAGTTTGATGCTATTTAATATTGCAATCGTTTGTATTTTCTGTAATATTATTAACAAAATCAACAATTTAAACATGAACACTACAAAAATAAAAAATATTTTTGTCAGATATTTAGAGGGACAGCAACAAAATTGACAGTAACAAAATTGTTAAGGAGTTTTTACATGCGCCTGTTAAATAAAACACACATATAATTTATTTATTTTATTTCGGCCTATTTGCCAAAGTAAAAGTTGTTTAACTGCATGGTCTGAGTCACCTGATACTAAGTATATGTTCACTGACTTTTGATACACGCCGCTGCATAATATTTATTTTAGTATAATAATGGCACTAATCATCACATTGGTTAAGAATTTTAATACTACTAAAGTACAAGAGATGAGCAAAAAACACATTTGAACCTATTAGGTACTAATAGTAAATTAATGCCCGAATACTGCAATACGCTACTCAAATTTGAGGGGTTCTTAATCATCAGCGTCTTTTTCATACCTTTGACATTAAGAGTGACAGGACGATGTTTCAGAGCCCCTCTAATTTGAGTAGCGTTTCAGAAGGTAACTTATAAATCTAAATAATAACATTTGTATTAATGGCACCGTAATCATGTTTTTGGTATTTGAGCATATAGAACTAATAAAAACCACTTCTATTTATTTATTACTTAGAAATATCGTTTAGAACTAAAAAATACTTTATTCTAATAGCACTTTAGTTATCACATTGGCCTTTGAAATTAGAATTAGCAATTATAACATATTTTAACGTATCAATTGGTAGATTTACTACCAAGAACTACTTTTACTTATTTATTATCATTTTAGAACTTACAAATATCTTCTAATCTTTTTCTAATAATTGCAAAATAATCATCACAATGGTTTAGATATTTAAGCATAATAGAACTAAGAAAAAACTTATTTGGGCACAGCAAGTACTTAAAACTAGTTCTACTTATTATTATCAAATCTTTTAATAATGGTATTGCAATCATCAGAATGGCTTAGGTATTTTTGACAAGGAGTATTAAAAAAGTACAACTAGTATCCAAATACAATCAAAAATAGGTATATAACCTTACTAACACATTTTTAACTCACAATCAGATAATTTTATAATTTAATTGTAACATAATATTAACAGTAGTAGGAACCTTGTTCAGAATTCTTTGTTTTCAAATCACGGATTTAAAATCTTACATTGTTCTTTATCCACATGGTAAAAGGTAAAACTAAATAAAATTAAAACAATAGTCACAATCGTCAAGGGGATGGTGGTCATAAACACAAAAGTTACAATAAAAACACCAAAAGTATGGCGTTTTCATTAATGTTTTAATATCGTGTCTAGTCATGGCCAAAACGAAGTGTAACGGTCTTGAAGTAGCACCAATGACTTGATTCCTGCATCCGAAACATACTTTCGATAATATAAAATGTGTCTGTTCCCAAGGCCACTGGAGATTATTATAATAGCATTGTACAAAATCGTCCATAGTTAGGAATTTATCAATATCTATCATTGTAATTACGACCATTATTCAGTCTGAATCTGAACCTGAAAATAAAAAGAAACATTATATGAGAACTTAAGGCTCATTTCATCAGTGATGACCGCAACTCGTCAGAGAACACAACTGTCAGGAGGTAAGTAATGGAACAAGGACTAAATTTAAATAATAAAAATTATAGCACATGTATCTAGGTATCTTTAAAAATAACTTGAACTATTAACTTGAACTAAAATGGAAGTAAGTTTTAATATCATAACAAAAAACCGTACCTTGCAAGCAAGTATTACATATAAAGTCAAAAAATGAATAACCACCGGCACATTCTTCACAAAACATTTTTTTGCAGGCAATGCATTTAATTTTTCGACCTAATATCGATGTGCATTTATGGTGCTTTTCACCTTGAACAGACTCAGGATATACTGGTTTCCCTTTTTTCTTATTAAACACAGGTTTTGGTTTCAAAGGCTTCACGTAAGGGGTGTTCGTAGTGTTAAGGGTTATTTCTTCATCGGTACTCAATATTTTGGAATTAGAGGGAATTGTTCTCTTGTCACTCAAAATTACAAGAGGCATTAAATCAATTTCCATCAAATCGTCATCTATATTTTTGGAACAGTCGCTGACAACATTTCCTATTTCATTCAGGTCTATGGAATCATACGTGTACGATTCTATTCTATGAACAGCTGTTTCTATTGTGAGATCACAATTTGCTGCTAGTGGATCTTTGTTTGTAATATCTAGGCGAGGTGAAATTTCTACTTGCATATTTTCCTTAAACACATTCGTAGAAGTTTTAAGAGGTACTTTTTGATCGATTTTGGGAGTAATATCAACCAAAACACTGTTACTTCTTTTAGAAGTAGATGGAAGCGATACATTTTCTTTATCGTTATCATCGTTAGGTTTTCGTATGCCATGACTTCGAGTGGAAAAACATGCACAATTACCTCGCAGAGGTTCACAAAAACAACTGATGTCTCTGAATTTCAAAATGTTTGGATTATCTGTTGTTATAATTTGGTGTAAACTCATGGTACCCTTTAACGGAATCAAATCTCTTGGAAGTAATTTTGTTATTTCATTAACTTTTTCTTCTTTGATTAGAAATACTTTTACGTTAACTGATTGCTTTAGCACAGTATAGGCATCTTCAGCATTTGTTATATCTATTCCGTAGCATGCTTTTCTGTCCAGCATCCTTTTTACACAGCCCCCTATGCCATCAGCTGCGCTCTTCCCATGGCCACTTTCAAAATATGACCAGGTAGAAAATAGCATATTGTATTTTTTTGTAAAGAGTGAATGTAAGTAAAAATTATTTTTTTGCCTATACTGTGACGATGGGCCGTCAGAAAAAAAATGTAATGTATCAACATCAGGTGTTTTTACTTTTATCAAATCGAGTATTGGGGTTAAATGTGCCCATATGGCTGATGGCTGATGACTGTTATTGTCCGAAATGGAACAAAATGATTGGGCATTATTTTTCCAATAGATCATACCAGTATGAAGGGTGATTTGAGCCTTTGAGGCACCAAAATGCATCGACTGAATTTCTTCTGATAATTTTGTCTCAAAGTTTTCGGAAAAAACACACACTATTGTCTTTTAATGTTGCAACAGCATTTTGATATTCCTTTATTTGTTTTACCATATTAAAATGATGTTTTTTAAATGATCGTATACAAGTGTTAAATTTTTCAAACAGTTCTTCAATTGTGCCTGTTTTTAACGATTTTACCATTTTTTTAGTCTTCATTAGTTTCTGTTCTGTACCTTCATTTTTCACGTAAGTATGATCTTTTCGCTCCCACTCAAACCAAGTCACTGATTTTTCTTTATCATTTTCATATGAATTTGAAACCTCAACTTGCCGTCCTGCACATTCCATACAGCTGTTGTACATACAGTTGTAATTATCTGGACTACATACCAGCTGTTTTAAAAGTTCATTTATGCTGTGTTTTAATATACTATGTTTTTTTAAAGCAATAAATAGGAAGTTTAAAGTGCTGTGCTTAATGCACATGCAAGTTTCTCTTGAGTTTATGTTTGGTGATAAAATAAAGTAAGGCTTTTGTTTGTAAAATGTGGTAAAACCGTACCGACCACCTTCGCTTTTATACTTTTTATAAAGATTGATCAAACTGTCTAGTAAATATCGAATTTGATGTTTCTCCTTATTTTGTGTTCTTGTCTCTTTTTTGCCCGCAGTGTTTCTACTAATATCGTCTCTCATGTAAAATAATCTAATTTCTTGTATAATGTTAACTCGTTTTGTCGTTCTCTTTCTATCGTTGTATATATTTTTTAATCCAAATAACTTCGCTGTATATGTTTTATCTTTTGAATTTGTAATTAGACATTTTAACACACGTTTATCATGGTGTTTTTTGCAATTCCTGTAAGTTTTTTGTAAAGCGCTCTCCAAAATTTTCTCTCGTGCTTTCATCTTTGTTAAAGATTCTTCCATTTCGAATATCTTTTTATTAGTCTGTGCCTGAATACGTTGATACTTCTTTTTGTAGCAATCTTTTAGTTTTCTATAACTTTCAGTGTAAGTTAAATATCTATTGAATTTGTTCACAAGTAATCTGTATTTAGTTCTCAGTTTTTGAATTTTGTTTTCTTCTTTAGCAGTACTAGTGTGAGTTTCTTCATTTGTCTCTTCTTGCAACCTATCTCTATCTCTTTTACGACTTCTACTTTTGTTTTGGTAAGCTCTCCATTTTTGTCTTTGTAGCTCTTTTTCTTCCATTGACATTTCTGACACCTTTTTCTTTTTTGAGTTTATTCTGTTTAGATTTTTCTTACGTTGGTGTTCATATTTTTCTGGATTTTGATTTTTCATACGCTCCCTATACCTGCGCTGCTTTTCTGCTGCACTTAGTGGCATTTCTACAAACATATATAATAAAAATAGAATGTTCCATAACCATTGGACGTACAGGTGTAATCTATGGGTAACGTTACGGCTTAAATACACATAAATGTACGACGCGACATCGCAACGTGCCACGACGCACGCCGTTATTCAAAATTGAAAGTAATGGCTCCTCCTGCTGCTATTAAGAAGGCGCATTCTCCTTATAAAGATGAAACAGCTACACAGAATACAGGATACATCCATTTCTTTCAATTATGAATAACAGCGTGCGTCGTAGTCCGATGCGACGTCGCATCGTGTTTATGTGTACAAGGTGTTAGATCCTTTATATATGAAAAGCAAAAAGAGAAGTTCTCTGTCGTGCGCGTCGACTACTGTTTCTTATACCTAGCTACTCAAATTAACTTTTAGCCTCCGAAGCGGCTACCGGTAGCCGAGAAACATTGATTTTCTATTTGAGTCTGGAATTCCGGGCCCGAATACTGAAATGCAACTCAAATTTGAGGGGCTCTTAAACATCATGGCGTTTTTTATATGTACCTTTGATATTGAGAGAGACAGGACAATGCTTAAGAGCCCCAAATTTGAGTAGCGTTCCAGTATTAGGGCATTAATGAATTAAAGAATGAAGGTTTAAAAACTAAAACCTGACTACCCAAAATACTGAAAGAAGCCTAATTTGATACGAAAGCGTCGGTACTATCATTAATTTTGTGACGAAAGTCTTGGGATTAAACGTAACTTGTAGTAGGAGGCATGTCTTTAGGTTGCAGTTTAGGTTTCTGGCCTCCGACTACAATTTATGTTTAATCAATCTTCTATTTCCGACAAAAAAGGTAAGGTATAAATGACATTTCACAGTAGATATTATGCGCAATCCAAAATCTTCGGTACGATGTCCCTTACACCCTGTATTTTAAAATGTGCTCATCAAAATCTTTCATTTGATACCAAACACGATACATTTATCTTCAAAAAAAAATCCGAGTAAAATCTACCATATTGAATCCCTAGTGACTGACGTCATAGTATACACGCATCATGGATTGAAAAATCGGTCGAGTAGTTTACGAGAACCGAGGGAACATTCAAACAAACATGCATACTTTCACCCATACCTATTTACATACATACATAGACAGTCAATATTCATAAATCCCACAAAAATAAAATCCTAATAATAAATAAAGCGTATATGCTGACAAATAAAAAAAAAATTTAAATAATATTGAAAGAACCGGTGTATAGGCTTCTTTACATGTCAGGTTTGTTACTTTCCAAGTCAGCATATAAGTTACTTAACAAAACTGACGTAACGAATTGCTACTTCAATATTCAATAATTAGCATAATTCGTTTGTAAACATAGCTAGGTTACTGAATTTACATTGATTTTATGCTTAAGGAAATAAACTCGTACATATGTTAAGTGAAATGCTCAAACTAAACCGAATATTATTAAAATTATGGTAACTTACCTTGACAAAAATTTTGCACTCAGGCGGCGTGTCAGAACGTTTACTCCTCGCACCACCGGTCGTTTGACACTAGATCGTTCAAAATGGCAACGTGTGGTAGTAAAAGGTTCAGTGTTGCTAATTTGAGGAAATTTCTACCAAAATATTGGAAAAGTTGATAGGAATCACGGTAACAAAATTGATGTGTCAGGATGCATCAAATTTTGATATTTTACTAATTCTAAAATATTTATTAAAATAATTGATTTAAATTTGTATAATTTAATTATTTTGAAATACTTTTATTTGGCGTAATGATAGTATAAAAATATTTAAGGTGTCCTAGGAAAAAGTATTAAATAATTGATGTTAATTGATACAATACTACCGGGGGACAAGGTAAAATGACGGTATCTCTAATACTTATTTATTTATTTTAAGATTTACTATTTATTATATTATTTATGTAATTACGTGAAAATGTAGCCTTATGTCCAATAAATCTTAATAAATTTAATTGTTATTATCAGAGGTAAGCATGTTTACGAAAAAGTATTTTAATTCAGAGGGACAGGCTGAAAAGTGCAACTACACATTTTTGTGAAATTCCTCATTTACTCTAATATAAAAAGGAGACACGCTGAGAAAGCTTTTTTTTCCCGCTTGCCTACCTACCATTACTCACAACGTCGCACTGTTAAAATTCTGCGCGAAAATATAACCCGAAATCTCGGGTTCCTGTACCAGGCTACACCCACTGGACCTGTGCGTTTTTGCCTGCTGCTTGCTGCCTGCTGCCTGCCCGCCTGCTAGAGCTCGTGCGTGGATCAGCTGCCTAGTGTACACGACTCCGCTTTCGTCCCTGCGCGCAGACTGACCCTGCCGGCTCCAGGTTCCGGGTAGCTGCAGTCTACGAGGAAGATTAGCCTAAAGCTAAGTCCCTTTTAAGTCCTAGCAAGCGGACAGAGTGAGCGATCCGTGAACCACTCCCTGAGTTCTTGTTATTTCTTTTCTAAAAGGGAATAAAAACTTTGTAACCAATACATTGTTGTCATTCCTATCCTGAAGCATTAAACACGTTTCAATAGTTCGCTATAAAATTTGCGTAAAGTAAAATACTTATTAAAATATTTATAACAAAGCTTGATTACTTCCTTACTGATCTATAAATATTTGTAAAAATAGAATGAATAAATTAGAATGTTGATATGACATAGTTGTTGTCAATTAATAAAGACGCCTTTGGCCTTTCCTTTGGCTCAAAGTAATAAGAAAATATACTGTTGACTCTGCGCGGCCTGATCAGTACCACGATAGCATAGAGTAATTATAGATAAGTAAGATAAGCATAGTAAACCTGACCATTTTTATATAACCGCTCGAGTGATCTTGAGACAGATCCACAAACAATAAAATTTCAATTGTGTCTGATTTCGTAGCAATCAACGCGATAATTTTCCAAATTGTTTTTACACACAATTGCTCTATTCGTGGCTGGCTAATTGTTGCTCTATTATTGGCTTCTCCCATAATGTCACTAATAGAGCCCTAGATAATAGAGCCAAATGGAGACGCATAACGAGAGCTGTCATTCACTAAGACCCACCCATAACCACGATCACTCTGTAAAAAGTACCCGACTAAGAAAAATAAGTAAAATAAGTAAAAATATTTTTTTTTGCTATATTTTCGCACCCGTATGTACAGAGCACCGAAGATCGGTATTGATATTTAATTTATTTTCATACAAAAAGAAGAAGGCCTACAAAACAATAGAGTTCCCTATCTAACGTTTCATTCGTAATATCAATTATCCAGTTCACTTGCGAATATGAACGCCCGCCAATTGCGAAAAGCACTCTCACAACATTTATGGATTCGGCGACATGAATATTTTATAAGTATCGGTGTTTACTTATTGGCTCTTGATAGCAGCTATGCTGAAGAAAACATTTTTATTATTGAAATGAAACTCTTTAGTGATCCCTTAGCGTTAACTATTAACCTATACCTTAGCAGTACGACTCTGTAAAGGCTCGATCCAAAACTCGATACTGATCGATGATACTACTCTAAATTAGACTACACAAAAGTCACAAGGGACACTCTTCATCCGAACATGATGGACGAAGTGAGAGACGAGTTTACGATCGAGCTTTAGAGAATCGACATGCTGGAGACCAGCATACTTAGAGGTGCTGGTCTCAATTTCTGGGGAAGGAACATAATAATTACTCGTTTTGATTGGTGGATGCTTCAATTCCACCTGGCTAGCTAAGTCTATTCTAAGGACTATTTAGATCCAACAGTTTACATTCAGGACCTGCTGTAAAACTGTTCAGAACGAAAGATTGTTCCAGCTTTCACTTCCCATCACCCTACCGACCATCATCAACATCACACCCTCACCCCTATGTTTAACTTCACTTCGTGTTAAGTAACGATAAAAAACAAAAAGGCAGAATTTCAACCCTTTTTAACCTTTTCTATACTGAAGGCGTCATAATATGTCAGTAATATGATGCCAAGAGCAAAGGGGCTTCTAATTCGGAAGGCATCATATTATGATGTTTTGGCATAGGCAGTATAGATTCACGAATTTCGTTTACATTATCTTATGGACAGGTGCCATTTTATCGACACAGTCTGAGACGTGATTGTTGCGTTGCGTTGTATCGTAGGAGAACAAACAAACTCACCTATAGAGCTATTTAGAATTGAGTTATTTAGCAGCTGCACCAGGAGTCGCTATGGTACTGTTAAGAACTGTAGAAGAGTTATCATGATTTTTACAGAACCTAGCTCCATAGCGATGTTGAGGGAGCTTGTAAGAAGATATAACGTTACGTAATGGTTGTGCAAGGTACTTTTATAGTGCAAATTGATCCTGTAATAGTGTTTTCGACACTCCTACAATACTAGTACTATAAAAGTTGTTTTCACGCATTATTATTGCGACATAGATACACAAAACTGTCAATAAAGTCGTCTTTAGTACTAAATAGTACCATAATCGCTTTTACCATATCTATTACAGTGCAACACTTTAATGATTCTTTTGTATAGTCCTGAAAGTGTTCTTAGAGCAAAATTATAGAACGAAAATGCTAATTAATTTTATAGAAGCAAAACGCTCTGTTAAAAACCTGTATAGTACAAGCAGTCACAATGATTACTATTATAGGCCTCCTATATCACTGTTTGGAGATAAAATGCCTTGGTTATAGAAACTTTTGTTACTTGGGTATGTAGTAAAATTGTGTAGTTACTTAAAAGGTAAAAAATATAACTCGTAAAATCACTATAACTAAAAACAAAACCACCACCTATTCAATTCGTTTTACAAAACCATACCTATATTATATATCATATTCCCAAATATCAAAGCAGAGCTCCTTTAAAATATTAAACACAGAACAAAGCATCGATTTGAATACAAAATTAATTATAACACATCGAAGTATCATCGTACACCATTTACCACGTTTTACAGTTTGAAAGGCTTTCATTATCACAACCTTAATTACGTTCCGCACGGCCTTTCAATCCAGCGTCGTGTAATTACAAGAGAGGCCCAACTGCAAGTCTGCTTTGTTTATTCAACACGTTAAAGTCGTGTGGTGAAAGTGGAAACACTGTTTTACTAAAGCTTTGTTAAAAGTTATGCGGCTTTAACGTACATACATACAAATAAACAGACTATTATCCCCGAATGGTTAGTCAGAGACTAGGCAATAAGGACAGCAAAATCAGTCCTCTACCATAGTCCACTTTTCACCAAATAGTGACTGCACATGTGCTCAGCATGACAGGTGTTGAGCCTATCGGTTAATAATCTTTATTAAAAATATATTTTATTTAAATAAAACATCATTAAAAATCAATTAGACGACTTTTGCAATGTCGGGTTAACAGAATGTGTGACCAAGTTAAACTATCTCAAGCTCGTCCGTGCTCAAGAAGGCACGTTAAGTCTTTGTTCACGTTTCATTCAAAGCGACATTTGTTGATCGAAGATTCTACACGTTAAATTCGTGTAGTGATCGGTAGATACAGACAGATTGAAAGTGTAACCACGTTATAAAGCCCGTGACTGAATGTTTGGCATTTGTTTTTAGTACATCTAACAGCATAGAGCGGCGATGGGCTCAGGTGTCACACTGAGCATATGTGCAGTTGCTATTTGGTGAAAAGTGGACAATGGCAGAGGACTGCTTTTAATTTGCGGTCCTCATTGCCTAGTTTCTAACTAACCCTTCGGGGATAATAGCCTTGATTATGTTTAAGTATGTATTACCTGTGATTCTTAACTCGACTAGTGAGTCTGGTTGCAATCTTGCAAGATAAGCAACTTTTGCAGTGTCGTGTCATCGAACGTGAGGCCTATTAAAGTGTATCGAGTTCTTCCGTGCTTCGGAGGGATGTTTAACCGTTGTTGACGTACCGCGCGGCCTTTCAATCCAGCGACGTGTAATTACAAGAGAGGCTACCCAACTGCACGTTTCGTCTGTTTATTCAACATCGTTAACCTAGTAAACCTCGTGCAGTGATTGGTTAGATACAGTCGGATCGGAAGATCTTGTGATAAAGCCCGTGACAGAGAGTTTTATGACGAGTGTATTTGTTTTTACCGTTAATAATCGTGTAGCAGTACCTTAATATCGAAATTTTTTTACAGTAATTATTAGTGATTTTTTTACGTTTTCGGCGCCTAGTTTCGATCTTTTAAGTTAAGCGACTTTCGCAGTGACGGGTCATCGGCTAAGTCCTAATTAGAAGGTTATGAGTTTTTCGTGCTTTCAAAAGCAAGTTGAAGGCATTAGAGCTGACGCTTCTGTGTCGACATCACGCGGTGATACCCTTGACGTAGCAGGTGTCCATGGGCATTTCCATTCATCGGGCGGATCGTACGCTTTTGTCGGCTAGGCAACAAAAACAGACAACATACATACATACACATAATTACAACTATTATACCCAAAAGTTTAGTCAGAGACTAGGCAATGAGGACAGCAAAAGCACTCCTCTACCATAATCCACTTTGCGACTGCACATATGCTAAGCGTGACAGGTGATGAGCCCAACGTTCGTGACATATAGCGATAGTGTCAAATCGCGTATTATGTCGAACTGCGTATGTGACGATTCGCGTTTGATACATACAGCGTGTAATCCGTTGAAAGTATGAGCAATTTTTTCGTTAGTCGCCTTTTACGACACCCAAGGGAACGGAGGGGGTGGTAGTATTCTTTTACCGCTACGCGACACAGTTATAGACAAAAACCTCTTAAATGAAAATGTGAAAATATTGTATCAATAAAGAAATGAAAACATATTTGAACTATTTTAATGAATCGCCGGTCGCTGTCGTCAAAAGCCTTTGTGCCATCAAATTGGTTCGCTGTCAAATCACAGCGAATTTCCGGTACGCCGCCGCAGGCGTTTTCAGTTTTCATAGTTTACTATTGGTACCTAAATATTTTACCGTGCAGCCAAACCTTGTTATTAGTTATTCATTGCCCATATTTTTTGGTTTTAGTACTCATCGTAAACGAATACTTCACATGTGACCATAAATTACCGCCATGTACAGCTTTTATAGGCATGCACTCTCGACAGTTTAGGTATACTTCGTTGCGACCTCATAACGTAGAAAAACCCAAGTATGTATTTTTATATCTTTATACTCAAATCCTGTTTAAACTTTTATCAATTAATAAGGTTTTGTGAACCTTCTACACATGAAACTCTTTGATGTATTCCCTTCTATAGGTAGGTAGGTATACATTTTTTTTAGCTACGTTAGCACATTGGCCTTCGTATGTAGCTTTCATCCTGGTTGTAAATTGACGATTAGGACAAATCAAACATATTATCAACTAAATCGGTGCCTAATTTGAAGCCGATGTGAAGGGGTTATCCCGCTGGGGTCACGGACATCCAGAATACTGCTCTCCATCGCTGGCATAGGTAACCCGTGTTTGGACTTTTGCTGAGCAGTCATAGACCAACACCGTGCACCGTAGGGGAGGATAGCGAGAATGCATATCGCAGCTTTCATACTATGGGGGCACAATTCGAAAAACAAGATTTTTGGGAAAACGCGTTTAAAGATGTTTGAGCCCCTGTATTTTCACAAAATCGGTCATAAATAATTTAAACTATTAATAGCAAACTCATAAAACATCATAATAGTATGTCCATTAAGCATGAAATATTTATCGCATATTAAATTTATCCTAGCACTATTAA
The DNA here is from genome assembly GCA_963921215.1 of Scoparia ambigualis. NCBI lineage: Eukaryota > Metazoa > Arthropoda > Insecta > Lepidoptera > Crambidae > Scoparia > Scoparia ambigualis. The sequence continues at coordinate 30,503,841 of OY992513.1, read as the reverse complement.
AATTTATATAAACACGTTTATTAATCAACCCTATTTAGTTGTGCCCTTATATCATAAAATAAACTATGCCCCTTATGGACATTATTTAGACTTGAGCCTATATATTCCTAACTGATGGATGTACTTAGTTAATCTATTAGGAAATGGATCTCTGTATTAGTAAACTATTGAAATTAAATCATTATTACTTTCATATTATATCTTTGCAATTAAATAATACACATCAAAATGTATTAAAAGTATTTATTGCGACAAAACAAATTTACTTTTTTCTTAACCATGTATGTAACAAATGTAATGAACATAATTTTTATAGTATTGGTGCCTCCACACGGCTCTTAATCATTGTGTGGAGACAACAAGTAGGTACTCTAATCAATAAACGTAAAACCATTAACAGAGAATGCCGATGAATGTAGGTAATTTTTATAACTGAAACAAAATTAACAAATTTAGAGTATTTTTCACTACTTACTAATTTCTGTTGATTAGTTTCAACAATCCTATTCACAATCACCAAGAAGAGGTTATTGACCTGGTGCTTGAAAGTGATCAGCAGATGTCACCTCCAATAAGACCTGTGTCTCCTAGAGAGATACACAGACAAATTTGATTACTTAAATCTAAAAAGGCTCCTGGTTTCGATCTCATCACTGCGAAGTTATTAAATCAACTACCAATAAAGGGAATTGTTTTTATCACAATACTTTTTAATGTTAAACTAAGATTGCAATACTTCCCTGCCTTATGGAATATATCTATCATACACATGATATCAAAGCCAGGAAATCCCTCTAGTGAAGTTTCATCTTAACGGCCAATAAGCCTCCAACCTACTTTATCAAAGCTTTTAGAAAAACTGGTCCTGAAACGAATGATGCCAATCCTCAGTGAAGAGAAAACAATACCCGATCATCAGTTTGGATTCAGTTTGGATTCTGAGCTAAACATTCAACTGTTGAGCAAATACACAGGGTAGCCCAAAAAAATCGCTAGTCGTTGGAGAAAAGGGAATATTGCTCAGCGGTTTTTCTTGATGTGCAACAGACATTTGACCGTGTTTGGCAAAAGTTACTTCAGTACAAACTAAAAACCAAACTCCCCAACACATTTTATAAATTACTGAAATCCCACCGAGATTACAGAAAGTTTCAGGTGCAATTGGACGGAAGTGTATCAACTTGTAGGGAATCCACGCTGGAGTACCCCAAGGTTCGGTGCTAGGTCCGGTCCTGTACACCATTTATACTTCCTCCTAGAAGAAATCCTAACAGCCACGTACGCAGATGACACAGCAGTTTTGGCAAGCAGTTCTTGTCCTCAAAAGACTTCGGAAATGCTGCAGGAACATCTAGATAAAATCCAACGCTGGCTTGAAAAATGGAGGATTAAAGTAAGTGCATCAAAATCCAATGACATAACATTCACACTTAGGACTGGTAATTGCCCACCAGTTAAGCTATGCCATGCTATCTTGCCACACCAAGAAGAAGTAAAATACCTGGGATTACATTTGGATCGTAAACTGAATTGGAAGAAACATATAAAAGCAAAGAGGGACCAAACCACTATAAAAACAAGAGAATTGAATTGGTTGATAGAAAATTTTAATACGTAAGGCAATTATCAAACCCATATGGAGTTACGGAATAGAGCTTTGGGGTTCAGCTAGTTATTCCAATATTGAAATATTGCAACGCTTTCAAAATATCTGCTTGAAAAACATAGCTAGTGCCCCATGGTTCATTAGAAACACAGAAGTGCATGAATATCTGCAAATTCCCACTATAAAAGAGGAAATTGAGGAGTCCTGTATCAAGTTCAAGGCAAGGTTGGAGCGGCATGTGAACGTACTGGCGGGCAACCTCATGGAAAACAACAATGCGGTGCATCGTTTAAGGAGAGCACGTCTGGCATCATTATAAATGAAACCATGAGAGACCATAGGTAGCCGCATCGGCGGATGCGCGCTCTTCAAGCCACTGATGCACAGCGAATCTGATTAAAGCTATGTGGCTGCTCGCAGATTTAATAAAGAAAAAAGATCTCCTAGCTAACTACAAAATACTTTGGTAGATATTGCAACATAGACAATTGAGTACTTACTTAAAAAAATCGAATTCACTTAAAAGTATAGTTGTACTTACTAACAATTCAACTACATAAACTGCTACAATTATGAGTATGTTTCAGTATTTGTAAATTTGGATGTAGGTACTTAACTCATTACCTAATAATATCACTATAAATCAGTCTCAATTAACCTTTAAAAACATTAAAGAAAATATTATAAAACAATACTGTTACTTAAGTAGGAACATAATAGGTATCTTAGTTAATTGATTTAAAAAGGTACCTAGTTAAGTTTGATTTTATACAAAGTTAGAGTTGAACACAGAATAATAATTATAGTTATACAGTAAGGTACCTACTTTATTGTATAGGTAACTATTTTGTAAAACTTCCTAATAAGGGTTCCTTGTTTACTTTAAAAACAAAATAGGTACCTACCTAACGGTTGCTTACCTGAGCATTATATCTTTCAGAACGCGCCAAAAGGTTAATAATTTTTTGTGCTCGTGACTTCATATTCCTGTAAAATAAGAACACAAGCAAATTTAATAACTTTAATTTCATTTCATTTCACATTTTATATAGAGCTATATCCCAATGAAACGTGGTAATGAACAGCGTTTATGTAATATACAGATCCAACCAGAATTGTGAACTTGATATTTTATTTCGTTGTTGTAATATATAGATTCAATTTGAGTTATTCAAAATAATATTCTAATATTTTCGCAGTACACGGGCACTTTTTGAATTTTACCTAATTTTTTACTAATTTTTCCTAATATAAGGAACTAACTATGAAAGTTTCTCTCTACTTTGAAGACAAAAATCAATACTTACCCATAATTTCCGTAATAGACCGGCACAAACACAATTGAATAACTGCGCGAGCGGTCCTCCTTCCTCAACTATAGGCACAACACTAAACTGCTCCTTATATCGCGGAAACCGAGACGCTTCACTCGGAAATGTGAAAGAGACACAAGTAGTTTACGCGGCTCCACAGTATGCTATGACTCTTTCTGTCAAGAGCATCATGTAGACGTGTTGATTTTGTGCCCATATACCATAAAAACTCGAAATCACAAAATTTTGAGATGTACCCCTATATTAGGAAAGCTGCGATATGTCCATTAGCTTAACAAAGCAATACATACATATATACATATAGGGTATATGGGATACATATAATCACGACTATTATCCCCGAAGGGTTAGTCAGAGACTAGGCAATAAGGACCGCAATTAGCGACCTCTACCATAGTACACTTTTCACCAAATAGCAACTGCACATGTGCTCGGCGTGCAGGTGGTTAACCTCATCGCCGCTCTATGCTGTTGGATAAATGTGCAGTCTTTAGTCCGTTAGTCGCCTTTTACCCTAGGGAAGAGATGGGGTGGTAGTATTCATTCACCGCTATGCGACACGGTTACTCATCATCATCATCATCAATCATCATCAACCCGGGCTATGCATCGTCACACTTTAGACCGACCTTAAAAATTGAACCTGGGATCTCTGACTACCGGACTAAGCGTTTACAACTCAGTTCAAGTCAAGTCAAGTCAAATTATTTATTCAATGTAAACCTTTACAGGCACTTATTGACGTCAATACTAATAATAATAAAAAAACAGTTAGCTAACTTATAGTTAAGACTTAATAACTAATCTAACGAGCTATTATAGTCTGTGCCAGACAAATGCGCATTGCTACCCCCAGTACCACTGCACGCCGAAACAGAATCGCGTCGAACCGAAATATAAGCCGTGGTCATAGAATTGTGTAATATGATTTCCAATTATCGTATTGATACTGTGGTAAGTAATATAAATTGGAGTTATTGAAGTACAATAAAGTAGCGGCTGAAATGAGTTTTGGAAAACATTAGTACCTAACCAATAAGGTTGACATTTTTAATCATTCAAATATCTTTTTTTATAAAAACTTAAGCATAAAAAAACGTCAAAAATTAATAAGCATAAACTTGTGTGTTTTAAAATTGTTTCGTTATTCGTCTTGGTACAAGCACAGAATAACTAATACTACTACCGTACAGAAGGTTCACCCTCCAACGACCCCCACGCGAAACTGAAACCTATCTCGTGACCCGAGCGTTCATATTCCGATAAGCACAGCCGACTCGATATCGATTTGACGTCCGTCAGGAGCGCAGGGTTTACGCGCGCGCGTAGGGATTACGAGTGACAGAAGTTACAGTGACAGAAGCTATAGATATACCCCTAATTTTTTAGTCGTTTTAATAAAATTAAGGGTGAGTTCCACCCATGAAACTGAACAACTTTCCACAAGAAACCTATATATGCAAAAATGACAAAAAAAAATCGACCTTTCATACAAAAATGTCCCATCTGCTGAAGACAATAGTATGGGAGGTCGACATTTTTTTGTCATTTTTGTACATAGGTTTCTTGGGGAAAGTTGTTCAGTTTCATGGGTGGAACTCACCCTTAATTTAATTGAAACGACAAAAAAATGAGGGTGTATATAGATAAATATGGGATAATGATAATTAAAATGACATTAAAGGAATTGCACGGAAAAGCCTCATTTGGATAACGATATTCCCATTCGCGGAAACTGGGCGAAACAATTATAATCCAATGGCCGAAATTGTAATGATGCTCATTTATAATTAATTATTGTTTATTCCTGCCGTTTTCCTGAAATGCCCTTATAATTGCCCAAGGAATGCTCTTTTATTCATGACAATTGAGCATTTATGCCGGTGGCGAACCCAAATTAATTGTAACAACTTAATGGTTCCTATTATTGGGCCGTAAGACAGTTTTTTTCATTCGCCTTGTTATTGAATATCTATAGAAAACAGAACATAATCAATATTGAGTGTCTAGTACGAGATTTAGTTACAATCACTATAATACATAATTATACTTACATACATATTATAATCACGACTATTATCCCCGAGGGGTTAGTCAGAGACTAGGCAATAAGGACATCCCCTCTCCTTACATCACTAAATTTGATTTGTACTGGCACCTCGAGACCAACCGTTAGGTTATGCAAGAAGTGCCAGACGTCCCTGCGCCAGTGGAACACTCGCGCAGGAGACCATATGCGTTAGGTCTTGACGCCAAATCAGTGCCCGCCGAAGCGCGCTCTTCATTCGGTACTCATAAGACTAGTGTCTCAGGAGAGTTTCCCCGTGAACACGTGTAGTTCACTGCCTATTGTCCAGATAGGTAACCGGAGCTGTCAAGCTCGCTCACTTCTCGTAGCACGAAGAGCACAACTCGCAGTTGCCACTGCTCGGGTCGTTGACTCTAAAGTCGACTCCTAGGTGTCCACCTTGGTCGCGGAGTAGTAAGCACACTCACTCCTTGGAACCCATCCGGGCGCCTAACCAGTTCCCACGTCCTACGCGGCTGGCTGGATCGGAGGCTATGGCATCTGGGGGCCGCCTCTACTAGTTCTACAAACTAGTACCGGAGATGTCAACACCAATGTCCAATGAGAACCACCGGACAAAGCTGCCAACTAAAAGGGAAACTCACGTTCCCCGCAGGACTTTTCGCTGCTGGCCCCACAGAGACCGCTACCAGGCCCCGCTCGCTGTGCGCGAGTTTGGAAGTCCTGGCACACAATACCAAGCCACTACGAGTCCAACCCACGTCCGGATCCCGCCGGAGGCACCGGTCATGGCACAACCAGCGGGAAGCATGAACCGGAACCCCGTAGTACCCCTGAGAAACACAGCCGGACCCGTAGTTCAGCTGCAATACCCTATCTATAGGGGTCAGTAGATAGGGACAAGGCAATGAGGACAGCAAAAGCAGTCCTCTACCATAGTCCACTTTTCACCAAATATCGACTGCGCACATGTGCTCAGCGTGATAGGTGGTGACCCCATCGCCGCTCTATGCTGTTGGATGTATGTAGAAACATCAGTCTTTAGTCCGTTAGTCGCCTTTTACGACACTCAAGAAAGGGAGGTTGGTAGTGTTCTCTTAATGAACCACATGCAGCTCCGACATCGCGGCAGTTTCATTAGTACCTAAGTAATATGATGATGAATTGTATAGGTAATACACTCATACAAAGCTTTCTTTGTTACAGATAAATTTCCAATTATGTCGATCTCCGAGTTCAGAAGGAAGAAGCTCCTATACGTTTTCAACGTGTTTTTCGGTAAGTGGCTTTGTTATCTTTCTTTATGATATTGCTCAAGCCCCGAGTAATGATCCAGTGCTATTAACTAATTAAATTACTTACGTATATTACCTACAATATCACCTTTTGTTTACTTTATTGGAAATATTCTATTATAACTACATCAATATATATCCTTAGATATCAAAGAATTCTAGATACATGTTTAATTTTTCTGAGTGTTTGAAAAATTTTCACGAGTAGGATTCAAACCTGCAGCCCTCCGACATATACCAGGTAAAGTACGTAGGGTCGGTAAATGCAGTACATCTAGGGATTGCAATCCCGCAAAACGGGATCACGCATTCCCGCGAGATTCCGCTGCTTTTTTTAATCTGCAGGATCTCGCACCTTCAAAGCGCCGATCCACGGATCCCGCAAATAAATAATTTGACGCTAAAACTTTCGCGATGGTATCAGAGGAGAGTACCTGACGCTCGCCTATGAATATATCCTGTGACGGTTCAGCCTACTAGCGTAAAAACCGAGAGAGCATTTTTAGCATCAGGATATATTTGTAGTTCACTCAGAAGTAGGCTCGGAGATGATACAATGAATGTCATTTCTAAAGTTATCACCATAGGTTGATATCATAGTAACAGCATCTAAAAGAAAGTTGTGATTTGATTTTTAGTAAGTATATGAATAAGACTGAATTAAAAATATAAAACTGTTGTTAGGTTGGACTAAAGGTAAAATTAAACAAAACTATTAGACTATGCTAAACATTTAAATATGAATCTAAAAAAACAGATTACTAATTACATAGACTTAATTAATTAATAGAAAATAAATAATTTCTGTTGCTTAATGTAAGAAATGTTTAATAAGAGTTGATTTTTAAACAAAAATCTGTAGTGTCAATTTGATTTTATAATATAATTTCAAAACTGCGGGATCCCGCGCGATCCTGCGCGGGATTGAGTAATCCCGCATATCAGTCCCGCGGGATTTAATGAGCTGCGTGATTGCAATCCCTAGGTACATCACAGTTAATGAACTGTGATATACCACATTTACCGACCCTACCCGTTACGTAGTTAGCAACCAAAGAATTTGCTTGTAAAAGTAATTTCATTTTTATTTTATTATGTTACAAAACCAAGTTTTCAAGTTTAAAGGTTTTAAGGGTTACAAAACATAATACTTACCACATAAAGCTCTTACTTACTTACCTACTTACAACTTGAAATTATAAATATGTATAAGCTATCTGCCGTAATAAATTCAGTTATACAAGTAACAATATTCTTCTTGCACAACCATGACATACGGACTTTGGTAACTTCGAATTTCCTAATTCATTTCCGTCATGCGGAACGAACAGTTCGAGACCCAACTCGAGAGAAGCACAACTACACAGTTTCACGATACTCTTTGCTTCGCTAGAGTATTTATGAGAGCCTAACTTTTGGTCTGGACTTCTGGAGCACTCTTACTGCTCCTATGAGCATTCGGTGAATTTGGAATCACTAGTGGTACCTACGTAGGAGGGGACTTTAGTAGTCGCATATTCAGTAACATTAAACCTGTATATTTTTATTCCCAAAACCTTTGAAATGATCTTAACGTAATTAGAACATTATTAGAAATAAACATAGTTACCGGAACCACTTGTAGGATGATTATTAAGGAAATTTTCAAGTAAACGATAACTTAGCATTCAGTATAGTTCATGTAAATACTATATATAACATGTAGGTAGATATATATTACCTACATCATATTATATGTTTTTTATATTAAATATGTACATATTACATTATTATATTATATTATATATTGTATGTAGCCAGAAACAAAAGTTGATAACAACTTTTGTGTTTGTCCTTTTGTTGTTAATTTGGTGTACAATTAAGAATATTTTATCTTTATCTTATCATAGTACAAGTGACTTAAAAATACGCGACCACGGAACCGCCGGAACAGGACACCGTGTAGCTTTTCAGAGTGACTGAAGAAAGTATTAGGCGTTTGTTATCCTACTAATATTATGAACGCGAAAGTTTGTAAGAATGTATGTACTCAATATTAGTTACTCTTTCACGTAAAAACTACTCAATGGATTTGGATGAAATTAGGCATACAGATAGTTTATAACCTGGATTAACACATAGAATACTTTTTATCCCGATATTCCCACGGGAACTGGAACCACGCGGGTGAACCACGAGCGGCCGCTAGTTTATCATAAAGTAACGTTGCATAATCCGGCTTGTCAAAAGGCGCGAGTCCAAATCGCGCACGTAAACTTTTTATCCGTGAATTATAATTTGTTTGCATTATGTGTAAAATTTACTTTTGCACCTATAAATAGTCACAACATATTTTATCTTTGTTACAGACGTCAACCAAAGCGGAACAATAGAAAGAAAAGACTTTGAATTGGCTATAGAGGTAGGTCGAAGGTTGACAGCTTATAATTAATTATTCTAGATCTCTATCTCTACAAAAAAGAGCCAGTCAAAAATGCTATCCGCTTTCATTCCTTTACCCACTGTCACCTCTTATAACAGTACTTATTACTTTTCTTTACTATGCAAAATTCATAATGGAATTTGTACAGTTAAATTAAAGTAATACTGGTCTAATTTGTTTATGATTATAGTATTACTGAGCTAAGAGTTGAGTAAGGCCCGTAATCAGAACCAGGCGTGATTCAAGAACAAACAAGCATACTCGATATAAATTTTAATGTATTTTTACACAGAAAATCTGCAGTCTTCGTGGCTGGAAACCGGGAGACGCCAAACACACCGAAACACATGAAGTGATGATCAAAATTTGGGACGGACTTCGGAAGAGGGCTGACTCAAACAAAGATGGACAGGTGAGTTGTTGATTCAAAATGATTACCCATTAATTTTGCAGTTATGGGTTATGTATGTGAATCTCTTCTCCCCCTTCCACAGAAATCTTAACGGAAGGACAGCGAAGGTTTTTAGTGAGTAAGGCCACGCGCTAAAGAGTACAGTCACCAGCGACTATTGACGGCCTGCAAAAAGATCTGATTATTGGTGGAAGGCATTTAAATGACTATAATATGCCTTCCACAAATGATCAGATATTTTTGCATCATCACATCTTATTGCTGGTGACTGTACCCACTAAAGTCCTAAACAATAGCAAACCGTTCTTAAATACAAAGTATCAAGCTTCAGAGAGGCTACCTAAGTCTGCAGCAGTTGTGAATTCGTGAAACAGTAGAGATATACTCGAAAAGATTCACAAAAGTTAGTGTCGCGATGGAGTCGCGCGTTTTAAAGTAGTCGTGTATAATCAGCCTTAGTTAGACTAACGAATCATACACAAGCTTTGTTATTACAAGCGAAACGATGGTATATCCAAACAGTTTTACTGTTCTTAGAATTCAAAATTGTTTTACTCGCACGATATACGTAGGTATAACCGGCAATTTCATTGATGAATTTACTTTTTTCGAATTCGCCTCTAGTGACAAAGGTCTGACAAGTAACCGAAATAAAAGACATGAAATCACTGTGTTTCGTAACGTCTTCGATCTGTCAGACGCTGTCTTACGCAATAAGAAAGAAGTTAACAAAGACGGGTAGTTCCAATGTATTAACAATTTACTTAATTAAAATAAATAAATGTACATTAGGGTATATCATGATGATAATGAAAAGCGTTTTGAAAAGCTTCCGGGTTTCAATCTTGCAGTGAAGCATTTTTCGCAATGCCAGGCCACCGCATGAATGACAAATTTTAAATATATCGATCTCCTCCCCGCTTCGGAAGGCACTTTAAGTCAAGTCAAGTCAAGTCAAAATATATTTATTCAATAAACTCAATTAATAAGTACTTTGAAACGTCCAAATATTTTTTAACCTACCACCCATTCAGGACATCATTTTTTAACTGTGGCAAAGAACGGGCGCAAGAAACCACAGCGCACAGAAGCAACGACATTTACAAAATATATATATATTATATGTCGTTACCAGGTCACAAAATACAAAATATGAATTTGAATGTAAATAGTTTAATTAAATATGGTGCTCTATATAAATTAATTATAGGCAATTAGAAATAGCTGTTGGAGTAGGTACTTGGAGCATTTCAGACCCAAGCTGTTTTGTCTTCTGTATAATCCGACACTTTATAATAAGCTTTTTTATAAAGCTTTTCTTTGATTTTGATTTTAAATTTATCAAGATCTAATTTCTGAATATCATTTGGTACTTTGTTGTATAATCGTACACACAGACCCTTAAAAGAATTATTTATTTTATGGAGCCTAGTATAAGGCACTGCTAATTTGTTCTTACTTCTGGTATTTAATTTGTGAATATCACTGTTTTTTGAAAACATTTCAATATTTTTATGAACATACACAAGATTTTCATAAATATATTGTGATGCAACTGTCATTATACTTATATCCTTAAATCTCTCTCTGAGAGAGTCACCAGCCTGTAGGTTATATATTGCTCGAATAGCCCTCTTCTGCAGCACAAAGATAGTTTGAATGTCGGCAGCATTTCCCCACAGTAAAATGGCGTACGACATTACACTATGAAAGTAACTGAAATAAACTAATCTAGCTGTATCAACGTCAGTTAACTGACGGATCTTCATTACTGCATAAGCCGCAGAGCTAAGTCTATTCGACAATTTAGCTATATGTGGGCCCCACTGAAGCTTGGCATCCAACGTGATGCCTAGAAACACAGTGGTGTCCACAGGATTCACATTCTTATCTTTAATTTGTACACTAGTTATTACCTGCTTAACATTAGGCAATAAAAATCTTACACATTTGGTTTTTCCCTCGTTTAATAGCAAGTTATTAACACTAAACCAGTAAACAATCTTTGAGACCGCATTATTCACATCGTCATAATTTGGGTGTCGTCGTTTCACTTTGAATAAAAGTGAAGTATCATCAGCAAACAATACTATCTCATGACTGTCTTTTACAAAATAAGGTAAGTCATTAATATAAACCAAAAACAAGAATGGACCAAGTATTGAACCCTGCGGAACTCCCATTTTAACCACTGATCCCGGAGATCTTTTACCGTTAATAAAGCTGTTGTCGTAAGATAGCAGTGTTTTTAACGGGTGCGCATTTTCTCAAATTACTTTTAAAGTCCTATTATTGGAAGTCCGAAAATATTACTCATACTATTTTACATAATAATGATCACTCTTCATATAAAAATTTTAATACTAACGATCGAAACCAATAATCATCAGAATTCATAATATCTCTAATCATACACCTTCTTTTTAATAATTTTTTTTGACGTGACAACGTCTTAAATTAGGTTGCGGCTGGGAGTCACTTATGAAAAAGTGTAACGCTCGGTAACGTTACGATGAGTCACCGAACGAGAGAGAGGCCCGCCGAATGCCTTGCGTCTCTCTCCCACTCAACTATGTTTTAAATATAATTCTTTGTTTAAATAAATGTTTTAAATTGTTACTATTATTTCATCCTTCTTCCTACTATACGAATGAATATTCACATTAAAATTATTTTACCACTCAAAGTCGTTGTCACGTAAAACTTTCGCCCGTATACCGACTTTACAGGCAACCAATTTTTTTCACATATTTTCTTATACTAACTATCGAAACTCCTAATCATTCTAACACATAACGCCAATATTCATAAATTGTTTTCATACTAATATTTGTTTTCATATATTTCTTAATCATAAATATTTTTATGAGCCACCAGCTATAAAGAAAAAGTTAAGTATGCAAAACTATAGTTCCGTTGGTTAGGTTAGGTTAGACTTGTGACAAATAACTTTGTAATTTTAATATATTAATGTATTATTTGTAATTTTAACCTCAGGCGGGAAGGTTGTCGTCTTTTTTCAGTGTTTAAAATTTTACTTAAGCATATTTAAGCGTTAATGAAACGCTAAAATATAAAACATTAATATTTCTTGTACCTTGTATTGATATTAGGGAGATGATTATTTAGTTAAGAAAAAAGTGCAAAAAAAAAATAAGTACTTAAAAAAAATAAAGTCATACGTAATAAAATATTTAGAAAAGAAAAAAATTATAGCTCTAAATCTACCAAAAATCGCTGAACATACATTGGGTGTCAATAGATAGATATGGTGGTTCCCTATCACCACACATCGGCTTGACACCTTATAAGAAACATCCTGTATACGCTGCTCTTTCAAAATAGTTATAGCTCTTACACTATACTTACTATAGCTCTATAGATTACATGCCATGATAAAAGTAATTAAACTTTAAACAACATGGTGTTTGCAGGTTATTAAAGCCAGGGCGTATTAACCCACCCTCCGGAGCGTGGAACACAAGCCATTCAAATACACACATTTTCAATTAGGAGCAAGGGTTCTTTGATGGATGATCGGAAATGTTATAGTAGCTATATTGTTAGAGCCTTCATCAAAACTTTCAAAACCATGCTTGACGGATATAACCATAGACATAGGTATTTTAAACCACTGCTCGCTTAGCAGTTAAAAAATGAAGTAGCAACTTTTCTTGGTAGCTTTTATACCTGAAAATGAATTAGTATGGAAGGATAAAAAGTCCAACGTCTTAAAGACTTCATAGGGGAATACAAAAACTTAAGTTTCGGTGTTTTCATTTTTGTGAACCACAATCAAATAATTACAGATTAATCCAATTTTTTTAAGTATGTCCAATTTTTTTTCGATTCTTGATAAGTAAGTAGTTTTTATCTTTAATTAGATTCCATCTGTCGATGCAACAATACAACGTCATGGATTTTAACCATACTATAACACAACATTTCAAATATGCCTCCTTACTTTCCTGAAAGGCAAGTTTGCTATCAAAACATTATTACGAAATTACCTCGTACTTGATTCCTGGAAATTCCATACAGTAGTATATCCTTAACAATGCAATCTGTGCAATGCAAACACCTTTGAATTCAGAGCTTCTGATTTATGTTGAGGTTCACCCGTGTACCGAGTTATTTCTAGTTAGTTTCACGCATTTCACCGCTCACATATTACATTAAAGTGTATAGTAAAGATTAACATGAAGTTTATTGTTGAGTATCTCTTTTGTAAAATATTAATTACCTATTTGAAATGGTTTCCATTCTTTGTAAAAAAAATGCCAAAGCAGTAATGGAGCAGAGTGTTGGACTACAAAATAGTTGATAGAAATTTCTAAAAAATTCGACAGAATTGGAATTTCCGAATAATTTGCCCGCATTGGCTCAGTATGGTGGGTTATGGCCTAATCTTTCCATGTACATTTTTCCACGTGGGTAGGCCTGTCCCCATCAGTGGGACGGTTATAGGCGGATGATGACTACAAAATTAATTAAAAACAAACTGACGGTGTACAGCAATGTCCTAGTTCGAACCGAGCCAAGGGTATGGGAATGACGGACGTGAATTTTCATTAATACGCGGCACACTTTATTTTTCTTTAAAAAACCCTACGACCACAGCCAGCCAGTGCCCCTAACAAGCTACCCTTTTTATGTTTGTCAAAAACCACTGTGTGCAATTACGCTTCGCTTTTTTTCATTGTCCGAATAAATTGCCAATGGCGAGCGGCCTTTATTAAAAATTTTGCAACGTAATTCAGTTATTGTTCTGGCATATGCTCCATTGTGCGGGATAGCCACTCGAGTGTATGAGTATGGCGGAACGTTGGGGAATATAATTAGAAATTAGCCTTTTCATAAATTCAGTCTTCGGCTTTTGAAGTGACATTCGATTAAAAAATATAATGCCTCGTTGGATATCCATGACCTAACACTTTTATCTTACATGGAATGCTGATTATATACGCAGGCAATAAAATGCTGTTTCCTGTATTCCTGTTGTTATAAATTTATTATGCTGTACAGTTATATAAACTGCAAGTTATATGCAAGACACAACATCTTTGCCTTCACTTTGGGCTAAACACCATTTACACGAATTGACAATCAATGCTATTAGTGAAACTTTTCTATATTATTTGATTCCTTCCAAAAATAATTACTATAATTAATAAAGGTTTCTTTATTCCATTTTTTATAATAAGTGTAACATTTCAACTAAAGGTGAGATATGCTCGCAATAATTCAAGCCGATATGCCTAGAAAAGTAGTCCTAAAAATTTGTACAGTATGCAGACTTCTGCCTCAAGCATTCTTATCGCCGAGTGATTTATGCTTTGATGCATATTTAACGACCTGAGAAAAAGTCTTCCGTGTTTGTGGGGAGTATGAGCAACTTAAAATTGAGTTACACATTTCTTTGTTGTACTATCCACTGAATTATATACGTTTGTTTAACATAATTGAACCACACAATACCGCATAATATGTAGGAATAGTGGGATTGTTGTATTTAGCCTATTCATACTTTATATAATAGTTGTTAGTGTCAATGTCAGGTTTTTTAATTTTGCTTGTTAAATGATGTGATTCGGGAAAGGTGCGGTCTGAAAGATAATCTAGTGATAATTAATTAATTCATTAATTGAGAATTAATGCTCCGGTGGTTTGGTCACTTAGAAAGGATGAGAGAAAGTCGAATTACGAAAGAGATATATTGTGCGAATGTGGAAGGAACGATTGCTCAAGGGTGTCCCAGAAAAACCTACACGGACCAGTTAGGGGTCCTGTTAAAAAGGCTGGTGTACGCAGTGACAAAAAAGATGACAGAAAAGATTGATGGATTTGAAAAAGCGAAAGAAGTGTGCAAGGACCGTTGCAAATGGCGCTCCATAGTCTCTGCCTACCCCTATGGGAAACAGGCGTATGCATACAGGGTGTTTCTTGTAAGGTGTCAAGCCGATGTGTGGTGATAGGGAACTACCATACCTATCTATTGAACCTCCATGTATGTTCTACGATTTTTGGTAGTTTTCGACTTATAATTTTATATGATTCAACGATGAAATGGCTCTAAAAAATTATATCTTTTTTTGGGTCGACTTTTCTTCGATATTTTTTTTTAATACAATGCCTATTTTTTGCACTTTTATGAGTAAAAAATCTCCTTCCTAACTTTAACCTAAGATTGTGTAATTTTCATATTTTATAATTTCTTAGTATCTTTGCAAATTTGTGTCTATCAAGAGATTAATTTATCCCTTCACGTTTAAGAAGAACTCAGTTGATAATAATAACATACATTTCATACCTACTACTATCCTCAAAATTACCATTATTAATGAGAGGGCCAAAATAAAACTTAAAATAAAACATACATGGGGGTTCAATAGATCGCTGTATATATACATATGTGTGTATGTGTAGTGTAGCAAATAAAATTAGAAATCACGATAATCCGGTGCTTTTATTCACTTGCCATTCAGCTATCTTAGACTAAGTATATTACAGTATTATTAAAATTTTCTAATATTTGACTTTTTTCAAATTTCTTTTCGAAAATTCTAGTAAAATATTGCCATATTACTGTATTTTTCAATTTTTTAAATTTCTTCACGAAAATTCTATTAAAATAGTGCCACTGCTAGACAAAGCCTCTCCCACAAATATCTCTGACCTCCCTACTACGCTAGCCCCCGAGATACGAACTCCTCTACCATAGGAAGCGCTGAAGTTGGAAAGCCGTTAACTCGTTACAAGATGTTTGAGTTGGCTAACTCAAACTGAGCCCGCGGACGGTTCTCCACATGTAATTTAAATAGGTCTGCGCTCAGGGACCTATATTTCGGCTGGTAAATTAAACTTAGCTACGAGTATTTGCTACTTTCCCCATTTCTCGTTGCTAATTAAGCAAATAATTGTGTTCGCTGCCTGCTTCTACTGTTGGTTTATTGGGTAATTCAATTAATTGTTTGTTTTATCTGATAGATACTTTGCATTTATTATTTTGGCGGCTAAATTGAAAAAGGAATGACTAATGGCCATTTCTTCATTCCAGTGGCTTATGCTGACTAAAATCATAACTTGTACTGTTTGAACTTGTACGGTGATTAATAGTTAAAAGTGTTTCACATTCCGAAGAACTTTAATTAGTAGATAAGAGTTTTTGCCACTTGTGAATTTGTTAGGAAGCACCCTGATGTCTTTCCGTATCACAGCCGTCCACAAAATCTGAGACTACAAAATAAATTAGCCCAACCTAGCTGCAATTATAAAATGTTTCGAAATGGCCCTTGTCAATGTGTGTGAAAGTTTACAATAAGTTACCGAGTGAAATCAAAGACATAAAGGATTCAATTAAATTTAAAGTAATTTTAAAAAAATACCTTTTTATTCGCTGCAAGAGTTTTGGGATGAATAATTTATAAAATAATGGATTTTTGACATTGTTAATGATAGAATTATTTTTTATTTTAGTAATTAGATTGAACATTTTTAGTATATATATATATATATATATTATTTTTTTAATGTATATTTAAGAATTTGTTATAATAATGATAATAAAATAATAATAATGTAATTTAATATATTAACATTATGTACTGGCTGTGCCCTTGCAGGGTCATGTTTGTTTCTTTTATTTTATTTTTTTTAACACCTGTTTATGTACAACATGAATGCAATAAAGAACTTTGAACTTTGAGTATAATTTTAGAATCCAATAAAACAATCTCTAAGTAATGCTCATAAAGCACCTTAGGAGTTGACTGGGATTTTAAAATGACCTTATTTTGTTCTGTATCGCCTGCAAGCAGTAATAGCACATCTACATGGATAATAGCAGTAATAGCAAATGTCCATCTTTTTCAGGTGATACTTGTAGTTTTCCGAAAGTAGGCCCTATTATATCATCCACATAACCAACGTCATCGTTATCAAACCCTAACCAATCTAGTTGCTTTAGACCAAATCGTCACACCAATATTTTGTCACCAGGTCTCCGTCGAGGAGTGGATTTCGATGTGGAACGACTACGCGGCCAATCCGTCGGCGGCGCTCAAGTGGCAGCAGTCCTACTCCCACTTCATGTTCCAATTGGAGGATGCCAGTGCTGACGGATCCATCGACTGCGACGAGTTCACCACCGTTTGCTCCTCCTACGGCATCGACCCTCAGGAGTGCAAAGTTGCTTTCACTAAGATGGCTAAGGTAAGGACTTGCTGTTTGTTGAAAAGACGTGTTTTAAGGTCCGCATTGTCTTACGTGTTTTCTGGTAACATGGGGAATAATGAAAACAAAATACTTTCCAATGCTGCCATCACAATAAGATCTTTTTAAAATTATCACTTACTGTTATACATTGTCCTTCATTATATTTTGAACTTGATTTATTTCAAGACAAGCGCAGCTTCTGGAGCATCTATGTAGTTTTCCATAACAGTTTCTTTCTTTCATCAGGGCAAGAACAGCGTCTCCTGGGAAGAGTTCCAAGAGCTTTGGAAAGAGTATTTCTCCACGGAAGACCCTACCGCTGCTGGCAATTTTATATTCGGACGAACCAGCTTCTAAGCCATCCAGTATTACGATGTTGACATAAGGAACCCTTCAACACCCTCAAAGGGTCGAAGGTTGGACAAGGCAACAGTCACTAACATTGCAGGATTAGCCGCGACAGGAGATTGAGAGCAAACTTTTCGGGGCCTACACATAAATATTAAGAAAATTTACCGCTTACATGACTTGTGTGCCGGGCCTCATGTCAATATCTTTTAAATTATAAAAAAAATGATTTTACGTGTGTCTGTGTTCAGAATATAGCGTAATTATTAAATATTCTCTCTTAAATAGCGGATCAATTTGTGAATTTGAAAGTAATTTTAATCAAATTTTACTATGAAGCTCAAGCGTCTACCTACTAGTGTTTCTAGATTCTTAGAGTCTATTGCAACGAATGGATTTCTCACTATTACATTATATAGCATATCTGTAGTCATATCCTATGGTAATTCTATTCATATTCTATAATCCGTCACATTGTTACCCGTAATGGCAATGAAATGTTCTTTATTCTTAAATCTGTTGGTGTGGCATTTAATTTGCCGTTTATTGTACTATTCAATTTACCGTATAAAGTACGTTCATTATGTATTTTAATTTTCAACCATCTTTTGTGGTCATATAAAACCGTTAAATTCGCAGTAAATCTTAGATATCTGCCACTGTATTGTCAATTTCAGTATAACAAATGACAGCTTTTGATTTATGATAAAAAGCGTGTCATTCACACCCTTTCCATATGCTTAGTTTTAATCTAATCTAGTCTTTTGTGTTATTAAAATATATAATAAGTTATCAATATAAATTATACTCAAGTTCAAAGCCTATAAATGTTTGAACCGTTGTGTTGCTCTATTGAAATGTATGTATTTAGGCATAATAGATTAATAAATGTATGTACATAACTAAATGCGACTTCATTTATTACAAGCAACGGCTCCTCTCCTAAAATAATTTAAGTAGTATAGATACTTAATGATTATAAGATAAACAACTTGATCAGCAAACAACTATTAAATATTGTTTTCTAAATTTTACGCTAATTAATTTGTGTGTAGTTCACACATTAAAATAAGGACTAAAACTAAACCCTAAAAGGATTAATAAACACGAGTTAGCTCCGTTAAAGTGTTTCATTTCAAATCTATTAAATTTTTAATGAAGCGTTGAAGTTATAAAACCATATCCACAATACATACATACGTACGACAATCACGATCATTGTCCCCGAAGGGTTAGGTCAGAGACTAGGCAATGAGGACAGCAGAAGCACTCCTGTGCCATACTCCACTTTTCACCAAATATCGATTGCACATGAGCTCAGCGTGACATCGCCGCTCTCTGCTGTTAAAAGAAAAAGTTAAATTTCCCAAAACAATATCTGTGCTGTTGGATGTACGTGCAGTCTTTAGTCCGTTAGTCGCCTTTTACGACACCCAAGGGAAGAGAGGGGGTAGTATTCTTTCACCGCCACGCGACACAGTCATATCTAAAATGATATGACATAAGATTCGATTAAAATAATAGTAATGTGTTTGTTGATCTTAGCAAATGGCAAACCACACTTAATATTTAAGGAATTAACTTAATCTTATCATAATCATATAAAAGAAAAGCAATAGCTATCTCTCCATCATTGAAATCTAGTCATCACTAAAATTGATGACTCTTTGACGTAGTCCCACGGAATAGGCGCGACAATAGTCTACTATGTCGACCTCTAGCTAAGACAGCACTTAAGCGCAAAAGTGTCTATTGCATGGCTCCAGATATTTATAATAAAATACCCAAGTGCTGGAAAGAATTACCTTTATTGAAATTTAAGCATAAACTTCGAATTTTATTAGCAGATAGAGCATATTATAGTGTAAGTAAATTCCTGAATGAGAAACAATTCATAATTGATTAGTTATCTTATTAATTTAATTATGTTTAACATATTTTTGCTTGCCTAGTGGTAAAATATGGCTTAATCATTTTATTTTTTTTTGTACCACCAATCATGTACCCATATTTGCAAATAAATATATCTTTATCTTTATCTTATAAGTATTTCGAAAAGAAAATACCTACCTACTAAGTAATGAAATTTATGAACTCACTTTTCATTACAAAAATAATGTTTCATATACAAAAAGCTACGCACTACGCTATCCCTGGATAATATAGGTTACATTTTATCCTAGTAAAACGTCTTATTCCTCCGGGAATACACGATAGACCGAATTTCACGCCAGCGTAGCTTTGAGTGGAAGCTAGATTATTAGGCTAGGGAACTATCAAAGTTTACAGGACAAGTGATAATAATACGGTCACTTTGTATACACACATACATACTATCAAGACTTCTAGGGTTAGTCCGAGACTAATAGGCAATGAGTAACGTAACAGACACCTTTCACCGAATAATGACTGCACATATACTCATACAGTATTTAAATGAACGAAAGGCAAACCCTAAAGCCGGTGGATGTTAAAAACGCGTATAATACAATGAACCACTTTTTGTTTTAATCCAATCACTTTTTTTGTTTATAATTTTACTAAATGTAATAACTTAAACTCTTTCTCATCAGTCAGTTAACGAGTTTAACTGATAACTGATGTTAAACTTGCATCACAGGTGTTATTAAACTCGTTAACCGACTGATGAGAAAGAGTTTAAGTTATTACATTTAGTAAAATTATAAACAAAAAAAGTTATTGGATTAAAACAAAAAGTGGTTCATTGTATTAACCCGTTTTTAACATCCACCGGCTTTAAGGCCTTTCGTTCATTTACATCCTGTACCTATATGTAATACTCAGCGTGACATGACAGGTTGTAAGCTAATCGCCGCTTTATGCTGTTGGATGTATGAGCGGTCTATAGCGCGTTAGTCCGTTAGTCGCCTTTTATGACACCCAAGAGAGGGTTGATAGTTTTCTTTAATATAAAGCCGCCACCACGCAGCTTACTTTTCATTCGATGATTAATATACATAGCAAACACATTTCCGACCAGGGCATTGAACCTAGGTCCATTAGATACCAAGCCGTGCGTTTTAGCAACCGCCTCTGTGGTCTAGTGGCTATGCTACCGGTGTCAGACCCAGAGGTCCCGGATTCGATTCCCAGCGGGGGGTACATCTTTGTGTGCTCGGTTTGGTTGGTGGTAGGGCTATTAAGTCCGCTTGGCTAGCTACCACCATCTTATCTAAGTCTGTCGCCATAACAACGATGTTTATAGCATTGTTGTGTTCCAGCAGTTTGAGATAAGATAGCCAGTTCCTCAGTGGTTGAGGATTCCGGGTGAAGCGCGCTTCCACCTTCGGCCTTATCGTCACTTACCATCAGGTGAGATAAAGGCCAAGCGCTTACCTGTTGCCAATAAAAAAAACACTTGGCCACCGAGGCGTACTCAGTCAATTAAAAAGGCTTTGGACCAAATACGCTGTTCGAAATTTGTTATAATACCAAGTTATGTAGGTACTTATTATTGAAATGAGCTTTTCGATCCTGCCGTATCAAAACTGGATTTGGCACTGTTTATCCGGCAGTAATCCGGTTACGTGCCTATCGGAGCTGATATCCGGTCCGCAACAATAAACCAGGCATTATTGCATCGTAAAAAGGCTCATTCGTGTGCTTGTGTATAATATCCGGATCGCGTAATCATGAATCATAATCATAATTTACGAGTTTGATACATATCATGTCAGGCTATGTCATGTTTTTTTAGTACGAAAATTGGATATGGTAATTGAAATCCTACAGTTTATGGGTGATATTTATGGATGAGGGAAGACATTCACTTTAAAAATTGATAAAAAGCACTTAAAAATAGTCATGGCCAATTAACTTGCGATTTGACCCGTGTGCGATTTTAACTGAGATAGTGTTCTCCGACGGGTTAAGTAAGGAAGTAGATATTTACTGCAATCACACAATCACAAACAGTTCATTATACAAAGATAAAAGACACAAAAAACAAATAAATAGTAAGGACACTAAAAGGTTGCAATACAAAAAAATGTTATACGAAAATTAATATGTTGCATGGTGCATTTTTGCAATTTTTTTGTCCCTTTCTTATAGAAGACGGTATAATTTACTAATAACTTCTTCTTTAGCGTATCATCGTCTAAGCATCTTCAGACGTACGTCCAGCAGTCGACGATAATAAGCTTCACACTGAGATAATAACAAAAATGTTTTAATCTAAGGCTTCACACCTTATTATCGTCCACTTCACACCATTGCGACAAACAATTCGTGATCATTTTACTTCCAGGCTTTTCTCTTTGTAGAAATGTCCAGTGACCTAACTGAAAAGTTGTAGGAAATCCATGTCACTCGGCCAAAGGCAACGGGTAAGGAGACTCGCAATCGATACTGCACAAAGGACAACCTGTTAGTGTGTTATGTTCTAGACAGCTTTCTACTTTCATAATACTACCTTTCATAGGTTTCCATAACTTAGAATAGAATACAATATTCATACGTAGGTACATACATAGCACATGATACACATTATTACACATAAATATACGTATACATTATACATTCACTGTAATTATCCCCAAAGGGTTATTCAGGGACTAATCAATGAGGATAGCAAAAGCTGTTTTCACTAAATAGCGACTGCACATGTGCTTAGCGTGACAGGTGGTCAGGCCATCGACGCTCTGTGCTGTTGGATGTATGTGCGGTCTTTAGTCCGTTAGTCGCCTTTTACGACACCCAAGGGAAGAGAGGGGGTGGTAGTATTCTTTGAATATGGTATAATATGGTATGTGGTAGTTGAATATTTTGATTGGTTTTTAACATTAAGTGAAAGGAAATAAAGTTTATATTTTTTTCATTAATTTACCAAAACCCTTCCCCTTGTCTGTCATGGAGACTCCTAGAGGCCAATATAACAATTGAATTTCCAATGTGTGTTGTTTTATATCAGCTGAGCTCATACATATAAGTATACATACATATAAACACGTCTATTATCCTCGAAGGGTTAGTCAGAGACTAGGTACTGAGGACCGCAAAAGCAGTCCACTTTTCACCAAATAGCTACTGCACATGTGCTCAGCGTGAGAGGTAGTGAGCCCATCGCCGCTCTAAGCTGTTGGACGTATGCGCAGTTTTTAATCCTTTAGTCGCCTTTTACGACACCAAGGGAAGTGAGGGAGTGGTAGTATTCTTTTACGACACGGCAAACGGTTAAAGGATCTTAACAACACATCTGTGAAACGCCGCAAAATTACATCTCTCGGAAACATGACAAGTCATTTACACGGATTTTTTTAAGGCATTAATATTTTTTTATATCAGATGGAGGCAAACGAGCAGGCGGGTCACCTGATGGAAAGCAATCACCGCCGCCCATGGACACCCGCAAAACCAGAGGAGTCGCAGATGCGTTGCCGACCTTTAAGAAAGGAATAGGGTTAAGGAAGTAATAGGAATTTGGGGGGGGGGGCTTCCGGAACTCTCACTGGCTGAACGAAACACAACAGCACCAAGTGCCATTATTTCACGCCGGATATTGGTGAGAGGGTGGTATTACGCCGGGTGAGCCGGCCCGATGCGTGCTGCAACGCAGCGTGGCTTTACCACTCAGTCAGTGTCATTCATTTAGCACCACCCAGGGGTCACGTGTAGGGTCTCAAGGGTACACCTACGGAAGCGAGTAACTTTAACCCCCAAAATTGATTGATTACTTCTTGGCGGTAAAAGATTTTAATTGATTACTTCTTTTACCGCCATGTTGCGGTGTCATCACAACTAAATTGTGACTAAGCTCTACGGTACAATAAGCCAATATCGTTGAACGATACCCGACCACCTAACAGAAAGGCCAATTCAAACTTTTAATTAAAGCCTTATCGGTGAAAATTTAGGGCCACGGCCTTACTTCATTACTGCGATGTCATTGGCCTTAATGTAGGCCGTTCCGAACTTAATTGAAAGTTAAATTAATGTGCTTTTTAAAGTTGCGTCGTCGGTACTGGCGAGTTCAATAGTGGTTCAATAGCTTAGAACTTTGTTACTGGATAATAAATTGTGGCTGTCTTTATACCTAGATACTTTATAACCGAGTCGCGTAACGGTGAAAGAATACTACCACCCCCTCTCTTCCCTTGGGTGTCGTAAAAGGCGACTAACGGACTAAAGACTGCATAATTATACATCCAATAGCATAAAGCGGCGATGGGCTCACCACCTGTCACGCTGAGCACATGTGCAGTCGCTATTTGGTGAAAAGTGGACTATGGTAGAGGACTGCTTTTGCGGTCCTCGTTGCCAGGTCTCTGACTAACCCTTCGGAATTAATAGTCGAGATTATTTGTATGTAGTATGTAGTCACGAGCAAAAATATGTAAGCAATTGTAACCCATAACACAATGGAATAAGAGTCAAAGTGTATACATGTTGGTGCTCGTGACTGTACAAAAACTTATCCCGAAATCCCGACTTGAAAATGCGCACGCGGTCATCGACCCAAAAATACTGAGCAAAAATACAAGAGAAAGTAATTGACAGGTGTCCAACCTTTTTACTTGCGAGGCAAAAGGATTCAGCTCATACAGCGTTAGCTGTGTACGAAACAGCTGTATTATTTGTATATCCCTAATCGAGATTAATTTGTGAGTAACACGGCACAAAGGAAAGTAATGCGCATGCACTCGACGCCGACGCCCGTTCTCATATTTCTTTTTACGCACAACGCCTTAGTGCGAAAATAAAGAGGCTCGCAATGAACAATTACTCTTTCACAGGCATTTTTTCAGGCTTTATCGAGCCTCAGCTTGTTATACATGAGACGGGGGAATGTATGTCGACGGGAGCTTAACCCATGACTTTAGTAACACTCGTTTGAGAAATCGAGTGAAGTTACAATTTTAATCATTTTGGCTGCTAACACTTCATAAAAATGAAAGTCAAAATTTCCTTAGTCTTTAAAAATTAAGCACTTTTGAATCCTTCATATTATATATTTTTTACCAACTTGGGGGCTTATTGTATAACTTCAACACATATCGCAATACCTTTCAAGTTGAAGCACGTAGCCTCGCTAATTTTACTATTTTCGAATAAGTTTTAAATAGGCAAACTAGCAAAGCAGTTAGACCATTAGCCCCCTGGTCATCGAATGCGTGACCAACTCAAATATCTCGTGCTCCTTCGTGCTTCGTAAACAAGCTTTAAAAGATTTACCGCTATTTGTAGATCTAATATTAGGGCGCAAGCCTTTCAGAAGTCCGAAGATGTATGGACTATGACAGTACAATGAAAACTAAAACAAACAAGTATTAAAAAAAAACTACAACACTTTTAAGTCGAATAGCTTACTAGCCACACTTCTTTAACAGTTTTACCACAAAACAAAAAGGTACAGAAGGTAATCACATGTGTGTACTTCACTTTTCATACCTACGCCACAGAATAAATAATAGTACTACTCGGCGGTCGCGCTAGGGTTGCGCGCGCGACTGAGGGGCTACTCCAAGCTTTTATAAATAGCCCGCATAGCAAAAAACTTATTCTACAATATTAAAACCAAAAAATAAATATACCTACTATTACAATACAAAAAGTTTACAGAACATAAATGTATAAAATAAATTAAGCTAATTAATACTTAGTGATTCTTGGTGGAAATGATTACGGAATAGATAAAGCTCCTTTAACTGTTCTGTGGAGATGATACTACTTCTAATAAACGAGTATACAAGCCGTATTATGGGCGGAATATTATATGCTACGTGTTAACCACTCCACTGATTCCCACACAATGTCGAGAACTCCGGTGATTAATGTTTTTATCATAATAACGAGGAAAACACAAAAAGGTACGGTAACGTAATGTCATGTCTGTTACAACTGGCCAGGAGTGCTGTGTCATCACCGTCATCATACAGACATACATAGATTCATGACTGTTATCCTCAAAGGGACTAGGGAGTAGACTAGGTAATGAAGATCGCAGAAGAAGTCCACTGCAATAGTCCACGGTTACCTGTCTTAAATTTCCTGTACGAGTTTTCTTTGGCCAAAAATGTTTCGTAATATTTTTTTTTCCATAATTTTCATTTTCCCGGAAACACAATTGACAAAGTTTTGAAATGCCGATTATGAATTTTTTTGCAACGATGCATTGTAAGATGACGATAAAAACTACTGCGGTCAGTTCTTTATTAATAAGGCCCGCGCGACCGGGTGCGATATTCCGAAAAAAATGCTTCCTAGAAAGGGATTTCTGTTGTCTGTTAAAAAAAATTACACAATTACAATTCTAACATCACCTTGACCTACAGAGGTACAGACCTATTTGACCTAACCAACACTATTGATTTTTTTTTATTTGCCCTATATTATAGATAAGTACATGAAATACAAAAAAAATTAGAAACAAAAATCTGGTTATGATTTTTTAGAGAAAAAGTAACTTCAAATTTTAATAAAAGAAAATGTGGCAGCAAAGTACCACGGGAATAATTTTAGAGAGTGGACTGTATATACTTAGGTGTTGGAATCAAGCCATTACATTACACCATGCCTTCGGTATCGTTATCTGCCTTAACAACTACCCATAGCAAATATACTTACCACTTACCTACGACCAGCTTTCTGAGAAGACGCGATCTGTGGCTCGTTCTGCAGTTCTTGGTTTGTTTTGTACCAATTTTTATATTGTTTTCCGGGTGAAACGCGCTTCCACCTTCGGCCTTATCGTCACTTACTATCAGGTGAGATGAAGGCCAAGCGCCTAAACGTAATAGAATAAAAAAAACTTCTAGATATGAAAGGAGATTGACCATTTTGGACCAAATGCTGCCCAAGCATGGGAATACTTTTATTTCTTTCCTTACATGAAGAGATATTAAAAAAAATAAATTAGAATAACATCCACGGGGTCATGTTGTACCTAAAAACTTATCTTATGGCTTTTTGGTACTTTAACTTTTGATATATTATTTTAACGTTGTCGTTTACGTTATATAATATTATTATCTTACTTAGTGTCTTCGCACGCGGCGTATTAAGACGTTTGTTATTATTTTTCGTTAGTGTAAAACCTATACAACAGATTTGTTTCTCAAATACTCCTCGGGTAGATTTTGAAGCGCTTTGGGTTACATAGTAGTATTAGTCTAAGGAACATTATGCACAATGATTCAATGTTGGGCAGCACTCTTGGTCCAACGTCCATACAAAAGTAGTCAATCTCCTTCATTGTAAGCGAAAGAAGTTTTGATAATATTAGCCGATTAACAAAACTTCTTTCGCTTACAATAAAGGAGATTGACCACTTTTGTATGGACGTTGGACCAAGAGTGCTGCCCAACATAGAAAAAACTATTAGTTTTTTTGGAAAATGAAACTTATATGATAAGTTATTTGAAACTTCGTCATACCGTTTTCGAACAAATGAAATTCGTACAGGAAAGTTTCGAATTTAAGGTTCGTATTCTAAAATCAAACTCAAAATCAAATCCATGCTTAAATACAGTTAGAAAGGGATGGCGATATATGCGATGAATAGCACCATCCCTTTCTAACTGTACTCAAGCAGAGGTTTAAGTGTAAGTTTGGTTTTAGAATACGAGCCTAGTTAGGTTACCTAGTTCACGTTTCACCAAATTATAACTGCACTTGTGCTCAGCGTGATACTCGTAGGTGATGAGCCCATCACTGCTCTACACGTCCGGCAGTCGCTTTTCACGACACCCAAAAGAAGAGAGGGGTTAGTAGCATTCTTATAGTGAGCGGCTACACGGCTCTAAAATTGCCAAAATGTCGTTAAGGAACCGAACCCTGACACAAGACACAGTTTCATCATCACCTTAACTGCCTCCGTCGCAAAATAAGAAACCGCTAGCCCGACATTTGCAGGTCTTACCTAGTTCCAGGTCGAGCGAAGTGTGTTTCCGATTCATAGTGCACTATCTATTACCGTTGACTATAACTGCTTCAATATAACGCGTAATGAACTAGCGACGCGCTTTCCGCGTCGCATGACGCTCGTGACTGTTACCGAGGCCTTACACCCACCCTTTATAACATTAATCCGGTTCGGTTTTGTTCGTGTTCAACTAAGAAGATATTCGCCGGCAACTCTATTGTCTTAAAAGAACTGCTTTGTTTGAAATTTCATTACGAAAATTGCACCATCTGAAATTGTTTCTGCTGCGTAATGCATTGTTGTGGATAATGAAAATCGTGTTACCGAGAGACTGGGAAAGCTGGAGATATTTCAAAGTTGTAGCACTGAGTTTATCCACCGACCTTTGTTGGGCCAGCGATGTGGGTTATGGCCCAATGCCCTGATGTGCTGTTGTTATGTGGAAATGGAGGAAGGCCTGTGCCCAAGCAGTGGGGAATTAAAAGATGATTATGATGATGATGACTGCTGGGGTCAAACGCTCCCAGGTAAAGATATAGGTCAAGCCCTCCCATTCCCATATCAAGTGATATGGGATGGATATGGATAGATAAAGATCGGGAGACAACCCACTTCGCTGGCCCATGTTGGTATCAGCCTACCATGTTGCAACAACAAGCGGGCCAACGACTTAACGTGCCTTCTAAAGCACGGAGTTTCAGATATCTTAATTAGGTCACCCATCTGGTGACCATCATCAAAGGCTACGCTAGCGAAATCCGTTTAAATACAAAGCTTTGAATTATTATTCACTTAACCAATTAAGGCTCTCGTTGGTATAATTCACACATTTTAAAGCACTTTACAAAACGTAATGAACACCTTATCCAAAGAGAGTGCCTAAAAAACTTAGAGGTTTTTCGATTTCCAAGGTGTAAAGGTTGAGCTGTGAATGCCTTAAGATCTTAAAAACTAAATCCAAAGTCACTTAACTGACACGTCCCGCCCATCCCTTTGACAAATCATCTAGATAGGTAAGAAAACAAACATCATGTATAAATTAGCGATATAGTCGCGGGCAGATCAATTGTATCTAATAATAATTATTAAGTGACAATTCACTATTATATGTTTGGATGCACAACAGAACTTTAGTACCTGAATTCTCATAGCTTTGTTTAGAACAATAAACGGTACTCGTTATTGCTTTTACGATGCAAAGTATTGTGTTATTAGAAATATAAATCTTGTTTATTGGCAATATCATAGTAATATTCAGCAAAACACCTGACATGAGAATACCACGGTTATATTTCGAAAATAAAGAAACTTTTGAAATAGTTACAAATAGCACCAAATAATAACAGAGGTGTGATTCTTTAAAGCTCGATCGTACTCTCGCGCTCACTTCGACGTTCACTTTTTGATTAAGAGTGTCTTTTCTGGAATTAGCGTTGAGTCGAATTTAGAAAATGCCGAATTGATAACGACGTGCTTGTTTGGCCTTATACAGTCCGGTACTGTCAAAATTTTTGCATAGTCTTTAGACTCTATGAAATTAGTATTAAAAACTTACTTACTTACTGCTTACTTTTTACAGTTTTCGACTCTTTTTTATTTTGAACAGTAATATGAAAAACAACATTACTGTTTTACATACGAAAAGTATAATAAATATGTGTGTATTCTGTTATTTTCTCTTGTCTTTTTTTACTTTCTTTGGCTGAAACATTCAGTTATAGTTATTTCACTAGCCATAACCTCCTTGCGTTTTTTCCCTTTTTTAGCATTACCTACTGTTATTAGTAGAAGTCCTGTTGATTCCTTCCCAGGAATAGGCTAACATCAGTGGTCCAACGTAGCGTTTCTCCGTTCGCCTAATGTAAACATACACTACTGCTAAAAAGAAACCCCAAAGCTACATTTGGCTTATCAGCACGCAACAAATTCGTTTCTACGGCGTCGTTTTGTTGCAATCCAACAGTCGTTAAGAGCGTGATTCTACTCGCTTGAAATATGGCCACTGGCAAAGACTGCTCTTTTCAACATTAAAAACTTCATGGTAGCGAAAGGAGTGTCGATGTGAAACTTTAAAAAGTTATACTTGGCAAAAAGAGTTGTTCGGAGAGAACTACGAACTAGAGCGTTGCAGTCGATTGGCTTGGAAAGTTGACACCGTAGACAGACCTTTCATTGGATTAAAATTAACACTTCTTACACGCTGTCGCTACGGTGGAATGGTTAAGTGCTTGGCCTGATATCTGGGGGTCTTGGGGTTTAATTTCCAGTTCAGGCAAAGTCTGTTCCAGATTTTACGATATATGCCCAGCACATAGAGGGCCTACTCTCTATCTCCGTAACGAAACCGATTTTTGTTTGCTATGTATATATTTATAAAGAGCTTTCCATTTATTTTTTGAAATTTGAAACAGTTTTCTAAATATTAATAATCTAAATGCCAAACCTATTTTGTATAAACGAAATTTCGGAAGGAATGGAAACCGCGGTAAATGTTTGTTGTTTTACTAAGTGGTAGAGCCACGCTGCGTTGCAGCACGCATTGGTAATACCACCCTCTCACGAATATTCTGCGTGAAATAATGGCACTTGGTGCTGTTGTGTTTCGTCCGGCCAGTGAGGGTTCCGAAGGCCCTCCCCCCCCTCCCCCTCACAATTCCTATTCCTTCCTTAAACCTAAAAGGCCGGCAACTCGTCTGCGATTCATTTGATTTTGCAGGTGTCCATGGGCGGCGGTGATAACTCTCTATCAGGTGACCCGCCTGCTCGTTTGCCTCCTTCTGTTATAAAAAAAAATAGCAAACGAAATTCGTTTTGGAGATAGAGAGTAGGCCCTCTGCTTTGTGCCCAACAAACAGCATTTGGCAAGCGTGGTCATTGAGCCAATATACCCATCAATTGTAGAGATGACCTGATCTCAATGATGGAGGCCTTTGCCTAGCATAACTGTTAAGCCCCATTAAATATATTTAGTGCCAAATACCTACAATATATTGTTTTAAGTGGGTATGATTTTATTTGTAATAATTTTAAATATATCTTTATTACTATCAAGGAGCGGTTAAATGTAGAACTATCCTACCCTCTTGAAATATGACCGACCGCATCATTTGAAACTTTAAATTGTAGCCAAGTAAGTGTTGATACAAAGTTTCGAGGGGTATTAAGAGTTGAACTTCAAACATTAAGTTGGCCCGAAGCTACGAACTGGGACGTTACATAAAGTCGATTGGTATCGATAGCACACACGTACTTAAGTACATACACTACAGTTGAGAGAATTTACTTCGAAATAGTTTGTACAGCATACTATGTATAACTTCTTGTTCGTATAAACATTGGATATAATCCAATTTACAAACTCTTACTGTGATGTTATTATTAACGCGAACTAAAATTAAACCTTAACACATTATATGGAAAAACAGACGAAAAGAAAATTATAACAAATTAAATACTCAAATCAATGCTTGTAAAATAATTTGTTAGACATCCCTTTCCGGTTATCAAGAAGTCTTAAAAGCCATTAAATTTGAAACAGCTTCTGATCTTTAACACCCGAGGGTCCTTTGTCTGTAAAATCTTTACAGCCTATCGTAAATCGGTCATTACAGTTAAATAAAATCGGAATAAAAGCTTAATAACTGACTGACGGATGCGTAAAATTCGCCAGTTTTAAATTCGCCTGTTTTAAATTCGCCAATTCATTTTCACGAAACATGTAAAGATATAACTCAATTTACTCTTTCAAAATGTTGTCGTTTTCACGGAGCTTTATTTGCTCCGTGGCGGGCTGTGAAAAGTTTATATTAAAATATCTGTATATGCAATTATATCTTTATCATCCTATTTGACTGTGAGATCAACAGTCACATAATCATAAGTTAACAATCTAACTAAACAAAAAATATCTAAATAAATATCAAACCAATTAAGTAAAAAAATTAACATCTTAATTTACTGTATTCAAGCACATAAACTTAATATCTTATCTTCTTTCCACTTATAGCCGTCCGCCGCTATACAGTGTGCCAATTTGGCTGATATGCGTCCAGCTTGTCAAGCCATTTTCGCCTTGGTCGGCCGCTCGCCTTTTTGCGCGGGGACCAAAATTTGACCTAAAGTTCCTCTGACATAGAGTACATGACACGATCGGCCCTATTCCATTTTCAACTCCTACTCCTTCAAAGGTCTTACTCCTTCAAAGGTCCAACTCCTTCAAAGGTCCTACTCCTTCAAAGGTTCTACTCCTTCAAAGTTCTACTCCTTCAAATGCCCTACTCATTCAAAGGTCCTACTCCTTCGAAGGTCCTACTCCTTTAAAGGTCATACTCTTTCAAAGGTCCTACTCCTTCAAAAGTCATACTCCTTCAAAGATCCTACTCCTTCAAAAGTTCTACTCCTTCAAAGGTCCTACTCCTTCCAAGGTCCTACTCCTTCAAAGGTCCTACTCCTTCAAAAGTTCTACTCCTTCAAAGGTCCTACTCTTTCCAAGGTCCTACTCTTTCAAAGGTCCTACTCCTTCAAAGGTCCTACTACTTCAGAGGTCCTACTCCTTCCTCAAGACTAGCAACAACATCTGTGACTCCTCTGGTTTAGCGGGTGTCCATGGGCGAGGGTGATTACTTTCCATCAAGTGACCAGACCGCTAGTTTGCCTGCTTTTCACATTAAAAAAAATTGGCCAGATATTTGTGAGTCGTCCTGAATTTTGGTCTTGGAGCTTGGAGAGTTGAGATGAGTTCTTATGCGGATGCCTTCACACGTTTACAAGTGTGAAAAAAGGTGTTGCCTTTTCTGCATTCGCCTCACAGGTCCGCCATGATTTATATCTGCAGTTAGCGACAGCAACCATTAGTCATTTGTCATGCGGCTACCTAAGTATGTTTTATTCAGATTTATTACCACCGTATGTCAAGGATTGTTTGAGCTGGTAAACGGTTGGACATTTAACATTATTATTTCTGTAGGATTAGTACGTACTTATGGGAACGTACGGGATTAGTACGTACGTAGTCGTGACATCTCGTCATAATACTCAGTATACACCCGATCGTAAAGTCAAGTAAAGAACAGCCTGTATATTGATTGGCCCACTGCAGAACAAAGGGCCCCATCATTGGAATCAAGTCATCCCTACAATTGGCTATTTGCCAGTTGTAACAATAAAATATGAAATATGTCGGAAATGGTAGTTTATGATTTAACGATAATTATCCAATAGATTTTTTTCATTTAGATAATTTGTAAATATTTTATTTTTACAAAATAAATTTGAAATTTTTTATCAAGAACAAGACCCGAAACACGGGCGGCCACGATCGAGCTTCATGTGACGTCACATTTCACTAAAAATATACAAAAACTATCTGTCAGTTTTCAAGTTATGTTTCTAAATTTATTGAAATGTGACGTCACAGAGCAAAATGTCACGAGACCAACCGTTTTCGCACGAAATTTGAAATCAATAAAAAAAAAATGTGTTTTTTCTGTTAAATAAAGCTTTTTCGAGAAAGAAAATATTGTACGGGATATAAAATAAGCGTTTGCAATTTTTTAAATACTTTTTCGAAAACTGTCAAGTAGCCGATTGATTGGCGTTGGCTTAATCACCACGCTTGCCAATTGCGGGTTGGTGGCATTGAGGTAAATAAACTAGAGAAGACTTCCCATACAATCAAAGAGATTTAGTAATAGTTTAATGTCTTTGCATACAATTAATGTGCACAGCTACAAGTTACAATGATACCTGTACCGTGGTGCGGGGCTTACCTAGTTTTCATAGAAATGTCTGTCTTTGCATACAATAAATGTGCACAGCTACAAGCTACAATGATACTTGTACCGTGGTGCGGGGCTTACCTAGTTGTCATAGAAATGTCTAAGCGCGCAGATGCGACACACTGTTCACACAGTTTTATTACCGAGTTGTAAAGTTGTAAGATGATGTTGTTGAAAAAACTAACATGTTAGTTTTTATATTTATCTATTCATTGTTGTTAATTGTAATATTGAAATGAAAATAAGTAAATTAATGCCAAAAATAAAAGTAAGTAAATAATTTAGTTAAAATAAATATATAAACTTTCCTACATTCACACCCATTGCCTAGCCCAAGAGAAGCATCGTTATGAAATTCGTTAAATGGTTACTAGACAACGGATAAACATACTTAAAATACTCAAATACATACTTATTATACATAGAAAATACCTAGAGCCTAGACAATTTAGAAAAACAATAATTTCTAAATTGACCAGACCGGGGATCGAACCCGGGACCTCAGAGATGACGACACCATGAAAACCGGTGTACAAACCACTCGACCAAGGAGGTCGTCAAAACATTTCATAATAATAATATTATTAATCTTTTTCAATTATTTTAGAAAAATATTTATTTAAGTAGGTACGTGTTAAAATATTACATTAAAATTCAATGGTTGGTGGTCACAATCTCGGGCTATGCATCGACAAATCCGAAACCGTACTTTGCGCCCGATCAGTGAATTGAACCCCCGGATATCAAGCCAGGAGGATGGCGATATCGAGGAGCTCGATGACGCAGCGGCTAGCGCGTTCGGCTTACGATCTTGCCCGCTAAGTAACTTTCGCAATGGCGGGCCGCCTGATGGGTGACCAATTAAAAACATCTCGAGCTCCTCCGTGCTTCGGAAGGCACGTTGAGCCGTTGGTCCCGGTTGTTGTCGTAAGGTGGCAGTCGTTAAAACCCACCAACCCGCATTGGGCCAACGTGGTGGGTTATGGCCCAATACCCCCACGTGCTATTGTTCACGTGGGAGGCCTGTGCCCAGCAGTGGGACGTTTATAGGCTGATGATGATTGATGATATCGAGCCAAGCACTTGACCATTCGGCCACTGAGGCGTTTACACAGCCGGTTGTGTTTTTTCTTATTTTATTTTTACATACGACTAATGTAGGTAAATAATGTAACCGTATATCTATAACACAAAAAAGTTCTCGCGCGGACTAGCTCGTCAACGTCTAGCCCAAACCTCTTACAAAATAATATTTTCTTTTTAATTATTTAGATGATATTTTAGATTATTCCATTTTTTTATATAAAGGAAGGAGACAAACGAGCATGGAGCTTTATCACCGCCGCCCATGGACCCCATAAAACCAGAGGAATCGCAGAGCGTTGCCGTCCTTTAAGGAAGTTGTGAGAGGGGGGCGCGATGGGCCACCGGAACCCTCACTGGCCGGACGAAACACAACAGCACCAAGTGGCATTATTTCACGCCGGATATTCGTGAAAGGGTGGTATTACGCCGGGCGAGCCGGCCCAATGCGTGCTACAATGCAGCGTGGCTCTACCATTCAGTCAGTGTCGCTCATTTAGCACCACCCAGGGGTCACGTGTATATAGGGTCTCAAGGGTAAACCTACGGACGCGAGTAACTTTAACCCCCATTCCTTGTTAAAAGAATCGAAAAATCTTGTAAGAACAAGGTCTCTCACTGACAGGTGTAAAAAGCCAAGCGCTTCACACGTTGATGAATAAATAAAATAAAAAAGAACTATCGTGTTTTGACACAATTCATGTTACCACACTTTCTTTCCTAACTTTTCGGAAATACTTAAGTACCTAGTTAAGAAAACTTTTTGTTGTTTCCACTTTCAACTAGTTAAAAAATAACTTGTACCTCTAAATTAGTTTTTATAAGTTGAAGACTACGTTGGAGTATAAAACCTCTAAATGAAGCGTCGTCGCGTAGGCTTTCATGCGTGCGGCCCATTGTAGCGAGACAGTTTCATTAGCCATTCAGTTACATTTGTAAAACTTTCGCTCTGACGTAGGTTTTTTTAGCTTGGCACACTATCACACCGTATCGTGTAAGTATGTGTGTTGTATCCTTCGATGAATGCGGAATGGCAAGTGGCAGCTTCAATAATACATTTAATTTTGACGTTCTTGTGTTTTGACCTCAGAATAATAACTTTAGTTAATCTATGGTTTTGACAGAATAGCAATTTTTGAAGGAGCATACGTTCGTCAGTTCGAAATGCACTGCGTCATACGTTCGTTAGTTCGAAATGCGCCTAAACATCTAGCTAGGTATAATGTTATTGTTTATATAATTTTAACGCAAATTTTGTTGATACAAATTACAAATTGAAAAAGACAGTGTCGAAAAAATTTCCACAAGCAGGATTCGAACCAGTACCCTTCTGGCAATCCCGGCTAGGCGCTCTTTCCAGTTGAGCTACCGTGGAACTTATTCTTAACTGATCTTTAATATCTTTATTATTGAAATTTTGCATTCACAATGCTATTTAGATATAGGATAAAATAAGCCTTTAACTATCGCGTTGCTTTGCATTAAAACTGTTTTAACGGGACTAAACACTGCGGCCGTGGTCACAGCATCGCGGCTGAAACGTCAAGCAGTAAGTAGATATGTACTTACTTACAAAATTAATCGTGTTTAGTCCCGTTAAAACAGATTTATTAGGATAAAATGTTTACTAAAAAAAAAGCTTAGCGGTTAGAGCAGTGGACCGGCAATCCAAAGGTCACGGGTTCGAATCCCGTTCGAGCTTTCCTGAGACTGATCTTTAATGTTTGTAAAAATATTAAGATCGGATGTTGATAACGTAGTTTGTCGACATTGAATGGGCGCCTTTGGCTCACAAAGTAAAAAATAAAGATGGTGTTGATTAATTTCGGCGAGCTGGATAAGTTCCTCGGTAGCTCAACTGGAAAGAACAGCTGGGCCGGATTGCCAGAGGGGTGCGGGTTCGAATCCTGTTCGTGAAAAATTTTTTTCGGCACTGTCTTTTGTCAATTTGTAATCTGGCTATTAAGTACTCTTTTTGTTCAGACATAGTGAGAGCGTTGATTGTACGTCTAGTTTTTAAAGATAGATAGATAGAAAGATAACTCTTTAATTTCAACACCACAAAGATTTCATATAACTTAAAAAAACAATTTGAAAAATAGAACACAAATACAGTAATACAATAAGACAATACGATTAAAAAAGAGTTACAATTTAGCGGTCTTATCGCTTTAAGCGATCTCTACTAGACAACCAGATATAAATGTGATACGAGAGTTTTACTTAGGTAATGTGGCCATCAGTGAGAGGTAGCCATTTCACTGTAAATATTTCTGAGTGAAGCACCCTTCTGTCTAAGGATTTATTATCATTTACCATTGAACAGTACAACGAATCTGCAAATTCATCTCGAACCTCGAAAAACTAAATCAGCAGTGAAATAAATCAACTGTAGAACTCGATAGCGCCTGAGTGCGCTTGTGAAATTAACTAATTAAGTGAGTTTTTAAAATCACATCTTAAAAAAAATAAACATTTTCAAAATGTATTTTTAAGTTACGCTACGGTGTAACTAACATTCGTTGCCGAGAGACTGTTTCAATATTCAACTTTATTGCGTTAAGAATAAAGGTGGTGGTATACAAAGAGTTATTGTAATGTATCTTGTACCCTTCACGATCGACCTTTCCCGAAAGACAAATGGCACTAATTCGTTATGGGACGATGGGTAAGATGGATTTTTATGGCATAGGGGACAAATTGGGAGTGCGCATTGACAGGTATTTTGTTATAAGGTCAGTCGCATGTAACAAGATAATTTGTAGATGCCTATTTTATAAAACCCTCTGCTGATTACGATGATGATATGAAAAAAGCTGTCTAGTGGCAGCTTATTCAAATGAATACTACTCTTTTCCTGGGTGTTGAAAAGGCGACTGACGGACTAAAGACTGCATATACATCTAACAGAATAGAGAGACACTGTCAAGCTGGAGGCGGAGGACTGATTTTTACGGTTCTCATTGCCTAGTCTCTGACTAACCCGATAAATACTCGATAGAGGATAGAGGAGTCTATATAGAGGATAAATACTCGTCAGAGAAAATTTGTATGTAATATATATAAAGAAAACAAGACATGCACAAACAATAAAGATGGTAAATAGCCTTAACTAGTTTAGGTTTTTAGGTATAAAAACAATGGTATGATGTCCAATTGATTAAAAGAAATACAATACTTTTTTCCGGTTAAATCCGGTTACGTTGTAAAGGTCGACTGTAGCTAACTTAATCACCATTCCTCTCAAACAATATCAATTTATGCCATATGTGCGTAATCTTACCGCATCTTTATTCAGGAGACATAACACCACGTCATTTATATCGGAATAAATGAAAGGACTTCTTTCAGACATTGAAAATCATTTGTTATTTGTGCGTTCGGTTTGCGATCTTGCAGGTTAAACAAAACTTGCATTACTTGCCGCTGGATGGGTGACCAAATAGCTCGATCCGTGCTTTGACAGGTTAACATTTATATCGGAATAAATGAAAGGACTTCTTTCAGACATTGAAAATCATTTGTTATTTGTGCGTTCGGTTTGCGATCTTGCAGGTTAAACAAAACTTGCATTACTTGCCGCTGGATGGGTGACCAAATAACTCGATCCGTGCTTTGACAGGTTAAGTCGGTTGTTTGTTGTACATCTGATTAAACCCACCAAACCGCACCAGGCCAGCGTGGTTGGTCGTTGCCCGAGGGCTTATTGTAAGACTTCAACATCTATCGCCATACCTTAAAGTAGGTGTATGCTATAGAGAGGTCAATCGACTAACCAAGCTCTGCTAACCTAGAAATGTGTGGTCCAGAGAGGTCAACGACTGATTTCCCTACAGCAAAATTAAATTATGTTACTACTTACAAACTAGTTTAAAAGTACTTACATCTAAGCTTCCCTTCAGACCGCCGATCCTTCGGCGGGTGGTATGGTGACTCGCCGCTCAGCCGGCCTCCCCTGGCTGCTGCTATAGTGGCTAGTGCTGGCCACCTTCTGGCCGCTGGTGGCGATAGGGCCCTAGATACCATAAGCTTACCAACCTACCCCGTCAGTACTGACAAATCCCAGAAAACATACGTGACCTTCACCGCAGCACGTGGCCCACTGCACACTAGCGAGCCTGCACCGCAATAAGCCGATGCACAACAACACTTATGTCAATACTTAGTTTAAAACTTATTAAAGTTCACACTCCAACGCGATATACACGGCGTGGGTCTCATAACCCAAAAAGGCCAAATGCCTCGTGCTTGACGACCGCTGTCGAAGCTCCAATCAATTAACTGTTTTTAGCTAGCCCGCCCTGGTTCCAAATTACACTTATGTTCTACACTGTTTCTTATTACTACGGTCCTCCGATTTAACTTATGTGCCACCATATAGCAAAATTACAAAATCATTACTTTTTACGCGACCCCGCCATGATGCTAACCTAGCAAGGTGAACAAAGTGACACACGTCACACTGACAGCCGTATGTCAATACAAATTAAAACTACAATGGGTTGCCATCCGGAAATGGCCATTTTATTCCAAACAGTAGGAGTACGTTGCTTCGCACGTTTGCTCATTTTAAGATTAGTTTTAATAAGCAAACTAGCAAAGCAATTTACTTCTGAAAGATATTGCGATAGGTGTTGAATTTATACAATCAGCCATCTGGTCTTCTCCTCCGATTGTCAAAGGAGCTCAAAACATTCTGATTTTGTCACCCATCAGTTACAGAGCAAAGCGTAAGTTATCTACTTAGATCACAATCCAAATTATATAAATATTCTAATTAGTATTTTGTTTAAAAGTTGAAAAAAAATACATTGTTGCATGCGACAAAAACACACGGAGTTTTATGCCCATTTTTATTTATTAGCTATTATTCTGAGGGTGTAATGGTGATGGGAAAACTCACCATTACGGAGCCACAAATACGCTATTATGCCAGTATTGTCATAAGCAGACTTGAGCTTCTGGGGTTCGAAGGGGTTCAATAGGGGCTGGTTGATTGCAAATTCATTTCAGGTCGTATGCGTACATGGTCGATTGTAAATAATTTCAGGTCGTATGCGCACATGGTCAATTGCAAGTCTGGCAAGTTGCGAATTTGAAATATGGTCATAAGCGTGCACGGTAACTTGCGTTTCTTTCTGGTACTATAATGCAAGGAAAGGAACTGACCAATAACATTTTAAGCCCGTTTGAAAATGTCTACCGTTAAACGCTTGAAACTTCAGTAAATTGCGATAACCAACCGATATTCCATAGCGGCACATGATTTATGGATTTTG
Source organism: Scoparia ambigualis (assembly GCA_963921215.1). Taxonomy (NCBI): domain Eukaryota; kingdom Metazoa; phylum Arthropoda; class Insecta; order Lepidoptera; family Crambidae; genus Scoparia; species Scoparia ambigualis. Next base: position 30,464,159 of record OY992513.1, on the reverse strand, counting down.
TCTAGGCAATACTGTCCAGAGCATCTGGTGTATGAAAATTAGCGCGATATTTACTACCTAGTTCGCGCAAAAGTTGGAAAAGCTCTATCGATTTTAAAGCTAATTTGCTTGACTTAGTTTGACAAAACACAAACTGAACACAAGACTGAAGTTCATATTGAATTTTATTACAATTTGCTTGTTTTTCTGCAGTTTAACACCGAAATCATTAAGAACACGTACTGCCGCATTAATTTTTCAAGTGATAATTTTAAATAATATTTTTTCATTGCATACTTTCTTAGGACGTTATGATTATAGACATTTTTGCAATGAAAGAGAGACTATTATCGGCCTTGCCCTGAGTTTATTACCCGTTATTCTTATTGGTCTCCCACTCTACAGACTTGCGAACCGAATCAATGATGTTAAATTTTGCATATTTTCTCAATGATATAAAAAGTTTATGTTGAAAAGTTCTTGAAATATCAACTCAATATAGGATACGGTTTGTGAGTTGCTAAGCCAGAAGGGTTAGTTATTATGCCACTACCCGCACATATTTTACTTGATCTCAAACTTTTCAGCAGTAATGAAGCAATGCACAATTTTTTGGTAAGTTGAAATAGCCTGTGAGGGTGTAAGCCATCAAACCAGCTCCGTATCTGTTCTGATATTTTATGTTACGAATATGATAATATTTATAGGTAACGTAGAAAAGAGAAACACAATCCGCCTATTCTCCTGTGTCCAGACTCATTGTCGGCTGTAAAGTAATTATGATCCAGAGAGAAGCCCAGTTGGTCCCAGGGGCAAAGCTGCCTTGAACGAACATTGAATTTATCACAAGGCAATGGGAGAGCTTATTAATTACGTGACCTGGCCGCAGCAGAAAATGAGTAAGACAACGGAAGTCAGGAAACGAGAAATATTATGCAAAAAGTTAAGTTAATCTTAATAAAAAAAAATAAAAGCAATGAAGATGGTCTTTAAAATTATATTCAGTACTATAATAGTTACTAACAGCAGCTATTGGAGAAATGCAAAAGTTTTGATATATTTTACCATGCTTTTTGGGGGTTAAAGTTGCTCGCGTCCGTAGGTTTACCCTTGAGACCCTACACGTGATCCCTGGGTGTTGCTAAATGAGTAACACTGACTGAGTGGTAGAGCCACGCTGCGTTGCAGCACGCATTGGGCCGGCTCGCCCGGCGTAATACCACTCTCTCACGAATATTCGGCGTGAAATAATGGCACTTGGTGCTGTTGTGTTTCGTCCGACCAGTGAGGGTCCCGGAGGCCCCTTCCCCCCCCACCCTCCCAATTCCTATTCCTTCCTTAAACCTATTCCTCCCTTAACCTTTTCACCGCCCAACTATCCTGCACGCGATGTCCCGCTGTACGCCAACGTATATATGTATAACAAATTCTATAGTACGAAAGCAAGGATGGCGGTAACGTCATATCGATAATAAAAAAAATTACGTGTAAATTTAAGTTTGTATCTAAATTTACAAATATAAATAAACACTGATACATTATAATGGTAGTTGGTTTTATTTTATGAACAATTTTAGTAAGAAAAATGAAAATCCATTATCAGAGACAAAAAGACATGCATATACTTGCTAGAGATATATTATAATAGGCACTTCACTATTCATTTCATAACGTCGTCCGTTGACTTCATATCAAGTCTTTGGCGCTCGTAGCACGATAAATTTCTTAAGGAAAAGGGTTGTCTATGCTTTTTTTACCTAATAGTTACTACGTGTAATAGGTATATAGGTCTTCTTTGGCAGTTGGCACTAAAATCCATTTCGGTTTAAATTCCATTTCGGTATCAACCCTAGCGTTTACACGTTCCGCTCAAGGTCACCGGCGCTCGAGCTCTCACGTACACGGAGTGTCACCGGTGTGGCTATAGTCCGGTCCAGTTAGCTCACAAACTAATCAGCCCTCCTAGCTAAAACTTACCTCTGATCATACAGCGACGGTCGATTTTTGAGCATTCGTAGGTAAATGCCGCACTCCGTAAAAAAATAGTTATTTTCAAAAAGAACATGTAAGTAGGTAATAGGTACCTACCAGTACTACATAAAATAATATGGTATTTAAAAACTCAAGCGTATCGAAACTGTTTAAATAAATTCGAGTGATATTCAGTGCAATATTGATTGAACTTAGTTGAGTAGGTATTGTGTTAGTTACTGTATTTATGAATTTGTGAACGAGATTGTATTGTAAGTGATTCGCGATTCGCAACTTAATTAATTATCTTCCTAAGTTTAATTAGCACATAACTATATCCACATATCAAGATAACTTGTGTTTTCTTTGCACTTTAATAATTAGCTAACAATAAAACAAGATAATATTTACTGATTAAAACTTACCTCATTATCGTCCTCTTCCGAAGTACTACTATTTTCCGTTTCGCAATCAAATTCTGAATCAGGTTCCACACCTTGTAAAATCCGTAACAACTCATTAGAACATTCACTGTCACTCATCATTTGCACTTTTCCCGAACCGGGCAAAAAACACGGCACACGTTTGTTTTGTTTGTAACGCCCAGCACTATGACACGATGACCTTGACACCTGTGCGCTTACGACGTCACGAGCTAACTTGAAATATAGTCGGTGGCGCAGGTAGCACTGACATCTTGCCATTACGTAGAGATGGGTGTTGCAATATCGAAAATCCTCAGTAAACTTAACTAATTTTAATAAAGTGATTTGATACGTACATTAATTTTAAAATGTATTATGTAATACGTTATTTCCTGACCGGGATTTATTTTAAATCATAGAATTTATGAACATTTGGATGGCATAAAACATAGTAAATATGGAGGATTGTAGTGAATGCAACTTTCGCGTCACATCACTGGCCTACTTGATATGAAGTCGTTGGCGTGCGGGACATCAAAATATTTGAGACGTTATTGTTTTTATCCATTTTAAGACTCAAAAAAGCCTGTTTTGCCTAGGAAAATAAAAAATAGGGCTTCAGCTGTGTCCATCTTACAAAATTACAAAAGAAACAAATGTTTTATGTATCGTAAATGTATTTTATCAAAGTAGGTATAATGAAGAACTTCTATAGAAGTCCTGGCGTGGAGGGCACGAAAATCTCGAACTTCTATAGAAGTCGTTGGCGGTGAAAAGGTTAAAGGCCGGCAACGCATCTGCGATTCCTCTGGTTTTGCGCGTGTCCATGGGCGGTGTTGATTACTTTCCATCAGGTGACCCGCCTGCTCGTTTGCCTCGCACTTTTATATAAAAAAAAAATGTCCTTTTTTATTTTTAAGTATCTGATTGTATCCAATCTAAATATTTTCTGTAATTTATAATCAAATAGTTTTTCAGTTTTTCCAATCATTTATTTTCCTTTCTCTGTCAAGTTCACAAAATTAATAATATACTTTTTCTACTATAGCAAAAAGGTTTGTATTTGCTTTTTTACATAAAAAGGTTTTATCTATTTGGTTCCGTTACACCGATATTTCGGCACTACCCCGCCGGGAATCGAGCGAGATGTACCAGTACGGATATGTATTATCATGAACATAGATAATAAACAATATGCGTTAAAACACACTGACCATTCTAAATTCACCGTTTAACTCATAATTCCATAGGGGTATGCAATTTGCAAGTCAATCCTGTAACCGCACCTGGATTTGATAATGCGGTTGGCTGCGAGCACCGACTGCGTTATAATCCGGTACTTCGTTAGCCCGCATTTGTGGAGACGCAGGGCTTAGCGTGAACAGAGGCCTCTTTATGCGCTTCTGAGACTTAGTTCGCCTGTTATTCGTTTCTACAAATACTTCCTTCCTTATGGTGGATTTCACCAAAGTAGTATAGTCTTATTCTAAGAATTAAATCTTACTTACCCGCGTACAAATGAACTTTACGTTTCACCAACGCTTAACCTAATAATAGAGTCACTACACTAGAGTAAATACTTATACCGCCAATTTTGGTCGTGTTAGCCCTTATTCTTAGAATAATAATGTCACTAATGTCATTTGAAGCAGCCTTCAAATTAATATTGTAACCTATAAATGCCGTGTCGTTTGAGATTGTTGATTGACAAATCTGATAGCAAGTGATGAAGATTATTTTAAGCCCATCACGCCGGAGATGGTTCAAGGAAAGAACAAATTACTTAAAAGTTTAACAACAACAACCTTTTTTTGATGCCATTTTCAGAAACGTCACGTCAAACAAACAATGTTACGCCCGAAAATAAAAAAGTGTAAAGCGCCTTTGCTCTCGTACGAGATAGACTGCAACTATACTTTGGTGGTTAATACGCTCATTAGTTCGATCCGCTTATGTTCGTTCAATAGCACAGAGTATATTTGCGAGAGTAACTTATTCTTACATTAGCGTGGTGAAATGAAATACAAGTTACACGTATGATAAATCTAGGGAGTAAATTTATACTCGTGTAATTTTGATATTGGTGAAATCGGGTAGACACATTGGGTTTCAACTCTTTTTTTATCTAATACAGGTGAGCACTTGACCTTCATCTCTCCCGATGTGACGATAATGCCGAAGGTGTGAGCGCGCTTCACCCAGAATCCTCTCAACTTTAACCACTTGCTGAATTCAAATGAAATTGTAGTAGCTAGCCAGGCAAACCCAGTAAGTACATTAAACTCACTTTAAGAGACATATTACATCTCTAATGTGATTTATGCGTAAAATGCCCATTTTTGCATTTTGTAGTAATTTTGCAGTTGTAATTATCGTTTTTATCGTAATAGGATAATAAACTTGTGCATAATATTACAAATCTCCATTCTGTGAGCATAAGTTGAATTCGGACGGTCGGCGCATCGCATTTTGTAGTAATTTTGCAGTTCTATTTATCCTTTTTATCGAAATAGGATAATAAATTCATTATAAAGTCTTTATTCCTCATGAAGTAACAATTACTCTGGTATAAATTTTTCTCAATAATATTATCGTAGATAGGAGAAATTCACAGTTAACTTATAGCGATATTCGAAGTTTTTTGGTTTAGAATAAGTTTTTTTTCCTATATAAAATCAATGATGTCTAAAAATTCCGAGGCCGCTACGCACTATTCGACTAGGTATATAAGAGATAACGTTACATTTTTTTTATTTCACTTGTTTAGAACAGTAGTTCAATCGCTGAGCTCAAAAAAGTGCCGTCGCGCACTTTATACAAATCTTTCTATGCAATTTTGAGTTTAATTAATAAGTTAAGCAAAATTTACAAAAAGCGAGGCCGCTACGCACTATTCCAATAGCTATTCTACACTATTCAATGAGTCATTATTGTTAATGTATTTTTGTTTCTGAGATCTATAACGCCAAAATGGCCATTTTACGCAAAAATCACAGTCGAGATGAGAGACATATCACAGAGAGAATAGGCCTCTTAAGTGCGTCGTCATTTTTATATAAAAATATTTATTTGTGTTGTAACCGCGTCTCGTAGCGGTGAAAGAATACTACCACCCCATCTCTTGCCTTGGGTGTCGAAAGGGCGACTAACGGACTAGACTGCACAAACATCCAACAGTATAGAGCGACAATGGGCTTACCACCTGTCACGCTGAGCACATGTACAGTCGCTACTTGGTTAAAAGTGGACAATGGCAGAGGACTGCTTTTGCGGTCCTCATTGCCTAGTCTCTAACCAACCCTTCGGGGATAACAGTTGTGGTTATGTAAGTACATTCTGACAAAAAAGTTTCGGGAACGGATGATTTGTCTATGATTACAAATTCAATTTTTTGTTTTTTTTTTGTTATTACATTGGCACAACTATTATCCATTTTGGCGCGGAGTTTGAGTTGCATCTGTTATTTAGATTAAATACAGTTCTGTTTTTAGTTAGTTTGTATCTAGTGTGTATTGCGAATTTCATAATGGATAAAACATTGAAAAAAGAGTTTGTCTTAAATTTTGTGTCGCCAATGGAATTTCGTATTCGGAGTCATTGAAAATGTTACAGAAGGCTTACGGTGAATCGACTTTATCAAAAACACGTGCTTATGAGTGGTACAAAGCGTTCAAAAGCGGTCGTGATGTGATGGAAGATTTGCTTCGCTCTGGTAGGCCATCAACGTCTTCAACTGAAGTAAACATCGCAAAAGTGAAGGAAATGGTGACTGAAAATCCTCATTCAAGTTTGAGAGAGATAGCCGCTGAACTTTCTGTGTCTCACGAGTCGATCCGTACCATTTTAAATAATCACTTGGGCATGAAACATATATGTTGCCGCTCGGCTAGTCCCACAAGACTTGAATTTTCTCCAAAAACTCAATCGCATAAGAGTCGCTGAGGACATGCTAGAACGAGTCATTTCCGACCCAACATTCATGCAACGCATTTTTACTGGTGACGAGACGTGGGTTTACGAGTTTGACATGCAAACTAGTCAACAAGCTTCGGAGTGGTGCCTTTCGACTGAACCGAAACCGAAAAAACCACGCCAAAGTCGATCAAAAGTCAAAGTCATGTTGACTGTTTTGTTTGACTATCACGATGTTGTGCACTCGAAATTCTTGCCGGAAGGTCAAACGGTAAATGAAGGATATTATTTGAGCGTTATGCGGCGTTTAAGAGAGCAAAATCGACGAAAAGGCCAAATTTGTGGAAAGAAAATCGTTGGATTTTGCACCACGATAATGCGCTTTCGCACAAGGCCATCATTGTGAACGACTTTTTGACCAAAAACTCAAGAAATACCATCGAGCAACCACCTTATTCACCAGATATGGCTCCAGCCGACTTCTTTCTTTTTCCTAAACTCAATTTACCACTTCGTGGCACCCGTTTTCATTCGGTAGAAGACGTAAAGGAGAATTCGCGGCGAGAACTGAACTCACTTCCGAAAAAAGTCTTTAAGATTTTTTCGGGGGAATCTGTCGGCTTTAAAGCTTTCGACGCGGCAGTGATTTTTCTATTATGATTTTTTACTGCGTGGTAGAGCCACGCTGCGTCGCATTAGGCCGGCTCGCCCGGCGTAATACCACCCTCTCACGAATATCTGCCTTGAAATAATGGCACTTGGTGCTGTTGTGTTTCGTCCGGCCAGTGAGGGTTTCGGAGGCCCATCCCCCCCCCCCTCCTCTCACAATTCCTATTCCTTCCTTAACCCTATTCCTTCCTTAAAGGACGGCAACGCGCCTGCGATTCCTCTGGTTTTGCGGTTGTCCATGGGCGGCGGTGATTACTTTCCATCAGGTGACCCGCCTGCTCGTTTGCCTCCTTCTTTTACAAAAAAAAAATATTTCCATTCCTGCGGCACCAGGCGTTACACACCTGGTCATAGAACTTTCATTGTGGTGGTACAGGGCTTATTAAAACCTGTAACGTTTAAGAAACTTAAATCCTTTTTTTAGCTTCATGTTAAAATATAGGTAGGTATATCATTTTTTTGCTTTGAATATTACAAATAATGTATTGATTGACATGAACCTGAAGGCGTTCGTCAACAGCATGTTTTGTTTAAAATTTAGAGCTATAATGAAATACAGGGTCTTATGCACCCTGTGCCGCACTGAATAAAGGAAGTTTTGTGCATATTTTAGGGATGAGAAATAAAAATATCGATAGTTCTAACTTAGTTTTAATGTAAGATAAAACGTAAGGGAAGAGGAAAAACTACGATCATTCATGTTTTTCATTAAAGCAGTGCACATAGAAATTTCTTTTACATTCCACACATTCAGTAATTTTTTATTAACTTTTCTGTGACCTTGGCGACTTGTTAAAAAGGTTTGGAGTTTTTTATAATTCCTCTTCTTATACCTTTCATTAAATTATATTTATTTGGTTTTGGTGCAGGTTCTGAAAAGAAAAATTTGTTATGATTGATTTTGCTTTGTATGTGGTGTGTATTGTAAAGTAAATAAAATAAATATTATTGATGACTTATCTTTTTTAAATCTCTTTGATAAATCAATCTCTAAATCGATTTAATATTTTCAACACTGTCTTCATGAACATCATAGTTTGAATCTATTTTTACGGCATCTAACCTTCGGTCTTGACGCCATGTCGACGCGTGTGTTTTACTCGAATGCAATCCAACACTGGCCGCGCAAAACTGGCGCAGGGTGCGGTACAGTGCACGGGGTACCAGGAGCATTCGACCTGGTTTCGCACTGTAATGAGATTTTATTTATTCCGTGCGGTACCAGATTTAAAAATCTGGTATTGAGGTAGGCACACCACTGAACTCTATTTTAATAACATATCTTTGATATATATTCATCATCTCTTTCCTACACCGAAATAAATTAAAGTTATGCACGACAAAGAAGTCCACAATTTTATTAGCCGCACAGTAAGCGAGACATAGACAAGGTGTTTTAGACCTGGTTTCGCACTCAACGTGTTAAGTTGGTGACGCGTTTGTGTAGGTTAAAGCAACCTTAAGCACTCCGCCACCGAGGTAATAGAAGAATAGTAGAGTTTCAAGCTATCAAAATAAACGAAATAATCATAAAATAATATGTACCTAGATGTGTACATGTGAAACTCTAAGGGTCGAAAATGTATCATCGCAGCCTCAAATAATTAAATGAAACCAAAATGTTACGCGTGTTGCGTATTTAATTCAAAATAGGCATAACATTACTTTTGACTAACTTCCACAATTCCGGTCCGCTGGATGGATGACCAAAGTAAAAATACCTCTACCAACATAAGGCCAACGTGGTAGGATTTATTGTTCAATCAATCACCAGTCACCACACTTTTATTTTTATCATCATAAATATTAAGACCACCGTTGACATTAGAAATGGCACCACTATATTTTTAATAATTTTCAATAGGTACGTTTCATTCATTTTCAGCCTCCGAGTACTGCTCCAGCAATAAAGCCATAAAAGTGGGTAGGTATGAATAATGAACTAACTTCATTAAGACTGCGCAGAGACTCAGTAATTAAAACAGGCCACAGACATTTTTGAGGACAAAGACCAAGTTCATTAAGCAATTAACTCAGGTATTAGGTATTATCTGAACTCCTTATTGGAAAGTTTCCAGATGGTAGACTGCTGCTCTGGGTACAAGTTTCATTACTGAAACTCGGTCACAGTGTATGGATAGGCAGTGTTTTATCTAACAATTTTGTTTGACAATGCTTTTTTACCCATCATTTGTAGCGATGAGGTGATTTCAATGATGGAGTCCTTTGCCCTGCTGTGGGCTAGTATACAGGTCCTTCTATTCCTATTTATTTTTTAATTATTACCCATAGCAAAATATCTGATAAACATAATTGAAATGAATGAATGTATGAAAAATACTTTATTGCACTATAAAAACAATTTAAAATAATACAAAGAAAAACAGTATCACAAAAAGCGGCCTTAATGCTATGGTAGCACTTTCTGCCAAGCAACCTTTGGGCAAAAGAAACCATATAGTTGAAGAAACAATCACGGGTTAGTGCACAGTACGTATAAGGAGGAAAATACTATGTTAATAAAATATAGATTTGATGAATATCAGAAAATTAGATAGAAATAGACTAAATGGACTAAATATGGAGGAGATATATTACAGAGTGATAGGTCAATGTATAAGGTTAGACTAAAGAGTTTAATTAAGTATTTTGTCTGATGAGTCTGATGAACACCTATCAATAATGTTCATATAGACATCGATAATACATTTTGCTTTTTGAATTTAAATTAATCTCTTGAACTAATTATGCACAACTACTTAGTAAAGGTACCCTTTTTCATCATGATAACGCTAGACCTCACACATTTAGCCCCACTCAGCAAAAATTAAGAGAGTTTGGCTGTGAGGTGATAATGCATCCGCCGTATAGTCCTGACTTTGCATCTTCAGATTTCCACCTGTTTCGGTCTCTTCAGAATTCTTTGGGCAGTGTCAGGTTAACATCACGAGAGGACTGCCAAAACCACTTGTCGCGGTATTTAAATCAGAAGCCCCAAAATTTCTATAGCAATGGGATCATGCACCTACCTTGTAGGTACGGCAAAAAGTTATCGAACAAAATGGGGTCCTGCACGAAATTGTGAAAATTTACGTATTTTTCAGTCACTTTCTTTACACATACAGTTCACATTCTATAAATGTACTGTGTCTATGATGTCAACATCATAGACACATATAATTGTTTTAAACTACATCAATGTGGTATTTAAGGGGTTCTTGCACGAAATTTTGAAAATGTACGTATTTTTAAGTCACTTGTACTATGCGCTGAATTAGTTAAATACATTTAAAAGAAACAAATTCTTTTATTCGCATATCATTTTGTATGATACGTTTCCTTAGTACCCCCGTTACAACGTTTAAGTTTTGAAATGAATAACCTAGGAGTAACAAACATACATATAATCACGACTATTATCCCCGAAGGGTTAGTCATAGACTAGGCAATGAGGACAGCTCTCGCAGTCCTCTGCCATAGTTCACTTTTTACCAAGGGCGGCCTGGTGACCTGTGTAACCGGTTTTCTTTTAAAACCCATTGCGGGCACCAGTTTCTTACACTTCAGGTTGTACTTTGTTTTTAACCAAGTTATGTTCTACAGTTAAGAAACCTATTGTGTGATAAGAAATAAATGATTTTATTATTATTTTATTATTATTATTACCAAATAGCAACTGCACATGTGTCATACTGTGCCCTCATACTCTATGTAACATTGAAGCTATAGTAATGCGGCTAGATGGTATAACTCTAGAACTAATTATTCTAGAGGAGTTTAATTACTTTGGAACAGGAACTAGAACGGCGACGGTGATTTCAAAACTAGTAAAAACTGTCTAAAAATCCTCTCCATTTGTAAGATTTACTGTTAAAGTAACTTTGTAGTAAATCCTTATTTGTTGCACCCCTTTACTTAAGCAACCGTGTGACGTAGCGGTGAAGGAATACATCACCCCCTCTCTTCCCTTGGGTGTCGTAAAAGGCGACTAACGGACTAAAGACTGCACATACTTCCAACAGCATAGAGCGGCGATGGGCTCACCACCTGTCACGCTGAGCACATGTGCAGTCGCTATTTGGTAAAAAGTGGAGTATGGTAGAGTATGGAGTGGACAAAGTGTTACTTAGAGACTAGGCAATGAGGACCGCTAAATCACTCCTTTGCCGTAGTCACCAAATAGCGACTGCACATGTGCTCAGCGTAACAGGTGGTGAGCCCATCGCCGCTCTATGCTGCTAGATGTATGTGCAGTCTTCAGTCCGTTAGTCGCCTTTTGCGACACCCAAGGAAGAGAGGGTTAGTAATCTTTCACCGCTACGCGACAAGGTTAAATAATCTGCTTAAATATTTATTAAAGTGATTTACTGTAAATGTAAGATAGGGATAGTAGAAACGGGATTTCATTAATTTGTTCTATACCATAAAAAATCCCTGAAAAAAATCCTGGCTATAGTTACGAATTACAATATAGATTACTTACCCCATCTGTATATGTTATTTTTATATGTATCAAATCGAGAAAAATATTGATTATTTAATACAAAATCAAAAAAAGTTCTTGAACAAAATGTATTGTTATATATTTGTAGTTCATATTTTAAAGTTCATAGTTTAAAATAGAGTAGAAGAGTTATTAAACGCCATCAAAAAAGTTACTTTACTAACTACAAATAATATTATAAATACCAATACATCGAACGACATTTTAAACTTTTCAGCGAGACAGCTCGAAACTTTTGCTATAGCAACACAAATAACTGAGTTCTCTTCCAATTTCCGTGCCAAATCTGTTTCAAATGTATCTTTCATCTCTGGAAGCCGTACAACAAATCGCAATTTTCGTATATTTTATTTCCCTGCATTTTAGATGTTTAAAATCTGAATTGTATTTTTTACTTTATTATAATGCAGATTTAGTAAAATGTTAGAATGTTTTTACCGTACCTATTTTTAATAAACCATGTTAATAAGGATATCCTATCTAAGTATAAGCTATCCCTATCCGTATCCTAAAAAAATATAACAAAAACATTTCAAAAAATTTTGGATAAGCTAAGTCGCGCGTTCAGAATGTCGAATCTCTCCGCCATTCACTTCGACCCTAAAGTTTCGATCAAGAGCGACCTTTGCGACGTTGGTGACTGGTGTATAATCGAATTTAGAGTATGCGTATTTAATAACTCACTGCGGATTCAGGATTGAGTTATTATAAGATGAATCGAGTCTTTACAAAATCGCTTTGATGTTTAAGATATCGAATGGGTAAACAAATTAAAATAACTTGATACCCTCTGTGCTTCGGGAGACACGAAAAGCCATTGGTCCCGGTTGTCGTGAGACAGCAGACGTTAAGACCATCCATCCGATAATAAAACTGTGCAGCGTGGTGAGTTAAGGTCCAACTAACTCACCACAGTAATGTATTGTCTATGTGGGAAGTCGATAACACTCCTTGGATGGTCTTGCTGACTAGACTATTCTAGTGGGGTTAAAGTCACTCGGGTCCGTAGTTTAACTTTGAGACCCTACATGTGACCCCTAGGTGGTGCTAAATGATTGACACTGTCTAAGTGGTAGAGCCATCCTGCCTTGCAACTCGAATTGGGCTGACTCAGTAAAATAACATACCTACAAAGTCAAAATAACATAAACATGTAAGGTAGGTACTCTTATAAAAAAGATCGTTATTTTAGCAACCGTTGTTAATGTAGGTAGAAATCCATTTCTGCCCAAATCCATACAGCAATATAAGTGCCACTTTAGTTCTTAACTTTGAAGTGGGGAGGCATTTAGAGAACCTTTAAAATGCCTGCTTCAATAAAAGCAAAATCCCTTTGCAAAAATATCTAAATGCAAAACAGGCGTGTAGGCTTTCCGCCGAGGACCAAATATCCCTTACATAAATATGGAACCATTTAAAATTCCAGCCCGCCCCTGGTCGGTCCGTATATATCCGAGATGAGACACGTGTTGGGTCAAATGATTTCTGATTATCCGTCATTTGGTAGGCGGAGCACGCGCGTTGTCTGGAACAATAAATTATCAATATTGGATTGAAAATTGATTTTATTTAACATTTTATATTCCTTCGCCATCTAGAAGCTTACTTACACGCGATGACGGAGTCTAACACAAAGTATAGATATGGTAATTCCAGGCCTAGGTTTTGCCAGCCATCACGTTGGATTAACCTTATGTGTGTAACAATATGTTAAAATCCGGAACAACAATTGGGCATTTGGAGATATAGAAAAACATTGGATCTCGACCACTTTACAGTAAAAGTGGCAATGCATCAGATCTAGAGTAGTAGTAGTATTAACAATAATAATAATCGTCCTCATCAGATTCTAAGACGGCGACCCAACCATTTATTGTTATTGTTGTAAAAAAAAGGGCCAGGCCATAGGCATTTTGACTTTCCTTGGGATGGGAAGTGGAAATGCCTTTGGCTTTTCGAGGTGTGTGAGATAATTTTTTTTTTATAAGAAAGAGGCAAACGAGCAGGCGGGTCACCTGATGGAGAGTAATCACCGCCGCCCATGGACACCCGCAAAACCAGAGGAATCGCAGGCGCGTTGCCGTCCTTTAAGAAAGGAATAGGGTTAAGGAAGGAAAAGGATTGTGAGAGGGGGGGGGATGGGCCTCCGGAACCCTAACTGGCCAGACGAAATACAACAGCACCAAGTACCATTATTTCACGCCAGATATTCGTGAGAGGGTGGTATTACGCCGGGCGAGCTGGCCCAATGCATGCTGCAACGCAGCGTGGCTCTACCACTCAGTTAGTGTCACTCATTTAGCACCACCCAGGGGTCACGTGTAGGGTCTCAAGGTTAACCTACGGATGCGAGTAACTTTAACCCCCAAAGTAACTTTAACCCCGAAAAGACATTAGACAAAAAACATTTGACTATTAATACTAAAAATAGCGAAACGCTTGTCTTTCTTATTAATTGCTTCATCTAGAGTCTCCAGGGTAACTAAGTTAGTTAGCCAGATTTATAATAATCCCAATCTACGTTAATCGGAGTACAACATACTCGTATACTGGAATTAGGGTTACCACCAGTACTCTAAAATAGAGTATTGTACTCTTTTTCTTGTAGTCGTACTCTATAACCTACGACACCAATAGAGTACGCTAGAATGATCGTTACTGGTTATGAGTACTTCAGAGTTCACTGAGAGAGTCTTCTCCCTTATGAATGTAAAGAGGAGAGATGAAAGGAATAGAGCAACCCTAAATTTAATAAAAAACGAGTTGATTTTATAATTTTAATCTAAATTATGATTGCAAAGAGGCTGTAAATATCTTCAAGAAAGACAAATATTTGTTCAATGTCGCAAAGAGCAACCAAAAACACGTTTTTAAGTACAAATAAATAAGTACTGTTTTTATGCTATGTACTCTATTTTTGTTCTAACAAAATGAAAAAAATACTCTATTTGTCCTAAAAAAAGGTGGCAATCCTAACTGGAAAAAAGAATCAACCCAAACTCCACGCCTGAGAACTTCTAGACCACAGAGGCTGTTTCATATACTCGTACAATGGCGTGATAAATGCATTACAAAAACATAGCCTAAGTCTATTAAAAATAATGTATTCTTACCCTCGTTTTACGTGTCGGGGTTCGGGATGCACATAACGCCCGCGGCACAGCTGTTTCCGGGTGGATGCCATTTGTTTACTGTCTGCGTGATGGCTCTGTGTTTGTTGCGCTGTCTTACAAATTAATGACTTATCTTCTTTATTTTACGATTCATTCTTGTGTGCTATTTCTCAGCTATTTCTTTGAAGAGATTTCATGGTAGAGATATTCAGCCTTCTGTAATGTGCCTCAATCTAACGTTAGTTTAAAACAAATGTTAAATGTTGTAAGTGTTCTTACTTTCGTTTTAGTATTCAGAATTCATGGTATATACTCGTAATATATACATTAGTTACTCGTAATATACACAGTAGTTGAAAACAGTTGAACATTCTATTATTAAATATCTCAAATGCCACATCTTTCGACCGGGATTCTGCTGGCAGCGGTAAGCTTAATACAAAACACATCTGACAAACTTTTGGGTCGGACATGTGCACCTTAACTGACACGAGCTTATCAGCTGACAAACTACTAGCAAAGCTCGAAAACAACTAAGAGCCCAAAAGAGAAATACCTGCTCAACATATTTTTTATTCTAAAGAAAAAGTGAGGTTAAAGCAAAGATAGTGTTAGCAGGCAATAGTTGCTAACGGTATCTAGTTGTCTATTGATTTTATTCTATTAGCTTTTTTACTTGTACAATACATCTTAGTGATTTTACACAGAGATAGTTTATTTTTGCGACAAGTTATAGGCAGATCGTAGCAATCGTAGCACGACCGCCGAGTCCCCTCAAAGCTCGGTATTGTTCAGATTATCAATAATTTCTGTAAATTAAACTTTTACTTTAAATACTTTTAAGACCATTTTGATACCTAGGAAAAAGTATCGGCGAGATTCACAAATTAACATATACAGTCTTTAAATATACTTTAAACGACGAAGATATTGACACACATACGTACATGTAATCACGACTATTATCCCCGAAGGGTAAGTCTGACTAAGGCAATGAGGACAGCAAAAGTAGTCCTCTGCCGTAGTCCACTTTTCAACAAATAGCGACTGCACATGTGCTCAGCGTGACAGGTGGTGAGCCTATCGTCGCTCTATGCTGTTGGATGTATGTGCAGTTTTTAGTCCGTTAGTCGCCTTTACGACACCCAAGGGAAGAGAGAGTGTGGTAGTATTGTTTCACCACTATCCGACACGGTAGATATTAATTAACATTTTGATATTTAACATAATGACTGTGGCCGTAACCTGTCAGTGCTGTTAGCCAGTGCTCCAACCTGAGTGAAGATAAATAAATATCGGATATTGATATGAACATGGATTTGACAAAATGTTTGAATATCTACACAACAATGACAAAAATAGAGTTAAAGATACGTGTTGGTATGTTGTATTTTACAGGAATTTGGAATTTATGATAGATTGTGTAATTAAATAATGAGCGTTATAATTGATAAGTGTTTTAGATTGTTTATGAGTAGTTTAGTATAAGTGAATGTAGAAAAAACTGAGTTTCTGCTTGATTAATATTAGGTAGTAAGTATTAGTTTAGGTTTTGATTTGGGTCGATGTAGGATAAGTAAAATAATAAATAAAAAGATATATTTATGGTACAATGTAAGGAGACGTATCTTTCATTCGATCATGGTAGGAACGAGCTTCCTCCGTGAGAATTGTTGGAGGCAGCCCATGACGAAGGTGCGCGAGTATACACGCAGCGTGAGAGTAGGTCCTTAAAATTAATGCCCCTTAGAAATAAAAGAGTAAAAAGTAAAAGTGTATATACGTATAGTACGAGTATTAAAGAATAAACCAGTGATAAAGAAATAAACTGTATACTTAAAATGTAAAATGAAATGATGCATATTAAGAGTCGACTAAAAATAAAAAAATGTTATAATATGAGATTAATGTAATAAAATGAGTTAAAGAGACGCTATGCTATGGTTACGAGAATTTAGATATGCGTTGTATGTGCATACTATGAAATGACAAAGTGGACAGACCTGTCCACAAATTTTCAAATATGACATATAAATAGGTAAATAAATACCTAAGTATATTGACTATTATATATACTGAATGTGAGAAAACAAATAAACGTATAATTAGATACTTATCATGACGACATACTATTACGTTAACAAGGATGTGACTTATTGTTATGTTAGTGATTTTCATATTATTAGAATTTATATATTTTATTGTTATCTTACTAGTTTTAAATGCCTCCGACCCTTCCTCACTCTTGTTTAACGTAAATTCAATGTAAAAAAGTTACATAATCAGACAATTTTTTCACAAAAGAGGTAACAAAAAGTAACAAGAGACCCGCGCGACCATTTGCGTTATTCCGAAAAAATGCTTCTCAGAAATCGATTTCTGTTGTCTGTTAAAAAAAATAACAACGAAATGTAATTTCTAACCTTTCTAATCTCACCTTGACCTACAGAGACACAGACCTATTGACCTAACCAACACTATTTTGGTTCAGTTCAGTTGACTAGTGAAATAATAAATAACTTAAAAGATATAATATTTTGAACTTACTTAATTGTAATAATAAATTAGGGCATTCAACACTACAGCGTATTCTTCGTAATGCCGAAAGAAAGTTATGCCGATACATTTTAGTGCATTTAATTTAAGGGATTCTAAAATTAGGGTTTTAAATTTTGAGGCAAAACTATAATAGTGCGAAAACAACTGTTAGTCTTGACAATAATAATTGTTCTTTAAAAGTTTAGGCCAACGCAGTTCGGCCGTATGAAATTAGAACTAAAAACTTTAGGAGACCCGAAGGGGACCCTTCGGTGTGACATGGTACTAATGTGTCAAGCTCCTTCAATTGATTATAAGATCAAAGGCTGCTTCTAAGGCCGACAGTACCTCCCACTAAGAGTCTAACCTGGAACTAGTGCATCTGTAATCGTTGTGTATAACCACTTGACCATGGTATAGCGGTTTATATTGTTATTAATAACTTGATACTGCTTCCGTCATACTCGTAGTGATTTGCAGAATACAATATACGTCTCTGGAGCCAAGATTGATTGTTGTGCAAGGAATTAGCTGAATACAGGGTCCCAATCATTTGACTTCAATGGGATTGTACGTGATATTCAATATTAATTTAATCAGTAAGTAAGGGCATCTCCTCCATATCGATAATTCTTAGTGGAATTTTCTTAGGTAATGAAACTTATTTGTAAAAGCTATCGCGTAAATGTAATGTTTATAAATTTTAACAAAACTAATAACACTAGTTTGAGGGTAGTTTCTTCTTTACGTTGTTAAAAATGATGATAAAGAACATTTTTTAAAACTTAAAAACACAACAGCGGTGGCAGCGTTACACGGGCAGGGGTGCTCCAGCGCGGAACACACACCTACCAGCGGACTGGAGGCCCAGTCATGCGCGAGGCGCGCCCCCACACCGGAAGGTGAACCATGCGCAGGCGCGCAAACCCGCGCCTGCAGGTTCCCATGCCGCCGGCCCGAGTGCGATTTGGGTATCCCACGGGCGGGGGCCCCGACGGTGTCACGAAGGAGGGACCCCTCCCTGCAACTAGCTCTGTGCGCGCCAGCGTGCAGCCGCGATCGAGCTATGCCGCAGCGGTTATCGTACCACCCGCGGTATCACACGGGCGGGGGCCTTCTTTGCAGATTTGGGACCCGAGCAGGCCATAGCTAGCCTGCCCCTTTGCGAGAGCAAAACCACGGACGGTTTTGCTTTATACTACGGCGGCCGCGGTTTGAAAGATTTAAGGAAACCTTAAATGTGAAATTTGTTTGAAAGATTTTACAGAAAATCTTAGATTTGAAATTTTAATTTTGTGCGACATTGTTTGGTGGCATGTTTACCGGGAGTTTGACGGGGCTAACACAAGTCAAGTACGGATGCGAGACATGGCTCGTCAAAAACGAAATAACCAGTCGGCTGCAGGTGTTCGTCAACAAGTGCTTGCGGCGCATACTGGGGATTTACTGGCCACGAACCATCTCTAATGTAAGGCTGTGGGAGATGACTAAGCACAACCCATCGACAAGGAGATCCTGACAAGGAAATGGCGCTGGATTGGACATGTGGAGCGGAGACCTGACAACCATCTATCCAAGCAAGGGTTAACGTGGCAAGCGTATGGAAAAAGAAGGCCGGGCCGCCCCCGTACCACCTGGAGGCGATCAGTTGAAAAAGAGGCTGCATCAGCTGATATCGGCTGGAAGGACCTGGAGGTTGCCGCACAAGATCGACAGCAGTGGAAATCTCTTCTTCGAGCCCTATGTCCCTGATGAGGGATAACAGGATTGCATCATCATCATCATCATCATCAACACAAGTCACCCTCTCCTCGGTACATGCATCTATGTGAGAATGTCAATTTCGGTAACGGTAATGAATCTACTATTGTAGGTTAACAGCTTTTTACCGATTCGCCCGCAGGGATAACGGCACAGACATTGGTCTAGATCGGGCAGACACAACACTTTGTCACCTGGCCCAATTGACCTACTCTTGGGCTCGGTTGTACTAGGACGGGTCCTACTAGGCACCCAGATAGCTCTGGGTCGCTCTACACTGCTGGCAGTGCCAACTATTTTGTTTTGTTTCTATTATGTACACAGTTTGACGACTCGACTCCGCATAGTCTAGAGTCAGTGTGGTTGTGTACCATTTCCATAACTATGCACAAGTTTGGGAAATTGAGAAACCTCCCATGGTCTACATGGTAGCCCATGCCCATGAGGATTGTGAAGCCTTTCAATAGGCCAGTACGTCACGGTTGACGTCTGTTGGATGTGTTACTAGGTAACCTAATTTGTAATTTTGAATATTGTTTGTCCAAAGAGCTTTATTTGTGTAGTGCTCTTTCGGTGTTTATTTTGTCACAGTGGACGTCTTCACCCGTGCAGCCGCAGACGGGGGGTCTGCCTTCGGACCGAGTCGCTCAGTCTCGTCCGTTCTTGGGGGTGTCACGCCACGGGTTCTGCTGGACCTTTCTCGGTAAAACCGATCAACTGCGCAACGCTCGGGTTGTAGGTAAATTTTTTGTGTTTTTTTTGTGCCTGGCTACTAAGGCCGTCCTCTTGGGAGTTTCTTCGTTGTCCACGGAGGCCTTCGTCGTCGCGTTGGATCGTTTCATGTCGCGTAAGGGTCTACCTTCACTTATTCGCTCCGACAATGGCACAAAATGGCAAGGGCACGGGTGTATTTAACTGATGTTTGTAAATTTTTAGAAAATAAGCTTTGGTAAATAAGATAATTTAATATTATTTTAATTTGGCTAATTAGATTTAATATGTTGTTGAAGGAGAATGACTTGCTCTCCTTGCTTGTAGCTAGGGCAGCATTGTAAAGTTGTTTGTTGGCGAGTATGGGACTGCGGTTCGATTCCGCGATGAGCCGCAACAACTGTCTCTCCTTGCCCGATGGATTGAGCTAACGATCGGAGCCTTCCGATCGGGGCAGGGGTCTGTTCGGAACAAAATGGCCACTTACGGCTGGCAACCTTTTTTGTAGTTTTTATTTGTATTTGACAGACGACTGTCAATGTCAGTGTGACACACTCACGTTGGACTTTTGGTTAGGTTAGGAACCTTGACCGCGGGGTCGCGTGGAGAATATTGACTTTTTTGGTGTAATTTGGTATGTGGGGCACATTGTTTGATTCGGGGGTCCGTAATTATTAAGAACAGTGAAAAACATAAGTTTAGTTTAAAACCAGTGATTGTTTGGTCGACACGCACACGTGGCGTACAATTGAACGGTGCTATGTGGTATTGTGCGTATCATCACGTATTTGTCTGGGATCAGTACTGAGGGGGTAGCCAACGGGAAGTTAGGGCCTTTCCACCACCATAGCACCAACCTGAAGACGCGCAGGAGCGCGGTCTACCAGCACCACAGAAGGCAGCCGGCGGCCGGCGAGTCCCCGGGAGCACCGCGAACAGCGCGGGCGGACGAGAGGAAGACTAGTACGTAAGTCATTTTTGTTTAGTATAATTAAGTAGCAATTTAAGTTTATTGTATAAGGGCCCAGCACTATTGTTGTCATGATGTAGACCTCTATATCTCTATTAAACAATAGGTATCCTTTTATCATAAATAATATAAATATTATTTAATAAGAAACAATCAGTCTAACATTCATTTCTCTCCATAAACCCTTCGCGTGGTCACCCCAATTCTGGATGCCCACAAGTTCTGGATTGTTTGTGCTTCACAATAATGCCAAATCATGTCCGCACAACAAGTTCAATAATAACGATAGTTACCATATATTTTTCAAGAAACAATTAATGGAACGTTCCAGTCTGTCGATGTCGACGATGATTCACCCATCGCGTGGTCACCAAAATTAGACTACATGTCCCGGATCAACTATGCTTCTTCATCATCATCATCAGCCAGAAGACGTCCACTGCTGGACAAAGGCCTCCCCCAAGGATCTCCACCACGCCCGGTCTTGTGCTGCTTGCATCCAGCGGCTACCAGCGACCTTCACCAGATCGTCGGACCACCTTGTTGGAGGCCTGCCCACACTGCGTCTTCCGGTGCGCGGTCGCCACGCGAGAACTGTTCTGCCCCAACGGCCATCGGTTCTACGGGCGATGTGCCCTGCCCATTGCCACTTGAGCTTGGTGACTCTTTGGGCTATGTCAGTTACTTTAGTTCGTCTACGAATCTCCTCATTTCTGATTCAATCACCAAGAGAAATCCCGAGCATAGCCCTCTCCATTGCTCTTTGCGTGAGTTTGAGCCTGCTAATTAGGCCCATAGTGAGCGACCACGTTTCGGTACCGTATGTTCTTTCGTGTTGAGGCACTGCGGTATTTTGGACGAGAAGATATTTCGTAGCTTACCGAACGCTGCCCAGCCGAGTTGGATTCGACGATTGACCTCTTTCTTAAAGTTGGACCTACCTAACTGGACTGTTTGTCCCAGGTATACATATTCGTCAACAACTACAAGAGCAGTCTTCAACCTTCAGAGGAGTGGGTACGACACGTGAGTTACCATGATTTTCGTCTTCATTTTAAGGCCCACTTCTTGAGAGACTCTATTGAGATCTATGCTTACTATGCTTCACAATGATGCAATTTCATGCTCGAATAACGTACATACAAACAAGAGGCTGACAAGAGCTGGATGAGAGTGGCCGCGGATCGTGCTCAATGGCGTGCTCTTGGAGAGGCCTATGTCCAGCAGTGGACGAGTATAGGCTGATGATGATGATGATGATAACGCAAATATGATAATAATGATAGTACCACATATTTTTGAATGATGAATAAATCAGTGGAACGTTCTTTTTTCTCCATAAACACATAACATGGTCACCCCAATTAGCCCACATGTTCTGGATTGATTGTTCTCCAAAATATTGCCATTTTATGCTCGCATAACCTAAAATAATAATAATTATTGTTTCCATAATATATTTTTATTAAAAGAATCAGTGAAACTTTCCTGTCTCTGCATAAACCCGTGGTGTGGTCACCCCAATTAGCCCACATGTCCGGGATTGATTGCGCCCACAATAATGCCGTTTCATGCCCGCATCGCAAAACGTATTATCTGTCGCCTCAGTTCTTCCCGTCCGCAAACTTTAAGGATCAACATCGAATTTGGGGATTAAAAGTTTGTGCCACCGTACTCCGGAAGTTGAGAGGGGAGATGAGTCGCGCATTTGGAAATTCTAATCGCTATAGCTTCTTTTGTACCGTGTGTTTAATAGCTAGCACTCTCGCAAACACTCCAGCATTAAAAAAAATATGGTGATTAACCAACGCTTGTTTACACAAATACTTAAACATTAAAAAAACATTAACCGCGTCGCGTAGCGGTGAAAGAATACTGCCACCCTCTCTCTTCCCATGTGTCTTAAAAGGCGACTAACGGACTAACGCAACATACATCCAATAGCATAGAGCGGCGATAGGCTCACCACCGGTCCACGCTGAGCACATGTGCAATCGCTATTAAAGTGGACTATGGTAGAGGACTATTTTTTCCGTCCTCATGAGTAACCCTTAGGGGAAAATAGTCGTGATTAAACGTATATATAGGTATATGTATGTCGTTCACACAAATTCTTAGAAATTAAAACATTCACGACTTATAACCAGCTGCAACAAAAACTTTACTTAGGTATGCCATGGTCTGCCCACAAACACTAATATGTAGGTTTCAGGGATATAAAATTCAAAACAGCCCCCTTACTCTTGAAACCGATCGCTATTGGATCGGCTTGGTATTGTGAATTTTCGGATTTTTAAGTTACGACACCAGCGCTAATTATGATTTGTTATTAAACTAAACAAGCAGTGGTAAAGTATTGTCATTTTCACGATTTGCAACATTATTTACATGGCAGACTTTATGACTGAGGCATCTTATAAGTCGACCGGTCAACAGGGTCGTGCCCAAATTAATATTTGCTATTTCATCAACGACTGATGTAGATGTGGATTAGAAATAAGTAGATCTAAATCTACCTATTTCTTTTAAATAATCATACGGCTGATTCACCTATCGATATGAAATGGAACAAATGGGAATAAGTTTTATCTGTAGTAAACAATTCGCATTTGGTAAGAAGGTAACCTATAAGAGAAATACCTTACAAAAGGTATAGGTATATACCTTAAATACCTTATAAAACATTTAGCTGTTCGCTCATGGAACGGAGCTAAGAATGCTGGCAACATAATCGTTTAGAAATGCCAGACTGCTGGCAGAGGACACATTTTCGTATCGCTATAAATATTTTCATTGCTTATTTGTCAATATCCTTCGAATAACATGATCTGTAGGCGAAAGAGGTTGAATAACTACCTCAATGCATTCCCAGTTACAACGAATAAAGGTTTAAGAGTTTCTCGGGCTAATGATACGTTTTTATGTGCTTCGCCTTCAACTAAAGCATCTCTTTACTTGATTAATTAACCGAGGGTTACCTTAAGCCTGGCCTGGCTTTAATCTTCACCCATCATGGGCCATTTGACTCCGACCTCTCGCTTCAACACTGCTAGTGTAAGGGAGATAGCTACACTCTTAAGATGGAAGCAGTTCAGGTGATTAATCATTAATTTGGTTGATGGATGATGGAGTCCATTTTTGTTACGTTTCTCATCGCAGTTCGAAGAAAATAGTTTTGTCTTGGTATTGTTGGTGTGTGAAGAAAGAAAGAAGAAAAAAAAAATGTTTGATGATGGTAAGTGACGAATGGACACAAAGATTCGTTCGTTCGTTTACCTCGTACATTCGGAAACCTTCGTTTACTTTTGGGTTGGCTTTTGAATCGAGTCGCCTGAATTTGAAGAAACTAACACTGTGAGGTGGTCTAAGGGGTACTTAAATGAAGGTTTATTAACATTTTAGCTGCCGCTGTTGCGTTAAAATATAAAAAAACCTCTTGAAAGTTTTGTCAAAATCGGCTATAATCACGAAAAATTACACGTTTTTAGGTTATACAGTACCATAGTAACAGAACGAAGCAACTCGATTCAAAAGTTTTACCAAGGAATTAAATATCTTACTTACGTTACTTACAGGTACTTACTTAACTTAAGTAGTAAGTATACTTTTGATGACAAATAGGTATAGTTTTAAATTCGCGTCCCACTATGCACACATATTTGTACCTATACATGCATATAATCACGACTATTATCCCCGAAGGGTTAGTCAGAGAAATCTAAAAAGGACCGCAAAAGCAGTCCTCTACCATAGTCCAATTTTCACCAAATAACGACTGCACATGTACTCAGGTCATGTGACAGGTGGTGAGCCCATCGCCGCTCTATGCTATTGGGGGCGTATTTAGTCAGTTAGTCGCCTTTTAAGACACCCAAGAGAAGAGAGGGGGTGGAAATATTATTTCACCGCTACGAGACACGGTTAATAAGGAATGGCTTGCTACGCATACCCGTCAGCCCGTGACCACGGCTGATGCAACTCGGTCGAAACGTCGTCGGGTAGAAAAAGGTGGTTTTGCGTTTAAGGGGAGGTATTTCGAGCGCTTCTCTCTCGCTCTCTCGACGGTACGACGCTAAGAGACGGGTATAACAGCGAAGCAGCATGAAAAAGCGCGTTTTATATTTTTAAAAATTGATAGATGTAATAAAAAAAAACCGATCGGATATAATCCCTCAAGTTACTCATAATATCAAATCAATCATTTTAAGAATAAAACCTAGAAAAGAAGATAAAATGACACAAAAATATGTAACTTTGTGAATTTATTCTATTAAGACCAACTTTATAAAATCATATTTCTATCGGGTATAATTTACAGAATAAAGCCTCAACAATATTTCAAAATGTTCGCAGATTTCATTTTACTGTTTACTACTTCAAAAATTCATTCTAAAAACGTATTATGTTAATTTTTCACTAACACCTAGCCTTAACCCCTAAGTAGGTAGAGGTTAAAACATGCCCTACTGCTAACAAAATCGAGCTCAATATTATATAACCCAACCTGCGAATCGAACTCGGGACCTCTGAGTCTGACACCGACGACTTATACTAGTCCAACAAACCGTTGAAAGTTCACTACAAACGTTGCTTAGCATTCGCGATTTTGCACTGAAACTCCCTTACCGCTAGGCTGCCGGGCTCTTGCGAAAGCTTCGAAAAAAATGGGTAAAATTCGCTTTACTTGTCTCTGGGGACCTCTTACGGAGATTATACTTCTACCGGATATTAAAGTAAATTATGAGTTTTCAGCGCCCCGCAGGTTTTCGTGCTGAGCTTGTACATCATGGGTAATAATGGTTTTTATTATACTGGCTGTAGCCCGCGGCTTCGCTCGCGTTAAATTTTCGCAGGAAGACTTATCTTGACACCAAAATTATCAAAATCGTTTTAACGGTTTACTCACTTTTGCATTTATAATATTAGTAAGGATAAAAATTACGATCGAGAAATATCCCGGTCGATACTTTTCGGCGATATTCGTTTACACACGATCTACGCGCACCCTACTGTATCTACTCGTACGTACCTACCACAGAGTATTATGGACTCTTAAACACATGAGTAAAGAAACGGAACAGAGACAAAGCTTCATACAACGCGCCGTCGCGAGTCTCTCCGTTTGTCTACTGGCCGAGCCAGCGTAAATACTATGGTAAACCGGTTTTATACAGCGCATACGCGACGCAGCACACATGCGCCGTATGCTTGTAGTAGTTGACTCGCGACGGCACGGTTGTATGAAGCTTTGTCTCTGTTCCGTTTCTTTACTCATGTGCCTTAAAGTCGGACGCCCCCTTCATATTCAAAAAGGGAGCATCTTTAATCATTTAAAGCCCTAGAGTCGAACTCCCAGGTCGCTGTCATTCATAGTTTTGGTTAAAATAACTAACTACTTATCTAATTTTTAACTCAAAATCTGACCTACTCGTAGTTGGAATCTGACCTACTTGGAATCTGACTTACTTGGAATCTGACCTACTTGGAAACTGACCTTCATCGCATATCATAATCATAGATCAGTGACGTACGTGTCGGAAACAAAAAAAATCTATTGCCTTATCTATGTGATAAAATAAATATGTGATAATATTAAACGCTAACTACTTAAAAAGACATGGATAGGGTGTTCTTAGAAAAAATAGTGTTGTTAGAGAACTAAAGATATTTGAATTTCCGTTTTTTTCATATTTCAATTTTTTTCTCAATAAATACGCCGTAGTAGCACTTAAAACTTATAACACGTGTAGTTCATGATACCCATTCTAACACAACAAACCAGATGCTACTTCTGGTTATTCTGGAAAAGAGCTCAAGCGAATATCGCGGAGATGTGGTCCACCGGAAAGTTCCTCGATTACCCTACCTACTTACAGAAATTTTGACGGAACTAATTACTTTAGAGCATGGCTTTGATTAACTATCCTTGAAATATTCGGAGCGAGCGGAAGCTACCAGTAGTAAAAAATTATATAACAGTGCCATAGTTATCTGAAAATTACTTTGTAAAGGTGATTTCTGGGACAATTTTTTTTGAATCAGATTCATGGTTTTAATTTTTAGGTTTGATTATGAGTATATATGGATAAGAGGATATATGGTTATGAGCAAAAAATTATGCGTTTACTAACGTAACTTGACCCATGCTTTGTATGGAACAAAATTTACTACAAGAAAAACAGTGTTTAATTAATGTCGCAGTTGAGGACATTTATTTATGACTAGGTTATTAGTGGTTGTTAGTGAAAAAAATAAAATAACACGTTCTTAGAATTAATTTTTGAAGTAGTAAACAGTAAAAATAAAATCTGCAAAAGTATGATACATTGTTAAGGCTTTATTCTGTAGAATACACCCGATGGAATCACGATTTGATAAAGTTAGCTCGATAGAATAAATTCACAAAGTTACATATTTTTGTGTCAGTTTGTCTTCTTTTCTAGGTTTTATTCTTAAAATAAGTGATTTGATATTGTGAGTCATTTACCAAAATAAAGTTCATATATAACTTGAGGGATTATAACCGATCGTTTTTTATGTTATGTCTATAATTTTTTTAAATATAATACGCGATTATTCGCGCCTCTTCGCTGTTATACCCGTCCCTTACCGTGGCGCGTCGTACCGTCGAGAGAGCGAGAGAGAAGCGCTCGAAATACCTCCCCTTAAAGGGGGTGCCGCGCGATCACAAAAGTGACATAAGTCTACTTCAAAGAAAATCAATCATATTCATATTTATAATTAGAACAATAATTCTGATTTGAATTTTCAGACCTAGTAATTTAATAAGATCAATGTTTTTATTCTGCAAAATGTGCAAAACAATTACGCGCTAGTGTTAAAAATTAAAATTTACTTTTTAAAGAAGGGGGTGCCCTACGGAATATCAATAAAAATATTTTCATGTAAAAATTATTGTTTCATGCGGAAAATTACGAAAGTTGTCGAAAAATATCTTTTAAGAGTCATTAGATTTATGGATTGTGAGTTATTGTTTAAAGAATTGGTTTCAAATTTCAACAAGGACATGACCTTGTGCGATGATCAGCCCCCTTACTCTTGAAACCGATCGCTATTGGATCGGATTGGTATTGTGAATTTTCGTACTCCTAAGTTACGACACCAGAGCTAATATGGATTCATATTACATGGATATTGAGTGAAAAAAATACAAAACTCAATGCCATTTAGTTCACCCAATATGAATCCAAATTAGCGCTGGTGTCGTAACTTAAAAATACGAAAATTCACAATACCAATCCGATCCAATAGCGATCGGTTTCGAGAGTAAGGGGGCTGGCTATAAGTTCTTTTAATGTATTTAACCTATTCAGCGCTAGTACAAGTGACTTAAAAATACGTACGTTTTCAAAATTTCGTGCAAGAACCCCTTAAATACCACATTGATGTAGTTTAAAACAATTATATGCGTCTATGATGTTGACATCATAGACACAGTACATTTATAGAATAGAATAGAATGGTTATTTATAGCATATCACTAAGTGCCTCGTTAGTAGATGGCTAAGTAAGCCTGAATATGAAAAAACATTTGACCCAAATCACCATTGAGGAGTAACACATCACGCTCGCAGGTACAGACCACAACTTTCCATTTGCTATATAAGGTGGCTGCTAGAAACCGCAAGAAACTTCAAGGGCTGGCTAGGTCAAGTGTTCATTTTTATAAAAAAATGTATTTTGTGAATTTTAATTGGATAGTCTTTGAGTATCTAATTTGCCATCTGTTGACCCGTCCGTGTCAGCTGGGCGATAAGTACTTACGTCGACGGGTCAACAGACGGCCGGCCGGCCGGCCGTTGCCTCCGTCAGCTAGGCGATAAGTACCTACGAAAAAACACGAATTCCTTTTTGGTCATGTTTAAAACATTTGACCTGACCAGCCCTTGAAGTTTCTTGCGGTTTCTAGCAGTCACCTTATATACGATCATTAGACCATTAGCATGCGCAACACGAGAAAATTTTCTCGCCCCTTATCTCGCGTTATGTCTATCCACGATATGTCAAAAATAGACATAATAGTAGTTTTTGCTTGTCTGTGGTATTTTTGTCTACAGACCTTATAATAATAACTAAAGCATAGAACGAGTCCAAATGAGACTCGTAATAGTTGTCCTATTTTTTCAAATGGGCCATAAATATTGAAATAAAAGAGACAAAACAAGTTGCTAAAAACGTCAAATGTCCAGCGAAAATAAAAAAACCGGTCACCATTCATGACTTAAATCCATACCGAATTCAAAAGCGACTGTTACGGCGAAAGGCGTTCGCCGTAACAGCGACGGAATATGGGTTAGGCAGGAGCTATGGGAATTTCTGGGGCTTACCTGGTTCGGGCTGGAGCTGGTTGGAGCTGAAGGCAGGCGCGGGGGCGCGGGCTTGAAGGCAGCAACACACAACACAGTTCACTCAGGGGCACTGGTCGTAGGCGTTTTAGGGAGAGGTGAGCTGGTGGTCCTAGCTCTAGGTCACTGCACACACACTGCACACGTATGACGATGATCACGGGCTGAGTTCTAGGGCGCGCGCGCGCGTGGATTCTCTCTGAAAGGTCGGAGCACACTACCGTTGCGCGGCGCCGGCGAACACTTCGTCGAGTATAATTGTCAACTCGCTGTGATTGGCCGATCATTCGTTGCCCAGTCGTTGCACCAATATGCATCTTAATTGACCGGCGCAGAGACGGTTATCCGTCGCGCTGTGGCGCGAACATCTTCCCGGGCCCCAGAGGGTAGGAGGGGGGGGGGAAGGAATGGAAGTTAAAGGGGAACTACAGCCCCGATTCGTGCTGTGTTGAGTTAATGTCGAGTGGGTGTGTATATAATGAGCTGGGAGGAATGCACGTGTGTGACTGTATGAGTACAATTGTATGAGGGCTGAAAGCCTGTGTCACGAAGCACAGGGGGCGCGGGGGCGCGAAGCGCCGAAGGCGCATAGGCGCACGGGGCGCGTAAGCGCAGAGGCGTGGGGGAGCGGGGGCGCAGAGGGCGCGTGGGGCGCGTAAGCGCAAAGGCCGCGTCAACGCAAAGGCGTGGGGGCGCGGGGGCGCAGAAGCGCAGGGGGCGCGTAAGCGCAAAGGGCCGCGTCAACGCAAAGGCGTGGGGGCGCGGGGGCGCAGAAGCGCAGAAGCGCAGGGGGCGCGTAAGCGCAAAGGGCCGCGTCAACGCAAAGGCATGGGGGCGCGGGGGCGCAGAGGGCGCCGGGGGCGCGTAAGCGCAAGGGCCGCGTCAACGCAAAGGCGTGGGGGCGCGGGGGCGCAGAAGCGCAGGGGCGCGTCAACGCAAAGGCGTGGGGGCGCGGAGGCCGCAGTCAACGCAAAGGCGTGGGGGCGCGGGGGCCGCAGTCAACGCAAAGGCGTGGGGGCGCGGGGGCGCATTGCGCGGGCGCGCGCATAAGCGCGGGGGCCGCAGTCAACGCAAAGGCGTGGGGGCGCGGGGGCCGCAGTCAACGCAAAGGCGTGGGGGCGCGGGGGCGCAGAAGCGCAGGGGGCGCATAAGCGCGGGGGCCGCAGTCAACGCAAAGGCGTGGGGGCGCGGGGGCGCAGAAGCGCAGGCGGCGCGGGGGCGCAAAAGCGCGTCTGATGTCATGCACCGTATAGGTGCGGGCTGACTACATGTGTTTGTGTGCTGCAGGCTGATGTGTGGGTGCACGTGTGTAGAAGTACTATGCTCTTGTGGTGAGCACTCACGAGATTGAGTCGATTGCCAAGGCAAGAATTAAAGGCAGAAAAAACATAAAATTAACACGAGCGAAAAAATAAAGCACGCTATTTGGCACGCGTGGTGAGCATGCACGAGACCTGAGCCGATTTAACACGACACGACCATAAAAATTTCATTACAAAATAAAACGGGGAAAACAACAATATCGTCGTCTAGACGCGGGTGTGTTATACTTAACTAAAGTTATATGTGCAATCTAATTAGTAAGAAAAAATATAACACGAATCGAACACTGTTCTTTGAACACGTTCTTAATTTATTTTTGTAGGTAGGTTAATAATATTTCGCAATGCACTTTGCAACGTCTATCGTGCAGAAAGGGTCATGTAAGGTAATGAAATTAGGAATGTTACGCGATAAGATTTAAAAATCAGAAATTAAAATTAAGTTACGTGATAACTACAAAATATGAGTAAATATTATTTTAACGGGTCGAATGACCAACATGTAATGAAATAGTTAATGGGCTGAAATAGTTATCCTATATATATATAATAGTGGACTGTATTAATAATGTGGGGCTGAATGTCTACGGTAACATGTACCTACTCCTGCGACCCCTCATGCGACCGCTGTGCATGCGAGGACACATGCAGCGTTCTGTCGCTACGCAGTAGCACGGGCAGTAAGGGGTGTTTGGGCTGGCGTGCATTGTGTGGGTGTTGTGTGCAGTTGTGTAGACGTGTATGGGTGGCGGCACGAGTCGAGGCAAAAAGTGAAATGTGTACGGTAGGGTTTAAAAACTAGTGGACTGTATGTATCCGGCTCGTAGGATCAAAATGTTACGGCGAAAGGCGTTCGCCGTAACAGCGACGGAATATGGGTTAGGCAGGAGATAAGGGAATTTCTGGGGCTTACCTGGTTCGGGCTGGAGCTGGTTGGAGCTGAAGGCAGGCGCGGGGGCGCGGGCTTGAAGGCAGCAACACACAACACAGTTCACTCAGGGGCACTGGTCGTAGGCGTTTTAGGGAGAGGTGAGCTGGTGGTCCTAGCTCTAGGTCACTGCACACACACTGCACACGTATGACGATGATCACGGGCTGAGTTCTAGGGCGCGCGCGCGCCTGGATTCTCTCTGAAAGGTCGGAGCACACTACCGTTGCGCGGCGCCGGCGAACACTTCGTCGAGTATAATTGTCAACTCGCTGTGATTGGCCGATCATTCGTTGCCCAGTCGTTGCACCAATATGCATCTTAATTGACCGGCGCAGAGACGGTTATCCGTCGCGCTGTGGCGCGAACAGCGACCTATACAAATTTTAATCCAAAATCCGAATGGTGACCAAATGGATTGCCCACTCAAATGTTATAGCACTCCTTATAAGCTTTAGTTATTATTCTATGCTACAAACCCTAACATGCAACATAATTTTATCGACTTTTGACAACTGTAACCGAGATAGTGTGTCGTTCCCGCCATCGAAGGAAGAGAGCATATCATCCGCGACATATTCTCGTGTTGCGCCAATGACCTTTGTTGCGCATGCTAATTGCTAGGTCTACATGACAGATGACAAACTTATTTTTTGCTTCTTTTACTTTACTTGCGGAATAATGCTCCTAAAGTTGTTGTTAAGGTTACAGACTAAGATAAAATGGTGAAAGCTGGTCAGATCAAAAAATTTCTACAGACCTAGCCGAGTACAGTCACATTTAGGGACCCCTTGCTTTGAACCGAAGCTGAGGTCTTGCCTTTGAGTTTAAGACGCTTAATTTAACCACACAACAAGTAAGGAAAGTGAATGCTCTTGAAATTAATCAAGCTAAATTAACAAAACAATTATCAGCAGACGCATTCCCGCGTCAGCGTCGTAATAAATATGTGTGAGTGATGAGAAAAATGTCCTATATTGCTTCCAGTGACGACTTTTACGGTCGCATGAGCGGACGGGAATGTGTTTTAATAATCCAAGACAATCCAGTGGGTAATACTCGCTTTTAGTAGTATGGAGCTGGAACCTGAGTGCTGAATAAGAGTTTTATTTATTTCATTTAGGGCCACCAACGGCTTTTATTTGCACATTTCTAACAAAATCGCTATTTGGTGAAAAGTGGACTATGGTAAAGGACTGCTTTTGGTGTCCTCATTGCCTAGTCTCTGAATAACCCTTCGGGGATAATAGTTGTGATTATATGTATTAAATTAGAAAGTCAAAGACTATCCAATTAAAATTTACAAAATAAATTATTTTATTAATAATGAAAAAATCAAATTATTTTTTGTCATTTTTGTCATGTTTCAAACACTTGACCTGACTAGCCCTTGGAGTTGCATGCGGTTTCTGGCAGTCTCCTTTATACACATTCACGACGACTATTATCCCTTATGGGTAAGTCAGAGACTATTCATTGAGGACCGCAAAAGCAGAGCACTACCACACTCCACGGCACACGAAAAAACAACTGCACTGTGCTTAGCGTGATGAGTGTGATGAGCCCATCGCCGCAATATACTGTTGGATGTATGTGCAGTATTTTTTTAATTTTATTTTTTATATTTGCTTAAATAGAAACAAAACAACGTTTTATAACAGTGTTTTCTGAAAGTAATGCATTAGGTAGTTTTGCTCAGCGTGAAGCGTGATGAGCCCAACGCCGCTCTAAATTTTATTTTTTTATTTATTTAGAATCAAAGAAAGAAAAGAAATTTTATACAGTTTTTTCTTAAAGTAATGCAGGTAGTAAGGCCAATTAGCAGGTTTCCCTAAACAAACCCCAAGTAGGTAGCAATCATTATGATGTTACAAATACAAAACAAAATAATTAAAAAATAACTACCTTCTAAAGATGAGAATTTTATTGTTTGTTATTTAGTCCGTCAGTCGCCCTTTACAATAGCGCAGAAAAAAATGGGTTGGTAGTATTTTTTAAGTGAGCAACACACGACTGGATGAAAATGAAAATACGAAACAAATATGGTATGTTCATTACAATGTGTATTATACAAATTTACAAACCTTATCTAATATATCTATAATCTTTTTATATAAGTATTCTCTTATTTTTTGGGACTTACACTTTGTCACGTCAGTCCTATCACAACTTAAGCTTAGCTAACAACATTATTTGTTAATACAGATGATTCTATGCAATCCATGATACAGATCCATGATATAGGTATATCTGTCAAGTGATATCTACCAATCATTGAAGACCAAATTTTAGCATCTAGCTACAGTACTAAAATATTGGATCTATTTTATTCGCCCCAATTTGTGATATCAGAGTTCTGCATGTAACACCGACACTAACTGCTGGTAATCGGTGTAGCTAAAACTCCACACACTCGAAAAGTGGGGCACAGGGCAACCCCCCACTAAACTATAGAGTAAGTTTGCAATTTTATGGAGCTACTGAACGGACGTAGTGCTACAGTGGATAGTGCAGGTTATTCCGTTTTGAATAATCGTAGACATCGGAATTCTCTTATCTAGAACGGCAAAAATTTTAATTTTGTTTGTGACTTAGTATAGGGACTCTTTCCTTGAGTGTCTTAAAGGGCGACTAACGGACTAAAGACTGCACATATATCCAAAAGTATAAAGCGGCGATGGGCTCATCACCTGTCATGCTGAGCACATGTGCAGTTGTATTTTTTTTAAACGCGGACTATGGCAGTGGATAAAGTGGTTTGCTCCTGCAGTCCATATTGCCTTTGGGAATAATACTCGTAAATGTAAACTAACTATTACAATTACTTTAATAAAAATGTTAATTATTTTTAAGTTTTAACGATGTAGTCTAAGTGCTAACCCGAAAAGAAATAAAAAAACAAGGTAAGTATATTTTAAAGACAATAAAACGTTGAAAAGAAACGACAACTTAAGTGGAAGTTTAATCTGAAGACGTGGGTTCGATTCCTGATTCTGAGGTCGTTTTTTTCAACGCTTTACTGTGTTTAGTCTTGACAGTTCGCCAAAACGGAATTTTGCAACGTAAGCGTTTTTAAAAATGTCGAAATACTCTTCTACTCACCGTATTTCCTAAATAAGTGCACATCAAAACAATCGCATACTAATTATTGTTAAGGATTATTATGGTTTGTTTACATTTGTAGACAGTGACATTCCAATATTTTTTTTTTCTGACCAAGCGCCATAAACACGGCAACGTTCTTTGTTAAGGTTGTTGCTCACTACACCTAGTTCGTAGTTCCGCAAGAAAATTGAGGTGGCTCTATGGATATCAATTGATCCGTAGAGCAATTAAAACTATGGCATAGTGTACGAGTACCTTTAGTAAAAAAATGAAATTGTTGACAATTTTGACGGTTCGCCATTTATTTTGCATAGGATTTTTTTGTGCTAATAATGTGTTAATTACTCTTCGTAATCATCGTTCTTCCTAATAATGTGCACATCAAAACAATCGTTATGGTTTTAACTATCGAAAATGATATGATTCTTTATAGTTTGAAACAGTGACTTCCAAGTAATAACGACTTCTAAATGTCGATATAAAAAAAATATTTTTGTTTTTTGTCTTGGAATCTTCATTTTTGTCATTTTTGTTGTAGCTTTTCGTAATTAACTTTTAACTTATTAAAATACTGAGTTTTCTAAGCATTTGGTACGTAGTTTAGGTTTTGATATAGCTTTAGCAATGGGTTAGTTCTAAGCTTTTTTGTCAGCTCGGGTAGTCTCGGGTCAGCGTCGGGCAACTTTCGGACAGCTGTCAGATTGAGTGGACGGTAGGAGCCATATTGTATATAAGGTCGTGGGCTGGTCAGTGGTTAAGAGCATTAATAATGCTTTAACCATGTTATTAATAAACGTACGTTAAAGTTACACTTAGGATATTGACGCTTAATTAAATTGACGCTGTCTTTAGGTACCTATCTGCCTTTATTAACAAAAACGAGACAGCGTCACTTTTTTTTCTAATGTGACTCGTCATATTGACTACATCCTGCCTGATGGTAAGCAGCCGATGCAGTCTAAAATAACGAGAGCGCTCCTCACCGTGGAACAAGCACGGTAACAAGCGCACCCATTCATGACGGCCTGCAAGAAACCTTTTAACAGAGGTGTAACATATTGGCCATTTTTAGGGTTCCGTAGCCAAATGGCAAAAAACGGAACCCTTATGAATTCGTCATGCATGTGTGTCTGTCCGTCCGTATATGTCACAGCCACTTTTTTCCGAAAATGTAAGAACTATACTGTTGCAACTTGGTAAGTAGATGTATTCTGTGAACCGCATTAAGATTTTCACACAAAAATAGAAAAAAACAATAAATTTTGGGGGTTCCCCATACTTAGAACTGAAACTCAATTTTTTTTCTTCATCTTACCTATCCGTGTGGGGTATCTATGGATAGGTCTTTAAAAATGATATTGAGGTTTCTAGTATTATTTTTTTCTAAACTGAAAATAGAGAATGATAAAACTAAAAATAATATATGATGTACATTACCAGCCTAACTTCCACCGAAAATTTGTTTGAACGAGATCTAGTAAGTAGTTTTTTTATACGTCATAAATTAATAAATTTAAAAAATACACTATTATTAAAACATCGATACAAGTTACAACGAACTACAAGAACTTTTATATCATGTTACTTGCTGCTACGGAAACCCCTAATGAGTGAGTCCGACTCGCACTTGGCCGGTTTTTATTAATAAGACGGTACCTCTAAGTATTTAGTAAGTATATTAGAGTGATATTAACGCAAAATACATCAAAAATTACAAATACATTTTCTTTGGTATACTTAAGACTATGAAACAGTTCCGGCAATTCTACATAAAAACTTTCGTAGTGCGCCACAGTCACGTTTTGTTTGACCCGCCATCTTACGGCACGTTTGTGAACGCAACCCTAAAATGGTGATAATTTATGAGCTGCCAGCGTCACGCGGTGCAGTTTCGTGAGCGGTATGGTTAGAATAGCCCATTTGTGGGAAAGTAATGCGTCAATTTTGAACTGACAAAACGTGAAGCCTCCATTTGTTAGGAAATATGGCTCTGTATTTATTTTACTGTTTCGTGGTAAGGCGACGGGCGACTAAATAAACATACAATTATGTATACATAAATATAATAGTCTTGACTAATATCCCCGAAGGGTTAGTCAGAGACTAGGCAATGAGGACAGCAAAAGCAGTCCTCTGCCATAGTAATTCACCTTTCACCAAATAACAACAAGTGCACTTATCTGAGAACATACTTTCTTTCTCCGAAACGGAATTTCGGCCGATTTTCGTTTGCTATTTACAGCGGTTTCCATTCCTTCCGAAATTTCGTTCACACAAAATAGGTTTGACATTTGGATAATTAAATTTCATAATTTTTTTTGAAATTTCAAATATAATGGAAAGCAAACGATAATCGGCTGAAAACACTCATCATGCGTCTAATTTATGCAATACATTTTTAACTTTGACTATATACATGTCTAGAGGAAGCATCGCGGTACAAGCACTTCTCCGAATCCACTCGGTTTTTGTATTGAATTTTTTAAGTGTGCGTGACAGCCGCGTATGAATGACACTAGCGCGAATGACTGCCTTCTATGGCCGGGAGGAGCGCGTCAAGCCAATACTGGCACGTAAATTTTTGGACGTCTTTTTTACGGCCAGGTTCTATATGATATGTATTTTTGTTAGTGTTACAGTAAAATAAATTAAATAATACCTACTGGTTGATGTTGAATGACGGCGGTCCTTAAACCCACCAAGAACTCAGCTGTCGTAATAATACCAGACATATACTCATACATACATAAAACCACGACTATTATCCCCGAAAGGTTAGTCAGAGACTAGGCAATGATGACCGCAAAAGCAGTCCTCTACCATAGTCCACCTTTCACCAAATAGCGACTGCATATGTGTTCAGCGTGTGGTGGTGGTGAGCCCATCGCCGCTCCAAGCTGTTTAGATATATGTGCAGTCTTTAGTCCGTTAGTCGCTTTTTACGACATCCAAGGGAAGGGAGGGGGTGGTAGTATTCTTTCACCGCTATGCGACGCGGTTACCAGACCCCTTAGGACGTCTACGTAACTGTAGATTCGTAATCAGTTATTTATTTATTTATTAACATCAACAAGACTAACATCAAAATCATTTATAAGTACTTAAATAAAATAGTTAATCATTCCAAATGCAATCTTAATTAAAGAAGTTACACGATAGCAATAAAAACAATCAAATAGAATAAAAAATAGGAAATTAGCAAATTTGTCCCGTATGATTTTGGAAAGAAATGAATACATTTATTGGATAATTAAATTTTGAATAGTCTATAAAATGTCAAAAATACAATTAATATAAAATTAATATAAAAATGTTATGAATGAGGAATAATAGCTCTTTGTACGGAGCCAGTTTCGTACACAGAATTATATTTCTGTATTTAAAACCAAAGTTACGTACAAAGAATTAATCCTTAAAAAAGTTAAACACATACCAAAGAAAAAATTATAATAGTCCACAATATACATTTAATATAATTTGACCACAATCATATCTATTTAAAATGAAAATGTAAATGGGGAAGTTATTTCCAAGCAATGTCCCACGGAAATTTAATTGTCTTTTAATTCCTTTCATTGTACGATCAATTTCTTCGTCATAGAAATTCAATTGTTAGGGGAAAGCGGGAAAGGGGAATATACCTATAAAGTCAATTTAAAAAACAAAAGAAAAAATAATTTTAAAAAGAAAAATATGTATAAATTTTTAAATGTAAAATGTTAACGTAAAATCGACAAGATGTTTCTTGAAAAATATTATAATTTAGTTTTGCTTCCACTACCTTTTCTGACGGTACCGGAAAAGTTTAGAATAACAGTTGGTCGCATCATAATAACTATATTGTGTTGCCGACCGTTTTTACGAGAATTCCCTCAAAGCTTACGTTCAAAAATAAACTTTGTTGTACTAGTGAAGTAGGTTACTTTCCCAAAGCACTTCGATGTTGTTGTGTGACCAAGGAAGAAACTTGTGAGGATAATAAATAGTTTCTACTCATGTGGTTTGCTGATTACTTCATTTCCACAAAATTGGACAAACAATGATATTCGTTAAGGAGAACCGGACACAATTGTCTACATGACCTTTAACAAGCACACTTAATATATCATCAGATAGGTACGATCTTACACCCATATTCACAAACATTACTATGAGGTCTCACAGTGCGCTCGGACGCACAGGGTCTCAAAAACCTATTCATAAACAGTACGTGAGTGGCCACCGGCACTATGCGTCCCTTAAAATCAAAGACATTCAACTATAAATCTCTTTGCTTAAAATGAACGCATAGCTAAGGTAGCCAGTCTTGTCATACGAAACGCACTGAGAAATGTCTTACTTCGCATAGCATTTCTACTTTGCTAGACAAGTAATGTTTGTGAATACGGGTGTTAGTGTCGTCGTACCGGACGCAATAGAATTCTGATTGTCTTGCACAGCCTTGCCTATGCCTTGCCTATGTTGAGTCTGTTCTACGGTACGGCCTTATCATTTGGGGAAATAGTACAGATATGACTAAAGCATTTATAGCACAAAAAAAATGTATAAGGTCAATCTGTGGTGCTGCACCTGATGAACTATGTGCGCCTCTGTTTAAGTCTTTAAGGGTATTACCTCTTCCATGTCTTTACATCTTTGAAATTGCCAAATTTGTCAAACAAAATACTCACTATTTCAAAAAAGCTAAAGAAATCTTTCCACGTAATACAAGAGATGGAAATAGGCTGGTGTCGGCCATTGTTCCAAGGAGTACGCGAATTCAGAAAAACTGCTTATGGATGTGCATGGTGATATATAATCAGCTACCTGAAAAAATCAAAGAACTTACGATTAAGAAATTCCATAGTGCCTTATATAGATGGCTAGTCGCACACGTCTTTTACTCTGTGCAAGAATATCTAAAACACAAATGCTGCAATTCGTGTACCTTGTGTTGTGATGCCTTAGGTTCTTTGCATTGATATTCGTTTTCGTTGTTGTACCAAATTGTCTAATGATTTAATGTGCGCATTGACATTCTATTTTATAATTTAAATTGTATAACGACTGTGATTTTATTTTTGACTTGATATATAATTCTATTATTGATTAGGGTTTGACATTTAATGCATCTAATTAGGTATTATTTTTTTTTTAGTTTTAGGCTCTCTCTGTTTGACTTTTCTTTTCTGTTTTAAACTTAGGAAAACCATTAGTCTTTTTGTTTGTCCTTGAACTCTTGAACAAATAAGGCAGAGGAGCTGCACCATACAGCCTCAAAGTGGTTTCTTTGGTTGTGTTTTTATTTTATTAATTTATTTGTTTTAGGTTATTTCCATTTATGAATTTAATTTTATTGTATGGTATTGTATTCAATTTTAATTGCATTGCATTAATTTTTAATTTTAATATCCCTATTTTTTTGCATGCTACCGTGGTTGGCTGAATGGGATAAGCGTAAAAATGTAACAACTTTAACAACATCTCCCCCATGTACCCCATTCATACGCAAATAAATAATTTCACTCATTTCAATTTCACAGATCGATTTAAAGCTTAGATTAAAACAAAAAGAGGGTTTAAAGCGATAAGACCGCCACATTGTAACTTTGTATTTTTGCTTATTGTTACGTCTTATGTAAATGTTTGTGCTATATTACAATTAAAGTATTATCTATCTATCTATCTATATAAATGCAATTGTTAGCAACCTCTAAAAGTCTTCGTGACTTAAAAGATACTGCAATTACTACTATGGCGGCCTATTCCAAATTGCTGTGTCAAAAATGTTTTGGCTATGTTTCGAAGGTGAGGTGTTTGGAAATTACGTCGGAATAAATGGTCCGAACCTACGCTACGATATAAGAGAGATACATGGGATTTCAAGGGCGCTAAAGAAAACATATCAAATGTGATTATGAATGACAATACTTACAAGAAAACGCAAGAAATTTGAATTGGAATCACCCACTTGTTGTCGGTTAAGGAGTGCGAAGAACAGTTAAAGAAGTTATCTATTCCGTAAATGAGTGTCTTCGGAAGCACGGAGAGGCCATTAAATAACTGAACCTAAAAGTGTGCAAGGACAGTAGCAGATGGCAATCCGTAGTCTCTCTACCCCTATGGGAAACAGGTGTGAGTTTATGTATGTAATTACTCGTATGTTTATATAAAGTACTTGAACCAAGAATCGAACTAATTAATATAATTCAAAAATTACGTACTTTCCATTTTACTATCTCTGATTTCTTTCTATCTAAGTAGGTAAGTTAATTTAACCCGTGAGAAGGCGCGCCTTTTTATGTATCACGGTTTGGCGCGCGCGAGTAAATTGCTCACAACATTATAAATGGTCCTATTTAGTTTATTATAGCATGATTTAATTATTAAACTGTTGATATAAATAAAAGAACATATATTTGTATGAAAATAACAGTTTTGGCATGCACTGCAACTGTCATCGCAAGTAAAAAAATAACTTAACTTTGGCCTTAATTAATTAATTTTCAATGAGATCCTGGTGAGTTTGTCTTTGGATTTAAATACAAATTAAAAAGATAATCCATAAGAAAAATACAAGTATATTATTTTGTTAGGGAAAAAAATACTTACGCGATGTGCAAAATGCCGCGAGATGGTTCACGGTCTTCAGAACCACTTCCCTACGCGACCGCCGCGGCACCGTGCGGCGTATGCACAGTGGTTGTATTGTCTGTGGGCGTATGAGTAGCGTCAGGGGAGAGAGGTTGAATAGTTGGGAAGGTACCTACACGTTAGAGATACAACGGTGTCAGTATCACAAAAAAATATCACTTTTAAATTTTGCGTGAGCAAAATTCTCATAGCGCGCCATCTTACGGGTTAAGTTATCGACAATATTTTATTATTGATTATTTTGCTGCTCTTTTAGCTGCACGCACACAATTCACTACTTACCAACTCCTTAATATAGTAGTCTACATTACTTAACTATTCAGCGTTTCGAAAATTAACTTGTACACTTCTTATTTAATTTCGAGACTTCACAGAATCAACAGTAAATTAAACCTAGTTCTGAAAACCGGAACTCCAGTTCTCGATGCTTACAAGTTTTATGCTTGGACTGTACTTTTGTAGAAAGCTGCTCTTTCAACTAGAACTGGGAGCATTCACACGGAATATATAAATATGGATGAGAATCTTGCTACATTTTAAGAGCATTTGCCGGTAGGTAAGTGTACGCGACCGCATAAAAGCAGTATTATTTAATCCACTACCTACGTTATAAATATTATCATAATTAAGTATATAATTTACGCAAATTTTGTTGCGAATTACAATTTATAAAATGTAAAAAAAAAATACACAAGCAGGATTTGAACCTGCACTTTTCTGGCATTCTCGGTTCGGTAGATACACAACCAACTATGATATCGTGGCAAGGTCCAGCCCACGCTTTATCAACACTAACTACTTTATTTTAAAAGCCAAAGGAGTCTATACAATATCAACAACTATTACTCATGTATATTATTATAATGTCTAACATTTTTCCAAACATAAAATCTCTCATTTAATCTATCAATTTCCGCCTTAGTCGATAAATGCCTAATTCTTAAAATGCCTAGCAGTCTACAAATGCCAATGACCAATTCGTAAAAGGACTTATTCTTAAAATGGCCAATTCGTAAATGGACTAATTCTTAATTTGGCCAATTCGTAAAATGTCAATTCTTAAAATGGTCAATTTGTAAAAGGACTAATTCTTAAAATGGCAAATTTTCAAAATGACTTTTACCACATAAGAAGATTGGTCCATAACCCACCACCAATGGCCCAATGCAGGTTAGAGAGTTACTCTTCATCCTAAGTACTGTGGAACTCGTAAAAGGTTGGGGGGCGTTTGTTATTGAATAACAACAACCTTTATTTAGTATACGAGTTTATTTATTGTATACTTTTATATACATTTACAATTACATATTTACAATATAAAAATAACATGGTCAAGTCTACCCATGTTGGCACTTCAGATCGTTCTCCTCTAATCCCGGTTTGACATCTTGTCAATTCAAATTATGTTTTTAATAAATTACTATAAAGTAAAACCAGCCAGCGCCCTAACATGGTATAAACTCTACATTCCTCCCGACCTGGGGAAAAAAAAAAATTTTTTAAACAAAAAATTTTTTTTCCAACTTTGTTTTTTTACATTTCTACCCATTTCTATACATCACTACACATCCTAGCGGAAACGGGAAAAATAATACATACAAGAATGATTCAACCTAAACCCGACTTGGATTTAGCTATTCGAAGAATGAAACTTCGAAGAACTTGGCACATATAAACCCGTCAAAACTATATACCTATTTCGAATCATCCTCCAACACTAACTAACACGACTCATAAACATCACCCTTAACCAAAATTACATAACTAACTTTATCAATCTGCATTTTAAAATATTTA
Organism: Scoparia ambigualis; assembly: GCA_963921215.1. Lineage (NCBI taxonomy): Eukaryota > Metazoa > Arthropoda > Insecta > Lepidoptera > Crambidae > Scoparia > Scoparia ambigualis. Next base: position 30,421,455 of record OY992513.1, on the reverse strand, counting down.
ATGTTAATGCAGAGAAAAATTCAAACTCTCTAAGGGTGTGATAGTCGTTCTTAAACTTAAGCTTTATAACAAGACTCAAAGCAGATACTATCAACTTATCAATAGGAAAAAATATTCTACACCATTATATTTAAAACTCTCAAGAATTCAAGAGGCTCAAGTACAAGGTAAGAAATAGAATCCCCAAAAACATGTCAACTATCCCACGTTATGACTTGATACTCAACAATACAATATTCCCTCATAATCTATAGAATTAGGGAATTATTGATTAAACTTTAAGGCAAAAGATAATCCTTCTATTTCCAATCCATTACTTAGGTAGAACTTCTACTAAGTAATTCCGAATGCTTATGAGAATAGTCACTCTATTCTACACCAGAAATTGCTTATCGTGAGAGAAATTTATTAACTCACTACAAACTACTAAAATAACAAACTATTAATTAACCCCAAACTACTATTACACTACTTCTATAAATCAAATAACCTACAACATCATACTTCCCTATACTACTAACTCCTTAACCCTTCATAAACTAATGTTATAAACACTCAACCCTTTATCTGCATACTACATACTGTTAACTCCTAAACCTTCACCAACTTTGCTATAAATACTCAGTCTTTAACCCTCAATAATAACAAAGCCATTTACAAACCAGATACTAACCCTATATCCCATCATTTATGTGTGTGAAACCCAAATCAGGAATCCATGACAAATAGCTTATTGCCTAATCATGTTACACCAAATAATAGAATAAGTCGACTAGATCTATAACAATCTAATTCTACTTAACCCTTACAACTCCTTTTTATCTTTCTCGAATCATTACTTTACCAGCATTCAACATTACAAATACGTTAACAAACTTATCTCACGCTTTTTAACAATATTTTCTCTATCATATCAAACTACTAAGTATATAATAATTCTTGTAATTGGTCCTCTTTTTCAAACATCAATTGCTACCTAAAATACGTTTTTCATATTTCCCTCGTTCATATGAAAACATAAAGACACATATTAGCAAGTAACAATGACAACATATTACTTAAAATTAACCTACTAAAGCCTTCCCTTTTTACACAAACTTATGATAATTTACAAACATACACATACACAATAATGTCTACAAACACACATCATCGTGACATGAAATGCTTTAGGCGATTTGTATGAAAAACGAACTTTACAAGCCACCAACATTAGACCCCCTATCGCTCAATGATTCTATATGCCATTGATAAAGACGTGCCAGTTTCGTACATCTGCCAATAACTCGCTTTGGAACATAATAAAACTAAATCATTGACGTTAAAGAATACCGGTCTAACTCTTAAGTAGTGCCTTCGTAAATAATCCTACTCATACGACCTACCTGTTTTATCGAATTTTCGTTTTAGGATAACCCGTTCCTAAATCTACATTAATTACAAAACGTTTTTCCTCCACCGGCAAGGAAAACTCACCACTATTTGGTGCCTTCAAAAAATATACGTAATCATTGTTACGCAATTTCTGAAAATCAATAAAGTCAACAATTGATTGATGCCTGTCACTTGTTGACACATCAATGTTTTTCTTTTCCGCGCCCGGCTCGGAAATTTCTAAAACAATTGCCTGATATAGAACATTCGATGACCTATCTGACTTTTGTTCTAACTTCAAACTTTCTAAACCAATTGTTTGACATGGAACATTCGATGACTTACCTAACTTTTGTCTAACAAGCGAACTCGATTTTTCCGAATCCTGCCTTGCAACAATAGCGGCTTTACCTATTTCGCTCGACACATTTGGCTGAACTAAATGAATATCTCCTAACTTTTGTCTAACAATCGAACTCGATCTTTGCGAATCCTGTCTTGCAACAAAAGCGGATTCATCTTTTTGACTCAACACATTTTGCTGAACAGAATGAATATTTCCTAACTTTTGTCTAACAATCGAACATCTTTCAGAGTCCTGTCTTGCAACAAAAGCGGATTCATCTTTTTGGCCCAACACATTTGGTTGAACAAAATGAATTTTTCCTTGGGAAAAAGACACATAATTGTTATAAAAATCAATACACATTTTATTCTTTATTAAGAAATCCTGACCTAATACTACACTACATTTTAAGTCAGCTATAATTATAAATTCTTGTTTAAATAAAAAATCGCTCAAAGAAAACATTACATCGCATTTTCCAACTACTTTTAACCTACTACCATTACTCGCACTAATACATCTATTTTCTATATCTCTACATTTTATTCCTATCTCATCCGCGGCAACTTGACTGATGCAGGAAACCGTGGCACCTGTGTCTACAAGAGCTACAGAATTAATCTCATTTGTAGAAAATACTAATAATGGCAATAACGTAGAAGAAGGTCTAACCTGTTGACTCGCTTCATCTATCGCTTGCAATTTCACGTCAGATGTCTGCGCTTGCAAAAGACCAGACGACATCTCAATAACATCACCGTCGCGACAATTGGCCTTCTTTATTGTCGGCGAGGTTGAAAACCCGGCTGCGACTGCGTTTTCCTAAAATTAGAACGTAAATTATAGCTATTTGAAGGTGCAGGTCCTGGTACAACGCGGCATTCATCTTGCACTTCCGTCGTCATTGGCGGACCAAATGGAGTGGGCGTACTACGATCACCTCCCCCACCAACAAACTTATGAACGAACGCAGCAGGATTCTGCGCTAAGTTCATCTGCTCTTCACGTGCTTTTGGATACACCTTCTCCAATTGCAAAATAACCTCCCTGAGGTCTCTTTTACACGCATAGTGGGAATATGCCAGTTTATTCTTGTAGTAAGGCTTTAATCCCTTTAAAAATTGCGTAATGAACGTGGAATCCTTGGTTATATTTGCTTTGCTAGCCAACTCCGATAAATTATAGAAATGCTCGCTCAGGCCTTTCTGGTCCTGCTTGGCATTATAAAATAATTCGGAGTAATCACACACTTCAAATTCTTCCCTCAATTTATCCACCACTTCTTCAAAGCTTTTACATGAAGCTTTTATTGATCGAAAGTAGAAAAGTGCTGATCCTCTTAAAAATGCTGGCAACAACAACAATAGTTCCTCAGAGCTAGTGCACTTCTTATATACTGCTACTGCTTGGAACTGCTCCAGAAACTCTTCCACCGACTCATCAAAATGACCCGTAAAACAAGTGACTACGCGATCCATTTTGCTTAAAAAAATAATTTTCCTCTTTCAGGTAAGATTATCTTAATTTCTTTTCTATTCTTCATTCTTCAACACTTAGCTTTTTCACCATTCTTTTCAGTGCTTTCGTGCCACCTGAAAAACGGAAACTTTTCGCGCACGGTCGGCTCTTGGCGCCTCCACCATTGTGGAACTCTTAAAAGGTTGGGGGGCGTTTGTTATTGAATAACAACAACCTTTATTTATTATACGAGTTCATTTATTGTATACTTTTATACAGTCGTGGTCAACTAATTAGGGACAATCTCTAGTTAAGCCAAATTGTGAATTTATTTTTTATTTTCCAACGAGTCTTAACAATATTCCATATCTTTTACACGTAAGTATAATTAGTCATTGATGTGCCCGATTATACAAACAATAACAACTTCTTAAACATTAAACCTCTTTACAGTATAGCTGATAGATTATCAGTGTGCTATTTGATCAAAGAATGCTGGCTGGCCATTTAATTAGGGACACTGAGATATTGCGTTCTATTTTCAAAATTTGAATCTCAATACTTTTTTATTTCTTCTTTTATTGTTTTGTGGTAGTTTTGGCGGCAATCCAGATTTTTAATTTTAAGTTTTGAGAATTATTTTGAAGAAATATGGGCAAAAATAAAAGTTGCGATCCAACACTACGAACAATTATCATGAAGTTTGTCGAGCGTGGTTGGTCATACCGAGGGATAGCAGAACATTTAAATTGTTCAAAAACTATGGTATGCAATGCAGTGCAACATTTCAGGCGCAATAACACAGCTTTAAATGTGCCCAGGACAAAAAGATCGAGAAAAACAACTCCGCAAGAAGATAGAATGATAACCAGGTTAGCTAAGAAAGATCCGTTTCTAGGCTCTATTTTAATTAAACACGAAGTGTTTGGGGCAGACGAAAGAGCCGGTGTATCAGCGAGGACCGTTCGACGACGTCTGGTAGAAGCAGGGTTGTTCGTAAGAGTGGCTCGCAAAGTACCGTTGTTGAAGAAAGAACATAGAAATCCTCGTTTGGCGTTTGCACGTAAATATGGACATTGGACCTACGCCCAATGGCAACATGTATTATTCTCTGACGAGACCAAGATTAATTTAATTTCTTCAGATGGAAGGCAATACGTACGGCGTCCTGTAAAAGCGGAAATGAATCCAAGATTCACAAAAAAGCAGGTGAAACATGGCGGTGGAAACATTAAAATTTGGGGTTCATTTTCTGGACGTGGAGTGGGACCTGTGAGAAAAGTTCAGGGTAACTTAGACCAACATCAATACAAAACAATATTGGAGGAAACTATGCTTCCCTATGCTGAGGAGCATCTCCCTATTATATGGACGTTTCAGCATGATAACGACCCGAAACATACCGCCCGTTCAGTCAAGTCGTTTCTTACCAGTCAGTCAGTATCGGTGCTAGATTGGCCAGCAAATAGCCCGGACCTAAACCCAATTGAGCACCTTTGGCACGAAATCAAGAAAAAAGTTTCAACTTATCGTACCACAACTTTAGATCAACTTAATCAAGCTTTTTGTGAGGCATGGGCAAACATTCCTATCGAAACATGTCAGAAACTGATAATGTCTATGCTACATCGGTGTCAAGCGGTAATTACTAACAAAGGTTTTGCTACTGGGTACTGATTTTACACGTAATAAAATGGAGCTTTTAAAAATATTATAATACTGGAGATTATTCGTTTTGTTTAACTCTATTCATCATTATACTTTACTGTCCTTAATTAAATGTCCAGCTACATAATTATACCTTAAAATTTAATACATGTTCAACCTTTGATATTAAATACTTTTTTCTATTTAATTATTCTCTTATTTACAGCCATTTATAGTATAGTAATCGGACCAAATTATGCAAATAATAGGTGCTGAAAAATCAATAGGGTTTTATATTTATATGTACATAACCGGTTATTGCTCTTCACTATCTTGAATGTCCCTAATTAGTTGACCACGACTGTATACATTTACAATTACATATTTACAATATAAAAATAACATGGTCAAGTCTACCCATGTTGGCACTTCAGATCGTTCTCCTCTAATCCCGGTTTGACATCTTGTCAATTCAAATTATGTTTTTAATAAATTACTATAAAGTAAAACCAGCCAGCGCCCTAACATGGTATAAACTCTACAGTACCAATACAAGTATCTATTATATGAAAAAAAGCCAAACGAGCTTGCCTGTTACTTGATGGGAAGTAATTACCGCCGCCCAAGGTCACCCGCAAAACCTACTTACAGCTTCACGTGATTAGAGCGTTATTGCATTGTCGCGTAGCGGTGAAAGAATACTACCACTCCCTCTCTTCCCTTGGATGTCGTAAAAGGCGACTAACGCACTAAAGACTGCACATACATCAAACAGCTTAGAGCGGCGATGGGCTCACCACCTGTCACGCTGAGCACATTGCAGTCGTTATTTGGTGAAAAGTGGACTATGGATTGCTTTTGCGGTCTTCATTGCCTAGTCTCTGAATAACCCTTCGGAGATAATAGTCTTGATTATATGTATGTAAGTATATATTATCCCAATAATTAAACGTCATTTAAAGGTATTGCACAGCGTTTCAAGGAACAATTTCCGGTGCGGCCACGAGCTCTTTGTGGCCAGACGAACAAAGCCTCTTTGATTGCTGAAGCAGCCTTTAAAGGCTTGACATATTTTCTTATATAATGATCCGTAACGTTCGTACCTCTGTAACCCTTTTCTCGTAAGTTGAGCATGAAATTCTCAAGTAATAACTTATGCATACCCTCTGTGACGAGCGTGCTCAATAGAAAGGGAATAAACCTTATTCGTTTAAGAGTTTTTGCACAATGATTTACGTTACAGTGCGCTCGTCTTACAAAAGTCATCTGTCTGGTGATACTATCTTCCCTGATTCTGTCCAAAATCCAGCTTGATGTCGTTCAATCTTTCCCGTTTCCGCTGCCTAGCAGTATTATTGTGCATTGCTGTGTATGTCGGGTACTTACTAGATTTTTTATTTATTTATGCACAGAACACACCACAATTATAAAACATAAATATTTAGTACTCGTAAGCTAGTGCTTGCTAAGCTGAGATTTGACCCTTGTGACGACTTTCCGTTTGTCTACTTTACTGAAATATCATACAACGCTTACCATTATGCCAAATTTTCAAGTTTATTTGAGTTTGGTTCCTTTATGCCGACTTGCACTTGATGCCGACTTTTATAATTAATCCATGTTTAGCTTACAAGTCCACTAGACTACATAGGCGATTAAAACTTTAACTAAACTAATGCACTTGTGTTAGGTGGGAGTGGGTAATGGAATCGAGTTGAGACCACCACATACCTACCATCGTACTGGAACACGGTAAATTACCCTATTTTACTTTAAAAGGTTTTACCATCGATGGTTTATTTTATTAGCCATTGTTGTAAAAATTTATCACCTCTCACTATAATGACTACGCTTAAAATGCCAGGAAAACAGTTTAAGGCGATCTTAAGGCTGTTACACACTAAAAGCAGAAACAGCGCGGCTTGAACGCGGACACGAAGAGAAACTGCACTACGTCTGCCCTGCTCTAGTGCTGTCCGATCCGGCCGATTAACCAGGCAGCGCTAAACAGTGTCGTGGAGCAGTTTATCAGCAGTAGTTTTATTAACTATTAAAGACTAGTAAAGCAAAGATGGTTCGTTCTCGGCCTGTTCTTGTCCTGAAATCATACTTAGCACTTTTTATTCCGCACTTAAAAGTATATTCTTTATGGGAACTTTAAATTCTTAAGACCTTTAGCTAATAGTAGAAGAGGCGAAATCTCTTTATCTCTTGTATGTGTATGTGTGTGTAAATGTCTAAAAAACAACAAGCATACTTTCTCATTCCCACATAAAGAATGGAAAAGAATGGACACTTGGAAATAACACTCGCTCCCCCATTTAAGAAAGTATACTTTTGGACTAAAAGTCTGCACACAAAGCAAGTTCAACAACAAAACAACCAGCTGAAGCCATGCTGAAGGAGCCAGCAACATTGTTCACTGGAGGGAACAAATCATCTTTACGGATTGTATCCGGTTAACGATGCAAAGCTCTCCTGTTTAACGAGGGACCTCATCATTCCAACTGTTTTAAGGTAGACTTTGTAGTTGCGCAAATAAAATCTGCTACTACCTACAGAAGACGAGAGAACGTTCTCTTTGTACCTAATTTAATTTGCGGGCCAGCGAACTTGTCTACGTGGGTACTTTATTATCGGCCGTCGATGGATTTACGCCTTTATAGCGTTAACTTTATTGAGGTTGGTTAATTTTACCTTTTTTTTTATTTACAAGCGGCACACCCCGTCTTTGTCCACACTTACTTAGAAACACCGTCATAATTCAGCCATTTTATACAATTTATGTAAAAAAAAACTATCGTATTGTAAAAATAATTCTTTCGGATCTCAGAGGTTAAAACTTCTAAGATTTGATGAAGCAATGTTGACTAAAAAAACATAAGCATCAAGTACTGACAAATTTCGACGGGTGAAAACCAGACCTCAGTAGCCAAGTGGTTAAAGCAGCCGCCTGGAATGCGGAAGGTGCGTGTTTCGATTCCCGCCTGAGGTTGTCGTCTTTTTTCAGTGTTTATAAATTTTACTTAAGGATATTTGAGCGTTAATAAAACGCTAAAATAAATAAAAAACAATAATATTATAACGCAGCTTCATCTTAACTGAATGTTCAAATATTTGTAAAAATATTTCTTTCGGATCTCCGGATCTCAGAGGTAAAAACTTCTAAGATTTGATGAAGCAATGTTGACTAAAAAAACATAAGTATCAAGCACTAACAAATTTCGACGGGTGAAAACCAGACCTCGGTAGCCAAGTGGTTAAGGCAGCCGCCAGGAATGCGGAAGGTGCGTGGTTCGATTCCCGCCTGAAGTTGTCGTCTTTTTTTAGTGTTTAAAAATTTTACTTAAGCGTTAATAAAACGCTAAAATATATATTAAAAACATAAAAACTATCGTCCTTTAACAATATGTCTATCAGTATATAACGCCAAAAACACAGAAAAACGGCTACTTTACAGTGTTGGGTTATGGACCAATGCCTCTATGTGCTATCTTCTTTGAGAGATGGCCTGTGCCCAGCAGTGGGACGTTGATACCCTGATGATGATTGTTGACTTACGAGAAAATTACAATTTGGAAATGTATCTAATGACTATGTAGTCAACATTATAAAATCTTTTAACACAATCAGAATGTGAAAACGACCTGTAGGCTGTAGGTAAGTACAACTTGTTCGAAAATGCGGCAAAGGAGATTGCGTTAGACCCGATTAAAATCTTTATTTAACAAGAGAATCAATAAAACTAAACGTTCAATAAAAGACTTTAAATAAAACCTTTATACTACTCCGCCGCTAAGCTTTTGTTCACTGACATTATTCATAATTCAGCGCTCCATTACCGATAGAGAAGAATTCGAGAGTATAACGGGCACTGCAATGGCCGCTAAAATACATTTCCTGTTCTGAGGCCCTACTCTCTAACCGCATGCGAAACTTCGTCAGCCCGTAATTTGTCGTACACGGCTGTGTGCGCATGTACTCCGCTAATCCCTAGTGAAAAAAATCACAGATTTCACAGTCCCCGCAAGAATTTAAGCATTAAAAATTAATAAAAAATTTTCGAAAAAAAAAAATTTTTTATTTTGAATAACACATTACAAGTTGAATAATAAGAAATTTTTATTGAGATTTACTACCTTAACATTACACAACTAAATTACTTACAAGTCGAATTATAACATACGAATGTATAACACTGCACAACACAGAGAATAACATTTTCTTTCCTTTTACAATCTAAGTGATTTCACTTAGATCAGTTAATCAACGGGCGTTCATTCATCGGGTACCAAGGCGCCCGATGATTAACTGATTTTCAAAATTTTTACTCCATTTTGTAGCTAAACTAATATCCTAGGACCCTTTTTACATTTTTTTCTAAGTCTGTCTTTTTAGAAATATTTACAATTCATTAAACAAACACCCCCAAAAAACATGATTTTTTACATTTATCAAAATTCCAAACCAAACCAGCCGGTTTTCAAAATTCAAATGCTCACATATGTCTCGATAAATTTCTCAACTCTTGGTACTATACCCATCTCGATCCTCCCAAAATCCTCGAAGCTATAGCCAAAAAATACGTCTCAGGTGATTTGTATCTGATAAACATTTCAATGGTAAAAACAGCAGCGCGCGCGCATTGTACGACGAATAGCGGGCTAACGAAGTTTCGGATGCACTTAGAGAGTAGGACCTCTGTTTGCGAGCGGGATTTCAGAGTATTGCGGTCCGATAGCATTCAATGAAACCGGAGTGGTTTTATAGAGGCCCCTATAAAAATATACTCGTCCAATTATGTAGCTTCTAATATTGCTTGTGCGATTGCAATAAAAGTTTTTGTAATTAAATACTTGCTACAGAACGAAATCTGTAGGTTGAAACGCGACACTCAAGAGGATATTTAAAAATATCTAAGTTTAGTTATCTATTTGCCACCTTCTCGGTTCCCGTAACATACATAGGTAATGGGCACTTTAAGTATGTTAAGACAAAAGATACTGTACCCGAATGCTGGTGGTCTACTACACCTAGTATTCAAGGGGGTCGCCAAGGGGGGGGCAGTAAAGGTAGCTGCCCCTCCTAGGCATTAAAAAATAATTAACTTTATGTAAATTAACTGTTAAAAATCACAAGAAAATAATGGTGCCCTACTCTGCAACCTTAGGCTCTCCTCTATTTACAGTGAAGAGGTCGTAGAGTTTAAATATTGGGATTTTATACCGTTCTTATTACTTATTACAATCGATTTCTTCATGTACATCGGCTTGCCCCCCCCCTCCCCCCCCCTCCCGGGCCATCGCCTAGCGACCAACATGTACCTATCCCTGGGGGGTACATGTTGGTGGCAGAGATAGGGATATCAATTCTCAAATTCAATTGTTTTTTGTTACGTTAAGGGGGTGCGCGCGATCGCAAAAACTGGTCTCTTAATGAACTTCAAAGCAAAATCAATCACATTGTTATTTATAATTAGAACAATTCTGCTTTGAAGTTTCAGATCTAGTAAATTTTATTAGAGCAATGTTTTTCTTTTGCGAAATGTACAAAACCATCACGCGCTTGTGTTAAAAATTTACAATTAATAAATGCGAAAAAATAATATGCATTTTTTCCTGCAATGCAATGCAATGATCGGGCTAACTTACATATGTACTTTTAATGTATTTAACTAATTCAGCGCATAGTACAAGTGACTTAAAAATACGTAAATAGTTTTTTTTTCTGTCAAACGACAATGAGCCTACAAAAACGAAAAAGTCTTTAGTTATAAGTAAGATAATCAGGAATAAAGACTCGACACTGTTTACATAAATCAACAACTTTTTTTAGGATATTTATTTAAAGTGTTTGATAAAATTAGTAATAATTTGAATCTATGGACAACACAGACCACGCCCACACAGTCCATGCTTCAGCAAGGAACAACTGCACAGTCTGCACAAGTGCTTAGATGGTAAGCCTTTAGTCCGTTAGTCGCCTTCTACGACAGACAACGAAGAGAAGAGAGGGGTTAGTAGTATTATTTTGATGAACCTATCGCCGTTCTATGATGTTGAATGTATGTGCAGTTTTTAGTCCGTTAGTCGCCTTTTACGACACCGAAGGGAAGAGAGGGGTTGGTAGTATATTTTGATGAGCCCATCGCCGCTCTATGCTGAATGATGTATGTGCAGTCTTTAGTCCGTTAGTCGCCATTCACGACACCCAAGGGATTGGATGGAAAGACTTCCTACCTTTCACATACCTATATTTTGTCGATTCAAACAGCGGCTTCTTGTTCAATACTTATTAAGTACTTTGAAAGTTTAAAAATAAATATGTACTACACCACCTGAAATAAGTAATAAGTGAAGCACAAAATGTTATTGACAGCCTATTACCATTTTACTCCAAAGAAAAATACATGTTAGCTTACCAAAGATTTATACACTAGAAAAACAACAAAAACACGCAGTCATTTTCAGAAAATGTGTTTTCCTCGCAATTATGTTATAAAACGTCGTATGACATACGTGAGCTTTGATAATTACAGCCTCTGCTTTCTTGTAAGCCTCGCCTACGGCTCGGGCTAGCCTCAGCTGTAATTTTTAACTTACCGCACTTATATCATAATGTACTATTAGGAGTCATTAGATTTATATATTGTTTGTTATTGTTTATAGAATTTGTTTCAAATTTCAACAAGGCCATGGCCTTGTGCAATGATCGGGCTAACTTACATATGTACTTTTAATGTATTTAACTAATTCAGCGCATAGTACAAGTGACTTAAAAATACGTAAATTTTTATATTTTGTGCATGACCCCCTTAAGCAATAACCAATAACAATATAAAAAGATGATCACTAAACTTAATTTAAGATTATTGTTTTGATGCGATTAAATGATGCGTGTAATATGGCTTCGTTAAGGGTATTTTTACATCATAATATAAACGTGAGTACAAAAAAATCCATACAACCTAACATCAAAGCTTTGTACTTTTAACGCCTTTGCATAATATCAAGGCCTTTGTCCAAAGGCTTCTCCAGCCAGCGTGCAGGCTTCCTTAATCCGATTCAGCGCTGCAGTTTGCCCAAGCTTGGGAGGTTTAATGCAATGCATGCAAAAATGACATGTGACATGCAATGGCATGTGCTAGTGCACAGTACTAACTGTGCAGAATATTCTTAGTTTTGAAACGCATTTCGTTTTAGAATTAAACATTGACCTAGAAGTATAGACAAGAAGGTTCATACAAACCATTTGTTCAAATTCTGGAATGAAAGACCTAAAGTTCGCTGCAGCCGCTGCAGCGCTTAAACATTTAAATGTCGTCTAATCAACAGACAGACATCGCAGCGGCGCAGCGCTAGATCGGTCAAAGACAACGTAGTGTGTATCAAGGTGGCGTCCCAAATAAATTGTCAATAACAATAATTTAAAAATGTCTTTTCTATTCTAATAATACGCTATAACTAGTTAATAATGACTTGAAAAACAATTAATTTCACTTACTAGACATCTGAATAAACAAATAAACACGTCTAGGTCTACACTTTGAAAAGAAATAAAGAATTATTTTCGCCGCTTCGCACGCGCGAATGTCAAAGCCACACTAAAGCATGGTGCTGAGTCGACTCCGCTGATGAGTGGAACATAGTGCGTGTTCGGAAGGGCCTACCTAGTGTAACGCTGGAATTAAACTAGCCACAATTCAAATAACGAAATAATTACAGAATCGAATCATCTATTTGGGAACAAAATGCCATAGACATACATACATATTATATATCACGACTATTATCCCAGAAGGGTTAGTCTGACACTAGGCAATGAGGACAGCAAAAGCATTCCTCAACCATAGTCCACTTTTCAGTTGCACATGTGCTCAGCGTGACAGGTAGTGAGCCCATCGCCGCTCTATGCTGATGATTGTATGTGCAGTCTTTAGTCCGTTAGTCGCTTTTTACGACACCCATGGGAAAAGAGGGGGTGGTAGTATTCTTTCACCGCTACGCGACGCGGTAACCATAGACAGATACACAAATACACACGTTAAACTTATTTACTTTATCTCTCTCCGATATGAACAATCGGAGACAGTGGTCTATAACCCACAAAGCTTGCACAATGTCGGTTAGTGGATATTAACGACATTTTATGAAAACAACCGGAAGAGACGGCTTCAGGTGCTTTCGGCCTTCTGAAGCAGTGAGGAGCTCGCGATGTTTTTAATTTGGTTACCATTCCAGTGACCCAACATTGCGAAAGAGCCTTAGCTCTATTTAATAGTAGTGTAGGTATATGATAGTAGACTGTAGTTGTAGTATTAAACTAATTCAGAATGGTTACGGCAGATACTGTTCTGTGTAAAGAAGCTTTGAACATTATGCAAACATTACGTGCTATGTTGGCGAAACCTTTGGAACGAGTTTTAGCTACTTCCCAAGATAGTATCGATCTTTAACCGGCTTCAGGAAGTTTATATTAGGACAATTAAACTGTTAACCGAACCGATATTGAGTTTATACGCTATACACTTTAAACTTCGCGGCTTTCAAATTGAAATGATACACTTTTTTAACGGACCCTCTATTGTTTTCGAAACGTTAGATTAAAATAAAATAATAATAATTCAGTAGATATTAAACGCTGGTTAACATAAAAGTTTTTGAATTATAAACGTTATCCATCAAGATGTTGTCGATAATGTAGCTAGCTAAATAATAATAACTACTCAATGATGTAGAAGAAGTGATTACTTCTTCTGCGGATTTTTTGTTTTTCTAAACGTAACGATTGGATTATTTCAAAACAAATTTCATATTTACAAAATCTACTATTCACTAATCTATAGAAATCGTTTCTATTGTTCACTCGTTACTCAATTCATGTATTATTATTCGTCATATTTATCAACACATTTACCAATCATTATAAAAGTAGAAACTTTTCTGGAGCTATTCACTCAGTACCGAACAGCGAGAGAAATTGTTAACACAATGTCAAACAATAGAAAACTGTGTGTTTTACTCGTCCTCGTGACAATCTTCAAAACATATTCTAACGCCGCGAGTGATAACGAAAATCAAGGTATCGTAGGTCAACAAGACAATACTATAGTGGACGTGGATGAGGTTGAATTTGAAGAATATGTCACGACGCGAATGATCAGAGATGTCAGTGTAGAATACGATGATAACTCAGTAATTCTTACAACAACAAATGATCAGCCGTTACATATGCCCTTAAAACCTACACTAAAAGCTAAGAGTCTCAATGAATTTATACTGAAACACGACCCTTACAAATGGAATTTATCAAGCAAATGTAATAACTTCAAACATGGCATTGAGCTTGATATGAACATGATGGCTGACATTTGGGAAGTGGTCTACTACAAACTGCCCTACGATATAGTGTGCTTCAGGATGCTCGTTAAATTGAACAATTTGGAGGTGAGTTAGACAAACTTTCTTTATAACAATATTATTCTATCAATTAATAAGCGCATAGTATTTTTAGCGAGAATTTTAAGCACAAAGCGGACATATTTTACAGTTGCCTAATTTTATGATTTATAACAGTGAGAACGAATAACAAATGACGTACATATCTAGCCAAGAGGTGAATGTGTAAGGTATGGACTCATTTTTTTTTTGTTCAGGATAACAATCAATAGCGTCATAAAGTTAATACTACTACAAAAGAATAATTTAAAACAATTGTTGTAATTACGCAACCAACACCATTATCCTCATAATAATATTAGAACTAAAATAGGTAATTAAATACAAGCAAACTGAAGCAAACAAACAATGTTTTTAAATTTTCTATAAATGAATAAACTGCAACTAAATTATAAAGGAATACTTACAAGCTAATTTTTCAAGGATACATTTTTTAAACAGTGCATGGGACAAAACAAATAGATCTATAGTAACAAACTTTTCATTATAACTTTTCATGAATCGACATAAAGGAGCTCTTTCACCAGCGCTGGTTATTTATTTATTTAATTATTTATTATTTATTTATAATAAAAATATGCAGCAGTAGACTATTAAGAGGGTGCCGCGCGATCGCAAAACCTGACATAAGTCTCATAATGAACTTCAAAGCAAAATCAATCATATTGATATTTAAAATTAGAACTATTCTGCTATAAAGTTTCAGACCTAGTAATTTGATTAGAGCAATGTTTTTATTCTGCGAAATGTACAAAACCCATCACGCGCTTGTGTTAGAAATTAAAATTTACTTTTTTAAGATGGGGGCGACCTGCGAAATATCAATACAAATATTCTCATGTAAGAATTATTGTTTCATGCGTAAAATTAAGAAAGTTATCGAAAAAAAATGTTTTTAGGAGTCATTCGATTTATGTATTGTTTGTTATTGTTTAAAGAATTTGTTTCAAATTTCAACAAGGCCACGACCACGTTCTTTTAATGTATTTAACTAATTCAGCGCATAGTACAAGTAACTTAAAAATACGTAAATTTTCACTATTTCATGCAGGATCCCCTTAAGGGCTGTGATGATGATGATGAGAAAATAGTGGTTAAAGAATAACTCATAAGAAATGTTACATCTCACTTACTAAGCTAAAGCATGCACTTAATATAATTTTGTTTGTAACGGCGAGCAAAATTGTACTTGTAAACGTTCAGCTAAAAGCTATTACCTACTAATATCTCTTTGTATATTTAAACTAAATTCCGAACCGTGCCGCGTAGAGGTAAAAGAATACTACCACCAGTGGCGGTACCTTCATACAAGCCGAAAAGCCCGGCTTGCCCTAACAAAAACTCAATATCACTACTGGTAAAACGCAATTATTAAAATCACTTAATATTTTTTACCATTGTTAAGTTTCTTTCATCAGCATTCAAATTATCAATTTTATAAGGAATCACCAAACAAATCGCATAAAGCTGCTTATAAATCGTGCGACGCTTTACATCTCTCTCGCACAAGTTGGCTTGCAACCGGGCTTCGGATTTAAAGTATATCCGCTCTCTTCTAACTTTAACAAAATTGCTACTCTATAAACATAATACTGCGTAAGTATGTATAGATTCTATGAGAAATTCATACTCTTCGTCAAAGCCAGCTTGCGTTATGAAGTTCGCAAGTAAGGCCTTCTCCAAATCAGGCTTTATTTCTACCGAATCACGTGCAACTTAAACGCGGGCGAACCAATCAGAGGCGACCGACAACAGCTCGAGCTCGGGCGAACCAATCAGAGGCGAGCGTTAATACGCGATTGTGCTGTGCAGCAGCCACAGGCAGCAGCCAGCCATTTTTTATTCTTTGTTATTGTCACACTTCACTTTATTTGAGGGATTGTTTTTAAGTAACAAGTGTTTTCGTAATTTGTTGTAATTTTGTACTTAGTTTTATTTATAGTTTTCATCGAAATAGGATAATAATTTTTATTCCTCATGAAGTAACAATTATTCTGATATAAATTTTACTCAATAATATTATCGTAGATAAGAGAAATTCACAGCTAACTTAACGCGATTTTCGAAGTTTTTTTGGTTTTGTTTCATTTTTTTATTTCATTTGTTTAGTTCAATCCAGGAGCTCAAAAAAGTGCCCTCGCGTAATTTATGAAAATCTTTCTCTGCAATTTTGAGTTTAAATAAAAGTTAAGCGAAATTTACAAAAAGCGAGGCCGCTACGTACTATGCCAATAGTTATTCTACACTATTTAATAAGTAAATACTGTTAATGTATTTTTGTTTCTGAGATAAAGAACGCCTAAATTGGCCAAAATAAAATTCTCAAAAATCACATTCAAGATGTAATAGAAGGTAATAGCCTGTTTTTTTACCAACGACAAGAACGTTTGGAATTCCACGGCCTATGACGATTTGAGTAAAAAATGTGGCTAGTGTCACAAATGGGCACCAACATTGTACCTAGGTAGCAAGATTAGGAACTTCAGGTTTCGTGGCTTGCCCCAATCTGAAGCCCTAGGCACGCCACTGACTACCACCCCCTCCCTCTCTTCCCTTGGGTGTCGTAAAAGGCGACTAACGGACTAAAGACTGCACAGACATCTAACAGCATAGAGCGGCGATGTGCTCACCACCTGTAACGCTGAGCACATGTGCAGTCGTTATTTGGTGAAAAGTGGACTATGGTAGAGGACTGCTTTTGCTGTCCTCATGCTTAGTCTCTGACTAACCCTTTTGGCATAATAGTCATGATTATATATGTTTGGTACGTATGTCTTGTACTAAATTTATTTGTCTGGTATGAAAATTGTAATTAGAAAAATAAATTAATTTGATCCCAATCATTTAGAGTCTAAAACACATTAAGGCTATTCCTTATTTTCTATTATTTGAATTCAAGCTACTGATAAAATTAAATTAATAAAAAAATTACTGAAATACACTAGTTCTGTCTCAAGTAACACAAAAATAAAAAACTCGTACACAAAACTACAAGTATAAAAAAGTGGCTGTGACGGACGGACAGACAGACAGACATGACGAATCCATAAGGGTTCCGTTTTTTGCCATTTGGCTACGGAACCCTAAAAAAGAGACGGCAAAATGTGCACAACAAATATCCCGTGAAACGTTTTGTACGAATCAGCAAGTATCTTTAATTTCTTCCTCTCCGCCATACCGCTTTTAATTACCCTGCTAATTACCGGGGGAATCTGCATGATTCAGGGAATCCACGAATTATGTAGACTATCTGTGGAGAGTAGCTTGCCCAGCACTTTGTGAATTTAGGTGGCTGAAATTGAAATCCTTCGTCACACCATAGGCTTTGTAGGAATTAATTTACATTAAAGTTAGAAAACGATTTTAAATTGTTGTCACGTTAAATGAGTGGGCATAGCATATTCTAACGGTATGGCGCCTGAACCAGCCTGACCCATTATACGAGTTCAAAAACTGTTCTCTATTTTTGAATGGGGCTACTTACGACACAATTTTCTCGTGCAGTGTTCGTGCTTGGATATTAGGTAGGTATGTAGACTCCCATCCCATCTGAAGCCATGGCTTTGAAGAGTTACGTACAGTTAAAAGTTCTTTCCTTATAGGCCGGCAACGCGTCTGCGATTCCTCTGGTTTTGCGGGTGTGCATGGGCGGCGGTGATTACTTTGCATCAGGTGACGCGCTTGCTCGTTTGCCTCCTTCTGCTGTAAAAAAAAACAGTTTAGACATATAATCACGACTATTATCCCCGAACGATTAGTCAGAGACTAGGCAACGAGGACAGCAAAAGCAGCCCTCCACCATAGTCCACTTTTCACCAACTAGCAACTGCACATGGTGCTCTGCGTGACAGGTGGTAAGCTCATTGCTGCTTTATGCTGTTGTTGCTATGTGCAGTATTTAGTCCGTTAGTCGCTTTTTACGACACCCAAGGGAAGAGAGGGGGTGGTAGTATTATTTCACCGCTACGCGACATGGTTACTATTTTATAGTTTTGTTTAAAATCTAATTATAGGTGAATGAATAAAGTGGTGTAAATAAAATTTCCTCAAACGGTAAAATCAAATTCAGTAAAAGCCAATTATCTCTTTAAATTTTGTCTGAGAAATTGTGTCAGCACCAAATATTTTCCTCGTCCCAGAATTCATTACTTAGTCTTAATTTCTAAAATGAAAATAACTTGATGTGAACAATTTCTCTCTCGTGTTCTGTATTTTGCTGGCGTCACAAACGGATGTTATAAAATATCAAGTGTAGTTCACAGTTTCCTTTTATATAAAGCAATTTGCTCAATACTCTTGGCAATAATTAAAACTGGTAGTGCCTCAAAATAATATCGTTGTTTTGTCTGTTTCATCATAGCAGCAATCTATTAGTTTATTACCATTTATTACAATTTTTTATTATATTTCATAGCTATTTTGTTCTTATTTGTTTAAGAAATATTTGTAGTTTATGTCGTATCAGTATAGTTTATCAAGTAGGTAGTAGAGGTTTTATACGAGTACCTAATGCATAATTTAAGAATGTCCATTGAAATCACTAAAATCATTTTCACCATCTACCTATTAAACTCGACGAAGCTCAAAACTCGAAGGAGCTCGACAGCGCAGCGGCTAGCGCGTTCGGCCTGCGATCTTGCCCGCTAAGCAACTCTTGCAAGCCGGGTCGCTGAATGGGTGACCAAATTAAAAACATCTCGAGCTTCTCCGTGCTTCGGAATTCACGTAAAGCCGTTGGTCCCGGCTGTCCTCGAAAGATGGCAGTCGTTAAAACCCACCAACCCGCATTAGGCCAGCGTGGTGAGTATGGCACAACCTCCCCACGGAAGGCCTGTGCCCAACAGTGTGACGTTTATAGGCTGATGAAGACCAACTAAACAGTTATTACCTAAGTATATCTGTAATAAACAGTGTAAACTAAAGTATCTCATAAACTAAATTATGGTATAATAATAATAGAGTATTATTATGGATTATTAAATTTATTAGTCACATTTATCAGGCGGATAGTGTGTGAGTTATCGCTAGAATAAACAGCAGACGTGCAATTACCACGACCATTAATTAAAACGAAAGGTACTCGCCGTGTACACGTGGAACTTTCGTGAAACTTAAATACTTAGACTTTGACAACTTAGTCTTTATTAACCGCCTACTACGTAATTAATGCCATAGTAGCGTTTACACAAACTCCGTTCAGTTTGATTAGAGTATTTTTTACTGAAAGGACTGCTTTGCTTTGTGTAGTCCACATTGCCTAGTCTCTAACCAACCCTTCGGGGATAATAGTCGTGATCATAATGTAATTTTTTACTGATTTCATATAATAAGTAGGTTCTCAATTCGTCTGTATATTTATGTTGTATCTACTAGGTTCTTGATAAGACCTTTTTAAGTTGGAAGGAAAGTTTATCAACTTTGATTAGTTATAATCTTAACAGATTTAAATTTTACCGGGCTTATTAACAAATGAATTGGTTGTTAGAAATCATTTATTACAATTGTGTCAAATATCTGCATCATACTGTATTTTCACTATTTCGATAAGTAACATACCTACAGAATTGTAGTTAGTCTTAGACACATATTTTTAATAAGGTCTCAGATACAGAATCTATTTTTTGAGATTGATGAATATTTTCTTAAAGTATTTAACACTTAAAATATTCGCATTTAAGATAATGTATCATGATACTACCTTGCTTTAAAACAATGATAATTTTTCAGGAAAAAGAAACGAACTTCCAGCAGTTCGGCAACTACACAGATAAGGTTGACTGGGACAACTGCCACATGGAGATAAAGTCCAGCGAGAGATTCAGAAATTTCTCCAGGAAGCACTTGCTGCAGGGCCCGATCCAGAACATGGGCATAATGGACAACATTATCATTGATGAGCAAAATTACAATAGTGGTATTGACCATCTTTTATTACATTCTCAAGACCTTGTTTTCTAGACTCTTCTAACATCATTAAAAGTCCCCTACGATATTGTGTACCCTGAGCCGAGAGCTTAGTAGTATAGAGGTCATAATTTGTTGCTTTTACATTCTTAAGACCTTGTTTTCTAGACTCCTCTGACATCATTAAGTCCCCTACGATACGGTCACCCTGAGCCGACACCTTAATGGTGTAGAGGTAATAATTTTTTTTGGTTCTCTGTCTGTCTCTGTCCTCAGAGATTTAGTAGGGAGGGATGCCAGATTCTTAAAAGTATGCAGGGATTCACAACCACGGTTACTAACACTATTCCCTCTTATAAAAATAAAATTAAACTTTTTGTAATCAGAATCAGAAAAAGTAGCCGTTTTTACGAGGTCTCGTACAGCTTTTGCCAAGCTCTGTCATAGTAACCTATTTAAACGTGTCCCTAGGCAAAAGCGACGTCTTAATCCGAAAAGAACCTGCTGACCAGTGGATGGTTGTGAAGAACCTACTTCTTATGAGGGACTGTGAGACGAGTGACGTCGTGGTCTTCTCAAGGGTGCCCATGAAGCCTCGTCGAGAAGACATTCTGGACGCGTTGATGATCTTCGGGGAAGACAAAGCAAATGGGAAGATGCATTGCAACAACTCGTATCAATGGTAGAAATTTGGACTGCCATGAAACTCGTTTTCTGATTTAAATTTGGTACAAAGAATATGCCTATTATATTAGGCCTATATAAGGCGACTGCTGAAACCGCAAGAAACTTTAAGGGCTGGTCAGGTCAAGTGTTTTAAACATGGCAAAAATGACAAAAAAGAAATTCGTGTTTTTATCATTTATAATTAAACAATTCATTTTGCGAATTTTGATTGGATAGTCCTTGAGTATCTAATTTATTTTAAAGCAATAACATAAGAAAAATACGCACATTTCGTAATAGGAAAATAAATGGGGTCTCATTGCAGACTAACGTAAGTACTTATCGTCAGGCTGACGCGGACGGGTCAACAGATGGTTGGGTCAACGACCGGCCGCTGCCCGCGCGTTGCAAATAACCTTTTTTTTTTTCATTTTATTTTTCTTATGTTATTGCTTTAAAATAAATTAGATACTCAAAGACTATCTGATTAAAATTCACAAAATGAATTATATTATTAAAAAATTAAAAAAGTACGAATATATTTTTAGTCATTTTTGTCATGTTTAAAACACTTGAACACTTGACACTAGCCCTTGAAGTATAGGGTGTTCGCCTTATATATAGGGTGTTCCTTGTAAGGTGTCAAGCCGATGTGTGTTGATAGGGAACTACGACAGCTATCGATTGAACCCCCATGTATGTCCAGCGATTTTTGGTAGTTATCGAGCAATAATATTTTTTCTTTTCTAAGTATTTTAAGATGAATTACTTTATTTTTTAAGTATCTTTAAACTGATGTCGTAATAAAATAATTAGAAAAGAAAAAAATATATAGCTCGAAAACTATCAAAAATTGCTGAACATACACGGGGGTTCAATAGATAGAGTATGGTAGTCCCCTATCACCACGAACCGGCTTGACACCTTACAAGAAACACCCTGTATATATCTTAGCCTGTTTCCCAGAGGAGCGGGCAGAGATCACAGCTTACTATTAGCTACTATCCTGTTACACTTCTTTTACTTTGTAAGACAGTTTATGTAAATAAATCAGTGATTATAACATTTTTTTTATCTTTTAACAAATTAAAATAATATCCTGTTTATGTAAGTTAGAATAGAATGAAATAGAAAAATATTAATTGGATACAATACATCACAATACTTAAATTACCAATAGATACCACGGACCGGAACCGCTTACCAAATGAGGGGTTTTTGATTGGGTAATTCATAGACTTGTTTTCACTAACCCTATCAATATAAGCATTTAGTCGACTTACTGCATTGAAAGGTTAACCAAATTCATACAGTTAATTAGGGTAAGCACTAACCGCATCCAAAAACCCTGTTGAGGCTACTATAAAAAGGGTTTTAACTCGCACAAGCAATTCAAGCTTCTACGTGCAATGCATTAGATTTATTATTGCATTACTCTTTACGTGTGTAGCTTTCACGTTAAGACCTGTCGCGCGGTGCATGCAGCTTGTTAGTTTTTGTTATTTCTTGGCCGGATAAATCCATTGTAAATGATAAATGAATATTTGAAAGCAGATATCACTGTGAATCTAGAAAACACTGCAGTCTGCCGCCGCCGCCCGCTGTGCACGAAAACGAGATAGGAGAAAATAGGGTAACCTTATTATTTGATAAGCGGTTAAAATTACGGGTACAAATACCCAATTTGATTTGGTAAATGCATTGGAAGCAGTTAACTTTATTCAAAAAAGTTTCCGCTACGAAAGAATAACCCTACCAATAGGGAAACCATATCGTTCGGTAACCTTTTGATGGGGTTTCCAAAAAATAAGGTTTTCCGGTCAGATACACGTTCTGACGAACCACGATTTCTCGAATTCAACCTGACCATCTATCTACTGACGCGTATATTTTGAAACCGTAGTAGATACATAAAATATAATCACGACTATTATAATAGAACGGTAATAATTATCCCCGGCGGACAGAGAAAAGTGGAAAGAAGTAGGGGAGGCCTTTGCCGCAGGGCAAGGGCTTAGCATGCGCAACACGAGATACCTACCTATGTCGCGGACGATATTCTCTCTTCCTTCGACGGCGAGAACGACAAACTATCTCGGTTACAGTTGTCAAAACTCGATAAAATCATGTGACAAAAATACCACAGACAAGTAAAAACTACTATTATGTCTATTTTTGACATATCGTGTATAGATATAACACGAGAATACGGGTCGAGAAAATTTTCTCGTGTTGCGCATGCTAGGCCCGCTGCAGTATGACAAAATAGACTAAAAACAACAATGTAGTTATTTTCACAACTCTTCTCAAAAAGACCGTTATGGTAACAGTAATATGTTTACAAACATTCGGCATCGAATAGGAACCAATTGTTATTGTCGACATTTTTATACATCGACATTTTTATACTTCGACAAAAATCAGATTGTCATTGTTATATATCGACATTATTATACATCGACAAAAATAATTCTAGTCTTTGTTATTTTTCACCACAATTATATGTCTGTGTTTTTCACCATTAGATAGGATGTCGACATTTTTGTACCTTGTCATTTTTCAATATAGACATTAGTCGCCTAACTCATTTATTCATGCTTTTAAAAATAAATCAGACATCAGTTTAAAAAAAAGAAAACCTTTGAAAGTGTTCTAATAATAATTATATTTAATGTGTTTACTTTATTTACAACAAGACCATGAATAAATACTAACTTACAAGACTGAGTATTTTTTTATCATACTTAATATATTAAAACCTCCTTTTATATTCTGCCACCAATAATGGGAATTCTACATTTTGATACCAGCAACACTAAGCATACGTGGCCGGGTTATTATTGTTAAAAATTTATCGATACTTACAGATGAAACGTGACTTTCCTTTTCGAAAAGATTTTTCCTTTGTAGTTTCGACAGAATTTCACTGAGCAAACGGTCATTTTGCGAACAATTTCACCGAAACGCGAGAGGTAAACACTGCTTGACGGCACAATGACACTGACCGCCAGGATTGCGCGATAGGCCAATATTGGCCTATAAATTTTTCTACGTTTTTACGGCCAGGGTCTATCTAGACATGTTTTTATTCAAAGGTACCGTCATAGAGCGAGGAAAAAATAGCTTTTCTTGCCCTAGTGGAAAAAGTTTTTTTTTTAATTTTTGTCTGTCAAATGACAATGAGCCTACAATAACGAAAAAGTATTTAGTCTTAAGTAGAATAATCATGAAAAAAGACTGTTTACATAAATCAACAACTTTTTTAGATAGTTATTACAATGGACAGCACAGACCGCGCCCACACAGTCCACGCTTCAGCAAGAAACAACTGCACACATGTGCTTAGGTGGTGAGCCTTTAGTCGCTTTTACGACACCCAAGGGAAGAGAGGGGTTGGTAGTATATAACTCTTTCCACGCTAGCAGATAAAATGCACTTTTGCACTCAGATGTCAAATGACAAAGAGAATCTTTCCGAGGTTGTGAGGTGAAATAATTATTATTATCCCCAAGGGTTAACGAGACTAGGCAATGAGGACTGCAAAAGCAGTTCTCTGCCACAGTCCACCTTTCACCAAATAGCAACTGCACATGTGCTCAGCGTGATAGGTGGTGAGCCCATCGCCGCTTTATGCTGTTGGATGTGTGTGCACTCTTTAATCCGTAAATCCTTTTACGAAACCCAAGGGAAGGGATAGGTTGGCAGTATTATTTTAATAACGAGCTGCTACTACGCAACCGTAGTAAGCGACAGATTCGTGTGCGACCTTTGCGCGGATCAATTTCTTCCGTGGTAGCGTCTGGCGCTGATTTGTCTGACTACAAATATAAAATTTCTTGTCCTACAAGGTAGGTTAATATTATTGCAAATAATATTTGTAAAGACAAATCAGTGCCAGACGCTACCACGGAAGAAATTGATCCGCGTAAAGGTCGCGCACGAACTTGTCGAGCTATAGTGGCGTCCGCCGCGTTCTAAGTGTTAGAACATTTAAGATAACGAAACGTTGGAAAAAATGTCTATTTCAGCCTACCTCAGGCGGGAATCGAACCCGCGTCCTCCGCAATCAGGGCGGCTGCGTTGACCACAACGCCACCGAAGTATTGGCTAGACTGACGAAAGATTTCAACGCTTTTGACTTTATGTTTTTATAGCAACAGTGTTAGAACATCTATTCTGTTAATGTTTTTTCCGTTTAATATGTCTGTACATGTAATCCTGCTACACAGTGAAAAGCTTTTACATCAGGAACTGGTATCCAGAGTAAAAAATATATATTTGGAGAGTTTCACTTTGATCATGTTTTCACGTCCATCCTGGCTCGTGAAAATTAAGTTGGGCGAATTCTTATTTGCCGCCGCCCTGTTAGAGGCAATAACTGCGGATTTCAGTTGGTTGCGGGTTCCATTCAGCCCCGGCCTATGGCAACAACCACTCCCTGTACGCACGTAGCAATTGGTGCACATTAAAAAAAACTTCATAAACAGCTTAATGTTTTACACGGATGTGTTTCGACTTGAAGGGTACTGTGTCACGTAGCGGAGGAACGGAGGAGTGACACGATGAGGAGAAGTAGAATGAAAATAACAGCACGATGAGTTCAGACGTATATTATTAAAATAAATGGTTAGTTATTATATGAAGCACAATTTAAGCGTTAGTACACTATACACTGGACTAGTTACATGTAGGTTTAGGTTAAATATTATTAAATCAGGGGTCCAAGTCTGCTAATTAACGAATGGCATAATTGAATCGTAATTGTATCGCATTGTAATTGTTTGACACATTTGGTATTCGTTAATGAGTAAGAGAATACCAAATGTGTCAAACAATTACAATGCGATCCAATTGCGATTCAATTATGACATTCGTAAATTAGCAGACTTGGGCCCAGGACGTATGCCTGGAACTGCCTAGTTATAATAATGCACTGTTCGCAATAACAATAATTCGGAAGGAAAACAATAATCAGAAGGAGCTCATTCTAGCTCCGCGGATGAATCTAAACTGAATTTACACCAAAGAGTAGAGCTATAATGAAAACAGAGGCTAGACAGAGAATGCAAGTAAATATTTTAATTTTAAATTTAAAACTAGATATAAAAGAATGTCATTCACAAAGAAGGTCATTAAAACCAACAAGTCTTTAGTTGCCTTGTTACAACTGGATCTTATGAAATTATAGGGCAGATAAAGCGCGTAACATAGCAAGCAGTAAGGCACAAAAAGTGATGGGCTGAAACTGCGTGAAAAGATGCCGGCGCGGGTGCACGCGACGGAGCACTTACGTATATGGGACCGCGCGGGCACCCGTTTAACGAAGTTTCAACCAAGGGCGTAGAAACAGTAACTACTAGGGAACTGGCTATCTTATAGAACTGTAGGAACACATGTATGCTACTAACATAGTTGTTATGGTGAAAAACATATAAAATATGGTGGTAGCTAGCCAGACGAGTTTATAAATATCAACCAAACCGAGAACAATAATTTAATGAAAAATAGTTTTATATAACATTTCTGACTATAAGTACTAAAAAACAAAAATATATAACATAATAATTAATACATCTTCCAAACTTAAGGACAATTTTTATAGACCGTTTTCCTGTAGCTATAACGGTTAAGGCAGCTGACCCGTCTTAAATTCGCATCCTGTATTAGGATTGAGGAAGGAAGCTAACAACGAAGCCTGAGCTCTCAAAGATGGACGTTAATCTTAAATTATTATTGTTTGACAATGGAATAATTACAAGCCATGTCTTTGTCTGCCTCCTTCCTTAAATATATTTTTAATTTGATTTTACTGCTCGTTTTATATACCTAGTTAATTTGATGTTATTACAAATAATAAAATAAATATCTAAATTTACCAATAAAAACAGTTTCAAAAGAAGGTGAGAGTGGAAATACTATAATATAAAATTAATACAATTTCTTTTAACACGTTCACGCGAACATGTCAATATCATAGGTTCATACGGTATCGCACATCATTTTTCCATACTAACGAAAGCGGCATCTAATTACGTTGTGCATAAAGCTGATGAAATCAGTACTAGCGTCGATTGCATTGACGTATAAAGACGTCGACGTGCATATGCGCTCTGATATAACTTATAAACAAAAATCTATGCAATAGCGATGAACGTAATAGAACGTCGACGTCGATGCTTTGCATCTGGTATAGGGTTTAAGGCTGGAAAAGCTTTTGAAGGCTAATGCACGCTAGTTGTGGGATCCAGGGATAGGGCGATGGAGAGTAAGGATGGCAAGGGTCTTAAATTATTTTTGGCACGTACTAGGTCTGGTGGCTGTGCACGTGTCTCCGTGATAGACTCAGGATCCAAAGAAGGCGATCGCGATTGTGGGTTTTATGTCTGAATACCTTCTGCATTTCTAGAATCTGGCAAATCCAATGCCAGTTCTTGGTTCTCTATAGAGTTGCACAACTGATCTTCTATGAAGACGAGATTGTTCAACAGAAATTATTTATTTATTATTATTATGAGCCTATATTTTCCCACTGCTGAGCAAAGGCCTCCCTCCCCTCTTTCCACTTTTCGCGGTCTGTTGCTTGTGCTGGCCAATCCTTTGCAAAGGCATCAAGCTCGTCCCTCCACCTGCGTCTAGGTCGGCCTCGCTGCCGTTTAACTCCACGTGGGATCCAGTTGGTAGTGACCTTTGCCCACAACTCGTCAGGCATGCGGCAAACATGTCCTGCCCAATCCCACTTAAGCATGGCGGCTTTCCGAGTCACATCGGTGATTTGTGTCTTGGAACGCCGTATCGTATTTCTTATGCGGTCTGTTAATTTTACCCCTAAGATACTGCGCTCCATCGCCCGTTGGCAAACCTCGAGTGCGGACCTTTGTTGAATCGTCAAAGACCAAGTCTGAGCGCCGTATGTGAGGATGGGGAGAATGCACACGTCCATAAGTTTACGTTTCAGGCACATTGGAAGGTTTCTCCTTCATGGTCCAATAGCTCTTCCAGGCGTTTTCGGTGCGTCTAGCAACTTCTTTATCTTGCCTCGCCTGGAAAGAGACTATTTGGCCAAGGTATACGTACTCCTGGACATATTCAATCCCCACACCCCCAATGCATACTTTTTGCTCTATGCTGTTGGTCATAAGTTTGGTCTTCGACATATTCATGCTAAGTCCGACCTCAAGGCTTGCTTTGCTGAGGTCTTTAAGCATTTCCTGTAACTCATTAGCCGTGCAGGTGAACAAGATAATATCGTCAGCAAATCGGAGGTTAGTTAGTCTCTTATTGCCGCCAACAGAAATGCCCCTGCCCTGCCAGGCAGCCGCCAGCTTTTTGAAGATTTCTTCCAGAGTCGCAGTAAAAAGTTTTGGGGAAAGTTGATCTCCTTGCTTGACACCTTTTTCGACGCGAAAGGATGGTCCAACGGTATTTATTTTTACAGCTGCTGTGCTATTACGGTAGATATTTTGAATAAGATGGATGTAAGTGGGATCGATACTCTGGCTTGCAAGTGCGTTGAAAAGAGAGGAGTGGGTGATGCTGTCGAAGGCTTTAGAGTAATCTATAAATGCTAGGTACAGTGAAAGCTTGAATTCGTGATGTTTTTCAATTAATTGGTTAAGAGAGTGGAGATGATCTATGGTGGAGAGGCCTCGGCGGAACCCTGCCTGTTCAGGGGGCTGATGGAGGTCAAGTTTACCAGATATACGGTTTTCTAAGACCTTAATGAAAGCTTTATATAAGTGAGAAACACGACTAATAGGGCGATAATTGCCTATTTCAGACTTGCTGCCTTTTTTATGAAGGAGAATGATGGTTGAGTGACAGAACTTATCAGGGAAGATGCCTGTTCGTAGTACAGTATTAAAGAAGTTAGTGATGTGTGGAAGAAGAGAGGGCTCCCCGATTTTTAACGCCTCGGTAGTGATACCGTCTTCACCGGGACTCTTATGATTCTTCATGCTAGAGAGCGCTCGATGCACTTCGTAACCCGATATTGGCGGAATTGTTTCTGGGCATAAGTATTCACCGGCGGTTATATGGGGACCTGTTGAGCTTGAGTACAGAGTTTTATAAAAATCTGTACATATATTCAAGATTTTACCTCTATCTCCTTGTTTTTTACCGGTTTGATCCTTAAGACAAGTAATAGTCGATTTGCCATTTTCCATACCCTGCTTAGCAATCCTTAGAGATCTATTGTTTTCCAATGCTGTCTGTACTTGTCTTATATTAAAGTTTCTTATATCTTTTCTAATACTTCTCTTTACTAGTTTGTCTAATTTTGTATATTCGGGTGTATAATATGTAAGTTTCTGTCTTTCTTCTATTAATTCCTTAGACTTCTCACTAAGTTTCTTTAGTTTCTCTTTAGAGGCTTTTACTTTTAAACTTGCTTTCCTGATACTGTCTCTTAAATTGCGATACTGTATTTCAATGTCTTCCGTATTTGTGGAATCTAGTAGATTAAAGCTATTTTTGAGTTCAATGTTAAACTGATCTTTGCATGCAATAAGAGAGCTTTTATTTGATCTTGTCAAACTATTCTTTATCATTTGCAGTCTAAGAATTTTTATGTTAAAAGTTGCTGTTATGCGTAGTGGTCGGTGATCGGAGCTAAACTGTATCTTATTAATAACTTGTGTGTTTAATATAATTTGTTTGCAAGAACTAAGGCAAAAATCTATTTCGTTTTTGGTGGTTCCGTTTGGTGACAGCCATGTCCAACGACGTTGTGGCTTTTTGGAAAAGAAACTGTTGCAGATGCTTAAGTTTTGACTTGAAGCAAATTGGGTAAGACGTTTTCCACGATTGTTTCTAGCTCCTAGTCCAAACGGTCCTACGATGTTAGTATTGTCCAGGTCTTCTCTTATGCCAACTTTTGCATTAAAATCACCTAAAACTAAGTTCCAAGTTCCTTTGTGGTCTGCTAAGGTTTTGCTGAGGGTGTCATAAAATTCTTCTATTTCTTCGTCTGGGTGGTTAGAGGTGGGTGAATAAATTTGGATTATTGTGAGCGTTTTGGTATCTGTTATATGGAACTTCAATACTGCTGTCCTGTCCGAAACCGAAATGAACTCCTTAATGTTATGCTGCCATTTTTTCGCAACCAGAAATCCTACACCATATTGACTATTTTGGCCACCAACATAGTGGAACACATTTTTACTTCTCTCTAATGTGTCTTTTCCGTCTCTTCTTACTTCAGCGAGGCCTATTAAATCCCATTTGACTGTTTCCAGAGCATTCTCTAGCTCGACTAAGCGTTCCTCAGTGCGAAGTGTGCGTACGTTAGAAGTTAAAATATTTAGTTTATCGGTATCCTTGCTACAAGCCATAGTCGTTTGACAGTGGGATCCCGCCCGGAGATTGTATGCGCCCCCTCTTCCAGGAGTCGGTCGCCTGCTGTCATCGGCGGCGTTCCCACTGGAGTCACTGCCGGGCACTTGGGGCCTGTTTTTCTGTTTGTCTGTCATAACGTCATGATGAGGGAAGGGGTTTAGACAATTAACCCACCACGCTTGTCCAGTGCGGGTTGGTGGGTGTGCAGTGAGCCTTCTAATTCAGCCCCGTGGACGCCGTCGTTGGTACGAAAGGTACTCCTCCGCCGCCGCCCTAAACCACATCCTGCGCTAATGTTGGTTGTTCGACCTTGGCCTTGTAGAGACGTTCGTTTCCATGAGCCCAGGGTAGCTTGTGCTGTTTGGTCGGGGACTGCCGAAGCAGCGAGCAGTGATATCTCACAGCCGATCCATTATCCGCCACCTATGGACCCCGGTAATAGCCTACAGCCCAGCCTTACCAACACATGATATATTTCAACAGAAATATATCATCCAAAAGACCATCTAGTAAATTTCTACGCAACAATTCAGAGTCTATTTGACATATTGGTAGTGCTATTTAAGTCACAATCTGGTCGCTTCAGACTCACCAGTCAAAACACTCACAATTTTGCTTGAATGTTCGTTGCAATTACGTCTTACCATAAACAGGTCAAGCGCACCCCCCGCGACGAGAACAGGACTACTGAATGTATGCAACCTAGTTGGTGGGGCGACGTACAGTGACGTTGTTAGCAAACAAAGTAGGTACACGGTGTCAGGAGGAAGACATTATGAAAGACAAAAAAACTGATGCGCTGTAGCTCTAGAAATTTGCGAGTTCGATGTGTTGTAGCACAGCAACGCATCTCTTGGATGTTAGTATGCCAAACCGCCGTACAATAACGTTGTTTATAAAAAAGAAATTTTTTACTTGACGTAATCATACGTTGTTCCACAACACATCTACCAATATTAGACGCATGGATACGTTGTTCGCATGAACGTGTAACTAAATATCGTCATCATCTTAGAGATAGCAAAAGATAACCCACCAATCCAAATAGAAATAACCCACCAAGACGCAATAGGCCAGCAGGGTGTAGCCGAATCTCCCGCAGCGGTGGGACGTTTACAGACTTATGATAAACTGGAAATTAGGAGGTGCAATTTTTTTACTAGTAATAATACTTTTTCACACGATCAATCAAATAACAGTGGTCACACAATCAAATTGTAATTCATTTAAAAGTTTTATGTAATATTATGTCATTGCGTTTGTTATTTTTGATGAGATCAGAGTTTTATTTACCTCTTAAATAATTTTAGTATACCTAATTATGTAAAGTGACCACATTCCTTCTCATCATTGAAAAACAAATTATTACGAATTAATCAATTTGTTATGTTCTACTATAAATATCAAAACACCATACGGCCGTAAACATCGCAGTTCTAGCGTCGGAGTTAGATAAGAGTTAGCCAGGGGGCGGTTTACGACCTTCCCATAAACCCTACAAGTCGCGGACAATTCTTTTTGTGACCGCCATTCTACTAGAATACGTCTGGTAGGCAAATCTGTTTAGGGCACAATTTACGTAATATTAAAATAATATAAAATACTTTGTTTTTCACTATGTCCTAACCAACTAACCCGCAATGGCAATGAGCCAGTGTGGTAGGTTGTGGCCCAATTTCGCCACGTGGTGTTGTATGTGGAAAGCTGAGCCCAGCACTGGGACGTTTATAGGCTGATGATGATGATAATAATGATGTTTCTCCATAGCATGGCGAAGGCTTTCCCTTTTTCTCTTTGTCTTAGTGATTCCATTCAATGCAACCTACCTCACGAACACACGAATCAATTATAAATTCCGGTATCAAAATCATATCACATCAACGCGAACATTCACTTCAAATCCGCAGTGGATTTAGTCTGGCATGCCCGCTGACTGCCGAGTACGTCAAAACATCGATACACATCGCTCCGACATTTATACATGTATAAACATTCCCATTTACTCTCGTATCAAAAGTTTACCTTGGGAATTGATATTCGCGTGTACGAGTACCATGCGAGCTCCACGCCCGAGTTGCTACTGCTTCCGAAACTCGGTGGACACTTTTCTAACCAATTGGTTAGAAAAGTGTCCATATTAAAATATATTAAGTAGTAAGATTTTTTTTATGTCGTAAGTAACCGTGTCGCGTGTCGTAAAAGGCGACTAACGGAATAAATACTGCACATGCATCCAACAGCATAGGGCAGAGATATGCTCACCACCTGTCACGCAAAGCACATGTGAAGTTACTATTAGGTTAAAAGTGGAATATGGTAGAGGACTGCTTTTGCTGTCCTCATTGCTTAGTTTCTACTAACCTGTCGGGGATAATAGTCTTGATTATATGTACAGATGTACTTGTATTCCTTTGAAGTTAATCTGTTTAAAGTGTTTCATTTTAATGTATAGAGTCTGCGTTACTCTTAACATTTTATTGTTTAGTGTCCAAAACCTATTCAAACCCTTTACCCCAAGTATTTAATTATTATTAATTGGTCACCCATACAGCGACCCGGCATTGCGAAAGTGGTATAGCAAGCAAGACCGCAAGCCGAACGCGCTAGCCGCTGCGCCATCGAGCTCCTCATTTAATTATACTTTTGCTTATCCTTAAAATGTACCAATGATGGCCAAACGCCATGAAATCAAATGAAATGATATATACATATTTAGTTGCCTAGAACATAGTATGTAACAAGAGTATAGGCTATTGGCTTATTATTGGGTATGTGGTGAATTGATGGTCACAAACCTGGGCAATGCATTGAAAAATCCGTAAATGCTTACTTGATCAAGGTTTACGAAATTGTACCTTGGCCTCTGGATAACAGTCTGAGCACATCGCCACTAATCCACTAAGGCGTCTCGGTCACTTAAATATAACAACCCTTTAATTAAAATATCGTTAACGTGCTACTCAAGGTTTCAAGGAATAATTTCCTGTGCATCATATAAGCTGTATAATCAACATGATTGTAGCAGCCATACGAACAAAGACTTTTGATTTCAAAAAAATCTCAGTTAAACTAACGTAACTTACGTAAAAAAAAACATTTGTCTGACCGAAATCGGAAAACCCATTTATCATTAAGCATTCCGTAATTTATCTCCCCTTTTCTTCAAGTTACACTCAATGACAAGTGTTGTACCTTATCAGAAAGATTCCCAGATTCCTTAATAGAACGGAGCTTTCGATCGCGGTGACCCCGCCGAGGGTCGGTAATAGGCCGAGCCAATAGGTCAGCTATTCCCGAACAGATGTCAACCTTACACCAATTTGGCACAGTGGAAACGTGCAGGCAGTATGACAGTTTTCATTGAATACTAACAACTTCTTCGACAACAATAAATAAGCTCAGCTGTCGTAATACCAGAACATAGAAATTGTGTACGAGGCGAGAATGAAAGAGACAAGTGTAAGGGGAAAACTGACCAGCCCCCTTACTCTTGAAACCGATCCGACAGTTTTCATTGAATACTAACAAGTTCTTCCACAACAAGAAGTATAAGTTAAGCTGTCGTAATACCAGAACACAGAAATTGTGTACGAGGCGAGAATGAAAGAGACAAGTGTAAGGGGGAAACCGACCAGCTCCCTTACTCTTGAAACCTATGCCGATCGATCGAGATTAGTATTGTGAAGTTTCGTACTCCTAAGTTACGATACCAGAGCTAATAAGGATTCATGTTGCGCGGATATTGAGTGAAAAAAATACAAAACTCAGTGCCGTTTAGTTCACCCAAAATGAATCCAAATTAGCGCTGGTGTCGTAACTTAAAATTACGAAATTTCACAATACCAATCCGATCCAATACGGATCGGTTTCAGATCAATGAACAATGATCAATGGCAGATCGATGAACCAACAAGCATGTTAAAGAAATTATATGAGAGTAAATGAAGGAGAAGAAATGTCTCAGGACAATAGCAAACGAAAAACTATGGTCTCTGCCTACCCCTACGGGGAAAATACGAGATTTATGTGGTTTATTGTATACATTGGGTCCAGGACGTCGATTTTACAATGTTGTAACGTCTATAATCGTATCGAAGTGGCCGGATTTCGACAAGTTTTGGGCTATTTGTATAGCGTCTACAATCGTATCGATATGGTCGGATTCAAAAAAAATGTTTTGGGCATTTTAGACTATCAGGGGAACGAGAAAGATATCGCATCTCCCTGAACAAACAGTACATTCGTAGTGGAATGACCACTGAACCATTATTTCGCCTTTGGTCGTGACTGTGAGTGGGCACTACTCATCTGACGTTTTGTACATCTGCGCAACCTTGTCCCATTATTGCAATTTTTCTAAACACATAGACTAGCATCAATGGACGCTCCAGATACCGATTAGAAGCTTGTAAATGAATGTTTCTTTGTTTGTCCCGTAAAGGTTTTTCTTTAAATAAAAATATGTTTGTAACTTTAATCTGTTTTGAAATTATTATTTTTTATATTTTGTTCCTTCTGATCATTGATCTACCAGAACGCACTAAAACTTTGACGGGACATCGGTGTTCACGCGGACGAAATTACACTCGAGCCACTAGTGACTTATAAAAATGGTATTATTTAAATAAAATTATATTTGACTGAGAGGGCGATCATAATCTAGCAGCGCGATATAACAGGATATTAACAACTCAACTGAAGTGAATGTTACTTGCAATTTTACTTCTTCACACCTTGAATACCTACTATAAAAGTATTGTTATTATTTGAATTAGTAGGTATTACACATTATGTTGAGTTAAGTTTTATTACTCATAAATTATGTAATGTAGCTTTAATATAATGCAATTCTTATTATCTAAGTTAATAAACCAACTTTCCGTTTTCTGTGTCGTCGAAATCCAAGCACTAACGCGTCGTAACCGCACGAACCAGCTACAAATTTTATACAATTTTAGAGCACAGCTGAAACTGCACTCTCCGGTCACGTGAGCCGAGCCAAACATTTCTCTCGCCCTCTGATACGCGACAAAGGCCAACAAATTTCATATTGGCGTTTGGAATTCCTTTGTGGAAACATCCTTTTGTGGGGAACAGCTGATAAACTGACGGGAATCGATTTGGGGAGTTGAAATTGGTTGGACGTGTTCTTTTGTACCTACTGTGAATCTGTGGTCTCATTTTTTGTATGGAATTTACTCTTGAACCCCTTTTGACCTTTACAGTTGGGTTTACGAGCACCAAGACACAGGAACCCATCACTTTATCCCAATCAATTACATCGAATTTCATTTTTCATAATAGTTCTTTTCAGATGTTTTTCTTCAATATTGAACAATTCCCCGAATCTCGTTACGCCGCATTTTAATTTACTAGTAAACGGGTCGCGTAGCGGTGAAAGAATACTACCACCCCCTCTCTTCCCTTGGGTGTCGTAAAAGGTGACTAACGGACTAAAGACTGCACATACATCCAACAGCATAGAACGGCGATGGGCTCACAACCTGTCACGACGAGCACATGTGCAGTCGATATTTGGTGAAAAGTAGACTATGGTAGAGGACTGCTTTTACTGTCCTCATTGCCTAGTCTCTGACTAACCCTTCGGGGATAATTGTCATGATTACATGTTGATTTGTTCGAATAATTTTTACTTTAATAGTTTGTTCGATTATGTAATAAACGTGTGTACTGTGTACTGTTAAAAATGTATCCATGTTTAAAATTAGGGACCGTCATTCAGATAATTAAAGCAAGTTTAAAACATTTTTATTATGAAAGTTTTTTCAGTTCTTTGAAACTGTAGGTAATGTTTAGTCATTATGTTAATCAAAAAAAGAAGTTAATAATAGTGGAATAATTTTCAGTAAATTTCGATATAAAAAATGGTGTTTTAATAAGGGGCTCTATTAAAACGTAAGGTTCTGAAAATCGTAGTGTCGAAATAATTGCTAACTAATAATAATTAATAACTCTTTCTATAAACTGACATTGCGTAGGTTTCCCGTAGGTACCTTACTAGATGCTCCGAGGCGTCCAAGTTAGATAACGATTAGAAAATTTGCTAGCTGTCTTTGCCTTATCCCGTGCCCAGAACAATTTCACATGTTGAAACAAGTTGATAAATACTTTCCAACCTAATGTCTGTTTTTTAAGTAGTCCGTATCAAGTCCATGAGTAAACAGAAGATGTACACCCGTTAGGTACATTCATCATCAAAAGTGGATACACAATATTTGACAGCTTGTGGTTCTTATCTTTAAAGTCATAAGGGTCAAAAGTGTGTATCTACTTTTGATGCTTGTACATCGCGAGTTTATTAATATTGAATGAAGGTAGGTCGCACGCTACGTTGGGTCCCGTTCTGTATATATCTTATAACTTATTTGCCATGAATGCCGCTCAGTCCTTTTTAACCGTATGGAAATGGAGTGTGTTTTTTTGATAATGGGATTGGTTCGTTGAATTGGTTTGGAAGATATTATGCATAGATATTATTGTTTTAGATATTAAATAACTTTTATATGTACATTTATTTTAAGTAGGCGAATGAGCCCCCATCCTCTCCATCTCCGCCAGTGCGTCTGTATTGCATGGTGTTTTATCTGTCAGCTTAGAACAATCTAGCTCTTCAATCTGGAGACCACTAAGTGATTTTACTCTACTTAGGGCCACATACGCATGTTTAGCCGTAAAAGTGCGGGACCCTAAGTACACCACTGCGTGGTCTAATATTATTCTATTTACACTCTCCATGTACAGGTCTATATACATTTTATACAGGCACCTATGTTAATATTTACACTATTCAATATATAATAGGTTTGTTATAACCTTGAAACCTGATCGTGTTCAAAGTCCATTAGTGGCCTTTCTCACAAGTGCAAACACGACTATGATACGATATTGTATCATGGAATGCCAGTGCCTATCTTCCGGCTTAATCATCAGACCTTGAAACCTAATCGTGGTCAAAGTTCATTACAAGACTTTTCTAAGAAATCCAAAATAGCTATGATACGATTTTCCATCATGAAGTTCCAGTTCATATCTTCCGGCTCCATCATCAGATCAGTTTGACAGTACCATATTATTGTATTGTCATCAGAACTACATACAGCTGCCAATTTTCATTACGTTGCGACCCTTGGAAGATAAGCTCTTGGAGCTCAATAGCTGCTCGCGTCCAGCAGCTGCCCACGACCTTAACCCTTAGATTAAAACAAAAAGGGAAGATACGGCATGCTCCTACTTGTAGTCATTCAAAATATAGTCCTACTCAACTACTTAAGTAAACACTCACACACGCACACCTATAAAGTGTAAATCGAGCGAGCGAGACAAAGCGGTAAGTTTCAACGTCAGCGCGAGGGAGTCAGCGAGTAGCGCGTTGACGTCTCGGTCGCTTCGCAACAGACGAGTACGTACCAGGGACTTTAATCGATATTTTATAAATATCGATATTTCAATAAAATTTCGATAGTTTGATATCGATACGAAAAAGCGTTATAAATATCGATAATTTTATCGATATTTTAATATCGATATTGAAAACTGACGAGTGCGGAGCGACGCGACACCGACAAGTGTTTGTTTTTTTACAAGCTTTTTAGCTTGTAGGTATTCATCTTGCAATGTATGTTTGTTCAAACGAAATCTTGCAGCTTAATTTTGATCCACTTCCCGGTTACCAATTGAGCTGAAATTTTGCATACATGTGTAAATCGCGTGACAATGCAATATTATGATGACATGGTGCTGATCTAATGATGGAGCTGAAAGGTGGCCATAGAAACTTCGCAATGAAACAACACAACCTCATCGAGTTTGGGCTCGTTTGAATCGTCTTGATGAGTAGTTTGTCTTTCAATGGTAACCAGGGTCTGATGATGGAGCTGGAAGGTGTTCATAGGAACTCTGTAATGAAACGACGCAACCCCATCGAGTTTCGGCTCGTTTCATTCGTCTTGACGAGTACTTTGTTTATAGATGATTACCAGGGTCTGATCTGATGATAGAGCTGAAAGGTGGTTCTAGGAAATCAGTAAAGAAACGACGCAACCCCATCGAGTCTCGGTTCGTTTGATTCGTCTTGAGGGTACTTTGGTGCTAGATGGTTCCCAGGGTCTGATGATGGAGCTGAAAGGTGGCCATAGTAACTCAGTAATTAGGCGCCACAACCGCGTCGACTTTGATTCGTCTTTATGGGTGGTGAGTGGTGGTGGTTTGGTAAACGTGAATAAATTTTGTATAGCTATATAAATATTTGTGTAGGTATAGTCAGATGAACAGATGATACAGGTGTCTAGGAATAACTAAAAAGTAAAAAATAAATTAAAAGTAAAAAACCTTTTCAAAAAACAAGCTTTTATTTGCATGCGCTAAAAAGAAAAAGAAATTTTTACTTTATAACTTTTACTATCAACTTATAACGTAATTACACAATTTATATGATATAAAAGGTTGTCGCGAGATTTACTATATAAGGTGACTGCTAGAAACCGTCTTGCGGTTTCTAGTAACTTCAAGGGCTGGAGGCCAATTCTCATTTTTCGAGATGTAGTCTCGAATCGAGTTTTGATTTCGATCTCTATCTCGACCATAAAATCTCGTTATTAACATTTTGTTCACGAATCTCCTATTCTCAGCGCTAATCGACTTCGAGTTTGATTCAAATTCGAACTTTATCGAGTAGTAGGTAATCCAATTTAGTTATTCTGAACATCTCGTACTCGACATTTCTCGAAGGAGAGCCGCTCGAATAGCTTCGAGTGGTCGGCAGTGGTCGAGACGTAATTTCGACTACGAGAAGCTAATGAAACGTCAAATAGCGGCAAAATTACGGTGGATAAGGAGGAGTTAATTTCCAATTTTGTCGTGGAAGTGATTTAAAATATTGAGAGAGCTCGCTCTCTTTTTTTTAAAAGGTGGAAGAAAACTTTCAACTCCTTAACTGTATATCGGCTTCCAACATTTATACAAGAAGCTGCTTCTGCTGTGGCGTTGGGTATTTTTTGTTGACATTGGGACATTGTGTCTTGTGAATACTAAAATGATCGTTTCGTCACCAAACAAGCACACAACCACAAACAAAAAACATAAAATTTATCGACGATACGTCACGTTTTAAACAATACAAGTTGTTTAAGGAAATTAAATTTAATCACAACACATTAAATATAATGATTTTACGATACTTATTAAAAATTTATTTCTTTAATTAAAAAGCAAGTTCAATACATTTAAATACCTTTACAGTAAAAATATTTGAGGTACATACCTAGTTGCAACCGGTTTAAAACCGGATGAAACGTGTCAAACGGAACGCATCCCGAGTTGATTGCATTAAAAAGAATGGCAATATTTATCAAAAAAAAACTCGAAGTCTATTTTGATTACCGCTGAGAATAGGAGACTCGTGAACAAAATGTCGATTATCGAGATAGAGATCAAAATCAAAACTCGATTCAAGACTACATCTCGAAAAATGAGAATTAGGGCCCTGGTCAGATCAAGTGTTTTAAACAACAAAAATTACAAAAAAGGAATTCGTGTTTTTTTAATTTTTAATGAAATAATTCATTTTGTGAATTTTAATTGGATAGTCTTTGAGTATAGTATGTGTAAACAAACAAGTAAATTAAATAACCTGATGTGATTGATTTTAACTATTAAAACTTAAAAAAATACGAGTACTTACTTACTTACTTAAATCTCGCGACAACCTTTTATATCATATAAATTGTGTAATGACGTTATAAGTTGATAGTAAAAGTTTTAATTTCGATTTTGCACCACAAATAAATAGGAAAAATTACTAAAATATGCAAGGAACGTACAACTGCCGCTTGCCAAAATGCAATACAAAATTATAAGCAAAAAACCTTTTTAACAAACAAGCTTTTATTTAAATGCGCTAAAAAGAAAAAATAAACTTTCACTTAGGTGCCTTACAAATAAACAAAGAATAAGCTACGAATAGTTATTCCGTGTTTTATTCCTGTCATGCAAACTTAATTTTAAATAAGAGTAAAAAAGACAAAACACGGAATTACTATTCCGACCATCCGACCTTATTCTCTGTTTATTTGTAGGGCACCTAAGTGAAAGTTTATTTTTTCTTTTAAGCGCATTTAAATAAAAGCTTGTTTGTTAAAAAGGTTTTTTACTTATAATTTTGTTTTGCATTTTCTCAAGGGGCAGTTGTACGTTCTTTGCATATTTTAGAAATTTTTCCTATTTATTTGTGGTGCAAAATAGGAAGAAGAAAATTTAACAGTGTATACAGAAGATATAACCTGCACGATGATGGTACATCAAGAAAGATGTACGATGTGCAATAAGATTTTAAAACAAGCACTACACATTGAAATGAAACACTTTTTTACGGATTAACTCGCGTTTAATTTACTATTTACATAGTTTTTTATATTATCCTGACGTTTCTCTTCTTTCTTTGACGGTCTCTCTGTGACCACGGACCCTGTAAAGGGTTCGAAACGTCAGGATAGTATAAAAAACTATGTAAATAGTAAATTAAACGCGAGTTAATCCGTAAAAAAGTGATTCATTTCAAGATTTTAAAAGTAAATACCTACCTACATACTTACTTACCTATTCACATTCATATTATGTTGTTGTTTGTTATTGTTAGTTAAACTATGAATTGGGGAGAATTACCTAGTTAGGTATGTAGTATGTGGAGTGTATAGATAAATGTAAAACAACGGATTTAAAACGTTTAAAATAAAATGTTGCCGTTTTAAGACCCAAATAAAACGTTTTAAACTGT
Source organism: Scoparia ambigualis (assembly GCA_963921215.1). NCBI lineage: Eukaryota > Metazoa > Arthropoda > Insecta > Lepidoptera > Crambidae > Scoparia > Scoparia ambigualis. The sequence continues at coordinate 30,380,474 of OY992513.1, read as the reverse complement.
TGAAAACTCGCCTACAAAAATCAAAGAACTGTGTTTTACACTTCATTATGGGCAAGTTTCCGTCACCTGAATCCTGATGTCATGTTTCGTTTAATTAGTTTATAGAAAATCAATAGAAAGTACCTACCTACATGGTAATGTTTGTAAAGTTTTTTCGTGTAGTAGGTATACTACACGAAAAAACTTTTATATATTACGAATATCGATTTTTAAGGGGGTGCCGCGCGATCGAAAAAACTGACATAAGTCTCTTAATGAACTTCAAAGCAAAATCAATATTATTGGAATTTATAATGAACACTTCTGCTTTGAAGTTTCAGACCTAGTAAATTAGTTAGAGCAATGTTTTTATTCTGCGAAATGTGCAAAACCATAACGCGCTTGTGTTAAAAATTAAAATTTACTTTTTAAAGAAGGGGCTGCCCTGCGGAATATCAATACAAATACAATCAATATAAAATCAATAATTATTATTGTTTCATGCGTAAAATTAAGAAAGTTGTCAAAAAAAAATGTTTTAGTAGTCATCAGATTTATGTATTGTTTGATAATGTTTAAAGAATTTGTTTCAAATTTCAACAAGGCCACGACCTTGTGCAATGATCAGTTGCGCACGCCTGATCGCAATTGGGAGCGAGTTCCAGAGACGAACAGCTTGGACGATAAAGGAGCTATCGTAAGAGGTGGTGTGGTGCGGAGAGGTTTTAAGGGTTAGGTTTTCTGATGACCGTAATGAGCGCGAGTTTGAAAAATGAAGAAAACTTAAACGTACATACATACCTAGTCTTGCCATAAGTTCTGTCCCACCTTAAATGAGGGTAATTTAAAATAAATAATATGACGGTAGTACTGTTATTAGATATTATTATATTAAGTAGGTTGTTTGCGCCACAGCGCAACGACGAATAACAGCCGTCTCTGCGCCGGCCAATCAGAGTGCAACGACAAATATACCGGACGAAGTGTTAGCCCGCGCCGACCGGCGCTGGCGCCAAACGAGTGTGCTCCGAGCTATCAAGGCGAACCCACGCGTCGCGCGCCCTAGAACTCAGCCCGTGACCACGTCACATATGTGTACAGTGTGTGCAGTGACCTAGAGCTAGGACTACCAGCTCACCTCTCCCTAAAACGCCACCGACCAGTGCCCTCAGTGAACTGTGTGTGTGTTGCCGCCCTCAAGCTCGCCGCCCGCCAGCTCGTGTCCCGGTGCCAGCGACCTCGTCAAGCCTGCTCCCGGTAAGCTCCCTTCTGCCTCCCGCCTAACCTTCTTTACTCTGCTGTATTTGGCGGTGTCTTCTGACCCGCGAATACATTTTGGTCCAATCGAGCGCGGAATAACCGCTAAGGTTCAGCCCTAATCAGAACCTAACTTTATTTTAATTTTCAATTTAAATACAGTCCGCTAAAGATAATTATTTCCGCCCGTATTCTTATTCTATGTCTAAATCTTATATCTAATTTGTGCCATCATTTCTAAATTCATTTGTTCACATAACTTTACCCTGTCCCAATAAAAATTTCGTCAGGTAGTCGTGGATCATTTGTGAGGATTGCGACTACGATATATACAAGATTATTTTAACGCAATTATTTCTGCATGTTGTTTTGATGTTGATCTCGTGTATGCATCCGATTGTCTGATCACAGATCTATGTGTAGGGACCTATACGATCGTTGTCTAATGATACATTGTTCGGTAACTTAGTAGTTAAATTATTACGTTACCCTATATACCCTACGTATTATAACGAGAGATGGTTTCCCGTTTTATTACGTTGCGTAGGGTATTATAACGAGAGATGGTTTCCCGTTTTATTTTTTAATGAATTTTTTATGTTCGTGTCGTGTTAAATCGGCTCAGATCTCGTGCATGCTAACCACGCGTGCCAAGTAGCGTGCTTTATTTTTTCGCTCGTGTTAATTTTATATATATTTTTTTGTTTTTAATTTTTGCCTTGGCAATCGGCTCATTCTTGTGCGTGCTCACCACAAGAGCATAGTACTTCTACACACGTCTGCCCACTTGTGGGACACAGACAGAGTGTCCCAACTTTTTTAATTAAGTTTTTATTATTCGTTTATTTTTATTTTTTTTGCGACCGACTCATTCTTCGCGCTAGTGTCCGCTACAGGTCCGCCCGACTGTGAGCGCCTTGCCCAGTAGTGGGCTACGGATAACGTAATTTTTTTTTATTTGTTTTTGTTTTGTTTGTTTTTTGTTTTGCGGTCGGCTAATATTACGTACTCGCGTTCAATAAACACAGACATACACATCCACATGCGTTTGCCCACCCGTGGGCCATATACAAGGCGTCCCAACTTAGTTTTGCTTTCCTTATTGTTGCGTTAATTTTAGCCCATTTGCGTTTACCTTAGTAAACAAATACGTCCAGCCCAACTATAGAATATATACAGGGTGTTGTTCTTTTTACTGCCTTTAAATTTGTTAATTTTTTTTTACTTTTTATTATTTTTTCTTGTCTCCTTTTGTTCATCGCGATGCCGACCAAGTCACAAGCCGCGATATTTAGGGAAGCAGTTAAGGCCATACTGCAGCTCCTTGAGTTAGGGTCACAAATTATTGCTGGCGGCACCACACATTCCAAATTGGAGTTTAACGTGCGTTTCGCACAGATACAAGGCGTGAAAGACAGGATGGACGCAGTGTATTATAGCATTCCTGACGAGGAGGACCTGGACGAGAAGACCGAGAAGACATACACTGAGAACCACACAAAAGCCTCCGGAGCGTACCTGGGGATACTTATGGCTAGGGAGGAAATCTCAACCTCTTCCACGTCATCCCCAACCCATAGCGCTCAGCCCAGTTTCGGCGTCAATACGCCCACAGCCGTCCTCCCCAAGATAGCGCTGCCCAGGTTCAGCTCAAAAGTGGAGGACTGGCCTTCCTTCATTGCGCTGTTTAGGAGTCTGACTGACGACATGGCGACCCTGTCGGACGCAGTCAAGCTCCACTACCTATTCTCAAGTCTCAGCGGTGAAGCATTAAGTATGGTATCCCACTTAAAGGTCACCAATGAGAATTTTGCCGTGGCCATGGACATCCTCACGAAGCGGTACGAGAACCGCCGGGTTCTCATTGATAGTTTTGTGGACATCATCCTGGGGCTGCCAAGCATCCATACGCGCTCGAACATCCGCACACTGTTCCTTACGCCGCTCATATCGGCTCAGTGTGCCCTCAACAATTTAGATCTGCCCATAGGAGACGACTACGTGTTTGTGTCAATAGTGGTGCGGAAGCTCAAGGGCGAGCTCCGCACGCTATTTGAACGCAGGCACGGGTCTAGTAACACCCTGCCCACGTTAAGGGACCTTATCTTCTACCTCGAGGAGCACGCGCGCTGTGTGGAGACAGAGTTCTCCAACATAGCCCAGCCGCAGCCCATTCACGCCCTGCCCGGCCCTTCTCGTAGCCGCGCGCCTCCTCAGTTGCCCCATCGCACTTATGCTCAGGTGGCTCAGCAACAGCCCGACCATTACCGTGGCCGCTCCTCAGCTCCATCGCCTCACCGCGCCTATGATCAGCCTACTCACCAACCGTTCCGCCCAGCGCAGCAAATGCGTCACCGCCCATCCACCTCCCCGGCTCGCAGTCAGCCCTTCCCCGTATACTCGGCCTTCCAGCAAAGCTGCTCCTCATCATCGTCCTCGTCCTCTTCCTCACGCTCGACGTCCTACTGTCCCTATTGTGCCACTAGGGGACATACGCTCATGACGTGCAGATGGTACAATGCCCAGTCAACACAGGGCCGTTGGGACTTTGTACAGGCACGCGAGCGCTGCCAGCGTTGTCTCGGCCGTCACTACGAGAGCGAGTGCAGGTCAAGGGGGGCATGCAAGGACTGTGGGAACACGAACCACCACACGTCCCTCCATCGACCAGACGGCCCAACGCACTCAGCTCATTCGTCGTCTGTACATGTACCCTCACCACAGCTGACAGAGCACTCGAGCGAGCGTCCCAGACACAGCAAGCGGCACGAACCCGCACAGGCTAAACAGGTGCAACCCAGCTCTGCTCACAGAGCCAGCCCGCCCAGGTCCGGTTCGCCAGGTAGGCCCCGCGAACGCCGCCAGCAATTATGACTCCCAACTATCACGGAGCACCCTAGCGAAGAGGTAGATTTAGCCCATGCCCAGTCAACCCATGCCCACACAGCTGATACATACTCAGCTCATACAATTTCAGCTGATACTCAATCAGCTCACTCACCTTCTGTGCCCACTGGCACACCCATTTTGTTGCCAACCGTCTCACTAAGAGTCGCGGACGTACATGGCCATCTTCACACAGCCAGAGCTTTATTGGACTGTGGGAGTATGCTGACATTAATAACGTCACGCATGGCACGACTGTTGAACCTGCCATCAAAACCCACTTCTTTAAAAATTACAGGAGTTGGGAATCAGCACAAACATGAGTCAAAGGCGGCAATAACAATAGTATGCCGACCCACTCACAATGATACTCCTACAATCACTGCCACAGCTCACATTTTAAAAAACGTCACTGGCTACCTTCCCTTAGAGAAGGTACCAAACATTTCCCACGTACTAGGCCAGCCACCCGTGTTCTGCTCGACGAGGCGGGCAAATTTCTGGAGCGCATAATCGCAGGCCGCATCACGCAACACCTGGGATGCGAGGGCCCCGATCTGGAGGACACTCAGTATGGCTTTCGGCGTGGTAGGTCCACTGTAGACGCCATAATCTTCCTGAAAAGGGCAACGGAGGAGGCTATCGGGAGGGGGGAGAGGGTGTTGGCGATATCGCTCGACATTGCCAATGCGTTCAACACCCTCCCATTCAGCGCGATAACCGAGGCGCTAAGGTTCCACAGAGTCCCCTGGTACCTGAGGAGGATCATCGGGGACTACCTTAAAGACAGATCCGTCCTCTTTGTGGAACCGGGAGGTGCGCGGATTCGTGCGCACAACATGGTGTGTGGTGTGCCCCAAGGTTCTGTCCTGGGGCCACTACTTTGGAACATTGGGTACAACTGGGTCCTAAGGGGGGTTCTTCCCCCTTGGATGGGTGTCATCTGCTATGCAGATGACACCCTAGTCACGGCAAGGGGCCGTGACTACCAGGCAGCCTCCCGGAGGGCGTCTGCAGGCGCCACACTAATGGTGACGAGGATCAGGTTGCTGGGCCTGGAGGTGGCGTTGCCAAAAACGGAGGCCATCCTATTTCACGGCCCCCGGGGCCGGCCCCCCAGAGACGCCCACATACGTGTGGATGGTGTGCCCGTCAAAGTTGCGCCTCAGCTCAAATACCTGGGGCTTATACTCGACAGTCGTTGGAACTTCGGGGCGCACTTTGCCAGTCTTGCTCCGAGGGTGGTGGGTGCGGCGAGGGCACTGGCGAGGCTTTTGCCCAACGTGGGAGGCCCAGGGGATAACTGCCGCAAGCTCTTCGCCGGAGTTCTGAGGAGCATGGCCTTGTACGGTGCCCCGGTTTGGTCGGACGCCCTGTCTCGGAAGAACGTCGCCCTCCTGCGCAGACCGCAGAGGACAGCGGCTATCCGAACCATCCGGGGCTACAGAACCGTCTCGTTCACGGCCGCCACGGCCATAGGGGGTATGCTCCCCTGGGAGCTTGAGGCCAGGATACTCACGGAAGTATATGAGTTCCGTGCAGTGGCGAGGGCTCGAGAAGAGAATCCCGCGCAAGCGGAGATTGAGGAGGCAAGGCGCGCAGCCCGTGATATGGCGGTGTGTCAATGGGAGGAGACACTAACAACCCCGGAAGCCGGAGCCCGCACCATTGAGGCGATCCGCCCAGTCCTGCAAAAGTGGCTGGACAGACCACACGGAGCAGTGTCCTACCATCTGACACAGCTCCTGACAGGACATGGGTGCTTTGGTGTGTACCTGCACAGGATCGGGAGGGAAGAGACCCCGGTCTGCCACCATTGCGGAGAAGAAGAGGACACGGCTCAGCACACCCTTGAGCTGTGTAATGCCTTCGCGCCACAGAGGCGTACGTTGGAGTTGGCCCTAGGGGGGAGAGGCACTCTAACTCTGCCCGATGTGGTCGCCGCAATGGTGGAGAGTGCGGAGAGTTGGGCAGCCGTTGCCGGATTTGCTGCGGAGTGCATGGGCCTCAAAGAGAAGGCCGAGCGCGAGCGGGAGGAATCCGCCAACGCTGCGCCAATGAGGAGGAGGAGGGCCGGGAGGCGGCGTAGGAGGTATGCCGACCTCCATCCACCTTGAGGTGATGCCGGGCGCCCGGCGGAAGACAGGTTCCGTCCTGTCCAGCCGGACGTCCGATGTTCTCTGTTTTGTGTTAGCGTAAGTTGTCGTTAGGTTTTAGTATGTGTGTGTGGGCACTGGCATGGATATGTCGCCATATCACCCCAAGTGCCCATAAAATTCGTTTTAAATGTTGGGTGCAATGGACAGCACTGCCTGTGCTGTCCAGCGTAGAGTGTTGTGTGTTGTTTCTGGTTCGTGTAGTTATTGTTTGTATTGTGGGTTGTCCTTTTACGGACCTGGTGCGTGGCCCCACGCGGACGTCATGATAAGCCACGGGGCGTTCTTCTGAGGGCGTCCCCTGGCTCGGAGCGGACACGGTGGGGGTCACGTACCAGTAAATGTGCGGGTCATTGTGGTGTCTTTTGGGGAGCTGGCACGGAGGCTTTATGCAGAAGCCATGATGAGCGACGAAGCGCCCCCCCTAAAGGGGAGCGGGTTGCTCGGAGCGGATGCGGGGAGCCCCGCGCCAGTTAATAGGGTCTAAGTCGTGGTGCGTTGTGTTTCTTGTCTTTGTGTTTTTTCGTTTGTGGTCGTTTATACTTATACGTTTTTGTAGGACTGGTGCGGGACCCCCTGGGAAGCGATGATGAGCAGCAGGACGACTGGATGACCAGACAGGTCGCTGTGTTGTCCTGCGGTCTTGGAGCAACCTGTAGTATCCCAATACATAATATTGCATGCTTATATAACCAATGTATTTACGATATGAAGGGCAGAATAAATGAGTACGTCAAACGAGTCGCTTGTCTTTATTCCCGACGAACCCACATCTCTACATGGCGACCCTGCCACCGGAGACTGGGCTGCGCGATTCCGTATAAGGTGCCGTTAGTGTAAAGTATCGCGGACTTGTGGCGAAAACAATCATGACTTTGTTACGAGATTTGTTCGTATTAACACATGTGAACTGTAAAAAGTTAAATTTCCAAGATGGGCAAGCAACAATCTAAAGAAAATCAAGAAGTGATTATCGCCCAAAACGCGGGTGCAAATGAAGTTTCGTTGGAGCAGTTGTATAGTCACGCACATACATCGTCGCATACTCTTCAGATCATTTGTATTATCCTGTTGATCGGCGGAATATATGCTGTATACCAAGTATACAGAAGGTGCCATGGTAAATGGATTAGACGAGAGATTACGGAGCATCAGTTGCAGCGGTCTGCGAGCTGGTTCCGACGCCGCGAGCCACCACGCCCTGCAGCGCGCGAGGACGTCGTGTGAAGACGACCCCTGCTGTCTTATGGAGCTACGCAGGATGTCCCCATTGCAATAATCGTATCGTATCGTAGCGTATTTTTTACCTTTTACTCACTGTCTTTCGAAAATTATGTTTATTCCTATGTCTAATTAAAGTTAAATTTTTACTATTCGCATTTATTGTTTAGCATTACGAACTAGGCATTAAGTAATAGGTCTAATGGAATAATTGTTTATTTTAAATATCTATGGCAATTCGATTACAAAGTTATTTTGATGATTTGGAGAAAATTAGAAAGTATTTAATTAAAATTGGACCTCTAAGACGTCAAAAATCGTCTATTCCTTCTAAGAAATTAAGTGTAGCTAATAATATAATTAAACATTTTCAAAGTGATTTAGATGCAATTAATTTAAATATAAAGAAGTATAAGCCTGACGAAATAATTTTAATTTCTACTTTGTGTGAGAATATTAAATCTTTATTCGAAAATATTAAATGTTTATGTGGAAATAGGGATTGTCCGGAAGTTTCTTCCGAGTCCGAAAATTATAGTTCCTTAAGAGGCCTATTACATCTCGAATGTGATTTTTGCGTAAAATGCCTATTTTCGCATTTTATAGTAATTTTGCAGTTGTATTTATCGTTTTTATCAAAATAGGATAATAAATTTGTGCATATTATTACAAATAGCAATATAATAGCAATTTTCGAAGTTTTTTGGTTTAGAAAAAGATTTTTTTCCTATATAAAATCAATGATATCTAAAAATTCCGAGGCCACTACGCATTATTCGACTATATAAGAGATAACTTTATTTTTTTTTTATTTTACTTGTTTTGAACTGTAGTTCAATCGATGAGCTCAAAAAAGTGCCTTCGCGCACTTTATGAAAATCTTTCTCTGCAATTTTGAATTTAATTAAAAAGTTAAGCAAAATTTACAAAAAGCGAGGCCACTAAGCACTATTCCAATAGCTATTCTACACTATTCAATAAGTCATAATTGTTAATGTATTTTCGTTTCTGAGATCCATAACGCCAATGTTGGCCATTTTACGCAAAAATCGATTTCAAGTGGATCGTCGCGGGCAAAGTTCGTCAAATCGCGGATTTAATAGCCACACGCGCGGGTCCATGCCTAACTATACGCGCTATAATTCGACTACATCTTTTAGAGGCGCGAATAATAGAGGTAGGTTCCAGAACAACCGTACTAATAACTTTCACCGAAATTATCGCGTGAATTATATGACATCTAATGATAATTCGACACCCTCTACTAGTACTAGCGTTCACGATCAAAACGAGCAACAAAATTCCAATACTGAGTCTCAGTTTTTTCGGTCTTTATCACAAATACGAAACCCATAGTAATAACATTTGTCATTATAGAAGTTATAATTCAGTGCAGTTAAATATAGATAATCAGTCATGCAATTGGTTAGTGGACACGGGTGCTTCGCTTAGTGCGATTAGGTATGAGAAATTGATACAGCATAACATTCCATTCCAATTAGGTTCGATTAAAATAAACGGAGTGTGTGGAGAGCTTTACTCGGAAGGTTTTGTTTGTTTAACTTTAACTTTAAATGGAAAGGAATTCATACACAAGTTTCATGTCTTTAAAGATTTATGTTGTACTAGCAACGGAATTTTAGGCTTAGACATTTTAAAAAAGTATAATGGAAAGTTAAATTTAGAATTTAATACTTTAACATTACGCAATAGTTGTTCTGAAATAATTTTAAATTTACAACCGGGCAGCGATAGCAATAAGTACATTAGGGTTCCCCCTAGGTGCGAATCTATTCATTTTGTGCGTACATGCATGAAAGATGAATGTGTGATTTTTCCGACCGAGTTATGTGAAGGTGTTTTCCTAGCAGGTTCCATTGCGAAACCAATAAATAACTTAATTCCAATACAAATATTAAATACAAGAGATGTGGAAGTATCGTTGAGTTTCTTTAGTCAACAAATAGATTCATTAAATAATTATAAAATCCTTAGCTTTGACAAACCTTATATGAATGGAGAAAGAGTGAAAAAATTGTTTTCTGAACTAGACTTGAATGGTTTGCAAGACGACGAACGATCGGAAATAGAGAGCATTTGTGCAAAATTTTCAGACATTTTTCATCTTGACGGAGACAAGTTAACTACCTGTAACATCTATAAACAATCTATTCATTTGAAACCTAATGCGATGCCTGTGTATAAAAAGCAATATCGATTACCTAAATCTCAAACTGGCGAAATTAAGAAACAACTTCAAAAAATGTTAGACGATGATATTATTGAAGAAAGTAGAAGCGAGTGGTCAAGTGGGTCATACACAAAAAGTGAACATTACAAAATATTTATAATAAAACTTCATGATTTTTTGTGAAACGTTATATTTATTTAAAGTTAGAAAATAATATTCTTACAATAATATCACTGAAAGTAGAAGCGAGTGGTCAAGTGGGTCATACACAAAAAGTGAACATTACAAAATATTTATAATAAAACTTCATGATTTTTTGTGAAACGTTATATTTATTTAAAGTTAGAAAATAATATTCTTACAATAATATCACTAGAGATCAGTCTTGGATATTTTAGGAATAAATCACGTTTTTAGTTTTTTTACCTCTACAGAAGAGATTGTGTTGTCTACAGAAGGGAACAAAAATTGACCTTATATAATCATATCAATAAGATCAAGAATATAAACAAAAGAAAATAAAATAAAATAGAGTTCTCCTCAACTCCTAAACAAGTCATAATCAAAAATCTATACCAAATCAGTACAAAAAAATAATCGAAATTTGTCCACAGAACAGACCTTATGCTTCTGTAGGCATATAAAGGAACAGAATATTAAAATATGTTATCGTCGTCCGAATCGTCCCACATGAAATTAGTCGGCCGTTTTTTCTGTGGTGAATGTTCTGAGGCCTCAGAGTCGTCTGAATAGATTCTTCTCTTCTGGGGTCTATGCCTTTGGTTAAATATTTCGATAGAAAGATCTGGTGTCAGTCTATCTGATAGTCCTGGTGAATTTGGCTCAGTCGGAGCCTCAGGAGTAGCTGGAGCCACAGGAGAATCACGGATAGGCAAATGCTCAGATGAGGAGTCTGGTGATCCTGATCTTTCAGGGCAATCAGGCGACAAATTGTACAAAGATGAATCAGGAGTGGCTATGTTTCTAGATGTGCCAGGCATTATCGAATCCCTTATGTGGTTTATTTGGATTCGACCCATTTCGTAATGTGGACATATCTGGTGAGGAGCACATCCCAAGCAACTTAAACGTCTCGCGTGGATAAGTCCTGGGTCTTTAACACTCCATGTTAACTGGTGAATTCCAAACGTACCTTTGAAAGGCCGTGTAGTGCTGTTGTCAATTAGTTGTTGAATTTCAGGAACTAGTGATTCATTGATCCTATAAACTTCAATTCCCTTACAATTATTCCCCAAGCATAACATCATCTCATCCAAACTAGCCACATCATGGCCTCTTGCAACGTGGTTATCGCAAGTTCGTTTGATGCAACCACCCACTCCATCAGGGGCACCTTTGCCATGTCCCCGTTCGCTATAGTGCCAAATGATAGAATCAACGCTAAACTCTTTGCTTAAATATGATGCTATCAAGTGAAACATAGACTTGTTCCGATATTGCGTAGAAGGCCCGTCGCTCAAAATGTGCAAGTTTTTCAGATCTGGAGATAACTCTTTAACTCTATTTACCAATGCTTGTAAATGAACACAGATGAGAACTGGATCATGCCTAACATTTTCTGAGACAGTGCAGAAGGATGTACTTTCTGAATAATTGTGTGGAGGTACTAATTGGGTAGAGTAGTAGACGGAAGTATGTAAGGATAATTGTATCTTTGAACCCCCAAAGTGAGCAGATTGTACTTCTTGACCGTATTTGCACTGATAATTTTCTGAAAAATCTATATGGAGAAGTCCGTCTGTTGGCGTTAATTGTGATTTTATATTTTGAATGGCCTTGAATTGATGCATCACATACGCAACATGTTTCATAAAAATCGGTAAATTAGAGTCTAATATGTCTACAAGAGCCTTCTTCGTGGTTTGTACTTTTTCTTTAATAGTTTTCTTGCATTGTCTTGCTTCTCCCTTAATAACGACAGTTACCGTTTTTGTTACCCATCTCTCGTAAGTTATAGTATCGTTTCCAACAAAGTCATTACATTGAATAGTTTTGTCTTTGCAATCAGGGCAATTTCGTTCTAAGCAGATTACTGCCAGGGCATTATTGCAACACAAATCCTTCATCAAAGAAGAAGCAGAGACATACGGAATTAATTTTGAATGATATAATGCTCGAATAATATATTCATTGTTTGTGTGTATGGCACATAGGCAAGTGTTCCTAGCATCGACTTTAGGGAATAAAACCCAAAATGGTCGATTTCTTCGGAATGTTTCATATGAAATAGGTATTCCAGTCTTATTCACAAATGCCTTATGCAGATTCAAAAGTGAGTCATTTAAAAAGCGAATTTGTTTCTTGATCTTTCTTCTTGTAATAGTATCTTTTTTTCCAGACGTCAATCTGCTGTGTTCATCTTGCAGTAAAAAGTCATGGATTGCCTTTCTTATCTCTTGAGTCTTCATGATTTTTATTCTTCTTTTAGCACTTTCATTTTTCTTTTCCAGTTTACTACTTGCTCTTATATACCTCATTCTATATTTGGCAACTTTAGACTCTAATTCAAGAACTTTTATCTTTAAATGATTATTTTCTGCAACAAGTCGTCGTCTATTCCGTGTAGCCACCGCTCTGCCAACATGTAAACGCGAAAACGATGGACTTGATGGAGGTGTGTTCTCTTGCACAAAATCACGTTCTCTTTTCTTAATTTTTTCTTTATCGCGTTTCTTTTTTGCCTTTTCTCTCCATATTTTTCTTATCTGCCTTTGTTCTCTTGGCGTATAGTCTTTAACAGTCTTAATTTGACCTAACTGTTTTTTTCTTTTGTATCTCTCCCTATCCTTCCTTCTTCTTTCTTCGAGAGCTGCTTCATCCATTTTTGCCCGAGCACGGCGTATACTAAGTTTTTTCTGCTCACGCCTGCGTTTCTTTTTTTCTTCTTCGGTAAGCTGCCCTGATCGACTTGTTCGTGGCATAGTAACTGAAACAAAAGACCCCAACCGTCATGCACTGCAAGCAACACAATGCAAATGAAAGCAAACCAAATTGGAAGGCCAAAGTGAGCAAAATGAATGATGAAAAAAGAAACACAAAAAGAAACATTTTTACAAAAAATACTCTAATTATTTACGAAATTCATCATCCGACATTACAAAATTTGTTTATAAAAAAGGATTTAAATAAAGACATTGTAATTGTGAACCTCCTTTTTTTATTAATTTGTTAAAAAGCGAGTAACACTACTGTTTTTTTTTCAAATGCAGTGAAATTTCATTGCTTATTCACTTCTGTGGGCATGCCTCCCTTCTGTAGACACTAAGTCTACAGTAAAGATGTCTACACGAGAGACACATTTTCAAAAATTAAAGATGGCGTCCTACATTAACAGGTTAGGATTTAAACATGGTGATATTTGCATACCGCACCCATACGCATATACTACCTTGATGTTTTTATTTATCTGTAAAGGCTACTTACCCAGGTATCCCTTGCACAGGAAAGACGCACTGATCTCGACAGAAAACTTGTGTAATTAAATAAAATTGGAGGTTTTTATGTCACACACACTGCACGTAAAATGACAACCGAGCAAATGACAGAGAATACAGTGCAACCAACACAAAAAATAAAATAATAACGATGCGTTCATCTTTGGCAAATTTTGGCTAAATTTATGCGTCTACAGAAGTAGACCTAAAATCTGTGAACAACATGTTGATACGGTGTATTTTAAAATTTAGAACTATAATATTTTTTAATACGTTATGTTATGAATATTTGATAATATAACTGATGTAATGAAACGAAATGAAAGTATAGAAAGTATGTGTATATATTTTTAACCATCACTTAAACTCAACTACTTGGCATCCGAACAGTCTACAGAAGGAGATTTTTTCAGATTCAAAAGTGAAAAAAATAAAGTAAATTCCAGTACAGCGCTAATTTTTTAAGAAACATGTGAAGTTTTCAAGACGAAATAGCTATTAAATGCATTCAATGTTGATATAATTTTAAAATAACGGTTTTAAGTAGCATGAACATTTTTTTTTCGTTTTTTGTGTTTGACCCTCCTTTATTACTTGTTCCCAAAAAGACGGATGGAATAGAAAAAAAAATATCGACTTGTCATCGATTATCGGAAACTAAACGAAAATATTTCTGATGATAGATTCCCCTTACCAAACATTGTGGATATTTTAGATTCGCTTTCAGGTGCTATTTACTTCAGCCATCTAGATTTACAAAATTCTTTTTATCAATTTGACCTTGAACCGGAAAGTCGAAAATGTACCGCTTTTACTTTTGACAAGCAATATCAAATGAAAAGAATGCCAATGGGACTAAAGACAAGTCCTAGCGCTTTTTCTAGAGCAATGACAGTGGCCTTATCAGGATTAAATTACGAAAAATGTTTTTTTTATTTAGATGATTTAATAATTTTCGGGCGAAATTTGTTTTTACACAATAAAAACCTAATTGATGTTTTCACAAGATTGAGAAAAGTTAACTTAAAACTTAACCCAAAAAAATGTGACTTCCTTAAAAAAGAAATTTTATATTTAGGCCATGTCGTGAGTGCCGATGGTGTCAAGCCGGACCCCGAAAAAATAAAAGTTTTAGAAAATTATCCAGTACCTAAAAATGCCGATGAGGTTAAAAGATTCGTAGCTTTTTCAAACTATTACCGTCGTTTCATTAAAAATTTTGCCGAAATTACAAAACCATTAAATAACTTGAGTAAGAAAAATATTCCCTTTATCTGGACCGACGAATGTCACAATTCTTTCTTAAAACTAAAACATTGTTTAGTTATGCCGCCAGTTCTTCAGTTTCCTAATTTCTCGGCAAGTAATGAATTTCAATTATATACAGATGCATCTGGCAACGCAATAGGTTCAGTTTTGTGTAATAAAAATAATCTCCCAGTAGCATATGCGAGCCGTACATTAAATAAAGCCGAATTAAATTATCCAACCATCGAAAAAGAAATGCTTGCTGTTGTATGGTCAATAAAGTATTTTCGTCCTTATTTGTATGGTCGAAAATTCACGATTTTTACAGACCATAGACCCCTTATTTATTTATTTGGCATGACTAATCCTTCCAGCAGGTTGACAAAATTTAGACTTATTTTAGATGAATATGATTTTAAAATAGAATATATTAAGGGACAAAACAATGTGGTCGCAGATGCTCTGTCTAGGATTATCGTGACGTCAGACGAGTTGAAAAGTATGAGTGTTCGTGTGAATGTGATAACTAGAACGCAAAGGAAAAGATTGGACGACGAAAGAACGAAAGTTTTATCGACTGATAACATTCCCACCAATAAGCGGTCTGATCAACCGAAAATTGTGGAAATGTTCTTCAAGCCGGTAAACTCTGTGGAATTAAAATTAATATCGGAAAGCGAGTTGAATAGAATGAGAGAAAACATGGATATGGCAAACTTATTTATCTTTGTACCATCAAAATCGACTTTATATACTTGCCTTCCTTCACGATCATATCAGGCGCGAGACGTCTATGTGAGTGAGTTAGTGCAGTTTTGTAAAACAAAAAATATCAAAGAAGTTTTTATAATTAAAAACGCATATAATGAAGAATATTTAAAATTGTTAACCAGAAAAATAAATAATAACGAGATGTGGTCCGGACCACGCATTTGTTAATTAAAGGGAAAACAAAGAATCACTTTAGAAGACGACAAAATTGTCATTTTAAACGATTTCCACCTCCTCCCAACTAGTGGTCACGCCGGAATCAGGCGTATGATAAATAATATTAAGAGATATTATTATTGGCCAGGGATGGAGCGTGATGTTACTCAATTTGTAAATAGATGTAAAAAATGCCAGATGCAAAAGCATTCTGTGCCTACGAAACAGCCAATGGTTATCACTTCGACATCCACTGCTGCTTTCGATAAGATTTTCTTAGATATAGTGGGGCCCGTAGATAAGGATTATTATAATAAGTCATATATACTTACGATTCAATGTGAGCTTAGTAAATACGTTGAAGCTTATGCGTTAGAACGTAAAGATTCAATTAGCGTAGCAAAGGCTTTTGTTGAAAATTTTATTTTGCGTTACGGAATACCACGCGAAATCGCCAGTGATAAAGGTACCGAATTCATATCTTCAACAATGACCGAAGTGTGTAAATTACTAAATATTAAACAGCTATCAAGTACATCTTATCACCATCAGTCAATAGGTGCACTTGAAAATACACATAAAAATCTAAATTCATATTTACGCATTCAGACAAACAATGAATCCAAAGAATGGAGTACATGGGTCCCATTCTGGTGTTTTGCTTATAATACCACTGTACATAGTTCAACAAAATTTACTCCTTACGAGCTGGTTTTCGGTAAAACATGTACATTGCCAAATAATTGTATTTCACCTGTAAACAAATTATATAATTGTGAAAATTACCCTTTAGTTTTAAGATATAAATTACAGACTTCCCAAGAAGCTGCTAGAAATAATTTGTTGATGTCTAAAAATAGCCAGAAACAACGTTATGATAACATTGTAAATCCCGTTTGTTATAAGCCAGGCGATCTATTGTTATTGAAAAACGAGACAGGTTCAAAGTTTGCTAATGTGTACAACGGTCCATATAAAGTAGTGCAAGAACAAACACCCAATGTAATCATACTTAAAGATAATAAATTAAACACTGTTCATAAAAACCGAACGAAGCCTTTTAGATCATAAGTTGTCTAATTTTAAGATATATACTTTTAATTTGTGTAATCGTAATAATAATTAAATTTTGATAAAAAAAATTGTATTTCTTAATTTTTTTTTTCTTATAAAATGGGAGGTGTAGTATCCCAATACATAATATTGCATGCTTATATAACCAATGTATTTACGATATGAAGGGCAGAATAAATGAGTACGTCAAACGAGTCGCTTGTCTTTATTCCCGACGAACCCACATCTCTACAAACCTACCAAATGGGGTGTCGCATCGGTGTTGGGTTTTTATGTGCGCATGCCAGCGAAATCGCGGGGCATGTTGTGTGTTGTGTCCGGCGAGTGGGTGGCCGTCGTGTCGGCATGAACGGGTAAAACCGTGAGTGCCGACACGATGACATCTGTGTTGTGTTGTGCTGTGTCCGCATGCCTGGGTAAAGCCGGGCATGTCAGTCATGTGTCGTTTTGTGTCTGCCCTCTAAATGGGCTGGGTCGTGTTGTGCCGTGTGCGCGTAGTCGCCGTGGGTTGGCGCGTAACGGCTGCTACGCAGTGGTTATAGGCCAACACACGGCGACGGGGTGGCACCGCGAGGTAATACCCCCGTGGTCAGGTCCCGTGGCCGCCACCTCAAGCCTTATGCTTTCGGAGTTTGGTCCCCCGGTGATTAGTGGGTAGGCCCCTCCCTCTCGCCCGACGATTACGTCGTGGAAAGGGGGACGGGAGAGTCCCACATATCCAGTCTCCCTTCAGGAGGCTGGAATCCATAAACAGGGATTACACCGGGATTACCACACACCAGCCCCGATCGACCTCTTATTGGGGTCGGACGTTCTTGGCCAGGTGTTGGACGGGACTAAGGTCTCGTTGGGCCCGGGCAAGCCCATAGCCTTCGGCACGATTTTCGACTTCGCGTTGATAGGGCCCATTGAGAACTTGTATGCGCAGCCGGCGCAGCAGGTTAACTCAGCTCACGTCGTTGGCTCACAACCAGACTCAGCTGAATCAGCCCAGGACATACGTCAGAGTCTGGAAAGGTTCTGGGAGTCTGAGGAGCCCCTCCCTCAATCTCACACTCATAATGATCCCCTGGAGGAACAATGCGAGGAAATCTTCCGCTCTACCACTACACGCGATCCTTCAGGCAGATATACGGTCGCTCTGCCCTTTCTAAAGGACGCCCCACAACTAGGTAAAACTCACCCTATCGCATTACGCTGATTCCTCAATATTGAGAAGAAGCTAATGGCGAACCCGTCTCTGCGTTCTAAATACGTCGACTTTATGGCCGAATACATCGACTTAGGGCACATGGCTCCCTGTCACCCAAATACATTCACCCATAAACCTCACTTCTACATCCCTCACCATGGCGTATTTAAGTCAGGGTCGGACAAGCTGCGCTTTGTTTTTGATGGTAGCTGCAAAAGCTCCAATGGTGTCAGCATAAATGAATGCCTACACACAGGCCCCGCCCTTCAACAGGACATTGTAGACATCATCATGTCCTTCAGAACGCATCCAGTCGTTTTCAGCACTGACATCCAGAGGATGTTCAGAAATGTGCTGGTTGCCCCAGACCAGAGACGGTATCAGCTGATACTATGGCGGTCCTCACCAGATCACCCTCTGCTCACCTACGCCCTCAATACAGTCACCTACGGCTTAAGATCAAGCCCATACCATGCAATCCGCATTCTGCTTCAGCTGGCTGATGATGAAGGCCATCGCTACCCTGGAGCCGCTCAGGTTCTTCGCAAGTCTATCTTCGTTGATGACATCTTGTGTGGTCATGACACAGTTGAATCCGCCCAAGCACTTCAGGACGAGTTGATAAGTCTGCTAGACCTAGGCGGCTTTCAGCTCAGTAAATGGACATCTAACTCGCCTAAGCTGCTCGAGAGATTTCCCGACAACCAATGCGACATGCCCAAGGACTTCGACATGAACCCAGAGTCCACGTCCAATAAGGTCTTGGGTATACAGTGGAGCCCTCAGTCAGACGAGTTCACCTACCGCATCTCTCTGCCCCCCATCACACATGTCACAAAGCGGTCTATTTTAAGCACCGTAGCCTCACTTTATGACCCAAACGGCTGGGTTTCTCCCGTTATCTTCCGCGCAAAGCTGCTGCTTCAGAAATTGTGGCTACTGAAGCTGGAATGGGATGAGCCCACTCCCTCTGAAGTACAAACGGAGTGGCACCACATCTCAGAGGATCTGCCGCTGTTGTCTAGCATTCGCTTCCCTCGGCACATTTGTGCAAACAAAGGCTCAGCTGCATACTCGCTTCACGGGTTTGCAGATGCCTCTGAAGCCGGGTTTGCCGCCGTTGTTTACCTCCATGAGCTCGATGCCTCCGGAGATACTTTGGTACACTTGATTGTCGCCAAGTCGCGAGTCGAACCAATCAAGAATCGCCTCACAATCCCAAAGTTAGAGTTGTCGGCCGCCACTCTACTCTCCCAGCTCATGATCCGTGTGTCAGTTCAGTTATCGGCCCATATCAGTATACAACAACACATATGTTGGTCAGACAGTACGATAGTCCTGGCCTGGCTCAATACACCGCCTCACCGTCTTCAACCCTTTGAAGCCAACATGGTAGTCAAAATCAGCTCAGGCTCACCAGAATGTACCTGGCGACACGTACCCTCCGAGCTCAACCCGGCAGATTGCGCAAGCAGAGGGATGTCTGCGCAATCCCTGTCAGCCCACGACCTATGGTGGTCTCCCACGTGGCTTGGACAGCCTTGTGAGTCTTGGCCTGCGATGCCCTTAGCTCTGGGCCATCACGCCCTGCCCGGCCTTAAGCCCAAACACGTCCCGTCACTGGTCACAGTGCCCGGTTTTGACTTTGACCTGCTCACTCGGTTCAGTTCACTAGACAAGCTCGTCGGAGTGACAGCTTGTCTAAAACGCTTTCTGCACAACTGCAGACACCACCCAGATTCGCGACGCTCAGGCCCCTTGTACGTCAGTGAACGAAGAGAGGCCCTACTTTACTGGGTGCGCAGTGTTCAGCACAATGAGTTTGCAGAGGACATCCACCGCCTTCAAACTGGCAAAATCTGCTCCGTCAGACTCCAGCGGCTGTCACCTCTCATTAAAGACGCACAAGCTCGCTGGTCAGCATTACTTGGTTGTTGAACGTCCCTAAGGGACCATGGTTCGGTGCGTTACATGAGATCAACGTAAAATCAACAAAGCAACTTTTATATCGCGTAATTGGCGAACAACACCTCACATTCGAGGAATTCTCCACACTTTTAGCTCGAATTGAAGCGGTCCTTAACTCAAGACCTCTCTGCCCACTTTCGTCTGATCCTTCAGACTTTGAGCCGCTTACAGCCGGACATTTCCTTATAGGCCGCCCACTAACGGCCCTTCCCGAACTATCCGTGGAAGATAGGCCGATCTCCACACGTAGGCGATTCCAGATGGTACAGGCCCTTTTCCAGCGCTTCTGGACGCTGTGGACCCAGTCCTACCTTCATACCCTCCAAACCCGCTCCAAATGGTTGTCCCCATCCTCCCCTCCCCGAGTTGGCGAGCTCGTCCTCATCAAGGAGGACAACCTGCCTGCCCTCCAATGGAGACTGGGGCGCATTGCTCGCACCCTGCCTGGGAAGGATGGCGTCGTGCGGGTGGTAGACCTGGACACCGCGAGTGGACATCTTCGGAGGCCTGTATTCCGGATCGCCAGGCTCCCATTGGATGAGCCCACCCTGGGCCCCGGGAAGATGTTTGCGCCACAGCGCAACGACGAATAACAGCCGTCTCTGCGCCGGCCAATCAGAGTGCAACGACAAATATACCGGACGAAGTGTTAGCCCGCGCCGACCGGCGCTGGCGCCAAATGAGTGTGCTCCGAGCTATCAAGGCGAACCCACGCGTCGCGCGCCCTAGAACTCAGCCCGTGACCACGTCACATATGTGTACAGTGTGTGCAGTGACCTAGAGCTAGGACTACCAGCTCACCTCTCCCTAAAACGCCACCGACCAGTGCCCTCAGTGAACTGTGTGTGTGTTGCCGCCCTCAAGCTCGCCGCCCGCCAGCTCGTGTCCCGGTGCCAGCGACCTCGTCAAGCCTGCTCCCGGTAAGCTCCCTTCTACCTCCCGCCTAACCTTCTTTACTCTGCTGTATTTGGCGGTGTCTTCTGACCCGCGAATACATAGGTTTTATTCTATTCATTTCGATTTAACACACATAGCTGGTAAACATGGAGTGGGGTACCACAGAGAATCGTGAGAGCCAAGAAGTTGTTGCAGGGACACGCAGACAGTGGCAACCGGAAAACAACCGGACTCGCTATTTCGATGAGGTTGAGGCAGGCTTATAAGCAATAATCCAAAGGATTAAGATCAGGACTTGCAGGGGGCCAATCTTTAGAGGCGATGAAATTCGTTAAATTCACGTCTAACCAGCGCTGGGTTGGTTTCGCTTTGTGCGCTGGTGCTGAGTCTTGTTGAAATATCCATTGTTTACTAGCGAACACAGTGTTACTTAGTGGCTTAACCATCTTCTCTAAAATATCGCTTTGGTAGTTAGTTGCTCGTGTTTTCAACCGTTGTTCACAAAAATGGAGCTTTGTATTAATGGAGCTTGTGGAGGAATATTCGCGAATGCGAATATTCCTTACATCACTAGTAGGTAGGTATACCTTTATTATACTTTAGTTGCTGCGTCTACACATTCGCGCGAAGCGAACGGGGAGGCGATCAGGCGAATAGCGACATTCCGTGTGTAGACATAAGTGCTATTCGCTCTACGCTCGGAAGGTTGATATTTGCCTGACCGCCCTCGCCATTCGCCTCAACACTCGCGCGAATCCAGGGTTATACAATGCCAAACTACATGACGTGTCAAACGCACCGCCAAAATATAAAAGAAAAGCCAGCAGTAGTGCAGGTATTCATGTCGCCGTCGGATTGTAGGATTCGCCATTTTACATTACGTACAGCGATGTGATGATACATCTGACCTTGAGCTACCATTTGATGTATCCGAAACAAGGCACTTTTCAGTTTTAGTGAACAATGGCTGACTATCCGGTATGTCAAGATCATCATCAGAATAAATTACAGAGTTGGCTTCTAAAACTAAAATTTTATTGCTTTGACGCTTCTTAGGTGGTGATATCAATGACTGTGACTCTTCGTTATCTGGAATCCACAGATAGTACACGGTACAGCAATTTTCCTCTGTATCAAAATTTGCACCAGCTTCAGTGGAAAATGGTTTACTATCCGGTAAAGCTTTTATTAGGTTATAAGGATTCATTTTCTAACTTATGTCAATCACTTATTATAAAACAACATTAATATACTTAATTAGTAGCAGACCGCCGACGACTTCGTTCGCGTGGACCCCGTACCCCGTGACGAATTTTCAAAACGACCCCTCCCGTACCCCAGTGACGACGCCTACATCGCATTTGTTCTATCATTAATAGTTTTCGTAGCGCACGCAATGTAAGAAATTTATTAGAGTTTTAGTAAGGATCATAGACAAATAAGTATAGTCCTTGGTAAGGATATCTAATTTTTTGAAAATATAACATAATAAATAGCCTATGTTACCCGGAGATGTGTAGTTTCCCAACGGTGAAAGAATTTTTTAAATCGGTTTTGTAGTTTCGGAGCCTATTCAATAAAAACAAACAATCAAATCTTTCCTTTACGAAACGGTATTGCGCAAAAAGAACGATACGATAAATAATAAATAAACGATAAATAACAGCAACGGCGCGGCGCGCGAGCCTAGCCACCAGACAATACCAAAACGTAAATTTGGCAACAATGCATGACGCGACAAAGCCTTATCGATAATTAATTATCGTTATTTTTTCGATATAATTATCGATAATAGAAAAATCAATATTTTTAACCGATAAATTTTAATATAGATATATTTTTTATCGATATTTTAGTCCCTGGTACGTACGAGTCGTACGGTACGACCGATTCCGACGCCACTACGGAGTAGCGTCTTTCTCTTTTTCACACAGTAGAATATCCGCAATAGTGCGATGTAGCCTGTTCACTCGGCAAATTGTGACTGAAGTGAAATTGTGCCATTAAGCCTAATTTTGGCGGCTCACTACGAGACGCTAATGCCGTATCTTCCCTTTTTGTTTAAATCGAAGCCTTAACCAGATCATCGGACAACTAGCTTCTAGTTAATTTTAATTTATTTTAGGCTAATTCTAGATCTTAATTAAGTTACCTTGCATGGCATAGTGACTTTATATCTATAAAGTCTGCACATCTGTGCAGTCTAATGAACAGTGGTCGGAGTAGGTATATTGATTTTAGATACTTGCGTCATGATATCATAACATGGACATGCATTTCTTCCGGAATGTACCGGAGTTTCCAAAAATTTGGTAAATAGAGTAATAAAATAAAAAACCATATGTAAGCAAACAAAATTGTTTATTGTTAATACAAATAATCATTATTACAGTTTTATTAAAAATAATTATTTTTAATCCTCATCGGTTACAAGTTCTACATTTTGATTTTCTGTCTCTATACAATTAAAATAAATAACTATAATTTTTTCAATATTTTCTAATTTTAAGCTATTTCTTTTAACATCTAAGATCCATTTGTAAGTGGAAAATGATCGTTCAACATCTGTAGATGTCAATGGAGCGAATTTGAAATAAAGTTTCTGATTATTTGCTACGCTTTTTTCAATACTCTCGCTGTATTCTCTAATTGTATCTAAATCTGGATTTCGTTCCATAACTGATTCTATTTTATTTTTTATATTCTCATTATTGCACTCGTTAAGCGTAGCCCTTACTTGATCAAATACTAAAAGTGAATCAGCTAGAGATAAATTTTGTTTTTGTAACTCTTTTAGGGCTAGTAGTATAATAGAGTAATTTTCTTCAATATATTTTAAATCATTTTCTAAATTTTGTTTTTCCAAAATGTTTTTTGCGTTTCGTATGGCTATAGCATCAGAACTGCTCAAGCAGGATAAAACTTCTTTTATTTTATCTAAATGTTGAGCGTAGTAAGATGCTGCCTGTAACCAAGTACCCCATCTGGTAATGACTGGTTGCGGAGGCAACGGTAAGTCAGGATATTTTTCTTTTAAAATGTTTACCCTACTAGGAGCCTTTAAAAATACTTTTTTAACATTTGATATAAGAATATCAACATCGTTGTATTCTGACCTTATCTGCTCACTTACACGATGAAGAGCGTGCGCCAAACATGTCACATGCTTCATTTCAGGTAAGTAATGTTTTAAATTTCGCCCTGCAGATAGCATGTACGCTACACTGTCAGTGCAAAGCATTAAAATATTGTCAACTTTCGCTTCAAAAGTGTTTTGCCATAAATTTTCTAGACATTGCAGTACAAATTGTGTTATTGTTTGTCCATTTACTGCTGTTAGCATTTTACAAGCAATCAAATAAGGCCGGCCTGCACTATTACTAGGATGCAATGGTTTTATTAGGAAATTGACTATGTATCGACCAAAAATGTCTGTTGTCTCATCCAGCGATATCCATAGTTTCTCATTTTTATTAGTTTCATAAATCGAACTGATTTTATTCCTATAAAACTTCTCCAAATAAACTTTTCGTAACTGTGATTCGTCAACCACTTTACGATTGGTACAAACGCAACAACAAGTACTGCACATATATTTCTGAAAAAACTCTTTGAACGCTGGATTTTTCATTTGCGACCAAGGAATATTGCATAGAATCAGGAACTTAATGAGGTCGAAGTAAAATTCCTCTTGCGGTCTCTTAAATTTTCCTTGATGTACAGCGCCTTCAATGTGTTTGGTAATGTTGCCTCTATTCACAGCTTTCAAATGACTTTCACACTTTGTACAGTATATAGTGCCACTAGCGTTATCGTAAAGTAGCTCAGGATAGTGCAATAACCACTTTTGCACTGTTTCAGCCTTGACCTTTGCCATATTTATTTATATCTCACCTAAAACAATGATTTAAATTTACAATATATACATACACAACTGTAAAGTCGATAATGAAATTCTGTTTCATATAAAGTGTTTTTTTTAACTGAAGCGGTGATAGCCCTGCGGTGTGCGTACCGGACTCTCATGCGCTGTGATGATTGCTATAAAGTGATTTTTTTAACTGTTTCCAAGTTCTAAAACCTTCTTAAATAGTGAAAATAATTAAAACTTACCCGTACAAAAACAACTTCAAATGGGCCCAATCCAAGAGTAATAAATCGATGTCCGTAGTTATAAGCCAAATTCGTCGTTTTAAGTAGATTTCAGAAGACAGTAAACAAGCCAGGGTCAAGTCAAGATATTCACAACACATAAAATAAGCGCACTCCACGAACCGAAATAAGTGAGTGAGCCACTTGGTCTGGATGTCGGTGCGAGCGCATTGTTTTCGAACAAACAGTCAATGAGTCATCCTGGAAACTTGATTCTAATTGGTCAGATGCGTTGAGCATAGAGATAAGAGGACAAAAGACCCTGTTTGCCGGATGTCGTGTGTTGAAATGAATATTATTATTATATCATTTTATACATGCTTAGGCTTTTACTCCAACACTTTTACTACAACAAGGTTTTTACACACCAGTCATTTTTTACTATTAAATTCTGGTCATCTACGCCACTAGCAGCATAGCGTTGAGAGTATTGATACATTTTTAACTAGTTTCATGTAATAATTTCGATGTTTCGGTATTTTTATCATAATAATCCGGAAACTCGGAGGAGTATCCATATTAACATATACGTTTGATGTCAGTGACCTTAATTCAATATACCTACTCCGACCACTGCTAATGAACCAGTGGTCTGCTCACTACCCACACAAACGATAAAAACATGATAAAAACTATCAGTACGCTGAGTGTAAGTTGAAAATGTGCAAACGTTACTATCGCGTTTGAGTTAAGAGTTTTGATTCTCGATCTTATTAACTTAGCATTAAGATCTATCTGTCAAACCTTAACTCAAACGCGATAGTAACGTTTGCACATTTACAAACTTACACTCAGCTCTCTGATCTACGCAACACGCGGCTCCATACAAAAACTAATAACACGACTCGCAGAGCGCCAACATTTCGGATGCCAATCAAAAATGGATCACACCCGAATAGCGGCAATTAAGCACACTTCCATAGTAGCAGTAGATAGTCACTGCGTGGTATAGCCACACTGCGTTGCCGCACGAATTGGGCCGGCTCGCCGGGCGTAATACCACTCTCTGACGAAATATCGGCGTGAAACAATGGCACTCATTGCTGTTGTGTTTCGTCTGGTGCGTGAAAGTACCGGATTCCATTTCTCCCCCCTCCCCCTTACAATTCCTACTCCCTCCTTAAAGATCTTACTCCATCCTTAAGGCAGGTAACGCATCTGCGACTAATCTCTCTCACAATTCCTATTCCTTCCATAACCCTATTCCTTCCTTAAAGGACGGCAACGCGCCTGCGATTCCTCTGGTTTTGCGAGTGTCTATGGGCGGCGGTGATTAATTAATCTTCATCAGGTGACCCGCCTGCTCGTTCGCCTCCTTCTTTTATAAAAAAAAATATCTGGTTTTTCTGGTGTCCATGTACGGTGGGTGGTGATTACTTTACATCAGGTGACGTGATCAGGTGCTTATTTGTCTTTTTTTTTTAAATAAAAAAAAACAACGTTCATACGAAGCGACGTTTCCTAGTGTTTTAATTAAACTTGCCCGCGTCCTGTGAATCGTTGCATGACGGAAGTCACTTTGCGAACTTTGACTAAAACTTAAGACGGGTTGGACTTAAAAAGTGACTTCGTCTTGCACATTTAATCAGATTAGTGAGACTGCGACAGTTAAATAGTTAAATTGAAGTTAGCTTTCCTGTTTCGTGTCGAAATGCTTAATGCTAAATATAAAATTTTATCATATTTAGCTTATACCGCCACTGGAGTCGACACAGTGTGAGCATGCATTTGTGGAACAAGTCCCTTCAACCAAGCTGGACGACACATATATGAAATAAGACTTATTCTGGCTTGAGAGCGTGGTGTACCGGCGTTTTCGTAGTAGATTACTCTTCAACTCTCGAGCTCATAAGCCGCGTGATGGCGGCTTATATATCCTTCGTTCGGTTAAAGACAGATTCTGGTTATGGCAGATTCTTATCCTATCTCTTTCTTTGGTTACTGTGAAAAAATATCCTAACAATTAAATAACAATTAATTTACTATTGTGTCTGGCTTTGCTACAGTTGACACTTTGACAGCATTTTACGAGGATTATGCATAAAGCAAGCTAACACAAAGTACAACTCGGAACTCTATTTAACTTCGTACACTGAAATAATGTCGTTGCGCGGAAGCTGCTAAGATTGGATGTCATGTCCAATGTCCACGTCTGCCTTTGCATCTTTGCATGCATTCCTTATTCAATTCAATTGAATTAACATTAAATTTGATTCTACTGCAAAGGAACCCGAGCTTCCTTGACTGCTGATAAGATTTTGTAGAAGCTAAAGCGGTGAACAGCAAAATGACTTTGGTTTAAAGATTTTCATTTTACAATATCATCATCATCATCATCAGCCTATTAACGTCCCACTGCTGGCCACAGGCCTCCCACTTGGACAACAGCACGTGGGGATATTGGGCCATAACCCACCACGCTGGCCCAATGCGGGTTGGTGGGTATTTTACAATAGATATTACATAATCAAGCTGTGTGGTGCCGCTCATAAATAGAATACTATTAACCTATATCTTCCATTGGGTATCGTAAAAGGCGGCTAACGGACCAAAGACTGTGCACATACATCCAACAGCATAGAGCGGTGATAGGCTCACCATCTGAGCACATGTGCAGTTGTTATATTTGGTGAAACATGAACTGTAGCAGTGGACTACTTTTGCGGTCCTCATTGCCTAGTCTCTAGTCTCTGACTAACCCTTCGGGGATATATAAGATGACTGCTAGAAACCGCAAGAAACTTCAAGGGCTGGTCAGGTCAAGTGTTTTAAACATGACAAAAAAGAAATTCGTGTTTTTTCGTAGGTACTTATCGCCCAGCTGTCGGGGGCAATGGCCGGCCGTAAGCTTTAAAATAAATTAAATACATAAAGACCATCCAATTATAATTTACAAAACGAATTATTTCATTAATAATGAAAAAACACGAACTCCTTTTTTGACATTTTAGTAATGTTTGAAACACTTAAAATGACCAGCCCTTAAAGTTTCTTGCGGTTTCTATCAGTCACCTTATATAAGTACCTTACTTAGGTGGTTCATGAGAAAAAAATAAGTCTTACAAAACATAGCAAATAAATACATTTTGTCAGATATTCCTATCTACTCTTCATTACGATTTATCCATCCATTAGGCGAGGCAAGGATTTGTTTATTGACCTATAAAGTTTATTAATCATTTGTCTTCCATGAGTAAAAGGCATTATTAATCAAAGCTGACGGTTTCTCGGTTTTAGTGAGATTGCCAGCCCCATAAATTGGTTTAGGTAGTGTTTATGCTATAGCGAATAACCAAATCTCATTAGTCTTGTCAGGTGCACTAAAATATTACCCTTAGCAGAGGCTCCTTATAATAAGATCAGAAAAGTAAAAGATGTGTTATAATAAAATATCATACACACAGCTAGATTAGAGAATCAATTAGCGATTTCCCACGAACTTTACTTCATAATAATATTTGCAACCTACCTTTTAGAGACCCGTTCAAACCATAACGACTGACACTGTGACATTCTTAAGTAGCTATTAGAAATTTAGGATAAAATCACATTACTTCTGTAGGTACTGTGAATACGTAGACACTTGCAACTGAAAGCACTGCAATTGCGTATTGGTCGTGTACCATGTCAGCAACAAAGTGTCTACATACATATATAAGGTGACTGCTAGTAAACAGTACAAAAATGACAAAAAAAAATCGTGTTTTTTTATTTTTTATTAAATAATTCATTTTGTAAATTTTAATTAGAAGGTCTTTGAGTATCTAATTAATTTTAAACCAATAGCATAAGAAAAATAAAATTAAAAACAATTAAAAATAACGATTATTTACAATGCGCGGGCAATGAACGGCTGGCCGGCTGACTGTTGACTCGTGCGCGTTGTCAGC
This sequence comes from Scoparia ambigualis, assembly GCA_963921215.1. Lineage (NCBI taxonomy): Eukaryota > Metazoa > Arthropoda > Insecta > Lepidoptera > Crambidae > Scoparia > Scoparia ambigualis. The sequence continues at coordinate 30,351,981 of OY992513.1, read as the reverse complement.
TGGGCGATAAGTACCTACGTTAGTCAGCAATCTTTTGAAATGTGCGTAGGTATAAGGTGCAGTTAAGTCCAACGACTATCGATAGCATCAAGTTATGTTATGGCCACATTTTAACTGTAATTATGATAAGTGTTATGATGTATGAACGTAATTTCAATTCAATCCTAGTAAAAATCTATCACACTACACATTATGAGAAGTTACAATTATCTTTTCTTACAAATGAAAAATCAATAGGTAGTTTTCTAATGTTGCGTCCGTACGCTAAGCACTTGCCGCTAACTCCAAACCAAATGACCAGATGGCCTTTCATGTCCTCGACAACTAAACAGCCTAAAGCATTGTGATAATAAGTATCAGTCTTACCTATTTATTTACACTAAATTAAGTTAAACTAATGTCTCGCAATAAAGGCAACGTTAATACCTAAAAAGCTGCGTAAATAATAGGTGTCGGTAGGTACTTACATGGTGTTAGATAGCATTCCAGTTTATTACATCAGCGAACAGGAAAGGTGATAAGCTTCCCATCACACATAGCAGGCTTTGGACTGTCAAACTAATGTAATAATAATTAAATAAAAGTGAAAACCTGTGCCAAAATTTCGTAAATAAATTAAAATTTATTAAAGGACGAACTAGAACAACTTTTGTGATCGGCACATGATTAAATGATCAAACGAACTTACCTGAAGTGAAGTTCGATCTTAATTATCCTGTCTTCGTCGGAGAGATTTATTTCTTACCATGTAGTAGTAGCCCTGCTACGCGCCAATCATATCGCACAAGCCTTTAGAGTGAAAGAGAAAACGATACGGACCGTCTCAGTTTCACCCTACCTCCGCCGTGCAGTAGCACTCGACCTCATTGTTTTTAGAGCAGACTATAAGAGCAACATTGATCTAGGGAACATCAAAGTATGTAGGGAAGGGAGGGACCTTAAATCTCTCCGACGAAGACAGGATAATTAAGATCGAACTTCACTTCAGGTAAGTTCGTTTGATCATTTAATTATCCTGTCTTCGTCTACTAGATTTATTTCTTACCATGTAGATGTTTAGAGAAGGTAATCTATGTTGCGAATAAAACCAGGTATACTTATATAAATCAGTATCTTTATAACGTATATGTTTCTTACAATATACCTAATAGGTAATTATATTTATTTGTAACAAAATAGGATCAGATCACAGTATTTTCGGTTAACATTATGATATTCGTTACATGTATGATATATGTACAAGGTATGATACACATTCTAAAGACTGTCTGTCTTATGATATTGAATTCAGTAGATTATCATTTGAATCAATAATCGGTCTACTATAAAAATTTGCAAAAACTTCAGATTGCGCAGACCAACCAGCGCACCGTCTAATAATATCAACGTTAAGACCTGCACGGGAAGCTGCGGAAGTCGAGGCGTGCCTCGTGCTATGAGCACCAAAAATCGACGTGTCGACGCCACTGTCACACATAACCTGCTTTATCCAGCGCCCGATCGTCTGAGATGAAGCAGCCCTATAAGGTTTTTTAGTTGTCAAAATAATATTATCTTCATAATCAGGCCTGATAGAAGATGATATTGTTAAATATTTTTTTAATGCAGTAGCTGGACAAATACCAGGGCGCTCAACAAAGTAAGGTAAATCTAGAATGGGTTGAGCCCTACCAATCGCAGAAGTTTTAATCAAACTTGTTATTGTGATAACTATCCGATTGTTAAAAGTTTTAGTATTCGATATCTTTAATAAAGACAATGTCAGAGTTCTTTGCCCAGTGGCTAATGCTAACAACATGACTAGTTTTTTACTTAATATCTCTAAATTGATTTGATCATTGACAAAGTTTTGTACGTAGTCTAATACAGTATTTGGGTTCCATGTAATATTATAGCGAGGGAATACGGGTTTCAATTTGAAAATTCCTTTGAAAAGACGTTTTAAACAATGATTATCACGAATATTATTTTATGAAATTAAAGAAATGGCCGATCTGTGATTATTTAGAGTTCCATATGATGATCCTTTGTTAAAACAATTTGTTAGAAAATCTATCACTGAACAAATACTAAAGTTATAAAAATCAACGTTATTTACTTTACAATATTCCCACCATTGCTTCAAACTAGAAGAATATTGAGATATAGTGCTTTTTGAAATGGAGGAAAGCATTATATCCAATGCTGATTCCGGTATTAATTGTTTGCGGAAGCCTTCCCGGATACAACACACGCTACCAGGGAAAGATGCTGGTGCAATGGGTGTATTGACCTGAAAGGAGAAGATAGTAAATATTTACTTGGTGGAAATAGTAGCAATTATTTAACGCAAAGAGATCTGAATAATGGGTACCACGGTTGAGATGGCCAATGTGGCACTACAATTATTCCTGTACCTTTATCCGAAATTATTTTATTTAATGTTTTTAAAATTATGGCAAATGGTGGAAAAGCGTAAAAATAAAATTGAGACCAATCTTGTGTAAATGCGTCAATATTATAGGCAAGCGGATCTCTCTTCCATGAGATATACAAGGAACACTTGGTATTTGTTCGTGATGCGAACAAGTCTATAGAGGGTTGGCCAAAGCATTTAGTTATTTGGGAAAATTCTCTGATACCTAATTCCCATTCTGTGTCGATATTGGTTTTTCTAGATTCTTTATCAGCCTCTATATTTAATGAAGACCGAATGTAAGATGCAAAAATAAATATTTTTCTGTCTTCACACCACTGCCAAATATTTTTTGCAACATGATGTAAATGTGGGTATTGTACCCCGCCCATTCTATTTACATATGATATTGCTGTTGTATTATCGACGCGCAAGAGAATATCACAATTTCTTTTTTTGTTAGCAAACGATTTAAGACCAAAATATATAGCTAATAATTCTAAATAGTTAATATGATTAGAACGCTCAGTATCTGTCCAAAAGCCACCAGTTTTTTCAGTACTACAAGCTGCTCCCCATCCTGTAGTTGAGGCATCTGTATATATTTCTAAATGAAATCTTTGCTGGCGTATTGGATTTATTCCAAATAAAATATTGTTTTTCCACCAGATCAGGTCATCGTGCAAAGTTTTAGGCAAATTTAAGTAGGAATCATAATCATCATTATTCTTAAGTAAGGCTAAGTATTTAGTTCTTTCTAAAGATTTTGTATGTAGCCATCCGTAGGCTATAGCCGGACAGGCAGCAGTAAGAGAGCCAAGAAAACGTGCAAATTCTCTTATACGAATCTTTTTCGATTTTAGAATTATTTCTATGTTTCTAAATAACGTTTGTCGTTTTAAATCTGGCAATTGTAACGTCATTGTCTTCGAATCTAAAATGAAACCTAAAAAATTGCAGGATTTTTGAGGAGTCAAATAACTCTTTTTAAAATTAATAACAAAACCTAATTGTGTTAAAAGATTTATTGTGATTTTTGCGTTTTCTTGACACGCTTCTGCTGTGTTTCCTAAACACAAAATATCGTCTAAATATCGGACGGAAAGTAGACCATTGGATCTAAGGCGAGACATAATCGGTTGTAGTATTTTCGTGAAGATATATGGGGCTGAGCATAACCCAAACGGTAATGCTATAAATTCATACAAAAAGTTATCAAAATAAAAGCGTAAATATTTAGTGTGACTTTTGTGAATAGATACAAAAAAATAAGATTCTTTGAGGTCAATATTAATCATATAGCAATCTTTGGATAAAAGCTTGGTCGCTGTCCTAATATCCTCCATTTTAAAATGTTCACATAAAACAAATTTGTTTAACTTCTTTAAGTTAAGTATAAACCGCATGCTGTCATCTTTTTTAGGAATTAAAAATATGTCTGATATAAATTGACCCGGTACTGGTGTACATATTCTTATAGCGTGTATCTGCAATAAATGGTTTATTTCAGTCTGCATTGCCATTGACTCAACTTTTGAAAACGATCGCCTGGGTAAATCCTTTGCATTTTGCTTAGGCTCGCTACTAAAAGGAATCTTATATCCGGATACAGCATCTAATACAAGACTATCCTTAGTAAGAGATTGCCACTCATTAAAAAAATATCGTAAGCTACCAGCATGTACCTGAGGTTGTGTAACTACGCAGCTCGGTTGGGCGGGAAACGTTGTGCTTGGGCCAGCTGACGTCGCGCAGGCGGGGGCGGCGGAGGCTGGCGGCGACACGGGCGCGGCGGGGGCAGCAGCGGCGGCAGTGGCGGCGGCGGCGGGGGCCCGCGTCGACGGCTCGCATAATATGATGTTGTCGGTCTCGGCCCACCAGTCCGATATTGATATGTTTGTGCGACTTGCTGATGCCGCCCTCGAAATGATGGGCCTTTCCTGTTTAAATTATTATTATTCGTTGAACTGGTAGACGCTTGTATCATTTGACTCGTCCTTTTGATTCCTCTGCTGTTTTTGACTAAATCGCATAAGTGGTCCCCAAATAGGAAAGTATCCCTTTTTCTATCTTTGAACGGTTCTGCTAAAGACTTATCTATTAGAGGAATAATAACAGATCGTCGCGTATCTGACTCAGTAAAGTGTGAATCTGCCAATAATTTTCCCGCGTCATTTAAGGTGCGTACAATATCTGGTACATCTGGGTCTTTTTTCAGAAGACTTGTTATTGCCTTGCCTAATGCTGATAATGTTTTGCCCAATTGAGTTTGTTTAGTTAGTAATCTCTTGTCTCTTACCTTGCAGACCTCGGCCAGCATGCCACTTATTTCCGGGTTTAGGTCGGGGCTCTTAGCAAGAGGTAAATTTGCTGGGAATAAATACTTTTTTAAAAGTTCTTCCTTGGATTCTTTATTAAGCCCACTTTGCAAAATTTTTTCAAACTGTTTAGCTACCTCCGCGTGAATGTTATCACCGAATTCCACCGTTTCCGGTTCTACGTCACCGAGAGCCTGGACCAAACTGGGATCAAACGTCGAATCGTCTTCAGCTGACGCGGCTTCTTCCAGTAAGGTTTTGTCAGCAAATTGAACACTTGGATCAACGTCACCGGGCGTTTTTATGGCATTATTTTCGATATCCAAAGATTCATGGCCGTCTTCTGGTGTATAACACTCGACAGGTGGTAAACTCAGATCGTATTCGAGATGTCCTGAAATACCTCAAAGTATTAGGTACCTACATTATATATTTTTTTTTTTTACGGTAGATAAAAAATTATAATAATTTAAAATTAAGTTATTTCATTTGATACTTTGTTGCCCATAAAAATAATTCGGCAGACCACTGAATGCAGTGGTATGTAAATTATGAAATATATATTAATATCATCATCAGCCTATAAACGTCCCACAGCTGGCCACAGGCTTTGAAAGGCCTTTTCACATGAACACATGGGGAGAAGAGAAATCTGTATAACGGTCTCTTAGTATTTATAATAATCCGAAGAATGCGACGGATATAAAATATTAGTAAGTAACGTTCCCGATGAATGCAACGGGAATAAATATAATGTTAACAAAAATAATAAAAATGTAAGATGTATCCGAAGAATACAACAGATACAAATAATCTCAATGTTCTCGGTGAATGCAGCGGGAACATTGTAATAGCACTTTAATTAAACTAAAGATAAAATATGTACCCTCAGTTTGCACATCGTCCTCTTCATCTGAGTAAATAATTCGCCTAGCGCTACTAGCACACCGCTTGGCTTCCAATTTGCGCTCATATTTTTTGAGTTTCCTTAACCACATTTCTTCGTGTGTTTCTCCGGCATGCTTGCGCTTCGACATGTTTTGTGTAGCTGTGCGAACGCCGCGCGCGCACGGACAAGAATGAGGTCGAGTGCTACTGCACGGCGGAGGTAGGGTGAAACTGAGACGGTCCGTATCGTTTTTTTCGGCGGTAGGTGTTAAAAAAGTATAGACGCGAATTCGTAACTCATATTTTAATTTTATTTTATTAAATTAATTAATTGCTTATATTTATGTGAATATACACTCTGATATAAGTAAATAACTTGTACTTACGTGGGTAAAGTTAAATGATCCATAATAACTTAATTTAAAGACGCCACCTGCCAGCACATTCACTTGCACAACAGCTTTTGTATCACGGGTTGAAAGCACAACTTAATTACAACTTATAACTATGGCTCAACTTGCGGACATCCAAACAGCGCAGAGACAACTAGAAGACTGCTTCATGAAGAAACTGGGTGAGCTTGAAGCACAGATCCAGAGCGCTGGACCTGCTAAAGATACTGTGGCCAAGATTGCTGAAGAGTTTCGTACATTCCGGGAGCTTATGTTTTCAATGTTAAGCTTACTTCGGAAGCAAATCAACGAGTGCTCAAGAGCCGTTGACGATATGGAGACCAGAAGTCGTCGCAAAGCACTCATTTTCACTGGGTTTAAAGAAGAGGAAAAAGAAGATACTAAGGCTATCATTTTGCAAGGTATTAATATCAAGCTGGGCCTTAAAGATATCAATACGGGTTCCATAAAAGTGTGTCACCGACTTGGAGTGGCGAAATCGGAGCATCCCAGACCAATCCTGGTGAAATTCATTAGCTTGGAGCACAAGTCTGCTGTGTGGAGGGCGAAATCATCCTTTAAGGGATCACCGGTGTCCGTTCGTGAATTCTTGACCAGGACAAGGCAGGCTCTTTTTAACAGGTCTAGGCTCCATTTTGGTATGAGGTCTTGTTGGACGCAAGACGGCATTATCACCATCAAGTCTCACGACGGGCTCCGGCATAAAGTCACATCCATGGAAGAGCTCTTGCTGGCAAAGTATCCCTTGAAGCCTGGTGAATCATCGGTCAGAGCCAGGAGTAAACCTGAAAAAAAACACAAATGAAATGTAAGCCTTTTCAATGTATTGTGAACTAAACTATGCAACTCCTTTTTAATTGTAATCTTTTTATACTTACCTACTTTTGCTTTGTTTGTTTTTGTTGTTTTGAAAATTCATAGCTTTTATATATTTAAATTTCCATACCCTACCCCCAATGTAGTTATGTAGTTATGTTTGCTTTTCTATAATTGCTTTCTCTCTTTGTTGCTTTGATTGAAATAAATCATCAATGACAGTGTAATGTCATTGTTAATTGCTATACGTCACTAACATTTTTATGCCATTAGGCGACGACAAAGGAATCTGGCCCATACAGCCAGGTCTATAAATTTTTATATCCTTGTAATGATATTATTTTTTTTTTTTTATGGCTGTCACGTCCTTCTGCTGAGTGTTTTGTGCGGTAGGTAGGTAGTAGTTGGAATTTGTATCAATGTTTAGTTTCTTTTTTCTTAATGCTTTTTTCGAGTTTGTTTTTATAGTTGTGGTACAATAGTATCAATTACATTTTAAGTTTTTATTGTGAATGGTCGGCTGGCGGGTGGTGCAGTGTGCACGAGACGCAAAACTTCTTTATTTGTTTTTACTTATATATTCACGATAATTTAGCTATTTTATTTTTATACTTTATTATTTTATTTATTATTTATGTTATCTGATGATGATTCTTTTCATTCTGCTAATGACTCCTCGGACTTATCTCGTGACTCTAGTTTTTGCTCGCTGTCTGATTCTCTTGGGGACTTTGTCCGACAAAACTTCAGCCAACACACATACTCGCTAAACATCTGCCACATAAATGCTCAAAGTGTCCCTAGTCACTAAAGTGATTTAGTGGAAGCATTTACAGGGGCTAATGTTCATGCCGTCCTGATTTCCGAGAGTTGGTTTAAGCCTCACCTTCTTTCTACCACCTACCCTCTTTCTGGCTTCATTCTTGTCCGAAATGACAGGATTGGACGGGGAGGGGGCGGAGTGGCCATCTACTTACGTAGTGAATATCCTTATAAAATTCTTGCTTCTTCTGTCTCATCTCATTGTCCTTCCGCTGAGTACCTCTTCCTCGAAATTTGTGTTAAGGGGGTAAAGACTCTCCTTGGTGTGGTATACTGCCCTCCCACTGTGAATTACTTCATGGATTTGGAACTGGTTTTTGAGTCGTTTGGGTCAGAGTATGCGCATCACGTAATCATGGGAGATTTTAACACAGACCTCATCCACCCCTCTCCACGCTCCCGTAAACTCCTTCATATCGTTGAGGCTGCTGGCCTACATGTCCTTCCACTCCATGCCACCCACTGTAACATTACAGGCGAGGACACCTGGCTTGACCTGATCCTCACATCCACTCCATCTCTTGTATCCAAACACGGTCAATGCCCTGCTCCTGGTTTTTCCCATCACGACTTTATTTTCCTTTCCTATATCCTCAAACCCCCGAAACCTGTCCCTAAAGTGCTGCGCATGCGTTGCTTTGGTCGCATGGACGGGGAGAGATTGCTTAAAGACGCTTCTGAGATCAACTGGGACCATTTGATAGCAGTTTCCTCCGTTCATGAGAAAGTTAGTGTCTTTAACCAGACAATCCTTGCACTCTACGATCTGCATGCACCAGTCAAGAATATAAAAGTAAAACGTCCACCCGCTCCATGGCTGACCAAGGGGATACGAATGGCCATGAGACGTAGAAATCGTGCATTTCGGAAATTTAAGAGGGAACGGTCTGAAGGGAATTGGTGTCTCTACAAGTCTGCACGAAACTTATGCAATCAGATGATACGCAATGCTAAACGCCGATACATTTCTGAAAACATATCATCCTCCTCCCCTGCTGATATCTGGAAGTTCCTTGGAACCTTAGGTATCGGTAAGACGCGTGATGTCGTTCTCCCTAACACAATTGCGTTGGATGATATAAACCGTCATTTCGCCACTACTGCTACTATAGATCGTTCAACCATTTGTCAGACGGTAGACTACATTGCAAGTCTGTCTCGTCCCAGCATTGAGTCTTTTAAATTTTCTTCTGTTACTGAGGATGAAGTCAAAAAGATTATCCTATCCATTAAATCAGGGGCCGTGGGATATGATGGCGTCAGCCGTCGTATGATTGTCTCGATCCTAAACTACGTCATTCCTCCGATTACCCATATCATAAATTTTTCCCTTGATTCTGGCCAATTCCCCTCCCAATGGCGTAAGGCCTTTGTGCGTCCCTTACCAAAGATTTCCAATCCTTCCCTACCAGCCCATTTTCGACCCATATCCGTTCTTCCGTTTCTCTCTAAAGCTGTCGAGGCTTGTGTTCAGAAGCAGCTTTCGAGGTTTATTTACAATAATAGCCTCGTTAGTTCATTGCAATCTGGTTTCAGGCCTGGGCACAGCACAGTTTCCGCCCTCCTTAAAGTGACTGGTGACATTAGACAAGGCATGGAGGATACCAAAGTCACAGTCTTGGTACTTATTGATTTCTCTAACGCTTTTAATGCCGTCAGTCATGACATTCTCCTTTCAATCCTTTCTCATCTTATGGTTTCATCCGAGGTTCAGGAATGGTTCTCTTCCTATCTTCGAGAGCGTCAGCAGTCGGTCCGCATTGACGAGACATCATCAAGTTGGTGTAACCTTGATGCTGGCGTTCCACAAGGCGGTATTCTTTCACCATTATTATTTTCAATATTTATTAACTACGTCACCCTCCACCTTCAGTGTGCGTATCATCTGTACGCCGATGACCTTCAGCTTTACACTCAAGCAAGTGTGGATGACTTGTCAGACGCCATTGGGAAATTAAATCGAGATTTGGAAGTGATTAACGACTGGTCCCGCAGGTTTGGTGTGGCCGTTAACCCCACAAAATGTCAGTCGATACATATTGGCAGCTTGCGATTGATAGGTAAAGTGAAGCTTGATACTCTTGGGCCAATAGTTTTCGACGCTACGATCATACCACTCAGCTCAAGCGTTAAAAATCTTGGGCTACATCTGGATGATACCCTCAGCTGGCATTCTCAGGTTGCAAATGTCAGCAAAAAGGTCACCTGGACTTTGCGCTCTTTGAATCGTCTGAGGAACTTTCTGCCGGTCGCGACGAAGGTGATGCTTGCACAAACTTTAATTTTTCCCATGGTCGACTATGGTGACGTGTGCTATTATGATCTCAATGCTGCCTTGCTTGATAAGCTCGACAGATTGCTCAACAACGGTATCCGATTCATTTATAATCTTAAGAAATATGATCACATCTCACAACATAGGTTAGATCTAAAATGGTTACCCATTCGTCAAAGGAGACGTCTGCGAGCCCTTACCACACTTTTCTCGTTTCTGAATTCCCCTAATGCCCCTTCATATCTCACTCCTCACTTTCAGTACCTTTGCTCCTCCCATGATAGGAATCTCCGGTCATCGAATAACCTTCTTCTTCTCTGTCCTTCCCATTCTTCTGGCTTTGTACATTCGTCCTTTCAAATCCAATCCATTCTCCTTTGGAACGCGCTGCCGCTCGAAATCAGGATGGCTACGAGTCGTGAGGCTTTTAAAAAGAAAGTCCGCATGCTCCTTTTTAATGAAACCATGGCAGAATCATCTCAGTAACGTCCTTTTTATAAGTTATGTAGTGTATTTATATGTATATATATTTGTATATACTTGTGTAAGTTTATATTATTATGTATTATATTTATGTAATTGTGTAAATATTTGTAAGTGTATTAAAATTTTATTACATTATACCCTGTGTCACATTAATCGCAGAAAATTGCACCTACCATGTCATCTCTGCACCACCCTATGGTTGACTGGTAGAGAATGCCTCAGGCATTAAGTCCGCCATGTAATATATTATGTTGCAAAAGTTTAAATAAATAAATAAATAAATAAATCGTTTTCTCTTTCACTCTAAAGGCTTGTGCGATATGATTGGCGCGTAGCAGGGCTACTACTACATGGTAAGAAATAAATCTAGTAGACGAAGACAGGATAATTATTATTACACTAATTCGGCGTGTTTAAAAGTTCATCACCTATGTATTTACAAGTCTTATTTACACCTTAAAACTAAAAAACTCTCTCTTCGTTTAAGCGTATAGCACCACTTACTACCTCGTCACTCTCACGATAGCAAAATAGCATCTCAAGATATTGCTGGTTCGTATACCTAGGCATTTTTACGCACACGCGACGCGACGCGAATGCACCAGAATGCATAAGTTGACTGCCGAAAAAATCAAAGCAGCCGTGTGTAGGTAGGTCATGTGATTAGGGTTGGCACGCACAAGAAAATAAAACCATTACTTACTTAGATCCTAGAAGTTACTGACATGTCAAAACTTTGGCCTTTTGTTGATAACAAACTCTTTCACCCAAAAGTGAAGAAGGTACAATCGGAAAAAAAACAACACGCGAACTGGTTACTTTAGCGCCGGTTTGCGATGCGTGTTATTGTCTTGTAAAATTTAAGAGAGACATGTTTGTCCGGTTTCGGTCATCTAACGGAAATGCAATGTTTTGTTATCGTTATCAGTTGTCCTGGCTGTCTTGCAGCGTGCGCTTCATTGTAATAACATATATACGTAATAACGTGTATTATTAACAAATGAAGTGAAGGACAATGTATCGAGTCGACGACGACGCTGCTGGGTCCAGCGTCGCCACAGAGTTGAAGTTTATTAGTGGTCCAAGTAAGTAATTAATCATAATATGTTTTTTTATAACTAGCGGCCGCTCGCGGTTTCACCCGCGTGATTCCCGTTCCCTTGGCAATATCGGGATAAAAAGTATTCTATGTGTTAATCCAGGTTATAAACTATTTGTAAGTATGCCGAATTTTATTTAAATCTATTTAGTAACAAACATACACACTCACAACTTTCGCCTTTATAATATTAGTGTGATATACATATTATAATGTCATTCAAAATCAGTAGCAGAACATCTTTTTTACTTTCTACTAACGAAAAAGGAGGATAGGTACTCAATTTGACTGTATTTTTTGGGTATGATTATATGATATCTCAGTAAATTTTAAACCGTTTAGAATGATTATTTTGGTGTTCTGTACTCAAAAAAAAACTATTTATATAATGAACAATTTGAAAACATTTATTTCCTTAGGTAATTAAAAATTGCATTTAAAAACCGTCACATTTTTTTATATACTACTGCTCATTCGTAAGGTAGATTCCTCTGACAAGAACGAGCAAGAAACTCGAAGGTTTGCTCTTTGTAAAACCAAATACAATTTGCTAATTACATGAAATAAAAAGATCTTCTATTTTATTATTTATATAAAGTAAGCTTTTTTTAAACAGTCTGTTTTATGTGTTTTGTATTTTTGTATGTGTTTTTTATGTATTTTTTACTGTCAGGTCCATTATTCTTTTTGGTAACTTATTAGGTAAGTATAAAACCTTATACTATACCCCATAAATGATGTCCTTACTTGGGCAAGTTTAAAATAAGGCGCAGCAAAAATTATAATTTTTAACTGCTAAGAGGACCTTAAAAATTGTGCTTTAATGTAATTATTATTTTTAATTTTTAATATATTACGTCCTTCTATTTCACGTGGTTTAGGATGAAATGCTGATTTTTTTCGGTGCCTTTTTTATATAAAGTCATGATGTTTTTCTGTAACAAAATAGCATATAAATTAAATGTAATTAATAATTGTAAAGAAATACCTACTTTTGAGCAATGCTATAAAAAGATCAATTTGTTTTAGGAAACAAAAAACTTCTCGTAAGAGGTCTTCGAAGACATAGGTACTCTTCATCACACGTTACAAGATGGATCATCACAAATGTGGCGAAGGCGAACGTCAAAATTGCTGTGCATTCTGAATATTTTTGCTATTCAAAAACACGTACTCGCAAACTCTCAAATTTTTTTATACATAATATGTAATTTTATCAGACTTATTTATGATTTAAAATAATACAAAATTGTGTATTTAAAAAGAATATTATAAAAAATACGATTAGTTTTAAGATTAGCTCCTAATGAGCATCAAGCTGTGATGTTTTATAGTTGATGATTATCTGTGATAATAAAAGATCTGCATTTTTTTACTATTTAGTCTTTAGATTAGTTCCTAATGAACACTAAACTCTAATGATTTAGAGTTGATTACCTATGATAATCATTGTCTGTAATTAATAATAATAACCTGATGATTAGTAAACAGTTTTAAATTAATTATATTTGTCTTTTATTTATTAAGTTTTCCTTTTTAAACGTCAGTCTAGTGACTATATAAGACACGCCTACACAACATCTTGGTTATTCCCTCTTACCGCAAATTCCTTTTAAAAATCGACCTCAAATGGGTCGCAAACTGAAGCTTCTGACAGTACTGATAGCTTTTGGATGCACTGGGAACGTTTTTATTGAACCTTCAATTTCGTTTGGGTGCAGTGGGAACCGATGTATGAACTTTCATTTTTCGAAAACAATGGGCCTTTGGGTGCATGGGAACGACCCTAAGTGTGATGGGAAGCTTATCACCTTTCCTGTTCGCTGGAATAAACTGGAATGCTATTTAACACCATGTAAGTACCTACCGACACCTATTAATTACGCAGCTTTTTAGGTATTAACGTTGCCTTTATTGCGAGACATTAGTTTAACTTAATTTAGTGTAAATAAATAGGTAAGACTGATAGTTATTATCTCAATGCTTTAGGCTGTTTAGTTGTCGAGGACATGAAAGGTCATCTGGTCATTTGGTTTGGAGTTAGCGGCAAATGCTTAGCGTGCGGACGCGACATTAGATAACTACCCATTGATCTTTCATTTGTAAGGAAAGATAATTGTAACTTCTCATAATGTGTGGTGTAATAGATTTTTACTAGGATTGATTTGAAATTACTTTCATACACTTATCATAATTACAGTTAAAATGTGGCCATAACATAACTTGATGCTATCGATAGTCGTTGGACTTAATAACTGCACCTTATACCTACGCCTAATTCAAAACATTGCAGACTAACGTAGGTACTTACCGCCCAGCTGACAACGCGCACGGGTCAACAGTCGGCAGGCCAGCCGTTCATTGCCCGCGCGTTGTAAATAATCTTTATTTTTAATTGTTTTTAATTTTATTTTTCTTAAGTTATTGGTTTAAAATTAATTAGATACCCAAAGACCTTCTAATTAAAATTTACAAAATGAATTATTTAATAAAAAATCAAAAAAACACGAATTTCTTTTTTGTCATTTTTGTCATGTTTAAAACACTTGACCTGACCAGCCCTAGAAGTTTTTTGCGGTTTCTAGCAGTCACCTTATATATAATCACGACTATTATCCTCGAAGTGTTAGTCAGAGACTAGGTAATGAGGACCGCAAAAGCAGTCCTCTGCCATAGTCCACTTTTCACCAAATAGAGACTGCACATGTGCTCAGCATGACAGGTGGTGAGCCTATCGCCACTCTAAGCTGTTGGATGTATGTGCCGTGTTTAGTCCGTTAGTCACCTTTTAAGACACCCAAGGAAAAGAGGGTGTGGTAGTATTCTTTCACCGCTAAGACTTAGTAAACACAACATATCAATAAAATGTAAAAAATATAAGTATGTATACTTTAAGAGCTACCTTAATATGTAAATTACTGTGTTAACAAAAACACCTATAAAATTTGGAGCCGTAACAAGTATCTAAGTAGTCTTAACTCAATTACATCTAGGTATACCCATTAACGCAACGAAAATCTAAACATATTTGTTACCAAATGATCATAATTACTTTTCCAGCAGTTGACAAGTGCTTCTTACCTCCTTTAATCATTCTGAAAAGTACTAAAGTACTATTACTTTCGTTGTTGATTATACGTAACAAACCGTACTTGCAATAGCTAGATACGTTGTTCATACAACTTTGTACAAATGGAAGTATGCTAATACACAGACGAAAATATAAGTCAGGTCTGACAAAAAAATTGTCGCCGCTTGTTTGTGCGCTGGTCTGACTCCATAATGAGGGTAATTTGTTCCACTAACGCAGAAAATGAATAGGCCATCTGGAAATGTTTAGATGCTTCTATTAAAGCACATTGCGATATAATTTGCATGTTTCCGCGACAACGGACAGACTTTACTTGAAATGTAACAATATTACATCCATACATCAGCGACTAACGGGCTAAAGACTGCACACAAGTGCATTTTTGCTCTGTGTTGTTGTACGTATGCAAATACATACAACAACATAGAGCAGCAATGTAATTTGGTGAAACGTTGACTATGTCATTTACAGAGGACTGCTTCTGTGGTCGTCATTGTCACTGACCAACCCTTTGTGGATAATAGTCGTTAATTTAAGTAAGTACTTATGTATTTCAAAAAGTATTAAGTTAGAAGTAATACATTAATAGTACATTGTTACCCTAGGGGTGAAAGTAGCTTATTTTTTCCCGAGACGGGGTTTGGCACCCGACGCGCGACGTAGCGAGGACGCCAATAGCTCGGGGGACTAAATAGACTTTCATCCGAGGTAAACACTGTGCTTTTCATTACGAATACAAGGAAAGTAACTAAAAATAACAACATGAATAAGCTAAAGAAAAAAATAGTTTAGTCCGTTAGTCGCCTTTTACGCCACCC
Organism: Scoparia ambigualis; assembly: GCA_963921215.1. Taxonomy (NCBI): domain Eukaryota; kingdom Metazoa; phylum Arthropoda; class Insecta; order Lepidoptera; family Crambidae; genus Scoparia; species Scoparia ambigualis. The sequence continues at coordinate 30,336,560 of OY992513.1, read as the reverse complement.
AAGGGAAGAAAGGGATTAGTAGTATTTTTTTGATAAGCCCATCGCTGCTCTATGCTGTTGGATGTATTTGCAATGTTTAGTCGGTTAGTCGCCTTTTACGACACCCAAGGGAAGAAAGGGGTTGGTTGTATTACACACATCAAAAGTGTCTAGGGATCAAGCATTTTTATGCGGATTTCTTGAGATTGAGATGTGGCTTTGTAATAAATTTATGATTTTATAAATTTATATGGATCCTTTTTGGTGCATTTCATAATTTGAAACAGGAACTTTCAATCAATTTCTAGTAAAACATGAAAATCAGCTGTCAATATTTTCCCTATAAAAACATACAACGCATTGAAGACATTATTAGTGCTACTGTTTCCCTACTACTGATTAAAACCAACGTTATTATGGAGCGGCGACGTCATTTAAGCAGGGAAGAAATGCTCAGAGCCGTGGGAATGATAGAAGCTGGTTCCCGGCAACGTACTGTGGCTTTAGCTCTGAATACTAGTCAGAGTGTTATCAGTCGACTTTGGACACGTTACCGAAGCACTGGTACCGTGGCTGAGCGCCATGGAGGACGGTATCGCTGCACCACACGGAGACAAGACCGATACATTCAAATCACAACTCGAAGAGCTCCAACAATAACCGCCATGATGTTAGCCGTGAGGCTTCATCACTCTTCAGGGAACTTAATTAGCGACCAAACAGTCAGAAACCGCTTGCATGAAGTGAACCTTCATTCCCGAAGGCCGCTAAGGGTACCACCTATAGCAATGCACAATCGTAGGATTCGATATCAATGGGCTCTTGAACACAGAAATTGGGCAGAAGAACAATGGCGTTTCGTGTGCTTTTCTGATGAGTCTCGTTTTGGTATGAGACCGGATACAAGACGTATACGACACTGGAGAACCCCTGGACGCCAACAGCGATTAAAATCCTGCCAGGAAGTCCATCCTTATAGTGGTGGAACCATCATGGTATGGGCGGGTATTTGGATCGGCGGAAGAACTGAGTTGATTTGGATCAGAGGCAACCTCAACGCTCAAATTTATGCTGAGACGATTGTATCAGACGTCATCGTTCCTCTACAAGTGCAAATCGGTCCCTTATTTCAGTTAATGCATGATAATGCACGACCGCACACCGCAAGAGTTGTAAGACAGACTCTCGCCGCAGCTAACATCAATGTCATGCCCTGGCCTGCTCAGTCGCCAGACTTGAACCCGATTGAGCATGCATGGGATATGCTACAGAGAAGAGCTCTGCCGAATATGGAGGGTATCCAGTCGCAAGAAGACCTTTTTTTGTTGTTGCAACGAACATGGGCGGCCATTCCACAGCGTGATTTGGATGAACTCATTTTGAGTATGCCAAACCGATGTTCTTGTGTTGTTAGTGTTCGCGGTAGAAACACGGATTATTAATTGTTTAAGTTACCCAATAAAATTTTAAAGAAAACTGTTATTTCAGTCTTTTTTTCGAACTTTAATGTTAGTGGTTCAAATGTCAAAAATCCCTTTATTAGGAAAATGGCAAATTTCTTTATTAATGCAAAGGTGACTTGGTTTATCGTTACTGTAGACAAACGAAAACACTTTATTTGATGAATCCTTAAAGAAAATTTTAATTAATATCAATCAGGAGAAAAGTTATTGCAAAAATATATGTTGATCCCTAGACACTTTTGATGTGTGTACTTTGATATCCTATCGCCGCTCTATGATGTTAGGATATTATGTGCAGTCTTTAGTCCGTTAGTCACCTTTTGCGACACCCAAGGGAAGAGAAGGGTTGTTAGTATTATTTTAATAATCTTTCAGAAAAACGATTCTCCCTAGGGCGGAAAAGTACGACTTTCCACCCGCTCCTCAGACAACTTCAGACCTACTTTCCGAGTATGAGGAATGAATAAAAGTTTTGCAGCTGTGATACACAATATGCCGTGCCATTATCAGTACACCCTTCGCCTGGAAACCTTACAGCAATATTGTTTACATGCATACATAAAATCACGACTATTATCCCCGAAGGGTTAGTCAGAGACTAGACAATGAGGACGACGAAAGGAGTCCTCTACACCATAGTCCACTTTTCACCAAATAGCGTGACAGATGGTGAGCCCATCGCCACTCTATGCTGTTGGATGTATTTGCAGTCTTTAGTCCGTTAGTCGTCTTTTATACCGATACCCAAGGGGAGAAATGGGTGGTAGTATTCTATTTAATATTATTTCAAATCCATCATATCCCCATAGGCTTAGGCACCAGGCTATCTATGTATGCTACAATGCCTTGCTGCAGATATCTTTGGTACATTTACTGTATGTTAGACAGTTCCCTATTGCTAAAGGATTTAATGCTAACTCGCTGCGCTGTCTGAATGCAAATCGTCCGTATTAGGAGCGTATCAGTTGTAAGGATTCGACCTTCCGTGCAACTCGTGTGGAGGCTTAATAACTCATTGTCCTAAAGCACTTAAGTTTCCAACTATTCTGTTGGACGTTAAAGTTTGTGTTAAATTAATAATTAATAGCTTATAGTTGGGAGTACCTACCTGTGTACATATTTACGAAGAAGTTGGGTCTTTGGATTTTGGGTTTGAGTTACTCTTTTGTTTAGTCTTGTCATATGGGAAAAGCCAGAAAGGTTTCACATTTAATTGTGAGTATAGTGCCGAAGATGAAAGCATACTTTCAACTCAACCCTCTGAAAATACAATACTTAAATATTAATTAAATTATTTATAATTAAGTGTTGTTCCATGGCGCAGCGGCTTTAAGCATTCGGTTTGTTATCTTGCCTGATAAAGACAAGTTCGCAACACTTAAAAAAACATGAATCATTACATACAAACTTTAAAATCACGACTATTATCCTCCAATTGTAAGTCAGAGACTAGGTAATGAGGACCGCAGAAGCAGCCCTCTGCCATAGTCCACTTTTCACCAAATAGCGACTGCACATGTGCTCAGCGTGACAGGTGGTGAGCCTATCGCCGCTCTATAATACTGGCTGTATAGTGCAATCTTTAGTTCGTTAGTCGCCTTTTACGACACCGAAGGGCAGAGAGGGGGTGGTAGCATTTTTTGAGCCGCTAAGCGACATGGCTCTCATCATTACGCATAAGCTAAATTTCCCTATAAAGTTGGTTTAAATGTTACTTGCCAAATAATAAAATTTTAAAAAAATCGTTTAACATGTACTCCTATGGGAACCACAAATTATGATGTTCCAGAAGTAACTTACATTATAATCAAATTGAGACATATATGCCAAGTATTTTTATGTTATTCCTTTTCACATCTCTGTCATGAAAGGGAAGGTTTCATCAATCAGCCACTATCTCCAGAGAGTTGACTTATTATGCGTGTAAAATATTATATCTTTCCACTATAATAACCCACTGGATGTCAGCCTCTACCACAGACCCTTGTCACGTCGCTTACGCTTAAAAGATTTCGCACGATTTACGAAATAACAATTTAGCTACTAATTGACTTAACTCTTAAATTAAAGTAGTATTATTGTTTGTTGCCCAGCAGCGGTCCCGAGATCAATTCCCGGGTAGAGCAAAGTGTTTCGGATTTTTCAAAGTAGGTTTTGTTCCAAGCTGCATTTGGCAAGCTATGGTTTTTAACATTGAAAATGATTTTTCGTTCGCTCCAGTAGGGCTCCCATTTTCGCTGAAAGTGCCACTCGCCCGTGATACCCTGAGGTTTAAGGCCACAAGAACGTATGAGGGCTCAAAAGACGCGAAATTAGAAGGGGTTTAAAATTATGTAAAAATATTTTGGAAAAGTCAAAAACTATTTTTGGAAATTGAAAAAAACAGACTTTTTTGACCGATAAATCGTGTGATTTCCCAGAAAATTCCCGATATCTCGAGAACGGAACTGAATTTAAAAAATTAAAAAAGCACCTCGGTATTGAACTAAGGAAAATTTTAGCTTATTATACTTTTTTTGATATTAGTGACGGTTGAGGCTGTAGAGGTGCCCTTAGCCGCGAGCTTACGCGGCGCGAGGACGTATGAGAGCTCAAAAGACGCGGAATTCAAAGGGTTTTAATATGATCTAAAAATATTTTGGAAAAGTTGGTTTTAAATAAATATATTTTTTTTTGGTTCTGAAAAAAAATAAAAATTATCTATAGAAAAATTACGCGTTCATTTTCAATGCCCTTTCAAGTCGTGTAGAGCACGAGATCTGTCGATTTTTTTTATATAATAAATGGGCTTCATCTTGACCACATTCTTCAGCCGTAGGATTTAGAAGTAGCCGACGATGGAGCGAGCTTGCCCAGAAGCAGCCTATTCACTCGGGCTTTAAAGATGTTGGGGCTATATGCACTCGGGAACACAGATCCCGGCAGGGAATTCCATATCTTGGCTGTACGAATTATGAATGAAGACGAATAGCGCTTGGTGCGTATGAGTGGAATATCAACCAAGTAAGGGTGGTAACTCGCCGTACGTCTGTACTCCCGATGGTAGAAAGGGGACGGTGGAATAAGCTCGTGTAGCTTAACACAATGGTCAATGAATATCAATTGTAATGATGACTTGATTTCATAAGCGTTTGCCCAACAGTGGGATAGTATATAGGCTATTCTTTATTCTTTTTTTGATGATGATGAAGCCTTTTTTAAAGTAAATTAGTAAGTATTTGTATTAGTTGAAGATGCTATAACTGATAATGTTTTTATGTTTACTTTACACTAAAGTCTTTATGGTCTATCCTCTAAATTTTCTTCTCTTTTCTTCTATATGAAAATACATTGCTGTTCGTTAGTCTAGGGTATTCCCAAAAACGGCTTGAATATTTTCTGTTTTGTTTTGTTTGTTTTAATAGGGAATTTAATAAAGAAAAAAGAAAAACCGTAATTTCTTCTATCGCCACTTTGGATTACTTTTAATAATAGATGGCGTTCGTGTCTGAATTTGGACAGGATAACGTCTGTCGGGTCAGCAAGTCTCAAATAAATTATATTTTAGTATGAAAAGCGATCATATATTATAATACTAATTTTACTTGTAAATTGGAAATAATGCGACGTTACACTCAAAGTTACTCATCTTATCGGATTATAACATCTGTCGCGTTCCTATTTTACTACCCCAAAACCTTCCAGATTTATAGCGTCAGTGACGTCGACTCCAGCCTTTCAGAAAACAGTATAATTGTGTTTGCGTCCAAAGGCAGGCCTATTAATAACTCAGTTGACGGACGAGCCTTTGGGCCGTTAGAGTGACTCATTACGAACCCTTCTCACTCCGCACACAAATACTTATTGTGAATACACGGCATATTCCAGGTAAGATCCTGCGTGATGTATTATTATAGCCATAATGTGATGCATGCGATATAGGATTTTGCGGCGTAATGGTCAATACAATGAACGTCACGGCGTAACCATTAGCTTTCATACTTCAATCATACCACAATGATACCTCTTGCCGCCGCGATGTGATGTGTGAAAGCGCCCTTAACTTTTAACTTGAACTAACTTAACTTCACTTAAGAGGGACGTTTAAATTTTATCATTATGGATAAATGACGTTTAATATTAATGTAAGAAATATATTGTCACTTGTCTTGTTCTTTTTCATTTTTTTTGTATTTTGGTTTACTTATGATTTTTTGTGTAGCGCAACAGGATAAAATACTACCACCCCCTCTCTTCCCTTAGGTGTCGTAAAAGACGACTAACGGACTAAAGACTGCACATACATCCATCAGCTTAAAGAGGCGATGGGCTCACCACCCGTCACGCTGAGCACATGTGCTGTCGCTATTTGGGGAAAAGTGGACTATGACAGAGAACTGCTTTTGCAGTCCTCATTGCCTAGTCTCTGACTAACCCTTCGGGGATAATGGTCGTGATTTTATAGATATATGTATGTATGTAATTTTTTTTATATAATAGAAGGAAGTAAACGAGAGTAATCTCCGCCGCCCATGGACACCTGCAACACCAGAGGAATCGTAGATGCGTTTCCGGCCTTTAAGCAAGGAATAGGTTTAGGAAGGAATAGGAATTGTGAGGGCCTCCAGAACCCTCACTGGCCGGACAAAACACAACAGCACCAAGTGCTATTATTTCACGCTGGATATTAATGAGAGGGTGGTATTACCCCGGGCGAGCCGGCCCAATGCGTGCTGCAACGCAGCGTGGCTCTACCACTCAGTCAGTGTCACTCATTTATTGTATTTTTTGTAACTCTCAAAACTACTCATCATATCCTTCACTTTAGTTGTGTGTGCTTTCAGTTTTTTTATAATCTTTGTGTATAACGTTATCATTATTTAGCCCTTGAACATGGCGCTCTCGCTTATTTCGCGCAAGGAAAAAATAGCCTATAACCATCTTTAGGGCCATAACAAGCTGTATACCATCTGCTCGTATAATATAAATTCATCAAAATCGGCTTAGCGGTTTAAACGTAAAACCGAAACAAACAACAAACTCACTTTCGCATTTAAAATACAAAGTAAGGTAGTAAAAAAAATGATTATGTAACAGTGTAAACAAATACTGGTGTTCCTAAATAATAAACCAATCAATGAACTTTATTGCAATATATAAAAAAACATGTATTGCAACATTTTTTTGTTAAATGTTAAACAAGGTACGTTTCGTACAGGAGACTTAAATATTATTAGAGATATTATTTATTTAAGTAAGTATAAGATATTTTTAGTTATTTAGTATTGTGTGTGCCTAAAAGTCAAACCACATCACTTTTACGATGAGAGAAGAAAACTGCCGGCCTGTCAAATTGGGAACTGATTACCTGCCTGAAACAGACTGCATTAAGTACTAGCCTTGACCGTACGTAGGCTCACCTGGAAAATTATATAAAAAAAGAGCGATAAATCTGAAATTTAAGAATTTCATTTGGCTTCTGGGGAGGAACTCTATCCTTTCTCTGGACAACAAACTCCTCATATACAATGCAATTTTAAAACCTATTTGGACCTATGGAATTCCGCTATGGGGTACTACCAGCAAAAGTTATATAATGTGTCTACAACGAGTTCAAAATAGCATCTTACGTAGCATTACAAATGCTCTGTGGTTCTCCAGAAACGATGAGATTCATGAATACCTCAACGTACCTACCATTCAAACTGAAATAGAGATGCAAAGAAAGGAATATCTGAAACGTCTCTCTTCCCATCCAAACCCCTTGGCTACCCAGCTCTTAAAGCTTTCCTTAGCAATAAAAAGACTGAAAAGGAAGACTATTCTATGAAAGGATTGTTGAAGCGCTGGCTTCATCGTCGTCAAGATAGTTATCACCCAACACATTAGCTTATAGTCTTGCCGACTGATCGCCGATAAAAGCAGAAAAAATAGTTATTTAGTTTTAGTTTTTCATGGTTTGTTGTTTTCTTGTCTTGTGTATAAATAAATAATGAATAACCTAAAAAATATATACCTTCATTAAAAACATTAAGCGTCACTTGCTACCAACCTCTCTCTTCCTTTGGGTGTCATAAAAGGCGATTAACGGACTAAGACTGCACACACATCCAACAGCATAAATCGGCGATGGGCTCACCACCTATCACGCTGAACACATGTGCAGTTGTAATTTGGTGAAAAGTGGACTATGGCAGTGGACTACTTCTGCGGTCCTTATTGCCTAGTCTCTGACTCATCGTTTAGGGGGAATAGTCGTAAATATGTATATGTATGTGAATATGTATGAATGTATGTAGTGTACCTGACATCTAACGTAATTATAATAGAGAGCATATAACTTGTATCCCTGAGGGAACCATAAATTGTGATGTTACAGAAATTACATTATTATCTAGCTTACACTAAATTGTACTAATATGAGGCAGGTCTATGTTTACGGCGACCCTTTTCGATTTGCTTGTTTCGTTTGTTTTGGTGTTAATTAAGTCTACTATCGCTTATTGTCGTGGGAGTAACGGCATGTCTTTTCTTAATCTATTTCTATAAGTAATCAAATCAAATCAAATCATTTATTGCACTCATGTAGTATAAAGATGGTAGGACATATATCATTTCAGAAACTTAAACATGAACCCTGTTAGGGTAACGCAATTTTCCCATTTAAAAAAGGTAAGCATTATTATTATTACAATTAAATAATTAGTATTATTGTTATAACAATTACATAATTAGTAGTATTATTACAAATTAATTAAAATAAAAAAAAACTAAAATATATAAAAGGTGGGTACTTAATAAATTAGCATTAGTGTTATAATTATTACAAAATAATAGGCATACACAGTAAAAACAAAAAATAAAACAAAAGATAACATTCGGTTGGTCGTTTCATCCTGACGGAGTAATAGCATTTTTCAAGAAGAAACATTTTTAATTTATTTTGAAATAATGAGTGTTTCTGCTCGTTTCTTAGTTGTAGTACACCACTACCAAGGAGTTCATCTATACGACCTCCGTGATCGAGTGGTTAGCTCGGGTCCATATTGGCTCACCTAAAATTGTTTACCCAATATTGTTCTTTCTACCGAATTGTAGTCCGAATGATCACTCTTCCTAAAAATTTCTTCCTAAAGTATTCATTCATACAATTTGTAGTACTACCGACGATATTCATAACACTCGTGTTTCAGAAAATTGTAATTAAGTAATAATATCACCAATGAAAGTATATTTAAACTCCTACTGTTGTTTATCATAACGCTTTTATCCCTTAACGTAATTTCCATAATTTATTTTTAATCATTAAAAGAAAATACAACGGTGACCTACAGGAGTAGGGCAGCCATATTTCTGTTGTCTAATAAAAAAATAACCACGAAATTCAAACAATTGCTACGCTGCGCTTCGCGATTGTCTTAAATTTCTAACCTATCACGTGACCTACAGGAGTAGGGCAGCTATCCTCAAACATTTGAATAATAGTGTAAAAGACGGTTATGTTGAGAAAATATAGGAAAACAAATAATAGTATGTTAGATGTTTATTGCTACTGACATTATGAAGTTGCCCCGAAGTTGGGGGTATTCCTCGAAGCGCACCCATTTTGAAGCGCACCAGACCAAGCGCACCTAAACTTTCCTCCAAGCGCACCCGTTGGGTACGCTTCAGAATAGGTAATTAAAATATTATATTTTTATTCCTCGAAGCGCACCTACCGTAAAACGTAGGGTGTTACTAGACCAATCGATCGATCGTCGATCGACGGCAGTAGGTTGAAATTGGGGTTTCTGGATCAGAAGAGATCCAGCAACCCCAATTTCACCATTCATTTATTCATGTTTTCATCTATTCATTCATGTTTTCTGCTTTTCTAGTTTCCATTTATTCATGTTTTCATCTATTCATTCATGTTTTCAGCTTTTCTAGTTTTAATTTATTCATGTTTTCATCTATTCATTCATGTTTTCAGCTTTTCTAGTTTTCAACTTTTCGCATAGTTTATTTATAACAAATTAGCCTATCGCTATCGATTCATTTATAAATGTTTTGAATAAGTATTTCTAGTTTTCAAGCATTCACATATTAAGGTACTACTTTTAGTTATACTACTTACGTTACTTGATAATCAGAGTTAATTTGATATCACTTGTTTTTAATTTTGCTGTAAGTAGCAAATTCTTATAAGACAAGCAAGACTCGATTATTTATAATTTTTTTATTCCAACCAAATACAAGATTTTTTTTTCTAATAACTCGGGGCAACAGTTTTAACATTTCATAACGAAATTATTAACCCGTACCCTGTTTTATTCGATGGTATTAATATATCGATGGTATTGCTCGTAATGTGATCATTAGTTGTTACTAAATGAAGGTCGCTCAAACATTGTTCTTTATTATTATCTCCCTCAATATCTTCTAATTGTAAACGAGTTATTTGAATTTTTAAGTTACTAACTAATGGAAAATACCTGATAGACACTAGAAATAAAATAAAACAAAATAATCTTATCATGCTATGTTTATTCATTTATTTTAAAAACATTGCTTTCTGCACACCATTTATTTAAACAAAATACATTTTTTATAGCACATATCTTATTATGATGCATACAACTTACAATATCAGATGAATTTACATACTTATCATACAATGATACTAAACTAGGGCAATTTCTATCTTCTAAATTATGAATATTATTATTATGTAACATATCTTTTAACCAAATCATTTTTTCACGGCCTTTTGTAAAAATACACTTATTTATTAAAAAACTTTCTTCTCTGAACTATCTTCTTGAAATTCGTATAAGGCACAAATCCTTGATTCCAATAAATGCCTCTGTTTTTTTCTAACCAAGCTACTTGTATTCTTTCTTTCTTCGTTAAGTTAAAAAATGGGAATGGTGGTTTTAGTAGTATTACAAAGACTTGTCTATTCCACATAACCGCTATTTCCTTAGGAATAAATTCATTTAATTCGCTCTTGAATCCCTGAACATCTACTATAACATTCATGATAATTTTCTGACAATGTTGCTCAGCGGTTTGTATTCAAAGAGTCGATCGTTTATAATCAGACAGTAAGCAGTTGTGTTGTCTGGTATCTCTTCAGAGCTTTCAATTTCTAGCCGTACGTCAACTGGACCCGTTTTTAATGAATCATTCTGTCTCGAGCAATCAATAACAAACAGCGGCGCTTTTTCTTTGAATTGATACAAGTCAAGCAAGGGATCAATACCGCTGTTAAAATATGATTGACGAAAGTTTGCAAACATCTCGTATAATATACTATATTTACCCTCATCGAATTTCAGATTAAGTGAGTCATATGGGAAGTATTGAGAATTCAAAAATAACTTCAAATTCGTCACTTTACAATGATCGATCATAGACGAGCTTTTAGCTTTATTAAATTTTCTGCTTGTTTGCAGACCAAAAATGACATATCTCGGTTTCTCTAACTGGGAGGCGGTTTTGACTGACCATGAATGCTTGGTAGTTTTTGGTAATGGTGGGTACTCATATAAATCCCAATTTCTAAATGCTAGCTGTACTGGACGGTCTTTTTCCAATTGTTTAAGTAGTGACAATTTAGTGCGATCGGAAACTTTTATATGGGGCATGCGCCACTGCACTTTTTGAATTTCAATTTCTAGATCGTCATTTTTCTCCATAGTTACGCAATTTAAAACAGAACTACTTCTATGTAATATAAGTTCATGTCTATAATTTATAATTATTTTATTATAATCTTCAGCAAATCCTAATAATTTATTCAGTGGGACGATAGCACTAAAATATCCATTTTTTTTTAGTGTCGTGCCATTTAAGTTCCATCCCCAAACTGCCGCAGCTTTATTTTCACCTTCATTCATGGATATGTATGACTTCATTGTTGTAGTAATTCCAGCATTTTTTATGCGATCTATTTCCACCCCATTTAATTCATATCGTATGTCTTGAAACAAATATGTAATTGAGTTGTTTATAAAATGAACATCCTTTTCCAGTATTTTTCCTGCCGAATCTTTTGTAGTCACTCTAGCATAACCTTCTATGTAAATAGAGCTACTGGACGGCAGCACATATATATCTTGCTGGTGAATAGGTATTCTAACTTCATCGCTATCTTTAAAGCTGTTATTGTATGGATTGTAGCTATGAATCTCATAGCTCTCGATAGAGTTATCGTGATACGGGAGATCGGTAATTTGTAGCATTTTGTGATTTAAATCCAAGATCTTTTAAAAATTTCTTATTTTCCTTAGTAATTATTTTAGTTCTTACAAAACTTACACGTCTATCGTCTTTCGTTATAGGGAGCGAAATATTACGTTTGCTGCTCAGAGGTAGACTTTTATTAAATACAATCATGTTAACTATATCAATCTATAAATAAAGATAATAGATAAATTAATACTGCTTGCTCAATCTAGAAACAGTTAATTGAAACAGTATTCGTGAAGTATTTATTACTAATAACTATGGTAGAATGATTGCAAAATTCTTTTTTCCATGTTTTATATACTATGCGCTTGATCCAACGTGAGCTGCTGTAGCACAGAAATATACTGAGCTATCATTTTATTTTTCTTTAATATTGTTCTTCCAAAATGACGTAATAAATTTTAAACATAAATGCCCACAGTTGTACAAATGATTTTTTTGTATATTATCATAGTTATAATTAATATTGGCTCCAACGTATTTTATGAATTCTTTTGGTGGTTTTAAATTACCATAACTGTCAAAATATTCGATATAATCATATATTTTTCCATAGGCTACCCAATGTGTTCCTGTGTTTTTCGAGGAGTCGAGATTTATTACTCCACATTCTAATGGCAAAGGTTTGCGATGTAATTCATCTCTCATGAAAACACCTCTAAAAAACGGAATGTTTTTGAATGCTTTAATATATCGATATTGGTTAAAGCTCTATTAGGTAGCCGGAAATTCAGTTTTTTTGCTTTGTGACATAAATGCCGAGACCGTCTTTGAAGGATTTTAGATGTAATCCTTTACCAATACACACTGCTTCAATTTGCTTATTGTGCCTTTCCAGTTCTATCAGCTGTTTTTTAGCTGCTTTATATTCATTAACTGCCTTTGCGATTCCTGCAGCACCACCAACCAAACTTCCGGCAGCAGACAAACCAGCAAATATCGGTATTAAAGGAAGAAATCCACCAGTTTTAGGTACGGGTATAACTCTTGGTAATTTTATTGGCATGCCTGATGCTAATTCTCGGGCAGTCGCATACGCTAATTCCATTAAACCTTTTTTACATTTAGGCTTCAACTTTTTTATATGTTTTTTAGTGCATGAAACGATGTTTTTAAAAGTTTTTATCACACCCGCTCCTGCAGTGACTTTACGCTTTTTGCGAGAAATATTAGGTCCTATTTCTTTTTTATTTAAATTGTAAACTGTTTTTGTATTTGGTCTTGGCCGCATTTTTTTTGTTTAACTGAATAATATTCCGATAATAATGTTACACAAAAGTGTATATTGTTTCATGGACTGATTACTAATGGATGTACAATAATCAACAAGTTATATTTATAGAAAGTGAACATTATTTGAAATTAGTCTTGCATTCATAAAACATCTGTTTTATTTATCCAACAGTTCTCGCTAATCGGAAGACCAAGCCATTTAACATAGAGACGATCCCCTTTCTTTTTCAAAACTTTTTCAACTAAATATACATTATAATGCTTAGTTTTCTGAAGTTCTTGAGAATAAAAAGCACCCAGTATTGGACGCCTTTTCGCATCTTCTATTAGATAAGATGGGGGATTAGTATTTTGAACTTTAATGATCTTAAATATTTCTGTCGACCAATTAGGGGTATAACCTTTATCAAAGCAAGCCTTGTATTTACTTATTCTTACATAATCTCCCATATGAAATTTTTTCCCTTTTATTTGATTTTTAGAGCAAATCATTTTTATGTATTTTTGTAGTATATTTGTTTTATTTTTTTCATTTACTGATGCTGGAGTCTGACCGATTGTTCTATGAACGGTATTATTGTATTCGTTTACTTTTTCATTCAGGACTTTATTTTTCCATTTATAACTTCCATTTAAGCTGAATTCTTTATACAACTTATTCTTTAAAGTTCTAATAAATCTTTCTACGATAGAAGCTTTTTTAGTTGAATACGTAGAATAATGGTTTATATTATATTTATCAACGACAGCTTTAAATTTATCATTGTAAAACTCTTTTCTATGGTCAATCTGCAGATTTTTTGGTACACGACCTTTTTGCAATATAGTTTCAAATGCTTTAGATACATTATCTTTGTTTTTCTGCTGTAATGCAACTGTCCAAGCAAATTTTGAAAAACAATCTATAATTGCAAGTATATATTTAAACCCATAATTTACATGAGACATTGATTGCATATCTATTAAATCTGCTTGCCAAAGATCATCAATATCTTTTAGGATTACATTTCTTCTAAGAAAACTTACTCGAGCGCTCTTATGAAGTTCATTTACTACATCTACTTTGCTCATAATGCTTATTCAAGTGTCCTGCTAGTTCTCTTAAATTAGCACTTTGTTCAAGTTTTTTTATTCGTTTGGTTAAAATTAAAACCAATTTGTTAATATTTGATATTTTTTCTAAAATATCAATTCTGATTTTATTGACATAATCATGATTAAGAGTAATGCAAGACCCTGATTCACTTAATGTTAAAATCTCATCGTGTTGCGATAATACACGATAACTTTTTAATATTTTACTTGTAGCAGAGTCACCATCACATTTATCGTCATTCATGTTCAAAGGGCTTCTATAAAATGACTAATTCCTAACATTTTTATTTTTTATAATACCAGCTTCCTTTAACTCTTCAATAATTGATAAAATTTCATTATCATGGTTAGTATTACCAGCGCTTTGTGAAGCAATCAGTAACTTAAGCCTTTCAATCAATTCATTAGGATCATCCCAAAATATGTAATCCGTATTACTTTTATATTTTTTATATTTTGGGATATATCCACCACTTTTTGATCTTATCAATTGATCTTCAATTTCAGCATCGTGATTATTTTGTTTGAAAAATAGAGGTTTGATAATATGACGATATTTTAAGCTTTTATCACCCCTTATTTGACCAGCTGCTTTAAAATCTCGTTTATGAGCATTTGTGTAATGAAGTATATCTTTATATACAATTTTATCTCGCTCGGTTACTATATCGAGGTCTGGTTTATTACGCATAAGAAGTTCCTTTAAGCCTGGAGTAAAATCATAATGTAAATCATCGATTGTAACTATATAGCTTTTTTCTGAGTTTAATGAATCACTCTTGAGAGAAAAAGATACTTTAGAGTTACCCATCTTCAAGTCTTTGTTTTCACTACGTATTCCAAATGGAACGTTAATATTATTATCATAAATATCGATTACATCCTCTTTTTTTAGCGATGCTAGCGTATTATTACAGCTTTGAGAAGGATTTTTTTCTTCGTCACTATAATCATAATACTCTGAGCCCACATTTGAATCTACTTCAAATAGTTTTTCGACATTTTGACTATCTTTATCTTCATCATCATTTTTAGACATATCAATAGAGACGTTTAATGTATGTTTAACATTGTCATCACTTGCTTTGATTAATGTATTTAAGTTGTCTGTAACAGGTTTAAATATCTTTTTAAATTTTAAATTATTAGCATCTTCTTCGTTCTGAATCATTTTTATTTTGTTTTTTATATTGTCCACTGATTTAATTAGTTGTGTTTTTATCTCATAATCCATAATTTCCGCAAATCGACTGGTTTGCACCAATATCTAAATCAAAATAATTTATTTTACTATACACATAATTTATATATTCGTTTATATTTATCTTCATAAAATTGTGTTCTATAAATGTATAAAAGTATCAAAACACTGTCTATATCTTCCTTTATCCAAATCACAATCTTTATTTATTAACAAAAAACTGAATCTATCCCTCTATATTGTAGAGCAAAGCTTTTTGAATTCAAGCCATTCAATGTCCGTACTTACATGCTCATTATCATTCATCATCTTGTTTAAAGATAATCAGGAGATTGACATTGTCACGTATTAATTGTTTAGGTATTTTTGAATAAGTTTGTGATAAATAAAAACAATCTATTAGTTTATGTCTTCCCATAGCAAAATAATTACGAATATTAATCTGATTTTTACAGGCTACGTCATCAAAAATCATTATCGAATTTTTCAAGGCATCATTAGGCGGGATCACGTCTTTGTTACGATTGAAAACAAATAATTTTGCTTCAGGAATTTGTTTCATAACTTGTTTTAAAAAACAATACTTTGGTTGAAAAGCTGTTTTAGAATATAGATAGATATTTCTGAATTTAAGACCATTTTTATTTAATAATAAATTGAGCATAACATTAGTTTTCCCGCAGTTCGAAGGGCCACACATAATACATCGAATAGTATCGGGTAAAAGTTTACTATGTTTTACTCTGTATGAATAATTTTCAGTTTTTATATTGTTCACTTCTAAAGTTTCAGGTTGTTTAATGAACTTCATTGCGAATGTGACACAAATGCCACCTTACTCATCCTTTTATACATTGCAGGTATTATCTATAAAATAAAAATTAAAACCATAAACTTAGTGAAAATCGTTTATTTTTCGCATCACATATTTACAAAATATAATATATTAAAGATAAACCGTACATTAAATATATATTAATCATATTAATTATATTTACGACTACTAAAACTAGAATTTCGATGTAAACATGAAGGTACTGAATAAACTTTTTTCTATTTGATTAAGCTATTATATACAAGTGAATGATTATAATGAATACAGATATCAAAATATAGTGTCGCAATGACCCCACGGTAGGGTATGAATTTTATCTTTTTGCGTCTGCCTTTTATCGTCATTTCCATCAAGAAGTTTCTTGTTTACCTGCTGTGTATATAACATATGCTTAATAGATGTTATTAATTTCATATTACATCTTGTATCAGTATTATTAAAAAGTGTTTTCTTATACTCACTAAATTTCAAATTATTAGTAACGGCTTTCGTAATACCCTTTGCTTTTATAATATTCGATTTCATGCTATTAATACAATATAATTTGGCTCTGAGACCAACGAATTCGGTAATTATGTTGCCACCCATTTCGTCTTTAAATAGTCCAGGTACTTTCTCATTTGTTTTCGGCATGTTATACATATTACTTAAAGCAACATTACTAGTATCGAATCGTGAAATATTACAACGCATGTCCGCATAAAAATCATCAGTGAATATCAAATATAGTAAACTATCAGTGTCTGTGTAGCAAAGCTGAGCTCGATCTTTATATTTATCTTTGACAAAATCATAATGGAATTGGTACATATGTTGCTTGGCGTACTCTAAAACTGAAAATCCAATGTAGATTGGTCTATCCATTACAATTTTTTCACGATTTAGTTGGATAGCCACAAAGTTTTCAGAAAAAATACTTATACTGTTAAGGTTCGGCTTAGCAATCAACTTTTCAGCAGTAAGATGCTTATTTGTTAAATTTTCATTATCTGCCCATCTGGTAACTAATTTGACATCAACTTGTTTTCTTTTGTTTTCTATAGTTTTACCAAAAATTGAATTATTTAGTAATTTAAAAAAATCTTTTTCGAACGTTGTTTTTGATGATTGTCTGAGAGAAGTATTCAGATCGATGTACGGTTTCAAAAAACATTCTTGTCTAAAACTGAGGATACGATGTATTTTTATCAATATTAGCCCATGCTTCAAACATTGTTTCAGATGTACATAATGAATGGCGTATTTGAATTTGTCATATAGATTTGCAATTAATTTCTTGCTTTTACCTCCAAGAGGTATCATTTTTTCCATTGCAAAAGGCAGATCTTGGTGGGCCTCATGCAAATGATCCGGATATAATAAGTCAACTTCTAAAATGTACCCATAATCACTGTCATCATAAATATTCATCACATCAAAATTAGCTATTTCTTTTGATGATAAGAATTTAAAGTCTGAGATAGGATATTTTTTTGTCATCGCATAGCCATACAAATTATTGCAATCTAAATACACTAAATAGGAAGATTGTTTAGATTGATCATAGTTAGGCAAGTATTTATTAGATGCTGTGACATGTCGTAGAGAACATTGTGCTAGACCTCCACGTATACCCTTTTCCAGCATTTGGTACATTTCAATATCATGAATCAATTCTAATCGAACATTAGTATGAAAAAGCATCGCATCCCAGCTCAAACTCGGTGACGTAATGTAATATGCAGGATCAAGTTTGTAATATAACAGACTGACCTTTCTAAATTTTTCAAATATATCGCACAGTAGTAATACGTCCGATTTGAGGTATAAATCAGTATATTCACCAAGGTTTCTGATGTTAAAGCATTTCCATACCCTATGAGCGTGTCCATAATCAGAGTCAGTGATATGTGTTTCATTCAAAATATTATAAAAACTAAACTTTGAAGGAAGCTGTGTTTCATCATATTTTGACCAACTATCCATATAATCATAAGGATAAATGCCTTTCTTTTGAAGTAGACTGAATTGTTCCTTGTCACTGAACTCGTGTGACAAATGATCAAAGTCACTATCAGATAAACTTTTACTTAATTTATCAAGACTTGAACTTAAAAATTGGTAAGAATCTATAAACTTAATTTCAATAGGGCGCTGACTCTTAACTGTCTCAATAACTTTTGTAATAGAAAGATACTTTTCTTTTGACTTAGGAATTATTCTGACAGAGCCTCTATATTTCACTAACTCTTCAATAAACAAATGTAAGTCGTAACCAGCCAGGTTATGAAACACTACTGGAATGAATGGACACACTCTATGCATCAAATTGCAGTGGGAGTGAGCCGCTCCTCTAAACTCAGAAGTAACATGATCATGATCTCGTACTTTGTCGTCAAATAATACTTCATTACATATATGACACACAGTAGCGTTTTGATAATGACTTTCTTGATCTGGTGTTAAAGGTGACATTTGCTTTTTTTCTAACAGTATCTCATTAATTAATTCAGCATCATTAATTAATAATTTAATGAACACTTGTACACAATCAATACCTCTGTATGCAACATATTTGTTTAAGTGTTGATCGTGCGAGCAACAAATATAGTAGCCGAAACTAGAAGGTTGATGTTTCTTCTTTGACGACCTCCTTGGTCGAGTGGTTTGTACACCGGTTTTCATGGTGTCGCCATCTCTGAGGTCCCGGGTTCGAACCCCGGTCGGGTCAATTTAGAAATTATTGTTTTCTGAATTGTCTCGGGTCTGGGTGTTTTCTATGTATAATAAGTATGTATTTAAGTATTTTAAGTATGTTTATCCGTTGTCTAGTAACCATTTTAACGAGTTTCTTCGAAGCTTCTCTTGGGCTAGATAATTGGTGTGATTGTAGGAAAGATTTATTTATTTATTTATTATTCAAAGTAACGGTGTTTTCAGATTTCTGTTCCTTCAAATTTGTTAACAAGCATTCAAAATCAGCATAAATCACAAAATTAATTTTTTGCTGTCTTTCATAATGCCTGAATTTTAAAATAGTACCCTTTTTAGGCAAAATACTTAAAATTTGGTTACATTCATGTGACCGAAACTTAGATTCACTACTAAAAAACTGTAAACAGGATTCACATATAAATATTCTGCCTTTATGTAGAGTTATTTGACGTTTCACTAATCGAATAAGATCTTTGATCAAACAGTAATGTTCTTTATTATTACGCTCGAAATACAATAGATTAAAATGATCAATTTTTCGGCTTTTTGTCAAATATAGTGGCCCCCTCACACAGCATTTGTTGCTTAGACCATACACATTAATACTTATGTCAGGGTTATTGCTTTCAAATAATCTGATATCTGCAAATGTAGGTGGAAAAGACATTCCCTTTACATTTAGAACAGAAGAATAATGCGGATACGAGTTTACTCTGCACACATTATTCTTTGCAGGGAAAAGTCCGGCAACTATACTCCAAAGAAAACAATGATTGTCGGTATTTTGTACATTAATACAACTTTTAGACTTTTTTATAGATTGCGGTAGCTCTATGTATGTACCACCTCTCATAGGACTGTATTTATTTATATTTATTTCCAAATGACTCGTGCTTATAAAAGTCCAGCCAGATTCACAATGTTCGAATTCAGCTAGTTTTGTTTTAAATATTTCTACTAAATTCAAGAACAGTTCATTTAATTCTGTGGACTGATAAACGATCTCATATTTTGTATTAAATGACTTCAGTTGCTGTTCATTTGACTTTGGTAAAGTAAAATAGGCAAATAATTCAAAGTTTACTTTAATACAGCTATGTTTTCTTAACGATATGTTTATTAATTTTATAAGATCATTTAGATTGCCGCTCAGAAACGCCTCTGGTGTGAGGTACTCGACTTTCTGAGACGGGATTAATCGATAAGTAACTAATCGATTTTTAAATGCGGTGGCAATAATATCAATATTATCAAACTCAGTCTTTATCAAACTATTCGATTTATGTAAATTTGTTTTCAAATGATATCTGTATTCATTTCGAGACATTTCTATTCTACATTTTTCACATTCGATTTTTTCATCCCGTTTATCAGCGAATGGTGGAAGCGGTGATGGGCGCAATAAAACTGGGGGAAAGAAATATAAGAGATGTAATATAGTATAATAGTGATTATATATTAATACTAGAATAATTAATTATAAAAGAGATTAAACATATTTAGATATATTGCAACAATAAAGTTAGCACTTAAGTATTATTCACCGGTCTTACAAAGTTGAATAACTACTTAATATATCAGGTCGACAATTCTTAAATTCTTGTCTTGTTGCTTTTATGAATTGTGTGAGGTGCGTCCATGCCTCTGTATCAGCATTAGTTTGATTTTTTATCGTTATGATGGCATGGCGCCATCTATTCATTGGCTGAACCTTCTTAATTTCATCACATCTATAAACTTTTAATTCGATGTAATGAGAACCATCCTTTACAGAGTCAGTTTGTCGCGAAATGCCTTGTGGTACTCTTTTCGTCAAGTAGGAGCAAATTTTTGTTAATTTTTTACCCGGTCTTGCTATCTCAAGCTGCTCATCATCGCTGTCGCTGCCAAAGACGTCTCTTGAAGAAGCCTTGGTGCAGGGCTCATGTGCGGCGTTGATAACAGTGTTGATGGTAGCAGCAGTAGCATGGCGAGAGCTGCTGCTCTTGCCATCGCTCTTTAATTTAATTGCATCAGGCTCGTCGACACTGCGGAGAGATGGACGCGACTTCTTCAATACTGGTGCCGGATCTTAAAAAAGAAATAAACTATATCAGCAGATTGATTTCTTCGCTTTTTATAAACATTACACATTGTTTAATATGTCGCTGTGATGCTCTTATAAATTTTATGAGGTGCATCCATGCTTCTGTATCGCAATTAGTCTTATTTTTTATTACTAGATCTGCTAATCGCCTTTTCCCCAATTCATTATTTATTTCTTTTGTATTTTTTGGTGTATATCTGAAAGTCGATGTAATATTTTCCAACTTTTGTTTTATGTATCTGTCGAGTATACGCTTTAGGATATTTTTTTCTAAAGTACGAATACATATTACTATTATATTCTGAGCTATTATTACCTTCTTGACTGTATTTATGGTCATCGCTGTCATCTTCGCTATCAGTTCCAAAAAGTTCGTAGCTCGAATATTTGCTAGTGTGTGCTGGTGTGATAGTCGGAGTTTTGCGCTTTTTCGACACTTTAGAGCCTGCAACGGGTGGTGAGCACGACTTCTTGGAGGTCTTGCCGCTGCTAGCATGATGTGAAGTTGAAGGCTGGACAACGTCGTCTTCAGAAAATTCTGAGGTGTGGCGGGTTGCAGACCTGAAATATTTAATGTTCATATTAATAAACATTAGAGATGAGCTGAGTACTCGGTTACTACTGGGTACTCGGCATATTTGATGTTTTTTTTTTATTCTCGTGCTCGACCGAATAACTCGGTTCAAGTGATGAGTACTCGGTGTAAGAAAAGTAGTAAAAACAAACTTGTTAATTAGGCAAGTAAAAAGTATTTATTAATTTAAAATTCAGTTAAGTATTAAATAAAGATATAATTACATGTAACAAACAAATTACGATACACATGTAATGTAAATAATATTACGCATAATTACTCGTCGGTGTCACAGAATAACTAATAGTACTACCGGTGTCGCACCGTGAACCTGTATAAACTAGTTTTCGCACCTCAAAGCGATTGTATAGAACCGAGTAACTCAGCCGAGTAGGTACTCGATTCGGCAACCAATAAAACGAGTAATACTCGATACTCGGTTACTCGGTAAAATCAGTACCTACTCAGAGAATCTCTAATACACAGGAATATATATTTTTTTATAAATAATGAATCAATTGAATTATCGTAATATTAGAATTAATCAAATAGACGTTAATTGAATTAACAGAATAGATGAATTATGAGAATAGATGAATTATTTGATAGATGTAATTAATGAATATCGAATCACTTACATTTTATATTACTCGATGCACTTATAGTTTTTCTGAAGATTTGTTATTGCGCTTCGCACTTTCTTGAACTGGACTGTGACATCTCCAGCCTCATCCCGGCTTAAATATACTCATTGTCACGTGGACTATTTTCCATATTTGTAAAAGTTTGGTGTAGCTAAAACACATAGTAAGCATCGCATGCGAAAATGCAACGTCGACGATAATCCCTAATTTAGATCAAGCGCCTCACCGTCTCCTAAATACAAAGTTATATCTTTCAGTTTCGCTTCGAAGCGTAATTTCTTATCATCCTTAAAGTAACGTAAATAGGGCTGTCAATAAACTACGCATCAAAATCAAGCTGTCCTAAGAGATGGTGCCTTAACATAGTGTAGCAAGGCCTAAGTAATCTGTCTCATAATACAAAGTTATTTCTTTCAGTTTTGCTATGAAGTGAAATTTATTAGCGATCTTATATCAAAGCTTATAAGGCTAGCAATAGATGTCCCATCGAAACCAAACAGTAATAACACTATTTGCTAAGACATAGTGTACTACGAAATACGTAGCATATGTTTTATTACCGTAGATTCAAAATATATTGTAAAAGTGTTATGCTTTTTTTGTTGTCGGTTTTGTAAACTATAAACATACATAATGTAGCAGGTAAAGTATAAAAACATGACAGGAACAAAATAAATCACAATTTAAAAGCGGTCTTCTGATTGTGCACAACAAATCAACTTCGTAATATGGCAGTAAGTACCTACTTATCTATTTTTTCGTAAACACATTTTACAACAGCTACCTATGGATTCGTTATATTCATCTTAAATTCTGCAGTATTTAATAAAAGCATAGTTACTCATTTAGTTTTCTAAAGATTTTTGTAGAGTTATTTCATATCATGTTTTATATAAGTTTAACAATATGCTGTGTTCTTGTTGCAGACATCATTTGACTTCAATGTCTATTCACCAATTCCAGCAGACCAATTGCTTCGACAGAATGTGATGAATTACATTGAACATGAACAACCGCTTGTAATTGACGAACAATCAAATAGCACCGCTCAAAATAACGATAACACACTTAGAAAAAGACAAGCAGGTGATGTTTTATATTCATACATTAAAAAGCCCCGCAAGGGCGCACAATCCAAATTAATAAGACTTCAAATATTTGACGCTGACGAATTGAAGAATGCTGAAAATATCGAGTGTAATTGTGAAGCTGGTGTTTGTGCGCAGTACGTAGTTGACTACACATTTTCTGATGAAGTGTATAAGTGTGCTAGAGATCTACTTCTTAAAATGCATAGGAAACTTTTATAATATTCTTGACTGTGCTTTTTACTGAATTAAAATACGTATTTGTAATACCAAGTTTTTTTATTTATTATTTTATTGTTTTCTCATTAGCTTTAATTACCCTTAATCAGCGTTAGCAATTTAGATAAATAACGGGCAACCTTAAAAAACATGTAAGTAGGTAGGTACCTATCTAGTATTTAATTCTGTATTCGATTTCAATAGTTTCGTGGTTTAAACATGTTTTGTACATGGATAGTAGGCTAGTAGCAGAGGCTCGGGCTGGGTTGTTATAATACAATAAGTTTCCTTTTAAGGGATTCGGTACGTAAACATCAAACACGCGCCCGTTCATAACTAGAACGCTTTAATTGAATTCGATATAAAACATTTATAAATGAATCGATAGCGATAGGCTAATTTGTTATAAATAAACTATGCGAAAAGTTGAAAACTAGAAAAGCTGAAAACATGAATTAATAGATGAAAACATGAATAAATGAAAACTAGAAAAGCTGAAAACATGAATGAATAGATGAAAACATGAATAAATGAATGGTGAAATTGGGGTTGCTGGATCTCTTCTGATCCAGAAACCCCAATTTCAACCTACTGACGGCATCGATCAACATCGATCGACTGGTCTGGTAGCTTTAATCGATCGACGGATACCGTTTGACTAACCAATCGATCGACGACGGTCGGTCGACGTTGATCGATAGGTGTGGTAGCTTTCATCAATCGACGGATACCGTTCGTCTAACCCATCGATCGACGTTGATCGATTAACCCCGGCTATATTCCATCAGTTTCTTCCGAAACGCATGCATATGAGGACTCGTTGTTCTTGGCCAGTACGATGTTGCTCGTACTTATTATTACGGGGACGCAAACGCAGAAGAATCTGATTGCGGCCGTTTTTTACAGCCAAAGATCGCTTATTTTATCCAAATGACATTTTAAGCAGCGGTTTTTTTTTGCGTAGCGATTGTCATGAATTTCGATGTTATTTTTTTATTAGACAACAGAAAACTAGCTCCATTAAAAAATATCTTGGGGGAGGAAGGGACGGGGATGGAGGGGGTACGGTAATGGTAACTTAGTAGAATATTTGGTTTTTTTTCCTAAAAATAACCTAACATAACCTCAAAATAAAAATATCTTAAAACTATGCATTTCCGCACTTTGTATCCCCCCCTGCGCTCACCCCTCCCCTCTTCTCCCGCCCCTCTCCCTAACTCTCCCCTTCCCCCCTTTTTCGGTGTGGCTTAATTTTAAATTTATAAAAAAAGTGAAGCGGCCGGCGCGTTTAATCAAACAGCTCGATCTGACACCCAATCCATTCTACCGGTCGATTGTCGATCGATATCGATCGATTGGTCTGGTAGAAACTATCGGTCGACGTCGACTAATCCATTTTACCATCGATCGATGTCGTCGATCGACGATCGATCGATACGTCTGGTAGACACTATCGATCGACGTCGACTAATCCATTCTACCATCGATCGATGCCGTCGATCGACGATCGATCGATTGGTCTGGTAACACCCATAGAGAGGACCTTAAAAGATTCGTAATATTGATGTCGATAGAAACTAGGACTAGGTGCTTAAGCCACTTACTACGTCAATAATAAATTGAATCATGACAGTCATATTGATCTAAAAGTACCAGGGAGACATCAATGAAAAGAGGTAGATAGGCGCCTTAGCGATCTTACTTACCTTTAACTATCAGGAAAAAAGAAATAAACGAGTAGGCTTAGGTGCGGTGCTGCAACTTACTATGTCAATAATAAGGGGAAATGATTCGAAATTATGAACATTAGAAACAGATAGTTAGGAATTGTGATTGTTAGGATGAAAAATGTTAGGAAGAACATTTTCGGAGTTCCGATTATCGGAGTTGAAACTTTGACGCACCCGGTTAGCACGCCGTTGTTGCCATCACGCCATCTCAGTGGTCCCGGGTGCAATTCCCGGTCGGGTCAACATACAAAAAACAGTTCCATTGCATGGTTTAGAAAGAAAAAGCGGAGCTGAACGGCGACTTAACTTATTAATATATTTTGATTTATACAAACAAAGAACTCTCAAGCTAAAGTTAAACTAACGGTATGGAAATCTTATCCAACCCAGCGAGAATGGGCCCACATCCCTGATTGGCCGAGTATATTTATCCGCATCAAAAATGATCCTGTACCCTAATAAATTATAATGGCTGGGTCGGGTATGGCGGCCGCGATCGTCATGCCCGGGAATGTCGCGCTATTCCGGGGATGAATTGCGTTTACCTTTGTTGCGACTTATTCTGAAGAAATGCGAGTAGGCGTAGGCTATGTAAGGTTAGGTTAGGTTAGCGTTAACTATCAGGTAGGCCGTCTGCGTGATTTGTCACTTTAGTGGTATAAAAAAAGTGTAGAAAATAGATTGATAAGCTAAAGGACTATGAAACGCATATTAAGGTATAGGTCCCGTTGTTGTCATAAATTAATATTTAAACAAATCCACCTTGGGGCCGAGCAGTGGGGTATGTTTTTTAATTATGACACTCAAGTTTTAAAAAAATGGCTTTTTATTTTTGTATTTCTAACAGAAATAAGTAAGTGCAAATGTCTAAAACTGTGTCATAATGTTTTATGACTAATGTGTAATTACGACCTTCACTTTTTTTTCTGTATAAAACCTAAAAGACATCTTTGAAATCTTGAATAATAATATAAGTAAACAGAATTAGCGTTTCAATGATTTTTCGAGTCATCTTCAGAAAGATATTTGATGTAAAAAAAATGTTTCATGTTTACATAATTTAATCTTATGGTAGAACAAAACCTTTTGCTTAGTCACTGAGCTGGTACCGCTCGCTACGCTTG
The DNA here is from genome assembly GCA_963921215.1 of Scoparia ambigualis. NCBI lineage: Eukaryota > Metazoa > Arthropoda > Insecta > Lepidoptera > Crambidae > Scoparia > Scoparia ambigualis. The sequence goes on along the minus strand of OY992513.1, from coordinate 30,310,383 downwards.
CTGGACAATCATACCTTTACCCAAACTAATCTACATAGATAAAATTATGTTAGACAACACAAAGAAACCTTTTTGTTCGTTTAATCAACATTGCTTCTCTTATATACTTTCACTCACAGAACAGTTAACTTCCTTATCTATTCCGTAGTTTTACTCATAATCTTCATCTCACTTGATGATAACAATATTTTACAATGAAAACTGGCCGAAAGAGAAATACATTTTTTTTACAAAACGTTTATTTAGCAGAGTTATTGCGATTTAAAGTCCACTATAGAATGTTTAAAATCGCAATAACTCACTTAAATAAACGTTTTTTAAAAATGTTTTCAACAAACTATTTAGATCCCCGTAGGTATTTTACTTTAGCATGCAAAGTTTCATTAAAATTGGCTTAGTGGTTTTTAAAAATTTCGACTTGGAAGTTTGTATGGGATACCGAATGGCGTAAACCCTCTTAACCAGCTGCTCTCCCGCGACTTCGCCCGTATGGACACCAGGTATCCGTGACGCTTTTCCAAAAAAAATCTATCATACAAAGCTTGTCCTGCCAATTATTACAAACACAACAAAAAAGAATAGGCTTGTGTCCACTAAGAATAAATCGGGTGGATTGGCGTTTCTAATGATCAATTATGATTTATAGAAACAAAATATCTAAAATATTCATTATAAAAAATTAGGATTATTAATATTTTTCAAGAAAAAAATCGACAATAATACGCATTCAGTCATATGACATTAAACGGAAACAAGCCTCGAACGATCCGAATGTTTGGCACGGCGTGACGTCATTTACTCAACATGGCGGTCTTAAGCGTTTTTGCGGTAAATTTAAATCGGAATATAAAAAAAGCCAAATAAATATTGTAAATTACCGATTTTTTTTTAAATAATGTAATTTTAAGATAAAATAGGTAAACAGGTATCGTTTTAATAATGACCTTGTAATTTAGTCCACTAGCCTGTGCAGCCGTTGGAGTGATGCACGAACATACATTGATAGCAATTGACATTTATTTATGTATTGGTAGCTTAGAGCATTCAACGATTGGTAGAGATAAAGTTATTTGAATTCGAAGTGCACATTGACATACCTACCTAGCATATAAAGGCTCTTAACTTAAACATTACTATTCTCTGTAAAATAAAATATACGAACGCGGTTACTATCGGACTCAGAGATTTAAAAGTATTTGAAATGTCCATGAATATTTTTATCGTATCGCAGAGCAAATTCCATATCATTCTCGTGGCGTATTACCGCATACTTTTGACAGAACTCGATTGAACATACTGTAAGTGGACACGCAAAGTGCCAAGGGTTTAAAATAATATATTTTATTGCATTTAAACACTTTTATGGATCTAACTCACGTTTATTAATACTTTTTATGGTACAAAAATATTGTGAGCTAGTTTTGCCTGAACTTGAACGCATCCGATAAAAATAAAAACGATTGACGGTAATTTTTTCTTTTTTTTATAATTATATTAGAAGGAGGCAAACGAGCAGGCGGGTCACCTGATGAAGAGCAATCACCACCGCCCATGTAAAACCAGAGGAGTCGCAGATGCGTTGCCGACCTTTAAGAAAGGAATAGGGTTAAGGAAGGAATAAGAATTGTAAGGGGGGGGGCTCCGGAACTCTCACTGGCCGGACGAAACACAACAGCACCAAGTGTTATTATTTCACGCCGGATATTCGTGATAGGGTGGTATTACACCGGGCGAGCCGGCCCAATGCGTGCTGCAACGCAGCGTCGCTCTACCACTTAGTCATTGTCACTCATTTAGCACCACCCAGGGGTCACGTGTAGGGTCTCAAGGGTAAACCTACGGACGCGAGTAACTTTAACCCCCAAAAATATATGCAAATAACTTTAAACTTTGAGACGACCAACGGCGACGCCTCAGTTTCCCTGTGACCACGGGCCCTGATAAGTGTCCGAAACGTTAGGACTAAAATAAAAACCATAAAAAGTATTATTAAACGAGAGTTCATTTTCATTTCAATATGTAGTGCTCCGTAAACCTTAGAAAACAATATAACTAATATTATTTATTTCATATAACAAAAGATAGAGTTTATGTAGTAACAATTTAATAAATATGTTAATACCATATTACAATATCAGAATGAAATTAAATTACAAAAATACAATCGGTAGCCGTGGTCTCCCATCCCCCTTTATAGATAGACACAAACATAGATTAACGACTATAGGCTCTCAGAAGCAGTCCTCTCCATAGTCCACGTTTCAATAAACTACAACTGCACATGACTGTTCTCAGAGTAACAGGTGGTATGCCCATCGCCGCTTTATGCTGTTGGATGTATCTGCAGTCTTTTAGTCCTTTAGTCGCCTTTTAGAAAATCCAAGGGAAGAGCTGGGCCGGTAGGTAGTATTCTATTAATTGAACTGCTACCAGAAAAGCCTAAGTAAAATCACAGTTCATCCCTCTGTATAGACAGGACACTTAAACTGCCGCTCCAAGTATTCCACCGATAAACTGATAAATACTCGGAGCAATGTAGCAGTAGCGACGAAGTGCGGACCTAATGAACTCCGAGTGCCCCTTCGTACGGAGCAGTGACAATCACTGTTCCAAGTTGTACGCGTAATCCATTATTTAGAAAGTTTTCCCATTTGTGCACCCGATGCTGCGCCGTTTCATGGCGAAGCGTTTTTGGGCTGGCCTGCGAAATTGGCGGCTTCAACTTTTGGGCTCCGAGATTGCGTGAAACGACTGATAATTAGATTGATGTGGCGTTTAGATTTGGGTAATTTCATGTGTCGGTTAAAGTTTTCGGGTTTTTTTTCTAAATCTGTAAGTAAAATTTTTTAAACTCGTGGAAATTTTCAGACACAGAAATTGGCGCAACTGTCAACGTCGAATTTGACAGAATCGATATGCGATATTTTGCGATCACGATGCATAAAATGTACCACTGAACCGAAATAATCGACCTTGTTCATACTAAAGTAGTCTGTAAGTCTATGAAGACACGGTACAAAGTCAAGTGTGTCTTTGTAGGTGCGGTCTCATGCGACCGCTTGGGGTTTGAGAGATTTAAAGCCCATTTTTATCATCATCATCAGCTTATAAACGTTCCACTGACTAAACTTATATTCTCCTATATGAATAATATTATTAATCGCACATAGAAAAACGCAGCCATAACACACCCATGCGGTTTAATAGGTTACGACAACAACGGGGACCTACCGCGTGCCTTCTAAAGCTCGTAGGAGCTTAAGATATTATTTAAATTAAGTCAGCCATCTGACTTTCAGTAAGTTGCTGAACTTGAAAGACAACACGAACGCGCCATTTGCAGTTTTTTTTTCTTTAACTGGTAAAAACAACTCACCTGGTGAAAAGGCAAATGTACAGCTACATACCATGTGCCTTTTCCTTACCTCATGATACGGTTAACCGAGCCAGGACTCTCAACACAATACAGTGTTTTGTGCTCTTAACATTAAAACCGCCCTTGAGTTTTCTAGTTAGGACACCAGTGACGATTCCAGTCTAAAGAAAACTTTCGGAGTTATTCATTTAACGTAATCTATGACAAAATACAATAGTTTCATAGTAAAATAAGGTAACCCAATAACTCGCATTGGTGGATTATGGCTCAATCACCTATGTTCTTCAGTCCATGTTTTTTTATTCGTAGCAAGGCAGACGACTCCACTCCACCACTACGTAGAAGTGGCATGCAATATTCTCATACAAAACACAGAAAAACGACGTTTCGTAGTCCCCTGTTTCCTCCTTCAGAACTGGACCAATTTTTATTACTTTTTCAGCATCGGTTCAAGAAAGAGATTTTCTATGTCTGTATGTTTGTTTTTTTTTAAATCAGCCACTTAATTTTTCGGAAGACGCCTTAAAGCGGAGTGGTTTCGCTAAATTTTGAAGGCTCCTGGTTATTAACTAGATGACTTAATGCAAAAAAATCAAACATACATACATAGAAAATCTCTTACTTTAACCGATACTGAAAAAGTAATAAATATTGGTCCTTTTCTGAAGGAGGAAACAGGGGACTACGAAACATCGTTTTTCTGTGTTTTGTATAAGAAACTTGCATGCCACTTCGACGTAGTGTTTCCTCTTAAAAGTGGAAATAGTGTCCAGGCGCGAAGACAACTGGTGCTGCTTTAACTAGACGTAGCATCAGTCGCCCCCATTCAGCCGGCCCACAAAATACCTCTTCACGCCTCGTTTGAAAGACCAAAATGTGTGGGGGAAGGCATTTACCCAAAAGTGGGACGTTTGTAGGCTGATTGATAAGATAGGGTAAATGGACGTGTTTATACTGCCTCCGTCTTCAGTCTTCCGAACGCATTTGCTGCTACAGTTTGCAGCTTAATAAAAACTTTTTCCCCGCCTGCCCGAAAGCTAGAATACTTTGCAAACTAATAAGCAAGTTATGCCAGGAATAAAATCGCAGCCGTGCCCGGACTGTTTGCTTGGACTTGCCTCGCTCCAGTGGGTCCTTTCTTTCCGTTGGCGATTGAAGGAACGGTGGAAAAATTCTTTGCAGCGAGAGAATTCGATATTAAACTGCATAGCAATGGATAAAATTTTACTGACATAACAATGGATATAAATGAATAATATTTATTAGTTATTAAGGCTTAGTTAATAGGCTATTATGAAATTCACAACGCCATCAGATCGTAAGTCTACAGTAGGAAGTACTTAAATATCGTACGGCAAAGAACTGGCGAGAAACACAGCATGGATTGTTCTGGATCCACAAGAGGCATCAATTTTTAAAAAAGAAACAGCTTCCCAAATTGAAATCAAATCATCGCTCGGGTATTGGCTAATCACCACGCTTGCCAAATTCGGGTTGGCGATTATAAACCCGGGCTATACATATGAAACACAGATAGAAACACAAATATAGAAATGTGCTGCAATAGAAGCACCTAAACATTTCCAGGCAGCCTAATTTCTGCGGTAATGGAACAAATGAGGCGAAACAAATACATCCTACATACAATATCATCACCAGCCTATAAACGTCCCACTGCTGGGCACAGGCCTTCCACGTGGGGATATTGGGCCATAACCCACCGCGCTGGCCCAATGCGGGTTGGTGGGTTTTAACGACTGCCATCTTACGACAACAACCGGGACCAACGGCTTAACGTGCCTCCCTAAGCACGGAGGAGCTCGAGATGTTTTTATTTGGTCACCCATCAGGCGACCCGGCATTGCGAAAGTTGCTTAGCGGGCAAGATCGCAAGCCGAACGCGCTAGCCGCTGCGCCATCGAGCTCCTCATACAATATATTCTATCTATTTTAAAGTTCAATCTGATGGAACCCCATTACACACTAAATCAAGACCTATGCTCATATTTTGCGGCATTTAATTATATTGGAGGTAAATTTTAATCAGCATTTGTTTGAGCTCCGCTGTAATAACTTCATTTGCTGTGGTTTGGAACGTAGGCATTTCGATTTTGGATTGCAAAGTTACGCCCAATAGCTGATTACATGCGGTCAACATATTGTTTGTGTGTAAACGATTCGCCTAGCGGTGAAATAATACTACAACCCCTCTACTCCCTTGGGTGTCGTAAGAGGCGACTAACGGACTAAAGACTGCACCTACATCCAACAGCTTAGAGCAGCGATGGGCTCACCATCTGTCAAGCTGTGCACAGTCGCTATTTGATGAAAAGTGGACTATGGCAGAGGACTGCTTTTGCGGTCCTCATTGCCTAGTCTCTGACTAACCCTTCGGGGATAATAGTCGTGACTATATGTATGAATGTATGTAATATATACCTATCTATATAAATAAATCAGTTGCCCCTAATGTTTGTTTGGGCATCACTTCAGAACGGCTGCACCTATTCGGCTAATTTTGTTTCAGGAAAAGGTTTGTATGAAAGATAATTTTGTAGAAACTCACATGTTAACGGCACGGACAAAGTCAAGGGCGGGCCGCTAGTGGAAAATAAAAAAACAACTGCCGGTGGAACTGAATCGGAATTCATAATGAAAATTCCAATTAGCATTTAACTCGTCGACAATAATGAAGTCAGTGAAGACAGTGTCTTATTGAAAAGATCTCTTCTCTTAGAAAACTCCTTATTGAAAAGATACTAAGAAAAGTTGTTGTCTTGTAGAACCGTTGCTGTTGACTTAGTGCCCGCAGTTCGCCTAAGGGGAATAATTTCAATATCTATTAATGAGTTTGTGACTCAATACTTTAATGAATTAATACATAGGTCACACTAAAAGTTTCCGGAACTGACCACGTACTTAAACAATATTTAAAAAGTAATTACAACATTTGAAAATAGAACTCTTTGGCTGTAGAATGCAGTTTGTTTTATCTGACTGTCAATTGCTTTTACACTGTGGCGCCATTTTAAAAATTACGTGTCTACATTAACATGGATTTAACTCGGGAAAATTTTCGTACTTTGATTTTCTACGATTTTAAGTGTAATTTGACAGCTCAATAGAGCATCGCTCGTCTTCAATCTGCTTTCGGCGATGAAGCACCATGCAAGACGACTATTTATAGCTGGTTTGCAGAATTCAAGCGCGGTCGTGTCAATCTCAGTGAAGAATCTCGCGATGGTCGCCCGTCCACCGCTATGAACAACATAAACATCGATGCTGTGCGCCGTATGATTGAAACAGACAGGCATGTGACCTACCATGAAATTCGCGCATCTTTATACATAGGCATGAGTCAAATACAATCAATCCTACACAAACATTTGGGTGTGAGAAAGCTGTGCTCGCGGTGGATCCCACACAATTTGACCGAGGCTCAAAAAACGGACCGTGTCACTTGGTGCAGTGCCATGCTTACCAGATTCAACGAAGGTGCGTCAAATTTGGTGTGGGACATAGTAACAGGTGACGAAACATGGATTTATTGCTACGATCTCAAAACAAAGCAGCAATCGAGCGTATGGGTCTTTCACGATGAGCCGAAACCAGCTAAAGCAGCGCGCGTGAAAAGTGCATCTAAGCGGATGATTGCTTCTTTTTTTAATAAAACTGCACACGTGGCTACTGTTGCTTTAGAGAATCGTCGTACCGTGAATAGTGACTGGTACATGATCATTTGTTTGCCGGAAATTATGGACGAACTCCGTAAAAATAACCGTAAACGCCGTGTCATCTTGCACCACGACAATGCTAGTTCCCACACGGCCAGACAGACAAACGAATTTTTAAAGGTGAAAAACGTAGAACTTATGAGCCATCCTGCATACAGTCCTGGCATCTTGTGACCGTTTTCTGTTCCCAAAAATGAACAACCAATTACGCGGTCAACGATTTTCATCACCAGAAGAGGCTGTCGAAGAGTATGAAAAACACGTTTCTGAGGTCACCACGGAGGAGTGGCACAAACGTTTTCAAAATTGGTTTAATCGAATGAAAAAGTGCATTTACGCAAAGGGAGAATATTTTGAGAAACAATAAATTCATTTTTTACCTATAATAGTATTTTTTTCTTATTCATTCCGGAAACTTTTAGTGCGCCCTAATACCACAGATTAAAGGAGAGTTAACAGATACTTCACTCAGTAGAAAATTACCAACACCTACTGCTATAATAGCCTACTAATATTTAAACTATAATAACCTACCGCGCGATCCTACAGCAATCGCAGGGCTGCCTCTTCGATTAAATTAAACTAAGATAAATAACTTTTTGTGCCTATTTTATTTAGAACTGTAAAAATGTTCTGACTATAGGTGGTAGTTTAAAATTATATCGTTTATAAAACATATTTTTTTATAAATAGCTGCTGACATCATCATCAAAAGTAAATAGAGGTCAGTGTGTAGGTAAAATAAAAAGCTACTACTGCACAACAAACCCATCTACTGCACATAAGGCACCAGACGGCATCGTAGGTACGCGTACAAACGAATGGAACAATTAAAATTGAACAACGTGCGTCGCTTTGCATGTGAAAACCGCACTGAATTTGGTCCGTAAACGGCCCGAGACCGCTCGGCCGGGCGGTAGGCGCGCATGTATATGGAGTGACGGAGGCCTGCTAATACGCAGTCGCAAAACAGGAAAGGGTAGACATCGGCGAACGGGTGTACAAACAAGATGATAGCTAATGGTAAGCTGTGATATCTGATTACCCCTCCAGGAAACGGACGTAAATTATAAATGTATAAGTTTAAGTAAGTAACACATACATACAGGATTTTTTTATTAGTACACATATATTTTTAAATTATAGAGTAACTTAATCTAGAGCTACAGATTTTATTTTTAAGTAAAATATAAATCAACTAAATTTGATCAAACATATCTACAAAAATACCGTTAATCATGGTCAACCGACCAGGGGCCCAAGTCTGCTAATTTACGAATGGCATAATTGAATCGCAATTGGATCGCATTGTAATTGTTTGACACATTTGGTATTCTCTTACTCATTTAAGAATATCAAATGTGTCAAACAATTACAATGCGATCCAATTGCGATTCAATTATGCCATTCGTAAATTAGCAGACTTGGGCCCCGGGACCGCGCAATTGAACTTTGACACATTACGATACCAAAGAATACCTACCTAGGTTAGGTCACCTTTACGTTACACGTGACCTATCGTTCGCCCGGTATCCACGAGTTATTTTTTATTGATAATGAATAATAAATACAATTAAAAAAAATGAAAATTATGTCTACTAACGTTGCTAAATGATATAAAAAAAATTTGCACGCAAAAAAAGTCCTGTATAATCACGACTATTATCTATCCCGGAAGAGTTAGTCAGTGACTAGGCAATGAGGACAGCAAAAGCAGTTCTCTACATAGTCCACTTTTCACCAAATAGTGACTGCACATGTGCTCAGCGTGACAGGTGGTGAGCCCGTCGCCGCTCTATGTTGTTGGATGTATGTGCAGTCTTTAGTCCCTTAGTCGCCTTAGAGAAGGGGTGGTAGTATTCTTTAACCGCTACGTGACACGGTTCAGTTTTATGTAAATCATATTTTTTTATTATTATTACACGCCCCGTCGTAAAATCAATTATCAAAGGTAACTTCACTTATTTATTAGGAGTTTCAAAATGGTCGTTATTCAAATAAATGCTTAGTTTATATACGATGCTATACGCTTACGTGTAAAAACTGAGTACAGACAAACGTTTACTCAAATCTCAAAAGGCAGGCAAAAATCTCTTTTCTCTACTCCCGCGGAATACAGATCAGCCCAACTCATTGCGAACTCACCGGGCGATTCATAAATGAGTTGTGAAATTGCGTTTTTAGAATAACATTCCATTCGCCTTAATCCAGCGCATGGCATGGCGCCAGATCTTCGGCGAGATTCCATTTTTAATTGGATTCCTGTTGCTATCCATTCGTACTATCCTCCAAGACAATGGTTGTATGTGAGCGTACTATTGTTGAATGAAATTAATTGGAATAACAATTATTATGTCTAGTCGGTGTGATTCAATTGTAGGATCGGTGATTGTTTAATTTGACTGGATGGCATACATTCATACTAGGGTTAAGGACTTAGGAACTAATTTGTCAAGAAGAAAGTAAGTTCCAATTGGTCAAGTGTAAAGAAAGTTGCAATTTGTCAAGTGTGTTTATACCGCGTGCTTTGGTTCTGATTTGACCAATTGGAACTTTCTTTACACTTGACCAATTGGAACTTTCTTTCTGCTTGATGAAATAGTTCCTAAGCCAATTTTAGTTCCACAATTTTAATATTTTGTTGTTGTAGTACTATTGTTTATGCTTCTGTTATAATTTATTAACAGCACTTCAAAGGATATCAGTTTTATTTCATAAATCGAAAAGGCTATCCTATCAAAATCGGTAGCTTTAAGACAATACAAGACGTCAACAAATCTTATTTGTTGAGATGAAACTGGACTGTTCTCATTAATCTGCTATTGTCTGAAGCCTGCTAAAGTTACGATAAATTTAATTAAAAACTTTGATATTTTGAAAAGGGCTGGGTAAAGGAATGTTATGACTTGTATTACTTTCTCAGTGATATTGTGAAAGTTTTGAATTATAATGACACTTACTTTTATAAAATGTTCTTACTCAGAAAACAGCATACAGATAAGAAGATACACATTTCGTGAACTAAAAAATAAATAAAAGGTACAGTTTTGCAGCAATCCTTAATTTATTTTTGGCTACAGCCTGAAGACTTATCTCAAGCTAGTAAACCAAGAGACCGGCCTATACACAGCAGGAAGAAGGCTGAAAATGTTGATGATTATGCTGATTATCGTAATAAACATAAGTTTGAACCTATACTCGTACAAACTAGTACTAAAATGCCAATTTTTGTGAATGTCTTTTTGGCCAAGATCGTTTATATTTATAGCGAGGTGGCAGCGGCGGCGGGCGTACCCTCGCCCGCCGTATCTATAAAATATTTGGCAATCTCAAGTTATGTAAGCTTTCCTACAGGACTAGCATTTTCCCGCGGCTTCGTACGCGTCGACTGCATTATTATCTAGGTGAATGCAAAATTTTGTTATAATCGGTATATGAAAGCGTATCAAACAAACAAACTCAAAATATTGACACGTTGAAAAAAGTTGACTACCTGTCTTCTTTCTCACTTGAAGTAGTCAACTTTTTTCAACGTTTCAATATCTTAAAGTAAATGTTAGAGCGTTGTTAACGCAAAAAAATAACAAATAATAACGAATCACAAATTAAAAAAGACAGTGTCGAAAAAATTTCCACAAGCAGGATTCGAACCCACACCCTTCGGGCCAGGTGTGTTTTGTGTCTTTAATGTTTGTAAACATATTAAGATCGGATGTAAATAACGTAGTTTCTTGACATTAAATGGGCGCCTTTGGCTTACAAAGTAAAAAAAAAATAAAAATTGAAAGATGGTTTTGATTATTGGGGAGGTATTTCGAGCGCTACTCTCTCGCTCTCTTGACGGTACGAAGGTAAGGGACGGGTATAACAGCGAAGCAGCACGAAAAAGCGCGTTTTATATTTAAAAAAAATATTAGATGTAATAAATAAAAAGCGATCCGTTATAATACCTCAAGCAAGTTATCTATGAACTTCATTTTGGTAAATAACTCACAATATCTAATCACTTATTTTAAGAATAAAACCTAGAAAAGAAGGCGTCGTTTACTTAATTCACCTGCGTTAATGCACCCAGGTGAATTAAATGTTCCATTTGTAATCTTAATTCACCTAGGTACATTATGTATACATCGTTTACTTAATTCGCCTGCGTTTAATGCAAGAAAACAAAGTGACACAAAAATATGTAACTTTGTGAATTTATTCTATCGAGCCAACTTTATCAAATCGTGTTTCCATCGGGTATATTTTACAGAACAAAGCCTCAACAATCTTTCGTATTTTTCGCAGATTTTAATTTTACTACTTCAAAAATTAATTCGAAAAATGTGTTATGTTAATTTTTCACTAACACCTAGCCTTAATTTCGGCCGGCTGGATAAGTTCCACGGTAGCTCAACTGGAAAGAGCGCCTGGCCCGGATTGCCAGAAGGGTGCGGGTTCGAATCCTGCTCGTGGAATTTTTTTCGATACAGTCTTTTTCAATTTGTAATCTGTTTGCAACAAAATTTGCGTTAAAATTATATAAACAATAACATTAAAATATTACGAATCTCAAAATATTGTCGACTGTCATCATATCATCAATGTTTGTAGCACTGTTGGCCCAGCAGTTAGAGATAAGATAGCCAGTTCCTCAGTAGTTGAGGATTAAGGTGAAGTGCGCTTCCATCGTCGGTCTCATCATCACTTAACATCAGGTGAGGAAGGCCAAGTGCTTACCGGTAAAATACATACATATAATCACGACCATTATCCCCGAAGGGTTAGTCAGAGACTAGGCAATGAGGACAGCAAAAGCAGTCCTCTACCATAGTCCACTTTTCACCAAGTGACTGCACATGTACTCAGCGTGACAGGTGGTAAGCCTAACGCCGCTCTATGCTGTTGAATGTAAGTGCAGTCTTGAGTCCGTTAGTCGCTTTTTACGACACCCAAGGGAAGAGAGGGGATGGTAGTATTCTTTCACCGCTACCCGACACGATTAACAACCAGTAAAATGAGTTTTAAAAAAGACTTGTGTCTTGGCGTGCCCTTTTTAGGGGCACTGTAAAATTGAAATAACATTGTATCCGAAATAAATACGAGTATCCGCATGACCCTTACTTACGGTGCAGAAAATCAGCATACCCACATATTGACCGTTTCAGGGGTGTCCAAAAAAACATGTTACCAAAATCGGGTGGCGGACTCCGATCAAACAAAAGCGGCCCTAACCAAACAGCCCCTATGCCCGGAACAACAAATACCAATAGCACGATTCGCCTTTTAATCGGTAATGAGGATTGCGGGTTAACAATCGCAAATGCTAAGCAACTTTTTTCTTGATGGATTCTAGGATGGGTGACCAAATTTTTTTTACATTTTAAAAGCTGTACGCATTTAATGGCTGTCTTCGATTTTAATGAGGTCCATATTAGTTCATTCTGTAGGCTTACTCTTGAAACACAATTGCATTAGTCAATTACCAATCACAAATCTAAAAAATGTGAAATGGCACTTTTGTAAGAGACAATAGCGCCACATTGGAATTAAATTGCGTGGAAATTTATTGAACAAATTATTATCGAGATGGCGTTCCGGAATTATCTTTACTTATCCCAATATCGATACATATTAATCGCATTGGAATTGTATTGAGATTGAGTTTGCGTTCAAGAGTAACCCCCTGTTAGGGGCCTACATTAATATGGACCCATATTTAACCCTTGCAACTATCCGTTCAGCTACCGATGCTTGGACACAGCACATGGAGAGATTGGGTCATAAATAACCCACCACGCTGGGCCAATGCGGGTCGGTGGGTTCCAGTTGTTCATTCGAGGAGTGTGCGTTATACACAACTACCTAATAGCTGATTATGGTTTGGTTTAGAATAAGATTTTTTTTCTATAAAAAATCAATTATATCTAAAAATTCCGAGGCCGCTACGCAATATGACTATAAAAGAGAGAACATTTTATTTTTTTATTTCATTTGTTTACAACAGTAGTTTAATCTAGCTTAAAAAAGTGCCTTTGCGCATTTATGAAAATCTCTCTCTACAATTTCGGGATAATTAAAAAGTTAAGCAAAATTACAAAAAGCGAGGCCGCTGCGCCTATGCCAATAGCTATTCTACTCTATTCAATAAGTCAAAACTGTTATGTTTTTTTGTTACTTAGATCAAGAACGCCAAAATAAGGTTGAGGATTTAAATGTGAAGAAGTTGTGTATAATTTTACTCCTATTGTGGTGTTACATTGTTCATTTTGTGAGTTTGTGAGTGAAAAAGTGTTTGTGCGGAAATTAAAAATATTATCGGTAAGTAAAGTCTTGATTTTATATCTGATGCTCATAAAACTCTAATGGTGGTAATTCTACTCCTGTAGGTCACAGGATATGTTAGAAATAAAGACAATCGGTAAGCGTGTTACGCGCCGATGTCACACGGAATCCGCTGACTACGTGTTAACCTCATTTGCGCAATCACACTAGCGGCCGACACGAGGCGCCGACGCAGCAGAACGTGCAGCGCACCGGACACTGCATCGGGTTGCCACGGAGCCGCTCACTTTTGGCTCTACCATCGACCACTAGACACCTATTTTTAGACTCATTATATTGTAATTATTTTACTTCATTAAATTTAATTAAATAATTTTTGGTTTTTTTTGCATCCTTCGGCTGAAGCCTTCGTAATTGGCGCAGTCGGTAGGATACTCGCGGGCCGGTTCGCGAGGCGCATTCGTAAAAAACTAAAATTCGCGTTCGCGTAAAGCCCGGGGCTATCAAGCACCACTGAACGAGTATCCGAATCTACAAGAGCTGCAGCCGGGAGGAGTATCAAGACATAGATACAGCAGAGAAACCAGAATGTACATGTAAGTACTGTAGAATCTTTCTAGAGTTGCTTCCTTTTATTTTTACCTTTGTGTGTTACTTACTTATCCAAGATTTTCCATCCACGGCAATCTGGGACCTCTAGGTTAGATAAAAACGCTAGATTTAAATTACAAGACTCTAATCGAGATATTTTAAATATTAGTTGTAGTTCTAGCCAGTCGTTAGATTTATTAAAAATGGCAGATATTGACAGTATCTTTAAAGCCATGCGGCTGGTTCCCGAATTTGACGGGAACCCTAATGTGCTCAATAGATTTATAAAGTTATGCGATCAGATAGTGCAGGAATTTGTAGATAACAAGCCAGGTCATGAGTTTGCTAATACCGCAGTCATAAATGGAATTTTGAATAAAATAACCGGACCCGCGGCCCGGATGATTAATTCTAATGGTGTAGCGGAAAATTGGGCAGGGATTCGCAACGCGCTTATCAATAACTTCGCGGACCAGCGAGACGAGACCTCACTCTATAACGATTTAGCTGTTTCATGCCAGGGCTCAGCCTCTCCACAGGAATATTATGAGAAGTGTCAAAACCTATTTAGCACAATCATGACGTATGTTAGCCTTCATGAAACTTTGGGAAGTACTATAGAAGCAAAACGTCTATTGTATAAAAAACTTACCTTAAAAGCATACCTTAGAGGCCTCAAGGATCCATTAGGGTCACGTATCCGGTGCATGCGCCCAGATACCATTGAGCAAGCCTTAGAGTTTGTTCAAGAGGAAACTAATACTTTATATATGCAACAACGCAATGATTTTAATTTAGATAAAAAACAGCATCCGCAGGTTCAAATGAGTCAAGCTCCAAAATTTTTGCCTAATTATATGCCACCAGCCTTTGCAATGCAATCACAAAGACCATTGTTCGCTATGCCAGGTCCGTCATCACGACAGAACCCTATGATGATGATGCCTTCACGTCCACCGCAAATGTGGAGACCAAACTATCAGGAGCCTTCGCAATTTAGGGGTCCTTCTCGTACCCAGCAAATGTTCGCTATGCCGCCACCTAACTATAATAGACAAAACAACCAGTTTAGGTTAAATCAAGGGAACCCTCAGAATAACACAAATTACACACCGCGACCGATGAGCGGCGTTAGTCACTTTGTCCCAAAACCATTGCCACTCCGCGGCCATGATTGGAGTAAATCTGGTAATCCGCCACCTACCAACTATTTTAAATCCAGGGAGATGAATTTTAACTTATGTGACGATCGGTATAATAATTACGAGCAGTACGCAGAGGCCTACCCAGAATTTTATCCATATGACTATTATGAAGATTCAAACTACGGATACGATTATAATTACGAGCAGCCGTACCAGCAGCAATATTCTGATTACGATCGCTCCGATCACTCTAACGTGTTGCCTAATCCTGAGGAATCCTCAGAAGATCCATCTGCTGGGAATAGGGATTTTCAGAAACCTCCCAAACAAGACATATTAAAATAGAAATAAATTTACAAACACAGAGGCAGTTACCATACATTCAGATTAAAAATCCACCTATAAAACTTTTAATAGATACTGGAGCGAATCAGTCTTTTATATGTCCCGAGACAGTAAAAAAATATTTCCCACACATTCAATGGACGTACGAACCTTTCGAAGTCACTAACGTTCATGCAACTTCACGTAATGACTATTCCATCACCTTACCGGGTTTTCAAGAATTTAAAGATGGTGATAATGTAACATTCTTTATATACAGATTTCACGAGTACTTTGATGGCCTAATCGGATTAGACCTGTTAAACAAATGGGAAGCCAATATAGATTTAAGAAATAAAGTATTGGTCACTCGTCAAGCTAATAACCCAATCCTTATGTACGACTCCCGTAACTGTAATTTATACGAAGATATAGTACCGGCTCAATCTTCAAAAGTAGTTAGAGTTCCAATAAACTTTCATGATAGCGACGCTTTGATCCCGGAACAAATAATTTCAAGTTGTATTATAAAAGAGTGTGTAACTAGTGTTAGAAATAATCGCGGTTTTATTGAAATCTGCAATCCGACCCAGAACGATATTATATTCTCAATGGACAAGCCAGTTTATGCGGAATTATTTAATGTTGAGTGCACTCGCACTGAACAAGTCTCACGGTCGCGCGTTGATGAAGTGTTATCGCGATTAAGGACAGATCACTTAAATCCGGAGGAGCGAGCTAACTTGACATCGTTATGTGCGCAATACGCCGACGTATTTTACATAGATGGCGAGCCGCTTACTTTTACTAATCGTATAAAACACAGTATCCGAACTTCAGATGAAATCCCAGTTTATACTAAAACTTACAGATATCCATTCGTACATAGGCAGGAAGTTCGTAGTCAAATAGAAAAGATGTTGGAGCAAGGGATCATTCGACCTTCAGAATCAGCTTGGAGCTCTCCTATTTGGGTTGTGCCTAAAAAGGCTGATGCTTCGGGTAAAACTAAATGGCGTATTGTTATAGACTTTAGGAAACTGAATGAAAAAACATTAGACGACAAGTATCCAATACCGAACATTAACGATGTACTTGACAAGCTAGGGAATTGCCACTACTTCACAACCCTGGACCTTGCCAGTGGATTTTATCAGGTAGAAATGAGTCCTGGTGATATTCCCAAGACTGCGTTCAATGTAGAGCACGGACACTTCGAGTTTTTGCGTATGCCGATGGGACTTAAGAATTCTCCATCAACTTTTCAACGAGTTATGGATAACGTTCTCAAGGACCTCCAAAATACAGTCTGTTTAGTATATTTAGACGACATAATAGTGTTCAGTACCTCGCTCCAGGAGCATATTATAAATCTAGAAAAAGTTTTCACGAGACTCAGAGAATCTAATTTTAAGATTCAGATGGATAAGTCTGAATTCTTGAAATTAGAGACTGCCTACCTTGGACACATAATAAGCAAAGACGGAATCAAACCAAACCCTGATAAAATAGTCGCAATCCAGAAATTTCCTATACCAAGAACCGCCACCGAAATAAAGCGATTTTTAGGACTGTTAGGATATTACCGAAAGTTCATCCCTGACTTCGCGAAGATAACCAAACCTATGACTCAGTGTTTGAAAAAAGGTTCGAAAATTACTATCGATGATCCCGGCTATAAAAATTGTTTCGAGATATGTAAGACTCTTCTAACTAACGACCCAATCCTACAATATCCAGACTTTGACAAGGATTTCATACTTACCACCGACGCGTCTAATCTTGCAATAGGAGCTGTCCTTTCCCAAGGAATCATAGGATCGGATAAACCAATCGCCTATGCCTCTAGAACGCTTAACACCAGCGAAATTAACTATAGCACGATAGAGAAGGAGCTCTTGGCTATCGTGTGGGCGACAAAGTATTTTCGTCCATATTTGTTCGGACGCAAGTTTAAAATCGTAACGGATCATAAGCCCTTGCAATGGGTTATGAACCTCAAAGAGCCTAACTCTAGACTAACTAGATGGAGGTTGAAACTCAGCGAGTATAACTTTACAGTAGTCTACAAACAAGGGAAATGCAACACTAATGCTGATGCGTTGTCCCGGATTGAGTTAAATAATGAGGAAACGAGTTCTATCATAGTCAACGCCTCAGAAAAGCCACCATCAGTCACAGATTCCACCACAGTTACCGCTCACACAAGCGCTGAGAGTCCGATCCTAGAGATACCTATAACTGACGAACCTCTAAACAAATTTAACAGACAATTAGTATTCACTATAGTAGGCGACATAAAAAGACGACCCGTTGTAAGCAAGCCTTTTGAAACCCATACTAAAACATCAATCCAAATATCAGAATCCAACCTTGAAGATGATATACTTAATGCCGTTAAAGAGTATGCTAACCCGAAAGTAAAGACCGGAATAATTATTCATCCCACAGTAGCTATGTACAAGGTTATCCCTATTATTCAATCAGGGTTCAGGAGTTCCGCTATGAACCTCGTTCTAACCAAGGTAGAAGTAGAAAACATCAAAGAGTACTTAAAGCAGCAAGAGATTATACAGAAATACCACGAAGGGAAGACGAATCATCGCGGTATCAACGAATGTTATTTAGCGCTATCTCATAAATATTACTGGCCAAAGATGAAAGATCACATAGCCAAATATATTAGGGAATGTAATATCTGTGGGCAGGCTAAATACGACCGCAACCCTGTCAAACAAAGATTCTGTATTGTGCCTCCGCCGACCAAACCCTTCGAGGTAGTTCATATTGATCTTTTTACAGCTCAAAACGAGAAATATCTAACCTTAGTAGATGCTTTCTCGAAGTATGCTCAGGCGTATCATCTGAGAGATGGTACAGCCATTAGCGTCATCCAGGCTCTCCTTAAATATTGTACACATCACGGGTTACCTATTACTGTCGTCACGGATCAGGGACCCGAGTTCTCTAATCAGCTTTTTACGGAATTCATTAAATTACATAGAATACAGCATCATAAGGTTCTGGCCCACGCACCTAATGATAATGGAATAGTAGAGCGATTTCATTTAACCATCTTAGAGCATTTACGAATATTGAAGTTAGAGCAACGGACTGAACCCGTTGTTAATCTTATGCCATACGCCATTCTAGCTTACAACAGTTCTATCCATAGCTTTACGAAATGCAGGCCTCTAGAGGTAATCAACGGTCATTTCGACCCTCGTGATCCTATAGACATAGATATTACGGAACACCTTCTTCAACAATACACGCAAGATCATAGAAATAGAATGGTTAAGGTTTATAATTTAATAAATGAATCAGCCCTGCACCATAGAACAGAACTTACAGAGAGTAGGAACAAGGACCGTGAGCCTGAAAAGGAGTACTTACCAGACCAACAAATCTTCATTCGAAATCCGTTAGCAAGCCGGCAAAAGCTAGCGCCGCGATTCACTCAGGACACCGTCTTAGCGGACCTTCCGATTCATATATATACAAGGAAAAAACGAGGTCCCGTTGCAAAGTCTCGAATCAAGCGAGTCCCTAATAATCCCCCGTTGTTACAGGATACCATTGATGCTAGTGCTGCAACTAGCCTGGGCTCAGGACATATCACTTGACCCCTTGGAGAAGGGACCTGGATTACTTCCGTTTAAATTAGGCGCTACTAAGATAGTATCGCACTATCATTCGTTTTTACAACAAGTAGATGTAAATGATATTCGTTCTAAGGTGGATGCTGTATCAAATCAATTTCAGATAATTAGGCCTCAAGTTAACAACAAGACACTTTCTCTCTATGAACCGCATTTAAATTACCTTTCTAATAAGCTAAATAAAATTTCGGAACATCTAGAATCATTTGAATCACGACGCATAAAGAGGGGTCTCGTTGACGGTCTGGGATCAGTAATAAAGAGCATCTCTGGGAATCTAGACTACACAGATGCTATAAAATATGATAACGCCATTAAAATTATTCAAAGTAATGAGAACACGCTAGAAAATGAATACAACCATCATATTAGCATTACTAAAGAATGGATGCTGGAACATTCCCGCATTCTAGATAATATAGCTAAAAATCAAGATGAGATAGATAAATCTTTAAAATTAGTTATAGCCAGAGATGCTACTAGAGATGATGATTTGATAAAATACGCCCATTTGGCTCAATATCTGCTTATTTTAGGTGACAATATTGATAGCTTATCTGTAGAAATAAATAGATTAGACAATATTCTAGCTTTTATTCGTGCGTCCAGTACGCCACATTCAGTACTTAGTCTTACTCCTCTCCAGGGCCTTTTAAATAAATTAAGGAAAATCTATTCTAAGGATGAGGTTTTAGAGATAGAATTAAGAAGTTATTATGATATAATTAAATTAGGTTATTTCTATTCAGATAATAATATAATACTAGTTATAAAGGTGCCGATTATCCTAGCCCAACCCTATGACTTATATAAGTTATCCATAGTCCCTAACCGTTACAATCAATCCCTTATACCTCCTCTACCTTACATAGCAATTCATGAGAAAGATTCTTTGTACATGGAGGCTGAATGCCCGAAGATTGATAGTTGGTATCTCTGCAAAGGAAAGTTAGACTACAAACTACAAGATCAACCCGATTGTGTAAACCAGCTTATCACCGAGCAACATCTCCATGCAGCCTGCAGACTCACCACGGTCATCCTAACTAAAGAAGCCTCAGAACAACTAGACGACAAACACTACACCATCAGCCTCCCCATAGCAACAAAGGTTCTGATGTCCTGCAACCAAGAACAATACAAATATCTTAAAGGGAGCTATTTGGCTGTAGTACCGACTAACTGTTTCCTAAGAACGTCTCAATTCACCATAGTCAATAATAACGGCCGTGTAAGGGGACATGCAGTGAAGATTACAGAAATATTACCGTTCAACGAATCATCTCAAGCAAACAAGGAGCCTAAGGTAACTCTCAACTCTATACATCTCGAGAATCTTCACGCTAGTAACCAGAAGATATCCGTACAAGCTCCGTTAGTACTCAATAAGCTAACTGACTACAGCCTGTATCATACTACGATACCCATCTACGTCATATTACTGAGTGCGATTGTACTTGTTATCGCCATAACATGTCGCTACAAATGTAATGCAAAAAGTATTTGGAGACATAATCAAGCAGCCTCTCCGAGCATTCCAACGCAAGAAATATACACTCAGATTCCTGGAAGAAGATCAGATCCGAAAGATGTGAAGATTGACACCATGGACATCTCAGCTACATTTTCGCCAAAAACCTCAAATATTCGCTGATCTGAGGGGGGAGGTGTTACGCGCCGATGTCACACGGAATCCGCTGACTACGTGTTAACCTCATTTGCGCAATCACACTAGCGGCCGACACGAGGCGCCGACGCAGCAGAACGTGCAGCGCACCGGACACTGCATCGGGTTGCCACGGAGCCGCTCACTTTTGGCTCTACCATCGACCACTAGACACCTATTTTTAGACTCATTATATTGTAATTATTTTACTTCATTAAATTTAATTAAATAATTTTTGGTTTTTTTTGCATCCTTCGGCTGAAGCCTTCGTAATTAGCGCAGCGTAGCAATTGTCTTGAATTTTGTGGTTATTTTTTGATATAATACTTTGCGCATTATGCGAAAGGTACATTCTGCGACTTAACCGTTCCAACGACTTACGACCGGGACCAACGCAACGGCTTTACGTGCCTTCCGAAGCACGGAGTAGGTCGTTTTTCCATCACCCATCCAGTAACCTGGTATTGCCAAAATTGATTAGGTGGTCAGCGAAAATTCCGGGCCTTCGGTAGTTCGTAAGCGCCATTCACATTTTTATCAAAAAGTTAATTAAAATGATTAGTTTTTTGGAAATCCAAATCAGTCAAGAAATCGAAGAGATTATGATTTTATAGGAATTGTTATAGTAAAACACGGTTACATTTATATGACATTTTAGAGGAAACTTCAGGATTTTTTCAATCGGACAAAATGTTTCCAATCGTGTTTTGGAAACAGTCATCCCCTCACACATACGTTCTGTAATACATACCTATTGAAAATTTCAGTGCGAAATATCTAAAATATTTTTAATAACAGCTAAAAGAAAACAGCCAATTTTTCCGTTTTCACCGCATAACCGAGTATTAACTAGAGATCGCAAACCTAACGCCGTAATGCGCATCGCACTCCTCACGATTCAATTATAAAATAATGATTAATTCGCTTTATCCTCCTTGCCCTTGTAATAATAGCTAAAATTTCTAAACAATAAATTGAATAAGACAGTAAGGCGCCATGTTTCGTAACTCAAGCGAACTTACTTCACAAGAGTTACTACTGGCGGATTGCGAATTGCGACGCGACGCGCCTTTCTGTTCCTTTTATTAGTAAATAAGAAAATATATTGTCCCACTGCTGGGCAAAGCCTCCACCATTGAAATCTAGTTTTCGTTACAAAAGATGGATATTGGCTTAATCACACGCTTGTTATGCGGGTTGGTGATCCCAAAACTGGACTATGCAACGATAAGAGGGGTTAGGCGGACAGCGAAAATTTGGATGTCGTTGTTGCCGGTGCGGGGACCGCGGTAATTCGTAAGCGCCAGTCACATTTTTATAAAAAAGTTAGGCGAGGATAGAGTGCCACAAGCGGCATTCTAGTACGATCGGTTACGATGCCGTAATTACGGCATCCTAGTACAAAGTGTAGGCTGTGAATATAATGCCACAAGCGGCAACATAGTACGATCGGTTACGATGCCGTAATTTGACGGCATCCTAGTACGAAGCGGCATTGTATCTCAATCGGTTCGGGAACCGTAACATATTTTTTTATTTATCATAATGTTCAGACGACATAATATTCAAAAGATATTTTTGTATGGAGTTAGATTTTTGTTGTCTAATAAAAAAAAATAACCTCGAAATTCAAGACAATCGCTACGCTGCGCTTCGCGATTGTCTTAAATTTCTAACCTATCACGTTACCTACAGGTGTAGGGCAGTAAATAGTAGTGTAGGGTAGTAAATACCTATGTGTATGAGGATGATTTTATAGGAATTATTATTGTAAAACACGGTCGTAATGTGCATTTATATGAAATTTTAGAGGTAACTTCAGGATTTTTTCCTGTTGAGTAAAATGTTTCCAATCGCGTTTTGTTTGTTTTTTATATAATTTTTAGATATTTTGTACAAAGTGGCTGAAATAGAACTGCATCTTAGTCAGCGTAGACGAAGTCACGTACGGGCCGCTAGCAAAATAAAACTGTCGTTTTGCCTACTAGAGTCAGTAGTTAGCCAGTCAGTCAGTCCATCCGTCAGCCAGTAAGTACAAATAAATTTGGTTTGTAAGACTGTTAAACGCCCAATGATCTATAAATCTGGTCGCCGAATCGCAAAACGCTCGCGCTCGTGACAGAAGACTTGGTCTTTTGGTATGAGGGTGTCTCCTTTTCACTGAATAGCTCCTTAATAATTGTAATTTTTAAGGAACAGCATCCTACTTCAAAATGGTTTTCAACGTAATTTCATTTAACTGACGAGATCGCAAACCGAACGCCAGCCGCTGCGCCATAAACATTTTTTTTTTACATTGGAACTCGCCCCAAATATTTTGGTTGGTATCTTTTGTTAACGAATGTATGACTTTTTATTTTCCCTTTTGTCTTTTTGCTCAGATACAGTGTATCATTATGTTCGCTATCGAAGTTAATAAGCAATCGTTTCAGAATGTTCAGGAGGCCAAGTTTAAGCAGTTTAAACAGTGAATAACTGTTATGGATAAGACTATAGTAGATTAAGAGTGGATTCGACCAAAGTGGAATAAGGTCTTATACCTAGACTAAGCGCCAAATTTGTATGGACTAATCTCGGAGTAAGTCTTATTCCAGTTTGGTCGAATCCACCCTAAATGCCATATTTACTCAGATTAACCTTACCCAACGCCTACTTTACCAAGAAACACGCTGAGTGAAATTCAAAGCCTCCATTTTTACCGAATCCGTTGTGCGCTAACTCAAAAATTGCCTTTTAAATTGGTTAGGTAACGAACGTTTTCAATGCGCGCGCGGTTTCATAACGTTACTTAAAGCACTTGGCACACCGAGGGCTTTTTTTCAGCCAAGTCTATACTTACATACGGTTGCCTAATGAAACGCATAACGTTTTTCGCCATGGTAAGATTTCTGTTGTCTATATGTATATATTCATTTATTTCAGCCATTGTCGTCCCACTGCAGCGCAAAGGCCTCCCTTCCCTTTTTCCATTGATGGACAGTCTTTGCAGTTGTCTAATAAAAAAAAACCTCGAAATTCAAGACAATCGCTAAGCTGCGCT
Source organism: Scoparia ambigualis (assembly GCA_963921215.1). NCBI lineage: Eukaryota > Metazoa > Arthropoda > Insecta > Lepidoptera > Crambidae > Scoparia > Scoparia ambigualis. The sequence goes on along the minus strand of OY992513.1, from coordinate 30,286,578 downwards.
TCGCGATTGTAGTATTTCTGTTGTCTAATAAAAAAAATAACCTCGATTATGCTATAGAAAACTATGACATAATTTAATTACGCATTTTAAAGTATGCTTATTAATATTATGACAAACAATAATATAGATTTTAACGATTATGGTTTTTAATAATGTCTTTCAACGATTCAGCGTTTTTAAGTTTATACGTAATAAAAAATTTGCTACAAGCAATATGATGTAGGTATGTCAATTAAAATTATGGCAATAAACATTAGGCGTTTCAATGTGTCACCCTTACATACATTATACTAGAGACCAGGCAATGAGGACTGCAACAGCAGTGCACTGCCACACACTACGTTCCACCAAAAAAATACTGCACATGTGCTCAGCGTGACATGTGGCGAGCCCATCGCCGCTCTATGTTGTTGGATGTATGTGCAGTCTTTAGTCTGTCAGTCGATTTTTACGACAAACAAGGGAAGAGATGGGTCGGTAGTATTTTTAGGGCGCTTTCAATCTAGCAGGACGTTGGGGCACCGGGATGGATCATGTTATATTTGCTGTCCCTTGAGTCACATATAGAGTCTACACTATTGAGACACACGCACGGCTGCGGTCCGTTTGTCGTACGTAGGCCAGAATACCTTGGTCGTTACTAATAAACAGTCTGTTTCAAGTGTAACTTGAACCATGTTAGTCCTGCTATTAAAACAGCCTTAGTGAGCATCCACCACACCGCACTAATAATACCCAGTATATAGCTAGCTGTTTGGTGTTATCTTTCATCATCATCAGCCTATAATCGTCTACTGCTGGGCGCAGGTCTTTCCACGTGGAAAACTGAACAGGAGGAGTTTGGGCCACAACCCACCACGCTGTACCAATGCGGTTTGGTGGGTTTTAAAGACTGCCATCTTGCGACAACAACCGAGACAATACTAACATAACAATAAAACAAATAACCGAATAGGTGCAGCCGTTTTGCAGTTATGCGAAAACGAACATTCGTGGCAATTAATTTTTAATTGTATAGATAAATATTAAAGTGTCTGAAGAAGGAAACCAGAATAAGCTAAATATAGAAATTAATACCAATCAGTAAACGCTATAAAGAGATAAAGAACCTTTAAACGTACCAGTAATAGGTAATCGTACAATCAAATAAATTGCAATAAAAAATTGTGATTCTCTGACGGCAAAACAAGCGCGATTGTATCTTTCCTTTTTCCCGCACTGTAGCCCGGGCTTAGCATGGAGCCTTCTAATCAATTTAAAACGTATCCGCAGCGGTTCTGAACGGGTATCCGTCTCGTATTGCGAAGTTTATCTTGTCTCACAATATTCCAGGAAGCGTGGTAGAATACGAGACTTTTGATTACGAAAATAATACCCAGTAAAATAGCTGGGTTTAGTAGAACATTGCGTTTCAGCCTTTACTCGTTAAGATCTAATTAAATTAGCTTGACTGAAGGAAATGGCTTTTTAATTCTTATTCATTAGACGGTTAATCAAAAATAAATAAGCTTTTTCTTATTCCACTTTGGTCTGGTAGGATGCATCGTTATCCTGAAATGAAATCTAAATATAAGAAATTCTCTAATTTGTATGGATCGAACTAGTAACTAGTTCACATACGAAAGTGTAAATACTATTAGAAGTAAGTGTATGGAAGACCATACACACATATAATAACGACTATTATCCCCGAAGGGATTGTCAGAGACTAGGCAATGAGGACCGCGAAAGTAGTCCTCTGCCATAGTCCACGTGAAACGTGGACTATGGCAGATCAAATAGCGACTGCGTATGTGCATGGAAGAACAGATTTTTCATTAGCATATTGCATCAATACAAACAGTTGTTCTTTACACTCAATAGGATTGCCCAGTTGTGGGCTTGTGGGTATATATTCCTATTACCAAACACCTTGTCTAAGTTATTACTAACCATACATTCTGAAACAATCTTATTTCTCCCGAACAAAACTGTAATGTTATGGAAGAAATAAATAAAGGCTTTATTATTTTTACTAATATACAAAGAACAACACACACATATTTTTGTATTAATTTTAACACGGAGAGAAAGCTTCTCGCACGATGCCAAAAGTATCAAATTATAATAACTGTTTGAATATACGTTCAAAGTTCTCGAAAGCCTTTAAAGAGTTTTGCGGGTAACTCTTAGTTATTTGTGTGATAAATCTGCATCCAATATATTCACGTTTACCACCTGTCTAAAGATTCATAGCTAAACTTCTAAACGTTTTAGGCTGCTCGTTTGTGCAATTTTTAGGAATTCCGAATTTGTATTTCTGTCTAAGATGTTTTAAACTTCGGAGGCATGTTAAGCTGTTGTTTATAGTTTGTTTTTGTTCAAAGCTGTTTAAGTTACTGCCAGATCTGTCCAGAGGGCTGATTCCAAAAGTAGGACATTCATAAAGCTGACGATGACAAAACAATTTACAACACATCGTATGAGCGGAGATGGGTGATGGGGTATTAGTTTGAATGATGAGCCGCCATTATGGCTATTACGGAATTAAAAAAAAATCTCTATGATAAAGGCGTACCAATTTATACTAGGGTTAATTTAATTAAGAATGTTTACAAGCTATTTCTACAATCCTTAGTGCCCATATCTAGTGTCACTCGGATTTTTAATGTAACTTGAGAGAGATTAACGAGTGTAAAAAATCGATTGACACTTTGTCTGCACAAAAAAATGTGAACATTTTGTTTATAAACAATCTTCATCGAATTTGGCTCTAGTATAGGCCATACCGAACTTAAAGTCTTCTTTAAGCTTTTATTGTATAGTGTTTATCTTTTTTATTACCCATCTTCTAATGGAGACCTCCATCTATCTATCATTGTAGACATTTGGCTTGCAGTGCAGCGTCTTAGTCTTCCACGTTCGCGTTCGGTGCGATTTCGTAGTCATGATTTTTTTCGGTCTTAAATTTTTCATTATTTAATTAGATAGTGCCATTATTAAATGTAAAAATGTTGTCACCAGGTTAATGTGCTACTTCTGAAATAGCACGCCCACTCTTACTCTTTCCCTTAAAATTATTTCAATTTGCATTAGTTTCTATTGTTGTGCAAGTTATCCCTACCTCGTTCACGGAACACCTCCTTATTATGAAGGAACGCCACAGCGATTTAATATCGGAACGGCACCAGAATTAATCCCGGAACGGAGATTACTTCCGTACTTATCTTACGGGATGTAACATTTGTGTGTGCTATTGTTTTGTGTGGAAGTATAACCGAAGGGGTCCAGTTATGTTTAACGGTCTAGTTGTATGATATCTGAATTGTTGGGTCACGTATCACGATAGATAGGTATAAAGATAAAACACGTGGGACATTTTTGGAAAGCCCTTGGCTAAAGAACCTTTGAATAAATATGATTTCATATACATATACGAAATCTGAAGCTTCTTTAAGAAGCATAGGAATTTATTTAAAATGGCAAGTGATATAAACTTAAAGCTTAAAAGAGACCCATATTATAAACTTGTCTTAAAAGATACACCAAAATCTGCCAAGTACAATAAAAGTAAAATTTTAAACACTGAAAAAAGACGACAACTTTAGGCGGGATTCGAACCACGCACCTTCCGCATTCCGGGCGGCTGCCTTAACCACTTGGCTACCGAGGTCTGGCTTTCAACCGTCGAAATTTGTCAGTGCTTGATGCTTATGTTTTCAGTCAACATTGCTTCATCAAATCTTAGAAGTTTTCACCTCTGAGATCCGAAAGAAATATTTTTACAAATATTTGAACATTCGGTTAAGATAAAGCTGCGTTTAATGTTTTATATTTTAGCTTTTTATTAAAGCTTAAATATACTTAAGTAAAATTTTAAACACTGAAAAAAGACGACAACCTCAGGCGGGAATCGAACCACGCACCTTCCGCATTATGCTTATGTTTTCAGTTGTCATGACAACTGAAAACATAAGCATCAAGCACTGACAAATTTCGACGGTTGAAAGCCAGACCTCGGTAGTCAAGTGGTTAAGGCAGCCGCCCGGAATGCGGAAGGTGCGTGGTTCGATTCCCGCCTGAGGTTGTCGTCTTTTTTCAGTGTTTAAAATTTTACTTAAGTATATTTAAGCTTTAATAAAAAGCTAAAATATAAAACATTAAACGCAGCTTTATCTTAACCGAATGTTCAAATATTTGTAAAAATATTTCTTTCGGATCTCAGAGGTGAAAACTTCTAAGATTTGATGAAGCAATGTTGACTGAAAACATAAGCATCAAGCACTGACAAATTTCGACGGTTGAAAGCCAGACCTCGGTAGCCAAGTGGTTAAGGCAGCCGCCCGGAATGCGGAAGGTGCGTGGTTCGAATCCCGCCTGAGGTTGTCGTCTTTTTTCAGTGTTTAAAATTTTACTTAAGTATATTTAAGCTTTAATAAAAAGCTAAAATATAAAACAAGTACAATAAAAGCTGCTTGGCAATGTGTGTGTGTATTTTTAATAACATTCTTAAAGATCTCAAATTACTAAACACTAATCTTTTTCAAAGAAAATTGTGAGAATACATTTTATTACATAAAGGATTTTTTTTAATAAATAATGATATTTACTATTTAATTTAAAATGATTTACTTGCATAATGTTATTGTTTAATAGATTATAATTATTGAAAATATTAGAGTATTACAGAAAGGACTTAATGTTTGCATGCTATTATAAAATGAGCTTGATATGTGATCTATGTATTTTATAATGTAACATCTTTATACCATGTCAAAATGCAAATAAACAAATTTATCTTATCTTATCTTACGTACTTATTTGCATACCTACCACGAGGTAAGTATTTAAAAGATGGTCTAAAATCATATGCTTACCTTTATTTACAGTTTTGATGCAGTTGAAAAAAATTTTTGAACGACCAAAAACCACTTTTATAAAAATTCTGTACTTACAGGATTTTTGATGTATTATTTTGACTACTAAGTAAGTAAGTAAGTAAGTAAGTAGTAGTCATTATCTTATGGAACTAAAAGCAGCGACTTCTTATGATAAATTAGGCCAGTACCTAGTGAGTACCTACGTACTGTCCACATAATACCAAAAAAGTGGAAAAAAGAATGGGGGTTTTTGTATGAATTCCGTCCCACTCCTTGTAAGTTCCCACATGGTAAGTTTCGAAATAAATAGGTAGTGTATTTTGTCGTAAGGACAGCAAATATGAACGAGCGAATAAATGAATGGAACAAAAGAAAAAAAAGGGGGAAAAAAAATGAGGGTGTATAGTTAAATTCAAGAAAAAATCTTGACTTTAATTTTATATTATCGTTATTAATGTTTGTGTTATTATGTTACAATAAAAGTATTATCTATCTATTTATCTATTATCATTTATTATTTTAATTTTCTTCTTCTCAATAACTTTTTTCTCCAATACCTGACAGATTTGCTGTCATACAATAAAATGCTTCACTTTTCGAGTACTTTTAATTGACGTATAGATGTAAGTGTTACAAGGGGGGGGGGGGGGGGGAGGGACGTTTTGTCCATTCTTCTTTTGTAAATGGCATTGGTTAACTCAAAGTGCTATTGAATCGTTGACATTTGACTGTAAATCTTCCGACAAGCAAATGAATAATTAAATAAATTTAATATAGTTTGCAAACATTGATTTGTCTCCTAAAATACAGTATCCTATTAAATATGGTATAACTAACTTTGAGCAAGAAACAATCCAACTGCGCCATGATATAATGTCGTCTCGCAACCGGAGACACCGGAATTGAATTCCGGATTTAATCCGTAAATCGGAGTGGCCCGGGTAGTATGGGATTGCTGCGCTTAACTTATACTTACTTGATAATTCCGTCGATAGCATAAATACGAGAGAGTATTTTATCACAAATACCAAAAACATAAACCTGTAGGTATATGCGAATAGTATGTATACGTGTGCACTTACCTATAAGTGTATTATGTCGTGGCCATATCGTAAAATTGGCCATATCATGAAATGCTCAACATGTTTCATGAAATAATCACGTTTTATCATAACCTAATCATGTAATGGTCGAGCATTTCATAAATTATGGCCAACTGCGGCCGCTCGCGGTTTCACCCGCGTGGTTCCCGTTTCCGTGGGAATATCAGGATAAAAAGTATCTTATGTGTTAATCCAAGTTATAAAAAATCTGTATGCCGAATTTCATCCAAATCGATTCAGTAGTTTTTACGTGAAAGAGTAACGAACATCCACCCATACTTACAAACTTTCGCGTTTATAATATTAGTAGGAAGTAGGATATTACGATATGACCACGACATACTACCTTGTAAAAGTAAGAATGATAAATCTTATGCATGCAACGCATATTATGCGTTTTTAACTTTACAATATCAGGTGAGACGAAGAAGAGATTAACCGTCGAGGAATAAAAAGTAACAATACCTGTATAATTTACTTTTATGAACACTTTATTAAGGCCTGGATAAGCGCGATTCATTTAATTATTCGCATCATGCCGGTATAGCGAAAGTTGCTTTGCTTTAAAGATCGAAACTCGGAAGAGTTTAAATGTCGACTATTTTAAATATGGTCACCAAGCTGTGCGAAAATTGCTTATTTTTAATATGAATGGGGTAAAATGGCGGCTATTAAGCAACAATGCCGTGTCACTATGAATATGGTTACCAATAAAAAAAAACATTTCAAGCTCCTTCGTGCTTCGAATGGCATGTTGAGCCGTTGGTTCCTGTTGTTGTCGTATGATGGCAAATACATAGATAAAATACATACAAAATACATTGATTTTTTTAAACCCTTCCAACCTACATTGGGCACAGGGCTCTATGACCCAATGTAGTGGGATAATAGGAAAAATAAGAAGAAAATTCATTCTCTGTATAAAACTTAGTCTAAATACGAGTACCTACAACTAAACTTTTGAAATATCATTCGTAAACATATTAGTATATATAACACATTAATAATACATTTTTATGATAAAGGCCGATGATGACAAATTTACTGGAAAAGTGACTCGATCTGTGTTGGACCCTTTTCGCATAACAACATCCTTCTTTGGTGAAAGCTAAGAAAACAACAGCCTATATAGTAAATGCCCTGTACGGCAGAAACATTGAAAAATCAATGTGTACCGATACCAAAAATTAGCATAAATACATGACAAATGATACAGTCGGATGTTAAACTTTATTATACCCGCGAATGGCGTGTAAATGCATTATTCATGCTTTTTCGGGCTCATGCAGGCGTCCTTTGCATAACAAATTCGTATGAAAGCGACTGCTTAGGTATGGCGCTAGTTTATTTATGGCTTTTAGAGGTTTCGGGACAATGAAATGGAATAGGGCCGTAAACTTTTTTTCATCGGTTCGGGTTTCAATTTCACTACATTCTTTATTTTTATGATACTTGTTTCACCAATAACCCCCAAATTATATAATCTCCTAATACAAGTTAGTGGGATTTAGGGGGTGACCACTTATCAATAATTTAAGTGATCTTTAAATTTATTAAACTCTTTGGAGTCGGCGAGTAGGTACTTGGTACTTGCCGTTCGTGGTCCCAAACCATCTACGTGGCAGAAAAGGTATAGTACCTACTTTGTAGTAGGCTTCTCTACGTCTTCTTAAGCTGAAAAGGGAACCCTTTCGGTCGCATAATCTCTTTCGTCATAATGTAGTTTGGCATAACAGTTCCAGCATAAAGTTTTCGCCTAAATTATCATAAGCAGAGTGTTATAAACCCATAATGGTTTCATCGGCATAATTTTAATTTACTATATTATTGTCTTTATCATAATTTTAATCAGCATAAATGAAAACAACTTAATTGCTTTACGTCTAAATTTAATTTATCATAAAATACGAAACGAATGTTTTTTTTATTAGACAACAGAAATACTAGCTGCCTACTACTACCTACGTGTCACGTGATAAGTTAGAAATTTAAGACAATCGCGAAGCGCAGCGTAGCGAGTGTCTTGAATTTCGAGGTTATTTTTTTTTATTAGACAACAGAAATACTACCTGCCCTACTCCTACGTCACGTGATAGGTTAGAAATTTAAGACAATCGCGAAGTGCAACGTAGCGAGTGTCTTGAATTTTGAGGTTATTATTTTTTATTAGACAACAGAAATACTAGCTGCCCTTCTCCTGTAGGTCACGTGATAGGTTAAAGATTTAAGATACATTGTAAAAAGATAATACAAAAATTAAAAAAGGACGCCTACCACACGGTTAATCTAACTTTCGGGATTTTGAACTTCGGCGTATCATCATCATCATCAGCCTATAAACGTCCCACTGCTGGGCACAGGTCTCCCACGTGAACAATGCACGTGGGGATATTGGGCCATAACCCACCACGCTGGCCCAATGCAGGTTGGTAGGTTATCGACATATCAACTGTAGGTATATAAACCTTTGGGATTTTGAATTTTTCGGCCGCCATAGTGAGAGCGTTCGGCATAGCGTGGTAGCGCTGTGATGAACGCTTTCACTTCTTGGGCTTCACTGGCTGCTTTTCATCAGGCAGAGTGAAGCCATTATGGCGTGTCACAATAAAAATAAAAAAAATAAAAAATGAATCGTTGTTTTAAATGCCGTAGGGTGAGATGTCAATAAATGTTATGATTAGTAGGTAATCGTTATTGTAAAAACATTTATGCGTGAACATTTGATGCTGATATATCATTATTATAAAAGAAGTTATGGGGAAATAAAGTATGCCTAATGATTTATTCTCAATGAACGTTATGCGAAACGAAGAGAATGTCAAAAACGTTATGCAGCCTTAAAATATGCCTCTTTAATTTATCCAACCCAATAAGGACCCTGCTGAAAATACTGCTGTTAAAAAATATTACACAGGATCTGTATTAATATTACTTTTATTATTTCACATCAAAACTTAACTAAATAATTTGCTAACTATTGTATAATATTAGTGAGATGTCCAAAGAAAACGTGTTCTAACATGACCTATAGTAGCCATAATATTGATCAAATTCGGAAATGTATCAATGACGAAAATGTGGAAAAAATTTCGTCAATCATTTTTTGATAGGAAAAATTATTTAAATTTATATAAGTCAACAGCTTTGAGCTTACCTAACTTAAACCTAGGTATAACTTTCGCATTGGAGGGAAGGATAGGTTTTTAGGGACGTTTACAGACTATTTCAATGACCTAACAACGTGTACAAAGTACAAATGTGCTGAACATCCTGTTGAATGGCGCAACATGTACTCGTATAAAGCCTGTCGTCATATTGGACATCAAAGTTCAACACTATTCCCTTGAAATAAAGTTGAAAATGACAAAACCAACTCTAAGCCCGTTAAAGGGTGAAAACAACGCCTGTTCTGTTATTCACACTGATCCATCGGGTGTCGGTTTTCGATGAGAATTCAAAGGGCACTTAAGAATTTCGTTGTGCTCATTCAGGCGAGGATTTTGTGACAGGCTCTGATATACTAGGAGAGCATTTGCCTTCGCGTTTATAAGAAAAGGACACACAAACATTGTCGAATATGACTTTGAACTTAGGCTTAACGTCCGTCGAGGGTAAGCTGCTCTGCTGTCTTCTTGATTTATTTATTATTGTATTGTTCGCTTTCACCTTGGCATGATCATACACACCCTCACACTCACTCGTCGTGAGTGAGATGTGTGTGAGTGAGTGAAACAGTGAGGATGCAAGGGCATTTCCAAAAGACTTGTTGTTCTAAGACAAAGAGTATTTGTTTTCATATAGTAGCTTCAGCAGTGGATTACCTTAGTTCGTGACAGAGTTTCACTCAGAATAAAGGGTGGACTATCTGTGTTACTAAGCAATATACACTGCTGCGTTTCAGTTTGAAGGGAATAAGTAGTTTCCTAAAATTACCAACCAGTAGGTTGTGTTAAAGCGTCTAACGACTGTGGTGAAAGTCTTTTTCAGTTTCTAGTTTAGCACTAGGTACCTTTTTTAAAAACACCGCCCGCCGAGCTAAGTACAACGGACAGCGTACCAGACCCACTCCCCAAATATACACCACCACAAAACACCACTTGTGCAGTCGTAGTAGCATATGCGACAAATGGATATTTGTGGCACCTTGAAACCTACAGTGTGGTTGTATTAGCGTATTATTACGCATATATAAATAAATAAAAAATAAAAATCATTTATTCTCAGGCTACATTAACCCATAGCAACATAACTAATTATAATTATTATGAAATACTATAATATAACATTACAATTATTATTATTCTTATTTAAAAAACAAATATATATTAAGTAAGTATAACATTATTTAAAAAAAAACAGAATTTAATGAAAATTATATCATATTATTATTATTTATAAGCAATAAAATAGAATAAATTACGCCTCACACAGCCAGTTCACCAAACATGTAGTTTGAGTAACCGACCGAGTAGAGCGGAGTCCAACCTCTCACCTATCATATTCGGGACACTGTTCTGGATATCTCGCACTCGATGAACTAGTGATGCTACATTTTAAAGATAATAGTCGTTATTGTATGTATGTACGAGTCTCAGAAACCTATTTAAAAAGTCCTGATTACTGATTTCCGGTGGCCACCCTAGTGGCAACAGATGTGATTCAATTTGTGCGCGCCCCGAAAGAACATGAAGCTTTCTTATAAGGTTAATGAGTACAGCTTCGTAAGGCAAGCGACAGACATGTAAGAGATTTCTAGCCGAACTTCAAAAGAATATTGGAACAAAAACCGTGTAAGATATAGGAATGTATTGTATGAAAAAATAGTGTATTAGCTATTTTAATCTCACCATCAACCCAGAAACCAAGCAAAGGGAATACGCAGAACTCCCATCTATATAACATTATTAGTTACGGTAAAAAAATGCTACCACCCACTCCCTTCCCTTGGGTGTCGTAAAAGGCGACTAACGGACTAAAGACTGCACATACATCCAACAGCATAGGCGGCGATGGGCTCACCGCCTGTCACGCTGAGCACATGTGCAGACGCTGTTTGGTGAAAAGTGGCTATAGTAGTGGACTGCTTTTGCTGTCCTCATAGCTTATAGTCTCTGACTAACCTTTTGGGGATAATAGTTGTGATTATAATAATAAGTTATGTATGTAGTTAATCAACAATTGATTACGTTTAACTTTGTAAATTAATTACGTCTTCATCATATTTTTCAGAATGATTGATATATACAGTTGACTTTTCGATTTTGGTTTTGATTCTTGTTTGAATTATAGTTTAACTAGCGGCCGCTCGCGGTTTCACCCGCGTGGTTCCCGTTCCCGTGGGAATATCAGGATAAAAAGTATCCTATGTGTTAATCCAGGTTAAAAACTATCTGTACGCCGAATTTCATCCAAATCCATTCAGTAGTTTTTACGTGAAAGAGTAACAAACATACACACTCACAAACTTTCGCCTTTATAATAGTGTGATAGCCCACCAACAAGCATTAACTCGACGTGTTGGGTTTTTGGCCTAAACTTCGGTTGTGCTGTTGTACACGTTTTAAAACAAGTCCTTAGTTATAATATCTAGGTACTCCTTTACAGTTGATATAAATTTAACATCAAATACCATGGAATGGAGCCCAATCAATCGTTTATTCCGCAAATAAAGTTGCGCGAGGTTGATTAAAACACAACAAAATGGATGCCATTTAAAATTGAAAACAAAACAGAACGGTCAGTTGAGCAATGTTTGTGCAGTATCGAATGGTACGTCATTTGTTCTGAACGGAGTGCTCAAATTGACCGGTTTACTAATAAAATGTTTACTCGTTCTTCCAAATTATTGGAGTATTACCTAATTAAAAATATTTAAACAAAATTATGGCGGCGGCGTCCGGATTCGGTAAAATAATGTTTATATTGTTCTTTTAGTGCATGTATAACTGATTGGGTGTGCCGTAAAATAATGAAGTGGGGTCATTTTTAAAGCCATTTAAACTAATAAAGATTTATTATGACTAATTAATGTTGCGACGTGGCTCAATAATAATTACATTTTTTTATACGATTCGCCTTCGGCATTCGGCCGCGCGCGTCACGAGGGCATAACGCGTGCTTTGACAACCCAAAGCAATATCGATTTTTTTCTATGAGGAGGTAAACGAGCAGACGGGTCTCCTGCCCCTTACTCTTGAAACCGATCCCGGTCGATTGGTATTGTCAAGTTCCATACTTTTGAGTTACGACACCAGCGCTATTTTGTATTTATATAAGGTGAAGGATAACTACTTTAATAGTATTGAGTTTTGCATTTAGTACACTGAATATCTGCGCAATATGAATCCAAATTAACGCTTGTCTTGTAACTTAACCCTTTCAGGCCCGTCGAACACAATTGTGCATTTTCACTTTAAAAATCAACTTTGCCGCACGAGACCCGCGCGTAACGATAGTGCATGAATCTCGCTTCGCGCTGATTATTATTATTTCTTGTACATTTTTCATTAATTTTTTCCTTTCAAGCCCAAAACTTTATCATAAAAAGTTTTAGGCTTGAAAGGGGTAAGAGTACGAAGCTTCACAATACCATAACTCGATCGATTGAGATCGGCTTCAAGAGTATGTGGGCTGATGAAAATAATCACCACCGCCCATGGACACCCGCAAAACCAGAGAAGATGCTAATGAGTTGCTTGCTTTGAGAAAGAAGTAGGATCTTTAAGGAAGGATAAGGAATTGTGAGGGGCTTGGAGAAGAGACAGGCGGCCTTGGAGGAGCTCGATGGCGCAGCGGTTAGCGCGTTCGGTTTGGCGATCTTGCCCGTTAAGCAACTTTCACAATTGCGGGTCGCTGGATGTGTGACCAAATTTAAAACATCTCGGGCTCCTCCGTGCTTCGGAAGGCACGTTAAGCCGTTGGTCCCGGTTGTTGTCGTAAGATGGCAGTCGTTAAAACCCACCAACCCCCATTGGGCCAGCGTGGTGGGCAGCGTTGCCGATCTGGGGGGAATTCCCCTTTTTAGGGGGAATTATGCATATATGAGGGGCAAAAAAGGGTATTGAGAATAAAAGGGGAATTTATAAAAGAAGCTGCAATTATTTCACTGAAAAAAAATATCGATTTGATCACATCGGGCAAGGCTGAATGGGCTATGTACGATCCTTCTGTCTGTTCCATATTAGGATAATAAAACAAACAAAAAAATTAGGTCTTTGGTAGTAAATTAGGAAGAAGTATAGTGCGACCATGGACGTATTAATATTACGTCCATGAGTGCGACAAGCATTAATTCTTTTCCGGTGTTAATCTTTGGAACTAAAACATTTTGCATATGACAGTTCATTTTGAAATATATTTTTGTACTGCAAGTAGCTCCTCTGTCATGGTTGTTACCGGAAAGAATAAGAATGTAGGTGGGTCTATGTATCTTTACCGGGATCCCTTTTTTTCGACTATTTTTTTTTGTCCTAATTTTATTTGGCATAACGAATTAGGCATATATTTTTTTGTCCTAATAATATTTTAACATAATTGTTTTTGGGCATACTATTTCAGTAAGCATAAATATTGTTTAGTTAGGCTAATGTCTTTTGCCCTAATTTTGTTTTCCATAACGCTATAAGGCACATTGTTTATTCGTCTAACAGTTATTAGACATAAAGATAGTCTGGTAAATTAGACAAGACAAAAGATGAGGTTATAGTTTCATAATTCGCTTTAAATTGGATTGGTTTTTAATCAGGCTTTGTCTCTGTAACCTTTTCATTTTATTTATGGCTATTTGAATCTGAAAAACAAAAGGTAGGTATTAGTATATTAAATATAACTTGGGTACCATCTTGTAATAGTAGGTTAGGGTGCGGCGGTGGTAGCCCTTGGGCCACCCTTAAGCCGCCAACATGTTTACTTAATATACGAAAAGTATAAGTATGCAAATATTTTGCAAACACAAAATTTCCAAAAGTTACTTTTTCCTGTAAAATTATTATGCCTATAAAACTTATGCTTAAATATCATTATGCGTAAGCATATTTAGGCTTTAAAATAGTATGCTTAACAATTATTATGCTTATAGATGGTAGGTATGCTAAAAAAAATATGCCTAAAAAGTTTTTCCAAATTAATATTGTGCATAACTATTATTAGGATAAGTAAAAGTATGTCATGTTAAATTATGACATAAAATTTTATGCAAAAAAATAGGGAACCATCTTTACCTACCTAGTCTGCCTGGAGGAGAGTTTCGGGGCGCCTCTTCGTTGAGGTGGTTTGGTGGTACTTTATTATTTTGCAAGTTTTATAATGGATAATGTGGTTTAAAATTGTTTTTTATTGTTGTTTCTACGCATATATATATTAAGTGGAATCTGGGCCCCAATTCTCTTTTTTCGAGATGTAGTCTCGAATCGAGTTTTGATTTCGATTTCTATTTCGATAATCGACATTTTGTTCACGAATCTCCTATTCTCAGCGCTAATCGAAATAGACTTCGAGTTTTTTTTTGATAAATATTCTTTTTAATGCAATCAATTCGGGATGCGTTCCGTTTGACACGTTTCATCCGGTTTTAAACCGGTTGCAACTATGTACCTCAAATATTTTTACTGTAAAGGTATTTAAATGTATTGAACTTGCTTTTTAATTAAAGAAGTAAATTTTTAATAAGTATCGAAAAATTATTATATTTAATGTGTTGTGATCAAATTTAATTTCCTTAAACAACTTGTATTGTTTAAAACGTGACGTATCGTCGATAAATTTTATGTTTTTTGTTTGTGGTTGTGTGCTTGTTTGGTGACGAAACGATCATTTTAGTATTTACAAGACACACACAACGTCACAATGTCAACAAAAAATACCCAACGCCACAGCAGAAGCAGCTTCTTCTACAAATGTTGGAAGCCGATATACAGTTAAGGAGTGGAAAGTTTTCTTCCACCTTATAAAAAAAAAGAGAGCGAGCTCTCTCAATATTTTAAATCACTTCCACGACAAAATTGGAAATTAACTCCTCCATATCCACCGTAATTTCGCCGCTATTTGACGTTTCATTAGCTTCTCGTAGTCGAAATTACGTCTCGACCACTGCCGACCACTCGAAGCAATTCGAGCGGCTCTCCTTTGAGAAATGTCGAGTTCGAGATGTTCAGAATAACTAAATTGGATTACCACTCGATAAAGTTCGAATTCGAATCAAACTCGAAGTCGATTAGCGCTGAGAATAGGAGATTCGTGAACAAAATGTTAATAACGAGATTTTATGGTCGAGATAAAGATCGAAATCAAAACTCGATTCGAGACTACATCTCGAAAAATGAGAATTGGCCTCCTGGGCACAATCTGGGCTAAGTGGAGCATTTTATTGTAGTGAAGGAAAAAATGATGTAAGTCTGTAATGGTTTTGTCTTTGGCTTTGTTTTGATGAGTACAAGGTTGCGTGCGAATAATGTTTCTGCTTTTCTGTTCTCTTTATCCTTATCTACTCACTTGTCCAGCATATTTATACAATCTAACACGGGCTGTCCATGTCCAGGCTTTCTAGCAGTTACAGAAGAGTGTACAGAAGAATACCGACCGTGACTGAGCTGACAAAAACGGTTATTATAACAATAATTATTAATGCTATATTACCAAAACTTAAAATACGTACGGAATGCTTACAAAACGCAAAATTTTAATAAATTACTAGTTAATTACGAAGAGCTATAAGTAATGACAAAATTGAAGATTGAATTTTTACGTACGTTTTTCAGGTACGTTTCGCATTTTGACATTTAGAAGTTAGTACTTCCTTGGAAGTCATTATTTAAAACTATAAAGAATCATACCATTTTCGATAGCTAAAACCTACTACTTACTATAATACCTAACCTACTTTTCGTACTTCCTAAATAAGTGCACATTAAAACAATTGCAATCGCATTAATCACATTTCAAACAGAACAAAAATTATTGTTAAAAAAATGGCAAACTGTCAAAATTGTCAACAGTTTTATTTTTTTTATATAGGTTGTTCAATATTTTACGAAATACGAAGAGCTACAATGGATTTTATACGTAAACTTGAGGGTAATTTTATTTCAAAAAGGGGAATTTTTCAACATGGCGCGGGGAATTCACAAAACTACCTCTGGCAACACTGGTGGTGGGTTATGGCCCAATATCCCCACGTGCTTGTCCACGTGGGAGGCCTGTGCCCAGCAGTGGAACGTTTTAGTGCTATCGTACAGAAGGTTCACTCACTAACGACTTTCACGCGAAATTGAAACTTATCGTGTGACCCGAGCGTTCATATTCTGTTAAGCAACGCTGACTCGATATCGATTTGACGTCAGGAGCGTAGGGTTTCCACTCGTGGATATATTTAAGTGCGATTACGATTTAAGCGACGACGCGCGACGTGGAGCGTGCGAGCCGAGCGGCAACCTTTGCCATACGCCTGTCTGGGAGGCGCGAATTAAGATAACGAGCCAAACTTCAATTAAAAAAAAAAATATTTATTACGACAGAGTTACAGCAAGATACTTATTGCTACAATATTCGATTATAACTAGTTACTATTGTCTATTTATACTAATATTATATTATATAAAGGAAACTAATTACTCAGCTTATTTGCTTATTTAGTGCTTGCGCCTGACCCAGATGGGGTTGCTGATGGTGTGCAAACGAATGATATTTGACCTAAACTGCGAAATGACACCCCCCCTCCCCCCTCCCCCCCCCCCCCCCTTCCTGGTATTACGACGGGCGAGCCGGCCCAATGCTCGCGGCAACGCAGCGTGGCTCTATCACTCAGACAGTGTCACTTATTTAGTGCAAGGGGTCACATGTAGGGTCTCAAGGGTAAACCTACGGACGTGAGTGACTTTAACCCTCTCTTATTTAGAAGACTGAATTCAGAACCGGTGCTCTATTACGACTCTCCAAAAATACTTATGAGAGTTAACTTTTTTAAGTGCGTTTTTTCTCAACTTTAACCATCATACCTACTACCGTGTCAAGACTGCTCATTGAACTATAAAACGGGAGCGATAAATTTGATGGCTCCATTTCGCGGGCCGCGCTGTAAAAGCACGGAATGGCCGGTTACCAATGGTGTCGAACTGCCTGGCAATTAACTCTGCTCTGGAGACAGCTGGCGCTTTTCATTAGACATTTTGTGACCTAGAAATGGTTACGCGACCCTAACTACTCTTTGAGATGAAACGATGACGACTGCGTTAATTGTACCTATCTACATAGGTATTTATCTACCTATTGCCTAGTCTCTGACTAACCCTACGTACACAAACAAAATAGGGCAGGCTATGCAAATAATTGTCGCTGCAATGCTTGCAAACCGTGGGAGAATTGAGGAAATAAATATTAAAAAAACAACAACTACATTTTGATTTTTAAGATACTTTGGATAATTTTTGCCATTTAATTATACTGCAGTGTAACTAAATGATTGAAATAATAATTAAAATTAAAATTCTACTAAAAACAATTTATTCAGCTTGATTAAAATCAATTGTAAGATCATCATCATCTATTCCCACGGAATATCCTGGGAATATTTTTATATGTCTTCCTGCAGTGTTGGCTTATTAGCTTACACGGCAGGATAGCATATTTCATATTATAATATTATATATATTTTATTTATATTACACATGTTTTATTGTATATATAATATACTATATATGTTATTTATACAATAAAATATGTGATGTTTTAGTACATTATGATATAAGTGCGGTAAGTTGAAAATAACAGACGAGGCGATATTGCTAGCCCGAGCCGTAGGCTAGGGCTACAAGAAAGCAAAGGCTGTGATAATCAAAGCGCACGTAGGTATGTCATACGACGTTTTATAACATATTTGCGTGGAAAACACATTTTCTGAAAATGGCTGCGTGTTTTTGTTGATTTTCTAGAGTATAAATCTTTGGTAAGCCAACATGTATTTTTCTTTATACTTAGATGGTAATAGGCTGTCAATAACATTTTGTGCTTCACTTATTATTTCCGGTGTAGACTGTAAATTTAGTTCTTCATTACTAAAACTAGACATATTTATTTATAAACTTTCAAAGTAATAAGTATTGATCAAGAAGCCGCTGTTTGAATCGACAAAATATAGGTATGTGAAAGGTAGGAAGTCTTTCCATCCAATCCCTTGGGTGTCGTAAATGGCGACTAACGGAAACAAACCTGTACATACATCCTACAGCATTGAGCGGCGATGGGCTCATCAAAATAATACTACCAACCCCTCTCTTCCCATCGGTGTCGTAAAAGACGACTAACGGACTAAAGACTGCACATTCATTCAACAGCGTAGAACGGCAATGGGCTCAACAAAATAACTACCAACCCATCTTTTCTCTTCGGTTTCGTAAAATTCGACTAACGGACTGAAGGCTCACCATCTAAGACTTGTGCAGACTGTGCAGTTGTTTCTTGCTGAAGCGTGGACTGTGTGGGCGTGGTCTGTGTTGTCCATAGATTCAAATTATTACTAATTTTACCATAAACTTTAAATAAATATCTCAAAAAAGTTGTTGATTTATGTAATTTGTAATAAGTCGAGTCTTTATCATGATTATTCTACTTAGAACTAAAGACTTTTTCGTTTTTGTAGGCTCATTGTCATTTAACAGAAAAAAAAATTAAAAAAAACTAGTTTTTCTAGTGGAAGAAATGCTATTATTTCTTCGCTCTGGTCGAGATTCTATTTTTAAAACTACAATACCGCACTAGTGTAATAAGCTACATTACGATGATGAAATCGGTGTAGGTAATAAGAGCCACTTTACGAGCAAATGTGTTATAAACTATGTTTTATTACATCTTACCGTGCGGAGATAATTCTTTAAACCCTGGAGAGGCAGCCGCGTATACCGCCACCCTAAAAAAAAAAAATACTTTTATTTCAGACCATGGTCCATATTCACAAATTACAAATTCAAATACAATAAAAATTACATATTAATACATTAAATGAATTAATTAATTACAAAGAAGAGTCGATATCTCTTAACTGTTACACTTGCTAACGCACTTCTGTTTTCTCCAATTCCTAATGCATGTGATCTGTAACCATCACGAATCGGCAGAATTGAGGTCACGATTTTACAAGTAAGGGGTGTAGCTTCGACGTCGAGTGGTTACTACGCCGGTTCTGCCGTCGCCATCTTTCGGGTCCCGAGTTCGATTCCAGGTCGGGTCAATTTAGAAATAACTGTTTTTCTAAAATGATTTCGGGTCTGGGTGTTTTGTATAATAAGTAGGTAGGTATCCTCGTAATCTAACCAATAAAAACAAGTTTCGAAAGAAGCTTAACTTGGTCTAGATAGTTGGTGGAACTACCACTACTCCACGGCGATTTTATTAGTAGAGGATGTGTATATCTAGTTTTTATAATGTGATCAAACATTGGCAGCCAAAGCTCAAAGATTACTTTAATACAAAATACTTCGCTAACATAGCTAGTCCCAACGCAAAACTAAGTCTTTAAAGCCGGGACGTTGGTTTGTCCCAGCAATAAAATGGGAACCGCTTGTTCGCCGACATTCTTATTTGGTCTTACCTGGATGCTGGCAAGCTAAGGAAATTGAAAATGCATTCTTACGGACGGTTGTGAGCTATATGTGTATTACGGTTTAGAATCGACAGCTACAGCTGATTTAGAGTTAAGGCTAGGTGTTAGTGAAAAATTAAAATAACACGTTCTTAGAATTAATTATTGAAGTAATAAACAGTAAAATTAAAATCTGCGAAAATTATGAAATATTGTTGAGGCTTTATTCTGTAGAATATACCTAACCCGATGGAAACACGATTTGATAAAGTTGGCTCGATAGAATAAATTCACAAAGTTACATATTTTTGTGTCATTTTATCTTCTTTTCTAGATTTTATTCTTAATATAAGTGATTTGATATTATGAGTTATTCACCAAAATGAAGTTCATAGATAAGTTGAGATATTATAACCGATCGTTTTTTTTTATTACATCTATCAATTTTTTAAAATATAAAACGCGCCTTTTCGTGCCGCTTCGCTGTTATACCCGTCCCTTACCCGTCGTACCGTCGAGAGAGCGAGAGAGAAGCGCTCAAAATACCTCCCCTTAAAATAATGTGTAGACTACACTAGCGGCCCGCCCGCGGCTTCGTACGCGTAAACACCCTGTATCTCGTGAAGAATTTCCACAATTTCCGTTTGTACAGACCTTGTAATGACAATTACGAATACAACAAAAAAAGAATCAGCCAAATCGGTTAAGCCTTTCTGAAGTGATGAGCGTACAAACATTTAGATTTTTTTTTTGTTATTATAGATTTCTGAGTCTTAAGTCTTCCAATTTTAAATTTTTGCCTAGTATCCAACTGAATGACTGTTTCAAACATCCACGGAAATCCGGTGGTAATTTTAGGCAAGCAAAAAAGTTCTCAACCAATGTTGTGAAAAAATTAATAAATTAGGGTTGTGTTACACATTTTTCTTTATCTCATTGTGTTTTTTTTACTGTGTTGCCAACTAATGTAACAATTTACATGTTTACATTTAAATGTACAAATTAAACAATACTTTTTCTCACACCATCCACTGTCTAGCACGATCTCAGCAGCGCCTAATTCGAGAACAAAAGATAAAAATCAGCCCTCACTACCGACGGAGGGGATTCAAAACAAAGTATTTCCTTCGCGAATTCCGCTTTGTCGAGTTCCCTAGATTTATGGCGGTGTTTAGCGAAATAAATCGCCTCACAGCGCCACCTTGAAGAACCAACAACCCCAATCACGCGGGATTGCCTTTATTAATTGTTGAGCAGTCATCAAATCGCGGAACCTAAGTCGGCGTGTTAAACAGGAGGCTTATATCCAGCATTGGTTAACGAGTTGAAATGATGATGATTAAATGAAAAGACCGACAGGCAGGAATGTGCTGGTAACTGAATAACTAAGACTTAGCATATTCAAGAGAATATAACATTACGGCAAATACATATTTACAAAAATGGAAATACTTACCATACGCGCGCACCGACTCTCGGTCAGCAGCTCCGAGGATGCCACGTGGAGGGGCGAAACCTGTGTCGGGTGTAGGTTTGCATCCATCGCTCCTTTACACATGCATGTGCATACATTGCAGACAGTAAGGCAGTGCTTGCATGCAGCATCCAAGCTTGATTAATAAGTGAGTTAGCGGAATTAACATTAAATATTTTTAGTCGATTTTCCGCAAAGTAACGCCTGATTCCATTAATTATGGTTAGTATTTTATTTCACAACGAACTTGTCTTTCATCAACATCGGGTGCCCATCCGTTTTCTATGATATTGAGCCTGGAAAAGAGCAAACGGCCTTCCTGATAACCCACCACGCTAGACCAATACTGGCTTAGGAGTTTTCATCTCACTACATTAACTGGATCCTTAGCTTTAGCTTAAAGTGTCTACTGAAGCGTGAACCACACGTAATGAATAAATATTTCCGACATACTGATATAATCTTCCATGTCGTGGTATGTCGTGCCGGTAATATCCAATATTTCCTCCGCAGCGGTGTCCTGCAGCCGAGCGGAGGCTTTGATAGCCAGACTGCATTGCTAACATTTATTGCACAGTCATAAAATGCTTGCAGGGTTTTGTTTTTTATACACTACGGAAGAGCACTTGTCCTTCATCTTACCTGATGGTAAACAGATGATAAGTCCGATGGTGCAAGCGCGCTTAACCCAGAATACTGAACAACTGAGGAACTGACTAGCCACTAGACCACAGAGGCGGTTTTCTTTAGTTTAGGCTTCTATTGAGCTTTTATCAATGTCACTTCGCCATGCCATCAGTTCGTAAGTCAACGGGACAGAAGACTTTTTACTGACTGTTAATAATATCATCATCGTTATCAGCCTATTTTAACTTTGAGATTCGGCCATACCTCAAAATGCTGGCGGGTTGGTGTTTCCAGTGCGTTACCCTTCCAGTGACACGCCATTGCTAAAGTTGCATTGCTCAACCAAAGATTCTAAACCGAACGCCTTAGCCGCTGCACCAACAAGCTTCTTACGTAAGTAATAGGTACGCAAAAATCATAGATAGAAGTCTGGCCAACGAAAGCTCAACCTCGTATTTATTTGATTGGCAAACACTTTGTCTCTATATGTGTCAATCTAAGGTGTCATGTCGTATGTCAAATTGATTTTGTTCTGAGAAAATTGCACCTGTGTTATCATGATTTTTTGAAATTTCCGCGTTTTTCTAGGTTCAGTTTTCATTGGCCAGACATAATCAAAAGAGGAAAATACGTTAGGTACTCGCGTACCGCGCGCATTCCTTGCAGATTAAATGCGATGTACCAGAGTAAATCTCCAAAACTTATTTGTTTTATCAATATTTGTGGATTCTTAAAAACCTGCGTGATTCGCTAAGATTTTTTAAAAGTATAAGTAGGCAAGTTAAGATAATAAGATTCTAATTAGAGTTACTTCAAATAATGAAAAATTATAAGGAAAAATAATGTTTTTTTAAAAACTGTTGTTGAGGATAATCATAAAATGTGAGAAAAAGGATTTTCAATGTTAGGATAATGACAATTTGTTGAGAATAATGATAAAATGATGAATTTTTATTTGTTAGGCATGTATCATAATCGACATAATCATGAAGGGGTGCCTCAGCCTGTCGAAATGAATAACTTTTACTATTGAAACAATGCAGAGAACTCAATCATCAAAACGACGATTTCATACTAGTATTTTGCCATTTGTATGAAGATGTCGAAATTTTATCCAGTTCCCAGCCTTGGTTCCGTAGTAAAAAAAATTCATTATGACGTGGTAGTCAGTCACCCCTTTTCGGCTGTATCGGTGGTAAAACACAAGAGAAAAAAAACAACGTACCCAATTTACTTTTATTAGATTCATACAAAAAATAATGTCAAATTTTAATTATTTAAGTCTAACAGAAAAATATTTCTAACTCGTCTATAGGTTATTCTGTATAATATTTCAATCACGATTGCTTTTCTTTCGGCTTTTATTAAATTGTATAAATTAAAATCATCAAAATTAACAATCAATATATTTGTATATCAAACGTCACAATTACTTATTTACCTTTTAGAATTTTTTTCCACCTATTGCGTTGCTGCACGAGGAGATTTTTCTGTATTACTTTCTGCTGTCCTTTTTAAGTATTTCGGTCTCCTTTTTCTTTTTCTACAGCTAGTAATTTTTTATTTACCAGCTTGTTTTGAACACAATATTTACCTAACATACTTATATGGTAGGTAAATATTGGAAGGTTAGAAAGTTTTATAAGTGCTTGTACTATCGCATTGGATTTTTTTTTCTGTAATGATAGTATTAAGTTTTGTTGTTTCAAATAAATAAATAAATAAATAAATAAATAAATATTATAATTCATTCTCTATTCAAATATTTCATTGTCTATTATGCTGCCTTCGGTTTTGTAACGGAGTTCGTGCAGGGAAAAAAATATGTATTTATGTTTATAATTTGTTCCCGCCAAAGCCGGGACGGCCTTTCAAACCGTACCGCCATCGGTATGGCGGTTGACTCAGCGGTTGTTGACGACCGCGTCCGCCTGTCTGCCGCGGCGCCACCGCTGCGCGACCCCGCCGCCGCTAGCTTGGTGAGCCGAGCGCGCGAGTAGTCTGTCTGCTAGCTAACGCGAGACGCCCACAAAATACGCGCGCTGCTATCTGCCTTATTATAGTGACTCCTGAACCTAATGTGAAGAGAACGCCTGAGTGCCTGTGATAACGGAAAGTGACTTTGTGCTGTGTCGTGACAAATCGCCTCCATCGCCGCCCGCCAGCTCGCTGCCCCGTCTCCTACAGTTGCCCGATCACCCATCATCATCCCAGGTAAGCCTACCTACCTACCTACCAGTTCCCTACGTCGCGTAATCGCCACTCAGACGTGGCGACTACATTTGGTCCAATCGAGCACGGGATAACCGCTAAGGTTCAGCCCTAATCTGAACCTAACTTTCTTTTAATTTTCAATTTTAATACAGTCCGCTAAAGATAATTATTTCCGCCCATATTCTTATTCTATTTCTAAATCTTATATCTAATTCGTGCCATCATTTCTACATTCATTTGTTCACATAACGTTACCCTGTCCCAATAAAAATCTCGTCAGGTAGTTATGAATCGATTGTGTTAGGATCGCGACCACACAACATCCGAATTATTTTAACGCAATTATTTCTGCATGTTGCTTTGATATTGATCTCGTGTATGCATCCGTTGAAAGTGTGATGCAATGTTGTAATGTTGTTGCAATCTGAGCGGGCTTGTGTGTGTACCCAAACGATTTTTGCCTAACGATACGTTGTTCATACTCCTAACGGTGACTTAATTAGTAGTTAAACGATTGCGTTGCGTGTGGTATTATGACGAGAGATTTATTTTCCCGTTTTATTTTGTAATGAAATTTTTATATTCGTGTCGTGTTAAATCGGCTCAGATCTCGTGCATGCTCACCACGCGTGCCAAATAGCGTGCTTTATTTTTTCGCTCGTGTTAATTTTATATCTATTTTTTTATTTTTTATTTTTGCCTTTGCGATCGGCTCATTCTTTGTGCGTGCTCACCACATGGGCTTAGTGTGTTAGTCATTTAGTTTCATCAGTTTTTTTTTATATCGCTTACGGCTATTTGCGTGCGTCGCCTTCGCTTCTACACACGTTAAGTTTAATTAAGTTTTTATTATTTGTTTATTTTGTTTACTTATTTTTTCTGCGACCGACTCATTCTTCGCGCTAGTGTCGGCAACAGGTCTGCCCGACTGTGAGCGCCTTGCCCAACAGTGGGCTACGGATAAAGTGATTTTTTTTGTTCTTGTTGTTTTGTTTGCCTTTTGTTTTGCGGTCGGCTAATGTTACGTACGCGCGTTCAATAAGCATACATACACATACACAGACATACACATACACACGCGTTTGCACCACCCGTGGGCCATATACAAGGCGCCCCAACTTAGTTTTGCCTTCTTTATTGTTGCGTTAATTTTATCCCATTTGCCCTTACCTTAGTAAACAAATACCTCCAGCCCAACTATAGAATATATACAGGGTGTTGTTCTTTTTACTGCCTTTAAATTTGTTTAATTTTTTTTATTTTTTATTATTTTTTTTGTCTCCTTTTATTCATCGCGATGCCGACCAAGTCACAAGCCGCGATATTTAGGGAGGCCGCCAAAGCTTTACATCAGCTCCTAGAGATGGGATCACTGATCATTGCTGGCGACACCAAACATTCCATAACGGAATTTAACGTGCGTTTCGCACAGATACAGGGCATAAAGGAGAAGCTGGACTCAGTGTACTACAACATTCTCGACGAAGAGAACTTAGACGAGGGGGTTGAGAGGACATACACTGAGAACCACACAAAAGCCTCCGGAGCATACCTGGGGATACTTGTGGCGAGGGAGGAAATCTCACCCTCTTTCACGTCGTCCCCAACCCATAGTGCTCAGCCCAGTTTCGGCGTCAATACGCCCACAGCCGTCCTCCCCAAGATAGCGCTGCCCAGGTTCAGCTCAAAAGTGGAGGACTGGCCTTCCTTCATTGCGCTGTTTAGGAGTTTGACTGACGACATGGCGACCCTGTCGGACGCAGTCAAGCTCCACTACCTGTTCTCAAGTCTCAGCGGTGAGGCATTAAGTATGGTGTCTCACTTAAAGGTCACCAATGAAAATTTTGCCGTGGCCATGGACATCCTCACCAAGCGGTACGAGAACCGCCGGGTTCTCATCGATAGTTTCGTCGACATAATCCTGGGGCTGCCGAGCATCCACACGCGCTCAAACATACGCACGCTTTTCCTCACTCCGCTGGTGTCCGCCCAGTGTGCCCTTAGTAATTTGGATCTGCCCATAGGAGACGACTACGTGTTTGTGTCGATAGTGGTGCGAAAGCTTAAGGGTGAGCTCCGCACGTTATTTGAACGCAGACACGGGTCTAGCAGCTCCCTGCCCACGTTGAGTGACCTCATCTCCTACCTCGAGGAGCACGCGCGCTGTGTGGAGACAGAGTTCTCCAACATAGCCCAGCCGCAGCCCATTCACGCCCTGCCCGGCCCTTCTCGTAGCCGCGCGCCTCCACAGTCGCCCCATCGCACTTATGCTCAGATGGCTCAGCAACAACCCGACCATTACCGTGGCCGCTCCTCAGCTCCATTGCCTCACCGCGCCTATGATCAGCCTACTCACCAACCGCTCCACCCAGCTCAGCAAATGCGTCAGCGCCCATCCACCTCCCCGGCTCGCAGTCAGCCCTTCCCCGTCTACTCGGCCTACCAGCAAAGCTGCTCCTCATCATCGTCCTCGTCCTCTTCCTCACGCTCGACGTCCTACTGCCCCTATTGTGCCACTAAGGGACATACGCTCATGACGTGCAGATGGTACAATGCCCAGCCCACACAGGGCCGTTGGGACTTTGTACAGGCACGCGAGCGCTGCCAGCGTTGTCTCGGCCGTCACTACGAGAGCGAGTGCAGGTCAAGGGGGGCATGCAAGAACTGTGGGAGCACGAACCACCACACGTCCCTCCATCGACCAGACGGCCCAACGCACTCAGCTCATTCGTCGTCTGTACATGTGCCCCCACCACAGCTGACAGAGCACTCGAGGGAGCGTCCCAGAAACAGCAGGCAGCACGAACCCGCACATCCCAAACAGGCGCAACCCAGCTCTGCTCACAGAGCCAGACCGCCCAGGTCCGGTTCGCCAGGTAGGCCCCGCGAACGCCGCCAGCAATTATGACTCCCTACTATCACAGAGCACCCTAGCGAAGAGGTAGATTTAGCCCATGCCCAGTTAACCCATGCCCACACAGCTGATACATACTCAGCTCATACAATTTCAGCTGATACTCAATCAGCTCACTCACCTTCTGTGCCCACTGGCACACCCATTTTGTTGCCAACCGTCTCACTAAGAGTCGCGGACGTGCATGGCCATCTTCACACAGCCAGGGCTTTATTGGACTGTGGCAGTATGCTGACGTTAATAACGTCACGCATGGCACGACTTTTGAACCTGCCATTAAAACCCACTTCTTTAAAAATTACAGGAGTTGGGAATCAGCACAAACATGAGTCAAAGGCGGCAATAACAATAGTATGCCGACCCACTCACAATGATACTCCTACAATCACTGCCACAGCTCACATTTTGAAAAACGTCACTGGCTACCTTCCCTTGGAGAAGGTACCAAACATTTCCCACGTACTAGGCCAGCCACCCGTGCCATTGGCTGACCAGCTTTACCACACACCAGCCCCGATCGACCTCTTATTGGGGTCGGACGTTCTTGGCCAGGTGTTGGACGGGACTAAGGTCTCGTTGGGCCCGGGCAAGCCCATAGCCTTCGGCACGATTTTCGATTTCGCGTTGATAGGACCCATTGAGGACTTGTATGCGCAGCCGGCGCAGCAGGTTAACTCAGCTCACGTCGTCAGCTCACAACCAGACTCAGCTGAATCAGTCCAGGACATACGTCAGAGTCTGGAAAGGTTCTGGGAGTCTGAGGAGCCCCTCCCTCAATCTCACACTCACAATGATCCCCTGGAGGAACAATGCGAGGAAATCTTCCGCTCTACCACTACACGCGATCCCTCAGGTAGATATACAGTCGCTCTGCCCTTTCTAAAGGACGCCCCTCAACTAGGTAAAACTCACCCTATCGCATTATGCAGATTCCTCAATATTGAGAAGAAGCTAATGGCGAACCCGTCCCTGCGTTCTAAATACGTCGACTTTATGGCCGAATACATCGACTTAGGGCACATGGCTCCCTGTCACCCAAATACATTCGCCCATAAACCTCACTTCTACATCCCTCACCATGGCGTATTTAAGTCAGGGTCGGACAAGCTGCGCATTGTTTTTGATGGTAGCTGCAAAAGCTCCAATGGTGTCAGCATAAATGAATGCCTACACACAGGCCCCGCCCTTCAACAGGACATTGTGGACATCATCATGTCCTTCAGAACGCATCCAGTCGTTTTCAGCACTGACATCCAGAGGATGTTCAGAAATGTGCTGGTTGCCCCAGACCAGAGACGGTATCAGCTGATACTATGGCGGTCCTCACCAGATCACCCTCTGCTCACCTACGCCCTCAATACAGTCACGTACGGCTTAAGATCAAGCCCATATCATGCAATCCGCACCCTGCTCCAGCTGGCTGATGATGAAGGCCATCGCTACCCTGGAGCCGCTCAGGTTCTTCGCAAGTCTATCTTCGTTGATGACATCTTGTGTGGCCATGACACGGTTGAATCCGCCCAAGCACTTCAGGACGAGTTGATAAGTCTGCTAGACCTAGGCGGCTTTCGGCTCAGTAAGTGGACATCTAACTCGCCTAAGCTGCTCGAGAGATTTCCCGACAACCAATGCGACATGCCCAAGGACTTCGACATGAACTCAGAGTCCACGTCCATTAAGGTCTTGGGTATACAGTGGAGCCCTCAGTCAGACGAGTTCACCTACCGCATCTCTCTGCCCCCCATCACACATGTCACAAAGCGGTCTATTTTAAGCACCGTAGCCTCACTTTATGACCCAAACGGCTGGGTTTCGCCCGTTATCTTCCGTGCAAAGCTGCTGCTTCAGCAATTGTGGCTACTGAAGCTGGAATGGGATGAGCCCACTCCCTCTGAAGTACAAACGGAATGGCACCACATCTCAGAGGATCTGCCGCTGTTGGCTAGCATTCGTTTCCCTCGGCACATTTGTGCAAACAAAGGCTCAGCTGCATACTCGCTTCACGGGTTTGCAGATGCCTCTGAAGCCGGGTTTGCCGCCGTTGTTTACCTCCATGAGCTCGATGCCTCCGGAGATACTTTGGTACACTTGATTGTCGCCAAGTCGCGAGTCGCACCAATCAAGAACCGCCTCACAATCCCCAAGTTAGAGTTGTCGGCCGCCACTCTACTCTCCCAGCTCATGATCCGTGTGTCGGTTCAGTTATCGGCCCATATCAGTATACAACAACACATATGTTGGTCAGACAGTACGATAGTCCTGGCCTGGCTCAATACGCCGCCTCACCGTCTTCAACCCTTTGAAGCCAACAGGGTAGTCAAAATCAGCTCAGGCTCACCAGAATGTACCTGGCGACACGTACCTTCTGAGCTCAACCCGGCAGATTGCGCAAGCAGAGGAATGTCTGCGCAATCCCTGTCAGCCCACGACCTATGGTGGTCTCCCACGTGGCTTGGACAGCCTTGTGAGTCTTGGCCTGCGATGCCCTTAGCTCTGGGCCATCACGCCCTGCCCGGCCTTAAGCCCAAACACGTCCCGTCACTGGTCACAGTGCCCGGTCTTGACTTTGACCTGCTCACTCGGTTCAGTTCACTAGACAAGCTCGTCGAAGTGACAGCTTGTCTAAAACGCTTTCTGCACAACTGCAGACACCACCCAGATTCGCGACGCTCAGGCCCCTTGTACGTCAGTGAACAAAGAGAGGCCCTACTTTACTGGGTGCGCAGTGTCCAGCACAATGAGTTTGCGGAGGACATCCACCGCCTTCAAACTGGCAAAATCTGCTCCGTCAGACTCCAGCGGCTGTCACCTCTCATTAAATATGAGCTCCTTAGAGTTGGTGGACGACTGTCCCATGCGTCTATCCGATATGACGCGCAGCACCCGCTCATACTTCCCAGCTCTAGCCCACTTGTAGACCTTATCATTGACCACTACCACAAAATACACTGCCATCCTGGCGCTGACACTTTACACGCTATCCTACGCCAACAATTTTGGATATTGTCCGCGCGCCGTATTATTAGACACCGAGTTTTTAAATGCATTAGATGCTTTCGATGCCGGGCCCAGCCGCAAGCGCCCTTCATGGCCGACCTGCCAGCCGATAGAGTTACGCCTCAGCCAGTATTTAGTCAAGTCACGACCGATTTTGCCGGACCATTCCTCGTTAAATCTAGTACCCTACGTAATGTTAAACTCTTAAAAGCGTACTTTTGTATATTCGTGTGCCTCTCGACTAAGGCAGTTCATTTAGAACCGGTCTCGGACCTCAGCACGGAAGCGTTCCTCGCGGCATTACAGCGTTTTATAGCACGCCGCGGTGCCCCGGTTCTCATCCGCTCGGACTGCGGTACAAATTATGTAGGCGCTAGAAATCAGCTCATCGAAGTACAAAACTTTCTTGCCTTGAACAATGATACGATTGCGCACAAGCTCGCTGGTCAGCACATTACTTGGTTGTTAAACGTCCCTAAGGGACCATGGTTCGGTGCGTTACATGAGATCAACGTAAAATCAACAAAGCAACTTTTATATCGCGTAATTGGCGAACAGCACCTCACATTCGAGGAATTCTCTACACTTTTGGCACGAATCGAAGCTGTCCTTAACTCTACACCTCTCTGCCCACTTTCGTCTGATCCATCAGACTTTGAGCCGCTTACAGCCGGACATTTCCTCATAGGCCGCCCACTAACGGCCCTTCCCGAACTATCCGTGGAAGATAGGCCGATCTCCACACGTAGGCGATTCCAAATGGTACAGGCTCTTTCCCAGCGCTTCTGGACGCTGTGGACCCAGTCCTACCTTCATACCCTCCAAACCCGCTCCAAATGGTTGTCCCCATCCTCCCCTCCCCGAGTTGGCGAGCTCGTCCTCATCAAGGAGGACAACCTGCCTGCCCTCCAATGGAGACTGCGGCGCATTGCTCGCACCCTGCCTGGGAAGGATGGCGTCGTGCGGGTGGTAGACCTGGACACCGCGAATGGACATCTTCGGAGGCCTGTATTCCGGATCGCCAGGCTCACAGTGGATGAGCCCCCCCTGGCCCCCGGAGGATGTTCCCGCCAAAGCCGGGACGGCCTTTCAAACCGTACCGCCATCGGTATGGCGGTTGACTCAGCGGTTGTTGACGACCGCGTCCGCCTGTCTGCCGCGGCGCCACCGCTGCGCGACCCCGCCGCCGCTAGCTTGGTGAGCCGAGCGCGCGAGTAGTCTGTCTGCTAGCTAACGCGAGACGCCCACAAAATACGCGCGCTGCTATCTGCCTTATTATAGTGACTCCTGAACCTAATGTGAAGAGAACGCCTGAGTGCCTGTGATAACGTAAAGTGACTTTGTGCTGTGTCGTGACAAATCGCCTCCATCGCCGCCCGCCAGCTCGCTGCCCCGTCTCCTACAGTTGCCCGATCACCCATCATCATCCCAGGTAAGCCTTCCTACCTACCTACCTACCAGTTCCCTACGTCGCGTAATCGCCACTCAGACGTGGCGACTACATAATTTGTTTCCAATGTTATGATTGTTTATTCTATATTGTTATATTATCAATGGATTGCAAATACCTATTTATGATACGGAAACATAATATACACCAACCAGAATTTTGCATTAACTGTAAATTACTATCTTTTAATATATTAATATATATATCTCAGTTTTACCTTTTCTACATATTACAAGTTTACATATACAATTACAATTACTATATTGTGGTGATATCAATAACTAATGGGCGAATTCAAATACCTATCAATTTAGTGTTTGGTAATGAATTTATAATTTTTTTATGCAATAATTTTTTGATTTTTAATGGTAACAGATAAGATAACACACAACTGTTTTTCAAATGAATAATTTAAAAAACCTCAAGGTTGGCATTTTTATTGCAGGGTCTCTAAACACAGGACATGACAACTTTATTGTGGCTGCGGAGGAATCGTCCCCAGATATTTTGGCGATTAATGAAACATGGCTCAGATCAGGACACGAGGACAAAGCACCCAGACTCTCGAATTACCGCCTACGTCATAACCCAAGACCAGATCATATCCGGAGCGGGAGGGGGGGTGGAGTTGGCTTCTATATACGGAAGGGTGTCAACGCGAGGATATACCGGCATCATTGTACAGCTGCGGTTGAGCAGATGTGGTTGAGTGTTCGCTTGCTGAATCGGGTAATTATGATTGGAACAGCCTATAGGCCACCGTGGCTTGATGTAGGTTTATTTTTAGATGCGCTCATGGATACCATAACCTCCTTTACTGATCGAGATGGGGTGATCTTGGTGGGTGACTTTAATATTGACTGTCTGGATTGCAGCAGCACTAAGAACACATTACTAAAAGACCTCTTGCATAGTACCGGCTTGACCCAGATGGTAACAGAGCCTACTCATTTCACGGATCATAGTAGCACTCTTATAGATGTGATTTGCGCTGATATTCGAGCTCTCCATGTTGAAGTCAATTATTCTCCGGATCTTGGTAGGCATGCTATGGTGACAGCTGAATTCAAAATTAAAGACGCCAAGCCGAGTCCCCGCCGGATCACCTACAGGCCACTGAAGGACATCGTTTTGGAGCGGTTAAATGACGACCTCGACGTTATCGACTGGAATAGTCTGTGCAAGATCGACAATGTCGACTCCCTGGCTGAGGCTTTTACTATCTGTGTATGCACATTATTTGATTTGCATGCTCCGGTCAGAAAGCGTAAATTTAGGCACCCTCCACACCCATGGATTACTGATACAGTCAGATCAATAGTGCGAATAAGAGATAATTACCATAAAAAATACAAGGCGAATGGTACTGAAGCCTGGAAAGACAGTTATAAAACCATGAAGCACCTTGTGGTTGCAGCTATTGAAGCAGAAAAAGGTTGCTTCTTTGATAAACAGATAAATGCACAGTTGAAAAACTCTAAGCAACTATGGCATAACCTTTTTTTCTTTGAGTGGTAGAGCCACGCTGCGTTGCAGCACGCATTGGGCCAGCTCGCCCGGTGTAATACCACCCTCTCACGAATATCAGGCGTGAAATAATGGCACTTGGTGCTGTTGTGTTTCGTCCGGCCAGTGAGAGTTCCGGAGGCCCCTTCCCCTCCCACCCCTCCTCACAATTCCTATTCCTTCCCCTAACCCTATTCCTTTCTTAAAGGTCGGCAACGCATCTGCGACTCCTCTGGTTTTGCGGGTGTCCATGGGCGGCGGTGATTGCTTTCCATCAGGTGACCCGCCTGCTCGTATGCCTCCTTCTCATATAAAAAAAAAATAAAAAAAAATAACCTCAAGAACAGTGTATTACCCAATACAAAAGCAGTGCCTGAATTACCACCATTCTTTAATGACCCCGGAGTAATAAATATGCATTTTCTGAATGTCCCCGGTGAAAATAAAGTGTCCATATCTCAGCTGACTTACTTAGAACACTATAGGGGCTACTTAGCTACTTTCTCATTGCAGCCCGTGGGTGAAGATGTGGTCTTAAAAACTATCAGAGGTCTCAAATCTAACGCACTGGGTGATGATGGTGTATCATTAGATATGTTGTTGCTTACTCTTCCCCAGTCACTGAGCACTATTACTGCCATGATTAACAGGTCTATGGATGAATGCATCTTTCCACAGATTTGGAAGACTGCCATTGTTAAACCCCTCCCTAAAAATAGCGAACCCTCTACTGAGATGGACCTTCGGCCCATTAGTTTACTCCCCTGCATCTCCAAGGTTTTGGAGAAAATAGTTTGCAATCAGCTAACTAATTACCTCGAATGTCACAACGTACTTCCTTGTTACCAGTCTGGGTTTCGCAAGGGCTGTAGTACTGCCACTGCTCTCGCTGACGTGGTAGATAACTTTCTCACTGCTCAGGACCAGGGCAAGCTAACGGCACTGCTGTTGCTCGATTTCTCACGCGCCTTTGACTCTATAAACACAAGTTTATTATTATCCAAACTAGCTTTTTATGAAGCTGACACTAGGGCGGTGAGGTGGTTTGATAGTTATCTTTCGCAGAGACACCAGTATGTGGAGCTTGCGATGGCTGATGGATCTAAGTTGAAGTCCGCCCCCCTGAGGGTCACTCGGGGTGTCCCACAAGGGTCCATCCTAGGGCCAATCCTGTATATACTCTACAGCGCAGACATAATACAGAGCATTACTCACTGTAATCATCACCTATATGCAGATGATCTACAACTGTATTTATCCTTTAAACCAACAGATTCTGCTTCTGCTGTTGCTAGGATTAATGATGACCTGCATGATTTGCATAATTGGTGCAAGTCCAACTGTCTTGTTTTGAATCCCATTAAGTCCAAGCTCATATTACTAGGTACAAAAAACAATTTGCAAAAATTTAACGATAGTTGCACACCTTTCAATATGTATATACAGGGGGAACTTATTGAACGCGTACATGTAGCCCGAAATCTGGGAATTACCTTCGACAGCCGCCTTAATTTTGAAAATCATGTCATGGAATGTGCACGAAACTGTTTCTACAGACTAAAATTGCTGTACAAAATAAGACATTACATTAGTGAAGAACTTAGAATTAAATTGTGTGAGTCCCTAGTTTTATCAAAACTTAATTATTGTGACGTTGTCTATGGTCCATGCCTTCTGTCCAGGTCTGCTAGGCTTATACAACGAGTACAGAATGCTTGTGCTCGCTTTTGTTACCACGTCCCACCTCGGTCGCACATCACACCCTTTCTTAATGCAGCGGATTCACTTAAGATGGAAGCACGCAGAAAACTCCACCTTTCAATCATGCTATTTGGTGTCATATGCACAGGGAGGCCACAGTACCTTTACAACAAACTGGTTTGGGTTCAAGATCGCATCAGATACCAGAAAAGAGCTTGCACTCACGTATTCGTGACTCCCAAACTCCGAACTAGTGCATTTAGAGGATCCTTTAGATATGCTGCCTCTCATTGTTGGAATGACCTCCCTCCACTGATACGCGACCTAAAAACGAAGTACACAATAAAGAGTAAAGTAAAGGAACATCTCTTAGCATTACAAAAAGCAAAAGATCTTTGAGAGCACTTACCTCATATATTTTCACGGTGCGAGTTTGATTTGGTGCGGTGTGACGTGGCTCTTAATTTCAATTATTAGCATTTGCATTGACTACCTGTGTGAATAAATGATGCTTGTTAAGTCAAAGTTTATTAAATCACCACAACATTGAGCTCTCACCTGCTGTCAATAATTTTATTTTTACTTTATTATTTTTTTCTTTTTAAAACCCCCTGCAATGTTAACTCTTCTTATAATAGCAACGGCACATATTCCATACAGCCACTCTTACTTTTATTTATTTATATTTTAAATATATTTTTATTGCCTATTTTATATTTAAGTATTTTATCTTTAATTTTAATTTACCACCTTACGTAGACAGAGACCTGTCTACGCCACCTCACGTCCAGGGAGCTGTCTGAAAACCAGCGCTTCTGTGGCTTTCTGCGTACTGCCACAAAAGCATTGCTGAGGCAGCTACCCGTTGGCCTTGCACAGCCGATTTATTTATTAGTTTGTAAAGTTTGTTTATTTAGGTTAATTTGTTTGTACCTGTTGTCTGATCTGTTTTACGCATGTATGTACTTGTCTTATTTTCGTCCAAGTGTTATTATTATTATTATTATTATTTTTTTATTAAGATTTTTGTATGTTTCATTGTAAGTGTTGTGCAAGTCAATAAATGATTCTTTCTTTCTTTCTTTCTAATTCAGGATCTCGCTTTATTTCTGCATATCGTCGTCTTTGGCATAGTCTTTGTTTAGCTAGTCTACCGTCTCTGTCTTTTTTTATTTAGGTGGCATATTATATTGATTGAAAGGGTGATGCATGACACTGATCAGAGTATTTGGGATGTGCATGCGGGATTTAGGAAGGGAATGGGATGCACGGATTAGGTCTTCTCCTAAAGTTGCTTGACCGAAAAACACCTGGCTAAGCACAAAAAGGTTTACTGTGCCTTTGTAGACCTGGAAGGCCTACGATCGGGAAGGAACTATTGAAGGTAGTCTGATTACGGATTGGAGAGCAAATTGATTCATGCACTGCCATCTCTCTAAGAGAATTCCCGTGCATGTGTCAGGGTTAACGGCGCATACGCTGGCTGCTTTGACATCTCTTGAGGTGTCAGACAGGGATGTGTTGCGTCACCGTGGCTGTTTTTGGACAGTTGTATGAAAGGCCTGAAGGAACGTGACTGTGGAGTTATGATGAATGGGACCTTTTTTTTTTTTTTTTTTTTCCAGCGGAACTCATTACGAGTACCGGGGCCTTGAAGAGGCACCCACTTATGTGGGACTCGCCCGTCCGCCTTTCCGCACCCACTGACAAGGAGAGAGGCTCCAGGTCAGCTGCCGAGCTAAGTCCCGGCTGGGAGGGCGAGACGGAGGGGAATACCCACTAAACCCCTGGGGGCCCAACAATCCGAAGCTGAAAGCTGAGGTGGATGTCGCGGTACATACCACTAGGGATTAACCCGCGACGGTCACCCCGTCGCCCGTGTGCCAACCTATGACCGCAAGCGGTCACGCGCCGACACACGGGCAACTTCGCGCACGGCACAACACAAAACAGCGTGCCCACCCTCTGATGGGCACGCGATCCCCCAAAATAACAGATACAAGGACTGCACAGGACAAACACAAGACAAAGACACATTGGTCCTCCGACCCTTGAGCTTTTGGGGAGGTATAGTCATACCCACACCAAAGCCCAACCCCACTCGCGCTTGCTTCCGCAAGCGCCCCACCACAGACAGGCAACACCACAAACAAACACACAACAAATAGCGCGGCCTTCCACCAGCCCGCCTTATCCTACTCGGCAGCCCGGACCCCGACTCAGACCCAGAAACCGCCCACGAATCTGGCACCGACTCGGACCCCTAGCCTCACAAACACCTACCGACCATCGACCTCGGGCCCTTGACCCAAACCCCGGAACTCGGAGACGGACCCCCGGTAAAAACCAGGAGGTCACTCCACGCCCCGACGATTCCCGATGTGGCGGGAGCCTCAACCAGGCGGCCCCCCGTATCTTTCACGGCCTACAGAGGTGGACAGACTCCGTCAGGCCCGCTACTCCACAGTCGCTCGCGAACACACACCGGGGTCTCGAGCCCGACGCTCAACTCCCGGTGCCCGAGGCCGTATCCCACACAAAAACATAAACGCCCCCAAGGACAGCGCTCAGAAGGAGCGCCGCCGAAGCTCAAAGCCGCTCAAAAAAGCCCCTTGTCCCAGGGTGGTGGGAAGAGGCCTTACGACAATCCCTACAACACGCGAGGTCTTACCCCGCACACACAAAGGACGGCGCTCAGAAGGAGCGCCGCCGAAACCCCAATCCTCAAAGCCGCTCAGAAGGAGCGGCGAGTCATCAAGTGCTTGCCTACTCCGGGTCGCACGCTCGCATAAGGAGCTACGACCACGCGTCCCGGACCGGGCACGCACTTGACGGTGCAGGCCCAGAAGGGGCACTGCCTAGAATTCGGCGCCCAGAAGGGGCGCCAGGGATTAGCATAAAGCCCCTTGTCGCACGCTGAACGTGGGCCGAGAGGCCTTACCCCAGGGTGCACCACGAGGAGGTTCCCAAATTTGCACCCCTGATGAATGGGACCTGTATCAAGTGCCTTCTCTACGCTGACGACCAGGTTTATACTTGCGTCCTCTGTGTGGGAGTTACAAGATACTGGTGTCCGTTATGAATGATGAGTTTGTTAGATAAGGGATGAAAGTCAATGTATCAAAGACAAAAGTGATGGTGTTTGAAAGAGATGAAGAAATGTCTGACTGTGCGATAATGATAGGCGGCGAGAAAATGGAACAAGTGCGTGAGTTTGTTTATTTGGGGAGTTTGCTTACATGGGATGGAAAGTGTGAGGAAGATATAGAAAGAAGAGTTAAGAAAGAAAACTTAGTAAAATGGCGCTTTGCACTCGGTTATGTGTATAGTCAAACCGTGACTGAAAAAGCGCGAATGGGATGGAAAGAGTGGGGAAGATATAGACAGAAGAGTTAAGAAAGGAAACTCAGTGAATGGCGTTTTGCACTCGGTTATAAGTAGTATAACCGTGACTGAAAAGGCGCGAATGGAATGGAGAGTGTGAGGAAGATATAGAAAAAAGAGTTAAGAAAGGAAACTCAGTGGATGGCGCTTTGCACTCGGTTATGAGTAGTAAAGCCGTCCCTGAAAAGGCGCAAATGGGATGAAAAGTGTGAGGAAGATATAGAAAGAAGAGTTAGGAAAGGAAACTCGGTGAATGGCGCCTTGCACTCGGTTATGAGTAGTCAAACCGTGACTGAAAAGGCGCGAATGGGATGGAAAGTCTGAGGAAGATATAGAAAGAATGTTACAAGGCTACTCGTAGCGGAGTGAAATCCACGGATCCTCATTTATTAAGTCGTCAAATAAACTGTTCAGCTGTCCCTGCTTCTCAATAAATACTCCATTCAATCTATGGGTGTTGTTTTTATAATATTTATTTAAAATCTTTAAGTCTACACATCTTTGCATTGGCCATCTTCTTAAGTAGCGAATATAACATTAAAATGTTCTAATATTTTTGATTGATTAATTGTAATTAGAGCTCTCAATAGGAAATGGCTCTGTGAAGTTTCTTTTTTATACTATCATAATATAGAATCACAAGTTTTCCGCGTTTTTGACATAACTTTCTTAATATTATTTTATTACAATCCTGGTCTTAGCGACATTTTCGTTAATCATTTAAGTATCAAATGTGATACTTCTTTTAATGATAGATGCACACGTTCTCGAGACATTTACAAAGACATGAATTTGGACCCTTTTAAATATTGGCCCACCAAATACCGTAACTGAGTGTAATTTTGCCGCGCGTCAAATCGTCGCGGTGGAACCTCGCGGATATTGCTGACCCGCGCGCGTAACGTTGTAATTCATCGCTCTGTCTCGCTCGCTCGATTGACACTAGCTGTCACACTACAATACGTATGTAGTTGAGTAGGACTATTCTATGCTAATAATACTAATACACAACACAGAAACACGTGTAGATCTGTAAAAAAGTATTTCCAACTCAATAAACGTTGTGTCTGAACGTGTTCAGTCAATTCCTGTGAATTATTCAGCACTCACTTTGTGAATGGCCATCTGGGGAGTACTCCCGGCCAGGACTATTAAACGACCATTACCTGCAGTTTGAGGAAATGCTATCTTTCTCCGTGTCAAATTAGGGTCGCTTGCTACACGTAAGTGCGAGCTCGATCGTAATCTCGTCTCTCACTTCAACCCTTACCTTCCGATCAAAAGTGTTGTGAAGTTTATGTAGAGGCGACTTTAGAAAACGCGAATTAAGGATAACTCACTGCGGATTCAGGAACTATATTTTCGTTTGAGATTTGATTTACACCAGGAAAAACAAGGAATAGGACGACCTCCGTGACCGAGTGGTCAGCACGTCGCCGCCGGTTCTGTGGTCCCTAGGTCAATTCCCGGTCGGGTCAATTTAGAAATAACTATTTTTCCAAATAGTCTCGATTATGGGAGCTTTTCAAGAATCATAAAAAGGTAATGTAAGTATTTATGTATGTTTATCCGTTATCTAGTTAGCCATTAAATCAAGTTTCAATTTAATAACTTAACTTGGGCTAATATATAAGCGTGGGAAATAAGTTATTGTAGTTATTATAATAATGGATTTTTCGAATTTCCGACTGGACTGGATCCGACAGGTGTTCTTTCACGTGGACCAAGTTGCGGGCTGTCGCTAGTCATTAATATTAATTGACGCCCCTAAGTGCGGCACTGTGACCTTTTTTCCGTATCGATCTAACGAGTTCGGTAAAAATCATTTAAGTTAAGCAGCTTTCGCCAAGTACTATTTAAGGATGAGTTATTGCCTTAGAAAGCCTTAATGTTTAAGGACAGACGTTCACGTGAGACTTTACGTTTATTTTATTTTTTTAATAAGTAGGTACAAAATATCATAGGTACCTACTATGCGTTTATTTTATTATATTTATTGAGAGCCGACAAAAAAGACACAGCAAATAGGTCAAACTAAGTGTTGTCTTAATTTAAAATATTTAAATTGGATACAAAATAAGACCTGATTGTGAGATTTTTAGTACTTACTTATATAATTTTAATTTGTCCTTTATCTATTGAACGACTAAACAAGTTTCAAAAATTTAACTTGAACTAGATAATTCGTGTGTGCGCGGAAAGTTTTAAATATTCCAAAAATTAAATATACTTACTTATTTCAGTATCTCATTTACTAATTTCAGTCGATTACATGAAATTAAATAATAAATACATTCAACTAGAAAAATAGGGCGGTGATGGATCCACCACTCATCACGCTGAGCACATGTGCAGTTTTT
The DNA here is from genome assembly GCA_963921215.1 of Scoparia ambigualis. NCBI lineage: Eukaryota > Metazoa > Arthropoda > Insecta > Lepidoptera > Crambidae > Scoparia > Scoparia ambigualis. Next base: position 30,246,419 of record OY992513.1, on the reverse strand, counting down.
ATTTGTGGGCTGCGGCACTGCACAGCTTTTGCCGTCCTCATTGCCTAGCCTTGACTAGCAACGCTGACTCGATATTGTTTTGACGTCATGACGTCACAGAGCGTAGGGTTTACGCGCGCGCAGGGATTACGAGTAACGACTCGGCGCTCGGTGTTCGGTGCTATGGCTCGCGGCAACCTTTACTGCCATACGCCTAGGCGGCCTGCCTGGGAGGCGCGCCAAACGAACTACCTAAACTGCGGAGCGACACCCCCCCCCCCCCCCCCCCCTGCCTGGTATTAGTCGTGACTCGTAAATATATGTATGAAATGATAACTAAGTTTTAACGTGATAAGAATATTCCAATTCCTCAAGTGATTCGAATTGTAGGTAGGATGTACTGACTACAACGTGATACCTTAGAGCATTAAGTTGGTTTAATGCTCTAAGCGTGATACAGATAAAGTTTCGGCATCGAGTAATATTGACATTACGTACCTAATAAATGGAAAAGTCTTATATTATATATGACATGGATAAGTAAGATATCGAGGAGAAAAATTATGATACTGTTTTCCTAACAGTTCGCTAACATTAGATATGTCGTGGTCACGTCCTGAAGCAACCGCCTCTAATATTGTCCGTATGTAAGAAATATTAGACCTAAGTAAGTATATCTACATGACTTGGTAAAGTAAGTTTTCTTTGAACATAACCATGTTCGCTTCATGTGTTTATTGCAGAATGTTCAGTGATGTTTTAACTTTATTATGACTCCATTTCCTTAAGTGTCCTTTTCTATGTGGGATGATGGGACGTTTATAGGCTGATGATGATGATGAGTGTAGTTTCATTTACTCGAAAGATAAATATTTTATCGGATAATAAAAAAACAACCGCTATTGTATGTATGTAAAGGTATGTCTTTGTGTTATGTATGGGTCTCTATGTACAACGTCGGATTAAATGATTTTTATATGACAACATATAAAAATATTACTTACTTACTTAAAATTACATGCTCTAATTTTACAAAATTTATGAAAGTAAATCAAGCAAAATAGGTGTGTTCGACACTTCCGGAAAACGAGCGTGATATATAGGGTCTAACAATATCAATAAGCTAACATTTAAGGGGAGCATTTATACATCACACTGAGCATGCTCACAAAATTTAGTCCAAAACTACAGGCTCGTTACCGAGATAATTAACGAAAAATTATCATAATTCACCAAAAAATATACTCTTTCCAAACCGTACAGCTGTACTACACGCACACAAAGATAGCCGAACATGCACACTAAACTCGAGCACACAGAGCTTTTTTCTTTTTTTTTATTCTGGTACGGGAAAGCGCTTGGCATTCATCTCACCTGTTAGTAAGTGACGATAAGGCTAAAGGTAAAAGCGCGCTTTACCCGGAATCCTCAACCACTGAGTAACTGGCTATCTTATCTCTATTGTCGGAACACAACAATGCTATAAACATCGTTGCTATGGCGACAGACTTAGATAAGATGCAGCCAGGCGGACTTAACAGCCCTACCACCAACCAAACCGAGCACACAAAGATGTACCCTCGCTAGGAATTGAACCCGGGACCTCTGGGTCTGAGACCGGTGGCTTAGCCACTAGACCACAGAGGCGGTTAATATCTATCTAGAGCTTTTTTTTTATTGACGCTTGCGTGCGTGTTAGTAAAGATACAGCATGTTTCATGATGTGCATTATTTTAATTGATTTAGTTTGTTCGAAAACATAACTTTGAAAAATCACTATAAAACTGGAGCCCATTTTTTGTTATTGTATTTAGAATGATGTATGAATACCGTCCTTAAACGTTCGCTTATTGATTTTGTTAGACCCTGTATGTACGAGTATGTGTCTGTAAAAATACATAAGTACCTAGCTAAGTAGGTACATTAAAACCTAACTTAAATTATAATAAGAGTATTTTTACCCTGTATTACCTTTACTGGTTAAGAACATCTCGTAAATAATTTAAAAAAAATTAAAATGTGCCCAAAAAGATTGCATCGGCCGGGAATCGAACCCGGGCCGCCCGCGTGGCAGGCGAGCATTCTACCACTGAACCACCGATGCTTATATCTAACGCTCAAAATAAGGATTTTGTAGCGACATTAGAAAGTAATTGTACGTCATCAGCAGTCATTTATTGAAGTCATAATAATAACAAAAATAATGATTAATGACACATGAATTAGTAGTGTCGGCAGAGTATACTAGCATTTGCAAACGACTTAACAAACTGCCTATTTCGAACATTATTAAGATACACTAAATAATTTTAATTCTAACTCATCAAAATTAAAACCCAATAAAACACTAACTGATGGATTCATTCCATATAATGTAGCTTTGACACTGAGTGTTTATATTCCAAGGAACTTTTATATAGGTACCTGTATACAACAATAAAAAAAACAGTTAATAGTCATGAAGAGAAGTTGGTAGTAGATATTCTTTTAGTATTTCTTTTAGTTCAGTAGAGGAGCTCGATGGCACAGCAGCTAGCGCGTTCGGCTTGCGATCTTGCCCGCTAAGCAACTTTTGCAATGCCGGGTCGCTGGATGGGTGACCAATTAAAAACATCTCGAGCTTCCTCCGTGCTTCGGAAGGCACGTTAAGCCGTTAGTCCCGGTTGCTGTCGTAAGATGGCAGTCGTTAAAACCCACCAACCCGCATTGGGCCAGCGTGGTGGGTTAAGGCCCAATATCCCCACGTGCCATTGTTCACGTGGGAGGCCTGTGCCCAGCAGTGGGACGTTTATAGGCTGATGATGATGATGATGATTCTTTTAGTGAGCAGCTATTATACCACACGGCTTTTAAAAGACTCATGGACTAACGGACTTTTAAAGACAATGGCAAAAATAGATGTATTTATAATTCGGTCACCCATCCGCTGACCCGGCATTGCGAAAGTTGCTTAGCTTGCAAGATCGCAATAGACCAATGCGCTGGACAGAGATTAGAGCTTCTATAATAGTTCTTAGCGATGTAAATAAGGATTTCTTTGACGTTTATCGATGAAATATAATACATTTTTCTTATACTTACCCCTGTCAAAAAATGTTTTATTATATTGCTTGCCTGACATAGGTACTTTTGTGGCAAAATGTACACAGTACGTACATTTATCAAAACACGTCGCCGGAAGTTTTATTACCCCGACCCGCGGATTTATTGGAAGGAATTAGTCGGGGTCTGGTCCAAATTATGTACAAGTATTATATCCTTTCGCGGGTACAAATTATGTATTAATATAATGTATAATGTGTGCGGCGGCTGTGTGTGTACGAAATATGTGTGTGTATTGTTTTAATAAGAATACTACGAACTTATCTCTTCCCTTGGGTGTCGACTAAGGCCTCTTCCTCACCTCGTTTTCGTTTCGGTACCGCACCGAATCTGTACAGATTTTCTGCTGAAAAACATTTCCTGACAGGCTTTGGATGTTTTTGGTTCTGCATTGTTCATTCGATATTGTACAGTCGCGTCAACATGACGTTTTCAGAAGATAAGACGGAGGAGGCCGGCCGCATTCTCGGCCCTTATTCTGTAACGATTCCTTGTTTCAAAAAAAGTTACGATATCTTCCCAAAAACGTTCCTTTGACGTTTGTGCGCGGTAAGGTTTAAATGTGGAATCTATAGATTGCGAATCAGAATTAGGGCCCTGTACAGACTATGCAGAGGCGCGCGTGTGCGCTTCGTACCGAAAAAATATCCGTAATAATCTGTACCGAAACGACACGGTTTGAAATTCTCATTTGATTACATGCGCTCGGTAAACAAACTGTAGATTCGGTGCAGAGGCGGTACCGAAACGCACCGATCCGGTGAGGAAGAGGCCTTAGACTACATACATCCAACAATGTAGAGCTGCGATGGGCTCACCTCACCAGCGCAGTACGATTAGCCTTTTGACTCTGTCTCTTTCATATTCATAGAATTGGAAGGAGACAGCAGATCACAGCCATGTCGCTTAGAGAATCGCATAGCTGTCACCATCGATCACGCTGATCAAATGTGCAGCTGTTATTTGGTGAATCGTGGACTATGGCAGATTGATTTTGCGGCCCTCATGATTAACCTTGCGGGGATAATAGCCTTAGGTAAACATGTTTGTATAATAATGATATAATGTCCTCTTTTCATACCTATATCGGTTTGTGCTACACGATGTTACCAGAATTTCAACTGAAAACTCAAACTCAAACTCAAAATATTCAATAAACTTAAAATAAGTATTTTGAATCGTCTAAATTTATTTGGATGGATGGGCAACACCCATTCAAGAAATCTTTTAGCTGTGGAGAAGAACGGGCACAAAAAGCTTTAAAATAATATAGAAGTAACGACATTTACAAAACAACATGTCGTTACCAAATTATACAATCAGTTATAAAGATAATGGATTAAGAAAAAAAAATGTAAATATATTATTATAACCAGGCTGTTTTGTCTTCTAAATATTCGTTTACTGTGTAATAACCTTTCCTAAGTAAACAAGATTTTACATGATTCTTAAACTTATTTAAAGGTAAATCTAGTATAGTACTTGGTATTTTATTATATTATTGTATATCTTGCCCCAAGAAAGAGCCGAGAACCTTTTGTACCTAAAAAGTGGCATTACTAGTTTTGACTTATTTCTTGTAAGTATTGAAATTGTGTTCATCACCGTGTTTAGAAAAAGTGTTAATATTGCACCGCACAAAAACTATACAATTATAAATATACTGCGATGCAACAGTAAGAACACCAACTTCCTTAAAAATATTTCTCAAAGAAGTTCGCGATCCCAGTCTACATGGTTCTTATTGTTCGTTTCAGTAAAATAAATATAGTTTTAACATCAGTCGCTGTTCCCCACAAAAGGACGCCATACGACATGACACTATGAAAATAACTAAAGTAAACAGTCCTAGCAGTTTACCGTTACCGTTTGTAGACGGTTTTTTAGAAAACTATTTTAGTTGCGTCATCATTTTCCTTCTGTCTATCTGGATGACGTCAGAACTGTTCCTCTCGTAATATGACAGTGCCAAAGACTAGTGTCTATTGAAAAGCAAGTGATTTAAAGGGAACTGTGTTTTCCCTGTAACCGTGTCGTTTAGCGGTCTAGAGAATACTACCACTCCATCTCTTCCCTTGGTTGTCGTAGAAGGGGACTAACGGACTGAAGACTGCACATACTTCCAACGGCATGAGCGCCGATGGGCTCATCTACTCATACGGGAAAGGGTATGTAGGTATGTATTTTATATTATTATCCTTTATTGTACAAATAAACAACATTTACACACACGTTACACAAGACATATACAAGGGTGAGCTTATCTCTAAAAGAGATCTCTTCCAGCCAACCCTTAGCTGTGGTTTTAAAAGCAAGTATGCGGGACTAATAAAATGTAAATTTAAATACACACTTAGATTAGACATAGATAAATAAATAATTTGATCTGTAACTACTAAAACTTATTACCTATTTATACATACACACATCAAAAGTGTCTAGGGATCAAGCATTTTTATGCGGATTTCTTGAGATTGAGATGTGGCTTTGTAATAAATTTATGATTTTATAAATTTATATGGATCTTTTTTGGTGCATTTCATAATTTGAAACAGGAACTTTCAATCAATTTCTAGTAAAAGATGAAAATCAGCTGTCAATATTTTCCCTATAAAAACATACAACGCATTGAAGACATTATTAGTGCTACTGTTTCCCTACTACTGATTAAAACCAACGTTATTATGGAGCGGCGACGTCATTTAAGCAGGGAAGAAATGCTCAGAGCCGTGGGAATGATAGAAGCTGGTTTCCGGCAACGTACTGTGGCTTTAGCTCTGAATACAAGTCAGAGTGTTATCAGTCGACTTTGGACACGTTACCGAAGCACTGGTACCGTGGCTGAGCGCCATGGAGGACGGTATCGCTGCACCACACGGAGACAAGACCGATACATTCAAATCACAACTCGAAGAGCTCCAACAATAACCGCCATGATGTTAGCCGTGAGGCTTCATCACTCTTCAGGGAACTTAATTAGCGACCAAACAGTCAGAAACCGCTTGCATGAAGTGAACCTTCATTCCCGAAGACCGCTAAGGGTACCACCTATAGCAATGCACAATCGTAGGATTCGATATCAATGGGCTCTTGAACACAGAAATTGGGCAGAAGAACAATGGCGTTTCGTGTGCTTTTCTGATGAGTCTCGTTTTGGTATGAGACCGGATACAAGACGTATACGACACTGGAGAACCCCTGGACGCCAACAGCGATTAAAATCCTGCCAGGAAGTCCATCCTTATAGTGGTGGAACCATCATGGTATGGGCGGGTATTTGGATCGGCGGAAGAACTGAGTTGATTTGGATCAGAGGCAACCTCAACGCTCAAATTTATGCTGAGACGATTGTATCAGACGTCATCGTTCCTCTACAAGTGCAAATCGGTCCCTTATTTCAGTTAATGCATGATAATGCACGACCGCACACCGCAAGAGTTGTAAGACAGACTCTCGCCGCAGCTAACATCAATGTCATGCCCTGGCCTGCTCAGTCGCCAGACTTGAACCCGATTGAGCATGCATGGGATATGCTACAGAGAAGAGCTCTGCCGAATATGGAGGGTATCCAGTCGCAAGAAGACCTTTTTTTGTTGTTGCAACGAACATGGGCGGCCATTCCACAGCGTGATTTGGATGAACTCATTTTGAGTATGCCAAACCGATGTTCTTGTGTTGTTAGTGTTCGCGGTAGAAACACGGATTATTAATTGTTTAAGTTACCCAATAAAATTTTATAGAAAACTGTTATTTCAGTCTTTTTTTCGAACTTTAATGTTAGTGGTTCAAATGTCAAAAATCCCTTTATTAGGAAAATGGCAAATTTCTTTATTAATGCAAAGGTGACTTGGTTTATCGTTACTGTAGACAAACGAAAACACTTTATTTGATGAATCCTTAAAGAAAATTTTAATTAATATCAATCAGGAGAAAAGTTATTGCAAAAATATATGTTGATCCCTAGACACTTTTGATGTGTGTATATAAGCCTCGTATCTACATAATACATAAATACATACATAAATAACATATACATTTTTGGTTTTAAATTAAAACTATAACAGTAACTGGCTCTGTGAAAGTTGTTAGACCAGTCGAAAGATGCTCCGGGTTCGATTCCCGGTTGTGGTTCTTTTTTTTTTATTGGAGACTGATTGCGCGTTTGTCCCCGATTTCACCTCTTGGAAAGTGATAATGAGGACGAAGATAGAGCCCGCGCAGTCAGTAAATGCCGGTTTACTCTGGCCTTAAAGACGCCCAAGTTGTAGCGTTCAGGAAAAACAGACGCAGGGAGGTCACTCCACATCCTAGCTGTCCTAATGAGGAAACTAGAAGCAAATCGCTTCGTCCGGGCGGGTGGAATATCGACAACATAAAAAAGCCCTCCCTCCGTCTAGTAGTCCGATAATGGAACGGGGAAGGAGGTATGAGGTTATGTAACTCCTGAGCACACTCTCCGAAATTTAACCTGTAGAAGACTGATAAGCAAGCCACTTTCCAGACAGTTCGAATTATATTCGGTTCGGTTTTTTTTTTTTTTTCACTCTCTCTCATCTCACATGATGGTAACTGACGATAAGACGGAAGGCGGAAGCACTTCAGCACTGAGGAACTGGCTATCTTACCTCTAACTTCCAGAAAACAATAATGCTATTAGCAATGTTATTATGCCGCAGATTTTATATGATGGTGGTGGCTAGCCAGGTGGCCTTAACAAGCCCCACCACCAACTAAAACAAGTACACAAAGATGTAACCCTCGCTGGGAATCGAACCCGGGACTTGTGGGTCTATCCTCCTAGAATTTAGTAGTCGAAGGGGACTCGCTTGCGAGTAGGGTTACCATTTAGAAATTTGAAAAGACTTGACAAAAAGACATTTCGATAGAAGTCCGGACTTTTTAGTCACAAAATGGAAAAACTACTCACTTTTTATGTTTTGTTTTTAGATAAATAAGAAGTTGGTTTAAGACTTATTTGACAATACTTAAAATGTAGTTTAGTTACTCATATTCCAAAATCCGGACAAAATAAAGAGCCGGACAAAATCCGGACTAGAGTCTCTAATCCGGACGGATTTGTAACCCTACTTGCGAGATGCCAAGAAACTACCTACTAGAAACTCTGGAGTCGTTCTGTCAGTGCTCGAGGAACTTTTGGATTTAGCTGGTATAAATCCGGATAAGCTGTAAAGGGCATAAACAGCCAACAGCAAATATTATTTTTTGAAAATTATAAAATAAAACAAAAGCAATGAGCGGTAACAAAAAAGTGCCTCGTCTTCACAGCCGAATAAATAAAATAATTGCTCGCTATGTTGACCGTACGTGACCCCTTCACCATAGTTGATGAAATGTTGCGTTGTTCGCTCATATCTTTCGCTGCCGAGGTCACGCCGATAACTGCGTGTGCGCATCTTGCGAACTTCCTACTTTCTAATCATATATTGCTTGATATGATTGCTATTTCTGGCAATAATATATAAGCATCGGTGGTTCAGTGGTAGAATGCTCGCCTGCCACGCGGGCGGCCCGGGTTCGATTCCCGGCCGATGCAAGTTGCTTTTTGTGGATAACAGACATTTTACCTTTTTTTATTTTGTATTTTTTTTGTTTTAAAGGTAATTTATTTGTAAAGGTAATTTTAGGGGTTAAAGTTACTCGCGTCCGTACTCTTAAGACCCTACACGTGACCCCTGGGTGGTGCTAAATGAGTGGTAGAGCCACGCTGCGTTGCAGCACGCATTGGGCCGGCTCGCCCGGCGTAATACCACCCTCTCACGAATAGTCGGCGTGAAATAATGGCACTTGGTGCTGTTGTGTTTCGTCTGACCAGTGAGAGTTCCGGAGGCCCTTCCCCCCTCACCCCTCACAATTCCTATTCCTTCCTTAAAGGCTGGCAACGCGTCTGCGATTCCTCTGGAGTTGCGGGTGTCCATGGGCGGCGGTGATTACTCTCCATCAGGTGACCCGCCTGCTCGTTTGCCTCCTTCTTTCAAAAAAAAAAATCCAAATGATATTTATTCTTCATACTTAGTTATTTTTTAAAGTTATTCCTTAATCCGACCGATTCCACTTCTAGAGCTGAAGGGTTAAAGCTTGATTCACAATCAGTGAAGTCACAGTTCCGGCACAGTACCGGCACAGTGAAAAATATTCTTTCATACATTCTCTATGAATTTTGTAAAAAGAATACGTCCGTGATTTGCCGGTGGCGGCACTGACACTGAGAGCATTTTCACTGACAGGTGGGAATACGTTCATAGAGAATGTATGAAAAACACTGCGCCGGTACTGTGCCGGAACTGTGGCTTCACTGATATGTGTGAAGCAACCTTAAAGCGAAAAGTTTACAAATAAATATATACCTAGGTAAAACTTAAGAATGCCAAAGGATACAAAACAAGGTAAAACAGGTTTACCCCATTACAGTCCTTCCTTAGTCTCTCATAAAGTAGGTACCCTATCTTGTTTTGTTTTGTGTTTTATATATAATTTGTAATGCGGTAATAACATTTACATAATATAATCAGGACTATTATCCCCGAAGGGTTAGTCAGAGACTAAACAATGATGACCGCAAAAGCAGTCCTCTGCCATGTCCACTTTTCACCAAATAGCGACTGAACCTGTGCTCAGCGTGACAGGTGGTAAGCCCATCGCCGCTCTATGCTGTTGGAAGTATGTGCAATCTATAGTCCGTTAATCGCCTTTTACGACACCTAATATGGAAGAGTATTCTTTCACCGCTGCGCGACACCGTTTAAAATAATGTGCGGTAATAAATAGACATAAAGATAATTATGGTACAGGTACCAAAATATATATAGGTTCATAAATAAACTCACCGCTGACTAAAATAATGTAACATAATAGGACATTATATTTAAAAGCGGAATTAATTTGGTCTCCCGTAACGGCAAGAGCGCGCCAAGAAAAATTATAATGGCCTCCGGGAGACTTCTATTAAACAAATTAGGTTATTATGACAGGCTTGAGGTTACTTTAGGGTTCAATTTTAATTAAAAAGCCTTATTATTAAATATAGGCGGAAGTTAAGGGGGGTTAGACGGTGAAAACGGAAAAATTGACTGTTTTCTATTAGCTGATAATCAAAATATTTTAGATATAAAGGAGAATGACCAAACCAGCCTATTCGAAATCTATTGCGTCTTAATCATTCATATATCAAAAATGTTCTCTTAAATTATAATGATTACGCTTAAAAAAGGTTTTCTATAGAACGCCGCGTTAAGAGTCAAGTGATAAATAAATGCTGAACTGAACTGATAGTCAACATACGATAATAGTCTAAGTCTATGATCTAAAAACTTAATTTATTCTAAATATCTTTTTCTTAAAGTAGGATCAGTAAGTACTTAGGTAGATACTTAAGCATTTAAATAATTTCATATTCAAAAGTACAGTGGTCATAACCTAAAAATACCTGAAAAGTCTTAAGCTAAAAATGAAGATAGCTTCAAACTCCCGCATGATATTGTAATGTATTTTTCTTCATAATTCAGAGCATTGCTGCTATTGATTACTACTTATTTCATTAAAGCGCTGTGTTACGCTAGCTAGTTAAAAAACTAGCCTTACTCCTATAGTAAAAAGGTCATTCTCCTTTCATATAAATGCACATTGCGACCGTGTTTTACAATAATAATTACCATAAAATCATAAACACAGGTATGATTACTACTACCTTTTCGATTTCTTGACTGATTTAGATTTCCAACTTTTTGATAAAAATGTGAATGGCGCAACGAATTACCGCGGACCCCGCACCGCGCAACACCCGCGGGGACCCGGAATTTTCGCTAACCGCCTAACCCCATTTGAAGTCACCGCATGAATGTAAGTAAGTAAGTAAAACGTTTATGGCTTATTTGGCATTACATACATTGGACAAACAATCAAGGAAGTAACTCATCATGTGCTGAGTTATGTGGTCAGTGCTAGGGTTACCATTTAGGAATTTGAAAAGTCTTGAAAAAAGCCGGACATTACGATAAAAGTCCGGACTTTTTAGTCACAAAATGGAAACATTATGTACTCACTTTTTATATTTTATTTTTAGATAATTGAGAAGTTAATAAAGATTAAAGACTTATTTGATATTACTTAACATGTAGTCTTGTTACTCATATTCCAAAATCCGGACAAATTAAAGATCCGGACAAAGTCCGAACTGTCCGGATTAATCCATACGGATGGTCCGGACCCTATCTGTGGCGGGGCCTTTGTCACCTGTTAGAGCAGTATTACTTTAATCTTCATCATCAGCCTATAAACGTCCCACTGCCGGGCACAAGCCTCCCACGTGGACAATAGCACTTGGGAATATTGCGGGTTGGTGGGTTTTAACTACTGCCATCTTACGACAACAACTTTAATCTTACTAAGCTATCTTAGGTACTTCTTTAATATTGTAAAAATTGACATAAGTTTTTTCTGTCCGAAGAGGAATTCCGTTGTCGTCAGAAAAAAACAGAATAAAATTTCTTCTGACGAATGTGTCTTAGATCCAAAATTCGTATCGGAATGTGCATGTAAGATTACAGTAATACTGCTCTAAGAGTTGACAGTAGAGCACCAGCACATGCTGACCTACTATCAGGTAAGACCCCTGACCTAGGAAAAGGATCCCAGGCAGCGCTGATTTTCAGTCACTCCCTTTTCTTTAGAGTGATATATTATTTTTTTAAATCCTCTCCTATACTATAATAATTTCTTTGGCACAAATATCTAGTGTCAATCTTATTTTTTTACTGTTTTTAAAAGAAAGTCACCATTGTTAGCTGTTTTCTCGTGATTCTGTCTGAAAAGAAAGAAAAAAATCCGAGTTACTGGATAATTGCTTAAAGAAACGTTAATCAACTAACCGTGTCGCGCGGCGGTGAAATAATACTACCCCCCCCTCTTCCCTTGGGTGTCGTAAAAGGCGACTTACTGACTAAACACTGCACATACTTTAAACAGCATAGAGCGGCGATGGGCTCACCACCTGTCACGCTGAGAACATATTCAGGCGCTATTTGGTGAAAAGTGGACTGCTAATTGCTGTCATCGTCGCCTAGTCTCTGACTAACCCTTCGGGGATAATAGTTGTGATTATATGTACGAGGGCCACACCGAAAAGATCGGGAATGGAATACTTTTGAATAAATTAGACTTAAAATCTTTTTGGTATTTGAAATTTAGTATTCTTACGAACTTAATTCCATTTTTGAAAAATAAAAATTTTCAAAAAAAGAAGAGTGGTAGCTATTTCAAATTAAGAAGTCAGTGAGAAAATGGAGCTTACGCGGGAACATTTCCGTGCGATAATTTTTCACAACTTTCGCCGAGGTTTATCTCAAGAACAATGTCTTGCCGAGCTTGTTTCTATTTATGAACTTGAAGCACCTAGTAAAACGACTATATATCGCTGGTATTCTGAGTTCCGTCGAGGACGTTTATCTCTTACCACAGTTCCTTCTACTGGTCGGCCAAAAACAGCGGTAACACAAGAAAACATCGATGCTGTACGCCAATTAATACAAGAAGATAGACATGTGACATACGAGCAGATACGGGCTTCCCTCAGCATTGGTATGACAGCCATTCAAATAATATTGCATGATGAACTGGGTGTCAGGAAGTTAGTTTCCCGCTGGGTGCCCCATCGCTTGACCGAAGAACAAAAGTCGGCTCGTGTTTATTGGTGTCGGTCTTCTCTGCAACGGTTCGATAGAGGGAGCTCAAATGCTGTTTACAATATCGTCTCGGGTGATGAATCGTGGATTTATTCATATGAGCCCGAAAGAAAACACCAATCGGCTGTTTGGGTCTACGAAGGTGAGGTCAAACCAACAAAAGTTGTGCGCTCTCGTAGCGTGTCGAAAAAAATGGTCGCTTCGTTTGTATCGAAAACCGGACATGTGGCTACAATTCCTTTACAGGAACAAAAAACGGTTACTGCTAAATGGTACACAACAGTTTGTTTGCCGGAAGTCATAAGAGAACTTCGTAAAAGTAATCCGAACCGTCGCATAATCCTTCACCACGATAATGCGAGTTCCCACACCGCTCGGTAAACGATCGTGTTTTTAAATCAGGAAAACGTGGAGTTGATGGACCATCCTCCATACAGCCCTGACCTGAGCCCCAACGATTACTTTACATTCCCAAGAACTAAAGATTTGCTACGTGGTCAACGGTTTCCAGGTCCAGAAGAGGCAGTCCAAGCTTATAAATCGACCGTTTCGACTATGTCTACTTCAGACTGGAATTACTGTTACAATAATTGGTTTGAACGAATGCAAAAGTGCATTGATTGTCACGGAGAATACTTCGAAAAACAATGAAAGTAAATATTATTGTGTTATCTTTGTAGTTTTTTCTATTCCCGATCATTTCGGTGTGGCCCTCGTATGTATGTAAATGTCTATCATTTAACCCACCATCTGCACCTGTATTTGGTCTGCGATTTGAGTTATGGCCAAATGTGATAGTCTATGTGAAAAGCCACAATGGTAGGCTGCAAAGATTTAATAACATAGAAGTTGAAATGAAACACTTTTACCGGATCAAACTCGCATTTAGTTTACTACATTACATAGTTTTTTATTAATATAAGGTACTACCGGAGGACAAGGCCCACATTTTTACAAATTGAAATAAAACCTATATTTTATCATTTAGAAGAAAAAGAGTGTTTACAATGAGAGCTATGATTATTTCAAAATCCAAATAAAGGTAGTTATTGAAGCTACAACGATAATTAGTTAGGTTTTTAAACATTTTAACCCTTATTTTGGGCTTTACTAAGCATGGTATGGCCCAATAAGGCCCGTGCCGTTTTGAAGTCTTTTGGAGCTAAAGTAAGCATTAAAGACCATAAGGATATATTATACACATCAAAATTGTAACATTCATAAACTTCGATATAAGCAATCAGATACTAAAATGATCAATATTTTGTTACAAAAAAAATACTTTTCCACTGTGTAGTAAAACACCCGAGGTTTTAAGTGTATTGTATTAATATTAGATTTTACTTATAAATTATTGTGATTTATGCTAAAATTAAGTAATTATTGTTTATATTCCAATTAAGGCTCAAGCAACTACTTCGTTGGGCCTTCCTAACCGTTGTGGGCTTTACAACACAAATTGAATATTTACAAAATAAAAAGCTATAAAATCGCACATGTTTATGTAAATATCAAAAGAGTAATGATCAAATAAACACACTAAATAAAAATCTACTAACAAATCGTAGTATAAACAAGTAAAAACTGACTTTTTTTAGGAGCCAAAATTAGTAAAATGAGCGGCCGCGACCGATGTCGGTGAACAATCGGGTGTCACTGACAAGATGGTGGCCGCTCGCTGTCCGCTGCTGCGTTTCGGCGTTCATATTGATGTGTTTCATGCATGCTACGAAGTTGGCACGGATCAAATGTAATAAACATAGTTTTCTGCGCTTGGGCCTTTGAAAACTGTGGGCTAAGGAAGTAAGGAACTAATATACCTACAGAAGTTTTTCTTGAAATGACGGGATACTGGCCGCTGCCGCTGGATTAAAATAAATGGACATTTCACCACTTATTCTATACGAGTAATTACTAACGAGCTGCCCCCTTACTCTTGAAACCGATCGCTATTGGATCGGATTGGTATTGTGAATTTTCGTACTACTAAGGTGTCGTAAACAAATATGGATTCATATTGCGTGGATATTGAGTAAAAAAAATACAAAACTCAATGACATTTAGTTCACCCAATATGCATCCAAATTAGCGCTGGTGTCGTAACTTAAAAATACGAAAATTCACAATACCAATCCGATCTAATAGCGATTGGTTTCAATAGTAAGGGGGCAGTTCCGGCGAACTTCGTAACTACAATATCAATTCTGTCAAATTTTTATATTATTATTTTCCAACTTTTTTCGTTAGGTACTTACATCCTCTTTGCTGTATTCTATAACACTTTAGATAGAGATCTTTTAATCCAAATTTTTACACTTTTCAGTATTTTTTTTACTATTTGTAGTCTTGACAGTTACGAACACAATAAAAAAAGAATTACCCGAATAGGTGCAGCCGTTCTGAAGTGATGCGCGTACAAACAATACAGCAATAAATTAATTTATTTTTATTAATAACCTGTAGATCATTAGTAAACTTTTTTTTTATAAAAGAAGGAGGTATAATAAAGGCGGGTCACCTGATGGAGAGTAATCATCGCCGCCCATGGACACCCGCAAAACCAGAGGAATCGCAGACGCGTTGCCGGCGTTTAAGGAAGGAATAGGTTTAAGGAAGGAATAGGAAATGTGAGAGGGGGAAGGGTCTCCGGGACGCGTATTTCCGTTCCCGTGTATAGTAGGAGGCAGCGCTGCCTCGAACCCTACACGGGTTTGATAAGCTAACTCTCTTTTCAAACTCGTGTATAATTCAAGGCAGAAGTCCTCCAATCGCGAACGGGTTTGCAAAGCAGACTGTTAAGCTAACTCCCTTTCCAAACTCGTGTTCTATTCAAGGCTGGAGTCCTCTGATTGACGTATTTATTTCCGTGTTCAATAGGAGGCAGACTAGACACACATACGTAGTACTATTATCTTTTCTGTGCACAAACCATACGGAATCCATGTTTGTTTGAGGCGCAAGAAAACTCAATTAGTATTTAATTTTATATTAGGGCAAAAGAAATATGCATTCAACGATGTAATACTATAATTATAATGTATGGCAATCAACGTTCCTTACAAAAAATAAAAATACATAACGTAATTTTACGAAGTCAGTTTTTTTTGGCTAAAGGCTCATTATTATCTTTAAATTTTGAGTAGAAACTTATTGCTTTAATTAAAGATAGGGTATTAGACCAATAAAATAAATTGTAATGTAGGTATAAAATATATTTAAATTAACTTTCATTAACTTACATATTAAGTAGGTAATTAGTTTCAAACTTAATTTAAATAGCAGTTATAGTATTTGAGATACTTCGAAACCTAGGTAATTATTAAACTTATTCACTTGTTTGTTTCATAGACCAATAGAGTTAAATCAAGAGAAGATAATTCAACAAAAAACTGAAAATCAC
The DNA here is from genome assembly GCA_963921215.1 of Scoparia ambigualis. Lineage (NCBI taxonomy): Eukaryota > Metazoa > Arthropoda > Insecta > Lepidoptera > Crambidae > Scoparia > Scoparia ambigualis. The sequence continues at coordinate 30,230,240 of OY992513.1, read as the reverse complement.
GGATGTGCCACAACTTAGGGACCGTCGATGGTTAAGTTCCATGCATCGCCATGCGTACACGTGTTTAAGACAACATTTTGCGTTGCAAACCCGTGTGCGATTGGAGGACTCCAGCCTTGAATAGAACACGAGTTTGAAAAGAGAGTTAGCTTATCAAACCCGTGTAGTATTCAAGGCAGTGTTGCCTCCTACTATACACGGGAACGGAAATACGCCTCCGGAACCCTCACTGGCCCGACGAAACTCAACAGCACCAAGTGCCATTATTTCACGCCGAATATTCGTGAGAGGTGGTATTACGCCGGGCGAGCCGGCCCAGTGCGTGCTGCAACGGAGCGTGGCTCTACCACTCAGTCAGGGGTCCCAAGGGTAAACCTACGGACGCAAAACCAGCGGAACTTTAACCCCCAAAACTTTAGTATAAATTAGGATTTGTGGACACTGAAGAACCCTGAAGTCGCCTGCAAGCTTTGACTTGGCCGCTTTTTTGTAGCGACATTAAAACGAACTGCTTCCCGTTTTACTAACCTCACTCAGGTGTCATAATGTCATAATAATATGACAACGCCGAGTAATTTTATTATAATAAAATTATGTGTTTTCAAGACGTGTTTGGTTAAAGGTATTATTATGTACATCATTATAAATATATTAATACACATTGTTATGGTTTTCTAAGGTAAGTAATACTTACACTAGGGTACCTACTTGCACATTAAAATTAAATACTTTTTTCGGCGACGGAAAAACGTCAGGACTAAAAAAAATTAATAAGGGTAGTAAAAGCGAGTGCATCCTTTCAATAAATATATTATTTATGTTACTGTTTACTAATAAAATAAGTAAGTAGCTTAACTGTAAGATTGATCGATGTGAAAAACAAAAATGTTATATTAAAAATGTAAAATAACAATTTCAATATTGCTTTCAATTCATTAAAGTAAATTACGAGTATCTACAAAAAGAGATTGCATCGGCCGGGAATCGAACCCGGGCCGCCCGCGTGGCAGGCGAGCATTCTACCACTGAACCACCGATGCTTATAACAGTGTAGTTAAATTAACAATTACATCAAGCAATTTGTAGTTAGAAAGGATGCGTACGCGCAACTATCGTTATGAAAGGTAATGCGAACAGCGCAACTGGTTATCAACTTTATTGTTGGAGTCACGTACTGTCAACATCTAGTGGTAGTATTTAATAGTCTTTCTTTTTCTTGTTTCAAAGATAATGTAAGACGTTGTTTATTTTATTTAAATCGAGCAATAGCTGTTTTTATTGGATTTTTTTTGTATGTGTTGTGTTGTGATCGTATTAAATGTTTTTTTTGTTGTAATGGAAAATGTCGTTTTAGGATGGGGACGGCATTTTCCAATTTGTATTGACGCTGTAAAAGAAAGGGAGAAAAGAAATGCCCTTGCTGAGTTTCTTGCCGGTTCTTCTCAGTACAAGGCTCCCGCCCCATAGTTAGACTTACAAACCGATAGCATAACGACATTCCTAAGTGCTCAATTATTGTAGCCTAAATTGAATAAATGAATCAATTGCTGCAATATTTCTACGATTTGGCCGATTCTTTTTTTGTTGTGTTTGTATTTGTCAGGACAAGGTTCATGTAAAAGATAATATTTGGAAAATTTTCACGCAATACAGGATGTTCACACGCGAAGAAGTGAAGTCGCGGGCGGGCCGCTAGTTATAATAGATCCAACCAATCTCTTTCCTTGGGTGTCGTAAAAGGCGACTAATGGACTAAAGACATTTAAGGAACTCGTGAAAAAATTCTACCTATCCGTTTAACCATATCCTGTTGCAAAGCTGCCGTTGTCCGCTACGTCCTACCTGTGTACCTTGTTTAAGTATATATATATATGTATACTTAAACATAATAGTCACTAGTCAGTACGCATGATCAACATTTGACGGGTTGGTATAACTTTATATACACCAAGCGGACTTAACAAGGCCTTCCAAACCAAGTAAACCAAGAGACCAAGAATGACTTAGATATTATACCCCCTCTATCTATTTATTTTTATGTAAGTATTCATTTATTTTGTTTTTGACAATTTTAACCTCTTATCATTTGCACCTCCGATTTTAAAGTTTATAAGTTCTCTCCATCCGACTGGTTGTCTGGTAGAGATCGCTTAAAGCGATAAGACCGCCAAATTGTGACTCTAATTTATTTTTATCGTATTGTCTTATTGTAATAATAATTGTGTTCTATTTTTAAGTTCTATGTAAATCTTTGTGGTGTTGCAATTAAAGAGTCATCTATCTATCTAAAGACTCCACATACATACAATAGCATGAAGCGGGATGAGCTCACCACCTGTCACGCTGTGCAAGTGAGAAATTGTTATTTAGTGAAAAGTGGACCGAGGACTACTTTTGCGGTCCTCATTGCCTAGTCTCTGAGTAACCCTATGGGGATAATAGTGAGAATGTATGTATCAGTAAATTTTAATTCTATTAATGGGGAAGCTGCTCAATGGAACGGGGGCTAAGGCATTCAGTTTGCGGTCTTGCCAGATAAGCAACTTTCGCATTGCCGGGTCACTAAATGGTTGACCAATTTAAAAACCGAAGGGGTACATTGCACCCGGAATCCGGAGGAAATGGCTATTTTAAACAATATAAACTATCTTCGAAACACTAAATGCTATTTTAACGTTATTATGGTGACGTTACCATAGCAAATAAGAATTTCCTTACGTAGATAATTATAGTTATATCCAGTCTGACTGAAAACAATATATCTCGGAATCTCTTTTGTCAGATACATAAAGGCGATACTGTCTCAAACTTTAGTGGCCGAACAACTCCTTGTTTTGTACAGTTCCAAACCACCTGTACCTATCCTTGGGTGTGTCGTGGGTCAGGGGCAACCAGCACGTTACGTGGGGCTCTCCCCCTTATAACCCCACTCACCCCAACTCCGATGAGGTCGACGGGATGTACGGAGGAGGCATAGCCACTAAAAAAGCAGCAATATTGTGACTCGGGATCACGAATAGCAGGCCCGAGTACCATCCCGCAGAGAGGCGAACCACCCTGGAATTTTACTAAGGCTCTTCGTCACTCTGTGTAATTTCAATAGGGTATGAGCAATGATGTTAAAATAAAACGAGGTAGTTATGGTAGAATGCTTTACATGTGCCAAAAAATGGCACCATAAACCTATGCTAATCTACACTGGCCTGCAAAAATAAGTACCACACTTTTAAAATTTAGTTTTTTTCTAAACTATAGAAGTAAGAGATTTAAAATAAAAAAACGTTTTATAGCAATTTTTATCAGCTTTCTTTTCTTTAGTTTTACAAAATTAAACTCTTATTCGAGACCTTTTTGTTTCGAAAGTATGTCTTGTGGATTTAAACAGTTATTGCAATTTTAAAATTGTGATACTTATTTTTGCAGGCCCGTGTAATTGGCTAACCTTAGGCCACCAACATCATTATCTGTCTCGTTTACCCTATAGCTAGTTGTCATGCTATCTTGCTCACACTTTCGTACGAGCTTTAGTCCATTATTGACATCATATTAGTACTGACATACCTTTTTTATTATAATACTAGCGGCCGCTCGCGATTTCACCCGCGTGGGAATATCGGGATAAAAAGTATCCTATGTGTTAATCCAGGTTATAAACTATCTGTATGCCGAATTTCATCCAAATCCATTTAGTAGTTATTACGTGAAAAAGTAACAAACATCCATCCATACTTACAAACTTTCGCGTTTATAATATTAGTAGGAAGTAGGATCATTGGGTATGAGTGTGTACAATCATCCATAGGCTAGCACATGCCGGGCGTCAGGACGATTTAATGGGTAAACTTCCCTCCCTCTTACCATTTTAATGTAGAAAGGGGGATGGTTGAAGCCCCACATAACTCTGCCTCCATTCTGGGGGTCAACAATGCGTATAACTGAAGGCATGAATTCTTCAAAGAAAATCTGAAAAAAAATGTAAATCATCTGTACATTCAAGGGTGAAGAAAGTTATGGAGTAACATAAACATAAGAAAAAAATATTTAAAAAATTCAAAAGATTGCATCGGCCGGGAATCGAACCCGGGCCGCCCGCGTGGCAGGCGAGCATTCTACCACTGAACCACCGATGCTTATAAACATTAGGTAAAAGTTATGTATGTACTCTCAGTGAATGGAATAAGAAAGTCAGTAATCAGTCACTTTCCATCATTCGTTCTCGCCGAGTCATCTTTTTATATTAGATAACGTCTTTCCATGTGCCTTTTTGAAAGTAATTCTTATGTCTTACGTTATAAAGCTTAGAATAATAAGCACTCTCGTAAAAAATAGGCATACCTAGGTAGGTATTCCGCATTATCAATATTATAAAGTAAAACTGTTTTAATGCAATGCAACGATTACACAGAAGACAAAACATTTAGGGTCTGAAATGCGCAAAGTACATCTATTTCTAATTGTCTATAATGAATTTACGTTAAAGTAAGTACCATTTGTATAGTTTACATTCAAATTCATATTTTGTATTTCATGACCTGGTAACGGCATATATATATATATATATATTTTGTAAATGTCGTTGCTTGTGGTTGTGTTGTTGTTTGCCCGTTCTTTGCCACAGTTAAAAAATTACGTCCTGAATGGGTGGTAGGTTAAAAAAGATTTGGACGATTCAAAGTACTTATTAATTGAGTTTATTGAATAAATATCGTTTGAGTTTGAGTTTATCGCTGTCTCTCTCGCACCTTGTAAGTACGAAAATACAGAAAATGATGTTGTAATATTTTATGTATACCATAACAGCTATAAATATAAGGTGACTGCTAGAAACCGCAAGAATCTTCAAGGGCTGGTCAGGTCTAATGTTTAAGATATTACAAAAATGACAAAAATGATTGCAGACTAACTAACGTAGGTACTTATCGCCCAGCTGACGCGGACGGGTCAACAGACGGGTGGGTCAACGGCCGGCCGCTGCCTGCGCGTTGTAAATAATCGTTATTTTTAATTATCTTTCATTTTATTTTTCTTATGTTATTGCTTTAAAATAAATCAAATATATTCAATTAAAATTTACAAAATGAATTATTTAATTAAAAATGAAAAAGGCACGAATTTCTTTTTTGTCATTTTTGTCATGTCTAAAACACTTGACCTGACCAACCCTCTAAGTTTCTTGCGGTTTCTAGCTGTCGCCTTATATGTATATCGGCGGGCCAGCTTGATGGGTTAGGGCTCCATCTCCCCATACGCTGTTGTCTAAGTGGGAAGGCCTAGATGCATTGTGCTAGAGCCCTACTGTCACCTCTTAGAGCAGTTTTACTTTTGACGATCCGTGCTCGAGTGGTTAGCACGCCGGGTCTGGCGTCGCGCCATCTCTGAGGTCCCGGGTTCAATTCCCGGTCGGGTCAATTTAGAGATAAACTGTTTTTCTAAATTGATTTCGTGTCAGGGTGTTTTTTCAATGTTTATGTATGTCCGTTATCTTCCCATATTAACAAGTTACAAAAGAATACTCATCTTAGTCTAGATAATTAGTGTAAGCGTAAACAAATTTAATTTAATTTAGTACTGGTTGTCTGGCAGAAATCGCTTTAAAGCGATAAGACCGCTAAATTGTAAAGTACGTATTTTTGCTAATGTTCGTCATTATCTCTATCTCTGTCTATTTATATTTTTTTAGTATTATATTTTTGAATAAGTACAGTCACGAACAAAAATATGTAAACAATTGTAACTCATAATACAATGGAATAAGTTATCGTTATTGTTGAAATTTTGCATTCACAATGCTGACAAAATGTTTACTACTTTTTTATGTTGTCGAATCCCATTTGAGCTTTCTTGAGACTGGTTGTTTTTTTCTAGTATCTTTATCCTAATAGAATAAGAGTCAAAGTGTATACATATTGGTGCTTGTGACTGTACATATTTTTACCTAAATAGGCATCTGGCTGCAGGTTTGCATTTATAATTCTTTTCTCTTCATTTAATTCCCACCAACCACCTATTGGGTCAGCGGTTGTAGTTGTAGCCCAATGTTGCCTGTTGGAACCTGCGCCTATGTAGGTAATGCTTGTTTATAGGTTAATGATGATAATGATTCCTACTCAATATATGAAATGAAATGAAATGAAAATGAAATGAAAACTAGTTTATTCAGCTACAACACACGAGACAGTTACAACAATCACAGTATAACAAAACATAGATGGAAAAACAGATTAACATGAGAACACTTATTACATAGCAATACTTAACACATTAGGTATTGTCTCAAGGTCGCAGCTAAAAAATAAACTAAATAAATAAATAAACTTTCCTACACTCACACCAACTATTTAGCCCAAGAGAAGCTTTGTTATGAAACTCGTTAAATGGTTACTAGACAACGGATAAACATACATAAATACATACTTATTAAAATAGAAATCACCCAGACCAGAGACAATTTAGAAAACAATAATTTCTAAATTGACCCGACCGGGGATCGAACCCGGGACTTCAGAGATGGCGACACCATGAAAACCGGTGTAAACAAGGAGGTAGCCAATTCAGCATTTTGTCAGGTCCAATGAAGCGTGACGCTGGTTTTCAATTGCCTCCTTCAATAATAATTACCTATTTTGTTTTGACATATGGATGCCAATACTTTACGATACCTACTTTCTCAATTAAAAACTAAAAACTTAAGTAATATAAAACAGATAAATAGGGAACAATAAACAGTACTTAGTAGTATATAGGTATTTATTGCACATCCGTAATAAATAATACCATGATAAATATTATATTCACGAAATAGCTAATAACTGAAGGCGTTGCGGTGTACGCGGTGTGACTTGACACGTGTCTGTACCAACAATTCTGTACAGTTACGAAAAATTCAAACAACAATTTCTTTCAAAATTTCTCCGCGCACTATCACAGTACGTGCCTGCACCCGCGTTTTTGTTGACACTCAATAAAAACCGCATCGGTTTTGCAACAGCCTATATATAAACTAACCAGGGTGTTCCGCAAAACTCGGTCAGTAGAACGCAAAATGGTGTCGCGAAAGGTCAATTTCCTACCAACCGTCCTTCTAATTTTGGAGGTAAGTTTTTTTCTTTAGCCTTCACTGTCTCACTAATAGGCAAAGGCCTCCCCCAAGTCATTAGTTAACTAATGGAGTACTATTAGTTAACTAATTTTAGTTCAATCAATTCTACTTTTCTAAATATCTCTATTTGATATGATTATTATGTTGAATCTAAAGCAAAACCTTTCATTACAACATAATAACTGTGATTATAATAACTGCATTAAACATAGAACCTCTTTTGCTCATGCATAGCGTTACACATTTCATACTCTACTGACAAAATACTCGAGTTACCTAAGGTAACTACTACCTATGCGAAATAATAAAAGACATGTTGACATTACGCGACTGTTACAGTTAAAATGTTAATTAAAACCAATTTTTTTATTCGTTATGTTTAATGTTATGTTTCGCATCGTAATCAATTAATTGTAAATACCTACAGTCAGATCAATTTCATCAACTTCTAAATGTTTACACATAAGTGACTCAATAGGTGTATAGTCGAGTTCAATAACTTCGTACTTTCGCAATTTGTACCTTGTCACAGTGAATTGTTGGCAGAAGTTATAATCGTTCTAAGTTATCGGCTTCCACGGAGATCCATTGCCACGCTATTTCTCACGTACTTCATAGAGCCGTTACAGTTTATATCATATTTACTATGTATATTCATTAACAGCCTTAAACGTCCCACTGCTGGGGATGGCCCCACCTCTACGGTTATTATAGCTATTTAGACAACGTGTAAAAAAAATAAGCAATAATATTTGAGCAGCCTACATGTTTGGTAATAACTGTTTCTTTTTATAAGTAAGAGGTAGCTGAGAAAATTATATTTTTTAGATAAAAACGAGCTCAAGTTATTGTTTTAATCAACACAAAAGTGGCAAATCGATGATTTCCTGTTTCCTTCAACTAGCCTACTTACCATTATTTAAGAACTCCTGCAACTAATTAATACATTACCTAAGCCTACAACTTAGAAGAAAATCCTTTTGTTCCTAAACAAAAATATGAAAAAAAAACTTTACCACATTATGGTGATATTTAAGTAGTGAAGTCTTAACAGGATACTCTGTTCTAATAACGTAATTATGTACGCACACTTAAATTTTATTGCTTATTTTTTTACACGTTGTATATTATTTACAATAAACCACTGCTGACGCAATACAGATTGGCAGACTTTGATAGGACGAACAGCATAACTTGCTTTCCGAAAATAGTGAGGAGCTCGAGAAATTTTAATTTGATCACCTACCCGGTAACCTTGCTTTGCGAAAGTTGTCTAACTTTCAAGATCGCATCGCAACCCGAGCGCTCAACTCGCTTCGCAATCGATCTACTTTCTATCGTCATCTTTTTTTTATCAACTACGGGTAAGCGGTTGGCCTTCATTTCACCTGATGGTATGTGACTATGAAGCCGACGGTGGAAACGCGATTCACCCGGAATCCTCAACCACTGAGGAGTTGGCTACCTATCTCTAAACTGTCCGAACACAACAACGCTATCAACATTGTTGTTATGGTGCCAGACTTTAGATAAGATAGTGGTAGCTAGCCAGGCGGACTTAAGCCTTACCACGCAACCAAACCAAGTACCTGCTGGGAATCGAATCCGGGACCTCTGGGTCTTTAGATTATACTACAGGCGGTCATCTTCAAAGTTGTGATGCCGGAGAGCACATCACATAATTGTTGTTAATGTAAATGTTCTCTTTTAATTTCAGGCATACCACACGTCCGCCTTCCACGTCGGCCTACCGTACACAGACGTGGTTGTCCCCATACCAGAAGTATCCGTCACCATAGGCGGTACCATGACAGCCTATCCAGTACAACACGAGGAGTTGCATATCCACGAGCAGAGCTTCCAAGCAGAGATACCGCAACCTTACAGCTACCTTCCTACATTCCCGATACCACAGTTGCCCCAGATCATAATTCTGGACGACGCTGAGAAGAAGAACAATTCGAATTTGCTGTTGCTGTTGCTGCTTCTAGGCAACAAGGGCTCGAATAATAATGGATGCGGCAAGAGCAACAGGAACTGTTGCTGTCCGCGTTACTACGACAGCCGTCCGCCTTACTTCGACAGCTACGGGTTCAGTGCAGATTATTAGTGAATAAAATGTTTTAATAAGAATAAACTTCGTTTTTAATAAACACTTATAGTTACATCATGTCTCTGTCCCCCGTAGACAAGTGGCAAACACTCCGTAACAAAAGTTTTTCAGCTTGGCGAATGCTAATTCTGGTCGAACGCTACCACAGAATATAAAATTGAAAAAAGAATAAATCAATATAGAATGATGTTAGCGTTCGATCTATTGCTATGTCTAACGCATTTAAATATAGTTCCTAGTAGACACAATCAATCAACAGTTATACTAAATAGAGATTGTGAGGAGCTTGTTGGCTCAGCCACTTGCAATTAACGCCATTGTTGAGCTCATTCCACCTTTGTCTGAGGACAACATCTACCATCAGGTGAGAAGAAGGCCAAGCGTTTGCTTGTAAAATTATAAAAAGTCATGCGTTTCTTTCCTAGTTAACTGTCTGTGAAAAAAGAACAAAACATACTTAATTGTTTCAGTTAATCCCACAGCAGTAGGTGCGACAAAGTAAGTATTCCGGGTGAATCTGTCAGTTAGTAGGTAGAGTAGGATCTCTCGCTTTAATCTTAGAAAACTTACTTTGAACTATATTCCAAAACATCATTAAATTGACAGAGTAAGACTGCTGTACCCTAAAGCGGTGACAAGACACACTATGATTCACGATCGCTATGTGACAGACAGGTGGAAGCGATAGGACTCAAGAAGTATCTACGTCTGCGCGGTTGCTGGTTGATTTTAATCCCACAGCAGTAGATGCGACAAAGTAAGTAACATGTCAGTTATAGTAGGTAGTAGTAGGACCTCTCGCTCTAATCTTAGAAAACTTACTTCCAAGACATTAAACTAATATTCCAAAACATCACTAAATTGACAGAGTAGGGCTGCTGTACCCGAAAACGGTGACAAGACACACTATGATTCACGATCGCTATGTGACAGACAGGTGGAAGCGATAGGACTCAAGAAGTATCTACGTCTGCGCGGTTGCTGGTTGATTTAAATCCCACAGCAGTAGATGCGACAAAGTAAGTAACATGTCAGTTATAGTAGGTAGTAGTAGGACCTCTCGCTCTAATCTTAGAAAACTTACTTCCAAGACATTAAACTAATTTTCCAAAACATCACTAAATTGACAGAGTAGGGCTGCTGTACCCGAAAACGGTGACAAGGCAAATTTTAATTCGCGATCACTATGTGACAGACAGGTGGAAGCGATAGGAATCAAGAAGCATCTACTTCTGCGCGGTTGCTGGTTGATTTTAATCCCACAGCAGTAGATGCGACAAAGTAAGTAATCTGTCAGTTAGTAGGTAGTAGGACCTCTCGCTCTAATCTTAAAAAACTTACTTCCAAAACATTAAACTAATACCTATTCCAAAACATCAATAAATTGACATAGTAAGGCTGCTGTACCCGAAAGCGGTGACAAGACACATTTTGATTCACGATCGCTCTTACTGTCTTGTGTCGGATACCATAATAGCTAAGTACCAGTGAATATTTTATTTTCATACAATCACAATGAAATCAACCAGCAACCGCGCAGACGTAGACACTACCTGTCTGTCACATATATGTGACAGAAGGTGAAAGCAATTGGAAAAAGTGTCAAAAGGACACAAGATTGTAAGAGCGATCGTGAATCAAAATCACATTTAAGTGACAGACAGGTGGAAGCAAATGGACTCAAAAAGTGTCTACGTCTGCGCGATTGCTGGTTGATTTCATATTGATTGTATGAAATTAAAATATTTACTGGTACTTAGCTATTATATTACCCGACACAAGACAGTAAGACACTTTTGTTCTGATTTTAAATGGAAATGGAGTCCAAGCGGTAAGACAACTTTTTTTTTCATATCTATTCCAACATGATTGGAGTCGCACACAGAAAGCTGTATATTTAATCACTTGTGGTCATAAATGTTGCTTACAGAGTATTAAAACCGTTATTATAATTCACTGGTGATCCTTAAGCTGAATATTAGTACACAAGGAGCTATATTCTGAATAAGAACTAAATAATGGTATATATTCTTCACCCTTAAACAGTAAGATGCGTGTATTTGGTATATAACCTACGCTTTTATTCAGCCGTTTTAAATTTTCAAGCCTACTTACTGAATAAGGGCAATTAAGTAGTGGCAAATATGTCATATGCTGTATAATAGAGTAAATGTGTACCTCTAAACGATGCTTCTAAAGGGAGTACATGTGTACTGTTACACAGATATATGATATATAAAGTAGTACATTTCGTATGTTATTCAGTAAATGGTGTAAAATTTCCCTGTTTATCCGTATCTATACTGCTATTATTTACTACTGAATAGTGGCTGTTTACAAGTTCATCTGAACGTTCTTATTACTCTTGAAGAGCACTTCGAGTATTTTATAACGTATATTGCTTAATAGAGGTTCACTGGTGATGACTGAATAAGTATATCCCCGTGAATCTTGTCACGGATCAATTCATTTACGTAACAAGTCCCTAAAATGGATCAGTCTTATTATGCGGATCCTTAAAAGTGTATTTTGTCACACATTTTATCGATGCTAGTTCGAACGAATATTCAGCCAGTAATCAGTGTATTGCCGTATATGGATTGACATGTAAGACTTTATTACGGCTAAGTTTGAATAAGCAGACATATGTGCCCCATTACGCGGGCTACTGCAGTAATGTTATAGTATAACGGTTCACATCGCTCTTTAATTTCACCGCCATTTTTTATTCTGTATAACCTTTAATATCTACACTGGTATGCATAATTTTATTTATTTAACACAAACTTGGTAAAGTAAGGAATTACAAATAAATATTTTTAATGTGATTATTGGTGACAGACTAGAATAATGACACAATCAATCAATTTTTACCCGAAATGTTTTCGATTAAATGTGTTTATTTTAGTATAATTTGTAGAAAAAACTTATTTATGCACTGGCGCTTGAAAAATCTCTTAGAAATATATGTATACTCTAACAGTAGTTTTGAATTCCCACTAGCTTTCACGTAAAATTATGAAGTTATTAACAAAAGGAACATATACTGGTATCATACAATCATTTTAAAAACTTATCTTCTCTCACTGTTATAAATATGAATCATCTGTCACTAAAAGTATTAATAGACGTTCTTACAGAGACAATCGTGAACCTTTAACTTAATTACTATAAATATAAAAGCATACATAGACGACAATTGTCTAAATAAAGGGTAACTAGTGTTTCCTTAATTTGCTAGTATTTTGCCTTGTTACCACCTGTTACACCTTATACTGCGGTTATAACGTTACTATAATGATATTACTCAGCAATTGCGAACTAAAGCTGAATAATTTGTGCCCATTTAAGCAGTGTAGTGGCTGAATAGCATGCTACTCTGCTTTTATTCAGTAATTTTATTCAGCGCTAAGTACAAAATAATCCATTATTCATCTAGTATTCAGCCTATGTGTGTTACTTAGGATTGGCTTCACATTCATTCCTGAGGGCCTACTCTCTTTATCCGAAACGAAATTTTGGCCGATTTTCGTTTGCTATTTACAGCAGTTTCCATTCCTTCCGAAATTTCGTTCATAAACTCAAAACTCAAACTCAAAATTTCTTTATTCAATAAACTTAAAATAAGCATTTTGAATATTGGGATGGATGGGCACACCGATTCAGGAAGTCTTTTAGCTGTGGAGAAGAACGGGTGCAAGAAACTCCACAGACAAAAAAGGTTTGGAATTAAGATTATTAATTTTTAGAAAATTGTTTGTATTTCAAAATAATGGAAAGCGCTTTATTTTCGTTTCGGAGAATGAGAGTAGGCCCTCAGTTCTCTCATATATTCTTCTCGCACTTTCATACTTCATACTTACGTCACATAAAAACTTCTTGCTTTTTTTACTTTTCTCGGGTGGGCTGCCCGACTAGTCTACAGCCATCCTTATGGCTTTCTTAAATTAATTCTTATTTTCTAAGTAGGGGTTGAACACAACAACAATTTTAGACAAGTGCCATAAATTTCTTACACTTTTTCTCTTAAATCTATCTTATTATTATTTACACATCATTTTGCTTTTATTTAACCCTATTTTCTTACATCTATTACAATTTCTTATATGTAATGGTTTATTACTGTACATTTATTTGCTTGCTTTATTTTCTACCTACTCTTACAATATTTTTCTTAGGTACTTAATTATCTGCTAAGGAAATATTTTGTATATAAACATTAGGTATATACAATAAGCAATGCAATGCGGTAAGATAACTACTTAACTGGTGCACCATTATGAAGACGACGCAACATCAGTCGCCCTCAAGTTGCCTCTTCACGCCTCGTTTGAAGGGCAACGCAGTACGCAGACCTATGTATGTGAGACCAATATTTCACCCGTTCTATACCTAAGTATTATTGATGAGTCCTCAATACGTCACGGCGGACCAATAAAGATGGAAGACCGCTTTGTCTCAATTTGCGCACTCGGCGGGTACGCGCTGTCATCAGATAACATATCGATATGTCGTGCCAATATAATATGATATTTTATGCACGACACACGACAAATAGGTAAGTATATAAGTATAAAACCTTTATATTATAACAGTTAATTAAAGATCATAAAAAATATATTTAAAATAGTAGGTAGGTATATGTATATATTTAACGCGTACGCTACTCATTGCACTAAAACACTTTTTACTACCTAAAGCTATTAGATAGGTAGCTCTCTGTCTGATTGTGATTACAATAAAATAAATATTTTTTTTAATTTATGGTAATTTTTTTTATAGTAGATAAACCATTTGAGTAGGTGAGATATCACATATCAGATATCAAATACAATACAACATGGTAAAGTTCAGGGTATAGTTACTTATAACAAGAAATAATGCTATAAAACTTGTAACAAAACTAATAGTTAGTTAGCTACTTTGAGTAAAAATTTATAAATGTTTGTTGCAATATTTTCTGTTTTGTTTCAAAGTATGAACAAAACTAATTAACAAAATTACATAAAAACAGGATTATTAGATGGGGAGATTGAGATTTAACCCAATACCCATTCAAAAAGATTTTTGTACGGCATGTAATATTCTTAAAAGGCATCTCGAAAAAGCAATTACCATCCTCTATGAAACTTTTTACTTTTTTTGGTAACTTACTTAACTTTTGTTTTTATTTGATTTAACTTTTGTAAGTACGTAATTAAAATTTCGTATTCTTTGATTATTTGCGTTAAAAAACGCTCAAACGCAGCTGCCCGGATTGCAGAGGACGTGGGTTCGATTCCCGCCTGAGGTAGACAATTTTTTCAACGTTTCGTTATGTTTTAATTAAAATGTTTACCCAACAAAATCGACTGCCCCCAACTACTAAATACTTCGATCAACAATACAACTAGATGTCAGGTCAGCGCTAAAAATGTGTCTCGGTAAATAAGAGCGCACTTGAGAAATGAGCTCTTATTTTCTCGCAAGGCAATAACAGGAAAAAGTACTTTATTTGTTGCACCTTAAGGTTGATTTCACCACTAAATGTTATTGACGTCTTTTCCTTTTTAAGTGACAGGAGTAATTTATTGCTTTGAAAAAGTATTTATTCACGAGGACGGAATTTAGCTTTGATTTTGTACGTGACGCGTTATCTAGTTGGTAGGTATTGTTGATTGAAGACTAAATACATTGAATATACGTGTCACAGTTAGATTCCCCCGAAATAAAGTAACCCCTTTCTCTCCACCCTTTCGTAGCTAAACCAGTTTGTTTAGCTCAAATTCCCCCATTTCAAGAATGTGCAAGCTGGTCAATGAGCATAGAGACCAACGGATATTCATGCTGACTCACCGAACAGAATTCGTTCTAATAAATTGTATTAACTTGAAATTACCAGATTAATTGTTTGTGATATGTTAATACGCGCTTATGTATCAATATTTTTTTATATTTATATTTTTAGTTACTTTTTAGATTATTATTGCTTATAATTATTATCCTAAACTTGAAAAATTCCTAACATGTTGTACTTATTTCCCTGTAAGTGTATTACATTAAATGACTAAATTAAACTTGTTATATAAGTGTTAACAAACTTTGGTGAATAAATAAATAAATTAAAATACGCTGTAAAATTTTTAACTATTCATGGTCACTACAATTAATTTTATAAAAAAACTGGATTTTTACCTAGTTTGAGTTGTAGATTTTGAGTCCCCGTCCCCGAGAGTGCAGTTGCATGCACCATGATCACGGAGTAACTGGGAATAAATATCGGCGGGGACTCAAAATCTACAACTCAAACATTTTTTCTTTTTTATAGTAAAAGGAGGCAAACTAGCAGGCGGCCCAGGCGGGTCACCTGATGGAGAGTAATCACCGTTGCCCATGGACACCCGCAAAACCAGAAGAATCGCAGACGCGTTGCCGGCCTTTAAGGAAGGAATAGGAATTGTGAGGGCGGATGGGCCTCCGGAACCCTCACTGGCCGGACAAAACACAACATCACCAAGTGCCGTTATATCACGCTGGATATTCGTGAGAGGGTGTATTATTGTAAATTATTATATTATTATTATGTATTACGCCGGGCGAGCCGGCCCAATGCGTGCTGCAACAGCGTGGCTCTACCACTCAGAAAAATGGTAAAAATCCCGATTTTTCATAAAAATACGCTGGCCTAATGCAGGTTTACCAACCTCAGCAGTCCGAAAACGGAGGCAAATAGAGATCTTTTTTTAAATTTGGTCCGATGCCCTTGGTCATCAAGCTTAATACTAAATCACTAAGGGTGGATTCGACCAAACTGGAATAAGACTTACTCCGAGATTAGTCTATACAAATTCGGCGTTTAATCTAGATGTAAGACCTTATTCCAGTTTGGTCGAATCCACCCTAAATATGGTCGAACGTAAAACATTGTAACACGTGGTCGAGTGGTTAGCACGCCGGGTCCGGCGTCGCGCCACTCTGAGATCCCGGGTTCAATTCCCAGTCGGGTCAATTTAGAGAAATACTGTTTTTCTAAATTGATTTCGGCTCTGGGTGTTTTTTCTATGTTTATGTATATTAAATCCGATATCTTATCATATCATAACGAGTTTCATAAGAATACTTTTCTTGGGCTAGATAATTGGTGTGAGCGTAAACAAAGGAGGTTACAATTTGGGCCCAAAAGTCAAAGTGTCGGCCAGTAAAAAAAGGAGTTATTATTATTGGGGAGAAGGCAGACCGAGTATTTTTTACTATCATAACATAACTCTACTAATATTCCTTCTCCTAATAATTGAAATAGATAAATCTGATTTTATAAACATTTATTTTTATGTTTAACTAAATAAAGTGTATTAGTAGAGGATCCGAGTATACAACGACCTTCACCGAGCGGTTAATGGATGAAAAGTATTTTATATCAAATTTAATGTGTTAGAAAATATATTGCGAGTGGGTTGGCTGAAAAATTTCAGTCCAGTATATGATTAAATAAATATTTAAAAATATTTTTTTTTAAATATTGCACTTGTTTCGATAATAGATAAATTACATAGGTACTAATCGAAAGTATGAAGCCTATAGAATATGCAAACGTTAGGTTGACTATTTTTTTCCTGTCATAACATTGGGTAGGCAGGTGTAAACAGGCAAGTCAATATTAGTAATTTGCAACCGTCTGGTTAAATAAATAAAATTTATGTTTATATAAAGATAAGCTCATTACAAACACACACACACCAAACCAGTGCAATGTAGAAAAAATATTTTTTTTAATATTAAATTAATCATTATTGGAACTGGACTGAAATTTTTCAGCCAACCCACTCGCAATATATTATTTAACATATTAAATTTGATATGAAATACTTTTCATCCATTAACCTTCTCGGTGAAGGTCGTTCTATACTCGGATCTTAGACTATATAGGCTGCATCATCATCACTATGATAAAAACCGGCCACTCATTAAAAAATCAATCTACCACTACCACTGCTTGCCTGCACTGCATGTTAGCAAATACCTCGGTTTACACCTTCAAAGACGAATTATCAAGCTACTTAGTAAACTTCGTACTTTGTGTGCTAGGTACTTACCACTAGCTTGACCCCATTCGAGGCCGGCCATTTACAACACTTCCTACGTACTCGACGACAGTGCCCGCTTAGCGGAACTGCCTGCCATCAACATTTTATGTCAACACTAAATTTTTAGCTGAAGTCCGACTTTTAGTGGCGCTCTTTGGAGCTCCACTGAAAACTAAATGGAAACCTCAGAAATGTACGTGTTAACGAATTTGGCTTATATTTATCAATATAGTACATTATTGATATCTTAGGTAAACTGTTGTCTTGTAATTTTAAATATAAAATAGATAGGTATCTGTATAACCGTGTCGCGTCGCGATAAAAGAATACTACCACCCCCTCTTTTCCCTTGGGTGTCGTAAAAGGCGACTAACGGACTATAGAGCGCATGCATGCACATACATCTAACAGCTTAGAGCTTCGATAGGCTCACCACCTGTCACGCTGAGCAAATGTGCAGTCGCTATTTGGTGAAGTGGACTATGACAGAGGACTGCTTTTGCGGTCCTCATTGCCTAGTCTCTGACTAACCCTTCGGGGATAATAGTCGTGATTATATGTTTGTATGTATGTATAAGTGCTGCTGTGGTGGTGGTTCCTTAATAAAATACTTTCGACCCTCTACCTTTGAGTGTCGTAAAAGGTGACTAACAGACTAAAGACTGCACAATGCACACATCCAACTGCATAGAGCGGTGATGGGCTCACCACCTATCATGCTGAGCACGTGTGTGTGATAACTTGCATAAAATATTTAAAAGTAATAATTAATGCATTGTAATGAGGTCAAATTGAAAACCGTCGATTTCTCATTTTTTTTATCAGTAGTGAATACTTCTTTACATGATTCCTAATCTATTAGAATTACGTTTACAAACACAAAAATATTACTCTTCTTATAAGGATTTAGTTTCCCATATAAACTTCCAAATTGTAATTATTAAAAACCAATAAGCCAATTTTAATGAAACTTTGCATGCTGTAGTAAAATACAGGGATCTAAATAGTTTGTTGAAAACATTTTTAAAAAACGTTTATTTAACTGAGTTATGGCGATTTTAAACTTTCTACGGTGGACTTTAAATCGCAAAAACTCAGCTAAATAGACGTTTTTTAAAAATGTTTTCAACAAACTATTTAGATCCCGGTGTTTTACTTTAGCATGCAATGTTTTGTCAAAATTGGCTTATTGGATTTAAAAAATTTCGACTTGGAAATTTGTATGGGAAACCGAAAAATGCGTAAACCCTCTTAAGTTAACGTCTGTCGTCGGCAGCCGTACTCGTATATGGACTGTGTCACAGCTGCCAGCGACTTCCACTCTGAGAGCAAAGTTCTACTGTCTTTTCAATAAACAAAAGCAAAATGCAAGCAAAAATGTTAATTACAATCAGTACGACACAAAAAAAAAGATAAAAAACATTAAACATATCTGCAAATAGTGTGATATTTTGTGAATAATTAATAAAATGAGAGATGTTTATGATACCCTCAATGTCGGACGTTTAAAGATAACGGACATACCAACGTGTTTGCTTATCCTGTCGCGCGCTTGCACCCGCCCTTATGTCCATAAAATTAGTCACGTGCCGCGGGTGTCGCCAGGGTGTCGGCATGGGAAGTGCACATTCCCAACGAAACTAGAACATTTTTGCTCGTGTCGTGTGCTCATCGTCCGGTTAAATAGTATTCTGTATTTAGAGGACCTCTTGCGGTAAAACAATTAAAAAATATTTTTTCTATTTAGCTACAATAATTGAGCCCTTATGAATGTCGCTATGCCATCGGTTCGTAAGTCCTAACTATAGCCTTGTACTGAGAAGAACCGGCAAGAAACTCAGCAAGGGCATTTGTTGTTTCCCTTTTTTTACAGCGTCAATGCAAATTGACGATCGTACTAAATGTTTTTTTTATTATTTACAAAATAATAAAAAAAACATTTAGTACGATTACAAGCACAGACATATAATCAAGACAAACACAACAACATACAAAATAATATCTAATAAAAAAACAGGTATTGCTCAATTTAAAATAAAATAAACAACGTCTTACAGTATCTTTGAAAAAAAAAGACAAAGAAAGACTATTAAATACTACCAATAAAAATATGATTGCAAGAGCAGACCAGCCTCCACAGGCGGCACCCGTTCACGAGTATGACATGTGAATCAGCCATCGCTTCGCTCAACCATGTTTTATGGAACGTAACGACCTGACGCACATGCCACCACCGCAGAGACATTCACGAGTATGACATGTGAATCAGCCATCGCTTCGCTCAACCATGTTTTATGGAACGTAACGACCTGACGCACATGCCACCACCGCAGAGACACTTTGATAGAAGTGTCACTTCACTTATAACTGCGTCATACTCTTAACGTGTGTCATGCTCTCTCAAAGTGTCTCTGCGGTGGTGGCATGTGCGTCAGGTCGTTACGTTCCCTATAAATACTGATTTACACTGTACTACTGCCGGGTAAAAGCCTCCGTCATTAAAATCGTGTCATCGCTACTATTAATGGGTATTCTGGCTTAATTATTTACCACGTTAGCCAAAATCAGGGTCAAAAAATCTGATCACACACTTTGCCCGATCTGGGATATGAACCCAGGATATTGGGCCGCGCCGTCACCAAGGGCCTTACAATTAACTCTTAAGTGCCATTTTCCTGTGATGCGGATTTCGGCACGCGTGCGGATCTGCTACCCTATCGGCTAAAAAATATGAATATGGACATGGGCTTCATTTGACATTTGAAGCGCAAAATATGCCCATATAAAGACAAAATATGGTGCTGTTGTGTTTCGTCCGGCCAGTGAGAGTTCCGGAGGCCCTTTTCCCCCTCCCTTCCCCCTATTCCTTTCTTAAAGGTCGGCAACGCGTCTGCGACTCCTCTGGTTTTGCAGTTGTCCATGGGCGGCGGTTATTGCTTTCCATCAGATGACCCGCCTGCGCGTTTGCCTCCTTCTTTATAAAAAAAAAATATTTTTCCCACTCTATTTGTGGTCATTGCTCTCCGGGAAACAGGCGTAAATTACGTAGTAACTATTTGCAATAAAAAATTAAATTGGAAGACACTCGATGTATCTAAGTACCTCTAAGCTACTTTAATTACATAATTTTAAATGCATAAATCGGTACGTCCGATAATTGCAGGCATATTTTCTGCAGCGAGTTACCACAGCACGCCATAATAACCTTGATGGTTATGGGTTTGTTTGAATAAATTGTTATACTTACTTGATAACAAATGAAAAAACAAAAAGTTTTCCTGTTTCTTAGTTGTTAAAGATTTCGAGAGAAGTGAGCTTCTTAAGACCACTGACCATGAGAGAGTGGAACATGTTGCCTGCTGATGAGTTTCCTAAGCGTTATTATAACTTGCGCATAGTTCACGGCTTGGTTGAAAAATCTCGGTAAGCAATGTTCCACCGGCCACAAGCCACTTTTTACTTAATATCAGTTTATGATAGTGGTCGTCTGCCTCCAGGCTGAGCGAACAAAATTACATAAGAAAATGAACATACAGATTATATATTATAAAGGTAGTTTATTTTTTCCTTTTTTTTCATTTCAAAAAAAGCTTGTTTTCAAAAGTATTTCCTCAGTTTAATTTTTTTTTCGTCTCTTTAGTTGAAAATATTTCTCAATCTATCCAATTCAATATTATAATTTTGGTAAAGAAATCAAATGAAATGAGCCCAAACACGACGGGATTATTTTGATTTATTGCAGAGTTCCTATAACCTTCCGACTACATCATCAGACTAGCTCATGGTGCCATATTATTGTGTTTTCATCGAAGTTACGTAGGTATACCAAATTTCAGCTCAATCGGTCCCCTGAAAAGTGTTTCAAATCTTCCTTGCAAGACTTGAACCACTACTGCTGACTTCTATACGGACCCACTATAATCGTCACTGTGCTAAACCACAGAGGCGGTAGAATTTGAGAGAGTCGCTGCCGTGTGTGAGCGGCCTAACAGCAAGCTAATTACTCACGTACGGAGCGTCCGACAATTAGTGCGGGCGCCGCGCCGTCGACACGAGCGTCGTTTTGCTCCTCTGTCTGTTTTTACTGTGGATGTCATTTCTCGCACAGCCAAACGTACCTTTTACATGCTCATTTGTTTTTTCTCTTCTAACGTTTACGTGTCGCCCGTGGCTCGTAGCGGTGAAAGAATACTATCACCTTCCCTTGGGTGTCGTAAAAGGCGACTAACGGACTAAAGACAGCGACAGCGTGGTGCGGCGATGGGCTCACCACCTGTTACGCTGAGCACATGTGTAGTCGATATTTGGTGAAACTAGTGGACTATGGTAGAGAACTGCTTTTGCAGTCCTCATTGCCTAGTCTCTGACTTACCCTTCGGGGATAATAGTCGTGATTATAATATGTAGTATGTATGTATGTATGTATGTACGTTTTCATACATCCGTTGCGTTTCACGTTGGTAGACTGAGACAAACAGTTTTCCATTTGTTATAACCAGTGTTGCCGTTTTAGCGACTTTGTCGCTAAATTTAGAGGATTTTTGATATGTCTAGCGACTTTTTTTTTCGATATAGCGACAAAAAAAAATTTAGTGACTTCTAGCGGCTTTCCATTTGCAAAGCCGACTATCAACATTCAGTAGGTAATGGAGTGAAATTAAAAGAAAAAAAAGTGACTTTTTCGATATTAAAGATACAAAAATATTTTAGTACAAATTTAAATGTAGTTAATAGCAACACTTCGGAATTTGACATTAGTTTTTAGGTTTTTAGGTTTCAATACCATCAACTTTTTCAATGCCATTAGAAGTAGTCGAAATTGAAGACGCATGAAGTAATCGATGACGATATTTTTGTTTGCATAAATCTATAGGTATTTGTTTAATAAATGTTTGATTATAAAAAACGGGTTTAATTAGAGTTTGAGACCATATTTTTAAAATTGAATATATTAAAACATTTAGCGACTTTTAGGGAATTTTTCGAGTACTTTTTTCTTAAAATCTAGGGACTTTTTCATCGAGGTCTGGGGACTTTCTTTTTTCCTAAACGGCAACACTGGTTATAACTCTCTTCTTCTTTTGCTTAATTTACCCCCATCTAACATCCCGTTAATTATTTGTTGTAATCAGGGATTGAGGAGCAGATTGTCCTGGTAGATGCATTTCTATGATTAAAAGAAGGCTTCGACACTTGCTTTATACAAAAAAAAACAAGTTTCTTCTGTTTCTTTAGAGAAAGACGCCACTGTTAG
Organism: Scoparia ambigualis; assembly: GCA_963921215.1. Taxonomy (NCBI): domain Eukaryota; kingdom Metazoa; phylum Arthropoda; class Insecta; order Lepidoptera; family Crambidae; genus Scoparia; species Scoparia ambigualis. Next base: position 30,207,711 of record OY992513.1, on the reverse strand, counting down.
AGGTTTTCCCGTTAATCTCTGGCAAGTAACAGTAAAAATTCGAGTGAAACTGCTCCAAGCAACTATAATGTGCACTTGTCCATAATTTGTTAAAAAAAAATCTTCATCAAATTTAGCCCTAGATCGCCGAGGCGGTAAAAAGTCCATAAACTTTATCGAAGTTAACTGAAAGGGCACATTGTTTAAAGCAAACCCCTAAATACCCTTTGCTGCCTTTTATGCGCCATCTCGTCCGCAACAAAACAAAGAACAATTATTTTCAGCGGCATCCAGTATCTGCACCGAATGGATTATAAAAGTTTGTTGCTGTTTCATTTTATTGTGCCCAAGTTTTATAGCCGTCACTGTGTTAAAGAGGGGGGAATCGCCACTTCGGAAAGTTGTTAAGATTTTTTTTCGGACATTAAATATCGCTTTAGGGGTGTTAGATTTGGTTGGCTCACATAATGCCGTCGTAGCTTTTCTTAACTTTCTTTTTTTCATTTACTGTTATAACAGGGGTAACAGATTTTTTGTATATCATCATGGTGAAAGGTTTTCCGTTTAGCCGTGATAATACCACATCATGTAGTTGAATCAGAGGTCTATTCGCAAATTGTCAAATTCGCAAATTGTTAAGTTTTCAGAATTTCTAGTTCTTTAGGTTTAATAATAATTAAAGTCAACTAATTAATAGGTAGAAAATATGCCTATTAATTAGTTGACTTTAGATAGTCTATAGACAGGGCCCACTTGACGGTGTTTTTCTTAAAAGTTGTTTGTGTTGTTATGTTATTTTTTTTAACATCGAGGAGACGCGCCTGATCGTTTGCCTACTTTTAACATCAAAAAAATATTAAAAAATATATTTTCATAGTTACCAAGATTTACGAAAAAATTATCATTTTTTTATAATCTTCACTCTGCAAATAATTAAAGCTTCAGGATTCATCAAGAATATTTCAGGCTACCTACCTACCTACCTACCTACCTACCTACCTACCTACATTCTCAAACGTACTACGGGCTTATGTTGCTCGAGGGCGTAGCAAACCTTTCTACCTTAGTTTATAGGGCTCGAAGGTGCGATTATCCGATAAAGTTACGCAAACTGGCTGCGGGAAAAATACGCGGATAACCTCTGAACGATGTAACGACCTGTTACAATTCTAATAAACTTGGGGTTTAGTGTGGTTTAGTTTCAGTTTGAGGTTCATGAGTGTACAGCAAGGAACTATTAGTTAATCTGTGGTACAACTTCGAATACCACCGTACAGTAGGTACATCTTGAATACAAGTGTAATGTACAACAAATACAATATACAAATATTTCTTTATTTTGAACAAATTACAGTAGAATGTGTAAGTACCTAGATATTTTTTTTACAAAAGAGATTCGAACTCGCACCTTGTGACATAGAGGGTTAGGTGCGCTACCAATACGGCTATGATGGCGATGTGTAACGTGTCTGACTCGTGCATATCAATAATGTCTTTTTATGTTCTTATTAGTGACGAATATGAGACAGACGCCCGTTTCGTCTCTGAGGTCACTAAGAACGCAGGCGAATATTTGTCTTACTTTAACACCTATAGCCTTAATACCTATAAAGAACAAGTAGTACTTCTACTTGAAAGGTATTATGATAGGTGTTGAAGTTACAATATAAGCCAACTGGTTCGTAAATCGAGTTTGGGGTAATCTTAAGAGGAAACACGACGTCAAAGTGGCATGCAAAATTCTCATACAAAACACAGAAATACGACGTTTCGTAGTACCCTGTTTCCTCCTGTAATGTAATGTAAAATGTATATTTACCAAATAGCAAATACTAGTGGCAAACCCGTGCAAATACGCCACTTTATGACGACACTTATTAAAAATCGCTAGCAATTTCAGTAATCCAGTTAGGTACCTATGTTATTTTAGCAAATGCACAGAGCATAGCCCCAGCAGCCCTAAACCACAAAAAAAATACGGTTAAGGTACCACAAAATAATAGGTAGAACCTAAACCGTAACTTTCTGTCGAACTGTTAACGCTATAGGAATGGTGTACTAAGTCAATCGCACATGAAAAAAGAATTAAGATAATATAGGTACCAAGCCAAACAAAACGAAAACACAAGACAGCTGTTGATAAATTAAGAAAAAAGAAACGAAAGAAACAAGCATTAATTTGTTTTTCAACAAGTTTTTACTCCATCTATCATACTTTTGCTATTTAATGCTTCCTTTTATACCCTTTAAATGTAATACGTCTGGACGCTGGCAATATCTCGTCTGCACTCTGCCCCTGCAAGAACGATACAACAGCAATTCTCAAAGATTTCACCAATATAGCCGCTAGCATCGTGTACACGACCGTCGGGTCTTGGAAAGCCATTTCAACGATAGCCTCCAATTTTCAAACTCGCCTGAAATAGTTCCATCCAAGGTTGTTGCTCGTATTGGTAAAATAGAGGTAGACAAATTCGATTAGGAAATGTTTTTTTGTGTTTCATTGATAATTACGAACATACGTACATAGGTTACATTGTAAAAGGTTTATTTTATTTACGAAGTTACGAGTAATTTCCTACACACATACAATCACGAATATTACCCCGAAGGGTTAGTCCACCTCCACCATAGTCCACTTTTCACCAATTAGCGACTGCACATGTGCTCAGCGTGACAGGTGGTGAGCCCATCGCAGCTCTTTGTTGGATGCGTGTGCAGTCTTTAATTCGTTAGTCGCTTTTTACGACACCCAAGGGAAGAGAGGAGGTAGTGTATCTTTCACCGCACCGGACATGGCTGAATTTCCGGGTGAAACATAGAACAGGTAATACGTAATACTGAACACTACCTGTTGAGGAGCTCGATGGCGCAGCGGCTAAGATATGCCGTTAACACGTTCAATGCCATTATGATTTTCATGATGGCTTCGCGGATGCCGCCTATATTTTACGGCGGACTTGCAAGGCGAGTCGCCGGTTCTGTAATATCAAGCGAATGGACTCGCCACGCGCGTCCACCAGCATTATGTAAAGATAAATATCATGTTTTGTTATTTTTGTGGTCTTGAAAGTCTCCGTTGCATATATATCGCAAGGTGTTGCGAATTGTTAAGTGTGTTTAGACTCAGAAACATGGCAAAAACACGGGTTAGTCCATCTAGTCATACTATTAGTTATACAATATAACAGAATGGAAGAAAAAAGTTTTATTTGTTATGAACTAACTAACAATACACACACACTAAGATACAACGAAGGTATTACAAACACCCAGACCTTAGATAAATATCTACTTCATGAAAAGTTTGAGAACCTGCGTCAGTGAACTCACCTAGCGACTTCGTGGCATAGCAGAATGATTTTTTTCTTTTAAAAATAAAAATTATTTTCACAACCTGGCCACCTTGTAAATTTTGAAATTAGCAATTAAGTCTACTATAATTTTGTATTAAGTCTACTGTGTGCATGATTTTGAGCAGGAAATACAGATGCGTTTTTTGAAATATTAGTGAAACACTCTGAACTCGCCAAGCGAGTCGCCGGCACTGCAATAAAATTTACGTGAAGTGAATTTTTACGGCGAGTCGGTGGCATTGAAACATCTTTCGCAATACCGGGTCACTAGATGGGTGACCAAATGACATTTCATGCTCCTCCCTGCTTCGTAAGGCACAAAACTGTTGGCTCCAGTTGATGTCTTAATATAACAGTCGTGTTGACAATACTGTTGAAAATTAACATTTCATAGCAAAATAATCAATTGGTTCAATCTACAAAATTAAATACTGTTTTTTTAATGCCAAGAACAGCTCTCCCAATAATCACCCTTACGCTTTATACTCGCTGCATGCTTGCTATATTATATAAAGCAAGCATGCAGAATGCATACAAGCATGCAGCATGCTTACAAATATGCAGCATGCTTACAAGCATGCAGTATTCCAAAAAACATGCAGCATGCATTCTCGTCATGCATGCAAGCACACAACATACCAGCGACTTGGTTCTAGCACTCGCCGCTAGTGGCTGAAACGACAAAAAAGAATTGCAATATTAACCCACTTGCTCCTACCGTGTCTTTACGACACTCCAACTTTAAAAAAATATAGAACTTTGCGAGGATTGTTTTTCTTTTTCTCTTGTGTCGCATCTTATTGTTGGGGCTGTAAACTGCTAAATGTGAAGTGGTTACTGCATGTTGCAAATGTTGCAATTAATATATCTTGTGTGAAATAAGGTAGAATTTCGTGATAATTTAAATGGGTTATTCAAGGTTACTTAATATATTTTTTATTGCGGTGATTGTTTATTTATGACGTGATTACCAAAATATCATTCCTATAATGATCGTAAATAAAAAAAGAAACAAGAAGTGATTTAATAACATTTCATTGAGTATTTGCCTTTTACTTTATCTGTTCCGTAAAAGACACAGTAGGAGAATGTGCTACTAATCTGATAGTATACATGGAAGTACATTTTATTATTGCATCTTTCTGAAACTTACCTACTACGAGATAATAAAGAAATCGGTGTAAGGTGATGAGAATAATTGTACAGATACTATGATTATCATTCAACCAGAAAGTTGTAACTCGGAAGTTACAGATAAAGACTACACTAATTCAAAATGTCCCTAAACTTCAATCAAAGCACCTGTTGAAATCAAATATAAATATTCTTCTGATAATAGAGCAAATGACTATTCATCTATAGCACAGCTTTCTAAAAGGTGAAGTATCGATTCTGTAAATGAACGTGATCCCAGGAATATTCCATTCTAATACAAGCTACAGAACCAATAGCATCCACTTCAAGAATAGTTCCATCAAGTTTAAAATAGTTTCAAAAATAAAACTTTAAAAAATGAACTTCAACAAAGTGTGCTACTGGCTATGATCTACGCATGCGAATTGCTACCCAATTTCTTACGCCAATGTCAAAGTCGCTAAAAGAAAGATGGAACGCAGTATGCTGGGAATAACCATATTGTGTGGAATAACACTACCGTGAGAAACGACATCGTCAGACAACGCATATAGGTATGTGACCGATATCGGAAATCGTGTAGCATGGATGAAGTGGCTGTAGGCTTGCCACATCTGTCGTCGTGTATCAACACGTAGAATGCAATTGGTTTATTTTTCAACAGAAAGATAGAGCAACTGCATTCTACAATGGAGTAGAGACCAAGAACGGGAATGCGGGGCATCCTTCTGCTTGTTGGTCCGATGACATCAAGACCGAAGAAGCGTAGGTCTATTAGTGGCCGATGATAAGCTGAAGAAGAAGAAAATTGCAGTATACTCAATGATCATTTAGTGAAGAATAGATCAATTGCGTTGTGGTATCAAACTAATATTATGAACGCGAAAGTTTGTGAGTGTGTATGTTTGTTACTCTTTCACGTAAAAACTACTGAACGGATTTGGATGATATTCGGCATACAGATAGTTTATAACCTGGATTAACACATAGAATACTTTTTATTCTGATATTTCCACGAAAACGGGAACCACGCGGGTGAAACCGACATAAAAGTACATATTTTTTGTTTGTATGTAATGTAAAATTGCGTCCATAAACACGTTTCTAAGCATATCCTACATCTAAAAAGTAATGCTTATGTATCATCATCATCATCACCTATTATTTAAATACTTTTTATTGGTTTAAACATTTAAATTTGTCTCTCTTTTCGATTTATCGCGAAGCTGACTTAAATCAAAATAACAAATTACATAGTAGTACAGTCTCCTACGACATTTTCCGGCTTTTCTACAAATGCAATTTTTTTTATTAATTTTTATCGATTATTTGCCATCAATGTAATTCCTATACGAAATTTTAAGTCAATCGTGCAAAAAAAGTTAATTCAGGAGTACCTAAGTGGGTTAAGCATCAATGAATTTATAAAATTCGTTATAATGAGGTTCGTGATTTTATGTAAATAATTGTAATTTTAATTCTTCGCAAATATGAAATTCGGATTTTTGAAATTCGGAATATTCGAATTCAGAATAAAGTTAAAGTTTCTAAGTAATAAGGTGCGTCGTAAAGCACGATAAGCCGTTGAGCCTAGTTGTAAGTATACTATCAAATTGTAGGTATACGGTTTTAAGCTTGCCAGCAGCCACTGACCAATACTAACGGTCCGAGATTAACGGAATAATCATTGGAACTCGCATTCGTACTGTCAACACGCCAATCCTCTTTCGAACAATCCAATGATGTCAGAATACACTCTGGATTAGACAGTGTAACATAGAATTTATATTTCTAGCCAGAGTTATAACAATAAAGCGAAGGGTATTTTAATATGGGAAGCTGTAAACATAAAGAAAATATATGCCCTTGCTGGATTTCTAACTGGTTCGGAACGGTTTGGTGGAACAAAGTCTCTCACCTCTTAGACTCACGCACCGATGGCATAAGGATATTCTAAAGAAGTCAATTATTGCAGGGAGATAAGCATTTTGACTCAAGTTTTTTTTTAATAGGCTTAATAAAGTTATAATAGACACAGACACAAATCTGGAATCTGAATCTAGTCAGGCGAATGGAAAACCTCTGGAAACATAAGTCCTGTCGTAATTAAAATCAAATATTCTTTTCATTTTCTACAATCCTGGCACACCTATATTACTTAATTCACTTTCATAACATTATTCATACATCACTATTATCAGCCTTTATATGTACTACTCTTAGACACAGACCTTCCCACGTGGACTACAACACATGGGCAGATTGGACCATATCCAACTACTTGGCTTGGCTTAATGTAGCATGGACAACATACAACAGCAAAAAAAAATGAATCAACAGCACAAAGGGACATTAGGCATTACCACGCTGGCCGTAGGTGTGTGGTTTGTTTGTACGTGCAATAAAAAACTGTTGGCACATCCAGCTGCTATATCGCAAGTCGGATGCAACAAACGGCCATTTTGATTGAAGCGGATATTAGTCGTGCCGCCGCTGCGAATGGAGTTTGCTTTCACCACAATAGAAGCGATGTCGGTTCGCGAAGGACAGGCGGGAATGCATTTACCTGTTTACGTCGACGTTGGCATACTTGGGACTGCTTACAATGAAAGCCATTAAAAAAGCATTGAAATTTCCCATACATGGGAAATTTCAATGCTTTCTTAAGCGTACACAGTCGTAGAGAAGATGGATGAAAGAAGTATTACAAAAAAAGTGTATGAGGCAAGTGAATGGGATAATTCACTCTACTCTACTCTACACTCTCACCAACGTAATCTTCGCTCTTTCAGCAACCTTCTTCTTGAAACCACTGCCCACCATTCTGGATTTATATCCAACTCCTTTACCCTCACTGCAATATGACTCTGGAACGCCTAGCCCTTGCACATAAAAAAAGCTACCAGTAAATATATGTACGCGAGCAATTCTTTAAATCTCTGCATTAAATTTCATAGTCTTTGTCATTATACAGTATTTTTTTTATATATAAGATGACTGCTAGAAACCGCAAGAAACTTCAAGGGCTGGTCAAGTGTTTAAACATGACAAAATGACAAAAAGGAATTCGTGTTTTTTTCGCGTCAGCTGGGCGATAAGTACCTAAATTGACGGGCCGTTGCCCTCGCGTTGTGAATAATCGTTATTTTTAATTGTTTTTAATTTTTCTTATGTTATTGCTTTATAATAAATTAGATACTCAAAGACTATCCAATTATAATTCACAAAATGAATTATTTAAGTAATTCAAAATAAAAAAACACGATGTCCTTTTTCGTAATTTTTGTCATGTTTAAATACTTGACTTGAAACAGCCCTTGAAGTTTCTTGCGGTTTCTAGCAGTCACCTTATATATAATTGTAAGTACAATTATATTTATTTTATTTATTTTTGTGTAAATACATTTTTATTATGATACGTATTCTATAGGAATGTATTATTTATAATTTTATATTATACCTTAATCATGTAATATAAAATATTTGTCTACAAATAATTAGGTTTTTAGTCGAGTCTTGTTTTGCAAGTTTGTTTTTCTCTAGACACCCTTACTGGTCGACTGGCAGAGAATGCCTCAGGGCACTAAGTCCGCCTTTTGCTGTAATTTTGCAATAAAGAATAAATAAATAATTGAAAGGGGAAGACCTCAGCAAACGTACTTGTAAAAGATCGAAGACATCAGGGGCCCAAGTCTGTTAATTTACGAATGGCTTAATTGAATCGCAATTGGATCGCATTGTAATTGTTTAACACATTTGGTATTCTCTTACTCATTTAAGAATACCAAATGTGTCAAACAATTACAATGCGATCCAATTGCGATTCAATTATGCCATTCGTAAATTAGCAGACTTGAGCCCCGGGTCTAGAGTACCCTGAATCGACGAGCATGTGTGAATAACGTTATAAGTGGATACTTATCAGGGTCCTAGTAAATCCTAGATCCTAGGAAAGCTGCGGTCTCTGACTACCCCTCCGGGAAACGGTCGTGATTAGGGTTGCCACCCGTACTCTAACATAGAGTATGATGGTCCTCTTTTTCAAGTAGGCGTACTTTATAATCTACGACACCAATAAAGTACGCTAAAATACTCTATTTACGTAAAACTATTTACGTAAGAAACAAATAATTGTTAAATGTCGCAAAGAGAAAAAAAAATACGATTTTAAGGACAAATAAATAAATACTCTCTTTTTATGCTATGTACTTTATTTTAGTCCTAACAAAATGAAAAAATACTAAAAAAAGGTGGCAACCATAGAAATTATTCTAAGGTGGCAACACTAGTCGGGATGTATGCATGTAGTTAGGTACATAATTGCCAGGTGGCCTCTGTTTATTAGGTACGACTCTTAGCAAGGTATAATCCTACTAATATTATAAACGCGAAAGTTTGTAAGTATGGATGGATGTTTGTTACTCTTTCACGTAAAAGCTACTGAATGGATTTAGATTAAATTCTGCATACAGATAGTTTATAACCTGGATTAACATATAGGATACTTTTTATCCCGATATTCCCACAGGAACGGGAACCACGCGGGTGAAACCGCGAGCGGCCGCTAGTAGGCCTATAAATGTCCTATTGCTGGACGTCCATCGAGAGATTGGGAAATAATAACCAACCTACTTTACATTATTGTAAAGAAGAGTGGCCGTTTTCCTGTGTGTGTGCACTGTTCTTCTAACTAGGCTTGCCAACTCCAAAAAAGGCATTTCCGGGATTACCCAGCTCGACATCCGGGACTTGAGTATATTACGCGGGACACAACACACCACATATAAAAATGGTTAGTAAAAAAATATATACTTACATGTATTTTTTTTTTATCATTTAATAAAAAAATGGAGAACGAATGAACTAGACTCCTACTGCAAAGACTGGCCATCAAGAGCGCTTAATCGCGAAGATTGGAAAAAGGGAAGGGAGGCCTTTGCCCTGCAGTGAGACGACTATGGCTGAAATAATAAATAATATAATAAAAAAATCAAAACAAGTGCCTAACCCGAGGGTAGTTTTGGTACGAGATAGATACTCACCTATATCATAATTATATATTTATAATTATGATATAGGTAAGTATATATTTATAGGTAAGTATATATATATTAATGTTTTTTCGTTTTGTTTTGAGATAAGTGATTGCTTAGTATGTAAATGTTTTGTTCCGTCCAGTGATATGGCGACTTTTTACTTGGCGACTTTTTATAAAAATTTCGAAGCGTGTGTCGCAATTCGCAACTCATGTCGCGTTTTATTACTATGTACATTTTTTTTGAAAAGGCTGTGGCAGAATAGCAGAAGCTGTGGATATTTACTATCTGCGGCTTCTGAGCCATAGACCGTTTTGTTCTTCATTTAACTTTACCATCTGCGTACTAATGTTCCCTGTGTACTTTGTATTTTAGATTGAAGACAAATAAATTCGTTATTATTATTATTATTATTATTACTGATTTCAAAGCGTCCCGCAAGGGGTCACGGCGGGACGGCCCAAAATTGACCCAGAAGCGGGACGTCTCGGAAAATCCGGGACGGTTGGCAAGCCTACTTCTAACCCATGCCACAGAATAATTAATAGTCCCATGCAAAGGATTTTAATTCGGTTTCACAAAAAGAAGGGATGGTTTTGTGTTTATTTTATAAATATATATTTTTTAATGGCTGAACTATGATGTTTTTTTTGTCAATAAACCGGTTTTCGTACGCTTACATGAGTAGGTAACGCTGGCTATAACTGAAGAGATAGGTACCTACCTATATCAAAACAATGTACCTACTAGAAAGTTATAGATCTCACAAAAGACTACTGAAAGTCCGCGATGTCTAACTCCTAAGATTTACTCACATTAACCATTTTTTATTTATTATTCTAGATTGGTTAAAAACCATAGGTTATGTCCGTAGTTATTTTCTCCTATTTATTATTAATTGTGCTGGCTCAATACAGGTTGATGATGGGTTTTAACGATTGTCGTCTTACGACAACAAACAGCACCGACGGCTTTCCGTCTCTTCGATTCCGTTGCACGCAGGAGCTCCAGATTTTTTTAAATTCTTTTCATTCTACAACGGGTAAGCGCTTGGCCTTCATCTCACCTGATGGTAAGTGACGATTAGGCCGAAGGTGGAAGCGCGCTTCACCCGGAATCCTCAACCACTGAGGAACTGGCTAGATAGCCAGTTCCTGTTTCAGATAAGATTATCTGAAACTGTTGGAACACAACAATGCTATAAACATCGTTGTTATAGCGACAGACTTAGATAAGATGGTGGTAGCTAGCCAGGCGGACTTAACAGCCCTACCACAAACCAAACCGAACACACAAAGATGTACCTCCCGCTGGGAATCGTTCCCGGGACCTCTCGGCCTGAAACCGGTGGCTTAGTCACTAGACCACAGAGGCGATTAAAATGAAATCAATGAGATGTTTTTAATTTGGTCACCCATCCAATGGCGCGGCATTGCGAAAGGTACCGATCGCCTTAACCGGCGCCATCGAGCTCCTCAACTACTTTTTCATCATCATCATCGTCATTATTTCAGCCCGTGTCCTGAGCTGTTGAGCATAGGCCTCCTTCATGTTGTGTTAACTACTTAAAACATAAATACATATAATCATGACTAGCTATTATCCCCGAAGGGTTAGTCAGAGACTAGGCAATGAGGACAGCAGCAGCCCTCTACCATAGTCCACTTTTCACTTTCAAATAGCGACTGTACATGTGCTCGGCGTGACAGGTGGTGAGCCCATCGCCGCTCTATGCTGTCGGATGTATGTGCAGTCTTTAGTCCGTTAGTAGTCTTTTCTCGTCACGACACCCAGGGGAAGAGAGGTGGTTTTCTTTCACTGAGACGCGATACGGTAACTTCAATAAGTGTAAGTTATAATCTAAATACCTACCTGCTCCATTTCGAGCCGTGTCGTATTTTTAACTGTGACCGAAATCAATACAGATCACCGCCACAGTATAAATATAATATAAGTATTTATACTGTGTCACCGCTTCGGACATCGGCGGAAATGTTTTAGTGACGCGTCCAACAGACAAAACGAGGAGTCGGATTATCACCTCAGTTTTGCTACTGTCTGTGTCTATGTATTTATTTATATGTATAAGTATTTATGTATTTGTGAGTACGTTTATGTTTATTTATGTCTTTATAGTTTTTCTTTCAATATTTTATTTTTAATAACATAGCATAGTCGTTAACTAACAACTTAGTACGGATATTTGTGTGAAATAAACGTTTTTATTATTATTATTATTTATTACTTCTTAGAAGTACCTACTTGCAAATGTTTCAATATTTTTTTAAGTACTGCTTTCTTCCACTTTTTGTCACCGCAGATAATTGCACCTACCATGTCATCTCTGCACCACTGTATGGTTGACTGTTAGAGAATGCCTCAGGCGTTAAGCCCGCCGTGTAATTTAATGTTGCAAAAGTTTTATAAATAAATGAAAAAAATTAACTAAATTCATTTGTTCTGTTTGCTGTCAAGTCTGCTGGCTTAAGTCTTGTTTGCACCTGTGCAATTAATTAAGTCGAGGAGATAATATATATTATGCTACATAATTAATAACAATAATCATTTATTTCAGTCGTAGCCCATAAATTATTGTGTTAGTAGACGTAATAATAAAACTTACATTTAATGATAATACCTATTAATACCGTTTAGTTTTTATTTTGGCATTTGTTTTGCTTTGTCCGTGCATAACCAAGTCGCGTAGCGGTGAAAGAATAGACTAGAATAGACTAGAATAGACTATACTATAGAATAGACTAGAATAGACTATACTATAGAATAGACCAGAATAGACTATACTATAGAATAGACTAGACTGCACATATTTCCAACGGCATAGAGCGGCGATGGGCTTACCACCTGCCACGCTGAGCACATGTGCAGTCGCTATATGGTGAAAAGTGGACTATGGCAGAGGACTACTTTTGCGGTCCTTATTGCCTAGTCTCTGACTAACCCTTCGGGGACAATAGTCGTGATTATATGTACCCTATATACCCTATATGTATGTATGTATGTTCCACTTCAGACTGGCGGCCTTTTGTCCAATATCAGCGATTATGTTTGGAGCGCAGTATTGTGTTTTTGACGCGGTCTGACAATCTGACAGCAGCTATGCGATTCTCTAAGCGACACATAGACGCTGCGCGCATGGCTGTGATCTGCTGTCTCTTTCCAATTCTATGAATATGAAAGAGACACAGTCATTTGTCAGCGCTGCGGCAGCCGCAGCTATCAAGGCTTCAGCTTAGAGAATCGCACATGATCATAGCCATGCGTGCAGTGTCTATGTGTCGCTTAGAGAATCGCATAGCTGCCAGAATACTGCGCTCCATCGCATATATATGTATGTATGTATGTATGTATTGCTTTGCTAAGCTAATGAACATATGTATTCTCCCTATCCTCCCACCGGTGCACGGTGTTGGTATATGACTGCTCAGCAAAAGTCCAAACACGGGTTACCTATGCCAGTGAGCGGTAGAGCTATATTCTGGCAGTCAGATTGTCAGACCGCGTCAAAAACACAATACTACGCTCCAAACATAAATCGCTGATGTTGGACAAAAGGCCGCCAGTCTGAAGTGGAACTGGGTCGGACACATCTGTCGCTTGTCGGACGAGATGTGGGCGAAAAGCACGACTATATGGATGCCACGCGATGCCAGGAGACGACGCGGCAGGCCCAGAAGGAGATGGCGGGACGAGCTAGACACCTACTGCCAGGAGTGGCAAGAGCAAGAGCCCTTAATCGCGAAGAGTGGAAAAAGGGAAGGGAGGCCTTTGCTCTGCAGTGGGACGACCATGGCTGAAATAATAATAATAATGAGGCTCTCGCTAAAAGGTTAAGTCAAGAGTCAGATACAGAAGGCAGTACTCCTTGACACGGCACGTATTGTCAGGAGGTTCCTCACTCTGCAGCCCTAACCACCGATAGCTTGGGTCAATCCCCACCTAGGTTAAGTTTTTTATAATGTTTTATATTGTAAATATGTTTTTATATATAAAATAATGTAAAAAAAAATTCTTAAGATATAGTTTAAATAAAGAGAATAATAATAATAATTGCTTTGCTATTTTGCACCGTGGTGGGTGAAGACGACTTCAACCTAATTATCACACGGAGATGCACTAAACATACAATAAAAAAAACATGATTGTTTTTGTAAATGGTCTTTTTTTACCTATAATTTCCAATCAACCAAACGGCCCGTCTGGCGGTTACCGTTTCATAAGGACGACAACACAAGTTTACAGGAAGCGTTGGGGACCCAAAGAAATGTAAGGATTTAAGAAATAAAATAGTGTCAAAAAGAAGAACGTGAAGAACCATTGAGGTATTTTAAAGACAGAAGCGAGAGACGACACCCCGAATGCAAGTTATTGCGCACTTAGTTGGGATTTGGACCTTGCGGCCGCAAGTCAGTAAGCAAAAAAATTGCTTCGCGCTATCATCTCTAGCCATCTTTATTTATGTTATTATACTTATTTAAATGTAGGTACAAAACGTCATTGGGTGAACGGGCTAACTAAACCCTGAACCTTAGTAACTTTATCAGTCACATGTACCTATATAGTCTCAAGTAACCCTACTCGAGTGCAACTATTTATTAACTAGTAAGTACTTACCGTAATACAAATAACAAGTTAGGAAAGTACTTATTTTATTAAAAATTTTAGGTTGTTACCAAGGAAGATATACAATGTGATTGGGGTGGTCCAACCCCCTGCGATATTAAAGGTTTCATACGTCGGAGAAACATGAAAAAAATGGCAAACGGTAGCTAATGCCACTTACTAACTAAAAAAAATACTTTGTTTCGTATGTTTGAGATTATTTTGGTGAGAAAAAAAATCGTTAAGTACTTAATTATTTTGTGATTTAAAATCACTTTTTTTTTTAAGTCCATATTATTTTTTTGTCGATGAATTTAGATGTAGTACTTTACAGGTTAGAAGTACCACCCCTATCACATTGTATAATATATTATAAGTATTATCTTATTTGTCTATGGTTGTTTGTTACAGTCGTAAGGTACAGAAATATATTAAGTTATGTAAGTATTAAAAGCACAATAAAATTAACTTGTAACATTACAGGATGCATTAGCTAATAGGTCAATAAAACCTTATTTTTAAGGAAATAATAATTTAAATAATGTGTTAGGAAGATGGAGGTATTTTTTTCTACCACCGACCGCTACTACCACCAAGATTGCTGCCATCTAGCGTTAATTTTGCATACCGGTAGCACACAACGTCTCCCTGCTGCCCTCTAGTACCTTAGTAGTACACTATTTGACAATTTGAAAAACATTCGCACTAGAAGTGTGTGTTGCGATAAATTTTGACTAGATGGCGCTATCAACCATATTATTTTGAAATTTTTTAACACAATATTACACACAGTCACACAATGATACCATAATAAAATCTTATGAAATTGTCATTGAGGTAGGTACAATTTGTAGACAATGTGAATGATTGAATAACTTGTTAATAGCTATGAAATTTTTCGGCAAAACTGTTATTTGGAATTAGTGTGGAATGTCACAGGTAATTTAGAATTTAGACATTTTGCTACTCGATTTGCGATGTGTAACGAAGTAAGAAACTAGTCGAATTGCGATTTAGACAATCCGCGCCCGATCCGTCTGAATGTGTGGTGACTGATGTCTGATGTGTGTGTGAGTGACTGCCTGCGCCGGCACGGCACATTCAGATCCAGACAACCGGCAACCGTCATTTGTATTCTTCTTTTTGTTCGCTACGCTGCTGTTTGGTCGCTCGAACGAGCCTTATGAAACCCAAGTTATTTCTCCCATAGGTTCATACCTAGCTACATAACATAACCGGCGTTTTTTGTCATTTACTTATCTTCATACATTGCCCTAGGGCTAGTTTATTATTATAATAGTAGTGCATGATGTGATGAGATAATACTGATTTGTATCAGTGTACCTACTATTATCTCATCTTGTGTGTGTAATGTTAATAATATATTATTCATTACAATCGAGGCGGGTTATGAATTATGAGCCGAAGGCAGAGAATATAATACACTACCCGAAGGCGAGAGTTTAATGGAACCGAGCATTGTAATTACCAGTGCACACGCGTTTCATATTTCATACGACGTTTTTCAACACACTTTTGAGGAATAATAAATAAAATTTTGTTAATCAAAAATTTTATTATTATAAATCAATGATAACAATAATGCAAAGGACAACACAGCCACATATGACACACAGCCAAACAGCCTCTATAGATATTGAAAATATAATAATAATGTTACGAATTAAGGTTAATTTATTGACAAAATAAATAATTTGGTGAAATTACTCCGTGTGTAAAATAGGTCAAGTATCTTAAGAACGCCGGTGGTCGCGAAACAATTGATTTTCATTATTTGTGTCTGGTTTTACGGTGCTCAATCAAGGGGTTATTTATCTAAAACAGTTTATTTAGTCATATCATAATTACAGAAATATTTACCCTTTAAAAAAAATTCTAGTCTATCTATTATACATGGGCGCCGCCGCCGCCGCCGCGCCGTTTAGGTATAGCGCGCCACCGCCGCCGCCGCCGCCGCCGACTGTTCAAAATTTCGCGCCGACTAGACTGTTCCAATGTGTAGACTCTTGTAAAATAATCTCAGTTTATTCTTGGCTTGTTCTCATAATATTACATTAGCAAAATATTATATTCGCAAATAATTACATTCGCAAATGATTATATTCTCAAAATATTACATAACGCACAATCACAGACAAAGTGGTTTCTGATTTACACGAAATAATAATTATTACTTTTTGAACAATAGAGTTGGTTACATAATTAGTAAGTTTTTATTACCAAGTTGTTGTTCCAAATAAATAAAATAAACTTAAATAAATAAAATAAATCTAACTAATGAAATAAAATAAAAGGTTGTTAAGAGGCCTATTACATCTAGAATGTGATTTTAGCGTAAAATGCCCATTTTCGAATTTTGTAGTAATTTTGCAGTTGTATTTATCATTTTTATCGAAATAGGATAATAGTGCATAATATTACAAATCTCCATTCTGTGAGCATTAGTTGAATTCAGACGACCGGCGCATCGCATTTTGTAGTAATTTTGCAGTTGTATTTATCGTTTTTATCGAAATAGGATAATAAATTCATTATAAAATCATTATTCCTAATGAAGTAACAATTACTCTGGTATACATTTTGCTCAATAATATTATCATAGATAGGAGAAATTCACAGTTAACTTAAAGCGATTTTCGAAGTTTTTTGGTTTAGAATAAGATTTTTCCTATATAAAATCAATGATATCTAAAAATTCCGAGGCCGCTACGTACTATTCGACTATTGAGATAACATTATATTTTTTTTATTTTACTTGTTTAGAACAGTAGTTCAATCGATGACCTCAAAAAAGTACCTTTGCGTACTTTATGAAAATCTTCCTCTGCAATTTTGGATTTAATTAAAAAGTTAAGCAAAATTTACAAAAAGCGAGGCCGCTACGCACTATTCCAATAGCTATTCTACACTTCATCTATCTATCACTCTATCACTCTCTTACCCGACAACGAACTCCATGCTATGGTAAAGAAGCACTTCGAAATTGACTCACTGGGAATAACAAAGAAGGAGCAAGTGAGCCCGAGTGATGCACGCGCCATAGAATCGTTTAGAACGACGACAAAGAAAGTCAACGGAAAAAACGAAATTAGATTACCGTGGCGACGTGATGACGTCACGCTGCCGCCAAGTTACGAGTCAGCATTGAGACGATTGAAATCCATAGAACGGAAGATGGACAAGTCTGACGAATTCAAACAAGCTTATACGAATCAAATAGAGAATCTATTTGATAAACACTATGCCGAGGAAAGTAGCGAGAGCGATTTGATGAGCCCGCATTTATGGTACTTACCTCACTTCGCCGTAACAAATCCGAATAAGCCCGGAAAACTACGAGTTGTCTTTGACGCGGCCGCTGAAGCAAACGGAGTTTGTCTGAATGACGAGCTTTTGGAGGGTCCCGACTTACTACGCGACCTGGCGGGCCTGCTACTACGATTTCGCGAACGAGCTATCGCAATTACGGCCGACATCCGGGAGATGTTTCTTCAAGTTAAGATATTTAAAGGTGACCAACCCGCTCAGATGTTCCTATGGAGGGGCGCCGACCGAACGAAGCCACCTACACGCTACAAGATGACGTCAATGATATTCGGAGCTAAGAGTTCACCTTTCTTAGCGCACAGCGTGAGAGATTTGAACGCTGAAACGCACGCTGCCGAGTATCCGCGCGCATACGAAGCAATTACGAGAAACCATTATATGGACGACTACGTTGACTGCTACGACACCGAGCAAGAAGCGATTGAAACGATAAAGGAGGTCGCGAAGGTTCACACGCAGGCAGGATTCACGCTGGCCGGTTATAACTCTAACGGACCGTGCGTGTTGCGTGAGCTGCCAGCAGAAAGCCGTGACACATCACCTCGACAGCTCGGCGCTAGTTTTCAGCAATGGGGCAGAACGCTCGGTTTACTATGGGACGCTGCTACAGACGAGTTGGCGTTTAACACCGAGATGGTTCGCGTGCACGACGACGTGAAGCAAATGAGGCGCGCTCCTACTAAACGAGAGGCGCTGAGTGCGGTTATGTCAATATTTGACCCACTCGGACTGTTGAGTTATTATACTATACGAGCGAAGATCATCTTACAAGGCATATGGCGGTTAAAAATAGAATGGGACGAGGTCTTACCCGATTACGAGGCCGGCGAGTTCCATGAATGGTTGAACGGATTGAGGGCATTACGTAGTCTGCGTCTACCCCGGCGTCTACATACGGGGGGAGTGACGAGAAAGCAACTACATGTTTTTGTGACGCCAGCGAGGTCGCTTACGGCGTTGGAGAATTGGAGAATGAAGGGTGAAAATGTTACGCGGTGTAATGCGCACACATGTTGGTAATAAGTCGCGATCGCGATAACGATGTTTCCAAACGCACCCGCCTTTTCCGAAGGACTTCTAGATGACGCACTTGTTTTGCAATTGTTGTTGACAAGATCGGCCACATATTACGTCAGTACTCAATACCGACAATATACACTCCAGGCATAAAGGTCCACGACATTGTGGGCTCTCCGAAGGATGTTTTGCCACTTCAAACACCAGGCGTATACAAGATAGACTGCAGCTGCGGTAGTTCCTACATAGGCCAGACAAAACGGACGATCCATGAGAGGGTCAAGGAACATATTGCGGCTGTAAAAAACTGCCAGTCTAACAAATCAGCCATTGCAGAACATTTACTTGAAAGAGGCGCAAATCACTGGATTGAATTTCATCGTACGCAAGTCCTCTCCACAGATCGCCACTTTTATTCAAGAGTAGTGCGTGAAGCGATTGAAATTAAGAAACATCCCAACAATTTCAATCGGGAAAATGGTCACAAACTATCATCAGCGTGGAATCCAGTGTTTGCAAAAACGCAACTTCGTTTTAGCTCGCAATCGGCTAACTATCAGAATAAGGCTTGTATACGGAATAGGGACACCGTTAGTGTTGTGTGTGACGGTAGTTTGTTAAATAATGTGACGGTGGATGAAGACTCTTCGACGCCAACGGAGGCGATACACCGCGACAGCAGTCAGCCCGTGACCACGGCCGGTGCAATTCGGTCGAAACGTCGGGTATAAAAGGTATGCCTAGGATGCCTTTACTAAATAGTTTTGCGTTAAATCCCGTTTATATATGTGTGCATAATGGAACGCGAAAGTTTAAAAGTGTATAATGATATTATATAAAACCAGAAGCAGATATTATTATGTTATAAACACGCACGAAGTGAAGACTCAAATTGTATGTAACTCTATGCACAAGAAACATTTGAAGTGCAATCATTAAAATTATAGCTATCTCTTTCATTTGCGTGCCATTTCGTATCTTTTGTTTTACTTATCAGTGAAAATTGTCAATGTGTGCAGCTCAGAACACATATAAAACGCAAATTACAATGATCGTAACATATCTACAGTACTTAGAGAGTAAGTAAAGGTCTTCTTCACACACGGCAGCTATAATGTATATCAATGTAAGGTACTTGATACAAATAAGGCCTACCTAATTTTAAATGCTTATATTTCAATTAATATTAAGTTTAACAAATAAAAATAAGGTTATTTAACTTCTTTTATTCTTTAATTTTAGCAATGTAATAAAAAATAATACAATTTTTAACTAAATCTAATCAAAATAATCAAATTTCGAAACCACCGATTTTGGCTTTAATAAATCGCCTACACGTATTAAGGCCTACATGATTCAAAGGCCTCTAGGCCTTAAAATTGAGGTTATATGAATGAAACAAATTGCAGTCTCATTAAACACGTCAATTTCTTTGCGTTATCAAAAGTTTTACATACAAATTAAACAAAAATATATTGTAAATCTCTATCCATACTATAATTACACATTAATTATCAATAAAATTAAATTTCATAATAACAAAGTAACAATGCCGTACATATTTTTACAAAAAAAGTATCAAAAACAAACAATGTATTTTTTTTGTATAGACCTTATTAAAACACTGGGTTCGAATAAGGCCTACACAAAAAACGTTATAAATAATCAGTTTAGGAACTTAAATTAGTCTTCAATTCTTATAAACTAAATAAGATTTCAATTTTCGTTACAATGAGGGCATAAAAAGGCTTTTGAATCATATTTAGTTATTCCTACGCTATCTTCATGATACCACCTAAAGCAGTCTTTGCATAAGGTTTTAATTTGTCCGTTATCAGGTGTATTTTGATTCTGAAGTTAATTGTCATTATGTAAAATTATAATTTTAGTTATAAAATGCAAATATTTTATAACAAATTATTGAGAATTACTTATAAATAATTTGATACCTACTTATTAATAAATGTTTTTTCGTCATAAATAAGGACACATTTATTTATTCCAAAAATGTAAATGGATTTTCAGCGGCATAAAACCTCTTTATTGTTACAAAAAAAACTGTATTAGGGTGGATCCTACAACATTCGATATCAACAATCTACCGTTGATTATTTAAAGAACTCTAGTTTTTCTAAATTAATTTTAGCTGCAAATAATGAGTACACGATCATACTAACTAGGTAAGATCACTCTTTAAAAAAATAAGCTTAAAAAACTATGCGAAATGTCATTCAGACGCTTGAAGCCAACTGGGCTCCCTAAAATTACTTAATTATAAAAAAAAACTACCACTAGTACCAAAAAATAAAAAAAATCACTGTGACTTGATGAATGTCCCATTACGTTAATAGTTATAATATTTAAAAATAATTAACATTTTGGAAAATAATTCAATTCAAAGTTTTGTCACCGTAAATTCGTCATTCAGTTCACGATGACATTTCGACTTTTGAAAAATTTTAAAATTATGTTTGATCGTGCCGTGACCTGCCGAAACCTCACTAAACACCCGCCCACCGGCCTGCCTTCATTCGTCGACCGTGATCACTGAGAGAAAGACGTTTGATATTGATATTTTTTTAACCAACTTTCGTTCGCAGCATTTTGTCACTACTTTATGTCATTCCGTTTGAACGTCTAACTGTAAAAGGATCAACCATAAGTAAATTCTAATTTATGCATTTATTAGACCCTGGTGCCCAACGATAAATGTGTGGCGTTTTACCTATTAACTTCTTATTTAGCAAAAAATATAATTTAACATTGCTTGTCTTGTCATTAGTCATAACGTTCAAAAGCCAAAGAAATAAAAAGCCTACTATTAAGTTCAAGATTATTTTTTTATTTTATACGAACTTTAAGTACCTACTTAGGTGTTTTGTAACTAAGTACTTTACCAATTAAAAATTCTCTTGATCTCAAAGATGCAACGGATTTGGAATATTTTTTTATTGGGTAAATGTAAATAAAAGTTGTAATGTATGTTCCTAATTAGCACCTAATTATTCCTTGCTTTTTTATATTGCAGTTAATACATAATTGTTACCTATTATATCTAAGAGATGAAGTAGTATTGTTACTATTCTGTTACTATAAAAAATCAAAGCCTTGTTAATTCTACGAAGTATATTGTTGTTTATTTTTGTTTCGTGTTGTATTTTTGTTTCGAGTTGTATTTTTGTTTCGAGTTGTATCTTTGATTCGAGTTGTATTTTCCCTCCGAGTTTTATTATGTTTTGAATTTATCTTTCACTATATTATGTTTTGAGTAGTATTTGTGTTGGACTTTATCTTTGAGTAGATTTTAGAGGACCTAGAACCTTACGGCGGCGTAGTTATCTTGCATTAACCCTGAGCATGGTCTCCTGATGAGACTGAAACTGATCGGCCTATCCGACGTATTATTATAATCGTACGTATTATTATAATAATGCCTAAAATATATTGTTATGGTTATTCAAACTGACTTTTAATATTAAGTACCTACCTACTTACTATTGTTATTTTTTATTTTTTTTTAAATACGAAGTATTGATAGTTACTTTTTTTATTAAGTTTGTATAATCCTTATAAATAAATAAGATAATTACAAGAATTAACACCTACATGTATTCATAATACC
The DNA here is from genome assembly GCA_963921215.1 of Scoparia ambigualis. NCBI lineage: Eukaryota > Metazoa > Arthropoda > Insecta > Lepidoptera > Crambidae > Scoparia > Scoparia ambigualis. Next base: position 30,185,599 of record OY992513.1, on the reverse strand, counting down.
TACCTATTGCCACTAAATACCTTCATTCCTATACTGCAATATGAAAATGTCATTACACTCCTGTAGATGTCATTACATTCACGGCAATAAATAAAATTTTCTTGATTACCGTAAAATGGGGTAACTTTGAATAACGGGGCGACTTTGATGATAGCTTCCGTTTTTCACTTTTTAAATTCTAATTTACTAAGTTTTGAACGTATCCTTTTCGTTTTTGTTATGTTGGTAGCCTTGACACATTGAGATCTATAACTATAGAGAGAGCATAAGTTTGCTATCTCTTTCTGCCTTAATCCATTACTACTTTTGTTCCGTTTCGGCACATCATGTTTACCCTAAGTAAAAGAAAGACAAAACATAGGATGAAAGGACCGTGTCGGTGAAACTGTGCAACGTTTTACATGGATCCAGCGACACTTGGCCCGAAACAAATCGCTGTCATTATTTTACCTACCAAATAATTATTTGTTTTTTTAGTTGAATAAGTGAATATTATAAGTGTACATATTATTCCGTTGGACTTAATTAAACAACAAGTTGTTCAGTCAAACATTGCAGTAATAGAAGTGAGTGGCAAGTGCCTGGAATATCGTTTCTTACGTAAATTTTGTTAATCTGGTTTCATGATGATTATTAGCAATTTACCATGCAATATTTGATTTTCGAGCGTTACACTGAGCGTGGTAGAAAATAATAAATTTAGTTTTAAGGTTTTAGGGGCCTCACGAGAATCAAGCCAGCCTAGTGTAAATTATCGTTTATTTTCTATTTATTTTAGATTTCCAAAGGACGAAACAATCAAAAAAATGATAATGGAGACATAAAAATAAAGAAAAATGAAATCTTAGCGAAATCGCAGCCACTTATCAAAACTTGATAACACGAATACTATTGAGGACTTGAATACTGACAATAAAAATAATCTAGAAGTAAGTATCACAAATCATAAAGTGTGTCGCTTCTGAGATTTTGGTGTCAAAACTTGCATTTTTTTTATTATTTTATATATTTTTCCCTTAACATCAAAATTTTTGTTTGTTTTTAATTTCTCTATTGGTTTATCAGTGACCGCGATTTCACAAAATTCTCCTTTATTTTAGTATGAATTTTCGGTATTCCACAAAATTAAGATGAAGTATTTATGTTACAGGTTGTTTAATCGTGCAGTAGTTGCAGTACTGAAGAAACATTAGAACCAAAGCAGCAATGCATCTTTTTCACTTAAATAATCTTGACTTTGTCAGATTGATCCTTATTTAAAAACAGCGATTAAAAGTTAAACTTACGTTGAAATTAATGTTAGAAAGAAATAATTTAGGCCACGGATTGTTTCATAAATAAGAGTTACCTATTATAATTTGGCTTCACGTTTTATTTTATTTTATATTGTATAAAATTTCTCAAAGATTGATTGATATTTCATCCACAATACATTGTTGTTGATTTTATGTTTTCGTTTCTTTTATCTAACCATTCTACATCCAACACAAAAATGAGAGGTGTTATGTCGAGAGGTCGAAACATGGTATTTGTTCTTAACATTGTATAAAATTTACCCATAGTTAGGGAGTGACAACTGTGAGATGGCAACATTTTAGTAACGCACATATAGGCCCCTTTTTTGTGCATGTGTGAAAATTTTGCACATCGAAGTTACCTCTATAGTATCTATCTCAATGCCTTGACAGATCAGCCATTGTTTGCAGAAGTCAGCGCCAGTGCGCTACAATGATTTCGATGTAAAATAAAATCCCAAACTTGTAGATAAATTTTCGTGAAAAAAGTGGTGTAAAAACTTCTTATGTGTGGCCGTAAGTATAAAATACATAGTAATGATAATAAGGTCATGTTATATTGACATGCTTTGCATAATCGACAAGGTTTTTGTTTTTTACCTAAGTCGGCCATTTTGTATTGCATAACGAAATCTGTTACATTGACTAGAGTTACGGGGCGACATTGATAGTTATCAATATCGCCCCAATGGGTATTGTTCTAGAGATATACTTGAAATTGTATTGAATTACAAAGTAACCCCTACTTTTTTTTTAGGTTCCTAGTGATGGTTCGCACATACAAAAAAGTTGCGGGAAGTCGCAACTATAATAATTATACAGACGAGGCACTTGAAGAGGCCATTGCGATAATCACCGATGGTGATCTCTCTATTTTTGCTGCTTCTTCGACATATAACATCCCATACATTTAGACTGGAAGAGAGAAGAAATTATTAAGACTTATTGTTTAGTTATTAAGACATATATTTACTAATTCACATGTTCCTATTATGTTCGTACCTCAAGTAAACATTATTAATAAATGATATTTTTAATCAGAAATGCATAGTTTTAATTAAAATGCCACTATTTGCTATCACAAAATGCCAATATCAACTTGGCCTCTTGTGTAAAAGACGTCCCGACAGATTTCAAAACCCTATAATTCCTATAATACATTATCAAAAGGAAAAAAATATTTTGGTTTAAATTCCAAATTTGTATTACTATTATTGGTGTCGAACCAATAATAAAAACATCGGGTATCAAAGCAACCCCATTTTCAGTCTAAAGTTTATAGGCCACATTTAAATTTTTTTCTCCAAAAGTATAAAGCCAAAATTTTTGATTAAAAAAAATAAAAAAAGTTTGTAATGAGTCGTCACTAAGATTTTTTTTAAATGTCTGATACGTAAATTGAATGAAATAGAAGCCTTTCAATTTATAAATAATTTATCAAAGTCATCCCATTTTACGGTACTCAAAATCTACAAGAGTTATCATGTTCCAAATACTTGTAAAAAGCTGTCAGTAAGGTAGACTATAGAATGTATCCCAAAAGATTGATTATATTGAGAAATTCCCGTGGAAGATAAAAAATATATTTTTGTGAGATCCACCCATTACCCGGTTATATTGAAAATCATTGAATTAGATAAACTAAAGCTTAATGTTGAAAATGCTTACTCCGCTAAGTACTGAATCATATGGAGGCGCCCCATTGATCTATACAATAATTGCCTAAACAAATATACATTGAATCGACACATTCATTAGTCATTACTTATCTCATTTTAACTAACCGATTGTAGTGTTTAAAAAAAGAGACTTAGAATATTTGACTTTTACTCATTTTGGCAACACTTTTGAGTGACGCATAATATTACTCTACTCTTTGGAGTGATTTCACGAGCTTTTTGACGCGTGCCGGCGTCGCCATATTTAGTTCCAAATTTTCATTGTTTGGTGGTACATCTCCTGTCAAATGGGTGATGCGTTAAGATGTTTCGATACATAGTTATATTTTCTGCAATGGTGTTTTTTTGTGTAGATTTCCTGTAAATGAAACATTATAGAAGAAATGGATAGAGGTTATTGGTCGGGATAAGAGCATTCTTTGAAAGTGCAACGATTAAATTAATATTTTGACAATATCTAGCGATTGATCTAATCTTAAGTTAGTTTTCGAAGTTTACATGAATAGGTATGCACGCCAATTTAGTAGGTATAATTGGTCAATGATGGTCAAGTCAATGTTTAATCCAAGTTTAAAATAATGACAAAAAAATGTAAATATGCAACAACTTCTTATTTTTGTTCTCAATATAATTATAATTTTGATTTACAGGTTCCGATTGCAACACTAGAAACTGGCAAACATGTCAAAATAACTTGTTTGATTGTCATCGTTTGATTATTGATATAATTAATTTTATAACATGGCGTTTATAATAATCATTAAAATCCTTGTTGTACAAAAATTATATAATTTTGCATTATGTAGCATTTTCTATAATTTAATTGTCTGATCTGTGCATGCAGTGTAAGTCTGCTAAGGGAACAAAGAGTTTTATTGTGTAGTGAAGGTGTCTCATCTCCATAACACAAATATTAGCCTAAAATTAATAAAAAATCCATAACCTTAATTCTTATTCATTTATCAATTTCGCATGCTGGTTTACAGAGCAGAGCATCCAACACAATACATACAAAAAATAAACAAATAATGTCAAATAAACAAAATTATGTTATTTGTTAAAAAATAAACTCGTGGGCTACCAAAGCCGCTAGCCCATCAGCAAACAAAACAGAACCTTATATGCTTAACAGTTAAAATGAATACTGTAATTTGGCATAATTATTAAAATTCATAATTTTAGAAACCCTAATTTGAAAAACCTACAGATATGTCTGTGGAAAAACCATAACTTAACATTAAAAACACGGAAATTACAAATATCATTATATTTTTATTTTTAATATTAACTAATTTTTGAGGGCATGCTAGCAAACTTTATTGACGTATTAACATTTTTTTTTTCCGAAACCCACCAATAGTAACTATCAAACATGTTATTGGTAAATAAGTATTTAGGGCATTTCATATTATATATATTATGGGTAGTTATGGGTTTTAATTTTTATGTGTTTTAAAACAATGGGTAATAATTTTATGCCATTTTTATTTTTTCCTGAAGTTTCCGCGCACGGTGTAATTGGTATAAATGGATAGAGGATACTTTAGCAAATAAAACATTTCAAGTACTATGCTACACTAAAGTGTCACGTTCCCGAGATATTTGGAGGTAAAGATCGCCATGTAAAAAAACAACAACACTCTATTTCACTCAATAACATTACCGACTTAGTTGGCAACATGATTGGTAGGTAAATGATATAGTTTGTACAATGAAAATTGATCACTAATGTATTTTATTAAGGTTTAAAGTAATTTATGAAGACATGATTCCTCTTGGAAACATTCATTGCTATGCAGATGATAGCACAGTGCATGGGGGATATAACGGTCACCCAACGGCTGGGCGGGTAGACACCGAAATGAAGCGAGCAAATCTTGTCATTGAGCTCGATCGGGTGTTGGAAGGGGGCTCCGATAATCTGGTGGAGTTCAATGCCATGAAAACATAGGTGTGCGCGTTCACAGCGAAAAAGTCGCCATTCCTTCCCCTTCCCTCTCTTCAGGGTACATCTCTAGGCCTGCAGAGCAGTATTAACATGCTCGGTATGGATATCCGATGCGATCTGGAGGCCAATTCTCATTTTTCGAGATGTAGTCTCGAATCGAGTTTTGATTTCGATCTTTATCTCGACCATAGAATCTCGTTATTAACATTTTGTTCACGAATCTCCTATTCTCGGCGCTAATCGACTTCGAGTTTGATTCGAATTCGAACTTTATCGAGTGGTAATCCAATTTAGTTATTCTGAACATCTTGAACTCGACATTTCTCGAAGGAGAGCCGCTCGAATTGCTTCGAGTGGTCGGCAGTGGTCGAGACGTAATTTCGACTACGAGAAGCTAATGAAACGTCAAATAGCGGCGAAATTACGGTGGATATGGAGGAGTTAATTTCCAATTTTGTCGTGGAAGTGATTTAAAATATTGAGAGAGCTCGTTCTTTTTTTTTAAAAGGTGGAAGAAAACTTTCCACTCCTTAACTGTATATCGGCTTCCAACATTTGTAGAAGAAGCTGCTTCTGCTGTGGCGTTGGGTATTTTTTGTTGACATTGTGACATTGTGTGTGTCTTGTGAATACTAAAATGATCGTTTCGTCACCAAACAAGCACACAACCACAAACAATAAACATAAAATTTATCGACGATACGTCACGTTTTAAACAATACAAGTTGTTTAAGGAAATTAAATTTGATCACAACACATTAAATATAATGATTTTTCGATACTTATTAAAAATTTACTTCTTTAATTAAAAAGCAAGTTCAATACATTTAAATACCTTTACAGTAAAAATATTTGAAGTAGGTACATAGTTGCAACCGGTTTAAAACCGGATGAAACGTGTGAAACGGAACGCATCCCGAGTTGATTGCATTAAAAAGAATGGCAATATTTATCAAAAAGAAACTCGAAGTCTATTTCGATTAGCGCCGAGAATAGGAGATTCGTGAACAAAATGTCGATTATCGAGATAGAGATCGAAATCAAAACTCGATTCGAGACTACATCTCCAAAAATGAGAATTGGGGCCCTGAACCAAAAGGACTACATCGAAACCGTGATTAAAAATGCCTCACGTAAACTCGGTGTCCTGAACAAGGTGCGGCGATTCTTCACGCCTGATCAGTTGTGTCTATTATACAAGACACAGGTGCGGTCTTGCGTGGAGTATTGCTCTCACCTTTGGGACGGCTCCGCAAACTACCATCTCGATGCCTTGGAGAGATTGCAGCGCCACGCTGTGCGCATTATCGGCAATGCGGAGGTCACTAAAACTCTCGAGCCTTTGCAATTGCGTAGAGATATTGCGTCACTCAGCGTCTTTTACCGTATAAACCATGGCGAGTGCTCTGAAGAACTCTTTGACCTCATCTTTCCTTCTCCCTTCCTCCATAGTAGTACGCGTGCTGCTCTCCGGAGTCACCAATTTACAGTCTCTAATATTCCATCACGCACAAAGAAATTTGGTGACTCTATTCCCTCCTACCTATGACATAGGGTCCTTCAAACGAGGCGTGAAGAAGCACTTTGTGGGCCGGCAGAGTGAGGGTGACTTATGCTACGTCTCTTACGCTGCACCAGTTGTCCCACAGACATATTATGTCTGTGAGTTGTCCTCGCGCCTGGACTTAATTTCCACTTAACATCAGGTGGAGTGGGGTCATTTGCCGGTCTTAATATTAAAAAAAATGTATATGTTTTTTAGGTGTGTTCCGTTCATCCGTAATGGAAATACAAAAAAAAGGACAGATGTCTGCTATATTTCTACGCCTAAGAAAAATAAACCAAAATAACCTAGATGATTTTGAAGTGTGCCATTTATGGCATAAAGTTCATGAATTTTATGCAGTTCGTAAAGAAGTACCCAGTTATTAATGTTGGTGGCGATGAAAGTGATTCATCAAGCAATGAAAGTTATAGGTAATGAGTCTGATATATCTGAAATCCAACCATTGGTGCAATCTGATAATGTTGAACATGAAATTTCTTTACCCCTTTACTTTGTTATGTATATCTACAAAAGCACGTTAGATTACATCAACTGAAATGTTCTTGTTTGGATTTCCAATGACACCATAATACATAAATTAATGATAAGTACTACGTATGTCACGTATAAAAAACCTACACTTAAAATAACCTTTTGACCGCGGCGGTCAAAAGGTTATTTTAAAAAATCTTGCGTCCGTGTCCCCAGCGCTGCGCCAATTTTTACCTTTAATTTAGCTTGATTCCCTAGTGATGTGCCAAATATGCATTTAAAAGGCAATCGATAATTAATATTTCAAAGAGCAAAATGATGCTTTACTTTTTAATTCACAAATACAAATGATGTTTTATTTTTAAATTTATAAATACTAATGCAATAAACTCAATTACAAAAAAGTTGGACATTTATTTTGATTTTAGTATTAAGATTTGACTACAGTGGTATTTTATAAAACATGTTAATTCTAATAATACTATGAAATACAATATAACATTAGGAGGGTTTACGCATTTCGGTTTCCCATTCAATTCCATCCCAATTTCATTCAAAATCCCAAACTTCAAGTCGAAATTTTTAAAAACCAATTAGCCAATTTTTATGAAACTTTGCATGCTGAAGTAAAACACAGGGATCTAAATAGTTTGTTGAAAACCTTTTTAAAAGATGTTTATTTAACTGAGTTATTGTGATTTTTAACTTTCTATAGTGGACTTGAAATCACAATAACTAAGCTAAAAAAACTTTTCTAAAAATGTTTTCAACAAGCTATTTAGATCCCTGTATTTTACTTTAGCATGCAAAGTTTCATCAAAATTGGCTCATTAGTTTTTAAAAATTTCGACTTGGAAGTTTGTATGGAAAACCGAAATGCGTAAACTCTCTTAACAAGAAAGTAGTAAAATTACGGATGATTTTGATGATAATATTTTTAAATATCGATCTTTGTGCGACACTAGCGATCGCTTAAAAGCGTCTTGGGCGGCTGCGACAGGTAATTTTGTAAGATTTACCTACGTTCAACTACTAGTGTTGTAACTTTAGCTATCGAAATAAAAAGTAGCATATGTCTATATTTGTGCCAAATTTCATCAAAATCGGTTTAGTGGTTTAAGCGTGAAAGCGTAACAGACAGACAGAGTTACTTTCGCATTTAAAATATTAGTAGGGATTTTATAGTGGGCGAATTTTCCTTTTCTATGATTCACTTTTTTACAAAAGAAGAGTAACGTTTTTAGAAATGTTTACTCTGTTAAAATTACACTGGAAATGGCAGAACATTAATTGTGAATTTAATTAGGTGTAGGTAAAAAAATAAAAAATCTACTTACTACAGTTCCATCACTAGTCGACTCTTTAAAATGTCTATGGCGATGAAAGTATATAGGTATTTTTTTAAATTTATCTTTAAGATTCTCTTACGTAAAATATTGACTTTTTATACTTTTTACTAAACTGAAACTGAATAAGGAAGAAATTTTACTTCTGTGTATGTAAAGACCTAGTTAGGAAATCATGTAGTTTGTTTAAATTTTTAATGTCAAATATTGTCACGACTTAAGTCGTGATCGGTAACTGTGCCCAGTTGGTTTTTGACGCTTTAAGCCGTCTTTGGCGGTCAATGGGTTAAAGAATACAGAATTTTAACGCTTGCCAATTCTTATGGGTATGACTATACTTAGTGTTGCAATAAAAAAAACAATAAAGGCGCCCCTAGACCAGGTTTTTATTTTTCTGGTCGGGCTTTAAATAGCTTATTTCTGTTGATGCTTTTATAAAATATCGTCACATTAAACTTGTATCGATGAATATATCGTTACACAATACAGCACTATGGACAGGCGCCATGTTTAGTTACAAGCAAGTTTAGGTATACAATTCACGTTTTTTCGTAGGTATGCCATCTCCAATCTCCATAGGTTTCAGTACTCAGAGGTTTACGCGCGTTTAATTTGTGTTTTTTGCAATGGGCGATTTTCTGACAGCCCAAATTAAAAAGTAAAAATTAGTTCAAAAACACTCGATAGATGTCGTTTTATGAAAGCTGGGCTACTTAAGGGCTGTAATAAATTCTATACTTTTACTTGTCTACCAAAAGAATAAAAAAATAGTATTTACTTACCTATTTATATTCAGGACATCCAGAACCTATTTCTATTTTGGAATAGAATAAATATTACGCAGCCATACACGTGCTCTTCATGAACCCGCCTTTTACTAAGCGCCATACTAATCTATGCTAAGCGCCATCTATGAAGTCATTTACGAACCAATTTCTTTTTTTTTTTTGATCTCGGAAAATCGCCCATTCTATTAGGAGGCCTATTACATCTCGACTGTGATTTTTGCGTAAAATGCCAATTTTGGCGTTGTGGATCTCAGAAACAAAAATACATTAACAATAATTATGACTTATTGAATAGTCCAGAATATATTTTTTTTATTGGCAATGGGTAAGCGCTTGGCTTTCATCTCACCTGATGGTAAGTGACGATAAGGCCGAACGTGGAAGCGCGCTTCACCCGGAATCCTCAACCACTGAGGAACTGGCTATCTTATCTCAAACTGCCGGAACACTACAATGCTATACACATCGTTGTTATGGCGACAGACTTAGGTAAGATGGTGGTAGCTAGCCAGGCGGACTTTACAGCCCTACCACCAACCAAACCGAGCACACAAAGATGTACCCCCCGCTGGGAATCGAACCCGGGACCTCTGGGTCTGAAACCGGTAGCTTAGTCACTAGACCACAGAGGCGGTTAACAGATTGGAAAGAAAGCTATTGGAATAGTGGTAGCGGCCTCGCTTTTTGTAAATTTTGCTTAACTTTTTAATTAAACTCAAAATTGCAGAGAACGATTTTCATAAAGTGCGCGAAGGCACTTTTTTGAGCTCATCGATTGAACTACTGTTCTAAACAAGTAAAATAAAAAAAATTATAATGTTATCTCTTATATAGTCGAATAGTGCGTATCGGCCTCGGAATTTTTAGATATCATTGATTTTATTTAGGAAAAAAATCTTATTCTAAACCAAAAAACTTCGATAATCGCTATAAGTTAACTGTGAATATCTTCTATCTACGATAATATTATTGAGCAAAATTTATACCAGAGTAATTGTTACTTTATGAGGAGTTTTATAATGAATTTATTATCCTATTTCGATAAAAACAATAAAAATACAACTGCAAAATACTACAAAATGCGATGCGCCAGCCGTCCGAATTCAACTTATGTTCACAGAATGGAGATTTGTAATATTATGCACAAATTTATTATCCTATTTCGAAAAAAACGATAATTACAACTCCAAAATTATACTACAAAATGCGAAAATGGGCATTTTACGCAAAAATCACATTCGAGATGTAATAGGCCTCTTAGCACAGTGTGTAATATTATTATGCACGTGTGTGTTATAGTTAGGTTTATGGCCCTAAGAAAGATGTAATAAGGCTCACTTTACGAGCAAGTGTGTTGAAAAAGGGTCTGCTTCTTGTTATATGTCTGTGTGAAAAAGATAGTAGTTTTTGTTTACCATTTTGTTCATGTTTTGTCTATGTTGTTCACCGAGCGGCAACTTGGCGACAACGCCGGCAACCAGCGACAATATTATTAAAATGTATATAAATGAAAATGTATATAATAATATTATTATTATTATATACATTTTCATTATTTTTAATAAATTATTGAGATTGAAGCTCATTTTTCATTATCTTAAAAATGTACGTACATATAAACGTGTAGGTACTTACGCTAAAAAGGTGTACCTACACGTGTACATACGTTTACGACTGTACGATTATTATAATATTCACTAGGAACGGATTGTACATTTTCAATTAAAACTTAAAATAATTTTACTTAAGTATCTGTAATACTTAAGTAAAATTATTTTAATAAGCATATTAATTATAATTTAGTGATTTATAGTTACAATTTCCCCACTCTGCAAAGCTCCTACAGGAGTTTAAAGTAATACAACAACTTTAACCATGAACCTTCATGAGTTCATGACTGTAACTTACTCTGAGACGTTACGGTTCTATTTATTGTCTATGGGCGATCATACTCTCAGCTTTTCGTAACAACTCTATGTTGTTGTCTTAATATCGCGGTCCTTGTTGTTTGTTCGTAACATAAGTGAGTAGGCACGATGCGGGCTACTTTCATTCGAGATTGAATGCCTGGAAGTAGGGTATTCGTAATTACTTCATACATGTCAAAATAACTCTTTCGATGCTAAAATAATAATGTTGTTTTACTTTCGTAAGTAATACAATTTCTTGAATAGCATCGAAATGGAGTTAATATCGTGTATTTCGCCGCGTTTGCGACACCGCCTATGTCGCTTTAAAAGTAATTTCGGTAAATTTTCCATAGAATTTAGAAAATGCAATGTCAAGATGTTATAGGTGTGTTTTGGTGTACTTTTGTTTCAAAACATGTTGTTTTTATGTGTTGTTTACTTATGAAAGGTGTCTAAGTGTTCGTTTTTTCATTAATAATAGGCTCATGTAGTGGTTTAGTGCATTTAAAAATGTGAGTGTTCGTTATGAGGTTAGTTTTTGTTCCCGCTATTTTAAGGGTTGTATTCATGTTCCTGGCTGCAGTTCGGTGAGTAATAGCGAGTAAGTTTCTACAGAAGGCTACCCAATGTAACAACCACAAGTAAAGTTCAATATTTAAAGTCAAGTGAATAACGAAAAATTATTGTGTTAGTATTGAAGGCAGGCATATTTAGGATTGCATGACAGAACACTTGACTTAACCATGAGAGAACGCAAAGTAGAACTGTTTAAATACATTTAAAAGTTATTGAACAAGGAAATACTCTAAAAGTCGTTATGCTATAATGTAAACTTTCATAGTTAATCATTGTAAAATCTGCTCAGGTAAGGTCTTAGATCTAAATAACTAAGGAATAAGATTAAATAAGTGTTGATAAATTGTTAGTTTATCTCAATAGAAACTTTCTAATATAGCTCTTCAGATCTAAAAAGTGACGATGTTACGAGAAAGTCCATAACCAAAAAAAGTTTTTTGTAGGTAGGTAGCACTTAGCATAACTAGAAATTAAGAAATGTAGTTAAAATGCAGTGTTTGGGTTTGATTCCCATGACTACCTGCACATCGCGCGGCAGACAATTTTTAATTGTCTTTGCCGATAGTCGGCAAGTAGACGCTCAATAGGATAAAAATATGAAAACGAAACTGGGACATGTACCTAATTCAAAGAGAAACATTAAAATGTTTGGGTTCAATCCCCAAAATGCTTTCATTTAGCTTTCTTATGGATTTTGATCCTATTTACTAAAATGTTAAAGTAGATAATATTTGTTTGTTTGCATTTCAACTCGGTATTTTGCTGGGTTCGAATCCCAACTATCACAATCCAAGAGAACCAGTTGATAATGTTTTCGATTCCCTTACTAAATAGTACACTGGCACCGTAACGCAAAGTGAGACTTGCCCTCCGATCATAAAAAGTCTCAATGTCTGGGTTCGACTCTCTATAAGACTATTAAAAGTGTGTTAAATTGATTATATCATAGTCACTTTGTGCAAGGTTTATCTCCTAACTCTGTTGGGTTCGAATCCCAACTGTGTGTTAATAAGATGTTAGTGGTTCAAAAAACATAATGACCAGGTTCGACTCCTGACTAATATGTTTGTGCTCCAACTGGCAATAGAATGTGTTAAATTAAGTGTGCACAAGATCCATGTAACAGGTTCGATTCCTGATTACATTTTGTTTGTTAACAAACAACCACCTAATATATATTTTCACCAATAACTGCTAAGTTTTAAGTAAACCCTATGTCATGTTAGGTGATTAACATGCAAAGTATTTTAAAAAGTACACAGAACTGTACCTGTTGGTTCGATTCCCTAACTAAATAGTACATTGGAACTGCAACGCAAAGTGAGACTTGCCCTCCGATCATAAAAGAGTCTCCAAAGTGTCCAAAACAAACTGACCAGGTTCGACTCCTGACTAATTTGTTTGTGCTCCAACTGTCAATAGAATGTGTTAAATAATCCATGTACAGGTTCGATTCCTGTCTACATTTTGTTTGTTTGTCAACAAACAACCAGCTAATATCCATTTTCACCCTAAGCTATGTTAGGTAATGAAACATGCAAAGTATTTAAAAAAATACAGAACTGTACTTGTTTGCATAAGAAACTAGTAGCAGGTTCGATTCCTGTCTCTATTTTTTGGGTTCAAGACTGTTTTAACAATAGTATTAGTATAGACACAAACACTGTTAGGTTCGATTCTTAAAAAACAATAATTAAAAGCTTTAAGATTAAAATAAAACATTTTTTTACTATATCTACATTGCACTTGTAGGAGGTACAGCCAGTTCCTCAACGGTGAGGATTCTAGGTCAATTGTGCTGCCAGCACTAATAGCACGGTTTGATTCCTGTTTTAAGCATAGGTTTTTTATTTTGAACACTTAACTCATCTGCTCATAGCATGTGCGCAAGATAGTAATGATGGTATTAAAATGGGTTCGAACCCCATAACTATAATAATATAATGTATACTATAGTTTAATATAGATATAAGCCTTAATTCATGCTGTTTTGAAATATTAAAAACAGAACTTTTTAACAATGACTACTATGAAAAAAGGTTATGAAGTTTGAAACATTCACTCATGGTAAAGTCAGAAATATATCTGCTTTTCTCATATTGGGCCTCCTTCTACTAATAATATCTTTATTATGGTTTTTAAACCATGGTGCCATTACATCGAACATATTTTTGTAACTAAAAAGGTTAGGATGTTTTAATTTTTGTGTAAAAACATTTATATATAGGTTTTCTGTTTATTATTATTTTATTATGTATGAAATAATTAAAGTATTGTGATTGTTAATATTGTAATAAATAAATAAAATAAAAAAAAAAACAAAAAAAAACAAGTCTGATGAAATAAATTGTGCGGAATGGAATGTCTACTTATTTACCCACCTTTTCCCTCCATCCCTGTCTTAAAAACTTATTTCCTTTTAAAATAAGAATCATGTTTCCTTATAAAGATTCTATAGTGACATATAAAGATACATGATACAGTAATAATAAAGTTATGTAGAAAGCTTGTACTGTAGTTTCATTCCCCTGTATCAAAATGGTATTCATATTTTGGGTTTTTCCACAACAGCTGTACCAGCGCAGTTCATACCGGGACGTACGGGAGCGGGGCTATTGATACTCAACGGTTTCACCTTCTACATGAAGAATCACCAAGCACATGGGAAGAAGCAATGGTACTGCTCATCAAGGGATGTGCATGGATGCAGAGCTGATGTTATAACCTTCAAAGGGCTCGATGGCAGAGACTATATTTCAATTTTTCGAGGAAAACACATTCACAATCCTCCCCGTTTAAGGCAGTGTCTCGATGGTAGATTTATTAAGGATAAAGACTTTTTCACTATTAGACAATCACTGAAGTGACTGTGAGCCTATTTATATGATTTTACTATGTAAAAGTTGATTTAGTATAGATTTATTTTTATTAAATCATGTGATGTACTTATTATTTTTAATTATACTCGAAATGTCTTGTTGCATGTTGTTGCTGTAGGGACCTGCTAGTAGGTAGACAATGGTATGAAGTTTTGTAAATAATTAGAAATACAGTATTCTGATAAATGTGACTTGTTTTATTATCCATAATCATTTTAAGTTATGTCTCTCCCAAGTAGGGTTACCATTTAGGAATTGGAAAAGTCCTGACATAAAGCCTGACATTTTGATAAAAGTCCGGAATTTTTAGTCACAAAATGGAAAGATTACTTTTTGGTTTTGTTTTTAGATAAATAAGAAGTTAATAAAGATTAAAAGCTTATTTGATATTACTTAAAATGTAGTTTTGTTACTCATATTCCAAAATCTGGGCAAAATAAAGAGCTGGACAAAGTCCGGACTAGACTCTAAAACGACTAATCCAAACGGATGGCAACCCTACTCCCAAGTTCTCTCAAATTCCCAGTTTGGGCAAAGTATGTTTAAGTAGTTTAAGTTTTATCATTGCATTACCCGGATTTGTTATCACCAACCCGCATTAGGCAATTCTTACCTTTGTAGCGATTGATGACTTGATTTCAATGACGGAGGCCTTTGCCCACCTGTATTTGGGTAGTATACGGGGTGCTCGGTAATTGGGGTACCTAATCCTGCAACGGGGCTATTCTTTTGAGTATGTGTAAATGTATTCTGTATTACAACTACTTGTATGGGATTAACTCTAAATTAGGAAATAGCTTTTCTTTGCATTTAATAAGATAGCTCAGTTGCGGGATTATATATCTATTACCCAACACTCTGTATAGACTATTTATTAATACATACTGATCTACTTGCATTATGCATACATGGACATGCAAGTTGCGTTTAATTTTATATAACATTTAATTCGGCTCAGTATTCCAAAGGGAGCCATCGAATTTTGAGGTGATTTTTTTTTTGCGTAAAGAACTCCTAATTAGGATCAAGTACACGAATTTTATCGCTCGGAATTAAATAGGACTCTCACAATAAATTATTGAAAATAATTAATTTGTAGGTTAACATTAGCTTGTAAAGTGAAGTGACAGCTCTTTTGCCAACTTTCCAACGTAAAAACGCGCGCGTATATAATACAACAGTAACAGAACCGAAGCAGGGGGACGGGGGGGGGGGGGGCGCAGCCCCCCCGTAAGGGGGGCTCGGGGGGCGAAGCCCCCCGCCATGAAATAAGTGCAGAGTTAACAATTAGGTTAGGTTAGTATGTTGCCAAAGACGCGCGAGCCGAGCGAGCGAAGCGAGCGTGCCGCGGCAACGGCCGGCGAAGCGCCAGAAACGACGTTTTTGTATGTGCGACGTTTTTATACATACTCTCTCCCCTTTCCCTACCTAAAGGAGGATTTTTAGATAACAGAAATACTAGCTGCCCTACCCCTGTAGGTCACGTGATAGGTTAGTAGCAATTTGAAAAATTGAAAATTCGATTAAAAAAGTGCGTTTCCGTGTTTGGCGCTTTGGGGAGGGGGGAGGGATATACCCCCCCCTACCCCTACCCCCTCCCCTCCCCCTCAAATTCGGGGGTCCCCTTTGGAATTTAGAACCTTTAATTCCTTCTTACTAAAATTAGTGTCATTTGTAGGGTCTAGTAGGATAGATATTTTTTTACTATGGTGACGTTCTTCAAATACGTGGGGTTTTTAGGTTTTAAAAAATATATTGTTTTTATATATTTAATTTTTTTACCAACAAAATAATATTGCAAGAGCAGACCAGCCTCCACAGGCGGCACCCGTTCACGAGTATGACATGTGAATCAGCCATCGCTTCGCTCAACTATGTTTTAGGTAACGTAATGACCCGACGCACATGCCACCACCGCAGAGAGTCAGAGACACTTTGAGAGAGCATGACACACTCGAGCAACTCCAACTAAAGCAAGAAAACAATTAGACAACTTAATACGCAACGTTTACATTAAAAATAAATACTTTTTTGCCGATTTTTTTTTTTAATTGTAAATAAACCCAATACTTTTAGCAACTAACACAGGTACTTTAGGCTTCTTTGGGTCCCGATGAACAAATTGACACGTATCCCATGACTCGTAGGGTGGGGACAGGGTTCATACAAAATCCCCCATTGTCCTTTGTTTCTAATTTTATAATGTAATTTGCTGTAATCTTTCTCTCTCATGGAAGCCTGGAATTTTTTTATGTTTTCTAAAAGTTAATCATCTACTTAACTGGATACAAAGCTCAAAGTCACGTTAACCACGATTTATATTGATTCACACACATATGGAACTGTGTTCATTAGATCGGCAATTTTGATCCATAGAGAAAAACTAGAATTTCTGTAGGAGTCATACTAATTTGTATTGGATGATTCCTATGGATCAAAATTGTGAAGTTACCGTCTAGGCTTTACCGGATTTTTCCCTCTACATCTGGGAGCTTATTCATTTTTTACTTATTTTTTTATTTATTTATTTATTACCTTCAACATCTATCGTATTACCTTTCAAGTAGAAGTAAGTTGCTTCGCTAGTTTGATTACATAACTTAAACTTAATTTTAAATAAGCAAACTAACAAAGCAATGTACTTTTGGGCGGGGTCTTGTGTATTTCATCATCAGTAACAATTAATGATTAAAACTTTAAATTACAGATAATTAAATTGTACTACATTTTTGGTGAAGTTAAAACAGCCAGTAAAGTCTTGGTTAAAGATCAAGAGTCCTTTGGTCTACGAGCTTTTCCTCCAACTAAAATGTTTGGTCTTAAGTTTTGTGTTAATGATGCAGGAGAGGAGACAACACATCGATATTAACGCCGTGCACCCATAATTAACCAGAACGTAAGAAGTGTTTTGTACTAAGCATCCACAGTCAAAGCACACATCAACGTCCTTATCAAAGGCCTTCTCGAAAACTTTAAAACTAGGTGCAGGTAATTAAACTGATTGTTTTATTCCAGGCATATACTACCTACCGTCACATCGCACCGGCAGCATGGTACTGATCTACAACGACAATAAGTATTGGATCAACAACCGATATCAGAACACTATCAACTGGACCTGTCGCGACCGTAAGAGGCTCGGCTGTAACAGCTGCGTCCAAACCACCGTCGAAGGCAGATACATCAAGCACAAAGGCTTCCATAACCACGCAGATAACTACACCAAGTATAACTTCAACGACTGATCTTTGCCCAACACATTCCCTGTTATTACCACTGTCCAGAGTGTCGACGGTGTTTAGTGATATTCGAGATGCTTCCCTGATTTTTTAGTTGTATCCAATGTTAGGTTATTTAACCATAGCGCCAAAAGCTCGTTCGCACTACATGAGTAATTTCGCCGGAGATTATTTTTTCACTACAAGAGTAATTTTTCGTACATTGCTACGCTTAGCTAGTTGCAATGTATTCGTTAATCTAATAAATTACTCGTCTAGTACGAACAACGTTTAAGATCCTAGTCTAGTGCTGGTAATACTCCTCTCCTTTGAAAATAAGAATTTGTGTGGCAACAATGTAATTCCCCCTGTTTGTCACCAGTAGGGCTAGCATGCGCAACGCGAGATATGTCGCGGACGAGAGACGACAAATCATTTTAAGTTGTCATGTTAAGGTTTGTAGACAAAAATACCACAGTTTATGCAAAAACTATTATTAAGTCTATTTTTGACATATTAAGTAGAGTTCTAAACGCATCCATGTACTCGTATGTGTCTTTAATGTCGATAGTAATTAGAGATAAATGAATAAAACACGAGAAAACGGGTCGAGAAGAGTTCTCGTGTTGCGCATGCTAGGCCGGCAGGAGGCTCTGTTTCAACGCCATACAATTCTCGATTCATTATGATCGAATTGTGAATACAAATCGCTCTACGCACTATCAATACTCTAATAATCACTATCACACAACCCTATTGGTTTGAGTTTTTTTACTATTTGATCGTGTTATATTAACTTCAATTTATATGGGAGAGAAGCATTGCCCAGTCAAGGAGTCGGTTCATTGCCCAGATCTCGGGCAAGGTGTGTTTCAGATTTTTCGATGCACCTTGATTTGAGAACGCCAACTCTTTTTACGCCTTTATCTGTTGTTTTGACTTTTGGGCATGCAGTCGCGACAGTGCGTCCCTGATTGAGAATTTAGACCCAAATTTAGATATTCTAAAATAATGCAATGAATGGAATATGCAAATTCTCATACGAATTTTGCATAGTTAGATTAAAGTACCTAATAAGTACTGTTCTAAAAGTGGACAGCTGGGCACCTGCTTCTAGTTAAAAGCTAGACCAAATAGTGAGAAAACTTCCGGTACCTATCTAAAATGTTTAACCTAGCTGTCTGGCTTTTAATTCGAAGGCTTCTTTTTCGATTGCAATTTCTGTTAGCTGTCAGGATTAACGGCTTACGTGCCTACTGAAGCACGTAGGGAATAGGGAAATAGTTTTTTGGTCATCCATCCGGGTACGAGCTAAACTCAATGTAGCATAAAACTTATTGTATTGCTGCAAAGAACGCACCTATTAATTCTGGCTGAGTAAGGTCATCTTTGGTGTCTTAAGGCATCTCATAGTCATCTCATAGAGCAGTATTACTTTAATCTTACTATGCAAAATTAAAGTATTACTGTTCTGAGCTGATAGTCAGGTCGTTGGTCTTCTATGGCAAGGTGACTTCTCGAATGAAGTGTATAGTAAATAAATGAATTGAACATTCCAGTTTTTATACGCATTGGTATATAATGATGATATATATATTCAAATTTAGATTAGGTACAGTCGAGTTCAATAATATCTCGGCAGTATAAACGTAACACCTTGTCGGTCGCTTTATTTGCTTAAATGTTTGAACTCGACTGTACATAATAGTAAATTAACATAATATTGTCTAAATTATGTGCCTGTTTGCATGTAAAATGTATGATTCATACATTTTTTAAAGTATAATGAACACTGCCTTCTAGAGACGTACTATATTTTAGTGTCGATTTGTGCCAAACTTGAAGGTAACTTAATGGCATAGACTAATAATAAAGTATTTAAACAACGTTTAATAAGTTGATGATAACATGTAAGTTAGTTTAAATCTATTTAAAGTCATAATTTATATCAGCAATTATAAATATTAGCAAATAAATAAATGTAAGTTAAAATGTACTGTATAAAGTAGGTTCTTACCAACTTAAATCGAATAAATTCGCGTTTGCGTTAAAAAACAAATAGGTTTTTGCGTTGTTGCTCAGTTTGAATTATTATAAGTTATGATAACGTTTATGGGCATTATTATTTATTCATATATTACCAAAAAATATTACACAATAGATATAATATATTTTTTTATTGTTTACTATTTTGTTTTAGTTCAAAACTTCATTTTTAACAGTTTCTTTTTGCTTGGTAAAAATTGTCAACATCTTGTATACTTACCAAAACTTTTTAGCAAAGTACGAAAGTGCTTGTTCTTCGAAAGTACGAAAGCACATTTATCTTATATTTTAATTTGAGGAATAACGCTACATTGATTGTCAAAAAACATGTATTTAAACCTATGATTTATTTATTTTAAAGTTAGTTTTCTCTTTGATTTCGGAGTTGTGAATATTATTTTTAGTGCAAAATTATGTGCTTACTTATATTAAAACTAAGCATTCAAAAATGTTAGCTTAAGTGTGTTAATAAGCGCGAAGGCAATTGTTTACTTAATTTAAAATATTTTCTTATGAAATGTAAGTAGCTGTGTGGTTCATTAGATCATGTATTTAATTTTTTTTTAAATGTTGCGAAGTCCTGCATTTTTAAAAACCGGTGTCAATGACAGAGTACTTTGGCAAGTTCTTATACATTGTGGCATTATATACAAATAATTTCATGTTAAAATTATTCACACCAATAAGCAAAGTCTTATTAAAACTTACTAGTAAAAAAAAAACAGAGATCTGGAAAATGTCAGCTAAAGAAAAATTCAAGTGTTTATTTAGCATAGAAAATTTTATTACAAAGGTATTTATAGGTTTCAACCTTTTAAACTTTGTAATTTGTATGGGATACCGAAATATATAGATTCCTCACACTAAGCGCCATCTAGTGACAAATAATTGTACTGCATTTGGTACTATTCCAATGCGTTGTTATGGTTTCGTTTCACCTGTTGTATCGGTAGATGTCGCGTTCAGTCTTTAGCTGTAGTTACGTTTATTTTTATTATAGGTTGACTGTTGTTAAACATTACTAGGTTATTACAAGCAAGTTACTTTGCATTTATTATATAACACTTTGCTCTGATTATCCTAGTCATTCATTATTTTTTTTGGTTCGATAAAATTGTGCCAATTTTGAATCTACGACTATTTTCTTCCAAACCCCGCCGATTGTACTAGAAACAATTTTGTTTTAAAATCTTAATCTGTTCGTCTTATGATCGCATTTAATTCAATTCATGTAATGATTCTCGTTGTGATATTGCAAGTCGACAATGATTTGTTTAATGGACCAAAGTGGTGTTTTTAGATCTGCTAGACTATTGTATGTATCTAAAAACGCCACTGGTGATACCACAGAAAAAGATCTAAATACACTGGTCATCACAAAAATCGACCCACCCTGTTCTTGACCTATTTATTGCTCTTTATAATTTCAAAGATAAGCGTTTGTAAGTACGTTTTGTTTTTAACTAGGGTCGGGTAAGATGTTTGACATTTGGTACTTAATAAACTTTTTAAAAGTAAACGCTGCTCTGTGCCGGTTTAATGAATACGTCAGTATTCACTTTGGCCCTGTTTAATTCACAACCAGGTGTTTGCAACAATGTAATTGTTCTTGACGATTCTTACTTTATTGATTATCACTGTAATTCGGATTAAATTAGCCTGGAATAATGAATACTACTGAAGCTGAATCGGCCCAAGTTGTGGCTTTGCTGCGAGAGGGTTTTAGTCAACGTGTAGTCGCTCGAAGATTACATCTCAGTCGATCTGCGGTTCGGAGAGTTTACCAGAGGTTTCAAGAGACTGGGCAGTACCGTAGAAGAACAAAATCTGGAAGACAAAGGGTCACCACTGAAAGAGATGACCGCTTTATTGTGACATCGTCTTAAAGAAATCGGTATCTCTCTGGTGTAGATCTCCAGCGACGGCTGCGTGAAGTGCGGGGTGTGGCTATAAGTGACTGTACGATGAGAAGAAGACTTTGTGAACATAACTTATGACCTCAAAAGCCAGCAACAGGACCACACCACCCACAACTGACCGTAGCACATTGCCAAGCCAGACTTCAATTCGCGAGGGAACATCTTGAATGGACTTTCTAATCTGTGATGCGACTCGAATTATTATACGGCTCCAATGGGCGCTGTAATGTCATACGAATATACATGTGGGCCGATTTTTGTAATGACCAGTGTAGAAGCCGCATGTTAGCTCCACTGTATGAGAAACCAAGCGTGTTACTTTTTTCTGTGTCCATTTTATAACAAAATTACTTACTGAAAGAAAACTTTTGATTATCTCGGTTAAGGGGGTTCACGCATTTCGGTTTCCCATACAATCTTCCAAGTCGAAATTTTTAAATAGTTTGTTAAAAACATTTTAAAAAACGTTTAATTGGTTGAGTTATTGCGATTTTAAGTCCTTTATAGAAAGTTTAAAATCACAATGACTCAGTTAAATAAACGTTTTTTTTTAAATGTTTTTATCAAACTATTTAGATCTCTATATTTTACTTCAGCATGCCGAGTTTCATCAAAATTGGTTTACTGGTTTTTAAAAATTCTACTTTGAAAGTTGTATGGGAAACCGAAATGCGTAAACCCTCTTAACCTTTCTCGTACAGTTTTTACAGTTCGATAAGATGCAAGTAGTATTTTTTTTAAATTCTAACTATGTCCGGTGTTGACAACGGCTAAATAGAACGCGGTTGAAAGATAAGACTTTACCATCTTTTTGGCACTATTTTGACACGTAAAGTATACACATGCGGCTTCTATTTAGATCTTATACTGTGGTTGGTACGGGAGAATGCCGGTAACCATAGCCAGATTTTCAAATCATATCACCATTTTAAAAAAACATATGGAAAACAGCTAATTAAAAACAATCGATTTTAAACTCAATCACCCAATAGCTAAAGTTGAAAAGCGATGCGATAAAGAACAAATAGGTCCCGAGTCCTGACGCTGATATTGTGCGGGTACCATACAAAAACAGATGGAATCCGGCCATGCAGCAACAACAAATTGCTGTCTTTTGCGCATAATAACTAATAACAATGTTCCTATTTTCAACAAAACTGGAGTATTTTGTCAGTTTTGTATAGCCTGAAGTCCTGTTCTGTGTACAGTAAGTATACTTACTGATCGAAGTGGGATCCCCTACGTGTGTTCGAAACACTATTTGCGAAAATTGTTATTGATGTTATGATAATACGATGGCTTATTATGCGACGACTTTTTAATTCGATGTTTTCATTCATCGAACACCTTACCTCGACGCCTTGTTTCTCCGACGCTTGTTTGTCCGATGTTACGTTATTCCGAAAATATTTTGCCAATACATTTTTACCCGTCTGCAGAACATTGGACCCGATCGGAGTACCTATACAAAACGTCTTATCAATTTCAATTGAAATTAGTTTCAATGCGTTAGTTTAAAGTATGTTTATGCTTAAATCAAAAATCTTACCAGTGCCAGTGAAACGATTTTGATTATCAAATTAATCTATTTGTAGCTGTATGAATTCTTTCTTTGTTTGGATCTCTAAAAATAAATAATGTCACACACCCCGTTCGATATTTCTAATGTCTCCTTTGTGTCTACTGATATCTGGCAAATGGAGGAATGGCATTATCCTTAACATTTTCATATAATTTTGTAAAATATTAACAATGTAAATCTTTCACAATCGTTTGTAATATTATCTGTTGTTTTCCTAAAATAAAATATGTATATTAGTACAGCAACACGATTTTCTATGCATTCCCAGGCAGACACAATTAGACAGTATTTTTAAATATTGTATATAAGTACGTTGTTATATTTTTATCAAACTCCCCTTTAAAGTCCATCGGAACATGTCTTTCTTCATTCTTATCATGTCGACACAGCTAAAGTGGGTAGTAGCTAAAAAAGTTTATTCGGACGATTCAAAAGTGTTTACTGATAATTTATTTGGGAACCCACGTCTTGCTTCCACTCATACCTGGTGGAGAAGTGGACAACGCATCAAAGCATGGCAAAAGTGCAATTCACCTCGTTTATTACAAAGTGGAGCTGCTTCAACGCTATATGAAAAACAATTATGTATAATAATAGTTTTCGATAATCGGGAAATGGAAAATAAGACTCGCACTCAGCACTTGGTAAAAGGAATTATCATTTTGCTGAAACACAGTTATAGCACTACCAACCGACGTGAAAGATCCAATTTA
Organism: Scoparia ambigualis; assembly: GCA_963921215.1. Taxonomy (NCBI): domain Eukaryota; kingdom Metazoa; phylum Arthropoda; class Insecta; order Lepidoptera; family Crambidae; genus Scoparia; species Scoparia ambigualis. The sequence goes on along the minus strand of OY992513.1, from coordinate 30,161,662 downwards.
AGGTGCAGCGCAAACCTAGATGTTTCTGTTCTGTTGTCGACACAGGACGCTATTATCAAAAACGCGGTTTTCAGTGCTTTCAGTTGCCATTACCGGACAACCGGCAACCTCGATTTTGTATCATGGTTTTCCGTGTCGGCAACATAAAATATGTTTGCGCGCAGCGCCTAAACAACGACCATAATAACGCGAGTTTAGTAGAATCTTGTAACTTTTAAAATAATTTATATTTGACTAACTATTATTGTATACTTTCAGCTTACTTTATAGAAATTCAAAAGGTGGAACACCAAAAAACACCAAAGAAACCTTTACATAAAGGCAACGCAGCTTGTTTAAGCCAAAGAGAAAAAGCTTATGCTAGAAAACAGAAGTTTTTAGACAAGATGACACCAGAGCAAAAGGAACTGAAAAAAGCCAAAGATAGGGAATATTATCACAAAATGAAATCTGTTAAGAAGAGAAAGAGTGTTGCTGATATGTCGGAGCGAGAGAAGCAGATGCAAAGAAATAATTGGGTTAAAGCTACGAAAAAGTACAGATCAAAGGAAAAAGTCGTTTCAGATACTGTATATATTGAATTGGATAATAAACAAGCAAAATAACTGATTTTTCTATTAGCTGTATAAGCTGTATGTACTCTTAAGTAAACACATATTTATTATTGATTTATACACTAGTAGGTACTCAAGTTCAAAACACATGTTCATTAACAACAATATATACGATGTACAATTTAATTGAATGGGTATTTCATCTTTGATGACTAGCAAGGCTTTGGGTAATTGCAATACTTATTTTGTTTTACTTATATTAATTTCATTAGATTTTCCCTTGCCCATTCTAACAAATTTAGCGAATAAATTGTGACTAATACACAGTTTGTTACAACTAAGTTAAATATAATAAAATATTTTTTAATTTTCTATCAATAAAATATGAACAAGTCAAAGATAAACCTGTATTAACTACTTATACACTGTCATAGGATGATGTTTTTTAAATATTCATGAATTACATATGAAATCTTAAATTTGTAGTCAACGGTATAAAATAATATAAATGACATCTTTTGACTTGCTAATGTTTTTTAAAAATTAAGATTTTTCGAAAATAAAAAGTATTAGCTTTTAGGAAGCGAGTTTCATTTATTTTCTGAAACTAGTACACAAACAGTTAATTTTATGAAACTGGTGCACAAACTGTTAATTTTCTGAAACTGGTGCAACAGCATGTGGTATCACACAATAATATCAACTCAACATCTTTAAAGCCCGAGTGAATAGGCTGCTTCTGGGCAAGCTCGCTTCATCGCGCGTCGGCCTCTTCTTAATCCAACGAATAAGAATATAGCCAAGAGCAAGCCCATCTATTATTTAAAAAAAAAACTCCCATTCACTTCTATTTCCATACTGTACGAGAATTATTAGTGCAATACCAAAATAACCAATAATAACTACTTAAATTTTTGTTTTTTAGCGAATTTATTGCCATATTTAATTGTAAGATCACCGGTGATGTTTATTATTCGTACCCTTAGGCACAGTATAGTGCCACTGCCAAGTCGAGAAAGCCATTAGTGACTTCAGATTGAGCTTATGCCTTGCATTCAAAATCCTTTTGTTTTCGACGACATTGTCCTATTTGCACCAACAGCTATATTTATGTAATATACACGTTTTTTTAATTCAGTAACGTTAAATTTATTATTAATTATTTATTTAATTTGTGCGGCACAATAAAAAATAACTCGTGGATACCGGGCGAACCAAAGGTCACGTGTAACGTAAAGGTAACCTAACCTAGGTATCCTGTGGTATAATAAATGTGTAATCGTAAAAATAAATCAGAGTTCAATAGCGTGGTCCTGGTCGATTGACCACATGATTTAATGGTATTTTTGTGGATATGTTTAATCAATTTTAGTTTCTTTATTTTCAATTAAAAAAAAATGCAATTAAATCTGTAGCTCTAGATTAAGTTACTTAGGTACTCTATAATTTTTAAAAATTATGTGCACAGATTAAAAAACCTGTATCCTATTTATATAAATATAGATTATATACAAACGGAGCACAATATACTTACTTACCGATTTATTTGAGAATGCAGAACAAAGGCGTAATTGCAGTCGTTTTTATATAAATACTAATATTAAAAGAAGAAAGATTTGATTGTTTGCATTGCATAGGCTTCCGAACGACGCCGCTAAAAGACACTTGAATTATCTAATCTTTATACAAGATCTATATCGACCACTGAGGTTGATATGGATCTTGTTTGGTACAACTTTTCCCTCTTTAATTGATTTTTATATAAAAAAACGACTACTTATAATTTTGTGTGTATAAAAATAATTCGTGATTGTTTGTTTCTAGTCGCCGAATTTATAGAGAACAATAGCGGTTGCATGTTGTTAAGAATAAACCAATACGTATACTGCAAGAGATATTCTTCAAAGACCGGCGAAAGATGGACTTGTGTTAAGCGCATATCCAAATCGTGCAAGGCCTATGTTACACTAGACTTGAACAAGACAGTAACCTTCCTTGAAGGGAAACACAACCATACTGCGGATAATTACATTCGTGATAGTCATGGGAGATATATAAAAATATAAATGGAGCTGTTTAATTGTGATGTGCGCAACGATCATGTCATCAACAAATTCAAAGATGACGCAGTTTTCTTTTGAGTGGTAAGACTTATTTAAACGTTTTGCGGTGTTCCGCGTCTTAGTCTAATTTCCAATCTATGAATCCCATAATAAAATATTTATCAACTCCGACGTGAAAAAGAAGGCTAAGTACTCATTTAGTCTTGTTATGTAATATGTAAGTACGCTAACGCTACACTCACGCAAGAGTAAAAGGAAGTCATTTTGAATTAGGTTCGCTCTACATAATTGTAGAGCATACTACATATGGCTAAATATTGATTTGTTAAATGTAATTATGTTTGATGATAATGATTATACTTGTAGTGAAAGAGAATCCATAAAATCTTTTATTATATAAACCTTTTTAGATTTCGTTAGTTCTAAACATAAGCTCCTAAAGCCCTACGCCGCTGGCGCCAACGAAGATTGAGTCTAGTCTGTCTTTAAAATTTGGACAATAATTTGTAAGATCTAGCTTGCATTTCTCCAATCAACTTTTCATTCTGTGAGAAGATAACTGTAAACTAATGGTGTAAACATACCTACGCTTGGTAAAGTTTTAACATTTTTTTAGCTGAATTCATAGACGGCTATGGTGGACGTGTATTGCTTAATATAAATGGACACATATACGTCAAGAGGTACTCATCGAAGGCTACTGAAAGGTGGCAGTGTACCAAGCGCTGCTCCAAACGATGTAAAGCCTACGCCACGCTTGATCTTTACAGGACGATCCTTTATGTTGATGATAAACACAGTCATGAACCCGACCAGTACATTCGTCACGCTAATGGAGAATATATACCTACGACTATAGGAGTGCTGTGCTAACCGTGCCGTGTCGTGTAGCGGTGAAAGAATACTACCACCCCCTCTCTTCCCTTGGGTGTCGTAAAAGGCGACTAACGGAATAAAGACTGCGCATCTTACACAATATAGAGCGGCGATGGGCTCACCACCTGTCACGCTGAGCACCTGTGCAGTCGCTATTTGGTGGAAAGTAGGCTATGGTAGAGGACTGCTTTTGCAGTCTTCATTGCCTAGTCTTTGTCTAACCTTTCGGGGATAAAAGTCGAGTTTATGTGTATGTATACGAGTGCTGTAAAATAAAAAAGGTATATTTGTAATATAGTAACCTAGTCTGGCAAATCAATTTGTGCGTATCCCAGTTTTAATTATAATAGAAAAATATTAATATCAATACTTATTCATAAATCAATTGCTTGGGAGTAGATGTCAGTTACTAATGTTTACTTCGGTTTACGTTATACTATATCCTACCTATAGAAACAATGGTGACACATAAATTAATGTCCTTCTTTATTATTAATAATTATTAATATACATGAGAAGCACAGTTTGCATTTCTGATTTTAAGGTATCTTCATCAGTCTTGACCAGATTGTTTTGTTATGTTCTGTTGATTTTTTTGGTCTTGCAATAAAATTATATAGTATTATCTATTCTGTTAAAACAATTTTAGTTGTACCTACTTGTGTACAAATCTTTGTTCAGTTATTAAGTATTCACTTATTTTTCATTTAATTATGTGTTTCGTGTAATTATGTTTTATGTTTCAAATGATTAAATTTTGACGTTAAAAATACTATTTTATTTTTATTTGTAGCTGAATTCATACAGACCATTGGTGGTGTGACGTTGCTAAGGATCAAACAGTACACATACGCCAAGAGATATTCGTCGAGAACAGGTGAAAAGTGGCAGTGTACCAAGCGCCTGTCCAAAGGCTGCAAGGCCTTTGCCACCCTGAACCTGAACAAAACTGTCATATATCTAAACGAAATGCATAACCATGATCCAGCCCCATATATACGTTCGTCCTGTGGGAAATATATACGAGTAAAGAATAGGTAGAAAGGAAATAAAAATCAATATTTGTATGTTTGTCCTCCATGCGTTCCGAAACCATTCTACTAATATTATAAACGCGAAAGTTTGTAAGTATGGATGTATGTTTGTTACTCTTTCACGTAAAAACTACTACATGGATTTGGATTAAATTCGGCATACAGATAATTTATAACCTGGATTAACACATAGGATACTTTTTATCCCGATATTCCCACGGTAACGGGAACCACGCGGGTGAAACCGCGCGCGGCCGCTACTTGATCATAATACTGTGATGAAAAAGCGAACGGCGAAGTTCCTTAGGATCTTGGGCCTTGACCGTTACACTGATGACGTTTTGTAGATCAAAACCAGCGGATTCCACTATAATATAAATTATAAATCTGTTCTACGTGTAGCAAAGATATTAGGAGTAAAGTGGGTAACTAAAATTAAGGTTAATTTACACAAATTAAACAACTAAGTCGCAAATACTTTTTACTTATTATTTATATTGATTTATATAGTTGGTATGTAACTGAAATGTATACGTAAATGTTGTATAACATACAGTATCTAATGCTTTGTCTTGTATAAAAAAATGCAAACCCAAAGCATTACTACGAGTAAAACGAATGCCACAGTTTATGTAGTTCATCTTTAGAAAACGTACAATCTGAAGCAATGGTCGGTGTTTATGTATTCGAACAACTACTTGTAGTGAGTAAAAAAAGCAGGTTATCAATGTCCTTTGTGTCGGGCGGGTTGTTCGTAATGACTAAAGACAGCGCTAGCGAACGTCAATGTCCGTAGCACGTAGCGTAAATCGATAAATTTGTAATCAGTTTATTATTTTTATGTGACGAATAAGTCAATACTGAATTGAAAAAAATATATAATTATCAATTCGTACTAATCAATATAACATGTAAGTAGTTTTTCATTCGACTACACGTGATGGTTTTTGGTTGATGATGACACTGTATTTGTTATTAAATAAAATAAATTGTTTCTCATAGAATCATTAGTTGTTTTTTTACCACAAGTTATTAAAAATTACACTATGATAAAGTCTGATTACTGTAATAGTTAGGCCCTATTTCATCAATCTCCTTTCTAAATATGCTCGACTTAAAAATGTTGAACAAGGAACAAAGTAGGTGCGCCTACACAGTAGTGTAGGCACCTACTTTGTTCATTACTACGAGTACGTATACTAAACATCATTGCTAATCTAATATAGGTACTTCCTTAACATAATTCCTTAATTAACTAAATCCGTGGACCGAATAACGAAATCTCAACTAAATTCAACTGATTCATTAATTCAATTAAGTATGTTATTATCTCTTATTAAACAAGCACTTGAAACTTTTTACTACTAAGTATAATCGACTTGTATTCGACCGAAATAAGTCACTATTTGGTAACTCAGTTATTCGTTTACAAAATGTCGTGGATTTGAGTTCCACATGAGACAGTCGTTTTTATTCAAGTACGAAGGTCTTTTTATATACGAAGCCATGGCTTAAATATTGACGTAAAAAATACTTAGTATCAAGTTTAATTTGAATAAAAGTATTTAAGTTTTAATAAAGTAACAAAAATAGTAGTAGTTATTAAACGTAATAAATATAATAACCTCACACAAACCACACCCCGTAAAGCTACTAGGTTTTTAGTTACAAGGAGAGCCAGCTTAAAGCTGAGAGAAAGAACAAAATAAGTAATTATAATAAACTTTATACCAGACGAAATCCACGGAAACACCTAAATAATAATAGAAATAATAAAACATCACCGGCATGATGTATAAAAAAGAACTAACATCGTTTCTACAAAGGATATGTTCACTAATTTCTAAATTATGGCACATTCGTCTCATATATTGAATTAGACCGGATTGCTCTTTTTGTTTTAAGTGTAAACGTATACAAGTATAATATAGTTTATAAATATATATAATATACTACGAGCAGATAATACGCACGCAAGTGCGTGCGTCTTGGTGCGCAATAATGTAGGAATTATGGAACTTTATAAGTAGGTAATTCACTAGAATGCGGTTGACTTCGATTTGATGGAGAATAAACAATAAGCTTCTTCATCTAATGGCTAGTAGTCTATTTTCGTAATACATTAACTGTTCGTGTAAAACAATTTGAATATAATAGTTTCAGATATTTTTAGTAGACGGACCGAAATGGGGACTTATTGTCCGAGGCAAAATCCCTACTAAGGGTCACTGCGCCATCATAGTAAGTTTTATGAGGAAATTCAATTTTATGGTAACACATTAGACGCGAAATTCAAGTGTAACAACACGGTGACCATTATCGAACAGTCGTCGCATCAAATATGTGATGTATGTATTAGATATGGGCGCCGAGGGCCAAATCCACGGCGGCGGCGTGGACTTCTAATTTTCACGATGGCCGTGGTCGTCAAAGAATTTTTTAAACTTTAAATAATGCCATTTTTGTTCGGAATTTATAATATTTCAAAAGCATATTAGGGATCCAAAAGCTGCTTGGAAGTTTATCAAAAACAAAGCTAATTTAAATACTAATCTTTCCACATCAAGTGAACTCCTTTCTTTGGCGGATAACCCTAATTAAGCGGTTAATCTTGTAAATACTTACTTTTCTAATATAGGTTAATATCTAGCCTCCTAAATAACTACAAATCAAAAACCTTAACAACGCAGTTTAAATTTCAGTTATTGAAACTCTATGGCATTGTTTATTACCGATGAAGATGAGGTCGAGCGAATTACTTCTATCCTCAAGATTGATACCAATTCACACTCACGTTTTTAATCTTTCCTTAACCACAGGTATATTTCCGAGTGTTTTCAAGAAGGCTATCGTCCATCCGATTTTCAAACATGGTGACAAAGCAAGTGTAAACAACTATAGGCCAATTTCTGTTTTTGACTTCATTATCAAAAATCTTAGAAAAAATAATAAATAAAAAATAAAAGGCTAAATTCAATATCCTTTCAAATAACCAATATGATTTCAGATCTAGAATAAGCACTAAAGATGCGGTGCTAGAACTTACTGACACAATAGTCAAGGGCTTCAAGAAGAAGACTAAAATCCTTGGCGTCTTTCTCGACTTATCAAAGGCTTTTTATACTTATATCTAAACTTCAATCCATCGGTATTAGAGGCCAACTATCTGATTTGTTTGAAAGTTATTTAACAGGCCGAACTCAAAGTGTTCTAAATGACGGGTTTGCTAGTGAGGAAAAGTCTGTTAAATTTGGTGTCCCACAGGGTAGTGTTCTTGGATCTACCCTGTTCCTTATCTACGTAAACGAGCTCCGTAACCTCTCACTTGCAAACACGAATATAATAGCATACGCTTATGACACGTTTGGCCATCAAGGGTACTTCTTTTGCTGATGCAGCCAAAAATGCGGAATCAGCACTATCTTCCGTCTGTTTAATGTACTAGTTAGTTTTGTAAATATCAACACTAGTCGATATATCCGCCGCCGCCATTGTAAATGAAAGAAATACGCAATTATGCATACAACACACTAAGTAGTGCAGTTCTAAACTTGACTAAGCGCCTGTTGTTACTCGCGACGACGACGGCGCGTCGAACTTTCGGCCCGGCGGCCGCGACGGCGGCGGCGCCGTTTAAATTCGCGGCGAGCGGCGCCCATATTATCTAGTGTACTTATGTTTTCGAATTCCAGTAAATTCAAGAAAAGGTAAGTTCTTGTAAAGATATAGCTAAGTACTTAGCTCAACCAATTACGAGTGCCTAGAGCCTTGCAGTGAAGTGTTAACAAAATTACATGACAAAAACTTTAAATACTGTTTAGTGTTTAAAGTTTATCTCGTGTTTTAAATGGTGTGTCCCAAACTAACAGGTAAGTTCCATACATACGTACACTTACGACTAAAGGGTTAGTCAGAGACTAGGCAATGTGGACCGCAGAACAGTGCAGTGCACACAGTATTTATACGGCACACCAATAATTAACAACTGCACCTGGGGTCAACGTGACAGGTGGAGCCCATCGCCGCTTTAAACTGTTGGATGTATAAGCAGTCTACACTAGTCTTATGAGTACCGAATGAAGAGCGCGCTTCGGCGGGCACTGATTTGTCGTCAAGACCTAACGAGATGGTCTCCTGCGCGAGTTGGTTTACTGGCGCAGGGACGTCTGGCACTTCTTGCATTACCTAACGGTTGGTCTCAGGTGCCAGTACAAATAATACTGTGATGTAGGTAGAGGGGATGTCCGTTAGTCGAGCAGTGGCAACTTTTTTTTTTTTTTTATACTCTGCCCAGCAAATGACCCCACTCCACCTGATGTTAAGTGGAAATGAGGTCCAGGCGCGGGGACAACTGGTGCAGCGTAAGAGACGTAGCATCAGTCATCCTCACTCTGCCGGCCCACAAAGTGCTTCTTCACGCCTCGTTTGAAGGACCCTATGTCATAGGTAGGAGGGAATACGTGTGCTGGTAGACTATTCCATCTTTTGGAAGTGCGGCAAAGAAACGAGTCACCAAATTTCTTTGTGCGTGATGGAATGTTAGAGACTGTAAATTGGTGACTCCGGAGAGCAGCACGCGTACTCCTATGGAGGAAGGGAAAAGGAGGGATGAGGTCAAAGAGTTCTTCAGAGCACTCGCCATGGTATAAACGGTAAAAGACGCTGAGTGACGCAATATCTCTACGCAATTGCAAAGGCTCGAGAGTCTCAGTGACCTCTGCATTGCCGATAATGCGCACAGCGCGGCGCTGCAATCTGTCCAAGGCATCGAGAAGGTACTTTGCGGAGCCGTCCCAAAGGTGAGAGCAATACTCCACGCAAGACCGCACCTGTGTCTTGTATAATAGACACAACTGATCAGGCGTGAAGAATCGCCGCACCTTGTTCAGGAAACCAAGTTTACGTGAGGCATTTTTAATCACGGTTTCGATGTAGTCGTTTTGGTTCAGATCGCAGCGGATATCCATACCGAGCATGTTAATACTGCTCTGCAGGCCTAGAGATGTACCCTGAAGAGAGGGAAGGGGAAGGAATGACGACTTTTTCGCTGTGAACGCGCACACCTGTGTTTTCTTGGCATTGAACTCCACCAGATTATCGGAGCCCCATTTAGAAATGAGGTCCAACATCCGATCGAGCTCAATGACAAGATTTGCTCGCTTCATTTCGGTGTCTACCCGCCCAGCCGTTGGGTGCCCGTTATATCCCCCATGCACTGTGCTATCATCTGCATAGCAATGAATGCTTCCAAGAGGAAGCATGTCATTGATATGCAGAAGGAACAGCGTGGGGGATAGAACGGAGCCTTGAGGAACACCAGCGTTCACTGGCATGAACCGCGAAGCGCATCCATCCGAAAGGACACGGATTCTACGCTCATCCAGGAAGCTAGCAATCCAGGTACAGAACTGAGCGGGCAAACCGTATGCCGGGAGCTTGGAGAGAAGAGCTTTGTGCCAGACCCGATCAAAAGCCTTGGCTATGTCAAGGCTAACTGCCAGTGACTCGCCACCCTTGTCAATAGCCTCACCCCAGAGATGTGTGACGTACGCTAGAAGATCACCCGTTGACCGTTTTGGCCGAAACCCATATTGACGATCGTGAATTAGGGAGTGATCTTCTAGGTATCGAATAAGCTGTTTGTTCAATATTCGTTCTAGGATCTTCCACAACACTGAAGTTACGGCTATAGGGCGGTAATTAGTCGGATCTGACCGATCTCCTTTTTTAGGGATCGGTTGCACATTAGCTTCTCTCCAAGATTCCGGCACACAACCCGAAGAGAGCGAGAGACGGTACAGACGCGTTAACACAGGAGACAACTCCGCTGCACACATTTTCAGAACTATTGCTGGGATGCCATCAGGACCGTTAGCTTTCCGGACATCGATTGACTGCATTTCCGCACGGACATCACACTGCCTGATTTTAATATCAGACATTGTGTGGCCACAGTGAGGAATTGAGGGTGGCTGTGCATCACAGTCATCGATCCGGGAGTTAGCCGCAAAGAGTTTGGCCAGGAGATCGACCTTTTCCTGCGGCTTGTAAGCTAAAGTTCCGTCAAGACATCTCAGTGGTGGCAGCGAGGGTTGGCAGAAGTTGGATTGCACGGCTTTGGCCAGACGCCAGTAGCTACGGCTGCCCGTAGGATGCGTCAGGAGTTCTTGGCCTACTCGTGCAACGCGCTGGGCATCCGCTCTAATGTAGGCCCTCTTACATGACTTGGTGGCATTATTATAGGCTGCTTTTAGCGAGCGAGTTTCGGGAGCCCCATGAGCTTTACCTCTGATCCAAGCGCGGTATGCCGTCTGTTTGCTCTCAACAGCGCTGGCACACTCGCGATTGAACCAGCGGTTGCGTCTGCCTTTGCTGATGACATAGGAGTGTGGAATATAGTATTCCATTCCTAATACTATCTCATCAGCAACGGCAGTGGCGCTAGCGGTCGGGTCCTTCCCACTCAAGCAGCGCTGCCTCCAAGGGACGGATGCAAAATACTCCCGCATCCCGTCCCAGTCTGCCGACGCGTAGTGCCAAATCTGGCGTTTCGAAACCGCTGTTGGCGGGCGCGATGCCAAGGGCACTGTGCTGGATATCAAGCAGTGATCCGAGGAATCTAAAGGAGCTCGAATCTCCACCCGGTATCCAGCTGGGCGACTCGTCAGCAGAAGGTCGAGTAAGGAGGGCGCATGGCCAACTATGTCCGGGATCCTGGTGGGCTGGTTCACCAGTTGCGTCAGGTCATGCGTGAGAGCGGATGCGTGGGCAGTTCTACCAGCATGGTCTGTTTTGGAGGAACCTAACCACAACTCATGGTGGGCGTTGAAGTCCCCTAAAAACACCAGTTCCGCCGATAGAAACCGCTCCTGCGCATCATCTGCTACCCGACTAAGATGTTCAATTAGTCGAGTTGTCTCCATGTCACCGTTATGGGATCGGTAGACGCAGACGTAGACACGGCAATGAGAGCCTAAGTCGACGTGTACCACTAGGAGGGAGAAGGAAGGGTCCTCCAGACAGCGCAGACGGCGACAGCAAACATCCGCCCGAACGAATAAGCAAACTCCGGCTTTGGCTTTGAAGGATTCTTCAAGCACAAAGCCGGGATAGTTCAGGTAGGTGGTGTCAGCTGCGCGGATTATTTGCGTCTCCGTCAGGAACAACATTGCTGGCCGTGCCGTCTCAAGATGGTGGTGGACGGCATTGAGGTTTGCATGGAGTCCGCGGATGTTAGCGAACTCCACCTCAAACGGTAAGGTTGTGGTGGGGGTGTGCACCGCTGTAGAACCAGTTTTGTTGTTAGGCGCTGTCATTTTAGGAGTGGAAAGAGAGAGGCGTGAATCGAGAAAATGATGCCGCGATGCGAATGGTCAAAGTGTGGTGGCCTGTTTCCCCAGGAATTTGCCCACAGACGAGTATTATTAACCTGCCGAACGGAAGGGCCCCCGAACCCCCCCGGGAATGGCCGCCGGGACCCCACCTACCGGTCACCAACCGGCACGACGGACCACCTCGAGATTATGCGTGGCATGGTGAGGCAGCCTCACGAGCTGGTTAGGCTCGCTTGGGCCCCTGTACTGTGCCACGGGCGGCCAGCGGGACAACCGTTTCTACGGGTCTCCCTGGTCGGCAGGTTAACGAAGTCCTCCTGGCACTGGTTTGACGGAAGCCTCCACAGACCAAATACATCGCAGCATCATCCTCTCGAGCTCTGGTTATACGCTGGCTGATCCCGAAACGCGACCGACAAGCAGTCACTTGACGGGTTTTACACCATGCGTACGGTGGTCACCAACCAGACGGGTCAAGCCCTACCACCAGTGGAGCAGATCATCGCTCGAAAGAGTCCGTTAGTCGCTTCTTACGACACCCACCGGACGGAGAGATGGCGGCGATTGGTATTATTTCTCCGTCACCGCACGGATAAGAGCTGATAACTGCGGATAACTGCGAGTTGTGCACTTCGTGCAACGAGAAGTGAGCGAGCTCGACAGTATTTTAAGTATGTTTATGCTTAAATCAAAAATCTTACCAGTGCCAGTGAAACAATTTTGATTATCAGATTGCTCTATTTGTAGCTGTATAAATTCTTTCTTTGTTTGGATCTATAAAAATTAAATAAATGTCACACACCCCGTTCGATATTTCTAATGTCTACTGATGTGTGCCAGTACAAATAAAATTAGTGATGTAAACAGAGGGGATGTCCGTTAGTCGCATTTAGTGTGTGCGTTACCCCAGCAGGAAAGTAGCTCCTAGTGTGTTATGAGTGGAATGTATTATTAGTGCGTAATCTGCTGTAAATGTGCGCCGCATAAAAAAATTGTGCGTGTTGTCGTTTTGAGGAAAAACGAAAAAAACGGTTCCTGCTGCAGTAACGCTGTTCCAGCAGGAAAATTCTAAACGAATGATCGGAGAGAGAAAAATTGTGCATGGGCAGAGAGCTTACATTACTGCAAAAAATGTGCGCCGAAAATAATATTTGTGCTTCTTTAGGTTTTCGAGATATTTGCATTTCCTGCTGGAGTAACGTTTTGCAGAATCGTGTATCTCTTAAGACATTGTATGTGTGCCTGTAGACTAAACATATACGAGTAGCTCTTAATTTGTGACAGAATTAGATTTACGAAAATATTCATAAATTTCAAGTAATCACGCTTTTTATTCAATCCGATAAAAATTCGCAGCGCCTAAACGAGAAAATGTATAAGCTCACTGAAAACTGTATTCGATCCTTCTTGACACATATTATAACCATAAAAGTTTCAAAAGTGTACATACATGCGTTATTGAATAATATTACTAAAAGTCAAAACGACGGTGTCATAGCTTTGACGTCAACATACAAGAAACCGGCTCTACCCAATATGAGCGGGCTTAAACCAAAAATTAGTGCGTTTATTCAAATAACATAGTGAACATCTTCACCCTGGAATGTTTCGCATATAAATAGATATAAAGAAAAACCAAAACATGTAAATAACGGCTGGTTAACCGACCAAATTCGAATGACTACAAAAAAGCGACGGATTTGTACATGTCAATGACCTTCTTTATTGAACGTATTAAACATAAGCTATTGTCGTACAGTCGCGCTTAGAGTTGCCAGGACCTAAAATAAAAAAGCCGGACTCAGCGCCGTATTAGGCCGTACATTTTGCCCTAAAAGCCGGACAAAAAGAAAACAAATGGAACTTACTTAATATTAAATATCAACCTGCTATTTGGTGTCCTAGCAATCACCTTCATTAAAATTAAAATTATAACAAAAACAAAATCAAATTCTTGAAAATCTCAAAATCAACACGTCTATAATTATTTAAAGTAATCAAACGTTATGGGTTTGATTAAAGTTTGCAAAGCATTTGCACCTACTTTATCGAGATCATCGTTTTTCTTATAGATCATTTCATAAAATTCTTTGCATGTTAATTTAACATTGCACAATAAAAACATCATCTTTGCAATTGTTTGTGTCTGTAGTTTATTGCGTTTCTTTGCCTAATGGACGTTTATTAAAGAGTAAACTCTTTCGACGTTCGCGTTGTGGCCTGGAATCGAAAAATAATATTTTGCCAATTACTTGTATTAGTTTTTTAACTGAGTTACAGCCATTAGCGCCCACCTCCGGACTTGGAGACAGCAGCGTTCCACATACTTTTGATATGCCAATAGCTGCTGAAAATCACGATGGGACAAAAAAAGCCTAACAAAAGCCGGACAGGCCGGAAACGGCAACCCTGGCAACCCTAGTCGCGTTCAAATGTTTGTTGGCTTTTTTATTATAAGACCTAATTTTGGGGCCTAATTAAAAAAAATGCATCTTGTTACCATATCAAATGAAAGACCTTGTTGATGTGGAAATAAATAATTAAAAAACAAAACACTTCGCGAAGATGGTTTATGTATCTGTCTCTGTCCCACTAATACCGTACGCTTACTAGCTGTCTCACTTTCTCCAAACTAGACAAAGCGACTCCTTGTGACGTCAGCGGATGGCGCGGGGTCAGGGGCACGAGGTCTCATCCAGAAGAAACAAGTTTAAGTTTGCGTAAATTAGAAAAATTGAACCTAAAAATGGTTTATACCTATTTAAAAAATAACGTACTTTATCATCTTCTGCAAGGTCACGGAAGAGCTAGTAGAATATAAACCAATTACAAGGTTATTACCTATTGTTTTCTACTTCAGTGTACTTAGGCACAACACGTTTCAACCGGTTCATGAGTAAAGTTAAGAAGGTCATTGATATGTACGAATCCGTCGCTTTTTTGTAGTCATTCGAATTTGGTCAGATAACCAGCGGTTGTTTACATGTTTTGGTTTTTGTTTATATCTATTATGCGTACGCGAAACATTCCAAGCAGAAAATTTTCACTATGTTATTTGACTAAACGCACTAATTTTTTGTTTCAACCCGCTCATCTTGGGTTGAGCCGGTTTCTTGTATGTTGACGTCAAAGTTCTGACACCGTCGTCTTGACTTTTAGTAGGTATTATTATTCAATAACACATGTATGTACACTTTTGAAACTTTTTATGGTTGTTATATATGTGTCAAGAAGGATCGAATACAGTTTTCAGTGAGCTTATACATTTTCTCGTTTAGGGGCTGCGATATTTTTACGAATTGAAAAAAAAGCACGATTACTTGAAATTTATGAATATTTTCGTTAATCTAATTCTGTCACAAATACGCACAAATTAAGAGCTACTCGTATATGTTTAGTCTATAGGCGCACATACAATGGCTTTAGAGATACACGATTCTACAAAACGGTACTCCAGCAGGAAATGCAATACCTCGAAAACCTAAAGAAGCACAAATTTTTTTTTGGCGCACATTTTTGCACTGATGAAAGCTCTCTGCCCATGCACAATTTTTCTCTCTCCGATCATTCGTTTAGAATTTTCCAGCTGGAACAGAGTTACTGCAGCAGGAATCGTTTTTTCGTTTTTGCTCAAAACGACAACACGCACAATTTTTTTATGCGGCGCACATTTAAAGCCATAGAATAATAACGCATAGAACGATAGTCTCGTATTAGAAAACTGTCATGGCGTAAGGCAAGAAAAAAATGGATGTGGGAGTAAGTTACGCGTACTATCTCGGCGACACGCACACAAGTGTACAAGTAATGTTGCTAGAGGAATCATATTTGCCCCAAATGTAAGGAAATTGGAACTGTTGATAGATAGATAAGTTTAGATTATTAGTACTGACGCGAGTCGTTTCGGTACCAAGCCAGTATGGCTTGGTTTTACGGGCCTCATTTATCGTACGTGTTCTCGCTGTCTATGCGTTATTATTCTAAGTTTACAGCAGGTTACTCACTAATTATACATTCCACTCATAACACTCTAGGAGCTACTTTCCTGCTGCGGTAACGCACACGCTTTTTACGACAACCAAGACAAGAGATGGGTTGGTAGTAGGTACCTATTCTTTTAATAATGAGCCGCCGCCTCTCAATACACAGCTCCTATCCTAAGTATTAGGTAACGTCCAACTTTATTGTTATTTCGCTTAAACTACTATTAAAGCCCACAATCGTCTTTCAATCGCGAATTTGTTAATCAAATCGTAAACGTAGTCTGTGTTGCAGTCGCGTATACAATCTTTATAAAAAAATTTGGTTTAGTTATTTTTAGTACTTAGTACCTAGTACGAAATACAATGGGAGCTTTATTTTTGTTTTTGATATTTCGGTGGGTTTATATTTTTGTTGAGCTTCAAATGAACATTGTGCTTGGAAAACGAAAACAATAAAGTTTCAGATATCCGCATATCAGCCAAGAAAAAAATTATCATTTATTGTTGGAACAAGTCAAATATAATAGGTACATTAGTCAAAACAAGAAAAGGAGGTAATGAATGTTCATTATGACAGACCCCTTCGAGTTTGTTAGAAATTTGAGTAGTCTATTTCTGCTATTAAATATTAATTACAATCTTATAGATACTAGACATATTACAAAATGTTATTTTATCTTATTACTTATTAAGTTTTAATTTCCTTTGACAACAGTTATTATTTTGTAATTAAAAATGTAACGTAAATCTCTAACAATCTTTAATTTCAACAATTTACCATCAAAATAAATTGATTTAATGGAAGAATCATTTTTTTTTAAACTGCCGCCCTTGAATTCGTCCTCGTGAGAACACCCAACCCCGTAGGTATCCTGAAATCTTAAAAAAAAAAAATTCACATGTAAGTTACAAATACTACAATATAAATAAATAACCAAATTGGTAGTAGCCCCTCTGGAGTGATGCGTGTTGCTCGTCTTTAGGCTATGGTCTCCTATAAACGCCGTCGGCCGCGTACAGCGTCACGCCGTACGCACACTGGTCCACTTTGGCAAAATACGGGACATTCGCATCAAAGTCAATGTTTTAAGCTTATATTTTGTATGCGTACTCCTCTTTTGATTTCAAATTACTTTTACTGATTACAATTTTTTAAATAAACTGATAATTTTAGAGAAAAAAAAATCTCTTTTTCCTTTGCAGCCACTAAATCAATAATCCTGAATCAGTACCTAGACATATTACAAAATGTTATTTTATCTTATTATTAACATTTAATTTCCATTGACAACAGTTCAAATTATTATTTTGTTTCAAAATGTAACGTAAATCTCTAACAATCTTTAATTTCAACATTTTACAATCTAGCGTTTTCAAATTACGTTTCTTCCATAAAATTGATTTTATGGAAGGAACGTAATTTTTTTTTTCAACGTTTCGTTATCTTCGAAGGCACGTTAAGTTTGGTTATGGAGTTTTCTTAAACACTCTAAAATTTTACAAAATGTTTCAATTAGTTAGTTTTGATTTCAGTAACAAAATGAGATAAGTGGTATTTTTTTATTTTTTATACATTTAAATGCTATTTTTTGTAAATTTATTCTAAACTAGCAGTCCGCCCTTTGACTTCGTTCGCGTGAACATCCCACCCCGTAAAGGTAGGACCGCACTAGGCGGAACTGCACCGCAGCATGTGCGCAGTCGCTTTTTGGTGAAAAGTGGACTATGGTAGAGGACTGCGTTTGCTATCCTTATTGCCAAGTATCTGACTAACACTTCGGGATAATAGTCGTGATTATATGTAGGGTAGGTACCTATGTATGTAACATTTGTAACACGTGAAAACATTTGATTTTATATGAAGGTAACTCAATGTTATCACGTTGCAAAATGTTGCTCCACAAAAAGTAACTTCGGTGTGGAGCCTTTTATTTTGACAGCAATATAAATATGAAATATTAATTTATACTTCATTGTCAGCCTCTAAACGTCCTACTGTAGGGCGTAGGCCTTCCTACGTGGACAACAGCACACGGGGAGATTGGGCAATGTCCACCGCGCTGGCCCATGCGAGTTGGTATTTCATACTTAAAACTCAAAATATACCGGGTGGGCACTCCAGTCCAATTCAATTTAATTGCGTTTTCAAAGACAGCTCTTATTATGTTCCTTTACAGCTACTATTTTGAAAAAAAAGCCTTTAACCCCTGCCGAAAGACAGAGGCGATACTGGGAAAGGCTACGAAAAGAAAATCCTGAAAAAATGGAGGCGCTGAAAAAGAAAAACTCAGAGAGGACAAAATCGTCTTACAAAAAAATCAAGGATATGACGGAAAACGAAAAAAAGAAACAAAGAAATATCTGGCGACAACTAAAAAAGAAAAAATCTTAAATACAAATATCACAAAATTTTATTTCATCTTAAAAGTAGGTAGGTACTTAATGTTCATTATGACAAACTCGTTCGAGTTGGAAATTTAAATAGGATATTTCTGCTATTAAATATTAATTACAATCTTATATTATGGCGTTTATAAAGATATCTCTTATATGTTCCTTTACAGCCACTAAATCAAAAATCCTAAATCAGTGCCTAGACATATTACAAAATGTTATTTTATCTTAAGTAAATTTTTTAAAGTTTTCTTAAGTTGAATTGGTTAGATTCCCGCCCGAGGTTGTCGTCTTTCAGTGTTGAAAATTTTACCTAAGTATATTTAAGCGTTAATAAAACGCTAAAATATATAACAAACATTATTTTATCTTATTATGTATTACGTTTTAATTTCCGTTGACAGCAGTTCAAGTTATTATTTAGTTATTCAAAATGTAACGCTAATTTATCTCTAACAATCTTTAATTTCACGATCAAAATAAATTGATTTCATGGAAGAAACTTAATTTTTTTTTCAACGTTTCGTTATCGTCGAAGGCACGTTAAGTTTGGTTATATAGCGTTTACTTAAACACAAAAAAAATTGCAAAACTTTTTCGGTTATTTAGTTTTATTTCAGTAACAAAATGGGATAAGTAGTAGTTTCATTTTTAAAACTAAACTGCTTTGTCGTAAATTTATTCTAAACTAGCAGTCCGCCCTTGACTTCGTCCGCGTAAACATTCACCCCCTAGGTACCACTAAAAGAATTTCCAAAAAAAAAAAATTACACATGTAAATTACAAATGCTACAAATAAATAACCAAATGGGTAGTACCTAGCCGTTCTGGAGTGATGCGCGTTGCACGTCTTTAGCTCGTATGCGCCTGCCGTCGCGTCGCGTGCCCTAACAGTGCATCCGCAGTTACTTTTTGTGGAGCAACATTTTGTAACCATGTCGCGTAGCGGTGATAGAATACTACCTCCCCATCACCCCTTTCTTCCCTTGGGTATCGTAAAAGGCGACTAAAGGACTAAATACTGCACATATTTCCAACAGCATAAAGCGGGGCGATGGGCTCACCACCTGTCACGCTGAGCACATATGCAGTCGCTATTTGGTGATAAGTGGGCTATGGTAGAGGACTGCTTTTGCTGTCCTTATTGCCTAGTCTCTGACTAAAAATTCGGGATAATAGTCGTGATTATATGTAGGGTATGTATGTATGTAACATTTGTAACACGTGGAAACATTTGTTTTTTATATGAAGGTAACTCAATGTTATCATGTTGCAAAATGTTGCTCCACAAAAAGTAACTGCGGTGTGGATGCACCGTAAGTATCCTTTTATTTTGACAATACGACATAAATGTATGAAATATTTTTTATGCTTCATTATCAGCCTATAACGTCCTACTGCAGGGCGTAGGCCTTCCCACGTGGACAACAGCACACGGGTTGGGCAATGTCCCACCGCGCTGGCCCATGCGGTTTGGTATTTTATACTTTAAACATATACGGGTGGGCACTCCAGCCAGTCCAATTCAATTTAATTGCGTTTTCAAAGATAGCTTTTATTATGTTCCTTTACAGCTACTATATTGAAAAAAAAGCCTTTAACCCCTGCTGAAAAAATGCGGCGATACCGGGAAAGACTACGGAAAGAAAATCCTGAAAAAATGGAGGCGCTGAAAAGGAAACACTCAGAAAGAGTAAAATTGTCTTACAAAAGCATCAAGGATATGTCGGAAAACGAAAAAAAGAAACAAAGAAAGATATGGAGAAAACAAAAAAGGAAAAAATCCTAAATACTAATATCACAAAATTATATTTAATCTTAATATACGTAGGTACTTATGTTCATTATTATAACAGATCCATTCGAGTTGGAAAGTAGACTATTTCTGCTATTAAATATTAATTACAATCTTTTAGTATGGCGTTTAGATAGCTCTTATATGTTCCTTTACAGCCACTTAATCAAAAATCCTGAATCAGTACCTAGACATATAACAGAATGTTATTTTGTCTTATTATTGAGTTTTAATTTTTCGTTAACAACAGTTCAAATTATTATTTTGTTACTCAAAATGTAACGTAAATCACTAACAATGTTATAGTATGGCGTGTAGATAGCTCTTATATGTTCCTTTACAGCCACTAAATCAAAAATCCTGAATCAGTACCTAGACATAATTATTACAAAATGTTATTTGGTCTTATTATTGAGTTTTAATTTTTCGTTAACAACAGTTCAAATAATTATTTTGTTATTTAAAATGTAACGTAAACACTAACAATCTTAATTTCAACATTTTTACATCTAGCGTTTTCAAATTACGTTTCTTCCATAAAATTGATTTTATGGAAGAAACGTAATTTTTTTTTCAACGTTTCGTTACCTTCGTAGGCACGTTAAGTTTGGTTATGGCGTTTTCTTAAACACAATAAAATTATGCAAACGGTTTCGATTATTTAGTTTTGATTTCAGTAACAATATGGGATAACTAGTAGTTTAATTTTTATTAGTAGAAGGAGGCAAACGAGAAGGTGGGTCACCTGATGGATAGTAATCACCGCTGCCTATTGACACCCGCAAAACCAGAAGAATCACAGGCGCGTTGCCGGCCTTAAGAAAGGAATAGGAATTGTGAGGATGGGGGGGGGGGGGGCGGGGATGGGCCTCCGGAACCCTCACTGGGTGGACGAAACACAACAGCACCAAGTGCCGTTATTTCACGCCGCGCCGGATATTCGTGAGGGTGGTATTACGCCGGGCGAGCCGGCCAAACGCAGCGTGGCTCTACCACTCAGTCAGTGTCACCCATTTAGCATTGTGTAGCATTGGGGTCACGTGTAGGGTCTCAAGGGTAAACCTACAAATAAATAAATAAATAAAATAAATAAAAATCTTTATTTCCGTAATCAGTCTTACAAATACAAATTTCTAGCGCCCACACTAGGCGTAGCCTGACCTGAGGGGAAAGTAGACGATTTACAATTAAACATTACGGCAAAACAGGAAACCTACAAATAAATAAATAAATAAAAATCTTTATTTCCGTAATCAGTCTTACAAATACAAATTTCTAGCCCCCACACTAGGCGTAGCCTGACCTGAGGGGAAAGTAAACGATTTACAATTAAACATTACGGCAAAACAGGATAAACAATAAGTAATAGAAGTATCAAAAAATACAAAAATTTGACAAGGAAAGACTGTAATGTTGTGGATAAATAACTATACGAATATGATACGTGGATGAGTAAAGTGTGTGTGTGTGTGTGGGGGTGTGTGTGTGTGTGTGTGTGCGTGCGTGCGTGCGTGCGTGCGTGCGTGCGTGCGTGCGTGCGTGCGTGCGTGCGTGTGTGTGTGTGTGTGTGTATGATATGCTGCAGCCTCATTTAGTGACCCTTAGTGCGCCCTCAGTTTCCAAATAACTCCACTTCAATAAGAAAGTAGTAATGTGTGCTTTGGTTTGTCTTGCCGTGCGATCTTTAAGATTACAAATGTTTGCGAATTTGTTATACAAAAAGGGAAAAAGAAAGTCTCCAAAGCGGTGCGCAAAAGTAGTAGCCGTGCGAGTGTTAGGTATCTTAAATATACGTTGCTTGGATAGCTCATCGTACGCGTCAGAATTTAAGACCTTTTTATGAACTGAGGACACTACTCTAACGATGTACAATTTGCGGACACTCAATACGCCAGCCTCTTTGTACAGAGCATCGGTGGAGTACCGACGGTGCTTTCTCAGCGCTGTCTTTATAACTCCTCTCTGAGCTCTTTCGAGATGTAGAATGGATGACGTGGTTGAACCACCCCAAGCCAAGATGCAGTAATTTATGAGAGACTGACAAAGAGCCATATATACCATTTTCAGAATTTTCCCATCAATTTTTCGCGTAAGTTCTTCATAACGTAAATGACTTTTCTCACTCTCTTACACATTTCGGCTACGTGCTCCCTGAATGTAAGCTTATCATCCAGCGTTACACCAAGATATTAAAAATATTCTATCCGGTTGATTTCTGTACAGTCGCAAGTGTTAGCTAACTTTTCGAAATTGCACTCTCTTGAATGGATCTTTAAGGTGGTTAATGAAGAGGGAGCAGTTGCAGCGGTTTTGTGAAAGCACAAGAACTTAGTTTTTGAAATGTTGTGGGATAGTTAATTTGAATGCAACCAACTCGATACCTCCATCATCCCTCTTTCAGCATTTTGACAGACACCAGGCCAAGAGCTATCATGGAAGATGAGAGCAGTATCGTGCGCGTAACATAGGATTTCTGACTTTAACATTGGAAGAGAGGCAATATCATTCATATAAAGCAGAAAAGGAGGAGCTCGATGGCGCAGCGGCTAGCGCGTTCGGCTTGCGAACTTGCTCGCTAAGCAACTTTCGCAATGCCGGGTCGCTGGATGGGTGACCAAATTTAAAAACATCTCGAGCTCCTCCGTGCTTCGGAAGGCACGTTAAGCCGTTGGTCCCGGTTGTTGTCGTAAGATGGCAGCCGTTAAAACCCACCAACCCGCACTGGGCCAGTGTGGTGGGTTATGGCCCAATATCCCCACGTGCCATTGTTCACGTGGGAGGCCTGTGCCCAGCAGTGGGACGTTTATAGGCTGATGATGATGATGATGATGAAAGCAGAAAAAGAGTAGGTCCCAGAATGCTTCCTTGTGAAACTCCAAAAGCCACATCTTTAAAACTGCCCAAACTGTTGAAAACCTTGACACATTGTCTTCTACTCGATAAATAAGATGCAAACCAGCTCAATGCCGTTCCTCTGATACCATAAGCCTCAAGTTTCTTCAAGAGGATCGGTATTGATATGGTATCAAAAGCCTTAGCAAGATCTAAGAAAACTCCGATACATTTCAATCCTCTATCGAAGTAAGAGGCTACGGCATTAGTGAAAAGAGTGACGGCATCTTCGCAAGATCTACCCTTTCGGAAGCCGAATTGCCGGTCTGTAATAACTTTGTTTTTGGCTAGAAAAACCTCGAGCCTCTTATTAATAATGCGTTCAAGCAGCTTTGAAAAGCTACCCAGGAGAGAAATGGGTCGGTAATTGCTGGCGTTGTCTTTTTGTCCGCCCTTAAAAATAGGAACCACAGCAGCAGACTTCCAGATCTTTGGAAAGGTACCAGATTCTAAACTCAAGTTAAATATATGCGTCAGAGGTTCTGCTACTAGGTGTCCAATATGTTTAAGTATCTTGTTGCTTACATTATCGAGACCAGGCGAGCTGTCTGTCTTAAGATTTTTTATAAGCGACGACTTAAGACGATGACTTTAGCCAATTTTCCACCCACCGTTGAGAAATGTTCGTTCAAAATCTCCAACGAGGCCTCCAGAGATCCCCCAATACTGGAGATGTCTTCAAGCGAGCTACTCGCCTTTTTTAATGATCTATGTGAAACCTGATTTACAGACTGCCAGAGTTTCTTGGGTACATTTTTGTTCATATTTATTTGTTTGCCATCATATTCTGCTTTGATGTTTCTGAGAAGTTTAATGTAGAAATTTCTGTACCTGCAATAAATCAATCTTCTTATCGCGTGTTTTCTAGCATCAAGGTGTAGTTTGTCCTTATGTTTACCGCAACGAATCAAACCAGGTGTCATCCAGGGTTTGATATTGAATTTTGAATGGCTTACTTTGACAGAATGAGAATATTTGTTGATCAAATTTGTGAGAACTGAGGTGAAGTCAGATACCATAGCGTCGAGGGAAGATTTTTCAAAAAGGACCAGCGTGTGCTTTCAAGTTCCGACCTTAGACCATCATAATCAACTTTAAGCCTAGTTCTATTCCTAGGGTGTGATCTTGGGATTTTTGTCAGTATACCCAACATACTAATGCTATGATCGGTAAGATCAATGGGACACACTACTGATTCCGCTTGTGAGTTAAAAGGAACAAGTATATGGTCTATACAGGAATTACCATATGTTGGTTGGTTTACACACGAGGTTAAACCGTGTTCAGCTAAAAGAGTAAGGTAAGTGGATGTGTTTTCCTCGTGTATAGAAGATCCCATGATGTTTATGTTTATA
Source organism: Scoparia ambigualis (assembly GCA_963921215.1). Lineage (NCBI taxonomy): Eukaryota > Metazoa > Arthropoda > Insecta > Lepidoptera > Crambidae > Scoparia > Scoparia ambigualis. The sequence goes on along the minus strand of OY992513.1, from coordinate 30,137,382 downwards.
TCACCAGTTATAATAAGATGTAGATGTACCTTTGACCGAATTTAGATGTGTATTTCTTTGTACAATAAGGTTTATAACCGTCAACTTGCTTAAAGATGGAGGATTCCTTTAACCAGCATTCACTAAGGACCATGTAGTCGAATGTAATATTAAGTCTGGCAAAAGTAATTAAATAATTATCGAAGTTTTGCTGCATGCTGCGAATGTTTACATTGAGACCCTTAAAAGAGTATTTATTAATAATTTTTCCGCACTCCTCTGGGTATGGTATAGAATGGCATTCTACATTGAAAGACTTGTCTATGTCGGATAATAAATCAAGGGTAGTCATAGATTTTAATGATTGTGAAATATAAATAAAAATAACAAAATAATAAAATATCTTATTTTTCTGTTGTTAACGAATGCGATTTTTACGCCGAGTGATAAGAGTACGGAATGTGAATGTGGTCTAATATAGTTAGCCGATGTAGGAAAGATGAGTGTGTTGATGTGGTGATTAGGAATAATACAAAAACATCCCTGAATTTTGGTAGCTATGAACTGTGTGAGTGTTACTGTGTGTGATGATAAAATGTGTACTGTGTGCGTGAAGTAGGTGGATCCACAACTTACATTTGAAAAAGAATAATAATGTAATAAAATTACTATGAAAAACAACAAAACATACAGAAACGCGAAGCGCTCTGACTCAACTGGTAATTGGTTTTATTTACCCTCACTTGTGACATGTGAACCTGATAGTTCTCCAAGTCTCCGAGGTCTGGAATTTGTATTGGTGGAGAGCCTTCGCGTCCTTCCCGCTTTCTGACATATACAGTACCGCTTCGTACCCAACAAAACTTGTATCCGTGTTCTCGAACCCAGTTACGTGCAGCGCGAAAAAGATGACGGGTTTCATAGGTGAGACGTTCGTTTACAAATACCTTTCGCTGAGGCCTCGATCCCACGATCTCTTGACTATCCAGCTTACGACGAGATTTCGCTTCTTTTAGTAGCTCGTCTTGTTTGGATATTCTTGTGAAGGAGACCACCAGCGGTCGCGGCAGCTGGTTTCCATCAGATTTGCTGTTGGTTTGTGCGCCAGCCCGTGAAACGTAATCTAGGTCCTGCTCTTCAAGCCCGAACCCAATTTTGTTCGCAGTTGTCAGGGCAAGATGGTAAGGGTTTTCTGCGGGAGATTCAGTTAATCCTAGAATTTCTATCTCAGACCGTAGAGCAATGTGAGTCTGCTTGCTCAGTTGGCCCTGCAGTTGGACGATCTGTGCCCTGAGCGTTTTATTTTCCTTTTCCTTTTGTTCGAGTGATTTAATACGTACTTCGTACTCGCCAAACTTCAAGAGAAGGTCATCGAAACGTTTGTTAAAATCGGACTGCATGTTGATCATATCCTGTCGCAGCGATCGAATTTCAGCGATCACTTGGCAGTTTGAGGAGTCCTGAATGTCCTGACTGGTGCTAGTTGTGGTACTAGTTTTCTTGCGGTGAGTGACATTATCGTTGGTACGAATAGGATTATTAGTGTTGTCGCCGCCTTTCCTTGCATTAGCGACACAGTCAGGGCAAACCCAGACTTCTTTCTGCTGTGACGTCAAACCACGCGCGTTTGCGCAAGTTGCATGCAGCGCCCTTGAACAGGATTTAATCGAGCAAACCACACAGTCTTCTTTTGAGATAATTTTGAGGCACCCAGAACATTTCATGTTGACTTTTACTATGAGACTTTTCTAAACTTATGGTATAGCGATAAGGCTTGTCGAATATCGCCGCGTATCGTGGTAGCAGCCGCTCGGTCGCTCAGCGCTCGTCACGTGACACACCGCTGCCGCCTGGCCGCTGCGAAGCGCACTTTGAAATTGCAACGACTTATTTAAAAGGACGCGCACTTCACACTGTCACTGTTCTTCAGTTTTAAGCAATATAGTAAATCTGTTTTGCAGAAATGGAATCTTGATGTTTAGAGCTTTCTTTGATACTAATTAATGCTTGGAATACGCGAAATATCTACGTACTTGTATCTTTTGAAGACGGAGTGCTAGCGAGACGGTGTTTACTGTTTGCCGTTCGGCCGGACGATGAAATAGCCGAGTTGTCTCGTGGTCTCCGGAATGGGAACGGTACAGGCAAGCGTAGATATGGCTCTCGGAACCAAGATCCACGTGTACCCATAGGATGGAGAAAGAGGGGTCCTCCAAGCAGTGCAAACATCGACAGCAAACGTCCGTCCTGACGAAAAGGCATAATCCGGCTTTCGCGAGGAAGCATTCCTCAAGCACGTAGACGGGGTAGTGCAGATATGCAAGGACGGCGAATCTGTGTCTCCGTCAGAAAGTGCAATGCAGGCCGGGCCGTCTCAAGGTGTTGGTGGACGGCGTTGAGGTTTGAATGGAGCCCACGGATGTTAGTGAGCTCCACCTCAAAAAGCGACTTGGTGGTGGGGAAGTAAGATGCCGCTGTCTGAACTGACACTGACATGGTGGTTGGATGGGGGCGTGAGGAAAAGGAGATGCTGTGGTGGCAAGGGGGAAAAGACAAATTGTGGGAGACTAACATAAACTGGTGCATGTATTTGTTTGGTAAGACGTTAATCGACCCGCCGGACGGAAGGGCCCCCGTACCCCCACCAACCGGCACGACGAGCCACTTCGGGATTATGCGCGGCCTGGTGGAGCAGCCTCCTAGGGTGGTTAGCCCTAGTTGGGCTCCTGTACTATGCCGCGGGCGGCAAGCGGCACCACCGTTTCTACGGGTCTCCCTGGCCGGCGAATCGACCCACGTCAACCGAACAATGCGTCTACAAAGACTCCCACCGGACCTTGACCCTGCCGTCACCGCACCTCCCCAAGCTCCGGTATTACGGCTCTGAACCCGGAATGCGTCCTGTGTCGAGCACCGAACACTGGGCGGGTTTTACAAGTCCGTATGGTGGTAGCGCCGGACGAGCAAAGCTCTCCCACCAGCAAAATCCCTTTAGTCGCCTCTTACGACACCCGCTAAGATACAGGGCAGGGGGTGGTGCGTTAAGTTACGCTGCCGACGACGGTGCACACAAAATTATGGTTCCACCGTAATTTTGTGACGTCACAACCTTATTTGCAGCTCGCACTATAAAATAGAGGTCAAGAAATCATAACGTTTAGCGCTAAAGAAAGAAAACATGTAGTGCACTGCTTCAAAATACTTAATTGACGGCATTTTATATTATAATGCATTGCGATAACTTATAGTTCCGTATCATTATACTATTATGTGCGTTTGCACTTTACTTATTGGTGCCTACCAGGTTGTGCACTATAATATTTCGTGCCGCGTGATATTATATGATTTCTGGAAGCATGTCTTTAAATGCAAGTGCACAAACGGTTAATTTCAACATCTCATCAACATCAATCTTTAATTTCAACATTTTGCCATCTAGCGTTTTCAAATTACGTTTCTTCCATAAAATTGATTTTATGGAAGAAACGTAATTTTTTTTCAACGTTTCGTTATCTTCGAAGGTGCCTTAAGTTAGGTTATGACTTTTTCTTAAACAAATAAAATTTTGCAAAACTGTTTGATTATTTAGTTTTGATTTTAGTAACAAAATGTAAGTAATAGTTTCAGTTTTATACACTAAACTGCTTTTTCGTAAATTTAACTAGCAGTCCGCCGTTGACTTCGTCCGCGTGAACACTCCACCCCGTAGGTACCTCGAAACTTATTTCCAACAAAAAAATGTATATTACACTACACATGTAAATTATAAATGCTATAAATAAATAACCAAATGGGTAGTAGCCGTTCTGGGGCCCAAGTCTGCTAATTTACGAATGGCATAATTGAATCGCAATTGGATCGCATTGTAATTGTTTGACACATTTGGTATTCTCTTACTCATTTATGAATACCAAATGTGTCAAACAATTACAATGCGATCCAATTGCGATTCAATTATGCCATTCGTAAATTAGCAGACTTGGGCCCCTGGAGTGATGCGCGTTGCTCGTCTTGAGATCGTATGCGCCTGCCGTCGCGTCGCGCGCCTTAACGGTGCATTCGCAGTAACTTATTGTGGAGCAACATTTTGTAACCGTAGCGGTAAAAGAATACTACCACCCCTCTCTTCTTGTGGGTGTCGTAAAAGGTGACTTAAGACTGCACATACTTCCAACAGCATAGAGCGGCGATGGACTTGCCACCTGTCACGCTGAGCACATGTGCAGTCGCCCTTTGTTGAATAGTGGACTATGGTAGAGGACTGATTTTGCTGTCTTTATTGCCTAGTCTCTGACTAACCTTTCGGGATAATAGTCGTGATTATATGTAGGGTATGTATGTACTTATGTAACATTTTGTAACACTTGGAAACATTTGATTTTATATGAAGGTAACTCAATGTTAACATGTTGAAGCGTTTTAGTAGGGCTAGACCTCCTACAATTAGTATGTAGCGATTTAGTCCCTGCTTCAGAATAGGAATGAAACTGAAGCGAATAGGTAACAAAGTTTATTCCTCTTCTTTTAGAAAGAATTTACAAAACTCTCAGGGAGGGTACACGGTTCGCTCACTCTGCCCGCTTGAGTAGGACTTAAAAGACTTAGCTTTAGGCTAATCTTCTTCGTGGACTGCAACTACCCGGAACCGGGAACTGGCGGGATCAGTCTGCGCGCAGGGACGAAAGCAGCGTCGTGTACGCCAGGCAGCTGGTCACGCACAGGCTCTAGCAGGCGGGCAGGCAGCAGGCAGGCAGCGTACAGGACCAGGAGGTGTACCAGAGTACACCGAGGGTGCAGGAACCCTGGAATACACACAGAAAAAGGAATGAACTTACGTTCACTAAGTCCCGGCCTCTGTGGGCTCCAGCGTAGTACAGCTACAATTGAACCTGGCTCACTTTACTGAGTAAAATTGTAATTGCAAAACCGTTAGACAATTTCAACAAGAGAATTTACAAACAAGCGGGTAGATACCAACATTGTAATTGAATGTTGTACTGAAAAGGTAAAAATGAGTAATTATTAAATTAACTGGGAATGGTGTTTCGTCCGCGGGACCTCGCGTCACTTCAATACCATTACACTTGCTCGACAGTAATCATAACAAGGAAGAAATAGCAAATATTCAACTTGAATGTAACATGCCTTTAAAAGAAATATATTAATTTAGGCTTTACGTTAAACACTAACAATCCATGCAATTACCAAACACTTTAAAACACTAGTAATATCTTTAAAATTAAAACACAGCAATATAACAAAATAATTCAAGTTGAAAGATGACAGACAGCTCACCCAAAGATTTCGGGGTTATATAATTTCGCGTTGAATTTCGGAAGCACGACGTAGTAGGTAGCGTCGGGAGGAGGTAGACTCGAAGCAGCAAGGAGACTGTTTTCAGCATGAGTCGGCCTTTTATATCAACATAAGATAGTAAAAAAAATACTCCTACTGTTATTTCAAATCCTCCATTGCCACAACCAACGCAAAATGATCACTCAAGCGGAGACAAAAAAATCAACGACCAGACCATAGAGAACACAGAGCAATATGCCCGGCTTTACACGTTCGATGAGTGTCAAAAATTACAAGCGGTATATTATGATGTAAGACACAGAAAAATCCATGATATTTCCTCAAAATGTCTCACCCCAAAACATCACTTAATTAAAAGAATTTACACTCAGCACTACCAAAAATTAATCATTGAAAACCACTTCAATCCAGCTGGAACACGCTTTCACCGTCCTAACATAAGTGGCTAAACGACAGGATATTGAGAGAAAGAGAACAACCTCTGTTATATGCGTCTTCGGCAGCTGTCAAAAATCAATGCTTACCTGCACGGTAAACTAGATGTGTCTAATTAACTAAATTAATCATATTTGCCCAGCAGTAGGACGTTTATAGTAAGATCATTTGATTTGATATAATATTATGGAATGAAACAACAACGTAAGTCCTCCAACAGCTAGAATTCATAGTCAACATTGTATGTTTTAAGTTTGTCTTTTATTTGCACAGCAGCACAATTTAGGATTTGTGGTTAGACAGAAGTGTTACAATGTTGTAAAATGTTGCTTCACAAAAAGTAACTGCGGTGTGGAATGTGGATGCACCGTAAGGATCCTTTTATTTTGACAGCCACATATAAGTATGAAATATTATTTTATACTTCATTATCAGCCTATAAACGTCCTACTGTATGGCGTAGGCCTTTCCACGTAGACAACAGCACACGGGGAGATTGGTTAATTTTCCACCGCGCTGGCCAATGCGAGTTGGTATTTTTTACTTTAAACTCGAAATATATTATATACAGGGTCGGCACTCCAGTCCAATTCAATTTACGTTTTCAAAGACAGCTTTTATTATGTTCCTTTACAGCTACTATATTGAAAAAAAAGCCTTTAACCTCTGCCGAAAGACAGAAGCGATACCGGGAAAGGCTACGGAAAGAAAATCCTGAAAAAATGGAGGCGCTGAGAAGGAAACATTTAGAGAGAGTTAAATCGTCTTACAAAAAAGCCAAGGATATGTTGGAAACGAAAACAAGAAACAAAGAAAGATATGGCGACAACTAAAAAGAAAATAATCCTATATACGAATATCACAAAATTTTATTTTATCCTAATATAAGTAGGTAAGTACTTTATGTTCATTATGACAGACCCATTCGAGTTTGTTGGAAAATTGAGTAGGCTATTTCTGCTATTAAACATTAATTACAATCTTTTAGTATGGCGTTTATAAAGATAGCTCTTATACAGCGTGTTTCTTGTAAGGTGTCAAGCCGATGTGTGGTGATAGGGAACTACCATACCTATCTATTGAACCCCCGTGTATGTTCTACGATTTTTTGTAGTTTTCGAGTTATAATTTTTTTTCGTTATTTTATGATTCAACGACCAGACGGCTCTAAAAAAAATTCATCTTTTTTTTGGGTCAACTTTTCTTCGTTATATTTTTTTAATACAATGCCTCTTGATTGCCTTTTATGAGTAAGAAAATCTCCTTCCTAACTTTAACCTAAGATACTAAAATTTGATCTTAACTTTAAAAATTGGGTAAATCAGAAAAGAATGGAATTTTCAACTTAAATAAAAAAAATTAAAGAAGGTTTTCCATAGCGACTAGTTTTAAAAACTGCCTGACCAAATATGCTTTCATACTAATACAAAAAAAAACATGTACTTCATTTGACATTTTTTGCTGAAATCGGTCGTGGAACGTGGTAGATCGGATATTGTGTAATTTTCATCTATACTAATATTATCCACTGTTACGTCCAAGGTGAGTATAGTCACCCGTGGACATTTGCGAATTTTGTAATCGCATACGTCCACGGTGAGTGTAGTCACCCAAAACACGTAGTACGTATGTCCATCAAAAAATTTGAGGTGATTCTGTGGTTACTAATTCATTAAAAAAGTAAAAGAAATCTATCTAATGGCAAACATAATTTCACAGAAAAAAATAATGAAGTTGACGAAAATTGACAGTTCGCCAAAACGGAATTTTGCAGCGTAAGCGTTTTTAAAAATGTCGAAATACCTACTCTTCTACTCACCGTATTTCCTAAATACGAGGGGCGTTCAAAATATTCTCGGTATTGATACGTTACAACCTCTTTTATATATATATTTGTTACTGGCCGCTAAGATTCATCCATTGACATTAAAAAAAAGTAAAATTGGAACCGAGATGTTCTTTTGTTTTTCTGCAATTGCCGAACAAACATGAACACCATGAGCGAATTAACAATTTTAACGAAATTAGAGCACCGATCCGTCATAACATTCTTGACAAAACAGGGTAAAAATCAAAAAACCATAAAAGAGGAAATGGATTGTGTTTACCGTGAGTCTGCTCCTTCTTTATCTATTATTCAAAAATGGTCAAGCGAATTTAAGCGTGGAAGGGAGAGTATTGAAGATGACCCTAGACCTGGCCGGCCTGTAGTGGCTACCTCACAAGAAAATATTGATAAAGTGGAAAAACTTATATTGGAAGACGGCCGAGTGAAGGTAAAATCTATAGCTCAAGTAACCAATCTCTCTATTGGTACCGTACATGACATTATACATGACCATCTTAATATGTCAAAAGTAAGTGCAAGATGGGTTCCGCGAATGCTGACGCTTCTTCAAAAGGATATGCGTGTGGCTTGCTGTTCAGATTTTATCGACCTGTGTGGTGAAAATCCCAATGATGTGCTGCAAAAAATAGTTACTGGAGATGAAACCTGGGTTCATCATTATGACCCAGAGAGCAAACAGGAGTCCATGCAGTGGCACATTAAGGGTTCAGCTCATCCCAAGAAGTTCAAGGTAATCCCGTCAGCTGGCAAGGTCATGGCCACAATATTTTGGGATTGTGAAGGAGTTTTGCTTATCGATTATAAAGAAAAAGGTGTAAATATCACAGGGCAGTACTACGCTAACGTTATACGTCAATTAAGAGATGCGATCAAAGAAAAGAGGCGAGGAAAGTTAACCAAAGGTGTTCTGCTTCTGCATGACAACGCCCCTGTCCATACTGCTCATATTGCCAAGGCAGCTATTGTTGAATGTGGGTTTGAAACTGTTACTCATCCACCCTATAGTCCGGACTTAGCCCCAAGCGACTTCTTTTTGTTCCCCAATCTTAAAAAGGATCTGCGTGGAAATAAATTTTCTGACGATGAAGCGTTGAAGACGGCCGTGGAGGAGCATTTTTACACCAAAGATAAAAAATATTTTTATGAGGGATTAAAAAAAATAATTGATCGTTCTTATAAGTGTATGAACATAGGGGGGGAGTATATTGAAAAATAAAAATATCAAACTTTTCGTACTTGTTTGTTTTTATCCACATACCGAGAATATTTTGAACGCCCCTCGTAAGTGCATATCAAAACAATCGCATACTAATTATCGTTAGGGATTAGCTAAGTTTGTTTACATTTGTAGACAGCGTGTTTCCAATTTTTTTTTCTGGCCAAGCGCCATAAACACGACAACGTTCTTTGTTAAGGTTGTTGCTCACTACACCTAGTTCGTAGTTCCGCAAGAAAATTTGAGGTGGCTCTATGGATATTGATTGATCCGTAGAGCAACAGAAACTATGGCATAGTGTTCGAGTACCTTTAGTAAAAAAATGAAATAGTTGACAATTTTGACGGTTCGCCATTATTTTTGCATAGCATTTTTTTGCGCTAATAATGTGTTTAATTACTCTTCGTAATCATTGTTCTTCCTAATAATGTGCACATCAAAACAATTGTTATGGTTTTAGCTATCGAAAATAATATGATTCTTTCTAGTTTTAAACAGTGACTTCGAAGTAATAACGACTTCAACATGTCGATATAAAAAAATATTTTTGTTTTTTGTCTTGGAATCTTCAGTTTTGTTAACTTATTAAAATACTGCGTTTACTAAGCATTTGGTACGAATTTTAGGTTTTGATGTAGCTTTAGCAATGGTTTAGTTCTAAGCTTTTTTGTCAGCTCGGGTAGTCTCGGTCAGCTTCGGCCAACTTTCTGATAGCTGTCAGAAAGGCTGGACGTTAGACACCATATTGTATATACGGGACTCGACGTTTAAGTGGAATAAAGAGGAAGCATTTGATTGTTTGTTTGAATTTAATAGGCTCCGAAACTACTAGACCGTTTTAAAAAATTCGTTGACCGATGGGAAGCTACACATTTCCAGGTAATATAGGCTATATTATATATTTTTTTTAATTAGGGATCCTTACTAAAACTCAAATAAATTCTTTAAATCGCGTGCGCTAAGAAAACTATTGATAATAGAACAAATGCTATGTAGGCGTCGTCACTGGGGTACGGGAGGGGAGTCATTTTGAAAATTCGTCACGGGGGTACATGTTCCACGAGAACGAGTCGTCGGCGGTCTGTTAGTATTTTATAATTTCTTAGTATCTTTGCATATTCTTGTCTATCAGGAGATTAATTATCCCTTTACGTTTAAGAAGAGCTCAGTTGATACCTACTAATAACATACATTTTATACCTACTACTATCCTCAAAATTACCATTATTAATGAGAGGGCCAAAATAAAACTCGAAATGCGATAAAAAATTAATATGTTTAAAATGCCGGCCAACAACTGATGCGCATTCGGCACCGCCGCAAAATTGTTCTTCTTTTTGTGCGGCGGTGCCGCATTTTGAGTTTTATTTTGGCCCTCTTATTAATAATTTTGAGGATAGTAGTAGGTATGAAATGTATGTTATTATTATCAACTGAGCTCTCCTTAAACGTAAAGGGATAATGAATCTCCTGATAGACAAAAATATGCAAAGCTACTAAGAAATTATAAAATCCTAGTAGACCGCCGCGCCGGCGACTTTGATCGCGTGCACCCCGTACCCCGTGACGAATTTTCTAAATGACTCCCCTCCCAAGAACAGTTATTGTGACGTAACTAAAATAGTTAGACATATGCTATCGCGACACTTTTTGTAGATAATGGTGTGATCCGCAAATCCATAGTACATTATTTTATTCTAATAACAATAGTTTTCTTAGTGCACGCGATTTAAGGAATTTATTTGAGTTTTAGTAAGGATCCCTAATTTTTTTGAAAATATATTATAGCCTATGTCACCCGAAGGTAGTGTAGCTTTCTAATGGTGAAAGAATTTTTAAATCGGTCTAGTAGTTTCGGAGCCTCTTTAATACAAACAAACAATCAAATGTTTCCTCTTTATAATACGTATTAGTATAGATCAAAATTGCATAATTTCGGATCTACCACGTTTTCACGATTTCAGCAAAAAATGTCCCATTTAGTACATCTTTTTTTGTATTAGTATGAAAGCATATTTGTTCGGGCAGTTTTTAAAACAAGTCAGAAGCTATGGAAAACCTTCTTTATTTTTTTTTATTTAAGTTGAAAATTCCATTCTGTTTTGATTTACCCAATTTTTTAAGTTAAGATCAAAATTTTAGTATCTTAGATTAAAGTTAGGAAGGAGATTTTCTTACTCATAAAAGTGCAATCAATAGGCATTGTATTAAAAAAAACATCGAATAAAAGTAAACCCAAAAAAAGATATAATTTTTTTAGAGCCGGTCTGGTCGTTTAATCATAAAATAACGAAAAAAAAATTATAACTCGAAAACTACAAAAAATCGTAGAACATACATAAGGGTTCAATGGATAGGTATGATAGTTCCCTATCACCAAACATCGGCTTGACACCTTACGAGAAACACGCTGTACGTTCCTTTACAGCCACTAAATCAAAAATCCTAAATCAGTACCTAGACATATTACCTACAAAAGTTATTTTATCTTATGAACGCAACGGCAATTAAAACTTAATAAGTTTTAAACTTAATAAGTTGAAAACAGTTCAAATTATTATTTTGTTATTCAAAATATAAAGTAAATCTCTAACAATCTTTAATTTCAACATTTTACCATCAAAATAAATTGATTTTATGGAAGAAAAGTTTTTTTTTTCAACGTTTCGTATTCTTTGAAACATTTTTCGTACGTAAATGGAGAACTTGGGAGTTTTTGAAGTGATTTTAGTCATATAATCTATGTTTAGCTTCTTTATTAGCTTATATATGCTTTAGCTTCTTTTAACTTCGATAATTGGAATAATTATGTATTTTTATTGTAACTCTATTAACCAAAACTCGATTTAATTGGATAATTTACTACGAAAACAGCGGATTTCGAAGGCGCGATTTCCTGATGACGCACGAAGGCTTAACTTTGAAGTCATTTTACACCAATTATTATTACTAAATGAGAACGTAAAACATATGCATTAATAGGAACATATCCTTAAATTGAAAATGTATTAAGAAAATTTCTATTTTTGTTTCATTAACTTGTATTTTTATCACTCGTACCTATTAGTTTAATTTTTATACACTAAACTGCTTTGTCGTAAATTTATTCTAAACTGGCTGTCAGCCCTTGACTTAGTCCGCGTGAACACCCCACCCCATAGGCAGGGACTGAAAGCGGTTACGGTATAAGGTTACGTTACTGGTATAACATAAGTGTACAGACCTTAATAAAAATAGAGGTAAGGCTATACCGCTATTTAACCTTTATGCGATATCGGTACCGAAAAACGTGGCATTGACAGTTGCGGAGCGCGAGATGAGGGGTTTTGATCTCGAGAACAAAGCAAACTATGCAAATTGTTGAGAAAAACCATGATATTAGTCGTTTATGCTTGAAATGGTTGTTGGCCGTCTCTTTCATACCGAAATAAACCTGTTTTGACATATATTTGAGTATAGAAGAGAATTACGGTACCGAAATAAATTTGGATATCGGAATATTCCGGTAACCGTTATTTTTTGGTATGACGTCATATCGCAATATTAAGGTACTTACCAGATGTTTTGGGTTATTCAGTCCCTCGTAGGGGAGCCGAAACGAATTTCCAAAAAAAAAGAAATATTACACATGTAAATTACAAATGCTACAAGTAAACATGGTGCAGTCGCTATTTGCTGAAAAGTGGACTGTGGTAGAGGACTGCTTTTGCTGGCCTTATTGCCTAGTCTCTGAGTAACCCTTCGGGATAATAGTTGTGATTATATGACAATGTAGGGTATGTATGTTTTAACCGCCTCTGTGGTCTAGTGGCTAAGCTACCGGTTTCAGACCCAGAGGTCTCGGGTTCGATTCCCAGCGGGGGGTACATCTTTGTGTGCTCGGTTTGGTTGGTGGTAGGGCTGTTAAGTCCGCCTGGCTAGCTACCACCATCCTATCTGTCTGTCGCCATAACAACGATGTTTATAACATTGTTGTGTTCCGGCAGTTTGAGTTAAGATAGCCAGTTCCTCAGTGGTTGAGGATTCCGGGTAAAGCGCGCTTCCACTTTCGGCCTTATCGTCACTTACCATCAGGTGAGATGAAGGCCCAAACGCTTACCCGTTGCCAATAAAAAAAATGACTAAGCGACAACTCGGACACTTTAAATTCGGACACAGTGTCCGAATTGTCTCAATTTAATTTTATTATTTTTTCACTGACAATTCGGACACTCTTAAATTATTGGAGCTGTTCAGTAGAGTCAGATAAAAAGCTTCAAAAGTATGTGTATCTATTATGTAGAAAAAAAATCAGTCCGAATTGTCATTGAAAAAATAACAAAATTAAAAAGTGTCAATTCGGACACTGTGTCCGAATTTAAAGTGTCCGAGTTGTCGCTTAGTCAAAGAAATGTAACATTTTGTAACACGTTGAAACATTAGATTTTATATGCAAAATGTTGCTCCACATAAAGTAAATGCGGTGTGGAATGTGGATGCACCGTAAGGATCCTTTTATTTTGACAGCCAACAACACTTTTAGCGCTAGTTCAGACACAGCGGGAACCGCGCGATTTCAGAATCGCATGGAAATCGCGCGGATCTTATTTGTATGAGTTATTAAGTAATCGTTCAGACATACCCGCGCGGTTAATCAAGCCGCGCGGTTCCCGTAACCCAACCGCCAGGAAATAGAATCGCGCTACTCCCGCGCGTTTCTATTACTATGGAGTCTTTACTTCGCGTTCAGTTGCATTGCGGCTACCGCGCGGTTAGCACGTCCACAGCTCGTGAGTTCGCCATGGATCGTTTCGACACTGAACTATTTATTGATGAGGTGGAGAAGAGACCTGCAATATGGGACATTCCGTGTGATGATTACTCAAATAAAATTATCAAGAACCGAGCTTGGCAAGAGTTGGTGGAGATATTTGGAAATTGCGAAGACACGGTGGAAAAAAAGAATATTTTAAGTAAGTAGGTTTAAATCACCAAAAAATAATTGACAGAATTATGTTATAATTATTGTTATGAAGCGTATATTATACTCTCCGTATACTTTAGGTACTTAAATAAATATAAACAAACTTAGGCTGCTTTATGCAGACATTTCGAGCATTTTTCAAATGAAGGTCACAACGGTATTACCATATTTCGTTTGTTTACATTTAGTTATGTACCTAAACATTACAAGTACGGTATGTTAGTTGCAGCTATATCTTTGTGTCTTGCCATGGAACACGCCCATCGTTCACAAAGTAATGAGCGAATTTATCTCTGATATTCAAAGATGACGGTGTCCCTCTTCCCGCATGCAAGGTATTGAGATTAGTCATGGGTGCATTATATAAAGTATCTTTAAATTTTAGACCATCTCTAGTCCGCACATAGTTATGTAGAACACAAGAAGCTTTTATTATATCTTCGGCAAAATCTATGTTTACATTTATAGGCCTATGAAAGATGCGCCATTTGTTCGCCAAAATACCAAAAGTGCACTCAATATTACGTCGGGCTCTCGATAACCTATAGTTAAAAATCCTTTTTTCATATGGTAAACATTTGCCTGAATATGGGCGCATTAAATTTTCTGCTAAGCCGAAGGCTTCATCTCCAACTATAACATAAGACATTGGTGTTAGGTCTACATTAGATATTGGTTTAGGTGTTGGTATGTTTTATGATTTTTCTGTCAGGCGTTTATAAAAAACCGAATTTTTAAATATAGCAGAATCACTGCTTTTGCCATAAGCCCCAATATCAACATAAGTAAAGCAATAGTTGGCGTCGCAAAGTGCTAAGAGCACTATGGAAAAGAAATGTTTATAGTTATGATACAAAGAACCCGAATCAACAGGCTTTATAACTCGGATATGCTTGCCGTCTATAGCACCAATGCAATTTGGAAAATTTGCATATCTCTCAAAGTCTCGTGCTATTGTCTTCCAGATATCTTCAGTCGCTTCGGGCATGACTATGTTTACCAACTTATTCCACAATGATTTACATACTTCGCGGACAATTCCAGTAATCGTCGATTTTCCTAGGCGATAATTGTAGCTTAGTTCTCCAAATGAACAACCCGTACCAAGATATCTGAAACAAGAATATTATTAATAATGTTATTATTTTTAGGTACACAACTCCAAAAAAAATGGAAAAACATACGAGATTGCTACAATAAAGAATACAAAAAAGAAAAAACAACTCCTTCTGGTTCAGGTGCTCGTAAAGGAGCCCGATATATGTATTTTTCAAGATTATCTTTCCTGCAGAATAGTGTAAGTAATAAAGACACTACAACTAATATTGAAGAACAGAATGAAAGGCAAAGTGAGAAGACAAGTGAACTAAACGCCAATGCAACCGAAGCCACTGAAATACGTCCCCCTAAACGTAAGAAAACACAAGTGCCAGAAGAAAAAATAGCTGTTTTAATAGAAAAAAGTATCGAGTCACGAAAACATTTTCAGAATGAACTTCAAGAAAATAGTATTACCAAGCAAGATGACGACAAACTCTTTTGTTTGTCGTTATATAAAGAACTCAAAAAAGTACCAGAAAATAGGCGTTTAGCAACCAAAATTGAATTACTTCAAGTGATACAAAAAGGACAAAGCTTACCACCCCCTGTTCGCTACAATACTCAGCAGATCACACCTACGTATTGGCAAGGACAACAGTATACAAGCCCGCAAGGATATTGTTCTCCTCCTGTTCCGGCACCGTCACCATCGCAATTTAGTTCTGGCTCTCAGTCCTCTACAGTTATAGAAAATATTTATGCTGATTTTGAAGAACAATAAATAAATCTTACCTTAAAGTTATTACGAGTTTCTCTTCCGGTGACACGCTTGGCCTCAAATGCGTTTCAGAGCATGAAATATCTTGCCTGATCAGTTCAATTAGTTCATCAAAAGATTTTATTGACATTCTCAAATAGTCAAAAAATTTGTTATCATACATTCTTAATTTGGGATATAACGTTACGAACTGACCATGTACTAGTCGGTCATGTAATATTGGATGCACCCAATACCGCCTTTTTCTTTTCTTTTTTTTAAGGAGCAACCACAGTAAACACACTTCTTCGTCTACCTCCATTTTGAAACTGACGCTAACCCGCACGAAATCGCATACTAACCGCGCGTGTCTGAATAGCATCACAATTTTGCGGTTTGAAACCGCGCGATTCGTAAACGCACGATTCCCGCATGTCTGAACGCAGGCTTACTGTGACGGACAACAGCCCACGGGGAGATTGGGCAGTGTCCCACCGCGCTGGCCCATGCGGGTTGGTTTTTTATACTTTATACTCAAAATATATACAGGGTGGGCACTCCAGTCCAGTCTAATTCAATTTAATTGCGTTTTCAAAGACAGCTTTTATTATGTTCCTTTACAGCTACTATATTGAAAAAAAAGCCTTTAACCCCTGCCGAAAGACAGAGGCGATACCGGGAAAGGCTACAAAAAGAAAATCCTGAAAAAATGGAGGCGCTGAAAAGGAAAAACTTAGAGAGAGTAAAATCGTCTTACAAAAAAATCAAGGATTTGACGGAAAACGAAAAAAAGAAACGGAGAAAGATATGGCGGCAATTAAAAAGGAAAAAATCCTAAATACAAATATCACAAAATTTTATTTCATCTAAAATTAAGTACTTACTTAAATGTTTAAATTTCCGTTCACAACAGTTGTAATTATTATTTTGATTGGCCTAAAGCAAATATTGAAAAAGCTATAACGCTAATTTAAAATTTTCGAACCAACATTAATTAACTTTATAGCGTTTTTATATTGTAACTAGTGGCCGGCCCGCAACTACGTCCGCGTGAACCCCCTGACTTTCCAAAGTTTTGTTGTCCTGATAATTGCAAAACAAACAATACAAAAAAAGATTTAGCGAAATAGGTGCAGCCGTGCTGAATTGATGCGCGTACAAACGTTTCGGCAATTGATTTTTAATAATAGAGATTCAAAAGAAATAAATTGTGGCCTTATGGTATTTTACCATTTAAATAAACGTTAAGTTTAGTTCTGGCTGTGGTTTTATTTTGATTTGGGGTGACTTTATAGGAATAGCCGCTATTGGTTTTTTATTACACACTAAACTGGTTGTACGTGAATTTATTAATAATGAATTACTTACATAAAATTAAATAATAAACGAAACATTGTTTTGTACCTTTCCTGCATATGGTAATTATTATTGACAAATGATTTAAATGATAAAGTTATGAAAGAGTGAAAACGACACTTTTCTATACTTTCACACAAAAACTTAACTCACATTTTGTTTTAAATTGGCTGTACCAACGGACATTAGGACGAACGAAGGTAAAATGGGATTATTCCTTTACTTTCAGCTCACTTCATTAAAATAAAGAGCGGCAGCACATTGCTGATGCTGAACGATTTCACCTACTGCAAGAAGTACAAATCGAAGATCGGGGAGCGATGGCAGTGCACCAAGCGTATGTCCAAGTGCTGCAGAGCGATCGTGATGCTGAACAGCAACCATGAAGTGGTGTTGCAGGATGGTGAGCACAACCACGGTCCTGACAAGTTCTATCAAGGCAGTGACGGAGTGCATATAAGAATTTATTAGCTCGAAAATTAACAGGCCCTATAACCATACTGAGCATTGCGTTGCAACACGCAGTGGGCCGGCTCGCCCGGGGTAATACCACCCTCTTTCGAATATCCGGCGTGAAATAATGGCACTTGGTGCTGTTGTGTTTAGTTTGGCCAGTGAGAGTTCCGGAGGCCCCTTCCCCCCCTCACAATTTCTATTCCTTTCTTAAAGGTCGGCAACGCATCTGCGACTCCTCTGGTTTTGTGGGTGTCCATGGGCGGCGGTGATTGCTCTCCATCAGGTGACACGCCTGCTCGTTTGCATCCTTCTTATATATAAAAAAACCAAGAACCGGAAAACGCGTTTAAACGTGAGTCTATTTAATTTTAAAGAGAGACCATCGAGGCAGTGACGGAGTGCATATTAAACTATATATTAGTGCTTCTCCAAAATTAACAAGCCCTCCAACCGAGAACCGGAAAACGCTTTTAAACGTGAGTCTATTTAAAAAGTAACCCTTATACTTAAACATTTTGAATATGGTTTCACCACTCACCTTACCACTAACTCCTATAAATTGCTCTCTTTTTCCGCTCATACAAGCGATTTCTATCCTAACCTGAGTTTATGGAGAGATTAAAATGGGTGATAAAACACTTTCTAAGGTGGGACACTATCAAGGGTTTTTCAGTATCTATATGACTTACCCGAAAAAATATATTTGGTGTATATTTCGATGGGGGTAGGGCGGCGATGATAAGGTTACCTTAAAAAAAAGAGAACCGGAAAGACAGAGAACTGCTTTCAAGACGTACGAAGAGTAAAGAATATAAATTCTTTTTCTATTACCTCATAGTTCTTCGTAGTTATAATTATTTATATTGCATAAACAATTCACAATATTATTAGAAATATTACAAAAAATAAAACTAGAGAGAGACAAATTATGAATAGATTATTAATAAACAGATAATTAAGGTCCTTATACCTTACCAAACTTAGTTATAGCACTTGTTTTAGAGAACTCCAAGTTTGTTGTGAAAATTAAAATATTTTTTTAAATTTGTGCTTTAAACTAAAAATTAATATATTTAATTCTGCGCACATAGATAAAGTGGTGAAGAAAGCTGCCCAAATGTTAGGTTTTCTTAAGTGCAATTTGAAGGGTTTTAAAACGCTACAGACTAGATTGACTCAATATAATTGCCTAGTTCGTAGCCATCTGGAATATGCTAGCGTTGCATAGAATCCAGTCTATGCTACTCA
This sequence comes from Scoparia ambigualis, assembly GCA_963921215.1. Lineage (NCBI taxonomy): Eukaryota > Metazoa > Arthropoda > Insecta > Lepidoptera > Crambidae > Scoparia > Scoparia ambigualis. The sequence continues at coordinate 30,118,766 of OY992513.1, read as the reverse complement.
ATCTCAACGTGTAGAAAGTATCCAACGCGCCTTTATCCGTCACCTCGCGTTCGTCTCTCCCGGCATAACTCATAAACGACGATATGAACAGAGATTGTCTTTCTTCAAAATGGCAACCTTGCGAGATCGACGTACAATTACGGACTTGTTGTTTCTACACAAAATTCTTAATAATCAGATTAATGTACAAATGTACTTGACATGTTACGATTCTCCGTTCCCTATAGTTATCCCCGGCATCGCGTGACTAAGGGTGGATTCGACCAAACTGGAATAAGGTCTTATACCTAGATCAAACGCCGAATTTGTATAGACTAAATCTCGGAGTAAGTCTTATTCCAGTTTGGTCAAATCCACCCTAAAACTTTTAGTCTAACTCCAGAACTAATTTGGGTTTGCATCAACCTCTCTCCAGAATATGTTCAACATACAATGATAAGAACGAATCAACAGTTTAAGCGTAAGATGCTGAAATCCATCTAGGTTTTGTTGTTGTATTGTTTTGTTATTTTATTTTGGTTTTGTTATTTTAGTAGTATTATTAGTATGTTATTTTATGTCTTTACTTTTGAATGTTGTGTACACTTTTAAGTGGCAAATATATAATGCGTGTTATTAATGTGTAAAAAGTTTCTTTGCTGTAAGTTTGCCTATCTGAATAAATAAATGAATAGTTGGTTGTAGAAGGGGGTTATCGGAAAAATATTACTAAAACATCCGGACTTCGTTGAAATTAAAATGAAACATTATGTTTAACGCGGACTGAAGACGGCTCATACATCCAACAGTTTATAGCGGGCGCTATGTTGTGACACCTGTCACGCTGTGGACATGTGAAGTTGTGATTTGGTGAAACGTCAAATCGAGCTGGGTTGAGTCAATCTCTCGTATATTTGTTACTGTTAATTTTTTTTGGATTAGTCTACAAATGTCAGATTCTGTAAATGTCAGACGAGTATAATACGCCAGATTCTATGAATGCCATATTCTACAAACGGCAGATTCTACAAATGACAGATTCTAGAAACGCCAGATTCTGTTATTGCCAAATTCTATAAATGCCAGATTCTATTAATGTCAGATTTCATATCAATTGCAAAATCATTAATTGGTTTAAGTGTGCATTCAATTTTCGACCATTTTGAGGGTTTATGGCTAATAATTTTATAGATGCACGCTTGCTTGTATTTCTAAAATATAGCGACATCTATTAATAAATGTTTGAACTACTTCTAGCATACAGCGACATTTATTAATAAATGTTTGAACTACTTCTAGCATACAGCAACATCTATTAATAAATGTTTGAACTACGATGTGATTAAAATGGTATAAATTTATAATAAGGAATTATTTTCAGTTGCAGTATGTAATAGGAAAATGATAATTTTATTGCCTTCTTAGTAAACTACCTAATTTTTCCCTTTCTTGGTTTTTTTTTGTATTTTTGATTGTGTTATTTCATGATTTCGTATAATGTTTATTCTCCTTAAGTTCGATCACAATCGTTGAGTAGGTTAGTTATTTATTTGGCCTCCATTGTTGTGTAATTCAATGAAGAATTTTTTTTTATATAATTATGTGGAAATTATGTGATAAAGGAGGAACTTTTTTTTGAAGTTGATTATATTGACAGTAATTTTTTTTCACATTGGAAATAAATGATGTTTCTTTACGATGATATAAGTAAAAACTTTTTTGTTTGATTTATTTTTTCAATAAATGATTTAACCGTTATTACATGATTTTTGTATCATTACTTTGCCAACACGTAGTTAAAAGTTCAAAGTGGTCGAAAATTGAATGCACACTTAAACCAATTAATGATTTTGCAATTGATATGAAATCTGACATTAATAGAATCTGACATTTATAGAATGTGGCTGTATAAGAATCTGACGTTTCTAGAATCTGTCATTTGTAGAATCTGCCGTTTGTAGAATATGGCATTCATAGAATCTGGCGTATTATACTCGTCTGACATTTCCAGAATCTGACATTTGTAGACTAATCCGCTGTATTTTACTTTTTTAAATTTTGTTGTGTATGTTTGTATTATTGTATTATTTACTTTAATTTAGTTTTTAAAATTTTTGTCTTCATTTTGTCTATGTTTTTGATTTGTGTCAATATTATTACTTTGTTTGTTTTAATTCCGTTATGTTATTTTTTTTTATTATCTTTTGGTTTTACATACATATAATCACGACTATTATCACAGAAGAGTTTAGTTAGAGACTAGACAATGAGGACAGCAAAAGCAGTCCTCTACCAAGTCCACTATTCACCAAATAGCGACTGCACATGTGCTCAGCGTGACAGGTGGTGAGCCCATCGCTGCTCTATGCTGATGGTATTTAGTCCTTTAGTCGCCTTAACGACTATCGCCCAAGGGAAGAGAGATTCTTTTACCGCTACGCGACAAGGTAACTTGGTTTTCGTAACATTAAACAAATATTTATCTATTTTGTTACTTCCATGTAATTAAATAATACCGTATTTGATAAGGCTGTGTTCAACTTCTGTTGTATAATATTGTGTGTACTTTTACTAAGATATTTTTGACTATTTCTCCTTGTTTAATTATTAACATAATCAGTTAAACCATCAATTATGGTCGCTAGGTATTTACAAACATGTTTGCAATTACCATCTAAGGATCTTATTATGTATTGTTAAAATTATATATTTTGGTTAATCAGATTTATAATACTATATTTTTAAAATGACTTACTGTCAATTTATTTAGCTATGTGTTGATGGATTAAATAAATGTCAATGCATAAATACTGAGCCGCATTTTTCCGTATATCGTTCACTCGCAAAGTTGGAGCTTATAAAGTTTTTTGAACAAATAGGGTGGCTTAGCTACTACCATAGAAAAAATAGATTACTACTACTAAACTACATATTGGCGTGAAACATAATAGCAATGCCACGATCGTAGTTCCCGTACTAAAGCTTAATTATTTTTGTCCAGTGAAATTCATACAAACATCCAAGAACAGCGCTTTAGTTATGTTAGAAGATTACACTTATTGCAAACATCAGCAGCGCAAGATTGGGATGGCGTGGCAGTGTACCAGAACCAGCGTGAAGGATCGGTGCCGTGCCATGATTGTGATCGACGATGTGGGTCATGTCCTAAAGCGTACTGGTCGGCATAATCATAAACCACCAATGTACTATGTCGATAAGTCTGGTCTTTACATCAAACTTTGATATTAAACTATGTGATTTAATAATCCGTCTTCCATTATTTGTCAACGTCACTGTTTTTTTGTGATTCCCATCCTAGAAATGTCCAGGAGCCCATATAGAAGGCCTTACTTCATAAACGTGGTTACGAAATTACGAACCAATTTCATCATGTTAGTATAAATTGGGTTGTAATTTTGTGATAATATATCCACGGCATAGATAAAAAAGGTTTAACTGTTCTGTGAATATATCAATCTCATTTTAACTATTGAAACTATCATGGCCTGTATAGTTACTAATGTTATGTAGGGTATCTATTTGATGCATCGATTGCATGCGTCATGATCGATCACAAATGTACAGAATTTTCATAGTCAAGTCCCCTAAAACTGGTTTATTGTCTAACCGGCGCCGTGGTTGGTCCCACGCCCACCCAGTCCCAGCTTCAAGTGACCAACCAAAATACATCCCTACTTTGGTTTTTAATAAGTATACCTTCATCCGAATCCCTGTCGTAGCCTTCGGACTAAGGTCCTAGGGCTTTCTAGAAAGAGTCGGCAGCTGGGGTAGAACTCCACACAACCAACCGCGCCTCTCCGGGCTTGGTGGTACTCAGTAATGATATTCATTTTATTTCAGTGAGATACATTCGTAATGAAAATGGCTCGTTCTACGCCATGTACCAGGGTTTCACGTTCGGGAAACATTGTGCGTTGAAAATGGGCCAGCGTTGGCGCTGTCTGGGCTGCAAAGCCTACTTGATAGTTCAGGGCGACGGGTTTATAGTCAAAAGCAGGACCGAGCACACCCACGAGCGACCACGGTACGTCTGTAGAAATGGCGTTTACTTTAGGACATTCTGAAGAAGGAATGAATAGGATGCTATATACACCTTTAAACTTTCGCTCTCCATTATGCACACATATTTAGACGGGATTTAACTCAAAACTACATAGTAAAGGCATCCTACGCATACCTTTTATACCCGACGATGACGTTTCGACAGAGTTGAGTTGAGTGAGTCAAGATCGGCCACATATTACGTGAGTACTCGATACCGAGAATATACACTCCAGGCACGAAGGTCAACAACATTGTGGGCTCTCCGAAGGATATTTTGCCACTTCAAACCTCATGCGTATACAAGATACACTGCAGCTGTGGTAGTTCCTTCTTACATAGGCCAGACAAAACGGACTATATATGAGAGGAAGGAACATATTGCGTCTGTGAAACCCGCCAGTCTAACAAATCAGCAAGGCGCAAATTACTGGATCCAATTTCATCGTACGCAAGAGTAGTGCGTGAAGCGACTGAAATTAAGGAACATCCCAACAATTTCAATCGAGAAGATGGTCACACACTCATCAGCGTGGATTCTAGTGTTTGCAAAAAGGCCACTTCGTTTAATTCCGCAATCGGCTAACTACCAGAATAAGGCTTTTATGCGGAATAGGGACACCGTTAGTGTTGTGTGTAGTGTGAGTAGTTGGATAAATAATAATGTGATGGTGGATGATACACACCAAATGATGATACAAACGGAGCCGACACACCGCGACAACAGTCAGCCCGTGACCATGGCCGGTGCTTCTCGATCGAAACGTCGGGTAAAAAGGTATGCGTGCGTAGGATGCCTTTACTAAGTAGTTTTGAGTTAAACCCCGTCGTCGTATCGTAAGCGTATCGTAAATCGTAATACGATTCGCTTCAGCAACGCTTCGTGTGCGGACTTGTTTGAACATGTACGCGCTCGTATTGCTCTCGTCCTACGCTCGTATTACGATACGCTTATGATACGACGCGTCGTATCGTAGCGTATCATAGCGTCGCGACGCCGCGCCGTGTGCGAAGGCCTTCGATCAACAGTTGGTATTGTTGATCGAAGGCGAAGGCACTAAATATGTGTGAAGGGAAAATGCTGACGCGCCTCTGTCATTTTTGTACAACTGCCCAATAAAAAGAGAGTTTTGTTTTTAGGGTTAATGTAAGTGTAAGAATTTGTATGTTTCTCAATTGTTTTAAACTCCTGAATTGTTCCACTTCTTAGTCTTCTCTCTTAGTTATTTCAATTCCTCCTTCTCCAATTTTATTAATTGGTTTATACGTCCACCCAAATACCAAAAAAGGCGTGTTTTGCTATCAGGGTTTATCAATGTACTTACATGTGTAAGTTTCTTTATATCAACTCTGTATTTCTGAATTAGATGTAAGTAGAGTTGTATTGTTAGGAGCTTTTGATGATTCCAGGTAATATAGACTATCTATCTTAAAAATTCCTACAAGTCCTACAACATACATTAATAAAACCACAATTAAAATAATGTTGGAATTATGTGAAAAATCATTGTGTAGAAGATGATGAGTAAATTCCAAAAACTTATTATTAGATTAAAATTTTTAAATTATAATTATTATAAAATTAGGAAGATAGTTAGTACCTAATTAAACTTTTTTATTTTGACGCAAAATAAGTTTTTTATATAACCAGAATTCAAACTACCACGTACTGGTCTTACGTTTTTTATTTAACTTTAGTATTTAACTCAAAACGGCGAAGGCACTGTTAGCACCGGTGGATTTTTCTTCATTATCTGTATCAACATTTATATAGGTACATATTTACTTTAAAAGTACGAATATTAGGGTCCTTCAAACGAGGCGTGAAGAAGCACTTTGTGGGCCGGCAGAGTGAGGATGACTGATGCTACGTCTCTTACGCTGCACCAGTTGTCCTCGCGCCTGGACCTCATTTCCACTTAACATCAGGTGGAGTGGGGTCATTTGCCGGGCTTAGTATAAAAAAAAAAAATCCATAAATTAACCCGTCATTCCTTCCAGGATTCCAATTCATCTGGACGAAGTCAGGCAGGTGTCTGTTGAAGTACAAAGGCTATACTTACGGCAGGCAATGCCAGCTCAAGTGCGGTGTGCGCTGGAGGTGTACCGCGCGTGCCTCCCGACCCTGCTCTGCATTCCTGATCCTGGATGTTAGAGGCTTAATCCTGAAGTCCAATGAGAACCACATCCACAACCCACCCCCATTCCATTATAAAAACTGTATAGTGCAGTATTGATTAGTGTGGTCGTAAATATTATATTAGGGCGTTATAATGTTATATTAGGGATCCCTTTTTTTCGACATTTTTTTTATTCTAATTTAATTAGGCATAACGAGTTAGGCATATATTTTTTTGTCATTATAATATTTTGACAATTGTTTTTTGGCATACTATTTCAGTAAGCATAAATAATATGGTTTAGGCTAATGTTGTTGCCCTAATTTTGATTTGCATAATGTGATAAGGCATATTGTTTATTCTTCTATATTGGGCACTGTACTGTGCTGACCATCAAGACACGTACCCAAAAGTTTGTACAATCGTTTTTTTTGCCGAACTGCCCGTGTGTGGAATGCGCTTCCCGCACACGTGTTTCCCTCCTCTTTCTCTCCCGAGTTATATAAGCGGAACGTGAAAAAGCATTTATGCAGGCCGCCATAGTGTGAGCGTTCGGCATAGCGTGGTAGCGCTGTGATGAACGCTTTCACTTCTTGGGCTTCACTGGCTGCTTTTCATCAGGCAGTGAGGCCATTATGGCGTGCCACAATAAAAAAAACAGAAGGTGAGGTTATAGTTTCAAAATCTGCTATAATTTGGATTGGTTTTTATCAGGATTTTTCTTTGCACCATTTTTTTATTTTATTTATTATAAGAGCTAATTTCTACTAAGGAGGTATTAGGTATATCAAATATAACTTTTTTCTAAATTTATTTACCAATTTTAAACACATGCAAAGAAAAAAAATACAAATTAAAAAAGCACTTCGAAAACCTATATGAGGTTTATAGTGACCGCTTTCAACCTAGTTAAAGCCTACGTCGATACAATTACAAAAAAAAGAAAAAAGGTATAGTATTGAAACAATTAAATTAGAAATTATCAAATCAAATAAATAATAAATTCAAACAAAACAAAAAAATAACATTACTTAACACTAGCATTCCATACCTACAACACGGGGCCATTAATGACTACAGTTTAGGAAGATCATTTATAAATCGAGGAACCAGGTAAGCCGTTGTCCGCTCGCCGTAGATATTATTTGTATTGACTTGGGTCAACAGTATGGTACTGTACTGTAATAGTAGGCTAGGGTTCGGCGTTAAAAGTAGCTTTGGGTTAATTCAAAATAACGTTTCAAGGTACACGTTTTTATTGAAGATTTTCATAAATAATAATATTGATCAATTCGTAATAATAATATGTGAATCCATCATGCGTGACGTTACTTCGGTTTTATATTTGTGTAATTTTGATGACCAATGTTTAACAGGTATGTTTGTATATATGCTGTTTTGCCGCCAACATCTATATTTTATATTCGAAAAGTATTTTATTAAATGCAAACACAAAATTTTCAAAACTTACTTTTTTCTTATACTTATCTATAATTATAATGCATATTTCAATTGTGGTACAATACATAGAAATAAAATACGTATCGAAATTATCCTTAAATTATTAAATATATTTATGCGTAAGCAAGTATAGGCTTTAGAATAGTATGCTGTAACAATTATTATGCTTAGGTATAGTAGCTATGCTTTAAAAAGTGTGCCTAAAAAGTTATGCCAAATTAATATTGTGCGTAACTATTAAAAGTATGCTATGTTAAATTACTACATAATATTTAATGCAAAAAAATAAGGAACCGTTAAATTAATGAAATATAAGTAATAATTTTATTTAAGTATAAATTATTTAGTGTTATTCATTACATATTTGACGCAAATTTTGTTGCGTAAACTAGTTGTGATACGGAAAATGTATTATTTTTTCGACATTGTGGCAAATGAACGGCACTTTATGACTAATGTAGTCAGGCGAGGCACACTATCAATCAGAATATTGTGTTTATCGAGTTCAAGTCCTGCTTGTGGAAATGTTTTAAAAATTTTCGTAATTTCCGTAGTTATATTTTATATGCCACTTCCAGTTGGTACTACACACGTGAATTATGATAAATTGTAGAATAGAATAAGTTTTATTAGAAAGAATACTACCACCCCCTCACTTCCCTTGGGTGTCGTGACGTAAAAGGCGACCAACGGACTAAAGACTGCACATACATCCAACAGCAAAGAGCGACGACGGGCTCACCACCTGTCACGCTGACCACATGTGCAGTCGCTATTTGGTGAAAAGTGGACTATGGCAGAGGACTGCTTTTGCGGTCCTCATTGTCTCTGACTAACCCTTCGGGGATAATAGTCGTGATTATTTGTATGTATAATGAGCTAAGTAACCGATTAAAAGCAGATTTGAAAGTTGAGAGTAATAAAGACACTGTAAGTTTGTATTTTATCTTTTTCACAAAAAGTAAAAAAAAGTGAACTTCTAGAAATACTTTTGTTTGTAGAATTTGATTTCTCATTCATAACGTTAATTGTACATATGTACAAATAATGTGGAAAATCAGGATAAATATTTAAAGTTTAAGTCACACTATTAAAAGCACATAAAAATATATGTCCATTTATGAGTAGGGGGCGCGGCAACTGACACCAACCGGTGAAAGGGTCAACGTCTGAAAAGGTCTAACTTTATAGTGGATTTTAGTTGTATTCTTCGATTTTATTTTAGAATATATAACAAGCCCATGAATAAAAATGAAACATAGAACAAGGCGAGCTGCCCATGCATATGTTATGCTAAAATCTTCTATATTTATTAAATTTATGATTATCATGTCTGGTACATTTTTTTTAATTATACCCTACAGTTTCGAAACACTTTAAGCACTACAATATATTTCTCCCTCATTGTTGTCAGCTCAAAAAGTTTACAAGTTGTATCTTTTACAGCTCACTTTATCCGAACGCACAACGGTAGATATTTGCTGTTGCTCAACGGGTATACCTACTGCAAACACTACATGCTGAAGTTCGGCGCGAGGCGGTGGCAGTGCTCCATGCACGCTTCCAAGAGCTGCTATGCTCACGTCATAGTTAGCGAACAGAACACCATGATTCGACGAAACGAGAAGCATACGCACCCACCGGCCCGTTTCTTCAAGAATAGCGACGGATCGTACGTTAGAGTATAAACGACGTCTTGCTCGCGGAATATAGATGAAATGATACGCACACTTGATTTTTTTTATGAATATTTCAGAAATTTTTATTTTTTGTTTTTAAATTAATAAATTGTTATGTTTAATTTTTAGGTATGATTGCATTTTAAAATGTTACTTTTAGGATTTCATTACTTCTTTCTTTTTTTTAGGAATATTTAGTGCCCTAAGTTTTGGGAATTCAATATTGACGTTTAATATTTCACTAGTCATAAAAAAATGCTTTTTTGTTATGAATTTTAGTTTTATTTGTTGAACTGCCATCTAACGAAATGTCAAAACTTAGGGCAAGCTTCCTGTTAGTTTACTAGACTTTTAAAATATTTTATTAAGAAGTAGACATTTTTAGTCATTTTGGAAATTTTCGGAAATGGGGTAGGTAATAAGAATAATAATATTGAAATATAGACTTGAAACGGTATTATATTTAGAATCAAACAATAAAATATCTTCAGTTTTCCTTTGTTCCTTGTGCATTACATTATATTAAATTAAAAATGACGTTGACTTAATAGCTAGCGAAAACATAAATCATTTAGTATTTAGATATCTGTAAATAAATGAAAACAAATATTTTTTTATTATGTAGTACAAGTATACAATATAATAAACTAAGTTACTTAAATTTATATACTTAATATAAATAAAGTACGAAACATTGTTTACACAAAACGAGTTTTTATTATTAATGTAAAATGTCGTCAGATGAGAGTTCCATAGGCATGAATTAGCAATCGGAATGTGCTAGCCCATACATTTAAATTAATTAATTTATAATCCTCCATCCTCCTTCGTCCACGTAGAGCCGTTACTCCTGGTTGTCGTAAGATAACCCGCATTAGGCCTGCGTGGTGGCTGGTGGGTTTTATGGCCCAAAAGAGAACAGCAGGTTCTCTATTAAAGGAAGACATTTACGAGTTTTATTCACAATTCGATTACGTTTGCTGTAACGTAAAACTGCAAGTTACATCCTCTGTCATCAGGAGACGCTGCTTCATTACCACACAAATTGTCGTTTTTATTCATCATCACCCTATCACAGTCCACTACTGGGCATAGGCCTCTCCCAAGGCGCGCCACTGACTGAGCCCGATCTTGGGCTCTCCGCATCCAGCTACTGCCAGCCGCCCTGCGCAGATCGTCGCTCTATCAAGTCAGGAGGCGTCCATCACTGAGTTTGCCCCGCTGCGGTCTCCAATCTAGAAACCGTCGTTTTTTATCAACGTGATCGAATCTACATGAATAAAAATGAATTGCCATGAATGTATCACTTTAGAATGTGAACTTGTTGTGTTTGTAGTTGCCAGGACCAGGCTTGTATGAATAAAAAAAAATGAAATTTGTGGCGGCGGGCCGCTAGTAGTGAATAGCACTCAGCACTCTGTAATGTATGTGTTAGATATTATGTTCAACCTTATCACAATAGATTAAGGATGTGTTTAGTGAACTATAAGTCGACATTATAAATATTGTAAGTCGAGGGTATCTGAACATACTTTCTTATAACTTCATGTATGGTACTTACTTTCTCTCATATTAAACCATTGTTCGATACAGACGTATTTCATTGTGCTCCGCAATTCACAAATATTACACACTCTGTTGAAGATTATCCATTAACAACGTGTGCTCAATATGTAGACAATCTTTGGGTAAGACTATCCTGTAACCACTACCTTTCTCTGAATCTCTGATCATTTTTAAGGTGACTAATATTAGTAATTTAGTATACGGTAAAGTTTTTGTTTTCCAGCTAACATTATCTCTACGCATAACGGCAAGAACTTGTTAATGCTCAACGGCTTCGCCTTCTGCAAGCACTATATGCTGAAGAGTGGTGCCATGCGGTGGCAGTGCACCAGCAGGTCGTCCAAAAACTGTGGCGCGTACGTCATCGTGGACGAGTACAGTCACTTCAAAAAGCGATTGGAGCACCACACGCACACGCCGGCGCAATATTTGATGACGAAAAGCGGATCGTACGTCAGAATAATGTCAAATAGAAAGTAGGAAAAGTATGAATGAAAAAGTGAGAATAAAAGAAGTGTGAGTAAGATTCGTTGTAATAGGAACGTTAAAACAAGCAGTGTGAGGATAAGGACATTGAGAAAATAGAAGAATGGAAAATTAAAGAAATTCTAGTGGAAGTAGGAATACGAAAAGGAAAGTTTACTCTCACTTCTCTTCGACGGTCTTTTACTGGGAAGGAAGGCCGGGCGTTCCAAGCTCCGCTGGAAGGAGTTCCCTATCACCTCATCATAATTAAGCCAAGGGGAACGTGTGACTTGCAAGTTGCAACATATCGTACAGGTGTTGTGGTGCCGATGCCGTGGCGTTTTTGGAAAGACTCGCTTGGGTCGCTGAGCCAGCGAACTAGTAGTAAGTAGTAAGAAATAAATAAAGTTTTTACACAATTACATTAACTGTCATATGTATATGTTAACAAACTCTTTTGTCTAAAGACTTAGGGGTTGTCGATAAAAATGTGCATTAGAAATAAATGCACTACAGAACAAAAAAGTAAGAATCATTTAAGAGGGTGCCGCGCGATCGCAAAACCTGACATAAGTCTCATAATGAACTTCAAAGCAAAATCAATCATATTGATATTTAAAATTAGAACAATTTGAATTTGATTAGAGCAATGTTTTTATTCTGCGAAATGTACAAAACCATCACGCGCTTGTGTTAAAAATTAAAATTTACTTTTTTAAGATGGGGGCGACCTCGGAATATCAATACAAATATTTTCATGTAAGAATTATTGTTTCATGCGTAAATATATGTCGAAAAAAAATGTTTTTATGAGACATTAGGTTTATGTATTGTTTGTTATTGTATAAAGAATTTGTTTCAAATTTCAACAAGGCCACGACTTTGTGCAATGATCAGGCTAACTTACGTAACGTACCTTTAATGTATTTAACTAATTCAGCGCATAGTACAAGTAACTTAAAAATACGTTAAGTTATTTAAAATATTTTCTAGCGGTTCGTAAGAAATATGTACCTACTTAGTTATAATTTAAGAAAAAGTTATTGTTACAATTATAGTAGTATCTTTTTGTAATGGAACATTTTCCAATAAATATAATGGATTTGTTAGCTACTTACAATATTAACAAAAAATCCTGAGTTTATGAACTACCAAAGTTACAGTTAACTGTATGTAACAATTACCTAATGATGCAAATAAATGGGTTTAATTTTCATGAATACCGTTTTTTTTTATATAACTATATAGTTAATAAAATTATTTACTAAGAATTGCAAGCCGAATGAACTACATATTTACTAGTTTAACTCCTCCATTAAATAAAATGATGAAAAATTGACGAATTTAGTTATTATCGTTATTTACCTTGGGGCTGATTCTTCCATCTTTAGATAAAACTATCCGTCTGATAAAGTATTAATTTATTACTGTAACGTTATTACTATTACTTAAAATGTCTCCTGTGAAGAAAGAAAAGACATGAAATGATAATACATTTTTAATGGTTGTGTAGTACTTAACAGACAAATAAGTTTTATTGATAATTGAAAAATCTGCCCTTCAAGGATTAGGTATTTAGTTCGTTTTAAGACAATAACGTAAGCAACATAGTATATTACTTTTTTCGTTGCGTTATAATCTTGTTATAAATGTCCCAAGCAACGGTTTGGTAGTAAACACACGTCTGCTTTCAGTTCTGATGGTGAAAGGTCGTAACGGGAAGGACTTACTGATGCTCAACGGCTACACGTACTATCAGCACAAGATCCTAAGGGACGGCTACCGTTGGAGCTGCACCCAGATGGGATCCAGGTCATGCCGTGGATTCCTCCACGTCACCGGCGAGATGCTGGTGGTCAGAGCCCATACGGAGCACACCCACCCACCATCCACTTACTCCCTTATGCATATCAAGAAGCAGTTCACCAGAGAGGTAAGGGCTTTTACAGGTTTTGTTGTTTTCTTGAAGTTGTCAGTGACAGTGACTTCCTTTATAATACTAGAAGAATGCGTTCTTTTACTCGTTGACGCAGTTGCAAATTAAATATTAATTTTCTTTAAAATAATAATGTTAAGATGGTTTTGTAGATGATTGAAGTAATTTGTGAAGCCAAGCCAGTTTACCATTAACAAATAAAAGGTTTCTCTCAAAATAAGATCAGCTTGTGGCAACATTTCTTGTGTAATCAGCTTGTGGCAACATTTCTTCAGTGACTTGTCAACATTTAAATTTGATTTATTAAACTTTTGATTTAATGATCTTCAATTTTTCAGACAAGACGAACCGCATCTGCAGTGCAGAACAACAAACCCGGATTGAATCCTTTTTCCTTAAAAATAACAAGCATTCATAGCCGCGTCGGTTTGTAGTCGCCATTGTTAAATTTAGCAGGCCTTAAACTTAATTACTAACTCAACTTAGCAATACTGCATTATTTTAACTTAACTAGACTAGAAGTTACTGACACAAGATTCACTTGGCCTGACCTCGATATGATCACTTACATTACAACCAATAAGTTAGACCATTCTGGATAGGTGTTGACGTTAAAATCATACGATACTTCTGTGAGATGAAACATAAAAGCGAATTGTAAATCAATCTCACTGTCTCAATAAGACCCATTAATAAGCGTCATTGTTTCACATGGTGCTGATTTATTAATGAGACATTATTGAAATAGTTTTATATTAATGTTAAAATAGATCAGTTGGTGTATTTATATATCTTTTTGTACTGTGACGTACGCATTTTTGTGATGTAATTAATGATAGTACAACTCGCACAAGTTGTTAAAATAAATGATAATAATAATGTAGAATTAACAAATAATATAGGTACGTTACAAAATATATTCAGAAAATTAAATAGTTTGTATTGTACTACACATTTAATATTATAATAGTTAAAATAGTATTCTTATAGTAAGTAAGGATAGCTTCATACACGCCAGATGTTTGTATTGTAGAAAGTTGCACATTGTTTGTATTTTAAAATGTGGAATATAGCCCAAGAGTTTGTCAGTATCATTGTCTTATACATTTTGTTGATATGCTTTCTGCCATTTTTAAATTACAATCTACAATTTTTGATATATTTATGTCAATAAATATTATTCATTTATCTTGTTAATGGCAAAACTGTCTATATATTTCAGTAATGGTATTATTTACTACCTAAGTACTTTTCTAATTCAGTTCTTACGTGATGTCGTTGCCAGTTTTTACATCGCCAAAACATTACGGTTTTTATAAAACTTCATTTATTCGAAGTAAAGACAATCTGATATTTTAATAATATAAAATGTATCGTTTAATTTTAATATAGTGCGTTGTCTTATTAAACTTAACGCTATTATATGTCTTTCCATTCATTTCAAAAATCTTCCCAATATGTTCTTGTTGTTTTCATTTAGTATTTATTTGTAATCCACGGTGTTGTAACTTTGAAGTATATCGGTAAAGTCGTTAATTATGGACATTTTTAAATGTCTTTGCATAGTTTAACCTAAGTTAGGGTTATATTTGTAATTATTAAGTAAGTTATTTTTAAGTAATCATTTCTTATTATATTTTTTTCTCAGTGGAGTTTTACCTCCGCCCCAGCGGCCGCATCAACCTTCGCCTCAATGACTACACTTTCTACAAACACCTGAAGGCCAGAACCAACGCCTGGCGCTGGAGCTGCACAGCATACGGGTCCAAGTGGAAGTGCAAGGCTCACCTCATCATCACCGATAAGCTCGAAGTCATCAAAGCCAACGTCACCCACAGTCACACTCCGTCTAGGAAAAAACCTGATTACAAAGGTCAAATTCAACAGCCCATAAGCCAGGCCAAACTAAAAGTTCTATCACGGAATCAGCTTAATAGTAACCAAGTTAACAATACAGTAAACGGCCGCAATCTTAACGGTGTTCCAGCGCTAAATTATATTCACCCAAAAAATGGTCAATCTTCTAATGTGCCTTGTGTTAAGGAGGAAAGGTCTGTTGAAAATATCCAGGCTTATTACAGCTCAATGAGCCCTTTGCAAGACTACTTAGTAGCTCACAGCGTCTTTACAGACTATTAGACGAGTCATCCTCATCAACTAGCTGTAAATGTTTGTTACTAATCACTTAATTAAGGCGTCAAAGCAAAATCAGCACATCAGCTTCATAAACGTCCCACTACTGGTCTTAGGCCTTCCCACTTAGACAATGACACACGGGGAGGATAAATTCTAAAAAACCTACTTTAAAAAATAAATCTCCAAAAAAGTTGTGACCAATCTGACCACGAAGGTTTTCTAGTGCCGGCCTCCATTATACCTAGATTATACACGGAGTTCAAGTCGAACATCACTTTTAATAAAACACATTTGTTTTTAGCTTTTACCGCTCGGCCACGACCTTGGCGCTGTGAGCGAATCAGCGGAGCGGCGAGCGGATTATTTGTTCGTTGCGTCCTTTCTATGACCATTGACTGAGACTTCCGTAGTTTATCGCGCAATGGTTAAAGAATCCACTCGCCGCTTCGCTCACGGCGGCAAGGTCGAGGCCGGGCATTTATTTATAATAATATTATGTATCACGTCTACTACGATCTACGAGATTTTTCTTCGGTGATAGTAGAGTTCATAATGGAAAACTTATCCATTTAGGTACAGTCGGCCTTAGAGTAGCTTCACACTTTATCACTATGTATGTACGCAGTAGCAGTAGTTGGTATGACATACATAGTACTAAAGTGTGAAACTACTTTTGTAGCCGACTGTACCTATTTATGTACTGTTTGAGAAGTTTTAGTGTGAGCTCAAATTAATAATATTATATAATGATATTTATTAACACCGATTCAAAGATCCACCCCTAATGTTTTAAAAAATGTGTAATCTCTTATTGGCATATGAATAAAAATATTTCTTGCAATTCAGCCAACCATTCGGTATACAAGGTACATCCCTTCTTTAAACATACCCTATGTGAAACATTGACCTAAAGAGATGTGAAATAAATGTATCTATATTTCTACAAAATTTTAAGATGGGCTTAGAAAATGTGTTATGATATATACTCGTAGTTATTATGTAAGTACGTGATTTAATTCGTAGCATTTAGATGACTGATATTTCCTATGTTTTCGTCTTTTATGTGAAAAAAAATGCTTTATTTACTTTAATTGTACTTAAGTAACTTAATATGTTGCTCTTTGAAAGTTTCCGTTCGAAATGCATTTTTGATTAATAACTTACCTATTTGTTTTTAACTTAATTTAGTTTAATGCTATACTTATACGTAGTCTTCTTGGCGATCGTAAAATTAGGTAACTTTATAGCCGCTAAAAATATTTCGTAGCATTTTTTTTACTTAATTATAACTTGTTTTGGCGTCAATAATCAAAAATCATGAAAGTGCCTTTCTTAGAACGTGTCTTCTAGATAAGGTTTATATCTTTGTAGGATGTCGAATAAAATTTTGTAGTAAATATAAGGTAGTAGTTTTAAAGCAATTAATATTCGTGTGATATATTTTGTATTAATGGCATTTGTAACTTACTCAGTATTATATACAGTGATGATATAAACAAGTATACGTAATGTTAAGACTGCATGCTTGATGTTTGTGATAAATTGTATCTCATAATTTGGATCTCATATTATATCCAGTAACGAATTTTGACTGTGTAGATGTAGAAATTGTCTGTGTTTTTAAATAAGTTTTTTTTTAATACATTATAATTACCATTTTATGCCAGCTTATTCATAGGTTTTATGATTTTTTGTGTGTATTATTTTGTTTTTTATTTCAATTCAATAAACATTTTACTGAATAATATTGCACATAATATTATTTTTAGACCTAAAATATTATTAGGTATTTATTAATTCAATTTAAGTATATTCCTTATACGATGAGTTAAACAGACATTTTGTACTACGGTAAGTTGTTTTTTTTTAGTAGCAGAAACTTTTAGCAGGAGCCGTGTCGCGTCGCGTTATAAAAGAAAATACCATCCCCTTTCTTCCCTTGGGTGTCGTAAAAGGCATATAAATCCAACAGCACAGAGCGGCAATGTTCTCACTACCTGTCACGCTGAGCATATAATGCAGTCGCTATTTGGTGAAAAGTGGACTATGGCAGAGGACTGCTTTTGCGGTCCTCATTGCCTAGTCTCTGACTAACCCTTCGAGGATAATAGTCGTGATTATATGTATGTGTATATGTAGAAATAATATAAAATTCGCATTAAAAATACCTTCTAGATATTCTAGAGTTCAGTACCTATATCAGCTTTACATTTCGAAAGGTATTATGTCTATGCTTTGAAGCAATTGAATTACGCAGACTATGGAATAGGTATCTATTGTACTGTCGTTTAGCGTAGAAACTGCTATGTATGATACTGTAACGGTAATTTATTTTCCAGATGAAGTTGGCGATCTCGTCGAGTTGACGAACGGCAAACGTGTACTAATCGTCGACGGATACCAGTTCTACAAAAAGGAGACACTGAGGGGTTCTGCCCACCGCTGGTGCTGTAGCAAGCGGAGCTGCAAGGTCTACCTCCATGTAGGCGACGACCTTCGCATCTTGCGGAGACATTACCAACATAACCATCCAATGAGGGCTCTCTACGTGTCAAGTAGCGGAAAATACATCAGAGGATGAACATTTACTATTGTGAAACTATGTTTATGTGTATAAAATTACAGTCAAAAGCTCTTGGAGATAGTTTAAAAGTTTATTTATGGGTTGATTTTGCACGTGACGGTCCCATGGTCTGCGGGCGACGGGGGAGGGGTGACATCCTGCACACAACTAAAGTTCCTACTACGCACGCCGCCCGCACTCTTCTTTCCCGCCCCCGCAACGGTATGAAAGGTCCCATGACTATCGTATGAATTTGCTAGCCTACAGTAATGCGTGATCAGCTGATCAGGAAATGTTCCTAGTCAATGCCTGTCCAAATGGACTTTTAATTTATTTGGGTGAGGCCGAGGGGTATATTGGAGATTCTCCTTCGTTGTAACGTGAAACACTCAATGTGATGGAGACTGCATCTCATCATCATCATCATACGGTAGATCTGCATCATATCTACCGTAAAGTTTGAAAGTTTCATCTTCCAATATGGTTTAAACTATTTCCGAACGTCTCGTGTCTTGTGGTACCTCCAATTAACGACAGCTTGTGAAGAATTTAAGAAATCCTCTTAAGGATAAATTTATCATTATGTACCTATGTAAAGACAATAGTCCCGTTCCTTTGTTCTTTATCTCCAACTGTGGTCGCCCTGGATATTCGGATTATTTCTGAAAGCTAGCTTAATAATAATAAATACGACAAGTAAACCAGCTCTAAAAGAAAGAAGCAGCAGAAACTTACATGTAAACCAGTTTGGATAGACTACTGTATGCTATTGCAATAGTTAGTTTATTATGTTTATTATGGTGTTAATTAAATTAAATGTTGGTGTTATAAAGAGTTGGATTACTTAGATTAGTTTAATGTAACATTATTCTCTTAACTTTGTAATGTAATGTGAGAATTGAGCTTTCGTAATACATGTATATTTTATAATATCAAATTCTCTATTTTGTCTACGAATGGCGCTGACCCATGCTAACTTTTATAATCAGGAAGCTTTTTATCACGTCTTGAAGAGATTAAGTTCTTGAGTATTTAAGTATGCACGATTGATTCCCAATACAGAGGCCTTACCATACTCTTAAATTTTTTTGTTACAAATTCCTACGGCAATTTGCATAGTAAGTCTAAAGTATACTGCTCTAAATGGTGATAGTAGGGGACTTGAACCCTGTAAAGTATGAGCTGACCTGGGTAGGTCAGATCATACTTAAAAGGGTCACATGGCAATTCCTTACCTTAAACTGGCAAATAAACCTTTTATTTCTTTGGCTTTTAACGTTATTGTTTGCCAAAAATGGCTTAAATAATAAAAACATTGTAATTTTCAGTGATAGGCTACCTACAAAAATACAACAAACTGAAGAAAATGTCGTTTATGTAGTTCGTAATAAGGCACGATGTGAAAGTAAAAGCAGAGTTGCTTACTGCTTTTACTCGGAGAAATGAATTTGAATCTATAAATTAGTATCAATAATTATTAACCAAATTAGCTTCGGGAATAAAAAAACTTCTTTTTTCAAGATCGAACAACAGTAAAATAAACAGAAGTAAGTTCATATAAGAAGGTCGTCGTTCTCTTCTTTTTATATATTTTTTGTATGACTGTTAGTGAAATATTTAAAAATACATTCAATTCAATTCATTAAACGTTTATTTCTCTCACAACAGATCAGTTACACATTAATGATAGATAGCAACTACTGACATAAACAGTATTTATACTAATAAGCATTGTGAGAGCTGGTTGCCTATTATTGATTTTATTTTTACTACACATCAACAATAGCACCTTAAAAATAGCACTTTAACAATCTATCTTTCGTTTTACAGCGTTATTACTACCAAAAATGACTATTGCTCTTTTCCTTGTGTTAAAATAAAAAGATATCGCGTATTCTTCTGCAGGTCAATTCATAGAGTTCACCAACGGTAAGGTGATGTTCCTCTACCAAGGGTACACTTTCACCAAAAGGTCGTCCCTTAAGAAGGGGAAGGCCAGCCGTTGGTCATGCAGCCGCACCAGATTCTGCCCAATCTACCTGCACATGGACATGGACAACAACATCATAGAACACCCTAGGGGCGACCACAAACACCCACCGAGGGTCTACCATAAAACTGCAGATGGGAAATATGTTAAAGTTTAAGAGCTCAGCTGTCGTACATAATAAAGACACAATAGAAAGGAGATTGACCATTTTTGTATGGACGTTGGACCAAGAATGCTGCCCAACGTTGAATCATAGTGCATAATGTTCCTTATACTAATACTAGGTATTAGTATAGGGAACGCGCTTCAGAATCTATCCAAGGAGTGTTGAGAAAGAAGATCTGTTGTATAGGTTTTACATTAACGAAAAAGAATGACAAACTTCTTATTACGCCGTGTGCGAAGGCACTAAGTAAGATAATAATATTATTTACGTAAACGACTAAAAAAATATATCAAAAGTTAAAGCACCAAAAAGCCATATGATAAAGTTTTTAGGTACTATATAACCGTGGATGTTTTTTTTTAATATCTCTTCATCTAAGGAAAGAAATAAAAGTTTTCCCATGCTTGGGCAGCATTTGGTCCAAAATGGTCAATGTGCTTTAATTGTTAGCAACCTCTTGAAGTCTTCGTAACAGACAAGGGGTTAAGCTTTCATTTGGGATGTCAGTAGTGTACCCAGTACGGCGTGCAATCTTTCTGATGTCACCTTTCCATCTCATCAGCAAACTATCAACTGTGGCCTGATTCACGTATTTCGTAATAGTCGAAATGTCGTTTACGTTTAGAAGTCGTCCTATTAAAAAACAGTCACAAATCCGTATTCACCTGTCATTTCGCTAGAACGATTACTCGATAGGACCGCAACTCAGCGATTTGTCAACTATTTAAACTTAATGTTGCCATTACAGTTCTACCAAA
This sequence comes from Scoparia ambigualis, assembly GCA_963921215.1. Lineage (NCBI taxonomy): Eukaryota > Metazoa > Arthropoda > Insecta > Lepidoptera > Crambidae > Scoparia > Scoparia ambigualis. The sequence continues at coordinate 30,097,885 of OY992513.1, read as the reverse complement.
TAAATTCAAATACTTTTTGTTAACAAAACATGCAGAAATGTTTATAATTTTTTTCCAACGACTTGATAATTGTCTAATTTGACGTGTAATCGCTGAAATCCGATAAAAATAAACGTCAAAATAATAGGTGAATACCGCGGAGGCAACGATCGAACTTCGATTAATGTACGTGAATACGCTTAAACAAAACCGACCTAAACGAAATCGTGCGATTGATACGTGAATACGAAAAATGACTTCAGCGATCAAATCGCTTGCATGTCGTTGAAGTTTTGTTACGTGAATTAGGCTACTGGTCTTTTAAAGTCCCACGGTCTAACTCGGTTAATGTTACTTGATCAAAATTGAATTTCTGTATTGTTTTTTCATACTGTTCTAAGAATCAACAGTAGTTATTCTTGTAAATAATAAATAAAAAAATAATATATATTGTCGCCAAAGATTTTATTACAATTCATATTTTTAAACATAGGAAAAGCAAATGGATTAATCTCATACTGATTTAATATAATGTGATACGTAATTATTTTGTGATATGCAGTTATGCACAATAATTATTAGCATAAGTTTTCAAATAAATTTTCAAATAAAACATTTTTTCTTTACTTTCAAAGAATAAAATGTATATTTAATAGATTTTTTTATTTTTTTATAAGGTTAGGCTCAAAAGGCCTTGATGCCAGTGCAGTAAATTATTACAAAATGGCAGATGTGGTAGATAGAGAGTATATTTTTTAAAATTCTTTATAGGCAAGTATTTGACCGCGATCTCACCTGATGGTAAGTGACGATGCGGCCTAGGATGTAGCATCCTTGCCTAAATAATGCCTGTTCACCCTTGCCTTGAAAATGTCCAGGTTGTACGTGTCAGGAAACAGATCCGCAGGAAGGGAATTCCACTCCTTAGCTGTCCGCATTAAAAATGATGACGCGAAGCGCTTTGTGCGTATAGGTGGTATGTTGACAGTGTAAGGGTGAGATCTCAGTCCGCGTCTCGTTCCCCAGAGATAGAAAGGAGAAGGTGGAATCAGCTCGTGCAGTTCCTGCGCACACTCGCCGAAGTGCAATCGATAAAAAACCGTAAGGTTTGCCAACCTTACGGTTTTTTATCGATACGGCTTACCTGGCGTAGATGTTCAAGACTCTGCAGCTTTGATTCGACGAGTTTAAAGTCGCCAATGACCCTCTTAACACGCTTCTCAATAGAGTCTAAAGCGGCTAACTGATACTTGGCAGATCCATCCCAGAGGTGGCAGCAGTATTCCATACAGGATCGGACTTGTGCTTGGTAAAGCTGAAGAGTAAGATACCGCCTTACCTTAGAAAGGATGCCAAGCTTTTTAGCTGCAGTTTTTGCCATGGACTCTATGTAGTGGCCGAAGTTTAGGTTTGCAGAAATGGTCATACATAGAATGCTAAGATGGTCAGATATCGGCACAGATTCACCACGGAAAGTCGGAGCGAGTTGAAAAGGCCAGGTTAGCATCACCCGAGTCGGAGAAAGCTTCTAGGGCCGCGTCCAAACGCTCAACCATGGCCTCTCGACAAAGCCGAACTTCATCCCCTTTGGCCTTTCCACTTGAGAAATATCTGTCCACAACTGTGCTATCGTCTGCGTACCCCAGAATTCCGGGTAGCAACAGATCGTTTATGTGTAGCAAGAATAGGGTTGCAGACAGAACAGACCCCTGAGGAACTCCGGCATCAATAGCCTGTAGATCAGACGTGCAGCCATCTAAGACTACACGTATCGATCGCTCCTTCAGAAAGACCGAAATCCAATTGCAGAGGCCAAGAGGGATCCCATACGACGGAAGCTTGTTTATAAGGCTAGCGTGCCAAACTCTGTCAAAGGCCTTAGAGATGTCATGAGACACGGCAAAAGCCTCACCGTGTTTCTCTATAGCCTTACTCCATAGATGAGTGGCATACACAAGAAGATCTCCCGTAGACCGCCCTCGGCGAAACCCAAATTGGCGGTTACTTAAGAGGTCATTGTCTTCAAGGTATGTCAGGAGTCGGTTGTTGAGTACACGCTCCATAGTCTTACAGAGTATGGAGATGACTGGAAAATGGAAATTGGTCTGTAGTTGGCAGGATCGGCTTTACTACCTTTTTTCGAAAAGGTTGTACGTTCGCAAGCTTCCAAGATTTGAGAACGAGTTCAGTCTCCAGTGAGAAACGAAACAGGCGAGTTAGGATTGGAGACAACTCAGGCACGCAGTTGCGGAGGACTATTGCTGGAATACCATCAGGCCCACTCGCCTTATTCACGTCCAAGGTTCGCAGGATTTTTAATACCTCTTTTTGGCGTATGTGGACAGCTGGCATGGAGTAGCCGGCATGAGGTATGTTAGGCGGTGAATTCGCTGAAACATCTAGACGCGAACTTTGCGCAAACAGAGAAACGAGCAAGTTCGCCTTCTCAGCCGCAGTATGGGCAAGTGAGCCATCTGGTTTTAACAGCGGTGGTGTGGAGGGCTGGCAGAAATTACTTTCAACCGCTTTGGCAAGAGACCAGAATGCTCGGCTTCCAGCCGGGTGAGATGCTAACTATGACGTAAGTCTAACTTTAATTCCTTTTTAAACGTAATTTTCAACATATCATAAAACACGGCTAGGTACGAAGAATCTGTATATACGTTTAATAGAAATTAGACTAAAATTTCTTAAAATTTTGTTTATCATTTTCCACTATCGGAACATGAAACGTCTCTAGGGCAGAAATGGGACGTCTCGTTTAATAAAATATTATTTACTTAACTTACCTGTATATACTTACGTTTGGACTTAAGATGTAATTATTATACATTTATTATTGTCTGTTAAGTGTGTCTAATAAAAATAAGATAAATAAGAATTTTTAACTTAGATAATACAAGTACAAAAAAATATTAAGAAATTGATGTTTAACCCCTCGAGCACCGTAAAACCAGACACAATTGAAAATCAATTGTTTCGCGACCGCCGGCGGTCTTATGATACTTGACCTATTAAAGATTATTCGCGACATAAAAACTTTGCATTTCTTAATTTTTATTAAATTTATGTTTAGGTAAATTTTCAAGCGTACTTTTTGGCCGTCCTATGACTTTTATATAGAAACTATCATTCAAAACAGACTAAACACACGCGTTCATGAAAGATAAAGATAGAGTTTATTTACTCCTTATTTATTAATTGAAACCAAAATAGAGGTATATTACTGTTAATAATATTATTGAATTGAAATTCCAATTAAATTGAAATATAAAGTTTAAAATAAAAATATACGTCGTGGCGTAACCATATATAAAAACTAAATTAGAATTAATAAAAAACTTACAAGAAATTCCACGAGGAATATCCGACGTGTATGAGCGGCCTACTCCTGAGAGGCTTGTCCCACTTCAAATTGCGCTCACAAAACCACTCACTATTACACGAAATTTTAACGTTTCTTAATTAAAAGTATCACATTTTAAAGATATTTACTCCATTTCACATTTTAAAGCACAAAAACGTTACTAACTTTTAAATAAAAAAAATGACACCAATGACTTTGTACCGCGTAAAACTACGTTTCTGATGCTTGCAGTTGACTACTTGTTTTCTATTGGTCAAACGATGTCACGCGTTATTTTTGTTTTGGATCACACTGAGCGTTAGTCGGACCCCAAGCTGTGTGTCGAAAGGACGACGCGGCGCATAAGCAAGTTTTAACTCGTTCCCGAGGTAAGTTTTTCGTGACATGTGTTTTGGTCACCATGTGCGGTTAGTTCGGTGGCACGTTTTAGATAATGAACAGAGTGATGTATTGTGTCGTCAAGTTAGTATGTTGTAGAATTGCCTCGATATTGCGACCTGTAAATATCTACTAAAATAATTAGGTAGTTGGGTAATAATTATAATGAAAAAATCTATTATGTCGTCATTACGGTGCGTGGCGTCATTGCGGCGGTGTGGTGGACCACCGGAATGACGAATGTTTCATCGTAATGATAAATGCCTGTATAATCAATACTATATACTTAAAATACATAAACATTCAACATTAAATATTAATTTTATCCTAAAATACAATTTTATGTATGTGACTTACTTTGATAACGGTGTATGTAGTGTCTAGTCTAAGCAAACTTTGTACTGCAGTCACACTGTCTCAGTCTTTATAGTATTATTACTTTGTAGGTATTAAATCAAAAATGGGAAAAACACGTCAAAGTAGAGAAGAACGGCTGGAGAAAAAGAGGATTGCGGAACGTAAAAGAAGAGCAAAATTAAAAAATAATCCTGAAGAACATGAGAAACAAAAAAAAGAAGACAGGAATAGATATCGCAAAAACAAAGCAGATAAAAAAATTCTCCCTATAGCTCAATTGCCTTCTCGAAAAAGAAAAATAATACGAGAAAGAAATAGAAAAAATTCAAAGAGGTATAGGGAGAGAAAGAAAATACTCCACGTATTACAGAAAATAAAGAGCTAATAAGTACGTGGGGCACTCAGAAAGTTTTGAGAAACTAAAACTATAAAACTAACTTCTATCGCTAAAAAAATTTCATTAAATCTTTTCAAAAAACTCTCCACCAGCCTCTATACAAAAATTCATGCGTCTGAACCAATTTTCGAAACATTTTATCTGACTCAAGACTCTGACCGGTGTGGTGTCGAGGAAGACCCTCGTTTTGAGCGCTGAGTGCGCGGGCGCGTTGTCATGGTGAAGCAGTACCTCGCGGAGCCCGGTGTTAGGTCGCTTGTTGCTCATTGCAGACATAACTTCTGGGAGGCATTTTGTGGTATACCATTCGGCGTTGAAGCTGCTTAGGTCTCGTAATGGGATTGAAACCAGATACCCCGTCAAAGTGAAGAAACTAGCGTACAAAATTTTCCCTGCGCTTCTCGATCGCTTCACTTTCGTACGCGTTGGTTAGTTTTGAAACAGCCAAAGTTGACTGACGATTTGTTTCTGGATCGTATCGATTAATCCAGGATTCATCACCTGCCACAATGTTGTAAACGCGCCGAGACGAGCCTGCTTTGCGTGTGCATCAGATGTAATCTAGAGAAATAGTTTCATACACTTTTAAACTTTCGCGTTCCATTATAAATACACATTTAGACGGGGATTAACGCTAACAACATATTATAGGCATACTACGCATACCTTGTTATAATAAGGGTAATAGGGTAATAGGGACACCGTTAGTGTTGTGTGTGACGGTAGCTGGATAAAAAATGTGATGGTGGACAAAGACTCAGCCGCGCATACGGAGGCAGCACATCCCGACACCAGTCCGCCCGTGACCACGACCGGTGCAACTCGGTCGAAATGACGGGTATAAAAAGGTATGCGTAGTATGTCTATAATATGTAGTTAGCGTTAATCCCCGTCTAAATGTGTATTTAGAAATCGTTTCGTTGTGTTGTGTATAATATTTTTGGTGTTATCTTTTAATTATTATTACATTAAACTATAAGGTATTTATGTGAAGCCTAACTTTACATATTACGATATAGTACTCGTTTTTTTATAATATGTTACTGTGTCATCAATGTATATGGTACCAAAATAGATGATTATTAAAAAAAATCATTAAGTACTTTACCGCATTTTTATTTGAATATCTAAGAAAATTAACTTAATTAATTAAAAAGCTTGCTTAATGAGTCATTTCAGTGGCTTTTATCGTCATTTCGGTAGCGCAAATTTAAAAAAAAAACTCCTAAAGTACTGTGTTCTAAAAGGTGCCTCTCAAATTATTAGATTCATAGCATCTTAATCTATAGTCTAATTTGGTTTGGGTGAAATGTGAAAAAATAAATTTGCCACCGCAACGACGGAAAAAACGCCGATTACCATAAAACAGCGATTTTTAAAAAAGAAATACAGTAACTCTAGAAGAATCAGGTTAATGATTTCTCAATGCATAGCCCGAGTTTGTGATCGATCACCTGCGGGTTGCATTTGGCAATACAATGCCCGCAGATTGTAGCGATTGTGACCGGTGATTGGAATACGTACGTACAAGTTCACCTAAAGTTGGCACGAGGAGGATACGAACTAGAGCCAGTGGCGGTACCTTCATACAAGCCGAAAAGCCCGGCTTGCCCTAACAAAAACGCAATTATTAAAATCACTTAATATTTTTTACCATTGTTAATTTTCTTTCATCAGCATTCAAATTATCAATTTTATAAGTTTCTCATATTAAGAATCACCAAACAAATCGCATAAAGCTGCTTATAAATCGTGCGATGCTTTAGATCTCTCTCGCACAAGTTGGCTTGCAACCGGGCTTCGGATTTAAAGTAGGTATATCCGCTCTCTTCTAACTTTAACAAAATTGCTACTCTATAAACATAATACTGCGTAAGTATGTATAGATTCTATGAGAAATTCATACTCTTCGTCAAAGCCAGCTTGCGTTATGAAGTTCGCAAGTAAGGCCTTCTCCAAATCAGGCTTTATTTCTACCGAATCACGTGCAACTTCAACGCGGGCGGACCAATCAGAGGCGACCGACGACAGCTCGAGCTCGGGCGAACCAATCAGAGGCAAGCGTTAATACCCGATTGTGCTGTGTGCAGCAGCCACAGGCTGTAGCCAGCCATTTTTTATTCTTTGTTATTGTCACACTTCACTTTGTTTGAGCGATTGTTTTTAAGTAACAAGTGTTTGTTTTCGTAATTTGTGATAAAAAATGTGTTCTGAGTTCAGTTCGTCGCTTTATTGGTGTGACGAACTTAGATGTGTTGGGCGTGTGATGTGTTGCAAACAAATGTGTACTTAAACGTGTTGATGATTGGCAAAAGGCAGAGGTAAATAAATTCTTTGAACATCACACAATGATTTATGTATTTCGCAAACTATTCAAAGTCATCTGGGGCATTAATTATAATAGGTCTATGTAAAAGCTCTTTGGATTGTTGGTTGCTTCCATTCAAAATAATTAAGTAATAATTAATAAATTAAGCGTAGAGGCCTACATATCGACTGTGATTCCCGCGCAAAATGCTCATTTTCGCATTTTGTAGTAATTTTCCAGTTGTATTTATCGTTTTTATCGAAATAGGATAATAAATGCATGCTTAATATTACGAATCTCCACTCTGCGAGAATCAGCTGAGTTCGGACGGCCGGCGCATCGCATTTTGTAGTAATTTTGTACCTAGTTGTATTTATAGTTTTCATCGAAATAGGATAATAAAATTATTATAACATTTTTATTCCTCATGAAGCTTAGATTATAACAAAAAGGGTCATGAATTAACAATTATTCTGGTATAAATTTTACTCAATAATATTATCGTAGAAAAAAGAAATTCACAGTTAACTTAACGCGATTTTCGAAGTTTTTTTGGTTTTGAATAACATTTTTTTTCTATATAAAATCAATAATATTTGTAATTTCCGTGGCCGCTACGCATTATACGATGAGATAACATTCTCATTTTTTTATTTAATTCAATCCAGGAGCCTAAAAAAGTGCCCTCGCGCAATTTATGAAAATCTTTCTCTACAATTTTGGGTTTAATTAAAAAGTTAAGCGAAATTTACAAAAAGCGAGGCCGCTACGTACTATGCCAATAGCTATTCTACACTATTCAATAAGTAAATACTGTTAATGTATTTTTGTTTCTGAGATAAAGAACGCAAAAATTGGCCGCAGTAATTATTTTTTTCAAAAATTTCTCACAAAAATCACATTCAAGATGTAATAGAAGGTAATAGGCTGTTTTTTTACAAACAACAAGAATGTTAGGAATGCCACGGCCTATGACGATTTGAGTAAAAAATGTGGCTAGTGTCACAAATGGGCACCAACATTGTACCTAGGTAGCAAGATTAGAAACTTCAGGTTTCGTGGCTTGCCCCAATCTGAAGCCCTAGGCACGCCACTGACTAGAGCCCCTATGTGTGCTAAGTATTACAACTACATATTACCAGAATTATGTCTGTCTTCTAATGAAATGAAAAATATTAAATAAATTGTGGTGAACAGATAATACTCGAGATTTACCAAAAGCAGTAATCTAATCATGTAATCATTAAATTGTTTTACAGCGGAATTCATAGAAATGAAGAATGGCAAAATGATGCTTTTATATGAAGGGTATACGTTCAGTAAAAGGAATACGCTGAAGAATAAAGTCAGCCGTTGGTCCTGTACACGCACCCATTCTTGCCACCTCTACGTGCATATAGACAAATCCGGCAGCATTGTAGAGTTCCCGAAAGGCGAACATTGCCACCCGCCTTCCAACCTACATAAAACCTCTGACGGAAAATATGTAAAACTTTGAGTGTGTATAGTAAAGTATGGGCCGGAGGGATATATATAAAAATGTTTGTTTAATAGGTACTTAATAAAAGGAATATATAATAGTTATTGTTTTATTTCATACAACAAAACAAACATACGTAAAGTATAATATTTAATACATAACATTTTAAACGCGTTCGAAAATAAAAACGGTCCCATTTACCAGACTTTCCCTTAACCCAGCAATGCTCGGTTTTTTTGTGATGTATTTTTTAAATATTTTGATATAAGTCAGTTCAAAATAAAGTCAATAAACACTAAAACACGTAATTTTAATTTTAATTTTATATAATAAAATAATCTAACGTGTTCAAGTGAAAACTCTAAGCGGTAGTTATGACAAATTAAATGAAAAGTTGTATATTTGTAGGATTGAAAAACCAACATATTATCAACGATACCGTCATCTATTATATGCTCAAATAATTCGATTGCAGACAAATTTTTCGAAGCAGTTACCACTTGCTCTGAAAATGGTCCTAAAAAGTTCCAAGACCCCACGAATCCAGGTTTTTTTTTACCAACAAGGTCGTCAAAGTTTGGTCCAGTATTCAAATTTATCGCGTTTCGGTAACGAACTTCAGCCTCTGCCAACAACTCTACTGCCTAGAACTCAAATTATAAATCCGGCCACCAGCATCCACATCTCCAGATTCTTCTTCAGTCAAGACCGAGGGCTCTGGAGGAGCGACAAATATTTAATCAGGCACTGGTCTGCATTCTTCATCATCTTCATCTCCGCTTTCTTCTAAAGCATTTAAAATTTCGTTCAAAGTCCTTTAGTTTTTGAATATTCCATAACCTACGTACCTGGTGACAATGGTTTTGTCACCAGGTACGTAGCAAGCGTTGCTAGCTCATGCAATTGCTTAGCGTGTTCATTTGAACACATAGATAAATTAGTAATAAATCTTGATTACATAATAAAATTTTCTTAGGTTATATTAGTAAACGTAAGATAACACTATTGGTCACAAGCCTATGCAAAAAGCATTTAGTCGAGCGAATAATTTGTTTGAAAAAATACTTACTTACTCTTTACTTTCTTTCATTTTTTTCCATAACTCAAAATTTCTCTTAAAAACAGTATTTTGCACGCAATATTGACGGTTGGTAATTCGAAGTGTAATTTGATACTTTTACAGTTATAAAATATTGCTGCCGTACCAAATAAAATACTTATGAGTGACCATAATCGTCAACTTAGTTTTCTACTAATTATGTGTCCACATGGACACGCTAAGTATTGCTGGGTACAACAATCGTGGCTAGATTGACCTGAGCGGTATTCGCTGCCGCTGTGGGTACTGGGTAGAGCGGCAGCGAATACCGCTCAGGTTTGAATAGGCCTTAATACCGTAAAACTATAGACAGACGCTATAACTATTGTTTTTAGCTATAAAATACTTAGTTTTATTCATAAAGTATACATTAACCGAAGTATAAGTCACAACCGAAGATATTTGCGTTTCTTTGTGTCACCATAATTCTGGTCGATTTATAGCTATAACTTCAATTTAAGTTATGTAAGCGTCTCCCGGACTACACGTGCTGGTCTTAGGAACCACCATCATACTGTACAGTGTACAGTACTCGTACCAAAAAATTTGGCAAGTCGTTCCTCTGTAAGACCATTCGGCTTTGGAATTCTTTGCCGGCGCATGTGTTTCCCAGCTCCTACAGTCCCGGGTCTTTTAAGCGGGGCGTGAAACGGCGAAACGGCATTTATGCAGGCCGTCATGAATGGGCTCGTTATCGTGCTTATTCCACGGTGGGGAGCGCTCTCATTATTTTGGACTGCATCGGCTGCTTACCATCAGGCAGGATGCAGTCACTATGACGAGTCATTATAAAAAAAAGAATATACAAATCTATGATATAAATACATACTTCCACTTAGTGGCAACTGATCAAAAAAATTATAATCTGTTGTGGATCTGGTGGATGTAACAACAACGTGATATTTTCCACAAACACATGACAGCGGGCCATCAACCTCAACAGTTGGCTAGTCAACAATGTTTGTGTTGTATTTACCACAAACTTATGACGTTAGGCCTACTAGCTCTACGGTTGATTTATCAACGAGGAATTCGTTCCGTTGTTACATCATTGGCCTTACCAAATTCAAAATACGAATAACAAGTTAACTAGTTTATTTTTTGTACATCTACTAGGTAGGTACTTTTGTTTGTATGTGACAAGGATAATACATAGGTACCTATTTATGTAACTACTAATAAGCACAGTAGCTAAAAAATATTTTTGTATGCCGGCAATAGTATTGACAACTAGTGATGGGACTCGAATCGAAAAAAAATATTCGGATTGATTCGAACAACCCTGACGTAATTCGAATCATGCACCGATTCGAATCGGCCAATAAATCGAATTCGTGGAGTGATTTTAATCATTCGAATCGTAATAATGATTCGAATCGATCACAAATGCCTTACATTTTCGTTAAATCACTTATAGTCGGGTTACTATAAGAAGAGCTCTGACAGTTCTAAAATTTTCCATTCCACGCAAACAACTTTTTTATTCAACAAGATATGATTCTGTAACATACAATTTATGATTCTGTAACATACAAACTTGAAAACATAACTAAACCTCTTTTATAATTATATAGTGGTACTGCTTATTATATCTTAAATAATTGAAATATTATTTTCAAATTTCAAGTTCTATACATTGAGGTATAGGGAGAGAAAGAAAATACTCCACGTATACCAGAAAATGAAGAGCTGATAAATATTGTAAACGACAGTACAGGTACAGAAGGGCAGGCCCTGAAGTAGATAGATACTATACATTTTTTATCCGATTCTCCTTCGGGTCAATATCGGAACTGTAAAATGTTTAATGTAATTTCCAAACTCCACTGGCATCTTCCAAGTCTTCGACTAGCCAAATGGAATTACTCTGAGTTGAGACATGGTAAAGGAGCCCCGGATGGCATTGGTGGGGTACGAGGACGAAATATTGCAGACTTGGAAATTCTGCTATCCGAACTAAAATCCAACGTTCCCGATGTCATCTCCGAAGTCATTGATGAACCCGGAATACAACCAAAAGATCTGCTCGTGCCAACTTTTAACATTTTCAAACAAGTACAATGCGTGTGCATCAGATGTTATGTAGAGAAATAGTTTCGTTGTGTTTGTATAAGATTTTCTGTGTTATCTTTTAATTTTTTGTTGTTGTTTATTTTAATTGATCAAATATTATTACCAGTGATCGGAATAGGTAAGGCTAATTCACCTAAAGTTCGAAGAACATAGACAAAAATTAATGGAGACTTCTTTATGACAATTTTTTTTTTGGAACAACTGTCCGGGTTCCGGACATCACTAGAGAACATTAAAAATTAATATTATCAATACAATAATTGATTTTATTACATATTTTGTATCCCGGAATTGCCGAAAATAAGTAGACACGTTTGTTATTGTTTTCCAAAATGAAAGACAATCTCGTCGTGAAATATTGGATTGTTATTTAGAAAAACTCGGGTGCATGTATAATTTATTAAATATACCAGCTTCAATAAATATAAAAATATCTAACTAACGAGGAAAAGGTAAAGAAAACAAGTTTATAGTTTTTTATAGCTTTCACATCATTTATTCATTTTATACAATTATTGTAAATGCGAAAAACGAAACCTTAAACAGAAATCAAACTCAATTACCTAAAAACTCACCACTCTAAGTACCTATACAAACAGTAAGAATATGTTTTCCCGTTGATGTTGAAAGTTGTCCCTTAATCTGAATCGACGCCATATTCACTACGGAGAAAAGTCCGCTCTGAAAAGGAGGTCACTAAAATCTGGCCAGTTAATGTACCGAGGTACACTATATGGAAAAAAATACTCTATGAAATGCTGAATAATATAGCAGGCCTACTTTGTTTGTTAGATAATTAAAAAAGGCATAAAATAAGAATTTTGTTTTGAAAAAATACACCATTTTAGACTCTGTCTATGTTAAATAATCTGTGATACGATTATGAATATAATCTGTTTTCGGGATCAGAAGTTCAACAGGTCGAGAAATCGCGAGGAAAAATGGAATTCCACTGGGAACAGCCATGTTATTAAATAAAAATACGAATCGCAAACGAAAACAACGTAGCATCCCGAACCGCCAAAACGAACGGAAATAGTTACTCTATGGAACGGAATGACATTTATAGCGTTTTGTAACTTGCAAAGAGACAATTATTTGCTGATTTTAATATATATATTTTTATTTTTATTGTTTTACGCCATTAAATTATGTATTGATAAAAATGAACGACAAGTAGATGCATTAGCAATAATTAACAGCAAATAAAATATTTTTAAACACCTCATGTTTTGGAGAAGTCTTAAACTAAACGCAATTGAACATCAAATGTTACCACATGATAAAAATGTGTTACAAGTGATTAACAACTTTATTAATTTATTATCTAGTTTTATCTAAATATAAAAGCAAAATTATACGTTTTTCGGAATCCTGGAATTTTTCTCTACATTTTGGAATGTATGTACCTCAAGGTACAAACATGGCCAAAGATGTATGGACTATTAGTGACCTTACCCGTTTATGTCTTAATGATATGCCTTTACAAGGTGTATTACCTACATACAGTGTATACTATACACCGATTACCATAAAGCACTTGGTGATTTTCAAAAAAAGAATACAGTAACTCTAAAAGAATCAGGTTAATGATTCCTCAATGCATAGCCCACATTTGGCAAGCGTAATGATAAAGGCAATGCCCGCAGATTGTAGCGATTGTGACCGGTGATCGGAATACGTACGTACAAGTTCACCTAAAGTTGACACGACGATACGAACTAGAGCGCCAATGTGTGCTAAGTATTACAACTACGACCACCAGAATTATGTCTGTCTTCTAATGAAATGATATGAATAATGTTAAATAAATTGTAGTGAACAGATAATACTCGAGATTTACCAAAATCAGTAATCTAATCATGTAATCTCCCAATTGTTTTACAGGGAAATTCATAGAAATGAAGAACGGCAAAATAATGCTTTTATATGAAGGGTATACGTTCAGTAAAAGGAATATGATGAAGAATAATATCAGCCGTTGGGTGTGCACACGCAACCATACCTGCTTCATCTACGTGCATATAGACAAATCCGGCAACATTGTAGGGTTCCCGAAAGGCGAACATATACACCCACCTTCCAACTTACATAAAACTTCCGACGGAAAATATGTAAAACTTTGAGTGTGTATATGTATAAGGTGGGGTAACCCTTTTTTATTTATTGTTACAATATGGGCCTGAGGGATATACATAAAAATATGTTTAATACTTAATAAAAATAAAACATAATAGTTGTTGTTTTATTTCATACAATAAACAAACGTGAAAAAATATTAATTAATACATAACATTTAAAACGCGGTCGAAAATAAAAACGGTCCAATTTTGCAGACTTTTCCTTAAACAATAATTGAGGTAACGTTTTTGTTTTTGTTACGTTGGTAATCTATGTGATTTTACCCTACAATTTTTTATCTGAAACTGTAATGTAATACTTGTTCTGAGTGTAATACTGTAAAACCATAGACACTCTCACAATTGTTTTTAGCTTTAAGGGGGTCCTGCACGAAATTGTGAAATTTTACGTATTTTTAAGTCACTCGTACTATGCGCTGAATTAGTAAAATACATTAAAAGAATTTATGTAAGTTAGCCTGATCATTGCACAAGGCATGTTAAAATTTGAAACAAATTCTTTAAACAATAACGAACAATACCAAAATCTAAAGACTCCTAATAACATATTTTTTCGACAACTTTCTTCATTTTACGCATGAAGAAACAATTATTCTTACATGGCACCCCCTTCCTAAAAAAGTAAATTTTAATTTTTAACACAAGCGCGTGATGGTTTTGTACATTTCTCAGAATAAAAACATTGCTCTAATTAAATTACTAGGTCTGAAACTTCAAAGCAGAATTGGTCTAATTATAAATATCAATATGATTGATTTTGCTTTTGAAGTAAACTTTTAGCTAGTCGCGCCTAAATACAGTATTACGCACATAGCACACCTCCGCTGCGAAACCATAACAGCGGAACCGCAGTAATTTAGCCACATCTTATCCGTATGCATGTAGGAGAAGCAGAACACTAGCGAAACTGCTTGTTCTAACGCATAGAGTTGACTATAATTCTATCTCTTTCCCCGCCCGGTTCCGTCGATATGCTCCGACGCCAGCCGCACTTCCGCGCTCCGCCCGCTATTTTTTTGCAGAGCCGCGTTGTTTTCGCACGTGTTTGTCGAAGTTGACAAAAATAAAAAGCGAAACTAATCTTTTTCGTGAAACGGACGTCGATTTTACAGAAACATTAATTGAAGCGGTCAGAGATACACCTATTCTCTTTATTAAATCATCCAGACTATAGAAAAAGATTATGTAAATCTTCGATCGATCTTCATGTGACGGTAGCTCTTTACATATTCGATTATCTCCTAATTTCTTCCTTTTTTCATTCTTAATTCGTGCACCCAAATTCTACGAGTTTTACGCTTTTTCAAAGTTAAAGTCCACAATAATATTGCTTCCTCCTCTGACTCTGATAACGACGACATTTTGCTCCGATTGCCTCAACTCCTTAATTATATACATGTATAGTATAGTCAAAGCCTCAATTCAAATGACTCGCCTAACGTTCAGTTCCGCTACTCAAACTACACTTGATCGCAACGGACTTCATCCAGCGGTTTCGCTATTCGTATTTCGCAGTGGAGGTGAGCTACGGGCGTTAGTCGCGTGGGGTCCGTACGGACCCCAGAATTTACTTTTAAAAAAGAAACGGAAAATAAGTGAAAGTGTTTTATATAGGAACTTTAAGGAAAACATCCATAATTTTAATTGACATACATCATTATGGCATACAATTAAAAAATCATAATAGCTTGTAGCAATTTTTTATTATGTTTATGATTATACATAAACAGAATCGTTGAAAGACATATTAATAAAAACCATAATCATTAAAATCTATATTATTGTTTGTTATAATTTTATTAAGTATACTTTAAAACGCATAATTGTATTATTCATAATTTTGTTAGACATACTCTTACAAAGCATAATTCATAAAAGTCATACTTTTATAAAGCATAATTGTAAATGTCCATAAATTAATTTTCTATTATTATTATGATGCATACTTACATACGTTAAGCAGTAAGTTTGTGTTTAAACAGATAGCGACAGAAACGAATCGCGGCAAAACCGACTCCACGTAGTCTTGTCTGCCCTACGCTAGAGTGTAATTTAAGCCCGCGTAGGCGCGGAGGAGGAGCTAGGCGGCCCGCGAGCTAAGAAGCAGGTGGGTTTAACGCTCGCCGCGGTGGTGAGCAAAAACCATCTGCGACGATAAGCTCGGGTGGGACCGCCGGAGCCTCGCAGCGCCAGAGCCGTGACAGAAAACATGCCTGCATGCTGCACGCTTGTTTGCTCATTATATCAATAAGTTTTATGTCATTAGATTATTATAATTATCAAATGTACTTATATTAAATCAAATGTACCAAATGTATGCTTTTTGAAATTATGGTAAATAAAATAAGTGTTATCCTGTATGAGTTTAGGGATTTTGTCAGTTGTTATAATTGCATGTATGCTTTTTGCATATGTTGTCTTCTGAACATTATGGCAATTAAAAAATATACCTTAATGTTTTATATTTTAGCGTTTTATTAACGCTTAAATATACTTTAGTAAAATTTTAAACACTGAAAAAAAAAAAGACGATAACCTCTGGCGGGAATCGAACCACGCACCTTCCGCATTCCGGGCGGCTGCCTGAACCACTTGGCTACTGAGGTCTGGCTTTCAACCGTCGAAATTTTGTCAGTGCTTGATGCTTATGTTTTTAGTCAACATTGCTTCATCAAATTTTAGAAGTTTTCACCTCTGAGATCCGAAAGAAATATTTTTACAAATATTTGAACATTCGGTTAAGATGAAGCTGCGTTTATAGATTAATGTTTTATATTTTAGCGTTTTATTAACGCTTAAATATACTTAAGTAAAATTTTAAACACTGAAAAAAGACAAAACCTCTGGCGGGAATCGAACCACGCACCTTCCGCATTCCGGGCGGCTACCTTAACCACTTGGCTACCGAGGTCTGGCTTTCAACCGTCGAAATTTTCTCAGTGCTTGATGCTTATGTTTTTAGTCAACATTGCTTCATCAAATCTTAGAAGTTTTCACCTAAAAAATATACCTTTTGTTACTTGTGCTTATCGAAATTATGCCTTTTTATGGTTGTGCCATTTAAATTTTGGCCATTTATGTTATGCGTTATGAAGTTATGCTATAAAGATATAATGATATGGCAAGTGACGATTGTGGCCATTAACATGATGCATTGTCACTTTATGGCGAAAAACTATGCGTTTCAATAGCTAACCTAACAAAACAATGTAAGGCTTCTAGAAAACAACAAAAATATAAATTTCTAAAATACACACATCAAAAGTGTCTAGGGATCAAGCATTTTTATGCGGACTTCTTGAGATTGAGATGTGGCTTTGTAATAAATTTATGATTTTATAAATTTATATGGATCCTTTTTGGTGCATTTTATAATTTGAAACAGGAACTTTCAATCAATTTCTAGTAAAAGATGAAAATCAGCTGTCAATATTTTCCCTATAAAAACATACAACGCATTGAAGACATTATTAGTGCTACTGTTTCCCTACTACTGATTAAAACCAACGTTATTATGGAGCGGCGACGTCATTTAAGCAGGGAAGAAATGCTCAGAGCCGTGGGAATGATAGAAGCTGGTTCCCGGCAACGTACTGTGGCTTTAGCTCTGAATACAAGTCAGAGTGTTACCAGTCGACTTTGGACACGTTACCGAAGCACTGGTACCGTGGCTGAGCGCCATGGAGGACGGTAACGCTGCACCACACGGAGACAAGACCGATACATTCAAATCACAACTCGAAGAGCTCCAACAATAACCGCCATGATGTTAGCCGTGAGGCTTCATCACTCTTCAGGGAACTTAATTAGCGACCAAACAGTCAGAAACCGCTTGCATGAAGTGAACCTTCATTCCCGAAGACCGCTAAGGGTACCACCTATAGCAATGCACAATCGTAGGATTCGATATCAATGGGCTCTTGAACACAGAAATTGGGCAGAAGAACAATGGCGTTTCGTGTGCTTTTCTGATGAGTCTCGTTTTGGTATGAGACCGGATACAAGACGTATACGACACTGGAGAACCCCTGGACGCCAACAGCGATTAAAATCCTGCCAGGAAGTCCATCCTTATAGTGGTGGAACCATCATGGTATGGGCGGGTATTTGGATCGGCGGAAGAACTGAGTTGATTTGGATCAGAGGCAACCTCAACGCTCAAATTTATGCTGAGACGATTGTATCAGACGTCATCGTTCCTCTACAAGTGCAAATCGGTCCCTTATTTCAGTTAATGCATGATAATGCACGACCGCACACCGCAAGAGTTGTAAGACAGACTCTCGCCGCAGCTAACATCAATGTCATGCCCTGGCCTGCTCAGTCGCCAGACTTGAACCCGATTGAGCATGCAAGGGATATGCTACAGAGAAGAGCTCTGCCGAATATGGAGGGTATCCAGTCGCAAGAAGACCTTTTTTTGTTGTTGCAACGAACATGGGCGGCCATTCCACAGCGTGATTTGGATGAACTCATTTTGAGTATGCCAAACCGATGTTCTTGTGTTGTTAGTGTTCGCGGTAGAAACACGGATTATTAATTGTTTAAGTTACCCAATAAAATTTTAAAGAAAACTCTTATTTCAGTCTTTTTTTCGAACTTTAATGTTAGTGGTTCAAATGTCAAAAATCCCTTTATTAGGAAAATGGCAAATTTCTTTATTAATGCAAAGGTGACTTGGTTTATCGTTACTGTAGACAAACGAAAACACTTTATTTGATGAATCCTTAAAGAAAATTTTAATTAATATCAATCAGGAGAAAAGTTATTGCAAAAATATATGTTGATCCCTAGACACTTTTGATGTGTGTAGTATCAAATTATCTTAAATTATTAGGCACATGAATCACAATATAACTGTAATATAACTTAGGTACCACAGTAGGTTAATGTTTATTTTATATACGAAAAGTAGTTTCTGCACTTTTTCATTTTAACCTGGACTCTGATCACTGTGGCCAAATGGTCAGTTTCTCATACCAGAATAACTAAGTGATAAAAAAGAATATCACTGTTGTAGCAAAAACTGCAGGTCGGCTAGAACGCTTTAAAATCAATCTAGATACAAAATTAAATTATTTACAATACAATGACAACCCTAATGTCTTTTATAATGTTTTCTTTAACACATATTGTTCAGAATTAAATAAATCTTTTGTTCCAAAAAAAATATTGGTTAGTGGTACTGTAACTTTTAATGAATGGGCTACAATTGGTATTCACAAAAGTAGGAAACGCCTTAATGAACTTTATGGTGAACGCAACTATAACACCAGTGACGATTTCAAATTATATGTTAAAAATTATTCCAAGTTATTCAAAAAAGTATGTCGATTAGCCAAGGCGAGCTATCTGAGTTCTAAGATTAAGAATAGTAATAACAAAATAAAAATGACATGAAATATGATAAACAGTGAAACAGGAAAGGTCAAAAGTCGTAATAATGAGTACAATTTAAATTTTGAAATAAAACATTGACTTATGATGTTGATGTTGCTGCAGCATTTGAGAGGTTTTTTACTGACATTCCAGTTTCAACCACAAAAGCCTTGATTTTCTCCCCCACTGTAGCTGAATCTGTTTTGAAGGAGAATGTTAAAAATTGTGAAAGTAATTTCAGTTTTCAAAAAATTTGTGTTATAGATATATTAAAAACATATAACACTCTCAATAAAAAGAAAACTGCTGATCTGTGGGGAAATTCCGTGGACGTCGCTAAATCAGTAATTATGACAATAGCTCCAGTTTTAGCTTGCATATTTAACGAATGCATTGACTGTGGTGTTTTTCCTGACCTAATGAAACATAGTAAAATATATTGTTTTCTGAGGTTTAAGCGAGCACTACACATTGAAATGAAACACTTTTTACGGATTAACTCGCGTTTAATTTACTATTTACATAGTTTTTATATTATCCTGACGTTTCGAACCCTTTACAGGGTCCGTGGTCACAGGGAGACTGAGGTGTTGGTCGTCTCATTGTCAGAAGTTATTTGCCTACCGTCAATAATTTTTATATTTTACCGGGTGCGTTCAAGTTTACACAATACGAGCTAACAATATTTTTAGGTCTGGCAATGTGTTGCTGTTGGGGCTGGGATTTGATGACCTGTATGATGGGGTCCCAGGCAGGTGGTAAATTCCAACCATCCTCTCTATTGAAATTACGATGTTTTTTAATTTCAATAGCCTCGCGTATCATCCTAGGGATGAATCGTTGTTCCTTGGCGAGTATTTGAGGTTTGTCAAATCTGATGTAATGGTTGGGTCCCTCGAGAGCATGTTCACACACTGCAGACTTATTTTCGCGCCTATGCTTGACGTCGGCTATATGTTCTTTTACGCGGGTTCCTACACTTCTCTTTGTTTGCCCGATGTACGAGAGCCCACAGTCGCAGTCCAGTTTGTACACGCCTGCATCTTGAAGGGGTATATTGCACTTGACAGGTCGTAAGAACTGGTTGATCTTCTTTGGCGGCTTAAAGTAAGTATTGATTGAAGCTCGCTTCAAGATGTGACCAATCTTGTCAGTGACGCCTTTCATATATGGAAGTACTGCAGGTTGGCGCTCGACTGTGGTTGGTTTTTTGCGTTTTTTGTGACGAAGCCGCGGTACTTGCAGTTTGTTATCCTGTAGTACATGCTTGACATGCTGAAGTTCAGCAGCCAGGTGTTGGGTGTCACAGATGCCGCGTGCTCTCTGAAACAAAGATTTCCCTACAGTAGCCAACTGTCTAGGATGGTGGTGAGAATCACCATTGAGGTACCTATCTGTATGGGTTACTTTACGAAACACAGTGTGGCTCAAACTATGGTCAGGATTCCTGATGATTAAAGTGTCCAAGAAAGCTAACTTGTTGTCTGCCTCTAACTCCATTGTGAACTGTATTTTAGGGTGTATGGAGTTAAGATGACTTAGAAAAGCAGATACTTTATCAGTTGGTAAGATAGTGAAAGTGTCATCTACATACCGCTTATAGAACCTTGGGGTTACGGGTGATGTGCTTAGGGCCCGCTCCTCGAAGTCTTCCATGAAAATATCGGCGACAATGGGTGATACAGGGGACCCCATAGCAACACCCTCTATTTGCAAGTAGTAAACTTCATTCCACAAAAGGTAGCCAGATGTTAGACAATGCTCTAATAGTACTGCATATTCGTTGGGCATATTTTGTTCAACTAGTCTTTTCTTGGTAATTTCAATGCAGTCCTGTACTGGTAGACATGTAAATAGGGACTGGACATCAAAACTAACCATGGTTTCATTGTCAGCAAGATGTAGGTCTTTAATATCACTGACAAACTGGTAAGAATCCTTCACATAAGCTGTTGTATTACCTCTTAGTGGGGAAAGTATTTATTAAACGCGAGTTAATCCGTAAAAAGTGTTTCATTTCATAGTAAAATAATTCCATTGTTTAAATCAGGTAGTACTTCTGACTCCTCTAATTTTAGACCTATTTCTGTGCTACCCACATTTAGTAAAATTTTTGAAAAGTTGATACTAGACTAAATTCAAATTCATTTTCATAAAAATAAACTTCTACATTGTAAACAGTATGGTTTTACTAGGGGTCGATCAACAACTGACGCCGGTGTTGAGCTTTTAATCCAAATATTTGATCCCTGGGAGGAATCACAGGATGCCCTAGGGGTATTTTGTGATTTATTCAAGGCTTTCGATTGTGTTTTACATGAAACTTTGGTCAGGAAGCTTAACCACTATGGAATTAGAGATTTTTCTTTGAGCCTTCTAATCTCATACTTGAGTAACAGGATTCAGAAGGTCGACATTAACGGTAAAAGATTTCCGGGTACAATGGGAGTTCCGCAGGGTTCAATACTAGGTCCATTCTTGTTTTTGGTTTATATTAATGACTTACCTTATTTTGTAAAAGACAGTCATGAGATAGTATTGTTTGCTGATGATACTTCACTTTTATCCAAAGTGAAACGACGACACCCAAATTATGACGATGCGAATAATGCGATCGCAAAGATTGTTCACTGGTTCAGTGTAAATAACTTGTTATTAAACGAGGGAAAAACCAAATGTGTAAGATTTGTATTGCCTAATGTTTAGCAAGTAACAACTAGTGTACAAATTAAAGATAGGAATGTGAATCCTGTGGACACCACTGTGTTTCTAGGCATCACGTTAGATGCCAAGCTTCAGTGGGGCCCACATATAGCTAAATTGTCGAATAGACTTAGCTCTGCGGCTTATGCAGTAATGAAGATCCGTCAGTTAACTGACGTCGATACATCTAGATTAGTTTATTTCAGTTACTTTCATAGTGTAATGTCGTACGGCATTTTACTGTTTTTTTTTTATTGCAGAAGGAGGCAAACGATCAAGCGGGTCACCTGATGGAAAGTAATCACCGCCGCCCATGGACACCCGCAAAACCAGAGGAATCGCAGGCGCGCTGCCGGCCTTTAAGGAAGGAATATATAGGCTCGTTTCTTGAAGATCCCTAAGTCGTAACAGTCCGGAAATACCGCCGCCGAGAGCTGGTTCCACAACACTGTAGTTTGAGGCAAGAAATTTCTTGAAAAACGCACAGTAGTAGACCGCCATCCATCAAGGTGATGTGGATGGAATGACAGTCGATTGCGTGTAGTGCGGTGAAGGAAATCAGCGGCAGGGATCAAGCCGAACAATTCCTCAGAACACTCCCCATGATATATACGGTACAATATACACAGAGACGCAACGTCTCTCCGAAGAGCCAGTGGATCGAGCCGACCTGAAATAACCACGTCATCGACAATTCGCGCAGCTCTGCGTTGAATGCGGTCAAACGGAAGGAGTTGGTATTGGGGTGCTCCAGCCCAGAGATGGGAGCAGTATTCCATATGCGGCCTGACCTGTGCTTTATACAGTTGTAAACGGTGGGCCGGCGTGAAATACTTTACTTTCCAAATGACCACGAAACTGAACGTCACTCGAAATATCGACGCCAAGGATTCCAATAGTCAAATTGGTATCAAGGGGAGCTCCCTCAAAGTTTAGAGGTACGACGAAAGGATGTTTTTTCGCGGTAAATGCGCAAACTTGTGTTTTGGAGGGGTCTTGTGCAATGGTAGTAGGGACGGCTGACAAAAGTTCCCTAAGATAGCTTTGGCGAGAGACCAGAACGCACGCGTCCCCGAAGGAGAACGCACTAGCCTCTCGCCGATTCTCCCTATGAATCATGACTTCGCCTTGGCAATGTCCTTCTTAAAGAATCTGGCGGCAAAGTTGTATTTCTTTCTGAGCGCACTGGTGTTTAGATCCTTTAATGACACCGCATTAGCCCAGGCTTGGTAATGTTGTCGCTTTTGGCGAAACGCCATTTTGCAGCAACGACCAAACCATGGTTGGGACTTGCCGCCAATGGGAACCACAGAGTTTGGAATGAAAAGTTCCATTGCCTGCAGTATCACATCAACGACAGAGTCAGCGGCGACATCAGGATCATCCAGCGAGAAGCCAACTCGCCACCACGGGTAGGACGCAAAGAAACTTCGCATCCCATCCCAGTCCGCTGACCTATAATGCCAGACTCGACGGCTAGCCGCTGGTTGTGGTTTTGAAGTTTCTGTGAGAAGCACTGTGCTGCGAATCAGACAGTGGTCTGATGAGTCTAGTGGTGCATCAACAGAAACTTGATAGCCGTCTGGGTGCGAGGTCAGCAGGAGGTCCAATAAAGAAGGTGCATGGCCCTCCACATCTGGAACCCGTGTTGGCTCGGTTACCAATTGGGACAGACTGTAGGCTAAAGCGAAGTCATGAACGGCTCTACCCGCGTGGTCAGTTGTGCGTGAACCAAGCCATTCGACGTGATGGGCATTGAAGTCTCCCAATACCACAATCTCGGCCGAGGGGATCCGTTGGAGAAGGGAGTCTGTCGCTGTTTGGACGGTCTCGATAAGTTGGTCAGTTCCGATGTTACCGCTGTGGGACCTATACAGGCACGCGTAGACGCGAGGATGACGTCCGCAGTCGACGTGTAGCCATAAGTTGGAAAGGTCCCTATCTTCAAGATTGCCAAGGCGACGGACGCACATATCCTCCCTGACATAGGCACAAACACCGGCTCGTGGCACAAATGCATGTTCCAGGTTGTATCCCAAAGCGCAAGTAGGAGATGTCAGGAGGGGGGGATATCTGCGTCTGGGTGAGGAAGAGCAAGGCCGGTTTCGCCGTCTCGAGGTGGTAACGGACGGCGCTCAAGTTAGAGTGGATTCCCTTGATGTTGCAATGTTGGAGAAGTCCACGCGAAGCGTAGGAGTGGGTGCCAATTGTCTTGCCTTTCTCCTGCCTGCAGCATGCCTTGACACGAGCGGACTTTTGCCCTCCCCAGAATACGTAGGGCAGCCTGAGCGAGAACGCTCAGGTGGGGATTCTCCGACACTGGATGTGTCGGTACCCCCTCTGGGGTAAATCTAGATTAAAGTTCGCTGCCATATTTGTGTTGGGGTGGGGGGGGGGAACCCTCACTTGCCGGACGATGGGGTGGTGGGGGCGGTGAGGGGGTGGTATTACGCCGGGCGAGCCGACCCAATGCGTGCTGCAACGCAGCGTGGCTCTACCACTCAGTTGGTGTCACTCATTTAGCACCACCCAGGGGTCACGTGTAGGGTCTCAAGGGTAAACCTACGGACGCGAGTAACTTAACCCCCAATAATGTGGGGAAATGCTGCCGACATTCAAACTATCTTTGTGCTTCAGAAGAGGGCTATTCGAGCAATCTATAACCTAAAGGCTGGTGACTCTCTCAGAGAGAGATTTAAGAATATAAATATAATGACAGTTGCATCACAATACATTTATGAAAATTTGATTTATGTTCATAAAAATACTGAAATGTTTTCAAAAAATTGTGATATTCACTATGTAAACACTAGAAGTAAGAACAAATTAGCAGTACCTTATACTAGGCTCCATGAAATAAATAATTCTTTTAAGGGTCTGTGTATAAGATTTTAAAACAAAGTACCAAATGATATTCAGAAATTAGATCTTAATAAATTTAAAATCAAAATCAAAGAAAAGCTTTATAAAAAAGCTTATTATAAAGTGTCAGATTACACAAAAGACAAAACAGCTTGGATCTGAAATGCTCCAAGCACTCCAACAGCTATTTCTAATTGTCTTTAACTAATTGATACTACATTGTATTGTAGTTTTGTATTGACCTGGTAACGACATATTCTTTTTTTTGTTTGTAAATGTCGTTGCTTTTGTGCGCCGTGGTTTCTTGCGCCCATTCTTTGCCACAGTTAAAAAATTATGTCCTGAATGGGTGGTAGGTTAAAAAAGATTTGAACTATTCAAAGTACTTTTTAATTGAGTTTATTGAATAAATATATTTTGACTCTCTCTTGCAAACACAAAATTTCCAAAACTTACTTTTTTCCCTGAGTGCATTTGGTTCATGATTGTAACTCTGCATATTTTTAAATCATAGTTCAAGTTTTCGGTCAGTGTTCAGTTTGGTAATTACTCGAGAATTTATATTCGTTTTTCCGTCGTAACTTTCACACCCTATAAAATGTATCCTTAAAATTAAATATCATTATGCGTAAATAAATAAATAAATAAGTAAGCAAATCAATTTAGGCTTTAGAATAGCATGCTTTACAAATTATGCTGGTAGTTATGCTAAAAAAAATTGCCTAAAAAATTATGCCAAATTATTATTGTGCGTAACTATTAAGTATTAGGATAAGTAAAAGTTACCTACTTTTGCCATGTTAAATTATGACAAAATTTTATGCAAAAAAATAGGAAACACAAAAATGACTGTGTAGGAGCGGGTTCACATTGGGATTGAACCACGATTTCTCGCGTTCAACCCAAACATCTATCCGCTCGGCTACCGACCGAGACATCTAAAATATTGTTACAAATAATTTTGTTGTTTAACTACAGGTATGCAAATAAGACATAATTTTCAACTTCGAGAAGGCGTACTTCATACTAGACGAGCTGGTACTAGGCGACGAGCTGCAGGAGACAAGCAAGAAGAACGTGCTGAAGGCCATCGCGGCACAGGACCTGCTGCAGAAGGTCAGTAGCCAGGACAACGAGCTCGTCTGAGCCTTGCCATCGATCTTATCAACATTTAGAGCGCTTTCATATATAGGCGTTTGTACGGAAAGGCGTTTTAGTCGCGCGGTCCATTTATGCTACAGCGGCTAAGACGCTGCGCAAACAAGCATACTTTTGGAGGCTGGTGTCGTTTACTACAGTTACCGGTGAATATTTTACTTTCATACAATCAATATGAAATCAACCAATACCGCGCAGATACTTTTGAATCCAGTCGCTGTCGCTGCCACCTGTCACATGGCGATCGCGAATCAAAAAGTGTTCGGTGAAGGGGGCTGGCATCTAAAAGTCGTCAGTTGCTGTCTCTAGCACCTTTAACAAGTGTCCTTACAAATACTGCGTGCTGCGCTGTGACAGCTGCATAACATAGCAGCATTAGCAGCTACGGTTTCCTACGGTGTGTTTGTGTCGGTAACAGCCGACCGTCCGTCGGCTGTGTCCGATCGCATCTATGGTATCGTCAAATCCATCCATCCAATCCGTCTAATTGGCGCTGCTCCCGCAACTAAAACGCTTATATGTGAAAGCACTCACTCGCGATCTGTTGCTATCCTAATCTATCGTTATTAATTGTGTTTATGCAACTAACCTGCTTCCGACAGCCTGCCACAGAAAGTATTTTTTCCGTCTGCATATCTAAAAAGGCTACATTGAACGATAGAATCATTTTGTGAATTGGATTGAACCCGATTCGCAAGAATGAATAAGTAATAATTTCACCAGTTTATGGTTTGATTGGCTGCTTGAAATGGCCAAAATATGATTACTATTTTTTTTTTTCAAAATAATACATTTTAAGTTTTTAAACTCTGCCAAACTACAACTGGTTTTGCGGGTGTCCATGGGCGGCGGTGATTACTTTCCATCAGGTGACCAGCTTGCTCGTTTGCCTCCTTCTGCTAAAAAAAAAAAAAAAAAAAATATGCAGTTTGTCGGCAGACATGCAGTTTGTCGGCAGACATATGCAGTTTGTCGGCAGACATATGCAGTTTGTCTAATGAGCTGATATGGTACAGAAGTACCTAGAAATAGGGATAGGTTGCCGTTTCTATTGCCGGCTCGAAGTGACCAAAATATGTCGACGCCTGTTACGACGCACGCCGACATAGACTCGATGGGAAATGGGATAACGACTTACTTGGATGAAGGCAGGGCTAAAGAGCAGGGTTCTCGCTGTTCCCGCACTCAAACTTGGTATTATACAATCTTTAATATGGCGGTTTGCTACGAGCTGATGAGCTGATGGCAAGCGATGCTGATTAGTTTTTGTTTATTACTTTTTATTGTATCAAAAGCAGCAGAAGTTGGTCAAATTACGCATAAAGTTGATTCGATTTATACAGGTTACTCCAAAATGAACCGTTAAGCGCTTATTAGGGGGTTGACACCCCTATAGGTTGTCAGTGGGCGGCAATTAGTATGGAAACTCCTTTTTTAATGAGTACAGGCATTAATGACTGTACCTTTTGGTTGTGTTGACTTAGAAGCTTGATTTTTTTACATCTTCAAGGGACTGCGTATTAGATGTTAATTTCAACTTGATATCTCCATGCGTTCCTGAGAAAAAGGGTCTTGAGAGGCAGACAGTCCATTGTACCATTTGTTCATTTTGAGGTACGGAACCCTAAAAATATCAATATTAAAAGTTTATGCCTAATTCAAAACCTTTTTTCCTTGGATTTGACTGTAACACCGTTTTTAAAGGAAACTCTTAACTCTCAAGCCCTAGGTTAGATAATTACAATATCCCTAAGTGGGAAACTGGGAAAATCGGGGCACTGCATAAATTTTATTCTATTTTCAGCAGACGTTCACAAAAAGCCTTTTTTGTAGCGGCTCTTTTTTTTACTTTCTTGGCTACATACAAACAATTTTATTTCAGATGGCATTGCCAAGCACTTAGCACGCATTCAAACTGATCTAAGGGAGCTACAAAAGTCACAGCTAGAAATACTACAAAGAATAAGAACCTGTTCTTCCACACCATTGGACAGTTCACTACCAGATGGAATTACACTGCCATGTGATGACATTGAGGCATTGCATAACATCGAAACCTGGATTAAGACCACAACTGAAAATAAAAAACTTTTGGTAAATTTCTTATGTATTCTTATATAATCAGAAAGTTTTAGTGTAAGTATAACATTCCAATACTAAATAAAAAAATAAATACGTAAAAAACAGAAACTAAAAATTTTAACGATTTTAAATTTTGAGTACATTTATAACAGGCAGTCATTTGGCTGCTGAATTTTGCAACGTCAACCAAATATAATTTTCCCACAAACTTCATACTAACGGATCGTTTTGGGCTCAGACCAATAACTTAGTTATTGTTCTGAGGTTTTGGGCCTTCGAAAAAAGTTGCTGCTTTGACCTGTGAGTCAAATACCATATTATTTCCTGCAGCATTCACTTGGTCATCTATATTTAAAATAAATATTATTAAATATTACAAGTTGTAGTAATCATGATTGAACATAGCTGTGCATACAGTTATAGGACAATGCATTCTTAAAAAAGTACTTGATTTAATTTGTTTATATTGCTATTGCATTTTCAGGTAACTTATCTCAGCCTTGTGGGTGGCAATAAGATATCTGTAATAATACGAAGAATACTAGAAAAGATTTTTACAAACAAACTGGCTGTTCTATGTAACTGGACTGGAAAATATAGCAAGATACCTTTGAAAGACTTGGAACTAATAAACATTATAAGAGGTAAGTGTTATCAAAAGCAAATGTAAGCCATTTATTGTATGGTACAATCAACTAACCTTATCCCCTCATAAGTAACGTAAGTTGTAATGTATGGAATAAGGCCCGATCCCTCTCTTCATGAGAGGGTTTTGCTAGCAGTGGGGGGTAAATAGGGCGGATTATGACGTATGCTAGCCTAAGATTCAAAATTTTAACACACAAATCCATGACATTAGTTATTTTTCAACACACTTGATCGTAATGTGGCTCTTATTAAAACGTTTTTATGGCTGTAATCCACTCCATTAAACACGTGTGTTTTTTACTTTAAACATAACCGCACTAGTGACTATGATGTCGAGATTTATATACGCATTCCCATTTCAAATACTCTACTAGTAAATATAAAGAGGCACGTTAGCAGGCATGCTATCATCACGATAATATGACATTTAACAGACATGACACCGTGTTGCCTCTTTATACCTACGAGTAGAGTATTTGCAACATTCTATTTTTTTTTTATATAGATGCTGTGCGCCAAAACCAAATTGCTGCAAATGCTACAGATGCCGAGATACACGAAGTAATATCGAGTTGGTTCAGATTCACCAAAGACCGCAATGGAGGAAGGGAAGCCCGCAGAGTTAAGCGGTAAACCAGCTGTTTCAAAGAGGTCGAAAAAGCGGAGTCTTACTAGAAAAACTAAACAAATCAAGAAAAAGTTAAGTAGATGTACATGTAATTTAAATAATAAACCATCCACTGTATCTTATGAATCGCTGTTATATACAGAAGCTGATGTATTATAAAATAATGAAACCTATGACTCTTATGAGTCTGTGCATATAGCTTCCAACTCAGATATTTCGCTAAATTGTTCCACCAAGGAACCCTTCAGTTCTTCAGTTATTACTTCTTTCTTATATCGTGGTCTATGAAACATAATATAAGTCATTTTGCTCTCAATGATTTACTTAAAGAGCTAAAACTTTACCACCCTTCTTTGCCGAAAGATGCACGGACATTATTGGAGACACCGCATAGTGTTAACATTGTAAACTGTGCTGGGGGCTCATAGGCCTTTGGCCTTGAAACACATATAATAGAAAGAGCTTTAAAGGGCACGACATCTAAAAACTAACCGTTAATGCAAAGAAAAATGTTACAAAGAGATTCCAATCCTTTCATAACTGTAACAATCAATGTTGATGGTTTACCGATACACTTTAGTTCGACTCATTCTTTTTGGCCCATTTTATGTATTTTGGATCAATCTCTCAACAAGCAGCTATTTATTGTGGCTCTTTATTATGGCGAATCCAAGCCGAATAATGCAGCTGTTTATCTGCGTCCCTTTGTTGATGAATGTTTACGTTTGGAGCAGAATGTCTTGTATGTTAATTGAGTGAAATTTTAATTTCAACTAAGTTGTGTCATAGTTATATAGTCATAGTTGTCGACGGACCGGCTAGGGCATTTTAAAAAGTATTACATCTCACAATTCCTTGCACGCATGTGAAAAATTTCAACAGGAAAGTACATACATGAGAAGAACTATATGGCCATATTCATCTGAGTTATCTCTTAGAACGGATATTGGGTCTGTCAATCAAGAATATGAAGACCATCAAATTTCCAAGAGTATACTTACAGAAGTTGATGCAGGGCTAGTTACCCGAGTGCCGCTCGACTTTATGCATCTAATTTGCCTAGTTGCGTTGTTAAAAAAATTATCCGATGTTGGGTTGGACATGGATTAATAAAATGCAAACTAATTAAATTTCTAAGCGCTTACGACTCTGTCGTGATCATAACCCAGTCGAATTTTCGTGGTGGCCTCGGCCACTGAAATTATTCAAATATTGGAAAGCTACGGAGTTCAGAGCATTTTTCTCTATTTAGGACCTGTCGTTTTGCGTAACATTTTGCCAAACAGTAGCATATATAAACATTTTTGTTGTTGCACTAACATTACTACGAACATTATTACTATTACATAATAATAATATGTCTAAATGATCCGTGGCGACCTTATGCCAACAACCTTTTGCATTGCTTTGTGAAAAACATTCGAGTTTTCTGTAGTGAAGAATTTCTTGTACATAACGTGCACAATCTACTGCATTTGGCCGCGGATGTGTACAATTTGGCCCGTTAGATTCATTTTCAGGCATTTCCTTTGAAAATTTCATATTAAAAATTTGCAATATGCTCACATATTTAGACGGGATTTACTGGAGAACACGTCACCATGGCCGATGCAACTCGGTCGAAACGTCGGGCATAAAAGGTATGCGTAGAATGCCTTTACTAAGTAGTTTGCGTTAAATCCGCCGAAATATGTGTACTCAACATAGAACAAGTTGCCAAAAGGCTTGGTGAAAAATCGAGTAATCATATTGTGTCTCAGAAAACAACTACAATTATAGAACGAGGTGGTGTAATAATAAATTTACCATTTCGTGACGATTGTATATTAAGTACATCTCTAGGTGATTCATGCTTCGTTACTTTAAGCGGGGATATTGTTGTCGTCAAATCGAAAGAAAAATGTTCTCAATCTAATTCCTAAACTTTGCAATGTAATTGCTTCATAAATAAATCACATTTTTACAAGGAACCAATCGACAGTGGCAAGTTAGGCATATATAAAGTTAGTGGCTCATACAGAAGAAATGTGAACAAGTCACATTTGCACAAAAAATGTTTACTTTTGCCTAACTTCAGTGATGACGATGGTTCTTTTGTATGTATACCCTTTGTTAGCTTAAAATTACACCATTAGGGGTGTACCAAATGTTGGCTATTCCCAGCTACTTACAGCTTTTTGTTCCTACTTACTGTTATCTGTGAACAGCTGAAAAAAATAATCCGACTAGTTCGAATCCGAACAGTGGCAGCAAAGGGGGAAGCCAAAATTATACACACGGAACTGCATTTTAGCGTGTGTATATCCTTTTCTGTAACTTGCTTAATCATTTGATAGAGCAAGAAAGTTAGCTTGCCACGTGGATGCGGAATTAGTTATGTTGTAATTGGGTCGCTCTAGCGAATGAATGCTTTATCTGAGCGACAGAAAGAGACTACGGTCTACGGTCGACTGCGATTCCGTCCGTGCGGGCAAGTTGCGTCCGTCCCTCTTTATGGCCGGCACCTGCCACCTACTGATGTTGTGTCCTTCAAGCCAGAATCCTCATTTCTGTTTTTTTTCTATCAGTAAGCACCGCCGGCTATTAATAGTGTTTAGGAACAAGTTAATTGTATAAATATAATAATAAATGTTAAGAAATTATTTCATTTGGTTTTAACTTACCACCTGAAAAATACACTCGTACGGATTACTACGCGTAGTAAAATATGATTCGAATCACAGCTTAGAAAATTTCAAATAATGATCCATGTAAAGATTGGTATTCTAAAAAGTGCGACTGCGAGCGCTTATTGGAGATGTTTTCCGATTGTTCCTGGGACACGTACGGCTGATCTTAAACGTCGCACAGCAGCTGCTTACAGTCAGTTTATAAAAAACATTGAGGGCAATATAAAATGTAACCCGCGAGAGTTTTGGCAGCACATTTCCAGTCTACGCACGAAGGGCGGATTCGAGCCTGAAAAAGCTTTGTTATTATATGTAACATTATCACATATAATGGCAAAGCTTTTTCAGGCGTAGAAGCAGCGCAGCAGGCCTTTGCTACTTTCTTTGCGAGTGTCTTTTTGACTGAGATTCCACAGCTAGATGCCGCGCTTGCAGCTAGGTCTGATAGTAACAACAACAGTAATTACGTCAACATATTCCAATTCACTCTAAAGGAATTCTTGCAAGGAATGAGTAAACTCAAGCCCAATAGTTCTATTGGACCCGATTATGTTCCCCCGGTTTTGCTTAAGCACGCAGACTAATTTCTTTGCATGCCATTGTGCCATATTTTTATTCTTTCTTTGTAAACTGGGTAATATCTGCCTCAATGGAAGCTTTCTAGAGTTAGCCCGATACCCAAAGGCTTGGATAAGTCCAAGGTTGAGGAATACAGACCGATCGCCGTTCTTTCATCCCCAGCAAAGGTGCTTAAAAGCATAATACACACATACATATGTGCAGTATACATACCACACATGCACACATACTCACATGTGGATAAATACCTCTGCAACGAGCAGCACGGTTTTAGACGGAAAAGGTCTGTAGAGAATTTATTGGCTTTAGTCGAGTATGTCTCTACCAATCTGGACAGAGGCTTACAGATCGATGTACTCTATTTTGACTTTCGCAAGACATTCGACAGGTTGAACAATGATGTCTTAGTACAAAAAACTTTGTTTGTGATTGTTAAGAATCACTTGTATCTGTTAAGTTACAGACGAGAAGAGACGCAGAATTCTAGGGACGATTATGACCAGTGGAAGTGATCGGTAGCGCTAGTCATCTAAAATTGGCAAGGATACGAAACAGTGTGGGTAAAACAAAAAAAAAACTATTACCATATTCTAATTTAAATATGGAATGATATAAAATAAATAAGATAATAAATACCTTTGCTACTCAAATTAACGGATATCAATAACCTATAATTATGTAATCTTTCAATTGTTTTACAGGGGAATTCATAGAGATGCAGAGTGGCAAAACGTTTCTTTTGTATAAAGGTTATACGTTTAGTCAAAGAAATACGCGGAAGAATGAGATCGTCCGTTGGACCTGCACTCGCACCCAAAACTGCCACATTTCCGTACATATAGACAAATCATATAACATTATAGAATTATCGAAAGGCGGGCATAATCACCCGCCTCCCAAGTTACATAAAGCTTTCGATGGAAAATATGTAAAACTTTGAATGTGTATGTTAAGTCAGACTTAATAAAATTAAAACCTAATAAAATTAAAGTTAAATTAATCTTTTTTACTTTGTTTCATACCATAATCAACATACTTACGTAAATAAATATAATACTTACGTGATGTTTAACCTAACTCCGACCACAGTGGTCGACTATTGGAAAATATACCTAATGACAAAAGTGCTGAATATCATAGATTTTCCATATATAGAATCCATAATTTTATATTTGGTCGTTTTCTAATAGTCGACCAGGGTGGTTATCTATTAGTACTGAGAGAAAATTGGCTTACCTAATGCTCTTGGTGATTTTTTAACAATAATTGCTGTTTTTACACAGTCAAGAAGAAGAAAGTAAATGCTAGAAATCTGCGCTACCCAGAGTCGGCTATGAAATCGGCTATAAAAGCAGTTCGCGAAGGTCGTTTCAAGTTAAGAGAAGCAGGACGACATTATGGCGTGCCACACAACACACTTAGTAATAAATTAAAAGGTGTGGTGCCTGAGGAAAGAAAGATGGGTCGTGAGCCATATTTAACCAAAAAAGAGGAAAAACTTTTAGTTTCATACATTGAAGCTAATGCCAAAAAAGGCATTCCACTAAAAAGACAATTCTTAGTCGATACCGTGAAAACAATTATAGACGAAGATGGACGCAAAACGCCCTTTAAATGTAACCGTCCGGGTAGAAAATGGATTGACTTGTTTAAGAAGCGGCACCCGCAGTTAAGTGAAAAAAAGGCTGAGAGTATATCGACAGCACGAGCAAATGTTACAGAGGCTGATCTACGATGAAGATAAAGAAGTTATTTAAAGGAGACTATGTCATAATAACATACGAAGGGGAATACTTTCCGGGAGTCGCGGAAAGCGTTGATCAGTATAGTTTTGAAGTAAGCACAATGACTTTTTCCACGGAAAACACTTTGAGATGGCCCGAAAAACCCGACAAAATATGGTACTCTAAAAAAGATATAGTAGAGCGTATAGACCAGTCTTACCCAACAAAATAGGTTTTTAATTGGTAAAAGAAATGTCTAAATTTCTGCATTTTACTGTTTAGGTAGTAGTACCTTTACATCGTGTTTTTCTTACCTATTGTATTTTATATAAAAATAGTGACCAAACTATTTTAACAAACGAAGTAACGAAACGAAGTTGCGTTATGTTTATAAGTTATATAGTTTTGTAAAAAATATTATATTAAACAGCGACATCTTTCACTGTCTGATCTCTATCTAAGTCATTAGAATTGTAGAAAATAGTGTTTATTACGGAGAAACAAATTTAATAAACAATTAATTATTAATAATAGTTTTAACTTTCTATATATTGCCTTTATTTTAGTTTTGATAGTGGTCAGCTAATGGAGCGTTGCCTGGTCAGAGGGCCTACTCTCTTTCTCCGAATCGAAATTTCGGCCGATTTTCGTTTGCTATTTATAGCGCTTTTTATTATTTTCAATATTTCAAACCATTTTATAAAAGTTAGGTATATAAATGCTAAACCTTTTTTGTATGAATAAAATTTCGGAAGGAATGAAAACCGCTGTAAAATTGCTGAATGCAAACGAAAATCGGCCGAAATTTCGATTCGGAGAAAGAGAGTAGGCCCTCAGGTATTGGTTTGTGATGGTCGAGAGATGGTACATTGCAATTTTTTATTTTTGATGGTGCATGTACTAATAAATACTTTTTGTTAAACACAGCGATGTATATAAGTCATCAGAGTAAAATCCAAATATTCATAAAAAAAAACACCTTAATAATAAGGTAGTTGGTAAATTATCAAGCGATCATCATAAAATTTAAAAGTTTAAAATCTCTTTACTGGTCCACGAATAGAACATAAACCATAATTATGTAATTTTCCAATTGTTTCACAGGCAAATTCATAGAGATGCAAGTGATCATTATAAAATTTAAAAGTTTAAAATCTTTTAACTGGTCCACG
This sequence comes from Scoparia ambigualis, assembly GCA_963921215.1. Classification (NCBI taxonomy): domain Eukaryota; kingdom Metazoa; phylum Arthropoda; class Insecta; order Lepidoptera; family Crambidae; genus Scoparia; species Scoparia ambigualis. The sequence goes on along the minus strand of OY992513.1, from coordinate 30,062,702 downwards.
AATGGAACATTAACCATAATTATGTAATTTTCCAACTGTTTCACAGGGGAATTCATAGAGATGATGAATGGCAAAACAGTGCTTTTGTATAAAGGGTATACGTTCAATATGAGGGCTACGCTGAAGAATAGGATCCGTTGGACCTGCACTCGCCAGACCTGCCTCTCCTACGTACATTTAGACAAATCCTACAACATTGTAGAATTCCCCAAAGGCGAGCACCAGCACCCACCGCCCGCCTTACATAAAGCTGCCAACGGGAAATATATTAGAGTTTAAGGGGGTGCCGCGCGATCGCAAAAACTGACAAGTTTCTTAATGAACTTCAAAGCAAAATCAATCATATTGATATTTAAAATTAGAACAATTCTGCTTTGAAGTTTCAGACCTAGTAATTTGATTAGAGCAATGTTTTTATTCTGCGAAAGTGCAAACCATCACGCGCTTGTGTTAAAAATTAAAATTTACTTTTTAAAGAATTTGTTTCAAATTTCAACAAGGCCACGAACGACCTTGTGCAATGATCAGGCTAACTTACATAAGTTCTTTTAATGTATTTAACTAATTCAGCGCATAGTACAAGTAACTTAAAAATACGTAAATTTTCACAATTTCGTGCAGGATCCCCTTAAAAGCTTAAGGGGACCCTGCAAGAAATTGTGATCTTTCCCCTTAAGCTGTCATTGATTTAATCCCCATCAATTGTAGCGATAACTTGATTTCAATGGTAGAGCCCTTTGCCCTTGCAGTGGAACCGGGTACAATAAGCTACTTGAAGCTTTTATTTGTGCTGTCAATATTTGTCTTTCCATGTCATCTACAGTCTACCAACTGGTATTGTATAAGCCCACCGTCTTTTAAGCTTTTATTGGTAAATATTATATTATTTAATGAAAATTGCTGTTTGGGTTTAAGCGGAGGTTGTTGGTGTAAAATGTTTAATGATAAAAATATTTATGTAACTTAATGCCGTACTCAGACGTCAATTACTTTTGATGACAATTTAGTCTCTTGCTGTCACTTTCTTATGTATAGTGCTAAATATAGAAAGCAAGACATTTAATTGTAATCAAAACTTAATTGCCGTCTCTGAGTACGGCAGTAAGTAATTATATTGATGTTCTACAATGCAATGTTAAATAATGTTAACGTTTACGAGTAGGTAACACGACCGGCGTCGTCGTAGCGTGGAAATGTACATACATACTAACTTAAAAACTATGTCAAGCGATGCAAGCGCATCGGCAGGCTGTGACAATAAACACAATACGTCACATTGCTTGGTGCTATTGCACCGAATAATTGCAGTACCATTCTGGCCTTGCGTTTTGACTTTGAATGGATTAAGTTGTGTAATGGTTGTTAAAAACATGGGACTTACCGTAGGTACTCACCTTGTAGCATATTTAGACTATGGGACTAGTACCATTAGAAAGGTGTTTAAAAATACATACATGTAATACATCGGAATTGTCTGGTAAGCTTGTTTATTAAATAAAAAGGTTTGGGTTCACGTCTCGATACCTCCCACGTAAGTTGTTCTATCTGCTAAACTGCAACTTTACAGTAGAGCGTTTCAAAGATATAAATTGGAATAACAATTACACCTGTTATCGTATTTTTGTGGAACTTGGTTTAAAAATATAATTAATATAACTTTCAACTCTAGTAATAGAATCATTTTGATAATATGTGTAATTTCTGAGATTTTGTTGTTACAATATTTTACGTGGGTTATTTGTATTGAAATTTGTTGTATATGATACTTACAACAAATTACACTGGAAAATAAGATTTATATTTCAATGTATGTACTACTTACAACCGTTTACGTCGATTATGATTGAAAAATAAAGTGGTATGTATGGCATGGTTGAGTCTAAAAAATAAAAATAGCGCTGTACAGGACAAATTACTTTATTTCTCTTACTAACAAAATGTGCCAATAGTTTGGTAACATGATTCTTACAATTTTTGTGCGTTTTTCTATGGAAATATAAATAAAAGTGAGATTAAACGTAATGTAGATCATATAAAACATAACAATTATAAAAAGAAAAACAATATCTTTCATTACAAAAATAATCTAAGAAAAAAAATAAAAATAGTAAATTCAAAATACTTAATTATTTTAAATAAAAATTATGTAATCATCATTACTTACTACTAATAAAAAGAAAATATTGCTCTTATTGTATTGTAATTAACTGCCGTACTCAGAGATGTCAATTAAGTTTTAATGACTTTTAGTCATTTGCTGTCACTTTCTTAAGTATAGTGCTATACGAGAGAAAAGACTGAATTGTCATTAAAACCTAATTGACGTTTCTAAGTATGACAATAAGTATCTTAAAACGAAAACACCGAAATGTATTTATAATTAAACTCTAAAACAAACCAACATAATAATTAAGTCAGTACCTAAGTAATATAAAATACAAATTAAGTTAACTTTCTACTATGAGATCTGCATAAAAACAAGGTCACTTACAAGTTAGAGTTCTTGGAAGACAGCCCTTGTCTACCCGATTCCCAAAAAAGGGCGATCACCTCTTTGCTCTCCAAAGTAATGAAGTCCATTACAAACCGCCAGCTCTTGAGATCTAAAAGAGAATCAGCTTCTAAGTGATCGCCAGTATGGTTTTCGTTGCGGTCGTTCGGCTGGTGATCTTTTAGTGTACCTTACTCACGGATGGGCGGAGGCAGTCGTGAGTAAAGGGGAGGCAAAAGCTTGGACGTAGCGAAAGCCTTTGACAGCGTATGGCACAGGGCTCTTCTTTCTAAACTTCCATCATACGGGCTTCCTGAGAAATTGTAATCGTGGGTCGCCAGCTTTCTTTCTGGGCGTAGCATCACAGTCTTAGTCGACGGTTCGTGCTCTGACATGAAGCCCGTGAATGCTGAAGTCCCGCAGGGGTGTATGTTATCCCCTACTCTGTTTCTTCTGCATATCAATGACATGTTGCGTAACAACAGCATTCATTGCTATGCGGACGATAATACTGGGGACGCGCTCTACACCGGACCAGAAAATTTTTCTCGGAAATGCTTTACCGAGAGCCGGAATAAACTTGTGACTAACACCGAGAACATGCTAAGTCATTTCTTGAATTGGGGCCGACGTAACCTAGTCCACTTTAACCCTTCCAAAATACAAGTTTGCGCATTTAACCCGAAAAAACATCTCTTCGTCGTATCTCTGTACTTTGGGCGAGCTCTCCTTGGTACCAACCCAACTATTGGAATCCGTGGCGTCGATATTTCGAGTGGCTTTCAGTTTTGAGGTCATTTGGAAGGTAAAGCTAAATTAGCTTCGAAAAAGCTAGGCGTGCTTAATAGAGCGGGTCAGTATTTCACGCCGGCTCACCGCTTACAACTGTACAAAGCACAGGTCAGGCCGCATATTATGGAATACTGCTCCCATCTTTGGGCTGGAGCACTCCAGTACCAACTCCCTCCATTTGACCGCATTCAACGCAGAGCTGCTCGAATTGTCGACGACGTGGCTATTACAGGTCGGCTCGATCCACTGGCTCTTCGGAGAGACATTGCGTCTCTCTGTATATTACACCACATAATCATGGGGTGTTTTGAAGAATTCTTCAGCATTGTCCCTGCCACTGATTTCCTTCACCGTACTACACGCAATCGACTGTCATTCTATCCACATTTCCTTGATGGATGGCGGTCTACTACTGTGTGTTTTTCACGAAATTGTTGTTGTTGTTTCTGTTTTTTTCGAACTACAGTGTTGTGGAACCAGCTCTCGGCGGCGGCGGTATTTCCGGACCGCTACGACTTAGAGATCTTCAAGAAACGAGCCTATTCCTTCCTTAAAGCCCGGTAACGCTTCTGCGATTCCTCTGGTTTTGCGGGTGTCCATGAACGGCTGTGAGTACTCTCCATCAGGTGACCTGCCTGCTCGTTTGCCTCCTTCTTTTTATATATAAAAAAATACAACACAGTTTGGATTAGTGAATTCCGACGTTAAATGTAGTATGTATTAGTTTCGAAAGATTTTTTTTTGTTACTTAGCAATTTAAACTGTGGTATGTCATAATACAATATAGTTTTAACTAATGAATACCGACGTAAAATGTTGTATACCCACAGCGACGTAAGTTGTTGTAAGTAATCTATACCACATTTTAGGTTGGCATCACTTTAGATTAGTAAAATATGACAAGGAATATAAAAAATGTAAACATACGTCTGAGATATTTAGGAAGTCTGAACTACGAAAACTGTCGTGATCTATTTGATTAAACGAAACATTGTGATTTTCGGTAATTTCAGTTGGATTATTTTTTTGTAAACTCGTCTTGTTTACCATATCGCATAGTTTTCGACCTCTAGTTTGTATTATGTAACGTTTCATTTTAATTGAATTGAGCTATGTTTGAATACACGCTAATTTCGTTAATTCTTATTCCGAAAGAGCCACGCTTCCTACGATCTTCCGCACTCTTGAGACCGCAGCGTAATCTGTTGTATGTAACCGATACGATGCGCGAGCGTGTGAATCTCTCCTCACCTTTCCCCTCGTGAACTGTTGCCAAGGACGATACAATATTTTACGCCGCTTGGTTTTGATAAATATAACAATTTACGTCTTGCAAGTGCTCGTAAATCAGGAGTTTATGATCTTATTTTTTGATCATACATAAATTTAGACATAGTAGTATAAAAAACTACTTTTGGAAATTATGTGGGTTACAACAACTTACGTGGGAGGTATCGGTCTGTAGTCAGACAAAGCTATGGCGATTAAACCACTATTTTTCGCATTCAACCCAATAATCTATCCGATTTTATAGCTGTGTCGTGGCGGTTTATTTTTGAAAGAATACTATCAATGCTCTTCGGTGAAAGGGGACTAACAGACGAAGGACTGCACATGTCAAACAGCATAGAGCTGCGATGGCATATGTGCAGTCGATTTTTGTTGAAAGCAGGGGGGTGTCACTCCGCAGTTTAGATACGTTCGTTTGGCGCGCCTCCCAGGCAGGCCGCCTAGGCGTATGGCAGTAAAGGTTGCCGCGAGCCATAGCACCGAACACCGAGTGCCGAGTCGGAACACTCGTAGTCCGTGCGCGCGCGCGTAAACCCTACGCTCTGTGACGTCATGACGTCAAATCAATATTTATGCTTATCGGAATATGAACGCTCGGGTCACACGATAAGTTTCAATTTCGCGTGAAAGTCGTTAGAGAGTCAACTTTCTGTACATAGGACTATTAGTTATTCTGTTAGTACTATTAGTTATTCTGTGGTGAAAGTAGACTTAGGCTGCCTATCCATTGAAGCGGAGCGAGGCTGCGATGCGGAGAAGCGGAGAAATATTAACCAATAGGATTGTCCACTGGTGCGGAACGGAGATTGAATGCAATCCTATCCTTCGATCAACAATACCAACTAGATAACGCGTCACGTACAAAATCAAAGCTCAATTCTGTCCACGTGAATATATACTTATACAGCTACATTTCTTTACTAACAAACTGAGATAAAAGTTATCAAACAGCTTTAAGTTCAACCTAATAACAACCATGGCACCCAGTAACAAAGTCACAAATCTTCTAAATATTTCTCTCTCGCTCACTCCATGCGTCCACTGCTCTGTTACACAAATGTTGGCGCGCGCGTCTATTGGTCAACGTTGGCCAAACATTTGTAGCGTGGGTTGAGATCGGTAATTGTTTTTTAATGTTATTTGTTAGTTTAAAGTTTATAATATAATTTATTCTACATGTACTTACCCAAAGTAAGACACTCCGGCCGTTAAATTGCTTTCTTCAACTTTTAAATACACATTGCGGCGTTGTGTAACTGTAACTCTGTTTTTATAAAAAAATAAATTTATAAACGGAGTCCATGGTTTTGTTGGAAATATTCAGGGAAACGTCTTTTGCTTTCCGTAAAACCTAATTTAGAAAAATACGATCAATTTAAAGAAAACATATATTATAGCTAAAACAGGTTAGCCTTTCCAGTCTGCTTACCAAAAATTAGCATTCCATTTTTATAATTAGAATATAGACTAGTGGACCGCCCGTGACTTTGTTCGCGTGAGCACCCGTACCGTACGGGGTACGGTACGGGTGCTCACGCTGGGGGCTAATTGTCTAACTTCAACGCACATCGCAATACCTGAGGATAACGGGTTCTATTCCCGGTCGGGGTTTTAAATTGACCACACGTTATCTTTGTATTTATTTAGTATGTTTATCCGTTATCTAACCAATATCTTGTAAGTATTTAAAACTTGTTTTCAAAAAAGCTTAACTTGAGCTAGATAGACTAGTGTGTGATAGTGAAAAAAAGAGTTCCAACATACAGCCTATGCGGACCCTGGAGACATATTCTAAGTATTATTAAATAATTCTTGAAATCGAAATGACCTCTTCATCCGAAACTGCAAACTTCAATGTATACTGATTTTACATACGCGGACGTGACGTTTACTTACTTTTATATTAAGTTACATATGTTACTTTCTATTCCATAACTCCATTCCCAGGTGGGGCCTTTGCCCTACCATTTTTTTTTTCTTTATACTGGAGGAAATTCTTTACGAATTCCCGGGGCATGGGGACACCCCGAGTTATGTGGGACTCTCCCCCCAACTCCCGCCTCCCCGTCCAGGCCCTGCGGCCTCGACGGGGATTCCGGAGGAGGGGGGCCTACCCACTAAAACGTCCAGTACATCCTCTCGTTCGACAGGCGGCTCGGGATTGTGGTCAACACGACTACCGAGTGTCGCCCGGCGATTTTCGAAAAAGGTTGATTTTGCACGGGTTGGCGACACATTAGTTGAATTAACAAAGTGATGGGTTAAAGCCACATAAACAAATTGTTGTTTTCACAGAAAAGTTTTTGTTGATATGAAAACAGTTGTTTTTACCTATTTGTACATGTTGGCGTAACAATTCATGCATAATTCAATAGGTAATTGTTGATTTTACTGTTCAAGTTGTTGAAATAACCATTTTTAAAGTTAAATTTACAAAATAAATACGTTAAAACAACAAAAGATATATGTAATAAGTTCAAATTACCGTAACTGATCAACAATACAGTTTTTGTTCATTCAACAAAACTCAAGAGTAGGTGCTGTATTAACCCTAAAATTATGTTGAAATATGGTAAACCCAACTAATAATTTCTTTCCGTGTATACAGGGTAAATTTTGGATCCCCCGCCAATTTATTTTTACGTGATCCTATAGCAGAGGTACAACTAAATAATGAAATAAAAAATCATTTTATTTAAATTTTTGTCTCAACTTTTTCCGAAGAAAATTAAAATTATTACCACCTAGCGCGCGTCCTATCACGGTTATCAAAGCGCATGCGCGTGACCGCTATTATTGACCCCGTGCACCAATGGTAGCGCGCCGTCGCTTTGCCCGCGACGGTGAGCGCACGCACCTAGAACCATAGGATATAAAAAGCAGAAAAAAACTGTATTTAAAAAAAATAAACATTTATTATTTTTACGTCAAATATTTTATTATTACTCTTTTTACCCTATATTTTCTATTGGCGGGGGGTCAAAAATTAATCCTGTATGTACGGCTTAGATTAAAACAAAAAGGGAAGATACGGCATGCTCCTACTTGTAGTCATTCAAAATATAGTCCTACTTAACTACTTAAGCAAACACTCACACACGCACACCTATAAAGTGTAAATCGAGTGAGCGAGACAAAGCGGTAAGTTTCAACGTCAGCGCGAGGGAGTCAGCGAGTAGCGCGTTGACGTCTCGGTCGCTTCGCAACAGACGAGTACGTACGACCGATTCCGACGCCACTGCGGAGTAGCGTCTTTCTCTTTTTCACACAGTAGAATATCCGCAATAGTGCGATGTAGCCTGTTCGCTCGGCAAATTGTGACTGAAGTGAAATTGTGCCTTTAGGCCTAATTTTGGCGGCTCACTCACGAGACGCTAATGCCGTATCTTCCCTTTTTGTTTTAATCTAAGTGTATAGGCTACACTTACACACTTTTTTAATTATACCTTGACAGGTGAGTTGATAGAACTGTTCAATGGGAAGCGAGTGTATCTATGGGATGGTTACACTTACTATAAATCGACCGTGCTGCGCAGGACCAACGCGAACCGATGGCCGTGCACGCGTAACTTCTGCCGAAGCTACCTGCATTTGGATCCCGTGCTCAATGTCCTGAACACCTCCAAGATCGAGCACACCCACAAGCCGTCGATATTCAAAAGAACAGCATGTGGGAAATATTACAAGTATAAGTTACATGGCGAGTAACATTAGCGTTTTTATTATTAAACTGTTTTATTTAGCTTGTCCTGTTTTCCTCCTTGTTGGGTCAAATCTAGTAGGTAAGTACTTAAAGTTTTGCCTCCTTCCTGTTGACTGATTGATCTGAAATTTGGTACACACCTTTAGTTATGATGACAATACAGTTATGTATAATTCAGTATCATTGTAAATCCAAAATGGCCGGCTCTACAAAATAGTGGATTAATTTTTTTTGTAGAAACACCTCAATATGGGGTATCAAATGAAAGGGCTTGACTAGTTGTATGTTTTTTCATTAAAATAATTGTAGTGACCATGAAAGTTTAAAATGTTAGTTGTATGTTGTATCCGTACAGTACATTATAAAAAACCAAATTTAAGATGACCACCATCATAAAATGGCGGATTTCATATTTCTGATTATGTCTTGAGGAGTTAGACTGCAGCAAATTGACAGGAAAGAAACCTTTTAATAATGAGGCACCAAACGAACTAAATAGAATGAGAAATATTAAGTAACAAAATAAAATCTAAAAACTTGAAAATATAAAACAGGTAAAAAAATGTTTCGGTATGTTAAGTAAATAGTTATAATGAGAGATAATGATGATGTACTAAAAACTACAAAGTAATTTAAAAGGTCTTAGGCAATCAGTCAATGATGATGTACTAAAAACTACAAAATAATTAAAAGGGTCTTAGGCAACCAGTCATCATACCACTCTCCTCATCACTCTAATGCCTAGGGCATTGATCTTGTTTTTTTTTTGTTTTGTAAATGTCGTTACTTCTATAATATTATAAAGCTGTGGAGTTTCTTGCGCCCGTTCTTTTCCACAGCTAAAAGATACGTCCTGAATGGGTGTTGCCCATCCATCCATGTAAAGAAGTAAATTTAAACTTAAATTTTTGACGATTAAAAATGCTTAATTTAAGCTTAGTGAAAAAAGAAATTTTGATTTTTGATCAGACGTAAAAATAAAATCGTGGGGCGCGTGAAATTTCTGTCAACAGTCAACCGTTCATATTATTATAAATGCTGATTACCTACATTTATACAGGTTATGCTACGCCCCACGATTTTATTTTTCGTCTGATCAATGCCCTGGAGAGTAATATCCTTCGTTATTACTCCCACTCTCCTGAGTGGTGTTATGACTGGTGCCTAAACCCTTTTAATTATTTTGTAATTTTTAGTACATTATCTACATCATCATTATCTTTCTTTTCAATAAAACCGATTAACACAAAAAAAATGCCTATTTTTATTAAAGTAGGTAGTACTTATGTAAAATAACGGGACTAGATCCGTAGAAAGTATTTTAATTCAATCTTCGTTTATGTCTATTACTCTATTACACTTACTACCTATATCACGAAATTGTAAACACCGTAGTTTAATTAGCTATTTACCAATACAGCGTAAGAGCCAGAGTAGAAGTAAATCTCAGCAGTCAGTCTCCTAGCAGTAGAACAGTATATACATTACACTACGGCTACACTTTTCTATTTTCACAATTCTTTGACAGGTAAGATGATAGAACTGTTAAATGGGAAGCGGGTGTGCCTATTGGACGGTTACACTTACTATAAGTCGGCCAAGCTGCGGAAGAACAACGCGTGCCGATGGCCGTGTACGCGTGCATCCTCTGTGCGCTGCCAAAGCTACCTGCACCTGGATCCTGTGCTCAAGGTTCTGAACACGTCCAAGATCGAGCACAACCATAAGCCGTCGATATTCAAAAAAACTGCGAACGGAAAATATTACAAGTATTAGTTTAGCCATACCCTAAAACGATGACTTGATGACAACGATGGAGACCTTATCCACTTGCACAATGTAAACTTGTTTAATACTTTAATAAAATAACTTAACACGGTGACGACTTTGACGGTTATGCCCAATATCAGTTACAGGTTTTGTTTGCTGAAATCTACCAATGTTATAAATTATTTATAGACTAGATACAAAAATGTTTTACAGGATTATTACTATGTTTTTGTTACGTTTATTATCCAAAAAACAAGAAATTAATATCCCGTTAACATTTATTGTAATTTAAATCACCATGATAGTTTAATAAGTTTTATAATTTATAGGTGGTTTCATTGAATTGAAGAATGGCAAAGTGATGTTCTTCTACCGTGGGTATACGTTCACCAAGAGGGCTTCGGTGAAGAAAGGCCAGGCCAGCCGTTGGTCGTGTAGCCGCACCGATATATGCCCCATATACATCCATATGGATAAAGACCACAATATTATAGAATATCCGAAAGGCGCGCATGTTCACCCACCATCAACCTTTCATCAAACTGCCGACGGGAAATATATTAGGATTTAAGCTACACAATTAAATTTGATTTATCATTAATAATAGCACGTTTTAATTCAACAAAATCACGTTTTATATTTACGATCTTAATATTACCTTAACTAAATCAAGTTCGTGAAGAAGTGTGGGAGAAATAGTCTGATCGTAGAATTAAGGCTCCAAATGATCTTAATATTTTTTCTTTTACTATAGATCTTCAAGGAAAACTACTCGATCTAGTAACCGGCAAACAAGTGTTTCAACTGCTCGGGTACGCGTTCTACAAGCACAAACCAGTGAAGAAATTCAAGGCTTTCCGGTGGGCCTGCCTCAGATGTGCCACGTGTCCCGCGTACCTTCATCTGGACCATCAGATGAAACCACTCGCTTCCTCCAATATGAATCATACTCACGACCCTCCCAAATACATAAAAATGAAATGTGGGAAATATGTTAGACTTTAAAAAATAAATTCATAAAACCGTTTTGTTTTCTATCATTGTTTGTTATATCAATATATTTAGATAGGTTATTTAGTGTAGGGCGGACTTAAAACAAGTATTTAAAGATTGATAACGTGACCTGGGTCTGACATCAGTAGTCCAACCGTGTTCTAGTAGTTGAAGATACCGGGGAAATGCGCTTCCGTTTTCGGTCATAACATCATCTATCATCAAGTGAGATGAAACCAAATGCTTACCCTTAACCGACAGACTTGTCGGTAAGCGAGCGTGTCAAGTGTATATCTATTATATTCTGGACACTCGCATTCCCATTCGCATTCGCACAGTCGCATTCGCGAGTGGCAGAAATATGACATCCGCAAGATCTGTGGTTTACATACAGTTAAATTAAGATGTAGACTGTTATTGTTATTATAATAAATAATACTAAAAAATAAAGTTTAATATTACGTATTAATGGTGTTAAAGGAGAACTACAGATCTTGTTCAAGTCCATCATCATCAATCAACCTATAAACGGTCCGCTGCTGGGCACAGGTACTTGCCTTCCTACAGGGGAGACTGGGCCAGAACGCACAACGGCTTAAGGCGAGTCACCGAGGATATGCGGGAAAACTTTTTTTTCCGCAGATCAAATGGTTTATGTATTTACTATTAAATAACGCTCTTTTAAAAAATATTGAATACACTAGAGGATATTGCCTAAAATGTGCTCATTTGTTATGTTACGCGATTAGAAGTACTTTACTCTATTATAAAAAAAACCCGTAAACAAGCTAAAATAAAGGTCGCTGCATACGTGACGGGTTTTTACACGGACGGGACGGGACGGGAAGTTTTGGAAAAATCGTTTCATACAAAATGTATATGAAAGAGCATAATGTCACGGAGACACGTACGGGACGTGAACGTGGCACTCACGGGGCGGGAAAAATATCGTCGCTGACGATGTTTAGCACGTCCCGCCCCGCGCGTGCCCCGTCCCGTCCGTGTTTCCGCTACGTATGCACAGTCGCCCCGTTCGTTCCGGAGAGAGAAGTAGTGCAAAACTAAGTGTCGAAAATGGACGATGAAAAACTAATCGAGTGTGTACGGTCATACCCAGCATTATATCATTTTACTAACTCAAAGTACTTAGACACTAAGTACAAGAATTACCTGTGGCGTAAAATTGCAGTCGAATTATCACTCACTGAAAACGGTAAGTAGGTATTATTTCATTTATTACATTCATAACTTTACAATAACTTATTAGGGCTTCTTCCTTCCTTCTGGGCTCCGCCGAGGCCTATGAGCCTCAGTAAAAAACCGTTCCGTCAAGCTCCGGCGAGGCCTATAGGCCTCGGCAGAAACGACGCGATATTTTGCCTTATTGTAAAGAAACTGCCACTGCACAACAAACACACAACGATTGCTCTGAGATGTTCTGAGCTATTGAGCGTTATGAAATTACCTTTCCAATGACGTATCAACCGACGAAATCGTTCGCGTAGAAGTATTTTAGTTTTTGGTTTTTGTAAACTGAATTTTACCGGGTAATATTTACATACATTTTGACAACTGCGTAGTTCTACCTACTAAGCAAATCAATGAAATAACTATAAATCTTGTGTTTTAGCGGTTGGATTGGATTAGATTTGCATAATATAGTAACTACTCTGTCTAATAATACCTTTACTTAATGATTAGGCCTATGAACCTCAGTAAAAAACCGTTCCGTCAAGCACCGGAGAGGCCTATAGGCCTCGGCAGATATTTTGCCTTATAAGTAAAGAAACTGCCGCCTCGATTTCTCTGAGATGTTCTGAGCTATTGAGCGTTATGAAATTCCCTTTCCAATGACGTATCAACCAGCGAAATCGTTCGCGTAGAAGTATTTTAGTTTTTGGTTTTTGTAAACTGAATTTTACCGGGTAATATTTACATACATTTTGACAACTGCGTAGTTCTACCTACTAAGCAAATCAATGAAATAACTATAAATCTTGTGTTTTAGCGGTTGGATTGGATTAGATTTGCATAATATAGTAACTACTCTGTCTAATAATACCTTTACTTGATGATTTGGTTGTGTATTTGTGATTTTATGAGCCGCCGAAATGTTTGTTTACCTTTTATTTATTTTTTATTTTCACAAAAGCGCCCGTCTGACGTATACGTAATGCACCCGGGACCAACGGCTTTACGTGCCTTCCGAAGCACGGAGGAGTTCGAAATGATAAATTTTTGGTCACCCATCTGATGACCGGCCTTTGCGAAAGATGCTTAACCTTAGCAACCGCAAACCGGGCGCGTTAACCACTGCGTCATCGAGCTCCTCTGCCACATTTATTCCCACATAAATCCTCTAATTTATGGTATTGCTATCTCTTTCTTAACCTATAAAGTCTGTGAGGGATGTAAATAGTTTGGGGTTTGAGGGATTGAGCTGTCAAATGCAATGAAACTCTATAGTAAGCTTCAAACTCTTTATTAATCATTATCTGAATGTTATTACCAGTAATCAAATTAATAAAATTAACCATTTTTAATCATTATTATTGATCTAGTCCTAATAATAATTTTATTCATGATGCGTGTTAGAAATACCAACAGAAGAATTGAAAAATACTTTGAATTTTTCTCGTTCACCAAATGCTTGACGAGAAGCACCACCGCCTTGAGGACTTGAATTGTTAAGACACGAATCCTCTAATATGTTACTTTGATTAATCTCATTTTCACTATTTTTCCTTATAAAGTTGTGTAATATGCATGTCGTTAGTATTATATTATCAACCGAATCTGGATTCATTTTTATTCTTCCCTGGTATATTCGGAATTTCTGAGTAAGAATACCAAAAGCATTTTCTACACAGCGACGAGCAAGACCCAACCGATAGTTAAAGACGTCATATTCGCGGTTTCCACTGTTGTATGGATACGGACGTAATAAATATGTTTTTAGTGGAAAGGCAGAGTCACCTATGATGACAAAAGGTGCAATAATGTTTGTACCGGGTAAAGTTCTGTCTTGGGGTATGTTTAGAGTACCATTATTTAAACGTCGTCCTAGTGAAGAAGTTGTAAAAATTCCAGCATCATGATTTCTTCCCTGAGCTCCAACATTTACGTAAATAAAATTGCATTTTGCATCTACTAGGGCCAATAAAACAATAGAAAATGTCGATTTATAGTTATAAAATGATCTCGGACCCGTTTGCCCCGTAAGTTTCGCCCCTCATGCCATAAATGAACCCGTACGCCCCTTGAAATATTAAGTGTGTGTTTTCGCCCCTTATTAGCAAATAAATAAAAGTACAGTTGTCAAGAAACTGGTCACGCTAAATTAATTGAAATACAGGCACAATAAAACAAATTTAATAATAAAATATGTTTTATTTTAAATCAAATTGCACCAACAAAGAAACATGATAATACTATTCAACTTAGTAGGATTTGCATGTAAAACAAGGATGTATTTGAATAATTCAAGCATATCACATTCAAGCGTAAAATAGATTAACATATCTAAATGTAAATTACAATATAAAAGTCACAACGTGGTCTACAAAACTATAGTTAAAATTATTTTTAATAAAAAGGAATTATTTACTTTTCATTTAGTCCTTATTTTAAATAGTTAAGAGTATTTATAATTAAAATTTGTGGCACAAATAATCACAGAACAGTAGTTTTACTTTTTAAAGTATGTATATGTTTTTGTAATAAAACTATTATTTTAATCGGTAAAAATTAAAATATAAATGTATACTATAACTAGATTAATAAATCACATATTCATTTCTCTTAACTCTAATAACAATATAATGTTCTTGAAAATTTTTGACAGTAGCTTTGTTCAGTACGTGTAAGTACATATTGTTACATAAGTAAATAAATTAAAACTATGTATATAATTAAAAATCACAGATACTGATTTGGATTAATTTAAACAAATCAACTATATACTTATAATTAAAAATATTAAAAATCACAGATACTGATTTGGATTAATTTAAAAAAATCAACTATATACTTATAATTAAAAATGACAAACATTTCTGAATTATATATATGTACAAAGTTTTTCTAAACAGTGACCTACCGAAATTTCCCTAGCTCTGAATTTATTAATCACATAATTTATTCTTTCGTCTCTTTCTATATACTCTTTTCGTCGATTGTTTAGTTCTAAGCCATTTCTTATTTTTTTTACGTCTTCTTCATTTAATTGACTCTCCCTGAATAAAACTTCACAAAAATTTAACATGTTTGGAGGAGTTTTACCTTTAAGTTTTCTATTGAGGCGAGAATGCCAGCCTTCTACTTTATTATTAGTCCGATGTTGTTCGTTAAAAAAATGCCATTTTCCTTGCATGGTTCGATTTTGAAACCACTGCTCAACAAAGTAATTATTAAATTTTGTAACATCAGCTTCGTTTGAGCTATCTTCCATAATGTAGAGCCATCCATCGTCCACATTTTCTTTGGGTAGTAAAGCCAATGCCTTACACAAATTAATGTGATTTTTAGTGTATCGTCTTTGTAGTAGCTTTAAATCTTTGCCTTTTTTCCTCAGAGCTTGGGAAAAGTGGAAGAAACATCCCATTACTCTTGCATTTGTGAATGTTGATGTAATAGCGTTGATTACAGCTGCTTCAAAGTCCACATTAAACTGTTCAGGGCACCAAGAAGGAAGTCTTCTTTTGAGCATTTCAAAAAGTAATTTATATGTCCTTTGTTTCTTATCTACTAACAAGGCATACGCAAGAGGCACTATATGGTTGCTAGATACGGTACTCCCCATGTCACCATGTATAGAGAAAAGTTGAAGAAATGGGCGTACAACAAACTTGAATGTTCCGTCTAAGAATATTTTTTTACAATTTTCTAATTGCTTTCTAGATTCTTCAGTAGCGAAAACAATTATACGATCAGTGTCACAACGGTATTCACATAACACAAAGTTTTCAAACTTTTTGGGTATCTCCACATCTGTTGCTATTTCGTAACGGAACTTAGTTACACCATATTCCTTTTTTCTAGAATTATATAGGCCGTGTTTAATGTTTTTATACTGAGGAAAATTTTCAATTAAATCCAACCCACTGTCTTTATAAGATAGAACTTGCTGCTCGTATATCTCATGTAATGATTTCGTTGCATCTTTTGTAGCTTCTTTTTTACATTCATGTAATATTCTCTTAATTTCATTTTTAGAGAAATCTGGAATACACAGATGTCGAGTTTCTTTTAAAATGTTGTGTCCTTTGATTGTAAGGGTTCCTTTGCAATTTGGTCTATTGATGCAATGCCAATTAGAAGAACCGTTCTTGAAACTTCTTTTCTTGTGGTATCTGTGACCAGCTCGCAACAAAACTGTACCTCCTCTTTTTGAAGAAATATACGTTATACTAGAAGTCACATTAGAACTTGTACTGCTGACTTCTTCTGACATTTCACTGTAGGAAAAAAAGGCGTAATGAATACTATTATATTTTTTTGTATTCTGCTTTGCTAGATTCGTAGATTTTGTATTAACTAACTGTATTGGCATTGATAATTTGGTGATATTTTTCTCGCTAGAAAAGCTACTAACAACTAGAGATGACTAGTCTACCACATCCTAAGCTTGGAGACAACAACAGTAACTTACTTATAAATGTTACACATACTTGAATATGTTTATTAAAATGTAAACAGCTCAATCGTTTATAAACTGACCATAACCTAAATCAAAACTTAGTTTTTGATAAAATACATAGTAAAGAGTACTATATTCTGTCATAAATAATGGTTTATGAAATACAAACTTACCCAATGGCTTAGCAAGCTAATAATATTGACACAAACAGGTACACACTTCACGCACAAAGTTATGCCGATAACTGAACTATTAATACAATTACAACGAAGTGACCCTTTCATGATAACTGTTTTCGCAAATCTTTTGTTTAAATTGCTCCAATCAGGATTCGTCAAATGCACATCTATTGTCACCCATCAACATAATACCACTGCGCCTAACCATAGATGGCGTAATTGAATTTGGTCCTTACGGTAACACCTTAGAATACTTTTTTCCATGACAGAATTTTGAAATATGCGCTCTTCTATGATACTTCGCCAAGTTGTTACCTCAGGTAGCAAAAGAAACCAGTCTCCTCACAAATCTTTTGTTTTTAAATGGCAAATAATCGTTTATCATTATTACACGAAGAAAAAGGTAATATTTAAAAAAGGTTACAGTTCTTGGTTTAGTTTTTGATTTTATGTACTGACTGTACTGTTTTTAATCTAAATATGACAAGGGGCTTACGGGTGCTTCAAAAATATTGAAAAATAATTCGCCCCGCGTCAAGGGGCGAATAGGTATTCTGATAGGGGGCGAACGGGTGTTTTTAAGCAAAGGGGCGTAAAATAAGGGGCGAACGGGTCCGAGATCTATAAAATAAAGATCCGCTGTTAGGTGGTGCTTCGATCACTACATGTTTACCGTCTAGTGCTCCTAAGCAATTAGGAAATTTCCACAGTAGCCAGAAATCTTCAGCAACAGCTTTCCACATTTCCGTAGTCATCTCGGGTAATACCTCGCTCATTAATTGGTCAACTATAACTTTGCATGTCTCTTTGACAATTTTATTAACTGTGGTATGACCTAAACGGTAACTAAATGAAATTGTCATATGTGAGTCACCAGTGGCCAAATATCTGAAATTATTTTCAATAATAAATAATAATAATAAAAATAATAATAATAAAAAATATATTTTTTATAAATATAATTTTACGCAAATGTTGTTTCGAACAGATTACTATTTGAAAAACAAGTGTGGAAACAACTTAATTTAAGACTCGAGCGCACCTGACCCGGCATGGCATGGGCTGCGGGTTTGAATCCCGCTCGTGGAAAAAAAAATTGCAACACTTGTTTATCAAATATATTTTTTGCTATAATTAATATAAATATTTTATGTTTTAGATTGGGTGATCTGCAAACAAAGATGGACCAATATAAGAGACCAGTATAAAAAAAGTTTAAAAGTTCAAAAAACTAGCACTGGTCAAGCTGCAAAGAAAATAAAATTGTACAAGTTTTATGACCAACTACAATTTCTCAAGGCCGTTGACGAAGATAGAGATATAATAGAAAATTTTGTAGAACTCAGCGGCGAAATGATGCCTTCTCCACTATCTGACATAACACAATCGATGAGCAACATTAATCAGGAGCCAAATTCGCAGGCCAATAATGATGTTGTAGCTAGTCCACCTCTTACGTCATTTACAATATCACCAACTGCATCTTCAGCTACAAATGAGCAAGGTCCATCCTACCTGCCCCCTCCATCCGTCCGACCCTCCAACCCTCCATCCGACCGACCCTCCAACCGACCCTCCAACCCTCCATCCGACCTTCCAATTCAAGAGCCTCAGAGGAATCCACTTCTGAAAAAAAAGAAGAGGCCTGCCCCTGTTCCTGAAACCGCTTCAGCTACTTTAATGAAATATGTGCTGATGAATAAAAACAAAATAACTGAAAATACTGAAAAAGAAGAACATCCTATCGACGCGTTTTTACAGGGACTTGCACCTACTTTAAAATCATTTTCTCCATATTTGCAACATTTGGCAAAAGGGCAAATTTTTCAAGTAATACATAATTTAGAGCTTCAGCAGTTAACTGAAAACCTAAGGTCTTCGCAATCTACGCCTATTATTTTGTCTTCTCCTTCGTCTTCATCACCATTAATGCCGGTTATTTCATCGCCTTTGCCAACTTCTGAACAACCAGCGTCGGATTCAATACAACTTTATTTCTCGCAGTATGATTCTGATAGTGACATTAGTCATTTAAAATAAATGTTAAATGATAATTTCATAACATAATTGTTACCTATGATTGCAATTTAAAATAAATATTACATTATTACAATTTTGAAATAAATAACTACTATTAAAAAATGTCTTTCATTACCTTAAACATACAGCCAAACGTTCGCGAGGTGTGATAGCTCTTTTCATAACAGTGTCTTTCTTAAGTAAATGAGGGCTTAGCTTATTTTCCAGTAAAGCAAAACATTCCTTTGGCATACGAAAATACTGATAAAATTTAGTCTCATCATCCAGAAGTTCTTTGTAGAGAGTGTGGTATTCTCCTTCTTGTTCTCTTTTCTGCCATGTAGGATGTACAGAAAATCTCCTTTTCTTGTTTACAGCAGTAGCTACTTCGTCATCTAGAGCAATAGCAATTAAAGCCAATTCTTGAAATGAAAAATCCATCTTTCCTTGTTCACAACACTAGCACGTTAGATCCGAGTCACTGTCACGGTGCGTATGCATTTACACCACGTTCCCGTTTTGAACGAGGCAGTCACGTCCCCGTCCCGTTCACGTTCTGTCCGAGTTTTTATCACGTTACGTATGCAGCGACCTTAAAAGTCTAATGGTTTTCGCATATGTAACGGGAAATTTCCCGGACGGAACGACGACGGGACGGGTATCGTTCATGACGTGAACGTGGTTTTAAAATATACGTACAGTTACGGTGTTGAACGATAATCGTGTGCTGGTGCTAGTGCTGAGACCATTATTTTAGCACAAAATGTTTAATTTTAATTCTGAAGAATTAGTAATGATTGCCATAGCGTTAGATGAAGAATATGCTATAACTAGAAAAAGAAGATTTTCTGTACATCCTACGTGGCGTAACAGAGAGAAGGAAGGCGAATACCATACTCTTTATAAGGAATTGTTAGACAATGAATGCCAATTTTATATACCTATTTCCGGATGACTGAAGTTAAAAGTATTTATTATTAAAGTTAAAATTTTAACTTTAAATAAAATTGTACGATTTAGTGAGCTACAAAACATTGAGTTCTTTAATCACAAATTAGTTAATAAGTACTTGTTTGTGTGCAGTCAAAATATCGGACATTATTTGGTTTCAAAACGTGGAAAAGTCTACGGCCTTAAGTATAAATGTTATTATTATGTACTTATATGTATGTGTATTGTTTTACAAGCTTTTGTACTTAGTATCCAAGTATTTAATAAGATTCCCAAAGTTGTATAGAGCTGGGTTCAAGCGAACAAACTCGATTAGTTTTTCGTCATTCATGATTCAAGTTTTTTGGATAACGTGGGATACAACACCTACACAACACTACGGCGTCTGGGCCGGTAATGCGCATACGCGGCGGGATCTCGGACGGGACGGGGCACGGGGCGTGCGGAACGAGGCCTCCCGTCCCGTCCCGTCCCGTCCGTGTTTCCCGCCACGTGTATTTTATTGCTATATTTTAAATGCAACGAACGATGTGAAGAAATCGTCCCGTTCCGTCCGGCACGAGAAAAAACACGTTACGTACACGAAGACCTTAAAACGGATGATGTCTTACATTTTTTTTAAATTTTAAGCTTGATTTTTACCCACATGTAAATATTTATTTTGAAGTACTACAGAGAACCTGCCAATTTATTAAATCCTATAAAATCTATATAGGCAAAAAACCTATAAAACGCGCCTATTTGCGCTGCTTCGCTGTTACGGGTGTATCCCTTCCGTCTCCTCTCCTCCCGTCTGTTCCTTACCTAAACTTAGATCACGAGTGCAAGAAAACAAGAAATTTGAAGAATAATTTTAACAACTTAACCAGGCTTTCTTTTCCCAGGCAGAATAATAGAGCTTACAACAGGAAAGCTCGTTTACCTCCTGAATGGTTACACATATTTCAAAGGGCCGCCCATCAAAAAAGGCCAAGCTATGCGTTGGCCCTGCACCAAGACTGGAGGCTGCTCGGGATATCTCCATCTAGACAACTGTATGAACGTGCTGACGACCTCCAAAGAGAGACACAACCATAGTCCAGGCAAATACTATAAAACTTCTTCTGGACAATATGTGAAAATGTGGAACATTAAAGAAAATATGGCTACATTTTTATAATTTATTCATAGTATAGTCTTCTACTGCATGTAGTGAATTCCTAATTTATATTCTTTAAATTAATCTTAAGGGGGTCCTGCACGAAATTGTGAAAATTTGCGTATTTTTAAGGGGTGCGTATCGTTTCTTATAATGACAAATTAATTAATTTCAAAGAACATAACGTTCATTGGATATAATTTTTACTTGTTCTGAATACACTTCCTATAACAACATTACGTATATTATTCATTTGATATAATACTCATATACTTTAACAACTTTTTCTATAAAGCTATATTGGTAGAATAATCATATTCCAATATAACTTCATTTGAAATAATTTTTGCTTAAAAATAAAAATAGCATTTTAACCCTAAATCGATTACAAATAGAGTGCGTCAGCACAGCTGTGCCACACCTGTATCTCGAGAATGGAACCACCTAGCGAAGATCTGTTTGCATGGAGAATTAGTCGATAATTAGTAGAAATTAGTCGCCAAGTTATAGAATTAGATGGTCTGGCGTTTAAAAGTTATAAAGGGGTTTTTGTGGCACAGCTGCGCTGACGCGTCAGCACAGCTGTGCCACCTGTATCTCGAGAATGGGACCACGTAGCGAAAATCCGATTGCATAGCAAATTAGTCGATAATTAGTCGAAATTAGTCGCCAAGTAACAGAACTAGTCGGTTTCGCGTTTATAAGTTATGAGGGGTTTTCTGTATCTCGAGAATGGAACCACGTAGCGAAGATCTGTTTGCATGGAGAATTAGTCGAAATTAGTCGCCAAGTAATAGAATTAGTCGGTCTCGCGTTTAAAAGTTATAAAGGGTTTTTTGTTGCACAGCTGCACTGACGCGTCAGCGCAGCTGTGCCACCTGTATCACGAGAATGGAACCACGTAGCGAAGATCTGATTGCATAGAGAATTAGTCGATAATTAGTCGATGCATCATACAAAAATTCATATCGCAATATTATTTACTTTTCTAGATATAAGGATTTTTTTTAATACAAATTGTACAGTCGCGATTCAAAGTGTAATGAATGAAACTAATTTCTTCGAACGATATTCTTCTTTACGTTGAAATAAAGAATAGGTAAGAATTATGATTTATCGATGTACCCCTTTGCAAGTCAATAATGAATAAGTTGCAACAAGTTGAACAAAGTCTTCAGTTTTTAATTTTTAGCTTTGTTATTCTAACAAACATCTATATAGAATACCACTAGGTAGTTATATTTATTATGAACGTCGTCGTCGGCTGTCGTTTTGTAGTTTTGAGAATGAGAAATGGCTTAGCCTTACGACAAGCAACACCAAATATTTGGTTAATTTTTTTTGTGGGTAGGATAACTAAAATTAATTTTGTTTAACCATTCAATTCTTTTATTTTTCTTAACCTGAAAACAGGTAGTACCTAACACCTCAGAGTTTCTTTCTTAGGTTTCTAGAAACTCAGGACAACGACGCGACGACGGCAGCGACGGTAAGCATTTGCTCAATTCAACACGCAGCGAAGAATGTCTCTTTATACTTTTATGTAAATACTGCAATATTAATTTGAAAAATTATTTTACTAAGCAATACGCCTACGTGTCAATAATTGGGTAGTTTACCTTACGTCACTTTGTGTGGTTATGATAATATATATTTTTGTATGAGATTTTTTTAATATTTAATACTTTAGTAAAGTTGATCTCAAGTAATGTTTTACATACTTTTATTTTTACTTAATATGTTAATAAATAACATTAACATAACATTATGTTAACATTGAAAATGTTTTTTCGATCGCTCCGGTAGGGCCCCATTTTCGCTGAAAGTGTGTTTGCCCCGTGGTATATAGTGGTTTAGGGCCATAAGGACGTATGACAGCTCAAAAGCCGCAGAATTTGAATGGCTTTCAGATAGTAAAAAACTTTTTTGTAAAAGTCGAAATTTTTTTTCGAAAATTGAAAAAAAAAAACAAAAAAACCTTGATTTTTCAACACCTTCTTTCGGAATGTCTTCGATATCTCGTGAATGAAGTCGATAATCGAAAAACAGAGAGGCACCTAGAGATATTGAGAAGGTGAACATTTTATGTCTTATACTTTTTTTCGTGGGAGTGATAGGCGGGGCGGTATGCTTAGCGGCGCGTGGAGCGTCGCCGTGCGGTATTACTCAGGCGTCATAGCCCTGTTGAACTTCGCAGCTTTGAGATACAAAGATCTATTAAGACTTAATAGACGCGGAAAATTAAGGGCTTTAGGATAGTATAAAGAAATTTTGGAAAAGTCGATTATTTCTTTTGAAAATAAAAAAAGTCAACTAAATCTATGTTTTATACGAAGATCTATTAGGACTTAATAGACGCGGGAAATTAAGGGCTTTAGGATAGTATAAACAAATTTTGGAAAAGTCTATATTTTTTTTTAAATATTTTTTTTTCTTTTTCATTAATAATCTATATTAGCTAGGTTCATTTTCAATGCCCTTTCAATTCGTGTAGAGCACGAGATCTGTGATTTTTTCTTATTATTGCCTACTTGTTTTATTTCATCGCGTAAGTATAATGGTGATAATGATGATTTCATTGGTTATATTTACCTTGCACGCACTCATTTAAGTTATATATTCAAAGGATAATGGCCAAATAAAACCCAGGCCCGGCGGAAATAAAACTTATCTCCGATTTTTACTAAAAATGTGTCATTAAATACTGCATAGTTGGAATCGCCGAAATATTTTTATAAAAGTGTGAAATTGCTTTTCGAAATTGAAAAAAATATTTAAATTAAAATTAGTAAAATGATTGGGTTTATCGTTGGGTTAATCCTGGTCCTTATCTATCTACCTACCTACCTAGTTTCATTCAAATCAGTTCAGTCATTGAGGCGTAAAAGCAGAAAAACATGCAAACATTAAAATATCAAACCATCGTTATTTTCACATTTAGAATATTACTTAGGTGTGATGTGATTATTACTGATACCTATATATGTATATTAACAAAAAAAAACATTTATTTTTTATTTTTATACATTGATGACTTCTGCTACTACTTAAATAATAGTAGTGGTGGTAATATATATACTGTAGAAAAATATTTAGATTATACTGCTAAACACCCATTTTAGCAATTTAATGATCCTTTTACTGAAACATTAATATGACCCCTGTAAAACTTTCAATAGCAATTTTATACATTAAAAAAATAATTCGGCGGTGTCCCCTATGCACTAATTAATTACTCACCATTACCAGTATTTTGAGGTACATTTCTTTTGCGCCGGGCCTGGGTTTAAATTTCATACTACGTGACCATTGTCCTTTAAAACATAGTTGTACGCGAATGTACGTACATAGACTAGGGCAGCAGATGTATAATGTTGTCATACAAAACACATCGAGTAAATCAGAAACTAATCGAGAAATAATTTAAAAATTGACTGAAACTGTTTACTATTCTCTCACTTAATACTGTTACTTATATAAATTATACTTTTAACAATAGACCAGTACGCAAATTAATTCAAAATAACCATACTGCGCGCGTTATGGCTCCCTGGCTCCAAGACTAAAGACTATTCACAAAAAAAATAATGCCTCTTTCCTCTAAAACGCGGCATCAAATGATTTTGAATTTTTGTATGATATATTGACTAATTCGCTATGCAATCAGATTTTCGCTACATGGTCGTCCCATTCTCGAGATACAGGTTGCACAGCTGCGCTGACGCATCAGAACAGCTGTGCCACAAAAAACCCTTTATAACTTTTAAACGCGAGACCGACTAATTCTGTAACTTGACGACTAATTTCGACTAATTATCGACTAATTTTTCAAGCAAACAGATCTTCGCTAGGTGGTTCCATTTTCAAGATACAGGTGCACTGACGTCAGTACAGATGTGCCACAAAAAACTCCTTATAACTTTTAAAAGCGAGAACAACTAATTCTGGTACTTGGCGACTAATTTCGACTAATTATCGTCTAATTTCTGGCATAGTCAAAAAGCCTGTTTTCCACTGTGGCACAGCTGTGCTGACGCACACTTACAAATATTGTCTTAATAAGTTAATACGTTGTGTTTTCGTTAAGGTTGAGCTAAAAAAGTCAGTGACAAAAACGAATCGCGGTAAAACCGACTCCACGTAGACTTGTCTGCCCTACGCTATCTAGAGTGTAATTAAAGCCCGCGTAGGCGCGGAGGGGCGGGGCGGCCCGCGAGCTGAGGAGCAGGTGGGTTTAACGCTCGCCGCCGCGGCTGCGGCTGGCCGGCTTGAAATGGTTTATGTATTTACTATTAAATAACGCTCTTTAAAAAAATATATAATACACTAAAGGATATTGCCTAAAATGTGCTCATTTGTTACGCGATTAGATGTACTTTACTCTATTATAAAAAAAACCCGAAAACAGGCCAAAATAAAGGTCTAAAGGTCTTCGCATACGTAACGGGAAATTTCCCGGACGGAACGACGACGGGACGGGTATCGTTCATGACGTGAACGTGGTTTTAAAATATACGTACAGTGACGGTGTTGAACGATAGTCGTGCTAGTGCTGTGATCATATTTTTAACCGACTTCAAAAAAAGGAGGAGGTTCTCAATTCGTCGAAATAAATATGTTTTATGTATGTTCCCCGATTACTTAAAGACGCTTTTACCAATTTGGAATATTTTTTTTTGTCTGAAAGGGTATATCTTCCAGGTGGTCCCATAGTCATCAAGTCAATATCTGATGATAGGTTCCTGGAGAAATCGAGGGAACTCTTCAAATATTATAGGCATACCTATAACGATTTTGGTATTATTTGCAAGAACCTGGGCACTTGTCCTCGGGAAGCACCATTTGGTGAAGTGGAACTGTTGATGAAGACCACAGACGGCTACCGGAACTACTCAATACTAAATATTGTCGGTGTTTGCTATGCGATTACAAACTGTAATGTGATTGCTATGCAATTTATGCTCGCCACAATGCATCACAGTCAAGTGGAGCTAATGGTAAACCACTAAGAGAACTCCTCAAGAATTAACGTCCCTGCATCGGAGAAAACAACATTTTGTACAAAATGATAAGCAGTTGACATTAAGATGTTGAAAATAAAAAAAAATACTAACCAAGCCAATAAAAGTGACAAATAAATAATATTGTACTATTACTTACTACTACTTCTATTTTTTATTTTTCTGTGTAAACGTAAGTACGTTTACACCAAAAAATATAAAATAATAAAAAAATTCAAAAAAAAAATATACGTCTCCAAAAAAAACAGAAATTAAAAAGAACAAAATAATTGTGTTGTCTTGAATAACTACATTTAATCCCCACAGTTGAAATTATACTTACATTTGAAGACGGTGCCAAGCCAAATTAAATGAATAAGAAAATATTCCAAAAACAAAAATAATACGTAGGTTCCTTAGTGTGTTCTTCTAGACAATTTCCAACACATCTTTAAACCTACCTGTAAGTCTACGTGTTTTCCATAATGCTAAGCAAACCGCCTAATTAAATTGTATGTAGGCAAAAGCAGTATTTTTGTAAATATTTTAAGGCTTGGCATGGACTTCAAAAGTATGTAAGTGTAATTTTAACTGTGGGGATTAAATTTAGTTATTCAAGACAACACAATTATTTTGTTCTTTTTAGTTTCTCTGTTTTTTGGAGTCGGTTTATTTTTTTTTGAAAATTTTTATAGCACAAAATGTTTTTTTTTAATTCTGAAGAATTAGCAATGCTTGCCATAGCGTTAGATGAAGAAAATGCTATAACTAAAAAAATAAGTAGATTTTCTGTACATCCTACGTGGCTTAACAGAACGAAGGAAGGCGAATACCATACTCTATAAAAGGAATTGTTAGACAACGAAAGTCAATTTTGTACAAGTACCTATTTCCGAATGACAAAAGTTAAAAGTATTTATTATTAAAGTTAAAATTTTAACTTTAAATAAAATTGTACGATTTAGGGAGCTACACAACATTGAGTTCTTTAATCACAAATTAGTTAATAAGTACTTTTTTTGTGTGCAGTCAAAATATCGGACATTATTTGGTTTAAAAAAGTGGTAAAGTCTATGGCCTTAAGTATGAATGTTTCATTTATTATTATTATGTACTTATATGTATGTATTGTTTTACAAGCTTTTGTACTTAGTATCCAAGTATTTAATAAGATTCCCAAAGTTGTATAGAGCTGGGTTCAAGCGAATAAACTCGATTAATTTTTCGTCATTCATGATTCAAGTTTTTTGGATAAATGACGTGGGATACAACACCTACACTACGGCGTGCGGGACGAGGCCACCCATCCCGTCCCGTCCGTGTTTCCCGCCACGTGTATTTTATTGCTATATTTTTAAATGCAACGATGTCAAGAAATCGTCCCGTTCCGTCCGGCACGAGAAAAAACATGTTACGTATACGAAGACCTTAAAACGGATGATTTCTTACATTTTTTTTTTAAATTCTACATAATTTATATATGTAAATATTTACTTTGAAGTACTATAGAGAACCTGCTAATTCGTTAAATCCTATAAAGTCTATAGGCAAAAAACCTATAAAACGCGCCTATTTGCGCCGCTTCGCTGTTACACCCGTCCCGTACCGTCCGTCGTACCGGGGCGGCGCCGGCGGGGCGTCGAGAGAGCGAGAGAGAAGCGCTCCAAAAGACTCGCCTTAGGCCTTAGGGATGAATTATATTAGAGTGTCCCGTCCGGGCCCGGACGGGACACGGCCCGCTATAATATAAATACAAAATGTATGCAACGTCTCAAATCAGTGCCCCGCCCGGGCCACGTAGTACTACGGCACGCCCCGTGCACGGCCCGCTCTAATATAATTCACCCCTTAACGTGCCTGCCGAAGCACCGAGAAGCTTGCGATGTTTTTAATTTAATAACTCATTGTGACCCGGCGGTTACGAAAATTGCTTAACTGGCAAATTAGTAAAGCTGGGCCGAATGCTTAACCGCTGCGCCAACGTGTTCCTTCTAGTCCATACCGCTGAAGAAAGGAACAGCTAACGGCTGGATTTGCACCCGTATCCCTTCCGTCTCCTCTCCTCCTGTCTGTTTCTTACCTAAATTTAGATCACGAATTCAAGAAAACAAGAAATATGGAGAATAATTTTAACAACTTAACCAGGCCTTCTTTTCCCAGGCAGGATAATAGAGCTTACAACAGGACAGCTCGTTTACCTCCTGAATGGTTACACATATTTCAAAGGGCTATCTATCAAAAAAGGCCAAGCTATGCGTTGGCCCTGCATTAAGACTAAAAGCTGCTCGGGATATCTCCATCTAGACTACTGTATGAACGTGATGACGACCTCCAAAGAGAGACACAACCATAGTCCAGGCAAATACTATAAAACTTCCACTGGACAATATGTGAAAATGTGGAACATTAAAGCATTTTTATAATTTATTTATAGTTTAGTCTTCTACATGCATGATGACGTAAGTGAATTCCTAATTTATATTCTTTAAATTAATCTTAAGGGGGTCCTGCACGAAATTGTGAAAATTCACGTGTTTTAAGTCACTTGCAAAATTTTTCTAATTATAAATATGTATATGATTGATTTTGCTTTGAAGTTCATTAATACACTTGTAACTTTTTTACAGATTAACTCGCGTTTACATAGTTTTTATATTATCCGGACGTTTCGAACCCTTTACAGGGTCCGTGGTCACAGGGAGACTATGTAAATAGTAAATTAAACGCGAGTTAATCCGTAAAAAAGTTTCATTTCAATGTGTAGTGCTCGCTTAAACCTCAGAAAACAATAATAGACTTGTGTCTGTTTTTGCGATCGCGCGGCACCCCCTTAAGAACCTGCCGAGCTTGGAGCGCGTGGTATAAAAAAATACAGTCAAAGCAAAGCAAAGGCACCGAAATAAAGTGAGTGGTGTATTATAAGTTGTTGAATTTAGGTTAAAAACATACATTTCGCTCCTTTAGCTCGGGTTGTTGTCAAGTCCATATATAAGGCGACTGCTAAAAACCGCAAGAAACTTCAATGGCTGGTCAGGTCAAGTGTTTTAGACATGACAAAAATGACAAAAAAGTAATTCGTGCTTTTTTTTTCATTAAATATTCATTTTATCAATTTTAATTTAATAATCTTTGAGTATCTAATTTATTTTAAAGCAATAACATAAGAAAAGTAAAACAAAAGAATTAACTATTAAATACCGATTATTTACAACGCGCGGGCAACAGCCGGCCGTTGACCCACCCGTCTGTTGACCCACCCGCGTCAGCTGGGCGATAAGTGCCTACGTTAGTCGGCAATCTTTTTTGTCATTTTTGTCATGTTTAAAACACTTGACCTGGCCAGCCCTTGAAATTTCTTGCGGTATCTAGCAGTCATCTTATATTATGCATAGTTGTCACATCTTCTTTTGAGCATAGTAGATTGGAATGAATATTACTATTAATAAGTTAGTGGTGATAGTAAGTCTTGTTAGCATTTGATAAGTAATTTTGTACAGACCGGCGTCACAAAGTCGAAAATTTAAATACAGATTTTATTTTATACAATGACTTCAGATTTTTTCTACCAATTAGGGATTTTTGAAAGACAAAGTCTTCAACGTTAATGTTGTACAGCCTCGCTTTTTGAATTCAACTTCACTTATCGAACAAGAAGTACACAATACGGGTTATAAAAGGACTCATAACGAAGCCGAGAGCCTCGCATTCAGTCCATAAACGAACATTTTCTGTACTGGACCATACCTGCGAACCGTATGGTTACGATGGTATCAAGTGTCAAAGTTACAATATTATTTTTCGTTTTTTGCTATAACAATTTTAATATGATAGTTACTAAAATTTATTCAACAGAAACCATCACCCGGCTATGACCCGACTCTTTCACACGCGTTAAACAGTCTGTGCGCGCATCACAGTGCGTGCTGCAGAAAACCGCTGCTCTACAATATCTTAAAAATTAAATTGTTTTTCCAGTAATTATTTTTGCTCTAGTTAACTTGTTTTGATGTAGGTACATTTTGCGTATATTTCGGCTTCGTTAATTCTTTTTACACCCTGCATAGTTCTTGTTCTTCTTCTTCTTTTTTTCTTGTTGAAATTAAGATTCGATAAAGGTTCCTGCTAAGCTAATTGTGACGTTTTCTTAGTAGTTTTCATTAGATACTAGTGGCCCGCCCGCGACTTCGTCCGCGTGAACACCCTGTATACCGTAAAAAATTTCCAAAAATTTTCTTTTATACAAACCTTGTCCTGACAATTACGAACACAGCAAAAAAGGAATCAGCCAAATCGGTCGAGGCGTTCTGAAGTAATACGCGTACAAACATTTCGGCAATTGATTTTTATTAATATAAAGATAAATTTTTAAACACTGAAAAAAGACGACAACTTCAGGCGGGAATCGAACCACGCACCTTCCGCATTCCGGGCGGCTGCCTTAACCACTTGGCTACTGAGGTCTGGCTTTCAAGCGTCGAAATTTGTCAGTGCTTGATGCTTATGTTTTTTAGTCAACATTGCTTCATCAAATCTTAGAAGTTTTCACCTCTGAGATCCGAAAGAAATATTTTTACAAATATTTGAACATACGGTTAAGATGAAGCTGCGTTTATAGATTAATGTGTTATATTTTAGCGTTTTATTAACGCTTAAATATACTTAAGTAAAATTTTAAACACTGAAAAAAGACGACAACCTCAGGTGGGAATCGAACCACGCACCTTCCGCATTCCGGGCGGCTGCCTTAACCACTTGGCTACCGAGGTCTGGCTTTCAACCGTCGAAATTTGTCAGTGCTTGATGCTTATGTCTTTTAGTCAACATTGCTTCATCAAATCGTAGAAGTTTTCACCTCTGAGGCGATTCCCGCCTGAGGTCTTTTTTCAGTGTTTAAAATTTTACTTAAGTAGATTTAAGCGTTAATAAAAAGCTAAAATATAAAACATTAATATAGAGATGTTAAAGTTAGTGGCGTTTGTTGCGTTGCCAGGGCTTTATGTATACTTTTATTACTAAGTCGAGTACCCCAAAATTAAACGCTAAGACATGTTTCGTTTTCTCTCTTTAGGTCAAATGATCGAGCTAGTTTCCGGCAAACAAGTTTTCCTACACATGGGGTACACATATTATAAGAAAACTGATATAAGAAGAGGTACAGCGTCACGTTGGTCCTGCACCAGGTCCGCGACGTGCCACTCGTACCTCCACTTAGATCTCGATATGAATGTATTGATCACATCGAAAATTGAACACAACCACCATCCTACCACTTATATTAGAACGTCCAACGGGAAATTTGTTAAGGTAGGATAAATTTAATATGAAAGTATTTAATAAATTTTTATTATGCCTATATCTGTGGCTTTTGTTTTATAATCGCTTTTTTCACTGAGGGTGAAAATAAGCGTTCTATCCGACATGTAATGGTAATAGTTTATCACAGCCTTAAAAAGCAAAATTACGTATGATACTCATAATTTACGGAGAAGCTTTACATGCAAACGATTTTGGTCTCCTACGGTAGTAGGTAGTAGTTTAAAAAAATTACGATAGGCTATTGTAATTTTTTTAAATTAATAGTAGTATAATGTTACTTACCGATACAGAAATTCTATTTACGATGAAGCTAAAACTGCAACGAAGATACGCACCCGTTTAACAAATCGCAAAAGTAAAGTAAAGAATAATGAAATGCAAAGAAAACTTCCATACGGAATTTTAGGAATTATTTCTAACTATATTTTTATGGAATGAAACCTTTTTAATCTTAGCTTTATTTGGTTCCAGGCAAGATTATAGAGCTTCTAAATGGGAAGCAGGCCTATCTACTTAAGGGATATCTGTACTACAAAAGATTTGCCGTCGAAAATGGTCTAGTGTTTCGCTGGTCTTGCATCTGTGGCGCTTATATTCACTTAGACTCCGAAATGAAATCTGTATGCATCTCTAAGATTGAACATGATCATCCACCGGCTAACTTGATAAAGTTACGTAAAGGAAAAATAGTGAAAAAAGTTCTTATCAAAATGCGGCCAACAGTCCTCGTTGAAAAAACGACCTAAATCTAAACGAAGCAGCATTTACTTTTAGACTTAATTTTTTAAATAAATACTTCTTACTTTGTAGTGTAAGGTCCAAAAACGAATAAAATGAAATTGCTAACTGATTCGTTTTTATTCACCCCTCAAATTTTATAGTGTGTCGTATTATTAATTATCAAACCATTGAAAATAACAGAACATAGAGATGGTTCCGGTGCCCCTAGAGCTCTGCCTCTGGGCTTCCGCTTGACACTATTCTTTGAGGCCATTTAACCTGCAATTATATGATCACTTTTAGATCGTATTTTGTTTATGTCATCGTTAGCTTAGGAATAAAACTTCATACCTTATTTAATTAGTTTTTTTTTGTTTTGGTACATGTGGTATCTGTAGCTTCCACTTATCTGATTTAAACTAGTTTGAAGGGCACTCTGGCTACAGTTTGGTCTAAAATGACAAAGGGAAAAGTAGTAGTCACTGAAAACGATTCAGACTAAAAGTTACAAATAAGATGACATAATTTATATTTTAGTTAGGAAAAAAAATGTGCATGATATTTACGTGTGCAAGTTCAAATATCCAGGGTTTTTTGAGAATTTGTACTGGTTCACCCATTCATTGAAATCAACTTTACGTACTACCAAAGATTGTCAAATCTGTTATTGTTATCTGTTAACATTTCTTTCCAGGGACCTTAATAACTCTCACAAACGGGAAGAAAGTCATCCGTTTTAAGGATTACACATACTCCAACCGGGGGAAGGTGCGTCGGGACAGGTTCAAGTGGAAGTGTACAAAATCCGGCTGCCCCGCATATCTCTTGGTGACCTGCGATCTGGACATAGAAGAACAACGCCAAGAGCATTTACATGACCCTCCAAAATTCAAGAGAACTGTAAAGGGGCAGTATCACACCTCATGATTAAAGGGGTGTCTTGAAATAATGTTAAGAAATCGGAATAAAAATGTGTGGCTATTATGAAAAATAGGACTAAATGTAAGCATTTTGAATAAAGTACGTTTTTATTATCTTACTGTTTGTTTTTATTAACTTAATGTCAATTGATGTTGTCGCCCTTATCAAGATTTTAGAGCTTTATTATATGCTTAGATACACCTGCTTTTTCTTAGATATACCCACTAACGTGATAAACTAGTACGAGTACATAATAATAAATAAACAGGCTGTGTGGTGGAGGTACTAACAATTTAACGTTTCAGTGAACATATTCATGACGGCACGAGGTAAAGAGCGATTGGTCTACCATAACTTCACATATTACAAGCAGAGCAGAACCAAAAACGGGTTTAGATGGGGTTGCACCAAGAACCGGTGGCACAGGTGTAAAGCGTACCTCCACCTGGCTGACGATATGACTATTGTCAGAAGTAATATGGAGCATACGCATAGCCCTTTTGGTACTCCTGTGCTAAAGTAATGGATATATGTACGTGCCTCCGTAAAACTACGAAAAATTGTTTGTCGAAGTGGTTCGGTATTGAAAAGTTTCAACTCGTTCCACTATCAAAGCGTGTGTGTCATTCAATTCACATTGAACGAGCCGTCACGACGGTTCGTACATTATAGAAGTAGCACAAATCCCTATAAATGGGAACACAATGAAAGCACCAACCCGTCGTAGTACAAACTTAAGGTCTCTGCCACGAGCACTAGCGTCTTGCGACACGGTATGCGGATTTCTAGTTCATTGCGCGTTATAGTACGTGGCGTTACGGCTTGTTCACAACACACGACCTTGCCAATGTGAGCGGAGCGGAGAGCGGATACTTGCAATGAACGCATTGCGAACTTTTTTATGACCGTTGACTGAGACTTCCGTAGCATAACTCGCAAGGCTCAAAGAATCCTCTCGCCGCTCCACTCTTAGCGGCAAGGTCGTGG
Organism: Scoparia ambigualis; assembly: GCA_963921215.1. Lineage (NCBI taxonomy): Eukaryota > Metazoa > Arthropoda > Insecta > Lepidoptera > Crambidae > Scoparia > Scoparia ambigualis. Next base: position 30,028,794 of record OY992513.1, on the reverse strand, counting down.
CCACTTATACTTAGTTAATGGTAATGGAAAGAACGTAACCACCAGAGGTCGTGGCCGAGTAGTAACAGACACAAAAAATTATGAAAATAAAAATTCAATTGACATATGATTTACAGGACAACAAAGAAGACTCACAAAAAAAATTTTACGCGAAAGTTTTAAGGTGTAGGTATATTAAGTCACAATGCACAAAACAGTCTTGTAACTGACATGAACAGTGGCACGATTTGACAGAACATAATACATTGCATGCGATTAACTTGTCTTCAATATTAATTATGTGTTAAAAACACAATGTGTCGTGATTTTTTTGCTAAGTGTATTCCATATCGATGTTCATACAAGTTAAACCGTACCGCTTTAGGGAAGAGTTGCTTATTTTGTACGCAGCCGAATTTTGTCTACGTCCCTGCATTGTGATTAAAACTCACAGTGATTCTTATTGATCACCATGGCTATTGTATATTTGTTTAAGTTAATTTTTGTTAATTATATTAGAAACTAATTGTAAACTTGATCTCATTATAACATAATCGATATTGTTTTATTGAACATAGTCAAAAAAAATTTACGTTCTATTACGCCATTATCCTATTTTGTCTATGATCCAAAAGTAAACTCTATCTCGATCCAAGGCGAATAAAGGACTAAAATAAAATCATGGAATTTACAGATGTGGCTACTGGCTGACCAGTTTTAGCTTTCATCAGAATTTTACGTTTATTTGATCTGCAGTCATTTATATAATATATATTGCACATAAGCAGAATTTTACTTAAGTCATTAAATTGATCTCACGGCTAAAACCACCGACAGTGCGTGTTTTTTGACTTTTTTATTATTCTCTAGAGTAAAATTGTTATTATTGATCTCATTTTACGATTTAATTAGGAAATGAAATATTTTGTTATTTTAATTATTGATGATAATAAGAATAAACTAGAAGAAATAAATTGCCTTTCTCTGTCATTTTCCTAATTCTTTTTTTAATATTTCTCGTCCATGTACTCGTATATATCTTAAGTATCTATTGGTAATACTAAGGTAAGCTTGTTAGTGTAAACATGCAATTTATTCTTAGTCAGAAGAGTATTTAGACCTTATTTGTACACAGTGAACAATAAATAACTATTCTATTCTATTCTATTCTATTCTATTCTATTCTATTCTATTGAATTTAAAGACATGTAAAGAAGTACCGTAATCGCCAAACGTGGAGAATCCCCTTAGAGTTTTCGTCGGTATAAACTATAGCTTTAAAGCAATAATTAGTGTATTTTTTACTCTTTTTGATTGCAATGAAATTGCTTAATATGTATAGGTACGGGTACAATTAATGATGTATTCTAGTTGTAGCGTGCAACAAAACGAATCGTCCAATTTAATTTAATTTAGGTAATGTAACTTAGTTTTAACTAATAAACGTTAGGATAATTCATTTTTCCATTTATGAAATCCTTTTAATTTTAAAATTTTACCTACTTACTAATATTTTTCCAGCTACCTTCATCACCACACACAGAGGCAAAAAGCTTTTAGTATTAGATGGGTATACCTTCTCCAAGAGTGGGCTGGTAAGAGCTGGAGGCTCCAGATACAGCTGTTCCAGTTACCTCAGCAAGAGATGCAAAGCCCACCTCCACCTCGACAGGAACAACTGTATCATTAAGGCCTACAATGAACATAATCACCCTTCGGTTACGTATGCCAAATTGAATACTGGACTCTACGTGAAAATATAGATCTAAAAATACGAGAGTAGAAATGATTTTATTTATTCTATTAATAGGATAATTACCACATTTTTTTTGTCATTGGTGTCTGAAATTTCACTCACATAATTTGTATGGAACTTAACTAGTAGGCAAAACAATAGATTGATTATTACCTTAGTATTACCAACTTACACCCCGATAACACATGCAAAATTAGCAAAAATAGTGTAAGCGGTACGCGCTACGCTATTAGGCACCACTCCATTCCACTCGCGCTCAAAAATTAACATCTAAAATCTAGGCAACTGTGAATGTGGCAATATTTTTGCTTAGGCAATCTCATGCAGTTGCAGTAAATAAAATAATTTTCAATACATAAAAAAAATACAGTAGGTGTCAATGTTCGATAGAGTAACTGTCGATGATCGATATTTTGCATTTCGTTATCGATACTATGTATGTAGGTTATAGTTGTATTTATAAACTTACAGTTATATATTTACTATAGCCAACACGCTAAAATACTTGAATAGTTAAACAAAACATATTATATTAAACTATTTTGTGTATATTGGTGTGAGTTATTCGTACGTGATTCGTACCTATCATCAAAACCTCAAAGTGCTTAAAATATAACAAAAATCAAGATCATAAATAACAATAGACAGTTAAATACATCTTGAAGTACTATAACTGTTTTATCTATTTGCCTTAACAATTCTTTTGATTATGCAAAAAAATAATTGTTCTATCTATAAAGTTAATCCAAAATTTAAAGAAAAAATTATCAAACTTTAAAAAATTAGGACAATCCTTTTTTTTAAACAGTTTCAAATTATGTTAACAATATTCGATTTACTTTTCTATTTTCTAATAAATGTAGAGCTATGGATAAAGAACTCTTTTTGAAGAAGCAACAAGATCCACTGCCTACATTGACATAGATGATTTGACCTTTACCATCGTTCAAGGATTTTGTTAATACTTTTTAAACTCTTACTATAGCGAGTCCATTTCAAAGTGCACCATATTTGTTCCAGCTACCTTTGTCTACTCAAATCGAGGCAAACGGTTGTTGCAACTCGATAAATATACTTACTCCAAAAGCGGGCCTATCCGCGCTGGTGGCTCCAGGTACAGCTGCTCCAGTGCCTTCAGTAAGCAGTGCAAGGCCCATCTCCATGTGGACAAAAATGAATATATAATCATGGCCTCCGTTGAACATAACCACCCTCCGGTCAACTACGTGGAATCTGGGACAGGCATCTTCATAAAATTTTAGATTCCTGAAGGTACGTATACATACGTCATAGGTGTTCTTATGTTTTAGATAAGAAAATGCAGGACTGTCAAGAAATTCTGCGGTGAAATAATCTTAATTTCTAGTTATGCTATAAACAGCTCCCGCCAAAGTCATCGATGTTATCGACTGATTGTTTCCCCTATTCGAAGGCCTTTATTATTTGCCGTTCGTTTATAAAACGAAACTGCCTCCCAGGACACGTGTTCAATATTTCCAACAAAATGAGAAAAAACAGATGTGTAAAAGCTATCTAGTTAGGTTCGCTAAGGTACAGGAGGTCAATGTTGCTCGTATAAAAGAAGCTAATGTGTATTACATTAGCTTATTTTATACGTGCAAATCGTGACTAAATCAGTAGACCATTAAAATGTTTTTTTTTTTTAATTTTCAGATTTGCTGTAGATATAAATTCACTAATAATTTAACTAGTTTAGACAGCAGTGTGCAAATATTTTAAGGAGACATATGTGTTGGTAATTTTTATCACATTATATTGTTGTGCTGAACCCATGATTTCCAGGTTCAATTATATAAAAGCCGTGTTGTGTTAGATGGATCCCACTCTTGAGACAAGCCTTAGTTGAATAGATTTAAGAGATTTCATAATATGTATAGTATAAGAATACTAACATTATTATAAATCTTTAAATAAACGGTAATATTATTTTAAAGTATTTTTTTTATTTGCATGTTTGAAATTCTTTTTTATAGTTTTGAATATTTTCATACATGTATTGTACTGAATTTTGTTGTTGGTAGAGTTTGTTCAGAGTCCCGTTGCTATAACAATAATGTAAGCAGCATCGTTATGCTCCGAAGTTTTATCATGTTAAAGCAGTCGTCATTAGTCCTTTTCTGTAAAACGCCACGTTAAAGTCTTTAGAGAAGACATCGTCGGGCAACTCCTTGCACAACCTAAACATTCTCGCTAAGAGAAATTTCCGAAAACATAGTTGGATTCTAAAGTGTGTTTTAAAATTATTCAATGTTGTTTCAGTCAAATTTATTACAACTCCCGTTGGGTCTAAGTTACTCCTCGTTGACAATTACCCCTACTTCAAGAGATGCCGTGCCCGTGCTGGCGGTTCCAGATACTCCTGTTCCAACACCAACAGTAAGGGTTGTAAAGCATACCTTATACTTGATAAAAATGACATCATTGTGTCAGGCAATAGTTATCACGATCATCTGCCAGTGAGATATATGGCAGTTAAAGATGGGTTGTATGTTAAAGTGTAAGGTAAATTATCATAAAAGCACGAAGAGAACCTGTCACAGAACGTAATAAAGGCTAGAAAGAAGAAGAATAGTGAAAATGATGTAGGTAGAATATTAAAGGAATTTTAGTCTTTTTTTTTCAATACGATTACGATTTTAATGTTAATATATGTTGTGTTAGTTTTTGTAAGACTTTGATTTCTGATACAATTAAACAGTATTTTTGTTATTTCTGAAATTGGTTTCAAGTATTTTTTTATAAAGAAATAGCATTTTCTGGTCGTTTCCGTTGGTAACATAGTAAGTTACGTTTTTTAATTATTAGCTTCCTTATATGGAATATTTACGATTTGGTCATATTTCCTTCTTTAAACGTCTCTGTTGTTCTTTACTCTTTCAGATAAAGTTGATCGAGGTAGAATGATCTAGTAGAATTAAATAGTATTAAGATTACAAACAAAATTTCTCAAATTATTTTTGTTTGAATATGCGCTGAATCGAATTGACTAGAACTTCATAATGTGGTTTTATGATTTCAGTTCCCGCACAATTCGTAATAACACCAAAAGGCAACAAGCTGCTTTTGATTGGCAACTACACTTTTTTTAGGAGCGGATCTATCAGAGGCGGCGGCTGCCGGTACAGCTGCTCAAAAACTGCCAGGAAAAACTGCAAAGCATACACCCACGTAGACAAAGACAACAATATTGTTATGGCCGTTTTTGAACACAACCATCTTCCCATAAAATACCCTAAAACTGATGAAGGAGAGTACCTAAGACTGGATGAATATTTAGAGGCATCGGATTAGTTTTCTTGAACTGTTACAATAATCTTGTAAGGAGGTAAACGTCTTGTAATATTTGTGAATTTACTGGTCTTGATGTCCTTAACGAAGTAGAATAATAAGTAAAAAAGGAGCGTCTCGATAACTTCGGAACTTTTGTAACTAAGGAAACATATTTGTCTAAAGATCCTACTTTTAAATATTAGAGTTCAAGTGTAAATTGTCACAATCACGATCACGAACCATATATTTGTTTCAGAGAACAGACTTCTAATTGATTTATTAATACATATTAGTACATACATATTATCACGACTATCATCCCCGAAGGGTTAGTCAGAGACTAGGCTATGAAGACAGCAAAAGCGGTAATCTGCCATAGTCCAGCTTTCCCTAAATAGCTACTGCACATGTGCTCAGTGTGACAGGTATGAGCCCATCGCCGCTCTATGCTATTGGAAGTATGTGTAGTCTTTAGTCCGTTAGTCGCCTTTTACGACACCCAAGGGAAGTGAGGAGGTACTTATTAGCCGCTACGCGACACGGCATGAATAATATATTATTATTTAGTTTATAAATTTTAAGTACCTACACTAATTAGTGTGCCGTTATATAATATTATATATTATAACATTTTTCCTACAGATAAGTTTTAATTGTTGATGGCGTAATTTTTTGTTCAAGAGTAAGTGAGAATATTTTTGCGATCTATTTATAGGAATGAAAGAGCGAACTTCCAATTAATCAGGATGTTGTCTCTAATTTTAATTCAAATAAAATACTTTATGTTGTTGATTTGTTTACATATGTTTCATCGAACTGATAAAATCATGATAAAATCATGAAAATAAGTAGTTTTTTTTAAATCATATTAATTTATTTTCTATTTATTATTGTTGTTACGTTTTGCTGGACTAATATTGTTTACTTATATTAACTACCACAAAGCACGAATAATATAAAAATACTAATTTAATTGATCTTGTATAAATAGTTCTTTTAAAACAAAATTAAAGTTTATTATGAAAATTCAAATTGTTGGTATATTACTTAGGTACCTTTACTATTGTAAATACAGTTTTATTACATATCTTGATGGATACAAGTATATTATCACAAAATATTATATCACATTCTTGTAGAAATTTAATAAATATGTAATAAAATGGCTCATCATAACAATATACTACATGAATGTTGCCAGTGAGTTTTATTTCACCTGTGAACTAGTTATATTTATAATGGCAATAATATAAATCAATAAATTGAGTTAGTTTTTTTAATGCAGTATAATTTCAGGTTGGAGTCTTAATGCTGACATCAAATTGAATACCGCTGTCACAATTTCAAGAACGACGAAAAGCGATTTTCACTCAACATGTGCGTATTGTTTTATTATAGATTATATTATGTACATAAGTCAAGTTTTACATAGGCTGAAGTAACAAATGTGCAATAATTTTATATTTACAATGCTGTTATATCACTAATCTCGGGAGCTCCATCGGAATACGGAATGGCAATTGCCTGCGTTGTGAAATGACCTAAGTTCAATCCTCACCTGAGACAGCAGTTTTTTGTGATAACACTTTTAATTATTTTTAAAACATTTAACATACTCTTACTCTCCTACGTTTATTATTCCTTCTTCTTTCTTTCTTCTTTTATATTGATAGCTTCTTTTATATTAATTTTATCTCAACTTACCTACAGCTTGGTTTACGCAGAAGAGTCCTCAAAATCAAGAGCTCAAGGAGACTGCCAAAGCGACGCCTACTTTCTCAGCGGCAGTCAACCAAGCACACGATGGTAAGAGGTCAGAACCTTAAAAACTAACCGAGTCAACAAAAATACGCAAATAATACAATACTTATTTTTATTATTAAAAAAAAGTTTTACTCAATGGATTTGCTCTTCTCATGTTTACAGTCAGCTTCGTAAAAACACCAACTGGTAGTACACTACTCGTCATGAACGGTTACACCTACAGCAAGAACGGCAGTATCAGGAAAGGTGGCACCAGGTTCGCCTGCTCCAAGTTGCTGAAGAACTGCAGGGCGTTTGCCCACGTGTCACAGGAAGGGCAGATCCTGAAAGCGGAGACCGTACACAATCACGAACCACCGAATTTTATGATCACTAGCGACGGGTTTATTATAAAAAAGTGAAATTTAAAAAAAAAAACAATTTTGTGAAAATAAACTAGACATGGAAGGTAACTGAAAGTTATTGAAAATATTTTTGTTCATTACAAATTATCGTAAAAACATGGAAATAACAATATTTTTTTTAAGATTTATGTGTAGAGTTTACACCAGTTTGTAGTTTTACATGGGATATTATTTTTATTGTGTTTTTTATTGTTATAGTAAAATGTTTAAGTATAATTTGTTAAGCTGATAAAGATGTTAATTGTTTTATAATATTGTTGGGAATCTGATTTTTGCGTTTGCAATTGTACCTACCTACTTCGTTTGCATAGTTTCTATATTATTAGTTTTTTATTGTTAATCATCTAGATTTTGATCCCTTACATACCTACATATTGTCTTTTTTTTGTGATTAAGAGGGAAGTGGTCTCTTTTGCGCAGGGATTAATATTAACAATTATATGGATATATCGAAACGCTATTTTTAACCAGACAAAAAGTCCTAAGTGACTTGTACTTTAGGTTTTTTTAATGTCACTACTTTGCCAATATAAACAAAATCTATCAAGTACACGATTATTGAGCAATGTTATTTCTGGAAACTCTTTTAATTTCTTTTTGGGATGATAAGATCTAAACCTGTGTTACTATTATGGATCAAATTAGGGAAAGTAATGTCAAAAGAAAAACTGTAGGCAACGGTTATGTTTTTAATGCGTGACATTGTTATTATTATTTTTACTTTATATCGATTATTGATTTAACGTATGTAAAGAGTGCACAGAGTCTAGTTATTAGTCTACTTTAATCTTGACCGTACTTTTTTGACTAATTGTGCATTATCTGACACTTAACGAGGAAGAAACCGGTCAGTAGTTGTTATTTTTAAGGGTATGCAATGTTTTCTTAAACATTATTCAGGATTTGTAACCTTTAACTATTTTCAAATAAACTATACTATTTTATATGACTAAAGCTATATTACTTCATAACCATTAAAATAATATTCACTTACCTTAACATCAACGAAGGCACGAATAAATTGCATTAAAACAAGTCAAGATTTCTTTTGAAATATGGATTTGTTATTCAATATGAATACGATTCTCGGCAGAAATTTAGAGTGTTATTTGCCATTTTGTTTTATTTTCTAACGTTGTGTTTTATATTGTAGAAGTACATTTTTACTCTTTAAATGTTCATGAATCGTGTCACCTACAAACAGTAAAACATGATAAGTAGTGATAGTTTTTACTTTTATTAACGCTCAAATATACTTTAATATATTGAAACGTTACTTTTTGAATTACTTATAGGATAAAATGTTTATATTTTTCTAGTAAACATTTTATCCTATATCTATATAGCATTGTAAATGCAAAAATTTCAATAATAAAGGTTTTTTGAATTATGCCAAGAAGTCCAAGTGGTCTCCGATAACTTCCAGAATGTTACCACTATGCCACTAGTATTTGTATACTTCTAAGTTCTAAGTATGCCTAGCAGTGGGACAGTTAGTACTTATGCATTACTTTATCTTTCTCTGTTTACTTTAAGTGAAATTTGTGAAAACTCTATCTGGAGCGACGCTGTTACTGCACGAAGGATTCACCTATAGTAAGAATTCCAAGCTCCGACACGGAGGGTACAGGTACGTTTGCTCCAGGACACACATGAAAGGATGCAAGTCGTATCTGCACCTGTCGGTCGATAACGAAATTTTAAAAGGCGAGTGGTCTCACAATCACGACCCTCCAACTTTTTACTTTGATAATTTGGGGCAGCCTATAAAGATTTAAATAGAATATCAGCTATTGTTGTTTAAGTAAATATTAATTATTGGTTGTTGTAGTTTTGGTATTTGTGGAAGAAAATGTTTAATTTTATTTAATTGTATGTGGTAATACGTTTTTTTAATGGTGGTAATGTAAAAATAATAAATAATCTTATGTTCAATGCAGATTTGATGTTTTTCTGTAGAATGTTTTTATTAATAAACGTTACCCCCTTAACGAATAAACGTTCCTGAAATTTAAGTGAAAAAATAATAAAAATGCACCATACGAATACATGTCAAACTTAAGCAATTTTTAAAAAGTTATGTTATAACTAAGGGGGCTTACCTATACTATGGAACACGAAAGTTTAAAAGCCCGGTGTATAGCTTCTCGTATAGTGTACATGTATTGAATTTTATCATTTTAGTAAGACAACTAACCAGCTTAATAAATAAAATGTCGTGGCCGTAGCAGTGGCCGTGGCCGTGATATTTAATTATAGATATTCATAGATTATCATTGAGTAAGTTATTATTTAAACCCTAGATATTTGTGATAATATTAAATTGTGCTTTACAGACTCTCTTTAGTTTCTCCGACAACCGGGAATAATGAAATGGAGATGGTACTAATAGCTACATCTATTAGTACCATCTCCAGCGTTTTCAGCGTTCTCACTAGGGTGTGCAATTTCGCTTGATTTCAGTTTCGGAAATTGCTTATGAAACTAACTCCGTCAATTTCGGAAGAAAAACAAAATAATTACCAATAGATTTAAAAACGGAGCCAGAAGCTTAAATTGCGTCATATGTAGTAAATGCACGATTCTAATCAAGATTTTTAACCTTCGTATACACGCGCGCCAAAGCATTACACATAAATATGGTTTAGCAGGCCGAAAATTGAGTACGTTTTCAGTGTAGTAAATAAATAGGTAAGTACTTACTTTTAAGAGTCATTAGTTTTTATTTAAAAAGAAGACGTTATAATTAATTTAAAAAAGATATTAATTAATGATTAGTAGGTAGGTACCTAATTATTTGGTATCTTAAGGGCGGATTTAACGATCAGAAAATACCACCATACCTGCATGCTTGAGGCAAAAATATGTTGGCATTTCATGCAGTTATTCTATTATATTTTTTTAAAGAACAGAATGAACAAAAACCTTTTTGGTGGTTTCCAGAAGATGCAGGTTCTGTATCTTTTATCATCATTATGTGTGTAGTTATATCTACAACTATTTAATTTAAAAAATCATCATAATTGTAGTTCGATTGGTTAGCTGTAAGGGCTAACCAGATAACCAGAAAGTTACGTTTAAAGTGTTGGATGCTGCTAAGAATAAGTTTGAAAAAGCTTGTTAAAAAATTAGTTAAAAGAAAGAAAGATGATCAGAACAATAGATAAAAGGCTGTCGAAGGATTTCTGAACTAGGTAATATTAAGGTTTTTTTGGAAATCTGTTCGTTTGGCTAGAGGTAAGTCCTAAATGTCCGATTTTAGCTCTGCCAGAGACCAGACTGGAAGTTTAGTGAATGGTGAATAATGTATATTAAAGATAATATGGAATGAACCAAGATTTCTTTGAGAGGGAGGAGGCAAATATGTACTACTACTGCCTACTTCAGATATAAATGTACTGTAATAAAAGATAAAGTATGAAGTCAGGAAAGGTTGCAGCATATGATAGGGTGTCAGTTGAGATGCTGAAGGATGGACATGGCGTGTCGTAGCAACTTCAGCTGTACCGTCTATTCAACTTGTGCCTTAACACCGGCCAAGCCAAGAGATTGGTGCAAGGCTGTTATTGTGCTAAACAAGGGAAAGGTTCACAGATTGACTGTAAAAACTACAGGAGCATTAATCTTCTCAGCACTGTCTGGAAATTTAATGCGAGAGCTTTGATCGAAAGGGTTGTGAAAGAAACTGATGAGAAAATATGGGATGCACTTTGGAATGATTTCGAAAATTAATAGAATCAGCTCTTTTTCTTGAGAAGCATAGCTGAAAAACATTTGGTCAAAGGTCAAAAGGTCTGCTGCCACAAAAGGGGATCTTGAAAAGGCTTATGATAAAGTGGTAAGGAATTAACTATGGCCGGACTCGGTGTTATGTGTGGAGGCGTGAGCAGAACTGATACCATACGGCATTCTCAAAAATTTAAAACGGCCAAAGGGTGTGTTAAATGTACAATATTTACTGCTATCTCCTAGTCTAACATTCCAAAAACCTGACGTAGCGTCCAACGTACTAAATAACTTTGCACCAGATAATTTTGAGACTATCTCATCTAATGTCAGCAGCTTAAAATGTTCTCTTTTAATTGCCTGGTTGAGTTCTTTGGGATCCAAACAGATTCGTAACGCACCGTTTGGCTTTTTCACAACGGTTATACTGCTCACCCAGTCGGACGGACCTTTAACTTTTGATATAATACCTTGTGATTCCATTTCTAATAATTTCGTCCTAACGTCTTCCCTAATCGCAAACGGTAATTTCCTAGGCGCATGAACGACAGGAACAGCATCGTCCTTCAATTGTATGTTGTACTCACCCGGCAAACAACCTATCCCGTTAAACACGTCGCTAAATTCCTTTAAAAGCGCAGGCGATTCCATAGAAGATCTCTGCACAGACATTACTCTGTTAATAAGGTTCAATTCAACACAAGCATAGCGTCCTAAAATAGGTGAACTTTTAACATCTGCTATTTTAAACTCTAATAAATACAATTTGTTTTTATAGTACACTTTTAAATGTATTTTACCCACAACTTTTATTAAATCCCCCGAGTAACCACTCAATTTAGTTTTGGTCTGCAACAAACTATTTACTGATAAACTTAAATCATTTAAATAACGAAGTGGTAACACATTGACATCAGCACCCGTGTCTAATTTAAAATTAATTTTACACTTGTTTATCATTAAGTCTACTGTCCAGTCCATTAAATTTTTACTAAGTGAATAAATTACCTCATGTTGGTTTGATGATTCCACAAAATGCACGCCACATACTTTAGCAAAATGGTTCATCTTTGAGCATCGTAAACAAGTCTTCCCGTACGCCGGACACGCATTGAACGCGTGATATATACCGCATCTACGGCACTTGGTGTTTACGCGTAGTCTAGGCTCTCTAGGCCCACTCGCAGTCGCAGGATGCGTCATCCGCGCGGCGCCCCCACGGCCGCGCTCGCCGCGACGCATCGCGCCGCCTCGCTGCACCCGGCCGCCGCGCCCGTGCATCTCTGTCCGCCGCATGAATCCATCATTTCTATTGCCTGACATTGATGATGACGTATGACCCATTCCTCCGTAACTATTATATTTTTTTCTGACCAACCAAAGGTCATGATTGTGCTGCAGATCTATCTGTTGCTCTTGATTACCTTCATGGTTGACATTATAAACGACCTCTGCTTCTCGCTTTATATTCTCAGAATACATTCTAGACACAATCGCGACTCGACATATCTCAAGTGCTTTGCTTAGTGTTAAGTCATCTTCGCGTAATAAGCGTTCGCGTATCGTTGAGCTAAGCACTCCACACACTAACCTGTCTTTTATCAAATCATCATTTATGCTTCCAAATTCACAGGGCTGGGAAAGTTTTCGTAATTCAAACACATACTGTTCTATCGATTCATTTTGTTGCTGGTTTCTTGTAAAAAATTTGTGCCGTTCCACCGTTATATTTTTCTTGGTTTTAAAATGGTCGTCTAGTTTTTTATAAACACCTTCCAATGTGGTTTCATTGAATTGTTCTAAAATATCACGACACTGTTGGCCCACTATGTGTAAGAATATGTTAAACTGTATTGCTGATGATTTTTTACTTAGTTCACACGCATTGAAGTATATGTGTAAGCCTTTCTTCCATTTTTGCCAACTATCACTCAACTTGCCCGAAGCTACATCAACCGAATTCTCGTCGAATTGAAACGGTGGTGGTGGCGATAACACTGTTTCCATTTTTATTTTGTTCTAGTATTTTAGGCACTTAAGTCACTTGAGCTCTTATTTCACTGTAACAAATTATTTTTATTTTATCCTACCGGCTGCGCCATGTTATGTGTGGAGGCGTGAGTGAAAGACGACTTTCGATTTAACACTGATCGTTTATTCAACATCAACCTACCTACATTATAATGACATTACATGACACTCGGTACTATCAATGTATAGACTAAGCGGCTACCTCATTCAAGCACTGAAATCTCTACGAGGATTCCAGTGCTTGCGTGAGGATAAACGGGTCGTACCGTACACTAAGTGGTTTAACATCAAAAAGGGTGATAGACTGGAATATTTAGCGTCACCATGGCTGTTTAATATATACATGGACAGTTGTTTGCGAAATTTGATGAATGTGGATTAAGAATGAATGTCTCGTCAAATGTCTTCTCTATGCAGATGACCAGATACTCCTTGCGTTGACGACGAAAGTATTAGTCTCTATTAGTCCTTCTACTGATCTTTGCTTACTAGATGGAAACTGTATGCAAAGACCGGTAGAAGGAAAATAAATGTAAGTAAGAAGAAAGTTATAAATGGTTTTCAACGAGACTAGTGTACGATACGACAGGGTGTGATATGATTAATGGAGAAAAAGTGGAGCATTTAAAAGAGTTTGTGTACCTAGCCACTATGTAAGGGATGAAAAGAATGATAAATATATTAAAAGGAGAGCGAATGCTGGGAAGAGAGGGAATGGGGCACACTACGCCTTATGAACAGCCGGAATGTTTCACAAAAAGCACGTGCTTTTATTAATAGTGACGACACTATTGTATGGAATTTAAAGTTGGGTGTGTGTGGCAGAAAAAACATCAAATTCAAGTAAATGTAGAATTCATAAGAAATGAAAGCACTGAAATTTTGATATTTATCGTAGTTCTAAAAAATATAATTTGTTCAGTGGGTTTTGAATTGGGCTTTCATGATATGTATTTAGCTTAAAAACGCAGTTTTCACCAATACGGCTAGGGAGAGTATTATTATTTGCGGTTTAAAGTTTAATTATTTTTTTAAATTGTTCTATTACTAAAATCGGAATTCCGAAATTTACGTAGTCAATTTCGGAATAAGGGAAATTCTTGTAATTTCGGAAAGTTCCGAAATTACGAAATTTCGGAATTCTGAAATGCATGCCCTAGTTCACATCAAGTAAGTGTAAAGTGTAAACGATTTAAAATCTTATTTTCATCACAATCAACTTTTCAGTCTCCAATCATCAGATCCATCAATTTGTGACTTTCAGCATCATTAGCAGCAGCATCAGCTCAGGGATCTGCAACACCTACGCCTTCCTCATCTCGGCATGGCATTATGGCATTAAGTTCGCCTTTTCTACGCATACATAATCACGACTATTACCCCCGAATGGTTAGTCAGAGACTAGGCAATGAGCACCGCAAAAGCAGTCCTCTGCCATAGTCCACTTTTCACCAAATAGTGACTGCACATGTGCTTAGCGTGACAGGTGGTGAGCCCATCGCCATTCTATGCTGTTGGAAGTATGTGCAGTGTTTAGTCCTTTAGTCGCCTTTAAAACTACACTTTTATGAGCAATAAAGATTAAATAAATAAATGTCTTAGCATGCTTATCTTGCCTTATCTGTTAGTTTCCAGATTATTCGACGTCGCCCTCGAACAAAATTTACGGCAGACCCCTACCTCATCTCGGCGTGGTAAGTTTTTATCCATTCATATTGAAATCAGGTCAACATGATTAGTCATGCAGTCTTCGGATGCTTAACTTGCCTTATCTGTTAGTCGGCAGATTGTTTGATGACGACATTGAAAATGAGCTGGAGGAGTGGGAGCTTAACATCGGCAATGACCCGGGTAGCGACGTGGACGTTGATGACAGCCCTGAGACGGAGCTTCGTAATAGGACTGTGGCTGAATACCCTTCAGACATTCCGGAAGTGTTATCGGCTGCCAGTACGGAGCTTCGCCAGTTGGAGAGGCTGGACCGTCTTGACGACGCCGCTCTCCTGGACATCGTCGATGGCAGCGATATGCTGCACTTCGACTGGAGAAGTGATGGGGTATTTTCAGGGACCAGGGAAACATTTAGCGGTGAAACTGGGCCTACTTTTAAAATTGATGGATTGACTCCACTTGAAATTTTCGAGAGGATTTGGGACGAAGACATTTTAAACACAGTAGTTCGCGAAACGAATAGATACGCCAGCAATTTAATCACAAACAGCGAACTTGGACCTAATGCGCGTTTAAATCGCTGAACGGACATCAGCCTAGGCGATTGTTGGTCTTTTTTGGCCATAATGATGCTACAAAGCTTCGTCCCAAATCCCGTCGAAAAAGAGTTTTGGGAGCCTTTGATGCCTCAATTGAAAATTGGGGACTTCAACTCCATTATGTCCTTTAGAAGATTTGCCCTCATGAAGAGGTGTCTTCACTTTGTGAACAACGCTTCACAAGGTAACCTGTCCGCGCATCAAAAAAAGCTACATAAGATTCAGCCTATTGTTGATAATTTAAACTCAAAATTTTGCTCTTTATACCTACCCGAACAGTGTATATCGATTGATGAGTCTTTTTTGTTGTGGAAGGGCAGACTATCTTTTTCGCAATTGATCGCAACAAAAGCTGCTCGGGTAGGTATAAAAAGCTACGAGCTTTGCGAATCGCGGACAGGGTACTTGTGGAAGATGCAGATTTATGCGGACAAATCTTCCAAAATACAGGACGACACAGCTTCCGTAGAGAACGAGCCCGAGGGAGCTACGTCTCAAATTGTTTACAGTCTGGTCCGCCCTCTTTTAAACAAAGGCCATACATTGGTTATGGCTAACTTCTACAACTCGCCTTTGTTGTCTCGGTTCTTGAAAGCCCACAAAACGGACACTATGGGGACCTTGAGGTTAAATAGACAATTTGTCCCCGAGAGTTTGCGCTCCAAAACTAAAAATAATATGCGCGCTAGTGAGGTGGCTTTTAGTCAGACAAATGATCTGTCTATTGTGGTGTGGCGGGATACGAATATCGTATCGTTGATATCCACTTAGCATCCGGTCAAGGTAGGTGGCAAGGAAAAGTACGGCTTTTACAAATATAAACCGCAGGTGGTGCTTGATTATAATCTTTCGATGGGGGGCGTCGACAAAAAAGATCAGCTTTTACAAGCATATCCCATCGAGAGATGTAGAAATGTCTTCTGGTACATGAAATTGTTCCGTAGGTTATTAAATGTCTCGATACATAACTCCTATGTTATCTATAACCACGCGAGCAACATGACCAATCGGCAATTCCGGGCCACTCTTGTAAGCCAAATTTAAAAAAAATATAATCCGCAGTCGCAGCAGATTCCACGTCAACCTGCTCAACGCCAATACTAAAAGCACTACTTCACCAAAAACACATCAGGGCGGGCGCGCTGCAAATGGTGTGCTAAAAGAAAAGTAGGCTCAAGAACGGCCTACAAATGCAAAGCTTGCGACGTGGACTTATGTGTAATTGGGTGTTTCGAAGAATATCACGAACAGCTTCAGACGGACATGTAAAAAGCCGCCCTGTTAGGAACCGAATCTGGGACTTCTATGTCGCCGTCTAGACAGACGGACGTGTAAAAAGACGCCCTGTTAGGAACCGAACCTGGTACTTCTATGTCGCCGTCTAGACAGACGGACGTGTAAAAAGCCGCCCTGTTAGGAACCGAACCTGGGACTTCTATGGATATGTAAAAAGCCGCCTTGCTAGGAACCGAACCTGGGACTTCTATGGATATGTAAAAAGCCGCCTTGCTAGGAACCGAACCAGGGACTTCTATGGATATGTAAAAAGCCGCCTTGTTAGGAAAAGTTTCCTGATTTTGTTTTGTTCATCATCAGACCCTGAAGGTACCGGGTGGGTGTAAAAGAGTTTTTGTCAATCTATCAATTTTAATTTTAATCCGAGGGCCTTAGCTATTTCTATACCTGAGATCCTGTTGGTATTATCCTGATCATCATCAAGACCCTGAAGGTACCGGGTGGGTGTAAAAGAGTTTTTGTCAATCTATCAATTTTAATTTAAATCCGAGGGCCTTAGCTTTTTCTATACCTGAAATCCTGTTGGTATTATCCTGCTCATCATCAAGACCCTGAAGGTACCGTGTGGGTGTAAAAGAGTTTCTGTCAATCTATCAATTAAAATTTAAATCCGAGGGCTTTAGCTATTTCTATATCTGAGATCCTGTTGGTATTATTCTGCTTATCATCAGACCCTGAAGGTACCGGGTGGATGTAAAAGAGTTTTTGTCAATCCATCAATTTAAATTTAAGTCCGAGGGCCTTAGCTATTTCTATACCTGAGATCCTGTTGGTATTATCCCGCTCATCATCAGACCCTGAAGGTACCGGGTGGGTGTAAAAGAGTTTTTGTCAATCCATCAATTTAAATTTAAGTCCGAGGGCCTTAGCTATTTCTATACCTGAGATCCTGTTGGTATTATCCTGCTCATCATCAGACCCTGAAGGTACCGGGTGGGTGTAAAAGAGTTTTTGTCAATCCATCAATTTAAATTTAAGTCCGAGGGCCTTAGCTATTTCTATACCTGAGATCCTGTTGGTATTATCCTGCTCATCATCAGACCCTGATGGTAAGGGGTGTGAAAGAGTTTGTCTATTGAATTAAAGCTCGAAATGGAATGTCAACCAAAAAAAATTATTTCGTAACACATGATTCTTGGTCGAAGCTAAAACCGGTTAAATGCGCCATATGTGTACCTATCCTTATTTACCTATTTTAAGAAAGTATTCTCGTGTCACCTATTTCTATTGTTAATAACTTTTTTTGGTGTTAATGTAACAATAAGTGTTACATTGTTAGAAAGCCTAATAAATAAAATATTTAATGATGTTATTATTTTATTTATTTCATTCAAAATAAATGAAACTAAATGGTCAAATTCACAAATAAAAATGTGTTTTTTTTCCGGGACTGGTTGAACCTGTTTTTGACCTTACTTATTTCAGTCATCTTATGATAAATCTTGTTCATTTTTACAAATCTGATAAAGTATTTAATACTCTTAATGGTGAAATTAATATTTCAGTCGTAAGTGCCAGGTTCATTGGAAAATTAATTACTTAATTTGAGTGTAAATTTTTCTACACAAAACCTATATACAGGGCCGTCCCACGGACATGCCACATGGAGGGAAAGTGTAGATGGAACATTTTACTGAAAGAAGACATAATCTTAATTTAAAATACTATTTAAACTGCATTCATAGATATTTAAATAATTACATGGTTGAACTGGGAATCGAACCCGTTACATGAGAAAAATAATCATCCTGTAGCTTTATCATACCGATCGAAAGGCTTCATCATAAGGATTATTTTTTGCTAAATAACATAGTGTCACAAATAAAAGGAAGACCATGAATTTTAACATTTTTAATACAAAATTAATCAATTTATGTATGTATTTATTTCAATGTCAGTTGTATGTCCTTACGGCAATGTCAGCTTTTCATTTTTCTGAACAAAATTTCACATCAAATATTAAAATTCTTGGTCTTCCTTTTATTTGTAACACTATGTTATTTAGCAAAAAATAATCCTTATGATAAATTTCTTTAGATAGTTTGTGTGTTTTTTATAAATATTGCTTATGAATATGTTCACAATGCTTTTAAAAACATCAATGTATAGGTAATCGCTTTAAATTTTGAAATATTCGTATTTTAATAAAGCTAAGTGTCAAAAATCGCTTGTTTTTGTAGTGCTGATTATTTATTATAAGAATCTATAAACCCAAACATCACTCTAACATATGTTAAGTTTAATTCTTCCGATTTAATAAAAACACCACATAAGCCATTCCTGCCGAGACGCAGAGTCATAAATAACGTTTTTTGTAAACAATACCCAACGCGCCCTTAGGCGCCATTAGGTGTCGAATGACATGGCCGTTTAGGAGGCCCTGTGGGGTGTGCGCTGGCCTGTTTCAATATAGCTTGAAACACTATTTAATTATAAACAAAATATTTCATCGGGGTTTAACGCACAACTCGAGTCAGCCCGTGATCACGACTGGTGTAGCTCGGTCAATACGTCTGGTATAAAATGGTATGGATTTTGCTAAGTAGTTCTGCGTTAAACCACGTTGAAATGTTTTATTATAATAATTTTAAATTTTGAATACCTATTATATTAGTAAATACCTATGTTAAATTTAACAGTTGTGTGTCATTACAGCTAAATATGTGAAAACTCGCAACGGCAGCTTGTCTGTCCTGGTAAGTGGACAACACATATTCACCAAGGTCGGTAGCCACCCCGAAGGTGGGGTGATCTTTATCTGCCGCAACGGCAGCAGAAAGTGCAAGGCCCAGCTCCACATGTCCGACCACCACCAGATCATCGCCATATCGAAGTACCACAACCACGACCCGCCCCTTTATACCATAACCACCGATGGGTACTTGGAGGTACAGCCGCAAAATATATTTTGATGCATGCAATGTCTGTGTTTCATTACGAAAATTGGAAAAGTAGCTACCACTTTTTTAATGTCTGATGATATAACAAGATAGCGTTGTTGTGTTCCGTCAGTGGGAGGTAAGATATATAGTTCCTTAGCAGTCGAGGATTTCAGCACTTCGGACCGTCTTTATCATTACCCTCATGTGAGAGACAGGCCTAGCGCATACACGTATTGGAATTTCTTTCTTTTTCGGTGTCGCGTAGCAGTTAAAAAGTCTTTAATCAATTATTCTGCCCATTTCCACTGGAGTTTATCTTCACGGTGGCTCGCAACAGCTGCTCGTGAACCGATATACTTTCCATAAGTTCCACAATAAGTCGAAGAATATTATTTTGTAAATGTCTTTACCCCTATATTATTATAAAGCTGTGGAGTTTCTTGTGCCCGTTCTTCTCCACAGCTAAAAGACGTCCTGAATGGGTGGGGTGGGTAGGTGCCTACTTAATTTTACTACTAGGGATAGAGGTAGGTATAGGCAATGTTTACTAAATAAAGAAATTATGATTTGATTTGATGATTTGAATGTGAGGCAGCAGACTACTCGTAGATGGCAGTGTTCGGCCAAAATGAAAGGATGCAAAGCTTTTGCTATCACCAAATACGAAGACGAGGTGCTAAGGCATCGGCTAGATAACAACCACCATCCACCAATGTTCGTTCAGACTCGGTATTAGACTGGTGGTAAAATATGTATTTTAAAAAAAACGGCCAAGTGCGAGTCGGACTCGCTCACGAAGTGTTCCGTACCATTATCTATACAACATTAGACGCCGTTATTAATATCAAGCTTAACCCGGCAAAAACATCACGTTTGTTGTGTGGGAGGGCCCCTCTGAAATATTTATTTTATTCTGTTTTTAGTATTTGTTGTTCAAAGGGCAACAGAAATACATCATCTGTCATCAGTGTGCATCACACTTAAGAGTGTTTTAACATTTTTCGTACGTAAATCGAGAACTTGGAAGTTTTTGAAGTGATTTTAGTCATATAATTTATTGATTAAGCTTCTTTTCACTTCGATAATTGGAATAATCATGTATTTTTATTGTAACTCTATTAACCAAAACTCGATTTAATGGGATAATTTACTACGAAAACAGCGGATTTCGAAGGCGCGATTTCCTGATGACGCACGAAGGCTCAACTTTGAAGTCATTTTACACCAATTATTATAACTAAATGAGAACGTAAAAAATATACATTAAAAGGAACATATCCTTAAATTGAAAATGTATTAAGAAAATTTCTATATTTATTTCATTAACTTGTATTTTTATCACGTTTGAAAGTGAAAAATCGAGAAATTCACCACAAGAAAACAAGTTCTATCTCATAATCTAGATGTCATTAGGCAACATAAATAATTTTATACGTAAGAAAAAAGATTGTACTATAAAGTGTAAAAAATAAAAAATATCCCTCTTCAATCTTTATGAGATAATTGTTCAAAGTTAGCATATAATCGGGTCGATCGCACCGCACGGCCTCAATCAGTCGCGCTCAGGCGCTCGTCGACGTAGGACCTATGTCGGTTGACTTTCCGGCCGCCTCAAAAATGCCAAGCGTATATTTACGTCGTATATAGTGCGACGAAATAATTTTGATCCGTGAATATTTTATTTGTGAATCTGAATGTGGTTGTTCATTTCATTTATATTTTGGCAATATTTTGATGAATAGTGGATCTTATAACTATTTTCTCTACAAACTTGTAATTATTAAAAGCTTTTATTTAACTTGCAATGTTTGTATGTACAGTCAGCAACAAAAGTAGATACACACTTTCGACAGCTATTAACTCTCATGTCTTTAGGAATAAGAACTACGAACTGTCATACATGTATGTGTATCTACTTATGTGCGTTCGGGTCAAATCTTGCAAAGAAGATTTGGACCCCTTCTCGGGAACCAATCGAGCTGAAATTTAATATACCTACGTAACTTCGATGACAATACAATAATATGGCACCATGGAGCTGGTATGATGATGCAGTCATAGAGACTTTGCAATGAAACAATATAACTCCGCCGTGTTTGGGCTTGTTTGATTTGTCTTGACTAAAACCATAACCTTTTGTGGTGCGGCACCACCCAGGGTCTGATTAGGAATTTCTGAACTATATAGTTTTATAAATCTTTAATTAAGTCGGTACTTAATAAACAAATAGAAATAGGCTTAAATACTAAAATATGACGACGGAAAAAATGTCACTGAAAAGTACGAAATAAGAAAATATCATAGTGATGTCAGAATATAGCCGTGATCGCATGCCACCTTACCTAAGGATTGCTTAAAGTGGCATGCGACCACGACTATAGTCTCTGAACAACACTATGCTACTCTCTTGTTTCGTACTTTTCATAGGCATTATTTCCGTAGTCGGGTTTAAGTTTTTAAACTTTTTTTCATTTTAATTACTTTAGGATTTTTAAGGATAGCTCTTTTGCTAATGTATGGTAAGTAGTTACTGTCTGTCTGTGCCAAATAACCGTGCAATATAAGTGTAATACCCCAGATTGTACCAAAAAGTGACCAAACTATACATCGATATACATCGCTTCTCATACAAAACCGTCGCTAATCTGACGTCGAACCGGAGGCTAACTGACTAATTTCAACATCTATCGCAATACCTTTCAAGTAGAAGTACATTGTTTCGCTAGTTTCATTATTTTAAAAATTATAGTATATATATAAAAATTATAGTATGTTTAGTAATAAGCAAACTAGTAAAGCAATGTACTTGTACTGGAAAGGTATTGCGATGGGTGTTGAAGTTAGTCAATTACCCCCCAGTTTCATAATACCGTGCGTGAAAGCTAAAGAGAACAAGTTAATTTTTTTTAAAAACGAGGTTGAGTATTGACAACTCTTTTAATTTTTTTAGTATTTTTTTATTGAAATGAAACACACAATAGAATAGAAATAAATTTATTCAGCATCAAAAAACACAACATAAACATTTTACGGATTAACTCGCGTTTAATTTTACTACGGAACATAGTTTTTCAGTTTCCTAATTCCTTTATTATTTATTATTTGATTATGATTATGATTGATGGTAGGCAAGTAACTTCTAACTTATAACTAATATGACTGAAAAAAAATAGACAACTAAATATGACATAGTTTATGTACTTGAAATATATTTTCGGCATAATTTTTTCTTCGAATTTTCCTGTATTATTAAATTTATAGTTCCATACATGTTTTAGTTTGTTTTGTTTTGGTACCATAGATTTATAATTTACATGGCAGGCCATTATGTAAACGAACTTAATTAAAAAATTAAAACTTATGATTAATAGTGTCCTAACAAACAACTTTATATTTCGTACTCAAAAATTTAATATTTTATTTAACTGCCTCACATAGTATCTACTTAGGTAAGAAAGAGAGTCACGTCAGAGCGAGCCAGAGACGCGTCACCATTTTGTAGATGCAGACGCGTTGGTGTGTGTTGTTATTCCGAATTAGCCAAATAGGTACAGCCGTTCTGAAGTGATGCACAAAGATACATACCTGTCCAATTGTAGCCAATCGTAGCTAATAAAGCCGTAAGCAACAGCTACTTATGTTTATTTTTGGAATGTGCTCATGAAGCCTTGTCATTTGATATCCAACACGGCAACATTTTTTTTAGTTTCTACTTCATGTCTTTCAGAGGGCGTCAAGATCATAATCTTATCTATTATCGGTCAAGATTATAATCTCCCTTCTTGCTTCGCCGTTGTCGGGATAAACTAGTTTATTTTTATAAGTACCTAGGTACCTAGAATAACAAGGACCTAGGTACCTAGGTCTCTGTTAATTTTAATAAAATTTCATTATCCAAATTTGTATAAATTTTATTTAAATACCTACATTAATAATATATTGTGGACAGTATTTTTATTTTCTTTGTAAACTTAATTTTTTTACTTATTAAAATATAGGTACGCCATAGCTATAGGATCACAGAGCACGGAATCGCCGCGCGCCCTATTGCCCGGGGCGCGGCGATTCCGTGCTCTGTGTATTAGGATCAAGATCGTTCAGTCGTCCCGGGTCGCAAAAACTGTGTGCCGTACGCGTAAGGCAAAACTCACACACACTCATTCCGTCGCGTTGTCGAGCGGTAAAAACCTAAACACCTAGCGCGGAAAAATGTTACAACGCTCTTAATGAACCAGTACATTGACATAGGTAATAAACAATTGTTTTACCCTAGGCCATTTTTATTAATGAGACTGTAAATGTTCAACTTGAAAGAATCTCAAGAATCTAATAGATGTTAAAGGTTTATTTGCACTCTTTTAAAAATGTAAGTACCTAATTTTATATAAACTTTAATTTGAGCTGCCCTCAATAAGAATTAGGATTTAGAAATATATGTATTTAGAATAATTACTGCAGCGCGTTTGTAAACAGCTTTAAAGATCGTCGAATATGCCCACTAACTAGTATGAGAGCTGGTAAGTGACTTGGCTCAAGTAAAATCAGATAAAATGTTTGCAATATAGGTAAATAATTTAAACCGTTTCACTCTTTGTCTGTATGATATTTTTTTCATACCTACCTAAATTTATAATCTTCAAATGAAACAAACTCTCTACATGACTGCTAATATTGTCAAATCTATCTACTATCATCATTACAATATCATTAAATTACATATTATAAAGAAAAGTCGCCGTTTCCTTTGTCTGTGGCACCGCACTATTCTCCTAAACCACGCAATGGATTTTTATGCGGTTTTCACTAGAGCGTTAACTGAGAATGGTTTTTGTTTATATTTTATAGATATTGTTTTTTTCTAAGTTAGCGTGGAAGAAGGCGCGGGCGGGCCGCTAGTAGGTATACATATAAAAATCAATCGCTGAAATGTTTGTACGCGCATCACTTTAGAGCGGCTGCACCTATTTGGCTAATTCTTTTTTTGTTGTGTTTCTAATTGTCAGGACTAGGTTTGTGTGAAATATTTTTTGTGGAAATTCGTCACGGGATGTATCCCGTGTCTTACAGAGTTGTTGTATACAGGGTGTTTACGCAGACGAAGTCGCGGGCGGGCCGCTAGTTCTTTGTCACTAGAGCGTCTTATATCAATGATAGATAAGGAATTAAAAAAAAATATTTAGTCACAAACGTATTGTCAAGAACGTTAGCATTATTCATAGTCACAAATAGTCATAATTTATTTATTTTTATATTTTATCTTTGGAATAAACGCCTATTTCTTTTACAGGACATTTTATTGAATTGACTAGCGGGAAGATTCTCTTGATGTTGCAGAAATACACCTTCCACAGACATTCTAAGAAGATGGCAGGCGGCAAATCTCGCTGGTTCTGTTCCTCCAGAAAGAAGTTCTGCAAAATGTCCCTGATTGTAGACGCCAGTGCGGAACCAAAGATTGTCAGAGTCGTCGGTAAACATAACCACTCTCCACCAGACTATGTATTACAAAACAATTTTTATAGAAAAGTACTGACTTAATAAGTTTTTTTTAATGTTATAACCTGCAACCAAGCATACGGCTCGCCTGGGAGGTGGCCATGGACGCCTGCAATATCAAGAGTATCACGCGCGGTATGCGTAATTACTCTGGATCCATTATACAAACCGAACCTTACAAAGTAGTAGTAGAGTAGTAGTCGTGGTACCTTACAAACCGGTTTAAACTAGTGACATAAAAGGTTGTTCTAATATTAGACCATGTTCGACATCTGGGACTGTCGCCATATTCCTATACGAATTTTGCACAGTAAGATTTAAGTAATACTGCTCTAAGAATTGATGGTAAGGCTCCAGATTTGTTTAGATATAATCATATAAAACCATACGAGATGCAGTGTCATGATTAAAATATTTTCTATTAACATTTTCAGTTTATGACGACAATATCCTGATATTAAGCGCCCCTGGCAGTGCCAACGACTTGACATATTTGAAGAGGGGTCGCGGTACCATAATCTTGTACTCGGGATACCAATACATACTCCGAGTTAAACATAAGGATGGCGCAGAGGTCTGGGAGTGCAATCATAGAAGGAAAACTAAGTGTGGCGGGAAAATAACTCTTCATGTAAGTAAATAGTACTACGATTGTTGTAGTAATATAGCTTTCGTTAAAATCTACGAAACTGCATTTTACCGGGTATGTGACTTTATGTGGGAAGGTCCAGCTGAGACCTTTATAAGCTGATGATTTGATAATGCATGTTGTGGCTACGATATTGTAATAGATTTTAAAAACCGTGGCGTAAACGTTAAAGTTCGCTTTCATCATAGGCATTTCGTCACCAACAGGTGAGATGAGGGCCAACGTTTTTCAATCGTGGAATATGAAATATGGAATGTTTAAGTTTATTGAAAAATAGTCATACATCCGCGATTGTTAAAGTCACCTTGAAATTTTGGCTAGCCTTCTCCAGTTCTGATGCTTAACTTATCTATCAAACAATAATTTATCTATTAGCCTGAAGAGTCTTACTAACTTAGAACTCCTTACATCTTTGTTCAATGATCTTCTAAGCAATTTCTCTGCAATTTTTGTTTAACCGTCGTCGTTTGTTATTGCGGATGCGATGCATATACGATGAATTATCCTAAGTGGCCTTTCTAAGTCGGCTGGTTAGCATACAATGTTGATGTTTTCCCTTGTTAAATATTATTAAGTGAATTTTTATTTTAGCGTAATGGCATCGTCACCAAACAAGACCTCCACTCCTGTGCACCTCCAAATTTCGTCAAGAACGAAATTGACAAAATATTTGCTGACAATACGTTGAAACAGAAGGCCTCACAAGCGAATTCGTTTCATGAGACATCCTGCAGAGAGTCCGAACCCGAATTCGATCGCACTATCAATTACCGGACCCTAAATAGCATGAAGGCGACACTGGACAAATGCAAAAAGGGCACTGTTGTGGTCCCTATCGAATCTCCTACAATGATCAAAGTAGAAATAGATATTGATAATGAGTAAAGAAATATTGTTCTCTTGCGGCCTTATTTATGAAATCAGCTGCCGTAAAATCATACACAGTAAAAACTAAATTATTAAATTTCCTTACAAGAGAACGCGGCAAACAATTGGAAACACTATTAAGCATTATTTACTCTACGTCACACAAATATCATTTTCAAAAGAGACAAAAACAATGTTTAACTAAATAATGCTTAATTAGTGTTTATAAGTAAGGCTCTTAAAGAACACACTAAAATTAAACACTCTATAGCAAGCTCCATAGCTGCTACCGAGTTTTTTGTATGACTGATTTAAAAGGTTCAATCGTATGTTACGTTACGTGACACTTACGTTCTTATTATAATAATGAGAAATGCGAGTAGATATGTACAGTGGGAGTTCTGACATATACATTTGATGTATATGTATTTTGATTGAATTGCATGGGTTTTAATAGTTATTTGTTATACAAGAGTGCAAACTTGCTTTTTAACCGCGTGCTCAATTTTAATGACCGAGCAAGCGAAGGATTCTAAAATGGAATCACGAGCGCAGCGAGTGATTCAAAAATTAGAATCCTGAGCGTTACCGAGGGAATCAAAAGAGCACGAGGTGAAAAATCTTTGCACTCGAGTGCAACACGTAACTTTTCATCCCACCTCAACGAAGAAATTACCAACCAAATTAAAAAAGTAGGTACACCAAAAAGGTTCCGAGTCTGAGTTTTTAACAATTTAAAAAGGTCGTATGATAAATCGGCACCATGGAGGAAGAAGAAAATAGGTTTAATGATGTTTTGAATACACATACTAAGTGCACACGATGTTATAAATTCAATTTACTTTGTCCTCTAACGGGTAAAAACGGCTTTTGCACTCAGATATCGAAGAGTAAAAATACTCTTTCCGAGATGGGGGGATGAAAATTTACTTTGTCCTCTAGCGGGTAAAAACGGCTTTTGCACTCAGATATCGAAGAGTAAAAATACTCTTTCCGAGATGGGGGGATGAAATAGTTATTTGTTATACAAGAGTGCAAACTTGCTTTTTAACCGCGTGCTCAATTTTGATGACCGAGCAAGCGCAGGATTCTAAAATTGAATCACGAGCGCAGCGAGTGATTCAAAAATTAGAATCCTGAGCGTTACCGAGGGAATCAAAAGAGCACGAGGTGAAAAATCTTTGCACTCGAGTGCAACACGTAACTTTTCATCCCACCTCAACGAGGAAATTACCAACCAAATTAAAAAAGTAGGTACACCAAAAAGGTTCCGAGTCTGAGTTTTTAACAATTTAAAAAGGTCGTATGATAAATCGGCACCATGGAGGAAGAAGAAAATAGGTTTAATGATGTTTTGAATACACATACTAAGTGCACACGATGTTATAAATTCAATTTACTTTGTCCTCTAGCGGGTAAAAACGGCTTTTGCACTCAGATATCGAAGAGTAAAAATACTCTTTCCGAGATGAGGGGATGAAAAATAATTTATTTAACAAAATGATCATTTTTAAGAAGCGAACAATATGCGACAAGGTATTATCTACAATTATTAAAGCATTGCAAGTACAGTGTTTATTTCAATAAATAGAAAACGATCAGAAACTATCTTTATTATTGAAATTTTTGCATTCACAATGCTATCTATATAAATATAAGATAAAATGTTTAAGTACCAGAAAAAAACCGAATCCCATTCGAGCTTCCTAAGACTGGTTAATTTTTTTTCTAGTAAACATTTTATCTTAAATCAGAAACTACTTTATTTTTTATAGTATAACTATGAGATAATGAGTTAGCTTGCATCATGAGTTACACTTAAACAATGGTGATCAAAACTGTTATTCTTATACGAGTATTACTAGCTAGTAGTAGAATTAGTACTATATTATCACTATATTTACCAGGAAAGGCATCGCATACCTTTTAAAAGATATAAAATAATAGGATGTCTTTACTAAGTAATTTTGCGTTAAATTCATTATGCACGCACATATGTGTGTGCATAATGAAACGCGAAAGTTTTAAAAGTGAATATTACAATTTGATTATAGTTTTGGAACGCTCTAGTAACTTCCATTGAGAATTTTAAATGATCTGGAAATGGTACAGTTTTAACGATTCTGCTGGTGTTATGTTTAATATTTTATATTATTATTGTATTTTGTCGTTTTAAACCCTTTACTAGTTCTGTAATCAATAGGGAGAATGAAATCAAGTCAAATCATAATCTCTTTATTCAAGTGAACTTATTATTTAAGCATTTTTGAATCGTCTAACAATTTTTTTTCTATATAAGGATGGGTAGGCAAAACACCCATCCAGGACGTCATTTAGCTGTGGAGAAGAACTGGCGCAAGAAACTCCACAGCTTAAGTAACGACATTTACAAAACAATATTATGTCGTTACCAAATCATACCAACAATGAATTTTGTTCTTCAGACCCAAAACGGTTTGAAACGTTATGATAAAATAAATCTTGCATGCACACAAAATATCCCAATGGGTCGAGATGCGAGTGGGAGACCTCTGAAGATTCGTAGGAAGTGTATCATTTCAACGTGTAGTGTTCACGTAAACTTGAAATAACAATATTTTACGATCTTTTTGACAATGTTGTAGGGCATCTTTTTGTACCATTTCTTATATATATGTTAATATTATAGTGCGAAAAATAAGTTGTAATACCATTTTTATCACTCTGTTATCTGTAAAATATATCCAATTACGCTAATTTCGACATACGATATTGTGTAACTAGTTAATTAATGAATAGTAGATTGGATTTGAATAATTAATTAATTGTAAAAATTCATATTTTTTGTTTTGTTTTTTTAAATTTCTATACTTTTTTCATCGACATGATCACGGTCAGCAACAAAAGTAGTAACCATTCTTTAGAATTTTCCAAAGCAACTAAATAATGAAACAGACGCTTCAAGCTCTTTGTTAAAGTTTAAAATTTATTTCGATGATTTGTTTGTAGTAACTTGTAGATGAGTAGCCCTCATGACCCTATTCTCACCTATCAGCTAAGAGAAGTGGGAGTGGCTGAAAACCAGCGCTTACTGGGAGCATCTTCTTGTAAGCATATGCTGAGCCACCTCCAATTGCTTTCACCTTAAAATGTGTGCAACTCTTTTTTTTAAAATCTATTATATGTTTGGTACAGTGTTGTTTATTGTTAAGTGTTGCATTGTTATTTTTTTGTGTGAAAAAACAATAAATTATTTTTATTCTTATTCTTATTCTTAACTAAAGTGTGCAACTACTTTTGTTCACTGTATATAGTGCCGCGGGCAACTGCACTGAAACAAAGTATAATCAATATCATGCCTATTTTTGTAAATAAATAGTCAATAAAAATCATTTATTATCTGATAAAATATAGTAAAATAGACATTTGATTGTATTAATAAAAAAAAGTCAATAACTAACCCTTAGTGATTTAAATTACTATTTTACTTCCCAGACAATTGACTATAATAATATGTAAATATTATGCATCATGTTATTATAATTTGTTATGAAATAAATATGTAAAGCTATGAGATAGTCATCGTTGTTTTATTACTTTAATTGAACTGCCGAAATTTTTAAGCAACTTTTTGGAAACACATTTATGTGCAAGGATTTCCCATCTTTTCATTTTATGATATTTTGAGGCATGATTGAAAAATATAATAATACCTTGTTTCATTTCATATACTTTGGGGATTATATACAAATATTGGCAAAAAATCCTTAAGCTTATGTTCAAAGTGTATTGTTAATTGAAAAGCGAATTTACTTTTCTTGTTAATTATTCATTAAACATCGAATAAGGAATAGTGTAGTGATAAGAAAGAAGTGTGGAATAAATGAAATCTTAGTTTGGTCATGTACAAAGAATGGATGAAAGTAGGATAAACGTATATGAGGTGAGAGTGAATAGGACAGATGGAAAGGAAACAAACAAAATTTTCCAGCAAAAACATTTTAATATTAATAACTGAATGTTAAGATGTTGAAATGTCAAATTTGTGATTATATGCGCTTGTGGTGTGGGGTCCTAAGTCACAATAAAACTATCGAGTTATGTACTATTAGGTTGACTTTGAATAAACAATATTTGTAAACTAGATTCTAATTTCAGATACAGACTTGTTGTACATAAGTAGACGAGGTGGCACTGTCCTGCTCTTTTCCGGTCACCAGTACACATTAAAAAGGACTTGCAAGAGCGGGGCGGCTGTATGGACGTGCAATAAGAGGAGAGACCTCAAATGCCCTGGCACTGTGTGTATTAAAGTGAGTATTATGTTTTTAACTGCTAATTGTAGTAAGTACATTCTCACTACTTTACTACTTCACTAAGTACTGAGTAGTTGAGGAATCCGGGGAAGTGCGTTTCCAATATCAGTCTTATCTTCACCTAACATCATAATTGAGATAAGTCCCTTGATGTATGAAAGTATATTTCATCATTCGCCTGCCGTGCTCGCATTCTTGATTGGAGTGGGCGCAATATGTCGTCCTCTTCCTTTCTCCATAACCAGTCATCATCTCAAAACTTACTCCGTCTTCACCATTTCATCTTTTCTTTGGCCTTCTTTTCATTCATTCATTTCATTCATTACATAGCCTGCCACTTTTATGCTCATACTCTTTCTTGTCACATGTTGTTCATCTCTCTTCATTGCATGTCCATACCAAGGCAGTCGGTCTTTCAGTGCTTCGGCACTGGTGCTACTTTCGGACTTTCCCTAATTTTGAGTACTTCAATTCATCTATCACGTATGTTGATGATATAGTTGTTGACATTAAATATGGCTCACATTTCTTTTATCTTTCTAATTGGCTACAAACTTTTCAAACATTTCGTCAAAATGATTTCAGGACGACCGAGTGCTGTACTTAAAGGATCACTCATGTTCTCCGGATTTTGTCCAGAACGAAATTGACAGGATCTTCGATGAATGCAAGCGACGGCTGTTGTCTGACGATCCTGCTTCCGTCTCCGCAGTATACAAAGCCGCATTGCGCACCATCAAGGACTCAGGACTGCACTTACTGGGCGAAGTGCCAACGCTTAATAGCTTAAGAAAGATACTGTATAGAAACAAACAATCGTTTTAAGATTTTTATATAAGAAGATATTGTATTTACATTTTTAGAAATCTGTTAACATACTTACGTTATTTGTATTAAATCATTTTAACAAACTCGTAAGTCATCGTTTTAATTTGCAAGCAAATTACATATTTACGCTATGGTTAGCTACTGCAAAGAAGGAGGAAGCGAGGTATGCCGCTTTTGAACCGAACTTTCTGGTATTGCTGAAAAGAAAAATAAACATTTGAACTAATTAGGAGTGTCATAACATAAGGTTCACAGTGGAATAGTGAATCAGTCATGTTCTGACTTAATGTAGTCCAGGGGTTAACAAACATTTTAGCCCAAATGCCTCACTAACATCTCTACTAAGACCCAAGGGCCTGACCTTAACCAGCTCAAAGCCAAAATCTCTGTTATTGTTGATAAAATAAACCTATAATATAACGGGATTTTTAATAACATAGTGTTTACAGAAAAGTCAAAAAAAATTGTTTGGTCAAGGACGGGCAAAGTGTGTTTCGGGTTTTTCAAAGTATAGCCCTGGAGGCCAATTCTCATTTTTCGAGATGTAGTCTCGAATCGAGTTTTGATTTCGATCTTTATCTCGACCATAAAATCTCGTTATTAACATTTTGTTCACGAATCTCCTATTCTCAGCGCTAATCGACTTCGAGTTTGATTCTAATTCCAACTTTATCGAGTGGTAATCTAATTTAGTTATTCTGAACATCTCGAACTCGACATTTCTCAAAGGAGAGCCGCTCGAATTGCTTCGAGTGGTCGGCAGTGGTCGAGACGTAATTTCGACTACGAGAAGCTAATGAAACGTCAAATAGCGGCGAAATTACGGTGGATATGGAGGAGTTAATTTCCAATTTTGTCGTGGAAGTGATTTAAAATATTGAGAGAGCTCGCTCTCTTTTTTTTTATAAGGTGGAAGAAAACTTTCCACTCCTTAACTGTATATCGGCTTCCAACATTTGTAGAAGAAGCTGCTTCTGCTGTGGCGTTGGGTATTTTTTGTTGACATTGTGACGTTGTGTGTGTCTTGTGAATACTAAAATGATCGTTTCGTCACCAAACAAGCATACAATCACAAACAAAAAACATAAAATTTATCGACGATACGTCACGTTTTAAACAATACAAGTTGTTTAAGGAAATTAAATTTGATCACAACACATTAAATATAATGATTTTTCGATACTTATTAAAAATTTACTTCTTTAATTAAAAAGCAAGTTCAATACATTTAAATACCTTTACAGTAAAAATATTTGAGGTACATAGTTGCAACCGGTTTAAAACCGGATGAAACGTGTCAAACGGAACGCATCCCGAATTGATTGCATTAAAAAGAATGGCAATATTTATCAAAAAAAAACTCGAAGTCTATTTCGATTAGCGCTGAGAATAGGAGATTTGTGAACAAAATGTCGATTATCGAGATAGAAATCGAAATTAAAACTCGATTCGAGACTACATCTCGAAAAATGAGAATTGGGGCCCTGGTTTGTGATCAGCAAATGGGCGTTTGGCAATTGTGGTGATTAAGTTAATACCCATCAATCAGCTTGAGAAAAGTATTTTTATTTATTTATTTTTTAAATATTTACCTTTTAACTTAAAATATGACATTAATTTTTTTTCTGTAGCCCTTCAAAATACTTCACAATATTTTTTTAAAGATTCATAAAAATGACCACGCGCTATTGTTTTTGTGACAATCAAAATACGCGCAAAACCCGCGGCGTGACGTCATCGGATTCCATTCTCTCGCTAGGGTGGCGCGACTCGCGCGACTTCGTTTTATTAATATGTCTGCTCTGAACTAGTGCAGATGTGCCACAGATTACTTTCTAATTAATTGTGCAAATAGTTAAGTAATGTAATCGGACGCCCGCCGGGTGCGGGCGGGCGGCGAGAGCGGCGGCGGAGGCTATCGGATACGATGACGTCACGTCACGTCACGTCAGTCGAGTGCCAGCGAACTAAGCGAGGTAGTAGTGTTTTATGCAATTATTTATGTACAATAACTTTGTAAATACTTCTCGTATCGAAGTGAAATAAAAACGATTGGTTTTAGAATAACGATTTCTATGATGGTATAAAGTAAAAATGAACTTTATTTTCATTTTTTCCAAGTCAATTGTAGCGATGTTACGCAGGTGCGCACGCCCTGCAGTGGGTCAATAAGTAAACAGGTTGTACTTACTTACCTATTGCGAATAATTGTGAGTATTTGTAGTTTTGAGAGTGCCATCATACCTACATATATTATACAATAGCACTAGAGAGTGTGAGTGTGAGTCTCTCTCTCCCTCTCTGTCTTTCTCTTTCCCCATGGAGATCATTGTTTGTGGGTTTAAATGACCTCTATCTTACGACAACACACACGAAAAAGTTCGAGACATACTTTAATTTAGTTACCCGTACGACAGTGACCTGGTATTGCGTAAGTTGCTTATTTGAAAGAACGCGACCTGAAGACACTAGCCGCATATCAGGCTATTTGTTAAGAGACTTAAAAGACCACCTTATTTACAAGCGCAATATTAAAACTCAACATCCATCTGAGTATTGATAATTTTGATTAATTATTATTTTTTCATTTAAAAATAAATCTTTCGACAATAAATGCGAGTAGTATAGTATAATGTTTACCGCATCAACGCAAATAATACACATCAATTGTATTATTGTAGATTTTAACAGTATCAAAGAAAAAATAAGAAAGCGCAGAATTTTGGAGAGAAAAAGAGTTGCTGAAAGACGTAGGTTGGAGAGGATCAGAAAGGATCCGGAGCAATACAATCGGTATAAAGCGAGGCGAAGAGAAATTTATATGCATAAGAAAAATCGAGGAAAAGCTCTAGCTTGCGACATGATACAAAAACAACGACTAATTGCCTATGTACAGAAAAGAGAGAGTATCAGACGATGGTACGCTGAACAATGGGCAAATAGCACTTCTTCCGGACTAAGTGATGACGAACACATATACCAGTATTAGCTTACGAATGAAATATCATTCCTAAAGTTTAATTACACATACCAATTATTTTGTTCCGAAATTTGCTCCTTGAGGAAACTTGGGGTTCGCAGACATAGTAACGAATTTGTAACCGTAAGACCCATTACCTGTAATTTTTATTAGGTAGGTACTACTGATGGTTTACTATTCTTTAACAAAAAACGTATGACAAAAGATCATTTTACAAACAACGTTTGAAAAACTAATCATATGACAAACTTTCTTTTTGCAAACATAATTTTTTTTAAAGAATCTTTTGACATAATACAGGTTTTGCAAATGTTTTACTTTGGAAATATTTCTATTGTTAAAATATTATTTTAATAATATTTACTTGACTAAATAATTCGTTTGCCAAATTGGTGATTGTACAAAAAGTATGGTATATGTATGATCATAGACATATATATCGTCCTTGGTATGATATATTATATAAGCAAGGATGTAAGCAATTTCTAACCCATCAAGTGACCTACAGGAGTAGGGCAGCAAGTATTTCTGTTGTCAATTTGTTAAATGTTATTTATGCTTTACGTTGTTTTGCCAACTAATATGTTTAAAAAATAATCAATTTTGTGAAAAAATGTTTTAGCATAATGAAATTTTTTTTAGTAAATATATTGTCTAATGAGTAGTTTATTAAACAATAGTTTGTAAAATGATAAATTTATCAAGTATAATTTTGTCAAATGTTATTTTTCAAATGAAAATTTGTTATTTGTCTTTTGTCAAATTATTGGACACCAATACTGATGAATGTAGTGAGAAGTCTTCCTTATAGAGTTTTATGTAAATATTTGTTTTTGATATTTATTGTTTTGTGATAGGTAGTTAGTATAACAGTAGGTAATTACGTTAGCCACTGCCGGAGAGCTCAAAAAAAACCGATTTACTTTTATAAACTATTTAATTCTGATATTAGAATCACAAAGAAAATTATAATTAATAATTAAATCTAAGTGTTGACCCGATCGATGTAGGTACCGAAGTGGCGTAGTCGTCCGGTCACGTAGGCCGCTGCGTTGGAAACACGGGGCGCGGTGTCAGCAGTTTCCGCCAGTTGCAATAACTGGAGCGGGCGAAGTCCGTACAATCGCCAACTCAGCTTTTAGAGCCGTGTGCACTGTTATTAGTGGTGCTTGCTATCTTAGCATAATCCCTACTACGTGATCTCGTAACATCTCCCTCCCGAAGAGCAGCAACTATTTTTGGGCAGGTCGCAAAAATATTGCTGGATTCTGTCGTGGCGACTTGGCAGCTTCCGGTATTGCGTAAGTTGGAGCACATTCTGGGAGCTCGGGTGTCATCTCCAGGTCCACATCCCTATTCTTAAGACACGTCGCATATTTTCTATATATCAAGATAATAACGAGTGCAAGTGCACTAGACAGCGCCACATAAAATGGTATTGTGGTGTGATATAATGAATCCGTAGAGACCTCGTCGAGATGTACTGCAGTCTGAGAAGCGATCTTATCTTGTATTACTTGAAGATCGTTGAGATTCAATGATGAGAGCGTTACAGGAACCCGTGTTGCTGCGTTCGTGGTGAAGACATAATCAGAGATGTTCAATATCTTCATAGGTTGCCCTTCAATTCGGTCGTTAGTGTTATATATGGTAGAATCTTTCGTCCGTATTGAACATTGAGCTGGAATGGTTATAAGATAGCTACCTTTCAGCATCTGATAATCGTTGCGTTCGCAGGTAAGTTGGACTTTTGTTGCCTCTGGGAACATTGCTATATAGTTGCGATCGTCTAACCTTTGGATGTCTTCTTTTAGGACGGTCACGAAGGTTGGTTTACAGGACTCGTCCAGTCGTTGATGGTGCAGGAGCTCCTGGATGCAGTCTGGATCTGATCTTAAATGTTGATTTAGTTTCTCGTGGCAAAGATACCGATTGTTGTACTTCGGGCATTCAGCCTCAATGTACACGTAAAAGTTCTCGTTAGTTGCTACTAAAGGATAAGGGGGAATAAGGACTCGATTAGCTCTATTAGGTGCTATAGGGAGCTTATACAGTTGATAAACGTGAGATGATATTATTGGTACTTTAAAAACTATAATTATCTGTCTACCTGAATAAAATGATCCTGTTTTTATTACGTCATAGTATTCCCTAAGTTCTAAGTCTAACAACTGGTCTTTATTATAAAAATGTTCTAGTTCCTTTAGCATCTTTTCTAACGTGTCTATTCCTATCATTGAATGATGTGTACTTGCGGTTCGTGTAAACGCTATGATATTCTCTATTCGTTGTAACTCTTGAGATAAATCGTCTATGTTATCTGTAATAATGGTAAGAAGCTGTGCTAGCTTAGCGTATTTTATTAAACTATGTTGAATATAAGCATCTGTGTCTAAAAGCAAATTTAATGTATCGTTAATCTTTCTCTGGTTTTGTACAATACTTGAGATGATACTTGTATGTTGTGTCATCCAATCTTTACTAAGACTTATATGGTTATTAATTTGAGATGAAACTTTATCTTGGTTATCCTTGAGATTTTTAATGGCATTACTGTATTTAATAGCGTCGGTGTAATCTAAGTTTCCTGTTAAAGATTTAACTACAGATCCTAACCCATCTACAAGACCTCGCTTCACCCGATGGGGCTCTAGGCTTTCTAGTTGGTAAGTTACTTTATCTAATTTTAAGCTAAGATAATTAATCTGTATTTCAAATAATATATGAGTGTCGTTAGGTAACTTATTTTCTAATTCTATAATTTGTCCTTTAACTATGTTAATCTTGTTACGAATATCTACTAATTCTATATATTGCAGAAAGCTGTGGTAGTGTGTTGCAAGATTCATAGGTCCAAGTTTAAACGGTAAGAGTCCTGGTCCGTCGTCCAGACTCTCAAGTCTTATCTCGTGCGCCAGTCCCAGGCTCATGGTCAGTGTCAGCATTATCCTGTAACAATTTTGCGCTTTTTGGTACTCGCTTAAGTCTAGATTTAGCAATAGGGCCTCGTTTCTTTGAAGTGTAAATATGTATGGGTAAGTCAGCTAAGACGTTATCGTGTGTGTATCGCGGGGCTATCTTTTGTCGGCTTGCAAGAGGGTTTGAAATAAACACCTGCTGCTGTGGCTGGTATTCCTGTTCTGGTTCGCGAGTTTTATTGTGTCTTTCGATAAGTGCGGTACGGTTAACTAAACTTGAATCGTTGATTAGGTCGTAGACTATCTTCATTTGATTTCGGTGAGTATGAATATATTGCTGCATTATATGTCCGGTTATGTCTATATCTGTAGGGTCTCTAGGATCAAAATGTCCATTTATAATGTCAATGGGCCTACATTTGGTAAAGCTGTGTACTGAACTATTATATGCTATTATCGCGTAGGGCATAAGATTGACGATTGCCTCGTCCCTATTCTGAAGCCGTAATATCCTTAGGTGTTCTAATATGGTGGAATGAAACCTTTCAATATTTCCGTTATCATTGGGTGTATTCGCGAGTGTTCTATGATGAATGATCTTATGT
The DNA here is from genome assembly GCA_963921215.1 of Scoparia ambigualis. NCBI lineage: Eukaryota > Metazoa > Arthropoda > Insecta > Lepidoptera > Crambidae > Scoparia > Scoparia ambigualis. Next base: position 29,990,757 of record OY992513.1, on the reverse strand, counting down.
ACTCTTGTGAATTCCGCAAACATCTGGTTTGTGAACTCTGTGCCTTGATCAGTTATTATAGTTAGAGGTAACCCATGATGTGTAGAATATTTTAACAATGCTTGGATTACGCTAAGAGCAGTACCATCTCTTAGGTGGTAGGCTTGCCCATATTTGGAGAAAACGTCAATGAAAGTGACGTATTTTTCGCTCTGAACGGTAAAGAGGTCCATGTGAAGGACTTCAAAGGGCTTACTAGCAGGATGTACAATATTAAATTGTTGTCGTATTGGATTTCTGTCATATTTAGCTTGCCCGCAGATGGTGCACTCATTGATAAACTTGGTAACATGCTCTTTCATTTTCGGCCAGTAGTATTTATAAGATAGTGACAGATAGCATTCATTAATTCCCCTATGATTAGTTTTCCCTTCGTGGTAGTGTTTAATGACATCCTGCTGTCGAAGGTACTCCCTAACGTTCTCTATTTCAGTTTTAGCAATAACTAGGTTCATAGCGGAATTTTTAAATTTTTCTTGTAATATAGGAACTATTTTATACATGCCTAATGGAGGTGTTATTAATAGCGCAGTTTTAACTTTTGGATTTACGTATTCCTTGATAATATTGACTACATCCTCTTCTAGATTAGATTCCGATAGTTGAGCTGATATACGCGTATGTGTATCAAATGGCTTTGTTACGGTTGTACGTTTCTTTATATCACCTACGATAGTGAGACATAATTGTCGGTGAAATTTATTTAAAGGATCGTCTGTTATAGGAACCTCAAGTATGGGGTTCTCTTGGTCAGTATGAACAGTGTTAGTGTCGGAGTTATTCCCTAAAGTAGGAGTTCGTTCTGAAGGATTAACAGACATAGAGTTAGTCTCCTCATTGTGGATTTCGACACGAGAGAGAGCATCCGCGTTCGTATTGGCTTTTCCCGTTTTATAGATTATGGTATAGTTGTATTCACTTAGTTTAAGACGCCATCTCGTGAGTCTGGAGTTTGGCTCTTTTAAGTTCATAAGCCACTGGAGAGGCTTATGATCTGTGATTACTTTAAACTTACGCCCAAACAAGTAGGGTCGGAAGTACTTCGTAGCCCAAACTATAGCTAACAATTCTTTTTCAATTGTGCTATAGTTTATCTCGCTATCGTTGAGCGTGCGAGAGGCATACGCGATTGGCTTATCCGAACCTATTGGCCCTTGTGATAGAATGGCACCTATAGCGAGATTTGACGCGTCAGTTGTCAAGTTAAATTCGCGGGTAAAGTCAGGGTATTGTAGTATAGGATCGTTAGTAAGAAGTCTTTTGCATTTTTCGAAACAAATGATATAATCTGAGTCTAAGGTTATTGATTTACTTTTCTTTAAACATTGTGTCAAAGGCTTTGTGATTTTAGCAAAGTCCGGAATGAATTTACGATAGTAACCAAGTAAACCAAGGAATTGTTTTATTTGTTTTGTGGTTTTTGGCAAAGGGTACCTTTCAATGGCCTTGATCTTATCTGGGTTTGGCTTAATACCATCCCTGCTTATGATGTGTCCGAGATACGCAGTTTCTAATTTCAAGAACTCAGACTTATCCATCTGGATCTTAAAATTAGATTCTCTAAGTCTATGGAACACTTTCTCGAGGTTGATCATATGTTCCTGGAGGCTGGTGCTGAAGACAATGATGTCATCTAAGTAAACCAGGCAGATAACATTTTGCAACCCTCTCAGGACATTATCCATCACCCTTTGAAAGGTTGATGGAGAATTCTTGAGACCCATGGGCATCCTCAGGAATTCAAAGTGCCCGTGCTCTACATTAAAGGCTGTTTTATGAATATCGTCAGGGTTCATCTGTACCTGGTAAAACCCACTAGCCAAGTCTAAGGTCGTGAAATATTGACATTTCCCTAGCTTATCAAGGACGTCCGATATGTTGGGAATAGGATATTTGTCGTCAATAGTCTTTTCGTTCAGTTTTCGGAAGTCGATTACTAAACGCCATTTCTGTTTACCTGACGCGTCAGCCTTCTTTGGTACTATCCAAATCGGTGAGCTCCAGGCGGAGTCCGAAGGTCGTATTATTCCCTGTTCTAGCATTTTCGCGATTTGTTCCCGGACCTCATCACGGTGTACAAATGGATAGCGGTAACTCTTTGTGTAAATAGGCATTTCATCAGTAGTTCTTATTGCGTGTTTGATCTTATTACTAAAAGTTAACGGTTCGCCATCTAAATAGAATATGTCACAATATTGAGAGCAAAGTCGCCTAAGATTCGCTTTCTCTTCCGGGTTTAGATGGTCCGTCCTAAGCCGCGAAATTACATCGTCGACTCGTGACGCGTTACTGTTTTGTTCGGTACACGCGTACTTAATATCAAACGACTCGGTGTTAAATATTTCTGCGGCCGCGGGGCGGTCTAGCGAGAATATGACGTCATTGTTCGTTGGATTCGTCACTTCTATTATACCGCGATTATTTTCTATGTTGGTGACGCATTCCGAAATAATACAGTTACACAAGATTTGTTCGTTAACTATGACGTCACCGTCTAACGCATTTATAGGTAATCTTACTAATTTAGATGATCTGGCTGGTATAATGTCTTCATAGAGATTAATATTACGCGAATTATACATCCTAATAGGGTTAGTAGTAGTGCGTGTTGTCAAAATGTTTTCTTTTAGATTTATAGTGGCTTCCCATTGTGTCAAGAGATCAAGTCCAATAAGCCCATCAAAATAGTCGTGGAATTTATATACGAAAAACTTTATATTATTTTCATCTTTAAGTTCTCTAAAACAAGGCATCGTAATTGAATGACTACTTCTACTAGTTCCGTGTATGTTAGACACCTCAAATGGATCGTAGTCTAATGGTATGTTAGGATAAAAATTACTTACAGCATCCGGGCTCAAGAAAGATTGATTGGCGCCAGTGTCGATCAATAATTTTAGAGGTGGATTATTAATAAGAATATACGGTAGCTGTCTTTGTGTTTGAAGATTAACTTCTATTTTGAGCTTTTTAAATTCTTGTCGGACTGAAAATCCTGATCATCATTATTAGAGGATGTGGAAGGCTGGGCCTGCTCTTCCACTTGCTCATACCATACTTCTTGTTGTTGTGGTGGCTCCTCATACTGATATTGGTATGGAAACGAATTATCACATTCATAATTTTTGTTGTGTGAGTCATACATAGCAAGGTAAGAGTTAGTATCATAGCAATCATTATAATAATAATTATAGTAATCTTCGTATGGAGTACACTCATTCAGGTTTATATCGCGAGTTTTAAAGTAATTCGATGGTGGTGGGTTACCATGCTTCGTCCAATCATGCCCTGATGGTGGCAAAATTCGAGGAGCAAAGTGACTAACGCCGCTCATAGGTTTTGGAGCATTACTATTGAAATTAAAATTAGGTCTCTGCTGCATCCTAAACATATTACTTTGTGGGTTATAATTAGTAGGGCGCGCACTAAACATTTGTTGAGTGCGCGTGGGCATACGCATAGGAGGCGGTGGCATGGATTGTTGGAATTGAGGTTTTGGCGGGAAGTTATTAGTAAAACGTTGAGGTGGAGCTTGGATGGTTGGGAATTTTACAGGAAAGGTAAATGGTCGTTGAACAGCAAAAGCATTATTAGGCATTGGCATATGTACGGGAGGTCTATAGTTAGACGCGTTTTGTACGGTTTTAGGTAAAGCTTCGTTTCGATTCTGCAAATACATAGTATTAAGCTCTTCCTGTACGTATTCCAATGCTTTTTCTATAGATTCCGGGCGCATGCACCTTATACGAGATCCTAGAGGCTCCTTAAGTCCGCGTACGAACGCTTGCATTGTAAGTTTTTTATATAAGTTACGTTTTGCCTCAATGGTAGTCTCTATAGTCTCGTGTAAAGTAACGTACGTCATAATTGTAGAAAATAAGGTTTGACATTTATCATAAAATTCTTGAGGGGTGTTGCTCCCTTGGGTTTGAACAGCTAGGTCATTGTAAAGGGTGGATTCATCCCTTTGATCAGTAAAATTATTAATCAAAACGCTTCTAATGCCACTCCAACTCTCAGGAATCCCATTAGAATTAATTGTTCTAGCAGCGGGTCCCGTGATTTTGTTAAGTATCCCGTTCACTAGAAATAGTTTGCCTAAGGCGTCCGTTTGTTCGTTATAAGAATCTACTATTTGATCACATAACCTTACAAATCTAGTTAGTACATTAGGATTGCCGTCAAATTCCGGCAACAGGCGTAGCGCCTTGAGGATCATGTCAGGATCAGCGGACGTAGCCATTGAGCTTACTTCACTGACTGTACTAAAACTATAACTACTTTCGTTATCACTATCAATATTTCTATTACTATCGACAATGGTACGAGTAACCCTAGTACTTCTAATAGCCTTAGGGCCCCTGTTACTCCTTGGATGGAAAATTTTGAAGGATTAAAATACCGAAGGATAATTAAAATCTAGGAATTAAAATAAGGAATTTAAGTAGGAATAAAGTAGGAGAGCAACACTAGAGAAAATTCAGTGGTGTACTTACATTAACATTATAGGTGTCGGTTTCTTTGATCTTGCTATCGATGTCTGGATACCCCGGCGCAGGCTCGTTCGTTATGCAGAACTCCCGGTGAAGGCTTGAAAACCGATTAGATACGACGACGATTTCGGAGAAAAGTCTTTACGCGCACTAACCCGGGAATCCTACCGACTGCGCCAATTACGTTAGCCACTGCCGGAGAGCTCAAAAAAAACCGATTTACTTTTATAAACTATTTAATTCTGATATTAGAATCACAAAGAAAATTATAATTAATAATTAAATCTAAGTGTTGACCCGATCGATGTAGGTACCGAAGTGGCGTAGTCGTCCGGTCACGTAGGCCGCTGCGTTGGAAACACGGGGCGCGGTGTCAGCAGTTTCCGCCAGTTGCAATAACTGGAGCGGGCGAAGTCCGTACAATCGCCAACTCAGCTTTTAGAGCCGTGTGCACTGTTATTAGTGGTGCTTGCTATCTTAGCATAATCCCTACTACGTGATCTCGTAACAAGGTATTAATAGTTAATAAATATTATCGCCATTTCACCATTTTTAAATATTTGGTTTTGCGTTGCTTGTACTGCGGATACCTAATGGATAGCCAATAAACATACGTAGATATTTAGAAGTAAACATAATCAGATACTCATATTTATAGCTAACAAAAAAATATAAATGATAATAATAACATTTTAAAAAGCAAAAATGGAGTTCAGACGAATTCCGGAAATGTAGCTATTTAACTTGATTAATGAAGACTTTCTTAAAGTATCATTCTTAGCACATTAAATTACACTTTACAGTTTTAGCAAATTTAGCAAATATTAAAATGTCCTGAATAAAGTAGATAAAGAAACATTTGTTATTTTCGTATTAGTTTCCGTATTTTGACTATGAGTGTATTCTACGGGTTGGTTTAAGGTTAGAAGGTAGAAGAATAATAATTTAAAGATGTCGTTGTTTAAAACAGAACAGAACAATGAGTATAATAGAAGATTTAGTAACAAGATTTAATGAAGTGATTCACCAGTGTCAATATATCGCCCGTAAGAAACTCCACCTGAATGTAATTCAGTAGCTTCATCGAATGTCTCTTCTCAGGTATGTTGGTCAACCGGCCCAAAGGGCAAGGGCTGATCTTTAATGGATACATGTTCTACAAGCACTTTCGCATCAAAAACGGCTTCAGATGGCGCTGTTCGAAGTTCCACGCCCATCAGCCTTGCAGGGCGTACCTCCATCTTAGCACCACCAACGTCGTCATGAAAGCTTGCCTTCATCACTCACACCCTTATCCACGGTTTCAAGTATCGCCTGAAGGAATTTATTCACCGGCAAAGGACAATAGAGTGGTTATAGCTTAAAATTGTATCATAGATCGATATGTGACTGTGTATGATAATTATGTTGAAAGAGCAAAACATGTTGTCTTAAAGTCAAGATAAAATAATATTTCTATTGCGACTGGGACCTAATAGTACCCAATGACAATGTTCTTGTAAATGTAATAGATGTAGGAGTTAAATCGACAGAATATCCAGTTCTCTATTTTTTGTCTTTTTACATGATGAAAATGATCAATTTCTAGTCGTAATCTTAATTTATATGTCTCTGTAATTTCGTGAAATGCTCCTGTTTAAAATAAAAAGAATATCATGTAAGTTAAATTATTATAAAAAAACTGTAGTTGTACGATCGGCTAAATTAGTTGTTTTATCTCATGGTTGACATTCAGTTACACGTTATGGTAGATATTTGCTTGTACTAGTCTTTATTTTCAACTCTAATGGTATTTCTTATTTACTTGATGTTTTTTTAAAAGTTCTAGAGAAGTTTCTTGGCTACAGTATTTTTTTAATGTTTCATACAACATTGTTAGCCATTGTCACAGAATAATACATTGTGTCAGTTTAGACTTTTAGAGATTGAAAATAAAAAAATGTATCCATCTGACAACCAAAAGATCTATTTGTGCTAGTAACAGTAGCTCAATTCCTATGAAATGCTGGACGAGCGGACAGTCCCCCCTGCCAGCTATGACTTGCAGCCTCAGAATTATATTTCTGTGCTCAAAATACAGAACAGTACTGTGCTTCAAAGAGTAGAGTTATTTATACTGTGCTTGCAGCACATTACTGCGGCTGCTGCGAAGGCGGCGTAAGAGTAACCTGCTTTTTTACGCATTATTCAAAAATGCTACTTAAAACAGCTTCTTATGATTCCGGTTAAATTGCGCCCCCATCTTCGGCCGTCAACACACCATAAGAGGATTTGCAAGCGTTTTTCTGATGTAAATTAAAACATAATGGTAAAGCTCGGTGTTGTAAAACGTGTTGCGAGAATAGTTAGTAAAAAAGAAATGTGGAAGTGTGTGTTGTTGCTCTCACTCGTAACGCGATATTATTTACACTATAGCTGAAGTGATATAGAGGGCACGAGAACTGTTTTTAAACTATAATTTGTAAGAGAATCCCCTAAACATGTACCAAAAGTACCTACTAGATGTTGTAGTATCTCTGTATCTAATAAACGATATGGATATGACAGTCATCGTGGCATTCATTTTAACTTTCAAAATACCCTTAAATGAGCTGTGTGGTATAGCGGCTCACTAAAAGAATACTACCAACCCCTCTTTTCTCTTGGGTGTCGTAAAAGGCGACTAACAGACTAAGGATTGCACACATGGTTTCACCGCCTATGAGCACAGGTGCCGTTGTAATTTGGTGAAACGTGGACTTTGGCAGTGGACTGCTTCTGCTTTCCTTATTGCGTAATCTCTGAAAATCTCCTTCCCTATCCTCTTTGGGGATAATAATCGTGACTTTATATGTATGTATACCCTTAATGTTGTGCAGCAATCAACTTTTTGTATTTTCCTTTGCAGAAAACAAGCAAGTTGTTGTCGGCGGCGTGTTTGAAGCACCTTCTGGTCGCAAATTGCTCGTTTTTAAAGGGTTCACGTACCAGGAGGACATGACCGACACCGCGGGGGTGATACGCTGGAAGTGCGCTGACGAAGAGAATTGCCCGGCTTACATGGTGATGAACAACTTTAACCACCAGCTGGAGCACAAGTTCCAGCACAACCACAAGTCCAAACAGAACATACTCAGGACAGCGTTTAGGAAAACCTTATTCAAACGTCAGTCGAAAAAGGATTCTCACAAGAAAAGCGACAAGTCTCCTTAAAAAGTGTACCTTGATATATCAGTTACGTAAGTAGTTGACGACAGATCAAAATAGGAGAATTTTCAATTCGTTCCGAATAGTATACGCCAAATGTCTGTTCCATAAGAATTGACATTCTGCATACAAATTGATTGTGTTAGGTTAGCCATTTTGCCGATGAAGAGGACTTAAAGAATTGGACTTACGTGAATATACGATTTTAATAAAGATTAACAGATTTATAGAAATTAGTGAGCAGTTCAATTTTTCATACTAATTCTAAGAAAACAGGTTTAGCATGTAACAAATTGCATTTTTCGCTCATTGTATTTGGTCATCTCAGAACTGCTCTGCGTTTATTGATAATTTGCCGATGTAAATAATTCATCCTGTATTATACTTAATATAACTTAAGGCTTGCATAAAATTATACTTTTGCGTTTGAAACGATTTCGTAATTAGTGTCTCTTGATTTAAATTGAGTGTGTAAGAAGCAGTAGGACATTAATATTACCTACTTTAAATAAAATACATTTCAAAACAAACTTCATTTGGAATGTTATATTTTTGTTTGGACATAATTTTAAAGTGTTATGAATTTTCTTCATAATGTTATTTATTTTTATTACTTTTCCTCTACCTACGCTAAAACAGTATTTGCTACCTGACTCTTATACCGATAATAGTTCAAATACTTCAATGGTTGAGTGTAGGTACGAACGACATTTTTTTAATTTAATATAATTATTTAAAAAATCCGACTTTAACTACTGTTCATAAAGAGCTGTATTTTACTTATGTTCATAAAGGATAGGATTTGATTTCTATACTTTGTGGCATAAACCGTTTTATTTAAGCAGTTTTTAGTTTTAGTTTTTTTAATAATTAAGGTAGGTAGTGTGGGATTCAATCTTAATTCTTAAATAAAACTTTTCATGTATAGATAAGTATATAGTTTTTGTAATTTGTCTAAAATACGAAATTTTAGAATTAACTACACATATTTATTGTATATACATACCGTGATTACTGGTTACCAAATCAGCCATAAATTCATGTCTGTAAAGTAGTAAATATATGTGGGTTGTATTTACTGTAAGTAGGAATGCCTATTATATTATTAATTAACATGTTTTTCTAGATTGTATTTATACCTGTAATAACTAATAGCTAAGTTTTGATTTTTTTATCTTTTTGTGAATAATGCTTGTTAACTAGTTAAGGTTTACTTCACTTGAATGATAACAACAGTTTTTTTTACAAAGGGTAAAAGATTTATATACCACTGTGAACTAGCGGGCATGGCAAGGCAACTACATAATAAATGTTTGAGGAAATTTTGCTATCGCTTTCAACCAATGCACAAGTTAAACACGCGAACTATCCATTGATACATGTATGGTTTGTATGGAAATAGTTTAATTGACCATGTAATTACTTAAGAGGGTTTTCGCATTTCGGTTTCCCATTCAAACAGCCAAGTCGAAACTTTTAAAAATCAATAACCCAATTTTAATGAAACTTTGCACGCTAGAGTAAAATACAAAGATCTAAATAGTTTGTTGGAAACATTTAAAAAAAACGTTTATTTAACTGAGTTATTGCTATTTTAAACTTTCTATGGTATAATATATAGACTTTAAATCGCAATAACTCAGCTAAATAAACGTTTTTTAAAAATCTTTCCAACAAACTATTTAGATCCCTATATTTTACTTTAGCATGCAAAGTTTCATTAAATTGGTGTAAGTATTAGTTTTAAAAAATTTCGATTTGGAAGTTTGTATGGGAAACTGAAATGCGTAAACCCTCATAACAAACTTCTTCACACTGTCTTGATTTGTGTATGATGATTTTTGTATATTTTTTTGTAACGTACTAACCCTAAAGATATTATTGTAAAGGAGACCTTTCCTCTTCCCATACAACTACGGCCACGCGTGTACCTAAGATTCAAAGGTACCAAAATGTAGGAAAAAAATAGTTTATTCCAGAAATATATGTATTATATTTTTTAATTCATTTGTACCACCTAAAAATATCATTAGAAAGGTTTGATGGCTTGCAACATTGGATTAATTTAACTGGCAAGCAAAACTCTCTCGCTGTCGGGTGCGTTTCGTTAGCTTACTTTAAGGGCCAACTAATTAATTAATTTAATAAAAGTCATAAAGTAACTTATTTTTACATAAACATAATAGCTTTTAGCAAAAACATGATATAAAAACAAAATGATAACAAAAATAAGTGTTTATAACTGTTACGAATTATTTTAGGCGTTTAATTATTTTATCAGCCTAGTGAAATTGCTAAAATGCAACATTCCAAGGCCATGTAAAACGAATTAAAAGACTGTCAAACATAAAATATTGTCAAACATCTCGAAACCACAGAACAGAACAATCTACTCTAGCGAGATCCACAAACAGGATCACCATCACAAAAAACTCTGCATAATATATGACAAAAAACCAGTATAACCTCAGAATAATAACTAAAGCATATAAGGAGTGCTATGACATTTGAGTGTGCACTCCGTTTGGTCACCATTCCAATTACATTTAGCTCAGAACAATAACTAAAGCTTATTGTTCTGAGACATTTAGGTCGTTTTGAATTCGGTATCTTATATGATGACCAGTTTTTTTCGCTGGACATTTGACGTTTTTGTCAACTTATTTAGTCTCTTTTTTTTCAATGTTTATGGCCCATTTGAAAAAATAGGACAACAGCATAGAAGGAGTCCAAATGTGACTACGAGTCACATTTGGACTCCTTCTATGCTTTAGTCTCAGAACAATAACTAAAGCATAATTGCTCTGATGCTTTGCTTAATATTAAATGAGTATAACAGTTGTCACTGTCATATTTTCGCCCTCTATTTGCACGTTTCGTTTCATGTTTACGATTTCTAAAACCATTTAAATGGTTTTTTAATTTTCCAAAAACATAGATTCGGCGTGTTTTATAAAAAAAATGATATCATCAGGTGTTTCTGCATAATTAAGAGGATATTTTAAAATAAAGTGTACCTCGGTACATTTTGAGCCGAAATGGAAATGTCTCCTTTTAAATTTGTAATAAAAAATGTTGCATCATTTTGTAAGGTGATTAAGGTTACTTGAAATACAATTAGTCATCCTTGAAATAGGTTTAACTAATAAAAACGTTACAAACAAAAGCTTTTTGTTTATTAATTATTCCAGGTTTTGTGTACAAATAGTATAAACGTGGGTACCATACGGAATATAAATCAATATAATGCCCAAAACATGAAATAGATTTAATTTATTTTTATATGCATCATGCATGCTGGTTTCAATTATTGACTCCATAAGTAAATAGTAACTCTTCTTTTTATTAAAAACTTTACTACACAACTTAACTACTTAAATGAAATTACCTTAATTTAAAAGAAAACTATAAATGAAAGATGTCTTCCAACTGTGCACTTGGGTACGGTGCCAAGAATGCTGGCAACATTATCTCTTTGGATTGCCAGGCTAATACGCTGGCATACTCAATATGGCGAACACATATCACATAACTCTTTAACGAGCTGCTTGGCCTCCGATCCCATGGACCCATGGCCTTCACCGCAAACGGAACAAATAAATAGTTACGGCATAGGTAGAATATATAAGATGACTGCTAGAAACCGCAAGAAACTTCAAGGGCTGATCAGTGTTTTAAACATGGCAAAAAAGACAAAAAAGGAATTTGTGTTTTTTCATTTTTAATTAAATAATTCATTGTGTGAATTTTAATTGGATAGTCTTTGACTATCTCATTTATTTTAAAGCAATAACTTTAAAAAATTAAATGAAAACAATTAAAAAAACGATTATTTACAACGCGCAGGCAACGGCCGGCCGGCCGTTGACCCGTCAACGTAGGTACTGACGCGGACGGGTCAACAGACGGCCGGCTATTGTCCCGTCAACGTAGGTACTGACGCGGACGGGTCAACAGACGGCCGGCCATTGTCCCGTCAACGTAGGTACTGACGCGGACGGGTCAACAGACGGCCGGCCATTGTCCCGTCAACGTAGGTACTGACGCGGACGGGTCCACCCCTTGCCCGCACGTTGTAAATAATCGTTATTTTTAATTATTTTCAATTAAGTTTTCTTATGATATTGCTATTGAATATGATGAGATATTAAAAAAAACACGAATTCCTTTTTGTAATTTTTGTCATGTTTAAAACACTCTTAGGGGGTTAAAGTTGCTCGCGTCCGTAGGTTTACCCTTGAGACCCTACACGTGATCCCTGGGTGGTGCTAAATGAGTAACACTGACTGAGTGGCAGAGCCACGCTGCGTTGCAGCACGCATTGGGCCGGCTCGCCCGGCGTAATACCACCCTCTCACGAATTTTCGGCGTGAAATAACTGCACTTGGTGCTGTTGTGTTTCGTCCGACCAGTGAGGGTTCCGGAGGCCCCTTCCCCCCCTCCCCCCTCCCAACTCCTATTCCTTCCTTAAACCTATTCCTCCCTTAAAGGCCGGCAACGCATCTGCGATTCTTCTAGTTTTGCGGGTGTCCATGGGCGGCGGTGATTACTTTCCATCAGGTGACCCGCCTGCTCGTTTGCCTCCCTCTTTTATAAAAAAAAAAAAAAAAAAAAACTTGACCTGACCAGCCCTTGAAGTTTCTTGCGGTTTCTAGCAGTCACCTTATATAAAGTAAATAAAAGTAAAAAAGTAAATGTATAGTAAATACATAGAGTTATATTAATTGTTTCTAAACAGGTTTTGCTTTGTGCTTTGATCATGTAAATATTATTTATTCTTCAATACAATATTTTACAAATTTACAGTGAAATTTAAGCAAAATATGTTTGTTTTGTCTAATACACTAAAGTGCTAATACTTTAACAGTGATATCGATCACCCTCCACAAGAACGGACGACAGTACCTCATGATGGACGGCTACACTTACTATCGCCATCTATCGGTTAAGCGAGGTGCCAGATGGAGTTGCACCCACTCGTCCCGCTGCCGAGCTCGTCTGCTGGTCTCCCATGAGGGGGCGGTGCTTGCGGCTGATGGAAGACATGAGCACCCTCGACCTAGGTACCACGTGATGGCAGACGGCAGGTACTTGAAACTTAGTTAGGGAGTCGACACATTTGTTTTGTTTAGATTGGTATTAGTTAGGTTAAAGGTAATTTTAATGTGTGATCTCAAATTAGATAATAAGTAGGTTGCATTATGTAGAAACTCTTTTAGTGTTATTTGGATAACATAATATCTGAAATGTTAAATGAAGAAATATTAAATACTTTCCGTTTATGGATTGCATAAATTATTATTATTTTCTTTATTTAACATAATTCTTAAGTTTAATTTTTTACAATATTTTATATAAAAACCTATTTACAATATAAAATATTATAAAAAACTTAACCTAGGTTGCCACCGGCAGCGGGGGTAGACCCAAGCTATCGGTGGTTAGGGCTGCAGAGTGAGGAACCTCCTGACAATACGTGCCGTGTCAAGGAGTACTGCCTTATTATTTTTATTATTATATATTATTTTAATTGCAATAATTACTATTATTAAATTATTATTTTACAGCGTTAGTCGGAAAGGTGGTACTAAGCCGCGAACAACTGAAAGTGCTACTATCAACGGTTATATTGCAAATATAAGCTTTGCGAAAAACGTTAATATTTACTTCCATACAAAATAAACTTTTGGTTACGTAATTTAAACAAATGTACAACCCTGAATATGGGCGGGGCTAACGCATGTTTGGCAGGCGGGGCTGAAACGTAAAAAATGTACAACCCTGAATATGGGCGGGGCTAACGCATGTTTGGCAGGCGAGGCTAAAACGTAAAAATAAATTAAATGAGCAAATATTGAAAAATGGTTAATGCAATATTAACACTTTTACTTATTTATTTTTTGTTAGTACCGCTACTAGTTAAAGACCTCAAACATTCTTATACTAACTGGAAATAATGTTCTTTAAGTTAATATTAAACTTATTAGTTACATGCCTGTTCACTGGTTATTAATTGAATCGAGTTTTGTTACGTATCTACTTAATAAAATAAACTTACCATGTAACTGTGCAAGATGCCTTTCTCGTATTATTAGGCATAGGCCTCACCCACGGACCTCCTTTATAATCGACCCAGCCAAGGCCAACAGGTCGGTGGTTCATTAAATTACATTTAGTAAATTCATTTAACTCAGGAAAGGGTAAGATGTTGGAATGATAAAATAATTTTAATTTAAAAATGTTCTTCAAGATAGATTTCATTAATTATTCAATAATGAAATACCACCAGCTACGTTACAAATTATGTAATAATAACTTATTTGTTAAAAGTTAAGAATACACTTTTAAACTTTCTTGTTCCATTATGTACACATATTTAAATTGCATCGGTCGTGGTCGCGGGCAGACTGACCTGCGACCACGACCAATGCAATTTAACTCAACTCGGTCGAAACGTCGGGTTTAAAAGGTATGCTTAGAATGCCTTTACTAAGTAGTTTTGCGTTAAATCCCGTTTAATATGTGCAAAAATTAAGAAATTATTTAAATTTTCAATTCAAAAATAAAATTTTGTGCCGAACATCCCCAAAAGCCCGCCTACTTCGATCTGATTGGCGCGCGTAGTTCTTTCGACCACATTTTATTACCTACGCAGGCCGTACTGCGACACAGATTGAATAGCGAAGATGCGACATTAGTACGTAGTACCATTATTTATTCTGTGACATTAGCGAGAAAGTTAGTAGGCTACCTATCTATCAGGCCGCACAAGTTAATGAACTTTGTAATGTTTTTTGATACTTACTACCTTTACCGCCTCTGTGGTCTGGTGGTTAGATCATGGTAAGCCCGGTCTGAGAATTCAGAGGTCCCGGTTTCGATTCCCAGCTGAGGGTACATTGTATTCGGTTTGGTTGGTGGAAGGGTTTGTTATAAGTCCACCTAGATAGCTACCACCATCTAAGTCTGTCGCCATACAATGTTGAATCCAAGGTTGGTAGGTCAACGAGACGCCAACGTAGAGAAAGACGTAGTGAGAAATTAACTAATTAATAATAATGAATTTAACCCTAGTTATTTTGCACCTATGTATGACACACCATCAAATCGGGTCTCTCGGAGGACGGAGATTCGTAGGTAAAAAAATGTTCTCTGAAATGTTTACAATTACTGTCTACAGTTGATAAAAACGGCCATTTTGTTAACCCCGGCAATGAACTCAAACCTGTCACTCCCTCAAAACAGCTGTCCGCCAGCGCTACCACAGAGTAATTTCTTTTGAAATCTAAAAAAGCTGTTAATCTAAAATTATCCATTTTTAAGAAAAAGGTCTTAGACAAAAGTTATTCACCATCATGTATACTTTGCTCTCCTTTCAGCTTAGTACCCTCTTTCCGACTTACGTATATATCATTAACTTACATTATTTATACCATTCATAATATGAAAACATAAGTGGAGAATTTACTAAATTATGTAGATATTTTCCTAATTTCCTTTTCCAGTACAATAATAGTAGGCCGGCCAAGGGCCAAAAAGTCGTCTCTAAACCAAATCTCGTATGTAAGTTTTGTAAATACCTACAACAGATACCTGTTGTATCCATATCCATACGGATATGTTCGAAGATATCATCCAGATTAATAAATAAATGGTTCAACTTTTAATTATGTTTTATTCAACTAAATTATGTTAAAAGTTTAAAAAGTAAGAAAAATCGCCATAACCCCATATTTTAACTGAACAAAGGTGCACCAGCTTTTTTCTGAGCTAATATCCATCTGGTTCTGTGATAGATAACATACATACATACACATTATCATGACTTTTATCCCCGAAGGGTTAGTCAGAGACTAGGCAATGAGGACAGCAAAAGTGTCCTCTGCCATAGTCCACTTTTCACCAAATAGCAACAGGACTTTAGTCCATTAGTCGCCTTTTACAACACCCAAGGGAAGAGAGGGGGGGGGGGGTAGTATTTTAAATTACCATTTACGTTGTCAGCTGTAGTTATCCTACACTAAAATACACCTAAGAGAAGTCAGGATCTTCTCTTCTGATGAATGCCACAATTAAAATTTAGTGGCTCCTAAGCGAAGCTCATCGACATAAGGGTGGCCACCAACCACCCCTACAGGTATTTCTGCTTCAAAATAGTACCGTTTTGCATTGCTAAGTTGCAGTTTGAAGGGTATATGAAGGTATAATCTTCAAGGCGACTATGCATCTCGTCATATTCATACTTGTTGACCATGCGGCTACCCCATACATTCCTACAAACTATCTCTTCAGCCTATTCCCGTCCACTGCTGAAAGAAAGCCTACCCTAATGCTTTCTTCCAGCTGAAACTATCCCGGTCTTGGCCAGTCCGCATCCTACGCGTGGGCCATCCTACTCTGCGTTTGCTTAGACGCGGTCTCCACTCTAAGACATGCCTACTCCAACAGTCGTCCGTCCAAACTATACGCTTAGCCATTTGTAGATTTAAAGTACACAGTGCATACCATCTTTCACAATAAATGTAATTTTACAGGTGTCATCATAGAAATGGCCGCCACCGGAAAGAAGTGCCTGTTGTTCGAGGGCTTCACTTTCTTCTATCGGTACAAGCTCAGAATTGGACACAAATGGGTGTGCACCAATTTCCCGAGGTGCAAAGCCTTCTTGTGCGTTAACGATTATCTACAGGTCATCAAAGGTTTCGTGTTTCATTCACACGAGAAAAAGGCTCTTCATAAGTGCGCCGACGGGAAGTATGTGAAGTAAAACTTCAAATTCACCATCAGACTTTAGAGCGACTTTAGAGAGTATACGACACGTAGACAATTTGTTTTGCTGTAACAGGCTAACAGTATCAAATCGCGAAAACAAAGCGATTTCGGAATTTGGTAGCGGTAAGTAGACGTACTGAAAATGCGTTTTCTTGCGATAGTGGTGGTGATTTGATTGTCGCTGTCGGCAATGAAAGATGTCTACGTTTGCGCGACGCCTACGAGAAAGTTGAAGTATCTTTTAGACAAAACTATTTCCCCGAGTGACTACTTACACCCACTGTGTCGTAATTGTAAATAAACGAAGGATAACAAATCCTGAACCTTTAATTCCGATAGGTAGTTTTTGTTGTTTGTGGTGGTTTATTTGATAATTTTTAAATATGAATTTTAATAAGGTTTTATGAGTTTACTGAATGTTGAACTTTAGGAAATATTTTGATGAATTTTATTCGCAATGTTAAATTCAGTCTCAATGTAAAAGTACCTACCTAATTAATCGTCTTGATATTTTATTTCATGATTGGCAGTGAAATCGCCAAATTAATTATTAAGTTGGCCTTAAATATATTTTATATTAATAAATCTGTTTTTTTCTTACATTACTTGAGAATATATTAATCTACAGTCACACACACAACTGTCAAAACTAGTAGGTGATATTTTTTTATATTAAAGTTGGCAATTGACTCCTCTCTACTGACCATTAGCGAAGATGTCTCTAAAGCTGGGGTTTTATGAGAGTAATAAAACAATCAGGTGGCAGGTACCCAAGTGTAATGAACCCCAAGATTGATGATCACTGAAGATATGTTCACTGATTTTAAACAAGCAGCAAGTACGAGAAACTAAAAAAAAAAAAAATATTATATTTCAGGTACAATCATTGAAATGGCTAACACTGGAAAGAAAAGCCTCTTGTACGAAGGCTTCACGTTCTTCTATCGCTACCAGCTGAGGACCGGCCACACCAAATGGGTGTGCACCATGTTCCCAAAATGCAAAGCGTTCTTGTGTGTGGACGACTCTCTGAGGGTGGTCGAGAGATCTTCATATCATTCGCACGAGAAGAAGCATTTGCATAGATGTGCCGACGGGAAGTATGTTAAAGAAGTAAAAAAAATAAGAAACTATTTTTTAAAATAATAAGGAGCTAAGCCAGCGGCGTATATTAAACTTACGTGTATGACAAATCCCAAAATGCTAAAATACAATTTTTTTTATTTTTTAAATGTAACTATTAAAAAGAAATGTTGTACAATATAACTGTAAAAGAATAAATCAAAATTAATATGCAAAATAATTAAGCTGGGTGTGTATGACGCATAGCTACTTATCAAAGGCATCTTATGCATAGGTTCTGCACCTTCTTATATCCAGTGTTTCAAACGAGTTCTTAATCTTTTTGTTCTTCTTTAGCGTGTCATTTATATGTTCATTATCATTAAATAATACAGCAATACAAAAATATAAGCCTGGCAAAAAAAACGATGGTTGTTGTTAATACCATGTTAGGGCGTCGCAAAATTCACATTGTATTATTACTTATATTTTTTTCTTTTTTAAAATTCTTCTTCTATTAGTAAATACCTCGCCATTCTATACAATGCCGAACTATATTTTATCGTATACAATATTATTTTATCTATCGTTTCCCTGTAAAATATATCCTGCCTATACAATGTATGCAATATCTAGGGTATAGGATACCATAAGGGGATCAGGTAAAGTATAAAATAAAAGGACATAGTTGCAGATATAGTTTAATATCATGACGAGGTATATAGTATATAGGTATATAGTATTGCTACAGCAAAGGTCTGTGAAGAAAAATTTAAGGTGCATAAAAACTTATTGTGATTTCGGTACATAGATGAAACATTTGTAATTATTATTAATAAATTAGATAATACAGTTGTATGCACATAAGATAACACATAAAGATTTTTTTAATGTTGAAGATTTGAATGTTTTTTAATTTAAACACATTATCTTCTGAAGTCATGTTGACGCGACTGTACAATACCGTACCGAAAACATCCAGAGCCTGTACAGGCAGAATCGGTGCAGAGGCGGTACCGAAACGAAAACGCACCGGTCTAGTGAGGAAGAGGCCTTACACATCATCTTCTGAAGATGTGATGTTGACGTGAGGTGAGGAAGAGGCCTTAAACAGTGCAAGCGTCTTACTTTTCGGCAGTGAAATAAGTTACATCGGCATTCTATTTGATATTATTAGATTTTTTTTCTTTTCTATTTTTCTTTGATTGCGTGTTGCTTATTACTTTTTCAGTGTTGATGGTTACTTTAACTAATCACCTATTAACATTTTTTATAATTAAATCATCAAGCTGATTTTCGTTGAACTACCGCGATAACTTGCTTCACGAGTGACCGTAATCAAGTTACTAATTGTGCCTCATATAATTCTATGCATTACAAACACAAGGGAAATTTGAAAATACGCCATGTTTATTTTTCTTCTTAGAATCATCGAAAAAAAGATGAGAAGAAGATTTACTTACACTACATATTCTTTAAAAAAATATGTGTGTGTTTGTGTTTTTCATCTTATTACCAGAATAAATATAGGGTAGTTACTGTTGCTAACCATTGTCACGATCGTTGTTGATATTATTAGTGTTATCCATAAAATTGTTTCAATATGAAGTTTTTTTTTATTTCAGATTTTACTTCTCGGCCGGATCTCTGCTACCTTACTTCCAAAGAATTACGCCACACTATATATCAAGAGCTACTAGCTCCAGCTTCCGTAAACAAAAAGAGTCCAGAACTTGGTATTAACCGTAGATCCCCAGCATCATCTCATCGTCATCATCACCAACCAGTGGTTATAAAAAATCATAAAGGAACAGTTCCAAGAGAGATCTGGCTCGAAAGTAATCTCCACCTACCTGAACGCTCCACGTCAAAATGGTGCTGCAACTGCAGCACTAAACGAAATCCAGTATGTACTGTTTGGCAGTGCATCACATGCAAAGTTCCCCTTTGCTCGCGTAAAGGAACAAACTGTTTTCAAGAATACCACACAACTTAGTTTTCCTTCTATTTTGTTACGTGTCATTTTTTAACTATTAAAAATAACGATTTATCTTATCTTTTTTTATTTCTACAGTCACGTTGGTTGTCGTTACTAACCACCGTTTACTATAAAAAACTCGTAGGTACTAAAGAAAAAATTGGTCCATACTTTTACAATCTGCTTACCGTAAATAATACCGTATTTAACGAAATTGTATTAATTTCACTATTCATTCATTCTGTCAAATCACTCCTACATTAAACGGGTTTTCGTAAAAGCTTGAAGGTAAAGTGAGCAGTCAATCGCGACAAATAGTCTCCGGCTCAGCGTGTCACCCACGGCATTTTGAGGAGAAGCAAGTAGACAGTTAAGCCCTTGTCAAACAGACAGCGAACCGAAAGCGTGGCGAAGCGATTTCATTTTGTGTTATATGGAATCGTTTTGTTCTGGTCACATAGAAAAGCGAAAGCGAACCGATCCGTGCCGATACCGTGGCGAACCGAAAGGCGTGTGACGCCATGACAAACACAAGGCGAGCGCGTGAAGCGAGGCGTGAGCGATATTGTTGTATGCAGGACGTCTAACAAAAAGCGAATGCGAGACGCGAAGCGAAGGCGATGCGTGATGATTGTGTTTATTTACAAAAAAAATCAAAGTATTCCGACACGTGGCCATAATAGATACCGAAAAGTTTATAGAATGTATTAAAAATTACCCAATAATGTATAATACACGTCACAATGGCTATAAAAATACATGTTTGCCATCGATACAATCGCGTCATGGAGATAATGCGGACCGAAGCTTCGGTTCGCATTCTCCACGAGTTCGGTTCGCTGCGCCTGGTTTGACGTCTCCGCTTCGGTTCGCATTCTCCACGTTTTCGGTTCGGTTCGGTTCGCTTGTATGTTTGACAAGGGCTTTAGGGAAAGTGGACCGTTTGGTAAGTAAACAGATCAGGAAAATGGACTGATCAGGAAGTAGACGGATAAGAAAAAGCAAGTTGACCAAATGGGAAAAGTAGACGGTTTGCAAAAGTGGACCGATCGGGAAAGTAGACCGATGGTTCCGGAGGGTTAGCAACGCCATGCGCCATCGTCATCTCTATGACGCTAGTTTTAAGAGTGAAGTCTAATTGAGTCTCACTTGTGTCGTTGTCTCACGCATGACAAGGATTCGTGATAGTTTTTATTTCGTTTTATAGTATTTTCTCATATTTTAAATGTTAGTAATTAGAATAAAAGATACATAAATGCCATTGACCTAGAAGATATAGACAAGAACGTTCATACAAACCATTTGCTCTAATTCTATAATGAGAGACCTAAAGCACAGAATAATATTACTACCTAAAGTTCGCTACAGCCGCTGCAGCGTCGTATATTCAACAGACAGACACCGCAGCGTCGCAGCGCCAGATCGGTCAAAGACAACATAGTGTGTACCAAGATGGCGTCCCAAATAGATTGTCAATTACAATAATCGAAATAATGTCTTTTCTATTCTAATAATACCATATAACTACATAATAACGACTTGAATAACAATTAATTTCACTTATTTTTGCCGCTCCGCACGCGCCTATGCCGTGTGAATATCGAAGCCACGCTAAAGCAAGGTGCCGAGTCGACTCCGCAGATGAGTGGAACATAGTGCGTGTTTTTGAACGGCCTATCTAGTGGAACGTATAAATCGTTTATGAATACAATGAGCCGTGTGTGTATCGGCTCACTAAAAGAATAACCCCCTCTTGCCTTGGGTGTCGTAAAAGGCGACAACGGACTAAAAACTGCATATACATCCAACGGCATAGAGCGGCGATGGGCTGTGAGCCATTTAGCTGGTGACACCTATCACACTGAGCACATGTGCAGTTGGAATTTGGTGAAATGTGGATAAGGGCAGAGAACTGCTTCTGCGGTCCTCATCGCTTATTCTCTTGACTAACCATGTACGTATGTATGTAAAAGTGTGACTGAAAGAGTTAAAAATACCATTTCGTCCATAACGCCATATAAATTACATTTTTACAGATAAGATGGTGTAGCGGGTTCAATATATTCCACCTGTGAATCGGACTTGGGACCTTTGAGTCTTAGAGACGGTGATCTAACCATCTTAGAGGTTTTGGCACAGTAAGACTTAGCTAATTTCAATAATTACACTGAAGTTTCTTTTTAAATAAATAATTTCGTCGTCATTTGCGTCAAACACTTCTTTGAAACGAGTAGTCTTACTAGAGGTTACAGTACTGATAAACTTTGAATTGTTTTTACATTAAAGGTTGTTTTTTGTGGATTTCAGGTGAGATGATAACAATGACGAATGGCAAAGAAAGATTGCTTTATCAAGGCTACATATATTACCCCAAGAACAAGAGCATGCGTTGGGATTGCGTGTCGTACCCTGCCTGCAAGGCTTTTGTGAGAGTTGACGCCTGCATGGCCGTGTGGGAATGCTCTGACAGCCACAACCATCCCCCTAGACCCCTCGTGACAACCAACAATGGATTGTATATGGTTATACGTTGATATGAAATTATGAACCTAAATAGAAAAATTGAAGTTTTTTGTATTTTTCTTTATTTTCAAATTTTATGACCTTTCAAACGTCTTCCATTATTGGTCACGTCACGCACAATTTCTGAAATACTATTGGCTAATAAAGAGTTAGAAAAATAAAGAAAAGCAGTTTCCTAATAAAAGAGATAAACTACCTACTATATACTACTTATATTGTAAATATTGTAATATTATGTTTGAGAAGAAAAGATTTGATTAAATGTTTTTCCAAACATTACCAGATATATCTAATTATCTGCATGATGACATTCTTAATGTAAATACAAATCTATCACCGAATGGTTTAGCCTTTTGTCAAAGCAACTCTCACAGACTTTTTGTAAAGTTATTATGTTATGACACAAGTAAATGATTGTTAACTATGACTATATCAGTATTACAAAGGTGCTCTTATTTTCAGTGGAAATCATCACGACGGTCAAAGGCACGCACCTCCTGAAGTACAAAGGCTACTACTACACGAGGAAGTCCAGAAACAAATGGCGATGCATCAACACGAGCACTTGTTTCGTCGGCGTACTCCTCAAGACGAATGGCACTGTGAAAACGGAACCGAAGCCCCACATGCATCCCCCAGCAGTGTTTCGCAGAAACACTGAAGGACTATACGAGAGGATCATACAGAATTTACGCTATTCACATATGGAAGTACCAGTGGAACTTCCACCTGGCTGGAATAGCGACATCGAATACGATGTTCCTTGTGAATGAACAGTTAGTCAGTCTGATCTATTACCCGCGGCATTAGGTGGTTTTTGAGAAGTATTATCGCGGGCTTAGCGATGGCTGAACTATTTTATAAGCTTTGCACTAATGTACTTAGGACTACCCCCTTGGTCAATAACTGCCTTTACCGCAGCAAATGCCACATAAAGGTCTGTTCTTCTGAATTAGTATAAATAAACCTCAGAATGGTCTGTATTCTGAGAAATAAAGTTTTAATCAAATATTTAACATATTGTTAATTTTACATATTGTTTCATCATGACCTTTGCTGGGTTCGTGATCATAGATTAAAAATGGATTTCACACTTAAATAGCTTTAACGGGGTCACATTATTATGGAAACATAAAAGCACCTCAATACTGAATTGGAGCGCGTTACGGAACGTAGACTAGTATCGATAGTAAATTTTCTTGTTCTTTGATGTGTAATTTGCCTTGTATTTATCGAATTAAACATTGACTAGTTGCATTGCAAATAAGCAACTGAAAACCGCTGATCAGACCACACCTGACGGGTATATTTACCGGTTGCTGATATTTAGAAGAAAATTACATTACTACGGGGTGGCTTAAATTTATTTATCTCAATTTTAGACGCGCCCTCCGGTTGCGTAGTAAGAAAAACCGCCTAAAGGGGTTTGAACATTTTAGTATGGGCTTGGCTCCCGCCACCCCTGCCTTGTTTTTTTTCGGTTAGACAATTTTTTATACAAATCGATAGCTGACATCAATACAAACAAGAAATGCATTTAACAAAACATCCTAAAGAACCACGTTTTTGTAATATAGTTCCTAATTGAGAAAAGAATTTGATAAAAACCATATTTTACAGCCACCCAAGTCAAAGAATATTTACACTACCCAAATCCAGTTAAAGTCTTGACTTACATCGCTTGCCTGTACTATCATTATCATTGCATATTTTAAAGTAAAGTCGCTGTTTTCCTCTGTCTGTAGCACCGCACTATTCTTCTAAACCACGCAATGGATTTTTATGCGGTTTGAACTAAAGGAAAGAGCGTTAACTGAGCATGGTTTTTGTTTATATTTTGTAGATATGCTTTTTTAAATGGCTGAAGTATGACGGTTTTCCTATGTTAGCGTGGACGAAGGCGTGGACGGGCCGCTAGTATTTTATAAAGTTATCTTCGGCCACAGACTAGACGCTGCTTTAACTTCGAAAACGTGACACTACATTTTATTTATTGTTTGTATTGATGTCCGCTATCGATACACCTAGATAAAATTATGAATAGCCGTCATTTCGAAAAAAAAACAAAATGGCGGAAAATTGGGGAGCCAAAATCTTCAAACCCCTTTGTTTTAATTCCCTATTCTTTAATCTGTTTCTTATTATTACTAAATTACCTCACTCTTAGGGTTACGGTGTCATGTTCTATATAACATTTTTCACCTATTTCTCGCCATTGCTAATAAAACTGTAAAATTTGATAAGTATGCATGCTCTTTCTTATCTCATTTCAAGTGTCTTTGAAATAAGGCTTTTACAGAAATTGTATTATAAGTTAAGTTAATTAGATATTTTAAATTGGGATTGTAATTCGTAATATTTGATTATTTGCGTTAACAAACGCTCAAATAAACTCGAAAGATAACGAAACGTTGGAAAAAGTGTCTACCTCATGCCTCCTCTTCACGTCGGCAGACGCATCCGCAGACCTCTGCCACAGAATAAATATAAGCTAAAGCAGTACGGAAGCTAGGCCTTTTTATTGTATATACCTACGCGCCAATTGAGCGTTAGGGTTGTCCTGTTATTTTTGTAAAATTGAAAAAGTTTTTGTTTAGTTAGCGTTGTATCGCAGCTAGTTAGCGCTTTTTTTTTAGATAACTAGCAAAGCATTAGATTAAAGATTGTCACTTTTAATTTTTATAAAACTAAAAGGTGTTTTTTTATCATTTATCAAAACGTTTATTTGGGTTTTATAATGATAAAATAATCGAATGAATTGACTAGTTTACAAATGTGTAATTGAAAAATCTTCAACATTTTAAGAAGTCTTTATGCTTCGTTAGTTATTATAAATTACTCACTGAAAAATACTTTCGCCTACTACGACACGTTCGAAAAGCTTTATTATTAAATTTTATAGTGTAAAAAAATCTCATTCTAATGAATAAATTATCGAAAAATATGGACACGGCACTATAAAATTGATTTTGTCTACTACTTTGTAAATTAATACAGATACTTATTAAATTAAAACAGCTGAGTTTAAGCACTTGTAAACTACGCAATACACTCGCATCATTTTTGAAAATCGCGCGCACAGCGCACGCAGTACACAAAAGCGAACACTCGTCTAGACGCGACACGCGCTACTGAGAGCACTGCGATGTCCGCTTAGGGGCCCTGTAAAGACGTGCGTCTGTGGGCGTGCGTCGTTTCGAGCGTTTGTACGTAGCATCCTTACTGCTTTAGCTTGTATTTATACTGTGCCTCTGCTGCGTCTGCAGACGTTAAATACCTACCACAAACGCGCAAATCACCCCCCTACACGTCGTCGGCCGACGCATCAGTAGATGACGTCTGCGGATGCGTCTGCCGACGTGAAGAGGGGGCTTCAGGCGGGAGCCCGCGTCCTCCGCAATCCGGGCGTGAGGTAGACATTTTTTTCAATGTTTCGTTATCTTTGGGATTGTAATTTTTAGTTATTTATATGTAGTGCAAACGGTGACCGAGTGGACTAGCGCCCGGCTCGGTCCGAAGGTCCCGGGTTCAATTCCCAGGTCGGGCAAAGCGTGTTTTCGTATTTTTCGATGCGTAGCCCCGGTTTGTGATTTAATTGATTTGGTGATTAAGCTATCAATTGTAACTATGAATTGATTTCAATGGTGGAGGCCTTTGCTCTGCAATCGAGCAGTATACAGGCTCTACTTTTTTTTTAATGTGTTGTAGAGATATAAGTATATTTGTAAACAGTGTGTAATGTGTTGGGCAAATAAAATTTTAAAAGACCATATACATTGCTTCTTAGTTAATCTCATTAGAAGTGCAGAAAAATGGGTATACCTTGAAGCGCATTATTTTTGAAGCTCACCAGGCCAAGCGCACCTAAACTATTCATCCAAGATACTTTTACTTCAAAATGACTGTCATGATTCAATTTATTATTGACTTACTTACCTAGTAATTTGCAGCACCTATAATAGTCCTAGTTTCTATCGACATTAATATTACGAAAATGTTAAGCTCTTCTCTATTTTTTACCGTTGTTGGTGCGCGTCGAGGAATAAAAATATAATATTTTAATTACCTATTTGAAAGCGCACCCATGTGGTGCGCTTGAAACTGTTTAAGTGCGCTAGGTCTAGTGCGCTTCAAAACTGGTGCTCTTCAAGGAATACCCCCAGAAAAATACTGGAAGTAATGTGAAACACTCGAATATCTCAATTAAGATAAACACTTTGTCGTCCTGACCAAAAATATAATAACTTGCTTGTAGACCTAATGGCCTTAAATTAGAACACAGAAAAGCAGGTTTAAACTATGGCAACATTGAGAGACTCAACGCACCAAATGAGGTTTTCCCTAATCTGGAGAGCGCACGGGCAATTTGACATCGTTTAAAAATGAATCTTATTATTATTCTGTGTTATAAGTTCTATTACAGAAATCACTTACTCAGGAGAGAAACGCGGTCCGAGTGAGATACCGGTTGGGAGAGCCTATAAGTCACAGTGGCAGTTTTTCTGTCATATTTTAAATAAAACATTATTTTTCGTTATTTGGTCGTATCTCTTTAAAGATGGTTAAAAGTGTGCGATTGAGTTTTCTTAAGTGAATCGTATGCGGAAAACCACAGAAAAAATCGGGAGACTATATTTCTTTACTTCTATTTAAGTAGCCATGTCGCGTAGCGGTGAAAGAGTACTACCACCACCTCTCTTCCCTTGGGTGTCGTAAAAGGCGACTATCGGGCTAAAGACTGCACATACATCCAACAGCTTAGAGCGGCGATGGGCTCACCACCTGTCACGCTGAATGCAGTCTCTATTTGGTAAAAAATGGACTGTGGCAGAGGACTGCTCTTACGGTCTTCATTGCCTAGTCTCTGACTAACCCTGCGAGGATAATAGTCGTGATTACATGTATATATATTTGAGTAAGGACATTCTTTTCAATTTCAATGTTTTTAAGAGATAGGGTAACTTAAATGTGCCAAATTATAGGCATATATACTTCCACCTCCGATCATATAAACAATAGATGCACGGTCTTATACAAAATCAAATTAAATAATGTCCCGTGTAAATGCATACATATCCATAGATCAACATCAAAAATTAAACGAGATAAATAAATAAACATTTATTGTAAAGTATAAACCTTAAACTTTAGGCACTAAAGTACCTACAAATTCTTAAAAATATTATTATAGTTAAATTACTTTGGAACTAGGCTCGCTAGATTCAAGCTAGTTGGAACAATGTTCTAAATTTTGATTTGTGTCTCGTTTCGTGGTGCCGTTTTTCAAGCAACAACCGTGTATCTACGAGTATAGTGTATAATATGATCGAAAACTTAACAGTCACAATTTTTTACCAGCACAAAACATGAAATTACTACTACATGCTGTAGGTAATAACAAGCGTATTGTCTGTTTGTGTGTTAATACTGAATCTATTTTTTACTGAACCCTAATAATTGTCCTGTAAACTTATTTGCTTTTATTTTGACATTTATTCACAAAAAACGCAAACAAATATTTAGTAATAACTTTATAAATGTATAATTATAGGCTGTCTGGTGACGAAACAATGATATCTAGTGAATCATTTCTTTTTATATTTATCTTGTAATGCGTGTACTAAAATTAGACAAATTTCATAGGCAGACACTAGCATCTAGGACACAGGATCGAGCTAGTTTTGATGCTATTGATCTTGTGTAAAAGTGTCCTATTTAAATGTTAACATTGATTTAAGTCACATGTATGTATTTTGTTTAGTCAATAAAAATATTATTATTATTAATGATGAAAAAATGGCATGATATCATCCCAAGTCCGACAGGCGTCAAAAACTGTTCTGTTATTTACAGTGTTCATTTCAGGACGCAGTATATTATTAAACATAGCTTATTTTCAAAACAAGACTCGATGCTGTTCCAATCATTTTCCTAGTGTGAGTGACGTTGACGTTATTTGTATACTATAATTTGAAATATTCAAATAGTATTTCAAATGAGAACAGGAAACAGAACTGTTACGTCCAGATCGCAAGGTGCGGAAGAGGTCGAGAAGTTCTATGGACAGCTTTACACATCCCCGCAGCTAACAGATATATCTAAATAAATATATCTGACTACAGAGCTTAGCTATACACCAAAGAGCTAAGATAACCCGGCATTATATCGAAGACATCCAGACATCAGCATTTACGATATACTAAGCGGACGTCATACAAAGCATTTTGTAGAAAATAAACAATCTCCTGTTTTTGTTATTATGTATTTATCATTTCCTCCATTTTCTAATCTGCATATAATTGCACCTTTCTCTTCAATCGTAAATGCTTTACGACGAGGTTGAGATGTCATTTTTTTCACAAATCACTAACGAACAATGCGTGACCTTCAACTATCAATTATCCACTGAGACTCAAAACAAAAAAGCCATGCACGCGCCGAACGTCGTCAGGTATCACGTGACTCTCCCGAACACTGCCGAAGGTGTTAGGAGTCATGTCGGTCACTATAACTGGACGCAATTTATTAAAATCACAATCAGGTCACAATAAGCGACATGTCACTGTAAGCGAAGTCATTATATCCGACTTAGTTATAAAGAATTTTATACGAAAACCAAACTTAATTATAAGCGGTTGGTCAATTCAGGCGAAGTTATAATAAACGGATTCTACTGTAATAACTTATGGCTCTCAAACACCTTAAGAACAGCAATGCGTCGGTTGCTGAGAATTTAAGGTTGCTTGGAAGAAATTGCTTTTTTAGGGATAAGGCCGCAAGGCATAAATTGTATGTATGTTACTTTGTTTTTTGTTGTTAATATGGTGTACCATAAAGAATATTTTATCTTATCTTAAGGCAGAGCTCATAAAAGCTAATTAAAAACAAATGCTTATAAAATCATTTGTGTTTTATTTATCTAAACCTTATATTATAGTTATTTTAAGACGTCACATGTAACGTTACTTTCTTATATTGTTTAGTCGCCTCATTGAAGTTGGGCTCTGATCTCGATGTGTTCTAATGTGAGGAACCGAGGGCTCACCTCGTTTCAATCTAAGTTTTATATTTATTATTATGACATCCAGCAACAGTTTTAATATATTTCAAGGATCATAAGACCGCTGGGTCGCGAAACAATTAATTTTCAATTGTGTCTGGTTTTTCGATGCTCAAGGGGTTATTATGTCCTTAGGGCATTGTATTAATATGGTCACCCATATGGGTGACATATTGCCAGCGTCTGTCTACGTATGTCAGCCTGATGAAAGGGACTCACGGCTCTCGCAAACGGTATCTCACTCGGACCGTGAATCGGCAGCTCGTTCACATCAGGTATAAGCTCCTTGAATGCACCTTACATCTACGGTAGGCTGTGTTCGCACTACTGTTAAATAAAAAAAGTGTCAGCTGTCACAAAAACTTTCTTCAAATATTAGTGATGATGACAGCTTTGTTAGCATCCCTTCACAATTTGCTGATGTATTGAAATTTTTTAACGTAATTCATATTAATGCGCAGAGTATTCCGGCTCATCATTCAGACATGCTGGCGTCACTCGACCACAAAATATTCATGCTGTACTAATCTCCGAGTCTTGGCTTAAACCGTGTCTACCTTCTACCTCTTATGCTCTGCCTGGCTTCCATCTTATACGCAATTATCGTACTGGCTCCAGAGGTGGCGGGGTTGCTATATACCTACATGCTCATATTCCCTACTTCTTTGCTTGTAAATTTTTTCACTTCATTTGAGAAACTACTCGATGACATAATT
Source organism: Scoparia ambigualis (assembly GCA_963921215.1). Lineage (NCBI taxonomy): Eukaryota > Metazoa > Arthropoda > Insecta > Lepidoptera > Crambidae > Scoparia > Scoparia ambigualis. Next base: position 29,960,928 of record OY992513.1, on the reverse strand, counting down.
CCTTCTTACAGCTATTCCATTATAATGGGTCACTTTAATACTTGCCTCCTTAAGAACGATTCTCGTACTTCTTCGCTTCAATCAGTTATCAGTTCTAGCAACTTAAATATTCTCCCTCTGACTGCCACCCATCATTTCCCAAACTCAACTCCATCTCTTCTTGACTTGATAATAGTGTCATCTCCTCAGCATGTTGCGAAGCACGGCCAATGCTCGGCCGACGCTTTTTCGTATCATGATCTTATATTTTTGTCCTATAAAGTTCGTCCTCCTAAAGCTAAGCCCAAAGTCATTCTTCAGCGTAATTTTAGTGGTATGGATCAACATGCGTTCCGTGATGATGCTTGCAGTATCGATTGGATTCCCGTTACATCCGCTCAGTCCGTTGATGAGCAGGTTAGTATTTTTAACTCGCTCGTAACTAAGTTATATGACAAGCACGCACCGTTTCGAGCCGTTAAGATGAAACATCTTCCAGCGCCATGGCTAACAGACGATTTAAAGATGCTGATGGAAAAGAAAGTAGCAGCAAAAAATAAATTCAAGCTACCTAGACCTAATGACCACAATAGGGAAAATTATGTCAAATTTCGTAATCGCTGCAATAGGGCGTGTAGAGATGCGCTACGCCGCCACATCCATAACTCAGTAGAAAATGTTGATATGGGTAAAGTTTGGAAATTCCTCAGGTCGCTTGGAATCGGAAAATTAAAACAAAATTCGATTTCAGACAATGTTAACATTAATTCATTGAATCTCCGTTACTCTTTCTCATCACTTATCAGTGATGCCGACAAAGCGACCACTCTACACAAACTATCTACCATGCCAGTTCCTGACTTTTCTCCCTTTGCGTTTGACCAATTATCGGTTTGTGATGTTAAAAAGAGCTTGATGTCAATTACTTAAAATGCGGTAGGTGGTGACGGCATTAGCCGCAATATGTTAGTCCCATCCTCAATGTTATCCTTCCCGTCCTCACTTTCCTTTTCAATAGCTCCATCTCAAATGCTGTATTCCCATCCTCTTGAAAAGACGCTCAAATAATTCCTTTGCCTAAAAAAGGTATCCCTAAATCATTTGCTGACTATCGACCTATTTCCATTCTTCAGTTCCTATCCAAAGTCCTTGAGCATCTTGTCCACAGTCAGATTAGTAAGTTCCTTTGTCATCATAAACTTCTAAACCCACTCCAGTCCGGTTTCCGCCCAGGCCACAGACGGTCACTACGTTAGTTAAGATCACTGACGACATCCGCCTTGAAATGGAAAACGGCCAATTAACTGTGTTAACCTTGCTGGACTTCAGCAATGCCTTTAACACGGTTGACTTTGACATCCTTTTATCTTTGATGCGCTCTCTTAACATATCTCCAACGGTAACTGAGTGGTTTCACAGCTACCTCTATGGGAGCAGGCAGCGGGTTCGCCTTGAGGAGAAGTTCTCTTCGTGGTGTGACTCGATAGCAGGTGTCCCTCAGGGTGGCGTTTTATCTCCTCTTCTTTTGCTATTTTCATCACTTCCAGTTCCGACAACCTTTCTTCTTCCTACCACCTATAAGCAGACGATTTGCAGATTTATTGTCAGGGACCACTCAATATATCGCCGAAGTTATTAAAACTACCAACGCGGACCTGGGACGAATCGTTGATTGGAGCCGAGCCTTTGGACTCAAGGTCAACCCAGGGAAAACACAAACTATTGTGATCGGCAGTTCCAGATTGCTAGCTAAAGTCAACTTAAATGCCTTTCCTAAGGTTGATTTTGATGGAGTGACTATACCTTTTAGTCAAACAGTAACGAATCTGGGTGTGATAATTGATAGTTGCTTGGGTTGGGGGCCGCAGTTGCAAGCTGTAAGCCGCAAGCTTTACGCATCTTCGGCATCTTTAAGAAGACTACGCAATTTTTTACCCACTGCCACTAAAATTGCGCTAGCACAATCTCTGCTGCTTCCCGTTCTAGACTGCTGACGCCTGCTATCTTGATCTCACGGAGGACCAACTAAACAAACTTGAGCGCCTTCAAAATCTTTTTTGGCTTGCGCAAGTATGATCATGTTTCTGAATACCGCGCTAAACTCAAGTGGCTTCCTATTCGTCTTCGCCGGAATACTCACTTCCTCGCCCTTCTTTACAACATACTGTTTAATCTATCCTTGCTACCTTAAAGAACGTTTTAACTTTCTTCACGCATCCAATTCGCGCTCATTGCGATCATCGGAAAACCTGAGCCTTAAAACCCCTTTGCGCAGCACCACCTTTTATAACTGTTCATATACTGTTCAGGCCGTTCGTCTCTGGAACTCGCTTCCAGTTGCGATCAGGCGTGCGCAGTCTGTGAACACTTTTAAAGAGCTCGTGAAAAACTTCTACCTCTCCTTCTAACCTTATCCCGCTGCAAGGCTGCTATTTTGGCTACTCCCTACCTGAGACTATTATGTATAAGTATTGTATATGTATATATTACATTACACACTGTGTATGTATGTACGTATGTTTGTTTAAATTTTTTTTTTTTGTGTTAATTAAAAAGTAATGAAAACCTTTGACATATTTGCACCTCCGATTTTAAAGTGTTTAAGTTCTCTCCATCCGACTGGTTGTCTGGAAGAAATCGCTTTATAGCGATAAGACCGCCAAATTGTAACTGTGTAATGTACTTGTTTTTTATGTTTTGTGTTTAATGTAAACTGTTACAATAAAAGTATTATCTATCTATCTATCTATCTTTTCTTCCAAAATGGTCGTCGGGCTATTGAACGGTAAAGTTTATCTACTAACTATCAATTATACCAAATATTTTGTGCTAAAAGTAGTACATTCTGTTTTTGCTTGCTTGTGCTTAATAATGTATGTTAGGCGTTTATTAGCATCTATTTATTTTTGCTAAACATTATTTTAAATTTTTATTTCAGTGTTTACTGATGATCAAGTAGCTGAACTTTTGAATCAATCTGATTTCGACGACTCGGGAGGTGAAGAAGACTATTTACCCTCGCAATATCAAGATACATCTTCATCAGACGATAGCGGAGATGAAAACGTTGATACACAGAATTTACCTAAAGGACGAGGGCGTGTAACTAACGTAAACAGGAATGAAACGACAAATGACGTTCTCTCACCAATGGAATGGGCGGAAAGTAATGAATTTCAATTCACGAACTCTCCCGTAATGCAGCCAGCATACTTGCCAAGTTCTGGACCAAATCAATCAAAATTTGACTATGTGAAACTGTACATTAATGACAATATTTATCAGCTGATTACTGATAAATCCAATCAAAGTTTTGTGAAAAGAACAGGTAGATCATTGAACTTGACGATACAAGATACTAAAACATTCTTCGGGATTACAATGATAATGGCTTGTGTCAACTACCCAAGTCTAAGAATGTACTGGGAGAAAAATTGGAGAGCAGATGTGGTCGCTAATGCCATGTCTCGTAATCAATTTTTCGCTATTCGTAACTCATTGAAAATTGTATATGATGATGATATATCCAATGAAGAGCGTGAAAAAGATAAGTTATGGAAAGTCAGACCAATAATCGACAGTGTTTTGAATGGATGTCTCAAACAAACACCTGAACAGCAAACAAGTATAGATGAAATTATTGTACCATTCAGTGGTACGTGCGGTATAAAACAATATTGCCCCAATAAACCAAATCCAGGTGGACTAAAGGCATTTGTTTTGGCAAACCCAGATGGCCTGGTATGTAACCTGACAATTTACCAAGGTAAAACAACATTTCCATCTTACGCAGATTCAGGTTTTGGATTGAGAGAAAGTGCGGTTCTTCAGCTGGCTGAAATCTTGGCACCAGGTTCAATAGTGTATCAAAATCGCTATTTTACCACGACGAAATTGGCTAATGAATTACTTTCTCGAGGTATCAAGTGCGCCGGGACAATAATGAAAAATCGCATACCAGCTGCAGCTCGTGATACCATAGAGTCTGATTTATCTCTAAAACGAAGAGGAAGAGGCAGTTACCAAGTCCTGACCAACAATTCTATGGCTTTGGTTAAATGGATGGATAACAAACCAGTGCTGATGCTGTCCACTGCCCATGCTGCTCGTGAAACTGATGAATGTAAGCGCTGGTGTAAAAAAGACAGACGATACATACAAGTCACTAGACCAGAAGTCGTCAAAGAATATAACTCGAAGGCCGGGGGTGTGCATAAGATTGATCGGTTGCTTGCAGTCTGTCCATCAAGAGCACGAACCAAAAAATGGACTTTGCGTTTGATTTCACACATGTTTGATCTTGCTATTTGTAATTCGTGGTTGCAGTTCAAAAACGACGAATTGATGAAAGGAGTTCCACTAAAAAAAATACAGCAATTAAGATTTTATAAGATGCAGTTTGCTGAAAATTTAATCGATAGCAACAGAATTCTACCTCAAGAGCAGCAAGGGTCAAATGAAGTTGAACAACCAGTGATAAAACGAACACCCGGGCGACCAGGAGTAGTTCCTATCCCTTCGAAACGGCTTCGATTGCACGGAAATCTACACTTACCTGAAGTTATGGATAAACAAAGCCGTTGCCGACGTATGGATTGTCATAAAAAAACCACTATTAAGTGTAAAGAGTGTAATGTAGCACTCTGCTTAACTGCGTCAAGAAATTGTTTTCAGGCATTCCATTCAGAAGAATGAGAATAGTTATTATATTGATTCTCAATTGTATCGAAATAATCGTTCAAGAGTCGCCAAGCTCAAGTGGCAATGGGCAGGGCACATCGCCCGTAGGACCGATGGCCGTTCCGGCAGAACGGTTCTCGAGTGGCGACCGCGCACCGGAAGACGCAGTGTGGGCAGGCCTCCAACAAGGTCGTCTGACAATCTGGTGAAGGTCGCGGGTAGCCGCTGGATGCAAGCAGCACGAGACCGGTCGTGGTGGAGATCCTTGGGGGAGGCCTTTTTCCAGCAGTGGACATCTTCTGGCTGATGATGATGATGAATCGTTCAAAGATTTAATAGAAATTTTAAGAAGTTATATTATTAATATTTTGTTACGAGTACTTTACTAAAAAAAAACGTTCTTACTCTCTACTGAAGATTTAAAATAAGGCTAAGGATAATTGTATATTGTATGTTTCTAATAAATATATAAATTTGATAAATACTTTTGTTCTAAATCACCACTTATACAAACCTAATATGCTAAAAATAGCAGAAAATATTTTTTTTACGTAAGGTACGTTAAATTCTATAAATATATACACAATCTAAACAAAGTTTACCAAAACACTATAATTTTAAAAATAAATGTAAAAGTATAAAGTAGTAAAGTGTATAAAGTTTTTTAGTTTTGTTTATAGTGTACTACCTACTAAATTAACATAGTTATATAAGTCATCATTGTTACTAACAATTAATATGGAAGATGTACCAATTCCGAAATAAATGATTTATTATTATTATTATTATAAAAGTCTGAAGCACTTTTTCGATTATGTGCTTTATTAAGAACGTTAGATCGCATTAAACACGTACTGTAAATATCTTTATCTTTATAGAAAAATGTAATTTAAAGTTAGGATTCTATGCTTTAAATTTGGATTTTTTTTCCCAATATGTATGTAGATGCTTTAATTTTTTAACTCTAGTCGGTTCCATACTAAAAGCTCATCCATCGGGATAGATCTAAATCGACTCAGTATTGAAACATAAGTTATTTAGACTTATGTTTCAACACTGAGTCGAATATGTAAAACCAAAGTTTCATCACCAGTCCTTTTGATTCTGGATGATCATTTATAGTCACACTAAGAACATTGAGTTGATACATCTTGCTAAACAAATGTTACAATCTGGTTACTTCCACCACATTGTACGCATAAAGTTTAACCCCTGGATCGAACTTTCACAGAACCTATTAAATCTTACTATAGTGAAGAACTTCGGGCTTTTCTCAAAATAATATTATGATGTTGTTGAGCAATGTAGAATAGCCTATATCCAGTGAGTGTCAAACGAGCGAAATTGGAGAAAATGGTTTCAGACTTAGTAGCATATATCGGATTAACAGAAACGTTTTTACTAAAGCAGATTACATGGCTACCATGGAAGATTTGTAAGGACAGGATCCCGTAGTAGAAACTCCTCTGCGACTGATGAATTTTAATGAATTAAAGCCGGGGCCGTCTGCTACTAGGACATAAATTCGTTTTATATTTTACCCGTCTCCACCGTAAAAAAGAACTGGTAAAAGGACCGTAAGCCGACAAAATTAGCAATAACGTCAAGTTATCCTTACAAAAACGACCTTAAAACTAAGAATATCGGATAAAGATAAAGAGAACAAAACAAAAAATACAACTCATGGAAAAGGCAATAACAAAATAACGTAAAAGACGAACAAAAGAAATTAAAATGTGTTTGCAAGTGAAGGGTTAGTATCAGTTGGTCTAATTGTCAGATTTGAATTTGAGTGAAGGATTTGCATGACTGTTTGATGACAGTGCTATCTCCAGAAATAAACTAACACAAGAGATGTAGTAACGAGAAATGAGGAAGAAGTTGCAACTTACTAAAAAAGTGTAAGCAATTTACAAAAAAAGGCAAATAAAGTATCCAATATACTCCGGAGTTTCTATTTTACTTTTATTAGTGTTTTGTACAAATAAACTTTCTTCAGAAAATGTGTTAAAAGCCACGGCAGCCTATTGGGCGCCTGGCTGGGAGCGTCAGAAGGTACTGGTTCAAATCCAGTGGAAGTTTACGAACAAATAATAATAAATGTTTTACTATTTTCAAGAATATATGGAACCACAACAGAACCTGTGTCTTCTGTTAAATTATGATAACTAGTTTACCAACTAATATATATTGTATTCCATTGCATTACAGGTTGCGAAATAATATGGACAGTAAAAGACAAACGGCTAATGAAGTACAAAGGTCACTATTATTCTCAGACGCCTGGTTGTAAAAACAGATGGCGTTGCATAAAAACTAACAAATGCTACTCCTCTCTGTTGTTCAACAGTGAACATGGGTTAATGAAGGAACCCAAAGAGCACACACACCCTCCAACAAAGTTTATCGTGACAAAAGAAGGAAAACATTTTTTAACTTTATTCGACGGTAGGCTTAAATACTAGTCACATTACCTGCTCGTAAAATTATATTTAAAATTAATAACTCTGTATATTTTTAACAAGTTTATAATTTATTTCATTGTAAAACTTAAATATTACTACATAGTGTGTAGGCAACAGCTTCGGATGGTTAATTAGGGGTCATCACTTCATATTCCTGCTACCACTTGTACTCTCACAATAGTACACTATTGATACATCTTCGAGTCATTCCACTTCACTCCTTGGCAACATGGACAACGTTACGGCGATAATGGAGACTCAGAAATACCTGGAGTCGATGATGTTCATGAAGATAAACGATTTGGAGGCACAGCTGCTGCAGTCTTCATCAACCAAAAAGGACGTGGACAAGGTTACTCGGATCTAGTTTTATAGCTTTAAGGATGTTGTGTTCAACATATTGGCACTGCTGCGTAAACAGATCAGCGAAGTGGTCAGATCGCTCGATGATATGGAGACACGACATGACAGAAATGTCTTCCATTGAGTGGGGAGCCGAAGAAATCTACAGATGACCTCACTTTAACAACCAACTGTCTCCCTATCCAGAAGCGTCTAGGACTCTCAGATGTTACAACAGATAGCATCAAAACCTCCTACAGGCTTAGTCGCTTCGTCGACGTTCGACGCTGTCTGTAGAATATTGAGTTGGCGTTGTAAAAAGTCGAATTAGTTTATTAGGATGAGAGCTGTTAGATTTTATTGAGATTTGATTTGATTCGAGTTGAGAGAGAAAGAGAGTGCTTAGAAGACTAGTGCGTGAGCACTATTTAAACCCCGTGTAGAAGTCGCACTACCTATCTGATTTTTTGTACCCTGTGTATTCTGTATAAGTATTCTTTTGTTGTTATTATTATTCTAACTGTATTGAATGTCGTCTAACTTCAAGTCTCCCACATCCTTGACGGTTGACTGGTAGAGTATGCCTTGTGTCGTTAAGTCCGCCTTTTGCAGTTTTTATTTAAAAAGATTAAATAAATAAATAAAATACGAAATGAAGGTACATGGCAGGTAGAAATCATATGTTCTTCGCCAGGCATAATGAGAAAGGGATGTTGAGGTTGTTTCATTTTTCAAAATTTCAAATTCTTTTTGAATACCTAATTGAGCTAGTCACAGGCATTTAAGTCTACCTTATACTGAGAAGAACTAGCAAGAAACTCGGGCTAGAGCGTGTTTCTCTTTCTCTTTGTGTTACTGCGTTACATATTGAAAAATGCCCCCCTATCATTGAAGGACCTTAGGCGACCTATCACTGAAGGTTTGCCTTGCTTTGTTTTTTAGCCAATTGTAGTGCTAAGTATAAACTTAAAGCGGAAATGGTGTTTCTATCTCATTATTGGAACTTTGATCCTCCTAATTAAGATGATTGCTGTGCCTCTGAAGGTAGATATCGCCACAGTAACTAGTTATTTTTGTTTGTAATTTGGTTTATGTATTTTCCACTTGTTTACTGCAAGTAGTACAATAATAGTTAAATAAATATTTCAAAAAACCAACTGTTTTGTTTAGGTTGATTAGTAGAGCAAGAGGCTGATACTATATACTTTGATCTCTCGATCCTACATTGCGCAATGGCCTTTTCAGGAATATGTTGGTCAGCTTTAAGTAACTACAAAAATACGATATTCTCTTCACAGTGACCATGATAACTACTATCGCCGGTAAGCAGATTGTGAAATACAAGGGACATTACTACGCTCGAGCGCCGTACTTGAAGAACAGGTGGCGCTGTATAAACACTAACTCCTGCTACGTCTCGTTGCTCATCGACGACAATTTCAGACCTAGGAAAGAGCCCAATGTCCATAACCACCCTCCGAAGGAGTACCGGCGAACATGCGACGGTACATATGAATTGATAAAATATAAATTGATCGAAGATGTAAACCATTACATGCAGCATACGCTCTTCTCATAGTGTAGTGACACTTAGTAGCAACTAGATAAAGTTGACCTATACAACGTGTAACAGAATTAATAGCTAAACCAGAAAATGGTAGATAGAGACCATCAAACTGAACAACTTTTACTATGGGACCAACTGTGAAATTGCGAAAAAAAATCAGCTGCTACACATACGTTTGGATATTTTCTTTATTAAGTTTTGTATGAAACAGCTGATTTTTTTCGCGATTTCAGAGTTGGTCCCATAGTAAAAGTTGTTCAGTTTGATGGTCTCTATCTCTATCTACCATTTTTTGGTTTAGCTATTAATTCTGTTACAAGTTGTATACTAGGGACTGAATAACCAAAAAAATATGGTATCTTTATATTGCGGTATGACGTCATACCGATAAATAAGTAACGGTTACCGGAATATTCCGATATCCAAATTTATTTCGGTACCGTAATTTTGAGTTTATAAATAATAAAGGTATAATATGACGGTATGAAAGAGACGGCTAACAACCATTTCAAGCTTAAACGACTTATGTCAAGGTTTTTCTCATCAATTTGCATTAGTTTGCTTTGTTTTCAATATCAAAACCCCTCACCCCGTGCCCCGTAACTGTCCATGCAACGTTTTTCGGTACCGATACCGCATAAAGGTTAAATACGGTATAGCCTTACCTCTATTTTATTAAGGTACACTTATTTTATACTGGTAACGTAACCTTATACAGTAACCGCTTTCAGTCCCTGCTATATACCAATACTTAGATTTAACTCTAACTTTGTTGGTAACTAATTACGATATAGATATAGTCTTGATTCGATACGTTGCTGGATACATTGCTGAGCTATATTATCTCCTCTGTGAGAAAACCTTTAACAATAGAATTACTATTGTGTCTGGTTTTACGCCAGTTGACAGCACATAGTTTTATGTAAAAATGAATTTTAAGTTAATATGTAGAATTATAATTATCATAAAAGTAGAAAGATTACATTGAGTAGTGGTCCTTTAAAGAAAATTAATATTTTGTTATATCCTTATCATATTATTCTGTAAAGTTGTCTGTGTTTGTAATAAATTAAGGTAGTCAGTCAAACCTGAATCTCATACACTGTATATTGTATTTTTAAAATATCTGGCTTTTTAATAGTGTGTACGTTTTACAATCGACTTCGGCGATAAATTAGTAAATAGAAAAATAATTGTAAGTTATCTAACAGCTATAGAATAAAGTAGCTTTTTATACTTTTTAATTTTATGTACAAAAGTGATTTTTTGGTTAGAACCTTTTTACTCAGCCAATACTATAAGCTTGTAATAACCATATAGAAAGCAACTAATATGTTACAATGTATACTGATAAGGTAAATTTCAATAGCAGAGATTATTAAGCCATGGCATTGTGTAAATTGTGTTAACGCATAATTATAATTAACAAAGTGAGACTGTAAGCTGGGAACTTATAACTTATAACTAACGCTATGCTTGTTTTATGTAAACATAAAATGTACAAGATCTCTTTTAGGTAAGTATCATCATAACTTTTTATTTAGGTGTCACCTGGAGAACTGAAGTATAATTTGGTAGGTTTGTTATCAAGTACAATGTAAAATAATACGCATAAATTAAGAAACGACATACATTTATACCACCACGGCTGTACAGAATAACCCTTTTACTTATACTGTGACATTTTTTAAGTAAAGTTTATAAGTAAGAGCGGTTTCGCACCTGCGAAAATACGGATCTAGAGAGCTCGGACCGAATTCGAATATTGCTTAGGCAGCTTTACCAGTCTGATCACTGATACAAATCCAAACAATTATGGCATACTTACGTCATTTTACGTGGATTCAATTTATTACTATTGCTATAACTGTCTGTCAAAATTCTTTTCCGGATAAGATAAGATAGATATGACAAGATAAGATAATACATTTATTTGCTAGAATACAGTAAATTAGGGTGTTACATTTATAAATTGTATTAAACCTGCAAGCAGGCGTGCAAAAGTCTTGAATGGAGATTCACGGATTTCGGAATGAAATCGGATAACGGAAGGCTGACAGAAATAGTTATACGACTAGGTACTCCGGACCGTATTTTCACGGGTTCTGATTGGATTCGAATCGGACGCAGTGCGAAACCACTCTAAGGCTGTAAGTATATTATGTAAATAATGTATACTTAAGTAAGTTTTCTTTTTATATAGTATAAGGATAGGCTTGCAATAAGTTTTTAGTAAGTATGTGAGTTATTATTTACAAATATTTTGTTTCGCTGACGGTGTATGTCATTGTGTACGTAATATATCTTGTGTAACGTGTGTTTTACATTAAGTAAAATAAAAGAAAAACAAAATGGCCAGAAAAATAACTCCTACAATGTTAATAGTATAATAAACTTTAATGCAAATTTAAAATTATTTAATATGCTGAAATTCTTTACTCTAATATTATGTATTATTAGAATTAGAATTTTTACTCAAAATAAATATTTAGCAGTACCGTCTGTCGCTGATAATAAAAAGATAATGTACACAATTTTACATAAAATAAACTGATTTTTTTTCCTGCAATGCTATATTTTGTCCTGTCAATCAGCAGTCAGCACCAACCCAAATCATCACCGTTTCATAAACCTGAAAATACTTACCTGTTTGTTTTCTTCTTTCCTCCATTAATTAGTGAAGAGTAAAATTAATATAAATGGTCGAATAAATAAAACGAGCATTACGATTTATTTTGAAATTTATAAAGAAAATGTAAATGAAAATTATTAAATTAAATTCTTTATACGTATAGAGATTTCAAAGATACCTAGTAAAAAAACGACTACCCCAGGCAGGTGCGACTCGAACTCAGGTTCTTCGCACACCGAGCGGATGCATGAGTTGCATCACCACTCCGCCGCCCAGGTATTGGTTACACCTGTCGAAATTGAATTGAGAAATGTTGAGAATTATCATTTTATCTATCTATATGAATAAAATTGATGCACTTAAGAACGGCTGCACCTATTTAGCTATTTTTTCCTTTGTTGCATTTTTTATTGTCAGACTCGGGACAAAAAAATTAAAGAGTTTTTTAAATCCAGTCGCTGACTAATTAGAAACCTATCTATCGTTATTTTGCCAGCCTACTAGAGTTGGAAATTTGATTTAAGCTCCATACAAATCATATCACTAACTCTAGGTAAATGGAACAACTGCTGTGATCAGCTATGTGTGTGAACAGCTATCCCTTTGTGATCGTCGCAAATAATTCAGGACCGCAGCGCCACCGCCCACTCAGGTATGAATAGGGTTACCATCCGTCCGGAATAGTCCGGACATGTCCGGAATTTTAGACTAGTCCGGACTTTGTCCGGCTCTTTAATTTGTCCGGATTTTGGAATATGAGTAACAAAACTACATTTTAAGTAATATCAAATAAGTTTTTAATCTTTATTAGGTAACTTATCATTTATCTAAAAACAAAACATAAAACAAACAATAAGTGAGTAATGTTTCCATTTTGTGTCTAAAAAATCTGGACTTTCATCGAAATGTCAGGCTTTTTGTCAGGGTTTTTCAAATTCCTAAATGGTTACACTAGGTATGAAGCCCTACTGTCACCTCTTAGAGCAGTAGGTATTAAACTGATGCTTAGAGTTGATGGTAAGGCCACCAGGTATTAATTATTACAAATTCTGAAAAATCCGAGCCACCCAGTGTTACCACTATTGCGGATGTAGGAGAATTTATCGTTTAATATTCTTGCAGACATCAAACTGATAACAGTGCAAACCGGCAAACAGTATTACATGTACAAAGGGTACACTTACACTTACTGCCCAGAAAAGAAAGTATGTAAGAGCAAGCGTTGGAGGTGCACAAATTCCGGAAAGTGCAATGCGTACTTGATTGTGGAAGAGATGGCGGAGGGCACCCAAATCACTCCTGTTCATGACCATGAACACCAGCCGCCCAGCTACTACATCAACAAAGAAGGAATATATATCAAATATCGTAAAATTAATATAGATAAAGATTGTAGTACAAGTAGTACGTAGTACCTACATAATATGTGTCAAATCTATTTTATGACTAATTAAGCTATTAATTAGCGGTGCCTTCTAATATAGACTTTTAAGTGTAAAAGGAGACTCCAGTACGGTATAAGTATTTAATTTTTCAAAAACATTCATTCAAATTGTTATTTTTTTTCTAATTAAAAGATTCTTAAATAAGTATTTTTACATTTTGACGATATCCATGGTCGCACTTTTTAGCACGCCGGCAGTTGGGTCAAGTTAGAAGAAAAAACTATTTTTATAAAGTCAATGAAAACAAGTTTTAAAAGAAGCTTAACTTGGGCTAGACGCTATAGATAGTTGATGTGAGAGTAGAAAAGTAATAATTTTTTTACATGAGATGGAGCACATCCGGTTAAAAATGTATGTAAATACGCGAGCAGATCAATAATATATTATATAATAAAAACAGGACGTTTTTATTGAATCTGGTCAATTCAAAGCCGATTTTGCATAGAGTATACCTCATTTTGATGGGTTATCATGAAGTCCACACTAAGATATTGGGGAAAAAACTGATTTTCGTCGCCAACTCAAAAATTGTCAAAAGTGTAATAGTCCCCTTTTGGACAGACACTCTTAATGTATTATATGTATGTAATGTTCATTTAATACAAAATCATAAAAGAATATATTTTTTAAGTCCTTGTTAAACATAATATAATTTAGTAAATAAAACTACAATTAAAGAAAATATTAATTAAAGCTTTCGAAACGTTATGCTAAAATAAAATGTGAAACATTACTAGAAACGTTATATTTTAATTTCACTCCCTTATAAAACTTTAAAAACTTTCAAACTCGCACAGCTTGCAAATAATTTTGCTATAATGTAATTTATCATTTATTAAATAGGAGTTATTTTGAGGACCTAATAATATTATTACTATTAAAAATACTTTCACTTAAGTAGACTAGACATCAAACTGACAACATCACTGCGATATCAGCGTGTAGAAGAAGGTACTTAGGCAAAGCGTATGATGAGACGCAGGCGACGCAGTGCAGAGCAGAGGGCCTACTCTCTTTCTCCGAAATGAAATTTCGGACGGTTTTCTTTTGCTATTTACAGCGGTTTCCGAGATTTTGTTCATACAAAATAGGTTTGGCATTTAGATTATTAATTTTAGAAAATTGTTTGAAATTTTAAAAATAATGGAAAGCGCTGTATGAGAAACGAAAATCGGTCAAAACTTCGTTTCAGAGAAGGAGAATACGCTTAGCCTTATTGTCGCGAGATAGAAAACAGGCACATAAGTACAAATTGATTTTATACCTATAGGTATCTGACTATTTTCATCTTCAAATGTGTAGGGATGATGTAGATCTTATAGCCCAATCTTTATTGAAAAAGTATTTTACTACACTCAAGTTTTATCATCATCAGACTCATCAGATTTATCAATTTCAATGATAGGTCTCTTTTTTCTAGGAAACACAAATTATTAATATGTAAGTAGGAGAATGTATCGTTTGCTTTGATATTCTTGCAGACATCCAACTGATAACAGTGCAAAACGGCAAACAGTATTACATGTACAATGGGTACACTTACTTCCCAGAAAGGAAATTATGTAAGAACAAGCGTTGGAGATGCACGAATTCCAGAACGTGCAAAGCGTACTTGATTGTGGAAGAGATGGCGGAGGGCACCCAAATCACTCCTGTTCATGACCATGCACACAAGCCGCCCCCCTACTTCATCAGCAAAGAAGGAATATACTTTAGAATGTAATAAATGTTAGATAATACTGTTAGTAAAGGAGCTATCTGTTATAAAGCCACTGTACAAAAAAGGTAAAAATAAATTGCCCATAATATATGCCGATAACTATTGCCCAATTACTTTGATACCTGTTTTATAAAAGGTATTTAAAAAGTGTATAAATAAAAAAATACTTAATTTTTGTACAACATATAGTATTATTAATAAGTCACAATTTGGTTTTCAAAAGCAAAAGTCCACTACTTTGGCAGTATATACTTCATTCGAAACAGTTTTAAATAACATTAATAATAATAAGTTCACAACCGGTATTTTTATAGATTTATCCAAAGCTTTAGACAAAGTGGCACATCACATTTTACTACAAAAGCTAGATCATGTCGGTATAAGAGGACACGCTCAGCAATGGGTGTCCTCGTACTTGACGGGGCGGCAACTATGTGTTGTAATTGACAGAGTTGTTGAAAATGAATTAGTGTCGTATTCTTCTAGTTATAGGCAAAACAAGTGTGATGTCCCACAGGGTACAATACTGGGGCCAATATTATTTGTATTGGAAATAAATGACATATTGCAAGCGACAAAACATAAATGTATATTATACGCGGACGACATATCGATAATTGTTACAACAAATAAAATGAAATCCATAAAAAAATAATGATTTTTACATTCGTACAGCTTTAGTAAATATAATTAATTGGCTTGAATTCAGTAATCTAATAATAAATTTAAATAAATATAATTATATTCAATTTAATCAATCAAAACACACTAAATACAATTATAATCTAGACATCACAAAAATTAAAGAAGTTACGCAAACAACGTTTTTAGGTGTTACCATTGATGAAGATTTGAATTGGAAAATGCTTGTAGATAATTTATGTAGTAGGGTTAATAAGTTCTTTTCGCTATAAACCAAATTAAGAAAGTGTCTAGCAAAAAACTGCGATTTTGTCTTACCATGCACATATAGAATCTAAGTACGCTACTAGATCATAATGGGGCATTTATTGCGCAAAAAAAATGCATCAGAGCTATATGCGGAATCCCTCCTGACGAGTCCTGTAAACCAATGTTTTGAGATCTTGATCTCTTACCACTGTCATCATTGTACATATACGAAATCTGCAGCTTCGTTAAGAATCATAGTAATTTATTTAAAATGGCGAGTGATATGAAAATAAGGCTTAAAAGAGACTTATATAAACTTATCTTAAAGGATACACCAAAATCTGCCAAGTACAATAAAAGCTGCTTGGCAATGTGTGTGCGTATTTTTAATAGAATTCCTTAGGATCTCAAATTGCTAAAAACACTAATGTTTTTCAAAGAAATATGTATAAGTGTTTAGCTGAGAATACGTTTTATGTTTTGTATTTTTTCTTTTTGATAAATGATTATATTTACTATATAATTTAAAATATTTTTCTTGCATTATGTAATTGTTAAATGGATTTTAATTATTGAAAATATTAGAGTATGTATTACTGAGAGGACTTAATGTTTGCATGCTATTATAAAATGAGCTTGATAAGTGATCTATGTATTTCTAATGTAAAATCTTTATATCATGTCAAAGTGCAAATAAACAATTATCTTATCTTATCTAAAAATTAATATTTTTCTGTAAAATTGTTGCAAACTAATTACATTTTGGAAAAATGTTGTAAAAATACTAGGTAAGTACTTACATTTTAGAAAAATGTTGATGAATTTTTTACGAGCAGGATTAGGTAGTGCATCTAACCTGGAATGTCGGAAAGGTGGGGGTTCGAATATTGCTCGTAGATTTTTTTTCATACCAGACCAGACCATGTCACCAAAGTGTACAAAGTGTGTAAAGATATGCATCCTTTTTTATAATTTGACGATTTTGCTGATTTTATGTACCTACTCGCAAATGTTCATTAACCCGTATGTATGTAATGTTCTTTAAATACAAAATCATAAAATAATATATTTTTAAGTCCCTGTTAAACTTAAGATAATTTAAGCACACCTGTAAATAAAACTAAAAGTAAAGAAAATATAAATTAGAAGTAAAGCTTTCAAAACGTTATGCTAAAATAAAATGTGAAACATTACTAGAAACGTTATATTTTAATTTCAATCCCTTATTAAAACTTTAAGAATTTATGTGCGAGCTTGAAAATAATAATGCTGTAATGTAAATAAAACTAAAAGTAAAGAAAATATTAATTAGAAGTAAAGCTTTCGAAACGTTATGCTAAAATAAAATGTGAAATATTACTAGAAACGTTATATTTTAATTTCAATCCCTTAATAAAACTTTAAGAACTTATGTGCGAGCTTGAAAATAATTTTGCTGTATAATAATTTCTCATCTTCATTTTTTTATTTAATAGGAATTATTTTAAGTGCCTAATAATATTACCTACAGCTATTAAAAAATAATGTATTTATGTAGACAAAACTAACAACATCACTACGATAATTATCTGCGTATAGAAGAAGGTACTTAGGCTAAGCGTATGCTGAGACGCAGGCGACGCAGTTCCGCGCAGGGCGGAGCAGAGGGCCTTCTCTCTTTCTCCGGAACTCCGAAATTTCATTAAAATTTAATTAAATTTTGGAAACTTATTAAAATATTTTCTACGATAGTGCACCTAACCCGGAATATCGAAAAAGTGCGGATTCGAATCCTGCTCGCGGATTGATTTTAATATTTTTATATTTTACATTTTGTCGACCTCCGTGGTCGAGTGATTAGCACGCCGCCGGTTATGGCGTCACACCATCTCTGAGGTCCCGGGTTCAATTCCCGGTTGGGTCAAATTAGAAAAACTGTTTTTATAAAAATTAAAACAGATTATATTAGGGCTAGATGATTGGTGTGAGAGTGGGAAAGTGATTATTTTTTACATGAATGGAACACATCCGGTTAAACATTTACGTAAATATACGAGAGCAGATCCGCATAATTACAACCTATGTATTAATAAAGTGCTTATTTATCATTAAATTTAATTATGAACACCACCGAAGACCGGACCAGAGCATGTCACCAAAGTGTACAAAGTGTGTAAAGATATTTCCGGAGGACTTCCCCCCCAATAATCTCTCATTTTCATTTTCTTATTAAGAGGGTGCCGCGCGGTCGCAAAAAATGACATAAGTCTCTTAATGAACTTCAAAGCAAAATCAATCATATTCATATTTAAAATTAGAACAATTTTGCTGTTTCAGACCTAGGAATTTGAATAGAGCAATGTTTTTATTCTGCGAAATGTACAGAACCATCACGCGCTTGTGTTAAAAATGAAAATTTACTTTTTTAAGATAAGGGTGACCTGCGGAATATCAATACAAATATTTTCATGTAAGAATTATTGTTCCATGCGTAAAATTAAGAAAGTTGTCGAAAAAAAATGTTTTTAGGAGTCATTACATTTTTGTATTGTTTGTTATTGTTTAAAGAATTTGTTTCAAATTTCAACAAGGCTACGACCTTGTGCAATGATCAGGCTAAGTTACGTAAGTTCTTTTAATGTATTTAACTAATTCAGCGCGTAGTACAAGTAACTTAAAAATACGTAAATTTTCACAATTTTGTGCAGGATCCCCTTAAATAGCAGTTATTTTGACGGCCTAATAATGTAACATAGAGCTATTCAAAATAATTTTATTTTTGTAGACATAAAACTGACGACGTCACTACGATATTTGCGTGTAGAAGAAGTTACTTTGTTGCGAGATAGAAAACAGGCACATATGAGACTATTTTCATCTTCAAATGTCTACTGATGGAGATTTTACAGTCCGATAACTATTGAAAAAGTGTTTTACAACACTCAAGTTTTATCATCATCTGTCTCATTAGATTCATCAATTTCAAAGATAAGTCTCATTTTCTAGGAAATACAAGTAGGAATTCATAAAATTAACTGCCTTATTAAACTCCCTCTTAATTTCGAGTTAGAAATAAGTTCTTATGTAACTTAATGTACTCCACAGGAGAGTTGAAACATATCAAGATGATGAACGGAAAGACGTTTTACTTCTACAATCAATACACTTACACCTCTTCCTTCATCTCTCGCTTCGGACACCGGTGGAGGTGCAGCGCCGGCTGCAAGGCTCACATCTTGGTGTCTGAAGATGGACGGCTTCTGAGGGCTTCTGGAGATCACACCCATCCACCATGTCGGTACAAGGTCCTTGTTGATGGGACGTACTATAAATTGAATCGTGCAACTATGCAATATTCGTAATTGGTACTTCAAACGAGGCGTGTAAAGGCACATTGTGGGATGGAAGCTGAGAGTGACTGACGCTACGTCTCTTACGCTGCACCAGTAATAAAGTTGTCCTTACGCCTGAATTCTACTTCCACTAAACATCAGGGGGCTGGAGACATTTGCCGAACTTTATATAAAAAAGAGCTGCACGCTAAGCGTTTTTACTTGGTTCTAATGATAGTACCTACTACAACGGTAGAATAAGCCCTTCATATAAATTAAGATTAAGGGAACTGTCGTTGTAGAATTTTATTGAAGGTTGAGCTTTTGCAAATCAGTGTACGGACTGTACGGCATACGGTTCCTTTGAATGAATTAAAACAAACAACAAAACAAGAAATAGTAGTTGCAGAACTTTTACCACAGAGTACGCTTTTAAAACAATTTGTTAGAAATTTTACGAAAATAGTTGACATTTTTGAAAAGGGTTTGTATGATAGTTTTATGTAAAATGTGTAGACGTATTGAAGATATGCATAGGTTGCGTAACTAACTGAAGACAAAAAGAAAATAAAAATAATACTAACATAACTATAGTAAACGAGTTTGATATGTGTTATAACTTCTAAGGGTTGATATTGAAAGCAAGAAAAAACGTTGAATAAATGTACTACCACAGGTGGGAATCGAACCCACACGTCCTCCGCATACCGGGCGGCTGCGTTGACCAATTCAATACCTTAAAGTATATTTGAGCGCTATTGGTTCAAAATAACATCTAAAATTGAAGAGAATTAATACTGTCGGTCAGGTCGAAAGTTTATCTCGACTTTTTGCGAAGAAAGTCAGCATTTGCTATTGGATAGTATTAGATACACTACTAAAATCCTAAGGCTATCAGAAATCGACGGGTTAGCAAGGTCTGTTAAAGTAGCATTGTATAGATAAAAATATGACTATTTGACTTGTAAATGTAAATTGCTTTATGAATTAGATAGAGAAAACATTAACTTTAGATAGAATAACTAGTAAGAAAAAGAAATTACTTTCAGACTTTTGACTAAAATGCCAAACTCGTTGGCTGCGGCACCTCTAATTAATAGCGTCTGCTGATCCCGGGAGCGACTGCCGGGCGTGTGGGCCGCACTGTTGTTACGAAATTTTTCGGACGCTACGCCCGCCGCCAGTGCGACCCCACACGCGTGGCGTGTTTCCGACAAAAATTAAAAACACGCCTCGCGCGTATCCCGCACAGGCGTAGCGTCGCCCAGCGTGTTTTGCCGCACACACAGCTAGCTTAGAAAAATCTCCCACACGCCTGGCGTGTGCGGGCCGCACTGACATCGCGTCGAGAAAAACACACAGGTCGTGTTTTCAGCAGCCAACGTGTTTATGAATTTAAATGAGAAACCGTTGTACTACTCAACGATTCTTTGTCGATGATTCAAAGAATCACATAATTCCTAAATATATTTCTTGTTAGTATGTAATACAAAATATGACTGGTTTTGAATAATATTTCAGTATCGTTTGCCCAGTCCCAAAGAGGGGGGCGTTTGCTGGTCTTCGAAGGCTACTCTTACAGCTTGCAGCGGTTGAAAGATAACGTAGCACAGTGGAGGTGTACCATGGTGCAGCCTGGTACCACGAAGAGGTGTACCGCAAAGGTTCTGACCAGCACTGAGTACGAGGTACTGGATAACAGCGGCAATCACAACCATAGGAAACCTAGATTTGTAAAACGTAACAATATGCTTATAAGAGCTTATTGAAGTTTTAATGTATGAGTGGAAATTAGGCTTTTATATCAATGAGTATTTATCATAAAGTATCTAAATGATAATCGGTCATCCACCATAAACCATTATTTCTGTTTTTTAATGGATGATCGATTATCTCTACTTAAATTAAATAAGCAGATAAATAATTCCGAATAATAGCACAAGAATGAAGCTTTAGTGCTTTTTCAATGAAGAAGTCTAAAACGCTTAAACCTAAACACTGACGATAATGATACTAAAAGAATATTTCAACATAGAAAATCCTTTGAATTTTAATATTATACATTCTGTCAAAAAAGTTTCGGGAACCGATGATTTGTTTATGATTACAAAGTAATTTTTTTGTTTTTTTTTTGTTGTTGTTAGGATTGGCACAACTGTTATCCATTTTGGCGCAGAGTTTGAGTTGCATCTGATATTTAGATTAAATACAGTGCTGCTTTTAGTTAGTTTTTATCTAATGTGACACGTAAAAAAACACGTGCTTATGAGTGGTACAAAGCGTTCAAAAGCGGTTGAGATGTGATGGAAGATTTGCTTCGCTCTGGTAGGCCATCAACGTCTTCAACTGAAGTTATCATCGCAAAAGTAAAGGAAATGGTTACTGAAAATCCTCATTCAAGCTTGAGAGAGATAGCCGCTGAACTTTCTGTGTCTCACGAGTCGATCCGTACCATTTTAAATAATCACTTGGGTATGAAACATGTTGCCGCTCGGCTGGTCCCCAAAGACCTGAATTTTCTCCAAAAACTCAATCGCATAAGACTCGCTGAGGACATGCTAGAACGAGTCAATTCCGATCCAACATTTATGCAACGCATTGTTACTGGTGACGAGACGCTTCGACAAGCTTCGGAGTGGCGCCGTCCGACTGAACCGAAACCGAAAAAACCACGCCTAAGTCGATCAAAACTCAAAGTCATGTTGACTGATTTCTTTGTGTTGTGCAATCCGAATTTTTGCCGGAAGGTCAAACGGTAAATAAAGAATATTATTTGAGCGTTATGCGGCGTTTAAGAGAGCAAATTCGACGAAAAAGGCCAAATTTGTGGAAAGAAAATACTTTAATTTTACACCTCGATAATGCGCCTTCGCACAAGGCCATCATTGTGAACGAATTTTTGACGAAAAACTCATCAAATACCATCGAGCAACCACCTTCTTCACCAGATATGGCTCCAGCCGACTTCTTTCTTTTGCCAACACTCAAATTACCACTTCTTGGCACCCGTTTTCATTCGGTAGAAGACATAAAGGAGAATTTGCAGCGAGAACTGAACTCAATTCCGGAAAAAGCGTTCAAAAAATGTTTTGATGTTTGGATTATTCGTTGGCGTAAGTGTATCGTTTCTGAAGGAGCATACTTTAAAGGCGATAAAATAAATTTGGATTAATTTTTGTATATTACTTTGTATACTATTTTGTATATTACATTTTGTGTATTACTGATCTTTTCCTGGTACTTTCTTGACAGAGTAGTACATAAGTTACCTGTTAATGCTTTAAATTTGCAGTAGCCCAAAAGGACACCTACAATAGAGAAAAATAGTTATAAAATGTTGTTATATGGTTTTGTAAAGAAATCGTACTAGTAAAAGTTAAATTATGGATCTTTAAAAGTTTTAATAATAATAAGTAAGATTGTTAATAATATTTTGACTGATATCAATATTTTTTAAAATGTTTATCGTTGTTAAATATATTGGCAAGGACATCAAAAGACTGAGTTAAGTCGGGCCTTATAAATAATTTTAAAACGTGTAATAATATTGTTGATGTTTTTTAATGTTACGTATTTACTACGTATTGTACGTTTGATCCAAATTTCAATGAACCTGTGATGGTTTAAAATTGGATTGTGGATCTTCAAGTCTAGCTATTTAATCTGTTAATTGTGTTGTTAAACATAATATTATTTGTAGAAATAATTTATAATGGTGAATAAAAACACGTCATTTATTTTTACTACTTTTCCTTAATTACACATTAGCCTAATAATAATTATTAATTGAATTCCTTTACTCGCATTTCACTTGTTATTTATAATTTTGAATGTTTTCATCAAGTACTTTAACACATTTTGTAATGCTGTTCCTCACAGGAGCGACGGGAACTTTTTTGTGGACAAGAAGAGGCGGTAAACATCCTCTACTACTACTAGAGGGGTTCACATACAGTTATCAAAAGAAGAATGCTGATGGCAGAATATCCTGGTACTGCTCTAGAAGGTTAAAGGGCTGCAGAGCGTCAGCTGTGAGCGTCGGCACGACGGCATTCGTCCAAAAATCTCACGATCACCCACCTCCGAAGTTACCAGATTGCGTTGGAGATGGAACCTCACAGAACAAGCACTTCCTTGATAGTTTGCTATACTAATCTCCTTGTACTGAAAACATTCCTGTTTAACCCATTTTATTAGATGATTAATATGTTCAATAGTCTTCCTAAATATAAGTGAAAATAGCTATCCCTGGATAATTATATCAATTGTCCTGATCTTGTCAGGGACTTCTTAAGCTTTTATTTGACACATTTTTTATCTAACGTTGATGGGAAAAATAGCTAGCTAGGTAGCTTCAGCACATATTGTGCCGAAATACAAATAGTTAAGTATAATGGCTTTCTTATATGTTTGAAATGGCGTATAATCACGGTCCGTTACAGAACACGCTAGTTAGCCAGTAAAAGATTATTTTAAGTGCCCTTTGAAGAGGAAAATATTTTATAGCAAAGTGTGACGTCAAAAACTCTTCCGCCATAAAGGTTTGTCGAGACTATCTTGTGTCAAATGCAGGGCATCGCAACCCGAATCTCACTTCCCTAAAGTGTGGACTAGAAGTGGTGATCGGTCACTGCTGGTCCGCACAGTGACTGCACCTTGAGGACGTTATACTTCACTTCTAGTCCTGACGCTGTTTCATAAAAAAATCATTTAATGAAGTCAGTAACAATATGTTATCAGAAACTGCAATTAGTACAATGACTCCGTTCTGTGATAGTTATTACTTACAAATAGAACATTTAGCCATTTTTGAAGTACACAGTAATAAGGTCCATTTTATATTGGGTATCCTGAATGCGATAATACTCGTATTGGCTCGTAAATTGTACAACCTACGGAATTAAGTGTACTTTTATGAAACTAAAAAGTTCTGTTCAATTAACTACAGAGAACAAACTACTTATAAAAATGCGACTTGCGTAAATACTGGCTAGACTCGCTGTCATGCACTGTCATCACTTTTATACACAAATATGACAGACATAAACTTTATGCCCTTCGCCCTGCGCCCTTAATTACTTTCGAGAGGATTTTTTTTAATGCGTCACGTCATAGTGACTACATCCTGGCCGATGGTAAGCAGCCGATGCAGTCCAAAATAACGAGAGCGCTCCTCACCATGGACGCACGGTAACAAGCGCACCCATTCATGACTGCCGGCATAAATGCCGTTTCACGCCCCGCTTAAAAGACTCGGGACTATAGGAGCTGGGAAACACATGCGCCGGCAGAGAATTCCAAAGCCGAATGGTCTTACATAGGAACGACTTGCCAAATTTTTTGGTACGAGTGCAGATATAGTCTGCACAGTATGATGGTGGTTCCTAAGACCAGCACGTAGTCCGGGAGAGGAAAGGAGTAGGCGGGATTACATCAAAAAGTTCTTCAGAATACTCTCCGTAGTAATTTTGGTAGAAGCCATTGAGAGTAGCAATGTCTCTACGCAGCTGGAGGTCCTCAGGAAAGGCTGTAACCTTAGCATCTCCAATAATGAGTACCGCTCGCCTTTGCAGTCTATTAAGTGCATCGAGGAGCTATTTAGCGGAGCCGTCCCATAGATGGGAACAATACTCCATACTCGATCGCACCTGAGTCTTGTACAGCACACAGCGCTACTCGGGAGTGAAAAACCGGCTCACCTTATTGAGAATACTAGCGATGCGCAGAATAACTCACTGTTAAGAAAAGAGTGATTACGTCTTTTATATCCAAAGAGTTACATCACTCTTTTATATCTTTAACTCTTTAACTCCCTGGCTCAGATATGAACGAAATGAGCTAGGGAGTTAAAGATTAACTTAGTTGAATATGCGTACGACAAGAAAGAGAATTAGAACAACCATATATATTTTCCACACCTCTGCTTCTCAACTTAAGAAGCAAGTGAGTATATTAATTTTATTTGTAATAGTTTAGATTCTTTTCTTTTGTTCATGCTAGTTGTTACGTCTGTACTTACTCTCTTTGTTCGATAATTTATTTAGCTGGTAATTAATTATTACTATTGGTGGAAAGTTAACTGATGTATGTGTAAAATGTATTTTTGTTATTCTTTAAACAAACCGAATTTTCAAATTCCTTACCAGCAAAATTATGCCTTATTGCGTGAAAGATTTATTTACCTTAACAAAACTACCGTATAATATGGATGCGCGGGCGAAATATTCTATCTCTTCTTTACTCACAACCTAGACACATCTCTGTTTCTTTCTATTCTACGCAATGAGTTTTGACCAAAATACATCTTAGCTACATGGATATAAAGATATAATTGGAGTTAAAGGGATATACGGAGTTAATCACTCCTTGCCTGGGATACTATATCTTTTGCGTTTGTCACTCCTGAGTTACACATCGCTAGAGAATACCCAATTACGGGAGGCAGTTGAAATAACACTTTTGATATAGCATTTTGGATTCAGTTCCCGGCCGATGTCCATGCCAAGAATGCTGAGGTCCACTGAAATGGGTAAAGGAGTGTTGAAGGGAGTTACCTTGGACGAGAATGCACAAACCTGGGTTTTACTGGCATTAAACTCGACCAGGTTTTCAGATCCCCACTTAAAGACACGATCGAGAGTCAGGTTCAATTTGGCTACAGTTCTTGCCTTTTCACTACGATATCGGCAAGCTTTGCCCAAGGACAACATGTCATTGATATGCTGAAGAAATAGAGTAGGTAAGAGCACAGAACCTTGCGGCACTCCGGCATTGACTTTGTAGAACTCGGAGGAACTACCCTCACAAAGGACACGAACCCTCAGCTCTTCTAAAATGTCTGCAAAATGTCGAATGTGATATATTTGTCACTGTCACATGTATGGATTTAAAAAGAGACGGTACACTTTTCGAGTGACCGTGTGATTGTAAATTGTGGTTCGAATTCGCTTGGCACTCGTTATTTCATTATGAAAAATATTATTTGATTTCATTATCATGTGTGTGATGAAGGACAACCTTCTGAATTAGGCTAGTTATATGGTATTGTTGCATATGGACAACACAATAGAAGTTAATAGTTACTAAGTTTGGCAATAAGCTTAATCAATTGATAACTACTAATAGATATATGAAGTATTGTAGAAATCAAGCTTTTATCGAACAAATGAGATAGCGTAAGAGCTTTTACTTCTCGTTGCATCATACTGAAAACTAATATAATCAAGACTTAACTCAATACAACGTTTGTAATAGCTCAAAGTTCAAGTAAGTCTTTAGTAAAGACATAAGTTAATTTTTTATTAACAGAAATATATTTTTTTTATTACAACATAAGCCATAGATATATATATATATATATCAAGTTATTCCCTATACCCTATAATAATAATGTAACAATTTCATAACATATTTTAATAAGAGGAGAATGTTAAAGCAACAGTTATGATAGAAACGTTAGCGAATTATGATTTGTCAATTTGAATTACAACTATTAATCCTAAATCTTACTATTGTAAATTAATACCAATACCAGTATTACTTAGTGTTGCCAACAATACGAAAATGATGCATTATGTTATCAAAGTATTATCGATAGTATCAATTCAAATGATATAATGCCACATACCACCGCCACCGCTATCGGCAGCTGTACTATCAATATCATCAATACAATTGTGTAGATGGTGAATTTTATAATCGTCGGTGGACTTATCGATATTCATCGTGGTAATATGTAGATTGGCAACACTAGTTTTACACAAACTTTATAATTGTATAATCAACCTATTTATTACTTAGCGCCAACGTACATGAGATAGGATTTAAATTCTTTTTGCGTTCTTCTAAAATTATGCTGAGAACAAACATTATAGTTGAAGTTAGTAATAGTAATATTCAATAGTATTTGTATTAGCATAGTTGTACCTTTACAAAGTAAGTAGCAAAAGTTAGAAAAGAACGCAAGCAAAGTTAAATTCTAAGTGTTTTTATTACTTTCTAACTCTTTATTGTACCTATAGGGTGTCTGGTAATAGGTATATAATCTCGCAACTGGGGCATTCTATATAGTGCAAAGAACAAATATTTGTATAGGAGCAACACTTAAATTGCAAAAAAACAGCTATATCATACATTTAGATCGAATTGTATTTGCAGTATGTGCAGTATTTACAGTACTGTATGGAACAGCTGATTTTTTTGCACTCCTAGAGTTGCTGTCCCAGTTTTGCGGGATTTTCCGAAAACGCATACTTATCGATTCAACATGTTCAATGCACAAAAGATCCTAATGGATCAACGTGCTGCTGCGAGAGGGAGACCTCTGCAGGCCCTCTAAGATAAAATAAAATACCTACCTAAGACTTCAAACTATCGCGTTGCATTGCATTAAAACTGTTTTAACGGGACCTATCACGATTAATTTTTTAAGGCGATTCAACGAGGAAATGCGGGCAAAACTGTTTTGCTAGATTAAGTGGTTTATGTATTAAATATTAAATAACGCTCTTTTCAAAATATATAATACATTAAAGGATATTGCCTAAAGAATGTGCTAATTTGTTACGACGACGACGATTAGATAAATGTACTTTACTCGATTATAAAAAATCCCGAAAACAGGCTAAATAAAAGTCTAAAACGGATGTATTCTTAAATTTTTTTTAAAATTTAATTTATAACATAATTTTTACATGTAAATATTTACTCAGAAGTAAGTACTACAGAGAACCTGCTAATTCATTAAATCCTATAAAGTCTATATAGGCAAAAAACCTATAAAAACCTAAAAAACGCATCTATTTGCGCCGCTTCGCTGTTATACCCGTCCCGTACCGTCGTACTGTCGATAGAGCGAGAGAGAAGCGCTCGAAAGGACTCGCCTTAAGTAAGTTACTTACTGCTTGGCGTTGCGGCCACGATGCTGCGGCCGTGGTCACAAGCGAATTGGCGGTGCGCGGCGTCGTCGGCTTGGGCGGGTATTTGTCTCTTCATCCACCCTCACACGTTCACTTAAATTGTCACAGTGCAATGAATCGTCAGTAACACAACTCCGGCACACTACACTATCAGTAACATAATCATCTGCATTCATTACTACAGTGGCATTTCCCTTGTCAGCCTTTAGCACTAAAATCTTGTCGTTGTTACGTAACTGTTGTAGTGTAGACGCTCTTCCGTAGTAATGTTACTTTTAGGTAGCTTTGACTTCCGCAAAATTACTGCGACATCTTGTCTTAAGATATCAGCGTCCGCAGGTGATACCTTATTATGTATAATAGTGCTCTACTCTGCACACTATGTCCTCGTATGGAATTCTTTTAGGTGTTAATATGTACTTACTTAAAAAATTTATCGTGTTAGGTCCCGTTAAACAGTTTTAATAAAATAACATCTTCAAGAATTACAGCCTGCTACAGCTTTTCCTAAAAAATAGTCAATACAGATACAAATATTAAATTCGTGTGATACTAGATAGTATCAGATGACAGTAACAGGAGAAGCAAGTTTTGAAACAATACGTAAGTGCTTTCGAGTTATGACATTTTGCTGCTTTGGACATAACATTATGAATCAGCGAATGATTATGTAAGTATTATGTTATATTAAGTATTAATAAAGTTATAGGTAAGAAGTGTCTCTCGTGTGTTGGGTCTTTATCGATATTTAGTAGGTATGTAACAAAAATAATCATGTATCTTAATTAAAGTTTGTAGATGCATTACTTGGCGCTTGTAATGTTACTCGTATAAATAAAGTGACAATTACTCTCTTGATAAAATGTATCTTAAGTAGCTAAATTAGATTATTTTAGTCTATTTCATTTAATGGATTACTATTAATATGATTGATTAATTTTAATAAGTAAGTTTTTTTTATTAACGATTACTTTACGTATTTGTTAGTTATAGTTCAAGTTCCTGTCTTTTTACTTCAATTTTACATGTTGTATTCATTCATGTCATTTGACTTATATACAAAACAATTATTGTAATAATAAATATTAGACATTAATACAATTATTATTTTTCTTACTTATTAATTGCCGTAAACTACGTCATCAATACCTTTTACATCAAGGCTAAAATTTATCAAACATCGCAAGGCTCCTTCCTATACCATGGCCAAATTCGATAAAGAATGTTTACAAACAAATTATTTACAAGAATTCGAATCATTCATTATATTTCACAAGTCTTTGTGCATACATCTCGAATTTTTACTGTTTCTTGACAGAATCCCATCATAGTTAGTGGTTTTCTCGTAAATAGAGAGATTAAAAATCCTAAAAATTGTTTATAATCATTCGTCTTCGAATTTGGCCTTAGTAAAAAGAAGATTGCGGATTTAAACTAAAGGAACCATAGTTTTATTAACAGAAAGAACTATATTAAGGTTTACTTATATCTTTTATTATTGTTCTCTTTCCAGATATAACTTATTTGCCAACAGGGAAAAAGAACCCAATAATGGTGTTCGAAGACTACGTATACAAACGTATCAAAATTAATAAGTCCGGTAAGGTTTTCTGGAGGTGCGTGTGGACCCATAAGGGCTGTAGAAGCTATTGCCTCGTTGGGAGCGACGAAGTGGAATGTAGGCACGAGCACAACCATGAACCACCAAAGTTCAGGACCAAGACGGGCAGGTGGAAGCAAGGCGAACATTGCAACTGAACTGAAGCTACACACGTGGTCATCACCATTATTGATTACGTCATCGCGGTGAAAAGTATTTATCAAAGTGGGCCTACTCTGTTACGGGAATCCCGAACCCTGAGTGCGAGCTTTGAAGCTAGAATTTAATTGGCAAAAAGTGTGTAGGTATGTATGATAGAGCCTGCATAAGTTCAACTATGTGCTGCAAATTGCAACAAATTGCAACTCCACTTGTTTGTTACCAGGAGGCTTCTACAATTCCCCTAAAAATGGTGGATTGTAAATAGGTGTAACTCGCACAATAATTAAGATCTGGAAAATAAAAATATTTATGAATGACGGTTTATTTTAGAGTTTTATTTTCCCATCCTCTATTACTTAATAAAACTTATTTGTATTTGTTTTATTCGATGTTTAAAAAACCTTATCTGCTACTTTATCTTTAATAATAGTATTAAGATTTAATAAAACATGTTTCGTCGCTGCTTATAATTTTTTTTTAAAATCGGTTTATCTTTCAGTCTGTCTATTGCCGTTCGGACGAAAATATCCGCTCCTCATGTTCGGCAAACATACATTCAAACGGTTCTCTCGTCTCACTTCTGGCCGTATTCTGTGGAGATGCTCAAGCATTCTGAAGGGCTGCAAGGCAAAGGTGATCAGCTCAGGCGAAGACCCTACCGAAGGAATCGAGGACTACCACAACGTACATAGCCACGCCCCGCCTAATTATCACCGGACGAGAGATGGCATCTGGGTTAAAGGCTTTATGTGATTTTTTCAAATACAATTGTGTAACTTTTTTTTCATACTAACTTTAAAATTTTCTCGTTCTATTATAATTAAATGTTTAATGCTAGATGCTTACGCTATACGCTAGTGGCTACAACTAAGCATTTTAAAACACGTCGTCCGTCTGTCGTGACTCGGCCCAAACATGGGTTATGTCAAAGGATATGCTTAGAATATCTTTCCTCTTCTCCTTCTTCTCGAGTTTCTGACTGTGACAAGCGACCAGGTAATGCTTTAACCCTACTATGGACATGTCGTTTGTGGTAGATGAGTGATCCCAGTGATGATCATGAAACTGTTGCGACTGTTACTTTCATACACACTTTATTATAAACATCCTACTGCTGAGTGAGCCCAGCTGTAAGAATGTTTCACTAACATTGGAGAAAATTGAGCCATACAGAATTTACCACGACCTATGCGGTTTATTGGGTATTAACGACAGTTAGCTTACGACAAACACATGAGACAAAACAAATCAGACAATTACAAACATGTAACATTTGCAATTTATATCATGATGTATCTTAAAGTTTCTTAAAGTTATATTTAAATCATGATGTATCTTAAAGTTTCTTAAAGTTATATTTAAATCATGATGTATCTTAAAGTTTCTTAAAGTTATATTTAAATCATGATGTATCTTAAAGTTTCTTAAAGTTATATTTATATCATGATGTATCTTAAAGTTTCTTAAAGTTATATTTAAATCATGATGTATCTTAAAGTTTCTTAAAGTTATATTTAAATCATGATGTATCTTAAAGTTTCTTAAAGTTATATTTAAATCATGATGTATCTTAAAGTTTCTTAAAGTTATATTTAAATCATGATGTATCTTAAAGTTTCTTAAAGTTATATTTATATCATGATGTATCTTAAAGTTTCTTAAAGTTATATTTAAATCATGATGTATCTTAAAGTTTCTTAAAGTTATATTTAAATCATGATGTATCTTAAAGTTTCTTAAAGTTATATTTAAATCATGATGTATCTTAAAGTTTCTTAATGTTATATTTAAATCATGATGTATCTTAAAGTTTCTTAAAGTTATATTTATATCATGATGTATCTTAAAGTTTCTTAAAGTTATATTTAAATCATGATGTATCTTAAAGTTTCTTAAAGTTATATTTAAATCATGATGTATCTTAAAGTTTCTTAAAGTTATATTTAAATCATGATGTATCTTAAAGTTTCTTAAAGTTATATTTAAATCATGATGTATCTTAAAGTTTCTTAAAGTTATATTTAAATCATGATGTATCTTAAAGTTTCTTAAAGTTATATTTAAACGTGTCGCGTAGCGGTGAAAGAATCATTGAAGTACAATAAACTAGAGAAGACACCGCGAAGCAAGTTTGTGCGCAACTAAGGAGCAGCCGCAAGGTCCACAATCGCTTGAGTCACGCGCAATCGCTAAGGCGTTTGCAACAAACTTGCTTCGCGGTGTTTTCTCTAGTTTATTGTACCACAATGGAAAGAATACTACCACCCCCTCTCTTCCCTTGGGTGTCGTAAAAGGCGACTAACGGACTAAATACTGCACATACATCAAACAGCATAGAGCGGCGATGGGCTCACCACATGTCACGCTAAGCACTTTTTACCGACTAGCGATTGCACAAGTCGCTATTCGGTGAAAAGTGAACTATGGTAGAGGACTGATTTTGTTGTCCTCATTGCCTAGTCTGTGACTTCGAGGATAATAGTCGTGATTATATGTATGTATATTTAAATGCTTTGAATAAAAATAACTAACATGAAATAGCACGATAATTTTAATACTTTTTATTTTGTATGGATTATGTTATGATATATGTAGTCATAATTAGGAAAGAAGACAAAACCTATCGTAATGATAGCAATAAGTAAGTTTAGTGTGAAGTAGAAATAAAGTTATAAACAATATTTGGACACTTGTATCATTTACTCTTCAAATATTGATTGTTAGAAGCTAAGCTAGGAGGACCTACTTCATCTACTCCTGTTTACAACAGACTGTAATCGTTGAATCAAGCAAAACAATTACATAAAGGACAAAGCAGCAATTTATTTTCATATTACGATCTCAATTTAAATATTGAAACAGTAACTTGATTTCAAATTATTATAATAAACCGTGTAACTAATATTCGTATTTTGCAAATGCATCCCTTTCATCTAATGAAGACTCGTCAAATGTCTCACAAAACTGAATTACAAATTGTGTCAAATAGCAGCATCATAAAAAATTACTAAAGCGCAAAACATTTCACAAAAGATCCTGATGCGTGCGTTACTTATAAGAAAGAAACCTCGGCACCCAATATTTATGACATCAAGTCGATTGAAAAAAGAATTAACTAAATAGGATGCCTTAAAACTATTCTTATCATTTAAAAGTGAGATTCGTCCATATATTACAGGATTTTACAGGAGCACTGCTAGAGGAACGAAGCATCTGGTGATAGGAGGTTACCCCTTCATCTGTCGTAGCTACTGCGTCAACCACATCAAGAAGACATGGAAGTGCGCAACACACGCCGACTGCACCGCCAAGGTCCACACGATAGAAGACGAGATCATCACCCTTAATAACTCTCACAACCATTCTGAATGTGGGGCCAAATTGAAGGTCTCCAGGTAGAACCTTCCAAGAGTATCGTGTACTGTTATATATTGTTTTTAATAAATTACTTAGTTTTAATCGTTTTAATGGATTTTCACTTAAGGTTTACTCTTATAGAAAAAATATAAGTCTTTTATAAATGTCCAAAGGTAGGTACTGCGAAGTCAACACAGCCTGGGCTGTGAAGTCAACACAGCCCGGGCTGTGAAGTCAAGTCAGCAAAAGCATATTCTGCATCTACTGGGCTCAGGCATTAGTTACTATATATAAATGGAAACCAACTTAAGCTATGTAGCGGATATAAAACAGGTAGGAAAGGATATTAGTCGACTGACATATTTCCGGTTAGAATATTGGTGAGTAAATAATATAAATTCTGTTGGAATTCTTAGTTTTTACAATTCAAACATAATGACAATTATCAACTTTATTAAAAAAAAATTGTTGAATTGAAAATACCTAGTGAATTGTCTACGAGAAACAAACCGAAAAAATGTCAAAAACTACGTTCGGCCATGTTTTGTTTGATTTTTCATATTAATCATGTTTGGTTCTGATAAGAAAAGAAAATTCTCAAAATAACGTTCATCTTTTGCTAGGATTGTTAAAGACAAGAAAGAAACGTTCAAGGAACGAGGAGATGGTGATATTGGAGGCAATAAGGCAGGTCGTCCAAGATGGCTACAGTATAAGGACGATAGCGAAGTCTCACAGCATCTCTAAGTCGAGGCTCGGGAGACTGGTGAAGGAAACGAAAGCGAACCTTCGGGAATGCACTTACATGTATTTGGAGGATCTATGAAATACCTGATATTACCTGATATTACCTGATATTACCTGAAAAGTCATAAGTGACTAGAGACGAAATGGTTGTGCCGTTACTGGAATAAAATTCTATTATGACACACAATCAGCATATTTTTCAAATTCCTGATTTACGAAAACTGCTTCTTGTATCGCTTCAGCAGCCGAATAATTAAGTATTCGGCTCGATATCTGAAGGTCCTGGGTTCATTCCCATGTCAGGCAGAGTGTTTCGTGTTTTGCGATGCACAGCCCAAGTTTGTGATTACCACACCGCAATTGGCAAGCATGGTAACTAAGCCAACACTCATCAATTGTAGTGATGATTTGATTTCAATGATGGAAGCCTCTGCCCCTTACTTTCCTTTCGTTTGATCGGTGTTATAGACATTCATTTTTTATAAGAAAGAGCAATAAAAAAGAAAACGACGAGTGTGAAGTTAATGGGCCCTGTCAAAGCATAAGCTGCAGTTTCATCCGTGGATGTGTGAATGACACAGAAGCGCAATTATTCTGACAGGGCCTTAGTTTAAAGACACATTTAATCTTCTTTCAGGCATTAAGTTTTATTTCACCAAGTCCCAGCGTGGACACCCGGTGCTCAACCTAAATGGGTACACGTACAACAAGGGCAGACAACGGGGTGACGTCACCACATGGAACTGCACCGCCTATTACTCCAAACAGTGCTTAACAAGAGTCAGGACCTTCAACAACGAAGTCCTCCTAATTTCACAAAAACACACTCATGCTGCCGAAAAAAAAAAGAAAAGGAAAAGTTTTATGAACTGGACTAATCAGAATTTATAATAGCTAAGATTTTCTAAATAAACTTATTGCTAAAAAGATGATTTTTATAAGTAACCTTTCTCCCATTTTTAAATATTCTAATCATTATGTAACGAATATAATATACTTATTAACTGATAAATCAGAACGTAATTGTTCTCTTCCTACGAGATATTTTATGTCATCTAAAGACCTAAAAAAGTCTTCCAAAGCTAGCACAAAAAAGTTATAATTTGCTTTCTGCGGACCTTATTGTACCAACCAGCCTTAGAGCATTAATGCTCTAAGCAGCCTATGAGCCACGGTCACAGCTTCCATATTACCAAAACCTTAGAGTAATAATTATAAAAAAACAAGAACTGATTTCAAAAATACCTGTTACTATTTCTTCCAATGTCTTTTTACCTCTAACGTAATTGTAACCATTAGCACCGGGTACAACTTCGAGTCAAGTGCCGAAAGTGGGACGCAAGCCAACAAAAGCAAAGTGCGGATCGAAAGCACACTATATATACACACTAGATAACGGTTATGAACCCATGTGAATGTCTACCTGAGTAGACATTAGGACAGTATATTGGTATTGTCGCAGAATAGATTATGCTGTATTATGCTGATATTATCACACCATTTTCTATTTCAAATGACGAGGTCAAAGTGAAGTCCAAAAAAGAATGTTTTGTTTAAACTTCATTGTTCAACGTACTACTTTTATACCTTATTCCTATTTCGTTGCAATTCCAACAAATTCAATTTCTATCTAAACAATCCTTGACCATAGAGTTTTAC
This sequence comes from Scoparia ambigualis, assembly GCA_963921215.1. Classification (NCBI taxonomy): domain Eukaryota; kingdom Metazoa; phylum Arthropoda; class Insecta; order Lepidoptera; family Crambidae; genus Scoparia; species Scoparia ambigualis. The sequence goes on along the minus strand of OY992513.1, from coordinate 29,925,453 downwards.
AATTCATTGTTTTATTTTGCGAAAACGGCAAAAATAGTGGCAAAAACGTTGGAGGGATTGTCTTGTTTTGCCTATTGTTTTTGTAATGTGTTAATTTTTATTATTATGTTAGTGTATGTTAAACAAACAAATAAGCTAATGTAGTTTTGTATGTTTTTATGTTGCAAACACTATTTTATACTACTTCGTATTATAAATCATTGACGATGAGGAAATATTCTCTGTTTCTGCTATTATAAAGAACATCTATGCAAGTAGAAAACTTTTTATAACATTTAGGTTAACTGGTAGTTAGATTTAATTAAATTAATATGTGTAGTTAGATCTAATTTATATTCACCGCAGAATATACAATATTATGTTATTCCAGGTGATGGTTGCAAGAATGTTGTGATAAGTGGCATATCGTCACAGGCAAATGCCGAAAATTATTCTGATGATGATGTTATAGAAGTCGTAAGAGATGAGGCGCCTATCGAAATACTTTCAGATGGAGAAGAAAGAGAACTAGAAATAAATAAACAGTCTCAACCTCCTAGCGTTATCCAAGATTTCCATTTTACTTCTGTCCCATCTATCGTTGAAACTCACACACAAGCACAACTGGCTGAAATGGCTGAAGTTGAAGATCCTCTACAACATAATTCGCCTGATATGAGCACTGAAATAACACATGAATCTAATAAGGACTCTGAACCGGTTACGGATGACCAATCGTTACAAACAGAGTTATTGAAGAATGAGGATCCAAAAGCTACAAAACTGCTAACCGAAAATCCTTTACCAATAGATAATAGTATGTTGTTAGAAAATAACTTGGCAGATTTAAATATAAATACTAATACTGATAGTGTAATAAAAGAAAATACACAGCATAAAGATGACTGCAACAAAGTTCCTGAAACTACACCCAGGGATACTGTTGATTCAAAATAACATAAGGTCCCAATTTTAGACCATTTCGTATTATATTCCTAATATTTTGATTTAATTGATTTGTAAGTAATGCTTAATTCCAATTAATCTTTTAATTATAAGTAATTTTATGTTGGCGTGGTGATAATTTTTAAGTTACTTCATTATCATTAAAGTTAAAATAACAACGTTTATTTTATTTATCCTTAATGCAGTTCTCGCGTAGTAATAGTAATAGAGCTAGAAAAATAATAACTTGTTATTACTTGTTGTTTTGCAATGAATATTCAAGTTAAAGCTAAGAAAGTTAAGAAGGAAGAGAGACCTTGGCCCAGCAGTTGAACAAAATAGGCTTATAATACTGCAAATAAAAGCTTATGTAACAAAATTTATTAGCGGTTTCTGAGGATCAAATAGGCCGTGAAAACGTTTTACAGGGTCGGCAACGAGTTAGTGATTTTTGTATTGGTATTGCAAATGTCCATAGGCTACGGTAATATCCATCAGATCGTTTGCCTGATTAACCTTAGATTAACCTTAGTCTTAAAAAAATTACAGTGAAATAAATTTCATGCAACAATTTTTATTTTTATTTATATATCCAAATAATATGTAGACAAGCTTTGTTAACTTGCCCTTCACATAATTATACCACAGTATTTATATCGACTTGTACATTTTCAGAGTTCGGTTTCAGTGCTGTTAGCTATCTGTTACCGCGATCTATGATGCCGCAGCATCAAGTGGCAGCTTTCGTGGAGAACAACGGTCGGAGGGTGCTCATGATTGGCTCCAACCGGTTCATGAAGCACTACGTCAGCAGGCAAGGCCGGACCCGGTGGAGGTGCTGCAAGTCGTTCAGCAAATGCCGCGCCATCGCGATCACTGACGAGAACCATATCGTGAAACTGAACGATACCCACAATCATGTTTAATGTTAACGATGGTTTCACTTTACTTTCTGTTGCCGGCAAAAACGCGCGTTTTGTATGATGATTTATTTATATTAATTTTATTTTCATCATTTACTATTTTAACATCAGTTTTACAAGACTAAATATCACCATAGCACTTAAAAACCACTAAGGTTTATATTTAATGCTACTATGTATTGACATCGAGATTAATTTATTATTTATATATCCATTGACTTTAACTAAATAGAAAAATCTGTTAATACTTGTGCCTGTGTCATATGTGTCTATCGAGGGGTGCATTATCAATTCATATTGGATAGAAAATTTGTTTTATGTATACTTTTGATGTTAAGAGGATCAATAGCGTCGCGTAAATCGGGAGGTCCTAGTTCATTAATATAATAAATCTAGGATCGATTACTTTTTTAATTGTAAATGATAATAGTAAGTGTCTACGTTTGCGCAGAGCTTAAGTACTTGATGTTATGGCGACATATTAATTATTATCAATTAATCGCTACCAAAACCAACATGTTATTGTACGAACGAATAAAGTGTATTTCAATGGATGGTGATTGTGTACATTTTTAAAAGGCATAAATCTGTTTAGTTTTGTTTTAAAAGCTGCTTCTGTGTCCTAATTCTAATTTTTTTGAGAGTCGTGACGCATTTAAAAAGAATGTCCTCTTGCTTCTTTTTGACGAAACTATGGCAGAATCATCTCAGTAACGTCTTATTTTTAAATTACGTAGATAGTGTTTGTAGTTATATATTTGTGCAAGTATTTATATAGGTACCATATGAATATTTGTGTTTATATGTTTTAAGCGGCTCTCTGTCACTTTTGTCATCCCAGTTAATTGCACCCTACCATGTTATCTCTGGGTGTCTGGTTGAGGATGCCTCAGGCATTAAGTCAGCCATGTAAAGTCTTTTTTTGTAAATCAAAATTTATATTTTTCTACTTTCTATAAAAGTACTTAATGTGTAACAATTTACTAGGTATATATCTTTGATTAAATACATGTCTACCAGGCCGTAAAAAAACGTCCAAAAATTTACGGACCAATATTGGCTTGACGCGCTCCTCCCGGCGGTCATTCGCGCTAGTGTCAGGTCATAGGCGGCTGTCACGCACACTTCAAAAATTCAATACAAAAAGCGAGCGGATTCGGAGAAACGCTTGAACCGCGATTATAGTCAAAGGTAAATATATCTAGAACTTTTTGAACAAATTTATTTTTTCGTTATGTTTATTGTGTTTTATTTATAGCATTTGTATAGAGCGTTCTGAGCATTATTTAACATTTAAATGATTCTGTAAATTCGTATAAATATAAAGAAAAACGGTTATGAATGTATTATTTCAATTTAATTTACCAATGATTAACAAACAAATGTAATTACAAATGTAATATTTTTACTGGTAGCTAAATGCTCAATTAGACATTAGCGAGCGGACGTAGAAATCTTCTTACGTAGTGGCTTACTTGATTTTTTTATTTTTGCCACGTCTATCCACTATGTTATCCTTATATCTTTTCATTTGAACTGTTCGAATAGGCCGATCACTGATGCCTAAAGTGTTCCTAAAAAAGAATTTACACACTCTGGCCTTCTGGTTGTCCCTATTGAAATAAAAGGCATGCTTTCTAGCCCTACACTCGGTGCCGTTTACATAACGGTACCTCGGACTAACGATAGTCATGGAGTCATATATATAGTTCCACTGGCGTATATTATCGCCCATATTCCAGAAGTTATTGAATATTTCCATTCTCTCGTCCTCTGTAAACTTTTTTCTGCATCCCCATCTGCAGTTTTCGCCGCACGGCTCTTTCATTTCGCGTTCTCCTACAATTTTGTTACTAGATGATACGTACATCTGCCCTGAGTTTCTTAATCGTTTAGACACATCGCGTTTACAGTTATTTTTGTTAATGTTTCTTTTCTTGAGCGTGACGTCGGCATTCGGTGGGGCGTCCGGATCTTCTTTTGTTATTATTTCATACAAAATATCTTCAAAATTTTCAGAGAAACACGGATCTGTGCCATCTTGGCCACCTGTAACAATACAACAGAAAACTTATAATTTTGTTTTTTAAAGAACATTCTTATTATACACTTACTACTGATACTGCATTATGTATGCTAAGATCTATTTCTACTTGCCAAATGAAAATTTCAAGCGTTTGTTATTGCTATACTTATTAGGTAGCTACCCTAAACTTTAGCGTTCAGTCACTAAGTATAATAAAAAACTGTTTTTTTGAATTTACGTTATATTATTAGAATAATTACGAAAAAAAGAAAAAGTGAACCACGTTCGTGTAAAATGTAAAAAAATTATGTAATGTATTTAACAGTAAGTACCTACCTACTTAAAATCAGTCTTCGAGCATTTTAAAACAGTGATGTGTAAGTTTCAAACCAGTATGCAACGGTTCTAAATGTTCTAAAATAAATTACCACTATTGAAGTTAATCCGTTTTTGGTTTTTTCTACTTAGGAATTATATGAAAACTTAACACGAATTACTGTAATAAAAGATAAAATAGTAGAAATTAAACAAATTGTATATACATCAGTAGTAGTTGCTTGTAGGTTTATGTCTAATTGAATTACTCGTAATTTTGTATAATTAAGAATAGTACTGTGTACATTGTGATAGCGAATATACAAATTCTATTGAAGAAAGCAAAGTCTAATTATTTTATACTTTACTCTTAGACAAAAACTAGGCTTGTATATTATAGTTAAAGAAGTTGTTATAGACCTATATTTGTCATCGTCATGATATTTCTATATCTAACCTTTCGTGAACCATGTGGGGTTTCACAAACCCCAGACGTACAAAAATCCTTATAACTTTTTAAAAACTCGCGTGGTTTTTTCGGCGCTTTGAGTAGCTGGAGTTGCGACGTTGCCAAGCTTGGCGACAGTGGTTTAATAGTCGCGTCGCTGGCTCAGCGAACAGACGTGCGCAAAGCGCGCTCCGGTTCCACAAACCCCACGTAGTTCGGGGCGTCTTATTACCTCGACGTATTTATTTCAACTTATTTAGCATTTGTTGACAGGTATAAAGACTGAAATGGCTCGGAGAATGAATGCACAAGAAATATCATTGGCTCTTTTGGATGAAAGTGACAGCGATTCAGATGAGACGACATTTTTACCTGGAAGTGAGGCCGACGAAGATCATTTGAGTAACAAGTCAGAATGTGAAAGTGAAGAGGAAGTAGCAGAAAATACTTCGGATGACGAGTCTTCCAGTTCTCAACCATTTTACATGGGAAAAGATGGCCAAACAAAATGGCTAAAAAATCCACTAAGGACAAACATTCGTACAAGAAACGAAAATATTATTACAGTTGCCGGGGGTAAAGAGCCAATACAAAGACAAAAAAAGTTCTTTAGAGTGTTTTGAAGTATTATTTTCTGATAATATTCTGGAATCGACAGTAAAGTATACCAATGCAAAAATATGTTCATCTAGACCGCAGCCGTTACCTGGCCAACACAGTAATTCTCTGTATTCCGAAACAACTAAATCCGAGATAAAAGCAGTTTTGGGTCTTTTGTTCTTAGCTGGATTATTCCGTTCTGGCAGACAAAACCGCAATGATCTCTGGGCTAACGATGGTACCGGCATAGAAATATTTCGCTGTACGATGTCAAAAAACCGATTTACATTTTTGCTCAATAATTTAAGATTTGATGATGCCTCTACAAGAAATGAAAGGGTAAAGATTGATCGTTTGGCACCGATCCGAGACATATTCGAAATCTTCGTACAGAATTGTCAACATGCGTATACACCTTTTGAATACCTAACATTAGATGAAGAGTTGGTTGCCTTTCGAGGAAGGTGTGGGTTTCGACAGTACATTCCATCAAAACCAGCTAAGTACGGAATTAAAATTTACGCTTTAGCGGACGCAAAAACATTTTACACGATGCACCTTGAGATATACTGTGGTAAACAACCTGATAACAGTCCCTTTTCAGTTAGTAACAAGACCTACGACCTCGTCGATCGTATGGTGAATTGCGTGTCCGGATCGGCAAGAAATATAACTATGGACAACTTTTTCACCAGCAGTGAAGTTACTGAAAATTTGCTGAAAAAACATAAACTTACCATAGTGGGTACACTGAGAGCAAACAAAAGGTGCATTCCACCATGTTTCAAGTTACAACGAGAGGCTAATTCCTCGCGTTTTGGTTTTCAAAAAGAAACGACTTTGGTTTCTTATGTACCAAAGCCACGTAAACACGTATATGTACTGTCGTCACTACATCACGACCAAGAAATAGACGAAGATACAGGAATCAAACAAAAGCCATCTATAATTACCTTTTACAATAAAACTAAAAGTGGAGTAGATGTTGTTGATAAGCTTGCCAGGACGTATGATGTCTCTCGTAACTGTAAGCGTTGGCCTCTTACTATATTTTTTTCAATTTTGAATCATGCTAGCATCAATGCAATGATTATACAGATGTTGAATAATGGCATCGAAATGGGGAAAACTAATCACAGAAGAAACTTTATTCGCAATTTGGGTATGTCTTTGATAGAAGAACATTTGAGAAACCGCAAAGATAATCCACGAATTCCGAGAGATTCTCGTAAGCGCCTACATGAATTGCTTGGCGAAACAGCCCATGGACCACCAGAAAAATTTCCAAGACCTATAACGAGGTGCTCAGAATGTGACAGGAAGAAAGATCGGAAAACCAAATACGGATGTGAGCGCTGTAATGTACCTATTTGCTTAGAGCATGCTCACTTTTATTGTAGAAATTGTACTGATTTCAACCTGTCTGAATATAGTGTAGACTGATTAAAATTAAGTTAATATTGTTGTTTCTGTGTCTTATAAAGTAAGTTTTAAACATTATGCAATGTGAGAAATATTTGATTACTTTTTTATGGTGGAAATTAAGCCAAAGTAGAATCTATGTTTTAGTTTATAAAAGATTACTATGTTTTTATTTTTGTTGTAAAAGATTAAACTTGTTGATTATTTCACTTGGTAACGTTTTATTTTACTTTATAATAGCCAAAAAATAGTAATATCAAATAAAATAAACAGATAATTACAAATCACGTATTCCTTGCCCAGATAATTCTTGAGGTTTGAGAAACCCCAAATGGTTAGCCCTGTAATTTTTATACACGTGGTTCACGGAAGAGGAACAGTGCTATTGAAGAAATGAGGTCAGAGAAATAATACCATATACCTAACTTAAGTAGGTGTTGTAAATTATTAGCGGTAATTAAAAGTAAGCATTATCCATTTCCTAACGCCCTCATCCAGAGCAAAATGGCAGTTAGTTTAGATTTTTTTGTTAAATGTGAACGGAATCACCACTGTTTCATAAAGTCGTGATATTATTATATGGATTAAATGGATTTATGGAGAACATTTCAAACAGAACAATTTGCTATGTCCAACACACACATATTTTACACATTTGAAGCAAGTCTTCGATGTCTTGTAGTCTCGTGCCGAAGGACAGAATCGACAACGACGCCTCTTCTTCGATCCCATCTCTGTCATAAATAATACTTCTTCGTATTTTTTACGTTTTCGTTCTGTGGTTAATGGTAAGGCTAACATTACTTCTGAAACAGAAACAGTTCTTAAGCACCAGGATCGTAAACTGCCATGTCAAACAAATAAAGCATGTACTCATGCCAGCCGGTCAACCGATCCAAAACTGTTTTCTCTAAACGAAAATAGTTTAATTTTTCCAGCTGGCGTCTCTACTTGGTTTATAAATTGAAATTTAAATGCATGATTATTTACTTTAATCTGGAAATCGTATAAAATCAACAACATGTAACTAGTCCCAATCGAATCAAAGTTCACAATAATTCGCCCTTTGCAGATGAGGCCACGTTTTGCTTTAGCACGCATGGCAAGTTAGGCATCAGCTACAATGGGTTACATTACCGGTTTGTAGGCGGCGACAAGAATGGAAAAAAGAGGTGGAGGTGCTCTAGAGACCCCAATTGCAAGTCCCGGCTACACACCAGGGAAGGCAAGATTGTGTGCTGCGCTGGGTCCCATGCCCAAAGGTGCTTGCAAAGCCTCAGCTGACAGTATACGCATTGCATAGATCGGACAAATTAACAGGGTCGGCAACGTATGAGTGATACCTCTGGTGTTTTAAAGAATTAACCTCCTGGGATCGGCCTACCGGAAACCAGAAGATATTAGTCTCTCTTAAAGACCAAGCCAAGCTTATATCAGTCATTTTCACTGAGGAGGCAGAGAGTGATAGGACGGGGTTGCACAAAAGATCCTAATTTGTCGACATGCTACAAAACTGATGACTTCTACGCCATCATAGGGAAAAGATCTGCCTCCATGCTTCACGCTCGAGCACTAGCAGTCTCCTGAGTGTGTTTAAAGACCGGTGGCACACCCCGCTGCTGCGACACTGGGTGAAGCTCCACACCGGATAGTAGTGTTAGAATTTTATTATTGTTATTTTTTTGTTTTTATTTTATTTTTTCTATCTCGATACTAACATATAAGTATTAATTTTTACTAACACTATGTTTTCTGAAATAAATTATTTGACAACACAAAATATGGAAGTTTCTTCTGGTATTTAAGTCATAGCGTTTACCAAAGTACAGATATGTTTCCGGAATCCTCGTGGAAGGCAGAAGAATCTTTAGGACTAGGAGTTACGAGCGCTGTAATTTTTCTTATTATTTTTATAACCAGTTCAGTTCACCAGATTACGCTAAATAGCTAATTGATTTTAAAACTTTTTTTTATTTTATTAAGAACAATTTTTATAACCACAGAACAGAGAATAGTAAAACTTATACTTTGAGTGCAGTATTAATTATAACTTTTTATTAATTAGAAATTAAAATATGAATTGAATAATGAAGATCAAAAATAGTGAAATCGACCACATAAAGCTACCACCCTGTATATTTGTTGTAAAGAACCATAAGGTTTAATTAGAACCATATGGTGTAATTAGGGCATGGAATACCAGGATGATTTTGATACCGGTATTGAAATTTCCGTATTTCGGTATTTTCTTAAATACTGCTAGTTACTGTTTAAATGATTCCAAGAACGATTAGTAAGTGTCGTTGGCGAAGAGTGATTAAAGCAGTTTTCTACGCTAATATGGCAGAAACACTCGGAACTCCCATTTCTCAACATTTATCAACTCCCTTGAAACCACAAAATAAGTTACAAAAGTATAGGTAATTAAATTAAAAATACTCAAGAAAATACGTTATTTGATATTAATGACGATGGACGGTGCGAAAGGTGTGCGGCAAAAGAACAGTAAATGTTGAAATGGCTTCTGATCGAGGGGAATGGAGAAGAAGGCAAGGCATAATACGCCAAACGAGAATGGGAACAGGGCAGATGAATTATAATTACAACGGAAGGTTTGAAGGGTGAGTAATACATTCAATGAAATTATAAAGCGTAGAGGCATAAAAACTAGGTGGTAGGAATGCTAATCACTTGTATTAGTATATTATTAAAAAACTTTTGTCTATTGTAAACAATGCCCAGAACTAGTTAATGCGATGAAAGTCTCCATAGAAACTAGAGCCAAATTCGATAAAGAATGTTTATAAACAAATTGACAATTCTTTGCGCAAATATCTAGTGGTTTGTTGAAACAAAGACACCATTCTTAGTTGTTTTCTTATGAATCTTTCTCAAGAAAAAGTAAAAATAGGAGTGACACTAAATATATGCGCACAAAGAATTCTGAATAATTTGTTAACAAACGTTCTATAACGAATTTGGCTCTAGTTTAAGTTAAATATACTTATGTTGTAATAAATGACTGTTAAGTTCACCTAGAGACAACATGTCTTTTCAAATTAGAAATTCGGAGATCAAATACAATGGTAATGTCAAAGAGAACAAATCGTTCATCGATCTCCAGGCTCTAGAGACAGTTAATAAAACAAAGACTAGCCTTCACATTGCGCGTTTTTCTTTTGTTTTCAGGCCAATTAATCAAATGCGGCAAGTACTCAAAATTGCTGTACCGCGGCTACCTCCACCGACCTCACAACGCGCACAGGCAGCAGCTCACACAGCTGTGGTACTGCATCCACCGAAAGAGCAGGAACTGCAAGGCCAGCGTCAAGACCGTTGAAGGCGTTATCATGGAATCCGACACACACATATGCCGATAGAAACTAGGCTTTGGAGCCCAATCTTTAAGCGCATCAACTTCGTTGGCCTGTAATTCGACATAAACTGCTGTTTGTGTGGACCGTCTGTACCGATCGCTTATGAAAATTACGGGCCCCGAAGTTTTGGATGCGCTTAGAGAGTAAGGCCAATAGTTTTCTGAGTTTACGCGAACACTACACAATATTAAAAATTTTACTGATAACCGATACCTACTATGAAAAAAACTATTCTTTATAAAAATATTAGAAAAATGAGAATGTGCTTAGTTTCATTTATACTTCTGTAATTTGATTTTGTTAAAAAACCATTAATCGCTACACATTTCAATCATTGTTTCTTACATTTTACATCAAAAAGTTTAGTTTCAAAATAAAAAGTAAAACGGGATTTATTTATAATTAATTTATTAAGGATATAACAATACAAAATACCATGTACACATTTTAAACGTTACATTTAACACTTGTAGGAATGATTAAAGCTATAAATTTATTTTCATGTCTCACATTTAATCAAGCTTACACGACTAACTTATTTATAAGTTTGTTGAAGGCACACGTGCAATCCAAAGGCACTTCGGAACTCAGGCATAGTTTAAAATTAAATACAACACGTTTCGTACGTAAAATGCAGACAAACAATAACTATACAAACAACAACAGGGAATATTATTGACGGAATGGGCTCTACATTAAAGAGTTTCCCATGTAAGACACTTAGGAATAATGCATTAATTTCTATAGAAACCTTATTTTCTGAAACTTGCATGTATGAACTCAGTTTTGCGAATAACTTCCTTTAAACAGTAGGCTTCTTATAAAGTATTTAACATCCATAGATGTTTTCATTTCATTTTAGCAGTACAGAGTAATAGCAAATTTACTAGGTAATACATATAACGTATAATAGGCTTGTAAAAATGTGTGCTGCTGTGTACGAGTTTTATTCACCCACGACAATTATCCCCGAGGGATTAGTCAGAAACTAGGCAATTAAGCTAGAAGTGATGCATTAATGATGCATTAAGCTAAGAGTTCGCTACTTTTCTTATATTCCCGATCCACAATTTTTGAAAGTCTTGAAAAATTGTGGCTTGTTGTTTTTTAAGAACCTTGGTGGCCCAGGACCAGGTAAGGCAAAATGTGTTTCGGATTTTTTATATTTTCGGCGCACAACTCGGCAAACAAAGATTCGATTTCAATGATGGAGGTATTTGCCCAACAGTACGACAGAAACAATAGAAGAAGTGGGGAAGCATAATAAATTTTAAAGTAAAATAAAATATACCCTATATTTATATATATAGGCTATACTTTACTTCTTTAAGTAATATTTCTTTAGGAGAATATTCCAAAAACTCTTGCTCCAACAATGAGCGAAAAACGTCCAGTATTTAGCGGAAAATGTCTATAGAGGCAAGGATCATAAAAAATATAATATAAAGCCAGTGCTATGCATGGTTGTGTGTCAAACATGCTCTGACAATAATGGAGCCTAATGTTGTGATGTTTGCTCTGCATCTGTAGCGGATTCTTTGGCAGCAAGTCCACCTGACCTTGTTCTTGTAGCACTCATGCTTAATGAACTTGTGGCCGTGCACGTGGACAACGGGGAAGCCGCGGTTTGAGACGCCGTAAGTCACTGCAATGAAAGCTTTGTGTTATACGGTGATGGTAGACGACAAAAATAAGATAAATTCAAAGAATTTTTATTGACTTTCTTATAATCTTATGAATGAGAAATAATAATATTTAACAGAAATAAAACATAAAGTAAAAAGAACATCACTCAGCAATTGTTGAAGTCATTTTGTGTGTAGACTAGCAGAGGAGAAGCGGACAATAAAAATTTATTTCATTATATCACCAGAAAAAATTAAAACGAAGAAATTATAATAAATTCTTGTGATACAATGCTTAAAGTAAATATACCAATTCCAATTATTTTGATGATTGCTTCCCTGTGATGCGATGAATTAAATAAATTTGTGTAATAGTAGGCTACAAAAAAGATGTGAAACAGGCAAGCCCTGGCAGTCATATCCGGCTATTTTTTATTACTATAGTTTCCCTGTACCTCAATCCCTGGACCAGGGCATACCTCAAGGGGCAAAACCTTATCGTCTTCTTCCTCTAAGAGACCGAGATATTGAGCTCTTGGTCAATTAATGTAATAAAAATACATTTTTTTTAGCGTAAGGAACCAAATTGAAATTATAGACACAGGTAAAGTGAACATGCTCCATATCTACTTGTCTAACTTGCAGGTAGCGAGGATGACGACGACAGTGACGACGACGGTAGTGTGCCATATATGCCGAGGACTCTCCGGTTCTACTTCGACGACGACGACGTAGAAGAACTGGCCGTGCCCCCGCTAGCAGTAGAATCGGAGCTTAAAGTTCCACCGGCAGATTGGCTTAAGGTGGCAAATGACACTGAGCTGGAACCCGATCAATTCAACTTTGAGTGGCAGCCACTCCCCAACCCACCGATCCCTCCTCAGAGCAGGCGGGAAGTATTTAATGAAATTACCGGTGCAACCATTTCGCCGCTGAATCCTTATGAAGCATTCACGGCGATATGGGATGCATCGGTAATTTCACACATTGTTAGAGAAACTAACAAGTATGCCGAAAACGCATATTTGGGGAAGATTAAGGGGGATTCCCTGGGGGACCACAGCCGGCTAAATAAATGGGCACCTATTACAGCTGATGATATTATGGTATTTTTTGCCATCGTAATGGCAATGGGACTCGTCCATAAAAATGCGTTAACGGACTACTGGAATCGAGACGTTAATATATTTTCCACCCCATACTTTTCGGCCGCAATGTCGAGAAATAAATTCCAGCATATGTTACGGTACATACATTTCAATGACAACACTGCACTACCACCACACGCAACACCTGTAGACGCAAAGTTACATAAGCTAGAATTTATTACTCGGCACCTTAATTCTAAATTTTCGGAGCTGTACCAGCTAGACAGAAACATTTCCTTAGACGAGTCCCTCATCATGTGGAAAGGGTGGCTTTCTAACCTGAAGCACTGCATTCCGAACAAAGCAGCTAAAATAGGCATCAAGACATACGAGGTATGTGAATCAAAGACGGGATATTTATACCGGTTCGAGATTCACAAAAAAAATAGTGAACCACCCGTTTCAGACAGCCCTATTTCGAGTTTTGTTTGCCAAACTGTGTTAAAATTGCTCGAAGGTCTAGAAAAGAAAGGGCACTGTGTCTGGATGGACAACTTTTACAATAGTCCAGCACTGGCTAGACATTTAAAAGCAAACGGGTTCGATTGTGTCGGCACGTTAAGGACCAATCGTTTGCATGTGCCTCCAATTTTAAATCGCCTCAAAACGGGGCAGATACCTCTAGCAAAAGGTGATCTGGCTGGATGCACGAGCGGCGATGTGGACTTATTTGTCTGGAGGGACACCAGGCGTGTCGCATTTTTGTCTACATATCATGGCAAAGCAGTTAGCCATTGTCCTGTGGAAGGCAAATCAAAACCCATTTTGGTGCGGGACTATAAGGTTTCAATGGGGGGCGTAGACAAAAAAGATCAGGTTTTGTCTACGTACCCCATTGAACGTAAACGATTGAAAACATGGTATAAAAAATTGTTTTTACGACTTTTGAACGTATCTATATACAATTCCTTTATTATATATAATAGTGGGCTTGCCACCCGGAACCGGCCACTACTTGCGCAAAAGGATTATAGACTCACGTTACTTGTACAACTATTAGAGAAACACAACACACGTACGGCTGTCGCAGTGAACATTTTAGAGCCTCATATCCTTCCGCAAAGTGCTCTCAACCACTTCACAGTCCCATACGACAAGAAGAACGGAGGAAACGAGCGGATCAGACGCAGGTGTGTTGTGTGTAAAACACGAGTACGTAGCCACTGCCCTGCGTGCAAGGTGGCATTATGTTTGCAACCTTGCGCGCAAAAATATCATATAGGCCATAATTAGCTTCATGTATTTTATTCGTGTTTTTTTTGTTTGTTTTTTTTTTTAAATACACAACCGGGTAGCACTAAACCTTCATTACACCGATGTTAATCAAGGTCTACATAATGTAAGTAATTGAGCTACCTTTGCATAAATAACAAAAAAATAGCGCTCTTAAGCAACCTTGTATGTCTTGATACCTCATCATCAGCTGTAGAAGCCAACTGATGGACATAGGCCTTCCCCAAGGATCCCCACAGCGATCGGTCTTGCGCTGCCTGCATCCAGCGTCTTCCCGCAACTTTCATCAGATTGCTTAGGTGCCTATCAAAAGCCTTTTAGTAAAAAGTCTCAAACAACGTCTATTAAAAAAACTCATTAGCTGTGCTGTATCTTTATTTTTTCTTAAGCATACAAAGTTTACCCTTCGTGTTTCTTTTTTACTTGATATGATTGAGCTGCTTTTGCATAAATGAAAAAAAAATTATAATATTACGCTTTTGCGTAATTTTATCGTATCGTATGCCTATCTAAAAATCCGCTTAGTTTTATTATTACCCATAGCGGGTTTGTTGGTAATCCGGGTATACAATTTGGCGTAGGTATCTATGTTCTGGACTACTTTTCAACTGAGTGCTATCGAAATTTTAGGAATTGAAGTGGGTTTTTTTTTACTTTACGTTTTAGTCTTTTTTAGCATGGAACCATTAATTGTTTTTTTTATTTTCTGTAAATATAGTTTATGCACTATAGAATGATAGCAAAATACTTTGTACCTACATAATGCATAAATATTATTACTTATGTGACAAAATATAAAACTTGAATAGATTTTGTGATATCTCTTTTAGTATTCATACACATAATGGTTTATATACACCGTAAATTAGATATTTTGTTAGATTATTTCATTAAAATACCAAAAATGTTAAGTTTTGTATAGCTATGTTTTCGAACAAGAAATAGCTCAAATCGTTGTTCGCATCGCCATTTTTAATGGCTGGCAAGTGGTAACGTGCTGGCAACTAACGTCATCGCGAATAAAAGTCTGGCAACAGATGGGATATGTTAATTTCAGAAATTTACATAAAAAAAATTTGATGTGATCAATATGTATAATACTAATATACTACGAGTACTACTCATATTATAGAGATAAAATATGTTCACGTGTATTTATGTAAAGTTTAAAATATACATAGATTTGATTAAATACCTCAAAAGCATTTTGAGATTTCCTTTGTTTATATGCCTTTTATGACCTGATAGATTATCATAATGCAGCACGTTTCTATATCAAACTGTACTAATAGTATCATATATTTGACAGCAGTCATCTTTGTTACAGTGGGCTTGATCGGGACTGGGCTGGACTGTTTTGCGTCGTACTGCCTCAGCAAGCAAGGCAAGATGGGCATTAACGTGGGTGGGTATAGGTTTCGCTTCAACGGGTGCGCGAGGAACGGCAAGATAAGGTGGCGATGCTCCAGAGGACCATGGTGCAAAGCAGCGCTCCATACCTTCAGAGGAAGGATAGTGTACATCCAAAGCACCCATAATTGTGGTCCTAAGCCTCCGGCGAACTGATTGGTACCGTACGACATCAGATATATCACTTCTTGAATCGAAGTCTCATTTAGTTGTAGGCTTCATCCATGTTTTAAATTATTTATTTAATGTTTTTTTGGTATTACCTGTTTTGTACTGTTTTATTTGAAGTTCTACTATAATTTTATATAAATTCTGTTACTTGGGTAAGCATGAACTTGTAATGTATTTGGAAGACAAAAAAAAATGTAAATATTATTTAAAATTATGTGTTGTAATAAATGTATGTATGTATCTTTGGTAACGGAAAAGTACAAAATGATGTACAATAGTAAGGTTAAGAAAGTAATGTAAATAATTGTTGAAAATAGTATTTATGTCGGGCAGGTTAAAAGTAAATACAAGATTTATGCACAAATCATACAAATACAAAGTAATACCAATAAATTAAATATATTTTAAATAACTAGTTACCGTCCCGCGTATAACATAAATAATAACATTTTTAAAGTTATTAACGGTTTGACTTAATATAAATTACCTCATATATACTACCATTAACTTACGATAAAGAAAGTATAAAAATATTTACAAAAAATTATGCTTGATGATATATATTATTAATATCAACAATTAAAACTAAATTAAATCCCTTATATTGAAAATGCAATGAGTTCGCAATATATTAAAAACTTTGGTTTCTTTGTATATAACCCATACCTAGGTAGGTATTGGTTATTTGTGAAACTACTTACTTAAATGAAAATTCTTAACTTATGATTAATGGCAACTTCAACTGTGTTATCAATATACGGTGTACAAAATTACGCTCTAAAGGTTTTAAATTTGTTATTTCTCAATAAGTTCATTATCTATATCTTAAAATTAGGATCGAATACAGGGTGTAATAATAAGCAATCTCAAAAATTCACAAATGGTGAATGACAAATATACAAATACTTTAAATTACAGGAAACAGGGTACATGACTCTGAAGTCATTGTTTTCTGTAAAAAAGATTTTTTTGTGATGTTAAAAATATTACAAATAAGTTCACTAATACATAATTTATAAGTAGTCATTAGAGCTAGAATATGCATTAGCTCTCTTAGATATATTTTTTCAACATTTAATAAATGATTACCAATTTGTTTAATTATTTAACGATGTGTGTTTAATATTTTGACTTTTACAACCAGTGCCACTTCTAGTAAGTAAGTATAATGATTTGGTAAAAAGTCCAAGTAATATTGTAATTTTACTTTACTTTTTACCACTGAGATTAGAGTATGCTTCGGCCTGTGTAGGTTAAAACATACTGTAATCTCAGTACACTACACTCGTAGTATATGTTTACAAATAATGTTTCATGAAATATTTTGATTGTTTATGTATCTATGGCTATCAGGAGAGCGTTTGCAAAAGAAGCACACAAGATCTGCACATAGGTATCTTATAATTTTAAGATTGTTTAATAATTGTGTCATGTACCCTAATGTAAATAATTTAGTTAAATAAGTAAAAACAACAACATTTTCTACTTATGTAATACATAAAATGTTGTAAATATCTACCTCTCTAGTGTGTACGGAGATTAAGGCCAAGTTTTTAATCAATAGTGTTTTCAATGTTTTGTTAACTACTCTTCATCATGAAAAAAAACAATATTTCTTGTAATTAATGGAAAAACGCTTTACTTTTTCGAAAACTCATGGCATACAAAAATATGTAGCTTTAATTCCAACTTACTGGGGCCCAAGTCTGCTAATTTACGAATGGCATAATTGAATCGCAATTGTATCGCATTGTAATTGTTTGACACATTTGGTATTCTTAAATGAGTAAGAGAATACCAAATGTGTCAAACAATTACAATGCGATCCAATTGCGATTCAATTATGCCATTCGTAAATTAGCAGACTTGGGCCCCTGGTCTATTATGCTTGGATGCAGCATGCACTCATCGCCCTTCCGCCTCTCAATATTTTTGATTATGTATTTCTTGTATTATGATATACTCACTTGGCGATTCGTATTATTCGGTTGTGTAATAGTATTAAAAGAATAAAATAATATAGTAATACTAACAGCGATATATTGCCACTAAACTGTAGTGATAACAGCCAAATTGTGTGTAGAGAATAGATACAGATTGTACGTTTTATGTGTATTTGATGTTTGTATAAAAAAACTAGTCATAATTGTTATAAAATTGTTTTATTTGCGTCATTTACAACCAATTTTAGTAGGTACTTACCTACCTATTACACAAAAAAACAGAAAATAGTGTAGGGTACACCATACAAACAACGGTGAGCAATGATGGATTTTTATACAAAAGAGATCTCTTTCAGCCAACCTAAGATGGAACGGGAGTTTTTTTGTTACCGAGCCGATAAACGGGCATACGACACACACCTGGGCCCTGATTCTGTATCGCAATCTATAGATTCCACACCTAAACCTTACCGCGCACAAACGTCAAACGCATACGTTTTTGGGAAGATATCGTAACTTTTTAAGGAATTAACGTGGTTTTGAAACAAGGAATCGTTACAGAATAAAGGCCCTGAAGGACGCGAGCTGCCGACCCTGAACCTTCAGTTCTTTCTTATGCCTATTGTCCTGTAATTTCACTGGATCTTGTAAGTACTCTTCAAACTGGACCTCGGCATTGTAAAACAATGCAAAAAGGCTGTAAAAATAGGTAATCGGTGCTTGCCATTCAGTTGGCTTTTAGGCAGAAACCTACCAAAATACAACGTAAAATACACTCCATGGCTTTAACCCCAAAGGATTGGTCAGGAGACTAGGCAATGAGGACTGTAAAAGCAGAGCACTACCACATTCCACGGCACACCAATAACAACTACACATGTGCTCAGCGTGGTAGGTGGTAAGCCCATCGCCGCTTTTATGCTGTTGGATGTTTTTTTTTTTTTGTTTTCCACAACAGGTACCTAAGCGCTTGGCCTTCATCTCACCTGATGATAACTGACGATAAGGCCGAAAGTGGAAGCGCGCATCACCCGGAATCCTCAACCACTGAGGAACTGGCTATCTTATCTCAAACTGTACGGAACACAACAATGCTATAAACATCGTTGTTATGGCGGACGGTGGTAGCTAGCCAGGCGGACTTAACAGCCCTACCACCAACCAAACCGAGCTGTGTTTTGTATGAGAATTTTGTATGAGAATTTTGTATGATAATTTTGTATGAGAATTTTGTATGAGAATTTTGCGCCACTTCGACGTAGTGTTTCCTCTTAACCGTGTTGCGTAGCGGTGAAAGAATACTACTACTCCCTCTCTTCCCACACAAAGATGTGCCCCCGCTGGGAATCGAACCCGGGACCTCTGGGTCTGAAACCGGTGGCTTATGTGCGTGCAGTCTTCAGTCCCTTAGGGCCTTCACACGGCAGCTGTAATGTATATTAATATACATTACATCTCGGGATATAACACGACAGCTATAATATACATTATCGCTGTCGTGTGTGGTGTCCTGACGATTTCTATGGAAAGATGTAGTGGGATGTAGCGTGCTATAATATACATCTTTACATTATAGCTGTCGTGTGTGAAGACCTTTAGTCGTTTTTAAATATTCAGCCGCCATCACTTAACAATCTTGATGTAAATTGGTAAAGTTTACCTCATTTGCCAGGTAGTAGACTTATTCTAAGGGGAAGTGGCCCTATCCCTATACCTACGTAAAAGGGCGCCATCTAGTAAGGGCGGCGAGTGCCCCCTTGCACCCTTGCGCCCGTGTGTAACGCACACCCTGCACCATAGGTAAAGCCGCCTCTGTACGTCATACATAATGTTGACGTTTGCTATATGTACCAGCGATTTATACGTTACACTAGATAGGCCTTTCCAAACACGCACTATGTTCCACTCATCTGCGGAGTCTACTCGGCACCTTGCTTTAGTGTGGCTTTGACATTCGCGCGTGCGGAGCGGCAAAAATATTTTTTTATTTCTTTTCAAAGTGTACACCTAGATGTTTAATACAATTCAATTATCATGTAAGCGAAATTAATTGTTATTCAAGTCATTATTATGTAGTTATATCGTATTAAAAGAATAGAAAAGATATTTTTTCAATTACTTATTGCTATTGACAATCTATTTGGGACGCCATCTTGATACAAACCACGTTGTCTTTGACCTATCTGGCGCTGCGGCGATGTGTCTGTTGATTAGACGACATTTAAATGTTTAAGCGCTGCAGCGGCTGCAGCGAATTTTAGGTCTCTCATTCTAGAATTTGAACAAATGGTTTGTATGGACGTTCTTGTGTACACTTCTAGGCGAATGATAACAGGGTTAATTTTGGACCCCCCGCCAAATGTTTTCACGTGATCCTATAACAGCAGTATCTAGATATGAGTCGTTACGTGATTTTATAGAAACGAAACGTAACCGGTTATTCCGATATCGTCACCAGTTTTGAAACGAGTGATTTTTCGTAACCAGTTATTTTTACAATTGCTAGTGAGACCAACCGACCTATCACTCATGAGTATGCTGATTTAGTTTTTAGGACTTAAGTGACAATTTAAACAAGTTTTATATCATTATTATAGACGTAAGTAAGCATTGATCTAATAAACTTTCCTTCATACTTTATCCAGCCTTAGAACTAACTGCATTAACTATGTTTCCTACATAGTATAGGATAAATTATGTAGGTAATGCAGACGTATTAAAAAGTTCATTCTATACAATGCAATGATTTGAAATTTATACAATATTTTACAGGTTATTTATACACATTTTTACATAAAGGATTTAAAAGTTATTTACATTTGAATCGTTTCTGTCTATTTTCCCCTTTTTGATTATTTACAAATTTTCATAGTTCTTTTTAGCCTTTTACACATATTTAAATTACGTTTTTTTGTTCTTTTTTTACATTACGTTTTTTTGTGTCGGTCACATTCGTCACCGGTCGGCGTTTTTCGCGCTCTGCGCTTATCGTCGTTGCTCTGTGGAACTGGTTACGAAAAATCACCGGTTCATTGTTCAAGCCGTAACTAGTGACTACGTTACAGGCTGCATAACCTGTTACTGAAACTGATTACGGTAAATAACACCCAAGTACCTACAACCAACTAATAAAATAAAAAAACATAGGTATATATTTTTTTACATTTTTGTCTCAACTCTTCCTTAAGAAAATTTAAATTATTGTCACCTAGAGCGGGGCCCGCCTCGTTATCAAAGCGCATGCGTGTGACCGCTATTTTCACCCCTTGGACCAATAACGGCGCGCCGCCGCCGTTGCTTTGTCCACGAGGGTGAGCGCACGTACCTAGAAATATAGGATTTAAAAAGCAGCCAATAAATTGTATTTTAAAATAGAAAATTAATTATTTTTACGTCAAATATTTTATTATTACTTACTTTTTTACTCCTTATTTACTTTTGGCGGGGGGTCCAAAATTAGCCCTGTAATATGCCGTTCGTTTAATGGACGATACTTTAAGCGAGCTCGCAGCACACGAAAGATGATCGGTGTCCTTCTGTTTGTAGGTATGCAACAGTATCAATTCTATAATACCAACACACACCTACAAAAAGTAGATTGTGTGCGACTTAACTACATTAAACGTTATTGCACACAACAAACTTTTTGAAAAGTATCATGGTTAGTTTGCTCAAATATATTGCAAAAATAAAGGAGGTTTTAATTATTGGTTTGGGACTTGGTAAGTAAATAAACCATTTATTCAGAAAAGTTTAATTCATTTCAACGTTGTGGACTAATCTTACATGTTTTATTGTTTCCTAACAATGAAATTATAAAAAATTTTTTTTTCTTCGTACTTGTATCTCTCGCGATATCCTTTCAATTCTTCACATTTTTTCAGTTTAATGAAGTTTTCTATGTTGAAGAGCACAAATATAAAGAAAAACCGCTGTTATTTAGATTTTTCTCTTCTTAGCTAAAACTAAAATAAAACAGGCATGAACTTATTTTATTTACATTGAATTGGGTTAAATTGTGTTAGAGTGCCTAAAAACTTACCGTAAGACTGCATTATGAGTAGCAGCTAACCCTGTTATTTCAAATCGCAGACTAACGTGAAGAAGCAGGTTTAAGACAGATTTTGTGTGCGTTATAAACAAGACAGTGCCTATTTAAAAACTGGTTTAACATTATATAGGTATTACGTTTGAAATTGAGATTAAAAGTTAAAAAATAAAAGCCATTGGTGAAAATAATGGATTACAATTACAACATAATACAAAAAAAAACCTAAAACTAAAACAGAATTAAAATGCACAATAACTTATTTTGCCCACTTTTATTAACTCGTAACTTATACAATGTGATTGTCTAGAATAAAAACCTTATTATGCTATTATATAAAAGAATTGCAAGTGCTTTCAGTATAATAATATACAACTACATTATTTCGCTAGTTTTCAATAACGAAGTATATCTTTATACAAATATAATTTTCTGTTAAAACAACACAACTAAAATAAAGTACTTAGCGTAAAACTATTTATATTAAATACAAACGGAAAACTTATTTTAATACAGATTTAAAATATAATAAGTAACAATACTTTTAACATTAAAATAAATCAAATACCATATATTATGTCGTACGCACAGTCGCCACAAAAATCTACTGAACATTTCCGTTTTGTACCATGTCACAGTCAGTCAAGTTTGTCAAGTTACCAAAGGTCCTATAGGGAATCCTTCTTATTTTGAAAACAGACTAAAGTTGAGACGGGTTTAAGCCAGATCGTTCTCATTTCTGTTAATACAGGCAGATAGAGACAGCACTAATTTTAAGCCCGGTATCAATTTATTCCATGTTTCGTAATAACAGGGAATGGCTATTTTTGACGGTGACTTTATATTACAACAGTAACTGTAAGCACTGACGCATTTAAAACTACAATTAGTAAGGAACGAAACATTTAAGGTATTATAATTATAACTAGAGACGTTACCGCGAAGCCTTTTTTGTGCACTGGGTTGTGCGGCTCATAGGCTGCAAATTATTGGGCAAAAAATTGCTTCGCAGTGTGTTGTAGTTATAATAACCTCAATGGTATTAAAGCAGTCGCAAGTCGGTTGCACAAGTCTAACGCTAGATGGCTCACCTTCGATCCCTTACAAATTGTAGTAAACTCTTTTAATTAGTAAATAAAGACTTCCATTTAAAATGTCGAACGAGTTTAGCCAAATCGAGAATTTGGACAAAGGAACTACGAACAAATTAGGCGAGTTATAAGAAATTAAGCTTTACAAACTTTCGATTTTGACGATAGACACACATATATATTATCGTAAGACACATAGATAAGACGCCTAGATAAATAAATAAAACAGATACATAACTTTCCCACGCTCACACCTATTATCTAGCCCTTAGTTAAGCTTCAAGCTCCAAGTTGGGTGTTGATATCAATTATAACATTTCAACGTTTCATACGGTAGTCTGACGTGCTTTTGTCCGTACAAAATAGTTTGGAACTATATCAATCTTCATCATCGCATTGTATCGTGGTGATAATCTATAGTAATTCTTGTATCCAACAACATGATTGAGTGATAAAAAAAAACTGGTACTAAGCCCTCAGTACTCTGACAATCAAAGAGTTTGAATTCGGACGGTTTACACAATTCGGTATCCCATACAAACTTTAGTGTTCAACATTTTACAAACCAATTAGCCAATTATTGGTTTTAGTTTATTTTATAAAATTACATGATATAAATTTTAGTTTAAAAAGAAAAATATATACTTATACATACATACATTAAAGTAAAGATCCTTGAATTATTATATTTTGTCAAAATAGTACAAATGGAAATGCAATAGTCCAATACAAATTTGCCTTTTCTTATGTAGTATTTTTTTTGTCATAACTGGATTAGTTAAATTACCAACGATATTATAAAGTGCCCTTGTAAGTTTCCCATTACTACACTGTACAATATTGAACTTATTAGAATGTATGGGACACCGATACGTGTAACCCGTCTTAAATAAAAACGATAAACTCAACACCACATACAAAGGAGTTTTTAATCACTTCAACAATCACTCCCTGCTGGTAATCTACACACTGTAGGTGAAGCACTTAGAAAAAAAAATTACAAACACAGTAACATGTTGAACCTGCAAGTTTGTTTAAGAGAGTTTGTTTAAAACGAGTAAACCCTCTATAAAAATGAAAAAAAAAAACAACTTAATAATGTACACACGCCTGCAGTCAAACTCTTACAAAACCTTTACAAAACTGTCAAATTTCTCCAATGGATATTGATCCTTAAACACTAGTGACTAAGTTCAAAATGTATTGAAGAATTTTAACATTTTGTGGAAGGTGGAAGCGCTGGTGTCTGTGCTCATGCTAGCAGGTCTACCAATCCAAAACTGTTATTGTCGTTATACCCAAACGACAAAATTCAAAATTAAATTAAGAAAGGAGAACCGGACAATAGAATTCGGCCATAAAGTAAAGCTAATAGTATTTGCTACCTAAACCAAGTTTTGACTTATTTTTATCGCATCGCGGATAAGAGTTATTTAATTATTAATATTTTTTAATATGGAAACACTGAGTCTTTAAAAGGCAGACATGTAACTTTAAAAATGTCTAACGTGGCTGCATAAACCATAGTTCTTTTGCTTTAAAAAAATTGAAATGACAACAATGGCGTCACGTCATGTTTAATTTGACAGTTAGCGGCTGTGCAACTGTCATTTTGTTGAAATATTGACATCTAAATTGTCAGATAATTAAATACAGATTAAAAAATTTAAAAAAGTATACAACTTAAGCATAAAATGCCGGGTCTCCTTTGTCATTTTATTGTAAATTGACCTGGATGGCGATTCTCCAAAGCTCAATCGTGAACTCGCCTCTCACTTCGACCCTCACTTTCAATCAAGAGTGACGTTAACATAGAATCGAATGAAGAAAATGCGGATTTGATAACTCACTGCGGCGTCCGGATTTTTGGATCACACTTTACAAAACCGCACTGCTGCTTTCGTATGTACAAAGGGCCTGGACAACTGGCCAACACTCACCCCCTGTATAATCGTAATTTGTTGTACACTGCTGCGTTTGCCGCATTGTACGAAGAATAACGAATAGACATGGAGTTTGCGTTTGCCAGTTGTCTAGGAGTGGAAGTTAGGAACCACTTCGCACTCGGTACTGGTGATGATCTGTTCCCCGGAGACCACGCCATGCTCGCTTTTCAGATGGCGCAGTATGGAGGCGATATTCTTTTCCATGTCACTTGACTTGGCGCATCGGTACTGGCATATCTTGCACGAGTAGAAGTCTTCCTCGCTCCTGTCGAACACTTTCCATACCCAGTTGGTGTTCTCGGCTATAATAGAATAGAGAAACAGAAAGGTCATGATTGAAAAAAATGTGAATGTTTGTTAGAGACTGTGTAGGACTGTGGGTGGACTGTGTAGTGGTACTGGGGGTAGCGATGCGCGTTTGTCTGGCACAGACTATAGCTCGTTAGATTAGTTGTTAAGTCTTAACTACAAGTTAGTTAACTGTTTTTTTTTTAATATTATTAGTATTGACGTCAATAAGTGCCTGTAAAGGTTTACATTGAATAAATAATTTGACTTTGACTTTGACTTAGAGACTAGGCCACGAGGACCGCAGAAGCAGCCTTCTGCCATAGTCCACGTTTTACTAAATTACAACTAGTGATGAAACGATTACGATTTCGATTAATCGTAAACAACGATTGTTAATATTTCACGATTAACCGTAATAGTCCAATCTATCGATTATTTACAATTACTTTTGACATTTATTTTTCTCAAAAAAAAATTATTTGTCACATATTACGTACTTTGAAATGCGCAGGATATGTTTTGTTCACGCGTGAATCCAAACGCTTCTTTAACTGGCCAGACGTTTCATTCATTCATTCTCCGCGCGGCGCAGGATAAGTAATTTACTCTCCTGAAGTGTTTTTTTTATTATTTTTCGTTAGTTCGCTCTACCAAAGTTAATTAATTATTGACTTTTTATAAATTTTATTCGATTTTTCCTATGGTACTTACTTAATAAATCTTATGTTGATTTATCGATAAGTAATTTGTTTTATTTATTACTAAAATCAAATAATCATAATCGTCGATTATTAGGTTGGTACAATAATTGTAATCGTTAATTTTTTTTTTATATTTTAGCATTTTATTAACGCTTAAATATACTAAGTAAAATTTTAAACACTGAAAAAAGAATACGACAACCTCAGGCGGGAATCGAACCACCCTTCCGCATTCCGGGCGGCTACTGAGGTCTGGCTTTCAACCCTCAAAATTTGTCAGTGCTTGATGCTTATGTTTTTAGTCAACATTGCTTCATCAAATCTTAGAAGTTTTCACCTATGAGATCCGAAAGAAATATTTTTACAAATATTTGAACATTCAGTTAAGAATTCGGAAGGTGCGTGGCTCGATTCCCGCCTGAGGTTGTCGTCTTCTTTTTTCAGTGTTTAAATTTTTTATCGTAATCGCTAAGTGCTAATCGTTTCATCACTAACTGCAATTTACACTAACTACATTTGCGTGAAGGTGGTCAGCCCATCACCCCTCTGTGCTGTTGAATGTGCGTGCAGTCTTTACATGTGTGTGAGCACTGAGAGATCACTCCCAAATTCGTGAGTACAATATTGTAGGGTTTTAGTAGAAGTAGTAAAACAATTGTAGAATTGCGTCCTGAAATTTGTAAAGAAATAATTAAAAAGATACAGCCTGAAATATGTGATCTGAGAGATAGCAATGTCACGTAGCGGAGAAACGGAGGAGTGACACGTTGAGGAGAGAAGATGAAGATAAAAGTGCACGATGAGTTCAGACGTATATTATTTTAAATAAATGGTTAGTTATTATATGAAGCACAAGTTAAGCACATGAATAAATAGGTTTACGTTAAGATTTAGAAAATTTTGCAAGCCTAAAGCTATGTTCTAATCGAGACATTTTGCATTTGCAGACGACTTGCGACAGATAAGTGCTATTTTGAGTTTCGATAACAATGCAAATAAACAAATTGAAATTTTACAAATGATTGCAAAAACATTTCGTTCTTGCATTGTGTTGTGCTTGTGTTATACCTAAACATTGATGAGATTACGCTGGATAATAGCATATTACAAGCGCAACAATAACTCGACAGGGAAATTACCCAATGCATGACCATACAACATACAAACAATAATTAATACATGATAAATTGATTGTGTCACGTAGCGGTGAAAGTATACTAACACCCCGTCTCTTCCCAAAGCCGACTAACAGACTAAAGACTGCACATACTTCCAACAGCATAAAGCGGCGATGGGCTCACCACCTCACGTCACGCTGAGCACATGTGCAGTCGCTATTTGGTGAAAAGTGAACTATGGTAGAGGACTGCTTTTGCTGTCCTCATTGCCTAGTCTCTGATTAACCCTTCGGGGATAATAGTCGTGATTATATGTATATATTAACGCCAATTGCTTTTAAAATCCATAAACTTTTTAAACTCGTTTTTCATACTGTCAAATAGCAAATTGTTGTAGGTTCGAGTCCTTCCTAAGGCAGTTCGTCTTATTTCAAATACAATTTTCAGTTACAATATCTTAAACTTTTCTTTTAATGTAAAAAATGTCTACCCTTTTTATAAAGATTATTTTTAAGGAGCATCCTAATTGTTAATTTTATTAAAGTTGTTTTTAACTATTATTTTGTCATTTTATAGGTAGGCTGCTGATTAACATTGATAAATATAGACAAAAAGCTATTTATTTTACACATTGCCGGTGGACCAGCAGGTACTCTATACAATTCCTAGGAATTTTATACATTACCTAGGTAAAGTACGAGGGGCGTTCAAAATATTCTCGGTATGTGGATAAAAACAAACAAGTACGAAAAGTTTGATATTTTTATTTTTCAATATACTCCCCCCCTATGTTCATACACTTATAAGATCGATCAATTATTTTTTTTAATCCCTCATAAAAATATTTTTTATCTTTGGTGTAAAAATGCTCCTCCACGGCCGTCTTCAACGCTTCATCGTCAGAAAATTTATTTCCACGCAGATCCTTTTTAAGATTGGGGAACAAAAAGAAGTCGCTTGGGGCTAAGTCCGGACTATAGGGTGGATGAGTAACAGTTTCAAACCCACATTCAACAATAGCTGCCTTGGCAATATGAGCAGTATGGACAGGGGCGTTGTCATGCAGAAGCAGAACACCTTTGGTTAACTTTCCTCGCCTCTTTTCTTTGATCGCATCTCTTAATTGACGTATAACGTTAGCGTAGTACTGCCCTGTGATATTTACACCTTTTTCTTTATAATCGATAAGCAAAACTCCTTCACAATCCCAAAATATTGTGGCCCAGACCTTGCCAGCTGACGGGATTACCTTGAACTTCTTGGGATGAGCTGAACCCTTAATGTGCCACTGCATGGACTCCTGTTTGCTCTCTGGGTCATAATGATGAACCCAGGTTTCATCTCCAGTAACTATTTTTTGCAGCACCTCATCGGGATTTTCACCACACAGGTCGATAAAATCTGAACAGCAAGCCACACGCATATCCTTTTGAAGAAGCGTCAGCATTCGCGGAACCCATCTTGCACTTACTTTTGACATATTAAGATGGTCATGTATAATGTCATGTACGGTACCAATAGAGAGATTGGTTACTTGAGCTATAGATTTTACCTTCACTCGGCCGTCTTCCAATATAAGTTTTTCCACTTTATCAATATTTTCTTGTGAGGTAGCCACTACAGGCCGGCCAGGTCTAGGGTCATCTTCAATACTCTCCCTTCCACGCTTAAATTCGCTTGACCATTTTTGAATAGTAGATAAAGAAGGAGCAGACTCACGGTAAACACAATCCATTTCCTCTTTTATGGTTTTTTGATTTTTACCCTGTTTTGTCAAGAATTTTATGACGGATCGGTGCTCTAATTTCGTTAAAATTGTTAATTCGCTCATGGTGTTCATGTTTGTTCGGCAATTGCAGAAAAACAAAAGAACATCTCGGTTCCAATTTTACTTTTTTTTAATGTCAATGGATGAATCTTAGCGGCCAGTAACAAATATATATATAAAAGAGGTTGTAACGTATCAATACCGAGAATATTTTGAACGCCCCTCGTATGTAATGGACAATAATATGCTTAATATTTCACACATTGCCTGGACGCCCGCGGTAATCTATACATTGCCTAGGTATTGTATAGAATACCTGAATTATACAGATTGCCGGTAACATATATTTTAATTGGTTTTTATTTTGATAGATATCTCAACTCCATTATATCCTATTTACCTACAACGTTTCTCCTACCTTAACTTAACCTTGTTCACACTAGACGAGCATTTCAGTCAAAGATGGGCTCACCGCCTATGCTGAGCACATGTGCAGTTGTTATACGGTAAACCGTGGACTGTGGCAGTGCCAGTGGACTGCTTCTGTGGTCATCGCCTAGTCTCTGACTAACTCTTCGGTGATAGAAGTCGTGAGTATATTTATAAGTTTCATTACAAAGCAGGGACTGGAAGCGGTTACGGTATAAGGTTACGTTACCGGTATAAAATAAGTGTACCTTAATAAAATAGAGGTTAATTAACCATTATGCGATATCGGTACCTAAATAATTTTTTAAATCGGAGTATTCCTTCTTGACGGGCTATCTTATCTCAAACTGTCGGAACACAACAATGCTATAAACATCGATGTTATGGCGACAGACTTAGATAAGATGGTGGTAGCTAGCCAGGCGGACTTGACAGCCCTGACACAAACCAAACCGAGCACACAAAGATGTACCCTCCGCTGGGAATCGAACCCGTGAACCTCTGGGTCTAAAACTGGTGGCTTAGCCACTAGACCACAGAGGCAGTTAACGGTGGTAACCGTTATTTTTCGGTATGACGTCATACCGCAATATAAAGATACCATATTTTTTGGGTTATTCAGTCCCTGATCCGTGCCAAGCTAGTTTATCTTTCACATTTATTTCAACACAAGTTCAACAAATAGGTCCATTAAAAATAGTAGGTACTTACGTCCAGTCTTGTTATGTATCATTTTCAAATGGCGGTTCATGTTGCCCGTCGCGTTGCCGCCGTGGCAAATGTTCCTCTGACAGATCTTGCACTTAGCCAGCGTGTTGGAGATGCGGTCGAAGTACTGCCAGATCCAGCTGCGTCTATTCAGTTGCTTTTGGGCTCTCGTCTCTGTGAAATACCAAGAACTTTAGAATAAGATTCCGTGCCTCGTCATCATCAGCCTATAAACGTCCCGCTGCTGGACTCAAGTCTTCTTACATGTACAATGAATACACATTGGTCCATTAACAAACACAACTGAGTACAATTTGTACACACCAAAGGGAATCTAAACCGGGCCAACCTCATGGACTACTAGCCAAACAAGTTCGTTTAGACGCATAATGACCAATACATATTGCAAAAATAACGCAAAAGGACCAAAACGCGTAATGACCAATAAGCAAAATGGCCCATACGCGAATTGACTAATCTCTAAGTCGCATATGGACCAATGTTTAGGCTGTTGTTTGAATAATATAGGCTGAGTTTCGTGCCGGTACTTCTCAGTACAAGGCTTGCGCCTCATAAAGAAGACTTAGGAACCGATGGCATAGTGATTATTATTCATAAGTCCTCAATTATTTTAGCCTAAACTGAACAAATGAATTTGAATTGAATTTGAAATGATTGAATTGAATAAATCCTGTTTTATTGAGGTATAAGTATGGAAGGTATAGGCATGGAAGAGATCTTTCTAGAGATAAGCTCACCTTTGTATATGTCCTTCGTGACCTGTGTATTTATGAAATGTCTTTGTGCAATAAAGTATTAATATTAAACTAGAGTCTGCAAAAGTAGTACCTATGTTAGGCTTGTAGTAAATGGAAGGCTCCTACCTATCCGAGAAACTGGCATGACAATATACTTAAGGCTACCCGAAACCAGAACATTTTAGGTTCTTCGCCCTCAAAGACATTGCCCAGTTTATGGCAGTCATTTTCACTAAGAAGGCAGAGTGATTAGCCGAGATTGTACAAAAGGTCTCAATGGGTCGACGTGCTTCTGCGGGGGGGAGACTTCTGGAGGCCCACTAAGACAAGATGAGATACTAAGGATAAGGAAGGAATAAGTGACATTAATGACATACCAAAGACTTCTATCTCGGGAGAGCATATTTCATCTTTCACCAAAGACTGATCAATCTCTATTGTAGAATCTACTTCAAGATGCCCTTTCTTCTCAGACATCTCAGCTTGGTACACGTTCGGATGTTTCGTTCTGACATGACGGTTCATGTTGTTAGTATTGCAACCTTTGATGGAGAGCACGGAGTCACATAGAGTGCAGCGGTAAATGATGTGACTTATGCGGTCAAAGTATTTCCACACCCAACTCTTTCGTCTCGTTTCTGCAATGGAAATTTTAAAAGTTTTTTTAAACTTGAAATAATTCTAAAAGTCTAGTTTGTCTAATAATTAGAGTGAATTTCATCCCCACCCACCTAAATATTGGACTTCATATCTTTAAAGCCTCATTGAATAAATGGGCATTGTTGATTTTAGTTGAGGACAAGATCATGTTATTAACATGTTGACTGCCACAAAGCCAGACACAATTGGAATTTAATTGTTTGCGTACATAGCCTCTCAGGTGTTAAGTACAGCTTGGGCTGATTGATTGATACTGATTTTTAAAAATTTCGACTTGGAAGTTTGTATGGAAAACCGAAATGCGTAAACCCTCTTAAGCAAAGTAAAGTAAAGGCTGAATACTGTCTTACTGCTTGGCAAAGGCTTTATCGTTGAAATCAAGTTGCATTGTGAGCGCTCAGCCTCTCGGCCACCAAGGTGTTTGTACAGTTCTTTATATTAAGTATAGTACAGGTTGAATACTGTCCTACTACTTAGCAAAGGCCTTTATCATTGAAATCAAGTAGCATTGTGAGCGCTCAGCCTCTCGGCCACCAAGGTGTTTGTACAGTTCTTTATATTAAGTATAGTACAGGTTGAATACTGTCCTACTGCTTAGCAAAGGCCTTTAACGTTGAAATCAAGTTGCATTGTGAGCGCTCAGCCTCTCGGCCACCAAGGTGTTTGTACAGTTCTTCATATTAAGTATAGTACAGGTTGAATACTGTCCTACTGCTTAGCAAAGGCCTTTATCGTTGAAATCAAGTTGCATTGTGAGCGCTCAGCCTCTCGGCCACCAAGGTGTTTGTACAGTTCTTCATATTAAGTATAGTACAGGTTGAATACTGTCCTACTGCTTAGCAAAGGCCTTTATCGTTGAAATTAAGTTGCATTGTGCTCAGCCTCTCGGCCACCAAGGTGTTTGTACAGTTCTTCATATTAAGTATAGTACAGGTTGAATACTGTCCTACTGCTTAGCAAAGGCCTTTATCGTTGAAATCAAGTTGCATTGTGAGCGCTTAGCCTCTCGCCCACCAAGGTATTTATGATGTTACAAGTACGGTCACGAGCACCAATATGTATACACATTGACTCTTATTGCATTGTATTAACACTTTGACTGCCACAAAACCAGACACAATTGAAATTTAATTGTTTGTTGGTCACCAACAATTTTAAGTTACAATTGTTTACATATTTTTGCTTGTGACTGTACAGTTTTAAAAGCTTTATTTAAAATATAATAGGTTATAAGCATACCACTCTCACGCCTCGCTTTCTTCTTGAGTGGTGTCACAATTATTTGGTTTTCAACATTATAATCTTCGCTTTCCAATAGTGGCTTGGTAAGATCTTCTGTCGTTGTCTCACAAACTTCTCCAATCATCACGGGATGCGATTTTGGGTCAATGTCATCTTTGAGCTCGTTTAAATGGAGAAACTCAATGTGAAACCCCACAGTGGCCTCAGGATTCTCTTTGTGAAGTTCATAAACTTCTTTGTGATACAATTTGATATGTTCCAGTAAGTCAGAGTCCTTTTCATCTGCAGTTATGATGATCTCACATATGTTACACCTCATTTCATTTTCTTTGTGTTTTGCGTAATAAATAGACACCCACTCTGGTAGTTCTACAAGTAAAGTTAATGGTATAATAAATGAAAGAAAATTAAAATCTACATTAAATAACTCAAATTTCATTGGTAAAATATTATAAATAATTTCAGTAAAGAACTTTTATGATTGCAATGAAATTTGTGTGTTCAGTTGTTCTCTTCAATTATTACAATTTATTTATCCATACAGTTAAACATAAATAATAGTGGCTGTTGCTAGGAAATAAATAAAACACATTATACTTTTAACGTCATATTTAATTTTATATAATTTTTACAAATATTTTTACATTTGTACAGATTTTCAAATTGTTTATTTATCCTGTTGTTATCATTCATTTACAAAATTGAAAAACAAATTAACTATAATAGTTCATAAAAAACGAAGATTTTTTTATTTGAAGTAAAATACATACACTTTGTTTATGTTTACATTATATTTTATTGAACTACTGACCAAGATAAATAATACAGACAGTACTTGCTGGTCATTGAGGTGTATTCACTATGCAAGAACCTAAAAATTGTTTAATACCTAAAAATTATTGTTCTTCTACAACATAGGAGGTATTTAATCAGAAAACATTGGCTTTTTGTGGTTATGGAAGTCTCTGACCACTTCTACTCCATATGTCTGCATATTTATGACGGATATACAACCTGTTTTTTGGCGGTACGAGCAGGACCACTGCTCAGCCCCACATTGCAACTTGCTTCTAAAGACATAGGTGTACCCTTTGTACAGAATTTGATGGCCTTTTTTTGTTGGAACGCATTGTACCAAGTCATCACCTGGAAGTTACAGCAATGATTAATTATCGTGCTAAGAGTCACCAACGAAGAAACTTGCATAACTGTGATAGAGGATGGATAGTAGGTATGTAGTTGTTAGAATTGAAAAGAAGCTATTTATATGTGAAATATTGATAACAAGTAATAACAACACACAAATAATGTAAGTAAAATAACAAAAAATACATCAAGGAAAGCAAAATAAATCTTAGAAAGTGACGCAATTTAATTGTCAAACTGACACTTAGATAGGTTTCATAAACAGTTATCAAAGCAAAGGGATCTAGATCTTTCAGGCTCCAATATTTAAAAATCTAAGTTGATCGATTATAAATTATCGATTTTTAGTTAAATATCTTTAAAAAAGAGATGATTTTTATTTAACTGATTTTTATTTATTTTTGAGCGTCAGTTGTAATGTAGTGACATACTGAGCCGCACAAAGAAACCTTACGAATAATTTCAAACATACAACAAGTATTTCACATTCATTAAGGTTATACTTGTTGTTGTTAGTTTGTTCATCATTAGTATCATTACTCCTAATAAAAAAAATCTTGTGTTACTATTAGCGACGCAGACAGCGCCATTACGATGATTACTAGGAACTACTAACTATTACCGCTTTGTCTGTTGTCTCTCGTCAGTGAGTAAAGCAAAATTCCTCCAAGAGATGGCGCTAATAGTCTTTTACTTAGTTTACTCTACTCTTATCTCTAATATGGAATAGGTTATATCTATTATCTAATAATTATTTCGTAGTGTAGGATTTCCTTATATTCTAAAGCAAAAATATAATTGTTTTCTGAGGTTTAAGCGAGCACTACACATTGAAATGAAACACTTTTTTACGGATTAACTCGCGTTTTATTTACTATTTACATAGTTTTTATATTATCCTGACGTTTCGAACCCTTTACAGGGTCCGTGGTCACAGGGAGACTGTCAATGAAATGAAACACTTTTTTACGGATTAACTCGCGTTTAATTTACTATTTACATAGTTTTTATATTATCCTGACGTTTCGAACCCTTTATTTACAGGGTCCGTGGTCACAGGGAGTCTCCCTATAGGATAATATAAAAACTATGTAAATAGTAAATTAAACGCGAGTTAATCCGTAAAAAAGTGTTTCATTTCAAAAATATAATTATAAAAATATTGTATTTAGACTAGGTTCAATTAGTAAATGAATTTTCAGCAGACACCCAAGCGGAGGATGGATATTGATAGTTTGATTTGAGTTTATTCTTGATATTACCTTTTGATTAAACTTATCCGTGATATAAGTATAGCACCATCAAACTAAAATGTCACCTATGTTAAGA
The DNA here is from genome assembly GCA_963921215.1 of Scoparia ambigualis. Lineage (NCBI taxonomy): Eukaryota > Metazoa > Arthropoda > Insecta > Lepidoptera > Crambidae > Scoparia > Scoparia ambigualis. Next base: position 29,890,653 of record OY992513.1, on the reverse strand, counting down.
AAGGAAAGCTAGACATGATCAGACAATATATTTTCAAAATGGTTGTATTCCTCGTGTGTGTAAGGATTTTTTTAAATAATTAGTTGCGGGTAATTTCTGGCTGAATTCAGCCACCTCAGTCGAGTGGCAGTTTTATCTGACAATTGAAAAATCGGCCTGGCGAAATCTATCAAGAAAACGCTATTGAATAAAGAAGAAGAAGAAAAATCGGCCCTCTAAGATAAATAATACCGAACAAATATTTGATAGCTCTTTGTAATTACATAAAGAAATACTTAATACTTAAAATGAACGAATTGGACGAAAGCTTTTCAAAAGAAATGCTTAGGTAGGTCACTGACCGTTCAAACACTTGGTTGATTGATCTTATTGTAGTTTGCGCATAGGTTACATAGGTACTTAATTTGAGAATCAAATTCTTCAGTCGACAGCTGTGTAAGCGCTGATAATTTCATATAATTAGCATATCGGTTTGTATAAAATTATGGCTGTGGATAGAGTGCCGCAAGCGGCATTCTAGTACGATCGGTTACGATGTCGTAATTACGGCATCCTAGTACAAAGTGTAGGCAGTGAATAGAGTGCCACAAGCGGCAACTTAGTACGATGTTACGATGCCGTAATTTGGCGGCATCTTAGTACGAAGCGTATAGAGTGCCACAAGCGGCATTATTATCTCAATCGGTTCGGGAACCGTAACATATTTTTTATTTGTCATAATGTTCAGACGACTTATTATTCAAAAGATATTTTTGTATGGCTATAGATTTCTGTTGTCTGATAAAAAAAAATTACCTCGAAATTCAAGACAATCGCTACGCTGCGCTTCGCGATTGTCTTAAATTTCTAACCTATCACGTGACCTACAGGAGTAGGGCAGCTAGTATTTCTGTTGTCCTAACAAAAACTTTACGGCAGCTTAGGCGGCGTCACTATTATACCGCAAAACTTACGGTTCCCTAACCGATGGAGATACAGTGCCGCTTGTGGCACTCTATACACTTCCTAAAATTATTAACCTTTGAAGTTAGTACGGGATACAAAAAATCCTAAAAGATAACCACGTTATTTGATATGCATATGAGAAGGTGAAGAGCTTAGTAGGAACTATTAGTTACCTATTCTGTAGTGCAGCGAGCGACTTGCGTGTGCTATGAGTGATTGCGATGCGACGCACGACTTCACAGTACATTACCTTCTTTCTATTACCACTGACTAAGACTTCCGTAGTATAACATGCAATGAACCAGAAATTCGCTTGCCGCATCGCAAGAGGCACGGGTCGTGTCGTTGCCGAGACTTAAGCTACTTTTGCAACTCTAACTCATTGGATTAGTGACCAAATTGAAATAATATTTTCTAGCTCTTAGGTATATCGCTACTTTATGTTAAGTCGTTAGTCCCAATTGTTGTTGTAAGATACATAGGTACACACGGCGTCAGATCAACCTACCCAAAACTGTCATATTTCTACATTCAATTTTAAACTTTATTGTTTGGGTCTAAGGATCAATATTGATTGGAGAAATTTGACAGTTTAGGGTAGGTTGATCTGACGCCGTGTGTACCTAATAATAAGAATAAACACCGCTTCACAATATAGGTAACCATTTTTCTTATTACGTCCAAGTATTTTACCACAACTACCAAAAGCGACTACCAAAAGCGAGATAACGCAACTGTCAAACTTCGGCAAGTGCTGGGGTACGATGATTAGGGATGTGCTAATCAAATTTTCATTAACAATACACTCACTCACGACAATTGTCCCCAAAGATATGGGTTAGTCAGAGACTAAGCAATGGATACTGCAAAATCAGTCCACTGCCATAGTTCACGTTTCACCAAATAACAATTGCACATGTGCTCAGCGTGACAGGTGGTGAGCCCATCGCCGCTCTATGCTGTTGGATGTATGTGCAAGCTTTAGTCCGTTAGTTGCCTTTCACGACAATTAAATACAGAGATGAGTTGGTAGTATACTTTTGATGAGCCGTCACCACACAGCACTGTAGATGATAGTTGGTAATATCCAACCAACCGGCATTGAGCCAGGCAGCGTGGTGGATTGAAACTCGATCTCCATAACGTCGGTGATACTGCAAATCGTGCTATATCAGCGACAGAGACAAAAACTGTTTTTATTTCTTTGTTAAGTCGCTAAGTATTCGATAAGTAATACGTGGTGTTATAACGTTAGTAAGAGCTATTCAATAATATGCGAATGAATTTTTAGTGTAGCTCTAATGTGGAAATAATTTGACTTAGCACATTTTGCAATTACCTATTTATTCTAACCTATTCCTTTGACATAAAACATATTAATGTATATTTAAAAAAAAACACATGATACGTTGCATTAAGTGCTACCTATGTCATCCAAAACAAAAAATAATTTTATTGCAATAAGATTTATGTCAACAGTCGACAGAGGAGTGCGTTCCGTCGTTTTGGGTGTAGTTGTTTGGTTAAAGTTTAACCCGTTTGAGTTGCAACCGAGCTATGCACGGAGCGATCGAGTTGTTTTTGTAACCTGTTCTGAAGTATTCCTGTCCAAAACGAGAGAAAATTATTTTCTGTCACCATTTTTTTAACTTTTATACCATATTTAACAAAATTATTAAAAAGTAAAACAATACGGTATAAAAGTGGAAAAAATGGAGACAGAAGAAGAATTTTCTCTCGTTTTGGAAAGGAATACTTCAGAACAGGTTATAAAAACAACTCGATCGTTCCGTGGCTGGTTGCCACTCAAACGGGTTAAACTTTAACCAAACAACTACACCCAAAACGACAGAACGCACTCTAGAACTTAATGCAGTACCTACCCCTCAGAACAATAATTAAAGCATTATTGTTCTGAGCCCTACCCATACCCAGTCAACTGACAAGACTTGACAGTGACATCTTGCATCACATTGAAAACTGCCTTGCGACCTTGTTCGCTGACGACTTAAAATGATTTGCAAGTGTGTTCGGATACACGCATAGAATAATAACTAAAGCATAGAAGGAGTCCAAATGAGACTCGTATAGTTTTTTCAAATAGGCCATAAACATTGAAAGAATAGAGACAATATAAGTTGCCAAAAACGTCAAAAAAACCGGTCACCATTTATGGTACAAAATTCAAAAGCGACCTATACAAATGTAATAGCACTCCTGCTATGCTTTAGTTATTATTCTGAAATACCATAAAGTTACTATACCTTTCCGCTAGGTATAGTAACTTTATGGAAAATACACGTAATTGATCATTTTCATCAAAAAAAAACAAAATCGATTTTTTTGACATACAACCTTAGATTAAAACAAAAAGGGAAGATACTGCATGCTCCTACTTGTAGTCATTCAAAATATAGTCCTACTACTCAACTACTTAAGCAAACACTCACACACGCACACCTATAAAGTGTAAATCGAGCGAGCGAGACAAAGCGGTAAGTTTCAACGTCAGCGCGAGGGAGTCAGCGAGTAGCGTGTTGACGTCTCGGTCGCTTCGCAACAGACGAGTACGTACGACCGATTCCGATGCCGGAGTAGCGTCTTTCTCTTTTTCACACAGTAGAATATCTGCAATAGGGCGATGTAGCCTGTTCGCTCGGCAAATTGTGACTGAAGTGAAATTGTGCCTTTAGGCCTAATTTTGGCGGCTCACTCACGAGACGCTAATGCCGTATCTTCCCTTTTTGTTTTAATCTAAGCATATAACGTAAGATTGCAATATCACCGACGTTATGCTCTTATTGTTCTTAGGGGAATGTACAAGCCTTAGATCAACAATACATTGACCGAAGTATTATTTATTATTTATAAACTGGCGGCGGCGGCGCGCCCACGAATTCTTCCGCGTGGACACCTTACCCCGTGACGAATTTCCATGCAACCGTTTTGAAGTGATGCGCGTACAAGCATTTCGGCAATTGAATTTTATTAATATAGACGTGTTTTTTTTTAGTGCACTCGGCAAACAATCGTCTACGGAAACGAAAGAATTTAGAATTAGAAATACAAGTCCGGGATACCTAAATATAATATAACCGTTCGGTTCGATCTTTACGTTATTTCGCTTGCTAACCGTCATCGTCTTGCTATTGCTAACTGACATATCTGTCAAACTGACGTAAGTATTTTCAATTCAGCTGCAATAGCTTTACTTTGATTTTTAAATAAATGGACTAATGCTGGATTTACACGGAGCCAATACTTGAGACAATCCATTGTGCCAGTCCAATAAGCCAATCCAATGAAAAGCGCAAAAAATCGTGCATTCATTTACACAAAAGCCAGGCCAGCAAGCCAGTTCAGATTTGGACGCTATGGATTTGGTATGGATAGACGAATTGCTTTGAGGGCTATGTTCAAAAATGTCCATTTTGTTAAAACCATGATTGGTTATCACCAGAACATAAATAAACAACAACCAAAACAACACGTATATCCGGCTATTAAAAATAAACAACTAGTGGAATGGCTCACTGTCACTGGCTCGGACGCGTTCACACGAAGCCAATACACCGAAAACATTAGCCAATCCACTGGGTGAGTGGTGGGGAAGCATTGGCGCCAGCAAATTAGAAATCGTTCTATTGCAATAAACTGGCTTTATCAATGGCTTGAGGACAGTCCAATGTAGTGGACTGTCTCTATTTACACGATGCCAATACTGGACTGGCTTAGTGGATTGTCTCCAGTATTGGCTCCGTGTAAGTGACAGCTGCCGGCGCACTTTATTTTTTTTAATGTTGCCAACTAAAGGGCGAAGTGTTGGACGCGAATGATTTTACCGATTAAATTGAATTATTGAGTAATCGACTTTGCTGTAAATAACGTATTTAACCAAATATTATAAAAATGTACGTCTAATTCGTGATTGAGTTTATGTGATATGTAGAAGTTTATAATAAATCCGCGTACAAAAAAACCACAGAATACCTATACGAGTGACGCTCACTACGACCCTTGTCGATGACCAAGTGTCGTACACGTCATTTGTTCCCCTTTCATCACGCGATTGGTTGTACGTATTTTTTTGCGCTCTTATAAGGTTGATCGTTTTTGTTGTTGTTATATTTTTCCTTGTACTTCAATATTTATTAGATTACATACCAAACTGACATTCAGTAAGTAATTGTACTTAACCGTTTTGACATTTGGAGTATAGTGAATGTCAAAAACGCTAATGTAAACTACTTTTAGCGAATATAGATCACAACCAATGATATTATATACAACAGATATGTTACAATCACGCGCGATGTGAAGACTCAAATTTATACGTCCTAATTAGGACGTCTTGTATTTAGTCTGCGTCGAGCGCAATCACGAGCGTGTCGCACCGTAGTTCCTGTGTCCTTACCTACCAAAATAAATCAAAAATGCCATCGTGTGTGTTTCGGAAGTGCACCAATTATGACTCAAAAGTAAACAAAATACAAGGGTTCTCTTGCCCCATGTGAATATGCAAATATACCCACTTTAGATTATTTAGTATATTTCAATTATTTTTCCGAACAATCTAATAACTGACGCAAAGACGCCATGTTTAGTGAAGAAAGAGAGAGCGATCTAGTTTTGACGCTAGAGCGATAAGGATGTGCGCTGCGGACATAGATTATTTAGTGCAGAATCTAATATTGATATTGACTTAAATGCCTACAATTAAAGACCAGTTGTTCTTTATTTTTACTTCGTTTTTATAAAGCTATCTGTTGTATGTAATGGACTAATATAATAAACATTAAAATAGTTTCACTGAATTGGCTATTTGACAGTTGTAACAATAAAATATGAAATATGTCGGTTAAGGCAGTTTATAATTTAACGATAATTATCGAATAGTTTCTTTATTTAAAGATAGTTTGTAAATATTTTATTATAATAAAATTTTGCGATTATTTATCTGTGGATTACAAGACCCGAAACACGGGCCATGTTTGAGCTTCGTGTGACGCCACATTTCACAAAATAAACAAATACTATCTTTCAGGTTTCAAGATAAAGTTTGTTTATTGTGGTGTGGCGTAACAGACATTTAGCCAAATGTCACGTGACCAACCGTTGCCGCACGAAATTTTAAATAAATAAAGAAAAAAAAAAGAATTTTTTTTTCTATTAAATAAAGCTTTTTCAAGAAAAAAAATATTATAAGTATATACGTGGTATAAAATAAGCGTTTGTAATTTTCAAAACAATTTTCCGGAAACTGTCAAGTAGTCAATTTCTTTTTCTACTATTTATAATACATTATCCTGATAATTAAGGATTGTTAATGTTAAATGAATTAGATTTCCGGGTGGTCAGGTCAGTTCGTGAACAAAGAAGCGAATTTGTCATAAAATCTCATTTAAATGAAAAAGGGTAACATTTTGCTAGCAATGCAGACGTAGAGAAATTAAAGTGCAACATTTTACAAAACTTTTTGAATTCTAATGTTTTGACTCATTTTTCGAACATTCAAAACATCAGACACCCATTTCCAATCATCGATTACATCTCATTAAAACCATAATTGATAAATACATAATATTCATCGCCATTCTGCACATAAAAATAACCCCGAAATACAAAAACATTGAAAGAGACAAAAAAAATTTTTTTAAGGTATTTAAAATATGTATTTTATTTCGTTTCTTTCATTATTAATTATTTCATTTTTCAAATTTTCAATAAATATGATTTACTTTTATAAGATGTTTTATTTCTTACCTATGTACTTACTTTTCTACGACTATAAATGTTACTCTATGCACAAGAAACATTTGAAGTGCAATCATTAAAATTATACTATCTCTTCCATTTGCGTGGTATTTCGTATATTTTGTTTTACTTAACAGTAAAACTTGTCAATGTGTGCAGTTTTGAATTGCTCGGAACAGATTTTAAACGCAAATTACTATGAACGTTACATATCTATAGTTTTATAATATCATTGATCACAACTTAGGGTACAATTTCAATTTGTGTAGTTTGAATTTTTAACCTATGATGCGGTACGATGCTTAATATGATAATTTACCTTTTTCCAAACTTTTTAAATTAAATGAGTAAACGGTGTGGTCACTGCATCATTTGATTAATTTTAAATTTCAAGTATTTTGCCACACATTTTATCAAGCAAAACTGAATAAAACACAATGAAATTAATTTCAACCAATTAAAATTCGGAAAATTATTATAATTAAATTTTTCGTAAAGTGATAACTGGGTTTAATATACGTTTCCTAATTAAGTAGCTTCTATATCAAGATAACACAGTTCGAGTTTTATGCATTTACCAAGAAGCGCAATTGAACCAATAATTGAACTTTGTTTGAGTAAGGGTACAACACTATTTTTTACTTTTCGTATGGTATCATTACTAATGTCACTCACTTTAATCCATTTAATAAAAATCAGACTTGTTTTGTTACGCATTTGTCTGCTTTTTTATCTTATCGCCAATCGTCATAATCTGATTCGCGCGAAAAGAAAAGTTAACCACATTAGGTACCTATTTGATTTGCTACATGGATACGGTGAAAAAACTGATCTAACTGAAATATGCTATCGAGTTTTATTTTGCTAAGAAAATGTTTAAGTACAATGATTTGTTAGGACTTTTTTAATTCAAGATTTATTTCTATATTTAGATACAAGTTTCTGTTACTTATTCTTTTGGGGACTTTCCGCTTTAAGTTTCATACCTGTGTTAGGGGAGTCCCACACACAATAGATTTAGGCTTTCATTTTGTACCTACATGCAACTTATACTTAATAGGTAGGTACCTACTTATAGATCTACGCTTACATCAATATGATTTTACATAGAAAATTAAACCGAAAATAGGATATCATAAGATATGAGAATAAATAATAAATAAATAAACTTTCCTACACTCACACCAATTATCTAGCCCAAGAGATGCTTCGTTATGAAACTCGTTAAATGGTTACTAGACAACGGATAAACATACTTAATATACTTAAATACATAGTTATTATACATAGAAAACACCCAGACACGAGACAATTTAGAAAAACAATAATTTCTAAATTGACCCGACCGGGGATCGAACCCGGGACCTCAGAGATGGCGACACCATGAAAACCGGTGTACAAACCACTCGACCAAGGAGGTCGTCGAATGCCTTAGCCCAATTTTAAGAATTTTATAGGCTCATGATTTAATATGATGACGTGCACGGTACACGCTTTAACAAGTTACGCAGAGCTGCAAAAAAGAAACAGTTATGGGTATTCTTAGAATATACGTTATTATTCTAAGTGGGTATTATTATACTAATGAATTATTGAATATTAATATCCAAACATAGTGGTAACCTTTAGATTACGTTATTGAAGGTGGTCTTTCAAGGTGGCGGCACCTTGTGAAACATCTTTAAAGTCTAGTCTAGCCATTTTTGATAAACAAAATTATTACTTATATATTTTATAATTTTTTTATATCTTTATGAGCGAAAGTTAAAACTGAAGAAAGAAAGAACATAATAATTACATATATACTTACATATTATAATCGCGACAATTATCCCTGAAGGGTTAGTAATTATAAATAATAATTAATTATATTTATTGGTGCTTTTTTTAATTTTTTTTTATAACGACTCGTCATAGTGACTGCATCCTGCCTGATGGTAAGCAGCCGATGCAGTCCAAAATAATGAGAGTGCACTCAATACATTATAATAGTACATCACGTATGGTCTTAACTTAAACAAATGACTAACCGCCAAAGTTTTAGGAGCTTATGAAAATTTCTAACTCTTGCAAGCGCAGCCCAAATTGAATTCAAACAACACAAGTTCTTCTGCGTTGCATCGGTGGACCAATGTAATTAATGAGACACAGTAACATCACGTTTAATTTGTTCAATGTATTGCCTATAGCGTGATTTATTCTGGGTCCTTGGTAGGACTTGCGGCGTCAAGGCTAGGAACTGTTTAGTTTGGTAACGTGGACTTTGACCTGATTAGTTCGGTAGGTAAGTAATACTTAGCGTGTGTGTGTACGTGTGTGTATACATTTTTCGACGTCCTTATCTCGGCACTCGGGATTCGTTGCGAACTGATAATGATAACAACGTAAATAGGTTAGTTATATTAATAATAAAAAATATTAAGGTAGGTACCTACTTATATGTAAATTTTTAGCTATGTAGTGGCATCTACCAACCTATATTTTCCTTTGGGTGTCGTAAAAGGCGACTAACGGACTAAATTAATTATTGTGGCTTGCTTTACATGTTGTCTGCACATGCCCGTGGAGTTACAGCATACCAATGTTACTGTGTCCTTGTTTGTTTTATTGTATTTTCCGTTGTAACTCTGTTATGTGTGGCTAATAAATGAATAAATAAATAAATAAAGACTGCTCATACATCCAACAGCATTAAGCTGGGCTGGGCTCACAAGTCACAACCTGTCACGCTGGCACAATTGTGCAGTTACTGTTGTTGTTTGGTGTAACGTGGGCTGTTGCAGTGGACTGCTTTTGCTGTCGTCATGCCTATTCTCTGACTAAAGCTCCACATTCTCGGTCAGTTAAACTTATCAGTTGAACTGACGTACATCCAAAAACTGACCGTGAGTGTGAAATCTTAAGTTGACATTTTTAACTGACGACAACCCACGGATATTTCCGGGCGAACCGTAATCCGCCAGCTTCAGGTCGTTTGCATCAGTCCAAACTGACCGTGAGTGCGCGTGCTTACATCCGTTTCCATCAGTCGGAACCAGTGTTGCCAACTTAGCTACTTTATAGCTAGATCTAGCTATTTTTGGGAGCTAAGCAGCTACAATTTTTAGAAAATTGCAGTAACATTTTTTAGCTACTTTTTCTAGCACCTTTCATGAGAAGTATAGAAGTACATTCGAGAAATCATCTTTTTAAGATGTGTTAACAACGCGGCAGATTTTGGCTGATTTTTTGCCAGTGTCGGGCAGATTCGCCTTATTTGAGATGGTCACACTGCCCTTTTAACGAGAAATAAGGCGGTTTGAAGCCAGTGAGTGGAGAGCGTTTTAACTGATCAGTTGTTTTAACTGATCAGTTGTTCAACTGATCAGTTTAACTGACCGTGAGTGTCGAGGTTAACCCTTTGGGGATAATAGTCATGAATATCGTTGCCAGGCGTCCGGATAAAGCCGGACATAGTTAAGCTTTTTGATTGCGTGTCCGACTCGCTAGCTTCAAACTCCCGCATGATACTGTAACGTAATTTTTTCTTCATAATTCAGAGCATTGCTGCTATTGATTACTATTTGTTTCATTAACACGTTGATGGACAGTACCGCCCACAGACGTAAATACTTAAAAAGTGATACGACAGTACGCCTCTCGACGTAAGAGTTTAGGTTAAGCCAAAGTCAGTACGCCCTAAGACGATCGATTTTTCATATAAATATTAGGAACGGCATACTGTAGTGTCACCGTAGAGGTAACTTAGACTTTTATACTGTCACCATGTAATGAATTGTAAAGGTTAAAAACACACAAGGTCATGCACACGTCGCCATTTTTCCGCTCCCCCTCCGCACGCACACTACGGCCGTAGGCGTCCTGTTCTCATAGATTCAGTCGGGTAGTGCGCAGCGGCGGTGCCCCGCGCGTTGCTAAGTGCTTTCGCTCCAAATTCGCGGGTGAATCGTATTGAAAGGTTAGTAAATGTTTGTTGTAAACGTTATTTATGTTGTTTTTTATTTGTATTATACTATTTCGAGTTTATAATGTATCCGTAAACAATATATTTCCCATGTTGTATGTTTTGAGCAATATTTCGTGATACCTACTAAAACACATCGTAATTATTTGCAGATGGCGGCTAGGGATTCCTATGAGGAGCAACAAAAAAGATTACAAGACTTGTTTGATGCGGCTTCTACTCCTGGGTCAAGTGAAGATCCTTTTGCTGATGATGGGGAGTTCGGAAATGACCAAGATTATGAGCCATCTGGCAACGAATCGACAAGTTCTGATGATGCAACCCCAATCTCAGCAACAAGGCGTATAAGGCAAAGACCAGCTGCTTTATGTTCTGGTGAGTCCTCATCTTCTTCATCTAGCGATTCAGATGATGACAGAACTGAATGTTCTTCCAACTCCGAGGCAAATCGCAACGATATTGACACATCATTAGTACGAGCCCCTGTTTCTTCTACAACTGATACATCAACAAATGTGCAACCTAGTAATGATCAACAGCCTCAGAATGAGTCAATACTAACTGATGGACAGTCAACCTCGATCAATGTCGATACTAGGGAATCAGATATACCTGTTATGGAAGAAACGTGGTCTACTACAGTTACTGACATACCGGAATTCAATTTTGACAATTCAGCCACTGGCATCACCGTAAATATTGATGGTATCGAGCATGTTATAGATTTTTTTCACCTTGTGTTTCCGCAAAATTATATAGAATATCTAATAGACTGTACTAACGCTTATGGACATGCTCTCTGCAACAGTAATAGACCTCATACCAGACATAGCCGCAAAGCTGTATACCGTGAAACGAATTATGACGAAATGATGAAATTCCTGGGACTCAGTCTTCTCAAAGGTCAGATAAAAAGCCCTCAACAACGAAATCTCTTTTCATTATCCAATGCGCTATATTATCATCCCGTATTCAACTATACAATGTCAGGGCGGAGATACGAGCAAATATTACGATGTCTTTGTGCATCTGATTTGAATGCCAAAGGAGAAGATAAGGTCGGTAAATTTATTGATATGCTGACACTTACTTTTAGAAAAGCTTACAATGCAGGTGAGGAATTATCATTGGATGAATCTCTTCTACTATTTCGAGGTCGTCTACATTTCCGCCAGTATATTAAATCCAAGAAAGCCCGCTATGGTATAAAATTCTATGAATTAACTACACATGATGGTTATGTACTGAATGTAAAAATGTACGCAGGCAAGGAAGCAGTAGATCCGAACATGCGTGAATCTGAGTCTAAGACAGAAAAACTTGTATTGCGATTGATGCGTCCATACTTGCTTCGTGGTCATCATCTATTCATGGACAACTTTTACAACTCTGTGAAGTTGACACAGAAATTACTGGACTTGAAAACTCATTGCACCGGTACCTTGCGCACTAATAGGAAAGACAATCCTAAACATATTGCGACTAAAAAGCTAAAAAGGGGCGAGCACGTATGGTCACGCAAGAACAAAGTATATGTTTCAAAATGGAAGGATAAGCGTCCTGTCTTAATGATTACGACTAAGAAGCATCCCTCAATCGTGGAAGTGCAAAACAGATTCGGCAAATCGAGGTTGAAACCAATTGAAGTTGAAATTTACAATAGATACATGTCCGGAATTGATCGTTCAGATCAGATGATATCGTATTACTCTTGCCCTCGAAAATCCATAAGGTGGTACAAAAAGGTGCTATTTCACTGTCTAGATATGGCAGTGTGGAATGCATTCTTTTTGTACAGAAAATATAAAAAAGACAACGCTAGCAATTACCATTTTGTACATTATAGAGAGGAATTAATCAGAGTGATGATTGACCTTAAAGATTCCAAACCAAGAGACTTGTTCAACAACTCAAACAGCATTCATGATAGCAGGCGTTTCCGTCCAAATATAACTTCAGCACCTATTCCTCAAGAAGCAAACGTCTCTCAAACTGAAAATACCATGCGCGGTCACTGGCCCGAACAAATGTCAGCTCGACCAGGAACCAAAAAAAAATTGCTTTCCTGAAATGTAAAGTTTGTACCCAAAAAAACATTCGGCGAGAAACGAGCTATCGTTGCAGTGGGTGCCCAGATAAACCCCCATTGTGCCCATCTTGCTTTGAATGTTATCACGAAAACTTATTAGTCTAACTGATGATTGATAATGATCACAGAATGTTTATGTTGTGATAAGAAAAAACTGCTGTGATTTTACTCGTTGCTATCATACTATGTGTGAGATATTGTATGTTTAATTCTTAAAGATTTATGTGATTATATGATTTTAGTCATCACTTGAATGTGAATGCTTGAATAAGTGCCATTTTAATTATTGAGACTGATAAAGTAGAATAGAAGCGGATGTTCTTGTTAACTTAATAATATGTTTTAAAATAAACACTATGTCGTTTATTTAGAAATTTGTAAGATTTTAAGAATTAAATAGAAAATTATTGAAGTATTGTAATTTTAAAAATGATTGAGACTGAGATCAAGACTCCTAATAGAATTACCTGTTAGAGAATTTGTTAACTTAATAAATACTTAAAAATAAGCATTAAGTATGTAGTTTTTTTTTGAGATTTCTACGATTGTAGTAACTACTTCAATATTAAAGACTCGAAAAAATGTCGCTATGATTATTAAGATTGCTAGTTGATGTATCTGTAAGTGAATATTTTTGTTAATTTAATAAATACTTTAAAATAAAACACATTTTTTTATTATTTCAACAACGTTAGACGTATACGTCTAACGTTGTTAGACGTACTGTCATATAACATACTACAATATACGATATAACGTGACAGTACGCCTTATGACGTATACGCCTATAGACGTACTGTCATATAACATACTACAATATACGATATTACGTGACAGTACGCCTTACGACGTATACGCCTATAGACGTACTGTCGTATTACATACATAATTTACTATGTGTTGTGACACTACGTCTATAGGCAATGTATGAAATAAAGTAGTGACAAAGCAGTAACAATCGGTACAGTAGTAGTGTCCATCAACGTGTTAAAGCGCTGTGTTACGCTAGCTAGCTAAAAACTAGCCTAACTCCCATAGTAAAAAGGTCATTCTCCTTTAGTGTGGTGTCCGGCCTTTTTACCCCAAATGTCCGGCCAAACTGGCTGGTCAGTCCGACGAACTGGCAACCCTAGCCGTGAATCTATGTATGTACAGTCACGAACACCAATATGTATACACTTTGACTCTTATTCCATTGAAATAAGAGTCACATTTGTTTACACATTTTTGCTCGTGACTGTATGTAAATTTCTGTGAAGCCGCCTCGGAGGCAAAGGCCGAATTCAATTCAGGTCGGGCAAATTGTGGATTTAACAATAACCTGACTTTATGTCAATCAATACTATCTTACTTACTGCATTACCTGCCGTACTTAGAGACGTCAATTAAGTTTTAATGACAATTATATCTCTTGCTGTCACTTTCTTATGTATAGTGCTAAATAGAGAAGGAAAGGCATTTAACTGTAATTAAAACTTAATAGACGTCTCTAAGTACGGCAGTAAGTCATGCAGTGGCACTGCTGAAAATCATTACTAACCGATATATAAGAGAGCCCAACAAGCGGTCTTAGAGGTTTCAACTTTCCATCATTTCCTTTACCCCACTGACATTTTTTATAAACCCTATATGTAAGTATTAAAGGTTAGACAGTTATTGAATATAATACTACATCTTACCGTGTCGCGTGGCGGTGAAAGAATACTACCACCCCCTATCTTCCCTTGAGTGTTACCAGTACCCAGTTACTTTAGTCCCCCTACTAGACAACTGGTAAAACGCATACCTATATATGTATATTTGTTAGCGTTTGTCAATAGTAAATTGATAGACAAGTTTACAGATACTTGGCGAATGATAACTCTACTCGATCGCTACCACAGCATAAATAGTTAAAGAACGAGACATAATTAAGAGGGTATACGCATTTCCGTTTCCCATACAAACTTCCAAGTCGAAACATTTAAAAACCAATAAGCCAATTTTGATGAACCTTTGCATGCTAAAGTAAAACACAGGGATCTAAATAGTTTGTTGAAAACATTTTTAAAAAACGTTTATTTAGCTGAGATAATGCGATTTAAAGTCCACTATAGAAAGTTTAAAATCGCAATAACTCAGTTAAATAAACGTTTTTTAAAAATGTTTTCAACAAACTATTTAGATCCCTAGATGCCTAGTTTGAAGCTAGACGTCAGTATGAAACTGCTGCCGTAGTGAATCCCGAAATCGGTTAGTTTATATGATCGAAGAGTTCGGTCACGGTATCTTTATACTGTGATTAGGTCCCTATTTTACCTACTAACGGTCGAATTATTTTTTTTAAGCCTATTTTTTCCCACTGCTGAGCAAAGGCGTTTTGGAACTTCTAGAAGAAAATTGTTAAAAGCACAATTTTCTTTTAGAAGTTCCGAAACGGTTTTTACTGTGTTTGTATTTCGTGTTGCAATTGACCTATGTAGCTATATGTATAGGTATAGATATATATACATAATGTTTCCGGGGCGAAAACAAAGATGTCGCTTTAATAAGTTGGCACAAAATATCCGCAAGAGGGCACTCTTTTTCCATAATATATTAATTTCCTCTTTGGGCCTCCCCAAACCCTGCCACACATCTCTATCCTTGGCGCTTTCCTTATCGGCATCGAGATCGTCTCGCAACGTTTTGGCGGTCGAAAAATTTTGACTATCAGCGAGTGAGAAATTTGACATGATTTGTAAGAAAGTTAATTCAAAAATTCTAATATAGAAGGCCATACCACCTCTAGATAGGTTATTTATTTCGGACGTAAGATTGCTACATGGTATCTACAATATAATTATAAAAGAAAACCGACCAATTTCGAGTCAGACTCGCGCACGAAGGGTTCCGTATAATTCGTTCCGTACCATTATCTATACAACATTAAACCAGACACTATAATATAACCTTTGTTTTAGTTTTCACGTTTATCGTATGGGAGCCCCCCTTAATTTGCTGCACCTATTTGGCTAATTCTTTTTGTTGTGTTTGTAATGAACAGGACAATGTTTGTATGTAAGAAAAATTTTGGAAATTCGTCACCACGGGATACGCGGGCGGGTCGCTTGTAAGTATGCAATAAATAATCCAGTTAATAATTACTCTAATTTTAACGTAAATAATGAATTGACCCTGTAAATGGTAATGTGAATCAATATTTATTGGTTTTGAATGTCGTGATCGTGACCTTTTGAAACGTAGTATAATTGTTATGTTAAAATGAATCATGCAAATCTAATGTGGGCTTTACCGCCTTGCATTTTTTAAGTATGTATTATATGGAACGAATGAAATCACCCGTGATCAAAAATTTTATATGCTTATTTAATTTATAGTACTTAAAGTCGATTGTTTCCGTGCCATATAGACATGCAATAATAATATGTTAATTAGATAAGTCTAAAAATGTCCTTGTAGTACAACCACGGTACAAAGTCCACGTTTGATGCGAACTTGTCGACAGACCTGTTTATAATTATGTAACATTCACGATATCATAACTAAGTATATTTGAATTCAAACGTTGTTTGTTTGTCCTCCATTCATTAAGCTTCTACAGCTTATAGATAGTGCTCTGAAGAACTCTTTGGCCTTCTCCCTCCTTCTCCCTGCCTTCATAGGAGTACGCGTAGGTACTGCTCTCCGGAGTCACCGATTTACAGTATTAAATGTTCCATCGTGCACAATAAATTGGGGAGTCCTTACTTCTTCTTTGTCGCACCTCCAAAAGATGGAATAGTCTACCAGCACAAGTTAACCCTCCTCCCTATGACATGCGGTTCTTCAAACGAGGAGTGAAGAGGGACCTTGTGGGCTGGTAAGGTGAACCCTCACCTTACCGGCCCACACGTAGCATCAGTCACCCGACTGATGCTAGTACATCAACGTCCACTTAACATCTATTATACCAGGTGCACTAATATCTACCTCCGCTGGGAATCGCATCCCTAACCTCTATGTGGTTTAACTACAGGCCTACACTGAGGCGGGCAAATTACGCGATGAAGACTTTTGGCGGATTCACATACCTACTATTTATCCTCAAAGGATTAGTCAGACAAGGCAATGAGGAATTAAGGACCGCAAAAGCAGTTCAGGGGAGCTATTCTGTATCTCAGTCAGCGCTGCCGCAGCGATGAGAATTGACTCTGTCTCTTTCATATACATAGAATTGGAAAGAGACAGAGTCGATTCTCAGTGCTGTTTCAGCGCAGCGCTGACAGAGATACAGAATTGGATCTCAGTTCCACACTCCACGGAAGGCACACCAACTAACAACGGTGGATTTGGAGAAAATATTAATAATAAATAATGCAACTCTTAGTATTATCAATTTTTCATTTATTTAGTTTTACCTCGTGGTATATTATATTCTATGTTCTTGTTTTCTATTGCGAAAATATAGAGAAAAACACACATTGCACTGTCCCATTTTGTTTTAATAAATTAACTAATTAACTGTTATCTCTAACAGTCGAATAGTGTGCATGTCAATATAATAAAGATAGCAATAAAAACTAGTAAGACAGTCTATATGTATAGATGTGTAAATTGAAAATGAACATAGGTACGTACACGTATATAAACATAGACAGGAAGTTAATAATACATATATACGAGTATTTAATTATAATTACTTTTATAACCGTGTCGCATAGCGGTGAAAGAATACTACCACCCTCTCTCTTCCCTTGGGTGTCGTAAAAGGCGACTAACGGACTAAAGGCTGCAAATCCATCCAACACCATAGAGCGGCGATGGGCTCACCATCTGTCACGCTGAGCACATGTGCAATATGCAGTCTTTTTGGTGAAAAGTAGACTATGAGAGAGGGCTGCTTTTGCAGTCCTCAATTCCTAGTATCTGACTAACCGGATATTAGGTGTGATCATATGTATCTAAGTAGTTATTATCCACGAAGGGTTAGTGTTAGTTCTAACTTCTAGCCTAGAAATTACAACTAACACTAACCCTACCCTTAGAAGTTCTAGGTTAGGATTAGTTAGGGTATTCTTTGAATGAGTCGCTACGAGACACGGCTCAAGATAAGTTAATAATTGTATTAATTAATTATAACAAAATTACAGCTCCACTTAGATTAGTAGTTAGACCACCAGTCTCAGACCCACTGGTCCCAAGTTTAATTCCCAAGTGAAAGAAATCAATGAAATCAAGACGTCATCCAACGTTCTTCATCTATTTTTAAACTTGATTTCTTTGAAACAGTACCTACATTATTATTTTTATATCTTATTTTTGTTATTTTGAACTCCGGACTTTGACTCTCAAGGAGAATCGATAATAAATATTTTATTTTCATCATTCATTGAGATAATTTTTTTGATTCTTAATATTAGATTAGGTATCTACTTGTTAACATTTTTAAAGTAACTTCAGTAAACCTGTTTAGGCGGGTCACCTGATGCAATGCGTTTGAGGCCTTGAGGAAGGAGTAGGATCTTTGAGGAAAGAGTGGGATCTTTGAGGAAAGAGTGAGATCTTTGAGGGAGGAGTGGGATCTTTAAGGAAGAAGTGGGATCTTTGAGGAAGAATTGGGATCTTTGAGAAAGGAGTGGGATCTTTGAGGGAGGAGTGGGATCTTTGAGGGAGGAGTGGGACCTTGAGGAAGGTGTGTGATCTTTGAGGAAGGAGTGGGATCTTCGAGAAAGGAGAAGGATCTTTGTGGAAGGAGTGGGATCTTTGAGAAAGAAGTGGGATCTTTGAGGAAGGAGTGGGATCTTTGAGGAAGGAGTGGGATCTTTGAGGGAGGAGTGGGATCTTTGAGGAAGGAGTGGAATCTTTGAGGAAGGAGTGGGATCTTTGAGGAAGGAGTATAAATGTGAGGGGAGAAGGAGAGATGGGCCTCCGGTACATTCACTTATCGAACGAAACACAACAGCAACGAGTGTTATTGTTTCAAGTCGATATTCCACGAGAGGGTGGTATTACGCTCAGCGAGTCGGCCCAATGCGTGCTGCGATGCAGCATGGCTCTACCACTCATACAGTGTCACTCATTTAGCACCACCCAGGGTTCAACGGACACGAGTGACTTACATATATACATATAATCACGACTATTATCCCCGAAGGGTTAGTCAGAGACCAAGCAATGAGGACCGCAAAAGCAGTCCTCTGCCATAGTCCATTTTTCATTTAATAGCGACTGCACAGTGCTCAGCGTGACAGGCGGTGAGCCCTTCGCTGCTCCATGCTGTTGGAAGAATGTGCAGTCTGTAGTCCGTTAGTCGCCTTTTACGACACCCAAGGAAAGAGATGGGGTGGTAGTATTCTTTCACTGCTACCGACACGTTTAACCGACAAGAGTGAGTAACATTGATAACAATATAAAAATATACTTTTTATTGTTATCAAATTACAGCCTTTAAACTGTCCCACGTTGCTGGCCAAAGGTCTCCATCATTGAAATTCAAGTCTTCGATACAATTGATGGGGTTTGCAAACCACATCACGACAACATACATGGCGGATGTAATGCCTAAGGCCAGCTTTTACATTTATTTAGGTATAACAGTTGAACGATGTTTTTCTTTTTATATTTTGTTTTTATTTTGCATAAATATAGTATAGTTAGTATGTGCATTTTTAATATATATAATATATAAGGCGACTGCTAGAAACAGCAAGAAACTTCAAGGGTAGGTCAGGTCAAGTGTTTTAAACATGACAAAAGTGACAAAAAAGAAATTCGTGCTTTTTTCATTTTTAATTAAATAATTCATTTTATGGATTTTCATTACATAGTCTTTGAGTATCTGATTTATTTTATAGCAATAACGTAAGAAAAATAAAATGAAAAGAAATTAAAAATAACGATTATTTACAACGCGCGGGCAGCGGCCGGTCGTGGACCCAACCGTCTGTTGACCCCGCGCGTCAGCCGGGTGATTTAAGTACCTATGCGCTACGTTAGTCTGCAATGAGACCCCATTTATTTTCCTATTACGAAATGTGCGTATTTTTCATATGTTATTGCTTTAAAATAAATTAGATACTCAAAGACTATCCAATTAAAATTCGCAAAATGAATTATTTAAGTATTAAAAATGAAAAAAGCACGAACTTAGTTTTTATCATTTTTGTCATGTTTAAAACACTTGACCTGACCAGCCCTTAAAGTTACTTGCGGTTTCTAGCAGTCGCCTTATATTTATATTTAAGAGTATCTGTCTAGGTTTTTTTACAATATTCAGATAAGTACCTATCCATTTATTTAAGTATAACATTTTCTTATTTATTCATTTAGTCTCATAAAACTTAGCGTTTCTAAGTACACCTCGTACAGGCCCTCCCAGATTACCAGCGCCGCATGCGATGTGTCTTTCGCTCACACCGTAGCGGGTAGCGGCATAATAATATGCTGAGGTAGGATCCTGATTCTTGGCTCGACACAATGAAAATGTGTTGTTTTCTTTGTGTGTCATTTGTTTGTTATTTTCTGTTTTGTATTACACGTGAAGTGTTTTTTTATTCTATTTTTAATTAGGTATTTAATATGACAGTCAATAACTGTTGCTTTCTTTCTAAGGCATTCTTTATCAGTCAACGTTAGACAGTGGACTGCATTTGCGGTCCTCGTTGCCTAGCCTCTGACTAACTTGGAGATAATAGTTGTGATTGGTATGTATAAACGCAATTATTAATAAATGATAGACACCTGCTAATAATAATAAAATAATTATCAGCGATCCTTGACAGTCAAAGTCCGGAGTTCAAAACTCAGCTTTAACAATAATTTTGTATTAATGTTTTTTATATATTTTAGCGTTTTTAGTAACGCTTATAAATATACGTAAGACGTAAAACACTGAAAAAAGACGACAACAATCAATGATGACTAAAAAACTTAATGCTAGATGCGGTGTGCAAGGGATTTTGGCCTTTAGAATGGTAAAGCGACGTAGTCCGCCATTGTACCTCAGGTGGGAATCGAACTCGTCTTCCGAATACCGGATGGCAACGTAATAATAAAAAAAAAAACAAAAATTACGAAATCACGTTCGTTGAAAGAAATGCTTTATAACAAATTATATAGTTAGAGCTGTCGCGGTCGTTCAAGTTAAGCAACTTTCGCATTGTCGGGTGCCCGGATGGGTGATCAGAACATAAGTCACGCCGTGACAGTGATGAGTGACGTCACGCCACAGATAAAACCAACGCGCAGATCCCGAATCGGTCCAAAGTCCGTATGACGTCAGTGGCTGCACACGTACGCGCAGATAACTGCTATAAATAATATCATTAAATAGTCGAAAACAATAAACAATGCGGAAGCAATGTTTACATTATTATAAATATAAGGAGAGAGAGCCATAGGGGGTTACAAGTGGGTCAGTAGTACCTTTATGGGGAAGCCCGAAACTCAAGAGGTCAAGTCTCTTATACCCAGTGGCGTATAAAGCTTGGCTTAGACGGGCCCTGTATCAAAATTTGTAAGAAGGAAGTGGGAGGGGGCGCTATTCCTATTTTGCATTCAAATCAGTGCAAGTGCCTTTCTATTTAATCACTTTATAGCTGATTTCAATTTTTATAGATTTTCTAGATGACAAGATAGCTAGCTGTTCCTTTCCCTTAAATATCCTAAGATATTTTTTAATCACACACGTCACACAATCTTGCCTGCCTGCAAATTATTGATACAACTGATACAGCGGTATAGAGCTACGCCCGTACTTAAACCTGGATCGCACTAGACGAGTAATTTATTTTAATTTATCAAGTCGAAGTAGGAGTACATCGCTTCGCTATTTTGCATATTTAACACATATTTAGATATAATGAAACAAATAGCGAAGCAATCATCCTACTTCACTCAGTACTACGGCAAAATTACACGCCTAGTGCAAAGAAGGCTTTAGGTAGGGTTCTGAGTAGCTAGCCATAGCGTTATACAACGTGTTGATAAAATTGTTCAAAATCTGAAATTAGTTTGTTCGTGATCGAGAGTAGAATCAAGCCCTCTAATAAAAAATATGGAAAAAAGAAAAAAAACCTACAGTACCTATATATTATTAATTTTTGCAGTAGCTTCCTAGGCGTAAAATTTTGTAAACTTATCGTTAATTTCCGGAATATAAATAATGAATATAAGTATTAGGGGATAGTTGATGAAAGAGATATCAGCAGTTCAAAATTATCGTAAAGGT
Source organism: Scoparia ambigualis (assembly GCA_963921215.1). Classification (NCBI taxonomy): domain Eukaryota; kingdom Metazoa; phylum Arthropoda; class Insecta; order Lepidoptera; family Crambidae; genus Scoparia; species Scoparia ambigualis. The sequence goes on along the minus strand of OY992513.1, from coordinate 29,868,711 downwards.
ACTCACAAGCAAAATAAGTTTTTACCTCTTTACAAAAATGAAGTTGATTCCCATTCTACCAATACCTATCTTAAATTGCATTCCGCGACGCAATAACGGTTATCTTTATCTACCTACTGTGTCATCCGATAGTGGATAACTTGCCAAATAGAAAATGACTAATAAAAGCTATGACTGTTTCATTATAAAATATACATATCTGCCTATTAGTTATTATTACCTACATATAGCTTGTAAATTTTAGAAAATTTTTGTTTCTTTTGTTCTTTACCAGTGAATTTTAAATTTTTAGGCTTTGTAGCGGTATCAAACTAGTATACAGGCCCGTATTGTTGAACTCAGATTATTCTGCTCCGCATTTTTGTCCGCATAAAATGCTGTCTGAAAGAAAAGTCTATTTGTTACTTGTTTAATGTAGTATAAGTATAAATTATATGTTTAGTTTAAAATTACATCGATATGTCTTTTCGGGATCAGAACACATAATAAAACGTAAGACACTCGAAAGCTGTTGCACGGTAATATATAAGGTGACTGCTAGAAACCGCAAGAAACATCAAGGGCTGGTCAGGTCAAGTGTTTTAAACATGACAAAAATGACAAAATAGTAATTCGTATTTTATTTTTTTATTTTTAATAAAATAATTCATTTTGTGAATTTTAATTAGATAGTCTTTGAATATGTAATTATTTTAAAGCTATAACATAAGATAAATAAAATGAAAAACAATTAAACATAACGATTGTAAATACAATACGTTGTAAATACAACGCGAGGGCAACGGCCGGCCGGCCGACCGTCTGTTGACGTTAGTGTGCAATGAGACCATTTTTGTCATGTTTAAAACACTTGACCTAACCAGCCCTTGAAGGTTCTAGCAGTCACCTTATATATTAAAGTACAGTGACTGTGGTCTCTGCCTACGTGATGGCGGTGTGTGTGATGTATGAGTTCCTACTCTTAAGTAGGTAGTGGAAAACCCTTGTCATAAATTATAAGACAAGGGTTTTCCAACAGTTTTTTTACACATACATGAAACCCGATGGCTACGGAAAACGAGAGTTTTGTCAAACTTACCCAACTGATTTTCGATCTAACCAACTATCATCATTCTATTCGTATGATTATAACTAGCTTTTGCCCGCGACTTCGCTCGCGTTAATTTTTCATGGGGGGAAAAAGGGAGCTTCTTTTACCTTTAGGGGATAATATTCGTGAGTGTTTGAATGTATGTAATTCATACATATAAGGTGACTGCTAGAAACCGCAACAAACTTCAAGGGCTGGTCAGGTCAAGTGTTTTAAACATGACAAAAATTACATGTTTTTTTCAATATCATATCATATTGAATAGCAATATTATAAGAAAAATAAAATGAAAACAATTAAAATAACGATTATTGACGATGACCCGTCCGCGTCAGTACCTACGTTGACGGGTCAACGGCCGGCCGGCCGTTGCCCGCGCGTTGTCAATAATCGTTATTTTTAATTTCTTTTTTCTTATGTTATTGCTTTAAAATAAATTAAATACTCAAAGACTATCCAATTAAAATTCACAAAACGACATTTTTAATTAAAAATGAAAAAAAACATATATTACTTTTTTGTAACACTTACCTGGCCTGCCCTTGAAGTTTCTTGCGGTTTCTAGCAGTCATCTTATATAATCACGACTATTATCCCCTAAGGGTTAGTCAGAGACTAAGCAATGAGGACAGTAAAATCAGTCCTCTGCCATAGTCCATGTTTCACCAAGTTACAACTGCACATGTGCTCAGAGTGACAGGTGGTGAGCCCATCGCCGCTCTGTGCTGTTAGATGTACGTGTAGTCTTTGGTCCGTTATGCACCATTTACACGGAGCCAATACTTGAGACAATCCAATAAGCCAATGCTAATGCTAAACTAAAATGGCTTGAGCACAATCCAATGTAGTGGACTGTCACTATTTAGACCACGCCAATATTGGACTGGCTTAGTGGATTGTCTCAAGTATTGGCTCCGTGTAATTGGTGCATTAGTCGCCTTTTACGACACCCCAAGGGAAGAGAGGGGGTGGTAGTATTCTTTAAATCAGCCTACAGCACAGACCACTTGGCCTGCAGCTACTAAAAACATGAATTAACGCTAGATTTCTACGAAATGTAGCGGTAATTCGTGCTTTTTAGTGATGATTAGGTACTAACAACGAACAATAATTATCTTGTGCCAACGAATTCGCAGATTTCCTGTCAAAGCAGAGTCAACTAGATCAGCGAATGCTTAATCGCAACATAGCACCTATGGGCTTATTCCCAAAGGTCCACGACTCTATTGTTTTAAAAAATAAAAAACATTTTCTTTCCCAGCAGGTTCATGAGAATGTTTGGTACAATCAGCATTAAAAGCTGGGTTATAAAAGGATAGACATTATACATACTTACATACATAAAAGTTGTTGTTCTTCGTTCTCTGCAATACAAATAGCTCGAACCCCCTTGTATCGTTTTTGTTGATAGTACATCGGATAAGTCTCGTGGACCCGTTGGGAATTCATATATGAAAGTTTAAAAATATATTTTAAAATTTCATGGACCCAGTCGGAATTGAAGAACAATAGAGTCGTGGACCTTTGGGAATAAGCCCAACTATGTACTGTCCCACAACTGGGAAAATTCCTCCATCAGCTACAAGGGTACTGACTGTTTTATAAATATGTGAATTAAATACTAAAAATTAGTTTTATAAGTTTTTACTAACAATTATGGATCATTGTTGTCTATTCAATAAATGCAATATTATTATTATTCTCGTATTTATTATTATTACCACCACTACGCTGGCCAAATGTGGCTTAAAAACACGGGCTATTCATCGAGCAATCCGGATACACTTTGTCTGACCTGGGAATTGGGCCAGTACCTTTGAATTAAAGTAAGTGGAATAGAATACTATTATTTAAGAGCATACAGAACATACTAAAAGTAACTCGAAGAAATTAAATCGAGCTAACTTCAATACCTACCTGTACAGTCACCAGCATTAAGATGTGATTATCGACGGCCTGCAAAAATATCTGATTATTGATGGAAGGCATATATATATGCCTATATATACGCCTTCCACCAATGATCAGATATTTTTGCACATCACATCTTAATGCTGGTGACTGTACCTACCGACCGACCGATTATAATTAACTTGAAGTTATCGACTCAATAACAGATTAGAGAGCGAGAGAAATATTCAAATATTTTAGGATTTCATAAAAAAATGATTTATTCATTCGAAAATTGTTTGCTCGTGTAATAGCCATGTCGCGTAGCGATGAAAGAATACTACCAACCTCTCTTCCCTTGGGTGTAGTAAAAGGCGACTAACGGACTAACGACGCACATACTTCTAACAGCATAGAGCGGCGATGGGCTCATCACCTGTCACCCTGAGCACATGTGCAGTCGCTATTTGTTGAAAAGTGGAATATGGCGTTGATATGGCGGTGCTGTTTTTGCGGACCTCATAGCTTAGTCTCAGACTAACCCTTCGGGATAATAGTCGTGATTATTTTTATGTACCTATGTATGAAAATTTTTTGCTCGTTAGAATACCTGGTAAGACATATCAGACATTGACCCCCTTAATTATAAACGCTAAATACCTACTTAACAATTAAGTTTGACATCTTATGTAAAAGTCACAAGTTTGATAGTATGGCTGTCAAATCTTAAGTAACACCTTCATTTGTTTAGTAACGTTTTTATGTAAATCCGTAATTAGACAACATTTTCTAACTCTTCGCGCAAAACAGAAGAGCCTATTAAGAGATTAATGCATAGTTCTTTATGTTTTTTATCTCATGATGATCGTAAGAGTAGAGTTTATCAAGACTGGGCAACCTAGTGCGTGCCTAGTTAGTGACAATAGGAAGAATATACAAGACTATCCTACTAATATTATAAACGCGAAAGTTTGTAAGTATGGATGGATGTTTGTTACTCTTTCACGTAAAAACTACCGAATGGATTTGGATGAAATTCGGCATACAGTTAATTTATAACCTGGATTAACACATAGGATACTTTTTATCCCGATATTCCCACGGGAACGGGAACCACGCGGGTGATCTCCAAAGGGTTAGTCATAGACTAGGCAATGAGGATCGCAAAAGCAGTGCACTGCCACAGTCCATGTTTTACCAAATAACAACTGCACATGTGCTCAGCGTGATGAGTGGTGAGCCCATCACCGCTCTATGCTGTTGGATGTATGTGCAGTCTTTGGTCCGTTAGTCGCCTGTTCCATCCAAGGGAAGAGATGGGTAGGTAGTAGTCTATTATTAATGAGCTGCTACACATAGCGCTAGGAAGAATCAGAGATGGGCCTTTCCCAAAAAAATTGTCCGTTACGTAATGGAATTCCACCCCAAAAAAAATATTTTTTGTTACCAAACGATCTTTATTGCTTTTATAATACCTACTAATATCTAACTTCCTAAAATTAATTTCGTTAATTTCTGTTTCCTTTTTTGTTGTCGCCATAGTTTCCTTCTGGCTTCTTTTTCTTCTTCAGTTAGGTCTTTTATCTTTGGTATTCTTTTAAGCGCTTTTTTTCTATGAATTTCACGCTTCACTGGGTCTTGTTTAATTTTTTCCCTGTATCTTTTCGATCGCTCAGCAGGTGTCAATGCCATGGTAGTTTCTATAAAAAAATAACTATGTTAATCATGTTATCCTAGTACCTTCTATGTAAAGTCGGTGAAAACTTTTGGACTTAAAGGGCAAAGCGTTATTTTCCTCGAATGTACATAGGTAGGTACACAAAAAAATTAAAAAAAATGACAAATGTGATTTGAAAAATTGATTTGTGTAGGTACTTATTTTCACTTGACTAAGATCTAGAGTAGCAGGCAGGGGAATATCTGCAAGCCGTAGTTATTTTCATTTTTATTTACAAAATATAACGTAGGTAAGTAATTACTGAAAACGTCTTTACTGTGCCTAACGTTTTACCATTAAAAGACTTTTAAACTTAGATTAAAACAAAAAGGGAAGATACGGCATTAGCGTCTCGTGAGTGAGCCGCGAAAATTAGGCCTAAAGGCACAATTTCACTTCAGTCACAATTTGCCGAGCGAACAGGCTACATCGCACTATTGCGGATATTCTACTGTGTGAAAAAGAGAAAGACGCTACTCCGCAGTGGCGTCGGAATCGGTCGTACGTACTCGTCTGTTGCGAAGCGACCGAGACGTCAACGCGCTACTCGCTGACTCCCTCGCGCTGACGTTGAAACTTACTGTTTTGTCTCGCTCGCTCGATTTACACTTTATAGGTGTGCGTGTGTGAGTGTTTGCTTAAGTAGTTGAGTAGGACTATATTTTGAATGACTACAAGTAGGAGCATGCCGTATCTTCCCTTTTTGTTTTAATCTAAGCTTTTAAACCATTGTTTAATTAAGTGTTAAAAAAATAATTTATAATTCAAACTTAATCAAGTTAATAATATACCCAAACATATAAACCTATATTTTGTAACTAAAATCTACAATTATATATAAATGCTGACTATAGATAGGTACCACAAGTTGGCACAGTGTATATGTTACCGGCAATCTGTAGATATAATCCGGTATTCTATACAAAACCTAGGCAACGTATAGAATACCTAAAACGTGTAGGTAATGTATGAAATATATTTATTTCTTCATACTTTACCTAGGTATTCTATACAATACCGAATGCGCATCCGGTAATGTGTGAAAAGGCAGTAGAACTACATATTATTTTTTTGGAATTGTTTTGTTCCTTAAGTTTTTTATACTTGTTACGTACCTAAGTACCTACTTGTAAGAAAATTACATTGTGTTACTTATATACAAAAGAATTTTTAGTTGCATTTCACTGTAGTAACAGAAAGATACTACTTAGGTGCTTTTTGAAAAGTATCTAAAAGAATAATTCATTGATTTAAAAGATTATTATGATTAAAAAGTTTTCATGTCTTAAATGTCTAATATTTTCTTGAATAGGACCTAGTAACTTAAGATTAAATAAATCTTTTTGAGTGCAGTAATTCTTTTATTCTTCTTAAAAAAATGTCTACCCTTTTGTAAAGATTATTTTTAAGGAGCATCCTAATTGTTAATTTTATTAAAGTTGGTTTTAACTATTATTTTGTCATTTTATAGGTAGGCTGCTGATTAACATTGATAAATATCAGACAAAAAGCTATTTATTTTACACATTGCCGATGGATCAGCAGGTACTCTATACAACCCCTAGGAATTTTTTTACATTACCTAGGTAAAGTATGTAATGGACAATAATAGATATGCTTAATATTTTAAACATTGCCTGGACGCCCCCGGTAATCTATACATTGCCTAGGTATTGTATAGAATACCTAAATTATACAGATTGCCGGTAACATATACACACCATGCTCAATAGTTCCCTTACGTCACATGTTATGTTCCAGTACATCACGTCGCGTTGTGGATGTGACGTTTGATGCCGGTATAGAAACAAACTCCAAAAATACATAAGTACTTTACTTTATAACACAATTTAACTACATAAATGCTATATTAAATTATATGCTCGACGACAAAGTAATTAGCCTTCGAAAGCTGTAAGTAAAATCATTATTACTTACCAACAAAAACCAAGTCCGTGGTGGAAAATAAAAACAGCACAATGTGACGCACAAACACTCAGCCATCACTATACACTACAGACACTGCTTCAAAAACTTTTTACTGCGTGAAAAATACTAAAATGGCAATTGTTTATGGTCTAAAATGTTTCCATTTATCTAAATTAATCGATTCTCAAACCAATTAAATACCTAGTTGTTTTTCGTTAAAAATAGATTTATTGTCGTGACGTAGCGAAATTTTCCACCAACTTCATTTTGAGGCAGGGGGTGTAACAGGTATTTACATTAATACACTGTTTATAAGGTACCTATAATAATGAATTTGGATCATACGATCCTTTCAAATAACACAAAATTCTCAATCTCTCAAAGGCCTGGGCATGGACCTATGTAACAATAAAAATTCGCGTTCGGAATTTCGACAAAGTTTAGGATAGGACACTTAAAAAATCGCGTTTCTTCTATCTTATTTTGCGAATGTTTATTGAAATACTTATATATACTCGTATTTATGTGCTTTTGGTTATGATAAGAACTAATTTTTTAAATTATTTTATAGGGTTTTGTTTTAGGAACCGTGTTTTAATATCAATGACCGGTAAAAATCTCCGTCGAAAGTCGTAGGACATAGGTCATTTTCGAAGGGTAATTTTTTTTGGAAAGTGCCCCAGATGTAGAAAAATAGTGTTTACACTACATTAATAAGGTAATAGAAGTACACTTTGCGGTCAAAACGCGCCAAAAGGAAGCCATATCGTCTTTGGCTCAATAATAAAGGCGTGTGACGTCAGGGCCCGAGTTTACCGTATTTGTCCAACGTCATCTTCGCGCGTCGCGCTGGACTTTGGTTGTGATAACATTATCAACAAGGTTATGTTGATATCGTAAACTACCAACTAAGTAATAAATTTGTAAAAATGCAAAATCTTCGCCGAGATTGTATTACTTATGTTATTTTTTTTTTAGTACCTACTTAACACCTACTCGTGTTTTTTTTTACAAATTTTCCTTTTTTGAGATAAATATCATTTGAATTAAGTAAAATCACAGTGTAAATCAATCTATATAATTTAAAAATCAATTGCCGAAATGTTTGTACGTGCTTCACTTCAGAACGGCTCGACCGATTTGGCAGATTCTTTTTTCGTTTCGTTCCTAATTGTCAGGACAAGTGTTTAATGAATGTAAATACTACACTCTAAGTCACGTCAGTTTTTTTATTTTATTCTACAACGGGTAAGCGCTTGGCCTTCATCTCACCTGATGGTAAATGACGATAAGGCCGAAGGTGGAACCGCGTTTCACCCGGAATCCTCAACCACTGAGGAACTGGCTATCTTATCTTTAAACGGTCGGAACACAACAATGCTTTAAACATCGTTGTTCTGGCGACAGACTTAGATAAGATGGTGGTAGCTAGCCAGGCGGACTTAACAGCACTACCACCAACCAAACCAAGCACACAAAGATGTACCCCCCGCTGGGAATCGAACCCGGACCTGTGGGTCTGAAACCGGTGGCTTAGCCAATAGACCACAGAGGCGGTTAGTGATAGGTATCTCTTTTTTAGTTAACACTTACTTACTATACTTAAAGTAAAACGCGACCCCTGCGAGTTTTTAATTTTAGGGCTTAGGTACCTAGGTATTAGGCATTTTATTTAAGAAATAAAATAACAAAGGCCTTTAGTAAAAATCTGTAATATAGTTATCAACATTTTGGTATGAAAAAATTACACTTTTTTCAAGGCATATATATACCATTAGGTACAGTTTTAAGTAACTTTAGACTATAAATAAATATACAAAGATTATTTTTACAAATAATAACCATTTGGTCTCGTCTTTAGTTAATAACAATACAGCGACCTTATCATGGTACTGACACACAGTACAGCACACATAAATGAAGAAGAACAATTTGTTGATTGTTTCAATCAACCGGGTAATTATTGTAAACAGGGTATTTGAAAACATTATATTAGGTACATTATACAAATTTCAGGGGTCCTATTGTAGGAGAGCCTAATTTTGTAGTGAGTACAGAACTAGATGCATGCAAAGGGACCTAAGATCATAGAGGTATTATAACTTTCCATACAAAAAATGTGCTCAGATATGCTAGATGACAGCGGGCAACACGTTGGGCGTAGGGGGCGGGGCTTTGTTCTTAGACGTTTGCAGTCCATGGGCAGGCCGCAATTCAAAGCGACAAAACTTGCTTCGCAGTATCGTCTCTAGTTATAATAGCTCAATGCCTATAATAGATTGAACTCTTCGTGGAAGAGGTTTGTAGGCACCAAAGGCGATATTGTGAAATTGTTGATAATATTTTCAATCACAGTATACAAATATCTTGGTTGTAAGTAATATATATTTTTTACAAGTACTTAGGTACTTACTCTTCTTTAATATGTAAAAAAGTTATAAAACCATTTCTATCAAGAAAGCAGTAACTTTGCTAGGTAGTCTATAACTTAATTAAAATAATCTAGGTATTTAAATGGCATAAAATTAAAATGCTGCTATTAATATACAAAATTATGTACACAAATTATATACTTACTTAATAATATGGTTTTGTTACCTTTTTAAGGTAACAACCATCAAATGCAATATAAAAATTTGGCTGTACCTGCTTCTATATTAGATGACGTGAATGTAATTTATGTAATGAAGCATCATCAGTATTCTTACAATAAGTTGAGACATTAAATAGCTCTTAAAAAGACATGGCCCAGGTGGAATAAATTTACAATCTCTTGCTATCCAAATGACAGGATTCTTTCCCGGATTAAAAGACGAAAGGTCGTGGGTTTACATTCCAGCTGAGGCAAGTCGTTTTATTTTAAAGTGCTATTTTCAGTGTCGCTAAAATAAAGCATTGCAATAATGAATTTATAATTGTCAGGCGACTTGTTGAAACAGTTTATACACATAAATCTGTAACAAGGGGCTCAACATTTTGAAGCAAATTAATTAAAATTATCTTACTGTATGTACACAATTTTCACATATAACATTTTGAATATATTTTTTTTAAACTAAAGTATAAACTAAAATACTCATTTATGTAAATCATGACAATAATGAACATTACAATCTCAAAAACCATAAAAGAAAAATTAACAGAAATTTCCTCTTTCATGAATAAATATAATATGAAGCATTTATGTAATGCAGTGATTGGCCAATAGTGGCTCGGATTACCATGTATTTAAGTAAAACCATTCTCACAAGGCCAGCTTTCTAGGAGTGCTTTACTTTTGAACTTATCTGTACACGGTTATACACTTTTGACCAAACACAATATTTATAATTAGGCAGTTTGTCTACTACAACATAATTTAAGGGCAGTGAAACGCAAAAGCTTTCAAATACTTTTAATAGTTAACATTACTTTGTTGCAAACACTATAATTACACTATTGTGAATTCTTATCTGGTAATGGTGGTAGATTGTAAGATTTACCATCGGGGGTCATCCAGCAAGTAGGTGGGTCGTGGTTGTGACGTCCTATGCTTTCCGTGACTTTGCCGGCGTTGTTGATCCGCAGCTTCGCTGGACAACACCGTGTGAAGAAGTACCAGCAGTACCAGAGCTGGCTGCCATACGCCTTTTTGTACATGAACCTGAATGTGTGATTTTGATATATGAACAGTTTTGAATTCCCTCTTGTATTGATGAATATACCTGTAAATAAAATAGTTTGTTTTGACTATTTATTTAACATTACAGAAGAATGAAACTATCTAAGATTAGTACAATATCTGTGATTACTGTAAATTTTATATAGTTTTTAGAATCTTAACTAAACATTGGGTAGGTAAGTAAGTAAAACAACATACAATCTAAATAGTTTAATTCAAGTCATCATCATCATCGTGACTTTGCCAGCGTTGTCTAAATCTAAATAGCTCCAGTCCATTTATAGTTTATGTATTACTTTGCATACTTTGAAACAATTAGGATGAATCAGTACAAACATTTCACATAGTTCAAAAAATGCTCTGCATGAAAATGAGTAAGTTTGTTGTTGTTTGTAAATTTTAAACCTTGAAAATTTACATGTTTAATTTATCAAGCAGGCGATGTTACAGAATATGAATAGGTACTTACAACTTAACTTAAATTCCAAAATAATAAACAATAAACAACTTTACTGACTATGGTTAGTAACTAAACACTCACTGATTCACTGTTCAAAAAATATAACAATTACTGTTGAATTTATTGTTGTACTATGTGGTATAAGAGACTGAACCACTTTTATTACAAGTAAACAAAAAAGCAACTTCAGCTAGTGGTAAAATATAGATAAATTAAAATTTTACTTGTTAATTTTATTATATTGACTTTAACATATACAGTGAAGGTACATACATCATCTGATTGCCATTATTAACAAATCTAGACAATACAGTATAAACTAGTAACATTTTCAGCCTAAATGTTAAGTACTTAAATGTAAGAGATTTATTTTATATTCATTGTTCTAATAAACAATCTTGACGTTCACACTTTGAATACAGTTAATACTGTTTTACGGGATAACAATGCTCACAGTAACACAGTTACCGATGGTGAAGTGAATGTCTTTATATGGATGTTAATAATTATGGAACTACACTATTCGCTCACTGGTTGATAATTTACTTTTACACGACAAACATGCGACACCGATTGACAGCAAGCAAACGTGAAACCCGACTATCAATTTGTAATTTTGTACCTATGTATGACTGACACTGACAGCCCATGTCATGTCATGTCAGATAAATATATATTTTTTTTATTGACATTGTGAACATATGCCATACAGCCTAATCCAACTGCTGCCACAGAATAAATAATAGTACTACGTATGCTGGGCAAAGGCTAAGGCCCCGACCATCCATAAATTGATGAGTATTGGCTTTATCATCTCGCTGGCCAATTGCAGGTTGGCGATCACCAGCCCGAGCTAAGCATCAAAAAATATTAACAAACTTTGCCGCTAAACAAGTGGCAAATGCTCACCTCGTGCTGTCTGTTTATAATCGTCCTATGTGTTTTGGTCCAATTCAATTCTTCACCGGCCTGTAAATGTCCCACTGCTGGGCATGGGCCTTCCCACATGGACAATATCACATGGGGAGGTTGGGAAATAACACACCACGCTGGTCCAATGCGGGTTGGTGGGATTTAACGACTGCCATCTTTCGACGACAACCGGGACCAACAGCTTTACGTGCCTTCCGAAGCACGGACCAATTTATTGTTCCAATTACTAGTGAAAAATACAGCAGCGCACGCGAATTTACGACGAATAACCAGGGATGAGCGTTTGCCCCATCTCTAGGGAGGCTGTGAGAGTAGTGAATGAAAAATAAATAAATAGGTATAGTTATTATTATAAATAAGTCACATTGTGTTACTGCAGAACAAATGCTTATCTTGCCTTGATATAGCAATAATTATCTGTCGATAGTCATTGTCATTGACTTGCCTGTCATCATCCGGAATCATGAATTTACTGGGACGTATGAACTATATGCCAATGCCTTCTCAAAGTTCTCAAACGTTTTAGAGAAAAAAGTGTAGTTTGTTATTTTTGTTTTACAGAGCGCTGATGTATTTTTCGTTTGTTAGTTGTAATTTTTATTGTATTAGTTAGCTCTTTGTTGTGCTTTTATTGAGTGCTGTGAATATTTAGCCTCTAAATAAAAAATCTCAGTCGATTTAGTGCACCCAAGTTTAAATAAAATTGATTTGTATTAGCCAAGATTAAAGTTGCAAAGTCCTATTTCGCAATAAATTTGTATGTACCTACATAACTTAGCAGATTGTTGTACAAATATCCTTTTTAAAGTTTTAAAGTTTAATGTTATTCTTGCTTTATAATAAATTACTAACTTACTTATTTACTTTATATTATAGTATCATTAAGGTTACCTTTAAGTTTGTTGTTGTTGTTATATTAAATAAATGAAGGAAACATCGTAAAAGTATGTTATTTTTTAAAAAATGTAAGTACATAATGAGTAGCTAAATGTTTTATTTATACTCTTACATTATGATATAAGATACATAGGTAATGCATTTATGGTTTTATTGGGACTGCTTCGCTTATGCTCGGTTTTCTGCATGTAGTACCTAATGCCTTATTACTTATCAGAGTAGGTACAGAGCATCACCAACAATGTTCTGGTGATTGTAGCCCACAAAACTAATTACCTCATAATAATGCAACTTATTATATTATGTACTTTTACTTAATATTATTTAATAAGTGCACTATTTAGTGATACTACCTACTATATGTTTTAGCAATCTGCTGTAGGTATTCGTGATTTTTTCTGTGAAATTCTTCGTAATGTGTTATATTTATCTGTACCTAAATAAAAGTTTTGCCATTATTATTGTTTTTATTTTTTTTAGTGTTTTAACCACAGGCCAATGTCTATGTTCCACATATGGGTAAACGTGAAAGCCTCTCTTCCGCAACCAATTCTGTTCTAATTTACTAAGTATTTTACTATTTTCCAGTGGCGAGTTTCATACCTACCAGGAAAGGAAGCCTGCTGCTTATACACAGTGGATTTGCGTTCCGGCTAAAGAACAAATTAGCTTATGGAAAAAAGCAGTGGTATTGCACTTCTAGAACGAAGACAGGATGCCAAGTAGATGTTACAACGGTTGTGCATCGGCAGGGCAACCTCATCAAACGTGTTCGTAATGTTCACAACCATCCAACCCCTGGTTTTTTCCGTAGGAACGATGGATCCTTTAAAGTGGTTTAACTTTGAGGTTAAAACCTGTGGAGCCCACTGCAGTGTGTATATAAATAATGAACTGTGTGCACTAATTTTATTGAAACTTTTTATAATTGTAACAGTTTTACCTCAATTTTTTTACCTCTTTGTTTTGTATTAAGACAAAAACAACAGTACAAAGTAACACAAAAAAATAGGTTTTAAGATTATTATTTTTTTGAGATAGGTATAAGAGATAGGAAGAATTGATATTTTACCTCTCTGTTTTGTATCAAGTTAAAAACAACAGTACAAAATAACACATAAAAATAGTTTTAAGATATATTTTTTAGAGATAGAGATAGGAAGAACTGATTAATTGATTACCTATACATTTTATTTATAAGATAGCAATTAAGTGATATTGGTAATTTAATGACTGATTGTAATGGAAAGACTGATAAATAATTACAATACTCAATTTGTACCTAATATGTACTTATTTTTTAGTTAGCATAATCATGAAATAAATATTAAGTAAGTATTATTTTTACTTTTTTTAAAGCTCATATAAGTATGTACTACGTAGGTACTTTCTATACTTACCTAGTTCTAACAAAAGTGTAGTTATATGAAGCTATTATGAATTTTCTCTTTTAATATGTACTTTAAAATAACTGGTTTGCCTTGCATGCTTTCTTTTTCTTGTATCTACAATAAATTTATAATTCACAAAATGTTTCTTTAACCCAGCATAAGTCCCTTAGAATTTATGATCCCTTTCTACCCTACAGTAAATGTTCTCAAATTGTATAAGTACTTATCTAATTAACATGACTGGAATAAATAGGTAAGTACCTATTTCAAAATATGTACCTACATTCAATCCAAATAAATAAAAAAATATCAATCAAAGCAAAGTCACTTGGTCACAAGAGCGTCGCTAGCCGAAGGCTAGTCGGCCGTCGAATGGCGAATCGAGGACGCGAGTTGCGTGCGCGATTGTGTGAACGCACGCTCGTCACTCGTCACTCGTCTCGCCGCTCGTGACGCTCGCGTTGCGCATGCCCATATTAGTATGAATCAAAAAATAGTCCTACTCAACTTTATACCTACTCTTTGTAGTGTGATGTGACAGCTAATGTCAATCAAATCAAGCGAGCGAGACAGCTATGCATGTCTTCCTACCTAGCTAGCAGGTACCCCCGAGCTAGACTCCTAAACCGCTTCAGTTGCTCAATGTTCCATAAGAATTATTATTTATCAATAGGATTCAATGTACCTCAACCGGTTTGACAGAAATTACGATAAAATGCCTGGACAGAAATTACGAAAAAATAAAAGTCCATTGTTACCCAGCAATAGGGACAATTAATTTTTATTTATTTTGTATTTGTCCCAGAGCTTGTTCAACCTCTGTCTGAAGGGAGAAAACATTTGCCAACAACATTACCAACGCGTAGTGACAGAAGGATTATGCGTAAAAGGTGTAGAGTGTGCTACCAAAAAACAAAAAGAAGATCTGCGGTTCTGTATGGCTGTCCTGATTGCCCTGGGTTCCCAGGATTATGCCTCACCCCATGCTTCCGAGAGTACCATAAATATTAAACTCATCTTACAAATGAGTAGGTAGGTACCTACTTTTGTATTGTTTCAATACTTGCAATGATTAGGTATGTATGTACACGTATTAAATAATTATTCATTTATTTAAAATTTGTTCATAATTATAAAAATCAGTCACCTAAGAACAAAATCAGTAAATTTTACAATAGACATAGGTACTTACTTATGCACAATGTGGTGATTAATGTTTTATTAAATATTTAAAAACTTAAACCCTTCTTTCATTTTACTGAGAGGTGCAATTGTCTAAGAATATATTCATTTGAATTTGACACCATAAAACGTACGATTTCATTTGTCAATCGCCTGATCCCTAAAGGGCCCTACTGACGATCAGGTCGCCGCCGGCAGGTATCGGCCTGTCAGTTAGTAGTACAGCGCACGGGTGGCGGCGGCGGCGGCGGCGGCTACTGACTAACTACTACCTAACTGACAGGCTGATACCTGCCTGCGGGCCCCACACACGATCAGTTCCCCGGCACACCGGCAGGTATCGGCCTGTCAGGTGGCTGATACCTGCCGGAGGGCCCTACACACGATCAGATCGCCTGCAGGTATCAGCCTGGCAGTTCCGCCGCCGCCCCGCCGCCCCTGCGTTGTACTACTAAGGATGGTTCAGAGTCACACTGACCGCCCGCGCGGGTTTAAGCGACGCGGGCCACGAGTGAGGTGTTTACTTGTACCGTTCCAAAGTGACGCTTACCACCCGCGGGGGCGGTCAGCGTGACTCTGAAACCACGCTAACTCAGGCCGATACCTGCCCGCGACCTGGGGGGTTACTCTCGAACGCAACTCAATCTTAATACAATTCCAATGCGATTAATATGTATCGATATTGAGATAAGTAAAGATAATTCCGGAACGCCATCTCGATAATAATTTGTTCAATCAATTTCCACGCAATTTAATTCCAACGTGGCGCTATTGTTTCTTACAAAAGTGCCATTTGACATTTTTTAGATTTGTGATTGGAAATTGATTAATGCAATTCTGTTTCAAGAGTAGCCTACCTGATCGTCTGTGGGGCCTTGAAAGCGCGTCCGCTGCGCCAAGTTTTGAACAGATCATTGTTAGAAACATAAAAAAGAGGCGTGGCTTAAATGTTATGTCGAACAAATACACTTAGATAAAAAGTTCTTGATAAAAAGTTGAAAGAGCGTTGCTGTGAGTAAGGTCTGACACGAAATCTATTTCTTTTTCTTCTACCGAGAACTAAATCCACCACAGCCAAGCAAGACAATGTTCACGTCTTCATCGTCGCTGCTCATTTTTTTAATGTGAAGTTTTGTTAAAAAACTTTGTTTACTGAACATTGCCAAAGTCGCAGCGGACGGGAAATGTTTTGAACAAAAAATGTTCAAGGACAATGTTTGTTCAAAACATGGCGCAGCGGACGCGGCTTTAGTCTGAGTGCTCGGCCAGACCCGCGCCCGCGCCCGTGCGGCGCAAGCAGTCTGGCCGAGCACTGTTCTGCAGAGAGCAGAGTTCTGTTCGATAAACTCGTCATCGTCGCACTGCGTTTCTATTTCCAATTCGGGAATATATTTTCGTTTTCTAAGTAATCCTTGAACAAAATTAATAAATAACATATATTGCTATTTAATCTAGCTAGACTAATATTATGTCATACTCAAACTGTAATATCCCATCCCTTACAGTACCTGTATATAGGAATGTCCTATCCTAACAGTAGCACCCGATAAAAAGTACAAAAAGGTTTAGAACCCGTGATCGAAATAAGTATGTAACTTACTTTCCATCTCCACTAAGTAGAACACGTAGATAGTCACTTTAAAAGACACTAAACGAATAAATAAACCGCTTACGTTCCATATCGGGTGGCAACAGAAACGAAAACAAAGCCACAAGTTACAATTCATGGCGGATGGCAACCTTAGGGAGTGGCGCCATCACATTCCCTGGCGCTTGACTCCTCCTCAAAGGAGCCATGAAACATTTTTTAGCCGCCAGCAATGATATTATATGTACCTATTTAAAAGGTCATTGGCCGCCAGGCACAAAAGTTTGATAAAAAGACTTCCGCACGGAATCGGTTAATCACATAATAAAGGTTTTTACTAAAATAGATATCAGTATAAACCTAATTATGTTCTTAGACCAGATTAATGTCTGAAAGCCTTTTTTTTACGGAGTCTCATAATTTGTCACCATCACCAATTAAAAACCGAAGACAAAAATCTACACGCTCTCTTGAGAGTTGGTTTAACCATTTGTTTAGCGTGATCTGCGTGATGCGCCATCTGTTGGTAGGTAGCAAGCATCAGCAAAGCAGCTCATTGTACCTAATGCTTTTGATATGCCTACTATTTGTTCGCCAGCAGTTTGAATATACATGTGCAGGCAGCCGAGTGAGAGATAAATAATTTATTAACACGTAATTAAAAAAGACTGTTATTTTAATTATTTTCACCATTACATATTATAAACAAGTATTATGTTAAAGCTACGAAGCTGTGCTAGTGAAGTAAACTCGTCACTAGATGGCGCTACTTGTATTGTAAGCTGTAATTCCATATCAAATAAGTATTTAAATAAGTAGTAATAATTAAACACATAGCCTCCCGCCAAAAAAAGTGTCACAATACAAAAATAGCTGTTTCGAGTAAATGTAACTTTAATAGTTTTTTATTCATTTATACGTCAATAATTTAAAAACTATAATAGTCAAATTACTGAATAGCTTATTTTATGTTTATTATAGGGCTTTAAATGTAACAGCAAAATTGTAATTTTTTTAAGTGTCTTTTTTTTAACAAAAGAAGGAGGCAAACGAGCAGGCGGGTCACCTGATGGAGAGTAACCACCGCCGCCCATGGGGGGTGGAAGGGCTCCGGAACCCACACTGGCCGGACGAAACACAACAGCACCAAGTGCCATTATTTCACGCCGAATATTCGTGAGAGGGTGGTATTACCCCGGGCGAGCCAGCCCAATGCATGCTGCAACGTAGCGTGGCTCTACCCATCAGTCAGTGTCTCATTTAGCACCACCCAGGGGTCACGTGTAGGGTCTCAAGGTTAAACATACGGACGCGAGTAACTTTAACCTCCAAAACTTTTAATTTGAAATATATTATGACTCTTTTGTCGATTAAAATTTCTGTAGTCACTATTTCTTTTATTAAAAGGCTTCATATTAATTAAAAATAAAATAAAAACGTGAAAAACGAACTTCTTTGGATGTTTTGGCCTAATTGTTAAACGTAATATTTATCGATAAAAAGTCACATCACACGTTAATACGCTTTTCTTGCCACACAGTACACGTCTACTCTGTTTTAACACAAATGTGAAAATGTGGATTCTCCTTGTACTTGCACCGTTTCAAGTGCAAGGAGAGTCCATCGTGCATCTGCGACCCTAAAAAGATCCTGCACGTGATCATAGAATGCCCTGTCCATGACTATGAACGGATGAGATTTGAAAGGCAGATAGGAATGATAATAAATAAGGAATCAATCAATGAAATCTTAGGTAGAAAGCAAACAAGATCATTATTTTTTGGAATTTTGTGCCAACATTGCTGAACCAGTAATCAGTAGGAACAAGAGGTAGCCAAAAACATGTTCTCTCAAATATAATGAGTATATTCGGAGTAACATGAAATTATAAGGAACTAGCAAAACTGTATAAATGCAGAATTACGTAATAATAACGTGATATATAAATAGTTAGAAAACAAATGTGTATGAATAAGTTGATAAATGTAAGATTCATAAAATTGTTAAAATTGTAAAACAGAATGTAAAAATAGGATAGTACTCGTACATAAGATAGAAATAAGTAGCAAAAAGAAGTAGTGCAAAAATGCAATGAAAATAGAACCGGGCAACCGGAGATAAATAGAAAAGTAAGATTAGGAAATACAAAATAGGATAGGGTATTTGAAATGAGAAAATGTATAGATATAAGTAATAAATAGATTAAGAATGAGAGTACAAGAAACGTGCAAGAAAAATGGAATAGAAAACTAGATATAATTATATAGATGTAGAATACGAAATAGAATAGAGCAGGATAGGGCACCCTAGAAGTGCCGAGGAAATGTAGGCGTATGCCACTATTTCGATAGGAAGCCGCAGTAGAGCGGATTAGTTTTAAGTAGCTTGCAACATCTCCGACATCGGGGGATACGATTAAAAAAATACACAAATGTGACACCACAGAACACAATTTGTGACACTTTCACGCCGGTGATTGGAGCGAAGAGCTCCGTGAAAAGAGAACTTAGTGCCATCTAGCGGTAACCATGCGCAACATAATAACGACGTTCTTGCAGCCGAACATATGAAATATGCGCTATTTAATGCTGTGATTATGTCATTTTGTACCTAATATGTATTGTGACACTTTTCTTGCAGGGAAGCGAAATGTAATGGAGAAGTTGAATTTAATTTTTGACAAATACTTTATACCTACAGTATTGATTTGCCAGACTGTAAGTGCAAAGGGCAGGAGAGATTTGCTAGACAAGTAGTAGGTATAATTGCTCGAACCTTGGGTATAGAATTTTAAAATGTACCTATAGCATTGACGTAAGGCAACAATATACCTGTACAGTATTAAGAAAATTTTATAGAGCTTATTCATGAACATCATTCATTCATTGAGTGAGAGATTAAATAATTTATTATCACATAGTTTAAAAAAACTGTTATTTTAATTACTTTCACCATTCCATATTTTAGGGAAGTGTCTAGCCTACCACCAGTGGTTATTTGATAAAAATGAATGTACTGCCGTAAGTCACGTGATAGGTTAGAAATTCACGCTGCGCTTCACGATTGTCTTGAATTTCGAGGTTATTTTTTTTAATAGACAACTGAAATACTAGCTGCCCTACTCCTGTAGGTCATATGTATTGTTGTCTAATAAAAAAATAACCTCGAAATTACAAAATACATAGGTATTCCAATGACTAATAAGTTGTGGCAGAATAGCTTTTTATGTTCGTCTGCCGCTAATGTAATGAACTATTTCACTACGCTACCATAATAAATATTTAAAATTAAACTTTATTAGCTTGCCTCAAGGAACAAATAGGAATACCTATAATAACTTACGGCAGAATAACATTATGGGTGGCAGGCTAGACACTTCCTATTTTATACGAGTATTATGTTACTTTATACAGTATTGATTTGCCAGACTGTAGTAAGTGCAGAGGGCTGGAGAGATTTGCTAGATAAGTGGATAAATGCTCGAAGCTTGGGTATAGAATTTTAAATGTATAGCATTGACATAGGGCAACAATGTATTATATACGGTATTTAGCAAACTTTAAAGAGCTAATTCATGAACATTTTTCGCTTTTTTTTTCCCCAGAAAAAAGTCCTGGATCCGTCCTTGGTTTTGCTCATTATGTGCTTTCTGCACAAATGCACAAATGAACAGCCAGACATTTTTAACGCTCTTTCTTACTAAAACAACTAAACGTCACTGGTACAACCCAGTTGCTGCTGTATTGACGACTGGCACGGTATTAGATGCTACTCCGACTTTTGCAAGAAGCACGCGGGTAACGTACCTATCTTCCTCTATTGCTTATATCTATGCCTACAGCGTTCGTTTTGGGATATTGCGTCAATTCAAACATTTCAGGGGTTGTAAACCTTTTCATAAAGCGGAATCTGTCACTGATTCCATGCGGATGAAATTTTCATGTGTCATGTAAGTTCATTGTCGCCCAACAAAAGCGACAATTAATTTTAATTTATTTTGTATTTGTCCCAGAGCTTGTTCGACCTCTGTCTGAAAGGAGAATACATCTGCCAACAACATTACCAAAGCGTGACGGAAGGACTATGCGTAAAAGGTGTAGAGTGTGCTACCAAAAAACAAAAAGAAGATCTGCGGTTCTGTATGGCTGTCCTGATTGCCCTAGGTTCCCAGGATTATGCCTCAACCCATGCTTCCGAGAGTACCATAAATAATAAACTCATCTTACGAATGAGTAGGTAAGTACCTAATTTTCTATTGTTTTAATACATGCAATGATTAGGTATGTACACGTATTAAATAATTATTCAGTTCATAATTATAAAAATCAGTCACCTAACAACAAAATCAGTTAAATTACAAAATTTAACAAAAGACATACTTACTTATGTATAGTGTGGTGATTAATCTTTTATTCATAAATATTTAAAAACTAAAACCCTTCTTTCATTTTACTGAGAGGTGCAATTGTCTAATAATATCATATTCATTTGACATTTGACAACATAAAACGTACGATTTCATTTGTCAATCGCCTGATGCCTAAAAGCGCGTCCGCTGCGCCAAGTTTTAAACAGATTATTGTTCGAAACATAAAAAAGGGCGTGGCTTAAATGTTTTGTCGAACAAATACACTTAGACATGTTTGTAGAAATCATCCCCTACGTTCGTCTGCGGGCGGAGGGGATCTTTAATTTTATGTTTGATTTCGACGCAGGAAAAAGTGTCGCTCGGAATAAAAAGTTCTTGATAATACAACCTTAATTTTTCTTAATACAAAAACAATTAAGGGTGAGTTCCACCCATGAAACTGAACAACCTTCCCCAAGAAACCTATGTGCAAAAAAGACAAAAAAAACGATCTCCCATAGTTACTATTGTCGTCAGCTGATCGGACAGTTTTGTATGGGAGGTCGAAATTTTTTCTCTATTTTGCACATAGGTTTCTTGGGGAAAATTGTTTAGTTTCAGGGGTGGAACTCACCCTTCATTGTTTTTGTATTAAGAAAAATTAAGGTTGTACATGTTGAAAGAGCGTTGCTGTCAGTAAGGTCTGCAGTGCGAGCACGGATCTTTTATCGACCGATAAAGTGACATTAGACGTCGACAAATGGACATCGGCTGTACTGTAACTGTCAAATTTTATCGTCTAATGTCACTTTATCGGTCGATAAAAGATCCGTGCTCAGGGGGCTGACACGAAATCTGTTTCTTTTTCTTCTACCGAGAACTAAATCCACCACAGCCAAGACAATGCTCACGTCTACTTCGTCGCTGCTCATTTTTTTTGAATGTGAAGTTCTGTTAAAAAACTTGGTTTACTGAACATTGCCAAAATCTCAGCGGACGGGAAATGTTTTTGACAAAAAAAATTTAAATACGGTATTTATCAAACTTTCATGAACATCATTCGCTCTTTTGTAGCGCACTTAGGGTTAACATTTAGGAATTTGAAAAGTCCTGACAAACAGCCTGACATTTCGATAAAAGTCCGGACTTTTTAGTCATAAAATGTAAACATTACTCAATTTTTATGTTGTGTTTTTAGATAAATGAGATACTAAAGATTAAAGACTTATTTGATATACTTAAAATGTAGTTTTGTTACTCATATTCCAAAATCCGGACAAATTAAAAAGCCGGACAAAGTCCGGAATAGAGTCTAAGATAGGATAAGATAGTTAGATAGATAGTTTACCGCAATGAATAGACATGGTGCGTTTTCCATTTGTGCCTATAGGGACCAGCTTCTTCAGCCTTAATGTCACAAGGAAAGTGCTATTAGCGTCAGCAAATAGCACTTTACCCCTAGCCACAGATTAAAGAAGAGTTAACAGATACTTCACTCAGTAGAAAATTACCAATACCTACTGCTATAATCATCATCATCAGCCTATAAACGTCCCACTGCTGGGCACAGGCCTCCCACGTGAACAATAGCACGTGGGGATATTGGGCCATAACCCACCACACTGGCCCAATGCCGGTTGGTGGGTTTTAACGACTGTCATCTTACGACAACATTCGAGACCAACGGCTTAACGTGCCTTCCGAAGCACGGAGGAGCTCGAAATGTTTTTAATTTGGTCACCCATCCAGCGATCCGGCATTGCGAAAGTTGCTTAGCGGGCAAGATCGCAAGCCGAACGCGCTAGCCGCTGCGCCAACCAGCTCCTATAATAGCCTACTAATATTTAAACTATAATAACCTACTGCGCAATCCCACAGCAATCGCAAGGCTGCCTCCTCGATAAAATTAAATTAACATAAATAACTATTTGTGTCTATTTTATTGAGAACTGTGAATATGTTCTGTCTGACTAATAGGTGGTAGTTTAAAATTGTATCGTTTATAAAATATATTTTTTTTATAAATTGGTGCTGACATCATCATCAAAAGTAAATAGAGTTCAGTGTGTGTGTGTAGGTAAAATAATAAACTACTACTGCACAACAAACCCATCTACTGCACATAAGGCACCAGGCGGCATCGTAGGGTAGGTACGCGTTCAAACGAATGGAACAATTAAGAGGAAACACTACGTCGAAGTGGCATGCAAAATTCTCATACAAAACACAGAAAAACGATGTTTCGTAGTCCCCGGTTTCCTCCTTCAGAACTGGACCAATTTTTATTACTTTTTCAGCATCGGTTAAAGAAAGAGATTTTCTATGTCTGTATGTTTGATTTTTTCTAAAAACCAGCCACATAATGTTTCTAAAAACGCCTTAAAACGGAGTGATTTCGCTAAATTTTGAAGGCTCCTGGTTATTAAATAAATGACTTAATGCAAAAAAATCAAACATACAGACATAGAAAATCTCTTTCTTTAACCGATCCTGAATAAGTAAAAAAAATAGTCCAGTTTTGAAGGAGGAAACAGGGGACTACGAAACGTCGTTTTGCTGTGTTTTGTAAGAGAATTTTGCATGACACGTCGACGTAGTGTTTCCTCTTAAAACTGAACAGCGTGCGTGCGCTTCGCTTGCGAAAACCGCACTGAATTTGGTAGGGATGCGCCGATCCGATCCGTTCCTTTGAAAAATCGGATCGGCAGGCATACGATCCGGCGATTTTCGGATCGGATCGAGGTCATGCGATCTTTTGCCGGATCGATACAAAACTTGAAAGATCGGATCGCTTGGATCGTATGCATTTTTAATGCAGTTTGTTTAAAAAAAATTGGGTACATATTATTTATGTTTATTTGTTACGAACGTGTTCTATCTTTGTTTACATTTTCATGTTGGCGGCAACCTTTCGGGTAGATTGATACAGCTGTTAAATTATTATAAACGAATGTTGTAGGTCGGTATTTATGCATAAAATGTGTGTATCCAGTCACATGCAAACTTCTTTACAAGGTTTACATGGGTTTACCTAATAAAGATCTAAAATTAATTGTGTCGTACATATTTGCATCCGATCCGGATCGATTTCTGAAGATCGGATCGACGGCATGCGATCCGATCCGCGGATCGGATCGTGGCGTTTCGATCCATTTCGATCCGAAAAATCGGATCGCGCATCCCTAGAATTCGGTCCGCAAACGGCCCGAGACCGCTCGGCCGGGCGGTAGGTAATTATAGCGCGCAAGTATATGGAGTGACGGAGGCCTGCCCCAGCGTCAGCAAAGCAGCTCTTGGTACCTACCTAATGCTTTTTTATGCCTACTATTTGTTCGCCAGCAGTTTGAATATACATGTGCAGGCAGCCGAGTGAGAGATTAAATAATTTATTATCAAAGAATTAAAAAAACACTGTTATTATGATTATTTTCACCATTACATATTTTAAATACACATTTAGACGGGGATTAACGTTAGCGTTAATCCCCATCTAAATGTGTATTTATAATGGAACGCGAAAGTTTAAAAGTGTATATTACATATTTTATACGAGTATTATGCTATCTACGAAGCTACTCGTATTCTAAGCTCTAACTTCATATCTTAGATAAGTATATAAATAGTACCTAATATTTAAACAAATGTAATGGAGAAGGAGAAGTTGAATTAAATTTTTGACAAATACTTTATACAGTATTGATTTATTAGACTGTAAGTTCAAAGGGCTGGAGAGATTTTCTAGGCAAGTGGTAGGTATAAATGCTCGAAGCTTGGGTATAGAATTATAAATGTACCTATAGCATTGCCCTAAGGCAATAATATATACGGTATTTAGCAAACTTTAAAGAGCTAATTCATGAACAACATTCGCTCTTTTGTAGCGCACTATGCATTCGATGGTAGCAATCTAATAGAGTGACAATTAGCTAAGTATCTGTACACTTGTATTTTGTGTTACGTTTACCACAATAGAATAGACATGGTACATTTTCCATTTGTCTAGGAGTCAGTTTCAGCCTTAATGTTACAAGTAAAATGCTGTTTGCTGACGCTAGCTACCTACTAATGTATTTTTTATGCCTACCAATTTGTTCGCCAGCAGTTTGAATATACATATGCAGGCAGCTGAGTGAGAGATTAAATATTTTATTATTATATAATTACAAATAAAACGGTTATTTTGTTGTTTTAATTATTTTTACCATTCTATATTTTATACGAGTATTACCAATGTTATCTACGAAGCTGTGTTAGTGAAGTCAACTCGTCACTAGATGGCGCTACTTGTATTCTAAGCTGTAATTCCATGATGTTATATCCATATCTTAGAAAAGTATTTAAATAGTATTCAAATGGGGATAAATATTTAAATAGGGATATTCTGTAAATTACAAATTACTACCAAACCAGACAATATTTGTTGCTTTGTCAACAATTATGGAGACGTCATCTTATTTTTCTTCCCCTCTTTAGTTAAATCAGGTAGCAAGAAAAATTAACTTTTCGTAAGAAATGGTTTTTTTTAACTTTTTGTGGATTTTCGTCATTACCCTGCATCCGATATCTAAGGAATTTGGTAAGTTATCTTATTGATTGTTTGATTCATCGATAGATAATCGTTTTTGTTGCTTAATTTTGTAGGTTATGTTAGGCTAGCTATCAATTTTATGCTGTTTTCGAAAATACCCCAGTGGGGTAATTTCGAATGAGCTTGACTATCAAAATTACCAGAGACTGCTTTTCCTTAGCAGTTTCCAGTGGTTGTCAACATGAAGATTTATTTGGCACAACAACTTCGGCCGTTAATCTTAACAAAACTGTTGCCCTTAGATCGCAGAAAAAGGTAGCAAGCACGGTAGGTATCCGTTGCATAGTTCAGAACTAAGCAGACAAACAGCCACGAATAGCGACTTGTTTTATAGTAATTATAATAATAATATTAAGGACATGCCACGCAGGGCCACACAGATTTTTATGAATTGAATAGTAATAATTTGTATACATTGTTTCAGGAGAAACATGCCTCGCACATAATTATGTTAAAAAAAATACACATGCACTCAAAAACAGTAAACTTATTAGTTTAGGGGATTTCGGTTGTTTCCGTACTTTATTTACCCTTTTATTGAAATCCAATAAAGATGATGAATATGATAAAAATTAAAATAAAAGTTATGGAGAAGTTAAATAATTTTTTTTTCAAATACTTTATACCGTATTGATTTATTAGACTGTAAGTACAAAGGGCTGGAGAGATTTGCTAGGTAAGTGGTATGTATAAATGCTCGAAGCTTGGGTATAGAATTATAAATGTACCTTTAGCATTGACATGAAGCAATAATATATACTGTATTTAGCAAACTTTAAAGAGCTAATTCATGAACATTATTTGCTCTTTTGTAGCGCACTATACATTCGGTGGTAGCAATCTAATAGAGTGACGACAATTCGCTAAGTATCTGTACACTTGTATTTTGCGTTACGTTTACTGCAATAGTATAGACATGGTGCATTTGCCATTTGTCTAGGAGCCAGCTTCAGCCTTAATGTTACAAGTAAATTGCTGTTTGCTGACGCTAGCTACCCTAGCGTCAACAAAGCAGCTCTTAGTACCTAATGCTTTTTTATGCCTACCTATTTGTTCGCCAGCAGTTTGAATATACAAGTGCAGGCAGCCGAGTGAGACATTAAATAATTTATTATCACATAATTAAAAAAGAAACTGTTATTTTAACTATGTTCACCATTCCATTTTAATACGAGTATTATGTTACTACAAAGCTGTGCTAGTGAAGTCAACTCGTCACTAGATGGCGCTACTTGTATTCTAAGCTGTAATTCCATATCATAGAGAAGTATATGTTACCGGCAATCTGTATAATCCGGTATTCTATACAATACCTAGGCAATGTATAGAATACCTAAAACGTGTAGGTAATGTATGAAATATATTTATTTTATACTTTGCTAGGTATTCTATTCTATACAATACCGAATGCGCATCCGGTAATGTGTGAAAAAGCAGTAGACCTACTTATTAATTTTACGGAACTGTTTTGTTCCTTAAGATTTATATACTTGTTAAATACTTTATACAGTATTGATTAATTAAACTGTAAGTTCAAAGGGCTGGGGAGATTTGCTAGGCAAGTGGTAGGTATAAATGCTCAAAGCTTGGATATACAATTATAAATGTACCTATAGCATTGACATAAGGCAATAATATATACTACGGTATTTAGCAAACTTCAAAGAGCTAATTCATGAACATCACTCGCTCTTTTGTAGCGCACTATACATTCTGTGGTAGCAATCTAATAGAGTGACAATTCGATAAGTATCTGTACACTTGTATTTTGCGTTACGTTTACTGCAATAAAATAGACATAGTGCATTTGCCATTTGTCTAGGAGCCAGCTTCAGCCGTAATTTCACAAGTAAATTGCTGTGTGCTGACGCTAGCTACCCGAGCGTCAGCAAAGCAGCTCTTAGTAGGTACCTAATGTATTTTCTATGCCTACCTATTTGTTCGCCAGCAGTTTGAATATACATATGCAGGCAGCTGAGTGAGAGATTAAATAATTTCATCATCATCATCCACAGCCTGACTTAACCCACTGCTGTGTATAGGCCTCTCTTTGTATGTGCCACTGTTGACGATCCCGTGCCAATCTCATCCAGAGATTAAATAATTTCTTATCAGATTATTTTCACCATTCTATATTTCATCCGAGTATGCTAGTGAAGTCAACTTGTCACTAGATGGCGCTACTTGTATTCTAAGTTCTAAATCCATGTTATATCCATATTATCTTAGATAAGTATTTAAATAGGGACCTATAATAAATAGTATCTTTGGTTGTCCAGTCAAGCATCCGTTTTTTTACAATGTGTTTAATTGCGAAGAAGCTTAGCTAATATGTTACATGTGTAACACAGGTTTACGCATGTGATGACGTTTTATTTATCCATTAATGTTATAAGTATTTTTATATCGTAAGATTAAGTGTTTTACTTATATGTAGTAACATTATTTAAATAAACATTGCGTTGGGGGACTGTTATGCACTGTAACAGTAAAACTAAGTGCTACTCCAGTGGTCCGCCTATCTACGCGATGATCGTTCAATCAGAGTATTTGTTATAATATATTATTCGTAGAGATGGGCCGACTATTCGCCGACTAGGCTGGAAAGCCGACTATCCGGCATCTTTCATAGTCGGCGACCTGATGTTTCAGAAATTCAGAATAAAACCAATGACTTGGGTATAGAATTTTAAATGTACTTTTAGCATTGACATAAGGCAACAATATATATACAGTATTTAGCAAAGTTTAAAGAGCTAATTCATGAACATCATTTGCTTTTTTGTAGCGCACTATACATTCAGTGGTAGCATTTTAATAAAATACAATTCGCTAGCTACCCTAGCGTCAAAGCAGCTTTTAGTACCTAATGCTTTTTTATGCCTACCTATTTGTTCGCCAGCAGTTTGAATATAATATATGTGCACTAGGCCGAGTGAGAGATTAAATAATTTATTATCACATAATTAAAGAAAAAACTGTCATATTAATTACTTTCCCCATTCCATATTTTATCCTACTAATATTATAAACGCGAAAGTTTGCAAGTATGGATGGATGTTTGTTACTCTTTCACGTAAAAACTACTGAATGGATTTGGATGAAATTCGGCATACAGATACTTTATAACCTGGATTAACACATAGCATACTTTGTATCCCGATATTCCCACGGGAACGGGAACCACGCGGGTGAAACCGCGAGCGGCCGCTAGTACGATTATAATGTTACTACGTAGCTGTGCTAGTGAAGTCAACTCATCACTAGATGGCGCTACTTGTTGTCTAAGCTGTAATTCCATATTCTTGAGAAGTATTTAAATAGTACTTAATATTTAAATAAATGTAATGGAGAAGTTGAATTTATTTTTGTCAAATTCCTACTTTATATAGTATTGATTTATAAGACTGTAAGCACAAAGGGCTGGAGCAATTTGCTAGGCAAGTGGTAGATATATATAATGCTCGAAGCTTGGGTATAGAATTATAAATGTACCTAATTACAGCATTGACATAAGGCAATAATATATACGGTATTTAGCAAACTTTAAAGAGCTAATTCATGAACATCATTCGCTCTTTTGTAGCGCACTATACATTCTATGGTAGCATTCTAATAAAGTGACTGAAATTCGCTATGTATCTGTAGGTACACTTGTATTTGATATTACGTTTACCGCAATAGAATAGACATGGTGCATTTGCCATTTGTCTAAGAGCCAGCTTCAGCCTTAATGTTACAAGTAAATAGCTGTATGCTGTCGCTAGCTATCCTAGAGTCAGCAAAGCAGCTCTTAGTAGTACCTATGTACCTAATGCTTTTTTATGCCTACCTATTTGTTCGCCAGCAGTTTGAATATACATGTGCAGGCAGCCGAGTGAGAGATAAAATAATTTATTATCAAAGAATTACAAATAAAACTGTTCTTTTAATTATTTTCCCCATTCTATATTTTATACGAGTATTAGCAATGTTAACTACGACTACGAAGCTGTGCTAGTTAAATCAACTGGTCACTAGATGGCGCTACTTGTGTTCTAAGCTGTGATTCCATGATGTTATGTCCATATCTTAGATAAGTATTCAATAGGGACCTATAAAAAATAGTATCTTTGGTTGTCCAGTCAAGCATCCGTTTCTTTACGATGTATTTAATTGCGATGAAGCTTAGCTAATATGTTTCATGTGCACACCTGATGTATCAGACATTCAGAATAAAACTAATACGGGGAACAAATTCGCGGCCGTCCGTTAGTGTAATCGGTATTTAGAATTATTATAGTAGTAGGTATGTGTCATACATAAATAACAAATTGCTGTGGTAGGTACATTACTATTTATTTATTTTATAGATATAAAGTGCATCATCAAAATAATTCAATATAATGTTTACATATAGGATCCTGTCTTCATAACAATGAAATATATTTTTTAAGAACCAAGACACTTTGAGAAGAAACATTGATATATTTATTTTCCCTGCGATCAAACAGTTTACTTACTTAACTAATGTTGAAATTAATCCACGAATATGAAGATGTGAGTAGGTAGCAATTAAACGAATGTAATGAACTAAATAAGTATGAAGTTTAATACAATTTTTGACAAATACTTTATACAATATTGATTTGCTAAATTGTAAGTACAAAGGGCTGGAGAGATTTGCTAGACAAGTGGTGGATATAAATGCTCGAAGCTTGGGTACAGAATTTTAAATGAATAGCATTGACATAAGACAACAATGTAAGTATGTATACGGTATTTAGAACACTCTAAAGAGCTAATTCATGAACATCACTCGCTCTTTTGTAGCGCACTATACATTCAGTGGTAGCAATATAATAGAGTGACAATTCGCTAAGTATCTGTACACTTGTCTTTTGTGTTACGTTTACCGCAATAGAATAGACATGGTGCGTTTGCCATTTGTCTAGGAGCCAGCTTCAGCCTTAATGTTAGAAGTAAAGTTCCGTTTGCTGACGCTAGCTAATCTAGCGTCAGCAAAGCTGCTCTTAGTACCTACGTAATGCCTTCCTATTTTTTTTTATGCCTACCTATTTGTTCGCCAGCAGTAAAACACTGTTTTTTAATTACTTTTACCATTCCATATTTTATACGAGTAGGTATTATGTTAACTACGAAGCTTTGCTAGTGAGGTCAACTCGTCACTAGATGGCGCTACTTGTATTCTAAGCTGTTTTTTCTTGATGCTATATCCATATCTTTTAAGTATTTAAATAGGGACCTATAGGAATAGTATCTTTGGTTGTCCATATAATTCTGACATAGGTACCTACATAACAATAAAATATATTTTTTTAAGAACCAAGACGCTTTTACATGTTTAAAACATATCTTTGCCCGACTTTTTCAGTTTTTTGAAGATTATGGAAAAACTATGCATTGTATGAATATGGTACCAAAAACAATTTTTTTAAGCAGCAAATGAAGTTTTGATTTTTTGATTGTACAGAAAAAAATAATATTGAATATTAGACTCAAAAAGTGACAATTAAAGACGCGGGAAATTTTATCTGTACTCTCTTAAATCTTTGCCTATTCTACGTTATCTCGAAAACTATTTCATGTAGCGCTTTGACAAAAATATATGTGATAGAAAATGGTGCAAAAACCACATTCAGTACCCATTATTGTGTACAAAAGTAACATTTTTTTTATAAGGGTGGTCAATGTCACCTTTTACCTTTGAAGCTTAATTTCATACAAGTCATTTTCTTGACATAGGGTTGACACAAGTAATAAGTATTCGTAATAAGAAATCGCATAAAAGTCATAGCTGTTTCATAAAAAAAAATAATACATTGGTACTTAGACGCAAGTGTATAAACAGCAGATTTTATTTATTTCGAGGTTGATCTCATAAATAATAATTTCAAAAAATATTGTAATTGATTGTAGGGTAATAAAATGTGTCAACCCTGACAAACGTGGGCAATATTTTAAAAACAGTGCTACACTAGGTCCTAGAACATTGCCCACAACGATAATTCAGAGATAAACAAGAATAAAAATTTAAATACAACACTAAACTGTAGCTTAATTAGTTATTTATATAGGTATTACCAGAGTATCATTTAACTGTGAGATGTATTTCTAAACTATGAGACACTAATTTGGCCCGCCTTCGACACAGGTAATTTCACACATGTCTCAACTGAATGAAGCTAGCAACGAAACGAGTGATTAGTGGTGCCATAAATATAATTGAATTTCCACAAAAAAATGCGTAATGTTTCTATTTCAAAATATAAGATGACAATAATGACTTTCACAACTTTTCGGCATTTTGGCAATGTTATCTACCAGGGGCAAAGATATACGGTTTCACGGTACCTTCAACGCCAAAACTAGTACCTATGTGTTCTAGAAACATTGGCTATATATATTTATTTTCCCTGCGGTCAAACATTATATACTTAGGTATTATTAATATGTAATGCATTAGCTAATGTTGAAATTATTCCACGAATAAAGAAGAGTAGCAATTTAACAAATGTAATGGTGTAAATAACTATGAAATTTAATTTAATTTTCGAAATAAATAATTTATACAGTATTGATTTACCAGACTGTAAGTACAGAGGGCAAGAGAAATTTGCTAGACAATTGGATAAATGCTCGAAGCTTGGGTATAGAATTTTAAATGTATGGCATTGACATAGTGCAACAATATATTATATACGGTATTTAGCAAACTTTAAAAAGCCAATTCATAAACTCGTCACTAGATGGCGGCGCTACTTGTATACTAAGCTGTAATTCCGTGATGTTATATCCATATCTTTTAAGTATTTAAATAGGGCCCTATAAAAAGTAGTATCTTTGGTTATCCAGTCAAGTATTCGTTTTTTTAAGATGCACTTAAATTGCAATGAAGCTTAGCTAATATGTTACATGTGCACACCTGATGTTTCAGAAATTCTGAATAAAACTAATACGGGGAACAAATTCGCGGCCGGTCCGTTAGTGTAATAGGTGTTTAGAATTATAGGTAGTAGGTATGTGTCATACATAAATAACAAATTGCTGTGGTAGGTGTAAGCTAGTCGTTGTGTGTCGATTAGGGTGATATGCACTATTCACTAGTGTTGTAAGAAACTCGTGTCTTTTAGTCTTTATTTCGAGACTTGAGACTCGTTAGTCACTGAGTCCGAGTCCTTTGAGTCTTCTGAGTCCTTTCGAGTCCTTTCGAGTCTTTTAAGTTCTTTGAGCTAGACTGAGTCAAGAACTTGAGTTGGTGTATTATAATAGGTAATACTGATTTTAGGGTTCCTTTTAATAAATAATAATAATAAATAATAAACAATAAAATCATTTATTTCAGACCATTGGATCCATGGGTTAGTAACAATTGAGACTTAAAACTATGTTAGTGATAAATGTACATAAAATTGATATATATATTGATATACTTACAATTTTAAAATCATCAATAAGCAACATTAAATAAAATAAATCAAAAGTAAAACATTGAATTAAAAATAAAACAAAATAAATGATAAATTGGTACCTAGCAAAAACATAATAATAAAAAAATTAAAACAGAAAAAAATGGGTTCTAAAGGCGGCCTAACGCAAATCTTGACGATTTAGTTCACTAAAAAAATATTTTGTAGTATTAAAAGCGTTAAACTAAAATGGGTTACCTATACTTTAAAAGGCGCAAAATGAAAGAAATACAAAAATTAAAAAAAATATATTACAAATTTACACAGTTCTGCTCGGATTTTTTTATGTTTAAAGCTTGACTTAAATATTTAATTTCTCGATCAATCAACACATAAAAAAATATATTACTTACTATTTACTAAAAGGGTATTTAATACTTTAATATATAAATAAAACATTGATAGTAGGTACTATGAATAATAGCTTAAATATGTAAACATTGACGAAATGAGTTAAAATAAAGTTTATACCACTTTAAATTATGGAATGAAGTACTAAAAAATAATCAATTTCCAGTAAAAAATAACAAAAGTAACATCTTATATTAAAATTAAAATATGTACGTATGTAAAAAGAATTCACCCAGATCATCCCCATCAGGCAGAGCACCCAGAATACTAGCCGCATTGCCGCGCTGGATGGCGAGGCGTTGACCCAGATACCTGCTGGCTCTGGGGTCTCGGGTGGCTTCCACCAGTTTTTTAGAAATATCTCTAAAGAGCTGGTTGGTGGGCACCCAAACCCCACGGTCCTAACGTCTGTACCCCAAACGGCTCAAATATGAAATCTCCAGTCAGATTCTCATACTTGCGCCGTTTGAGGTTCTCCGCATTAATTGCAGCCGAGCCAGCATTGATGCATGAACTTGGAAGATGGGACGGGGCATGCGTATCGACACATGTAGCATCCCACACCACCCACCCTCCAAGGTACCAGGGTCATGCCGTCCGGCCTCTTGCCATCGTCGCGTGACAGGCCGGCGGACTCTAGTACGGCTGGAATTCCGGCAGTGACTAGAGCTCGACGAACGATGTCATTCAAAGAATGATGGCGGGCAATGCGGCCAGCGCTCCGTGTACAGGACAGCCCGTGGTGTCCGAGGGTGTCTACCGGTGCGCCACAACGACATTGATGGGGGACGATACTGGGGGCGCCAAGACGCAGGGCAGTGGCAAGGCGAAAAGTGCTGCGGTGTAGCAAAGTACCTGTGTTCTATGAGGGTCCTGATCCTGCAACCATAGACCCGACTCCCATCTCCCTACAGCTAAAAGGCGGGCACGCTCTGCGGAACTAGAAGACGTGTTGACAAGGTTATTTCGCAACAGTTCGCAGAGGGGCCCGTCCCAAAGCCTTTGGGAGGAGGTG
The DNA here is from genome assembly GCA_963921215.1 of Scoparia ambigualis. NCBI lineage: Eukaryota > Metazoa > Arthropoda > Insecta > Lepidoptera > Crambidae > Scoparia > Scoparia ambigualis. The sequence continues at coordinate 29,834,202 of OY992513.1, read as the reverse complement.
TTGTTTGGAAGATCAGAACACGGGCAAGATGCGCTCCAGGCGGCCTTGACCTCGTCCATGTAGGGTATCAAAAAGGAAGTAAGTAAGTAAGTACTTAAATTAACTTATGTGTGTTTAAAGGTTTACAAGAAAAACTATTCACTGGCTCACCGTCACACCTAGCCTGTCCTCTTAGCGCGTCTACCACTGTCTAGCTCTTCCATACGAATGACCGTTACCATGGCCCTGTAACCGATGACAGCTAGCACATGACTAATATCAGTGTCACTCATTGACATAGTTGACACTGACAGTTGACGGCTTATTACTTGTGTGCGTGAGGCAGCGTGGTTATATCTAGTGTCTAGATAAAAACACTACATCCATTCCTTGTTAAAATAAAAGTTTGTTTCTAATTTTATTTATTTAATCATCATATTCCTTTCCTTTTTCCATTTGTGTTTTATCTCTGTCTCTTACTTCTGAATCTTTTCCTCTACTTTTAATATATCGCAGCATCTCTCCTCTTAGCAACCCGAATGTTAGTGGGTTCACCAACCTTATTTGAAAGTACCGAAACCGTATGACAATTATGCGAAACCGTAAACGATAGGAGGCAATTGTATGTGTTCATCAGGTAAGTTTTCTAAAACCTAGGGCTATCCGATAGCCGCTTCCGAAGTTAACACTCTGCAATAGTCAAAAGAGAGAGGGCGCCGCTGACACGCACCCTGCACACACATAACAGTGTTGCAGAAAGGATTGATCTTTTTGTCTGCCACATGCCTGAATTCACTAGAGTTACATTATCTTTATTGTGCTCTATGTAATAATTGCACATAATACAATCACTTTTTTATTAATTATGCTCTAAGTACGATAAATTGTAATATTTTATGTTTTTGTTATCTAATAGGTAATATTGAATCTTTAATTGTAATAAGTATTAATGAATCTTTCGCTAAATGCAGATGGTTTTTAAGCTGTATGTTTATATTATAAGTAAAGTTCAATGTATTTTATAATTTTCTACTTTGCTATCGAATTGGGAATTGCTGTAATGATAGTATTAAGTTGAGTTAAATAAATAAATAAATAAATAAAACTCCTGAATCATTTACGATAGCTTACTGCCTTCTACAGGTCCTAATGCAAATAACCAAAAACCGACTGATATGCCGTAAAACCACTAGTATTTAATTAATTTTTATCCCCACCTACTAGTGAACCGAAAACATCACAACTAAGCAACAATTCCACCGGTTTGGTTTTGTAAAACTCCGTATCCGCCGACTCTAAGCCGATAGTGAGATCAGCCACCGAATCCGATAAATCATAAGCTGGTCGGTTACAATCCCGTAAACATGTCACAGGTATGGTGACAATTTTCCGTAACTTCAAATCCTCCCACCCCTCTCACTCGCTCCTTTACTGGTTGTAGTGACGACCCTATATAGCTTCCTTGCCAACCTGATACACTAGAATCCAGCTTCAAATAGCGCACGAACCGAAATATATTTTGAATTTAAATGAGAACCGATAAAAACTTTACCAATAGCCGTAGGTAATAAAAAAGTCCGCTGTAGAGCGAGTGAGTTTCTAAGGGAGATAGAAACCGTATCCTAATCGCGATCGGGTTCATCATCGCGATGACGATTATCCGCCCGAACATCTTGACGAACATTCAGTGTCGTTAGTCCCGATTATACGACCGCCGCTCCCCGTTAGAGTGCCATCCGTCCAAATTAAAATGACTGTTATCAGGTCCCGGTAACCTTCGCTGATAGATAACGCAGGGGTGTTGCCCTTGGCGAACCAATCAACTGTCTATCCCGTCGTCGTAGTGAAAAGCCCCCCCCCCCCACCCGCGTGCGGGTGGTGATATTGGCGACCGACTTGCTACACCACAACGTGGTGGCCATGGTCAGCTATGTGCTGCCGAGCCGTACCCGACCGATTGAAGCACAACTGGAACACTCCGGCAATTTTGATAAATGATCAAAATTTAACTAAATCAGCAAAAGTAGGTATGACATCCGACTCTCCGACACTTTTCTGTTCATTAGCAAGCACTACATGTAAGAGTAAAAAATACCATTCAACGGGAAACCAGAGCCGTTATAATGAAATAAGCGCCATTATTAAAGGTTTAAAAATTAAGACCGTAAACCATTGAGCCGTTGTGGAATGAAAGGTAACTTCATTATTTGTTTAGCATGGACATACGCCAATAGGCGAGTACACACGGCGTCAGATCAACCTACCCAAAACGGTCAAATTTCTACAATCAATTTTGAACTTCATCGTTTGTTTCTACGGATCAATATTCATTGGAGAAGTTTGACAGTTTAGGGTAGGTTGATCTGACGCCGTGTGTACCTCTACCTATCATAAGAAGATCTCTAGGCGTACGACCAAACCACGAGCCTCCCCCGATAAGCATGACATGACATTTTTACATTTTTGTGTCGGCGATAAGTCACGCCGAGAATCCACCAGACATAAGTTGTAACAACCAACCCATTGATCCATTTCTCCCGTGAACGAAGGTAACCGAAAAGCAAGCAATCGAGAAATTAAACTATCTGACTGAACCCTATTTGAATTCGACTTATGTTCCGAAGGGGAATCTGATTTGTTATCGCAATCTAATTTAATTATCATTAACCTATCATAAATTTCTAAAGCTCGGATGTACCTACTCCCTGCGAGCCGCCGCCGCACACTGGGGCAGGAGACTATAATTCGTACCCTTAAATAAACTCTTGGTTTTAGAACATGTTTAATGCTGTCAATATGTTCAGTTATATGTGTTTGTTAATATAATGAAACATGTTTTCATTCAGATATATGTATTTCTAAATTTTTATAACAATTAAAGTTCTAATTTTGAAAAATAAAAATTTATTACAAGTATAAAAAACAAAAAAATATTTTTGACACGTAATTTAATGAATTGTCATCTTAGTCATCATCAAGGGCAATATCATCCGATGTATTAAAGTATGAAGCTTTTAATAAAGACATTTCATCTTGAGGAGTATTCTTAACTTTACTTACTTTTACTTTCTTTATTAGTTAAAAATAATGTATTAGAAGCAATTCCTACAACAAATAAGTTAATTTTACTTATGAGGAAATTATGAGAAAAACAGTTTTCTTCGAGTACTAAAATCTGTAGTAAAGACTGAAATTTTTATTTTTATTTTTTTTATTTTTAATAATGTGTAATAAGCAAATTATTTACGAGCAATCTGCTGTAGGTACGTAACTTCAATTTCCCTTTTCCTTTTAATTTAATTGAATTTTACTAACCTTTCACCTCATCGCCACTTGTAAGCTAGTCGTTGTGTGTAGTTTAGGGTAATATGCACTATTCACAGGCTCACCGTCTCACCAAGCCTGTTCTCTTAGCGCGTCTACCACTGTCTAGCTCTGCCATACGAATGACCGTTGGCCCTATAACAGATGACAGCTAGCACATGACAAATGTCAATGTCAAATTAAGATATTTTCAAAAAATAGCTAATTTCCGGTCCGAAGTGGTTTATTTATAACTTTCCTAAATAGAAATACCTACTTTAGTTTTATTATATAAATCAAGATAAGAAAAAAAAAATTAAGTATTATGTACACTTTCAAAGTCCCGAAATTAGTATTGTTTTTAAATGATTAAGAAAAAAATACCAGTAACAGGCGGTCAATTAATCAATTAATAAATATCTTCATTCATTTATCCTTCAGGATGTATAGTTGACCGACTAAATGCCTTTAACAGCGTGCACTCACACGTCACCCTGGGCAGTAATGTTATAATGTCTAAATTGGAAAAGTCTTAGAAAAAATAATTTACAACTTACAAAAGATTTTAAAACATAATTTTAAAAATAATGGCATAAGAATAATAATAAAACAGATTTCAGTCTCATATTTTTAATTAAGTGGCAGCTTAAAATCACATACTATTATATAATTACCTACTAGTGTTCATTCACTGGATTTACGTAACCAATAAACGAACGTAGTAATCAACGTTAGAGTTCATACAAACCAAAAAATATCAGTAAATTTAATACCTAGTTCGAACATTAGCCTAAAATACGCCAACCGTTAATTAAAGCTATGTACAGAAAACAACCCAATTTGAATAGCAATAACATATAAATTTGTAAGATTTTGAAAAATCACAAGCCTCTTAAGAATGAACCAATATTCATTCACTGGATTTTGATTGTTTCCGTAGTCATAAATTCGAACTCCCTAAAATTTTTAATAAATGCATAAAATTCTACAAAATCTCTAGAACTACAAAAGAGCGAATGATTTTCATGAATTAGCTCTAAACTTTATAGAGCTAATTCATGAACATCACTCGCTCTTTTGTAGCGCACTATAGGTACATTCGGTGGTAGCAATATAATAGTGACAATTCGCTAATACCTATCTGTACACTTGTCTTTCTTTTGTGTTACGTTTACCGCAATAGAATAGACATGGTACGTTTGCCATTTATCTAGGGACCACATGGACCAAGTAAAGTGCTATTTGCTGATGCTAGCTACCCTAGCGTCAGCAAAGCAGCTCTTAGTACCTACCTAATGCTTTTTTTATGCCTACCTATTTGTTCGCTAGCAGTTTGAATATAAGTACATGACCAGGCAGCCGAGTGAGAGATTAAATAATTTATTATCACATAAATAAAAAAAACACTGTTATTTTAATTATTTTCACCATTCCATATTTTATACGAGTATTATGTTAGCTAACTGCGAAGCTTTGCTAGTGAAGTGAACTCGTCACTAGATGGCGCTACTTGTATTCTAAGCTGTAATTCCGTGATGTTATATCCTTATCTTTTCAGTATTTAAATAGGGACCTATAAGAATAGTATCCTTGGTTGTCCAGCCAAGTATCCGTTTCTTTACGATGTATTTAATTGCGATGAAGCATAGCTAATATGTTATAGTGTACACCTCTGCCCTGATAAGAAAGAAGGCCGTTAAGTGCAAAAATTCAATTTTCATTTTAAATATCCGAACTAAGCAAAAGATTCCGCATCGGTGCATCTTAGACATTATCATGTTTTTATGTCTCATAATTTCAAAGTTACCTTAAGTATTTTAGCGGTTAAGTACCGAATTTGTCGGTTGTTATAATCTATAAAGCAGTCACAAGCAATTATTAGCCTAAAGAACCGCAAAGTGATTTTAACGGTTTTTTAAAATAGTAACTAACTTATGTTCATTTTTGTCAAACTACTCAAAAAAGCCGCAACTGGTGTTTACTGAACAAAAAATCAGTTATACATACTTAACTGTGTTCATCAGTAGTTCGGAATTATTAAGTTTTTATTTGTTTATACGTTAAACAGCAGATAACACCAGTAGCGAAAGCTAAAGGGCCGTTATGCACATTTAACTGCTTTTTAGTGTAGTTTAACGTATTTATTAGATCAAATTAAATACTTAAAAAAGCAGTTAAGTTACTATACTACCCTAAAAAGTGGCTAAGTTTTCATTGACCAATGTGGCGATATTTCGGGTGAATGGCCTGCCTAGCCGTTTTTGTCGAAACCATTGTCATCATCAGGTGGAGCTTTCAATGAAAAAAACGAAAATGCTACACGATTTTCAAGACTTCGTTGATGCAGTATTCTTAGCTTAGATTTAGCTTAGCTTAGCTTAGATTTCTGGAAAAGTCATTGTCAAAGAGATGAAAATATCAGACTTTCTAAATGTTCACGACTTTACATCTTCAAGAAGACTCCAGACATCGAGTTCCCGTGCTTATATGAGGAACATTGTTCAAGTGATTTTCAAAAGGGGAAATTTAAACTTGTTTTACAAAACAGCTTTTGATGGTGAAATGTTTGAACTGTGTTTCTTCTAAGATAGTTATTTGAAGTCAAAGAATCCAATTTTTTCTGTAATGTTGTCTAGGGAAATCCCCAGAGGCATAAAGACATCAAGAAAGTCTAATATTTTAAAGAAACTCGGCAAATGTATGATGCTACATAAACAATCATTTTGGAAATCCTTGGCAACGACTGAAGAATAGAATAAATTATATTTTTTTTAAACTAAGATGTTGAATATATATTGTTGATTAGAAATAGTTAGTTTATGTGATATATGTCATAAAGAAGTAAGTTGTGCCAAAACGTTCCATACCACGGAATGCTTGTTTCGAGATATTTAAGCGCAAACATTCAACATCAATTTGTAATAATAACAGTGTCAGTTTTAATACATTTTATAATTTTAAAATTAAAGATTACATTGTCGGTTTTGACTAGTGTAAGTTAAAGATTTATGCTAACGTTACTTTTTATATAAACAGCAAAAATAGGCATGTGGATCGTTTTGGCAAAAAGTGAATTTGTATGTATGAAAGTTATAAATAATATTGCCAAAATTATCCATTTTATATTTTCTACTTTACTTGTTTTTAGGCATAGCTATAGAATAAAACACTTTTTAAATGATTTAATAGTGTATTTTCCAAAAATAATTATTAATAATTCACTCGTACTCAATTGTAAAATCGGGTCTCGTGTTTATTCCCTCAACATTTTCAGTGATTTTTTTTCATATCATAAGTTTTCTTAAAAGTTTTAGCAATCATCAGGTATCAGACGCATCATTGATTTGATATCATCTAATTTCGCTTGGGCAATCTCCTTCCCCTGCGGCCATAGTGAACCTAGATATATTCTATCGAAAAGCCATTCTCCTTTCTACCCCTTTTTTAATATCAAGTTCCTCGAACTCTTTACCAAAACTACTCTTTATCGAAACTACTCCTTTTTATAAGGATTTCTTTTGTTTTTAGCCAGTTCACTTTTTTTACTATATGTTTTTCGATATCATTGGAATGGAACCTACAAAATTATCTGTCTTCATTCTCTCTACTACTAATGGATTATTCTTTTACTAAGATTTTTAGAACGTGGACATACTTTCCTACCTAACGATACCGAGTTTTCCAAAATTGAGTCGCGTTTGAAGCTTTTACAAAGAATTTATACTGTAGAAGTATATAATATAGAATATAATATGGGCGTTATGGGAAATTGTAAAAAGAATTGGAATAAACTCGATACCCGATTTTACAATTGAGTACGAGTGAATTATTAATAACGGCTTGAAGTTTTTTTTTGGAAAATATTATATTATTCAATAAGTTAAGAAGTGTTTTATTCTATAGCTATGTCTAAAAACAAGTAAATTTGTAGAAAATATAAAATGGATCATTTTTGCAATACTATAGTTATAAAACTTTCAAACATACAAATTTACTTTTTGCCAAAACGATCTAGGCCTATTTTTGCGGTTCATATAAAAGTAACATTAGCACAAATCTTTTACTTTCAATACTCAAAACCGACAACACAATACTTAATTATAAAATAATTGTACAAATTGATGTTAATGTTTACGCTCAAATATCTCGAAACAAGCATTTTGTGGCATGGAACGTTTTGGCACAGATTTTTGGACCATTGTGACAAAAACGTTTGCTCAATGCAGTGATTCCAAGATATTTGGATCATTGTGCCAATAAAATGTTTTTTTTTTTATATAAACATGTCCAATATGTTTGGATCATTATGACAAGATTCATTAGTCATTAAATGAGTTTTCAAGTAACATATTCTTTCTGCACAATATTTTTATTTAAGTCTCTTAGTTGTGGGTTTGATAATTAATCACCATAAATATATTTTTGTAGAAAATAGATAAGAAAATGAGTCTTTCTCTCACGAAAAATAGGGCTCATTTTACATAGTTTGGTATCGATAACTCTAAATTAACAAAATTGTGGGTTGGATTATTTTGGCACAACTAGGTCACTAGAATTAATTAAAGACAATGTTGCCATATTTAATAAATAGGTACCTATAATTTTTATGGAAGTCTCTTTTTGTTTATTTTGTTTAATTTGATGAATACAAACATCTTTTCTAGAAGTTTTTGTTTCTTATTTTGTTTTATAGTGTAGGTACAAGTTACTTATTTTGATTTATTTTGATAATTAAACTCCATTTTCACAACAAATTTCTTTAATTGAGGGCCTATCTTGTAGTTTTTTTATTACCTACTAATACCAAAAAGGGCGGCTACGTGAAATAGATGAGTAATTAACCGTCTTTTATTTAAGTTTGATCTAAGATTATTATTTGTCGCAGTTAGTAAACTAAATTAAGAGGAGGTATTTCGAGCGCTTCTCTCTCGCTCTCTCGACGGTACGACGGTAAGGGACGGGTATAACAGCGAAACGACGCGAATAATCGCGTTTTATATTTAAAAAAATTGATAGATGTAATAAATAAAAAACGATCGGTTATAATTTCTCAAGTTTTCTATGAACTTCATTTTGGTAAATGACTCATAATATCAAATCACTTATTTTAAGAATAAAACCTGGAAAAGAAGATAAAATGACACAAAAATATGTAACTTTGTGAATTTATTCTATCGAGCCAACTTTATCAAATCGTGTTTCCATCGGGTGTATTTCACAGAAGAAAGCCTCAACAATATTTCATATTTTCGCAGATTTTAATTTTACTGTTTACTACTTCAAAAAGTAATTCTAAGAACGTGTTATTTTAATTTTTCACTAACACCTAGCCTTAAAAGACAGTTAAAAATCATTTGCTGCATTTTAGCGTAGTAAAACATTTTAGTTACGTCAACTCGTCAGACACTGAAAGGGGTCTAAGGCCGTCTAGCCGCCTTTTTTTCTAGGACAAGTATCAGCACTACATTAAAAGGCGGTCAGGTATACTTAGCCGCCCTATGTGTTATGATCTTTATAAAAATAAATAATGTTATAAATACGTAAACTACATTTTTATGTTTTTTTATATGACAATTGTTATTAAATTTGATTAAGAAACCCACAATATGTTTCCCAAAATTAATTCTTTCGCTTCCAATAGATAAGATAAGATAAGATAATTTATTGCTGTATAAAAACTTAGCCTAGATACAAAAGACTTATGTTGAGAAATTAGGGTTAGTGTATATTATAATAATATGTAATACCTAAGCTAAGCAAACAATATTGCCTGTGTATTAGGTATCTATGCATAAAAGTAGGTTAGTGCTTTTTAGACAATAAATCATTTACACAATAGCTATACTATAAAATATACGGAAATAGAAAGTACAATTATAATATTAAATATTGCTCTACTTAATCAACATTTTTCTCACTCGGTGTTCACGATTACGTAATAACTAATAGTAAGTTATCTGTTTCATCATATGTTTTACCTTTTAACCACTCTTGTACGGTTTTTTTACATTTTACTTTGGTTATGGAGTAAATACATAGAGACAAGTTTATTCTGTTACACAAAAAATTACCCAGGTGACAGAAGAATCTGTGAGAGTTTGATCTTCTAAATGGTTCAGTAGAGCATACAATATCTGCACGTCTTCGGCTGGTTTCGAGCGCAGGGTCATAGAGCATTATTGAGTGCTTTTTAGTAATTGTTAGTAAAATAAACAGCTGGCGTACAGATAGGACATCGCATTTAGTAAGGAGCTCTGCCGTCAGGAAGCGTATTGGTCGGAAAGTGCTGACTTTTAGAACTGCTCTCTGTGCTCTTTCTAAGTTTATCATAATAGTTTTGTGTGCACCGCCCCATGATGTAATACAGTATACAAATAATGACTGACAAAGTGTTAGATATATTGATTTTAGTAGACTAGCACATGCAATGTGACGAAGATTTTTAAAGACATAGATTAACTTTCTAACTCTAGATGTAAGTGCTTCAATATGTGGTTTAAATTTTAAATACTTATCAATTATTACCCCTAGGTATTTAATATTGTCAGTGCTGCTGAGCTTAGGGCAGAAGCAAGTGTCAGGCGAGTCCTTGCACAGATGGGCTGTTATTGAATGTGAGTTTGGGATAGGTTGGGATAGTGAATTATAGGAAAAAGTCATATATTTTGTTTTATCTATGTTAAGTGTCAGTAAGTTACTTCTAAGCCACTGAGTGACTGTATTAAATCCAGATTGAGCTAGTTCGTACGCCTCACTCCAAGTGTCCGTGCTGAAGAGCAGAGCTGTGTCGTCGGCGTAAGATATTATTTTTCCGCTTTTAGAAAGGGGAAGGAGGCATAAGTCGTTCATGTATGCGAGAAATAGCAAGGGTCCTATTATGCTCCCTTGAGGAACACCATATTCAACAGTCAATTCGTCACTCATAGTGTCATCTATTATTACACGTTGTGTCCGATTAGAAAGATAATCTTTGATGAGGTTATGTGGAACACCCCTTATAACAAGTTCATATTACTTCTCTAGAAGTATAGATATTGAAATCGTGTCAAATGCTTTTGCGAGATCAAGGAATATGACTAAGCACTTTTTTTGTGAGTCCAGTCGCCTTACAATATAGTCAGTTAGCTGATGTACTGCATCGTCAGTCGATCTGTCTGCTCTAAAACCGAATTGAGTAGCTGCTAAGAGTTTGTTATTTTCTAAGTATTTTACAAGTCTGTTATAAATGAGTCTTTCTAGGATCCTGGATATTGATGGCAGTATGGCTATGGGACGATAGTTATTCATACAACTAGTATCTCCATTTTTATAAATAGGGCGAATGAGGGCGTTCTTCAATAGATTAGAAAAAATTCCTTTCGCAAAGCAAAAATTAAAAAGTCGTGTAAGCGGGGGAGTAAGTTTATCTTTAAATGTTTTTATGAAACCACAAGATATTTTATCAATTCCCGTGGCACAGTCATTTCTTAAAGTCATAATAATTTGTTCAATTTCGGTTTCGTCAGTGTCGAATAAGGCAAAAGAGTTTAAAACTGGTAATTTGGAAGGGGGTGCAATACAGGAAGACGGCTGCATGTGACTGAATTTCGCTTTTGCAGCTAGGTTTTTTCCGATGTTTACAAAGAAATTGTTTAATCTGTTTAGGGAATGTGCAGGCGTAGCGGAATTTGCAATGAGTTTATTATTATATCCTTTATTGCACAGAAACACATTAACAAAAGTGACAAGAGACATTGTATGCAAAGGTGGACTTATCTCTAAAAGAGATCTCTTCCAGTCAACCCAGAGAGTGTGCGAGAAAATGTTAGAGGGGTGACACAAAGTACAACAAAAAAAAAAAGACAAAATTACCTAGACCTATAAATATATTATTAAAGAATATGTAATACTAATACTATAAGTACTGGCACACAAATTAAACAACTGCACAAATAAAATAAAAATAAAATACATAACAAAAAAAAACTTACATAATATATATATGTATATAATATATATAAATAATAATATAATAGGTATGTATATAATATATATGATCATGTTATAGGTACTATTTGTCTAAGAAAGTGCTCTTTAAGCTTAATTTTAAAGGAGTTTATAGAAGGAGAATCTTGAATGGATTTGGGTAGTCTATTCCATAGCTGTGCGGCTTTTACAGTAAATGAATGGAGGGAAAAGTTGGTATTGCTGGTCGGCAGTTCAAGCACCTTAGTGATACACGACCGCCGCCCGCGGGAAGGGATGGGGAGATAGCGGAACCAGGAACGAAGATAGTTAGGAGAGTTAGGGTCATTGAGGATTTTGAATAAGGTGCAAAGAATGTGCATGTCACGACGATCACGAATTGGGAGCCACTTTAACTCCGCGCGAAAGTGTGACACGTGATCATACTTACGCAGGCCGTAGATGAAGCGAATGGCCAGATTTTGCAGACGCTCTAGTTTATTAAGCTGTTCTTGAGTTACATCTAAATAGCAGACGTCGGCGTAGTCGAGAAGAGGGAGCAGAAGGGATTGCGCAAGCATAATTTTAGTTTTGAAAGGGAGAAAATATTGAAGGCGTTTGAGGGAGTGAAAAGAGTAATGCATTTTCTTGCTTACATCCGCAATATGTGGCGACCAAGCCATATTGCAGTCCATAGTTAACCCTAAATTTTTAACTTTATTAGTTAATTCAATAGTCGTATAATTATATGTAAGCGGAGGAAGCGTGCTCCAATCTATCCTGCCCCTTAACCTGCTGCTGCCGACAATCATGGCCTGCGATTTGGCTGGATTAACAATGAGGCCGAAAGATTTAGCCCATCCATGTACAGCAGCTAGATCCCCATTTAAAGCTTCGATCGCATCTGCAGCCTCGGAAATATTAAAGTGTCTATAGATCTGAAGGTCATCAGCATATAGGTGAAAAGAGGAAGAGATAGCAAGAGAAATTTGATTGATAAAAATAGAGAATAGAAGAGGAGAAAGTACGCCACCCTGTGGCACACCAGCTGATAAGAAAGACCATTCAGAAGAGTCATCGTGGATTACGACACGCTGTTGACGAATATGGAGATAGGTGTGAAACCACGCAGTTGCAGAGTCTGAGATGTTAATCGAACGAAGAGTAGCAAGGAGGAGGTCAAAGTCAACACTATTGAATGCACTACTGAAATCCAGCAGGACAATCGCTGTGAGTTTGGTGGAGTCCATCGCGCTACGAATATCCTCAGTGATATTCAGGAGTGCTCCAACAGTGCTGTGAGAGGGACGGAAACCGGATTGGAAAGGACACAGTAGTGAGTTGATAGCGAGAAAGGTGAAAAGCTGTTTATGAGCGATGGATTCTAGGACCTTAGATAGGACAGGAAGTATGGAGATCGGACGATATTGAGAAAAAGAGTTTGGGTTAGAAGTTTTGGGAAGTGGGATCACATTGGCTCTCTTCCATGATGTTGGAAAAACATTGTGAGCTAAAGAAAACTTAATAATGTGAGTGATTATATGCACAATGTCATCCAAAACAGGAAGAATCATGTCAAGGCTGAGACCATCACTGCCAATGGCTTTGGAGGATATGGAGTTGATACTCTTCCCGACTTCAGCTTCAGAGACTGCTGCGAAAGAAGAAGAGGGACAGTCAGGTGGGACAAGATTTTTTAAGTAGAAGCAGAGTAGAGAGAGTTAAGATCCACTTTACTTTGACATGTATCCGTGGCCTTGCCCACTCCTAATGACCTTAGGAAACTCCAAACGTGTTTGTAGGAAATACTCTCGATTTTAGAGTGAATATATTTCCGCTTGGCATCTCGACACATACGATTACAGATGTTTCGAAGCTTTTTGTAAGCAGTTAATGAATCCAGTGACGACGATTTCTTGTGTTGGCTCTTTGCCTTGTCACGTCTACCCATTGCCCTTTTAATTACAGGAGTCAACCACGGAGCTGGAACATGCTTTACACGAACTGGTCGAACCGGGGCATGAGTGTCGTACACTCTGATCAATTCGGCTGTAAAAAACTGCACCATATGATCAATATTGTTGGAAAGGAGCACAGATAACCAGTTAATACTTCTCACATCCTCCCTCAAACGGTCTATGTCCATATGCTGAAAGTTGCGCTGAAGGATTACTTTTGGCTTAGCCTTTGGAGGACGTACTTTGTAACTTAGGTAAATTAAGTCGTGATAAGAGAAAGGGGCTGTAAATTGTCCATAGGATGAAATTAGACTAGTGTTAGAGACAATCGTTAAGTCAAGAAGAGAGGGTCTACAGTTGGGAAAAAAGTGAGTTGGAGCAGTATGCGAGAGCACCTGCAGATTAAAAGAGGACAACACATTTGTTAATTTATGGGCCCTATGATCATTCTTCAGTAAACAAGTGTTGAAATCTCCCATAAGGATCACATGGTCAAAGGTTGGAAGTAGATTTTCTAAAATGTTCTCTAAATTAGAGAAATATTCAATGTGGTCATTTGGACTGTACAATGCTCCCAAGAGAATTTTTGTGTGATTAATTACTACTTCAGCGAAAATATATTCAAGGGAACCTGAGTAGGATGAAGGAGAACTGCTAATGACAGAGGCCGGGATGTGGCAGCGCAGGTAAATACCAACACCACCTCCACCCAGACCAGTCCGATCATTGCGAAGAAGTTTGTAACCTGGAATTGAACAACAAGAAGTGGGAAGAGAGGGCTTAAGCCATGTTTCAGAGACAAGAATACAATCGACTACACCGACACCAAAGGATGTTAGAAGGTCAGCATGATGAGCCACAAGACTTTGCGCATTAATATGCACGACAGAAAGGGACCTAGAGTTTTTAACCAACACTCCGGTAAGTTTCCCTTCCAAAGTGTCAGAATCGGAAAAGGAACTATTGTTACTCTCAGCACTTTCAAAACTATCAGATGAACAAGAGAAGTATTGATCCGCCATGATCATTACAATAAATAGAATAAAATAAATATGAATATAAAACTAAAACTAAATACTAACTACAAAAAAATATTTAAAAAAAGATTTTAAAATAAAAACAAATACCTAATAAAAATTGATTCGACATCTACATTCCCAGGTTGATTAAAAGAGATCACTGTTAATACATTTTTAAAAAACAAAAACAAGCAAAGTAACAGCCTTGCAACCACACACAATACTACACATTATAGAAGAAAAAAAAAATCTAATGACTAGGCAGTATGGTCTCTGACCTTAGTCTGTTCCTTCATAGAATAAATATAATAAAAAAAAAAAAGTACGCTGTTGAAGAGTGTCACTCTGAGTGACAGTGACGTAACAGACAGAAAATTTTCTAGCAAAGAAAGGTACCTATCACTAAATTTATACATTTGTAAATAACATTGAATAGAATAATGTTCCAAATTTCCGAAATCCACCCTGCGATGCAAGTTCATAACGCGACCAAATTAAGGAGCACCAACAACTTTAACAGGAACCTTGTAGTTCATTTTGTCGCCGAACGACTTGCCTGCGTCGAACACTTGGGGTGCTGACTAATGAGCTGCTCCAGTTCGCCCATCGCAAAGATCTTCCTGCGTGTGTTGTCCGGAAGCAGAATGTTAATAGTACCGTCCGCTGACCAGCATTTATTTAAGCCGAAATGAGTGCGCGCCGCTGCAAAAACATCCTGTCTAGACTTGGTCAGAAACTCCGTGACTGTCACCTTAGAGCCCTTGAGCGTAGTCTTGGCTTTCCACACCGACACCCGATGCTGCATACAAGTGAAGCGGACAAGGACCGGCATGGCAGACTCTTTTTTCTTGGCACCAAGTCTATGGCAAGACTCAACAGCCCCGGGACCCAAAGTAGACAACTTCATTTGGCCGGACAGCACCGCTAAGGTTTTCTTTAGAACATCCTCATCCTTGTCTTCCTTTATTCCATGGAGTAAAAGGACCTTTCTGCGGGAATGTGTGTCAAGGCGATCCATGCCTTGTACTACCAGTTCGATTTGCGTCCGCAACATGCCAAGGGTCTTCCAGACAAAGGCCTTGAAGGAAGAGAACTCAGCTGCTAGTGCTTTTACAGTAGTATTTGACTCCTTACTGTCCGGTTGCTGCAGATTCCTCTCAAACTCTGACATCCTGTCGTTAAACATAGTGGAGAGCTCCTTAATGCTGCCGAGTAGCTGCTGTGCTGTGTTATCCATAGTTAACAATGATATAAATATGTGAGTGAGCTGTGTTTAATCAAACTGGACACTGTAGAGACGAATTTTAACACATATGTAGATTTTTATATATTTTAAATAATAAAATTATGGAGCAGTAAAATTTTATGTGTTGACACTTATGTGGCTACCCACAATTCTTCGTTTCGTTCGTTTATGAACAGGCGGTTCGGTTTTAGTTGTGTAAGTAATGTTTTTAATGACTTTCCATAATTTCTTCTTGTCGTGACCCGCATTTTGAATTTGATTCCTTTCATATTGTCGCTTTAATTTTTTTAACAAATTATTACAATAATTCCGATATCTGTAATAGGTTACTTTATTAATTTCACTGTCTGGGTTTTTATTGAGTGTTCTGTGAAGTTTATCACAATGCTTGATGCAGCGTAAAAGTCCAGGAGTTATCCAAGGTTTCATGATTTTATTACGGCGGGTTAACAAAACAGTGCGTGTATTAAATTCAATAATTTTAGTTAAGGATGATAAAAGGTATTCGGTTGATTTATTAACGTCGTCCGAGTTGTAAATAGTAGACAAGTCTAGGTTGTCTAGGTCATGTGTCACTGACTCATATTGCAGCGTCGTACGTTTTACTTTTGCGTAAGACTTATCGTAGCGCTGTTGCAAACACAACAATAAAGAATTATGATCTGTCAAAGTGGATGTTAGTATAAAAGTTTTTAAAGGGATGTTAGTCTTGGCTAAAATGTGATCTAAGCAGTTACCTTTTCTAGTAGGATGCAAATGAGTGGGTAAGTAACCTAAACAGGCTGTGTGAGTTAAATATTCCGGTGAATTACGATCTATATTTCCGGGTTTTATATCGATGTTTAAATCGCCCATGACAAAAACATTCTTAAATGATGTTAATTGTCTAAAAGTACACTCAAAAATTGTAGAAAGTTGGAAATATTATGATAAGAGGGAGAACGATATATAGCAACAATAGCGGTGTCATTGTTTATTTTTGCAATTAGACAGTTTGCATCTACTAGGTCAGGTTCGTCAACAGTTACCTTGCTCATATTACTTTTAAAGTACAATGTCACACCATCACTTTTTAAAATATTAGTTTTGTTAGTAGTGTATGAGACATATCCAGGTAATTGAGGAATACAAGAAGCAGTGGACAACCAGCACTCAGTCAGTACCATTATGTCAATTTCTACATTGATTTGACTAAGCAACGCTAACATACCATCAAAGTTACAATTAATGCTACGTATATTTTGTATAAAAATATTATGACTATGCTTAATATTACATAAAAACGACGAACATGTATGTGGCTCACAAACCAAAGAGTCATATTCATATGAAGAGTCTAATTCTTTAATAATATCATGAGTTACATTACCCATCCTTGGGCAGCGATTAAACTGTATGTGCGGCGCTCTAGGCGCCCTCATAGTCAATTGAACTCATGTATCGTGCCTCGGCCATTTTTCTTGCTGGACACTGTTCATCTCCGGTTTTGTGGTGGCTGGGCTTGTTAAAGCGCTGGCACGTAGCGCAGTTTGCGGGTTCTTGTTGTTTAGAGCATTCTTTTATTGAGTGGCCGACGCCGCCGCAGTGCCCACACGTACATTTGGTCTCACGGCAATATTTCGCCGAATGCCCATATTGCTGGCACTTGTAACATCTAGTCACAAATGTGTAATCCCTTACTGGGCAGGAAGTCCAATTGATGAAAACTCTTTCCTGATCAATGATAATTTTTCGAAGGTCAGAACTTAGCTCCAGTACAAAGTTACAATAGGCCGCGTCTTTTTTACCTGATTTGTGGCTCAGTTTTATCGAGTTAAGGAACTTATCGCGTCCCATGTGCTGATGCTTGTCCGAGATGTTTTGTTCATATAAACATTCAAATAGGTCCTTCTCAGTAGTAGTGGCGGGTACTCCTAACAATATAATTTTATTTTTCGTTTTGTAGTCTCTTCCACTTGCAAACCTGAACTCTTAAGCTTTTCAGAACGCTTTAACTTCTCGAGGTCGTCTTTTCCTTCGGCGTTAATTATTACACCTCCACCTTTGATCTTCCTCATCCCTCGGATATGCAATTTAAGTTCTTCCGGTTTGATGATGGTCTGAATGAGCTTCTTAGTCTCTTCGCTCGACTTATCTTTGCTCGCTGGATAAATAGCAATAGTACTGGTGCTGGGGGGTCGGATTAAAGAACTATTTCTAGTTCTAACCACATCTGCGAAAGATATGCTGGGTGTCTGGGCATTTGGAGCAGAGCGAATGCATTCTTTTATCACTTCGAGCTGATCGTCATATTGGGTAGAGGTCTCCTTCTGATCGGTTAAGGTCTTAATTGTCATTTGGGCTGTAATATATTTTTGTTTCAGCGATTGATACTGAACGGCCAGCTGAGACACACCTCCCATCACATTTCTGCTGACGGTGCTTATTTTCAGTTTTTGTTCTGTATTCAGTTTACTCTCGCCTGAAATTGTGCATATTTCATTCAAGCACTGTTCAATGGAGGAGAGCCATTGCTGAATTTCGTGGGTCGATACAGCTTCGATCTTTGTTGGTCCGTCAGCTCCTTCAATTGGTCTTTTCTGCGGTAGTGGTGGTGGGCTCCTGCCGGTCCTCGAACTCCGGTTGAAGGGACTATCCATTATTGAAATTAATATTCAATAATACAACAAAACAACACAAAGTATTCTCAATATCTACATGACTAACATGCGCTGGCCTAGTTTAACGCGGACGTTACTTGGCACAGATTTAAATTAATATTATTGTGTAAATAAAAATTAAATTGCAGATGGCACGTCCATCTGCAAGCGGTGCACGATATATTCTCCTCTATGTCTATATATTTATCTATGCACATAGATAAATTCGTAAAATCTTTGGTAGTGGTCAAGAAAATCCATTTCGCACCTTTTTGTCGTTTTTCTCAAAATGTGATTTTGTGGCTTAGCGGCCTTTTGTCATATCAGGGTAGACCTGATGCTTCAGAAATTCAAAATAAGGCATCGTTCACATTAAACGGACCGTCCGCCGCGGACTATTAGCGCGCGTTACGCAGATTTTCCTTTTTCAGTAAAATTTTAAACACTGAAAAAAGACGACAACCTCAGGCGGGAATCGAACCACGCACCTTCGGCATTCCGGGCGGCTGCCTTAAACACTTGGCTACCGAGGTCTGGTTTTCACCTGTCGAAATTTGTCAGTACTTAATGCTTATGTTTTTTAGTCAACATTGCTTTATCAAATCTTTCCTTTTTCTTAAATATTAAACTTCTCGTTCACGCCGCGCCGATCAGACCATACGCCACTACGTAGTGCGTTGTCGCTGACTCTCGGTGGCCGATTTTTGAACTACGCCTCTATCTATACACAGCGGACGCGGATTGGCTACGTTGCCGAACGTAACAGCGTATAGATTGCTGCGCCGCGGGCACAATTTATTCGAGAAACTTTAATGAGTACAGACGTGTATCTCGCGATAGTCGCGATGTTCGCCACCGAATGTAGCGAATTGTACGCTGTAGCGTAAGCGTATCGTCGGCTCGGTGAGAACGCATAATGCAGACTGAGTCCACGTACACACTGGGGCTGACAGTGTGCTTACTCACTCACGCAGTCTGCGCTGCGGCGGACTATCTGTTTGGTGTGAACAATGCCTAAAACTAATACGGGGAACAAATTCGCGGCCGGCCCGTTAGTGTAATAGGTATTTAGAATTAATGTAGGTAGTGGGTATGTGTCATACATAAATAACAAATTGCTGTGGTAGGTATATAATTATTTATTTATTTTATACTTAGATGTAAAGTGCATCATCAAAATAATTCAATATAATTCTTACATAGGTACACCTACATAACAATAAAATATATTTTTTAACAACCAAAACGCGTTTACATTTTAAACGTACCTTCGACGCCAAAACTAGTATGTTTTCTAGAAACATTGGTTATACTTATATGTTTATTTTCCCTGCGATCAAACAGTATATACTTAGGTAATATTAATATGTAATGCATTAGCTAATGTTGAAATTAATCCACGAATATAAAGAAGAGTAGCAATTAAACAAATGTAATGGAGTGAATAAGTATGAAGTTGAATTTAATTTTTGACAAATACTTTATACAGTATTGATTTGCCAGACTGTAAGTGCAGAGGGCAGGAGAGATTTGCTAGACAAGTGGATAAATGCTCGAAGCTTGGGTATAGAATTTTAAATTATAGCATTGACATAGGGCAACAATTATATACGGTATTTAGCAAACTTTAAAGAGCTAATTCATGAACATGCATTCATCATGTCTTTTGTAGCGCACTATACATTCGGTGGTAGCAATCTAATAGAGTGACAATTCGCTAAGTACCTATCTGTATAGGTACTTGTCTTTTGTGTTACGTTTACCGCAATAGAATAAACATGGTGCGTTTGCCATTTGTCTAGGGGCCAGCTTCAGCCTTATTACAAGTAAAGTGTGGAAACAAAACAGCCTTCTCAAAATGGTAGCCTCTGCTTACCTACTATAAACGCATTTGAAATGTGTATAAAAGATAAAGAAAAGCCTCCGGTGTTTCTTACGTTCTTCTTAGGTGAAGGCCCTCCCAAAATCGGAACTGGGCCCTGATTCTGTATCGCAATCTATAGATTCCACACCTAAACCTTGCCGCGCACAAACGTTAAACGCATACGTTTTTGGAAAGATATCGAACGAGGAATCGGTAACGATTCCTTGTTTCAAAACCACGTTCTAGATTCAGTAGTAGTACATACTCATACAACCCAACTCACATTGGGCCAGCGTCGTCGTGGCTTATGGTCCGGTCTCGCCGTATGCTGTTGTCCATGTAGGAAAGCCTGTGCCCAGCAGTGGGGAGTTTTAGGGTTGCTATCAGATAATTATCGGATAATTATCACCTTAACAAAACAATGACACTCGAGTTTTCTCAACTTTGCAAAATCCGAAATGGGTATTATTATTTTGTTAGGGTAAATCCTACAGCGCGGCACTTTCACGAGCGAAATTTTTTGTTATTGTCAATCGATATCCATCCGTTATTATCACGATAATTATCATGATAATTACCTATCCTTTCGAACCTTGAGTACCGACACAGTGTTTTTCATACATTCTCTATGAACGCATCCCCACTCGTGTGATAATGCTCTCAGTGTCAGTGCCGCCACCGGCAAATCACGGACGTATTCGTTTTGACAAAATTCATAGAGAATGTATGAAAGAATATTTTTCACTGTGCCGATATTGTGTCGGTACTGTGACTTCACTAATATGTGTGAAGCAACCCTTAAGCTGATGGTGAACGTGACCGCGAATGGTATAAAACACATCAGTCCCTTACTTAACAATTAGGACTCTTTAACCACATCCAAGACTTCGTTAGCCTGTAATTCGTCGTATCTGTTTTTTCACTAGCGATTGACACAGTATATAAACACACAGCAGTAAAAAAATGCTTTATTATTCAATATCATACATACATACATAAAATCCTTAGATTAAAACAAAAAGGGAAGATACGGCATGCTCCTACTTGTAGTCATTCAAAATATAGTCCTACTCAACTACTTAAGCAAACACTCACACACGCACACCTATAAAGTGTAAATCGAGCGAGCGAGACAGAGCGGTAAGTTCTAACGTCAGCGCGAGGGAGTCAGCGAGTAGCGCGTTGACGTGTCGGTCGTTTCGCAACAGACGAGTACGTACGACCGATTCCGACGCCACTGCGGAGTAGCGTCTTTCTCTTTTTCACACAGTAGAATATCCGCAATAGTGCGATGTAGCCTGTTCGCTCGGCAAATTGTGACTGAAGTGAAATTGTGCCTTTAGGCCTAATTTTGGCGGCTCACTCACGAGACGCTAATGCCGTATCTTCCCTTTTTGTTTTAATCTAAGGTTGTTCCACATACATTAGGTCGAAAAGTATTTGCAGTTTTGTATGGAACGGCTGATTTTTTAATATTGATATTGAACGCGGCCGTGACGCGAAGCGGCTTTAAAAGAATAGTTAGAGACTTGGCAATGAGGACCGCAAAAGCAGTCCTCTGCCATAGGTTACACAAAATAGCGACTGCACATGTGCTTAGCGTGACAGGTGATGAGTCTATCGCCGCTCTATGCAGTTGGATATATGTGCAGTCTTTAGTCCGTTAGTCGCCTTTTACGAAACCCAAGGGAAGAGAGGGAGTGGTAGTATTCTTTTAAAGCCGCTTCGCGTCACGGCCGCGTTCAATATCAATATTAAAAAATCAGCCGTTCCATACAAAACTGCAAATACTTTTCGACCTAATGTATGTGGAACAACCTTAGATTAAAACAAAAAGGGAAGATACGGCATTAGCGTCTCGTGAGTAAGCCGCTAAAATTAGGCCTAAAGGCACAATTTCACTTCAGTCGCAATTTGCCCAGCGTACAGGCTACATCGTACTATTGCGGATATTCTGCTGTGATAAAAAGAGAAAGACGCTACTCCGCAGTGGCGTCGGAATCGGTCGTACGTACTCGTCTGTTGCGAAGCGACCGAGACGTCAACGCGCTACTCGCTGACTCCCTCGCGCTGACGTTGAAACTTACTGCTCTGTCTCGCTCACTCGATTTACACTTTTATAGGTGTGCGTGTGTGAGTGTTTGCATATGTAGTTGAGTAGGACTATATTTTGATTGACTACAAGTAGGAGCATGCCGTATCTTCCCTTTTTGTTTTAATCTAAGGGAACAACTGTTTTATTTTCGCTTTTACAAATTGCTACGATACAAGTAAGTTGTTTTTCTGTGTCCTTGGTAAGATGGCCTTGTTGCGGGATTAATACCAATTACCAAAACCCTGTATATTGAGTCATCCCAGAGGGTAATGCAATAGCTGTGTCGGCGCTAACTTGCTCTTTCCCAAGACAGTAGGTACTACCGGGGTCACCGTCGCTTTACCAGTTTGCAGCAATTTTCGTATGAAGCGCACCGCCCGCTCGGGTACGTGCCTGTACCAAATAGACGACGACGGCGACGCCGTGTGCAAGGGATTTTGGACTTTAGACTGGTAAAGCGACAAAGTCTGCGATAGTACCTATTGCTAATTAAGAATTGTGAAATAAAAACCACTTCGTAAATAATGTGTTTGTGTGTGTGTCAGTGTGTATGTGCAACAATGTACGACGAATCCTCTCCTTTCCTCTCCCCGGACTACACGTGCTGGTCTTAGGAACCACTATCATACTGTACAGGCTATCAGTACTCTTACCAAAAAATTTGGCAAGTCGTTCCTCTGTAAGACCATTCGGCTTTGAAATACTTTGCCGGCGCATGTATTTCCCAGCTCCTAAAGTCCCGGGTCTTTTAAGCGGGGCGTGAAACGGAATTTATGCAGGCCGTCATGAATGGGTGCGCTCGTTATCGTGCTTATTCCACGGGGGGGAGCGCTCTCATTATTTTGGACTGCATCGGCTGCTTATCATCAGGCAGAATGCAGTCACTACGACGAGTCATAATAGAAAAAAAAAGAATATCCGGTCAACGAAATGTTAGATGCGCTTAGTGAGTAGGCCTACCTACAGTCATAGCAGTCATGTTAACCTAATTCAGTAAAGGCGTTGAAGATTCTGCGGGCCCAGTCGTTTCGTATACCAGTACTCGCCATCCCTAAACGATACCAACGGTTCGTGGTTGTGAGTTCCCATGTCAGCTACCACCAAGTTCTCATCCGTCGCGACGATGTAAGCCCGGCAGTTCTTCACCTTCGAACAGTACCAACGCCATCCGCTTTTGCATGGATACGTGTATTTCGCGTACGTATAGTTTTTGTAACGGAGCAGAGTTCGACCGCGTTTGGATACCACCATTTCGGCAACTGAAATGAAATATGCGATAATAAAGTCTGATAAGTATATAGGTGCGGTTTAATATTATCCTCTTCAAAGATATAATTCAAAACGTCTTGCATTTTTAAAAGTATTGTGTTACTACAGCACAATTTGATGACATGAAGCAATAAACCAATATGGTGAAACTAAGTTAGCTACCTCGTTGAAGTTAATCAGTCGATTACAGTTCTTAATCAATGGTTAATGCGCGGTGAACAGCAAACTATTGTAAAACAGTCGATTATGTTTAAACAACTCTGTTCAAAACACTTGTTCGTGAACTCGAGCCTTTGATCGTTAAGTTTTAAAAGCGACATTAGTGTACTCGTAATGAAATAGAATAGGTACTTTATAAGAATCTATAAAGGCTAGTTCGCACCTGCGCTAGTAATTTGGTAGAGTAGAGATGCATTGCTTCGTCACTTTGCTAATTTAAAATGAATTTTCAAATAAGCAAACTCGACTAAAATACTAGCACAGGTACAAACTAGGCATTAGCGCTATTTTCCATGTTGACGTTTTGAACTCGTTAGTCCGTTAGTCTTCCTGGGATCAAGGGTCCTGAGTTCAAAACTTTATTTGCTTACTAATTCTTACCTAACTTCGATAACGTCATACTTATTATAAAGTAAAGTCGGCGTTTTTTTTAATTGGCGACGGGTAAGCGCTTGGCCTTCATCTCACCTGATGGTAAGTGACGATAAGGCCGAAGGGGAATCCTCAACCACTGAGGAACTGGCTATCTTATCTCAAACTGTCGTAAAACAACAATGCTATAAACATCGTTGTTATGGCGACAGACTTAGATAAGATGGTGGTAGCTAGCCAGGCGGACTTAACAACCCTACCACCAACCAAACCGAGCACACAAAGATGTTGCCCCCGCTGGGAATCGAACCCGGGAACTCTGGGTCTGAAACCGGTGGCTTAGCCACTAGACCACAGAGGCGGTTTTCCTGTGTCTGTGGATCCGTTTTCTCCTTCTAAACCACGCAATGGATTTTATGCGGTTTTCATTAATAGAAAGATCATTAAAGGACAATGGTTTTTTTATACATGGTTAATTTTGGATTCCCCCCTATTTTTTTTCATGTGGTCCTATAGCAGCAGTACAACAAAATAATGAAAAAAAAACTCTTTTTTTACATTTTTGTCTCAACTCTTCCATAAGAAAATTAAAACTATTGTCACCTAGCGCGCGGCCGCCTTGTTATCAATGCACATGCGCGTGACCGCTATTATGCACCCCTTGCACTAATGACGGCGCGCCATCGCCGAAGTATAAATATAAGCTAAAGCAGTAAGGAAGCTACGTACAAACGCTCGAAACGACAACGCACGCCTACAGACGCACGTCTTAACAAGGTCCCAGTCACAGTATAAATATAAGCTAAAGCAGTATGGAAGCTCGGCCTTTTTCTTGTTTTATATACCTACGCGCCAATTGAGCGTTGTCCTCTTATTTTTGTAAAATTGTTTAGTTAGCGCTGTATCTCAGCTAGTTAGCGCTTTATTTTGAGATAACTAACAAAGCATTAGGGTTGTCACTTTTAATTTTTTATAATATAAAATGGTTTTTTTTATTATTTATCAAAACGTTTATTTGGATTCTATAATGTTCAAATAATCGAATGGATTGACTAGTTTCCAAACAAAAATTGTGTAATTAAAAAATCTTCAACATTTTAAGAAGTCTTTATTCTTCGTTAGATATTATAAATTACTCACTGAAAAATACTTTAGCCTGCTACGACACGTTCGAAAAGCTTTATTATTAAACTAGCAGCCACTCCCGGTTTCACCCGCGTGTTGCCGTTCCCGTGGGAATATCGGGATAGTTTTTTATCCTTTGTGTTAATCCAGCTTATAGACTATCTGTATGCCGAATTTCATCCAAATCCATTCAGTAGTTTTTACGTTAAAGAGTAACAAACATCCATCCATACTTACAAACTTTCGCGTTTATAATATTAGTAGGAAGGATTGGATTTTATATAGGTACTTTCTTAGTGTAAAAAATTCTCTTTCTTATGAATAGCTTTTTAAATAAATTGTCGGAAAACATGGACACGGCACTATAAAATTGATTTTGTCCCTCTGTTGATTAAAAATGCCACGAGTGTACTGCGTAGTTTGCGGCTGCTTAAACTCGGCTGTATAATTAATTAAATAAGTAGCTGTATTAATTTACAAAGAAGTAGACAAAATCAATTTTATAGTACCGTGTCCATGTTTTTCGATAATTTTTCATCAGAATGAGAATGTTTTACACTATAAAATTTAATAATAAAGCTTTTCGAACGTGTCGTAGCTGGCGAAAGAATTTTTCTGTGAATAATTTATAATAACTAGCGAAGAATAAAGACTTCTTAAAATGTGAAGATTTTTTAATTACACATTTGTAAACTAGTTAAGTCATTCGATTATTTGATCATTATAAAATAAACCAAAATAACCCAAATAAACGTTTTGATAAATAATAAAATATTCCTTTTAATTTTATAAAAATTAAAAGTGACAACCCTAATGCTTTGCTAGTTATCTCATAAAAGCGCTAACTGGCTAATATACAGCGCTAACTAAACAAAAACTTTTTTCATTTTTACAAAAAATAAGAGGACAACCCTAACGCTCAATTGGTGCGTAGGTACTTATTATCTCAACAAAAAGGCCTAATTTCCGTACTGCTTTAGCTTATATATATACTGCGCCATAATCGACAAAGTGTTTGTGATCACTAATAGCCTTACAGCAATCTAATTCACAACGCTGAGACATTTACTTTAAAAAAAAGAAAAATATGTATGAAAAATCTAATAAGCTAAATTTAGACTAGGTATTAAAGTATAAAAGTACCTAGGTACTGAATTTTTTTTAGCTAAAGACTACAAATATTAGGTAAGTCGTTATCTACTTGTTGGAAAAATATAATAAATGCAATTGTAAAAATTTAGACACCAATTAATTTTCATTTCAATTTATTTAAATTAAGAAATGTAATCCAATTAATACATAACAAAAACTTAATCTATTTTATTATATAATATAAAGGATACTTACAAACTTTATTTTATTATTAGATCTATTATACACATTTATTTTGTAACTAATAAGTTATGTAATAACTAAACATCTTATATTCAGTAGACAAATTACAAAAACAAACGGTTACAACAACCCATTACTTATCGATAATAATATTATAAACAAAAAAACTAAGGGTGGATTCGACCAAACTGGAATAATACTTACTCCGAGATTAGTCTATACAAATTCAGCGCTTAATCTAAGTGCCTATAACACCTTATTCTAGTTTGGTCGAATCCACCCTAAGGCTTAGGTATATTTCGCAAGTAAAAAATAGCGATGTTAATGTCAAATACATTAATTTTTTTTTTTCATGTTTGCTACTTTTATATTTTCTATTCTATAGGGTTTGATCAGTATCACAGAACAGAAGCAAAAGGCTTCTTCTCTTCTGCGGGTATGATAGACAAACTGCCGAAATCAAAACTCGATTCGAGACTACATCTCGAAAAATGAGAATTGGGGCCCAGGACGGCTGTCAGACGTTTCACTTGTACTTTTGTTTTTTTGGTTACGCGGGGAGCAAAATGGCCGACGGCTCTACTGTAGTTTAGATAAAACTTTGCTTGGCAGGGCCAGCTTAGTGGTTAAAGGAGAATGACCAAACCAGCCTATTCGATATCTATTGCGTCTTAATCATGATCATATCAAAAATGTTCTTTTAAATTAAAATGATTACTGTTAGAAAAGATTTTCTATTGTTAAATAAATGCTGAACTGAACTGATAGTCAACATACGTAAATAGATTTAGGTCTATTCTATGATCTAAAGGTGCGCGTTAATTGGAGCGGGGAGCGGTGCGGAAAAAATGTTCTCTTAAATTTTATTATAATGAATACTGGTAAAAAAGGTTTTCTATAGAACGCCGCGTTATGTAGTCAAGTGATAAATAAATGCTGAACTGAACTGATAGTCAACATACAATTATATACTAGTCTATTCTATGACCTAAAGGTGCGAGTCCATTGGAGCGAGGCGCGGCGGCGGCGGCGGCGGCAGGCGCAGCATATTGTGTCCATAGAATAATAACGCATAGAACGATAGTCTCGTATTAGAAAACTGTCATGGCGTGAGGCTAGAAAAAATGGATGTCGGAGTAAGTTAAGCGTACTATCTCGGCGACGCGCACACTAGTGTACAAGTAATGTAGCTAGAAAAATCAGATTTGCCCCAAAAGTAAGGAAATTGGAACTGTTGATAGATAGATAACTTTAGATTATTAGTAGTGACGCGGGTAGTTTCGGTACTAAGCCAGTATGGCTTGGTTTTACTGGCCTCATTTATCGTGCGTGTTGTCGCTTTCTATGCGTTATTATTCTAAGATTGTGTCATACAAAATCCCGTTCGAATTAGTATTATTCTTACCGTTTGTATGGCGTCTATGACGTCATCCGCGCCGGCCGCACCGATTCCGCTCCAATAATCGTTTGATTTACTAGACAATAATTACATACATAATGGTTGCTTGCTTATTTTTTAAATACGACTACATGTAGGGGAGATAGGGACTACAATTAACAGAGGTAAATATTAACAAGCAAATTTCTCTAGAACTATACACACTAAAACTCCAGTGCGTGTCTTAATTTGCCAACTGGATCGCGCCGCACGCCACAGTCGTCGGTTAGTTGCGCTCCGCGCGTCGTATGAGTGAGTTGTGTGCCGGTCGAAATTTTTAACAGGTAACGATCTTTTTAGAGTTCACGATTTATTGATTTGTACAATAATTATAAAGTGTTAGGATTATGTTTTTTGTTTCCCTAAAAGTATATTTTATACTTAACAATTCTAACTTACTTATTTGCCATTACTATTGACCAATATTTTATTATATTATTTAATATTTAAAGTGTACCTCTGGGGCTATAATTAACACATGGGAGGGGCTAGAATTAACTTTTTAATACCTACCCCAGATAAAGGACTACGGAAAAGGTAAAGGAAAGGCTAAAGGAAATGTAAATGACGAAAAAGTATTAAAAGTGAAGAAAAGGATATTAAATGAAAGCAATAGCTCTCACGATGATGATGACTATTATTGTATCATTTGTGGTGCCTCCTATAATGAAGATACATCAGGTGGTGAATGGATCGAATGTATCTCTTGCAAGGACTTGGCGCAAGCAGGATGTATCAAAGGTGATATCACAGCATTCTGTGGTTTGAATTGTAATTCAGGTGATGAATACGAATAGATACTCTTCCAGTTCGTATAGTTCCTAATCCTTGATATTTTATGTTGATTTTGTACTAAACTACATTTTATATACGTTGTTTAAGTCTAAAGACGGTAAAAATTAAGTTTAAAGATATTTTTTTTTATTTTTTTTATTGTGGCACGCCATAGTGGCTTCACTCTGCCTGATGAAAAGCAGCCAGTGAAGCCCAAGAAGTTAAAGCGTTTGTCACAGCGCTACCACGCTATGCCGAACGCTCTCACTATGGCGGCCTGCATAAATGCTTTTTCACGCCCCGCTTAAATAACCCGGGAGAGAAAGAGGAAGGAAACACGTGTGCGGGAAGCGCATTCCACATACGGGCAGTTCGGCAAAAGAACGATTGTCCAAACTTTTTGGTACGTGTCTTGATGGTCAGCACGGTATGAGGGTGGCTTCTAAGACCTGCACGCGTCGATCTGGAAAGGAAAGGAGAGGGAGGGATGAGGTCAAAGAGCTCCTCAGAGCATTCACCATGGTAAAGGCGGTAAAAAGCACTAAGGGAAGCAATGTCCCTAAGTAGCTGTAACGGCTCCAGACTGGTCGTAACGTCATCGTTACCGATAATACGGACAGCACGTCTTTGCAACCTGTCAAGAGCTTCGAGCAAGTACTTGGCGGATCCGTCCCAAAGATGAGAGCAATACTCCACGCAGGAGCACACCTGAGTCTTATACAAAAGACAACGTTGCTCCGGCGTGAAGAACCGCTTCAACTTGTTCAAGATTCCGAGTTTACGTGAGGCTGTGGTTATAATGCTCTCAATATAGCTCTTCGGGTTGAGGTCGCTGTGTATGTCCATACCTAAGAGACTGAGACCAGTCTGGATGGGTAATAGGTTGCTCTGGAAGGAGGGTTGGGGGAGAAATGCGGACTTTTTAGCCGTGACAGCGCAGACCTGTGTTTTTTTGGCATTGAACTGGACCAGGTTATCAGAGCCCCATTTATAAATGCGGTCTAACTTCTCGTCCAGCTCAATGACAATCTTCCGTCTCGACTCCACTACATCGGCCTGCTTTGCCGCAGGGTGTCCCAAATAACGCCGATGTACTGTACTGTCGTCTGCATAGCAATGAATGTTACCCAAGGATAACATATCATTGATATGCAGAAGGAACAGCGTGGGCGATATTATAGAACCCTGCGGCACTCCGGCGTTTACCTGCAGAGACTGTGAGGCACTGCTTTCGCAGAGTAAGCGGATGCTGCGCTCATGCAGGAACCCGGCGACCCAATCGCATAGGCGAGGTGGCAAGCCGTATGACGAAAGCTTGGAGAGAAGCGAACGATGCCAAACTCGATCGAAAGCCTTGGAGATGTCCAGGCTAACAGCCAGTGCTTCTCCATGCTTATGCATTGCTTCACCCCACAGGTGTGTTATGAACGCCAGGAGATCACCCGTTGATCGTTTCGGTCTGAACCCGTATTGTCGATCATGAATCAGGGAGTGATCTTCTAGGTAGCGAATGAGTTGTCTGTTTATGATGTTTATGAAAGACTCATAAGCTAGCTTTTAAGATAAATATGTGCCATTTTCTACCTCATCTTATGATGTTGTTTAAATTATAAATCTAATTAAGTTTAGATAAAAAAAATATGTCCTGTTTAAGACTGATAAATAGTTATTTTAGAGAGAATTTACTTTGTTACGTTGTAATATTGAAACGTATTTTGAGATTTCGTTTATGTTCATATATTTTATGATTTTGTTATTGTGAGTTTATAAAAATAAGAGTTCCATGCAAGGCTGCACTAATTACACTTTCATTAATAAAAAAAATGTCCTAAATATCTTTATTTTTCTTTATATTAGTCAGCATACCCTAAGTAAATTTTTAGCCCTTCTGTTAATACTTGCTCCATACCTGTTAATTCTAGCCCCAAAACTGTGGCAACAATTAACAACCACCATTTTTGGGAAAAGTCGTTTTATCTACGGCATCGTTACTATTAAGTCGATTTTGAGATCATTAAGTAATACCTGAATGATTTCAGCATCGTGTATCTCAAAAATCAAATTTTAATGTTGAATCACCTATATCTTAGCTACACCAAAAAATTCATTTTTTGTTAATACTAGCCCCTAACTCCCCTATCTTTATTTCAGACTAAGTACTCAATACAATACATTTGTTTGTTAATCTTGACGATATTGAAGGAATTCAATGAATCAAATAGGAGCGTGAAACTATGTACCATAGACAAACAACCAAAATAAATGCCAATGACTGACAATGTCAATAAAAACCAACACACTAACTTCTAAGCGGGAAAGTAAAGTAATGTCTGCAGTTTTGTGTTCAAGTAAGTACCTATATAAATAAATTCATAAAAAAATTTGCTTACTACCTACATCCATTTTATATAATTAATACAAAACGAAACTGGTTTTATTCTATCTACTTTTTCAGTAACTAAATAGGTAGATACTTAAGCATTAAAATAATTTCATATAAAAAAACTGTTGATTTTATTACCTACATCCAATGATATTATATTAAAATGATTTTGATTGTAAAATACTACATCCATTTAAAATAAAAAAGTTCTACATCCATTTAAAATAAATAAGTCTGAGCATTTTAGTACAGTTGTCATAACCTCAAAATACCTATCTAAAAAGTTTTAAGCTCAAAATGAAGATAGCTTCAAACTCCCGCATGATATTGTAATGTAAATTTTTCTTCATAATACAGAGCATTGCTGCTATTGATTACTACTCGTACTTATTTCATTAAAGCGCTATGTTACGCAAAGTTAGCCTAACTCCCATAGTAAAATGTTCATTCTCCTTTGTCTTGGCAGCGGTGTAAAAGAGAATGACCTTTTTACTATGGGAGTTAGGCTAGTTTTGCGTAACATAGCGCTTTAATAAAATAAGGTAATCAACAGCAGCAACGCTCTGAATAATGAAGTAAAAATTAGATTACTATATCATGCGGGAGTTTGAAGCTATCTTTTCATTTTTAGCTATAATACTTTTTAGGTAATTTGAGGTTATGACAACTCGTCGCCTCAGTGCTTGTTTGGCCAAGAGACCATTTGGGTAATTTTACAGGAGCAATGTTTTTTTGTTTTTCTATGTTATGACTCAACTAAAGGAGTAATGTTATGGTAGTTTCCAAAAATATGGTACATCTGGACTTGTATAAATCTATAAAAATTTAAAAAACTTTGAATTTTACATGTGAGAAACCGCTTTCAAAATGGATATTGGACAAAAAGACGAAACTATAATTACGTTAATGGATATAGACTACATCCCTTAGGATGTTAGCCAAGCAGCAACCAAAAGTATTGCGTGCTTGTTTGCCCTATAGCCTCGCTTCACAATACAGGGTGTTAAAATGAACAAATCCATTTTTTATCGTTGTTGTGAAATCAACATGAAAATTTATTTTATCTTTCCTGCTTTTCCAAAATTTTCATCTTTTCCTGTTTTTCTGATTTTCATGCCTTTCCTGTATTTTCTTCTATTCCTGTCTTTCCGGATTTTGCTTTATTTTCTTCTTTTTCTGTTTTACCTACTCTTCCTGTATTTCCTGTTTTTTTTGTATTTTCTGGTTTTTTTCCCTGTCTTTTATTTTCCTGTCTTTCCTGCTTTTATTGTAATTTCATCCTTTCTCTGTCTTTCCTCAGCAATTGGCTTCTTCAAGGCTTTTTGTTTTATGTTCTCCATGTATTTTTTATCTTCTTCTGGCATATATTTGTATGAGCAATGTATGTATGCTCTTGAAAACTGGTTCTGTAATGCAACATAATATATTCCAATTCGATTTATTGTAAGTTATGGCCTTTACATAAGAAAAACATTTTTCCCTGAATTTCTCGTTGTTCGTGCGATTTTACCGATAACACTCTTGATAAAATTAAATCATTTATAGTGCTTCTATTTTATTAATGTGTCTCGGTAATCATCGTATTTCCATTTGCAAGAAAAGATAGAACAACAACATACAACACGAAGAAAATACAAAAAAAAACACGATGTTTGCCGAGAGACATTAAGAAAATAGAATCGCTGTATATTTATATATATTTAATATATCAATTAATTTTTTTTTTATTAAATACGGAATATCTTCAATTTACAGGTATAACAGTACCGCATGTTACAGAAAGTTAGCTTGAAAAAACTAGTCTAAGTACGACATGCATGACAAAAGTATATTTTGAACCACCCTGTACAACAAATATAACATAACCTAAAATAATAGCAATAGCAATGAAAATCAACTTGCATTTCGTTGTGTCCAGTGCTGCTATTATATCGTGTATCACATCTGGTCCAGGATATAACTTTCAAAGTTTATATGACAATTTCCACCTTGTATCACTTGTAAATACACTGAAACACTTAATAAATCTTGCAGTTTCTACACTGTTTTGCGTCGCAAAGTATTGTAAACAAACAATATGGCGGACCCGTGAGGTGTGACGTCATAAGCGAGCGGGCCTGTGATTGGTTTATTTAAGAATATACGGCAAACAAGCACGCGCTGAGAATTTCGATGTTGGATGTCGGTTAATTTGTGGTGGTAAGCCATACAAGCACGAAGACTAAAATTCTAACAGTGGATATTGATTTTTTAAATCGTCATTTGCTCCTTTATTTGTTTTAGTTATAAGAGTTATTCTTGATTTAGTCCGTGTAGAATTTGATTCTTAAGCATACTACATTCAAAAGTCATTTTCGCCTAAATTGGTCTGTTGGGCAAACAAGCACTAAGGCGACGAACTGTACTAAAATGCTTAGAATTATTTATTTAAAATGGATGTAGGCAATAACGTTACAATAAAAATCTTTTTAATATATCATTGGATGTTGGTAATATAATCAACAGTTTTTTTATATGAAATTATTTAAATGCTTAAGTATCTACCTATTTACTTAAGTACTGACCCTACTTTAAGAAAAATATATATAGAATAAAACAAGTTTTGTTTTGTATTATTTATTTAAAATGGATGTAGGTAGTAAGCTATTTCTTTTTATGAATTTATAAATATAAAATACTTAGGTATTTACTTAACTGATTCCACTTTAAGAAAAAGATATAGAATAAAACAAGAGTTCTGTTTTGTATTATTTATTTAAATGCCTTCTTCAAACATGTTATCTTAAAATGTAGCAGGAGCATTTATATTATTAAATCGCCCTCAACTAAGGTACCAAACCACCGTCATTACGTGTGCGCAACACCTACGATAGGGTGTAACACTCTATCGTATTTTTGCCTACTATGCAGTTGCAGCAATAATCAACTAAAGCACTTAAAAGTGTCTGCTTTGCTGGTGTCTCGACTCACTAATACATAGACAAAATACGTTCGTCCACTGAACGAGTACTTTATACGTCCCGCTCCAATGAACGCGCACCTTTAGATCATAGACTAGACAATAGACTTTAGTTTTAGTCTATTATCGTATGTTGATTAATAGTTCAGATCAGCAGTACTTCACTACTACATCACTTGACTACTTAACGCGGCGTTCTATAGAAAACCTTTTTTAACAGTAGGTAATCATTATAATTTAGGAGAACAATTTTGATATTTGAATGATTAAGACGCAATAGATATAGAATAGGCTGGTTTGGTCCTTTGATGTGAGCCGACGGTGGCCGTTACGAGGCCCATAGCGTGTATATTATAAACTAACAAGTGAACCAAAGCGGACTTTTAGTTGCACCGTGGTGTTATGTTTGTGATTGTGTAGAGTCCCATTGGTAGACCGTGGGACAAGGTGCTGCTACCGCACAGACGCAGTCCTAACCTGGTGAAGTGATCATAACTCTCTTATGGGAACAGAGCTCTGAGGGATAATAATAATAATAATAATAAGTATATTTATTTGTCAAAAAACATATACAAAAAGGTCTGTGGCTCAGTGTTTGCAGGAGACCCACAAACCCTGTTATTCTGCCACAGCCATAGATATAGACGGGTAGCGTAGGACAATTCTACTCGCCACCAACGGACAGGAGACGTTCCCTGACCGCAGTCAACACCAGCCGGAGGCGCGGCGTTGGGCTGAAGATTCCTTCTTCGGAGAAGCTTATATGTAAGTCCTTTATTTATTAATTTAAGTTAGCATAAAGTCCACTGTAGGTTAGTAGTAAGTTTAGATTTAAGGTTAGTGCAGCGAGCTCAGCGATCTGGGCTCCCATATCATACACTGTGCCTTAAAGGGTTTTAATAAGTATGAAACTAGTTTAACAGTAGTGGTG
This sequence comes from Scoparia ambigualis, assembly GCA_963921215.1. Lineage (NCBI taxonomy): Eukaryota > Metazoa > Arthropoda > Insecta > Lepidoptera > Crambidae > Scoparia > Scoparia ambigualis. Next base: position 29,799,350 of record OY992513.1, on the reverse strand, counting down.
TCTAATCTATAGATAGAAGTGGCTCTTTCAAAGCACCAAGGATGTTGTCAGCTTTTAGATAGTACTTGGGCGGTGGGTGACAATGATCTTCGAACACTGACGTGATAAAATTACTGTTGTCAGTGAAGATGACGGCTCTGCAGTTCTTCAGGTTGGAACAGACCCACCTGGAGCGGCCACGCTTGCTGTACTGCTTCCTGTAGGTGAACTGGCGGAACAGCAGCATGTCCTTACCTTTGCGCGACGTGATGAAGACCGGCTTGTCTGTCAAAAGATGTTAAGATTACTTCATTGTCGTCATCATTTCAGCCCGCATTACACACAGACATAGGTTCACGACTATTATCCCCAAAGGGTTAGTCAGAGTCAGAGACAGGCAATGAAGAGCGCAGAAGCAGTCCACTGCCATAGTCCACGTTACACCAAACTACAACAGCACATGTGCTCAGCGTTATAGATGATGAGCCCATCGCCGCTCTTTGCTGTTAGATGTATGTGCAGTCTTTAGTCCGTTCGTCGCCTTTTACGACACCCAAGGGAAGAGAGTGGTTCTCTTAGTATTCTTTTAGTGAGCCTACAATACACACGGCATTTTAGCTCGCAAACAGTCTAAAATTAATTAGCTACACTGCCTACGCTGATTTGACTCTGATAACCAATTACTCTGGAATTAGTGTTCCTTTTTGTTGTTCCATTCATGCTAATTCACAAGTTGGAAAAAAATTAAGAGCACGGTTAATTTATGTTGTTTTCTTTCATGAATAGATTGACCATTGAGTTTTTATTGAAATTTACAAAAAAACTTATTTTTTTTAAACTATACCGGATGAATGTATAGTGATTAGTGACTATTGAGACACAGGGGATCGTTTATTCTACGGTGAACGAAGCTTCAAGTGCAGAGTGCCTAGTGCCAATTTTATTGATTGTTCGATCACGTTACCGAAAGCGACAATTTGTAAAACCTCGTTTGTCACGTAGAGGCAGCTGATTTAATGCCATAATTGCCATTTAATACTTGCCTTTCGTTTTCGTTAACGCGACCGAATGGAGAATAGAACTTACATTCAGCACTTTGAACGACTACATTATTATACTATAATGTTAAGTTATTTACCGAGGACTAGTGTAATATGTTCCAAATTCCTTACCTTCTTGTCGGACGTCGACTTTATCTACTCTTCTTGGTTTTGGGTGTGCATGTCTTTCATGGGACATGATGATCTCGTCGTCAGCGTTCAAGCATACGAAAGCTCCACAATCCTTCTTGACGGAGCATAACCACCTGTCTCCAGTCCTTGAGGAGTACGCTTTCCTATACCTATGGCCCTTGTACTGCAGGATAGTTTTTCCTTGTCTCGATTGCACAAACATTGCTTCATCGTCGTCACTATCGTCCTTTTCTTCATTGTCTTCTTCAACTTCGAAGTATTGAGGGTCTTCATCATCATGGCTGATGGACTCTTCTGTCAACAAAAGAAATGTTACTTTAAATTTCAATAGATTGTTTAAATTTTTATGAATATGTACCTATTCATCACAATTCATAATTCTAGTAAAAATGATGATTAAGTACTTGATATAAATTCTGTTGGATCATCGATCTCTAGATCAAGAGTGTCCCAGACCACGGAAAAGTACCTACATATTCATCACAATTAGTAATTCTAGTAAAATAAGTAATTATTAATTAGGTACTTGATATAAAATCTGTTGGATCATCGATCTCTAGATAAAGAGTGTCCCAAACCACGGAAAAGTACCTACATATTCATCACAATTAGTAATTCTAGTAAAACAATTATTAATTAGGTACTTGCTTAGATTAAAACAAAAAGGGAAGATACGGCATTAGCGTCTCGTGAGTAAGCCGCTAAAATTAGGTCACTTCAGTCGCAATTTGCCGAGCGAAGAGGCTACATCGTACTATTGCGGACATTCTGCTGTGTGAAAAAGAGAAAGATGCTACTCCGCAGTGGCGTCGGAATCGGTCGTACGTACTCGTCTGTTGCGAAGCGACCGAGAACACAACGCGCTACTCGCTGACTCCCTCGCGCTGACGTTGAAACTTACTGCTCTGTCTCGCTCGCTCGATTTACACTTTTATAGGTGACCATGTGTGAGTGTTTGCATATGTAGTTGAGTAGGACTATATTTTGATTGACTACAAGTAGGAGCATGCCGTATCTTCCCTTTTTGTTTTAATCTAAGGGTACTTGATATAATATCTATTGGAAAATCGAACTCTAGATCAAGTGTACCAGACCACGGAAAAGATGGTATGATAAACTAGATGTCTTTAACTTAGCCTTGCTAAGAAGATGACGCTGAAGATATAAATATATTTCCAACATACTCTAGGTATAGATAAAAAAACGTAGGTATTTTCCAAAATAATCATTATATTCTTTCGGATCAACGACTCGTAATTACAACCAATCATATTTGTAACGATGTCGCTATGTAGAAAACTTACAAAATTAATTTTATTGCAAAAACAATCAACTTAAAGTAACAAAATAAATCGTAACAAACCACAATTTTATAATAATAAATAACTTTCCCACTCTCGCACCAATTGTAAAATGTAAGTCTTTACTGATAGCAAAAAAAGAGATCAGAATGTACTTATGCATTACTTAATACTTAGTTACAATAAAAACTTTTCTTCATTCTCTAATACCATGTTTTACAATATCCTGGATCAAGCCATGGTAGATGGTTCAGGGCTTGATAATGAAAAAGGCATTACTGTCTTACATAATTCTTTCCTGAAACATTCGAGATAATATTGGTTGATGCGTATGGGTGCTTGCTATGTGTACAACTTCGAACTCCGCATTGACGTAAACGAAGACTCCACATTCGCGATGGCTGGTCTCGTTGCAGCACCATTTCGCAGTACCTCCGTTCATTTGGACCTCTTTTCTGTAGGTGTAGCCATTTACTATGAGCAGAGTTTTACCGCTGGACAGAGTGACTACTGTAACTAAAGAAACAGAACTTTACGCCAGCCTAGTAAAAAAAACGTAAACTTTTCCAATTTCTTCATCAGTGTGTATTGCATAGGTTAACAAATTCGTACGTGACAGTCCCAAGGACTGTAAGCGACGGGGGAGGGGTAACATATGCACACAACTGACGTTCCTACTACGCAGCCCCGCCACCCGCGCTCTTCTTTCCCGCCCCGCAACCTTTCCCATCACGCACGAATTTGCCAGCCTAAGACAGTTTACTAATTACCACAACCTTTAACTAAATGGTGATTCTTTTCTTTAAAACATGCGTTGAAACTCTGGTTTTGGCATACTTGCATACTTATTTCACTAAATAATAATAATACTAAACGAGTAAAACTTTCAAGGAAGCCATAATGCTCATATTCAATATCATATTTATATTAAAAAAACGAACTAAAACTACAATATGATAAATTATTCAAAAGCTTTAAATTAATTAATTTATTTAATACTGTATAAGTACCTACTTAATTATGTTATTATGAGTATATTATCCTAAGCGATTCTTTAGATGTCAGTACATTTGAAACTTTCTGTGCTTGCGGATAATCCAATGATCTTTAAGTACTTTTTTATTTACAAAAACAAGTTTATCACCAATATTCAAATTAATATATTTATTATTTTATAAAAGAAGAAATAAATAAATAGAAAATAGAAAAGAATGTATAGGAAATAATAAAAACTATAAATAAATAAAAGAATCGCCTCACATCATCCCCATCTAGGGTTACCATCCGTCCGAAATAATCCGGACATGTCCGCACTTTTAGACTCTAGTCCGGAGTTTGTCCGACTCTTTAATTTGTCCGGATTTTGGAATATGAGTAACAAAACTACATATTAAGTAATATCAAATAAGTCTTTAATCTTTATTAACTTTCTTCTCATTTATCTAAAATCAAGATATAAAAATATAAGTGAGTAATGTTTCCATTTTGTGACTAAAAAGTCCAGACTTTTATCGAAATGTCAGGCTTTTTGTCAGGACTTTTCAAATTCCTAAATGGTAACCCTATTCCCATCAAGCAGAGTAGGTAGGTGTAGGTACCCTACTGGGTACTGCCGTTAGCCTACTGGCTAGCGGCATTGGCTTGCTGGATGGCAATGCTTAGGCGTTGACCCAGGTAGTTGCTGACTTTGGAATCTCGGGTGGTTACAGTCGTCGGTCCAATCTATCCACTTTTTTTAAATGTCTTTAAAAAACTGGTGGGCACCCAGAGCCCATGGACCTAATACCTATCTCTACCCTAAACGGACCAAAAAATCAAAAAGTATTAAGAAACAAAATTTTAATTAAATATTTATATATCGACCATCTTTCATTCTATACATATTTGGAGCTGCATGGTTGTGTTGGTTGTCATAGGCAACAACCTTACCGTTGTTGTCGAAACGTATTTTCGCTTTGCATTTGCATGGCGAAGTTCGTCTCGAGCACGACCAATAGCGATTGTCCTGCGTTACTTGGTAAAAGGTGAAGTTGTCTCTCATGAGCACCGAGCGATTGCACCTCCGGGATGGGATGCGTGTGAAACACAAATCTGAAATCACATGACAGTTAACCAACATAGAGTTAACACCATTGAGCTATACTTAACACTTGAACGCGGCGCCACTATTGTCCGGCAACTTCGTGCGCGACCGTGCTGCGTCCTGCGTCCTGCGGGGACCCTCGTCCCCGCAGGTCACAGTTTTAGTCGCAGCACGTCATTCTAGAACACGACTACCTACCTACACACAGTTGCACGCGTTGCCCTTCTCCGCTACACCACATCATGGGTCTTGGGTTGTCTTGATAGTTCGTACTTATTGGTTCTACGACCGCGATAACACAGAATCAACAGTTCAATCAAAAGAACAGTTCCAATTCCAAGCGCGTTGCTCTGACATGGGTACCATATACTAGTACTAGTGTCAAGCTACTTCTGATGCTGCCCTTACCACCACTGGATGTCGAACCAGAGGGCCTACTCTCATTCTCCGAATCGAAATTTCGGCTGATTTTCGTTTGCTGTTTACAGCGATTTCCATTTCTTCCATTATTTCGTTCATGTAAAATAGGTTTGGCATTAATATAAGTAATTTTTAGAAATATGTTTGGAATTTCAAAAATAATGGAAAGCGCTATAAATATCTAGCAAAAGAAAAACAGCCGAAATTTAGATTCGGAGAAAAAGAGTAGGCTGTCTTATACCTCTAGGTCAGCTACCCTATCGGCTAAAAAATATGAATAATATGGACATGGGCTTCATTTGACATTTGAAGCCCATATTTTGTCCTTATATGGGCATATTATGAGCTTCAAATTGTCCTTATATGGGCATATTATGAGCTTCAAATGTCAAATGAAGCCCATGTCCATATTATTCATATTTTTTAGCCGATAGGGTAGCTGACCTAGAGGTATAAGACAGCCTACTCTCTTTCTCCGAATCTAAATTTCGGCTGTTTTTCTTTTGCTAGATATTTATAGCGCTTTCCATTATTTTTGAAATTCCAAACATATTTCTAAAAATTACTTATCTTAATGCCAAACCTATTTTACATGAACGAAATAATGGAAGAAATGGAAATCGCTGTAAACAGCAAATGTCAAATGAAGCCCATGTCCATATCCATATTTTTTAGCCGATAGACCCGCTGGTGGCGTTACCACTTTCACTAATGTATAGTGTGCAGAGATCTTTAATTAAAGTACAAATTGCTTGAATGATTGATTATTGCATTGTTGCATGAAAAGGCTTCAATAATATTTATTTCAATTCAACATGCTTTGCTTTGTTTACAAGAATAAAAGTAAGTGAAATAAGAACTAAACTTAACGATTTCGTATACTTGGTCCATAATTGTGATACAGTAAACATTCATTTTGACACGATAGTAGGTAATCACTAGATTAACGATATGAATAAAATCTACTTTTACATTAAATTTTGTCATAGATTTGTTATTTCGACATCGTAATTGAATTGTTAAATATATCTAGGTTTAACATGAAGGTATGTATATATAATGTTATTGTTTATATAATTTTAACGCAAATTTTGTTTCGAACAAATTACACATTGAAAAAGACAGTGTCGAAAAAAATTCCACGAGCAGGATTCGAACACGCACCCTTCTGGCAATCCGGGCCAGGGCTCTTTCCAGTTGAGCTACCGTGGAACTTATCCAGCTCGCAGCACCATCTTCATTTTATACTTTGTAAGCCAAAGGCGACCATTCAGTGTCAACAAACTACGTTATATTAAGGTATGTAATTAAATCTTATCGGCACCTAGGTACTATGTGTATTCTTATACTACAATTCAAAACTCCTATTAAAATAATTTCTTTAGTTAGTTATGGCTAGCACACTTACATTTAATTTTACAAAAAAATATGTTGGTTTTGTCGATCTAAAAGACAAATTATGTACATTTTTATCTTAATTTATTACCTACCACTTAATTTTAAAAACTTTGGATGAAATGAAATGAAAGGAGGAAAGATGACGACCGCTTTAAAAAACTATGCTTACGCTAATATGCTTTTAGCAGTTTTAATAAACTAACAGCATTGTTTGCGTTACAAATAAATATTTAAAAAAAAGGTGGGTTCCATTAAATTAGGGTTACTATGGATAACATTTTTTTTTAAACACACAACACAACAACACTTTCTGGTTGTTTTGTCATTATTTTGGAGTTCTGGACCACTATCTTTTTCAAAGAATTCTTCATTATAAGTACTAATGCTACGCGCAAAGTTATTATGGGCGTTTTTTGTTTATATCTTCACACAAAGTGAGTGTAATAACAAAATAGTTTAATGTAAGTATTGCGTCAATTTGGTCCAGCGAGTAGTGCTACGGACACAAAGAGTTCAAAATCAATGAAATCATTTGAACACTCATATTTAAAGAAAAAAATAAAACAAAATACAGCCTGTATACTGTCTCACTGCATGGCAAATGCCTCCATTATTGAAATGAAGTCATCGCTACAATCGATAATTGGCTTAAAAACCACGCTTGCCAAATGTGGGTAGGTGAGCACAAAATATGCGTCGAAAAATAAAAAAAAACACTGCCCGACCTAGGTATTGAACCTGGCACCTCCGGATATCGAGCCGAGCGCTTGACCACTCGGCCACGGAGGTAGGGTTGCCACCTTGCCAACCGTAAAAGACAAAAATTTGTTAAATGTCGCAAAAAGCTACAAAAAAAGTTTTTAAGGACAAATAAATAAATAAGTGCTCTTTTTATGCTATTTCCTTTATGTTTGTTTTTAAACAAAAAAATACTTTATCTGTCCTTAAAAAAGGTGGAAAACCTACACGGAGGCGTACATTCATATTTACAATGATTTTTTAATTAGTAGGCCTACAGAACACATTAAGCTTAAAGCCTCTACCAGGAGCTTCTTGCGCCGCGGCCAATTAATTTCTAGTTCATTACGCGTTTGCCGTACTCAGAGACGTCAATTAAGTTTTAATGACAATTAAATGTCTTTCCTCCTCTATTTAACACTTCGTAAGAAAGTGACAACAAGAGACTTACTGCCGTACTCAGAGACGTCAATTAAGTTTTAATGACAATTAATTGTCTTTCCTTGTCTATTTAGCACCACGAAAGTGACAGCAAGACTTAATTGTCATTATAACTTAATTGACGTCTCTGAGTACGGCAGTTAGTCAAACGGTAACAAAAAGGACGCAAGGAAGAGAACTCGCGAACCGGAGAGAACCTCGATTCTGCAATTTAAAACGTTTATATGACAGTAGGCCTACTCTCTAAGCGCATCCGAAACTTGTTGGTTCATAATTCGTCGTACTTTGCTGTATGTGTGTGTAATGTGCCAATCGCCTGTGAAAAAAACAGCAGTACCTACGAAGAATTACGCGTCAACGAAGTCTCGGCACATGAGTTCTCGGTCGGATCAAGTCGGATGTGCTTAAAAAAGAAGGCCTACAGAATCGAGGCACAGCGGTAGTGGCTGATTACCGCTCAGTCTGGTCTGTCTTAACAGGGTTTTCGGTTTTCCATACAAAATCGAAGTTCAAATTCTTAAAAACCAATAGCATGCAAAGTTTTATTAAAATTGACCCATTGATTTTATAAAATTTGATTTGGATATTTGTACGGGAAATGTTAACGGTAAACCCTGTTAACGTTGATATGATAACAATATAAAGTGTTACAGCCATATTTCACGGCACCTTCTCCATGTACAACCCGTCAGGGGTCTTATCATAGGTTGGCGGTTCATGCGGATGCTCGTTGGAGATGCAGACCAGCTCGTAGTCATCGTTGACGTGGAGACACACGCTGCACTTCCACCGTTGCCTGCCGGAGCAGTACCATCTCTCACCACCGCTGATGGGCGAAGGGTTGGTGAACGAGTAGCCGTTCAGCATCAGGAGGGTTGCGCCGTCGACTGCCGTCACCACGGACACTGCAATACCGAATACTAACCAATGGTAGTTCTGTACAGTCGAGGAAGTTGCCGGTCGACCACTTTATGGCGATATTCGCTTGCACACGATTTACGCGCACGCTACTGTACTATCGCGGACACCGTCGCTTTAAAAGGCCAAAATCCCTTGCACACCGCGTCGTCTATTTGGTACGCGCACGTACCGGAGCGGGCGGTGCGCTTCATACGAAGATTTCTGAAAACTGGTAAAGCGACGGTGACCCCGATATTACGTAGACGCAGCGAATTGTTCCCTTTATGTCGAATCTGAGGCTCGTATTCTAAAACCAAACTCAAATCTCTGCTTGAGTACCGTCGACCGGGAAATTCGTCGACTGTACAACATTACTGAGGCATAGCGTTTTGTTGACTAGGTAAAGTGCTGCCTTACGCTTACACCGAGGCTTGGGGGCGACCTCAGGATATATGGGACCCTACCTTTCACTTAGAAGAGCTCGATGGGGAAGAGGGAGGCCTAACCATATGGCTCGGAGTCGGGATCACGAACGGCAAGCGTCAAGATGGTTGATGCTGTCTTACGGTCACACCGAGGCTTGGGGGCGACCTCGGGATATGTGGGACCCTACCTCCCACTTACAAAAGCTCGATGGGGAAGGGAGAAGCCTAACCACATAACTCGGAGTCGGGACCACGAACGGCAAGCATCAAGATGGTGTGTTCACCCTACAATACAAACTGGTATCAAGCCAGCTACAGTTTAATAGGTATATTTTAAAGTAAAATAAATATCTAATGTATCTAGACATATTTATTTGAGAGTGATGGATGATTCTCAGGTATTTAGACTGCAAACCGCGTGAAATTCAGCAATTTTTGAGAAATAGAATATTGATTAGATTTTTTGATTTAGATATTATTAAGATACATAATAGCTAATAAATGATAATTAATATTTTTGAAGAAATAAATAAAATGATATGATAACAATGAAATTTTTGCGACGGTCTTAAAACGTAAGTTATCCACTAATTAGGTAAAAGAAGGCAAATAATTTTAATAGCAGTACCAATATTATCAATATCATATATTATTTAAAATAAAGGACAATGTAGTCCACTAATCCAGTTAAATATCAATAATGACAGTTATAAATTCGGTTAACCGATCTCCAATCAATCATCAGTGTATATTAACAATAAAAATAAGTAATATCAAACTCCAATCAATATAAGGCATAGGCACTACAAACTCTACAAATTTGGCAAAATAAGATGTATACAGGTGTTCGGCAGTCGGTTGAACATACGGAAATGGGGGATAGGTGGGGCCCGGCCCTCTTCTACATGCTCTGCCCTAAAAATCAGACCTAGATCTCACAGATTTTTTTTCTAAATTATGCCGAAATTCGTTAAAATAAGCAAATTTTACACCGTTGAAATGGGCATAAACTAGAGATGTTATGATAGAATTAGAAGAACTCGATCACTTTTAGTTTTTTTTAAATGCGTTGTGAAGTTAAGCTTTAAAGGAGATCATTCGGGCTCCATACATTTTGGGCCTTTTCTGAAAGTGCTGGCCAACGGAAAAAAATAGTACGTATTGTTAGAACTAGCCATTTGGCCATTAGGCTTCAGGATTGATTTCTGAAAATGCTGGGAAACATAAAATAATGATAGATTTTGCTAGAACTAATGATCTAAAGCAATTGTCATTGTAGCGCAAAAGCTGTGGGGTCATCATCTGTTGTGTTTATACAAAAAAAAATTAGGAATGAATAAATGTATGAAAATGATGTATCTTCGAACTTGTATAACTTGGCTCGGAGCAATTCTACAACTTTTGTGCCATATTAACTATTTCTACAAATGGCTAGTTTTAACAATACGTACCATTTTTTTGTTGGTCGACACTTTTAGAAAATGCCCGAAGAATTGATGTCCTTAATACTTACTTTAATAGGAATTAATTTCATTATAATTGAATGTTTGTAATGTGGAATTTTCGGAATAATTAAATTAAGTAGGTATTTTTTTTTATAAAAACTATGTAAATAGTAAATTAAACGCGAGTTAATCCGTAAAAAGTGTTTCATTTCAATGTGTAGTGCTCGCTTAAACCTCAGAAAACAATATTAAGTAGGTATTTTTTAAATCTCTTATTGTAGGTACATACTTCGAGGGCTTATAACTTTTTTCTGGTAATCATCTGAACCAAAAATCCATTTTATACGAAACTGCATTAGTGTAGATAAAACTAACCAGTTAATGTTGCCAGATTAAACAATTTAAAAAAATGTTTAAAAATCCGTGGGACCGAGGTCAAATTTTTAGGGACATAGGTACTTCGAGGCATCGAGGGCTTATAACTTTTTTCTGGTAATCATCTGAGCCAAAAATCCATTTTATACGAAACTGCATTAGTGTAGATAAAATTAACCAGTTAATGTTGCCAGATTTAACAATTTAAAAAAAAATTTTAAAAAAATCCGTGGGACCGAGGTCAAATTTTTAGGGCAGAGCATGTAGCACAGGGCCCCACCTATCCCCCATTTTCGTATGATCAACCGTCTGCCGAGCAACCTGTATATGAACAGAGATTAGTTACCTACACCTTCACTAAGGATTTTTTTTTCTGTCTGCTAGCTCGTTTTTGTTCGCGCCAAATTTTTCTAATTTTTTCAGCTTCGTCGTGTTTCATTTGTGAAATTTTTTTTTGCTTAGACATTACTCTTTTCAAATGTTTAAGCCTTAGGGCCTCTCGCTTTTCAGGATTCTCTCGTTTTAATTTTTCTCGATACCTCCGAGCTCTTTCTGCGCCAGTAAGTGGTATTGTAAAACCTAAAAATTGTAAGATAGCCCAATGTTGTCGAGATCGTATAATTTAAAACTGAACGCCCCTCCAAAGGTACTGGTAGAGAATGCCTTATGGCATTAAGTTCGCCATTGGGCAAGGCCTGTAGGCAATAAAGTCTAAATAAATAAATAAAGGTTTCTCACATGTAAAGTAGGTACCTACCTATAGACGCAATACACACAAATTCGTTTTCGTCATTTGTCCTTCAGTCAACGGCTAAACACAAATGGTAAGACATGCCCGAATAGCCGGATCTGTTGACCAACTAGTGCATAAATGTTAGCAGATTAGTGTTGCCGCTCGATAGTCCACTATCAATAGGCTATCGATAGACTATCGATAGTTGAGCAAAAGCAATAGTATTATTAGGCCTCTCGATAGTATCGATATTATCAACACACAGCAATACTATTGATAGTATCGATTCTATCGACAGTAACTACAATATTGAGCTTCAATATACCGATACAATTGTACCAAAATAAGCTATCTATACTATCGATATTATAGATGATTTCCGAGGCCAACTATCGATAGTTCGGCAACACTATTGCAGTTGCAGATGCACGACAGAGCGGAAGGATTCCCAATTCCCATAAATAACGCGTACTCCGCGCCATACAATAAGGCATACGCCACACTTGACGGAAATTCCGTTGCGGTAAAAAGTAGTAGTAGTAATAAGTTATAGAGTTAATTTTTTTATTTTTATTTTTCTAAAAATTGATGATTACAAATATTACAATATAGAATTAGTATGATTAAAATAAAGATATTATTACACTTACTCCTTTATTGAGCAACCTATCCTAAGACAAATCAATAAAAACAGCAAGTTATTTAATAATCGGAATAGGTGTTCAGGGTCAATTACCTTAAACTTAATCATTAATACGGATAAAACCTTAAAAATCATCGTGAATCTTTATTACTACTTATTCGTATTACTTTTTTTAAATTTTATGGCAAAATAAAAAAAAAAAAATATTTTAACAGTACTTACTTACCGTTATTCTATAACACGTTAGTTTTCCCTTCCAGAGATAAAACTACTTACTCCTAACAAAATAACGTCGTTAATATCCGTTAAATTGCACTACCTATTCTGATTATTATTTATTCGCCCCAGCATTGTAGAAATCCTATTTATTATCCCGCAAGACGGCTCATACCATGAAAAAAATATTACTTAGCAACCACAATCAATAATAGTCAAACAGTTAGTTTATAATATTCCTAAAAAACACCCTTATAGTACATGGGTCGGCTTCAGTAGCTAAGGGCCCTATTATATCTCGACTGTGATTTTTGCGTGAAATGCCCATTTTCGCATTTTGTAGTAATTTTGCAGTTGTATATATCGTTTTTATCGAAATAGGATAAAAATTCATTAAATTTTTATTCCTCATGAAGTATCAATTATTCTGGTATAAATTTTGCTCTGCTCAATAATATTATCGTAGATAGGAGAAATTCATAGTTAACTTAAAGCGATTTGCGAAGTTTTTTGGTTTAGAATAAGATTTTTTTTCTATATAAAATCAATGATATCTAAAAATTCCGTGGCCGCTACGAACTAAACGACTATTTTATAAGATTACATTATTTTTTATTTATTTCATTTGTTTATTACAGTACTTAGTTCAATCTAGGAGCTCAAAAAAGTGCCTTCGCCCATTTTAAGAACATCTTTCTCTACAATTTGGGTTTAATTAAAAAGTAAACAAAATTTACAAAAAGAACTGTAACTGTAACTGATGCCAATAGCTATTCAATAGGTCAAAATTGTTAATGTATTTTTGTTTCTGAGATCAAGAACGCCAAAATTGGCTATTTTACGCAAAAAAAACAGTCGAGATGTAATAATTATGCCTCTTAACAATAATACCGTTTCATACCAAGTACTGCGTTCGTACATTGTTTTTATCAAATACCGGTAAGCACTTGCCCTTCATCTCACCTGATGGTAAGCGACTATAACACCGAAGGTGGAAGCGCTTCATCCGGAATTCTCAATAACTGAGTTACTGGCTATCTTGTCTCTAAACTTTCAGAACGTAACATTGCCTAGCCAGGCGGACCACCAACCAAACCAAACACAAAGATGTACCCCGCGCTGGGAATCGAACCCGGGAGGGGCTTCTGGGTCTAGACTAGACCGACGGTGGTTATATATTCTGTGCCACGACACGGATAATATTGGTTGTACTAGCGCGGTCTTTCCAAACAAAGAATACTTATCTTAGTCTAGATAATTAGTGTGAGCGTAAACCAATTTAATTTAATTAATTTAATATATTTAGAACCTAAGTACCACAACACAGTTGGTATTCAATTTCTAAGCTTACTTCTAGGGCCGACTATACTTATGGTAACTCGAACTCAAAACATTTATTCGATGTAGCTACATATTATACAAAATTAATACTAATTATTATTATTATTTATTTAATTATTACGTACATATAATATCAAAAATAAAAACAATATGTCCCGCAAAACCGCCTATGCGGTTTGACTGCCGGATCAAGTAAATACATAAAATACATTGCTACAACAAAAAAGACCCACTGAGCATGATGTTGCAGCTTTAAAAATATATAAAGCTGCAACGCTGATTGTCAGAGAAGCCCTTGACACACATTTAAGTCAAAAGTTGAATATAGATTTGTCAGCCATTGCAATAAAAAAATATATTTAAAAAAATATTGTTTTATATTAAGACTACCATCATCGTCTCATTGAGGTAGAATTCGTTACAATACGCCCGAAATTAATAATGTACCTATCTTTAGATTTTTTAGTCTATCAAAATTAGAAATTTGACATAATTTGTATGAAGTTTAAGTCACTAATTTGAATTTAGAAGGGTAAACAATCTCTAGGTACGTTATTAATTTCTTGCGTTAATAGAGATTTTAAACTATCGTAGTTTAATGGATTTATTTAGACTTTACTATTTACAGAAGGTTATGAGCAAGTGCTCTGATTATATTTTGTCCATTGTCTCAAAAAGTATGGTTAATATTGTAATTAAAAGGTCATTTAACTTAATTACTAACAAATATACTTACCTACCTAATGTTAAGTGAATACACGTATAATCTTCAAAATATTAAGATTTTTTTTCGCCTGCCATACAAAAATCTAAACGCAAATGTAAAAATAAACAGTCGACTAATCTATAATGACGACTTCATAGTATTTCCTATACCTATTATTATTATTTAAGCCAATTTCAAATGGCATATTGTGAATTGATTTAACTTAAGATTGTACGGTAGATTTCGTTAAAAATGAAGTCTCATAGCACGTTTTGTTACGGTACTTCGAGGAAAGAATATAATTTTAACAGCTAAAACGTCTTTCTATACTGCCTAAAACAACAAACCATCGTGTGTTACTCAACATTGTCTATTTTAAACTTCTATAGCCGGGTACACACCGGACGCATGGGCTCGCGTCGCAGCCTCGAAGACTCGAGATGCACCCCCGATTAACACAGAGGCGAGCCTCGCGAGGCAGGCCGAGCCATCAGAAGTCCCCGTCTTACTGAACGCACAGCGCACCCTGCGCACCCTGAGTAGGGTTGCCAGATGGTATCCAAAAGGAGGACATGTCCTTCTTATCCATGTTTTGTCCTCCCGTCCTCCCTTACCTACTGTAAATCCTCCTTTTTACAAAACGTCTAAGTGCTAAAAACATTGAATGTTTCTCAGAACTGCTCAAGATCTGCGAGTTTTATTTTTGTATAAGCGCACATAACGCAAATGTGGAAAGAGTTTTTTCACTGATTAATACTCAGTGAAGCAAAGAGAGGAACAGACTAAGTCTGCAGATCTTTAATTCTTGCTACATACAACTTCAAAAACATGACTATGAAGATTTTCATAATTATTTGTTGAAAAACCAAGAACAGGCAGCTCAGCTAAATATGATTAAAATTAAGTAAAATAATATAAAAAACGTTTAACTGTGAATGTCCTCCTTTTGTACAGTAAATCCTCCTTTTTAGACCCATCTGCCCTCCTTGATCAAATTATCATCTGGCAACCCTAACCCTGAGTGAGGCACCTTTGAGCGCGTCCCGTTTAACGACAGCCGACGCACTGTGGAATACGGTAGAACAATCGCATATCAAAACTGATTTTTACAACTGATTGAAATAGGGTACTCTATGAATATAATTTAATAGTTCGAAAGTCGAAGTTTAATATTCTGTAGCGTAAATCATTTTGTATTTGTTGGAAGTAAATGTTTTCATGTAGTAAAGTTAAACGTTTCTGCAATTGGGAAATATTAATTTCTTCATTTACGATTTTCAAAGTGAAATAGTTTTGAAAGTTCATCTGAAAGATATAAGGTATTATATATTTTTGAAAAGCTCATCTATCGGAGATTTGAAACTAATAAAATTAATTGTTTTTAATGCGACTATATGATTAGAAAATAATTTAAAGATAAAATGCAGGAAAAAAAAGTTTTCCTCAATTTCGTCGAAGTTTTTAACATTTACCGACGTTTGCCGATGCTTTGAATTTAATGTTTATTCATAGTTTAGTTACTCATCAAAAACATATAAAAGAATTAGCTGCGAGTTTTTGCGAGTTACGAATATATAAGAAAAAATCGAATACTATTCTGGGAACGGAAATTGCTATCAATTGCGGTTTCGTAGTTGACTTTTACTATCAGTAGTTTGTGGTATGTTTTATAAATTAATTATTTTATTTTGATAAGTTTTTATCATTTTGATGTCATTTTCCGTGAGAAAATAGATATCGGAAAGAATTCCCACATTCTGAAACATTAAAAAAAGCGCTGTAAAAATATGTCTCCGTTACCGTTTCAGTGGTCTTTACGTAGAGTACGGCTATTTTATTCTAAAATGTCTACTTTTCACTGTACTAATCGTGAGTTAATAGTGTCATATATAGAAGGCGGAAAAACGACTGCGTCACTTTCAACATATTTGGAGGAAAAACAAGTTTCAGAAGACAATAATATATGTTTTATTATTGGCAATATTCAAAGGAGTATCATCACTTCGTTTAAGAAACGCTGGAGGGAAGCAGGACGCAACAAGGATAACTTTTTAAGGAGTAACGCCAATTGGTTGGATTCTGAATATTCCTTGACTATACCGACATCTGAAAACGTGCCAACCGACTCTACTCCGTCTACTTCTTCTGGTAAACGATGAAGACCATGTGTGTCATAACTCTTCAGAACCGAGCAAAAAAAGAAAAAACACTATTTTGCTAAATGAATATCGATAAACCACGACAGGGGACGGGAAATAGTAATGATGGCAATACTGCTAGAAGATTTTTTACAATGCTTCCTGTTCTGCAGATATCACAGGGGTTGACAGTTATACATAGTTTTGCAAGCTCTGGAAACTGCAAGGATTTATGTGAGTAAATATAGTTGGTATTACGTGCCATCATCTGTCCACAAAATTTTAATTCACGGACAGAGTATTATAAACCATTTCGAAGTATTACCAATTGGACAATTGGAAGATGCGCAAGAATCTCGGAAGAAGGATTATAAAAAATTTCGCCTACGTTATGCTCAGAAAGACTCTCGAACAGCTACAAATGAAAATGTGTTCAATACACTACTTTATACTTCAGATCTATATATAACGAGCATAAGAAAACTATATGCAAAAAATGTAAAAGAGCTAGATGAAGATACTTTGCACCTTCTTTTTAGAGGTATAAATGTAAATCTTGCTGTTCAGAAGATATTGCTATAATTTTTTTTTTTTCTATATGTGTCTTAGCGTAGTGCATAGGTATTGTACCATTTTTTAATTTAATTTATCATTATAATTATAGTTATCATAATTGAGTAATTTGTATTAAGATATACACATACCTACGATATATTGCTAAAAATATAATATTTCAATAAATAAAATAAATATTTTCCATTTTAAAAGATTGTGACTTATCTTAATTAAATAAAAAAATTAACGCGTAATTCCAATTCTTCAAACATTACTTATATGAATCCTTATATATCACTTCATACTAGTGCAAAATTTAATAGCCCTATCTTTCAAATCGACGGAGTTACAGATTTTTGATCCAAAACGCACCGAAATATTCCACAGTGCGACGGCTCGACCCCGAGGCACGCTTGGCCGAGGCAACGTGCGCCCGAGGCAGCCCGTGCCACGTCCACACCGACTGGGGCATTGGCTCGCGCTTTGCTATACTACCAAGCGAGCGAGCTTTGTCAACATGACAAAGAGTTCCTTCGAAAATTGCTTTTTCTTCTAAAACACACGTACGTCAAATGTATAATTATTATTGTACATAAAGATATAAAAACAAGTATATGTCAAAGCTGCCATATTCCGCAACGATTTAGTATTGGATTGCGTATCTAGTTTTCATATTATGTGATCGAAGGTTTTTTTTAACACTAGAAAGAAGAGCGGGGGTCTTTTGACCCATTGAAGTTTAGCGTTCGATAATTTTGAAACTATAAATTTTGTTACTAAAATCTTTCCGTGACTTTTAACATGATTTATATTTAAATATTCTATTTATGTTTTTGCCACATTATCTTATAATAAATAAACACAACATTTACCTAGAAAGACGGCGCCGGGTCATTTGACCCATACATACTATTTATGTGCATTGATTACTAGAATAACCGGCGTAAATGATTTAATATAGTATACAATTACTTTTACATATTTTACATTACCTGTTCAACTACTGTACAACGGTATCAACCATAATACAGTGGAAGAGGACGAAGGCGGCAAGTGCGTGGGATTCGCGCAATACCAAGCTACAGGTAATGTGGATGAAAACGTGTCGTAAATAAATTGATATAAAATTAAAAAGATGTTATTACAAATCAAATTAATGTTTTAATGTTAATCCCGACTTTTTTAAGGATCACAAATCTATGCTCACTGCATAATATAATAGTAAATAAAATTATATTACGACGAGGGGTCCTTCGACCCTAGCCGTCTTTCTTGGTATGATTATTTTTCCGTCTTTCTAGTGTTAAACCAAAAAACATCAGACAGTCGTAAAGTAAACGTGCTTCGGTTTGTCTGCCTCTGTCGCCGTCCTGCCATGAGAGTGACTCCGCCTGGTGAGTACCACGTTCAAATTGTCATCAGTGGTGACGGTGGCTTGACAGTCCTCGGCTTTACTTGCCGTGCACTTCCAAACGGTGCCCTTCTTCGATTTGGCCGACCTCGAGTATGTGTAGTTGTTGTGGAGCAGCATATATCTGCCTTTCTTCACTTTTATGAGGACGGGACCTGGTGAGAATAATAATTGTATCACAAATCGCTTAAACTGTAAACTGACGAAATTTAAACTGAAGACTGGTGCAAGCACGGAACCAATAGAGTTAAGTTCATACCATTGATTACGTCTATGTAAGTTTGTTATGTTTTTTATAATAACGAACTAGCGGCCTGCGCGCGACTTTGACCGCTTGAACCGCTTGACGAACGTGATAAATTTCCAAAAAAATTTCCAATACAACTCAAAACGAATTAGCCAAATAGGTACAGCCATTCCAAAGTGATGCGCGAACAACATTCGTGGCAATTGATTTTTAAGATATTATGGTAAGTATCAAATAAAATGAAATAAAATAAAATGTCAATTGTATATTATTATTGTAATAATTCCATACTACCTACCTACTTAGGATTAAGATCACTGATAAAATAAATGAATTCTGAATTTTGCATTTCTGTTAAATCTATTTTGGGTAATAAATAAATAGGTAAGTAATTTAAAGTTCCTAATAAGTATATAATAGCGTTAAGTCAGATGGTAGATATAATAAATGTAGCAGGTTTAAATACTGAAATACAAACAGTACCGACTCTTGACCTGAGAAGTTCAGTATATCTTCGTCGTTGTCTTAAAAGAAACATCATCTTCAACTACAATTAATACAACCAGTTATATACAATTCACAACTCTCAAACATATAGCTATGAAACATCACTCTACGGATACTTCAATATAAGGGTTCTCTGTCTCCTCATCTGAGAAGTTCAGTATATTATCTTCGTCGTCCTCTTTGAATATTTTCTTCAGCTGTCGGTCGGTAGCTCTGACGTAATCGCCTTTATCGTTTAGGTAAAATATTGGAGGTGGATGGCTATGCTCATTGTTGATGATGTACAGCTCGCCTTCATTTGTCAAAGACACTTGAGCGCAGCACTTTTTCGAGCATCTCGAGGAGCAAGCCCAAGTCACACGGTTCTTGCTTTTGCAGTTCTGCGCGTAAGTGTACTGCTCATACACAAGCAACTTGTATCCTTTCTTTGACGTTATGAAGTGGATCTCTGTAATACAAGAAAAGCGTTAAAGCTAATTTTATAAATGGAAAATGTTTGTCCTCCAATAATGCCACATCGATCTAGGGTTGTCGACCGTATTTTTATACATAGTACAGTACAGGATTGTATTGATATACAGTACATACTACATTTTACGTTATTACGTACCTACTACACGCAAAAATACTACATTTCATATGAATGATTAATCGATCTTTGCAACTTTGAAATATACCATGTTTATACAAAGCCTGCTTGGTTACTGTAAATTCAGGCTTCTAACTTTATCCACAACGAAGTTATAGGGGGTCGAAAAGGGCTTGAACTGCTTCGAGGAAAGGATGGTACGGCCGCGCCGCCGTGCCGCTTTCTTTGCTCGACTTGGTGGGGGCACTGCCGTGCCCCCAGATTCCCTCGGGACTCAGCACTTTGTGACAGACAAAGTTTCACGCAAAGGACATTTGTAAATGAAGGCTAAGGACAATATATAAGTAAAACGTTACAATAACCTTTATTTTAAAAAACTTCATAAGTATAAAAATATCGTTAACTTTAACACATACACACACATAAATCATCATATATTTATACACGTACATCTCGTTTCGCCTTATCTAACTACTTACATTTATTTGCGCTAACTAACATAACATTTATTCAAACTTCACATTGGGTGGTAACGTGACATTTCGCGGTGGCGGGTGGTTATGATACTCCACAGCATCCGTGATGATGAACGGTTTCCGAGACTCGTCGGTGGTAGCGCTGGCTGAGCAACCCTTCTTCTGGTGACTGGAACAGGTCCAGTAGTTGCCCCATTTTTTGCGATTCCGCCTAGAGTACGTGTACCCTTTGTATAGGAGCATACCGTTTTTATTACCGCTGTTTTTGTACCTCGACGGTATTATGTAGGCTTCTGGAACAAAATACTTGTGCTTATTACAACGTATGCAGGTGGTTTGAATACGACCATTAATATTTGCTATAAGGGCCAAAATTCTTTTCAATGTTTTTGTTCTTAGTACGAACATTGGTTAAGAAAAAAGAGTTTTCCTTCATGTAGTAGCTTTTTTGCCGCCGGATTTGTGGAATTTTCAAAAACAAAGCAAAATGTAGTCCCTGATTTCAGAATGTGCCCTTTTCCAAACCACCTGTACATATAGACCGATATATTACGTTAATTAACCCTCGCCCTTGCGTGGTCAAGTTGTCGGCACGCTGCCGCGTCAATACGGCCATCGCCAATATCGCCATCTCTGAGCCACGACCGGGTTCAATTCACGGCCGGGACAATACAAAAATTAATGTTTGGGTGTTGAGTGTTTACTATATGGGGATCATAAGTATAATGAAGTTTGTTAATTATTTACCTATTTTTATTGAAGGCTTCTGCTTACGGGTCGTAAGTCCCACAGCTGAGCAAGGCGTCCCCTCTACGTTTATCTACTTATAGTTAACAAGTTATACTTACAAGTTTTATTTCAGAAACTTAACTCGGACTAGATAATTGGTGAGTGGATTTTTTTTTGATGTGTGAGTAAAACAACGTATATTTCTGTAATTATTATTTATTTGCACATATATTAGGTACTTTCATTAAACATAATTACGAACATTTAACAACATACAAACATAAAGTATCGGGCAAGGGTTACAATCACTATTATTTTTATTAAATTAGTTAATCAGTTAAAATGTACACCCAAAACATATGCATATTATAGATAACGAAATAAAATAGAAAAAATCAACTGTAAAAATTGTTATCCAAACAAAAAAAAATTACAATAAAAAATCAGACACAAACTTGACTATAATCGTGATAAACTTAATCATAGTCGTACAAATACGACAATATTTTGGGATAATTGCTTACATGTTCTAAAATATCATTAAATAATACAATTATAACTAGAGACAATTATGTATCAGAGCATCTCATGTTTATTAAGTTTGCTCAATACGACATAAATATGAAAAAGATAAATTTTGTAGTTAAGCTATCTGGACACATTAAAATAAGAATTACATGACATTAGGCTCAAAAGCCTTCACTACCTACTTACGGTTTAGGCTCTGCGTAGGATAGTACACTAGTATTAAGTACTTAATAGTAATATTACTAGTGTACTATATATATTACAGTAGATAGTCCTTATAATAGCTTTTAGAATTTTAAGGGTTTTTGTCAAAACAATCGGATAGCTAATATTGGCCTTCATCTCACCTGGTGGTGGACGATAATGACGAAGGTGGAAGCACGCTGCACCCGGAATCCAGTACTACTCAGGAATAAGTACTTATATTTAATGCGTGGTCTAGTTACATGATATATAATCATACACACATACCAGTGACGAAGGTTCCATACAACTCGATTCCCACCGGCTTCCCTTCAGAAGTTTAGAACACAACCATTCTCTACTTGAATTGAGAAATGGCTCAATCAGTAATTAAAAAAGTAAATATATGAAAGAAACATTACAAATTGCCTACACTATGGACATTAAATCAACAAAATTTGCTTTTTAACAACATATTGCTTTAAAATAAGCCGCAGGCGCGATCGGCTTTTAGGCAGTTAAACTTCCATACAAAATAAACGTCATGACGTCACATAAAGGTTAATAAACCCACCCGCGTATTTAGCAGCCGGTAAGCCGTCTTTATCCGAGTTACTTGATAGAGACAGTTATACAATATGCGTACGCGTGAGCGGGACGGAGGATCGTTTTCGGTTTGTGTTCTGTGTTGACAGATAATTTGACGTAATTGCAATTCATCATTGAATGCATGACTGTGTTTTAATAGTATTTGAATTTATTAGTTAGTTTCACCTATTAGAATGATTAGTATTGTAGTTGGACTTTGTTTATTTGTGTTGTGTGTTTGCGGTAAGTAGATATTGTAATAAGTTGAAATTACGTATTTAGAGTAAGTAGATTTGCAAAGTAATCGGTAGAATTGTAAGATGTCGGCATTAATAGCTTTAGATTCTTCCCGGCTTTTATGATAATGTCTTAGCGCACTTTGTTAGAAAGAATAGACGAATAGCTTTAGAGTATAAGTAGTATTATTAGTACTTAGTCGATTAAGTTTTGTTTAATTTACATCATATCATCATTTCACCACAAACGGCTTTTATCAAAGCCACTTCTATTATGCTTGCAAGACACTGTTTCAATATCTCAGTGCTTACACGTATAGTAAAAGTGGACTGAAGATACATCTGCCTATACAAGACTGAAGCCAGGATGCCAATCACAGATTTTCGGTAAGGACTCAAGACTGCGTGCCCGCGCTCGGAGTAGGTAAGCATTTTTTTTGCTCCGGCTTACCTCTCTCAATATTTCACGCTTCGCCACTGACACATACATATAATCACGAATATTATCCCCGAAGAGTTGTCGGAGACTAGGCAATGGGAACCGCAAAAACAGTCCTCTGCCTATGGCAGAGTCCACATTTCAAAAAATAGCGACTTCACATGACTATGCTCAGCGTGACTGGTGGTGAGCCTATGCTGTTGGATGTATGTACAGTCTGTAGTCCGTTAGCCGCCTTTTACGACACCCAAGGGAAGAGAGGGGGTGGTAGTATTCTTTCACCGCTACGAGACACGGTTAAGGTTAAGTGGTCTAGTTTTTAATAATTATTATTATTTCTTATTCTTGCTTACGTACTGTAATTCAAAAAGCTTAGAGTTAAGTAATTAACATTTATATAACTAGTATATTTTTTACTACTATAAATTTGTAGCTTATGTGACGTCACTCAATAAAACATCTTATTAGATACTTACATACTATAATTATTTTGCACATTCTCACTTATTGCTACCTGCACGCAAGTTCACATAACAAGCTTTATAATAAGTAAGTATTTCTAATATAAACAGCTAACAGCTACAAAACACACAAAACATTTAAAATAACGAAACACATACCATAGTATTTAAGTTTTCTCCCTAATCGTGTGATGGTTGAAAGAGATCGTTTTAAATCTCGCTAAGACCGACAAATTGTAAATACGTAGTTCTCTTATTTACTTCTTTAATATACATACATACATACACTAAGGACTTAATATCTATCCCTGAAGGGTTACTGCCGTACTCAGATACGTCAATTCTCTATTTAGCACTATACATAAGAAAGTGACAGCAAGATACTTAATTATCATTAAAACTTAATTGACGTCTCTGAGTACGGCAGTAAAGTCAGAGACTAGACAATGCGGACCACAAAAGCAAAAGCAGTCCAATGCCACATACAACGTTTAAATAATAACTGCAAAGGAAGAGATGGGTTGGCAGTTTTTTTTATGATCAGCCACCACCACAGCTCCGTCAATGTATTTTAAAAAAAACATTATATACATATCATTATCAAACAATTTCTTTGATATCTCGTAGGAGTTGTAAAGTGAGAGCTGAAGCCCGAAGTCGGCATTAGGATACCAAAAGTAATATTACTGTCCGGATTGGTCTGGATCTTGTAAGGCTCTTTAATTTATCCGGATTTTGGAATATGAGTAACAAAACTACATTTTAAGTAATATCAAATAAGTCTTTAATCTTTATTAACTTCTCATTTATCTAAAAACAAATTTATAAAAAGTGAGTAATGTTTCTATTTTGTGACTAAAAAGGCCGGACTTTTATCGAAATGTCAGGTTTTTTGTCTGGACTTTTCAAATTCCTAAATGCTGATGGAAAACTGGTTGACCGGGAATTTCCACGACTGTACATTTAAAAGAGGCAAAGCGTGCTTACTACATATTCATATGTCATACTAGCGGCCGCTCGCGGTTTCACCCGCGTGATTCCAGTTCCCGTGGGAATATCGGGATAAAAAGTATCCTATGTGTTAATTCAGGTTATAAACTATCTGTATGCAAAATTTCATATAAATCCATTCAGTAGTTTATACTTGAAAGAGTAACAAACATCCATCCATACTTACAAACTTTCGCGTTTAAAATATTAGTAGGATAGCAGGATTAATGTGTAGTAAGTAAGCCATGTCTTTCCCTCTTGTAAATGTACGTATTTGTTTGTACATTGTACACTCGTAATACTTGGTGTAAACGCAGACAAGCATCGATGTACTGCGGTATCGTCCTATCTTGCCCAAGGGTTTTTGCAAGCTCCTAGGGGTAACTAACAATTGAATTTCTATTGTGTCTGGTTTTACGCCTACCGCTAAGCGAGCTCGTACACAACCTCAGATCATAGAAGGGAATCTATGATCTGAGTACACAACTTACAATTGGTGTTATTTAATTTTTCTCGGAGAGAACTGCACGTGATTTCCATAATACCAAAGGAATGTCCCACGAAACAGGGATCCTACCAAAATACGGCGTCCAACTTTCGTCCGATCCGATTATCGGATAAAAATAACAAATGAACGACGGGGTATGTGCTTTAAGTCTGTCGGAAAAGTCTGAAAGCAAGTAAGGCACAGCCTATCGGTCCTACTACAAGTCGGTTGTGTGCGAGCTCACTAGGCTTAAGAGGGTTTACGCAATTCGGTTTCCCATACAAACTTCCAAGTCGAAATTTTTATAAACCAATAAGCCAATTTTCATTAAACTTTGCATGCTAGAGTAAAATATAGAGATCTAAATAGTTTGTTGAAAACATTTTTAAAAAACGTTTATTTAACTGAGTTGTTGCTATTTTAAACTTTTTATGGTGGACTTTAAATCCCAACAACTCAGCAAAATAAACGTTTTTTAAAAATGTTTTCAACAAACAATTTAGATCCCTGTATTTTAGTTTAGCATGTAAAGTTTCATTAAAATTGGCTTATTGGTTTTTAAAAATTCTCGACTTGGAAGTTTATATGGGAAACTGAAATGCGTAAACCCTCTTAATTCACACGTCTTTTTTTATTTACGTAAACTAACAAGATACATTCTTTAACAATTATGTATTCTTAATAATAGATGGCCATATCATATCACGTGACCAACGACTAGTAATCGATAGTAAATATGAGGAACGCATACAATAATATATAAGCCCTCCTCATTAAAACTTGTGATGTAAACATACAAATTATACATTAATTACGACAGTAACTTTCTTTTGCGTTTATACATAACTAAAATGGAGCTCTAATTTAAGCAGATTTAATTAGAGCTCTGCTTTGGAATCGCGGCACCAATTAACACGTAACCTTTAGTAATATAGCATTTATTTCTTAAACAAATTAAGGTAATATTGAAGCCTGACTAGATCGTCGGCTCACTTTCGCTCGCTTGTTCGGATGTTTGTGGAGTATACCGTTTGGTGTATGAACTATATGGGGCGCCGGGTGATTATGCATCCCTCTGATTTGTACAATGTGCTCCTTATTGTCAGTGGTGAGTATTGAGGGGCACGAGGACCGGCTGTACATTGCACAGTACCATGTCTTGTAGCCGTCCTTCGAAGGCTTGCACTGTCGCCGGTAGATGAAATTGCAAAACATAAGAAGGTTGGCGCCGCGCGCGCTTCGTACGTACCTGGCTGTAAAGAAAACCCGGTGCATCAGAAAACTGACTATACAAAATATGAAAACTCTTTACAATATCTAAAAAAATACATACATAAAGCCTGTCATTACATGTAAGTACATGTCTTAGATTAGATGAATATAGGCAAATTTTTCAATCCCTAGATAAAATTTAAATCAGTCTGATAAAGTATGACGCGATCGACCTAAAATGTCAACTTGTCAAAAAGGAAAAGGCGCGATTTGGCAATACATTTCTAAATGATTATGTTATACTTTAACAAAGGAATAACTATTATTTATCTGACAATTGAAAAATCGGACCATATTAAATAAAACGGTAATGGTAAATCAGGTAAAAAGGGTAAATAAATACAATCTTTAAAGATTTATTTTATTTTATAAAAACACAATTTTACAGTTATTGCAGAACCAAAATGTTAATTATCCATATTGGAATATTAATATTTTGAGTGGTTGGTTAGACTAGTAGTATTTTTTGTATTTAACACATTTTTATTTTCAATGCTTTATAATTATAAAAATAATAAAAGGATAATTAATAACTTTCATATAATACATACTCTGTTACATAGATTTTGCTTATATTTATGCTCTGTTAGCAGTGGTTGCATTATAGATACAACAAAAAGTTTGTAAAATTACTTAAACTTTTTGTTTTTAGATTATCTCCACCTTTTCTTCTCTTTCATAGGTTTCAAGCCAATTGGCAACACCATTAAAAATATCTATGTTATTTAATTACAGTACATTTCATAATGGAATAATTTTTCATGCTTACTTATTGACAAGGTTTTAAATAAAACATCAACAAAAATAATTAAGCTAAATTTATTTATATTGCTGCACACACTAAAGGAGACCTTTCCATTTCGGCTCAAAATGTACCGAGGTACACTTTCCTTTAAAATATCCTATTAATTATGCAGAAGCCTCTGATGATATCATTTTTCTATAAAACACGCCGCAACTAGTATTTTTTTGGAAAATAAAAAGTCGCATAATATGGTTTAAGAAATCGTAAACATGAAACGAAACGTGCAAATAAAGGGCGAAAATATGACAGTGACAACCAACTGTCATACTTACTGGTTTTTTTTGGTGGTGACAGTTTGTGGATGAACAAAAAATATTTTTTGAGATCTAAACTCATAATGTTGGAGTTTCTTCCTTGTCCTTTTAGCAACAACACGTGTTGTGAGACTCCATTTTATTTCAATCTACTGTACAAATCTAAATGTACTTTAAAAATAAGTATTTACTTACCACTTGAAATTGGCTTAATGCTAAACGCGAAGCCATTAATTAAGTTATTTTATATAATATCTCACAATGGTGCAAAACCTAGTTTAAATTATATGGTTTTTTATAAACTCACATGTCAGTCTACTAATATTTGTCACTCTCAAAATAATCAAACGCACAAAATAAATCAAAACAGTTAAAAACACTTATTTTTGTTACTATTTATCATGTTTTTGCTAAAAACAGGTTACGTTTATGTTAAAATAAGTTACTATAAGGCTTTTATCTAATAATTAGTTGGCCCATAAGTAAGCTAACGAAACGCACCCGACAGCGAGAGAGTTATGCTTGCCAGTTAAATTAATCCAATGTTGCAAGCCGTCAAACCTTTCTAATGATATTTTTAGGTGGTACAATTATATTAAAAAATATAATACATATATTTCTGGAATCTACGATTTTTTTCCTACATTTTGGTACCTTTGAATCTTAGGTACATGAGTGGCCGTAGTTGTATGGGAAGAGGAAAGGTCTCCTTTGCACTGAACATTAAGAACTATTTTTCATTAAAATAGTAATTTAAAAAGTATTTACTTTAAAAAGTTACATGTAAAATAATAAAACGTTTATAAAGATTACTTATATCAAAAAATTTATGACAACATAAAACTTGACCTTCTTTTATTAAAAAAATAAAACACTTACCAAAAAGTCTCTTCCAGCGATGTAAAATTCCTGTTTACAAACTTACCTGGAAAAATAAAAACAAAATTTAAGAAAATCTTTATTGTTTTTAATAAACAATTGTTTGTCAAGCCAATATCTGGAAAGCTACAAATTTTTTTTAAATTACATTTTAAATTTTTATCCAAATTACCTGAATGACTAAATGCCAAATGACTAAGGAGAGTTATGGGAACTTTAACCTATGAGGCCTATTACATCTCAACTGTGATTTTTGCGTAAAATGGCGAACTTTGGCATTCTTGATCTCAGAAACAAGAATACATTAACATTTGTAACTTATTGAATAGTGTAGAATAGCTATTGGCCTAGTTCGTAGGGGCCTCGCTTTTTGTTTTGTTTAACTTTTTAATTAAACCTAAAATTGCATAGAAGGATTTTCATATAATGCACGAAGGCACTTTTTTGAGCTCCTAGATTTAACTACTGTACGTTTAAAAAATTCGAATGTTATCTCTAATATTAGTTATATAATTCGTAACGGCCTCGGCCAAAAAACTTTAAAAATCGCTTTAAGTTAACTGTGAATTTCTTTTATCTCTACGATAATATTATTGAGCAACATTTATACCAGAATAATAAAAGTTTTATAAAGAATTAGTTATCCTATTTCAATAAAAACGATAAATACAAATTCAAAATCACTACAAAATGCGATGCGCCGGCTGTCCGAACTCAGCATATTCTTGCAGAGTGAAGATTTGTAATTTAAGCATAAATTTATCATCTTATTTCGATAAAAACTATATATACAACTGTAATTACTACAAAATGCGAAAATGGCCATTTTATGGAAAAATCTGTTGAGATGTAATAGGGCCCTTAAAGACTTATATTTAGTGACACTGAAATTAGACACACACAGGACACAGCTGATGGCCATCCGATCAGCTTCAGTCGAAGTGGAGATGGACCAAGATATTATATTGCTACACAGAACACAGCTGATAGCTATTGTTAACAGCTTAGAAGTAAGACATACTTTGCTGCATATAAATGTAGCCCTGGCATTTAAAAGAATTTATAATATATATTTTTTTATTTATTAACATGGACCACAAACAGGTTTACAATACAAGACCTACCTACTTATGACTATTACCACATATTACCTAATTATGTCAATTATACTCTATTAACATTAGTTAAAAAAAAATGTTTGTTGCAAATGCTAGTTCCTTCCTATAACAAGAAATCTTGCTGATTTTATTTGAAATATGAAGAAAGTAAGTAAAAACTTAACAGACCAAAAAATATAAGACTTACCTCTATGGAATATGTTAACATGCAACTGTTGTGTTCAAATTTAGCACAGGTACACAAAATTAAGCGGCACAATATTTTTATGATAAATAACACCATCACTTGCCTTAAACACTGATAGTACTGATACAAACAAACATTACTTGGGATATTACTTTAGCTTATGCACAGGGATTATTTACACTTCTTCCCTAAAACTGTAGCAAAATATACGTTTATAATAATAAGACCATAATTACAGTTAAGTTTACATCAACCAATAATAACTTAATTTTTTGTAATTTTAAAAACAACTTTTTTTGAGGTTATACCAAAATTACCAAAATGACGCTGAGGATTGACGTCTGTCAATTTTTTTTTTTTTTTTTTTTTTTTAATATATTTGTTCCATGAAGGAACAGGCTAAGGTCTGAGCCATACTGCCTAGTCATTAGTTTTTTATTTGTTTTTTCCCTTGATGATAATGATTAAGATGAATGATAAATGATGTTCCCCAAACCCCTTGAGTCCTTAGTAAAGATGTGGGACTTTACTGAGGTCTCACGCGGACTACTTGAGAGAATTTGAAAAGTGATGTTGCACTGTTTTGTTTCATTTGCCAACACTCATGCACGTTCACAAACACTTAACGGTTAATAATCCACTATTATTTCACATTAATATTCGAAAAAACACAAATTTTAGAAAATAAAACAAAACTGCAGACATGACGCTTTACTTTCCCGCCAAGAAGTCTTAAATTTATTTGTGTCGTGAAGGAACAGGCTAAGGTCTGACACCATACTGCCTAGCCATTAGTTTTTTTATTTTTATTTTTTCCCTTGATGATAATGAGTGGTGATTAAGATGATGAATGATAAATGATGTTCCCCAAACCCCTTGAGTCCTCACTGAGGACTCCTCAGTAAAGATGTGGGACTTTACTGAGGTCTCACGCGGACTTCTTGAGAGAATTTGAAAAGTGATGTTGCACTGTTTTGTTTCATTTGCCAACACTCATGCACGTTCACAAACACTTAACGGTTAATATTCCACAATTATTTCACATTAATATTCGAAAAAACACAAATTTTAGAAAATAAAACCAAACTGATGACGCTTTACTTTCCCGCCAAGAAGTGTGACGTCTCTCAAAGTATTTTTTTTTGTTTTTTTTTTATATTTGTTTTGTGCAGGAACAGGCTAAGATCAGAGACCACACTGCCTAGTCATTAGTTTTTTTTTATTTATTTTTTCCCTAGATGATAATTAGTGGTGATTAAGATGATGAATGATAAACACAGACGTATAATAAGAAGCAGTTATACGTTTGTGATGATAAATGATATTCGGGATATTCTCCCAAACCCCTTGAGTCCTCAGTAAAGATGTGTAACTTTACTGAGGTCTCACACGGACTTCTTGAGAGAATTTTAAAAGTGATGTTGCACTGTTTTGTTTCATTTGCCAGTACTCATGCACGTTCACAAACACTTAACGGTTAAAATCCACTATTATTTCACCTGAATGTTCGAAAAAACACAAATTTTAGAAAATAAAACGAAACTGCAGACATGACGCTTAACTTTCCCGCCAAGAAGTCTTTTTGCTTTCTTCTTCCGTTTGATGTCCGACAAGCAAAAAGATCTAGCCTATACAACCATGTCTTCAATTTTTCGTAAGACGTCGCGTCGATGAATGCAATGATGGCTTCAAGACACAGACGTTATACGTCTGTGCTTCAAGATGACTTCTTAGAGTATAGATTAAATACTCTAAAAATAATGGCATACCTAATAGACATTGGCAAAGTATTTTTGACGGCCCGGCCGGCGGCGGACAAATAGGGAAAAAATCCAAGCATTTAAAGAGAATTGCCCTAATAAATTTCCAATGAAAAGGCAGACAAATGTGATTGTCCAATGATGTTTATAACACGAATAATTATTTAAATAAAAAGATAAATCTGTGGCTGTACAAATAGTAATAAGAAATTAACATTTGGTACTTACCTGATGACAAAATTAAAGCTATGTGAAATGGGTCTATTCGGCACTTGCCCTCTTTTTGATATTGTCTACTTTTTTATGTGAGAAGGAGGCAAACGAGCAGCCTGAAAATAATCAATGTCTCCCATGGACACCCACCCGCAAAACCAGAAGCAGATCTATTGCCGGCCTTGAGGAAAGAGTAGGACCTGTTGGACCTTTGAGGACGGAGAGGGGGGAGAGATGGGTGTCTGGTATTTTCACTCACAGGACGAAACACAACTGCAACGAGTGTCATTGTTTCACATCGATATTCCGTGAGAGGGTGGTTTTACACCAGGCTAGCCGGCCCAATTCATACTGCAACGCAGCGTAGACAATGTTATTCATTTAACACCATCCAGGTGACACAAGTGGGTCTCAAGGGTAAATGCACTGTTTGCCACGAGTCCTTGTGCATAGTATATCTAGCACAGCCAGCACAGGTGTGAACTATAATAGCTGAGACGGCTTTCGGTACGTGTCCGTATAACAGAGTGCGAACGATTACTATTACGTCGTCAGTGGGAGTGAGATAACGCTATTTAATTATTTCGTCGTTTAAAACCAAATTAGGTTGAGCTCTCGTATACCTAACCGTAATTGTCGATTCTACGGGACTTAAAATGATGTGGTATACACAAACCTATAACGTATACAGTTTTTGGAAGCACAGATCACATCAGCTAACGATCTAAATCTCCAAAAACCATGCCATTGGTACTACAAAAAACATAATTAAGTACTTGTGGGTCTGGCTGGGGTAACTCGCGAGTTATTATGTGTTGCTTCCTCCTTTAAATCGCACATAACTCCGATCCGATCATTTCGACGGAATGTACGAGGTCATACGCACAATCTCAATGCTAGCGGAGGTGGCTTCGGACTCGGGAATAGCAGGCACAGACAGAGAGAGCACCGTGCACGGCGTAAGTTGACTGATACCTAAAGACTGATAGGTAGGTATTTTTCATGAAATGTAACTCATATTTCAACCAAGCACCCTGTCTGTGGTGCCAAGAAGCCCCATACAATCGCACGAAACCGCGCGCCGACGCTAGAAAAAGGTTCATACTAAGTTCACCCTCCTATTTCTCCCCTTTCAAGCTTTATTTTCACGGGAAAAAGTATTTTATCCATTTACATCAAAATCCATCGGTTAGCGGTTTAAGTGTGAAAGCGTAACAAACAAACAAATAAACGAACTCATATATTCGCATTTATTATATTAGTTATGAGCTTAGTCCCTTTTTGTAACACCCTATTCACTAAATTCAGTAAATAAAACTAATTTAATTTAATTTAATTTCTTCTTTTTTAATTGTTTTTAGAGTTCCGTAGCCAAATGGCAAAAAACGGAACCCTTATGGATTCGTCATGTCTGTCTATCTGTCCGTCCGTATGTCACAGCCACTTTTTTCCGAAACTATAAGAACTATACCTACTGTTGAAACTTGGTAAGTAGATGTATTCTGTGAACCGCATTAACATTTTCACACAAAAATAGAAAAAAAAACAATACATTTTGGGGGTTCCCCATACTTAGAACTGAAACTCAAAAAACATATACCCACCCATACGTGTGGGGTATCTATGAATTGGTCTTCAAAAATGATATTGAGGTTTTTAATAAGTATAATTTTTTTCTAAACTAAATAGTTTGCGCGAAAGACACTTCCAAAGTGGTAAAATGTGTGTCCCCCCCCCCCCCCCCGTAACTTCTAAAATAAGAGAATGATATAACTAAAAAAAAAATATGATGTACATTACCATGCAAACTTCCACCGAAAATTGGTTTAAACGAGATCTAGTTATTAGTTTTTTTTAATACGTCATAAATTAATTAATTTAAAAAAAATACACTCTTATTCAAACATCGATCAAAGTTACAACGAACTACAAGAACTTTTATATGATGTTACCTGCTGCTACGGAACCCTTCATTGGCAAGTCCGACTCGCACTTGGCCGGTTTCTTCAATAGAAGGCCTAGACAAGTAGCAAATGCTGACCCCCAGTCTATTTGTAATTCGCCATACACCGAGAAAATAAATTGTCAACCATAATAATTGTGGTGGAGAAACAGTTATTGTCCTACCATTTGTCTATATCTCAGAATACAGAATGTATTCTGAGTTGTCTACCTTGTAATGGATTGCTGGCGGGGAGTCGAACCCCGGACTCTCGTGGCGAGAGCGCGCCGAGAGTGAATCCTACATTTCCTTCCGCCGGAGGGGCTTAGAAGGTTTCCTAGCTAGCTCAGCGTTAGAAGGGTTAGCCACGGGGTGCGACAAAT
Organism: Scoparia ambigualis; assembly: GCA_963921215.1. Lineage (NCBI taxonomy): Eukaryota > Metazoa > Arthropoda > Insecta > Lepidoptera > Crambidae > Scoparia > Scoparia ambigualis. Next base: position 29,765,636 of record OY992513.1, on the reverse strand, counting down.
AAACACGGGTATACAATTATCGTACGGACGGGTCTTTTACGCCCCTTTATTGAAAATAAGTACTATGCTACGTCTACGGTGGCGTGACGAGAGTGATCGTGGGGTTTCTACGGAAACGGAATACGGCCCTACGTGAACAGTTCCAGGGGAACGGAGGTCTCAGACGAGCGAGTGCGGGGCGTGCCCGCACGGTCACAGCTACGGTAAGAGAACACTCCACTAATCTACAGACAGGGAAACCCAGGTGAGCAGCTCTCGGTGGAGCCCGCACTGCTCCAACTTGAGGGTACCTGTCTATACCGATACAATGAACCCACAATCACTAAATCACGCCCGGTTACGGGATCTACGACTACCGCGGATTGACTCAAACGTCCCTAAGGACGGAGGCCAGGTGAGCAAATATGCGGTGAAAGCCCGCACTGCTACAACCCGAGATCCCTATCGGCCTAGACGCACACATACGGTGAAAACCCGTACCGCGCAGCTAGGTCGGGTCAGGCGATGCGTCGACGACGGCGTCGAGGCAACGACTGGTAGCGAGTAGACTCAAACGTCCCTGAGGACGGAGGCCAGGTGAGCAAATATGCGATGAAAGCCCGCACTGCTACAACCCGAGATCCCTATCGGCCCAGACGTGCACATACGGTGAAAGCCCGTACCGCGCAGCTAGGTCGGTTCAGGCGATGCGTCGGCGACGGCGCCGAGGCAGCGACTGATTGCGAGCTTTTTTTTTTTTTTGAGTGTGAGTGCTGTCGGTTGCAGATGACCTTTACAGCGTTACCGGGCTTGTTTGGGGGCGGCGAGAAACTTGAAGCGTTCCTCAAGCCGTGAGTGGTCGAAATTCCCCAGAGGGATTCCGGTGGGGGATGGCATCTCGCAAGCGAGTCTCCGATCCCCCCCCAGAGCCTCTGGGGGTTCGAACCGGTAGGGAGCGGCTAAACCCGAGGGCGCCTCTAGGAGGCACGGTACCTCGGTTCGGGTTTACCGTGTCGTGGGGGGTACGCGAGTAACAGGTACATTATTACGAATGTACCTGCCACCGGGCGGGTGTGAACCGGGTCTACGCACACTTATTCTACGAGTGCGGTGTCTTGGTCCTAAACTAGTGTGCAAGTTTAGTGTGGCTGGGTGTGTAGTGTCGGGCTTTGGCGCGTTTGCAATCGTTATTGCATCATCGGGGTCGTCTAAGACGTGTCGCGGAAACCGGCGGCGCGGTCCTCTCGGGGGGCGAAAGCTGCCAACATCGTAGTTGGCAGCTCCCGCCACCAGAGGATTCGGATGCGAAAGCGCTTTGTCGAAGTACGCCTGAGAGGCGTCCTTCATAAAGGAACGGACGGTCGGAAGATATAAATCTACATTGCGTAGGTACCACGGGGCGGCCGTGGCGCCTCGCATGAAACGGTTTTGAACGGTCTGCAACCGGTGCAGGTGAGAGTTCGCGGCGTGAGCGAATACTACACTAGCATACGTCATGACGGGACGGATGCAGGCTTTGTAAATTGTCGTCTTATTTCTAAGAGACATTTTACTCCGCCTGCCTACGAGATGGTAGAGCCTACCTAGAATGAACGCTGCCCTATTTCGGATAGCTTGGATGTGTGGTGCAAACGTCAATCGACTGTCGAAGATGACACCGAGATATTTGACCTGTGACTTCCACGGTATGACGCGGTCGAAGAGTCGGATAGGGGTCGGACGGAGGCCGGATGAGCCCCGATGAAAGTGGATCGCGGCACTTTTCTCGGGGTTCACCTCGATTCTCCAAAGTCGGAACCAATCGCCTAAGGTGGTCGCGGCGGATTGAAGTCTCTGAGAGAGCTTGGTCATATCTCTATCAGTGGTATATAGCGCGGTGTCATCAACGAAGAGCGCCAACTCAACGCGAGGCGTCCTGGGTATATCGTTAACGTAAAGCGAAAACAACAAAGGTGAAAGCACGGAGCCTTGCGGGACTCCGGCACGAATGGGTCGGGGGGAGGAGCGCGTTCCCTCGACGCGGAAGCGAAAGGTGCGATCTGACAAGTAGTCTCGAATGATGTGAACGAGTCTGTCTGGCACGCCGAGTTTGTAAAGCTTGTAAAGTAAGCCATTGTGCCAGACTTTGTCAAACGCCTTCGCAACGTCGAAGAAAAGGGCTCCCGTACCCCGCGGCCGTAATGAGCCATTAAGGCCGCGTAATATGTGCTCCGTGAGGCGGTGCAACTGATGCGTACACGAGTGTTTGGGCCGGAAACCAAACTGCTCGTTAATTAAAATATTATTACTGAACACAAAGTCCTTTAACCGGGCTACGAGGACACGTTCGTAAAGTTTTCCCAACGATTTGAGAAGTCTAATCGGGCGGTAGAGATTGCGAGCTGCGTGCGCGGGCGCTTTTTATAAGGCTCGCGGCTGTGACGTCACGCAGCTGCCCGGTATCTCTGTGTTCCTTGCGCGGCGTGTGGCATGCCGTCGCAACCTACTTAATAACTCAAGTAACAAAGTTCTCCTGTAGTGCACAGTTTACAGGCTTACAGCACTAGTACCTCTCTTTTAGTGGTTCCAGGTTTTACTACCAAGCTTATAACAGGTTACACGGAGTTCGTTTGGGTTTATAGTACACCTGTTCTTATAAGTTGCCTTATAGTCGTGTATAGAACGAAATTATAGGCGCAGTAAAGGCTTAGATGGCCTTTAAAAGGGTTGCATAGGTGTAAATACACTTGAGAAAACTTGCTCCAGTAAGTTACACTTATAATCGCCTACAAGAAGTAATTATAAATCCGCTATAAGTGTCATACGCCAGTAATAGTAATTTATAGACTAAAACCATCTGCACTTGTTACTTGACCTTACAGGAGTGTATAAGTCAACTTTATGTGCCAATTATAAGTGAATTAGTTATACAGTGGTTTCTTCTAAGAGTAAGCGTACTTGGTATTATTGTGGACTCTCGAATGCTGTTATAGTCTTAATTTCTTTAAAAAGGTTTATTGTAAAACTGTTAGTGTCCAAAGATATCTTCGTGAAGTCCATTTAAGAAGACAATTGCTTTTAATATTTCTCGCATCTTCACAGCCATTTTGATTTCTTTTGAGTCATTGGGTTTTATTAAATTATTACAAAAATGGATATAAACAAATGAAAATATGACCATGATAGTTCGATCAAAGTCACAACTAAAACATAAAAATAATAAACTCTTAGTTATTAAAATTAAGCATAAGACATTTGTATGCGGAACCCTATTACGCCACAATATGGCGCGACAATGCTGTTAGGACTAATATTATTTTTAAACACAACTTAGTTAATACGCCATGTTCAAAAGGCGAACAAAAATTGAGATGTAAAACACAATATACTTCACCGAAAATACATACGCGTTTGCCGTGCAATCATGTATGCACGTATAATATTACGTACAAAATACTTGTTAATACATTTTATATAAAATAGATGAAGTTACTTTTATTTTTTTTATTTTTCTTCACAACTGCACAACAAAACATCAATTCACAAACGTTTGAAGTAGCTAGTAATAGAAGTGCGGAGTACGTTACAAGTCTGCCTGGTTCTATTAGATGCTCATAGTTGGCTTCGCGGGAGGAAATAGTTCTGCGTAGTCCAACTATAAGTGTATTATTGGTCTAAGTGGTGCTCGTCAAGTCTACTATGAGTGTTTTATTAGCAAAAGTACGCGTATAAAATGGGCCCTTTTCCGTGGTTATAAACTTTTACTAGCCTGTTATAGACCTGGCTCCGGAACCACTACAAGACCACATTTTGTTACTTGGGAACGTCCTTGTCTACGCACACACTCAGTAGATATGTAACTCTGTGGTTATGGTGTGTGCTTCAAGCTGTAATCCTCATATTTGAAATCTCAATGAAAACGAATTTTGACAACGCTAAAAAATAGTCATGAAATAGTCATAAATACTCATACATGTAAAAAAAATAGTCGCATTATAGTTTCGGCGTTATAGCTATAGGTTAGTGAGGATTATGGCTTGAACATCAAGCTGTAATCCTCTTTTTTGGTGCAAGCAAACGGTACGATCTTTCGAATTGGTTTAGGTTCCAAAAAATAGTCATGAAATAGTCACAACGACATGCGAAATCTCAGAAATAGTCCTTAAAAGATTCCAGAGATATAAAGGTACCCTGGTGAGGATTATGGCTTGAACATTTGAAAACTTCAAATTTATCCGTAACGCCTAAGATTTTCGGTTTAAAATTGTAACAAAAAATAGTCATGAAATAGTCTGGCCGGACGAAACACAACAGCACCAAGTGCTATTATTTCACCAGGATATTAGTGAGAGGGAGGTATTACGCCGGGCGTGCCGGCCCAATGCGTGCTGCAACGCAGCGTGGCTCTACCACTCAGTCAGTGTCACTCATTTAGCACCACCCAGGGGTCACGTGTAGAGTCTTAAGGGTAAACCTACGGACACGAGTAACTTTAACCCCCTTATCACAATCGAAAGCTTGCTTTACATAACTTGTTTAAATATCAGTTTATATATGTTTATATCACAGCAATTATTAGTTTTGATTACAATTATCATAGTTAGTTCAATATCTGTTGGTGTTGGATTAGTTCATTCAGTTTATGTTTCTAGAAAATTTCAATAGATGGCGCTGGTAGGTTGAGTGCATATTCTTAAATCACAAATTCAATAAACGAATCAGACACCAACAACATCAACAACTTTTAATTACTTACATCGAAGAAAAGTATAATACTATGTAATAGTATGTTTCAGGTATCACTAATGTTAAAAAGTAACATAACCTTCCACTTTAAGAGTAGCGTCTGTTGTATCAATCCGGGATCTACCAAATAGCGATATATCCTTGTTTCTATCGTTAACGGACGAAACTGGACGGGCGGCTTCTTAATTTTAATCTAAGTCAAAAGTACGTTTTATACTCGCAATAACTTCAAAAACGACACCTAGTCGTCTTCGTAAAAGTTCATAAATTCATTCACACGATTCTTTAGCACTTAAAATCCTTCACCAGAGTACCCATCACAAATTATTATTTCATGATTTCAATATCACTGGACCAAATAGTCATTTTTTAAAAATTTTGCGAATGCAACAACCGAACCGACGACACACGTGATCTATGACCTTGACTTACATTCAACTGAACTTGATAAAAACATAACAAGCAAAACAAACTTGTGCCCATCGCACTGAGATCGATGCGTTTAAGTGGAGACAAGGATAGCGCTATTTGACCAATCCCGAGAAACAAAAGCGCGCTACTCAAAATGGCGCCATAAACCCAGTTTTTTTGTATTTGTAGGTACTTAATGGTTTTTGTTGGAATTATACAGGGCGTCCCACGGATATGCCACATGGAGGCAAAGTACCTTCATGGTCTTCCTTTTTATTTGTCACACTATGTTATTTAGCAAAAAATAATCCTTATGATGAAGCCTTTCGATCGGTATGATAAAGCTACAGGATGATTATTTTTCTCATGTAACGGGTTCTATTCCCGGTTCAACCATGTAATTATTTAAATATCTGTGAATGCAGTTTAAATTGTTTTTTAAATTCAAATAATGTCTTCTTTCAGTAAAGTGTTCCATCTACAATAATCAAAGTACTTTCCCTCCATGTGGCATATCCGTGGGACGCCCTGTATATGTTAACTTAGTTATTTAATGAACAACAAATGAATTTTACATTAAAGTTACAAAGAGACAAATAAACTTTTTTAATGCTCTTTTTCTTCATAACATGCATAGGTATAAAATAATGTAAACATCTTTGATAGTTTTACCACCCTGTACCACACCTGTACTTTGCTGCCGCTTTCAATTTCAAAAAGTATTATCTAGAATGCGTTGCCGTTCAAATTTGAGCCTTTAGGTGGTAAAGTTGTTATTAACATAAAATATTTTGTTGTTTGTGCGTTTCGTTGTGCACTACTAAAAGCGGTCGAACTTAACAATAGATAACAATACCATTTATTGAAAAATAAGCTCATAAGTGGATTCCGACATTTTAAAAATTTTCTTCTATACTAGTTGCGATACCTAACTTTTGTACTTTAGTAAGTCATTTTTATAAATAAATCAGTTCGTTCTAAACATGAAATCGATTTCAAGTTTAGTTATTGATCACTCCACACAAGTCTCCTAAATGTTGTACACGACTGTACATCCATATAAATGTAGGGAGAATAAAAACTTTTTATTTTCAATTTAAATCAGCTAAAATTTATTTTCGCTTTATACGACTATTTCAAGACTATTTTTGGTACAATTCTTAAACCGAAAATCGTAGGCGTTACGGAGAAATTTGAAGTTTTCAAATGTTCAAGCCATAATCCTCACCAGGGTTCCTTTATATCTCTGGAATCTTTTAAGGACTATTTCTGAGATTTGGCATATCGTTGTGACTATTTCATGACTATTTTTTGGAACCTAAACAAATTCGAAAGATCTTACCGTTTGCTTGCACCAGAAATGAGGATTACAGCTTGACGTTCAAGCCATAATCCTGACTAACCTATAGCTATAACGCCGAAACTATAATGCGACTATTTTTTTTACATGTATGACTATTTATGACTATTTCATGACTATTTTTTAGCGTTGTTAAAATTCGTTTTCATTGAGATTTCAAATATGAGGATTACAGCTTGAAGCACACGTTATGGTTACACTACCTTTTCAATTAGTTTGATCACATAATTTAGATATAGCATTATCGCAAAGGTGATTGCATAATTTTACTGCACTCGATGTCATCAATTCATTTATTATTCTGTTGTTATTGAGTGCGTTTCGTAAAGGTCACAAAATTAATGTTGTAACGAAACGCGCACCCCGCCGAAGTTTAGTTATAAGTAAACACTTTGCTAATGTCAAAGTCCCCATAATATTAGATAAAATTATACATGATTTGGATAAAACTTATTTGTGTTGAGGCCTTAAAAATGAGAAAAACTGCCCGTAAAAATACTAAAAATAAAAATAGTGTTGTGCATCGACCAAGTTTGTTCTGTTGTCATAATAACATAACCTAAAAGTGTGTTTGTGTATTTGTGTTAATTTAATGTTTTTGGTGTTTTCTGTGTTGTAAATTCTATATTTTATGAGTGTGTGTTACTAAACAATGTGCCAATGTCGTTGAAAGCAGCATGCTACCGCGGAGCAGCGAGTTGGTAAGTGAGTTTATTGTTTGGAATTCAAAGAACTAACTGCCACTTACATGAGTTTTTGAGAGGGTTCTAATTCTTTTAGCATTTAATTCAGGTCAACATTATTACTTTTATGCCTTTAAGAATGTATCATAGGGCTACAGAAGTAAACTTTATTGTCTATTGAATTCCAGCTGTGTTGTCATACAACTGTCCCGTTTGTTTGTTGTTGTTCCAATTATTCGGTTTATTTGTTACTTTTGTGTTGTTATTGTGTATTTTTGTATCTTATTTTAGCATTTACTTTATGAAGTTTATAAGGATAATGTTTTTAGGAGACATTTATTTTTTGGTAAGTAATTAGAAGGTAGGTGATACGTAAACTTTAGTTTCAGAAATTCCTTTATATATTCTTTTCTATAGTAGAGTTTATATATAATTTAGATGATTGAATATTAATCGAAATTATGATTGATAACTCCAACCATTAAATACCAAAACAATAGCTTTATGGTCTAGCGAGTGATCATCTGACATGTTAGCAAACAAAATTATGAAAAAATTGTATTGCTGACAATAAACATTTCAAAGGTAAGCTTATAGTATTCACTGTACTACATAATGTTTGTAAATTTTCTAATAATTGTTATATCGTTTATTGTAACATTGTGTAGTGTAGGGGTTGTGTAACAACCAATTTTAGCTCTCCGTTTGAATGATAGAAGCTAGATATATACCTATACCAGCGCTTCTCAAACTTTTTTCCCGTCGCAGTATGTAAGTTTTGTTTCCCTGCAAGGATTTTTTCACAGGGATAATACCACGCAGCCCAGAGTCTTACTCTAGTTCAGGGCTAGATAAAAGTTAAGCCTTCTTGTATATATGTTATGTGGTATTTAACTAGCTCAAAACCTCAGACAATAACTTATTTTTTTATAATAAAAGAATTATATAGATTATTATAATGTGCCTGAACATGTCTCTTCTATTCAGATCCACAATACTCGAATACAGGTTTCGAGTACTTACGGTATTTGAATCCTAAGTCGTATACTTTCATAGTAGCCTTCTACCTTCAAGTGTACAGTCGAATTTTGAATGTCCACTCCAATTTAACATAACTTCAGATTAACAAAGTTGTACAATTGTGGATCCTTTTTTGTTAAGTTTAAGGATTTTTATTTGTAACTAATGGGACTGAATTAGTACTCCGTACATTACATTTTAGTTGATTAAGTATTAAGAATTTTATTGGAGATGTTTAGGTTTTGAACTTAATTGTTCTGTTTTATTTCTTAAGAGTAGGTACAGTCACAATCACCAATATGTATACACTTTGACTCTTATTCCATTGTATTAAGAGTTACAATTGTTGACATATTTTTGCTCGTGACTGTACATTCACTACTGATCAAAGCTTTATTTTTATATAATTTCAAAGTTTTTTAAGTTTCAATAACTTTAGTGATATTATCAAAGCGAGTAAATCATGCTTCAAGAACTATAGAACTTCTTTGGTACCTATATATAATAAGAAAGTTAAAAATTCCAATTGATAATAATAATTATTAGCTGCTAGCTTTAATATGCCATAATTGCCAAAGGATGATTATATGATTAAATGACTGATTGTACAATAATCTGTTATTATTAACATATACTTTCCTATCGTTCACACATGCATGATATATGATGAAATATTAGGATTTGTCATCAAAAGCAAACTACAAAGTTCGATTAAAAATGTACTTGTGTAGACTGAAGTATTCGAATACTCGTGCCAGTATTCGAATACTTGTCCAAGTCACCCGACTCGAATTCTAATTCGAATGTTTTTTAACTAATACCAAAATATTCGAATACCGAAAATAGCTGACTCAGCACATCACTAATGTAGTGTATAAGTAGTGTGTAAGTGTATGTTTTTGTGTATACGTGTATGTAATACGTGTAAGTGTGTACTGTTGTTGCTTTGTGGTTGTGCTCCCTCCCACACTAAGGTGTTCGTGGAAGACCAGCGTCAGGTTTTCCTGTAAACTAGGAGGCCTGACATCATGCTGAGCGAGCACCTGTTAGGGACACTTGTTTTGATTTTTTTTAAATTATTTGATGTAATAATTTGTGTGTTGTGTCACTAATAAATGTTTGGACTGCTTTTGCTGTCCTCATTGCCTAGTCTCTGACTAACCCTTTGGGGATAATAGTCGTGATTATATATATAATACGTATGTATGTTAAATATTTGATTTGCCAATTTATTTGCTTTTTTTGTTTTCATGTATTTCTTGCAAATTAGTAGGTACCTAACTCTATTTTAACTCGCCTTTGATCGCATGTGCAATTACGCGCCATCTAAGCCTGCGAGGGGTGTACTACGCAATAGCGAAAGACGATAGCTCGAATGACAACAGCGCGAAGACGATATTGCGAAAGTACCATCGCTCGAAAGTGTAATTGCGCGACACACAAAAGCGCGAACGTTCATTTGCACGAAAACTTAATTGCGTGACACACAAAAGCGCGAACGTTCATTTGCGCGAAAATCACACCAGCGAACAGATTTAAGTTTTCTGGGGGATTAACAGTAGACATCTATTCACTCTTTATATAATTAATTAAATAAGCAGTAATGTTTCATGATTTTATTTATTTTTATATTCAATATTTTTATTAATAGAAATCATGAAATTCACAAAAAATGTCTTTAAACATCTAAAATTCATAACAAAAAACGCATTAAATGATATTCTCAGACGCAGGAATAATAAAAGCACTGTTGATTTTATTCGTGGAATTGCCATGAATTTAAGGTTGTAAAGTTTATAATCATAATTATAATTCAGATTCAGGTGTTGAATTGTTGAGTAAAAGTAGCATTTTTTATTCATTTTTATTATGAATATTAGATGTTCAAAGATTTTTTTTTGTGAATTTCATGATTTCTATTAATAAAAATATTAAATATAATTTTTTTTTAAATAAAATTATTAAACATTACTGCTAATTTAATTAATTATATAAAGAGTGAAATGATGTCTACTGCTAATCCCCCCGAAAACATAAATCTGTTCGCTGGTGTGATTTTCGCGCAAATGAACGTTCGCGCTTTTGTGTGTTGCGCAATTAAGTTTTCGCGCAAATGAACGTTCGCGCTTTTGTCGGTCGCTCAATGAAGTTTTCGCGCAATTACACTTTCGAGCGATGGTACTTTCGCAATATCGTCTTCGCGCTGTTGTCATTCGAGCCATCGTCTTTCGCTATTGCGCAGTACACCCGCCTGCGAGTGCGAGCGATGTTGCCGCCGCGATTGCATTCAAGTTGTGTGAGCAAAGTTGTTAAGAAGACGATAGAGTTTTAAAGCAGCGTAGTCAACTTTAACTTTAATTGTATATGTAAGCAATTGAGTACCTTCAAATAAATATTATATAAACTTTTTTAACCTAGGATTTTTATTTGCAACATTAATTTTACATTTATCATCGATCTATCTGGGCCTGGCCTGAACTCTTTGCCACCCTGTCAGAAGATGCGGCATCGATTAATGCTTGAGACAATGTTTTTCGTATGAAAATTGTTACTATTGATTAAAACATTTTCAGAAAAATATGGCTACAAATTCATTCCATCGAAAAAAGGTAAACCCATACTGATGCTCAATGGATATACATACTCGCAGAAGCTTAATTCAAGGAGATACTACTGTTCGAAAAAGTATAGTGGGTGCAGGGCTACAGTTATCCTAAGTGTCGATGGTTCCATTCAGAATTTGGACGACTCCCACTTGCATGATCCCCCTAAATATTTTGTGTCATCTTGCGGATTATATGTGAAAGTCTGAAATATAAAAAAAATGTTTAAACTGATTTAGGTGTCAACATTACAATCATCATAATGGAAAGCAAAGAAGTCGCCAAGTCTGAGGTTCCGGGTTCAATTCCCGGTCGGATCATTATAGTAATAACTGTTTTCCTAAATTGATTTCAGTTCTAAGTGTTTTCTATATATATTAAGTAGGTTAATCCGTTATCTAACCAATAAAACAAGTTTCCAAAGACTCTTCTTTTCTGCCCCCGCCATCTTTCGTGCCTCATCCGCAGACCATGGGACTGTCATGTATGAATTTGCCAGCCTATAGTATAGTATTTAACTAACATCACCGCGATCCGCTACAGAGCGTGTAACTTTAAAATGTATGAATTCTTCTTGTTGGTCCATATGTGAACCTGAAATGTTCAAAATTCATCAATCTCCCCATGTACTTACTATCTGTCTATGTAGGATTCTATAAGCAGAGTTAAATGTTTATAAGTTTCATTATGTCACGTATGTACACGTTTCATTATGAAATGTTAGTTACAATAATAAAATTACTATTTATGGTCCTTCGAGCCGGATAACCGGCAACCAGTTGGTTAAATGTTAAAGTAACTTACAGAAAAAGTAAAGCGCCGTGCCACTGTGACCAGTTTGCCTTCTCGGTATAAAATAAGACGTGGCTCTCACATGCCTGAAAGGCTTTCCAAGCAAAGGCGGTGCAGGGTGTCTGGGTGTAGCTTGAAGACACGTGTGAAATGCTCTCGATGCAACGTTTACTTATGCTTGACGAAACAAAGGAACTGCTTCACGAAGTTTCACAGATGACTTATTTTATTTGTGTTTTTATAATGGAGTCTATCATGTTCAGTTGACCCAACAATACCTTTAAAGCTATTTAGACTGTAAGAAACAAAATGGCTGTGACACAACACATTTTGAGTGTTTCTAATAAACTTGATTTAATTAAATGTTTCGTGTTTGGCGCGCTACTTCTCACAAAGGTGTTTGTGGACTTCAAATAAAACTTAAAGTAGTATTTACGCTCCAGTGCATTATCGTAGAGGTATTAGTTTCAAGGTCTAAGATAAATCAATGACGTAGTAAATTAAATTAACGGAATTTTAACACACAAAAATATGATTGGGTGATATTTTACATTATTACAATTAGGTAACATATCCTCTCTCCGGCTTATCTCCGTCCACTACTGAACATATACATAGGTATAAAGTTAAATGGATCCCAAGCCCCAACCAGTATGAGGCAACAGCAGCCTCAGTAGGAATTCGCGTAAGCATAAACATTTTGGTTTATGACATTTCTATTATACATTTTGTTTTCCAGGTCTGGAGTATCAAATAATACCAACAAAGAAGGGCAATCATATGATTATGTTGAATGGATATACGTTTTCCAAAGACAGTAGGAGCCTCAACTATTATTGCTCTAAGAAGCTCTCGGGCTGCAAAGGGCGTTTGAAATTGAATTCTGAGGGTACTTTAGTAAAATCCTTTTTGACACACGGCCATGACCCACCGAAATACATGAAGACTGCGTCTGGTGTTTATGTTAAATTGTAAACAGTATTTCATCAAGTATGTAATTGTATGACTATACAAAGTGACACCCTATATGTATTATTGTAAACATTATTACTAATAACCATTCTGGTTAGCTTAATAATATGAAATTGTATTAGAGAAAAAATTAAATATTAGGTTTTCATCTGAGATTTTGCATTGAAACTCCAAAATTATATTTTACTGCAGTATGGAAACGTTTGTATTAAACGTTTATGTAACGTATTGTATATGTTAGTATTAAAAGTATTAATCCAGTAGTTAACATGTACACATTCATTTGTAGATAAATCCTTTATATAGTACCATAAACAGACGCATTTTTATATAGTTATGCCAATCTCCAATAACTGATTACAATAAGAGCTTTGTGTCTTTGTATGTCAAAAGTCTTAAAGGACATTTTGGCGAAAATGAGTTATTAATGCAGCCTTAATTTTTTTTTGGGCTCAATTAATTGGTATAATTAAGGTTCACCTATGTAATTTATTGAGCGAGAAATGTAAGGTTGAAAATATGCGATTTTTGCATTTTATTTATTAAACACCAAGTCGTGTAGAGTAAGTAAACTTAAAGTTCTATTCCATGATGTAATTTTAAATGGTCGTTACAACCTACATTTTTACATTTATGATGTCGCACTTATTGTGCTTAAAGGACACATAGTTAACTACATCGATACCTAAAATGTTCTATACATTTCGTTTTCCTGCTCTCCTGAAAAGTCATGATTTGTTCTTTATGACCTTTGACATTTTAGGTATTGATATCCAGAGTTGCCATTAAAATAATGTGTGTTTTTTACATCAAATTGCTTTTAACCATTGACGAAATACTATTATCGTCCTTGCTTTAACTAAGTTAGTTTGGCGCATCGACCAAAAGAGAGTCTTGGCCAACGATTACAAGAGTCTCAATCTTGGTCTGTCCTGCGAGTTATGTGGTCTGTGGTCCTACTACGCCACCCCCTGCCAGTCCTTTGCGTGGAGCGTCATCCTTCCGGTCATCCGCCTTATTTCATTTAAAAACTTTAATTTATAACGAAAAATATAATCAAACTCAACATTTGATGCTAACAAAAATTAAGCTCTTATTATAAAATTAAGCCTTAAATCATTTATGTACGTAAACAGTTACATTGCCTTGCCTCGTCAGATACATCGTAAAGGCTCCACAACAGTGCATGTTTAAAAAAAAGAAACCAACACCAAGAAGTCCACGCAGCACTCACTGTGCGACTGTGATATTCTTGCTAGAAAAATAATAGGTCTCTAGGGATCCGTCTATCCTTAACTAGATCTTCAGACTTCTTCGCTCTTAAAATCATTGTCAAACTTTCAGCAGTATTTTCTGAGTAAGTACAGTGCCAAGATATGATTGCACTATAAATCCCGATGAGTCGAAGTGCTACACAATATAAGACACACAAATAGATAAAGTCAGACATCATTTACAGACATATAGATCGATACAGTCCGTGTAAATATGGTCTTGCCTAATAATATTTGCCTAACTCTAATTTTGTTTTAGGTGATGTTAAATACACAATGATTCCGACGCGCAAAGGCAACCATTTGTTGATGGTCAACGGGTACACTTTCGCCAAGGACAACCGGAGTTCCAACTATTACTGCTCCAAGAGGGGGGTCGGTTGCCGCGCTCGGTTGAAGCTGGAGAAAGACGGTGGCATTGTCCACAATCTCATACAGCATACTCATACACCGCCGAACTATGTCGTCAGCACCTCGGGGCATTATGTTAAGTTAGGCTAAAATGTGTGGATGTAACTAGGTATTTGAGTTAATCGTTGTGATATTTTTATGGAGTTTTATTAGGGATGTTTATTTTTTACATTTAATCGCCTATGTGGTGTAATGGCTAAGCCACCGGTTTCAGACCCAGAGGTCCCGGGTTCGATTCCCGGCGGGGGTACATCATTGTGTGCTCGGTTTGGTTGGTGTTAGAACTGTTAAGTCCGCCTGGCTAGCTACCACCATCTTTTCTTAGTCTGTCATAACAACGATGTTTGTAGCATTGTTGTGTTCCGACGTTTGAGATAAGATAGCCAGTTCCTCAGTTGTTGAGCATCCCGGGTGAAGCACGCTTCCACATTCGGCCTTATCGTCACTTACCTACCATCAGGTGAGATGAAGGCCAAGCGCTTACCCGTTGTAGAACAAAAAAAAAGAAAAAAACATTCGAAAACAGCAAAAATTACGCAAATTATCACGTGTCTGTTTAAAAAAATACCCTAAAAATGAAACCGTCCCAGAAATCAGACTATATAAAAGATGGCTCGTTTTTGATAAGTAAAGGTATAGTTTTAGGGTATTTTCTTCATCAAACCTTTACAGTTACCTATATGAAAAAGTTACAACCAAAATGAGTACCTAAAATATTAGTTTTTAGTATAAGGTGCAGATATATACATTTATATATACAAGTACTTACAACTGTGCATGCAAAAGTCGTGCAGTCTTGCCATAAATTAGTTCTAGTTTTTAATAATAAACTGAGATAAAAGTCGTTTAGTGAATCACAATTCCAACCGTAATATGAAGTATCCCCCCTAGTAGCTAAATGTGGAAAAAAATTCTATCTTCCCTACCAGAAGGGATATGTGGAACAGGCGGAATTAAGTACCTACCTATGTATGTATACTTAAGGTTTTTTTTAAATTATTTTTCTTAATTTTGTAATTAAATATGTATAGAGTAAGGTTACACTATTAACATCATCTGGCAGTTTGTTTAGTTTTATATACGTAGGTACAAGTACAAGTACAACTGTGCATGCAGAAGTCGTGCAGTCTTGCCATAAATTAGTTCTAGTTTTTAGTAATAAACTGAAATAAGAGTCGTTCTTTTTAATCATCATCATCATCATCAGCCTATTAGCGTCCCACTACTGGGCACAGGCCTCCCACGTGAACAATAGCACACATGGGGATGTTGGGCCATAACCCACCACGCTGGCCCAATGCGGGTTGGTGGGTTTTAACGACTGTCATCTTACGACAACAACCAGGACCAACGGCTTAACGTGCCTTCCGAAGCACGAAGGACCCCCTTCTTTTTAATACCTTTATATAAATTTACTGAACTGGTGTTGGTGTGCTGAAAACTCCCTATAACCAGTCTCGCGAGCAATATACTCGTAATTGCGTAAAAACTAGTTTAAAAATTGTTTAAGAAGTTAAAAAAAATATATTTTGTGTATTTTTTTTTGTTTAATTAATTGTCTCTATCATGATCTCACTCCGACAGACTTGCTATTTAATCATTTGTACAGAGACGCCAGTAGATCAATCTACCACAAATGTCGAATTCTTCGAAAAAAATTGTATGTACTTTATGAGTTGGGCTCATGGATCAATACCTATTTGTTTTTTTTTTTCTTTCATTCTTTATTTTCTCAATTTGAGTTTTACAGTTTTGTATAGGTTGATCTGGTGACGTGTATCGCAGCCTCCGTCGCTTTACCAGCCTAAAGGTCAAAATCCCTTGCACAACGCATCGTCTATTTGGTACGGGCACGTACCCGGGCGAGCGGTGCGCTTCATACGAAAATTTTTGCAAACTGGTAAAGCGACCGTGACCCCGATAGTACATTAAATTTTAGATTTATATGTAATGTGACATTTAATTGTGTTATAATTATCATAATTAGTAAAATACAGATTTACATGTAAATCACTACGCACCTTAAATAATACATGCGTACTAGATACTATAAGTAACACTGTGCTATAAGATTGTCCAACAAACGAGCTTACTTTGGATTTGTAGTCTTGGTTCTCTGCAATGGCCATAGAGGAACGAGGAAATTCATAGCTGGAGCTATGTATAGTTTTTCTCTCGTAACATAAGTCACATCTACATCGATTGTATTTAATAACAAACTTAGTTTATTATGAAATCGACAGATAATCTTACCGTTATTTATATATATTTGTAATAAACATTAACGTAATACCGTTACAAAACACGCATTTTTATTTGACGCCCTTACAATGATTGAATAGCGCTTTGCCTTGAAGATTATCTTTTACATTATATTTAAGTTATACGTTTCAGATTATAGATAGAATAATCGTAAAACATACGAAAATGGGACAACTGAACTTTTATCCTCTTGTTCGTTAGAGTACTGATATCTGTATGGCGACTAACTAAATTTTAACTTTCAGAGCATTTTCCATATACTTTAATTCCAACACCGAGAGGGAAAAATCTTTTATTGCTAGCTAAATATACTTATACTCAAAATAATAGTTCTAGAAATTATTATAGTTCTAAGAAAAATGCCGGTTGTAAAGCTAGGGTGACTCTGGAACAAGATGGAAACATCAAGAATGCAGATGACACTCATACACATAGTCCACCAAATTTTGTGCGGATGTTGCCAGGACATTATGTAAAAATATAGAATATTTTAAGATGAGATTGAGATTAAAGTTATCTATCTGTCTGTATGTAGGATTAACAGTTTTGAAAAGCAACATATCTTTCATACTGTTTCAATCATAAAACACAAGTGATGAGTTAAGTAATTATATTTGGTGACGGACTTCAGGAATATCGATCGTTTTTTGCCCTCTGATACTGACAATTCAAAACGGCCGTAATAGATTTATAAGACTTTAAACTATAGCTGCGTATCGTTAAACGCAGAATGTGTTGAAATGCAACATGTATATAAATAACATCGATATTAAGTTGTAATGTTTAGAATCCAATATAATGGAAATGTGAAGTAAACTTTTAATTTTATATATTTTTTACATAATCGATATATATATATATATATATAGCTATACGATCCGAAACGAAGTCATCATCTGTATTTTAAACGCATTTTTCTTGACGCCATTCCACGTTTTCAGCATATATACCGGTCTCAATAATAACACGCAATGGTCAAAACAATCCAAGCCGCAACTTATTAAGTGATGTATTGAAACATTTTCCAGTAAGAATTCCTGATAACAAATGCCAGCGCTGCAGGCGATGCGCACAAAACAAAAAGAGGAGAGATACAAGGTTTATGTGTAAGGAATGTAATGTGTTTCTATGTATTGAGCCGTGCAGTGCTGATTATCACAAATAAAAATATAAAAAGTACTTATATGTTTTTTTTATTTGTAAACATTAAAATCCCTAACTAAAATAGTGACCTTAATCAATCCTTTAAGCCCATCACACACAATGAAGGTACTATGAAATAATATGATAACTTCGACATATCGCTAACCATACGATTCATACTGCTGGGCACAGGCCTCCCATGTAGACAATAGCACGTGGGGATATTGGGCCATAACCGGTGGGTTATGGCCCACGCTGGCCCAATGCGGGTTGGTGGGTTAGATACTCTTATTCCGCTTACTTATGTAAAATATATTATATTCATTGTGTGTGGTGGTCATTGAATTGTATGGTGAGCGATAGGTAGAAGATAATATATGTTTCATAGTATCTTCATTGTGTGTGATGGGCTTTACGATCCTAATGATTTTATTTGCGACGATGCACAATATGCACCTTATTAAATTTTGTAAAATGTATATTTCAATTATTACTTACCATACTTACCTATTATTTTTAGGCACACATTATCTGTCGTATTTTCTTTTTGGCAGATATTTATCATGACAAGAAAAGTCACTAAAAACCTATTTGTTTTAAAAAGCAAATCGCTCACCTCTGATGTCACGACACGTTTTTTTCCAAAATTTTGTAGACAGTGTTGTCTACACTTCACATTTTAGTTTTCGCATTAGAGTTTAGACATTTAGTTATTTTTTGGAACGACCGTTTGTATTAATTTAACTCGTACAATACTTTATTGAGCTATTTAACGTTTACAACTACAAAAAAAAACAATTAGTATCCGTTATCATTAGTCTAATTCTCATGAGCTCCATTTAGCGAGCGGATTTATTTATTTATTGTTGTATTATTAATCATAAACCATTAGTTTATGCTGTTTCTATTTGTATTTTTTTACACGGAATATTTTTCAACTTTGCGTTCCTATCTTTTTATGTGTATCCTATATTCGCCAGACCTTTAGACACATAAAACTATATATGTGAAATACCTACTCGAGGTTTTGTGGTGTTGTGCGGATTAGTAGAAATAATTACGTCAATTACCAACGACGTACAATTCCACAAACGCATAACACCGCCTTATTAAAAAAAACAATACGTGAAACACCAACTCGAGATTTTGTGGAAACAAACGTTGTTTCATCGTTTCCTGTTCATCACTGAATTAGTAGGTATAATCCAGGTATAAACGGTGTTTATTTAACAAAAACAAAAATAACAGAACATAATAAGTGCTATTGTATAACAAAAATAAGAGATTAACAATATAAAAATGTAATAAAAATAGTTTTTTTTTTCGATCCTCAATTAGTCGAGTATCTATCTACCCGGTATCAAGCGGCTGGTTATTCGTTTTAGCCGCTGCTGGTTTCGGTAACTAGGTACCGGCTTTCAAGCCGCTGGTTTACGACTATAGGCTGGACATTGTGGTGAAACCACCGTTTTACCTCATGCAACTTCACGTCGTGTCTTGTTACTCTCATCTCATATTTATTTTTCCTCGCTTCTGCAA
Organism: Scoparia ambigualis; assembly: GCA_963921215.1. Lineage (NCBI taxonomy): Eukaryota > Metazoa > Arthropoda > Insecta > Lepidoptera > Crambidae > Scoparia > Scoparia ambigualis. The sequence continues at coordinate 29,746,462 of OY992513.1, read as the reverse complement.
CGATACATAATGATTTAGTTACAACACTTCACTACACACATCGCAATTCCTTTATCTAAACTCATTTATTACGTGATCTAAATCATGAAACTTCAAACACTATTTTTCGACACTTTTGCGTATCCCACAAGTTTCGGATCACTTTGTTAATCTTATTTTACGTTTTTCCTTGTAATATTTGCATTTATCTCACCTTAATTGTTTTCTATTTATTGGATATTGTGTTTTACCTAGGTATAGTAACTTTATGGTTTTGGTCACGTTTTGACGTAACTGACAACTTATTTTTGCTTTGTTGCTTTGCAACTTATAAACAAATTATAATCAAACCTTTTCGACTTTCTCATTTTTACATTTGGCCATCTAGATTCAGCGTTTCAAAATAATATTTCGAAATTTATGCAGAACTCTGAATCCGAGTTTTTTTTATAAAGTTCAGCCAATGACTGAGCATACCATCTCTAGCTTCCGAATTGGAAGGACTAGTCTTCTCTTAACATCTCCAGTTTCTGATTTGAAAGGACTAGTCTCCTGAGAGCATCTTCAGCTTTCGAATAGGAAGGGACTAGTCTCCTCAGTACATCTTCAGTTTCTGATTTGGAAGGACTAGTCTGTACAGCTCAAATTCAGCCTCCAGTCATCGTGCGTACCTTCGCCCGCCTGTACCACGCCAGCGCCTGCCTTCACGGCAGTACGGCAGCACCTGTCTCTGCTGCCTGCCTCTACACCTTCGCCTGCCTGCGCCTGCCTTCGCCTGCCTGCGCCTGCCTTTTCTACGGCAGTTCCAACTCCACTGTCAGCGTCTGCCGCTACGGCAGCGCCTTCAGCAGCGCCGGTCTCCTCTGCCCGCATCCACGTCAGCGCTTGCCTCTACACCTTCGCCTGCCTCCACGTCAGATGCACCTGCCTCTTCACCTTTACATTATCATCCCTCATCTTAACCATCATCACCTTTTACATACTCACCACATCCTCATTCACTTCTTCTTTCACTTTTTTTTTGTTATTTTATTTTTATTATAAATATTGTTAAACCTCACCATCTTTTCATTTTTAAATGTCGCTTCACGACAACATAGTGGCTGTAAAATCATTGATTTTTTAAAAGGCCTGTGTAAAAAGAGTAAACGGCGCAATGTGGATATAGGCTTTGAGAAGCATAAAAAATATTTAAAGAAATTAAATAAAGGGCGTATTCAGCCGTTGGATTTTTGGGAAAATTAATTATATTAAAACTATTAATTAATAATTTTAATTATTGTTTGTTTGTGTTTAACATGTTTTGACATCCGGTAAAATTTTGTGTAAGCGCTAATTTTAATTTTGTTTTCTTTTATTTGTACTTACTTAAGATATATAAGCATAAAGTTCAATTTTAATTGTTTCATTTACTACTTACTAGCAAATTAAAGTACGAAAAGTTGGTTCTTCCAGTGGTGTTATGCTTAGTTGGTATTTTGCGTAAGCGGTTTTTTGCTAGTTGGTGTTTTGCGTAAACGTGGTGTTTCGCGTATATGGTTTTATGTGTCTAAAGGTCGCCAGATACTATCTATTACGCAATTAAGTTATGAATATAATTTTTCTTGAAACTTTACCACTTCTTCCAGCATTTATACCGGTCTCAATAATTACGCGCAATTCAAATATCAATACCAACTGTAATTCACTTCAAAAGAAACCAAGCCGCAGTTCATGGAGTGATGTATATAAACATTTTCCAACGAGAAATCCTACCCATAAAAACCAACGCTGCAGGTTTTGCGCACAAAACAAAAGGAGGACAACCACTAGGTTTATGTGTAAGGAATGTAATGTGTTTCTTTGTATCGAGCCGTGCAGTGCTGATTATCACAATGAGCATTTTTGTTAAACATTTTCATTGAACAATATAGTCAATCATTTTCAGTCGTGTTTTATTTTTGACAAATATTATTATTTCCTACTAATAAGTATTATAAACGCGAAAGTTTGTAAGTATGGATGGATGTTTGTTACTCTTTCACGTAAAAACTACTGAATGGGTTTGGTTGAAATTCGGCATACAGATATTCGGCATATAACCTGGATAAACACATAGGATACTTTTTATCCCGATATTCCCACGGGAACGGGAACCACGCGGGTGAAACCGCGAGCGGCCGCTAGTTCTTTATAATGCAGTACCTACAAATTACAAATTAATTCTTTACTATAAACTTAGAAATAGAGAACTTATGTATCCACATTGTTAGCTATTTCCAGTCCGTACTGTATCACAAATCGTTTTTTAAGGTTAACAATGTGAAGCGTGAAAGGAAAACAATATTTATCCATATTAATTGGTTTTTCTCTTAAGAGGGTTTTACGCATTTCGGTTTCCCATACAAACTACCAAGTCGAAATTTTTAAAAACTACTAAGCCAATTTTGATAAAACTTTGCATGCTAAAGTAAAATACAGAGATCTAAATAGTTTGTTGAAAATATGGAAGGTGCGTGGCTCGATTCCCGCCTGAGGTTGTCGTCTTTTTTCAGTGTTTAAAATAAATAAATAAAATACTTTTGTTGAAAACATTTTCAAAAAACGTTTATTTAGCTGAGTTGTTGCGATTTAAAGTCCACTATAGAAAGTTTAAATATGTAATAACTCAGTTAAATAAACGTTTTTTAAAAATGTTTTAAACAAACTATTTAGATCTCTGTGGGTGCCCTTCGGTTCGCCTAAAATTGTTTGTCCTAATATGGTTTGGCCAAACCGTTTTGGCCCAAACTTAAAACGTACAATTATTGTTTCGCCTAAAAATTGTTTTGCCACCATTATAGTTTGGCCTAAGAATTGAAAGGCCTAATTTTAGAATGTCTAATGTAAAATAGCCTAAACTATATTGGCATAACTTTATTTTGGCATAACGATTATTTTGCAAAATTTATAAAAGCTCTAATTTTAGCATATCTAAAATTAAATGTGCCAATTGTATTGGAATAAAAGCATAGAATTTTATTGAGAAAATAAATTGACAGAAGCGAATCGCTGCAAACCCGACTCCACGTAGTCTTGTCTGCCCTACCCTAAAGTGCAATATAAGCCCGCGTAGGCGCGGAGGGGCGAGGCGGCCCGCGAGCTAAGGAGCAGGTGGTGAGCGAAAACCATCTGCGACGAAAAGCTCGCGTGGGACCGCCGGAGCCCCGCAACGCCGAAGCCGTGACGGAAACTATGCATGCTGCATGCCTACATGCATGCTGCATGCCTACATGCATGCTGCATGCCTGCATGCATGATGCATGCCTGCTTGCATGCTGCATGCCTGCTTGCATTCCTGCTTGCACGCTTACATGCTGCATGCCTGCACGCATGCTGCATATCTGCATGCATGCTGCACGCATGCTGTGTTTCTGCTTGCATGCTGCATGTCTGCATGCATGCTGCATATCTGCATGCATGCTGCATGTTTGCTTGCTATGTTAAGATTAATAAATATTAATAGATAAATGAAAAAAAACACAATATCATGTATCAAGTTTTTTATTTTTACTACAAAAACAAAACTGAACTTATTTTTGTTATTTTGCCTTATAAAAATGAGTAGGCGTTTTGTACTTTATGATTTTTAATTTTGTGCGAATTAATATTTAGGAATTGTAAACTTTAGGGATTACGAATTGTTCTGCCAAATGACGCATTTGGTAAATGACAATGTGGCGATAAAAAGTTAGGCGAAGTGAAATTAGGGCAAACACGATTCTGAAGAGTAAAATTAGGCGAAAAAATTTTAGGCTTTTCGTTTGGGTGCCATTGCAAATTAGGCGTACAAAAAATTAGGCGATCCGATAGAGACCCGATCTCTGTATTTTACTTTAGCATGCAAAGTTTTATCAAAATGGCCTTAGTAGTTTTACAAAATTTCGACTTGGAAGTTTGTATGGGAAACATAAATGCGTAAACCCTCTTAAACATACTTGATTACAAATCTACACCTAAAGGTAGGAACAGTCAGCGGGCCAATTCTGCTATTTCATTTTTGGCTGAAACGAATCTGAAACGCTTTAGTTACACCATTTTCGTATTCTGCTAGCTAAACGGTACAGAAACGCAACCACAACGCAACCGAACCGCAACGTTTAGTATTCCACTAACAAAAACGCTACGCGAACCATTTGGTTCAACTAATGTTCGGTATTCTACTAACCATTTCATTGTCGTGGCGGCCGAAACGTTACGATAACGCTTTGGTTCACCTGTCAAAAGTAGCGGTTTTACAACAGCAGCGATTTATTAACTTATGCGTTAAAAATTGAATAGAAAAGTGCTATTTTATCACAATTGAAGTGCTTAAATATACTTAATAAGGTTTGGGTATTCAAATGTTAGAAGTTACCTACTGTGGAAAACTTATTTTCTATTTAATTCAATATTATTTGCCCTCCTACATACCTACCTAACCTTTCTTTGATTTTTGTAGAAATAAGGGATGTCCTCCTATCTAGCTTGGGATATGATGTTAAGGAATTCAGAGGCCTGGGTGACCTTGACGATTCGAAGCTCGCATATTCTTTTGCCGATGGTGCTACTTCATGAGGAATAAAGCTTTTATTGAATTTATTATCCTATTTCGACAAAAACGATAAATACATCTGCAAAATTACTACAAAATGCGATGTGCCAGCCGTTTGAATTCAACTTATGCTCACAGAATGGAGATTTGTAATATTAAGTAGGTATGCACAAATTTATTATCCTATTTCGATAAAAACGATAAATACAACTGTAAAATTACTTACTACAAAATGCGAAAATGGGCATTTTACGCAAAAATCACATTCGAAATGTAATAGGCCTCTTAAGACCTTTCGTTTAATGTAAAAACTAAATAAAAAGCTTCAGCCGATTTAGAGAAATTTTGCAATTTATGACTGAAATAGGGATTCATTGAGGATTTTTTTTCTAAAAAGTGGCGTATGAAAATACAATTTCATTCAATTAAAAATGTTTATTAGATATTCGTTAGTCTTTGACAATTTTTTTATACGAATTAAATAGACAGTTATTTGGATATTTTGTTTCAAACATGCAAATATTTAGGCATTTCACCCTTCTTAGGGCCTTATGAGGGCATATTGTGGATCTTGCACGAGCTAGAAGATACATAAGGAGTAATCGTAATTTACGATTGAGAGGGCAAGCATTTAATATGACTAATAGGGAGTTTATAAAAACGTATAGGCTCTCAAAGGACATCACATATTTCCCTCCGTCCCTCCGCAGTGATGCCATAAGCGTAGAAGATAAGATAGTAGACCCATACTTGTAAAAATATTTCTTTCGGATCTCAGAGGTGAAAACTTCTAAGATTTGATAAATTGCTCTATTGACTAAAAAATTAAGCATCAAGCACTGACAAATTTCGACGGTTTAAAAGCCAGACCTCGGTAGCCAAGTGGTTAAGGCAGCCGCCCGGAATCTATTAGTAATTTTCCATGATCCTCCACATGATAGAATTCATTCGTTACTTTTACATATTCCATGCACACAAATATTTGTGAACCCGCGACTGATTTTATATTCTGAATTGCATATTATTTTAGTGAAGTATTTCTTTTAGGTGTTAACAGCTTTAGCCTTTTTTGCCCCAATGTAGAGTGCACAGTATAAATTTAGCTCATATTTATACTGTGCCTACAGTGTGTAGGCAATCAAGCAGGTTGTAGCAGCTTTAAACCTGTAAACTTTGTTTATAACTTACTTGAAAACTTTTTACAACTTACTGTAGTTACTGTCAAAACAAAAGTTATCAGATTTTTTTTTAAAAGCAAAGGTCTAACGCGATACAGCCATAAACTATTGAAAAAGGAGCAATGGATGGGCAACTAGCTAATCATATTTTTTTCTTTTCTTGTAACACCTTATAGCCGATAGATAACCAACTGGATGCGTTTCGGTTGCGTTTCGTTTGCGTCTCCGTTTCTTAAGCTATGTTAGTAGAATACCGTTTTGTATTAGGATCGCAAACGGAACCAAACCGAAACGATGGCGATCTGTTGAGGAAAATAATTAACAGAATTGGCCCGCTGATGTGTAATCCCAAAAGAACATATCTCGCAACTATTACTGCTCTAAGGAAAATAAGTGGATCCAAAACTAGAGTCAATCTCATAATTATTATCCACAATACAGTCTTGCCATAGAAGTTCTGTCCCAACTTAAATGAGGGTATTTTAAAATAAATAATATGACGGTAGTGCTATTATTAGATATCATTATATTATGTAGGTTTTATACTATTCACTTCGATCTAACACATGCTGTGTAAACATGAGGGTACCACAGAGAATCGTTAGTGCCAAGAAGTTGTTGCTGAGATACGCAGACGGTGGCCACCGGAAAATTCCCTTTACGGATGAAAAACTTTTACGACTCGATATTTCGATTAGGTTTAGAGCAGGCTTTCTCCTCTAAAATATTCCATAAGCAATAATCCAAAGGATTAAGATCAGGACTTGCAGGGGGCCAATCTTCAGAGGCGATGGAATCCGTTAAATTCACGTCTAACCAGCGCTGGGTTGATTTCATTTTGTGCGCTGGTGCTAAGTCTTGTTGAAATATTATTATGATGTGTGCACTCATTATCGGATTGTAGTTTAACAAAATACTTTATATTGCTATGTATCCTGTTCCTGTTTTGGCTATAATCTGTGTTGTGTACCGTATATAAATAAATAAATGTAGGAAAAAATATTTACTAGAAAAAAATCAACCAGTCTTAGGAAGCTCGAATGGGATTCGAACCCACGACCTTTGGATTGCCGGTCCACTGCTCTATCTCACAGCGTAAATCACAAACTAGTAGAAAGAACTCAACGAGTCTTCTGGGGTCTCGGTAGCTCAGCTGTTAGAGCAGTGGACCGGCAATCCAAAGGCCGTGGGTCCGATCCCATTCGAGCTTCCTGAGACTGGTGGATTTTTTTCTAGTAAACATTTTATCCTACATCTATATAGCATTACGAATGCAAAAATTTCAATAATGAAAAATAAATAAATATCCATTGTTTACCAGCGAACATAATGTTACTTAGTGATTTAACCATCTTCTTTAAAATATCGCTTTGGTAGTTAGTTGCTCGTGTTTTCACCCCTTGTACACAAAAATGAAGCTTTGTCACGCGTTCGTAGGACACGCGCCATCACAGATACTGGGTGGTGGCCTCTTTCAAACTTCGGAATTTTCTCAGTAGCTTCTTGGAAGCTGTTTGCATACACTCTATCGTTTTGACGCTTAAGCTTCTCTTTAACTCAAAACATTTTTTCATTCGTAAGAGAATTGGTGCGGTGGCCACCGTCTGCGTGTCTCTAGAACAACTTCTTGGCTCTCACGATTCTGTGTGGTATCCCACTCCATGTTTACACAGCTATGTGTTACATCGAAATAAATAGTATAAAACCTACTTATTATAATGATATCTAATAATAGTACTACCGTCATATTATTTATTTTAAAATACCCTCATTTAAGTTGGGACAGAACTGATGGCAAGACTAGGTACCTACATAATACTTTTTAAGAGTGAAAAAGTCAAAGTCCGCGCGTCTCATACCTACTTAAAATAAAAAAAATCCCGTTAAGTTTAGAACCTGACCGTTCACCACTCAAATTTCAAGGTTCCCTTCTAAAGAGAATGGCTGCGTACTATATTTATTAGATTAATCCGGTGTTTGCGTGTACAGTTTCAGCCTTGGCTAAATATTATCATAATAAAAAGCAGTGTGTAAAACATAACTCGCTCCAAATGTTCACTTTATAATTTTCTTTTTCAGATATTTATGTATAATGTCTGCTAATGTTTAAAATGTGTGTTCTGCTAGTGTACCTGTTTAAATAAATAAATAGAGATTGTTTGTACTGTATGTTTTTACTCATAAAAATCCTGAACAAAAAATAAATTCTGTACGAGTGCATTTCGGATGTACAAAAACAGGCTGTTTCAATCATGTTTTCTTATCTCTTCATAGTATTTTATCTGTGTCTTTGGTTATATTTGTGAATTTTTGTTCTTTATACATACTTTAATTTATATTAAATACTAGCGACCTGCCCCGGCTTCCCACGGGTTACTACCCGTACCCGTACCTAAACAAATTAATACCTATAACCTTTCTATTTATTATTTATCTATTTATTTATTTAAATCATAACAGCATATACAGTTTACGATGTTGTTGTCTCTCGCCAAACTGCAAAAGCAGTTTGTTGGCAAGTTAGCACTCTTAACAATATTATTGTATATACCAAATTAACCTATTGTAACGTATTATAAACACTTACATACTTAACCATTACATTACCATGACTAATATAACCCAATTACAACAAAACATCAAGTAGACGCGCTTTAAGTTTTCTTTTTAAGGTAATTTTACAAATTTTTTTACCGTCCCTTAAAAAATCTATTTTGTTAAAAAGATTTGGCAGAAAATATTTATTGCTTCTTTTGCCATAATAATTTTTAAATTTAGGACATACATATTTATTTTGTCTTACTCTCTTTGTATTAAACCTGTTACTTATGCTAATTCTATATTTATTATCGTAAAAGCTATTAATTGCCACAATATACTGAACCTTAGATTTTACTGGAAGAATTTTACAAATTAAAAAAAGTTTATCATAATCTCCTTTACATTTTAATTTAGTTTTATGGCTCACTAGATACTTCAGGAACCTGATCTGCAACTTATTTATATTGGCGAGGTATGTGTCGAACGTGCGACCATAACTGCCCAATCCATAGCTAATTAGTGAATCAACTAACGCATAATAAACTATCCGTAAAGTTCTTTTATTTAACACCCCTTTTAGCTGAAAAAATTTTGCTAGCACTGCTCTCAGTTTCGAACATACTTCCTCAACATGTATTTTCCAATTAAATTTACAGTCAACGTGTAAACCTAAATATTTAAATGACTTGACAAACTGTAAACAGCAACATCCACAATCACTGACGGCATTTGCTCTACCTCCAGCTTCGTGCAGACACTCGTAACTATGGCATACAATTCTACACACTTGGTCTTCACTACATAAAGCTTTCCTATTATACGGCGAGTGTATATACATGCATTTTGTTTTATTATGATTTAAAATAATCCCATTGTCATGGGCCCACTTTGTGATGTTGTCCAAGTCGATTTGTAAATATTTTCTTATTTCTTCCAAATCTTTAGAAGCGTAAAGTAAACACATATCATCTGCATACATATAAACACGACAGTACTTTACCACGTTAGGCACGCTGTTCACGTGCATAATGTAGCCAATAGGGCCATACACAGAGCCAGTAGGGACGCCATGACTGACGTCACATTCAGCGCCCTCCACTCCACTGACAGTCATGCGTATCTTTCTATTAGATAAGTAATTACGGAACCAGTTGTTTGTCGGTCCACATATACCACACTCCTCCATGGCTTGCAGTAGTATCTCGTGATCTAATGTGTCAAATGCTTTCTTGTAATCTATAAATATACATATAATTTGGTTGCCAAGTTCCAAACAATTATTAACATCATCAACAAAGTCTGTCAATGCTGTGGAGGTGCTACGCCCCGACCTAAAACCATGTTGAGCATTTGACAAAATACAGTTCTTTTCCAAGAATACACTTATCTGAGAAACAATAACTTTCTCTACTAATTTATTTATTATGGACAAAATTGCTATCGGTCTATAGTTAGAATAATCATAGTGTGATTCTTGCTTATATAAGGGGCGGATTAAAGCTATTTTTAGCTCTTGAGGATACAGGCCTCGGGCTAAACATAAGTTTATGAACAGAGCAAGTATCGGGCTTATCTCTTTCTTAACAGGTCTTGCACCCTAATCCTATCTACGCCGGGCGATTTGTCCTTATCAAAGTTGTCAATATATTTTTCTCGATCTCGATAAATGGGCTATCTAACACTGCAAGATTTTTTTAAATCGGACCAGTAGTTCCTGAGATTAGCGCGTTCAATCAAACAAACAAACTAAACACTTCAGCTTTATAATATTAGTATAGATGTCATGCCGTGCTTCGGAAGGCCGTTGGTCCCGGTTGTTGTCGTAAGATGACACTCGTAAAAACCCACCAACCCGCATTGGGCCAGCGTGGTGGGTTATGGCCCAATATCCCCACGTGCTGTTGTCCACGTGGGAGGCCTGTGCCAATCAGTGGGACGTTTGTAGGCTGATGATGATGATGATGAGGTGTCATAAAGTGACTAAACAATACTTTAACTTTCAGGTAATTTTCCATATTCTTTTATTCCCACACTGAAAGGGAAACGCCTTTTAATGCTAGCTAGATATACATATACTCAAAATAATAGTTCTAGAAACTACTATTGTTCTAAGAAATCTTCAGGTTGTAAAGCTAGGGTGACTCTCCAACAAGATGGAAACATCAAGAATGCAGAAGACACTCATACACATAGTCCCCCGAATTTTGTGCGGATGTCGTCTGGACAGTATGTAAGAATTTAGAATATTCTAAGATAATTGTACGACTAAAACTTACTTGTTTGTATAATTGTATGTTATATATTTGAGAGAAAAATCGAATCCCACAACACGAATAATAAAATCGCTAAAGGCTAAATGAATGAAATCGTTTCACCAAAAACATCTTAAATCGAATCACGTTTACCCAAAAGAACGAAATCTCAAATCACGCTTTACCAAAAATATCTTTTTGGATCCTTGTATGATCTAATCTTTTATTGGAAGTTTAGTTTTTAAGGCGAATGTTTAGACAACTGATAATTTGAATATCGCACTTTTACAAGTTATGCAATTATCGTCCTTCCTTACTACAAATCAGTATGTATTTGATGATTTTATCAATAAAAATCATGGATTTAGTGACCTTTATAGGTGGACTGACTTATTTGTGCCATTTTTTAATTACAGTATTTTTTATAAGTTACAGAAATAAAACTTGTTATTATATATCTTGTAAAAAATTGTTATAAATACATATATAAACTTGTTATAATATAAAATATATATTATATTAATTTTTTAACCACCTGGGGTCTAGTGGCTAAGGCAATGGTTTCAGTCAGACTCAGAGGTCCCGGGTTCGATTCCTAGCGGGGGGTACATCTTTGTGTGTTCGGTATGGTTGGTGGTAGGGCTGTTATGTCCGCCTGGCTAGCTACCACCATCTTATAAAAGTGTGTCGTCATAACAACGATGTTTATAGCATAGTTCTGTTCCGACAGTTTGAGATAAGATAGCCAGTTCTTCAGTGGTTCTCTCAGTGGTGAATCGCACTTCCACCTTCGGCCTTATCGTCACTTACTGTCAGGTGAGATGAAGGCCAAGCGCTTACCCGTAGTAGAATAAAAAAAATCCAAATTATTTAATTAAAAACCTTTATGTTGAATTAATTTCTTGTATGCTTGCCTTTAAGTACTTTCCACTGATTTGGAAATTGTTTCTAACCTAGCAATATGGTGGAACCTAATGCTTAAGTATTTTTCAATCACATATTGTATTAAGGCTTGGTATTAAAAAATAACATAACACGTTCTTAGAATTAATTTTTGAAGTAATAAACAGTTAAATTAAAATCTGCGAAAATTATGAAATATTGTTGAGGCTTTATTCTGTAGAATATACCCGTTGGAAACACGATTTGATAAAGTTGGCTCGATAGAATTAATTCACAAAGTTACATTTTTTTTTTGTCATTTTATCTACTTTTCTAGGTTTTATTCTTAAAATAAGTTATTTGATATTATGAGTCATTTACCAAAATCAAGTTCATAGATAACTTGAGTTATTAAAACTGATTTTTTTTTATTACATCTATCAATTTTTTAAAATATAAAACGCGCCTTTTCGCCCCGCTTCGCTGTTATACCCTAAACTAACTAACTAACTGGGTGTCTTCAGCCCTTGGGCTGGTTCGGGCGTCGAGGCTAGGCCTCCTTGCCCGGGCATCTTCTAGGCCCTATGTCGGACCTGGTCATAGAGATGGTTGGCAGGGGCGTTTTTTGTTCTGGCTTTTTGTATTTTTTTTTTTATTTTTTTTCATTTTTTTTTTATTTTTTTTTTATTTTTTTGGGTCGCTCTCCTGCCATCCTGGAGCATATCGCCCCTATCGGTCCTGCTACCCTTTCTTCCCTTCCCCTGCGCAGCCCTCGGCGCGGCTGACCCCCCGGGTGAGACGGCATTGGCTGAGGCCCAGTGAGCCGCCAGCGAGCGGGCCGCGGCTTAGGGGGTATGGGTCGGTTGGGTAGCAAGTAATTGGAAGGCTTGTATGTCGGTCAATTGTAGTTCTTTAATGCTTTCATAACGGCTGTCAATGAGTGTAGTAGCGGCAACCACTCTGTCTCCTTTTGCCCAATCATGCCGCAGACAATGTCGAGCATCCCTGCGACGTAGATAAGGCCGCTCTCAACATCGTCCGCGAAACCAATGGGCGTCAGGGGGTGGGCGGCCGGGTGTGTGTATGTTAGTGGCGCATCTAGGCGCCTAGGGGGCGCTTGAGTGTGCGCCGAAAACGCCTCGTCGCGCACGGGCGACGCGACATAATGCGCCGGCAGTGGCTCGTAGCGTGGGGGCGAGACCTCTTGTAAAACTGAGAGGTCGGATGTAGGGGCCTCAGTTTGGTCGGCGGGAGGCGGGGCCGGCGCGTCTAAGTGCGCGCTCGGCTCGGCTGGGAAGAAGGCCAGCGGACGGACGTCTGTCGCTTGGCCCGGGCGCAACCGCGGGCGCGGTAGCGGAGGAGGCCCGCGCGGGGCCCGCGGATGGGGCAGGGGCGGGGGCGCCTGAGTGGGTGCCTGCTGGGGCGCCGTCTGAGGGCGCGCATTCGCCCCTGCGGGGGCGGGTGTGGACGCCGCCGCCGGGCCCTGCCCATGGCGGCGTCCGCGGCGACGGCGACGTCTCGCCTTTGGGGGCGCGCGGTTGGGGGGCGGGTTGGCCGGGGGCGCCAGAGTTGTCCCCGGGCACGCCTCCGGCATGTCGGCCGATGGTGGCGCATTCGGCGCGGTGTTGCGCGCTTGCTTCGGCTGTAACTGAGGCCTGTTAGGGAATGGAGGCGGGTATTTCATACCCCTTGCGCGGGCGGCCTTTTTAAAGGCCGGACATCGGCGGTCGTTGGCTGGATGTGCCTTGGCGCAGTTGGCGCATGTCGTCGTCTCCTCCCGGGGCCGCGGGCAGTCGCGGGCTAAATGCTCGTCGCCGCACCGGAGGCAGGCGATGCGCCTATGGCAGTTGGCCGAGGCGTGGCCAAACTGCTGGCACCGGTGGCACTGGGCGGGGCCGTCGCGCCCCTTCCATGCTTCGATGACCACCCCAGGCATGAACAGAAGCTCAGTCACCGCATATAGGCGGGAGAGCTCCTGTTGGTCGAGGTGGTCCAGTTGGGCGAAAAATAAGCAGCCGGGGCGGCCCTTACGGGCCGGGATGTGACGGAGGTGGGCCACCGTAAAGCCCTTGTCCTCAATGGCCTTCTTCAATTCTTCCGTTGGTGTGTCGGCCGGCAGCCCTCTAACGGCCACCTTGCACGGGCGTTCATTGGCTGGTGAGTAGCAAAACCACCTCACTTTGGAGTCGAAGTTCGACTCCTGTATAAGGTGAGCCTGTATTATCCGATATTCTTCGGCTGTACGCGGCATAAAACGTATGCCGTCTTTGAAGGGGCGGGCATTCGGAGCGCTGCCCAACTTAGTGGACAGCTCACGGAATTGAGCCGTCCAATTGGGCAGATTCTCGACGATTATCGGCGGGTAACCACTGGCGCGCGGCGGGGCCTGCGGCGCTGTGGCGGTGGTCGTCGGTGGGGTAGTGGTGGTCGGGGGGGTCGTGATATGTTGCGGCGAGGGAGGCGCCGATGCCATTTCGGCGTAGGACGCCTGTCTGGGCGCCGCAGTGGGGGCGAGCGAAACGTACTCCGTAGAGTACGTGTTTCCCACTTCTGTGGTGGAGCGAGGGGACCCATTGTCCATCTCCGAAGCATCTGCCTGGCCGCCGCCTCGGCGGGCCTATCGGGCGAGGCGGGGGACGTGGGTGGTACTAACCCCGGAAAGTACTTTTCCGGAGGCGTAAGCTCTGGAATTGGCGAGCGTTGGCGGCGGTGGGGCGGCGACGGACCCGTGCGGGGACGCTTGTCCTCGCTCTCTTCGTCGTCGCTGTCCAGGCTACGGTGGCGCTCCTTCCCCTTACTTCGCACCCACTCGGCGGCTGGGGATTCATCATGAATCCCGCCTGCCGAGGAGAACGATGGTCCGGGTTGGGTGGCCATCTGGGCTAGTGAGGTCTTCTCAATGGGAGGTGTTGGACCCGTTGGCCCCGGTTGGGGCTCGGGGAGCTGTCCGCCCGATGTTAAGGCGCGGCGCGCTGCGGGGGCGATCTCGCGATCACTCATCACAGCGTTATAGTCATATGTTAAAATAAAGTGAAACACGCACAGACACAAATGTACAAAAAACAATAACAACAGTGCTCCGGCTGTCTAAAAGTCTCGGAGGGCGCTAGACCCGCCAATTATATCCAAATAATTGGGGGTGGTCGCGCAAAAAGTTTTATAAGTCTACACTCGCACTAACACTTGCGTCCGTTATCGCGGCTGAGGTAACAGTGTGTAAATGAAAAACAGAAGAGGGTACGAGAATGTCTCGACGTGGGTGTCCGGGACAACACCACGGAGAACTGTTCTCGTACGCGGAACACTTCGCGCGAACGGCTGGCCGGGCGTTCACGCCTACGCGGAACACACACCGGCTGCACGGGACGACGCGAAGCTGTAGTCGGCTACAGCGAACTCAGCACGTACGACGGCGGCTCGACACCTCAGTGGAGCACGCGCGTGTTGCGAGGCGGCTGCAGAACGACTGTATCGAAAAGTCGCTGTTATACCCGTCCCTTAACGTCGCGACGGTAAGGGAAGGGTCGTACCGTCAAGAGAGCCAGAGAGAAGCGCTCGAAAGGACTCTCCTTAAATTATGTCTATGTTCCTGTCCAGCATAATTATTTATGTTTAGTTTCTAAATTGCTAAAAACTTGGTTGTTTCCAATGAATCTCTTTAGGATATTCATAACAATAGTTCGGTGCTGATTTTCTGCGGTTACTGTAATATTTTCAATTAATAATTTTCGGACCACAGCTTCACAAGTAACACAAATCTTAAAAAGATCCTTAGAGAGGAAGCAAAGGCCGCCCTTATTTTTCAAATTAAAAAATATGTAAAGCGGTATTGTACACACATATGCGTGAATAGGTAATACAGGTAGGAATTCACCTTAACAAAATTAATTAATATGGATAGGTATAATGGAAACACTTTAAAAACTACCGACTTCAATGCAATGGGAATGAATGAAATATTGGTCCATTTTTTCAATTTGCTCACCAATTTTGATAACATGAATATGGGATGAGACCATCTTTAAGATAATATAGATAATAATTTATTTAACGAAAAAAACGTATACTTAATCAGTTCACCAACGGCGAAGATATCGCGTCGCGTATAAAAAATACAGTCCAATTGAGTACCTACTTCCTCGTTTTTTAAAGTTAGTTTTACTGATAAGCATTACGAGAAACTAATAACGTTACGTTGCGTGTCACAGTACCTAATAAAAGGGTAAACAAAAACACTTCATAATGGTCAACACTTGTGTTTCAAGCAATAACGTCAATTTTTTTTTTTTATTGAAAAATATTTGTTTCCAAATTACTTATGTGTGAAATGTGATTCCATCCCGCTTTTTATCTTTTGAAGATTGCTTCTTACACCCTTTCATAACACCATTCGGCATTTTCATAGGTAAATTTATGATTTCTCTAAACGTCTTGCTCCCACGAGCCGCAGTACCTAGCCTGACAAGATAAGGCGTAGTTTCGTTGTGCGTGTAATTTTTTGTACAGTCACGTGCACCAACTGAGGCGTAGTTTGACCCGGCCTCACTTCGCTGTTCGCAGAGTTCTCTTTTTATTTGGTCTGAAATTGTAACATACAATTTTGTTAAAATAATAATCATAAGTAATATGAAATAGGTTGTTTGATAAAAATTTAAGTTTCTGGGGTTTTGTTTCGTAATAATTTTAGTTTTATATAAAGTTTTGGTTTAAAGTTAAGGAAGCAGTAGTGCTCCACGGTTTGCGGTGCCCTTACAGGGTGTCACATGATTACTGTAAGTAATCCATATTTTTATACCAACTTGTAATATATACCATGTGACATGGAAATAAATATATTTATCGCTTGTTTTTGTTTTTTTACTAACAAAGCAGCTACAAAACTGATAACGACCGTAATAAATAATAACAATATTAACAGTGTGCACCAGTTCAAATCTAAATTGACTACGACATTTCCAACAATCTCACACAGCTCCGGTCGGCCTAGCATGCGCAACACGAGAACTCTTCTCGACCCGTTTTCTCGTGTTTTATTCATTTATCTCTAATGTCTATCGACACTAAAGACACGTGGATGCGCTTTGATAGAGTTCTTCCACGTAGAGACATAATTTGTCAAAAATAGACTTAATAGTAGTTTTTGCATTTAAACTGATTTTTTTTAAATTTTGGGCATAATTCAAAGTAAAATGCCAGTTTGCGTAATAAAACTGTGTAAAAATAATACTACAAAAAAATAAGAAGGACAGCATTCTTGCAAATTGTCATAGATGAGTTGCCGCATTTACGGAGCTGTGGTGTTTAGATAGGGCGGTATCTAGTCGAGCGCAGCGAGACCAATTATTCATCTAAGATGACAACTTATAATGATTTGTCGTCTCTCGTCCGCGACGTATCTCGTGATGCGCATGCTAAGCCCCAGATTCGCGAGTGTATGCAGTATGCATTTGCCGAATAAAATCAAGTACCATTTGCAAAAAAGCGTTGCTTTTTTTTTTTTTTTTTTTTTTTTTTTAATATAAGAGGGAGGCAAACGAGCAGGCGGGTCACCTGATGGAGAGTAATCACCGCCGCCCATGGACACCCGCAAAACCAGAGGAATCGCAGACGCGTTGCCGGCCTTTAAGGGAGGAATAGGTTTAAGGAAGGAATAGGAATTGGGAGGAGGGGGGGGGGGAAGGGGCCTCCGGAACCCTCACTGGTCGGACGAAACACAACAGCACCAAGTGCCATTATTTCACGCCGAATATTAGTGAGAGGGTGGTATTACGCCGGGCGAGCCGGCCCAAAGTGTGCTGCAACGCAGCGTTGTTGCACCTTTGTGCTATTTTGGACTTAATTAAATTTATCAATGTAACCGCGTCGCGTAACGGTGTAGAAAACAACCACCCCCCTCTCTTCCCATGGGTGTCGTAAAAGGCGACTAACGGACTAAAGACTGTACATGCATCCAACAGCATAGAGCGGCGATGGGCTCACCCCCTGTGACGTTGAGCACTGCATTGCTATTTGGTGAAAAGTGGACTATGGTAGAGGACTGCTTTGGCTGTCCTCATTGCCTAGTCTCTGACTAACCCTTCGGGGATAATAGACGTGATTATATGTATGCATGTTAAATGTATCTAAATCTATCTAAACTACATTTTAACTTTCAGGCAATCTTCCATATACTTTTATTCGGACACGGAAAGACAAACAACTTTTAATGCTCCATGGATATACGTATTATCACATTAATGGTTCTAGAAGTTACTATTGCTCAAAGAAAGTTACAGGTTGTAAAGCTAGAATGACACTTTATCAAGATGGAAGTATCAAGAATGGGGACTACTCTCATACACATAGCCCACCTAAATATATGAGGTTGCCGTCAGGGCAGTATGTAAAAATTTAGATATTTTAAGTATGTATGTAACTAGGTACTTAAATGCTAAGATATTGTTGACCTTTGTCAATTCGATCAATTAGAATTTTTTTTATTTACCTAATATAATGCGACTGGCATATTAACACCCTCTATTGTTTTAATAAAGATAAACTACCAATATTGTTCATGTTTTATTATAAACGGCCTGTACGTTTGCGTTGCAATTA
This sequence comes from Scoparia ambigualis, assembly GCA_963921215.1. Taxonomy (NCBI): domain Eukaryota; kingdom Metazoa; phylum Arthropoda; class Insecta; order Lepidoptera; family Crambidae; genus Scoparia; species Scoparia ambigualis. Next base: position 29,728,484 of record OY992513.1, on the reverse strand, counting down.
TATTTTAATATTAGTTTAAAATGTAAATTGACTAAAAATAAAATGTGTAACCAAATCAGTTTTTTACTTGTTTTATTAAGGTACGGCGACGTAAATTCTGCTATTATGTTTCACACTTGGTTAGACATTTATAGTAGTTATGCTGTACTTTTATTACTTAACTTTTATTCTTTGAATCGGAACAGCAAATCTAAAGGTTGCTAATTGGTGAAATAAACAGGTAAAAACAAATGTGGTAGCCATGAACCCATAAATGTTATGTGCTGGAAGTAAACGACTATTTGCTGTTGTTGTAAAACACCAAAATCTTTTTGTTCTTATACTTTAGATGGCCGAGGGAAATCATGTTGGATAAAAAAGTATTGCCGAAGATTGAATGATCATCAATGTCGCTGCTTGGTCTGCTCTGCGGTCTTAAAAATGGCTCCTGGATTTTATTTCAATATGAGGCGACACTTTAAGCATAAGCATGTATCTATTTACAAGAAAGAATCTTTAGACCAAGCGTCAAAAATTAGAAGAGAAAAAGCCTTAAAATACATTTTCGAAGAGGAGAATTCAAATAAACTTCTTGACAAAACAAACAGTGAGAACGAAGATGACAATTCTGATAATAATGAATTTGACGACGAGCAAGTTGCAGATACAGACAGTCAAAAACACATAACAAACAAAAATACTATGGGAGTGGAGCAGGCCACAGCGGGTAAATGTAAGTAGATTTAAGTAAGGAACTATGTTAATTGTGGAATAACTAACTACTAGTATTACATCTAGTGAATTGGGGCTCAGGCGAGATCTCGCGAGTTTATGAATAACAATACAGCGAGATCTCGCCAATTTCAAGATTATATTATTTAGAGTATTATATAGCCAATTAAGAGTATTATTATTATAAACGGACGAAGTGATGCGCTTAGAATTCTCGGTATGCTTTGTTACACAAGAGTTGCGATGCGAGTTACGTTAAGGTTTGGTGTGTACAAAATGTTCCCGCGCATTTGAGTAAATTTAGTCGTTATTGACTGTATATTCTGTATATTCAATGTAAAGATGTTTTTATTCATCTATATCTAAACCAAAATATTATTATTAAGGTACATGAATATACAGGAATATAAATGACAGGTACCTACTTGAGTAAGAGTAAAGGATTCGCAATATTTGATATTTTTTGCGTTTGTAACGCTCATACATACTTCAAGATATTATAACATTCATAAAAACGGCTTTAGGGGTAATCGAACCCACGCTCACCGCAATCCGGGCGGCTGTGTTGACAACTCCGCCACCGAAGTGGTTCAAAAAAATCAGTTTAAAAATAAGATAAAGCATTTTTTTGTTTCAAACCCATTTTATTCAATTAACGAGTTCACGGCTATGCGTCTTAATGAATCCTCGTTCTTATATTAGGAAATTTTATATAGATTTACCTATATAATTATCATTTTAGTTTATTAAATTATTTTTAAAATTGCAATAGAAACCACCAATTTTTTTTTTTATTTTATTTAATAAGTATTATAATATCTTACTGTAAAAATAAATTTTAATTTATCACTGATCAATAACCCATTTTGGTTTATGTTATATTTTTAATACTTTAAATTTGACATTTTTACCTACTAATTTTAATAATTTCCTCGGTAGCCAAGTGGTTAAGGCAGCCGCCCGGAATGCGGAAGGTGCGTGGTTCGATTCCCGCCTGAGGTTGTCGTCTTTTTTCAGTGTTTAAAATTTTATTTAATAATTTCATTACTTAATTCATTTCATAGTATTATTTTTAATTTAATTTAATTGTGTTTTTATATAATGTATGTATTGTAACGATGATATATCATGGACTTGCCTTGTATAACGTTCCGAGTTATATGGTTAATAAAATAAAATAAAAAAGTATGGTTAGACTAGTCGAATTTTTATTCAAATGTTTTTGTGTCCAAATATTACGAATCTACTAAGCAGTCTTAATATGTTCTCATGATGTTTAAAAATATTATCATACAGGTCTTTTTTATGTTTTCTTAAAAAAAATTTGATCTCTGTCATTTTGTATTTTCTTCCAACAGCCAGTTTCATTAAAAATTACATAAAACGTATGAAAATAAACGAGGTAACCAAAAACTAATAGAGATAAACATGTACTGGAAGTCAAGTAGCTATTGTTTTTGTAAACGACATACCTAATATGTTTTTGTTCTTATGTTTTAGGTGGCCGAGTCAATAAATCATGTTGGATAAAGAAGTACTGCCGAAGATTGAATAAATATGAATGCAGCTGCTTGATCTGTTCTGCGGTTTTAAAAATGGCTCCTGGATTTTATGGAAATATGACACGACACGTTAAGAGTAAGCATAAGTCTGTTTACAACCAAGAATCTTCCAAAGCGTCAAAAAATAGAAGAGGTAGTAAAACAGAATACGGTGTAGAAGAGAAAAAATCAAATGAAATTAATGACAAAACAAACAGTGAGAATGAAAATGATAACTCTGATAACAAAGGATCTGGCGACGAGCAAGTTGAATATGTGGAGCAGTTCACAGTGCGTCAATGTAAGTAGATTAAATAAGGAAATACCTATGTAATAACTAAAAATACTAGTATTACATCTTCATTCTATTTAATTGTTGAATTTAATTATAACCTTCTATAATTACCATGGATAAATATATATATTTTTAAAGAACTTTAAGTCATATTTTGTCAATTTGTTAATTTATTCAGCAATTAGATATACGAATATTACTCAAGTCATTGCGGACATTATGCTCTACAACTTTTATGTAGAAACAGCACGACGGACAACCCCAAAACATAATTATGCAATCAGTTTTTGATTCAAAATCCAACAACAAAAGTGAAAAATCCATATGAGAATTTCGACATTTTTGCGTAGTTTAAAGTGTTGTTGTGTGTACCTACCGAGCGGCCGTAGGTAATTCTTTTAGCACTGTTATAGCATCAACATCTTCGGTTTATTGTCTTACTTAGACATAGCAGTGTAACACTGTCAATCACTGATACAAAATGTTTACTCGTTGTAAACGAAGTAGTTCAAGTTTTAAATTTTTTTTAATCACAGTTATAATGGACAATGTTGCAATGAATATTTCTTTGTAAATTAAATAAATTAAACATGTAATTCCAACTAGTAATTGTAATTTTAGGTTTTCAGCCCAGAAGGTGCTGGATAAAAGATTACTGTCGGAAAATTAATGATCTAGAAAGTCAATGCACAGTCTGTTCTGCTGTCTTAAAATTGGCTCCAGGACTTTATGGCAATATGACCAGGCACATTAAAAATAAACATCATTCCATTTACGAAAAAGAAGTTTTAGGCAATACATCGAAAATAGAAAGTGGAAGTGACACAGGATTCGACGTGCAGTATTATATTATAGAAGAGGAAAGTTCTCATGAACTGCATGACGAAAAAAACTGTGAGAACAAAGATGATAGATCCGACGAAGATGAATCTGACGATTAGCAGTTTCAACTAACAGATGGTAGTAACAGAATGGGTTCGTATGAAAATGGACGCGTTCATAGCGTAAATTGAATCGAGAGCACTACCGATACATTTTGTGTTGTATTTTATGTTGTATCATGTTATTTGGTGAAACGTGGACTGGGGCAATGCATTGCTCTTGCGGTCCTCATTGCTTAGTCTCTGTTAGGGGATAAAAGTCTTGAGTATATATGTAAGTAAACCAACATTTTTTTTAAAACACTTATTAGTAGTAATTTTCCTTAAATAAATAAATAATAAATACATTTTAAAACACTGTCACATCAATCATTCAGCCCCAAACTAAGCATAGCTCGAACTGTGGTGACTGAATAACGGATAAACATACATAAATACTAATAAAGATCCATGACTGGGTCACAAATGCTCTTGCTCACCACACAAACCCTTTGCCCCTACCGGGATTCGAATCCGGGACCGTAGGTTGCGCAGTCAGGGTTGCTGACCATTCAACCACTCGGCCGTCATGGGTGGGTTTCGGTTTGTATAAGTATATATACTTCTCATCATCATCATCATCATCATCATCATCATCATCATATTATAAATATTGTGAACGGAGCTGGGCTGCTACATGTAAGTATTTAATAAAAAAAATAGATTTTTTTTAAGTTAAACGGTTTTATTAAAAAGATAATGATGATGTAGATTATTGTAGATAATGTACTAAAAGCTACAAAATGATTAAAATAAAATCGTGGGGCGCGTGCAATTTCTGTCAACAGTCAACCGTTCATATCATTATAAATGCTGATTACACATTTTATAGGTAGGTACAGGTTATGCTACGGCCTACGATTTTATTTTTTTTAGCTTTTATAACATTATCTATCATCATTATCTTTCTTTTCAAATAAACCGTTTAACTTAAAATAATTTTTACCAATTTTTTTATTTTCAAGTTTTATTTTTATTTTTATAATATAGTATACTAGTAGTCAAGCCCTTTCATGTGATCCATATTGAGGTGATTTAACAAAAATATTTAATCCACCATTTCGTGGAAGCAGCCATTTTGGATTTACAACGATCAGAAAGGTGTGTACCAAATTTCAGATCAATCGGTCAACAGGAAGGTGACAAAATTTTAAGTACTAAATTTGACCCAACATCAACAAACAGGTCAAGCTAAATAAAACCGTTGAAAAAGCAAGGTCTTTACTAATTTAGTGTTACGGGTTTTCGGGGTTAAAGTCACTCGCGTCCGTAGGTTTACCCGATACCCTACACGTGACCCCTGGGTGACACCCCTGCAATACCTACAAGAGTTGTAATTGTTTGTAGTTTTGCTACACTTTTTTATGTGAAAAGGAAGCAAACTAGCATAGACACCCACAAAACCAGAGGAGTCGCAGATGCGGTGTCGGCCGTGCGAAAGGAGCAGGATTTTTGACACTCTTTGAGGAAGCCGTAGGAATTGTGAGCGGGGGAGGGGAAGAGATGGGAAGCTCCGGTGTTTTCACTGACCGTACGAAACACGACAGGGTTTAGCACCACTCTGGGGTGTGTCTGATATAACAACAAATGTCATAACGTTTTCAACATACAATTTCAGATTAAATAATTTTGTTTAATATAATAATCACAAAGTATCAACAAAAGATCTAATTTTAAAAGTTATAATTTTAGAACATATAACAAATTCATATAAAATCGTCCATCATAAAAATTCAAAAGTATTATTCCAAACATATAATACTCATTTCATCGAATATTCGGTGTGTATACCTTTAATATAGCAATCAATTTAAATAACATTCTTAAAAACTAACAAACCTTTAATATAGCAATCAATTTAAATAACATTCTTAAAAACTAACAATCAATTCCTGTAAACATGTTTCAAATTGAACACCTAAAATGATCTTTTCAAATAAATTTCTGTAGGTATGATATGCAAGGATGTAAGCAATTTCTAACCTATCACGTGACCTACAGGAGTAGGGCAGCTGCCACACTGACGAATGAGGTCGCCTAACACACGCGTAGGCGACCTCAGTCGTTTCCCGTCACGTGTTCCGCACACTAGCCTTAGCTAACCTGTTAATTTATAGTATGTAGAAACGTATAACTTGTGATCTGTGTATCAATATAGTAGTACAGTGCAAAATATATATCTACAGATACTATCGAAGTTTTATTACTGGACCTTCTGTTAACTGTAGCGCCGGTTGGTAGCATAGCAGCATGGTAATATGTAGCAGCTTAGTGATCGCGTACCTGAGCATCCTTGTCAGATAGAGCTACCGCCGCACACAGTATCATAAAATACTTCTCTCAGTGTCTTCTTCTGAAATTACTGCGAAGAGTGTTCTGAAGAAATTTTTGATCTAATCCCGCCCTCTCCTTTCCTGTCCCGGACTACACGTGCTGTTCTTAGGAACCACCATACTGTGCAGAATATCAGCACTCGAACCAAAAACATTGGCAAGTCGTTCCTCTGTAAGACCATTCGGCTTTGGAATTCTCTGCCGGCGCATGTGTTTCCCAGCTCCTATAATCCCGGGTCTTGTAACGGGGCGTGAAAACTGAAACGGCATTTATGCAGGCCGTCATGAATGTGAGAAGCGCTCTCATTATTTTGGACTGCATCGGCTGTATACCATCAGGCAGGATGTAGTCAATATGACGTGTCACATTAAAAAAAATCTATTATTGTTCGATACTCGACAGAATTATTATACTTATGTAAAACAATTTTTTTTGTTTATTTATTTATTTTATAGTTTTTAGTATTTATGACCAGAGTACTTGTCAAGACGAATCAAACGAGAAAACACGATAAGGTTGCGTCGTTTCTTACAGAGTTCCCATAGCCACCTTCCAACTACGTCATCAGATCAGCTTCTCTCATATTAATATTACCTTATCATCTGACTTACAAATACAAAATGACAGCTAAATCGGATATTTTAGGTAAGTAGTGGGCCAATATTAACTTGCAAGATTTGATTACAGACAAACACCAGGACAGGTGAAACTAAAAAAAATAAAAGCTTGTTTGTAAAAACTAACAACAAGAAACAGGTTCACTGGCGTTTATTGTCAAATATAAAGTTTTATTACAAATATTTAACGTGTTTTATTAAATTCGTCCTATGGCGGGAAGCGGTCACCACTCACCACAATATTATATCAGATGTTCCTGTGAAACGTGCACTTTGCCGATCGCATCTCGCACCCAGCCATTGTGCGTTTTATTAATCTTATTTATTACCCTTGATATTGTAAATAAGTGTGAGAAAAACAACACTATGAAACTCAGCAGTCTTATACACGAACGACAGGTTGACGTCGAACGCATTGCCCCACTGGTCAAGTGTCTATTCGTAATTCGTCATTCACTGCTTAGTACTGTGCAAGTTGCTAGTGAAACATAAAGCGCGCTCTGTATGGCGAAATACAAATAGACAGAGGGTGAGCGTTTGCCACTTGTCTGTGGGTGCTGTTGAGGCACGCCACAACCCTTCCGGGCTGTTTGGAACTAATCTCGAGATACACAACTACTCGTACAAGCCGTCGGTCGTCGCGTCGCCATCTGCCAGCTGCAGCAACACGTCCACGGCAAGCAACCTTTCGTGTGTAATAGCTCTAAATCACTTTTGTGTTATTTGTAATTTGTCTATTTATATGAAATAAAAGATTTTGGTTTGACAGTACGGATTATTCTTATCGTTTCAAAATCGGCACAGTATAAACGCTGCTGTTTGGCGCGTCAGAAACAGGTATAAGAATAAACGTGATAGCCACGAGCCAATAAAGGTTTGGTTCGGAAAGTCAACAACGAGCTGTTTTTATAGTAAAGTAAGTTATAGTATTTATTCTTATAATTTAGATTATTCCTTTTTATTTTCAGGAGGCCGAGCTAGACACTACTCTTGGGTAAGAAACTACAGCCAAAGAGTAAATGATCATGAATGTCAGTGCTTAGTCTGTTTTAAGATCTTAAGAATACCTCTAGGATTGTCTAGCAATATGAGGCGACATTTTATGCGTAAACATAATGCTATTTTTAACCGAGAGGTTTTACACAAAGAGTCAAAAATCAAAAAGTCAAAAATTATGAGTGGTAATGAAGAATACGAAGTAGAATACCTTTCAGTAGAGGAGAGTTCAAATGAACTTCATGACAAAACAGACAGTGAGAAGGAAGAAGATGACTCTGATGAAAGTGGATCTGCCGACGAGCAAGATACTGATAGTGAAGAAAAGAACCAAAACAAAAATACTAACAAAGAGGCGGTTACATGTAAGTGTATTTAAGAAGTACTTATTAGATTTAGTGTAATTGTTTTATTTATTTTGGAATTAAAAATAATAGAACTGTGAATTGTGGCGGCAATAATACTGCATGTAGCCTGGTGTTTGCTAAAATCACAGTAAAAATATTTTTTCTTTTGTGAAAGTATTTAAAAAAAAGAAGTAAAATTTTTATTTATAGTCCGTACCGAACGAACTTCCCCTGGAGATTAAACAAATCTGCTACCCTATCGGCTAAATTATATGAATACTAGCGGTCGCTCGCGGTTTCACCCGCGTGGTTCCCGTTCCCGTGGGAATATCGGGATAAAAAGTATCCTATGTGTTAATCCAGGTTATAAACAATCCGTATGCCGAATTTCATCCAAATCCATTCAGAAGTTTTTACGTGAAAGAGTAACAAACATACACACTCACAAACTTTCGCCTTTATAATATTAGTGTGATGGACATGGGCTTCATTTGACATTTGAAGCCCATAATATGGCCATATATGGACAAAATATGGGCTTCAAATGTCAAATTAAGCGCATGTCCATATCCATACTTTTTAGCCGATAGACGCGCTGGTATTGGACAGCTACCCAAAACTATATAGACTGAGTAGTGATGTGAAGTTTATGAATCGAATTTATAAATTAATTTTGACAACTGACTATTTTGAGTCCAACTGATCAGGAGGATTTTTTTATTGTTTAACATACATATATTCACGAATATTGTCCCCAAAGGGTTAGTCAAAAACAAGGCAATGAGGACCGCAAAAGCAGTCCACTGCTACGTCCACGTTTTTGAAATCCAATTGATTTAATAACCGTAAAAGTGAGAGATATGCTTACAAAAGTAAAGCAAAATTTGTGCCGCAGTGTGTGGATGCATAGGTACCTATTAATTGGTTTTGACGGATAGCTGGGAAACATTGATTGTTCTGTGCGATTATCGGTTTATTTATCTCCAGGAAAAATTCGTTTGGTGCGGTCCATACAAATATTATAAATAAGTCAAAACAAAAGAGTAATTGTTTTTTTTTTGCTTTTATAGCGGCACTACCAACTGGGAAGTTTAAAATGGATTGGATTAAAGATTACAGCCGAATAATCAATGACCAAGAAACTCAATGTTCAGTCTGTTCTATGGTCTTAAAGATGACTAAAGGACATTATAGCAATTTGAGACGACATTTTATTCGTAGACATCTCTCTGTTTACAATAAAGAAGTTTTACCAATAATTAAGGGTAAAAAGTTGTAACACCCAAAATAATGATGATGAATGGTGAGTAATTAGAGTTATTTTATATTATTTATTCAAATATTATTTTCGTTGTTTTATTTATTTTTTAGATAATCACTCTAGTTTACGCTCTATTTTCAAAATCTTTTAATCAATAATATTATTATTATGTGCAATTAATTTCTAGCAAAAAATAAGCGATGGCAGACTGATAACAGCCGATTTTTTGTATAAATTTAAAACATCCTTAAAATGGCAAAGACCGATAACAGCACAGCACATGGGATCTTCGATCACATATAAAAACTGATGACGCACAATCATCGCTCTCAAATCAAAATGTCCGAGCGAGATGTTAAGAGGGTGTACGCATTTCGGTTTTCCATACAAACTTCCAAGTCGAAATTTTTAAAAACCACAAAGCCAATTGTGATGAAACTTTGCATGCTAAAATACGGGGATCTAAATAGTTTGTTGAAAACATTTTTAAAAAACGTTTATTTAAGTGATTTATTGCGATTTTAAACTTTCTATAGTGGACTTTAAATCGCAATAACTCAGCTAAATATACGTTTTTTAATAATGTTTTCAACAAACTATTTAGATTCCTGTGTTTTACTTTAGTATGCAAAGTTTCATAAAAATTGGCTTAACGGTTTTCAAAAATTTCGACTTGGAAGTTTGTATGGGAAACCGAAATGCATAAACCCTCTTAAGGTCTTTTTGTTGAATTATTCCCCAGAGATACACTTTCCCCGTAGAGACACTTTTAACAAATCTACGCTTTTATTCCCCAGAGGTACACTTTCGGCTTGAACACATTAATAGAAAAGTGTTTTAGATGAAAAGGAAAATTAAATAAGTCAAAATCAAACAAAACTAAAGCTTCTATTCCCCAGAGACACACTTTCGGCGTGAACACCTAAATAGAAATGTTTTTAGATGAAAAAATAAATAAATTAATCATTAAATAAATTCTAAAATCACTAAACACAACACTGTGGAATTGTTTCTTTAAACGGATGAATGAGAGGCGTCTAAGGCACTGCTCGATATCGATTTTGTCGTTAGCGAGATCTTCTACAATTTTATTGATGCGTAGGGCAATCAATCGATTGTTGTTTTGGTAGTGTGCTAGCTAAGTGTCAACATGACGAAGTGCTCATTTAATGCTGTTCTGTCAAAACAAAAACAATAGTAGCCTCTCGCGCGTCGCGCCCGAATGGCCCGGCACCCACCCATTCGCGTCGTGCCAGAATTCGCACGCACCCCCCGTTGAGCGTCGCGGCTATTCGCAATACTTTTTTTTTTTGCGGGCCGCGCGACTTTGTTTGGTTTTTCAAAGATAAATGCTATAATTGTTACTGGAAACTTCGTTAAATTATATATTTTCAGGAACAAGATTAAATTTCCTATATTTTCATGTAGCTAACATGCCAAAAAAGATAAATATACGAATGTAATCTTAAATCAAACACAAATTTATGTGTTTTTAAGTAAAGTTTTTAAAGTTATATTATTTTATGAAACATAGTAAATGCACAGCAAACTTTTAGTTAAATTACTTTAATATACATTGGACTCACGTTTTTAGCTTATTTCTCCTCAAAGTAATGGTTATTTTTATTAAAAATACACTCTGAATGCTACTGTAAAACTAACAAATGGCCACGAGAAAACTTCCTTCCAACATAAAAAGTATTTTGTCTCTGGACTGCTAACAAAACTGTCAAAATATAGCTAGCAAGTTTCTTCATAAACAAAATCCCGTTCATTAGAAGAGGAAAGACCCATTCGTTTTTAATTCGTTTAAAAAATATAAACATCAAAAAGGTCGAGCGTCGAGTGCCGACTATTGGCACGTGACGCACTGGGAAAATTAATTTTCATGCCGACTATCGGCACGCGACGCTTCAGAGGGTAGAGGATCCGAGTATACAACGACCTTCACCGCGCCGGTTAATGGATGAAAAGTACTTTATATCAAATTTAATGTGTTAAAAAATATATTGCGAGTGGGTTGGCTGAAAAATTTTAGTCCAGTATGTGATTAATTAAATATTTAAAAATATATTTTTTTCATATTGCACTTGTTTCGATAATAGATAAATTACATAGGTACCAATCGAAAGTATGAAGCATAGAGAATATGCAAACGTTAGGTTGACTATTTTTTTCCTGTCATAACATTGGGTAGGCAGGTGTAAACAGGCAAGTCAATATTAGTAATTTGCAACCGTCTGGTTAAATAAATAAAATTTATGTTTATATTAAGATAAGCTTATTACAAACACACACACACCAAACAAGTGCAATGTAAAAAAAAAGTTTAATATTAAATTAATCATTAAAGGTACTGGACTGAAATTTTTCAGCCAACCTACTCGCGATATATTATTTAACATATTAAATTTGATATAAAATACTTTTCAACCATTAACCTTCACGGTGAAGGTCGTTCTATACTCGGATCTTAGACTATAAGTAGGTCAAAATTAAGATGCCACTATTACGATGACGCTGCGATTGTGAATCAATTTTTTATATCTGATCGATACATGGGATATGTATAGAACTTACAAAATAGAGTCTCATTGAATTGTTTAATATACTCCTGCATGCATAAACCAATCGTATTACTTAAATCTAAATTGGAATTATAATGTAAATACAGATTGGAAAATGTTGGAATAAATTACTTATTAGTAGGATTTGAAGACCAAATTGTAATTTGCTCGCAACAAAATTTTAGTTAAATAATGTAAATGTAAAAAATATTTGTTTTTTTTTATTACTTAAGTATTTATTTTTTCCAATTTCAGAATTTTCTTCGGAGACTTTTTTGAGGAAACGAGTGCTTTGTACTCATAAAAGCTTTGTGATGAAACTTTACAATGCAATGCGGTCCAGCTATTTCAACACAGAAGTCAAACATTCCAAACCCAATTTTATATAACCTGTATTTTTTACGTGATAGTTTTATCAACATAGCCCTAGAACTAGACAAGTTTCGTTAGTCAATAAGTAGTTAATTGTTAGAGACAAAAGGAGTAACGGCCGGCCGGCCGCTGCCTGCGCGTTGTAAATAATCGTTATTTTTAATTGTTTTCATTTTATTTTTCTTATGTTATTGCTTTAAAATAAGTTAGATATTCAAAGACAATCCAATTAAAATTCACAAAATGAATTATTTAATTAAAAATGAAAAAAAAAACAAATTCCTTTTTTGTCATTTTTGCCATGTTTAAAAATACTTGAACTGACCAGCCCTTGAAGTTTCTTGCGGTAACTAGCAGTCGTCTTATATATTATTGAATGAAGAATAAATAAATAAAGATTAATGTTACAAACTACCACATTTAAGTTTTAAATTAGTAATTTAAGTTCACTAAAATGACGTTTCGCTCGACTTAAGTTAGTAACACACATTTAGCATTTTGTCCTACAGGAATTCAAGTCTAGGCCCTCAGAAAACTTAGTGGCCGCTGGGCCACAAAGTTTTTGTTAAGTTTTAGTTTAGTTTTAGCCTTCGTTCACATATACAAACTTGATGCGCAATCAACGCTCTCGAAACGTTTTAAAAAAAACCGGCCAAGTGCGAGTCGGATTTGCCCATGAAAGGTTCCGCAGCAGCAAGTAACATCATGTAAAAGTTCTTGTAGTTTGTTGTAACTTTGATCGATGTTTTAATAATAATGTATTTTATTTAAATTAATTAATTTATGGCGTATTAAAAAAAAACTACTTACCTACTAGATCTCGTTCAAACCAATTTTTGGTGGAAGTTTGCATTGTAATGTACATCATATATATTTTTTTAGTTTTATCATTCACTTATTTTAGAAGTTACAGGGGGGGGGGGGGGCCGACGACGACACATTTTACCACTTTGTAAGTGTCCTTCTCGCAAACTATTCAGTTTAGAAAAAAAATATGTAGAGTTTCAGTTCTAAGTATGGGGAACCCCCAAAATTAATTGTTTTTTTTCTATTTTTGTGTGAAAATCTTAATGCGGTTCACAGAATACATCTACTTACCAAGTTTCAACAGCATACTTCTTATAGTTTCGGAAAAAAGTGGCTGTGACATACGGACGGACAGACAGACAGACATGACAAATCCATAAGGGTTCCGTTTATTGCCATTTGGCTACGGAACCCTAAAAAGGGTACCTATCGAAATGTTTAGGTACTCATTACGTTCAGTAGTGTGCAAGCAAAGGTCAACATGACAAAGTTCTCCTTTAAAAATTGCTATTCTGCCAAACACATACGTTAAATGTAGGTACTATTCCGCGACGATTCTTGTGTATCTATATAGTTCAATGTAATCAAAGCCCACAACAACTTACCAACGTTTCATTGAAGATCGCAATGGTGAAAAAAGTTTTATAATTGTGAAGGAATACATTGGGCTATCAAACTCTTCATTTAATTAGTTATTTGATGGTTGTAATTATTCGTTTACGATTATTTAAGCATGGACGTATTAAAGAAAAACAGAATTGATAACTTTTCAAAATTGTATTAACAAAAAACAACCTTAGGCTATCCCCATAAGGTGAAGGGTACTGACTGAGTAAACGTGTATACGACGTGACTTTGGACTTGTTTCCTGGCAAAATATAGATATGTGAAGCTTTAAAAATAAAATTCGCTTTTAACTTTTAACCTAAAATTGACGACCTCCTTGGTCGAGTGGTTTGTACACCAGTTTTCATGGTGTCGCCATCTCTGAGGTCCCGGGTTCGATCCCCGGTCGGGTTAATTTAGAAACCATTGTTTTTCTAAATTGCCTCGGGTCTGGGTTTTTTCTATGTATGATAAGTATGTATTTAGGTATTTTAAGTGTGTTTATCCGTTGTCTAGCAACCATTTAACGAGTTTCATGTTTCCCCTCAGTCTTGGATTTTTTTTGGCGCAACTGTCAACGTAAAATTTGACAGAATCGAGCATAGACTATGCGATATTTTGCGATAACAATACATAAGATGAACCACAGAACCGAAATAACCAAACTTGTCCATACTAAAGTAGTCTGTAAGTCTATGAAAACACGGTACAAAGTCAAGTGTGTTTTTGTAGGTGCGGTCTCATGCGACCGCTTGGGGTTTGAGGGGTGGAAGCTTCTCTTGGGCTAAATAATTGGTGTGAGTGTAGGAAAGTTTATTTATTTATTATTTATTTTATTTATCTAACCATATCCTGAAGCTCTACCTGTAGGTTCAAAATACTGGCTGTTAGCTTTATTAGCATTCAGAACTTATTTGAAATGCTAAGCTTTGTATTTATCTTGCACACATTTTTTATCAGTTTGAGAAATCCGTCGGTACAGATATTTTGTACCTTTTTCCTGTAAGTCCATTTGTGGCGAACAAAAATCAAAAATTAGGATTTTTACGTAAATCAATTTTTTTCCTACTAACTTTTCAGGCGTTTTGTTGTATATAATGCGACATTACCGTAGATGACAGCTAAAGAGTTAAGAAAAATGTCATCAATGTCAAAATTCAAAATATATTTATTTAATAAACTCAATTAATAAGTACTTTGAATCGTCCAAGTCTTTTTTAACCTACAACTCAATTAAGGACATCATTTTTTAACTGTGGCAAAGAACGGGCGCAAGAAACCACAGCGCACAGTAGCAACGACATTGAAATATATATATATATATATATATGTCGTTACCAGGTCATAAAATACAAAATATGAATTTGAATGTAAATAGTTTAATTAAATATAGTGCTTTATTAGTTATAGACAATTAGAAATAACTGTTGGAGTACTTGGACCATTTCAGACCCAAGCTATTTTGTCTTTGTGTAATCTGACACTTTATAATAAGCTTTTTTATAAAGTTTTTCTTTGATTTTGATTTTAAATTTATCAAGATCTAATTTCTGAATATCAATTGGTACTTTGATGTATAATCGTACACACAGACCCGTAAAAGAATTATTCTTTTTATGGAGCCTAGTATAAGGTACTGCTAATTTGTTCTTACTTCTAGTGTTTAATTTGTGAATAACACTGTTTTTTGAAAATATTTCAATATTTTTATGAATATTTATCAGATTTTCATAAATGTCTTGTGATGCAACTGTCATTATACTTATATCCTTAAATCTCTCTCTGAGAGAGTCACCAGCCTTTAGGTTATACATATTGCTCGAATTGCCCTTTTCTGCAGCACATAGATATTTTGAATGTCGGCAGCATTTCCCACAGTATAATGCCGTACGACATTACACTATCAAAGTAACTGAAATAAACTAATCTAGCTGATCAACGTCAGTTAACTGACGGATCTTCATTACTGCATAAGCCGCAGAGCTAAGTCTATTCGACAATTTGGCTATATGTGGGCCCCCACTGAAGCTTGGCATCCAACATGATGCCTAAAAACAGTGGTGTCCACAGGATTCACATTCTTATCTTTATTTTGTACACCAGTTATTACCTGCTTAACATTAGGCAATACAAATCTCACACATTTGGTTTTCCCCTCGTTTAACAGCAAGTTATTTACACTAAACCAGTGTACAATCTTTGAGACCGCATTATTCACATCGTCAAAATTGGGTGTCGTCGTTTCACTTTAAATAAAAGTGAAGTATCATCAGCTGATGGAACTAAATTGCGGTCTCAATCTCTACCAGTCACTAGAGGCGTACCGCAGGGGTCGTTGCTGGGTCCTGTTCTTTTTATCATGTACAGCGCAGATGTAGTGGGCAGCATACGTGAATGTCGCTATCATATGTATGCTGATGATATACAGCTATACCACTCATTTAAACCAACTGACACCATTGCTGCTGTAGCCAAAGTGAACGAGGATTTGGCAGGGATAGCGGCATGGTCTCGATCTAACTGTCTTGCACTGAATCCTCAAAAATCCAAACTCCTGCTTATTGGTAGCAGAAAGAACATAAAAAGGCTCAGCGACTGCACACTTAATATACACATTGATGGTGTAATTATAGAGAGAGTGGAAAAAGCCAAGAGTTTAGGTTTGACCTTCGACAGCAGTCTAAATTTCGAAAACCACATTGCGGAGTGTGTGCGCAACTGTTTTTATAGGTTGAAGCTGCTGTACAAAATAAGAAGGTATTTGTCAGAGCAACTTAGAGTTGCGCTTTGCGAGTCACTAGTGTTATCCAAGCTCAATTACTGTGACACAGTTTATGGTCCATGCATACTAGCAAGAACAGCTCGGCTCATACAGAGTGTAGAATGCTTGCGCACGCTTTTGTTTCCACATACCACCACGAACACATGTCACCCCCTTCCTAAACTCTGCCAACATATTGAAAATGGAAGCGCGTAGGCGTATGCATATGGCGTCTTTGTTGTTTGGGATCATTCACACGGGTAAGCCACAATATCTTTTAGAAAAGCTTGAGCAAGTACAGGCTCACTTTAAGTACCCAAAAAGGTCTGGCACTCATGTTTTCTCAACACCAAAACACCATTCTGCAGCATTTCGTGGCATTTCGTGGATCCTTCCGATTTGCCGCCTCCAAGTGCTGGAATGATCTTCCTCCCCCGCTGCGAGATCTGGGGACAAGGAAAGCGCTAATAAGTAAACTGAAGTGCTACTTAATGTCGTCGCAAATTATGCAGCCTTAATTTTTACACATGAATTTATTTTTATTATTAATGTTTTACCTTTGGTTCGGCATTGCTTTCCCGGAGTGGCGAGACCTGAAATAAATAACCGGTGTTTAATGGATGTGCAACGGGCATAACAGTTTTTTCATAAGTGTATCTGTACTGTTTAGGCATAATTCAAGTATTTTTAAGTGTAATTATGTACTTTTTTTTACTTACCTTGTAGCACTCGACGGGCGTGGGAAATTTCTGCCGTTTCGCTATCGCGTTATCCCATTCGCTTCACTGTTTTAATCTCTAGCTTCACCAAGTTTTTATCAACACTGAACGAGTAGGCAAATAACTATGTAGAATTGTTTTCTTTTTTACTTTGTATGGAACGATTTGATCACTACTACGTTAACTATCTATTGGTAACTTTCTGCGTATGTATGAATGAGTGCAGAATTGATGCTTGTGCTTGTTTAATTTGCATCAATAATGGCATCATGGACAAGACAAGACAAGACAGACATAGTTATTTAAATTGAAATTGACAGTCTATCTTAAAAATAATATAGGTTAAGGAGTCGGGGACATTCTGCCAGTGGTTGTTTCATTGTCTATGTATAGTTTTATGTAAATAATGTGTATTTGTTTCATTCTGTATGTTGTTCGTGTACCGTGCACCGACAGGCCCCGCCAGAATGCCAGCGTTGTTGCGATACGTTCTGTTCGCAACGACACTAGCTGAGGCGGGGTCCTGATTGACAATTGTCTTTTTTTTGCTTATTTGTTTTTCATTTATATTTTTTTATGTTTGTCAATAAATGTTTCTCTCTCTCTCTCTCTCTCTCTCTCTCTTTCTCTCTCTCATCAGCAAACTATACTATATCATGACTGTCTTTTACAAAATAAGGTAAGTCATTAATATAAACCAAAAACAAGAATGGACCAAGTATTGAACCCTGCGGAACTCCCATTGTAACCACTGATCCACTGGTTTTACTGTTAATGTCAACCTTCTGAATCCTGTTACTCAAGTATGAGATTAGAAGACTCAAAGAAGTATCTCTATTTTTAAAGTGAATGTCAATTTTGAAATCATTTTGATGACTAACTTATTCATTGTCACGAAAATCAAAGAACAAGACAAAGTTACTCCATTGTAACTGTCTCTCTGGGCTCGGATTAACTCTTTAGCTGTGCCTATGAATACTTAGGCATAGCGCAGCCGCCTGGATTACCGAGGAGTGGGTTCGTTTTCCACGTGAGGTAGGTAGTCAACTTTTCTCATCGTTTCAATATCTTAAAATGTAAACTATTATAATTTAATATTATTCATGCTTTAGTTGAATCCACTAAATGCGGTATCAAGGGAGGAAGGGGGATACTTTTGTTGTCACCTCGTTAGAAAGTGACAGAGGGTCAGTTAGCATCTCATTCGGCTCGTTTTTAGTGTTCCTTACCCAAATTGTAAAAACGGGACCCTATTACTAAGACTCCACCGTCCGTCCGTCCGTCTGTCACGAGGCTGTATTCACAGACTTCAAAAATAAATCAATTAAGGGGGGCTCCCATACAACAGACGTGATTTTTTTTGCCGTATTTTTCTTGATCTTAATAACGACAACAGGTAGAAACTTGAAATATTTACGGAATACTTAGAATTATATTCACTTTAAAAATAAATAACTACTTACTTAATTCAAATAAAAATATATTCGACAGCACTGAGACTGCTATTCGTAATTTGGTTACAGACAAACACCTTGTCAGGTGAAACTAAAAAAAGGTTATAATATAGTGCCTAATATTATATACTTAGATAATGATACGGAACCATTCGTCCGCGAGTCCGAGTCGCCCTTGGCCGGATTTTTTGTTTACAGTGATCAGTCCTGTTTATTTATTACGTCCACGATGTTAAGTTAAACATAGATTATAAAAATCACCTTTGTCTTTAAATTACATACTTAATTTTTTTTTTAAATTATAATTATAATATATGTTTGTACATACAATCACGACATAGACTATGTCCCCGAAGGGTTAGTTAGGCAATGAGAACAGCAAAAGCAGTCCTCTACAGCATAGACCGGCGATGGACTCGACATCTATCACGTTTAGGGTGGCCACCTTTTTTTAGGACGAATAGAGTATTTTTTCATTTTGTTAGAAAAAGTATAGAGTACATAGCATAAAAAAGAGTATTTATTTATTTGTCCTTAAAAACGTATTTATTGTTGCTCTTTGCGACGCTGAACAAATATTTGTCTTTATGGAAGATATTTACAGCCTCTTTGCAATCATAATTTAGATTAAAATTATATAATCAACTCGTTTTTTATTAAATTTAGGGTTCCTTTCGTCTCTCCACTTTACATTCCTAAGAGAGAAGACTTTCTCAGTGAATTCTGAAGTACTCATAACCAGTAACGATCAGTTTTTCGTAAATAAAGTATTTTAGCGTATTCTATTGGTGTCGTAGATTATAGAGCACGCATACATGAAAAAGAGTACAATATTCTATTTTAGAGTACTGGTGGCAACCCTAACATGCTTAGCACATGTGCAGTTGTCATTTGGTAAAACGTGGCATGTAGCAGTAGACTGCTTTTCGCCTATTTCTGACGTACCCTTCGGGATTAACAGTCGTGAGTATATGTATGTCAAAGCTAGCGTTTAAAAGTTTGGTTATTAACATTGAGTTATTATGTACTACGTACTAGAAAAGACGTCTCAACCAGATTGTTTGTAACACGCGTTAGAGCCAGCTCGCTCCAAATATATTAGTCTGTGGCAGGCGCTAGACGCAACAATACGTGTGCATTCTGTGTTCTTTTTTATTAAAATATGCCTTTATGTGTGCTGAGGTACTGTTTAAATAACTCAGGAAATACAAATAAAACCAAAGGAATCACTTTTCACCTGGAAATACATACTAAATTGTCGATATAACATGCATTTGACTAATTATTTTATCAAATCGCCGAGACATGAAGCGGCGGCCATGTTTCGGTAAAATGCATACAGTAACAATATTTCTGTTTTGTGCAGAAGATGACGCGCATATTTATTGTATGGGACGTATTCACTAGTTTATTTACCTCAATGGTTATTAATTAGTCTTTAACAGACAAATAAGTATCGTCCATGTCTAACATTTTTTACTTTATAAGTCGTTTTTACTACCATTTTATCAATCATTTGTTCCTTTTATTTTTTCTGTATAAATACTGTCTGCGTTATCTTAATTTTGTATAATTACCATGAAAGTGTGTGTTGGTAATAAATGTTTTTTCTGTTGTATTATATTCTATTATATAATATCCCATGATTTCTATAGTGTAGGTACATTTATGTTTCCTACCGTAAAATATGTTATTATGACACACATTCTATATTTCAGATGACTTAGCCAGTGATAAGTACACCATGATACCAACAGGACGCGGTCGTGGCAAGTATTTGCTGATGATGAATAAGTATACGTACTCGCAAATGGGAAACACTAGAAATTATTACTGCTCGAAGAAGGACAATGGTTGCAAAGCTTGCGTGAAACTCGACGGAAACGGCATGGTGTTATATGCTTCGCCGGTGCATGAACATCTTCCGCCGAACTACATGAAGACGTCGATCGGCTACATTAAACTCTAAGAAAATCCCTACTTAATGATATAACTTGGTTTTAAATGGGCAGTCAGTGAACACATTATAATATATCATGTTGATTTTTTTTAGGTGTTCACCACGGAAGTTTAGCGCCAATGTTCAGGACACCTTTGGTGTCTTTCTGTAACGCATCTGTATGTTTTACGGTGTTCTATTATGTGTGTGTGTGTGTGATACTGAATAAATTGTATTAATTGTATCTTTCATTAAAATGCTTCTAATAAGGTTTTCATTGTAAGTTTATCATAAAAATTCGTTGCAGGGCTTTCTGTTTGTAACAACGTCTTGTTTGCTGTAAGTTAAAAATTTAATATAGGTAAGAATCTACATAGCTTAACAAATGTACCGCATCATTATTACCAATAATAAATTATGTACTATTTTAGCATTTTTACCGTATTTTTGCACAGAAATCTTCCGTCCTTCATACCTATTAATTTTATGATACGGAATTTTAATAAAATCTTCTAATGTGGCGAGGCAGACGAAGCGTTTACAGCTTTTGAGATGCCTGCTTGCCTGATCCTGCCTAATACTGAGGCGTCTGCTCTTAAAAGGTTGTACCTGATACTTATAGATTTAAAGAAGAGTACTTACTTTCCCTCTGTCTCTCTGTATATTACTCATTCAATTGAAATTAGTAATGCAAGAATAAGTATGGTAGCTATGAGTCAATAAGTACGGGACATCGACAACTAGCGGATATTAAATAAAATAATATCTAGGTATGTATTTATTAAGTGACATAAAATACTAGCATATAAAAAAAAAGCATTTTTTCTAACACTTTAGATGGCCGGATTGAGGCTTGTTGGGTAAAAAAATACTGCCTCAGAGACAATGTTAATGAAACTAATTGCTCAATCTGTTCTGTGGTCATAAATATGACTACAAAATATTATGCCTATATGATACTACACTTTAAGCTTAGACATAACAGTTTTATGTCTAACCTTAAAGTGTCGTATCATTTACAACATAGAAGTTTTACATGAACAGTGCAATGAGGTAATTTATTATGATGATAACTCTGACAGTCCCGACACTAGTAATGATTCTGTTTTTGAGGCAAATGAAAATTTACGTCGCAATATTAAAAAGCTTTGCGACAAAGCCGTTTCAGGTAAACGTAAGTATTAATATATTTTTAAGCAACCTATGAGAATTTTACTGTTAAATGGAGATCTGCGGGTCTATCGGCTAAAAAATATCGATATGGAAATGGGCTTCATTTGACTTTTGAAGCCCATACTTTGTCCTTATATGGGCATATTATGGGCTTCGAATGTCAAATGAAGCCCATGTCCATAATCATATTTTTAGCCTATACAGGGGCAGGTGTGTTAGAAATAATAGCTAATTATTCATTTCAAAAGTCAAGGAGTTTTTCTGTAGTTAAACTTGTAACATCTCGTGTGCATATACACAGCTTATTATTAACCATTTGTTTTTGTTAGTTAGAAATGAATATAATAATTTGCAGGGTTAGCTAAGACTTGTATCTGGAACTTCTATGAAATTTTCGAGAGAAACAAGTATGATTGTATGTTCTGTCACAAGCCGTTCAAAATATTTTCGCGCAGCGTCATTAATTTAAGACGTCACTTGATGGCATACTACAAATTGGAGTTCCAAATGATTACTAAATACTCTCCTGTTACTGATTCTTTGCATAAATATCTCTATCAACGGAAATAAATTAGCAAGCACATGTAAAACAAGTGGTGTTTCCTACATGTACTTAACGAACATTTATATTCACCGTAAACTTCTTTTTACTCTGTTTCTTATGTTAATTACTGAATGTGTTTCAGATACTTTTAATAAATTATATTTTGAACAAATAGAAGACGATTCTTACTTATGTAAACTTTGTAATGACACTCTACGATTTTTTTTATACAAAGCCCGGCAAATGACCCCACTCCACCTGGATGTTAAGTAAAAAAGAAGTCCAGGCGCGAGGACAACTGGTGCAGCGTAAGAGACGTAGCATCAGTCACCCTCACTCTGCCGGCCCGCAAAGTGCCTCTTCACGCCTCGTTTGAAGGACCCTATGTCATAGGTAGGAGGGAATACGTGTGCTGGTAGACTATTCCATCTTTTGGAAGTGCGACAAAGTAATGTAATGAAGACCAGCTATTCCGTATCAAGAATTTAATGACGATCTAAGTCTGGTTAATAAAACTATTGTGATTCCAAACGAGTAGACTATATTGTAAATGTTTAATTAAAAATGTTGTTCCTACTTTAAAAATGTTTCGCTTAGGTAGGTTAATAAAATACCCTTTAAAAGAAATAAAAAATATTTGTAAAACTAAGGTGGTGCTTTCTAAGTGATTTGAAAAATGTAATTGTATTACCTACATAATATACAACCTTAATTTTTCTTTATACAAAACCAATAAAGGGTGAGTTCCACCCATGAAACTGACAACTTTCCCCAAGGAACCTATGTGTACAAATGACAAAAAAAATCGATCTCCCATACTATTTCCAGTTTCATGGGTGAAACTCACCCTTAATTGGTTTTGTATAAAGAAAAATAAAGGTAGTGTATTTGAAAAAAATGTCTTTTATTTTCTCAATCTTTACCATGCTCTTGAATTTTTTGCATAGGTACATTCATACTCTTTCTCGTTTTTTTACGGTTTTTGATTGTGTGTGTTAAATGTTGTTGTAATTATACTTAATGTTGTGTTCTAGCAAGTGTTGAGTTGGTAAACCTTATGTGAATGAATAAATCATTACGTTTTCTTTTTCTTGTTAGCTTTTTCAGAATTCTATCCCCAAAACACGTATACCATGATACCAACAGGACGCGGGCGGGGTAAATATCTACTGATGATGAACAAATATACGTACTCCCAAATAAGAGAAACAAAAAATTATTACTGTTCGAAAAAGGATAGTGGATGCAAAGCTCGCGTGAAACTAGATGACAATGGTCTAGTGATCTACGCTACGATGCACAACCATTCACCTCCGAATTACATGAAGACGTCTAGGGGATACATCAAGCTGTGAGGCTTAGTTATGACGTACTGGTTAAATGGATACTAGCCACTTGCAAAGATTTTATGTACCGTTATTACCCGGTACTCTTATTAAACCCCATTTAAAAAATGCAGGATTGAATAAAGAAGTAAGAGTTTTAATAAGTAGGTATAAAATAGTTACGGATAAAGAAACTATTTTGTTTACTATAATTTCAAGTTTTTCGGTAAAAAAGACAAAGAGACAAACATTGTTTGTCTCTTTGTCTCAATTCGCCTGCATCTCTATTCATCTTGTTTTATGTTTTTGTAACATTGTGTAAATTTTAGGGTATCAATGTTAATACTTAGTTTATATTTATAAGAAAAAAACCTTTAAGTATTATAATGTAATTATACATATGATATGACACGTTGTTGGTGTATGTACCTTATTTTTTATTGAAATAAAGAATAATATGAAAATATTGAACATAATTATGCTAATTGATATGTACGATGGCATTACAGATTTTAAAAATGTAGCATACAATGTCTTGTTATTATGTATATTATTGTAAATATTTTAATTAGTGATGTTTACAATAGCGAATAATAAAAAATAAATTACAACGTTCATCGAAAGTCACGTCTTGATATGCTTTTCGAAGCACGCCCGATATATAACGTAGCGTTATTTTTAAGATAACTTTGGTAACCATATTGGTATTTTTATATTATTCATATTCTTATTTGCACAGGTCATCGCTACGAGATGGTGCGCTCCCAAAGAGGCAAACCTCTCATTTTCGTCGACGGCTACACATTCTCGAACATACAGAAAAGTAACATTTGGGTGTGCTCCACTAAATTGTCCACCTGCAAAGCTAAACTGCGGCTCGAGAACGGCGTCATCGTCCGCCTCCGCAACGAACATTGCCACCAGCCCAGGCAATACGCAAAAACTAAAGGTGGAAAGTACATTCGTCTTTAATCTACTCACTTATGAGGTATTTTATACAAATAATAGGTAATCTTTATTAGAAACCAAGTGTGAATAGATAGACATATGAATAAAGCTTACTTAGTCGCCTTTTTTGACACAGCTTTGTAGGGTTATTCATTTTATTATTAAACTTATAACTAATTCTAAGTAATGTAAGTATTCATTCGATATGTAAATAAATTTTCTTCAGATCTTTTTTATTGTTTTTTTAGACTGCGTAGTTAAGTACCTAATTATTATAATTTTAATTAGGAAAGTAATGTAATCTAGGAAGTATACTTAAAGAAACATTCGTAAAAGAAGTCTGTCAAAAAAAGCCCTGTTTTAGTAAGTTAATCAATTTGGTTTTCAATTACAGGTATCAGCATGATTTTGCTCAATTTGTGGCTGTTGATAGTAAACACACTTTAAAGAACTTTTTTAGCTGAATCTTCCGACAATGATAGTGACGACTGCTTTGACACGCATAAAGTAATTGCAGCACCCAAATTACGCTCGAAAGATGATAATGGAAAAGTTCTAGTAAACTTAGATAAAGCTCACGTATCGCGTTTAGGAAAATTACAGCAAGCCAAAACTTTGAAAGAGCCTTGCAGAAGTAACTGCCGCTTAAAGTGTACCAAAATATTTGGTAGGATTCTTCGAAAAAGAATATTTAGAAACTTTTTAAAGCTCGGCGACCGTACCTGCCAATGGTTATTTGTTGCATCAAACATCCAGGTAATAACACCTAAAAGGCAAACGACTAAATCTTCATCAAAAACGAGAACACTTAAATTCTTTTTGCCGATTGATTCTGAGGATAAAGCCATGGTGTGCAAGACTATGTTCAAAAATACGCTTTCTATTAGTAATGATTTTTAGTAACTGCCGTCAACAAATGTTATAATTATTCGGGTACTTGCTTGAGAGACATGAGAGGTCAACATAAAAATAAATAGAGGAAAAGTAGTATTTAAGGACATTGTACTGCGATACGTCAAGACTATGGCATCTTTAGAGAAGAATATTATTTGTTAATAAATCCAACAGATTGTGTATAGATCGCACAGATGGAACCTAAAAAAATGTATGCGATGCACAAAGTTTGGTGTGAGGAAAACAACATGATGTAAAATATTTTGACTTTGAGGCAATACAGTTATATACATACTCGTAGTTCGTAAGGAATTTTAGGCAGGGTTCGAAATTATCAAGACAATTACGCTTCTTGATAATTATCAGATAATTATCACCAGTGTGACAAATTCATTTGTTATATTATATTGTTTCATAGGAAATTAATTTGTTATATTTTTCAAATTTAACACAATAAAACATATAAATTTAACTTAACAAAATAATGACACTCAAGTTTTCTCAACTTTGCATAATCCGAAGTGATTTGTTCTTTTTATGGTAATTTCACGGCGCGGCACGTTTACATTATCACTTCGTACGCAAATGAAACACACGTTCAAATACTTCGAATGCAAGTTCACTTTCACGCTCGCAATTTTTTGGTATTATCAATCGATAATCATCCATCTGTTATTATCAAGATAATTATCATGATAATTATCCTTTTCGAACTATGATTTAAGGTAATTTGTTTAAAGAGAGAATAGCTAGCTTTTTAAAGTGTACGTACGAAAAATTGTTACTGAGCCACACACATAATATGTATGTACAGCCTGTCGAGAATGTCGTTTTTTACCTGATGATCTTTTACCTTAAAACAACAGTTTGGTTTTAGTAACTAAAGGATCAGGCCTATTTTCGTTTGCTTGAATAGCTTCTTATTTTAATCTTAGCAAAAGATTTCTTATGTGTTGTTTACAACAGGCGCAGAACGTCCACGACTTCGCAAAATGTTTACTGGTCGCAAAAGGTCAATTTCGCAGAATGTCGCATATGATTATTATATTAAAGGTTCATTGTTATGTTATAATTATGCATAATTTGTGCATTGTAATTTTATCTTATTATTTATGTAATATTTTTTGTTTTGTGTCATATAAAATTGTACTTATATTATTCATAATTAAAGATATAATTTAACAGGACTTCAAAAAGAGGTTTTTTTAAAAAAAATTAATCATTAAAACATAAATTACAATAACAAATATAAGGTTATGGTGACTGCTAGAAACCGCAAGAAACTTTAAGGGCTGGTCAGGTCAAGTGTTTTAAACATGACAAAAAAGGAGTTCGTGTTTTTTTCATTTTTAATCTAACACTTATCATTTTAATAATTACAGTTAAAATGTGGCCATATCATGGACTCAACTGCACCTTAAATACGCACATTTCAATTCAGTTGTAAAAGGAAAATAAATTTGGTCATATTGCACTTTGTAGACTAACGTAGGTAGGTACTTACCGCCCAGCTGACGCGAACGGGTCAACAGACGGTCGGCCGGCCGGCTGTTGCCCGCGCGTTCTAAATAATCGTTATTTTTAATTGTTTTTCATTTTGTTTTTTATGGGTTATTGCTTTAAATTAAATTAGGTACTCAAAGACTATCCAATTAAAATTCACATTATGACTTATTTAATAAAAATGTAAAAAAACACGAATTCCTTTTTTATCATGTTTGAAACACTTGACCTGACCAGCCTTTGAAGTTTCTTGCGGTTTCTAGCAGTCCCCAAATATGCCATCGCTTAATCAAGATGATAGGTATAATCATTTATTTATAAAATGGGATTTAATAAAAGATGTGATACTAGATGTTGGAGCTGCGAGTCTGCGACCGCTAGGCGGAGATGGAGTGATGACCTTGAAAATTTCTTACCTAGGTGGTGTGGGGCGGTCTGGGATAGGGAAGAATGGCAGGAAACGTAGAGGGATGCCTTTGCCCAGTAGTGGGACATAATGTGGGCTGTTAAAAAAATAGATTTATCCTGTAACTCAAATTGGTGGACTTAGGTTACGCGTGGGTCTAATTCCCGTAGTATTATTAAACTTTATGGTATAAACTGACGCTTAGAGCAAAGTTCTACGGTGTTAAATAACTTTAGGCAATTTTGAACGTAAATGTAAATGTGTGACCGACAATATGAGGTTATTTAATAAGCTTATAGATTGTTATGCTGAGAATCTGTCTGTTCTAGTATTAGTCTCATAGGTGACAGGCTACGTACCTAATTTGTTTACTCTAACACTTCCTCTTCATTAACCCAAAATGTCGTTTTACAGGGATAAAGTACGACATTGTGACATCACAAAAAGGGAAGAACCTTATATACATCGACGGCTATACATTTTCAAATACTACGTCTAGAAATGTTTGGGTTTGCTCCACGAAGAATCCCAACTGTCGAGCGAGGCTTCACCTGATCAACGGAGTGGTGACCAAACTGTTTAATGAACACTGTCACAACCCACGGCAATACGCTAAAACGATGGATGGGAAATATGTCCGATTATGATCTCATAAGTGTGTGTAGGGGCTCACCACTTCCCTGGGGTGTCGTAAAAGGCGACTAACGGACTATAGACTGTACATAAGTCCAACAGCATAGAGCGGCGATGGGCTCACCACCTATCACGCTGAACACATGTGCAGTTGTAATTTGGTGAAACGTGGACTATCGCAGTGGACTGCTTCTGCGGTCCTCATTGCCTAGTCTCTGACTAACCCTTTGGGGATAATAGTCGTGAATCGTACATCTTACATACATATAATGTAAGTATGATCGATCACACATGAATGTGATATGTAGTTGGTTTTCACAGTTATTTTGATGAGATTTTAGAAAACCTACGACTGTGTTCAGAAATATGAGTAAACGATGACATGATTTTAGTAAAACCTCATTGGGACAGACATTTGGAATCATGGGTCGAAGAGCACTGAGCACCTCTCAACCTTCGTAGGGCCCATTAAAATAAAATAAAAAGACTGTTCGAAAGGTCGATGAGAAATATGAAAGAGTTTCACACTTGGTTTTTACCATTTGATTGTCTTACCACTAGATCACAGAGGTTTTCTGTGATCTAGTGGTAAGACTAGACTAAGGTTAGACTAAGGTAGTTTTGAGGATATTTTATTTTCGTTGTCATTTTTGCTACAATATATATTTTAATTGTGGTGATGTGCATAGAAGAGGCTTATGTTAAATAAACCCTTTATTTTCATCAACACACCAAAAATTGTAAATATGTCGTTACTTTAAGTTTTTTGTTGATTAAAATTTTGTGTAATTATGCTGTTTTCTTTTTTACACTCATCTCGTTTTTGTTCAAATATAGTGTAGTTGTTTCAAAATAAATGTAGTTTTTTAAGTTAGGTACAATAACATTGTGGGCGACCTGTCACGCCCCTGTTAAGTTTTTTGGTCTTCCAAATTATATAGGTACCTATAGGTAGTTTGCATGAACTCTCGAGGTCCAAGTGATGTCGTTTTGTTTTTTTCTTTTTCTTAGCAACCGAAACAACCAACAAATGTTAGTATGGTAGTGCTTTTTCAAGGGAAGATTGCTGTTAGCCCCCCCCCCCCCCCCCCATCTGCCTTTTACTCATTACTTTCTGGAGATTGTCGTCCCAGATTATCAGATTGTGGCCCCAGCAGCAAATGAGGGATGTAGGTACTACGTCGCTTTACCATTTTAAAGGCCAAAATCCCTTGCACGCCGCGTCGTCTATTTGGTACGGGCACGTGCGCTTTATACGATTTCCGCAAACTGGTAAAGCGACGGTGACCCCTATAGTACAGTCGACGAAGTTCCCGGTCGACCACTTTTCGGCGATATTTGCTTGCACACAATCTACGCGCACGCCGACTGTACTTTGGTGTTTGGGGGTATGCCCCACTTATACCGGATCCCTGTCGCGGCCATTGGACTTGAACAGGGAGACGAGAGCTGGTGAAGAGAACCCCACATTTCTTACAAGATGCTCGGAGGTTTTTGTGGTTTCCTAATCCTACTTCCTACTATCCTACTAATATTACAAACGCGAAAGTTTGTAAGTATGGATGGATGTTTGTTACTCTTTCACGTAAAACCTACTGAATGGATTTCGATGAAATTCGGTTGTGATGAAAATAGTTTATAACCTGGATTAACACATAGGATACTTTTTATCCCGATATTCCCACGGGAACAGGAACCATGAGGGTGAAACCGCGAAATTTTTTGCGATACTGCTCACATATACTGAAAGACAGTCGTGCGGCGGGCACTGTCTGCTGCCCAACCTACCGGAACGTGATAACCACGACCACTCTGGCAAGAGTGAAGCAACTGAGAAGAAGATACTGAAAGATAACGAAACCTTCCGGAGGATTGCGGAGGACGTGGGTTCGATTCCCACCTGAGGTAGATTTTTTTTTAACGTTTCGTTATTTTCGAATATATTTTGTTTTTTGAATGTTGAGAGCGAGAAACATGATGGTGCGTGCCTATAAAGACTAGGTCCTTCCTCGGCTCGAGTTGACCGTGTCGTGGAAGTGTATTAGATACTTCAATTCGCTCTGTAGTCAACTGCTGTAATTTGACGATGGTACTTATAGTGAGGAGCTCGATAGCGCAACGGCTAGCGCGTTCGGCTTGCGATCTTGCTCGCTAAGCAACTTTCGCAATGCCGGGTCGCTGGATGGGTTGCTCCGTGCTTCGGAAGGCACGTTAAGCCGTTGGTCCCGGTTGTTGTCGTAAGATGGCAGTCGTTAAAACCCACCAACCCGCATTGGGCCAGCGTGGTGGATTATGGCCCAATATCCCCACGTGCTATTGGCCGCGTGGGAGGCCTGTGCCCAGCAGTGGGACGGTTATAGGCTGATGATGATGATCACTTATAGTAAAATAGAAAGTAGAAGTACAATAAATCATTTATTTTTACTTATCATATAACAAACACACAAAATAACAGACAAGAGGTAACAAAAAGAAATTACATTGTAATTAAATACATTGCACCTTTATCATAAAGGCTTTATGAGTACACAGCTCAGACTCATGTGGCTCAGATACGCAAGCGGGGCCTGCTGCAATAGCTGCTGTACACAGTAGTGACATCATGGTATGAAACAAGGGTTGGTTGAAATAGAATAAAACTACGATCTCATAAATTGTTTCTTTGTTTTTTCAGATATACAATTTGAAGTAGTAAAATCGCAAAGAGGGAAGGACCTTATTTATATTGACGGATATACGTATGCACAGTCTAGCCCGTACAAGTGGAAATGCTCAAGTCACTACCCAGCATGCAAGGAGAAAATCATTTTTGACCGCTACGGCAAAATCATTTACGCCCCAGCGGTACATTCACACGGCATTAGAAGACGTTGTTTTTATACTTAAAGTATATCTGGCACTAACTACACAATTTGTTATGAATATAGGAGGTTTAAGGTTCGTCTGCTAGTCAAAATATCTGATAGTGAAATTTTAATCCCTAGTTTTAAAATTCCTTTTAAATACGAACGTGTTGGTTTCTGAGATTAGTGTTTAGTAATCTATCTATGAATATAAAAATGAATTGCTGTTCGCTTGTCTCGCAAAAACTCGAGAATGATCGAACCGCGATTTAGCTAATTTTGTGTAGGAAATATTTGTAAAAATTCAGGGAAGATTTAAACGGTGAGAAAAAATAGTAAAAATCCTTTAAAAAAACTACAAACATAAAAAGACGTCGTAATTGGTTGCTGAAAACTTTTTGCAGTTTTCTTATTTCTTCTTCGTGACATTTATTTTTTTCCTGTCGGGTTAGTTGTGTGATTGTGATTTGGACAGGACAACGTCTCTCGGGTCTACTAGTTTATGATAAAATTTAAGATTAAAGTTCTTAATATATTTAGGCTCGTTTGAATAAAAAAATGTACCGTAATAGATATAAACAAAGGAGGAAGATAAGGAATGCCCTTAGTAGTATGAATCGAAAAATAGTCCTACTCAACTACATAGGGGTATGTTCCTGATTCGCCGGATTCTTGTTTCGCCGGATTCTCGTTTCGTCGGATTCTTGTTTCGTCGGAAATATTAACATACAATAATATCACTTAAGTAAAGAAAACATGTAGTTATATTTATTATTGTATGAATTATTATTTTGTTGCCACTATCGGACATAACTTAAATTACCTACTTAGAAATGGGTTTGATTCATATTTTCAAAGTAATGACGATTTTGCTTTAAACATTTTTTATCTGTTACGTTATCTGTTATCGTAACAGACGTTATTAATTAAGAACAAATAGATATATTTATTAATGTACCGAAATATCTGCCTTTTATTTAATAAATAGGTAAAGCCGCGATATTTCTATAGTTTTCCTGCAACAAAAAAACCGACGAAACGAGAATCCGGCGAATCAGGAATCCGGCGAGTCAGGAACTAATCACCATAGGTACTCTTTGTAGTGTAAAAGCTAATGTCAATCAAGTGAGCGGGACAGAGCTACGCTAAGCGAGTGGGTCAGCAAGCACCCCGAAGTTCGACGACGGCGCACGATAAATGAAACTCGCTCATGACAATGATTGTCCTAATAAATATTTTTGTTTTGTTACACGTGAAAATTATTCCACGTGCCTTGTTTTTGCTCATTAAGTGGTTTGTGCATCGTATAAATGAACAGCAAGGCATTTTTTTTTACAATTGAAGTATCAAATTATTTTTAATTTTTGGGTTAAAGTTACTCGCGTCCGTAGGCTTACCCTTGAAACCCTACACGCTTGGGTGGTGCTAAATGAGTAACACTGACTGAGTGGTAGAGCCACGCTGCTTACCCGGGGTAATACCACCCTCTCACGAATATCCGGCGTGAAATAATGGCACTTGGTGCTTTTGTGTTTCGTCCGGCCAGTGAGAGTTTCAGAGCCCCCCCCCCTCCCTCCCCCCCCCTCACATTTCCTATTCCTTCCTTAACCCTATTCCTTTTTTAAAGGTCGGCAACGCATCTGCGACTCCTCTGGTGTTGCGGGTGTCCATGGGCGGCGGTGATTGCTCTCCATCAGGTGACCCGCCTGCTCGTTTGCCTCCTTCTTATATAAAAAATCACAATAATTTGTTATGAAATATTTGCATTTTATCACTAAAATTATAATTTTGAAGTAGTGTGTATGGTTATATGTAAACAAGCATTTACATATTATTATGGCGCGCGCATAAAAAAATGTAAAGGCAAACTTTTTTGTGAATAAATATCTGTTCTGGTTTAGATAAATAAACACGGAGTAATTTCACCAAATTATTTATTTGTCAATAAATTAACCTTGATTCGTAACATTATTGTTTAGTTTATTATATTTTTAATATGTAGGTACCTGTAGGCTGTTTGGCTGTTGTCCTTTGCCTTATTATTATCATTGTTTTAATACCTAATAAAAAAAATTATTAACAAAAAACAACTGCAATTTTATTTATTTTTCCCCACAAGTGTGTTGAAAAACGTCGTAAGAAACGCGCGTACATTGGTACTTACAATCCTCGGCTCCATTAAGCCGCCTCGATTGTAATGACCAACATTGCACACTTGTATCATCATAATGTACTATTATTAATATCTACTTCTACATTGTGGTTTGTGGTTAAAGAAATTTGTTGTGAAAATAAGAAACCGTGTCGCGCATAGCGGTGAAAGATTACTACTTACCACCTCTTCCTTTGGGTGTCGTAAAGAGCGACTAAAGGATTAAAGACTGCACATACTTCCAACAGCATAGAGCGGTGATGGGCTCATCACCTGTCACGCTGAGCACATGTGCGTCGGTATTTGATAAAAAGTGGACTATGGTAAGTAGAGGACTGCTTTTGCTATCCTCATTGCCTAGTCTATGACTAACCCTTCGGGGATAATAGTTGTGATTATAATATTGCATGTATGTATGTAAATTTAACATTTTACTTAAATTACAAGTTCCATGCTTACTAACAGTTACAAAATAAAATAAAAATATTCTTTCCAACAGATCTTAATTTCAGAATGGTGAAATCTCAACGAGGCAGGGACCTGATACTAATGGGGAACTATACTTTCTCAAGAATACGAACCACTTACTGGGTTTGCTCGACCAATCATCCTAAATGCAAAGCGAAATTGATGTTTGATGTCCAAGGGAACTTCAAGTTGATGGTAAACGAGCACAACCATCCCGCAAAGAAGTTCTTTATTATGCCGGACGGGACATACATTCGAACCTAGTCTGCAAGTAGGGGAGGAAGCTTAGATTAAAACAAAAAGGGAAGATACGGCATGCTTAAGGTGACCATACGTCCCGTTTTGAACGGGACTGTCCCTTTTTGTGGTTATCTGTCCCGTTGTCCCCAAACCAATCTCCGGGACGCAAAATAGTCCCGTTTTCCGAGACCGTGCAATTTTTTTATAATATGGAGCTTGTCTGCGATAGCACTGTGGTTTTATGGTACAGTGGAGATTTGGTTTCGTGGTATTTTTGGGCAAATTTAAGAAAAGTACCTATCTATCGTAATTTACAGCTCGGATTGCGGAGGACGTGGGTTCGATTCCCACCTGACCCTGTGGTAGTCATTATTTTCAACGTTTCGTTATCGTCAAGTTATAAATTTTAATTTTTACCTACAATAAAAATAATTATAATTAATTAAAATAAAGGGAATACTAATTGTATTGTAACACTTTTTCTAAATTATCATTGTTAACCTGCTAACTGGCGTATATAGACATGTCCCGTTTTGAGTTAAAAAATAAATGGTCAGTTTAGGCATGCTCCTACTTGTAGTCAATCAAAATATAGTCCTACTCAACTACATATGCAAACACTCACACACGCACACCTTTAAAAGTGTAAATCGAGCGAGCGAGACAGCAGTAAGTTTCAACGTCAGCGCGAGGGAGTCAGCGAGTAGCGCGGTGACGTCTCGGTCGCTTCGCAACAGACGAGTACGTACGACCGATTCCGACGCCACTGCGGAGTAGCGTCTTTCTCTTTTTATCACAGCAGAATGTCCGCAATAGTACGATGTAGCCTGTACGCTCGGCAAATTGCGACTGAAGTGAAATTGTGCCTTTAGGCCTAATTTTAGCGGCTTACTCACGAGACGCTAAAGCCGTATCTTCCCTTTTTGTTTAATCTAAGGGAGTAAGGGATAAAAATACAATACAAAGCACAGGTTTTGGTTTGTTTTGTTTATCCCCTTTAGTTGTTAAGTATTAAGTATTTATTGAATACATTAATTTAATAATTAGGTAGCTAAGCTGTAAGTATATATTGTGATATATAGATTTGAGACTCAAACTCAACCGATCCTGCAGACTAACTGTGTAAACAGTTTTGCCGGACTATGTATAGCAGTAAGGCATTTATGTATTTGTAATAAGAAACAATAAAAAAAGGGTTCTTATTAGCGAGTAATATTTAATAAATTTTCATTACTTTGATACTATAGCCAATGTCGTTTGAATTTTTAAAGGTCGTTTCTTTTTCAATAATCTTTCAAACTGATTACTTTTTAAAAATTATACCTTTGCCTTTCATGTGTACTTATTTTGAATAGTGTAAACATTCGTGTTCTTAATTAAATTGTACGCTTTAAAGTGCTGATAATTCTATTGTGTGACGAAAATCATATTTGCGATTTAATTTTTGTTCATTGTAAAATGATTAAATGAGAACAGGAACGGAAACAAAACCGTGAATAGATAATAATGATGTTTCAGCGTTCAAATTATTAAACTGCTTTTTCACAAATAATTTGTTTAGGTTTTAGATATCGTTCTATGTTTGATATAAATTGAATAAGATTTGAACCCATGACCTTTGGATTGCCGGTCACTGCTCTAACCGCTAAGCTACCGAAACCCCAGAAGACTCGTTGAATTTTTTCTAGTAGTTTGATTTACGCTGCAAGCCAGCTTTCCTGAGACTGGTTGTTTTTTTCTAGTAAACATTTTATCCTAAGTATATATTATATCTAGGTATATGCAATCTGAATGCAAGAAAAATCAATTATAAATATTTGAACATGAAAAAAAGTTTACCAAGATTGACATTAGTTTTTCTTATGAATGCGAAATTGAGGTTACCTAAAATTTTGCATACTTATTCAAGAAATCTAAAATGGTTCAAAGCAAGATATATAATACATATACCCACGGAATTAACTGTTCTGTGCTTATACCTATAAGTACCTGACTGATGATGCGTCTGACTGAAGTTACCTAAAATTCCAGTGTTATACAGTAGGTACTTACCTACCTAGGCTGTAAAAGTTATTTGTTTCAATTTCGTTAAAGAAGACTATTGTGACATGGTACTAAAGTAATACAGTCCAGCAGCACCTTTATAACAAGCTAAATGGGTTCCTTAACATCTACTCACTTACCAAGTCTGGCTGCAAGACTATTGTCTGCAAACACCTCAAGACCCTGGAGTACGAATCCACTGAGGCCTTGCAACAGTTAGGGCGACTATTAATAAAAAAATTAGAAAAAAAAATATTATAATCGCCAGACACGCCATTTACGTCCGCTGTCCAGACGAGTGACTTTACGCCTCGCTCTCACGTAACACACTCACCTACCCTCACACCTCCACGCACTTATGAACACTTACACTCACATACATGCACATTACTCACACTAAACACAAACGCACACACTACTAATTCATAAACTGTAAATCTTGCAAAGTTGTATCCTTTTTATTTAATTATCAGTATTGTTATTTTACAATTACTTGTTCTTGATTCTTTCTTTTTTGTTTACAATGTTTATTATTCTTGTCACATTCCTTGAGTGCTGTTATGTCTACTGACATCAATGTATCCTGACTGTGGGAGGGGCCTGGTGTCCTGTAATAAAGCGTTCTCCTTGGGAACCCACCTCAGGCACCAGTCTCTCACAAATATGTACAATCATATAACTGTCAGATAGTTAAGCCTTAGTCTTAAGTCATGTTTGTGAAAAGAGATTAATAAATGATTTATTATTATTATTTATCATAATCCAGTCAGTTCAATCAGCAAATTTTGAAAAGTTTGCCCTAAGTAAAATTTTATAATGTGAAGGTCTTGTTATTTACGCACAATTCCTGAATTTCTATTGTACTCTTTCTAGCCCCAGATCCAGCAGGTCCGAGTTACAAAATGGTGAAATCACAACGCGGAAAAGACCTGATACTATTCGAAGATTACACCTACTCACAATCAAGCAAGAATCAATGGGTCTGCTCAACCAATTACCCTCACTGCAAAACCAAGTTGGAATTTAATAAAGAAGGGGGTTTCAAAGAAGTGGCGATTGAGCACAACCATGTAGCTAGAGATTACGTCATTACGGAAATTGGGAAAATAATTCGAATCTAGTCTTGTGTACACAAAAATCAGTTGCAGTCTCATTATGATCTTCTTTTTTGTTTCAAGTAAAATAAAAACAAATAACTTTCTCACTTTTACACCTCCTAATTCTAGCCCAAGTTAAAAAATATTAAACTTGTTTTTATTGGTTAAACTAGACATACTTGTTATACACACAAAAAAATAAAATTAGAAAAACAGTTATTTCTAAATTGACCCGTCCGGGAATTGAACCCGGACCTCAGAAATGGCGACGCCAGAACTGGCGTGCTAACCAATCATCCAAGGAGGTCGTCAAGTATTTTTTTTTTATTTTGCCCGCCAAATAATTTCCTCTACGTGATGTTATGTGTAAGTGGAGTCCAGGTGCGGGGACAATTCGTGCAGCGTAGGTATGAGACGTATCAGTCACCCAACTAGGATATTAAGCTGTGAGATAATTTGTAGTTGAAACTTTAAGCTTTTGAGTTTGGGCCGGCAAGGTGAGGGCGATTAATGCTTCATGTTAATGCTGCACCAATTGTCTTTACGCCTGAAATATAATCACGTGAGGATTCTAATATGTGACTATTTATTCACTTATTTATGAATGATTTTATGAAAATATTGACCCTCCGCATGAACTCTGAAACATTCCTTTCTTTGGTCAGACATGTAAAAAAAGATTTGTGTGTTACAGAAATAAAATATGAAGTAGTCAAGTCTCAACGGGGGAAGAATCTGCTCTTAGTGAATGGCTACACATTCTGTCTCATCAGAGACTGCTATTGGAGGTGTTCCACGAGAGCCCCCACCTGTAAGGCCAAACTGACCTTAAACGATCAAAACAAAATTAAAGTTATCTGTAATGAGCATAGTCATCCACCTAAATACAAATATTCGAGTAGAAAATATTTTAAATTGTGTCTGAATTCTTAGGTGATAATATACTAAAAATATGAGCAGGGCTCTGAACCGGTTAAGAAATAGCGGTTAATATCGTTCTTTAAACCGGTATGATTCAGTTCATTAATTAACCGGTTAATTAAAAAAGCTGTTCCAACAAAACCAAAAAAATGTTGGTTACCGGTTAATACTGAGAACGGAGTTTTAAAGCTTGTCCAGACTGCTGTACCGCCCAGGCAGCCAGTCGGGGTCCAGGGCCGTCTTCGGGCCAGGGCCGTCTTTACGGTCAGGGAATGCACACGCATCCCAGGTAAAAATCTGGACCGTCCTATCCAGGTGCTGGACAGGCCAAAAAGTCTCGGGCGACTCCAGCCACTGATCCCCACCAGGGATGGTGAGTCGCCAATTCCGGAGCAGTGCAGCTCCAGGAAGCACAGTCCGCTGGGTTAATATCACTGGGCTGGGACGTATCTCCAGATGATAGGAATTTCAATGTTTTGTATTTAGGAAACCCGGTTTTCCACGAAGATCTCCAAAGTATGTGGCGCCGCGCGCAACCATGACTTCGCGACCTGACTGTCTGACCATGCAAAGACATCCCCGATGCCAACAGTGGCGGCCAACGAATGACGAACATGACTTTAAAACCTGGCTAATAGTTGAGCCCCGCTCAACTACAATTTAGGGATGATCAGACGAGTTCTAATTGGAGCAACCTTGCTTTTGGCCAAGAGTAATAAGAAGTTGACCCGGCCCTCGGAATCAATTGTTCGTAGATATACTGCCGCAGCGTATCCCCCCTCGGAAGCATCGCAAAAGCCGTGTAGGCAGGCATACCTGAGATTTGCCAGGCGGAAAAATTCGACGAAGTAAGGCAATCCGGTTGACTTCCTCCATGGTAGAAATTAGCTTTAGCCAGGTATCCAATGGAGACCCGATGAGCGGCTCGTCCCACGTGATGCGCAGCATCCACAGCTGCTACAGAAGACACTTGGCCGAGAAGATCCACCCGTTCGGATCAAACATGCAGGCAATGGTGGACAGCACCGTCCTCTTACTCCAGACCCTCTGGAGTCCAGGTCCACCTGGAAAGTGAAGATGTCATTGACAGGTTGTTAGTTCATACCTAACATCGCTATTATATTGGGGTCGTCTGCCTCCGCAAACAAGTTAGGGGTTTGTTGGTGATCTTCCGGTGTACCTTCTAACAGTCCAGGCTCGTTGTGTGAGAGCCTCCTCAACACTTTCGGCCCCGGTGCGCACATCGTCGAGGTGCAGGTCACGTGTCAGCACGGCGGCCGCACGTGGAAAGTGGACCCTTACCCGCTCAGCTACCTCCAACAAAGATCTGATTACTGAACTGGACTTCAACCCATATGTATGGTGTTAAGCTCGTAGACGGTCACCGAGTCACCGGGTCATCTGGGTGCTCACGCCTGAGTATCAGCTGGTAACTCCTGTCGTCCGGGTGGATGACCGTCTGTCTGAACATCATCCGGATGACAGCTCCAAACACCATCTGATGTCTCCTACAGTTCAGGATAATGTCAATGACATCCCGGTGCAACTTGGGACCAGAATGTAAACACTGGTTCAAAGTCACCCCTGTAGACTTGGGGCCTGATCCGTCACACACGGTTCTCAGTTTACCCGAAGAAGCCTTTACAACGGCATGGCGAGGCAGGAAATAGTGCTCAGTTGAGCTCCAATCAACTCGAGCCGCAGACATGTGACACAATGCCTCATACTCGCGCATAAACTATGTATTTATCGCGAAGTACGAGGTCACGCCGCATGTGCCGTTAGTTACGAACCTACCGGACGTTAACCGTGACATACTGGCCTGATAAAAGGCCTCACACTCCTCATGGTCTGGGGCCACCCTAGGGACCATGGGAGGTTCCTCATTTTCCCAAAACCATTGCACTCGTTTTGGCAAGAGACGCAGATATATGACCCTAGACTCATCCGGAGTCGAGTCGTCAAAGACTGATTGATCCCATAATCGAAAAACCGCCGCCAGTGAAGAGGGACCCAGAGGCTTTTGGGTGCCTTATAGGATCCATCCTAGTACATCCGAGCCCAAGAAGAGGTCTACCGGGGCCGGATGATAAAAAAGTGGATCGGCAGACCTAAACCCGTTGTACATGCCTTACACCTGAGGGCAGATCGGTAGAGGGCTGCCAGCCCACGATGGTATCCATCACTGTGACTATAACCGATATCCTTAAAGTAGAGGAATGTACCGTTGAGGAGATGACTTGGGTTTGCCCTGTCAAACCCCTAACTAGCGTGCCACCCCAGTAGCGGCACTAAGGGGGCTTCTAGACCCAAACCAAGTTTTTGTGCCACTCGTGTGGACATGAGACAACCTGGGGTCCCCGTTCCCCGAGTCCAACAAGACTCTGATAGTAACAGTCTCCTTGAGGGCCCCAAACGCGGACCGCCGCAGTAGGTAGCAGAACCGTCCGCGGTTTTACTCTCGCATAGGGGCAGGCTAGCTATGGATTCCCCTGGTCCTCCATCCCGAATAGGGCCCCCGAAAGGCAGTAGGGCCGGCGAGTGCACATCCCCACACTAGGGGGGGGGGGAGCATATCCCGCCGCTCTACCATATCGATGGTACGGGTGGTGTCCCAACCGTGGGTATACTCATGGAGCGGCGGCGAGAACCGCTGTGGCATCGCTGGGCCGCGCTGCTCCATGCTACCGCGCACAGAGCCCGGTGCAGAGAGGGATCCACCCCTCGTTTATACCGTCGGGCCGGCCGCATGGTTGCCTGCAGGCACCGGGCCCTCCATGGGTCCACGACTATGACAACTAAAGGCACACTATTAGTTTATTTATTTTGCTTACTTTTTCCGGCTTCTGATATAGTATCTTGTCTTATTCAATGATTCAGACAAACCCTGGACCTTTGGCCTCCGATCAGGGGTTGCCTGAAGCTAGCTGCGCTTCGCAGCGTTAAATCTTTTAAATTAAAATTAAATACTATGATATGGACTTACCGCTTTGCTTTGTGTTTTTACTTACCGCCCTCTGCATTAGTATACGACTCCTTTTCAGAGAAAATTTATAAGTACTTGACTATCTGGCAAGACTCCTGTCCGGCAATGAGGATTCATGTTTTTTATCAGTTTCAGGAAAAACTACGGCGTTTTATATTTTTACACGCATAATATTGCTATACAGCCCGGCTCGCAAGCAACACAGTAAAAAAACTATCTCCTATTAGTTACGTATTCATGGAAATTATGCGAGAGCCTCTCATTATATCAATTAGTTTACCTACCTACATAAAACACAACAGATAGCGTTGCTCACAAATGGTTTGGAATTCAAATTAACCGGTTAATTTCGGTTATCGGAATCGCAATTAATAAAAAATCCGGTTATTACATTTAACCGGTTAATAACCGGTAACCGAAACCTTAACCTTTTACCATTCCGATATGGGGTCAACGACCCAAACCGGTTAATAAATTTAACCGGTTTCTGAGCCCCCCCCCCCCGCCGCCGAGAACGTTACTACGTGTTTTCGACAAATAGTCACTTTTACAACTTTTTCTACTTTGCTCGTAAAGCGTTTATTATTTCATAAATAGGTACAACAGATGTTTTTTCAATCCAATCCTATCTCGGAGTATATATGTCGCAGGCAGATTGTAGAATTCGGCATTTTACAAACGGCGTCGTCTGTTTGTAAACGCTCGCTAGTTTGTAAAATGCCGAAGGCTAATTGCAAAATGCCTCGTCATCTTGTAATAAGTTACAAAACCCAAATGTCACTTTTAATGCCGTTTATAAAATGCCGCGTCAAATTGTAAAAACTAGTTCCATTTTCTACCACTTGTGACGCTGCTAATGAAAACATGAAAAATGGCGTCGAGCAATGCCAGTAAAAGTGGAAGCTGTGTGGTATAAAGCAAGAAACGAGTGACAATTAAATACATTTTTATTATAGATAATCAAACAAAATTTCCTTATCCCGGCGGGATCATTGAAAATGATTGTAAACAAGAGAAAACTTTTTAGGTTATCCGACACGTAAAAAACGCCAGTGTCCATGAAAACTGGCTTTCATCGTACTCTTACGGAGTGCAAAATAATATTGCTGGAATAGATTTTTTGATTGTAAAAAGAACGATAATTATGTACAAAATAGACCCCAGGAGTAGAGGAAGACAATCGGAGTGACGGAAATTGGATCTTAAAAAACTTCTTCTGGCGCTTGCCGGCAGCTACCGCGGCACGCTTCGCTCGGCTTGCGCTTTGATCACTGTTCTACATAACCTTACCAAACCTTACGATCTTTTTTGACCTTAGAGTATGTTACTTTTTATGTAAATAAATTCCGGATGATGACATAATTGTCACAGTTAATTTATTTGTTCGTCAACCATGGTTACCCTAATATATATATATATATATATAGACGCGAGATCGCAAAGACTGACATAAGTCTCATAATGAACTTCAAAGCAAAATCAATCATATTGATATTTAAAATTAGAACAATTCTGCTTTGAAGTTTCAGGCCTAGTAATTTGATTAGAGCAATGTTTTTATTCTGCGAAATGAACATAAACACAAGCGCGTGATGCGCTTGTGTTAAAAATTAAAATTTACTTTTTTAAGATGGGGGTGACCTGCGGATTATCAATACAAATATTTTCATGTAAGAATTATTGTTTCATGTGTAAAATTAAGAAAGTTGTCGAAAAAAACTGTTTTCAGGGTCATTACATTTATGTATTGTTTGTTATTGTTTAAAGAATTTGTTTCAAATTTCAACAAAGCCACGCACGCACCTTGTGCAATGATCGGTCTAACTTACGTAAGTTCTTTTAATGTATTTATCTAATTCAGCGCATATTACAAGTAACTTAAAAATACGTAAATTTTTACAATTTCGAGCAGGATCCCCTTAAAGTAAAGTCGCCGAATTCCTGTGTTTGTGGCTTCGCTTTCTCCTTCAAAATCACTCAATTTTTACGCGGTCTTCACTGACAGAAACATTAAGAAATGACAATGCTATTTTTTAAGTATAATTTGTAGATATTTTATACATTTGCGTAAACGAAGGCTCGGACGTGCCACTAAGTTAATAATATAATAATACTTATGTGTTAAATAAAAAGTTATTAAATTAATAAATTGTATTTATGGTGTTTATTCATATTTTTTTTGTCGTCGACTTAATTTGGTGTAGTTAATTGTAGCTAATTAGCTCATTGTTGTGTGCTAAATTAATTAAGTACATAGAATATGTCTGATGTGCCACACAACGAATCAATTAAGAAACAAGCTACATCTTGTCAATAGACTTTTCAATATTGTAGATTTTGCGTACAAAGTGTGTACGTCACAACGTGGGAACTGGCTGTTGCTGGTAGATAACTATACCTTTACGCACAAGCATAAGAATAACTGGCGCTGCTCGAAAAAGATTTGCCGCGTCCGGTTGAGGCTTGATGACGTAGGAATGGTAACCCGCATCCTCAATGAGCACAATCACCCAGCAAAGCAGTTCTACTACACCAAAGATCGAACATATGTACGCCATTAACGAATTTGAAACATAACGACTAGTGAGCTCAGTCATCAGTCAGACAAGTCATTACTTTATTGTGCGCCTCGCGAAAGGTAATCTGTAAAACATAGATTCAGTCAAACAGACTTTTAGAAACATTTTATGCCCTAAAGCACTGTTCCCATTAGACAAGTAATTTAGTGAAGTGTTGCTTCGCTAGTTTGATAATTTTAAAATTAGTTTTGTATTAGCGAAGTATTGAAG
Source organism: Scoparia ambigualis (assembly GCA_963921215.1). Lineage (NCBI taxonomy): Eukaryota > Metazoa > Arthropoda > Insecta > Lepidoptera > Crambidae > Scoparia > Scoparia ambigualis. The sequence goes on along the minus strand of OY992513.1, from coordinate 29,685,272 downwards.
CAATTACAGACATTTCAACTTTAGTTTCATTTGATTTCATTTGATATAACAACTGAATTGATATATATAATAAACATTTAATATAATTTTAGAATCTATAATTTCATGTGATATAATGTCCAAACATTTGATATAATAATCTAATGGTATAAAACATTATTCATATAATACTCAGACCCAAAGGGCACCATCCATGAAAGCAAGCAAGCAGCATGCGAGCAAGCATGCAGCATGCTAGCAAGTATGCAGCATGCAAGCAAGCATGCAGCGTGCAAGCAAGCGCGCAGCGTGCAAGCAAGCATGCAGCGTGCAAGCAAGCATGCAGAATGCAAGCAAGTACGCAGCATGCAAGCAAGCATGCAGCAGGCATGGTTTCTTTCACGGCTTCGGCGCTGCGGGGCTCTGGCGGTCCCACGCGAGCTTATCGTCGCAGATGGCTTACGCTCACCACCGTAGCTTCGCACCACCACTGCACTTCACCACCTGCTCCTCAGCTCGCGGGCCGCCTCGTCCCTCCGCGCCTACGCGGGCTTAAATTACACTTTAGCGTAGGGCAGACAAGTCTACGTGGAGTCGGTTTTGCCGCGATTCGTTTCTGTCACTGACTTTTGTGGCACAACCTTACCAAAAACACAACGTATTAACTTTCAAAGATTTTTTTTAAAACCAAATTGGGGATAAAATGCTAATTTTATTTTAAAGTATAAAATATATCAAATGAAGTAATAGAATATGTTATTATACCAATATAGCTTTATAGAAAAAGTTTTTATAGAATATAAGTAGGTATTGTATCAAATGACTAGTATACGTAATGTTGTTATGGGAAGTGTATATAGATCAAGGAAAAATTATATCCAATGAACGTTATGTCCTATGTAATTTGTTCATATGTCATTATATGAAATGATACGCACCCGTCAAATTCTTCAATAAATTTGAACTTGGTATGCCTACCCTAGTAGGGTATCAGGAAGAATTTCGATAGGAGTTATTTAACTGATTTTAGGTTGATGTAGATCAAGCGAGTGTCTGCTACTACTAAATTACTCTCCTAATGCGAACAAGAAGGCTTTCGGATGCGTTTCAAACACAGAAATGATAAAAGCAGTAATTGAAGTCTAATTCATTAAATTCATTGGATTGCATCTAAGAATATAATTTTTTGTGATGTGTGTACCCTTCTAGTCTCTACCAATTAATGATTTAATTAATATGTTTAGAACAGCGTCTTTACTATGATTTCTTATTGTGACGCCTTACAACGCCAATGCCTGATATATCAGACAAACAATTTCCGTGCCCAACACGCCAACGACTGCATGATATATCAGACATTTTTTTTTTTTTATAGCAGAAGGAGGCAAACGAGCAAGCGGGACACCTGATGGAAAGTAATCACCGCCGCCCATGGACACCCGCAAAACCAGAGGAATCGCAGGCGCGTTGCCGGCCTTTAAGGAAGGAATAGGCTCGTTTCTTGAAGATCCCTAATTCGTAACGGTCCGGAAATACCGCCGCCGAGAGCTGGTTGCACAACAATGTAGTTCGAGGCAAGAAATTTCTTGAAAAACGCACAGTAGTAGACCGCCATCCATCAAGGTGATGTGGATGGAATGACAGTCGATTGCGTGTAGTGCGGTGAAGGAAATTAGCGGCAGGGATCAAGCCGAACAATTCCTCAGAACACTCCCCATGATATATACGGTACAATACACAGAGAGACGCAACGTCTCTCCGAAGAGCCAGTGGATCGAGCCGACCTGAAATAACCACGTCGCCGACAATTCCAGCAGCTCTACGTTGAATGCGGTCAAATGGAAGGAGTTGGTATTGGGGTGCTCCAGCCCAGAGATGGGAGCAGTATTCCATATGCGGCCTGACCTGTGCTTTATACAGTTGTAAACGGTGGGCCGGCGTGAAATACTGACCCGCTCTATTAAGCACACCCAGCTTTTTCGAAGCTAATTTAGCTTTACCTTCCAAATGACCACGAAACTGAACGTCACTCGAAATATCGACGCCAAGGATTCCAATAATCGGATTGGTATCAAGGGGAGCTCCCTCAAAGTTCAGAGGTACGACGAAGGGATGTTTTTTCGCGGTAAATGCGCAAACTTGTGTTTTGGAGGGGTTAAAGCGGACTAGGTTATGTCGGCCCCAATCCGAGACATGACTTAACATGTTCTCGGTGTCAGTCACAAGTTTATTCCGGCTCTCGATGACGCTTTCCAGAGAAATATTAGCTCGCCCGGTGTAGAGCGTATCCCCAAGTACTGTCATCCGCATAGCAATGAATGCTGTTTTTATGCAGCATATCACTGAAACTATAGAATTGAAACATAGAAACTAATCTTTTTTTTACATGTGTGAAAGAAGTTATTAAAGTTTGTGTAGGTATTTCTCGAACATTTAATAACCAAAACCGTGGTGTCATGGGTACTACTTTCGAAAAAACACGTGGCGTGGAAAGGGTTAAATTAAGTACACACGCCAACAGGTCAACCTACCCAAAACTGACATACATACATATAACATACAAATAACCACGACTGTTATCCCCGAAGGGCTAGTCAGAGACTAGGCAATGAGGACAGCAAAAGCAGTCCTCTACCATAGTCAACTTTTCACCAAATAGCGGCTGCACATGTGCCAAGGGTTACAGCTGGTGAGCCTATAGCCGCTTTATACTGTTGGATGTCAGTCTTTAGTCCGTTAGTAGCCTTTTATTTACGACACCCAAGGGAAGAAAGGGGGGTGGTAGTATTCTTTCACTGACACGGTTATGTATTCAACCTTTTGTATTCATCCTTATGTATTCAAATTTATTGAAGAGAGATTTTGTGGTAATTTGACCTGTCTGGCGTCTGTACTATACAATACACATACTGTGAACTCCTTTTGATATTTTCTCTTGCAAGTGCTTTAATAAGCGCCACTTGAACTGGGGTTATTATTATGTTCCTTTTTATAATGGGCTTTATTTGACAGGTCTCCACGCTGTGATTAGACCTCACGGCTTAGAGTTGGACACCTAAAAGACCTTCGTGTAGCAGCTAGCTACCAGCTTAAAAAAGTTTATTTAAAACAGCACTTTTCAGTTTTACCAAAGTAACAAACTAAGCTCTTGCAAAAGTAAGGTCGCAATCAGAAATCTTATATAAGGTCCAAGAAGTGGGATCTAAGTTCTCATTTACATAATGTAATTTTCATGTCGTACAGTAGAATGTGAGAAAATAAAAATATTAAAAGTTGCAACATATCACTTTGTTATTAAGTAGTAACTAGACAAACGTATAATTTGTTTTATAATTCAAATAACTAAACGATTATCCGATCTTCACCACAAGCTAGAGGACGATAAGTAGGTAATTGGCTATTTGACAGTTGTAACAATAAAATATAAAATATGTCGAAAATGGTAGTTTATGATTTAACGATAATTATTCAATAGTTATTTTTAATAAGATAATTTTTAAATATTTATTTTTATAAAATAAATTTGTGATTTTTTTTCTGTGGATTACAAGACCTGAAACACGGGCGGCAAGGGGCGGCCATGATTAAGTTTCATGTGACGTCACATTTCACAAAATTATGAAAAACTATCTGTCAGGTTGCAATATAAGTTTCATAATAGGCTAGTTGACTAAATTTTAAAATCATATTAAAACGATACCTTTTTAAAATTCACAAAATGAATTATTTAATTAAAAATGAAAAAAAGCACGAATTTCATTTTTGTCATGTTTAAAACACTTGACCTGACCTTGACGTTTACCTATTTTATCCTAAAAATACATTATTTTTCATAAAATCGACCATTTACAATATTTATTTTGCGTTTTTATATTCCTATTTAAATTTACGACCGCCATGTTAAGTAAATGACGTCACGCCGTGCCCACAGTATAAATATGAGCTAAAGCAGTAAGGAAGCTACGTACAAACGCTCGAAACGACGCACGCCCACAGACGCACGTCTTTACAGGGCCCCTATATAAGCGGACATCGCAGTGCTCTCAGTAGCGCGTATCGCGTCGAGACGAGATGTATTGCGGGCGCTGTGCGCGCGATTTTTAAAAATGCCGCGAGTGTATTGCGTAGTATACGGCTGCTTGAACTCGGCTTCTTCAAAACCGGAGCTTTCGTTTTTTAAACTTCCTGCTGATGTTGAAAGGTAAGAATTATTTATTATTACTAAATAAAAAGCTTTTTCTTTTAAATAAATCGTTTGGTTATTTAGGTGATATTTGCCGTACTTACTGAAGTATATTTTTTGAGGGCGCGTTATTTTAATGGTCAAAAATAATAAGAATTGATACTACGAAACTTCATCGTTAGTAAACTATGCTATGAAAATCAATATCTGAGGATCTGTGTGGTTTCTGACAATGAATCCGTTATTAGAATGAGAAAAAGTAGCCGCCATATTGAACATTTTAGTTATTTAACCGATTGCTTTGAAAATCGATATCTGTGGATCTGTGTGGTTTCTGTCAACGACTCCATTATTAGTCTGAAACAAAATAGCCTCCATTTGGACTTTTTAGTTATTTAACCGATTGCTTTAAAAATCGATATCAGGGGATCAGTGTGGTTTCCGACAATGAATCCGATAATAGAATGAGGAAAGTAGCCGCCATCTTTAACTTATTAGTTTTTAATTTTTAAAAAATTAAAAGTGATAACCCTTATGCTTGGCTAGTTATCTCAAAAAAAGCGCTAACTAGCTGAGATACAGCGCTAACTAAACAAAAACTTTTTCAATTTTACAAAAATAAGAGGACAACCCTAACGCTCAATTGGCGCGTAGGTATATAAAACAAGAAAAAGGCCGAGCTTCCGTACTGCTTTAGCTTATATTTATACTGTGCCGTGCCAAACATCCGTTTCGTTCGACGCTTGTCCTATAGAAATGTCACAATTATAAAATGTCACGGCTTTTGATTTCCGTTTAATGTCATATGACTGAATGCGTATTATTGTCGATTTTTTTCTTTAAAATATTAATAATCCCAATTTTTTATAATGAATATTTTAGGTATTTTGTTTCTATAAATCATAATTGATCATTAGAAACGCCAATCCACCCGATTTATTCTTAGTGGACACAAGCCTATTATTGAAATGTGACGTCACAGAGCAAAACGTAACCGTTTTCGCACGAAATTTGAAATCAATAAAGAAAAATATGTTTTGTCTGATAAATAAAGGTTTTTTCGAGAAACAAAATATTGTACGGGGTATAAAATAAGCGTTTGTAACTTTTTAAATACTTTTTCGAAAACTGTCAGTAGCCAATTGAAAACATCGCGGTAGAATAACGACTATTTACTACACTCAGACAGTATCACTCATTTGGCTAGGGTCTCAAGGGTTTTGCCCTTCGCGGGGTCGCGGTAGATATTAATTTTAAAACTTGATTAATTATTTTTATTTTCAGATATATTTTACGAGCTGGTGACATCACAGAGAGGGAAAAGTCTGATACTCATAGGGGGGTATACTTTTAGTCAAATGGGTGTGAGCGTGTGGAGATGTGCCTCCAGGCTGCCCCACTGCAAGGCCAGGCTCCGTCTAAGCAGTGAGGGGAAGATCACAAGCATCAGCAACGTCCATTCTCACCCCGCACCCATTTATATGAAGATGCGGGACGGCTCTATGGTTAGGGTGCGGTTGTGAATACAAACGGGCGTAATGTATGGTAGCATGAGGTGAGAGTGAAGAGTTAAAACGTACTCTGACCTGATTGGAGAAGTTCTCATTAAGGTCAGCTTAAGTGGAAATACTCTAAACCAGCGAATTTTATGAAGGATTTTGTGATAATAAATGAATCGTCTCTGCCGAATGGCTACCCCGGGTATGACGGGTGATGTATGTTTCATAAATATACATTATTGGAGCTTCACGATGCATTATTATTTTTGCATGTTTTAGACCGAACAGTATCGAGAAAACGATTATGCAAAAACTAGTTTTTAATTTTCTGTGACGTCTAATCTCTCTCAATGTCTTAAAAATTCCAAAGGTTGTTCTAGATTTTTTGATTCATTTCATGTCTCAGGTTTGTGATCACATGCCGCATTTGACAATCGCGGTGATTTAGCCAATACTTATCAGTTATAGGAAGATGACTTTATATCAATGAAGGACTCCTTTGCTCGGGACGTACTTAGGCTATAACTTTACTTTATTTTACAAAAAAGAAGTTTAAAACAAAACTTTTTTGGCGATGTCCGTTGTTAAACCTTTGTATATTCACAGATGCAGAATACCAAATCGTGTTGTCACAAAGGGGCAATCAACTGTTGTACATCGATGGATACACGTTTTGTCGTGCGAACAAAACAAAATGGACTTGGATGTGTTCCGTTGATAACAAATGCAAAGCCAAGGTGCGATTGGACGAAGGCGGAAAGATCATACATTTGAACAACGTGCACACACACCCTGCCAGGGGATTTGTCAAGCTAAAAGATGGCACGATCCTGCCTGTTTCACAGAAATGGCGTAACACCATTGATTGAAGAGGTTTACTTTAACGCTGGTTGTATACTGGAGCGGACAAGAAAGGAGAAGAGCGGAGCTGTGTCAATATAAAAGCCGTGAGACGAGACGAGATGACTAAGCATAAATGGCAACCAATAGCATTTCGTTATTTTCACATCTCGTCTTCGAGTCGAGCGGAAAAGAGAGATGTGGCGTTTAAAATTGCCACCGTCTAGCGCGTTTTCGAATTCAGATAGAAAATGTAGTTAGATATTTATTATTTATACACTGTGATTATTAGTAAGTAGGTATTTCACCGTTTCATAAATTTACCGACAATTTTTTTCCTTTTGCGTTCAATCATAAATTAATCATTGAGAATATCAATATGTTCTCGCATGGACAAGTGATATTTTAGGAACTCGTTTTACACCTAATGTTATAGTCTTTGTTTTTTCTAAGCAAGCATGTCATGTAGCTGCTCATTAAAAGAATACTACCACCCCCTCTCTTCCGTTGGGTGTCGTAAAAGGCGACTAACGGACTATAGACTGCACATACATCCAACAGCATAGAGCGGCGATGGTCACTGTCACGCTGAGCACTATGACATGTGCAGTCGCTATTTGGTGAAAAGTGGACTATGGCAGAGGACTGCTTTTGTGGTCCTCATTGCCTAGTCTCTGACTAACCCTTCGGGGATAATACTCGTGATTAAAATATGTATTATATGTATGTATGTGTAAGTGTAATAAATTAGTTTATTACATATGTTTGTTAAGTTATTGTAAGTTAAGGAGATTGGAGACTCGTACATTTTTATATGTTACGTCTGTCATCATCTTGCCGTACTTTATCACCAATATCTGGAATGTCAAGGGAAAAGCGAAATAATGATCAAGTGGGCCAACTACTGGCGATGGCGATTTCGCCGTTTTTTGCGTTAACAGAACGGCAGGCGGTATTGTGAATTTGTGATTGGATATAGTATAAAAGTACTAAGGCTATAAATAAAGGCTTATATAAGGCGACTGTTAGAAACCGCTAGAAACTTCAAGAGCTGGTCAGCCCGGCTACTCTTGAAACAGAATTGCATTAATCAATTTCCAATCACAAATTTAAAAAATGTCAAATGGCGCTTTTGTAAGCGACAATAGCGCCAAATTAGAATTAAATTGCGTGGAAATTGATTGAAATAAATTATTATCGAGATGTCGTTCCAGAATTATCTTTACTTATCCCAATATCAATACATATTAATCGCATTGGAATTGTATTAAGATTGAGTTTGCGTTCGAGAGTAACCCCCCTGGTCAAGTGTTTTAAACATGACAAAAATGGTAAAATACAAATTCGTGCTTTTTTCATTTTTAATTAAATAATTCATTTTGGGAATTTAAATTAGATAGTCTTTGAGTATCTAATTTATTTTAAAGCACGAAAATAAGAATAACTCAATGATAAACAATAAAAAAATAACGATTACTTACAACGCGCGGGCAGCGGCCGGTCGTTGACCCAACCGTCTGTTGACCCGTCCGCGTCAGCCGGGCGATAAGTGTCTACGTTAGTCTGCAATTAGACCCCATTTATTTCCTTTTACGAAATGTGCGTATTTTTCTTATGTTATTGCTTTAAAATAAATTAGATACTTATTCAAAGACTAATACTAAGTACTTGTCCAATTAGAATTTCTTTTTTGTCATTTTTTATGTTTAAAACACTTGATCTGACCAGCCCTTGAAGTTTCTTGCGGTTTCTAGCAGACGCCTAATATAATAAAATCTGTATATCAAAATTTCCCACCCGTTGCCGACCTTGAAGCTTCTATGTCCTGTATTTTTTTTGGATTTATTACCCTTTTAAACCAGATCACAGCAATATAAAACGTTGCTTAGTGGAAGATATAGATAGGTACAGGGTGGTCGACATCCAGTCGGATTCTCGAAGTATTATAATTATAAAATTACAATTATTAATTTTGCCAGTATTATTAGCTAATGTGTGATTATTCTTCTTCCAGGTGACGTCTTATTCCTAACTTTACAAGGCAATAAACGTTTGTTGATGGTAAACAAGTATACTTTTGCGAAAGTGACCGACCGACATTATTACTGTTCGAAGAAGGCGAAGGGTTGCAAAGCGCGTGCGAAATTATCTGTGGACGGCACTGAAGTGGTCTACTTCAGTGGTGATCATAACCACGGACCTCCTGTATATGGGAAATCTAAGTCAGGGTACTATACGAAGATACACAGTTAAAAGTTTTTGTTGCCGATGTTGGACACAAATCTGCTAGGCTCAAGTGGGACTGGACGGATTACGCAGCAGAATGCACTAAAGGCGGACACCGCCGGCCGCCCGCCCCGCGAGCATTTTTGTATCCAGTGCCTTTATTAGTTAGGGCCCGTGCAGGGACCCGCTTAACCCTAATGGCTCGGCCACGACCGCGGGCGTCTTTCGGCGCGGGGCGGGCAGAGTTTTAGTTCGTTGCACATTATTCTTCGGCAGTCTTTGGCATCGATAATAGGAAGACGCCGCAAGACGCCCGCTGTCATGGTCGAGACGTAAGAGAGGTAAATAAAGTAAGCAAACGTTCGATATTGGGTACCCAACGACCGGTCGTCGACGAAAGGCCGTCCTCGGATCAGAAGCGATGGCGCGCAGAGTCGCAGACCAGATGCCTTCGATGGAAATAGAGAACTAGAAGGAAATAGGGGTGACCTTTGCCCTGCAGCCCTGTATTATTATGTTAACTAGTTTGTACCGTAGTAACTAGTAATGTTGCACAAAAATCAATTAAGTAAGTGTTGTAAAACAATTTGCTAAGAAATTCTCAAATCTTCTTTTTTAAAAGGGCCATAAGTGTCTCAGTGGCCAGCGCCACAATTCTGCTAATTTAGTTAGTCTTAAATCGTGTCTCAGGAAACTAGATCATAAATCATAAATCATTTATTTGCAAAATATCATGTACACAACATTGAGATGTAAGATAATGATTTAAGGTACCTACAATATTCTGCCATAAGTATGTAGGCATGCAAATATCCATAATTATAACTACAATCATTTGATTCTTTGTCTGAAATTAGTTATTATTGTTAGTATTATTTTTATTTAATACCGAAAAATGTCTTTACAATTTATACAAATAATACAAATCAATTAAAATTCATTCAAATGTCACAATTATTAAGAATTAATATTATTTCAAATTATGAGTTAATAATTGTCAATGGTAAAATTATTAAAAGCAAGATGTCATATTTCCAAATATTCTTTGACGGAGTAGAAATTGTGCTCTAAGAGCCATTGTGATAAATTATTTTTAAATCTATTTCTTTCTAACGGGAGATTCATCATGTCTAACGGTAATTTATTAAATATTTGTATGGCCATGTAAACTACATTTTTCTGAAAAAAGGTGAGATTACATTTAGGTATAGCCAATTTATTCTTTCTTGAATCCCGTAAAGAAGAATGGGCGTTTTTGTATGAAAGCCCCTAGGGTTAGTTCCCACGTGGTAAGTTTCTAAATAAAAAATAAATTGTGTATTTTGTTGTAAGGATAGCAAATATGAACGAGCGAATGAATAAATGAAGTAAAAAGAAAAAAAAGAGAAATAATAAAATAAAAAATAAGGGTGTATAGTTAAATTCAATAAAAAAATCTTGACTTCAATTTTATATTATCGTTATTAATGTTTGTGTTATTATGTTACAATAAAAGTGTTATCTATCTATTATCATTTGTTATTTTAATTTTCTTCTTCTCAACAACTTTTTTCTTCAATACCTGACAGATTTTCTGTCATACAATAAAATGTAAGTGTTACAAAGGGGGGGGGGGGGGGGGGACGTTTTGCCCATTCTTCTTTATTTATTTATTTATTAGGGAAACAAACAATTACGTAACTCATACAATTTTAAAATATACATAGAACACAAATCAGCAAGGTTTCCACAAAAAAAAAACAATCACATAAGTACGTATCGATAACATGCGCAAGAATTCAATTCAATAGTAATAATGTATATAAATTAAATTTGATTAAATTACAATTATAAAAAAGCAATTAATTGATAAAAAAATAAAAGATTACTAATAAAAATATAGGTACCAAATTAAAACAATGACTAATAAAGTTACTTCAAAAATAAGTTAAAAATTTTACAATAAATTAAAGTAAATTAAAGTTACTAATTCAAACCTTAAAAAAGGGGCTAATAAATTTTATGAGTACAACAAATCTCTTATATGTTTCCTAAATATCGTTACATGCTTACAATTAAATAGATCAACCTCAATGAATGACTTATTATACATGGTACAGGATCTAAAAAGAAAAGTATTACTTACATAATTGGTTTTAGCCAAAGGTATCGAAAACAGTTTCAGAGAACGAGAACTTGTCCGAGGGCATCTCAAAAAGATATTCTCAAGAAGAAATGGAGAATCAGCGTTATTATTTAAGATCTTATAAAGGAAGATTTGATCTCTCTCCGTACGACGATCTTTTAGTGAATGGGAATAAGGAACTGATTGGTCAAAACGCAAAGCTTTAAAATTAAGGTGCTTAACCATTTTATTCTGGATCTTCTCAATAGCATCAATATAAATTTGATATTGAGGATTCCATACCGTCGATGCATATTCCAAAACGGAACGCACATAGGCGTTAAACAATAGTGTAAGCGTGGAGCACTGTTTAAAATCTTTGCTAGTCCTAAGCACAAATCCAAGCATCCGGAAAGCTTTAGTTGTAATATGGTCTATATGTCTATTAAAAGATAACTTACAGTCTAGATAAACTCCTAAGTCTCTCAACTCGGTCACTCTCTCAACGGGTTCATTATTTATATGATAGTCAAATTTAATCGGATTAGGTTTACGGGTAAACGAGATAGTATTACATTTTTTTGAATTGAGCAGGAGATGATTTTCATTGCAATACACTAAGAGGTCATTAAGATCATTTTGAAGCAAAGCGCAGTCAGAGGATGAATTAATATTTCTAAAGATTTTCATATCATCGGCATAAATTAGAACTTCTGAATGCTTCAATGCAGTAAATACGTCATTAATAAATATGTTAAAGAGAAATGAACCCAGATGAGAGCCCTGAGGAACTCCTGATGGCACAGGGACAAACGATGAACAGAAGCCCTTAATTGTAACAGCCTGACTTCTCTCTCTCAAGTAGGACTCAAGCCAACGCAATAAGTCCCCGTGTATACCGATTCCACCAAGTTTCTGTATCAATATGTCATGTGAAATTTTATCAAATGCCTTGGAGTAATCCGTATACACTACATCGACCTGAAAACCATCATTCATTGAAGTTGCCACCCTATGGACAAACTCACAGAGATTAGTTTCAGTGGATCTCCGATCAATGAAGCCATGTTGCTGATTAATGATTAAGGGTCTTATGAAAGGAAAAATACTATCGTAAATGATTTTCTCAAACATCTTTGGAATTGTGCTTATTTTAGAAATTGGTCTATAGTTTTCTATGTTATGCCTATCACCAGATTTAAATACGGGGATGACCTGACACCTCTTCCAAATTTGAGGCATTTTACCACTCTTTAAAGATAAATTAAACAGACAAAACAGAGGGAACGCGAGACAGCGATGACACGATTTTAAAAATACGGGAGGAACCCCATCCGGTCCGCAACCCTTAGCAATATCAAGATTTTTGAGATATTTCTCAACTAAGGCAACCGACAACTCAACGGATCCGATGGATGTTTCAAGGATCCTAGTACTTGCTGTGACCCGAGGTAAGCACGCAGAAGATGATGTAGGAGGCTCAAAAACAGATTGAAAGTAGTCACTAAACAATTTACTTATCTCCACACCATTGTTGCCAACACTACTTCTCAAAAACATGGTATCTGGTAATTCACAGGTTTTTAGACTTAACAAATGACCAAAAATGCTTGCTATTCGTTTTTATTTTCATTTCAGCGTTCATAATAAATCTGTCATAGCACTCACGCTATACTCTCTTCTGTCGATCACGTAAGAGACAAAAAACGTCGAAATCATGTCGCCGGCCATAAATTTTCCATTTTTTATGGTACTTTAATTTTTCGTTAATGATTTTAATAAGAGCGCGTGAAAACCAGGGAGGGTACCGAGTATCATATTTGAATGTCTTAACAGGTACATGCTTCGAGATAACCGTGTCTATTGCATCATAAAAAATAGTGATAGCAACATCTATGTCAGTAGATTCATGAAGATCTTTCCAATCAATAGAGTTTAGTTCATTGTTAATAACTTCATAGTCAGCGGCACGGTATATTCGTACTGTTCGCGGTACAGGACGAAGTTCCCGGGGTAAAAACGAGCGCACACACACAATCAATGCAGGATGGTGGGCATCTTCATCAACTAAAGGCTCCTTACACTTGGAGACCACACATTCACATCTGCTTATTACCAGATCCAACAGTCTCTCATTGGAATTGCGAATACTGTTGTATTGTTTGAGATCTGTAAAGCTTAAGAAGCTCTGTAAAGCTTGAACGATAATGTCTCCATTGTAGCTAGAATTGCTAATATTCATTGCAGAACCGGAAGGAGACCACTGAGCCGATGATATATTAAAATCTCCCAAAATTAAGTAATGATCATCAGGATTGTTAATAACAGTGTCAGAAAGAGATTCGAAGAAGTTGCACAAACACTCAAAGTGTAAACGGCAATGGGGGAAGTAACAACAATAAACGTGAAGTAGTTCTGCCTTGGAACGTAAATCAAATTGAATCGATATCGACATTATCTCAGCAGCTGAGCCAGGCATAGTCAATATGCTAGATGAGAGGACCGAGAGGTGACGACGCACCGCTATGAGCACTCCTCCGCCGAGACTAACACCACGCGAACCGTAGTCGCGATCGCACCTATATATATTATAGCGAGTGTCAAAGAGTTCCATATCATAAATACCTGGTAAAAGCCACGTTTCGCTTAAACAGATAATGTCGAAGTCAGCCTGCATCATGTTACGAAAGAATATATCTGTTTTCGTACGTAAACCACGGACATTTTGGTAATAGACAGATATATCACCAAATGGAGCCATTTCTATTTTATCACTAAATGAAAAGATATAACACTCAAAAAGCACATCCACGTTAGGGTCAGAAGACACGTAAAAATCATTAAAAGCACGAAATATATTCTAGCTCTGCCATATGGAATTAAGTGTGAATTAAATAACAGAAAATAATTATATAAAAGAACAGTAAGCACTAAATAAAATTGCATACTACCAAATAACAAAGATAAATTATACAACGAAAACAAGCTAACATCTTTAAAATCGCAATAAGAATGGTCGGAGAGGTTACCAACAATGAAATAAAATGAGATATAATGATCATTCAAAAATAAATAGTAATTGATATAATCTCGATGAGAATAGTCGGACAAGTATCTAACAATATTGTTATTTAGTAATACATGGGGTACAAGACATAAATATAAACCTAATTTACAACCAGCAAGACACAAACACAAACTTATTTTATCTTGTTTAAATCCGATTCACATGAAATATGTAACACAGGGGCCGTATCGGATCGTCGCACTTTAATGGAACAATTCTTAACCCATACATACTTATATGCCTTATCTCTACAAATAGATTTTACACGCTGTAACAGGGCTTTATTATGACTCGTTAAATGGTCATTAAAATTGATGAATGAGTCACCGGTAATGCCAATGTCACTACTTTTAAGACGGAGCTTTTTTGTGGTAGCTAAAAATTCATCCTTCTTCCAGCGTGCCAAAAAGCGTACTACAATAGGTTTGATTTTTTTATTATCATTTTGCTTAGGGGCCACCCGAGTCACAAAGTCGATGTCACTGGCGGGATCCAATTGAAAATGAGCATGATTGGATATGTCTTTTAAAACTTTCATTAGATTTTCTCCTTTTCTCTCTGGAATCCCAAAAATTTCCACATTTGACCGCCTCGCCCACTGCTCACGCTTGTTGTTTTCGGCGTCAGCACTACAAATTGATCCCTTAATAGTACTAATATCCACCCTTACAGCCGATAGTGACTTGATATCCTTTTCGAGAACATCCACCCTTTTGGTAATTAATTCGTGCTGACCATTGATAAAATTCATGGATTCTCTGATACTGGCGATCTCTTCTCTTATCGGTTTTAATTCTCTAGAAAGTGCGTCAGAAATCACTTTTCGAAACTCAGATTTCAAGGCAGACAACTCGCAGGCTATGACATTTTTAATTGAGTCCAATGTCATAGGAGACGAAGAGATATCATGTGCAGATAGTGGAGGCGAGTCTGCACGAGAGCCACCTCTGCGACTATTCACGTTCTCCATCCCAGTCGGTTGAGAGCGCGAGTTACTCGGGTTAGAGCGTACCGTCAGCTTTATTTTGATGAATTTATTTTTTACAAAATATTCCGGGTATTTCCTAACCAATAGACACATTTCTAGTATGTACATACAGGGCAGAGGGAGTATTTTATGTTTTGTAAATAGGGGTTTACATGAATCTCTTTCTTTAATTCCACTGCATTTTTTCTGAGCTCTAAATACCCTTTTGATGTGAACGCTATTACCTCGTATTACCACACCATAACGCAGCAGAGAAGATACGTATCCGTGGTACGCTTGAAGGGCTACTTGAAATGACGCAACATTTTTGACTCTATATAATGCAAATACAAACCTATTTATTTTTGCATAAGATGTCTATGTGTGCTTTCCAATTGCAATTTTCGTCTAAAGTTATACCTAAAAATACTGTGCTATTTACGATGTCAATTTTATTACTATTGTATTGTATGTCCATATTATGTTTTTTCGCTTTATATACGTATGAAATTGTATTGCTTTAGTCTTAGATATATTAATTTTCAGGTTATTTTTATTTAACCATTAAATTACGTCAGAGAGGTTATTATTAATGTCATTTCGAAGTATGTCAATATTTTTATTTTGAAACAATAGTGTACAGTCATCAGCAAATAAGAAGCAATCATTGCTAGTCACATCTGGGAGGTCATTAACATATAAAAGAAACAGCAGTGGTCCCAAGATCCTGCCTTGTGAGGCACTCTATTGCCTATTTGACGATATTTAGATCGAACATATTCTTTGGTTTGATTCACTGTTTTTTAGAGACAAGTGGCAAAGGAATTTTTGTCAATAAAGGTAGCTAAAGACAGGCTATGTTTTAAACTAGGACTAGTCCTCGTTTTGGAGTCTACTTAATCTGTGGTTTCGGGGAGTGCTTTTTATTTGTAAATGGCATAGACACCAATCACCGACTTTCGCATCAGTAGGTATTACTAACTGTTGATATTAAATATTCACATGAAAAAATAAATACAAATTTTAGTCCTACACCTATAAACTGATTAAAGTCAAAGTGAAGGCAAAATCGCTTTATTCAAATACAGTTAATGAATTAGCACTTTTGGATCATTAAAAATAATTTTTACTTGCTACCTACCTATTTAATGTGTCTTTTCTTTTTCTTGTATTTTTATGTGGAGAAAATGGGTGCAAGAAACTGCACAGCTTTAATAGAAGTAACGATTTCAATTAATATAGTGTCGATATCATTCTACATAGTCAAAGTCTATAATTAATTAATGTAGGTACTTTTATTAAACGTTAATGGTTTAAAATTGTTGAATTATAGTCATGATTGGATATTATGATTACACAAAACATTACGATATCTACTAATAATGACAAGGTATTTAGGAAAATAAATAACTAACAAATTGTCAAAACTCTATCTAAAAATAGAACTACTTCCCTTGACCACCGTAAAACCAGACACAATTGAAAATCAATTGTTTCGCGACCGCCGGCGGTCTTATGATCCTTGACCCATTAAGTAAATTAATTGAAGAAACAGCAGGTAGCATGTAGTGTAATGTAGTAGACTTTTAGAGCTATTGATGATATAAATTTAATAAGTTATAAAAATATTATCTACTATTGATTAATGTACAAACGAACACTTCTCGTCAAATAATGAACTTCTCGTCAAAGTGTAATTTTATTTTGTTATTCCAGAATTCTCCTTTGTCCGAATCGATTGGAGGTCCAAGAACGACATTCTGCTTCTAGGAGGCTATACGTACTCCATGATGCACAGCAGGAGGCACTGGTACTGCTCAAAGAAGAAGACTGGCTGCAAAGCCAGGGTCAGAATGTCAAACGACTGCCGGATCATCTTTAGCTACACCGAACACACACACCCGCCGCCGCAACTTGATAGTTCATTAATATATCTTGGGAACTGCCTACCAATAAACAGTTTCGAAGCAAGCGGGAAAGTAGTGCGGGAAACGACACACTGCAGTTTCGAAGCGGATCAGTATTAAATAAAATCTTAAAAATAAATAAAAAGTTAAGGGGGTGCCGCGCGATCGCAAAAACTGGCGTAAGTCTCTTAACCCCTTGAGCACCGTAAAACCAGACACAATTGAAAATCAATTGTTTCGCGACCGCCGTCGCCGGCGGTCTTATGATCCTTGACCTATTAATGAACTTCAAAACAAATTCAATCATATTGATATTTATAATTCGAACAAGTACAACTAGTAATTTAATTAAAGCAATGTTTTTATTCTGCGAAATGTGCAAAACCATCACGCGCTTGTGTTAAAAATTAAAATTTACTTTTTAAAGCAGCGGAATATCAATACAAATATTTTCATGTAAGAATTATTGTTTCATGCGTAAAATTAAGAAAGTTGTCGAAAAAAATATGTGTTTATGAGTCATTACATTTATGTATTGTTTGTAATTGTTTAAAGAATTTGTTTCAATTTCAAGAAGGCCATGACCTTGTGCAATGTTCAGGCTAACTTACATAAGTTCTTTTAATGTATTTAACTAATTCAGCGCACAGTACAATACAAGTGACTTAACCTCCTGCGTAAATAATACGTAAATTTTCACAATTTCGTGCTTTCTTTTTTGTTAAGGGGGTCCCCCTTAACAAAAAAGAAAGCAGTAATAACATTATGTGGAATGAAAATGGCTTCAATTTAACATTTCAAGGCCTCTGGAAGGTACAAATTCTGTATAAGACCTCTGCCTCCCTAGTGGCAAACGTTCACCCTATCTGTGGTTCACCCCCTGATTTTGATTGTAATTCGTCGTACACTGCCGTGTAGTGTGCCAATTGCTAGTGAACATGAAAAATACAGCAGCGCACGTCATTGTACAACGCATTACGAATAGACAGGGGGTGAGCGTTTCCCACTTGTCTAGGGGGGCTTATAAACCGACCATTCTAATGTAATATGACTTTTATAGTGCATAATCATTAATGATGTATTTGGATTAGATAATTATAATATCATAACATTATTTATAAATAAACATTTAGACGCGGATAAACGCTATTTGCTTAATAAAGGCATCATACCTAAGTGAGTTAAGCGCGAAAGTTTCAAAGTGTATGTAACATAATTTTACATAATAATTGTACAGTAATAGGCTAAGTGTATATAAATTTGCAATCTGCATAATTACATAATTTATTGAAATATATTCGTATTCTTGATCGCCAACAATCTGTAAGAGAAGAGAGGGGGTGGTAGTATTCTTTCAAAGCTACGCGCCTTTAATATATTATTTTCTTGTTCTTATTATTTATAACTTTATGACCTAGTTGAAGTAGTCGTTTCCTTAAAGGTTTTTTTGGAGATATATGTGGTTAAAACTCTTGTTGTAGTTTCAGATAATCAAAAGAGTGAATCAGTAGCGAGACCTTCCCAAGATAATCAAAAGAGTGAATCAGTAGCGAGACCTTCCCAAGATAATCAAAAGAGTGAATCAGTAGCGAGACCTCCCCAAGATAATCAAAAGAGTGAATCAGTAGCGAGACCTTCCCAAGATAATCAAAAGAGTGAATCAGTAGCGAGACATTTCCATTTCCATCCTGGGAATTTCGTATTGTTAAAGTCCGATGTTAAGTGGAACGGAACTAAGGTGATAACCAAGTTGATGGAGATAGATTTGTGGAAAATAGTAGGAGTAGCGCTGCTTCAAAAATATGTTCCAGTGAAGTCGAAGAGAAATGTGTTACATAAGATAACCTGTATGTATACTGGTTGGAATATTAACAATATAGATGATTATTATTCTGTCACTGAATTTGTGGACACACACCCACGCACTGACTTTAAGGATAAATGTGTAAAATTACAACTCAAAGATCTTTTCAAAGTAAAAGACAAGTGATTACCCTATAAGCAATTACGTAAAGCTAAGGACTTTGGTATAATGGAAACATGTTAACCAAAGGAACTAATTGCCTTCGATACACCTTTTAATATTTTTTAACGTTTCACTTAGTTGATTTCTGTTAAATTGTTTACGTAGGTAATTGTTGATTTCTGTTAAATTGTTTACCTTTTAATTTGTCATGAATTTTAACACCTCATTATCTTTATATTTTTCATTTAAATTGGTAGCCATGCCAAAAGATTATTACATCATTCTCCTTAGAGTATATAGTTATTGATACTCTTTAAAGCATCATTTAATACAAAATGTTAATTTTAATTACAAATGAATAAAAATAAATATGTCAGGATTGACTGTCAGATTCAAAAGGTGAATGTCGTATTAAAGAATCTGAACAAATACTGTCGAACGCAACGGTTGTGTCCTGTGCTTTGTGTGTAACTGAATTAAATTTAACTCTTTCCACGCCACGTGTTTTTCTAAAAGTCGTGCTCCTGACGCCACGGCTCTATTATTAAATGTTTGAGAATACCTACACAAACTTTACTAAATTCTTTCACACATGTAAAAAAAATAGTTTCTACTGTTTTTTTGTCTGAATATCAGTCGTTGGCGTTTTGAGCACAGAAATGGTTTGTCTGATATATCAGATATGTCAGTCATTGGCGTTGAAAGGGTTAAAAACTAAATACCACATGTATCTATTCGTAAAAAACCAAATGTCCGAAGAAAATTCTTTTATAATAAATACTAACGAAGATACCAGTAATAGTCATTAAAATTTATTGTAAAGGTAGGTATTTAAATGTACTAGCGGCCCGCCCGCAACTTCGTCCGCATGCCCCGTGACGAATATCCAATTATTTTTTTGTCTTTATTGTTTTTTATCATTTATGTCTTTATTTTGATTTTAGACAGGTTAGTGTCCTTTTATAAATCCATTAAAATATTTTTTTTAAATTATAATTTGTTTGTTTTATGAACACCACGGTGAACACACCTTTACCTGCAGTTCACTGTTGACGTCACTGCATTCTTAACGCTAACGAACTATAGAGTTAGGGATGATTTATATTAGAGCGGGACGTGGACGGAGCGTGCCCAAATCAGTGGCGCCGTCCGGGCCCCGTGCGGACCCGGACGGGGCACGCTCCGTGCACGTCCCGCTCTAATATAAATCATCCCTTAAAGTGCACCAACCCGCATTTGGCGAGCGCGGAGTTTAAGCCCATACCCATCAATTGTAGCGATGACTTGATTTCAAGGATGGACGATGGAGGCCTTGAACTTGGCCTAGCAGTGACAGTGTGTACTTAACTTACTTTTAATTTAAGTTATATCTTTTATGTTTATGTTTATGTTTTATTTATTTATTTTCCTTGACCTTTAATATATTAGTAGGTATCTCTTCTTATTCTTATTATTTTTAACTTTATAACCTAGTTAAAGTAGTTGTTTCCTTAAAGGTTTTTTGGAGATATATATAGGGTTACCGGAAATTCGATACATTCCCTTGGAGAGGTTAAAGTAGAGCTCCTTTGCGAAAGATTTTGTCAAATAGTACTTCTGTCGATAATGGATAATTTTTCAAATAATTCAATTTTAATGTTTTAAAATAAAAATTCCGATTTTCATCAAAAAAATATGTACCTAAAAGAATACCATATTTTAATGTTTTTTGTGCATTTTCTGATAGCTTACTGAAGCTTAGCTGAAGTAATACTATTAAATTTCATGTTGTGGACTTGAAACCGTAAGAAATAATTTTTGTTTTTATCGTAAATGTTACTTTATCGTGAGTTTGTATTAAAAAAATGTGTGGAATGCATTGTACAAATTATTAAAATAACTGCTTTATTTCACTAGCTATCTAAAATGGTACAATAGTTCCCATCTGCATTGACAATTACAATAATAAAATTCGAACAAAGGTCATGTGGCATTTTTCTAAGAAATTGATCATCTAGCTGACAACTGCGAGTCGTGCTTTTGTTAGCTTTTTTTTACCTGCGGTGGAACAAAAGAATCTCTGTGCAGCTAATCGTAACTTCTGTTTGGGCGCTGCGTAGTTAAAACAACAAAACACGGTCCAAGGGGAGCAGTCGAGTGCGTGGTTGTGGCACGCGCCGGCCAGCGGCCCTTTGTTTAGTTAGTTGTTATTTAACTATCTTAGCAAGTGGAGACTTCACCGCATTTATTAATTTTTAAAATTAAAGTTTACGTAATGGCTACTTTCGTAAACGAAGAGTATGCCGGTACAATCTTTTGTTACGGGATGTGTAGTGGAGATGTAGCAGCTGCCAAAAGAGAATACGCGCGTCGTTTCCCTAATCATCGTACATCTAATGAAGGAGTTTTTTCTGAGACATTTCCGGTAGCGTACGTACTTAGACCAAGTGATGCTGGATCTCGTTGAAATTGCTCTAGTATTTCTTCTTCATCTTCAGGATCATAGATGCGAGGTCTTGAGCATCACACGTGTTCCACTGCAGGTAAAAAAAAGCTAACAAAAGCACGACTTGCAGTTATCGGCTAGAATGATGACCCATTTCTAAGAAAAATGCCACATGACCTTTGTTCGCACTTTATTTTTGTAATTGTCAATGCAGATGAGAACTACCATACAGTATGATTCATACTATTTTAGATAGCTAGTGAAATAAAAGGGTTATTCGCCGAGGATCACATTCCCCGAGGATCATGTCCCGGAGGATCACGAATGCGATAAATGTGATTACATTTACTTTTGTTATTTTTTGTATTGTGTTTAACTTGTACCTTTAACAAAAAATATTTTAATTTATAATATATATATTTGTAGGTAATTAGGATTTGTTAGGGGAATATCGCGAAAGCATTATTCAGTTGTAGCAAATTTTAGAATCGCATTTTTTAACCCCCTTTTTTCTTAATCATAAGTATATAATGTATTAAAAGGAAGCTTTCGCTAAAAATGCTACCTACTCTGAAATTTACTGCAACTAAAAAAGGAGATCGCAAAATTCATCTAATAATAAATTTATGGGAACATAAATAAAGCTTTCGCTAAAAAATGCTACTCTGAAATTTACTGCAACTAAAAAATTCATCTAATAATAAATTATAGGAACAAAAATAAAGCATTCGCTAAAATACGACTCAAATATTAGCTGCTACTCAATTTCATCTAACAAATCGAAAATACTGAATATGAGGCCTATTATTATCTCAAATGTGATTTTTGTGTAAAATGCCCATTTTTGCATTTTGTAGTAATTTTGCAGTTGTATTTATCGTTTTTATCGAAATAAGATTATACATTCATTATAAAATGATATTCCTAATGAAGTAACAATTATTGTGGTATAAATTTTGCTCATTAATATTATCGAGTTATTCACAGTTAACTCTAGGCGATTTTCGAAGTTTTTTGAAAATCAATGATATTTAAAAATTCCGAGGTCACTACGCATTTTACGACTACATAAGAGAAAACAGTTTTTTTATTTTATTTGTTTAGAATAATAGTTCAATCTAGGAGCTCAAAACACTGCCTTCGCGCATTTTATAAAAACTTATCCTGCAATTTTGGGTTTAATTAAAATGTTAAGCAAAATTTACAAAAAGCGAGGCCGCTACGCTTCCAATAGCTATTCTATACTATTCAATAAGTCAAAACTGTTAATGTATTTTTGTTTCTGAGATCAAGAGCGCCAAAGTTGGCCAGTTTACGCAAAAATCACGGTCGTGATTTAATAGGCCTCTTAAAGAGTACCAATTGGCTATTTGACAGTTTGGAACAATAAAATATGAAATGTCGGAAATGGTAGTTTATGATTTAACGATAATTATCCAATATTTATTTTTTATGAAGATAATTTGTAAATATTTTATTTATTATACAAAATAAATTTGCGATTTTTTTATCTGTGGATTACAAGACCCGAAACACGGGCGGCAAGGGACGGCCATGATTGAGCTTCATGTGACGTCACATTTCAAAAAATTATTAAAAACTATCTGTCAGGTTTCAAGATAAATTTCTATATTTTTTGAAATGTGACGTCACAGAGTAAAATGTCGCACGAAATTTGAAATCAATAATGAAAAATATGTTTTTTCTGTTAATTAAAGGTTTTTTCGAGAAAGTAAATATTGTACGGGGTATAAAATAAGCGTTTGTAACTTTTTAAATACTTTTTCGAAAACTGTCAAGTAGCCAATTATATTTTTTGTGTCGCAAAAAGAAATATTGGTATAGTAAATCAACCTGTGATTACTATAGCAGACTTATTTTTTTCAATAAAGGACTTTATTGAATAATGAAGAATAAAGGGAATGTATCGAATTTCCGGTACCCCGTATATATGGTTAAAACTTTTCTTGTAATTTCAGATAATGATAAGAGTGGATCAGTAACAAGACATTTCCATTCTGGGAATTTCTTATTGTTAAAGTCCGATGTTGAGTGGAACGGAACTAAGGTGAAAACAAATTTGATGGATATAAATTTGTGGAAAATAGAAGGAAAAGGGTTGCTTCAAAAATATTTTCCAGTGGAGTCGAAGACTAATGTGTTACATAAGATAACCGGTGTGTACATGGGTTGGAATATTAACAATAGAGATAATTATTATGCTGTCACTGAAATTGTGGACACAAACCCACGCACTGACTGTAAGGATAAATGTGTAAAATTACACCTGACAGATCTTTTCAAAGTAAGCTACAATTGATTACCCAATAAGATTTTCTATAACGAAGGATTTTGTTAAAATGGATTTTAATTTAATTTAAATTCTTTTATTTCTTCTCTTATTTTTTAACATTTTAATTATGTAGTTTATTTTTGTTAAATTGGTTACGTAGGTAGACCTTTTAATTTGCCATGAATTTTAACACGTCATTATCTTTATATTATGTTTTCATTTCAATTGGTAGCCATGCCAAAAGATTCTTACATTATTCCGTTGAGTATTTAGTTATTGATACTCTTAAAAGCATTAATTATTACATTATTTATTACAAATTAATAAAAAGAAATGATGTCAGGATTGACTGTCAGATTCTGAACGCATACTTTCGAACGCAACGGGTGTGTCCTGTGCTTTGTGTGTAACTGAATTAAATTAAAAAATAAATACCTCATCTATTCGTAAAAATAATCAAATGGCCGAAGAAAATCCTTTTATAGTATAATAAATAGTAACGAAGATACCAGTGATAGTCATTAAAATTTATTGTAAAGACATTTAAATGTATTATATACCAGCGGCCCGCCTGCAACTTCATCCGCGTGGACCCCATATCCCGTGACGAATTTCCAATAATTTTTTTTCTTACAAACCTTGTCCCGACAATTAAATTACGTGTTTGTAAATACACAACAAAAAAGAATAAGCCAAAAAGGTATTTATTTACACTAATGACTTAATTTTGAATTTAGACAGTTCAGTGTCCTTTTACAAATCCATTAAAATATATTTTTTTTAATTGTAATTTGTTTGTTTTATCAACACCATGGTGAATACACCTCTATCCTGCAGTTCACTGATGACGTCACTTCATTCTTAACGCTAACGAACGAGTTAAAGTGCACCAACCCGCATTTGACAAGCGCGGAGTTTAGGCCCATACGCGCCCACAAACATCATTATAGCGATGACTTGATTTCAAGAATGGACGATGGAGGCCTTGACCTTGGCCTAGCAGTAACAGTGTAGAGGCTATACTTAACTTACTTTTAATTTAAGTTATATCTTTCTGTTTATGTTTTATTTATTTATTTTCCTTGACCTTTAATATATTAGGAGGAGGTATCTCTTCTTATTCTTATTATTTCTAACTTTATAACCTAGTTAAAGTAGTTGTTTTCTTAGAGGTTTTTTGGAGATATATATTATGGTTAAAACTATTCTTGTAATTTTAGATATTGATAAGAGTGGATCAGTACCAAGACATTTCCATTATGGGAATTTCGTATTGTTAAAGTCCAATGTTGAGTGGAACGGAACTAAGGTGAAAACCAAGTTGATGGATATAAATTTGTGGAAAATAGAAGAAAAAATGCTGCTTCAAAAATATATTCCAGTGAAGTCAAAGAGAAATGTGTTACATAAGATAACCTGTGTGTATACTGGCTGGAACGTTAACAATAGAGATCGTTATTATTCTGTCACTGAAATTGTGGACACAAACCCACGCACTGATATTAACGATAAATGTGTACAATTAAACCTGAAAGATCTTTTCAAAGTAAGAGACAAATGATTAGCCAATAAGAAATTGGGCAACTAAAACTTGTTTTTTAACTTGCCATGCCTTAATACCTCATTATATATTTGTATTATTTACTTTTCATTGTTGTCATACAACCATTTATAATGTCACACACATTAGATTATTAAACAGTTATTTTTGTGCTAAAATACAAATACGTGTGTACCTACGTAATAAATAAAATATATAGGTGATTATTTTAAATTTCCTTTTGCACTTCTTTGTTTTAGTTTGATATTAAAATTAAACACTATTATCTAAATACAACAGTTTTTAATTAATTATTTTGTCTTTTTTTCTTGAATTAAATAGATGGTAGTAGTAATACATGGAGAAGTTCTGGTAATAGGTACAGATGCCAGCATTTCAACCTACCACAAAATCTATGGTATTTACGGATCAATATCGATTAGAGAAATTCGACATCTAAATTGTACCTACTCTTATTTAAAACAATTGAAACTACCGTCATAATTAATACCCAGCTCATCTTACACTTTTAGAAGTTATGAAGAATGCAACAGGACCTAAATCTTTCCAGTATGGCGATTTTGTGTTGTTGAAATCCGACATCAAATGGTCAAGAGAATATGTGGTTACGACTAAGCTGATTGATTTGACCTTGTGGAAAATAGCAGGGACTATGCTACAGAAATATGTTCCAATAAAGTCAAATGGAAAAATTTTGCATAAGGAAACCTGTGTGTTTGCTGGTTGGCATGTAGAAAATAGAGATAAATATATTTCTGTTACTGAAATGGTGGACCAAAACCCGCGTCCTGAATTAAAAGAAAAATGTGTAGAGTTATTGCGTCTTCAAGATCTTTACGCATTTCAAATTGTGAGGCATTTTATTCGATAAACGAGTGTAACAGTGTAATAGAAATGTGATAAACATAAACGGCCTCTGTTTTATTTATTGCCATTTATATTATATTGGCCCTTAGTAATGACTATGTAACAATGGACTTTTTCGTATTCCATATTTTAGTTTTAATTTTAAGATCATCTTCATCATCATTTCAGGCCTTATTAGAGCCAAATCTGATGAAATGTTTAGAAACAAATTATTTACAACTCTTTGTTGCATCTTGTGTCACTAGATTTTTTACTGTTTCTTGAGAGAAAGACACCATTGTTAGGTTTCTTGTTAATTTCTCTCCAGATATAGTGAAATTCCGAGTGCCTCTAGATAATATAATGTGCACGAATTGTCAATCATTTATTTATGAAACATTCTTCATCAAATTTGACTCAAGTATTGATCTGGTAAACACCCTTAATTTTTATTCGTTTTAATGAAGTTAAGGGTGA
This sequence comes from Scoparia ambigualis, assembly GCA_963921215.1. Taxonomy (NCBI): domain Eukaryota; kingdom Metazoa; phylum Arthropoda; class Insecta; order Lepidoptera; family Crambidae; genus Scoparia; species Scoparia ambigualis. The sequence goes on along the minus strand of OY992513.1, from coordinate 29,658,932 downwards.
GTTCCACCCATGAAGCTGAACAATTTTCTTTTCTTGGGGAAAGTTGTTCAGCTTTATGGGTGGAACTCACCCTTAATTTCATTAAAACAAATAAAAATTAAGGGTGTATAAGTCAAGTAAGTCTAGAGTTAACCTTTCCGTTTTAGCTTAAGGTAGGTATACATTACGACTGCATTTATTAAAAGAAATTAGTAATAAACCAAACGAGTAATACTTAATATACATGTTTTTATTGTATACCGGTCCTACCTCATAGATAGGTACAACTCATCAAAAAGAAGTATTTAGTAAAAATGTGTTTCGTTTTCTAGTTGTGTGTGTCTCACATAGAAATGAGTGTGATATATCTATTCAAAGTCAAATTATTTCTTCAATGTAAACCTTTACAGGCACTTATTGACGTCAATACTAATAATAATAAAAAAACAGTTAACTAACTTATAGTTAAGACTTAACAACTAATCTAACGAGCTATTATAGTCTGTGCCAGACAAATGCGCATCGCTTACCCCAGTACCACTGCCGAAACAGAATCGCGTCGAACCGAAATATAAGCCGTGGTCATAGAATTGTGTAAACATACGTATCCTGGTACGAGAAAAAAATAGCGGGCAAGTGTCTCTCCCCTAGCGACACAAACGGCTAAATAGGTAATTTATCGTTTTTTTGGGATGATTGGTGAAAAATGTTAAATCATAATGAATTGTTAACTTAAGTTATAACTTAGTGGAATAAAATTAAATATGATTTCCAATTGGCGATTTTCCAAGATCAAAAAAAAAAAAGAAATTGGTTCGTAAATGACTTCATAGATGGCGCTTAGCATAGATTAGTATGGCGCTTAGTAAAAGGCGGGTTCATGAAGAGCACGTGTATGGCTGCGTAATATTTATTCTATTCCAAAATAGAAATAGGTTCTGGATGTCCTGAATATAAATAGGTAAGTAAATACTATTTTTTTATTCTTTTGGTAGATAAGTAAAAGTGTAGAATTTATTACAGCCCTTAAGTAGCCCAGCTTTTATAAAACGACATCTATCGAGTGTTTTTGAACTAATTTTTACTTTTTAATTTGGGCTGTCAGAAAATCGCCCATTATCGTATTGATACTGTGGTAAGTAATAAAAATTGGAGAGTTTTTGAAGTAAAATAAGTAAATATTCGTGTGTACCTCATGTCATATAAAATAATATTTTAAATAACACGTCTACATCTGTATAAAGTCTATCGTTGAAAAACACGACTACAATATAACTTCTACCTCAATTATCATGTAGGGTTGCCAACTTTAAAAAAAAAAGTTTTTTAAGGTAAGATAAGTTAAATAAACAGTATTTTAGAAAAATGTTAAGTACTTTTTTTCAAAGATTTAAATATGGGTGCGCTGCACCGCGCGGACAACGTTCGCAACTTTTTAACTTTTTAAACAGGTATATGGTTACCAGTGCACAGTGATACTGAAACAGTATTTTGGATACTTTATTTTTGTTCAACGGTAAAAAGTATAATGTAGTGAAAAACAGTATAATACTGCTTTTAACAGTACCTATAGTTGGCATCTCTAATTACAGGTGTAAACAATGCACGATGGACAATTTATGGAATAGCAATTAGAATTAATTAGATCTGTCGAAGTTCTTTAACGCTTTTTACATCTTTGCTTAGGCGACGTTTCTATCACTATTTTTACTGTGTAGGTACTTTAAAATTTTATTTAAGTTTACTTAGTTCATGCACTGCTCTGGATAAGGTGCAGGTGGATTCTCTTAGTACAGTTGTGTAAATTAATATACTTACTTAAAAGAACCAAACGTTAATTATTGTCAAAGCTTAATACGTTGTTAACTAAATAAAAAAAAACTAACTTAAGTGCGAATTGACCCATGCCTTCCGCCTTCCGTCTAATAAATAAATACCGGGTGGCTGCGTGACCTCTCCGCCACCTTTTAACGTTTATCTATCTATAAGTATTATAGAGCGGTATTAACTCAAAAAAATCACAAAAAAAAATAAAAAAAATGATTGTGTGTGACTTTTGCTTACTTCTTTATTTCAGCGTGGACCTCCCTGAGCGTGCTGCCTACTGCCCGAGGTTCTGTTTTCGTCTACCAAAACTACACTTTCTCCTGCAGTGGTGGTGGTAGAACTACCCTCCGCTGCTCCAGCTACAAGAGAAGGAACTGTCCAGCCTTACTCAGAGTGGACAACTTAGGATCTGTTATATGCGCATTGACGACACATAATCATCCACCTCCCTTTTATAGAAAAACTAAAAACGGATTGTATGTCAAACTTTAAGCTACAGATACACTTTTGTTATGCGATGATTATTTTTTTAACCGTGTCGCGTAGAGGTGAAACAATATTACCACCTCCCTTGGGTGTCGTTAAACGCGTCTAACGGACTAAATACTCCACATACATCCAACAGCATAGAGCGGCGATGGACTCACCACTACAATATGGATTTGATGAAAGCTGGACTATGGTAGAGGACTGCTTTTGCTGTCCTCATTGCCTAGTCTCTGACTAACCCTTCGGGGACAAAAGTCGTGATTGTATGTTTGTATTTTATGACGATTCGATAATCCTCATAAAATATTATTGACCGATATACAACGATTTAAATCGAAATAATTAATGAATTTTGATTTGAAACAATACTAATAGTCTTAGAAAATTGTTTTTTTTTGCAAATTTTAAATGCTTGTAAATGTAAAAGATGTTAAATATGAGAAAGATGTTGAAGACCTATGTAGATAAATAGCTATACATTTTTTTTGTATATACATATACCGTTAGTGTATCTAATAGATAAATAACAACGAACATTATTTTTAAGTAAAATAAAAAAAATACTATAAAAACGCTAAAATATATAAAAAACATTAATGAACATTATGTTTCTTAATGTTATTTAAATTGGCTCTACCACTCGTAAGAGCATTTTATACGACATTATGAATTAAAATATAACTTTTTTTTATCTAAACTTCCAATTATTTCAAGATTTTTTATTTAAATAATTTAGTAATTAAACACGAGTCAGTACTTAAAATGTGTTTCATTTTAAAGTGAAGTGTTCCCGTAAACCTTAGAAAACCTACATTATTACTTAGTTCAACATAAACCAACATTACGAAACTCTTAAATGAATTGAAGCTATAAATGGAGATCTTACATACTGCCTAATAAAATTTGTGTTTAATATTATTATTGTCAGTTGTATGTAGACATACTTAATGTGTTAAAACTAAATTATTACGATATTATACCTTGAATATTAATACCAACGTTTTACAATAAATATGTGTTATGATTTTGAGCTTTGAGTTCTTGCAATGCCAGGCAGCGGATTGATGACTATGAGGTCATCCATGATGATGATGAAATAAAATAGCTTCGGAAATAATAGCTTTATAATGCCGTTGATTCAGTTTGTTGTAAGATGGCAGTTGTTCTGGCGTGGTAGACTTTTGCCCCTAATCTCTCCATGTTCTTTTTTTCTTGTGGGATGTGGGAAAGAAAAAAAATAAAAACAAAAAAATCTTGAGACCAACAGTAAAACCTTCATAGGCTGATGATCAAGCATATTAAACCGCCTCTGTGATCAAGTGGTTAGACCTCCAGTCGTAGAACCACCTTCCAAGATGGATCCTGAGCAGTTTACCACGTTTTAAAAAGTTGATCTATACGGAATAAAGGTGAACCTTTTTCAAAAGTGTATCTACGAGGAAAGTGTAGGTACCTACGAGGAATAATTCGTTTTTAATAAATCATACATTTGCAGGCTCCCTCTTGATTCTACCATCAACTTGCAGCCAGGAGGTCATTATGTACAAAGAATACACCTATAACTTGAGTAGTAGGAGTGGTTTAAGATGCTCGCGGTATCGTAGATGTAGGTGTCAAGCGCGCTTGGAGGTCAAAGGGCTGCAAGTTACGAATATTGTCGGCGTCCATAATCATTTCCCGCCAGAATTCCAGATTACTCCCGAGGGACTGTTCTGTGAAATTTAATCGTTAACAGCATGACTGCCCATACATACATATAAACACGACTATTATCCCCGAAGGGTATAAGTCAGAGACTAGGCAATGAGGACCGCAAAAGCAGTTCTCTGCCATAGTCCACTTTTCACCAAACAGCGACTGCACATGTGCTCAGCGTGACAGGTGGTGAGCCCATCGCCGCTCTAAGCTGTTGGATGTATGTGCAGTCTTTTGTCCGTTAGTCGCCTTTTACGACACCCACCCAAGGGAAGAGAGTGGCAGTATTCTTTCGGTACACGACACGGTTAGTAGATTATCATGCTACTTATTGCTATTACTTAAAAAATTTAAGAACTATATCTACTGACTTTTCTTCCGTGAGAGGTTGTATTACGCCGGGCGAGGCGTTCTAATTAGTGTTGCAACGCAGCGTGGCTCTACAGCCAGGGTCACACATTTAGCACTACCGTGAAGGGTCCCATGGGGAAACCTACGGGTGCGAGTGAATTCAACTGCCAAAAATATTCAGGGTAAATGAAATAAAGTGAAAAATGTAGGTAGTATAAAAATGTAATATATTTTAAAAATAAAGAAGCGACTAAAACAGAAGTGTCTCCAATAAACGGGCATGCCAAATGCAACCATCCGACGAATACAGCCCGGCAATAATTCAGATATAGGCTTCTTTCTTTCCAACAGAGAGCAAGCAACGAAGCTTTTATTGATTATTATAATACCCATTAATGATCCCTTATATTTAGCACATTTGTGCAGTCGCTATTTGGTGAAAAGTGGACTATGTAGAGGACTGCTTTTGCTGTCCTTATTGCCTAGTCTCTGACTAACCCTTCTGGGATAATAGTCGTGATTATATGTATGTATGTTTCGTATATTAAGATTGTGTAAGGGTCGATCATCATTGTCTTTTGTTGAAAACTGAAAAAATATAACAAAATAAAAATATATAAGTAATTATTTATTTTTATTATTAAAAATATACTATACCATGCTATTCAGTGATGCATGTTCGCGTGTTCCTAGATTAAACCTATTCAGTCAGGTTTACCTGACTTTTCCTGTATGTGCCACAAAATGGTTTCTATGTCAGTCGCTGATCTCCGGCCTGATAAGCAACGTTAGAAAAGGGATCATGCTATTGCAGTTACAAAATAATCTGAGAATGTATTGACTTTTCTTTTTCAGATAACAAAATTAAGCTCCTCCCGTCTAACGACAAGAAGTCACGGCTAATGTTTCGGAACTACACGTTCTCTTTTCAAGGGAACCTCAAAACTTACCTTCGATGCTCCAGGTACCTTAGAGGAAAATGTAACGTTACACTGAAAGTGAATGATGATTGGGAGGTGATAAAATACGGCGGAGAACACAACCATGCGCCGCCACGATTCCATATCACAGAAAATGGAGATTACATTTTTTGTAGGTAACTTTTACGTTATGGATCTTAACAAGTTGAATGTGTGACTGAAAGCTGGCTTGACCCCTCAAGTGAATTACTTTTTTTTAGTAAACCCATTCGAATATTGTACATTTGTCGTATTATTATTAGCCTTTATTTTCCTGCTGCTGGACAAAGGCCTCTCTCCCCTCTTTCCACTTCTTACGGTCTGTTACTTGTACAGGCCAACCCTTTGGATAAGCATCAAGCTCAATCCTCCACATGCGTCTAGGTCGGCCTCGCTGCCGTTTTATCTCACGTGGGATCCAGTCGGTAGTGGCCATCGCCTACAACTGGTCAGGCTTGCGGTAAACATCCTGCCCAGTCCCACTTAAGCATGGCGGCTTTTAGTGACATCGACGATTTGTGTCTTGGAACACAGTATCGTATTTCTTAGGCGATCTGTTAATTTTACCCCGATACGTTTAATTTTATCGTAATGACTAGAAAAATTTTTTTTCGAAACTCCCTTACCGGTGCACTTCTACAGTTCAAAGCTTATCCCATACGTAAGTGGTGCACGCACTTCTTCATAATTATTTTGAGTTTAGGTACCTACATTTAGACCAATAATGAAGCCGAAAATGGTATTAGAGTACCGGTACCAGCTTGCCAGCTACAAATTCGCCTGTGCGCAAAACTTGTTTTTGGTATATGAAAATTGCACCGGATTTGATGGCAGTTGCAGTTGTAAACGCAATTGTTATCAACAAGAACCTAAATCCTTTTAGTAAAATTACACTTCTCAGATCATGAAATAATTATCAAGCATCTCCTGCGCATTCAAGATTCTCCATCGTCAGCAGGACAATACGATCGGTCCAGCTGTTCAAACAGATCCGCTCGTTCCAGCAGTCACCAGCATGCTTTGACGAAAATGCCGCGACGGCGACGCAGCGACAAAATATTTATAAAACGTTGTGCTGGTTGTTAAACTAACGACTGAACAGGGACACACTGTACGAGAAGCCCGTAGAAAGGCGGAGAAAACAAACACTTGATGTGAAAAATGTAACAAAACTTTGTCTTGGTTGCTACAATACTTCTTATAAATTTTCAATTTATTTTTCACTTGTCACAGAAAAAGGAGATTTCACTTTTTTGTAGGCGATGATGATCACATAAGTGATCGAAGCTTTTATGTATCATCTGAGTGATTCCTGGAAGAAGAGTTTTTCGCATCAAAACAATACAAAGTTTAAAGAGTAACCTATCATAAATACGAAACTTTCCCGTACGAATTTCAATTGTTCGAAAACGGTATGACGAAATTTTAAATACCAGATTGTTCCTTTTACATAACTTTGTTAATCCATAAACTTATCATACATACGTTTCATTTTCCAGAAAAACTATTAGCCGATTATCAAAACTATTTTTTTTCTTTTGGAAGATGTTTTGCTTACAATAACTTTAATATCTAGAAGTATTAAAATTCAAAGTAACTTTTTCTATCTATTCATAATATCATACCCAGATTTTCGTTTTTTTTTGTTTTTAATATTTTATTATTAGGTAAATAAACTAAATTGTTTTATAAAGTTAATAAGTACTTTGTGTTTTCGGTAAGGTTGTGCTACAAAAGTCAGTGACAGAAACGAATAGCGGCAAAACCGACTCCACGTAGTCTTGTCTGCCCTACGCTAGAGTGTAATTTAAGCCCGCGTAGGCGCGGAGGGGCGAGGCAGCCCGCGAGCTGAGGAGCAGGTGGGTTTAACGCTCGCCGCCGCGGCTGAGGCTGGCCGGCGGAGCCGGCCAGCAAGCCGAAGCTGCGGTGGTGAGCGAAAGCCATCTGCGACGATAAGCTCGCGTGGGACCGCCGGAGCCTCGCAGCGCCGAAGCCGTGATAGAAACCATGCTTGCTGCATGCTGCGTGCTTGGATGATGCTGCATGCTGCTTGCTTGGTTGCTTGCTGCATGCTTACTTGCACGCTGCATGCTTGCTTGCATGATGCAGCTTACTTGCATGCTCTGTGCTGGCTTGTTTACATGCTGCATGCTTGCTTGCATGATGCATTCTTGCTTGCATGCTGCATGCTTGCTTGCATGCTGCATGCTTGCTTGCATGATACATGCTTGCTTGCATGCTACATGTTTGCTTGCATGCTTAAACGATACTACGATTACGAGTTGTTCGATGATATTATGTATTTCAATTATTTCAAATGTTGTATTTTTATAATATTGGAAACGTGTTTCTGGAAAATGAATCATCTAGCATTAATAGCTTCGGCCAAACTTTAAGTAGAATTTCAAAACATAAAGATTTTGAAAAAAATAACAATCTATAATCGGCATTTTAAAACTTTGTCAATTGTGTTTTCGGTAAAAAGAAAATTATGGAAAATAAAAAATTACAAAACGTTTTCGGCCAAATAAAATTCGTACAAGAGAATTTCGAATTTATGATCGGTAACCAGTTTAAAGTTTTGTAACAAGAAATAAAATATTGGTTTAGGGATTTAGTTATGAAATTGTTGTTTTTTTATCAAGACACAAACACGCATTACTTTATGAAAAGCAAATCTAAAATATATTAGGGAGGTAAAAATATTGGTCTTAATATATTGACTTGTATTTGAATGAAAGCTGTTAATACTCGTATTATTTATGATTTGCTGACATCTAAATTGTTTGTATATTTATATATTTTCAGAATACGTTTTGATACCTTCTGAGCACAAGAATGAGTTCCTAATGTTGGGTGGTTTCACATTCGCCCCAAACCATAGCGCGAGACTCTGGTACTGCTCACAGAAACGACATGGCTGTTTAGCCAAAGTCATATTAGATCAGAACGCCCGAATAGTATATGCTGACAACCAGCATTCTCATTAACCACCGGAGTATCATATCGCTTAGAAGAATCCTAAGAAGCTTCAATTATTAATAAAGTAATAGAGTAAGGCAAGACGCAGCTTTTATTTGTTGTTTTGTGGGCAAGTTTCCAACAAGGGGGTTCAACGATTTGGTAAGGTCGTAAGTAGCCGCTAGATGCGAACAGCATGAGACCGGCCCGGGAGGAGCGGTTCTAAGGGAATTTGAGGGCATTTGTCCAACAGTGGACGTACTTATATCTAATGGTGATGATGATAAAGTAAACTATAGAGTATTATACAGGGTGTTTGGTAGTTGGGTGCAAAGCCTTAAGGGGATGTTAGTATATACCATCTAGAAAATTTTGAGCCATACTTGTCTTAGTTCTACAAAGGAGGAATTATTGGAGAGAATCCATTCTGCGTTTGAAAGAATGAAACAAGAAATGATGCTAAAAATCAGCACAACTGAAGTAAGAGAACGTGCTCCAGCATGTATTCGTAATGGTGGACGACATTTTGAATATGAAAATTAAAGTTAGATCACCATAAATGATGTTTTTTTAAATCTCCTTAAAAATCGTTATTATCACCCTTAAGTGGTTTAGGCACCATTATTTTAAAAAAATGGTAAGATATCTATCTACGCAAATGATATCTCAAAAGAAAGGGCAATAATCAAACATATTTTTAAATATGTTTGAACATCTGCAGCTATTTTCTTTATTTTTTAAATTGACATTATTAGTCGAAAATTTACTTTTCTAAATATTCTATCACTTTTGAATGGTTTGTAACTTTATTTTTAGTTAACAATGGTGCTTCAAAAATGCTTCGATACGATTAGAGACACATTACATTAATAAATACATCGTAAAAAAATTGACATTTCAACTTAAACCGAATGTTCTTAGCAATTAATTTAAAAAAAATGGATTTATGGCACTAAAATCGCAGGACAACAAAAAAAATAATAATAACAGACTTGGTCTAAGACAAGTGTTGCTTAAAATGTTCTAGATGGTCTATACTAACATCCCCTTAACTTAAGGCTTTGCACCCACCTACCAAACACCCTGTATACTAAGGGATGAATTATATTAGAGCTCTAATATAATTCATCCCTTACTCTCCCGCTGCTGAGCAAAGGCATAATTGAAATCAAGTTATCGTTTACCCATCACGCTTTGCAAATGCGTGTGGGTGATCACAAACCTGGACCATGCATCGAAACATCTGATTTCTTCTTTACCCGACCTGGGAATTGAACCCATGACATTTGGATTAGCCATTCGTCCACCAAAGTGTTTAACATTAGGCTTAGATTAAGTCAAAAAAGTTATCGATTCTTCTTTTAGAATTAAAGTAGTTTTTGGGATTACTTGGTGATAGCCACCATTTTATCTAAGCTTATCGCCTCAAAATAATGTGTAGATGAAATGTAGTCAGTTCCTCATTACTTGAAGATTCCGGAAGTTCGCTTTCCTCTTCCGCCTTATCATCTTATATCGTTGAGTGAGATGAATTTTAAGCACTTCCTTAAGTTAACGAAATAAAGAAAATGGCAATGTAAAACTCTACTTTTTCAGAGATAAGAATGCTGAAGCAGAGTCTGGAAAATGAGCCACTGCAGAAAAAGATCAGAAAGACCGATCCTGATTTTAGCAACGAATCACGTACAGCCGGGATTAAACATTTTCCCTATTTGTCGAAAAAAGAGGGTAAATGTCGTAACTGCAATAACGACAGAACAATGTTCAAATGTAGTATCTGCAATGTCAGCTTGTGCCCTACCAAAAAAAGAAACTGCTTTATGGCATTCCACAAGCACAATAAAAGATATTAAATGTTTTTACATGGTCGGCAATGGGTGTCTAATGTTTGATATAAATACTTATGGTCTAACGATCAGATAATATAATTTCATTTTATATGACAACTGACTCAGTATAATAAACATTTGATATAATTTTAGATTCTATAATTTCAGTTAATATAATGTAGGTACTTTTGATTTAATATACATTTGATATAATAACCTAATGACATAAAACATTATTCATTTAATAAGCAAGCAGCATGCAAGCAAGAAAGCAGCATGCAAGCAAACATGCAGCATTCCAGCAAGAATGCAGCATGCAAGCAAGAATGCAGCATGCAAGCAGCCATGCAGCATGCAGGCATGCGGCCGGCCAGCACGTCGGAGCTACGGTTAGGCCGCGTCCTGGACGCCAGCGGGCGGTGTACGTGGTCCGTTCGCCTGCACCGCTGTCTTCGAGAACAGCTTCACACAAATTTATGAACTTTGATCAAGACGCGCGTGCCGTCGCCCGCGCCGCCTGCACCGCCCGCTGGCATCCAGGACGCGGCCTTAAACCCACCTGCTCCTCAGCTCGCGAGCCACCTCGCCCCTCCGCGCCTACGCGGGCTTAAATTACACTCTAGTGTAGGCCAGACAAGTCTACGTGGAGTCTGTTTTGCCGCGATTCGTTTGTGTCACTGACTTTTTTTAGCACAACCTTAACGAAAACACAACGTGTTAACTTTTTATGACAATATTTGAAATCAATTTAGGTTTAAAATGCTATTTTTATTTATAAGCAAAAATTATAATAAATGAAGTTATTCAATATGAATATTCTACCAATATAGCTTTATAGAAAAAGGTGTTAGAGAATATGACTATTGTATCAAATGAATAATATACGTAATGTTGTTATCGGAAGGGTATTTAGAACAACTAAAAATTATATCCAATGAACGTTATATCCTTTGAAATTAGTTCATTTGTCATTATATGAAATGATACGCACCCGGTCGGCAATATGTGAGTGACACCTCTGTGATGCAGACGTCCAAGGCTACGGCAGGCTTTCCCATAAAGCGGACCGTATTGTTGTAAATAAAAATTGTTTGTAACTTTCAAATAAATATTAGTTTAGGAAGTTTTTGTGTTGTCTTATTTGCTGATTTTTATATTTATTACCAAATAAATTGCACGAACAAATACGTATAGACACAAACACACAGTGTTTCATGAAAAGCATATTACATATAATATGGAGGTTAAAATATGGTTCTTAATATATTATTATGTAAACACAATAATAGTGACTTAATGTTACAGTAATGAGAAAAAAATTAGGGAAATTAGAGATTGCACGGCTTAAAATGTTAAATATTAGTTGGCTTGTAGTTGAAAGCTGTTACTATTTATTGATGGTTCGCTAAACATTGGTATATATAAATATATTTCCAGATTACATTTTCATACCTAATGGGACCAAGAAAAAAATGCTAATGATGGGTGGTTTCACATTCGTCCAGAACCATAACACCGGGCTCTGGTACTGCTCGCAGAAACGAAATGGTTGTTCGGCCAAAGTCAAGTTGGATCGAAATGATAGTATATTATATGCTAACAGCCAGCATTGTCATAAACCACCGGAGTATCGCATTGCTAAAAATGGAGCGTACATCTTACTAAGAAGCCACAATAAATAATATAAAGGCAAGATGGATCGGAACGATCATTATAGTATATACGATCGCATAGTATATGCTGATAACCTGATAATTAAATAACAGTACCTACACGCTTGGTAAGGTAAGGTCAGCAACAGGTAATATTTGCTGCAATGAGGGTAGATAGTTTTCCTACCAAAAGCAGTTTTAATTTAGTTAGCATACCTACTTATTTGTTTTGTTGACCTTACCTTACCAAGCGTGTACTGTTATTTACCAATATCGTAATTTTGTATCTAAATTTAGTAAATTGCGAAGAACTAATAGGTACATTGGAAAAACATAAAAATGGTATACTTTTTTTATTCATATTTACTTTGATTACAAAGGGCCCCGCTAGGAAGACAAAACTTTAAAGCTGAAAATCTTCTGTTCCAATTAGGCTTTCTGGAATTAATACATAAATCGAGAGGTACATTGGAGGTATATTAGATCAGTATATTTTTTATGTATTTCGAGCGTTATACAGCCGAGGGCCCAGCTGGGAAGATTATCGTAATTTTAGCATCAGCATTTTATCGTAATTTCTGTCAAAACGGTTGAGCTACATTGAATTCTGTTGATAAATTCTAGAGGTACATTAAGCATCTGAAGCATTGCCATTAGTATTACGTGCCTAGCTCGGGGCCGTGCTAGGAAGGAACACATTTCTTAGGGTAGGGCCATAGACAGCGGCGCCCGCGCGTAGGCATTGACGTAGTGTTGCGCTCATAGATATTGATTTACATAGATAACGCAAGTATCACGGTTTGTATTGAAACCAAGCGTGCCGTCTTTTTAAGGTGTAGTAGCACTATTGCGAAATCGCACCATTCCGAAATCGTATTATTCCGAATGAACAATTTTAACCTTTTAGTATCTTTAGTTCGATTAAAATAAAATACTTGTACTGTCAGCGTAAGTAAAACTAAAACATTTGATTGATAACTTAAATGCATTCTGTTCATAATTAGACATAAGGATTTCCACTTGATGACAGTCATATTTCAAAATAAAAATAAACACTTTCTAACTAAAAAATAAACATTCTCCGAACGTAGTCACCAATATAAAATTGTTGTTGGCAAATACATCTCAAGAAAAGGAGATGTGAAAGCCATATTTAAAAAAAACATTTATATTTAATGTATCGCAGTCTATGTAAGCATTGCTTAACATCTATCTTCTCTTTTAAAAATCTTCTATAATCAGCTCTGTACGTTTTCTTGTCCAAGTAAGTACTTCTATTCCTTTTAGCAATTGAAATATGTAGATATTGTGCCGATTGATCTATTTTGCAATCAATTACACTTGCTTCTTTTTCAACAATTCTATCAAATACAGAATTGTACAGAATTGTTGTTCATCTATGAGTTCGACTAAGTATACCTTATTGGCAATTCGGAATAATGCGGTTTCGGAATGGTGCGATTTCGGAATGGTGCGATTTCGGAATAGTGCTACTACACCCTTTACAGTGACGTCACAGCCGATAGCCGTTGGCTGTGACGTCGCGACGTTATGTTCCTTTGGGTGCTTGAAATTTTTAGGCTATTACAGTTAATTATGACGCAACGAGGCATTTTTTTTAGTTTAGTTTTATTTTATTTTAGTTTAACAGACGCACGCGGACTGAAGTTAGCGTCGACCAACCCCGACGCTTGGTCGGGGTTTTCGGACACGCGAAGTACATGCATTTGCGTTATCTATGTAAATCTATATCTGTGGTTGCACTATATACAATGTGATAGGGGTGGTACTTCTAAGCCGTTAAGCCTAAGTACTACATCTAAATTCATCAACAAAAAAATAATATAGACTTATAAAAAAGTGATTTTAAATTTTTTTCTTACCAAAATAATGTAAAACGTACAAAACAAGGTAATTTATTAGTTAGCCAGTGTCATTAGCTACCGTTTGCCATTTTTTTCATGTTTCTCCGACGTATGAAACCTTTGATATCGCATAAAGTAAAAATGATCATAAATTATAGAGGGAGGGGGTTGGACCCCCCATATTATTTTTTTGTCGATGAATTTAGATGTAGTACTTAGCCTTAACGGGTTAGAAGTACCACTCTATCACATTGTATATTTTATTTACGTCGATCATTAGTCCGATCTGATAAATTATTGAATTAGACATTACGAAATAGAGACTTAATGATTGCTATAGGTTTCTGTGGTGCCGTGTCAGTTTCAGTGTCATGTCATAAAAGCAATCGGTTATACCTGTGATTTTTTTGCGATGTAAAGCAACGGTCTGCGGTGCATCGTAGGATGGGTGACCAAAATTGGTTGCTCCGCGCTGTAATGGGGACGTTAATAGGCTGAGACAGTCGCTAAAAGTTACATAACTCCATTCCTTACAAACTTCAGCACTTTACTATCTACTCCATCAAAATGGAAGGAACAGCTGATGAGCAATAACAAAATGTCTTTTTATCTCAGCCTATTAAAGAAAGATAAATAATGTGTTCTAATAATAAAACAATTTGATTTTTTTCGTTAATAAAATGATCTCTGATGATCTCGTATTTATTTGTAGAATTTTCTTACATAGTACATACATACATATAGGTACATTAGGTACTTACATATAATCACGACTGCTATCCCTGAAGGGTTAGTCAGAGACTAGGCAATGAGGACAGTAAAAGCAGCCCTACCATAGTCCACTTTCACCAAATAACGACTGCACATGTGATTAGCGTGACAGTGGTGAGCCCATCGCCGCTATATGCTGTTGGATGTATACGTGCAGTATTTATTCTGTTAGTCGCCTTTATGACACCCAAGCGAAAAGAGGGGGTGGTGGTATTCTTTCACCGCTACACGACACAGTTCGCTCGCTATGTATCAGCATGCTCGCTAAAGCAAGGTACTCTTTTCGTTTGATAGTGTACCCAACGAAATGAGTACCTAAACATCTCGCTACGTACTATTTTTGTCCGGACGGTTTTAGAACGTTTATTATGCATAATATTATTTTTATATGTGATCGAAGGCTTTATTCTGCATACAGGTAAAGCGACGACGACGGTGACCCTGATTCTACGTGTCTGTACTTGGCAAAGCGCGTGTGGGTTTCGTACTGTTAGACATCAAGTTCTGTATTTTGGACCTATGTTGTAAGTGCATGTGTGTATTCGAATCGGAAGGGTTTTTTATATACAGGGTTAACTTTGGACCCCCCGCGAAAATCAAATATGGGTATAAAAAGGAATCAATCAATATTTGTCGTAAAAATAAAGTTTTTTTTTAAATAAAATTTTTTGGCTGCTTTTTATATATCCTATATTGCTACGTCCGTGCGCACACTAGTAGGCAAAGCGAATAATAGCGGTCACGTGCATTCGCTTTGATAATAGGTGACAATAATTTAAATTTTTTTAAGGAAAAGTTAAGACAAAAAAGTAAAAAAAATATGTTTTGACGTGACAACGTCTTATAAATTGGTTTGCCGGGTGACACTTCAAGAAACTGCGTTACGCTCCGCTCACGTTATGCGCTCACAATGAGAGCGAGTGAGGGGCACGCGTCCCTTCCACTCGGGCATGGTTAGCCCGCCTAAGAGCGAGAGAGACAGACATAAAAAGTGAAAGGCACGCGTCCCTTCCACTCGAGCACAGTTAGCCCGCCTAAGAGCGAGAGAGACAGAGCGAGAGAGAGAGAGTGAGAGAGATAGGCATACACACCGGTTCATGTCTTGCGCTTCTATTTCGCTTAGGCGCCTGCATACAAGTTTACACGTTGCCAGTTAATTGTAAAACAATTGTGTAGTGATAATGTGAAGGTAATTTCGTCCATCGCAACAATTCAAACAGCAAAGGTAAATAATTTCAGACTGATAATATAACATGATGAAATAAATGACTAAGACATAAGTGAATAGGTTATGTTGTAGTAATCACAATGTTGTGGTAGTTTTCAATCAAAAAAGTATGTTTCATTGTACGCAAATGTATTGCAAGTTATTGTATGTATATTTGTATATAAATACGTATGTATGTGTAAAGGTAAAAATAAAATTTTGTTAATATGAAATTCAGTGCGAGATTCTTTGTATAAATTAATGTTTTAAATATAATTCTTTGTATAAATAAATGTTTTAAATTGTTACTATTATTTCATCCTTCTTCCTACTATACGAATGAATATTCACATTAAAATTATTTTACCACTCAAAGTCGTTGTCACGTAAAACTTTCGCCCGTATACCGACTTTACAGAAAACCAATTTTTTTTATTTCATTATTTGTTTGTACTGCTGCTATAGGATCACGTGAAAAAATTTGGCGGGGGGTCCAAAATTAACCCTGTATAATATATATATATATATATAGTCTCACCTTTGCTCTACCTACAACTAGGGGTAAATAATCCTGTATTTATTGAACACGAAGAACAAACGAATCAGTTTTAATTCAAGCATGTTATAGATCAATTCGAAAACACCATCAAAATAGGAATACGAAAAAATATACCTGTATCTTATATCGCTTGTATTTTTAGAAGACTGCAGATCGCCACTAAATAGTAGGTAATGAAGTAGAAGTATAGCCTCTATACTGCCCCACTGCTGGGTAAGGGCCTCCATCATAGAAAACAAGTCGTTGCTACAATTGAGGGAAAATAATGATGTAACTATGTAATAAAAAAACAATATAAGTAATTATAATAATTTCAGATTATTTACTAATACCTTCCGGCTTCAAGAACGAACTGCTAATGCTGGGTGGGTTCACATACGCCAGAAAACATTTGTGGTACTGCTCTCAAAGGTGCAAAAGTTGCAAAGCGAAGGTCAAGATGAACGACCAGGGGCGCATAGTCGAAGCGAACATCGCGCACAACCACAGCCGCCCCGATTACCGCGTCACCAACTCTGGCAAATACGTGCTCATGAAGAGTTTCAACAGGAACAGTCTAGCAGAACCTTCGGAAGTCTGTGAAGCACCGCATTCGGCTTCATAACACAATGCAGGGTCGCCGGAAAGGTGACCACTTTTAAAATGTCTTTACCGCTTCCATGTTCCCAAATTAATAATCACTGACAGTCAAATGATTTTTCTTATGTTACCACTTTTATCAACATCGATGACTTTAATAATACTTAATAGGTACGTACGGTCGGGGTCACCGTCGCTTTACCACTTTACAGAAAATTTCATATGAAACGCGCCGCCAGCCCGGTTGCGTGCCCGTACCAAATAGACGACGCGGTGTGCAAGGGATTTTGACCTTTAGACTGGTAAAGCGACGGATTCCGCGATAGTACACTCGCCTGCAGATTAACCTATCCAAAACCGTCAAATTTCTTCAATCGACGTGTATGTAAAAATGTATTTAAAAAATAAGACATTTTGTAGTAGGTTGAAGTGCTTGCCGTTTGTACGTGTTTAATCTCCTGGAGCTACTTGTTTTTTGTTTATTTATTGTTTTCGATTTTTGGTTTGTAGGAATCCGCTACATAGATGCGGGCTTGAAAAATAAACTACTCATGTTTGGTGGTTATCCCTTCACACCAATTTCTGCGAGCGGACTGTTTTACTGCATGCAAAGGAAGAAAGGCTGCAAAGCGAAAATCAAGATGGTGGGAAGTGAAAGTGACGTCATTGGTGATGTCAATAATGTGCACACTCACGTCCCGCCCAAGTACCACGTTACAAATGCGGGAAAGTACATCTTTTGGACTAGCAAAACATCTTGAAAAAATAAATAACATGTACCAGGCTTGGTGAACCATAGACACTTTTACAATTTATATTCTTAAATTTAATTTCCCTTAGGTCAGGATCGTAGCGAATCAAAAGCCGTGGTTTCTGACTAAGTACCCCTCCGTGAAAAGGGCGTGATGTATGTTGTAATGTAATTATTAAATTAATCCATTAGTTTGTCTGTCTGAGTGAAGTTTGTTGTAAATTTAAATTTATTTAGACTAGCAACCTTGTCCTGACAGTTAATAACACACAAGCGATTTATTAGAAATAGGTTCCGGAAGTGATGTGCGAACAATCATTCGTGGCAATTGATTTTTATAATATACATTTTTTTTTTTTTGATGTTTTTCATTATAGGATTTTCCTATTATTTTTCGCTCTAAAACCCCCTATACAAACGAATCAAAAAAATTGGTCAATCTTGGCCTCCGATAATTAGAGCTTCCATCTGGGTGTAGAGTAACGAACAGCAATTATTTTTAATATTTAAGAAAAGACTACGTTCCATAGATATAAGCACCTCTTTTTTTATATCTACGCTACGTAAAGTCGAGGAAGTTCTCGGTCGACTACTTTCGGCGATATTCGCTGTCACACTATCTACGCGCACGCTACGGTTGTTCGTAGACGCAGTCGGAATTGAGGTCTACGCGCACGCTACAGCACGTAAGCGCGGTCGGAATGGAGGTCTACGCGCACTCCACGGTACGTAGTCGCGGTCGGAATGGAGGTCTACGCGCACGCTACGGCACGTAGGTGCGGTCGGAATGGAGGTCTACACGAACGCTACGGCACGTAGGTGCGGTCGGAATGGAGGTCTACACGAACGCTACGGCACGCAGGCGCGGTCGGAATGGAGTCTACGCGAACGTACGGCGCACGTAGGCGCGGTCGGAATGGAGCGCAAGCTAATATCGTCTAAAAGTGGTCTACCCGGAACTTCCTTGACTGTATTATTCGTTTTTACAAAAGTTGGTTACCAACTGAAATAGTTCCATGATTTATTTTATTTAACATAATCAGTGGTTGTTATTCCAGAGTTCCAATACATAGATACAGGTAGGCTACTCTTAAAACAGAATTGCATTAATCAATTTCCAATCACAAAGCTAAAAAACGTCAAATGGCACTTTTGTAAGCGACAATAGCGCCACATGGGAATTAAATTGCGTGGAAAGTGATTGAACAAATTATTATGGAGATGGCGTTCCGGAATTACCTTTACTTATCCCAATATCGATACATATTAATCGCATTGGAATTGTATTAAGATTGAGTTTGCGTTCGAGAGTAACCCCCCAGGTTCCATGCATAAAATGATAATGGTTGGTGGTTTTACATTTAACAAAAACAAGTCGAGTCGACTATGGTACTGCTCCCAAAAATGGAAAGGCTGCAAAGCAAGGATCAAGATAGACTGTAATGACGTCATTACTAAAGCAATGACTGTACATACTCACACCCAACCCAAATACCACGTTTCCAAAACAGGAAAATATGTTCTTATGAGATAAGCTAGGTTATGTAAATTTGTGTACGCCTGGCTTCCTTACCATGGAATACTGTTATTTCAAGAATGCCAAAAAACTGAACCCAAATAGTGCCAAATAGTGCCCAAAGGAAATAAATAGTACCTTTACCATTCGCATAGAAATGTGTTTGACTGTGTACCAAACGTAATTTTTGTATGTAGAAGTTCCATGTCTTTCTAGTGTAAAAGTCAATTAACAATTATACTCTTAAACGGTACTATTTCCGGCACAATTTATTGAGATAGAAATGAGAGCCATAGCTGGTTCTGTTTCCAAGCAATGAGGTGAGTACGCTAGGCGTAGAAACTACGCCTAGCGTACTCACCAAACTATGTCTATAACTTTTTAACATAAGAGCACTATTATTTCCTTTAGGCACTATTTGGGTACAGTTTTTTAAAATACTAATTATAGTTGTAGCTTAGATGAGCTAGCTCAGTTTTCCAAAACAGAGGTGAGTACGCTAGGTAGTAAACCTATGCCTGGCTTCCTCACCAAACTATGTCTAAAACTTTTTAACTATAAAGGTACTATTTTTATTTCCTTTGGGTACTATTTGGCACTATTTAGGTAAAGTTTTTTGGCATTCTTTAATTGAAATGAAACACTTTTTTACGAATTCACTCGCGTTTAATTTACTATTTACATTTGTTTTTTATTATTATTTATTCTTGAATTAGCAGAATTCCATGGTGAGGAAGTCAGGAGTAGGTACACACGGCGTCAGATCAACCTACCCAAAACTCAAATTTCTACAATCAATGTTGAACTTTATGGCTAGGTTTTAAGGATCAATATTCATTGGAGAAATTAGACAGTTTAGGGTAGGTTGATCTGACGCCGTGTGTACACGTAAATTTGGTAATTGATAATACATATATAAAGATTCACGACTATTATCCCCAAAGAGTTAGTCAGAGACTAGGCAATGAGGACCGCAGAAGCAGTCCACTGCCATAGTCCACGTTTCACCATATTATAACTGCACATGTGCTCAGCGTGACAGTGGTGAGCCCATCGCCGCTCTATGCTGTTGGATGTATGTGCAGTATTTAGTCCGTTATTCTACGATATCCAAGGGAAGAGAGGGGGATGGTAGTATTCTTTTAGTGAGCTGGTAATTCACACATTCACATTAACCTTGTCGCGTGGCGGTGAAAGAATACTACCACTCCCTCTCTTCCTTTGGGTGTTGTCGAGAGGCGACTAACGGACTAAATACTGCACATACATCCAACAGCAAAGAGCGGCGATGGGCTCACCACCTGTCACGCTGAGCACATGTGCAGGTCGCTATTTGGTGAAAGGTGGGCTATGGCAGAGGACTACTTTTCTGGACCTCATTGCTTAGTCTCTGACTAAGCGTTCGGGGATAATAGTCATGATTATATGTATGTATGTGTGTATGTATGAGATAAATACGATAGATGTAATTAAATTGATGTAAAGTACTGTATTTGCCTAAATTGTCGCTTAAAATATTTTTTGTGCCAAGATTTTCGATAACATTATATTATCGCAGGCCAATATATTGGCCATATTTGTATATTGTATAAAAAAACATACAAGGCTAAGATAATATTTTTTCATTAGACGTCTATTAGGTATTATCATTTAAATTTGATTACCTTATATACACACTTTTAAACTTTCGCGTACCATTATGCACCTTATATACTTGTAATAGCCAATCAATCGAATAATGATAAAAAATATTCTATGTTAATCTATAGTTATGATTTTTTGATGTCGCGAAGCATGTTAGAAAATCCAGTACGTTTATGGAATTTAACCTGAAACTGGTTTAATTTATTCATACATAATATGTATTCTTTTACAGCTGTAATAAAGATTTTCCCCAACTTTTTTTTGTTTTGATATTCATGTTTTAAACGTAGTACAGTCGAGGAAGTTCCCGGTCGACCACTTTTCGGCGATATTCGCTTGTACACACGGCTTCAGATCAACCTACCCTAAACTGTCAAAGGACCATGGGAAAAACGTCCCCACCATCCAACAGATTTGAAATTAGTGTCATTTGAAGAGTCTAGTAGGATATATATTTTTTTATTATGTCGACGTTCTTCAAATACGAGGGATTTAGGTTTAAAAAAATATATTGCTTTTATATAGTTTTTATTTCATCAAAATAAGATTGCAAGAGCAGCCCAGCCTCCACAGGCGGCACCCGTTCACGAGTATGACATGTGAATCAGCCATCGCTTCGCTCAACCATGTTTTAGGTAACTTGATGACCCGAAGCACATGCCACGACCGCAGAGACACTTTGAGAGAGCATGACATACTCGAGCTAAAGCAAGAAAACAATTAGACAACTTTATACGCATTGTATACATTAAAAGTAAATACATTTTTGCTGAAAAGTTTTTTTATTATAAATAAACCCAATACTTATTGCAACTAACACAGGTACTTTAGGCTTCTTTGGGTCCCAATGAACAAATTGACACGTAACCCATGACTGTTGTAGGGTGGCGACAGGGTTCATACAAAATCCCCCATGGTCCTTTATCCAATGAATATTGATTCTTAGAACCAAACAATAAAGTTCGAAATTGATTGTGGAAATTTAACAGTTTTGGGTAGGTTGATCTGACGCCGCCGTGTGTACACTATTTACGCGTACGCTACGGTTCATAGGCCCGGTCGGATGGAGCGCAAGCTACTATTTTATTATACAGAAACAGTGGTTTTTTCCAGAGTTCCAATATATAGATACGGGTTCCATGCATAAAATGATAATGGTTGGTGGTTTTACATTTAACCAAAACAGTGCTTCGACTCACCTGTGGTACTGCTCTCAAAAATGGAAAGGTTGCAAAGCTAGGATCAAGATGGACTGCAATGACGTCATTACTAAAGCAATGACTGTACATACTCACAACCAACCCAAATACCACGTATCGAAAACAGGAAAATATGTTCTTATAAGATAAGCTATAGGTTGTTTAAATTTGGTAATTGGTAATACATTTATATATGTATATTCACGACTATTATCCCCTAAGGGTTAGTCAGAGACTTGGCAATGAGGACCGCACAAGCAGTCCACTGCCATAGTCCACGTTTCACCATATTATTACTGCACATGTGCTCAGCGTGACAGTAGTGAGCCCATCGCCGCTCTATGCTGTTGGATGTGGGTATGTGCAGTATTTAGTCCGTTAATCGCCTTCTACGATATCCAAGGGAAGAGAGGGGGATGGTAGTATTCTTTTAGTGAGCTGGTAATTGGTAATAGATAAGATAAATATACACATTCACATTAACCTTGTCGCGTGGCGGTGAAAGAATACTAGCACCCCCTCTCTTCCCTTGGGTGTCGTAAAAGGCGACTAACGGACTAAATACTGCATATACATCCAACAGCAAAGAGCGGCGATGGGCTCACCACCTGTCACGCTGAGCACATGTGCAGTCGCTATTTGGTGAAAGGTGGGCTATGGCAGAGGACTGCTTTTGTGGACCTCATTGCCTAGTCTCTGTCTAAACCTTCGGGGATAATAGTCGTGATTATATGTATGTAGCTATACTATGTGATAAATACGATTGATGTAAGTAATTAAATTGATGTAAAGTACTGTCATTTGCCTAAATTGTCGCTTAAAATATGTCAATGTTTTGTGCAAAGATTTTCGATCACATTATATTATCGCAGGCCAATATATTATATATTGTAAAATCAAACATACAAGGCTTCATATTTTTTCACTAGACGTCTATTAGGTGAATTTTAAATTAAAATTTGATTACCTTGTTTACTTGTAATGGCGAATCAACTGAATAATGATTAAAAAATATTCTATGTTATTCTGTAGTAATGATTTTTTTTGCCGTCGCGAAGTATGTTAGTTAATTAATTAGTTAATTTATTCTGAAACTGGTGTAATTTATTCGTAGATAAAATGTATTCTTCTTTTACAGCTGTAATAAAGATTTTCAACGAAATTATTTGTTTTGTTTTGATATCCTATCCTGCCTACTAATATTATAAACGCGAAAGTTTGTAAGTATAGATGGATGTTTGTTACTCTTTCACGTAAAAACTACACAATGGATTTGGATGAAATTCGGCATACAGATAGTTTTTAACCTGGATTATCACATAGGATACTTTTTATCTCGATATTCCCACGGAAACGGGAACCATGCGGGTGAAATCGCGAGCGGTCGCTATTTATCCATGTTTTAAACGTAGTACAGTCGACGAAGTTCCCGGTCGACCAGTTTTCGGCGATATTCGCTTGTACACACGGCTTCAGATCAACCTACCCTAAACTGTAAAATTTCTTCAATGAATATTGATCCTTAGAACCAAACAATAAAGTTCAAAATTAACAGTTTTGGGTAGGTTGATCTGACGCCGCCGTGTGTACACTATTTACGCGTACGCTACGGTTCATAGGCCCGGTCGGATGGAGCGCAAGCGAACATCGCCGAAAAGTGGTATACCGGGAACTTCATCGACTGTACATACGATTTACAAAAGTTAGTTACAAACCGAAATAGTTGTTCCATGATTTATTTTATTATATAGAAACAGTGGTTTTTTTTCCAGAGTTCCAATATATAGATACGGGTTCCATGCATAAAATGATAATGGTTGGTGGTTTTACATTTAACCAAAACAGTGCGGGTCGACTATGGTACTGCTCTCAAAAATGGAAAGGCTGCAAAGCAAGGATCAAGATGGACTGTAATGACGTCATTATTAAAGCAATGACTGTACATACTCACAACCAACCCAAATACCACGTATCGAAAACAGGAAAATATGTTCTTATAAGATAAGCTATAGGTTGTTTAAATTTGGTAATTGGTGATACATACATATATATTCACGACTATTATCCCCTAAGGGTTAGTCAGAGACTTGGCAATGAGGACCGCAGAAGCAGTCCACTGCCATAGTCCACGTTTCACCATATTATTACTGCACATGTGCTCAGCGTGACAGTAGTGAGCCCATCGCCGCTTTATGCTGTTGAATGTATGTGCCGTATTTAGTCCGTAGGTCGCTTTCTACGATATCCAAGGGAAGAGAGGGGGATGGTAGTTTTCTTTTAGTGAGCTGGTAATTGATAATAGATAAGATAAATATACACATTCACATTAACTGCGTCGAGTGGCGGTGAAAGAATTCTACCACCCCCTCTCTTCCCTTGGGTGTCGAGGCGAATAACGGACTACATACTGCACATACATCCAACAGCAAAGAGCGGCGATGGGCTCACCACCTGTCACACTGAGCACATGTGCAATCGCTATTTGGAGAAAGGTGGGCTATGGCAGAGGGCTGCTTTTGTGGACCTCATTGCCTAGTCTCTGACTAAGCCTTCGGGGATAATAGTCATGATTATATGTTTGTATGTATGTATGAGATAAATACGATAGATGTAATTAAATTGATATATATATATATATATATATATATATAGTACTGTCATTTGCCTAAACTGTCGCTTAAAATATGTATTTTTTCGTGCCAAGATTTACGAATACATTATATTATCGCAGGCCAAGATATTTTATATTGTAAGTATAAAAAAACATACAAGGCATATATTTTTTCACTAAACGTTTATTAGGTATTTATATTTAAAGATTACCTTATAAACTTGTAATGGCTAAACAATCGAATAATGATAAAAAATATTCTATGTTAATCTGTAGTAATGATTTTTTTTGCTGTCGCGAAGCATGTTAGAAAACAATAGGTACTTAGATCTGTTAGTGTTTTTATTGTACTTATAAGTAAAGTAATTATAACTTAAAACGTCAAAATTTTATCTTTATACATAAAAGAAATACTTACCTACCTCTTTTTATTTTCAACGAAATCGATACCTAGTTAAAAATTTTACTTTACATTGTCTGCAGAGATTTTTGAGTTCGGTCTATATTTTACTAAGAATGCGAATTGTTCGGGTGCGCATTTTGTGTGATAGTGTGCGAGCTAAGTGCGTATTATACTTTTTCAAACAGAATATTGCAAGAGACTTTTTCTTAAAAAATATACAGTTAATAAAGAGAATAATAACGTATAACATATAAAAAATGTACTATTTACATTATAATTACAATATTGTATATAAATGTTTTTTTAGTAAGTCTTATAAGCCTGATGACCTTTATGTTAGTTACACAAAATCAAATGTTTATGATTTACATTATTCGCGCGCCGCGAGTTCGTCAGAATGGCCGTGTGGGAGATTAGCAATTTTTAAAAAAAAAAAGATGGGCCTGCTCTTGGCCACATTTTTGTCCGTAGGATTAAGAAGAGGCCGACGATGAAGCGAGCTTGCCCAGAAGCAGCCTATTCACTCGGGCTTTAAAGATGTTGGGGCTATGTGCACTCGGGAACACAGACGCCGGCAGGGAATTCCATAGCTTGGCTGTACGCATTATGAAAGAAGACGAATAACGTTTGGTGCGTATGAGTGGAATAACAACCAAGTAAGGGTGGTAACCCGCCGTACGTCTGGACTCTCGATAGAAAGTAGAAAGATAGGTAGAAAGGGAATGGTGGAATGAGCTCGTGTAGCTCAACAGCACACTCTCCGAAGTACCTGTAAAATACCGACAAGCAAGCAACTGAGCGACGGTGAGCGAGACTGTGAAGCTTGGTTTTCACAATCTTATCGTCACGTATAAGCTTCCTGGCTCTGCGTTCCACCGAATCAAGCGCGCTAAGTTGATATTTTGCTGAGCCGTCCCAAAGGTGGCAGCAATACACTAAATGCAGGTTAATAATAATTTAATTAATGTTTGCATTAGACATATTTAAGCAAATCGAACTCATCATATTGATACTAACAAGAAAACACGTGTCTTCTCCTGCCACGCTCCCCACGCCATGCGTCCCTAGAGCTTGTTTGTGTCTGAATAAAAGGCTGTACGCTCCCGCTTTTCGGGCATTTTGTACTCAACTGCGGAACATGTCGGAGCTCTGATTGTCGACATAGTATTGAGGTATGCCATGATGGTGTAACTAAATTATGTATTTTAGTATATAACTGTATTTTACAAGAAATAGTAGTAAGTACCAATTTTCATAATGTAAAATGCCAAATGGCTAATAACTATTTTAATAGATTGATATTACTGTAATTATAAATTATAATTAAAACCAAATGTGTGTATATCATCACTGTCTGCGAATCAATCTGGTTTAAATAAATAAAAATTGATCAAATTTATTACTCTCCTGGTGCAACTCGAAGAGGAACTCGGGAGGATTAGGTGGCATATCCTTGGGTTATGTGAAGTCCGAAGAGAGAGGGGGGAGGGGGGCATGTAACCCTTAGATCGGGTCACCTCATGTACTTCCGAGAGGGAGACCAGCTATCCCAAGGTGGCGTAGGATTCCTGGTAAATAAAGCCCTCTGTGACAACTTTGTGGAAGTGTCGAGTGTTAAGCAGGGTTGCGTACCTCGTAATTGAGCTAACCGAGAGGTATTGCCTTAAGGTTGTGTAGGTTTACGCACCGACCTCAACACACTCTGACGAAGAAGTGGAAGATATGTTTGGAGACGTATCCAAGGCCTTACACTTCACCACCAAGGCCCACTACAATGTTGTCATGGGGGACTTCAACGCTAAAGTGGGAGTACAGAATCGCGACGAATCGGTAGTAGGATCTTATGGTTTTGGCAGCAGGAATCATAGGGGGCAGATGCTTGTCAACTTCCTCGAGCGGGAGGGACTTTTCTTGATGAATTCGTTCTTCAAGAAACAACCCCAACGGAAGTGGACATGGCGGAGCCCGATACTATGACAAAAAATGAGATCGACTTCAGCATGGCGGATAAGAAGCACATATTTAGAGACGTCTCAGTGATCAAGAGGTTCAATACCGGCAGTGACCACCGACTTATACGAGGCTCTCTGAATATCAACTTTAAGCTTGAACGCGTTCGCTTGATGAAGTCCAGGCTCCGTCCTAATCTGCTCCAAACCATCATGGGATCAGAAACGTTCCAGTCAAACCTCGAGAACCGATTCGCTGCCGTGGAAACCAGAAATGCTGTTGACGTTGACCAGGCTCTCGAAAACGTGTCTGAAATCCTCAGGGAGGAAGGTTTGAGATTTTGCGAAGTTCAGCGTAAAGGCAGGAAGTCAAAGTTTTCAGAAGAAACGCTCAGGCTTATGAAGAGACGGCGCGAAGACCCACCTGTTACTTCGTCCGACCAACGGGCCCTCAACAAGAAGATTGGCAAAATGGTGCGATATGACCTCCGATGCTCCAATACACGCTCGATTAAACGAGTAATTGAACAGAATCGGGGGTCTAAAGTGTTAGTCCAGTCTCTTGGTAGAAGCCACCTGACGAAGTTGACAACGGCCAGCGGAGCAGTCGTTGTTTCGAATCCAGACGTCCTTTTGGAAATGGAAAACTTCTATAGCCTGCTATACGCCTCGCATGCATCTCAACCTGATCCCGAAAATGAGGAAACCAGAGCCACGTTGACCCGCCACTTTACCGAAGACTTGCCAGAAATCAGCCTAAGCGAAATTGAGTTGGCTCTTGGACAGCTTAAAAACGGAAAAGCACCAGGTGAAGACGGTGTTACTGACGGTGTTTTCTGAGCTCCTGAAAGCAGGCGGTAAACCTGTGTTAAAGGAAAACCCCTTGGCTACCCCTGAGAGCTCTCAAATACCCAAGATAAATGGATGTGCACCAGCTTACAGGCAGTTCTCACGGGCCCGTCACACACGTGTCTCAGAGGCTGTCGCCTCAACTGCCGACACCAACTGTCGACTCTTACCGATAATTGCACGGAACCTAAGCACAAAATAATTAATAATAGGTAGCCGCGCCGTCGGCACAATTAAAGTTTTACCCGATCAAACTTTAAACACAAAACAATGTACGCTACTCAAAAATGTGGTCTAGACGCCATCAACTTAGCAGCAATAGTGGTGGGAAAAAAGTGATGTGACACATAACAATTGCAAATAATTGGAACTAATTGAATTGAGACAGAAACACAGAGCTGAGTGCCGCGCGACGTCACATCGGCCGAGCGAGACAGAGCGATGTGTTCTGTTTCACGTTTTATTCCATACATCTCCCCGCTTCGGTCTGAAGGGCCAACCTCAGACCGCTAGCTCATTCAATCGGGAGACGAGAGAGAGTTGCTAGGGCTCGTCGCAGAATCGAACCGCCGACCAACACCTCCGCGACGCGTGGAGTTCCGTCCTCACCAACTAACAACTTTAAAATGCGGCCCCGGCGCCAAACCAAGGATGGCAAGTTAGCCTCCTTCAACAAAACCAAATCTCCCTCCCGAGGAGGCTCAGTCCTGTCTGTCCACTTCACCCTTTGCTGCAACAGGTGCAAGTATTCAACTGACCAGCGATTCCAAAAGTCCTGGCCTATTTGTTGCAACATCTGATAGCGTGACAACCGGGTTGTACGCTCTTCCCTCCATGGGTATTCCGGCAGAGCAGTGAGCGGCTGCCCAATCAAAAAATGACCAGGAGTCAGGACCTCCAGATCGTTGGGATCCGAAGACAGGGGACAGAGAGGACGAGAGTTGAGGACCGCCTCTACCTTGCAGAATACTGTAGCAAGCTCCTCAAACGTCAGGACCGTTTCTCCTATCACCAATCAGTGGGGGCAATATGGGGGACTGAACCGCCAAGTTACCCCCCTCCGAGCGAGGAGTTGACTTAAATTATCTACATTAGTTTCTAAAAACTTATAAACATCTTTTAGATAGGTAGCCGTACCCCTATAGTTTGTGCCATTGTCGGAGCGAATAAGTGAAGGCAAACCCCTACGCGACACAAAACGATCCAACGCGGCGACGGAGGCTTCCGTGGACAACGCCGAAACCACTTCCAGGTGGACGGCCTTGGTGGCCAGGCACACAAACACACACAAATAGACTTTCACAACCCGAGCGTTGCGAAGCGTTGTCGTCTTTACCGAAAAAGGTCCCGCAAAATCTGTTGCGACCCCCGAGAATGGACGAGACTGAGTGACTCTGTCCGAAGGCAGATCCCCCATCTGCGGCTGCATGAGTGACGCCCGCAACCTGTAACAAGGCAAACACCGGAAGAGCACTCCACGGATGGCTCTTTGAGCAGACAATATCCAAAACTCCCTTTGTAGGATGGCTAATAATGCGCCGCACCCTGCGTGCGCATTACGGATGTGTCGATCGGACACCAGGAGCTTGACCAAGGATCCATCTTTCGGTAAGAGTAGGGGGTGGCGACTCCCGTAAGGCAGGTCGGCTCTCCGAAGTCGGCCTCCAACACGCAGAAGCCCCTCCGCATCTGTAAAAGGATTTAACCGGGCGACCGCTCCTTTTAGTTTTGCGCGGCCCTCACGCAGAACCAGAAGCTCAGCCTTGAAGCGGTCCGCCTGCAATACCCGAACCCAGTGCAGTAGCGAGCTCCGACGCTCCTCTGCACTCACAATTGGGGACAAAGATCTTTCCCGCGGATGTCGACAGTTATGGATGAACCTTTTCATCCAGCTGGTCACCACCAGCAACTTGTCCAAACTGCTGTACCGCCCAGGAAGCCAGTCGGGGTCCAGGGCCGTCTCCACGGCCAGGGCATGCACACGCATCCCAGGCAAGATCTGGACCGTCCTGTCCAGCCGCTGGACAGGCCAAGAAGTCTCAGGCGACTCTAGCCACGCTGGTCCCCACCAGAGGTGGTGGTCCACCAATTCTGGAGCAGTGCAGCCCCGAGAAGCACAGTCCGCCGGGTTAATATCACCCGGGACGTATCTCCAGATGATAGGAATTCCAATGCTCTGTATTTGGCAAACTCGGTTTCCCACGAAGATCTCCAGAGTATGTGGCGCCGCGCGCAACCATGCCAGTGCGACTTGGCTGTCGGACCATGCAAAGACATCTCGGATGTCAACGGTGGCGGCCAAATCCCGGCGAACGTGACCTAGCAACCTGGCTAGTAGATGAGCCCCGCTCAACTCCAATTTAGGGATGGTCAGACGAGTTCTTATTGGAGCAACCTTGCTTTTAGCTAAAAGTAATACGACGTTGACCCGGCCCTCGGAGTCAACAGTTCGTAGGTATACTGCAGCAGCGTACCCCCGCTCGGAAGCATCGCAAAAGCCGTGTAGACTTACCTGGGATTTTCCCGGCGGCAAAATTCGACGAGGTAGGGCGACCCGATTGACTTCCTTCATGGTAGAGATTAGCTCGAGCCAGGTATCTAATGGAGGCCGTATGAGCGGCCCGTCCCACGTGACGCCCAGCATCCAAAGCTGCTGCAAAAGGCACTTGGCCGAGAAGATCACCGTACTGATCCACCCGTTTGGATCAAACATACGGGCAATGGTGGACAGCACCGTCCTCTTACTCCAGACCCTCTGGGACTCCAGGTCCACCTAAAAAGTGAAAATGTCATTGACAGGTTGGTAATTCATACCTAAAACCGCTATCATGTTGGGGTCCTCCGCCTCCGCAAACAAGTCAGGGTTCTGTTGGTGGTCCACCGGGATCCCTTCTAGAAGACCAGGCTCGTTGGACAACCACTTCCGCAATTCGTATCCCCCGGCTGCAAGAAGTGCAATAAGTTCATCCCGCAGTGTGAGAGCCTCCTCAACACTTTCGGCCCCAGTGCAGACATCGTCGACGTACAGGTCACCTGTCAGCACAGCGGCTGCGCGGGGAAAGCGGGCCCTTTCTCGCTCAGCCAGCTCTAACAAGGATCGGATGGCGATATATGGACTGGACTTCAACCCATACGTGTTTGTGTTGAGCTCATAGACGGTCACCGGGTCATCCGGGTTCTCACGCCAGAGTATCAGTTGGAAACGCCTATCATCCGGGTGGATGACCGTCTGTCTGAACATCATCCGGATGTCGGCTCCAAACACCACCTGATGTCTTCTGAAGTTCAGGATAATATCAACGACATCCCGGTGCAACTTGGGACCAGAATGTAGACACTGGTTCAATGACACCCCTGTAGTCGTGGTGGCTGATCCGTCAAACACTGTTCTCAACTTACCCGAAGTAGCCTTTACCACGGCATGGTGAGGCAGGAAGTAGTGCTCAGTTGAGCTCCAATCCACTCGAGCCGGAGACATGTGACCCAATGCCTCATACTCGCGCATAAACTCTATGTATTTATCACGAAGTACGGGGTCACGCCGCATGCGCCGTTCCATGGCCAGCAGACGCTTTTCCGCCAATATCCTGGACTGCCCTAAAGCAGGAGGGGAAGCTATAAAGGGCAACCTAGTTACAAACCTTCCGGACGGCAACCGTGACGTGTTGGCCTGATAAAAGGCCTCACACTCCTCATGGTCAGGGTCCACCCTAGGGACCATGGGAAGTTCTTCAATTTCCCAAAACCGGTGCATCGTTTTGGCAAGAGACGCAGACAGGATGACTCTAGACTCATCCGGGGTCGAGTCATCAAAGACTGGTCCCATAATTGAAAGACCAAAAAGAGTCGACACTGCCACCAGTGAAGAGGGACCTAGAGCTTTCTGTGTGCCTAGTAGGATCCATCCTAGCACATCGGAGCCCAAGAGGAGGTCCACCGGAGCCGGATGATAAAAGAGTGGGTCGGCCAGATCTAGACCCATGGTACGTTCCCGTATTCCTGGGGGCAGATCGGTAGAGGGCTGCCAGCCCACAATGGTGTCCATTACCGTGACCATAACCAAAATCCTCAAAGTAGAGGAATGCACCGCTGAGAAGGTGACGTGGGTCTGCCCCGTCAGACCTCTAACTTGCATGCCCCCAACCCCCAGTAACGGCACTGAGGGGGCCTCGAGACCCAAGCCCAGTTTTTGGGCCACTCGTGTGGACATGAGACAACCTTGGGCTCCCGAGTCCAACAATGCTCTGATGGTGACAGAGTCTCCTTGAGAGCCCCAAACGCGGACCGCCGCAGTAGGTAGCAGAACCGTCCGCGGTTCTGCTCTTTCAGAGGGGTAGGCTAGTTATGGCCTCTCCTGATGCTTCGTCTCGAAGGGGGCCCCCGGGTAGTATTAGGGGCGGCGAATGCACATCGCCATATTAGGGGGGACATATCCGGCCGCTCTACCATACCGATGGTACGGCGGGTGGTACTCCAGCCGTGGGTACTCGTGCAGCGGCGGCGAGAACCGCTGTGGCACCGTTGGGTCGCGCTGCTCTATGCTAGCGCGTACAGAGCCCGGTGCGGGGAGGGGTCCACCCTTTGTGTCAACTGCCGGGCCCCCGCCCGTGGGGGCCCAACTCACACTAGGGCCGGCCGTGTGGTAGCCTGCAGGCGCGGGGCCCTCTATGGGTGCGCGCGCCGGTGCATGGCTCACCTCCCGATAAGTGGGCGCGCCGCGCGCGGAACTGGGCCTCCAGTCCGTTGGGGGTGGGCTCCGCCCTGGAGCACCTCCGCCCATGTTGCGCCGCTGTTGTGGGGTCGATGTTGCCGCGC
Organism: Scoparia ambigualis; assembly: GCA_963921215.1. Taxonomy (NCBI): domain Eukaryota; kingdom Metazoa; phylum Arthropoda; class Insecta; order Lepidoptera; family Crambidae; genus Scoparia; species Scoparia ambigualis. Next base: position 29,626,472 of record OY992513.1, on the reverse strand, counting down.
CCGACCTGTTGGCACATAACAACAGATGGTGGGGTCCGCCACACGCACTGCAGCGCTGGGGCCTGGGACAATTTCGTTCAAAATGGTCCCCCAGGCAGCCAAAGCACAGACCCTTGCGCTTTGCCATGCGCCGCCTATGCGCCACTGGCAACCCCTGCCATTCCTGGCATCGCAGCAAAGAATGGTCCGGTTGGCCACACTGTAGACAGGCCGGGTCTCCGCCGGCCGCTAACGTGAGCGCCGCCAGTCGCGCGGTAGTGCGTCCTCGTTGCGACTGTACAGTGGGAGGCGCCCGGCGCCCCTGTGAATTGCCGCACCTACAGGCCTGCGCCCCTGATGGCGGCAGGTCAGGTTGGGAGGTCTCCACGACCCTAGCCTCGTATTCGAGGAACTTCATGAGGTCTCCCAACCCAGGCAGAGTAGTTCCCTCCTTCTCTGCTGCTTCCCGCTCAAACCGGGAGCGAATGTCCGTGGGCAGCTTGGTCAGTAGGACGTGGACCAGTAGGAATGACCACTCCTCTACTGGCAACCCCAACGTTCGCAACGCGTTGCATGCAACGGTGACCGGCGTCAACAGCTGCATCCGTAACTCAGCCCGGTTAGTCACCCTAGGGACCGACAACAATTGTCGAGCATGTGCATCGGCTAATAGCCGGACGTTGTGGTACCGGTTTGTGAGAAGCTCCCACGCTGTCTCATAATGGTCATCCTCGACCCTTAGGTGTTGGACGAGTGCCCTGGCCTCGCCTTGCAGCGTGGACAGAAGATACGCCATCTTGCACGCAACGTCTCACCGAAGAGCCAGTTGATCGAGCCGACCTGAAATAACCACGTCGCCGACAATTCGAGCAGCTCTGCGTTGAATGCGGTCAAATAGAAGGAGTTGGCATTAGTGCGCTCCAGCCCAAAGATGGGAGCAGTATTCCATATGCGGCCTGACCTGTGCTTTATACAGTTGTAAGCGGTGGGCCAGCGTGAAATATTGACCCGCTCAATAGAGCGCACCCAGCATTTTTGGAACCTAATTTAGCTTTACCTTCCAAATGACCTCAAAACTGAAGGTCACTCGAAATATCGACGCCAAGGATTCCAATAGTCGGATTGGTATCAAGGGTAGCTAGCTCCCTCAAAGTTCAGAGGTACGACGAAGGGATGTTTTTTCGCGGTAAATGCGCAATCTTGTGTTTTGGAGGGGTTAAAGTTGACTAGGGTATGTCGGCCCCAGTTCGAGACATGACTTAACATATTCTCGGTGTCAGTCACAAGTTTATTCCGGCTCTCGATGACGCTTTCCAGATAAATATTAGCACGTTCGGTGTAGAGCGTATCCCCAGTACTGTCGTCCGCATTACAATGAATGCTGTTGTTATGCAACATGTCATTGATATGCAGAAGAAACAGAGTAGGGGATAAGACACACTAACTGCCAGTGCCTCCCCTTTACTCTCGACTGCCTTCGCCCATCGGTGAGTAAGGTACACTAAAAGATCACCAGCCGAACAACCGTGACGAAAACCATACTGGCCACTCTTCTAGGTACCTTAAGAGCTGGCGATTTGTAATGGACTCCATTACGTTGGAGAGTAAAGAGGTGATAGCTATCGGCCTGTAGTTATACGGATCTGACCGATCGCCTTTGTTGGGAATTGGGTGGACAAGGGTGTCTTTCAAGAGCTCGGGACGACGCCAGTAGTGTAAGAGAGCCGGAAAAAGCGCGTTAGATCCTCCGCCAACTCAGGAGCACACGTTCGAAGCACAATGGGAGGAACTGCATTAGGCCCACTCGACTTATGGATATCAAGGGAAAAAAGAGCCTTACGAACTGACCTTTGTTGTAACCGACCGTTTGGCATTGCACAAGCGCAATACGGTATAGTTGGTGGAGAGTTTTCCCCATCGTCCAAGGTCGAGTTTGATGCGAAAAGAGTGCCCAAGAGATCGGCTTTCTCCTTTGCAGTATGGGCCAGGCAGTCGTCGGGCTTGTGCGATGGTGGTAGGGACGGCTGACAAAAAATCCCCAAGATAGCTTTGGCGAAAGACCAGAACGCACGCGTACCCAAAGGAAGATGCACTAACCTCTCGCCAATTGTTGACACCGCGTTAGCCCAGGCTTGGTAATGTTGTCACTTTTAGTGAGACGCCATTTTGCAGCAACGACCAAAACCATGGTTGGGACCTGCCGCCAATGGGAACTACAAAGTTTGGAATGAAAAGTTCCATTCCCTGCAGTATCACATCATCGACAGAGTCAGCGGCGACATCAAGATCATCAAGCGAGAAGCAAACTCGCCACCACAACGCAACGAAACATCGCATCCCATTCCAGTCCGCTGACCTATAATGCCAGACTGGACGGCTGGCCGCTGGTTGCGTTTTTGAAGTTTCTGTGTGAGGTACAGTGCTACGGTCTGATGAGCCTAGTGGTGCATCACCAGAAACTTGATAGCTGTCTGGGTGCGAGGTCAGCAGAAGGTCCAATAAGGAAGGTGCATGGCCCTCCACATAAGGAATTCGTGTAGGCTTGGTTACCAATTGGGACAGACTGTAGACAAAAGCGAAGTCATGAATGGCTCTACCCCCGAAGTCCCGATGACGTCCGCAGTCGACGCGTAGCCATAAGATGGAGAGTTTCTTATCTTCAAGATTTTCGAGGCGACGGACGCACATTTCCTCCCTGACGTAGGCACAAACACCAGCTCGTAGCACAAATGCATGTTCCAAGTTGTATCCCGGGTAGCGCAAGTAGATGTCAGGAGGGAAGGATATCTGCGTCTCGGTGAGGAAGAGCAAGGCCGGCTTCTCCGTCTTGAGGTGGTAATGGACGGCGCTCAAGGTAGAGTGGATTCCCCTGATGTTGCAGAAGTCCACGCGAAGCGTAGGAGAGGGTGCCTATTGTCTTGCCTTTCTCCTGCCTGCAGCATGCCTTTACACGAGCGGACTTTTGCCCTTCCCAGAATACGTAGGGCAGCCTGAGCGAGAACGCTCTGGGGTGGATTCTCCCACACTGGATGTGTCGGTACCCCCCTGGGGTAAATGTAGATTTAAGTTCGCTGCCATATCAATTGTGAGGGGTGAGGGTGAGGGGGGGGGGGAAGCCTCCGGAACCCTCACTCGCCGGGCGAAACACAACAGCACAGAGTGCCATCGTTTCATTCAGGACCACCCAGGGGTCACGCGTAGGGTCTCCAGGGTAAAGCTACGGACGCGAGTAACTTTAACCCCCAAAAATTTCATGTAACCGAAAACTTTTACTTACTTCGTCGAAGGCACGTATGACAAACAGTTCCTCTAAAACCTGGGATATTACTTGAATTTTTTTTCTGGATGATTTCTTCTTCGGAAATCACTATTTCAACATTTAGGATTTTTGATCAAGTGAGATCAACAAAATCCTAATGAACGAACGTCACTACCAAAGGTTTACCATCATCGTGATGACACGGTGGTTGGTAAAGACGTAATGCATTTATTGTGGTGATGAATATTTTGAACCTTTTTTATTACAGAAGCAGCTATGAGTAAGACAAAGAAAAAACTTACAAAAGAAGAAAAGTTAGCTAAAGATAGATTGAGAAAACGCCAAAAATATATAGAAGTAAAAAGCAATCCTGAACTTCTGAAAATTAAAATTTTAAACACTGAAAAAAGACGACAACCTCAGGCGGGAATCGAACCACGCACCTTCCGCATTCCGGGCGGCTGCCTTAACCACTTGACTAAAAACATAAGCATCAAGCACTGACAAATTTCGACGGTTGAAAGCCAGACCTCGGTAGCCAAGTGGTTAAGGCAGCCGCCCGGAATGCGGAAGGTGCGTGGTTCGATTCCCGCCTGAGGTTGTCGTCTTTTTCAGTGTTTAAAATTTTACTTAAGTATATTTAAGCGTTAATAAAACGCTAAAATATAAAAACATTAATTCTGAAAATTACACAGGAAAGAGAGTGAAAAAGATACCTTTTCAGAAAAGAACAGAAGAAGGTTCGCAGCATCAATGAACTTTCCGCCCGAGCACAACGTGAACAAACAAAACGATGGAGGGAAAGCTCTTTGAAGTATAAAAAGAAAATTAGGGAGCAACTTTTAGTTTAAAGGTACAGATTTTACTTCAATTTTATTTGTGTTATGATAGATAAAAGTATTGGTGTCATTTTTATCCGACGATAAGTAATTTACGAAGAGACCTTTCATATATGATATCATTCATGAATGTTAGCTTTACATTACAAAAATTTTGAAGGTAATTTTATTTTTAAATCTTTACTATTAAAACGAAAATCAACTACCAATGTGGTTTTATGAGTGTTATTTAAAGTGATTGTTATATTAAAGTAAAAATGAATAGTTTGTTATACGTACATACTTTGAAATAGATCTTTCGTTGATTATACTTTGTGATTTTTTATATTTAACAAAATTATTTTATCTAAAATGATATTTTGTAAACGTTATGATATTTATTGTTATATTATACATTATACACCCCACTCAATTTGCCTAAATTGTCGCTTAAAATATGTAAATTTTTTGTGCCAAGATTTTTGATCACTTCATGTTATCGCGGGCCAAGATATTATATTAAATTGTTTAAAAAAACATACAAGGCACAATATTTTTTCGCTAGACGTCTGTTAAGTATTATCATTTTTTGATTACCATATATACTTGTAATGGCTAATCAATCCAATAATGATAAAAAAAATCTATGTTAATCTATAGCAATGATTCTAAATCAAAATCAATTTTTTCGGGATTTTATTGTGAATTATATACTTTGTCCTATGAATGATCCATAAACTTTCTGAAGCCAAAATTCAATAATTACAAGTTTATAAGTACTTATTTCTAGTATTAAGTTTGTGTATATCGCAATTTTTTTTTAATGAAAAATGTTTTGACGCACATAAAAAATACAGTTATAAATAAATTGTAATGCAACTGTAAGAATATTTATTTCTTTAAACAGCTCCATAAGGGAGTGACCTGATCCTAGGTTTATATAACCTTACTGCTCTTTTCTGTAAAATGATTTTTTTTTTGTATCTGCTGCTTCACCCCAAAGTAGAATACCATAGGGCTGTGAAAGTCTGTAAAATGCCTAATGTTTTCTCACAGCGTAAGCAGCTGAACTAAGTCTCCCCGCAAGGGTGCTAGCTAATATGAGGGTTCCACTGTATTTTTGAATATAAGGTTTTTTTGCTGTCACGAAAAAGTTAATAAATCCCAGTCCTTTTATGAAATTTAACCTGAAACTGCTTTAAATTACCCGTAGATAAAAAGTATTCTATTACAACTGTTATAAAGATTATCTCCAAAATTATTTGTTTTTTTGATATTATTCATGTTTTAAACGTAGTACAATCGAGGAAGTTTCCGGTCGATCACTTTTCGGCGATATTCGCTTGCACACTATCTACGCCCTGGATTCCAAACCTGGGGGTAATAACCCACTCGGGTGTAAAATAGTTCTTTTGCGGGGTAATAAAGGCGTAGGAAAAATTTTGTGGTTTAGAACTTATCTGCAGTAATAGATTTACTTGAGTAATATTTTCTGAACATGGATAATCGTCAATCCAGCTCTTGGATATTAAGATCATTTTCTGCAAGATTTTTTTTGGAGGGGTAAAATCAGTAAGTATCCCTAATAAATCATAGGGGTACCAAGATTAGAAAGGTTAGGAACCACAGATCTACACGCACGCTACGGTTCGTAAGAAATCGCCAAAGAGTGATGAAGGTGAAAGATTTTGTTTAACATGTATTGGTGAACTTAGGTCTTAGAAGCTTACATAAATTGCAATTACAATTCTAAGCATGCCAAAAAAGTCAAAAGGTGGTCGCTAGGAACTTATCTGTTTGTCTATTAGCCTACTTTTACTTTAATACGGAACCCTAAAGTTTATGAGCCATGGCCGCGCTCATTAAAAAACGTGGTGTTTCACGTTTCACCATTACAACAGCACATGTGCTCAGCGTGACAGGTGGTGAGCCCGTCGCCGCTCTATGCTGTTGGATGTATGTGCAGTCTTTGGTCCGTTAGTCGCCTTTTACGACATCCAAGGGAAGAGAGGGGGTGGCAGTATATTCTTTTAGTGAGCCGCTACACGGCTGGTATGGTAATAGATAATATAAATACGATAGATATAATTAAATTGATGTAAAGTTCAGTTATTTGCTTTAGTTTTGTTAAGGTAAAAGTTAAGTTTAAGTTTTGTAAAGTTTTGTTACAAACAGGTTTAATGTATCCATAGATAAAATGTACTTGTAAAATGTCTTTTACAGCTGTAACAAAGATTTTCTATAAAAATGTTTGTTTTGTTTTGATATTATTCATGTTTTGAGCACCTCGATGGCCTAGTGGCTAAGAGTGGCTATTAAGCGCTTTCCCCGATAACCGATATAGCGTTCAATATGTTTTGGATTTTCGATGCATGGCCCGGGTTTGGCAAGCGTGGTTATAAAGTTAATTGATATCTTAGATTAAATCAAAATAGCGGAAGATACGGCACGTCCTTAAAATCGTCAAATGAAAACGGGCATGATGCACAAACTACATGCAGGCACACTCACACCGCTGTGATTCTGATTTAACGTTGTACGATATTGAAGGAAAGAAACAAACCAATTTGTTTTGACGATAGCGTGAGCGAGATAAACGTGCTACACTGGTGTGCGTCAGAGTCGAGTCCTGGCAGACCTGCGACTGAGTGAAATTAGGGGGTCCAATATTGGCTCACATAAAACTATATTCCTAATTTTTGTTTTACTAGGTACCGATTTGTGTTCATAATAATCACTCTTCCTAATTTTTATCCTCATACTTTTTTTATTACTAATTTTTATTACTACTATCAGAACTCATAGTCATACTACTATCGGAACTCATAGTCATAACAGACAGATATCATTTTTTTTATTAGTACTGTCATTACTAAGAACAAGTTTGAACTCATAATCTTTTTTATCATAATTTTCTTTTTAATAATGTCATTACTAAGAAAATATTTGAACTCATAATATTGTTTTAATACCATTATACACTTATGAATAAGAAATAGGGGGGGGGGGGGGGGGTCGGGGAGCCTGCGGCCCCTCTCCGTTATTTGTCAAAATTCCAAGCTAACCTAACATAACCGACAGAACTATAGTTTTGCATACTTAAGTATTTCTTTATTGCGGGGGGGCCTCAAGCCCCCTAACCCCTCCGAGCAGGGGGGCCAGCCCCTCTGCTCGGGGGGGTGCAAGAAGCAGCATGCAAGCAAACAAGCATGCTGTTTGTTCGCTTGCATGCTGTGTGCTTGCTTGCATGCTGCTGCAAGCTCCATGCTTGCACCGATACTCATAATAATTAGTATTATTATATTCTTATGCATGCCGTGGCAACCTATAATTAAGGCAACACCTAGCTTAGAAAATGTTAAATGTTACTTACTAGCATGTTTAGTGTTTGATCTTGTTGGTTGTTCAAATAAATAAATAAAATAAAATAAAATACCGGGAGGTGAGGCATGCAGCATGCAAGCAGGCATGCAGTATGCAAGAAAGCATGCAAACATACCTACAACATGGATTCAACATTCATGCAAGCCCACAGCATTTATTAAAATTACAAAGTTATTTATCACAAGTCTAACCTAACCTAATCAACGGAACTATCAAAACTTTTCACGACGCTGACATTTTTGGTGGTTTATTTTGAGGATTAGCGGATAGCGAGTCGAGTTGGGTCGTTGAGGGTGAATTCGTTCAAGTAAGAACGTAGCCTTAAACTTGCTTCTCGGACATAATTGTAAATTATTGTGAAGTTGTTCAGTAAAATAATTTGTTGAGGAATTGTTTTGTTTCGTGCTCCCACTTTACCCTGATGACGCCCACTAAGCCCGCAACTACTTATGGCAATGGCAACGGAAACAATTCTTCTCCGACATATAATTAGGTATTATGTTTTCTTAACTTGTTTGTAATAAAATAAAAAAGTAACACTTGTCTATTAGGTTCGGTGAGCATCAAAAACTTTTTAATTTATATTATCTGTTTCATCTAAAGGTGCAGTAAATAAATAATTTGTACTTTATTATGAACTGAAAAGACTACTAGTGGATTCAAGTCCCACCTGAGGTACTTGTCGTCTTCTTTCAACCGCTATTTTCTATAACGTAATATTTCATACTATGTACATACATATTCATAGGATAATATTACTAACTTAAACTAAACAGTGTTTATTTTTGCAGAATACCACTTCATAAATACAGGTCCAAAATTTAAAATACTTATGTATCGTCGTTTTACATTTAACCGAAGCAACGCGAGACTATGGTACTGCTCCCAAAGAATGAAAGGCTGCAAAGCGAAGATCAAGATGGACGATAATGGCGTCATTACCGAAGCAACCAGTGTACATACACACGACCCACCCAAATATCATCTTTCTAAAACAGGAAAATATATTCTTATAAGGTAAGCTAGGTTATCCAGTTTCGTAATAAATAAGAAAATAAAAATAAACTTTATGTAAAATTTTTATGTAATTTAGTATTAATAGATAAGAAAAATAAGTTTTGTAAAGTTCTGTCATTGGCCGAAATAGCATCTCAAATGCCAGTATTCTGAATTGAGACATTGTACTTAATATTTGTATATAGAAAAGCACAAAGCACTGTTTATTTTCTGTAAGCGTCTTTAAAATTATAATCATGTAATTTCATTAGTAACTTGTAATCGCCAATTATCTGAATCTCCATCCGACTGGTTGTCTGGAAGAAATCGCTTTATAGCGTAAAGACCGCCAAATTGTAACTGTGTATTGTACTTGTATTATTATGTTTCCTTTTGTAAAATGTAAACTGTTACAATAAAAGTGTTATCTATCTATCTATCTATGTATCTCATAATAACACTTATTTTAATGTTAATCCAATAATTATATTTTGAGATGCTCCAAAATTGATGTTGTCGTAGAGGAAGTATCCAGCACATTATTTTATGAAACCTTAAACTTGTTTAATTTATCCAATTAGAAAGTTGCAATAAATAATTTTCTTAGAAATATATATGTTTTTGTTTTACTTGTTCATAATATTACTAATGTTTCATAATTTTGCGTTAATAACGCTCGGATAAACTGGAAGATAACGAAACGTTAAAAAAAAATCTACCTCAGTTGAGAATAGAACCCACGTCCTCCGCAATCCGGGCGGCTGCGTTGACCATGACCGCTCCGCCACCGAGGTATTGGTTAGAGTTTAGACCTAACAAAAAAGTTTCAACGTTTCGTAATCTTTGAGTTTCGAATAAAATATTTTGAATCTTACCTTGCCGTACCTCAGCCTCGGCTAAAACGGGAGGTAAAGATCGCTGCCTCATTCACCACCACCACCATTATTGTAACAAAAATAATTGCAAATAACTTGGAATCTTATAATTATGTAGTAATTATAATTATGTAGTAATTTTAATTCAGATCTCATTTTAAATAAACACGAACATTAACCAGTGTTTACTTTTCCAGAATATCGCTACATAAATGTAGGTTCAAAAGCTAAATTATTAATGTTTCGTGAATTCACATTTTACCGAAGCTCTGGGAGACTATGGTACTGCTCCCAAAGAACGAAAGGCTGCAAAGCGAAAATCAGGATGGACGATAATGGCGTCATTACCGAAGCAACCAGTGTACATACACACGACCCACCCAAATATCTTGTTTCTAAATCAGGAACATATATTCTCTTAAGATAAACTTCATAAATTATATATCTCGCCTATTCGGTAATAGATAAGAAAAATTTAAATTATAAATAAAAAGGACTATGCATCCCCTTTTTAGACCTGTATCTTTTTGAGAATGTATAAATATAAATCGTATTGGCAAAAATAGTTTAAAATAAACCAAATCTAACCATGCTATGGCTGTAAGGTTGGATCAAGGGTCAAATACATAAGGCAACTCCTTGACACGGTACGTATTGTCAGGAGGTTCCAAATTTTGGACATGTTCTATAATAATACCTAAGTTCAAAGTTCTTTATTGCATTCATGTTGTACATAATACAGGTGTTACAAAAGATAAAAAGAAACAAACATGATCCTGCAAGGGCACAGCAAGTACACAAAATCGAAAATTATAGTACCTTTTTTAAAATTTATTTACATTATGATAACAAATACTTAAAATCTATATTATAATCTAAAAATGTAAAATCCAAAATAAAACAATCCTATTATTAACAATCCACAAGAATTATAATATAAATCCATGAAAAATATCATCGATTACTTTTTAAATTATTCATCCATAAATTCTTGCAGCGAATAAAAACATTTGTTTTTCAGATATTTTTTATATTACTTTAAATTTAGTTAAATCTTTTATATCTTTGATTTCACTTGGTAACCTGTTATTTGAAGTACTAGACGTAGTACTATTATGTATTCTGTGGTACTAGCATGAAAATATGCCATGCATGTCGTGGCATCCTTTTAGTATGGTAGCATTGATACTAGGGCTAAATTTGATGAAAAATGTCTTTAGTGCACATATCTAGCGTCACTCGGATATTTGCTGTTTCTTGAGGGAGATTTTGTTTATGTTTTATAACGAGAGAAATTAAACCAAAGAACATCAAACAATAGGTATTTCTTCCAACAAACCGTAAAAAAATCGAGTGACAAGATGTACTGTAATGTAAGATGTAGATTCTTCATCGAATTTGGCTCTAATATAGGTATCTATAGATAAGTCTTAATTACTTTGCAATAACAATTAAAATTTTTGTGAGATATAAGGGGGTACAAATACCATCTCAGTGTCCCAAGGTCCGCGACTCGGCAAACGTAGTGTAGGGCGGCGCCCTCCGGCTAGGTGGTGCGATGATCCATACGTAGGGTGGCGCTGGCAGCAGTTGGATCAGGGCCCTGATTCTGTATCGCAATGTATAGATTCAACACTTAAACCTTACCGCGCACAAACGTCAAACGCATACGATTTTGGGATGATATCGTAACTTTTTAAGGAATTAACGTGGTTTTGAAACAAGGAATCGTTACAGAATAAGGGCCCTGAAGAGCCGAAGTTCGGGCTCAGTGGCATGCATTGGGAGAGGCCTATGTCCAGCAGAGGACTAACACGGGCTGATTATGAACAAATAAGTTCATAATCAGCCCGTGTTAGTCCCCGTGTAATATGTTTTCATTTTTTTTTGTAATTTTTCGTTGGTGTACAATTGGTTGGTTTTCCTTAAAAAAAAATAATTATAATAAAACAAATTCACAAATAAGTTCATTTTAAAATGGTATTTAACCTACTTATATACATTTTTATTTGTTGTATTGTAACCATGTCATTGATTGTAATTGTAACCTTACTTTAAGAACGCCCTTTGAGTACACTATATTTGGGACGGCTCCGCAAAGTACCTTCTCGATGCCTTGGACAGATTGCAGCGCCGCGCTGTGCGCATTATCGGCAATGCAGAGGTCACTAAAACTCTCGAGCCTTTGCAATTGCGTAGAGATATTGCGTCACTCAGCGTCTTTTACAGTTTATACCATGGCGAGTGCTCTGAAGAACTCTTTGACCTCATCCCTCCTTCTCCCTTCCTCCATAGGAGTACGCGTGCTGCTCTGCGGAGTCACCAATTTACAGTCTCTAACATTCCATCTCGCACAAAGAAATTTGATGACTCGTTTCTTTGCCGCACTTCCAAAAGATGGAATAGTCTACCAGCACACGTATTCCCTCCTACCTATGACATAGGGTCCTTCAAACGAGGCGTGAAGAAGCACTTTGTGGGCCGGCAGAGTGAGGATGACTGATGCTACGTCTCTTACGCTGCACCAGTTGTCCTCGCGCCTGGACCTCATTTCCACTTAACATCAGGTGGAGTGGGGTCATTTGCCGGGCTTAGTATAAAAAAAAAACTATTGTTACTAAAAATGTAAATCGTCAACCGCAAATTGTACACTGAATTATCTTTAAAAAACTAGTAAGTAGAGAAGTATTTTATTGTTCTATTGTAATTAATAATTTTCAAACGAATAAATGTTTGTTGTTTTAGTTGTCCTTAGTTAGTAGGTAATATAAAAATGGAAAAGAATACTAACAGTCTAGCAGGTTTGATAAACATCAAACTCCTGTGTTCCCGCCAAAGCCGGGACGACGCCCATTCAAATGTTGACTCAGCGGTTGTTGACGACCGCGTCCGCCTATCTGCCGCGGCGCCACCGCTGCGCGACCCGCGGCCGCTCGCGTCGTGAGCCGCCGGCGGCACTCGGCAAGCTAGCTAGCTATCGCGCACGCAACTGCCTGACCGAAAAGGTTTATAGTGACTCCTGAACCTTAAGTGAAGAGAACGCCTGAATGCCTATTGTGTAGTGTAGTGACTGTGCGCCAGGAAACCAACCTTCTATTTAAGTTTCCTTCCTTCCTTTTAAGTTATTCCTTCTAAGTTATTTATGTCCTGATATTTAATTTGATTGAAATCCTATGTTTTATCATATTCTATTTATTTATCTTTTTATTGAAATTCTCAAAACGACATGATTTTATTTAAATAAGCTCACTCACAGAATTTTAAAATACTTAGTCGTGATTTTACTACAGACCCGGACTGATATCGACAGTCATAAATTGCAAATAATAGTAATATTAAACTACCAACTATTTAATAATAAGCATAACTGAATTAAGTAAGTATCTATTATATTATTAAAGTTTATGTAAGACCAAAATTATACTTAAGTGTGTTCGATATTTTCAGAATTCAAATACATCTTTACGAGTCAAAAGAACAGGTTATTAATGCACGAAGGCTATACGTTCACTCAAAGTTCCTCGAAGAAGCTTTGGTATTGCGCGCGCAGGAGACGCGGGTGCATGGCCAGTATCAAGATGGCGGCGGAAGGTGACGTCATCGCGCGTGCGAACACCATCCACACTCACAACCCACCCAAATACTACATTTCCAAGGCAGGCTATCATATTACATATTATATGTAATAAATAAGATGATAAATTGTTAACTGCTCGTATAGTCGTAGTTATCATCATCATCAACATAGGCCTTTTGACTATGAATGATGATTCAAACGGCATTTCATAAGTGGCTTGTATAATGCCAATACGGGAGCGACAACGCCCGCATAATTGAGCACCATTTTCTTACTTAAAGCTTAATATTCTTACTTTTAATATTAATAGGAACTGTGAGTTTTTTATAATAGATACATAAATTAATAATTACTATTAAAACAAATGCATCGTTTCATTGTTTTGTTCCTAAGTAGGTGTACTTGTCTCCATTTTCCTTGTCACTACAGATGTATTCTTTTTTAATGTGACTCGTTATAGTGACCACATCCTGCCTAATGATAAGCAACCGATGCAGTCCAAAATAATGAGAGCGCTCTCTCACCGTGGAGCAAGCACGGTAACAAGCGCACCCATTCATGACGGCCTGCATTAATGCCGTTTCATGCCCCGCTTTTTTAAGCGGGACTATACCACAGTATAAATATGAGCTAAAGCAGTAAGGAAGCTACGTACAAACGCACGAAACGACGCACGCCCACAGACGCACGTCTTTACAGGGCCCCTAAGCGGACATCGCAGTGCTCTCAGTAGCGCGTATCGCGTCGAGACGAGATGTATTGCGTGCGCTGTGCGCGCGATTTTTAAAAATGCCGTGAGTGTATTGCGTAGTATACGGCTGCTTGAACTCGGCTTCTTCAAAACCGGAGCTTCGTTTTTTAAACTTCCTGCTGATGTTGAAAGGTATGAATGATTTTTATTACTAAATATAAAGCTTTTTCTTTTAAATAAATCGTTTGGTTGTTTAGGTGATATTCGCCGTACTTACTTAAGTATATTTTTTGAGCGCGCGTTATTTTAATGGTCAAAAATAATAAGAATTGATACTACGAAACTTCATCGTTAGTAAACTTTGCTATGAAAATCGATATCTGAGGATCTGTGTGGTTTCTGACAATTAATCCGTTATTAGAATGAGAAAAAGTAGCAGCCATATTGAACATTTTAGTTATTTAACCGATTGCTTTGAAAATCGATATCTGTGGATCTGTGTGGTTTCAACGACTCCGTAATTAGTATGAAACAAAATAGCCTCCATTTTGTTTAGTTATTTAACCGATTGCTTTAAAAATCGATTTCAGGGGATCAGTGTGGTTTCCGACAATGAATCCGATAATAGAATGAGGAAAGCCGCCATCTTTAACTTATTAGTTTTAATTTTTTTTAAATTAAAAGTGACAACCCTTTGCTAGTTATCTCAAAAAAGCGCTAACTAGCTGAGATACAGCACTAACTAAACAAAAACTTTTTCAATTTTACAAAAATAAGAGGACAACCCTAACGCTCAATTGGCGCGTAGGTATATAAAACAAGAAAAAGGCCGAGCTTCCGTACTGCTTTAGCTTATATTTATACTGTGACTATACGAGCTGGAAAGCACATGCGCCGGTAAAGAATTGTAAAGCCGAATGGTCTACAGAGGAACGACTTGCCAAAGGATAATGCCCACTGCCCATACATTTGAAAACCTGATAATGAGTTAGCTTGTATAAAATGATCTTGGTAGCAAGATGTAATCTATTATATTACGGTTTATTGATCTAAATTCAGATTTTTTTATAAAAGGCCAGAGTTAAGTGAGAAAAGTTTAAACATAACAATTTTAAGTTCCTGGTTGGACATAGTTTTTTTAAAGTTTTTCGGCAACACACAATCATAGCTAAACATGACATGTTTTATACCACTTTATGTATGTAGGTTGTTATGATTATATCTGAGTGGTAGAGCCACGCTGCGTTGCAGCACGCATTGGGCCGGCTCGCCCGGCGTAATACCACCCTCTCACGAATATCCGGCGTGAAATAGCGGCACTTGGTGCTGTTGTGTTTCGTCCGGCCAGTAAGGGTTCCGGAGGCCCATTTCCCCCCCTCCTCACAATTCCTATACCTTCCTTAACCTTATTCCTTCTATAGGTAAAGGCCGGCAACGCGCTTGCGATTCCTCTGGTTTTGCGGGTGTCCATGGGCGGCGATGATTACTCTCCATCAGGTGACCCGCCTGCTCGTTTGCCTCCTTCTACTATAAAAAAAAACTTTTGTTTCAGTTAATCATTCACAACACATATTTATTATTAAAGCAGCATATTATCAAGACTAATCTGACTTTAAAGGAGAACTATGATAGCATGGTTAGATTTAGTGAATTTTGAGCTTGTTTTGCCAATACGATTTCTATAGAATGCATACATTTTATGCATTCTCAAAACAAAGCAGGTCCAAAATAGGCATTGTCCTTTTTTGGTACGAGTGCTGATAGTCTGTACATACAGTATGATGATGATTCAGCACGTGTAGTTTGGGTGAGGAAATATATGTATTTATATGTATACCCAATAACCCAATTGAAATGAATCGATAGACTTAACTGTAAATGTGGGGCCATGGCATGTAGGTTATTAAAATACGTATGTAATAATTACTCAAATGTAGAAGGTATGTAAATATATACTTGTGAAATGTGAGAAACCTTTTAATTAGAAAGTCATTAAAATAGTGTATATTATGTACCAAATGACAACTAGGTACTATCTATTCACTACACACTCTTCGCTTTCTTTTAAAATATATAATGTTTTCTTTGTTATCCTGTTGTGTCATAATTTTATTTATCTATCTTTTTGTATGATTATGTATTGTATGAGTTTGTTTGTTAATAAATGTATGTTCTTTCTTTATTCAGTTATTAGGAATAATAAGCGTTCATAGGCTGCTGTGGTAGCCGTTTTTAATCGAGCGGGCCGTATGCTTGACTACCCTAAGCCCGAGTCCTGAGTCACAGCGCATCTCGGGAGCGGATTGCGGAGCTTAGAAATAAAGTATGTAAGCGCGCCCGCTTGCAGTTCGGACAGGTTCTTACAATGTCGAGTATATGTTTCGTGCACGGCGGATTCCGTCACTCAGGATTCAGCCTTAGTGTGGTTTCAGAGTCACGCTGACAGCACGCGCGGATGTAAGTGACACGGGCCACGAGCACATGAGTAAAGACTTTACTCATGTATCGTTTTATAGTGACGCTTACCACCCGCGCTGATGGTAAGCGCGGGTGGTAAGCGTCACTATGGAATGGTACAAGTAAACACCTCGCTCTTGGCCCGCGGCCCTTAAACCCGCGCGGGCGGTCAGCGTGACTCTGAAACCACTCTTACAGTACTATAATATAATATAATTACTTGAGTTTGCACTTATTACAATTTTACGGCATGATTTATTTAAGTGAGCTCACACACGTAATTTTAAAATAGTCGTTATTTTGCTACTGGGTCGAAATCGAGTCATCTGGCGATATAGTCGATAACAGTCCGGGAATGAACTCGATAGTAGCTCACTTGCGGATAATTATTATATTACTTATTAAAGTTAATGTACGACCAAATTTATACTTATGTGTGTTCGGTATTTTCAGAATTCCAATACATCCATACAAGTCCAAAAAACAGGTTAATACTGTACAAAGGTTTTACTTTTACTCAAAGTTCCTCGAAGAGGCTTTGGTACTGCGCGCGCAGGAATCGCGGGTGCACGGCCTATATCAAGATGGTGGAAGTGGAAGGTGACGTCATCGCGCGTGCGAGCACCGCCCACACTCACGACCCACCCAAATACTACATTTCCAAGGCAGGCTATCATATTTTAATAAGACGATAAATTGTTAATTATAGTCATAGTTATCATCATCATCATAAAGTTAAAGTTAAATTATTTATTCAATTTAAATCTTTACAGGCACTTATTGACGTCAATACTTATAAAAAAAACAGTTAACTAACTTGTAGTTAAGACATGTTTTAACTAATCTAACGAACTTATCTGTGCCAGACAAACGCGCATCGCTACCCCTAGTACCACTGCACGCCGAAACAGGATCGCGTCGAACCGAAATAAGTATACCTAAGCCGTGGCGGGTTACCTATCATAAATTCGGAATTTTCCCGTACGACTATTATTTGGCCGAAAATGTTTTGTAATTTTTTGTTTTTCTTAATTTTATTTTTACCGAAAACACAACTGACAAAGTTTTAAAATGCCGATTATCGATAGTTATTTTCTTCAAAATCTTTGTTTTGAAATCCCACTCAACGTTGGGCCGAAGCTATAAATGCTAGATGATTCATTTTCCAGAAACACGTATCCAATAGGTATTACAAAAGTAAAACATTCCAAATAATTGAAATCCATAATATCATCGAACAACTTTTAATCGTTATCGTAGTAACGTTTAAAGCATGCAAGCAAGCATGCAGCATGCAACCAAGCATGCAGCATGCAAGCAAGCATGCAGCATGCAACCAAGCATGCAGCAAGCATGCAGCATGCAACCAAGCATGCAGCAAGCATGCAGCATGCAACCAAGCATGCAGCATCATCAAAGCATACAGCATGCAGCAGGCATGGTTTCTGTCACGGCTCCGGCGCTGCGAGGCTCCGGCAGGCGGTACCATGCGAGCTTGTCGTCGCAGACTGGCCGCCTCGCCCCTCGGCGCCTACGCGCGCTTGATTACTCTCTAGCGTAGGGCATTCTCTACGTGGAGTCGGTTTTGCCTCGATTCGTTTCTGTCACTGTCTCACTGTCTTTTGTAGCACAACCTTACCGAAAACAGAAAGTATTAACTTTTTAAAACATTTTAGTTCATTAACCTAATAATATGAAAATAAGTACGAAAAACAAAAAAAAGGAAAATCTGGGTATGTTATTTTAGAGAAAAAGTTACTTCTTATTTTAATACTTCTAGATATTTATTGTAAGCAAAACATCTTCCATAAGAAAAAAGTAGTTTTGATAATCGGCTAATAGTTTTTCTGGAAAATGAAACGTATGTATGATAAGTTTATGGATTAATACAATTATGTAAAAGCAACCATCTGGTATTTAAAACTTCGTCATACCGTTTTCGAACAATGAAAATTCCTACAGGTAAGTTTCGAATTTATGATAGGTTTCCGCCGTGGCGATAGAGTTCTGTGTAAACAAACGTATCTTGGTACGAGACAAAATGGCGGGCAAGTGTCTCTACCCTAGCTTCACAAACGGCTAAAACTTATAATTTATCATTTTTGGGATTATCTATATAAGATGATTCAAACAGCGTCCAATTGTGAGGTTTAGCATTGAATATCAATACCAATATTTTCATGTAAGAATTATTGTTTCATGCGTAAAATTAAGAAAGTTGTCGAAAAAAAATGTTTTTATGAGTCATTAGATTTATGTATTGTTTGTTATACACCTCAAGCCCCAAGCGGCCAAAAATATGGTCGCACCTAAAAAACTTGCTATTCCGTCAGACCCCAAGCGGCGATATATGGCCGCGCTCTCCACTTGACTTTGTACCGTGTTTTGATACATTTAGAGACTACTTTAGTAGGTATGAACAAGGTCGATTATTTCGGTTATGTGGTACATTTTATGCATCGTGAACGCAAAATTTAACATGAACTGCGTTGATTTTTTAAATTTTTTTTTCATTTCCGCAAATTTTTTTTTTTCCATTCTCGCCAAATCGCACCTGCTGTCAAAATTTTTAGACATTTTGATTCCAAGACTTTTTTTTTTTATTGGCAACGGGTAAGCGCTTGGCCTTCATCTCACCTGATGGTAAGTGACGATAAGGCCGAAGGTGGAAGCGCGCTTCACCCGGAATCCTCAACCACTGAGGAACTGGCTATCTTATCTCGAACTGCCGGAACACAACAATGCTATAAACATCGTTGTTATGGCGACAGGCTTAGATAAGATGGTGGTAGCTAGCCAGGCGGACTTAACAGCCTTACCACCAACCAAACCGAGCACACAAAGATGTACCCCCCGTTGGGAATCGAACCCGGGACCTCTGGGTCTGAAACAGGTAGCTTAGCCACTAGACCACAGAGGCGGTACACTGAGAGGTTAAAGAATTTGTTTCAAATTTCAACAAGGCAACGACCTTGTGCAATGATCAAGCTAACTTACGTAAGTTCTTTTAATGTATTTAACTAATTCAGCGCATAGTACAAATAGCTTAAAAATACGTAAATTTTCACAATTTCGTGCAGGATTCCCTTAAGTGGCTTGTAAGGCCAATACGGGAGCGACAATGGCCGCATAATTGAGTACTTGCTGATGTTGGAGGAAGTACAGTGTGTTTTGGTGTTGTAATTAGTAGTTTGTAGTTATACGATATTTATAATCACTTTTTAATACCTTGGTACTTATATTGTTTTGCGAAATATGTACTCATAAGATATAGTGTAATTATCTTTGTATTATCATAATACTACGAATATAATTACACTATTTATATAAGCAAAATTGTTACGTGCATTGCTTATAAATAGGCTGATGATGATGATGATTATGGGGGCCTACCCACTCAAAACACAGAACAGGGAGACCCTCGTCACATTTTGGGGTGGGGCAGCGGAAGCAGTTCCATATAAATTATTGTCTTCCAGCAGCCCGCCCTGCAGTGCGATTCTCTAAGTTAAAGCCTTGGTAGCAGCGGCTGCCGCAGCACTGAGAATTGACTCTGTCTCTTCAATATTCATAGTATTGGAAACAGACAGTAGATCACAGCCATGCGCGCAGCGTCTATGTGTCGCTTAGAGAATCGCATAGCTGCATGTGGTAGGCCATTGAGGTATTTTATACTAGAGACACCCACTGATTTGTGGCTGCAAACGCCTCAGCAATTGTGAGTAGTAGAGATTGCTGATCTTGCGTGCGGCCGCAAATCAGTGCGCTAATAATTGCTTCGCGATCTCTAGTTATAATGCCTCAATGAAGTAGGTCTATTTATTTCAAATTCCACGCGCCCGCCGGTCGGTGATTGCCATATTCCGAACGCTCGGGACTCTCCGGACGAAGGAGAGGGCGCGAGGCCTACCCAGTAAAACTCCTGGGGGATACAATTATACGGCCAACCGAGGACTTTTAAAAAGATGATGGGCATGAATCTCAACAGGTACGCCAGTAATTGTATTGGGCATTTGTAGTATAGACTATGAATTTTCTATATTACTTTATCTATAATACATCTTAAAACGTATTGTAGTTATTATGACACGCCTTGTGGTATTTGTTTGTGTCTCTGTAGGTATTCTTTGTGTTTCAATACTATATTCTACAATAGTTTTAATAATAATAAAAATTTAATAATATTTTTATTTTTAATTGTATTTATTTTTTAAGAGTAATGAATTATCTTAGATATTACGACTTTGCTAGAAAATGACTGTAGCCGCATAACATCTGTCAGAAGTTGATATAATAGCTTAAGGTAAAGCTAATGTGTGTGTAAAATAAAAAAGATTTTCGAATATAATACTTGAGTTTGATCTTAATAATAATATTTACAAAATACATTATTTATGAGAATATAAATAATAGGCATATAAATTTAAAAAAAACCCTAAAAATTCTAAGTAAAATATAAGACAACCGAACCCGAAGACATACCTTCACGTAAGCAAAAATATTAAAAGTTATTAAGATAAACACACAATGTTACTCAATATATGTACCTAATATAACACATATTTATGTGTTACTTAGGTAAATAAAAAATGAGATATGTGTGGTCATTAATCAAAGAATACTACCAACCCGTCTCTTCCCTTAGCTGTAATAGTCGACTAACGTGTTAAATTCCGCTTTTGTCAGAAAAATACAGCATACATTTATCTGATGAAAGTGGAATCCGAGTAAAGTCCGTTTTTCGTCAGAAAAAACAGCCTATAATTTATTTCGACGAAAAAGGAATCTGACGAATATGTCCTAGATCGCACATACATCCAATAGCATAGAACGGTGATAGGCACCACTTATCACGCTGAACACATGTGCTGTTGTTATTTGGTGAAACGTGGACTTGGCAGTGGAATGCTTTTTTGCGGTCCTGTTTGCCTAGTCTCTGACTAAGGGTTGAATTAGATTAGACCGGGCCGTGTCCGGGGCGTGCCGTGTACGTGGCCCGGACAGGGCACTGATTTGAAACGCTACATTTATTTTGAATTTATATTAGACCGGACGGACGGCGCCGGCGGGACGGATCATGCACTGTGTAACATGAACTGCTTCATACAAAATGTATGCAACGTCTCAAATCAGTGCGCCGTCCAGATTGTGTGTATGTATATGTGAAAATCCCTCCTCCTCCCGTCCTCCATAGGAGTACGCGTGCTGCTCTCCGGAGTCACCAATTTACAGTCTCTAACATTCCATCACGCACAAAGAAATTTGGTGACTCGTTTCTTTGCCGCACTTCCAAAAGATGGAATAGTCTACCAGCACACGCATTCCTTCCTACCTATGACATAGGGTCCTTCAAACGAGGCGTGAAGAAGCACTTTGTGGGGGGGCAGAGTGAGGGTGACTGATTTTTTTTATTTTTTTTTTATTGATTGCTACGTCTCTTACGCTGCACCGGTTGTCCTCGCGCCTGGACTTCTTTTCCACTTAAAATCAGGTGGAGTGGGGTCATTTGCCGGGCTTAGTATAAAAAAAAATGTTTAACAGCTATCTCTAAATAATTGAGCTGTGTGAGAGCCACGCTGCGTTGCAGTATGAATTGGGCTGGCTCGACCGGCGTAATTTGCTATTTGACAGTTGTAACAATAAAATGTGAAATATGTCGGAAATGGTAGGTTAAGATTTAACGATAATTATCCAATAGTTTTTTTGTAAATAATTTGTAAATATTTTATTTTTACAAAATAAATTTGCGATTTTTATCTGTGGTTGTAATCTACGGATAAAAATCGCAAATTTATTAATATATAATTATACCCGAAACACGGGTGGCCATGATTGAGCTTCATGTGACGTCACATACAACATACAAAAACTATCTGTCAGGCTTCAAGATAAGTTTCTATATTTATTGAAATGTGACGTCACAGAGCAAAATGTCACGTGACCGAACGTTTTCGCACGCAATTAAAAATCAATAAAGAAAAATATGTTTTTTTCTGTTAAAATAAAGCTTTTTCGAGAAAGAAAACATTGTACTGGGTATAAAATAAGCGTTTGTAATTTTTTAAATACTTTTTCGAAAACTGTCTAGTAGCCAATTAGTTATTCTGTGGTCATACCACCCGAGCACGGAATATCGGCGTGAAACAATGGCACTCGTTGCTGTTGTGTTTCGTCCAGTGAATCAAAGTCAAAGTCAAAGTCAAATTATTTATTCAATGTAAACCTTTACAGGCACTTATTGACGTCAATACTAATAGCAATAAAAAAAACAGTTAACCAACTTATAGTTAAGACTTAACAACTAATCTAACGAGCTATAAATGAAAGTAATGAAAGTACTGGAGCCCATCTCTTCTCCCCCACCTCCTCACAATTCCTACTTCTCAAAGATCATACTCAGGCAACCAATCTGTGGTTTTGCGGGTCCTCTGGTTTTGCGGGTTGGATACCCGCAAAACCAGAGTGGTTGGCGGCGGTGATTACTTTGTCAGGTGACATGCCTGGTCGTTTTTTTTTTTCACATGAAAAGAGCTGTAATTTCAGTAACTACCTAAAGCATAAGTATAACCCGTAAGTACTAGTTAATCTGGAAACTTTTAACTTAAACCTGATAGGTGCAACAAAAATTGCCAATCCATCATTTATCTAAGTTTTTGCAAGGTGGCTGGCAAGAGCTTAAAGAGTGTAGCCGCGAATCGTGCTCGGTGGCGTGCTCTTGGATAGGTCTATATCCAGCAGTGGACAAATATAGGCTGGTGATGATGATGAAGTACTCATCATTAATGGTTTCACCATTGGCTTATATTTGGCTATGTTCCTGTGATTTTCATCGTACACTGTTTCTTTTTTGTCCAGAATTCCGCTACATCAATACTGGATCCAAATTTAAAATGCTCATGTTCAATCGTTATACTTACGCGCAAAACCACGCGATGTCCAAGACGTGGTACTGCAGCCGCAGGTGGCACGGCTGCTTGGCGAAGATTCGGATGGGGGAGCATGACGTCATCACCGAAGTAAACGACGCACACACCCACGGGCCGCCCGAGTACCACGTCACCGATTCGGGCTATTATATTCTTATAAGAGGTGTTGGTACTGACAAGTAGCCATAGTCTTTGTGCTGCAGTAGAAGATGGCGGACTAATAAATAATAGGAGTTTAAAACTTTTTTGGTATTCTTCTTTTCTTAGTTTATCCGTGTTTTATTTTAACCGTGTCGCGTAACGGCGAAAGAATACTACCACTCTTCTCTTGGGTGTCGTAAAAGGCGACTAACAGACTAAAACACCACCTGTCACGCTGGGCAGTGCAGTCGCTATTTGGTAAAAAGTGGACTATGGCAGAGGACTGCTTTTACGGTCCTCATTGCCTAGTCTCTGACTAACCCTTCGAGGATAATAGTCTTGATTATATGTTATGTTTAAAAAATGAATATAACACTTATTCGTAAAAATAAAAGTGATTCGGTAAATTATAGCGGAGAGAGAAAATTAATTTAGAAAGTTTTAAGTAAGTACTTTAAACAGTGTGATTTAAGTACGACTCTGGAGACTATAGTAGGTACAAAAAACAGCAACTGCATGCGGTGTGTCCGAGTGAACAGTTTATAATATTCTGAGATAACATAGAAACTAATACATTAAAATAGCCAGTGAAAAAAAGAGCCCGCCTGTCTAAAATTTATAAATTCGATGAATTAGACTATTGTGGTGTTAGGAGAAAAGTATATAGTATATAGTATTTTAGACTGTTAAGTGTATTTTTATAAATCCATTAAAATTAATCTTTAAAAATATAATTTGTTTCTATTATGAACACCGCGGTGAAAACACCTTACTCTGCAGTTCACTGATGACGTCACTGCATTCGTAAAAAAATAAGTTCTTGTTATAAGTTTAATTACCTACTTAAGTAAATTATCTGTATAAGTAATATGTAATAATATCCTGAGATAAATGTTTTCTTGTTTTTTAATTTCCTGAAATATATTTTTTTTATTAAAGATTAACATTCATTGATGTTATTGTACCTCTATGTTAACAATGTTAACAATGTTAACCAGCAGTCCGTCGAGAAATAGCTAGCGCCGTAGAGAAATCTAAACAAGAGAATGACAACAAGCATCCTCTCTACGGTCATATTTTTCAAAAAGCTCGACTCAAAAGCCGCCACAGCTTTATTGCTACCACAAAAACCCTACTTTCACAACCTAGCAATGCAAGAGTCAAACTGTGGAAAGAAAAATACAGTCCACCGCCTGGATTTGTTGAGCCTGCAGAAGAACTTCCCGCCGGTCACGACCTTCCACGGTCTACATGGAAGTCCTTAAATAGACTACGGATACAAGTGGGCTGCTGTGGACTTAACAGATTTAGATGGCGTTACGCCGACATGTCCCAGGTTCCGTGTAAGTGCGGTGTCGCCGAGCAGACTATGCAGCACTTGCTCTCTTGCCCGCTGGCCCCACATGCGTGCAGCACGGATGAGCTCATGGCAGCCACGGATGCAGCGATAGATCTGGCTACTTTCTGGGCCAATCACATATAATAGTTGTATCTTTATTGTACGAACCAACGACACGAAAGAAGAAGAATAACATTAATAATAGTCCTGTAACTCATCCCGTTATCTAAAATGACTATACAGGAGTGGGTTCATGTCAGTAGTCTAACAGGTATGTGATTCTCTAAGCACCACATAGACGCTGCGCGCATGGCTGTGATCTGTTGTCTCTTTCAAATTCTATGAATGTGAAAGAGACAGAGTCAATTCACAGCGCTGCGGCAGCCGCTGCTACCAAGGCTTTTACTTACAGAATCGCACTGCAGAGCTATGGCACAGTATAAATATAAGCTAAAGCAGTACGGAAGCTCGGCCTTTTTCTTGTTCTATATACCTACGCGCCAATTGAGCGTTAGGGTTGTCCTTTTAATTTTGTAAAATTGAAATAGTTTTTGTTTAGTTAGCGCTGTATTTCAGTTAGTTAGCGCTTTTATTGAGATAACTAGCAAAGCATAAGGGTTGCTACTTTTAATTTTTTTACAATTAAAAACTAATAAGTTAAAGGTGGCGGCTACTTTCCTTATTCTATTATCGGATTCATTGTCGGAAACTACACAGATCCCCTGATATCGATTTTTAAAGCAATCGGTTGAATAACTAAAAAGTTCAAGATGGAGGCTATTTTGTCTCATACTAATAACTGAGTCGTTGTCAGAAACCACACAGATCCCCAGATATTGATTTTCAAAGCAATCGGTTAAATAAATAAAAAGTTAATTATGGCGGCTACTTTTTCTCATTCTAATAACGGATTAATTGTCAGAAACCACACAGATCCTCAGATATCGATTTTCAAAGCAAAGTTTATTAACGATGAAGTTTCGTAGTATAAATTTTTATTATTTTTCACCGTCAAAATAACGCGCGCTCAAAAAATATACTAAAGTAAGTACTCCAAATATCACCTATACAAACCAAACGTTTTATTTAAAAGAAAAAGCTTTTTATTTAGTAATAATAAATCATTCTTACCTTTCAACATCAGCAGGAAGTCTAAAAACGAAAGCTCCGGTTTTGAAGCAGCCATGTTCAAGCAGCCATTTTTTAAAATCGCGCGCACAGCGCCCGCAATATGCAACAGGGAAAACTCGGTTCGACGCCACACGCGCTACTGAGAGAACTGTGATGTCCGCTTAGGGGCCCGTAAAGAAGTGCGTCTGTGGGCGTGCGTCGATTCGAGCGTTTGTACGTAGCTTCCTTACTGCTTTAGCTCATATTTATACTGTGGCTATGGGGATTGAACCACGATTTCTGGCGTTCAACCCAAACATCTATCCGCTCGGCTACCGACGCCCGAGTTATAATTACCCAATTAATAAAATTGAATTGAGATATTTTTGATATTAAACTTACAATTTGCTCTAAAGCCCTATTATTATTAGGCACAAAGCAGAAGTCCACTCAAACTTTTCAAACTTGGTTTTATTGGTTATTGCTGCATGCTTGCTTGCATGCTGATGCTCGCTTGCATGCTGCATGCTCGCTTGCATGCTTAAACGTTTCTACTATTACAAGTTGTTCGATATATAACGAATAAACATAGTAAAGACAGAAAACACCCAGACCCGTAATCAATTTAGAAATGAAGTCATTTTTAAATTGATCCGACCGGTGTGCTTAGCTAACCATTCGATCACGGAGGTCGTCAATAGCTATGACTTAAGTCAAATAGTTTGTTGAAAACATTTAAAAAAAACGTTTTTTTAACTGAGTTATTACGATTTTAAACTTTCTATAGTGGACATTAAATCGCAACAACTCAGCTAAATAAACGTTTTTTTTAAATGTTTTCAACAAACTACTTTTAGATCCCTGTATTTTACTTTAGCATGCAAAGTTTTATTAAAATTGGCTTAGTGGTTTTTAAAAATTTAGATTTTGAAGTTTGTATGCGAAACTGAAATGCGTAAATCCTCTTAAAACGATAATAGAAACAAAATCTGAGTTTTCGGTAAATACCGGTATATACAAAATACCGGTATCAAATTTGGTGGTATGAACAGCTCCATGTTATCTCCCGTTAAGAATTTTAGGTAAATACAATCTGACTATTCCTATCACTGCTTATCATCATACAGATAAATATAAATAAAAACAAGGTTATTGGAAATATATAAAAACTGAAAAGCTCTGTATATATTTCAGAAGTCCGCTTCATCGATACTGGATCGAAAAACAAATTGCTTATGATGGGTGGTTATACTTTCTCTCAGAACTATGCGATGTCCAGGATATGGTACTGCTCCCAGAGGAGGTATGGCTGCAAGGCGAAAATCAAGATGGGGGGCGATGACGTCATTGCTGAAGTAAATAATGAGCATGCGCACGACCCACCTGAGGTCCACCTTTCTAAGTCAGGAAAGTATATAGTGATGAGAAATGTACGGAAAATAATGCTTTAGTTATGGACTTTGATGTTATGTATGTATTATCTATAATATAAAAATGAATCGCTGAATGTGTTGCTAAGCGCAAATCTCGAGAGCAGCTGAACCGATTTCGCTAATTCTTATTTTATAATATTCCTTGAAGTACGAGGATGGTTCTTACGGAGAGAAAAAAAATTAATTAATTGTCACGGGGTAGGTACAGGTTCACGCGGACGAAGTCGCGAGCGAGCCGCTAGTATACAATAAAATATGAGCTAGAACATTAGCCCCGTTGCTAGAATACATAAAGGTTTTTAGTACAGCCTGTATACTACCCCACTGCTGGGCAAAGGCCTTCCTTTAAAATCAAGTTATCGCTACAGTTGATTGGTAAGTACACACGGCGTCAGATCAATCTACCCAAAACTGTCAAATTTCTGCAATTCATTATGAACTTTACTGTTTGGTTCTAAAGATCAATATTCATTGGAGAAATTTGACAGTTTAGGGTAGGTTGATCTGACGCCGTGTGTACCTATTGGCTTAATCACCGGCCGAAACAAACTTCATATCCGTCAATTTAATGAAATATTTTATTAATAAAGATAATGTCTATTTTTGGTTTGTGGAATTTTGGTCTTTGTTCAATAGAACAAAACTTATATAAATCATACGTTGGTTGCAATAAAATAGAAAACAGATAAATGTAGTTCTAGTACTAGAAAAAAGTTAAAAGTTGAAAATATGAAATTATATATGCAGTTTTTAATAATACAAAGCTTTTGTAATTTATTTAGAAAACTTCGAAAAATGTATTAAATAAACATTTTCAAAAGTTATACTTTAATACTAGACTTATTGTATTTGTGGTTTCTTCCTTTCAATATTGAATTGTAATAAGTCTCGGATAACAATAGTTGATTATGATAACAATATGATTTTATGCTTAGAGTAAAGATTATTATTTATTCTCTAATGTATAAGCTGATAGTTTCCCAAACAATTATTATTAAATATAAAAATAAATCAAGTGCCCCAAGCTAGAGATGTATGTTTTACAATTCATATTCTAGGGACTATTGCTCGATTATTTTATTATTTATTATTTTATTATTAAAGGTCAGGTCAAGAGTACCCTATACCGAAGAGCATATTTTAAAAACGATGTAAGTTATTAAATAGGATCCAAATGGAAATCTGTGGTCTCATTCTCAGAGTGATTTGTGTAATCTCATATGTCAGTACGGACTCGTGAACACTCCAACATGTCACACCAGTGTAAAAAACAGAAATATTTTCTTGTTAGTCACACTGCTAGTATTGCAACACCTTTTATCGTCTAAATATGAAAAAAAAATTAAAAACAAAAAAAAATGAAAGTATTAAAAAAAAATAAAAAAAATTAATAATAAAAAATAAATAAAATGTAATTAAATAAATAATAATTGATTTACTAAATAATTTTTTAATTTACTTAGTAAATATAATCGATTTTAATTTATACTTTGATAATCACCGCACTAGTTGATAACGAAAATTAATAATAGGTGTTGCAATACTAGCAGTGTGATTAACAGGAAAAATATTCCTTATTTTCACACTAGTGTGACATGTTGGTGTGACCACGAGTACGTACTCTAATATGTTTGTATTAATATATCTTTGTTCACAAATTTTTATTTATTTAACAGAACACCACTTTATACCAACGGCCCAAAAGAACAAATTACTAATGCTTGACGGTTACACCTTCGCTCAGCATCATAGGAAGAACTTGTGGTACTGTTCTCAGAGGAAGAAGGGCTGCAAGGCCAGGATCAGTACAGACAGTGGAGAGAGGATTGTGTCAGCCTTCAACGAACATGGTCACGATCGACCCGACTATCATTTGACAAGTACAGGACAATATGTACTTAAGAGGTCTAATCGGAAATAGCTGCTTTGAGCGAAAATTTATGTATACTTACGATAGTTGTTTCTAACCTTTTAACTGTGTTTAATGAATAGAATTTCTATTGTGTCTACTGGTGCGGTGCCGTTTGAAGGGGTATTTATTAATATTATATTTTTATTCCTCGAAGCGCACCAGCAGATAAAATGTGGAAAGAGATATATAGTAACTGACAGAAGATATCGATAACGAATAACGTACGTTTATTTTTATAGTACCTTTTTTTCATTTATGTCACCGTGGTACTTTTTGCACAGAATAAGTAATAGTACTACTGTACTTTTAGTTCAAAATGACTGTCATGATTCAATGTATTATTGACGTAGTAAGTTGCAGCACCTTTTTTTTTACCCTAGGAAATACATTTAGGCATACCCACCGGACTGGGGCGCCCGGTGGGTTATGTGGGACTCGCCTGAAGGGCCCTACCCACTAAAACCTAGGGATGCTCCGAACTTCCGCCAAAGAGACCCTGACGCCACGGGAATTCGCGTGGCGGTTCTTCCGTAGCCGGGTCGGCGGGCCGTCGCAGCGGACGGACACCTTGAGGCCGAGCCTCACCAGAGGGCAACCTGGAGCATATCAGGTTGCCCTCCGATTCATCTGCGAACCCCACGCGCGGGTGTAGGGCTCCCCCTGCCCGTGCACCCGCGGTTCGCTAAGGGAGGGGGGGGGGGGGTAGGAGCTGGGCAAAACCACGCCTCCTTCTCCCTGCGCGCCTTCGGCGGATTACCCCGGAAAGAGGATCGTCCTCCCGTGCTCTCTCGGCCGCCTCCTTCTGCGTCATGATGGTCTCGCAGAAGGAGAGAACCACGTCCCAGGCCTGCCTGCTCGTCACCATAGCCTTAACTACGGCTGGCAGGGACAGGTCGGGACCCACCACCGCGCAGAGCTGCGCGCGCTCAGCCGACCAGGCTGGGCATGCCTCCAGCGTGTGCAGCGCTGTGTCGTTAGACACGCCGCATTGGTGGCACGCCGTCGTCGGCTCTCTCCCCGCTATTTGGCACAGATACCTCCCGAAGCAGCCATGCCCCGAGAGGACCTGTACCAAGCGAAAGGAGAGTGAGCCACCCTTGCGATCGACCCATCGCTCCAAGACGGGCCGAATCGCTCCGATGGTCCAGTGGCCGGCGGTCGGCTGCTCCAGCCGCTCCTTCCACTTCAGAAGCGTCGGCCGCTGCGCACGCTTCCGCCATCGGCGAACCTCCTCAGGCATCGCCAGACCTCCTTGCCTCCGTGCATTAGCAGACCGCTCATACACGTCGGCCAACACCTCCGCCTCATCCTATCATATCCCAGGGTGGGGTACCTGCAAGCGCGCATGCCGCCTCGTAGGACACCGTGCGGTATGCTCGAGCTGCCCTGATCGCGATGACCCGCTGCGCTTTCCGCAGTAGGGCCACGTTCGTCGCGTTCAGGGCGTCGACCCACACGGGCGCGCCATACAGGGCCATGGACCGCACCACCCCGAGGTATAACTTCCGCACTCCAGCCGAACGACCGCCCAGGTTGGGCAATAGCCTGCCTAATGCTGCAGCAGCGTTTACCAACTTGGGAGCCTGACGCTTAAAGTGTTCGGTGAAGCGCCATCTCCCATCCAAAACAAGTCCAAGGTACTTCATCGAGGCTCCGACTTCGATGCGAACACCCGAGATGGTGATATGGGCGTCCGCAGGCGGGTTGTTTCTAGCCCCGTGAAAGTATAGCGCCTCAGTTTTGTTTAAGGCCATCTTGAGACCGAAGTTGCAGCACCTAGTCCTACTCGTTTATTTCTTTTCATTCAAAATGACTGTCATGATTCAATTTATTATTGACGTAGTAAGTTGCAACACCTAGTCCTACTCGTTTATTTCTTTTTTCCTGATAGTTAAAGGTAAGTGAGATCGCTAAGGCGCCTATCTACCTCTTCTCATTTATGTCACCCTGGTACTTTTAG
This sequence comes from Scoparia ambigualis, assembly GCA_963921215.1. NCBI lineage: Eukaryota > Metazoa > Arthropoda > Insecta > Lepidoptera > Crambidae > Scoparia > Scoparia ambigualis. The sequence goes on along the minus strand of OY992513.1, from coordinate 29,595,615 downwards.
TTCAAAATTACTGTCGTGATTAAATTTATTATTGACGTAGTAACTTGCTTAAGGGGAGGTATTTCGAGCGCTTCTCTCTCGCTCTTTCGACGGTACGACGGTAAGGGACGGGTATAACAGCGAAGAGCCGCGAATAATCGCGTTTTATATTTAAAAAAATTGATAGATGTAATATATAAAAAACGATCGGTTATAATTCCTCAAGTTATCTATGAACTTCATTTTGGTAAATGGCTCACAATATCAAATCACTTATTTTAAGAATAAAACCTGGAAAAGAAGATAAACACACAAAAATAACACAAATGACACAAAAATATGCAACTTTGTGAATTTATTCTATCGAGCCAACTTTATCAAATCGTGTTTTACATCGGGTGTATTTCACAGAATAAAGCTTCAAAAATATTTCATAATTTTCGCAGATTTTAATTTTACTGTTTACTACTTCAAAAAGTAATTCTAAGAACGTGTTATTTTAATTTTTCACTAACACCTAGCCTTAAGCACCTAGTCCTAGTTTCTATCGACATCAATATTAAGAATATTTTATGCTCCTCTCTATTTTTTACCGTTAATGCGCTTCGAGGAATAAAAATATAATATTTTAATTACCTATTCTGAAGGGGTGCGCTTTATTTAATAAAACTAACTACGTTTTATATATTTTTATTTCAATAACGTTCATTTTACTTATTAAACAATATATATAACAACTAATATCATAATTCTATTTAATATAATAATAGTTTATTATAATGGTTATTTAATATAAAATCATTTAATATAATATACCTTTGATTGAATTTCGCTTTACATATGAATCATTTATTATAAATCTATTCTATATTTTTTTATTATAAAAATCAATTCAAATAAGTTTTATATAATCAACTTATCAGTTGAAATAAGAAAAAAAAAATTTAAAATATATTTATTCAATAAACTCTATTAATAAGCACTTTGAATCGTCCAAATCTTTTTAACCTACCACCAGGACGTCATTTTTTAACTGTGGCAAAGAACGGGCGCAAGAAACCACAGCGCACAGAAGCAACGACATTTACAAAAAAAAAAGAATATGTCGTTACCAGGTCATAAAATACAAAATATGAATTTATAAAAAAATAAATTAAGCAATACAAAACTACAATACAATTTAAGTATCAATTAATAATAGACAATTAGAAATAGCTGTTGGAGTAATTGGAGCATTTTAGATCCAAGCTGCTTTGTCTTCTGTGTAATCTGTAAGTTTTGCTTAATATAAGTTTTAATTGGTATATTCATCATTTGATAATATAACATTGCCCTGGTAACCTATTATACACAGACCACATATATTATACCCACTTCAAGGGGTCGCGGGGCCTAAGACAAACGCTACGCTGCGCTGCGCTTCGCAATTGTCTTAAATTTAGAGGTTGTTTTTTTTATTAGACAACAGAAATACTAGCTGCCCTACGCCTGTAGGTCACGTAATAGGTTAGAAATGTTTTCACTTGTTTTGAGATGCGGCTGTATGTTAAAACCTACTTTTAAATGTATGCAAGTTAAAAATGCAAACGTTGCGTAAATTACTTTAACTGTTTTATTTATTTATATTTTCTTTTATTTTTGGAAGTGTAATTAGATTTCTTTGATTTTATTTTGTTATTTTTCGTGCTTTTATGTAAAAAGTAATGGAACTATAGGTCTATTTAAAATAATATTGTTAATGTTTTTGTTTATACATGACAGTTTGTTTCTTAATAAAATAAATAAATAAATAGAAATCTAACACAATTGCGGAGCGCAACGTAACGATTGTCGTGAATTTCGAGGTAACTTTTTTTATTAGACAACAGAAATACTAGGTGTCCTTACTCCTGTAGGTCACGTGATTTGTTAGAAATTTAAATTTCGAGGTTGTTTTTTTATTAGTCAACAGAAATAGTAGCTGCCCTCTGTAGGTCACGTAATAGGTTCGAAATTTAAGGTTGAATTGAATTTCGAGGTTTTTTTTTATTAGACAACAGAAATACTAGGTGCCCTACTCTTGTAGGTCACGTGATTGGTTAGAAATTTAAGACAATCGCAAAGCGCAGCGTAGCGATTGTCTTAAATTTCAAGTTTATTTTTTTATTAGACAACAGAAATACAAGCTGCCCTACTCCTGTAGGTTACGTGAACGTGAGAAAGTCAATGACCGTGGCGCTTCAAACGCTCCGCCTACCCACTGCCCCGCCGCCGCGCCCCGGCGCAGGCGGCCGGCCGGGAAAGTTCATAGGGTTCACGGTATACGAATTGATAAGGAGAACGTTACTACCGTGTTTTCGACAAAAAGTCACTTTTACAACTTTTTTCTCTTTGCTCGTAAAGCAATTATTATTTCATAAATAGGTACAACACTTTTTTTGTATAACGTTTTCGGCTCCAAAACCAATGAAAAATCTCGGTGTATAGAAGTGACTACTTACAGGATATTTTTTTTATCAGTGCGCATAATTCTTTAAATTATAGAGTAACTTAATCTAGAGTTACAAATTTAATTTTTTAAGTGAAAAATAAAGAACCTAAAATTGATCAAACATCTCCACAAAAATACCGTTGATCATGGTAAACATTACGATACCAGGCAGCCGGGCGAGTCAATGCACTTGCACCGACACGTGACCTTTCGTTCGCCCGGTATCCATGAGTTATTTTTTATTGTGCCGAACAAATTAAATAAATGACAAATAAACAAATAAAAAAATGAAAATGGTGTCTATTATCGTTCCTGAATGATATAAAAAATAATGCGCACCGATAATTTTTTTTATCCTGTATATCAATTTAAAGCCAGTTATAGCTGTTTAAATACAAACAGATACGTAGTAAATGTTTAATCATTGTTCAGTGTGAAAAACTGCTTGCAAGTCCAGTGACTTGCTGTACCACTGTCACAAGAGCGAATTTTTATATTCTAAACCAGTCTTCCACTGGCGTCAGCTGTGGACTTAGTGGAATAGAATAGAAGAGAAACGATGACTTGTATGTTCGGGCGCAGGTCGCTATATTCTGTACAGTTTTACAATTAATGGTAGGTATAGCAACGTCGTAAAGTTTTTTTTTTCAAAACATCCTTTAGATTGAAAACGGAAAAGTTCTAAATGCAGCCTCATTGCCTAAGCAATGAGTAGAAATCAGAATTAGGTATTATTATTATTTTAAGATCGTGGGACGAAAACACAGACCACACTGTGGACGAAAACGAAAACACTGCTCGATGGAATGTTTCCGTTTGTAACCCACTTTTTTATCCCACGAATATTTTAATTCCGTATTCAACCTAAAAGGACAATGCCCATCTTGGACCTGTTTTGTTTTGAGAATGTATAAATAAATGTAAATCGTATTGACATAAATAGCTTAAAATTCACTAGATCTAATCATGCTATCATAGTTTCCCTTAAAGTCAGGAAAAAAACAATAATAAGTTTAATTTTCCTATGGTATTCACTAATTCCAGGTTTTTGAACGCATTTGTCACTCAAAGCGTTTTGTTCCGCCTCTTAACCGTTAACGTTAAATATATTAATTAATTCGATGTTTAGAAAACTATAATATTATTCTAGTTCTCCTTTTTAAGAATTTTTATCATGAAATTAAATACGCTTAACGATTTATGAATAATTATTAACAATATAATTCATCATTATCAATTTATTGAACGGTTATACTTACATAACAAGGGTAAAACGAGACGTATTTTTGACTTGTATCTGTCACTGTTATCTGTGATGGTCCGATTCGTTATTTTTAGTTTAATGAAACTTGTTTAGTCTTGATTATTGGCTTCTTTAATAATAAATATGTGTTGTGGATCATTAATTGAAACAAAAGTAGTATAACATAAAACAGGTTTAGCTATGATTGTATGTTGCCGAAAAACTTAAAAAAAAACAATGTCCAACGATAAACTTAAAATGGTTATTTTCAAACTTTCTCTCACATAACTCTGGCTTTTAATAAAAAATCTGAAGCTAGACAATAAACGGTAATATAATAGATTACATTTTGCTACCAACTTCAATTTATACAAGCTAACTCATTGTCAGGTTTTTAAATATGTTGCCGAAAAACTTAAAAAAAACAATGTCCAACGATAAACTTAAAATGGTTATTTTCAAACTTTCTCTCACATAACTCTGGCTTTTAATAAAAAATCTGAAGCTAGACAATAAACGGTAATATAATAGATTACATTTTGCTACCAACTTCAATTTATACAAGCTAACTCATTGTCAGGTTTTTAAATGTATGGGGCGTGGGCATTGTCCTTTATTCCGCTATCGACCAATATATAATAATAAATGACTATCAATTGTTGGCGACAAGAAAAAAGCGAGTTTATTATTATTATTAACTTAATTACACTCGTATGTAACAAGATGATTAATTATTTTTATTTTTAACAACAATTGTTTGTTATGAATTAAAAATGTATGTACCTAAAATATTGTTTAAATATCACATTAAACTGTTTTTCGCGACTCCCAGGCGTAGTTCACGGAGAGACGTGCAGCTTCTTGCCTCCACATCCACCTTTGGATTTACGAAGACTTGCTTAGATTTTCACTATGTTTTAAAAGTTATGTTAAGCTCAAGAAACTTCTAATAGGATTCAACTGACAAAAAAGATAAATGTCGCAAATAAGAAGTAAGAAAGTGCAAAAAGTTTTTATCAACCAAATTAATACATTGCACAATTTATTTTATATTTTTTATGTTTCTCTTTAGGATTTTCCGTATTAATTTCCTTCGTAAACCATCTCTGTAGGTACTAAACAGAACAAGACAAAATAAAAAATATTCAAATTCCCTAGATTAACGAACATCAATTAATTGATTTTTATTTATAAGAAGAAGATATTTTTAACAACAGTATAACAAAAACTAACTAAATCTATCTGTTAAATAATAGCAATATATAATAAAGAACTTACTTTTATTTTTAGATTACATATATATACCGACGGGGCTCAAGAAAAATTTGATTATGCTCGGAGGCTACACCTTTGCCCAGCTTAATACCCACCATTGGTACTGTTCGCAACGGAAGCAGGGCTGCAAAGCTAAGTTGAAACTGAACGACGAGGGACGCATTGTGTTACTTAACAACTGTCATTATCACGACCCACCCGTATATCATGTTACAAGCAACGGGAGTTATGTTAGAATTCGTGGACGCAAAATTAAATAGTTATCATGGAAACAAAAAAAACTTTAATTTTGATTAGTAATTATATTAAATGATGATTTATGTTACTCTGATTTTATGTTATTTCTTTATTTTTATTTAGTCATACGTATATAACAAAAATTTCAAAAACATAATCATAGTAGTTACTATGCTAGTAGATGAGGGAGCAACCTAAAACAGCGAAAAAATTCCAGCTAATTAAATTAACTTAAATAATAGCATTTGGATGGCCAAGTTGCGGTCTTATATGTAAGCAATTCATGGTAATAGGTATTACCAAATAGCCTGTATGTTACTAACGAAATAGAGCACCAAACGGGTCTTATATTTGTATTGCTATTTTAGGTACTAAAAGGTTTATCGGACGCCGCCGCCGTAATGCTAGCTGTACGGAGGAGACTTTAGACGAATGTATAGCCTTTACCCTGTCCCAGCAGGGGACTGAAGAAAAGCATAGAATTTCACGCAGCACAATCAAAAATAAAGCCCGCAGAAAGCATAACAGGCGCCCTTACGTTAACTATACCCAAGAAAAGTTAGACGAATGCATAGCCTTGATCAAGTCCCGTAAAATTACCCAACTTAAAGCTACGGCAAGCTACGGAATCCCGTTGACCACTATCAAAAATAAGTTACGTGGACGACATTGTAATAAGCCTGGACGACAAAACATATTTAAAGAGGACGAAGAAGCATTGCTCGTTGATAGATTGATAGCTCATTCTGACAATGGCATTCGAATGACACAATCACAGTTGAGAAACTTTATCAGTGAATACCTCTGTTCGCAAGGGAGGTTAGTGAAACAGTTCAAAAACAACGTCCCGGGTTATAGGTGGCTAAGCAGTTTTCTCAAAAGGCACCCCAGGCTAACAGTTCTTTTAAAGAAAAATGCTTATTAAATTGTACTGGGAAATTTTTAATCGAGATGTATGGAATTTGTAAACTACCAACACGCATTGGGCCAACGCGGTGGGTTATATTACGGCCCTGCTCCCCCATGTGCTGTGCTGTGCTTTACTGCTATCTAAATGGGACATTCATGGGCTGATGATGATGTATGTTATGTCTTATGTCTTATCTGACTGCATGTTTGACAAAAATTTGGGCTTATTACAAAAGGGCAGTTTATCAGTTTTTTTTGACCAAATGCAAGAAAGAGGATGACAGGTGTCCTAAGGCATACTCAGTAACAGCGACGATTAAATTGTGATCGTCATTTTTATTATTTTTGTAAGTTGGTTAGTTGGAATGTTTCCGTTTTTGACCCACTTTTTTATCTCACGAATATTTTAATTCCGTATTCAACCTAAAAGGACAATGCCGATTTTGGACCTGTTTTGTTTTGAGAATGTATAAATGTAAATCGTATTGGCATAAATAGCTCAAAATTCATTAAATCTTATCAATCAACAGTAATATAAAATAGATTTAATTTTGCTACCAACATCATTTTATACAAGCTAACTCATTGTCAGGTTTTCAAATGTATGGGCCGTGGACATTGTCCTTTATTCCGCTTTCGACCTTTAATCAATGACTATCAATTGTTGATATCGCAGTTGCGTTGCCGACCTTTAAAAAAGGTATAGGGTTAAAGAAGGAATAGAAGAATAGAAATTGTGAGAGGGGGGGGAGGGGGAAGTGGCCTTCGGAGCTCTCACTGGCCGGACGAAACACAAAAGCACCAAGTGCCATTATTTCACGCCAGATATTCGCGAGACGGTGGTATACCCCGGGCGAGCCGGCCCAATGCGTGCTGCAAGGCAGCGTGGCTCTACCACTCAGTCAATGTCAGTGTCACTCATTTTGCACCACCCAGGGGCACGTGTAGGGTCTCAAGGGTAAACCTACGGACGCGATAAACTTTATCCCCCAATTTATTAAATAATAGCAATATAAAATAATTAACTCTCATTTGTTTTTTAGATTACATATATATACCGACGGGGCTCAAGAAAAATTTGATTATGCTCGGAGGCTACACCTTTGCCCAGCTTCATACCCACCATTGGTACTGTTCGCAACGGAAGCTGGGTTGCAAAGCTAAGTTGAAACTGAACGACGAGGGACGCATTGTGTTACTTAACAACTGTCATTATCACGACCCACCCTTATATCATGTTACAAGCAACGGGAGTTATGTTAGAATTCGTGGACACAAAATTAAATAGTTACCATGGAAACAAAAAAAAACCTTAATTTTGATTACTAATAATATTAGTTAATATAAATGATGATTTATGTTATTCTGATTTTATGTTATTTCTTTATTTTTCTTTAATTATAAGTATAAAACAAAAAATTCAAAAACATAAGTAGATACCTACTATGATAGTAGATCAGGGAGCAACCTAAACCAGCGAAAAAAAACCAACTAATTAAATTAACTTAAATATGGCATTTGAATGACCGAGTTGCGGACTTATAAATAAGCATTTTATGGTAATAGGTATTACCAAATACCCTGTATGTCTTATAATGTATTAGAGAACCAAACGGGTCTTATATTTGTATTGCTATTTTAGGTACTAAAAGGTTTATCGGACGCCGCCGCCGTAATGCTAGCTGTACGAAGGAGACTTTAGACGAATGTATAGCCTTTACCCTGTCCCAGCAGGGGACTGAAGAAATGCATAGTATTTCACGCAGCACAATCAAAAATAAAGCACGCAGGAAGCATAACGGGCGGCCTTACGCAAACTATACCCAAGAAAAGTTAGACGAATGCATAGCCTTGATCAAGTCCCGTAAAATTACCCAACTTAAAGCTACGGCAAGCTACGGAATCCCGTTGACCACTATCAAAAATAAGTTACGTGGACGACATTGTAATAAGCCTGGACGACAAAATATATTTAGAGAAGACGAAGAAGCATTGTTCGTTGATAGATTGATTGCTCATTCTGACAATAGCATTCGATTGACACAATCACAGTTGAGAAACTTTATCAGTGAATACCTCTGTTCGCAAGGGAGGATAGTGAAACAGTTCAAAAACAACGTCCCGGGTTATAGTTGGTTAAGCGGTTTTCTCAGAAGGCACCCCAGGCTAACAGTTCTTTAAAAAAAAAATGCTTAAAGTATTATACTGCGAAGTTTTAAACCGAGATGTATGGAATTCGTAAACCACTAACACGCATTGGGCCATCGCGGTTTGTTCAGGCCCTGTCCCCCATGTTCTGTGCTGTGCTTTACTGCTGTCTAAGTGGTAAAGTGCCCAGCAGTGGGACATTCATGGGCTGATTATGATGTATGTTATGTCTTATCTGACTGCATGTTTGAAAAAATATAGACTTATTACAAAAGGGCAGTAGATGACCTTTATCAGTTTCTTTTGACCAAATGGCTGGCAGCTTCCTTAGTAAAATGCAAGAGGATGATAGGTGTCATAATAAGGCATACTTAGTAACAGCCTAGATGAAATTGTAATTGACAATTTTATTATTTTTGTTAGTTGGTTAGTTGTGTATATTTTTTAAATGTTTGTATCTTAGAGCATTAAATCAGTGTGTATGTACCTCAGATCATAGAAGGGAATCCCTTAGCTATGATCTGCGGTATTTACACACGGCGTCAGATTAACCTACCCCAAACTGTCAAATTTCTACAATCAATCTTGAACTTTAACTTGAACTTAGTGTTTGGTTCTAAGGATCAATATTCATTGGAGAAATTTGACAGTTGAGGGTAAGTTGATCTGACGCCGTGTGAACATGATACTGTTAATGTATACGATAGATTTTTTATTGTTATAGATGTCATGATGAGGTTACGGATTTGGATTAAGTGATAATATCTTAGTGTATGTCTATGTTTTTGTTAATTAAATAGATTTCTTTACATGACGGTGTTTATCTCAGCATTCCAAGTTAACCTGCTTAACATATTAAATCATAGACAAGTCAAAACTAAAGCTGTGAAAAATCTGGTAAAACGTCTTTAAAATAAATCGGTGGTTTAGGATTCCGGGTAAAGCGCGCTTTCCACCTTCGGCCTTATCGTCGCTTACCATCAGGTGAAATGAAGGCCAAGCGCTTACCCGACGTAGAATAAAAATAAAAACTTCCTTAAGTTAAAACCCAACATATAAGGCGACTGCATTGACCACTCCGCCAACGAGGTATTGGTTAGACCTGTCGAAATTCTTCAACGATTTAATTATATTTATTCTTTTTCAACATTCTCTCACCAAACCTCTTTGAATTTAAGAGCGTTTCACTATCTTAAGAATATGTGAGCATTATTAACGCAAATAAAATCAACATTACGAATCTCTAAAGCAGTCGTTATCTTGTCTTAATGTCGGAATTTTATTCAGGTCTCATAAGATGAGGTTTGATAAGACGATGTTACTAAAAAAACATAACTTATAAGCATAGCAGAATTTCGACGGGTCCAACCAATACCTCGGTGGCAGATCGGTCAACGCAGCCGCTTAGTAATTAGTATTGTAGAAGGACGTGGGCTCATTTCCCACCTAAAGTAGATTTTTTTTTATATACTTACGTAAATACCGTATAATATTACGACTTCAACTAAATTCTTGTTGCAGCTTATCATTACATTACGTTAATTCGATTTTAATCTATGCCAATTTGTATAAGATTAAAACAAATTGTACTATTTTCTATTTTAGGCACTGGAGATGGATCAGATAGGCCCTTCGTTATAATACCATCGCAAAGAGGCGGTAAACTTTTATTACGCAATGGCTATAGATACACGTACATTTACAGAAGTGGAAAGAGCAAGCAAAATAGAGTTTGGCGTTGTGTGAAAAGAGATGTGTGTAATGCCATGATAATAACGCACGATAATAGAGTATTGAAAGAAGGGGCACATAACTGCGAACCCGACGTAAGTGGGAATCAAATAAAATTGTTGATGAACAAATGCATTGACAAAGTGCAAACAGAAAGGAAATCGGTGCAGTCAATTTATTCCGAAACATTTGAAGAAATGAAAAATGAGAATTCAGAAATGGTTACCAGGATACCAAAATTTCTTAATTTAAAGACAAGACTGTATAATCATCGAAATAAAGCTTTGCATGCTAATATATTAAAGAAGTAACGCCCGTAATTTAAAATATGACATAATTTTTATTGAAAAATTAGTACTAGGTGTAGGCGTAGTAAATACTATTTTCAATCAAAGTTCTTCTATTAGAATAAGCCCATTTAGCGAATTCTATTTTAATTTGAATAATTTCTGTCATCTTATCTATAGGCTAATTTTGATGATACATACATCCTGGTTGGAATAAAATATAAAACTCCTTTATTAGGTTCTCGTATTGTTTTCTTATTGAAATCCCTAATAGAGCTATAGAGAGTTATTTTTATAAAATATTTATTTAAGCTAGGTCTGAAAGAACCCAGGAAACCATACAGATATCAAGAATATGTCAATGTTTTCATTTGACAATTTACGTAAGATCACGGCTCATTATCAAAAGAATGCCAACAACCTCCTCTCTTGGGTATTTGGTGTAGTTAAAGGCGACTAACAGACTAAAGACTGCTCATACATACACCCAACAGCATAAAGCGGTGATCAGCTTAGCATCTCCGCTTTATGCTGTTGGTTGTATGAGCAGTTTTTAGTCCAAGATTAATGTTTTATATTTTAGCGTTTTATTAACGCTTAAATATACTTAAGTAAAATTTTAAACACTGAAAAAAGACGACAACCTCAGGCGGGAATTGAACCACGCACCTTCCGCATTCCGAGCGGCTGCCTTAACCCCAAGTGGTTAAGGCAGCCGCCCGGAATGAATGTCCGTTGTCCGTAGTCTTTAGTCCGTTAGTCGCCTTTTAACGCTGAGCCCATGTGCAGTTGTTGTTTAGTGAAACGCGGACTGTGACAGTGCACTGCTTTTGGGTCATTATCTAGTCTCTGAATAACGTCTGTAACATAAAGTCTCTGATCACGACTATAATCTGCGAAGGCAGATTATAGTCGTGATCGTGATACTCGTAAGTGAATGTACTTAATTAAAATAGTCAGTAGTACTCAGTAGGAGCAGAATTTTTTTATTACAATAATTGCAAATAATTTTATCTATATATAATAGAAGTAGTTTGTTATTGGGCAAGAGGTAGTTGTAGTTCGAAGTACGTTAAAGTAGCAATGCAAATTAAAAAACAAAATTGAGATGACTCGTACATTGCTGGCTTATACCTACAGCTACTTATTTACAATGCTTTTTATCTTCTATCTATCTTAACTTTATAGGGCATAACATTTGAAACTTATTTATCTTTAGGAAAGGTGGAGTACATCAAAGGCTATGGCGGAAATAGCAAAATCTTAGTGTATAAAGGCTATACCTACACGAACATGAACAATCGCTGGTACTGCTCCATGAAAAGTAAAGGTTGCAAGGCGAAGTTGACTATAACGGAATATTCAATGATCATGTTGTCCTTTGACCACGACCACAGCCCACCAAAGCTGCATAGAACCATAAATAGAAGGCTATCTAATACTTCAGTTTTTTAATGCGAAAAGTCTCTCTAGTTAAGATGGATTCTCTTAATATTATGAAACAATAAAAGCTTTGTATGTAAAATATTCTAAAATAAAGACATAAAGTTGATAAATTACCTGGCCTGTTACTTACTACGTTGAACCGATTACAAAAACCTTAATTCGATAATGTCTTTTCTGTTTTATCCAATGTACGAGTATAAAACGAATATAATAGTAGGTATGCATCTGTTTACTTAAATATTATACCGTGAGAATGATAGTCACAGATTAAAAAATCGCATTCATAGTGTGGTCACGGGTCAGTGCAGTCGTTGAAATATGAAATTATGTCTTATTAGTATGGTTTTTCAGAAGCAGATGATGAGCCAGCATTTCTGCATTATTATAGAAGATATCGAGAGCTAAACCCTGAAAGGTTTACAGTCAGGAGACCTGATAACTCCCAGGGGATAGAAGACCCCGCCGACCGCGTCAGCAGCATTTTAAGTTCTCTCTTTGAGAGAAGAAATAACTAGTTGCGTTTAGTTTTTTTTATGTACCTACCCTTTTATCTAATTTTGCATGTACGTATTTTTTGCATGTGATCAACAATCTTCTATAGCTACTATGAAAATATGTAAGATGAATGATAAATAAATGAGTAAGTTGTAATCTACACAATACAAAATACAATTAATTAATTTAACCTACCTATGTTACAAAAAATACAGCACACAGCGCACTTAATTTTGTGCTATTCTTTTCCATTGGGCAAATAAGGATAAGTACATTGTGAATTCATGATATGTGAATAACGAGAAAGAGTTAAAGAATTATGTCCCAAATAATTGTCTGATGTCGTTTGTCAACGGAATTATCAATAGAATTATAACAGGTAGAATGTAAAATTTAGAACCAAAAATTAAAAAATCAACATGATATTCGAAATAATTTGAAAGTTACATAGATAAATAAGAATTGTTTTCTTGGTAGGCCTTTGTCCTGCAGTGGGACAACCATGGTTGAAATAATAATAATAATATGCTCTTTGGTCTCTGACATCAAAAGTCATGTCTTTTTATCGGATTTTTATTTTATTTGCTTTATTTGAATTTTAAGTGCAACCGATATATAAATAACAATACGAAATAGAAATTATAATTCACCACAGTTAATCAACCATAATATTAGTAAAATGTTGGAAAAACACCAAAATAGAAAAACATCATAGAAAATTTGTGACGTTTCCACGTCAACACGATGAAGAGAAAATGATTATTTGATGCAAACAAGACGCATGATGCAACAAGATGCCAAACGAAGCGCACGCCCTCCATCATCGCCTGCTCCGCCGACCTCCAGCTCCTCGTCTGATGATTTCACCAGAGACGAGTCGAGCAGCGTGAGCGGGCGATCGCCGTCTCCGCCGCCACAACGACCTGCGCGACGTGGACGACCACCGCTGCCGGCACGCTTGGGATCAGTGGGACAATCTGCCCCGCGTACGACCCCCGCTACCGGTGGTGTAGTGCGCCGCATGCGATGGACTCAGACTATAAATGAGAACTGCATGCGCGCCTACTACAGGGCAACAGAGGGAGGAACTAACCTCACTGCGTATCGTGTTAGGATGCTATCTTTGTTTCAGGCCATTGAACCGACCATCGACGTGTCTGCCCAACGATTGTCGGATCAAGTGCGGGTGATCCAGCGTAACAACTTGCTGGATCAGTCAGCACTTGATCGGCTACGCCTGGAGTCACTGCGTATTTGCGGCTTCTTCTTCGGTGCAGGATCGCCCTGCCCCACAATCACCGGCCCTGACGCCGGTTTCGGTGGCGCGAGTAGATCCGGTACCCGATGATGAAGATTTCATAAATACGAATGTAAGTACACAGGCGAATGAGCAAATGAGGAGCGCTTTGAACGATGCCATTCTACGGTATCGTGACACGCGTAACTCTAGGCCGCGTATACCTTGTTTGCACACGAATAGACATAATTTGGCGTTAATGAGTGCCTTGAACGATTTACTGGTTCCATATCTTGGAACCAGTGAAAATTTAATTGATACCCACTCGATCCTTTATTGTGGGGCCATCGCGGTGTGTCGCGTTGCTCGTGTCAAATTCCAGGATTCTGACCGAGTACCGCGGCGAACCGGGACTGCCCCTGCTTGGCAATTGAGGATCGAGGGGCGTATCAATAGGTTCAGGACACTCATTGCAAAGCTAATTTGCTTCAGAAATGGCAATAATCGGCCTCGCGTCATGCGATTCGTCACACAAGCCTTTGTCGGGACTGATGTCCGACCGGAAAACTATATGGCTTGTGTGACGGAACGTATTGACTTTCTGAAGAAAAAAGTCTATGCATGGGCAAACCGTATACGTCGCTACAGAGTGCGTGTGGAACGATACCAACAAAATCGCCTCTTTCAAAGTGACCAAAGAAAAGTATACAGACGTTGGGAAGGAGCTGATCAACGTGTGAGCGACGGGCAGCTACCGGATGTTGATGCCATGACTAATTTCTGGCGCAACATTTGGTCGGTGCCCGTCGAGCACACGGAAGGTGAATGGATGAGTGTTGTCAGTGAGGCGTGTGAACCTATCGAGACCATGCAGCCTATTAATATTAGTACAGCTGACGTAAGTTGTGCAATCCGTACGGCCCAAAATTGGAAATGCCCAGGACCGGACGGATTGCACAACTTCTGGATCAAATGGTTTCGATGTTCACACGAGTTACTGGCAACACAATTCCAAGAAGCCATAGAGCTCGGCTCACTCCCAAGTTTGTTGACTACTGGTGTCACTTTTCTGCTCCATAAATCGGGTAGTACCACGGAACCGAAAAATTATAGACCCATCACGTGCTTACCTACTTTATACAAGCTCCTTACATCCATTCTGAGAACAAAAATTAACTCGCACATTGTTGCAAATAATATTTTGGACGTGACTCAGAATGGATGTAGGGTTGGGTCCCGTGGTACTAAGGAGCTTCTCCTCATTGACATGACCATATGCCAGAAGGTTCGGCGTGGCAGAGGGACTCTCTCCACAGCCTGGATTGACTATAAGAAGGCCTATGATTCGGTGCCGCATACATGGTTGGTGAGGATTTTAGAGTTATATAAAATTGATATAACTTTAAAATCCTTTTTGATGTCATGTATGCGGCAGTGGACCACGGTCTTGCGTCAACCAGGATGTCGAGATAGTGTTTTTGCCACGCAGGATCTTATAAGGATAGAGCGTGGCATATTCCAGGGCCACAGTCTGAGTCCTTTATGGTTTTGCCTAGCTTTGAATTCTCTCAGTACTTTATTGAGAAATTCAAGGTTAGGCTGTCGACTGCGGAGAGGGGGTGAAGTTATGTCGCATTTGTTGTACATGGATGACCTCAAGTTATTCGCACCAAACCGCCAAGACTTGGTAAAACTGCTGAAAATTACTGAGACTTTCAGCAGTGCCATCAAGATGGAGTTTGGTGTGGATAAGTGTGCGGTTATGCATGTACAGCGTGGGAGAGTAGTAAATTCAACCAATTTACAACTCTCCGAAACGATAAACTTCAGATCTCTCTCCGAAGTTGAAACATATAAATATCTTGGTATGTCACAGTCTTTGGGTGTTGAGGATGGGGACATAAAACAGTCATTACGGCAGCGATTCTTTTGCCGCCTGAGAAAAGTACTTAACAGTCTTTTATCGGGTGGCAATAAGACGCGTGCTTTTAATGGCTGGGTTATGCCTCTGCTCACATACTCCTTTGGCATACTAAGATGGACTCAGACCGAATTGGACGCCTTGGATAGAAGAGTCCGTCAAATGCTCACGACTTCCAGACTGCTACACCCGCGCTCATCTGTTATGAGGCTGTACATCCCGCGGAGATGTGGGGGTCGCGGCTTTTTAAATGCCAAGGACCTACATAACCGTGAGGTGTGCAGTCTCAGGGATTATTTCCTTAACAGTAGTGCGGGATGCATTTGGATGTCGTGGCAGTTGATAGACACTTCACGCCGCTCTCCTTGGCAACAGAAAACTGGCGCAAACCAGTGGTGCTAAGCACTCTCGATCGCAAGGACATATGGAAGAGCAAGGTGCTACACGGGCGCTACTATCGGGCTCTAACTGGGCCTGATGTAGATTTGCCTGCCTCGGTGAACTGGCTACGTTTCGGTGACCTCTTTGGGGAAACCGAAGGTTTTGTCTGTGCCATTGAAGATGAAGTTATCAAGACGAATAACTACCGGAAATATATTATGAAGGACGGTACGGTCGACATCTGTCGGGCATGCCGCCGTCCTGGAGAATCACTCCGACATATTATTTCCGGTTGTTCTCATCTTGCTAACGGAGAGTATTTGCACAGACACAACCAAGTAGCCAGAATAATTCACCAGCAACTTGCTCTTCGATATGGCCTTGTTGAATCAGAGGTGCCGTACTATAAGTACGCACCTGCGCCAGTTCTCGAAAATGGTCATGCAACGCTCTACTGAGATCGCTCTATCATCACGGACAGGACTATTGTCGCTAATAAGCCTGATATCGTGGTGATCGACCGATCTCAGCGCCAAGCAATATTGGTTGATATCACCATACCTCATGACGAGAACCTCGTGAAAGCCGAGAAGGACAAGCTCAGTAAGTACCTTGACTTGGCTCACGAGGTTACCGCCATGTGGGATGTGGATTCAACCATTATTGTACCGATAGTCGTTTCGGCACACGGCCTTATAGCGAAGAGCCTCGATCAACACCTAGAGAGGCTCTCGCTGAAAGGTTGGGTCAAGGGTCAGATGCAAAAGGCAGTACTCCTTGACACGGCACGTATTGTCAGGAGGTTCCTCACTCTGCAGCCCTAACCACCGATAGCTTGGGTCTATCCCCGCTGCGGGTGGCAACCTAGGTTGTTTTTAATAATATTTTATATTGTAAATAGGTTTTTATATAAAATATTGTAAAAAATTAAACTTAAGAATAATGTTAAATAAAGAGAATAATAATAATAAAAATGTGAATGGTATGGTATGTATGTAATGTTGAATCTTGTAAAAAATGCAATAAAGTTTTGTGAACACTTTAATTCGATTATCTGTAGTTCTCGTGCGTTGTCCGTGTGAGAAGGCCTGTGCCCAGCAGAAGGGCGCTTATGGGCTAAAGATATAAAGACATATATCTTTAGTCAGTCGTCATGGCAATAAACGCCCCATACCGCCACAACGACTCAAATTTCATTCTCTCGCAATTCGCCATCCTGTAAGGGGCAATTCTGCTAGCCTGCAGAATACTTTGCCTGATGGGGATGATCTGGAGTGACTCTTTGATTTATAGTTTTTATCTCGGTAAGATGTATTTAATTTTTATTATTTGTCTCAGTGACTGAGTTGAAGCGCTCCCGAGTTCGTCTCCCAAATTGTCTGTTTCTTTAAAAATATTTAAATTGTCTGTTTATTTTTAGAATACTTAGAAGAAATCAAAAGAAGGTTTTACAATAGAATTTCACTTTCGCGAAAATCGATATTGGAATCAACAAGGAGCGAGTACAACGCTTTGTTGAAAAGAGTCAAGCTTATCAAAACGAAATCTCATGTCGAGATATCAGGCGATGGCCACAAGGTTACCAAGTATAACATTTTGAAAGTAAGAGACATACAGACACTTATAGAGCCTGAGAAACCAGATAAAGCTCCTGTGGAGATTTTCACGTACCTGGAAGAGGTGACGTCACCACAGAAATTGTGATGGAATTATTTAACAAAATTTAGTAACCGTGTCGCATAGCGGAGAATACTACTACCCCCCTCTCTTCTCTTAGGTGTCGTAAAAGGCGACTAACGGACTAAAGACTGCACATACATCCAACAGCAAAGAGCGGCGATGGGCTCACCACCAGTCACTCTACGCACATGTGCAGTCGCTATTTGGTGAAAAATAGACTATGGTAGAGGACTGCTTTTGCTGTCCACATTGCCTAACCCTTCGGGGATAATAGTCGTAATTGTACTAGTATATTATATTTTTTTTTAACGAACGCGAATATTGCCTTAAAAAAACACCGAAAGTAAAGAGACGAAGAGCTGCGGCAATGGTTTTTGATATAGATTCGTAAAGATTTAAGTGAACCTGTCGGTATAGTTAGATTGAGCTTTAAATTCAAAAATATTTTAATAGACATTTATATTTTTTCCCTTCATAATAACCTAATTAATTGTACTATTACGAAACTTATGAAATTAATAAATTGTAAATTGTAGAACAGTCCATCCGTTTTCAATGGATGCGCTTACCTGTTTTCTATTTTCATTTGTATAGATAAAAATTAATAAAGCTCTGCAATGTGTAACAAAATCAACCTATGATGATGGAATTGAAATTAGATTTATCCCTTGCGTAGAGGGATAGACTGTCCTTTAATGTATTATTTATTGCTTTATACTTTATTTAAAATTAAAGAAATGCAACAAAGTACTTCATGTTATTTATTTAAATGTGCCATTTAGTCTTATAAAAATATAGTAGGAACCAAGTAGGACTAACATATTTGATTGATCGTTTTGTCTGCTTCTTTCAGACGTTTTACACACCATTATTTTGTCTAGTAACAAATCGGTGGTCATGTACAATAACTACACGTACTCTTATTTGGGGTCACGCAAAAAATACCTGATCTGTTCCAAGAAGAGAAGAGGAAAATGCAACGCTAGAATTTATCTGGACGACGATGGAAACGTCGTATTTACTGACTTGTACCACAATCATGGGCCTCCCAAGTACCATAGGGCGCCGAACGGGCGGTACCTGAAAATTTAGTAATTGGCTACTTGACAGTTTTCGAAAAAGTATTTAAAAAGTTACAAACGCTTATTTTATACCCCGTACAATATTTTCTTTCTCGAAAAAGCTTTATTTAACAGAAAAAGACATGTTTTTCTTTATTGATTTCAAATTTCGTGCGAAAACAATTGGTCACGTGATATTTTGGTCTGTGACGTCACATTTCAATAAATATAGAAACTTAACTTGAAACCTGAGAGATAGTTTTTGTATATTTTGTGAAATGTGACGTCACATGAAGCTCAATCATGGACGCCCGTGTTTCGGGTCTTGTATCCACAGATAAAAAATCGCAAGTTTATTTTGTAAATATAAAATATACAAATTATCTTAATTAAAAAAAAGTATTGAATAATTATCGTTAAATCTTCTTCTTCTTCTTTATTCAATGGCGTTTTCTTGATAGATTTCGCCAGTATCAAGTATTCTGCTTAGGTATCGTTAAATCATAACCTACCATTTCCGAAATATTTCATATTTAATTGTTACAACTGTCAAATAGCCAATTGGTTTCCGTGGATGAGGAGAACTGAAGATCAGAGAGGCTTATGTACAGCATCGGCCTGACAGAGCTGATTGAAAAACGTTCTCTTAATCTTTTTTGTTTTCGAGTGATCACTTAAATCAATCATTAAAAATGTTAAATAAACGAAGTTTTATTATTTACCTAATAGTCTTTTGAATTGTGTCTATTTTCTTATTTTTATTTTATTTTAAGGGATATTTATGTTTTTAGAGTAGGTTATCTATAATATAAACGAATCTTAGCTTAGTTAGCTTAGCATTTGTAGTGTACACATATTTTATAAAGGGATTTAGCTCTTACACTATTTATTACCTTTGTTTGTTATTTTTAGTTTCTATTTGTTTTGTGTACCTTAATAAATAAAGAGATAAATAGCAAACTTAACCTGAACCTGAAAGAGGTACTTACCTACATAACTTCTGTAGTTCTCGGACACAGGGTGGTGACCAAATTAAAATGTTACTACTTTGGAAAGCACCGATAATTGCGGTTATTGTACACACGGCGTCAGATCAACCTACCCTAAACTGTCAAATTTCTCCAATGAATATTGATCCTTAGGACTAAACAATAAAGTTCAAACTTGATTGTAGAAATTTGACAGTTTTGGGTAAGTTGATCTGACGCCGTGTGTACCTCTGCAATATTGTAAATTATTTCATACTACCGTGTCGGGTAGCGGTGACAGAATACTATCACCTATTACCTCTTACCTTGGGCATATTGTGCATTGGGTGTCGTAAACGGCGACTAACGGACTAAAGAGTGCACAAACATTCAACGAAATATTAGCATGTCTTCGGTTTCGCATTTCAACGGACTCGCATCACTTTAGATTCTCGTTTCTTCGAAATCTCTTTTCACCATATTTGTACAAGCGACGCATAAACAAGGGCGGCGATGGGATCACCACCCGTCACGCAGAGCACATGTGCAGTCGCTATTTGCTGATAAGTGGACTATGGTAGAGGACTGCTTTTGCTGTCCTGATTGCCTAGTCTCTGACTAACCCTTCGGGTATAATAGTCGTTATTATATGTATGTATGTATGTATTTCATACTAGCAGCCCGCCCGCGGCTTCGTCCACCGTATCCCGTGAAGATTTTTTTCTTTAAATTTAAACCATAGTAATTTTATTGTTTTATTTGTTCATTGCCGTGCTGGTAGCGGCTCATTGATAGAATACCACTGACTCATCTCTTCTTTTATGAGTGTCGTAAAAGGAGGACTGAAGACCAAAGACTACACATAAGTACGTCTGTTATAAGTAAGAAGGCGACACTTGATTTTAACTCGAGATTTATTAGGAAATCTTGTCCTTTCAGAAGATAGTATACCTACAACTGCACTCTCTGGACGCAGCAAGGACTATTTGTAACCTCTAGAGGTTACAAAAAAATCAGTGACTAACGTTAGGTATATGGCAATTCTTAAAAGTACCATTTTAAGAAAGCTAAGGGTAGGAATGCAATTATGATAAATAAAAAATAGTAACCTTAACTTAAGGCTAGGTGTTAGTGAAAAATTAAAATAACACGTTCTTAGAATTACTTTTTCAAGTAGTAAACAGTAAAATTAAAATCTGCGAAAATTATGAAATATTGTTAAGGCTTTATACTGTGAAATACACCCGATGTAAACACGATTTTATAAATTTGGCTCGATAGAGTAAATTCACAAAGTTACATATTTTTGTGTCATTTTATTTTCTTTTCCAGGTTTTATTCTTAAAATAAGTGATTTGATATTATGAGTCATTTACCAAAATGAAGCTCGTAAATAACTTGAGTTATTATAACCGATGGTTTTTTATTTATTACATCTATCAATTCCCGTTAAGGATAGTGATAATATACAGTGTAATTCTTAAAAGTACAATTTAGATAACTAAGGGTAGGAATGCAATTATGATAAACTAGCGGCCGCTCGCGGTTTCAACCGCGTGGTTCCCGTTCTCGTGGGAATATCGGGATAAAAGTATCCTGTGTTAATCCAGGTAATAAACTATCTGTATACCGAATTTCATCCAAATCTATTCAGTAGTTTTTACGTGAAAGAGTAACAAACATGCACACTTACAAACTTTCGCCTTTATAATATTAGTGTGATGTGATATAAGATACAATAATAATCTTAACTTAAGGGTAACGATAAAAGACAGTGTAATGCTGGCGCCATCGCCAGTTCGTATAGGAAATAGGATAATGGTTTGCGGCGCCAGTGTAATGGCATTGCAAAACAATTACGTTAAAAATGCGTTAATGGTTATTGGTGTCGGAATAATGGTATTTGCAGAACAATAAGATAACTACACTAATTGTCAGTGGATTGGTATGTTGGGTAGAGGTTACATAACACGTCCAACAGCATAGAGCGACGATGGCCTCACCACCTGTCACGTTGAGCACATGTACAGTTGTCACTCGGTGAAACCTAGCCTGCTTTTGTGGTCCTCTTTGTCTGGTCTGTGGTAACCCTTCGGGGATATTGTCATGATTTCTTGGGTAAAATTTAATACATTTGTATTTATCTGTTTCTTACAAATTGTTCATCCAGCCCGCCGAAATTAATCACAACTATTTACTTTATAACTTTAAAAGCCAAAGGCGGCCATTCAGGTTAAGTCTATGGTAGCTCAACGGAAAGAGCTCCTGGCCTGGATTGCTAGAAGGCTGCGGGTTCGAATCCTGCTCGTGGAATTTTTTTCAAAACTTATCAAATTTTGCGTTAAAATTATATTATAAACAATATTTAGGTATACCATTAAATTACTGTTTCTTCTTATTCGCGATCCAGTGAGGCAATGCCGCTAGCCTGCTGAGTACTTCTGGATGATCTGCTGTAGCACTTTTAATTATATATCTATTGGGTTTGTGTAATGTTTGTCTGTTTCTTTATAGAGGACATAGAAGAAATGAGAAGCAGGTTTTATAACAGAGTATCACATATAAAATCGAAGAAAGCGACATCGTCACAACTATGGACGAGGAGTGAGTACTACAGTTTGTTGGAACGAGTCAAGCTTATCAAAACGAAATGTCATGTCAAGACATCTGGCGATTACCACAAATTAGCTAAGTATGACATTTTGAAAGTCGGAGACATAGAGAAACTTATAGTGCCTGTGAAATCGGAAATAGCCCCAGTGAAATTCTTCACATATTTGGAAGAGGTATTTGACATTTTGCACGATGCTCACATGTCCACTAAGCATGCAGGCCGCGACAAGCTAAAAATACTGCTCAAACCTCGTTTCAAGAACGTCACCAAAGAAATTGTGCAGGAATATTTGAACGTCTGCGAATTCTGCCGCAGGAAGAATCGCAAAAGAGATGCGTAAATAGTTGTTGAAAATGGTTTACGCGAAGTTTTAGGTACAAGTAAAAATAAATATGTCGTTTTAAAATTAGGTAGACGGATGGAATATAATTACACCCTATAATCAAAGCATTTCAAAGTAAAGTGATTAAATAAAAAGTAATATAATATTTATTACAAGTAGAACCTGTATAACAAAGAATAAACATATCGCCTTACATAGTGTGTGTTTAATAATTATATATACATACATATGTACATATAATCACGACTATTATCCCCTAAGGGTTAGTCAGAGACAAGGCAAAGAGGACAGCAAAGCAGGCCTCTACCATAGTCCACTTTTAAGCGTTTAAAATAATCATCAAAACATTTTTTTAAACGCTTTTTCCGGAATTGAGTTCAGTTCTCGCCGCGAATTCTCCTTTATGTCGTCTACCGAATGAAAACAGGCGCCAAGAAGTGGTAATTTGAGTTTATGAAAAAGAAAGAAGTCGGCTGGAGCCACATCTGGTGAATAAGGTAGTTGCTCAATGGTATTTCTTGAGTTTTTGGTCAAAAATTGGTTCACAATGATGGGCTTGTGCGAAGGCGCATTATCATGGTGCAAAATCCAAGAATTTTCTTTCCACAAATTTGGCATTTTTCGTCGAATTTGCTCTCTTAAACGCCGCATAACGCTCAAATAATATTCTTTATTTACCGTTTGATTTTCCGGCAAGAATTCCGAGTGCACAACACCGCGATAGACAAAGAAAACAGTCAACATGACTTTGACTTTTGATCGATTTTGGCGTGGTTTTTTCGGTTTCGGTTCAGTCGGAAGGCGCCACTCCGAAGCTTGTTGACTAGTTTGCATGTCAAACTCGTAAACCCACGTCTCTTCAAACTCGTAAACCCACGTCTCGTCACCAGTAACAATGCGTTGCATGAATGTTAGGTCGGAATGGACTCGTTCCTCCGGAATGTCCTCAGCTACTCTTATGCGATTGAGTTTTTGTAGAAAATTCAGGTTTTTAGAACTAGCCGAGCGGCAACATGTTTCATACCCAAGTGATTATTTAAAATGGTACTGATCGACTCGTGAGACACAGAAAGTTCAGCGGCTATCTCTCTCAAACTTGAAAGAGGATTTTCAGTCACCATTTCCTTCAGTTTTGCGATGTTAACTTCATTTGAAGACGTTGATGGCCTACCAGAGCGAAGCAAATCTTCCATCACGTCTAGACCGCTTTTGAACGCTTTGTACCACTCATAAGCACATGGTTTTGATAAAGTCGATTCACCGTAAGCCTTCTGTAACATTTTCAGTGACTCCGAACACGAAATTCCATTGGCGACGCAAAATTTAAGACAAACTCTTTGTTCGATGTTTTTATCAGTTAAAATGGATAACAGTTGTGCCAATCTTACAACAAAAAAAACACAAAAAATTGAATTTGGAATCATAAACAAATTATCCGTTCCCGAAACTTTTTTGACAGAATGTATGTAATAAACAGCGATATAAGGGTAATAAAGAAATGAATTTTATTTATTGACTGTTTTTTTTTAATTTTCTAGGATTCTAATTCTACAATGCTTTATTTATGTACATATAGTAAAGATATTATTTTACCACAATGATTAACAAAGATCTCATTGGTGTACATTGATTTTGTTACAGATTCTTACCGCATTATACCTGTCGCTAGAAACAGATCGGTGATCATGTACAATAACTACACGTATTCATTCATGGGGAAGGGCAAGAGATACCTGATCTGTTCCAAGAAGAAAAGCATGAAGTGCACCGCTCGCATGAAACTGGACGACATAGGCAACTTCGTGTACGCCGACACGAGACACAATCACGACCCGCCCATGTACCACAAGACATTCGAGGGGCAACATTTGAGGCTTCTTTAAAACGCTATTTTTGGTCTAATAGAGACGAATATTGGGATATTCTGCCATACATCCTGACACTGATTCGGTCAGTCTTTTTGTAAAACATTCGGTCACACGTTTGACGACACGGCATAATCACGACCCTCCCATGTACCACAAGACATCCGATGGGCAATATTTGAGACTTCTTTGAAACGCTATTTTTGGTCTAATAGAGACGGATATTGGGATATTCTGCCATACATCCTGACACCGATTCGGTCAGTCTTTTCGTGAAACATTCGGTCACACGTTTGCCGACACGACATAATCACGACCCTCCTATGTATTACAAGACATCCGATGGGCAATATTTGAACCTTCTTTGAAAAGCTATCAAGGGAAGAGATGGATCAGTAGCATTCTTTTAATGATCCAACACCACACTGCTCATCACGAAATTAAAAACTGGCTGTACTAATGCTATTACTAATCATGGTTACTAACATTATGAATACCTAACGAGATTATTACCAAGTTATCAGTTATTTATTTTTCTTAATAAATGTATATCACGATATGCATGCGCCATGCAACTGTATCGAAATAACAAAAAATGGTCGCAAGTACCTTAAAAGTTGGTGACACTCCCGTTAATAATTGTTTTTCTACAAGGTGTTGCAAAACTACCCGTTATACCCAAAGGTTGTTAAAGTACATCTTAAAAAGTGTCGTCTGTAAATTTCTTAGAAACTTTGCATTAAGGTTTAGTTTTTAGTAAAAAGAGTTAGTTTTAATGATTTATGAAAATATTGACTATGTTATGGCACATGACTACTTCAGGTTCATGACCTTACTATTTACCAGGAGTAATAATGACTTCTGTCTACTCTCTACTGTCTCTCTACCTAATATACCTGCTAAGTAAGTATCTAATTATTTAACGCGAAAACAGATTACACCTTTGTTTCTATTTACGAAACATTTTTGTTTTGTCTTTGGAAAAGATGTAGGTAACATTTTTAAACAATTTTATTTGGTCTTTGATCGCAACATTTTACTAACCGGATCGGATTTCCCTCAATAACCTTCTTATGTTCGTATTTTGCTATTTCTTTAGATATCAGATTCATTTCAAGTTAAATAATGTTTATTTCTTATGCAAAACAAATACCTATTCATTTTTTTTAATTCACAACGGGGATGCGCTTGATCTTCATCTCACCTTATGTTAAGTGACGATAAAACTAAAGGTGAAAGAGCGCTTCACCCGGAATCCTCATTTTATCGAGGGGCTGGGGGCTTATTGTCTAACTTCAACATGTATCGCAATACCTTTCAAAGGTTTAGCGATTGTGATAGCGATTGATGAAATTGTGTAAATAGAAAGTCGTAATCGCTAATTAATGAATAATGTTCTGAAGTCAGAACAATGTTCTAAATGATACTAAATGTCATAATAGACAATTGATTTTTGTTTTTGCTATGTCCTCGAATAATCGTCACGATTTTGTGATGGAAATTAATTATTTAGTTTACATTCAATAGCTTTCAAAACGCGTGACGTTCGCAATCGCTTTCCTTTTATCAAATAGTTGTGATGTGAAGTTGTGAATATCTTTCAATTCAAATGTCAAATTGAAAGGTATTACGATAGATGTTGAAGTTACACAATTGGCCCCCAGGTTATCATATTATCTCTGAACTGTTGGAACACTATAATGCTATTAACATTGATGCTATGGCGACAGACTTATATAAAATGGTGGTAGCTAGCCATGCGGACTTAAACAAAACTTACCACCAACCAAACTAAGTACTCAAATTTGTACCCCTCGCTAGGAATCGAGCCCTAATGTGGATCTCTGGGTCTGAGACCGGTGCGGGTGGGTGGCTTAACCACTGGACCACAAAGGCGGTTGAAAACTTTCATACGAAATTATAAAATCTTACAATAATAAATAATAACAACATCAATAAAATCATTTGTTCAATCATCATCATCAAAGCCTTTACGTCTATTACAGATGGCGTAGTAGTACATTACATAAAATTACAAATTACTTTATTGACCATCAAATTTTATTATTAAATTCAATTAACTAATTCACAACCACTGTGCAATTTCTTCTCTCCCGCTCGGCGGCGCGGCGGCCGAAACGGCTCTTTCTCTCGCTCGGCGGCGCGGGGCGGGGCGAGACGGCTCTCTCTTTCGTTCGGCGGCGCGGCGGCGGTGGCCGAGACGGTTCTCTCCCTCGCTCGGCTCGCTCTCAAAGAAGATGCCTACACTTCTGACTAGAGGTGGGCGTTAAAAGCAAAAGCACTTAAAAAAGTTTACATCCTGCCATCTATGAAGTCTCTATAAAACTACTTCAATACTTCCAGTATTTCAGTCTTTCGCCACAAGACAAGAGGCAGCCACCGTGCATGCGTATTATTGTGCGACAAAATGCATTGCATAGAATTACACTTCATTTGGTTGGTTAATGTTAAAGATTTTGGTCTTGCTGCTTTAAGTAAAAAGTAGTACTTTTTTCCGTGTGAAGCGGTAAGTGTAAATAGCGAAGTAGGTAAGCTTTACGTTTTTCGTTTAAACACAACGTAGCCAGCTTTTTGTAAGTAAAAAGAATTTTTAAAAGCATGCTTTTCAAAAATCGTACAATGCTTAAACGTGAAAATAAAATAAGCACTTTTTTCTACCTCTGCTTCTGACCGCCTAGTACAGTCAGCGATCAACTGCGAGGTGGTCAAGATTTTGTACGGGTTTAAAATCTAATTTGGATTTTTACAGTTTTGTATACTATTTTGATATTGTTTAACTGTTAGTTGATTGTTTAGTGAAGGTAATCTACTTGTGCAAAATAAAACGACTCAAAAATTGTAAATAAAATTAGTTGAGTAGTTAAATAACATGAGCTCTTATTGTGATTAAGTTTCTGAGGCGATCGCTGTCAGAATCTGTACTGAGATTTGACAGCAATCAACTCTGTTTAGATTATAAACTGAATCGCAATAAGCTCATGGTGGTAATGCCCCAGGTCTAAGTTTAATCCTAGTTCTGGAATAAACAGGGACTATGATTTTTACTGATGCTTCCGTTCGTTCAATGGCGTAGTCGATGTTTTTATATAAAAAAAATAATACTTTTGATATCCATTTGTTTTAACATTATCTTGTCTTTATTGAAAGCACGTCTTAGAAAAAATGTTGTCAATCTATGCGGTAAAAAGTTAATGTTTTCTGTTTGGAGTTCCGTAAAAACATTGAAAACCCAAAATCTGTAGTCACTGCTTTCCTAGTACATATTATTCTGTGCTAGTACTACTGCACTGCTGTGTAGTTTGTTTGTTGGGAAACCACTCCGCATTCGAATTAAGATATGATTTACATTTCCAAAATTAGATAATGTAATAAATGTTTTAAGACTGAAATCTAGTGTAAGTTTGTAAAAGTGCAAACGTTACTATCGCGTTTGCATTAATAAGAGATTTTATTCTCGATCTTATTTACTTACATTATGATATATCTGCTTAGAGCATTAAAAAATAAAGTTTAATTCTCTGTTTATCTGTTAAAACTTCACTCAAACGCGATAGTAACGTTTGCACATTTTTACAAACTTCGTTAGGGGTTCTGATCTTATGTCTGTTCAACAGAAGGCGGGACAAGACGACACGTGATCAGTAAACGAATAATATTTAAATAAAACCTTTTTGTATGGATCTACTCGCGTTTATTGTTACATATTTAATGGTTTACAAAAAGTGTTTCATTTTAATGTGTAGGTAGTGTTAGCGTAAACTTTAGAAAACAATGTCAGGTAATCAAAAGAAAGGAACAAACCAGTGCGAAAAGGCAACTCCTCTCTGTTGCATCCTACTGTTAGTATGGTAAGTGAAAACCCACCCACTTAACTATCGTATCCATCAACCGATATGTTACGATACGACGCTATAAAAGACTGTGTAATATTATAATAAATAGCTATCCATACTATGTTCCGCTAGAGTAAAATCATTAATTTTACTTATTATTATGCGGAACCCACTAAATAAATATTACCAAAAGTACCAGGTCAATATGATTTCTAATTTTAGAAGGTGGGAAAATTCAATTTTAAAGATTAAACCTACAGAAAGGTTTTGTGCATAGGTTAGGTAAGTAGTAGGTACCTACTTACTCGCAGCTAACGGCTACGATTTTTGTTCCCTTGCCTATTTGAAAACTAAACTAGTGTATTAAAAGACACAGATTATCAAATTATACAGTCTAGGTAAATTAGTGATGACCTCATTTCATGCTATTTTAATACTCATGATTACGTTTAGGTCCTTTCGTAATGGTTTGTGGAGTATTACAGAACCACCATTTTTAAATTAAAATGATTTCGTACATGAAGAATGAAATCAAATTCTAAAGCAAATCTGACTTAGTATTAATTTAACTATCAAGTATTTAATTTAGAAAATCTTTTAAAAGGGACTTTGCGTGTTAATGTGTTAAGTACCTAACTAGCTTAAAGGTCACTGTACTGTTACATAGGCACATGTACCGATAGAAGACCAGTCTGAAAAAAATCATATTCTTTGATTTAGAAGCTAATGACCTCTACAGCTGATCAGTAGTATTGAGAATCTTCTAAAAACCTTATCGATATTTTTCCTGAACTTCGATATTGTTTTTTTTTTAAACAGTTGTGCCTATGACATAAAGAACAGCACCTACCAATTCAGTTTTAAATATAGTTACTGACATTTTAACGGGTTTTTTTGTAACAAGTTGTATAATTAAGGTGCCTACCTAGAGTAAAGCGTAAACATAGCTATAATTATTTATGTTACGAGTATTAATTCGGTTTTCTATAAATATTCTGTCTGGTTTAATTTTAAAAGGTTTGTAAGTATTTAGATTTATTTTAATTTGAATGTGTTATCTATCAAACATATTTACTATTGAAGAATAAATTTTGGAAAAATACTGAATAATTTACTTATTTATTGTTTTACGTTTATGCACTTTGCCTTGGAAGGAATCGCACTTCACCCGAAACCCTCAAATACTGTACTTACTTTACTTTACTTAACAATGCTACTAACATTGGTGTTATGGAGAGCTTCCGGTCTGTTAGGACCGATTCCTATATTGTGCTGATCTCAAAATCAATAAACATCAAAATCACCATTTCCCAAAATGACTGATTTTCTAAATGTCTTTGTTTTAGAATGTCGGAAATAAAACTGGCCAATTCATGTACAGTCATTAACACTTTATTTTAAAATTTAATTAAATAACAAAAAATGTATTGTCTTTAAGAGACAAAACTATATTTTAGTTTTTGAAGATGGTGTACGCGAATTTTAAGGTACGGTCGGGGACACCGTCGCTTTACCACTTTGCAGCGATTTTCATATGAACCGCACCGACACCGCCCGGGTACGTGCCCGTACCAAATAGACGACGCGGTGTGCAAGGGATTTTGACCTTTAGACTGGTAAAGCGACGGAGTCCGCCATTGTACTGTAATTAGAAAAGTGTCGTTTTAAACAAGAGCTAGACGGATGGAATATAATTACTTACACCCTAAAATCGAAGGTGCGAAAGCATTTCAAAGCAAAATAAATAAATAAAAAGTAAAAAAAAGTATAAAACATATCGCCTTATATAGTGTGTGTTTTATAATTATATATTATATATATACTTCCGTATATATACATCTATATGTACATATAATCACGACTATTATCCCCTAAGGGTTAGTCAGAGACTAGGCCTTGAGGACAGCAAAAGCAGACCTCTGCCATAGTCCACTTTTCACCAAATAGCGACGGCACATGTGCTCAGCGTCACAGGTGAGCCCATCTCTGCTCTATGCTGTTGGATGTATGTACAGTCTTTATTCCGTTAGTCGCCTTTTACGACACCGAAGGGAAGAGACGGGGTGGTAGTATTCTTTCACCGCTACGCGACACGGTACATATAGTATATATATATTTTTGCTAGCCTATACTGTCTCACTGCTGGGCAAAGCCCTCCCCCAAGTCCCTCCATCCATCTCTATCCTGAGCTACCTCATGCCAGTTAGTCTGGTGTGCGTCCAGATTGCGTAGTGATCCTTGCCCAGCGGTCGGGATGCATGCAGCTAACGTAACCAGCCCAATCCCATTGGAGCTTGGCAACTTTGTAGCATACGTCGGTTAAGCCCGTTGTAGAACGCAGGTCACTACTACGGACTCTGTCAGTTCGCTTTACCCCCAAGATGCTGCGCTCCATTGCTCGTTGGCAAACCCCAAGACGAAACTTCTGCGAATCGGTCAGTGTACAGGTTTGAGTACCGTAGGTTAGGATGGGCAAGATGCACATGTCAGTGAGTTTGCGCTTCAGGGAGATGGGAAGATCTCCCTTCATCAGCGTCTTCATGGACCAGTAGCTTTTCCAGGCGTTTTCGATGCGGCGATCGATTTTCTTTTCTTGCCTGTTTTCGAATGAAACTAACTGGCCCAAGTAGATGTATTCATCGACATAGTGTATCTCTTGCCCATCTACCTCAACCCTGCGTTTTATGCTGTTGGTCATTACTTGCGTTTTTGACCGATTCATTGTAAACCGCACCTCGAAGCTTGCCATGCTCAGTTCTTGTAGCATCGTTTGTAGTTCCAGAGCTAAAGGGGCGAAAAGGACAATGACATCGGCAAATCTGAGGTTAGTTAGCCTCCTGTTGTCGATCTCGATACCCTTGGGCGCCCATGGTCTGCCCAGGTCGACAGTTTTTGAAATATTTCTTCGAGTACGGTTGAAAGCGGATCTCCCTGTTTAACGCCTTTGAGAATCGAGAAAGTGGGGCCTGTTATGTTAAATTTAATTTTTCCAGAACTATTTCTATAAAGATTTTTTATAAGGTTAATATAAGTTACATCGAAATGTTGGTTGTGAAGAGCTGTAACGCTGTCGAATGCCTTCGTGCAGTCCACAAAGGCCAGGTACAACGGTTTATTAAATTCAGTGTATTTCTCGAGGAGTTGGTTTAGTGTTTGTAGGTGATAGTTTGTAGAAAAAGTATGGCGAAATCCGGCATGTTCAGGTGGTTGCTGTTTGTCTAGTGTTCCATCAATGCGGTTTAGCAATACCCTTATATACGTTTTATACAGATGTGAAACCAAGCTGATGGGACGGTAGTTGTCGATGTTGTTTTTGTCCCCTTTTTTGTATAGCAAGATTATGTTGGAATGACACATACTATTCGGAATTATTCCTGATAGAAGGATCGTGTTGAAAAGGTTTGTGATGTAAGGAAGTAAAGTTGGTAAGCCGATTTTTAGCGTTTCAGCGGTGATACCATCCTCCACAGGGCTCCGATCGTAATGTATGCTAGCGAGCGCTTTCTGTACCTCTGTTTCACCAATAGGGGGAATGGTGTTGGGGCCGATCTAATAATAGTCTAAAGGGATTTGTAAAAATTTGTGATGATTTCCATAATTTTATTTCCGTTGCAATGCGTTTTGCCTTTGCTGTCTTTAAGGCTATTTATCCACGATTTTCCCTTAGTAATTCCGGAAATTTAATTAATAGGAAGTAGCGAACATGGCAATTTTGCAGCTAGACATGATAAAAAGGACAGGTAGAATTTTTTCTGTGGCTCCTCAAGTGTGTGAACAGATTCCGCTTGTTCGCATTTTTTTATTTACTTCGGGCTAGCACTTGGCATTCATACCACCTGATGTGACGATAAGGCCCGACTGTGGAAGCGCGCCACACCCTAATTCCTCAACCACTGAAGGACTGGCTATCTCATCTCTAGACATTTAGAACACAACAACGCTTATTAACATTGTTGATAATGGTGACAGACTTTAGATAAGATGGAAGGCCTGTGCGGAACAGTGTGATATGATGATGTGTAGCTACAGCTATAATAATTACCTTCCCATATGGAACAATATCAATATATAGAAAAGTAACTGAAGAGTTTGTTTAACCCTTAATAGAAGGTACCAACTATGTTATATTATATGCACGGAGTATGGGTAAACGATTAAAATATTTTTTAAAATTTTAGGGTCAGTTGGTCAAAGTGCAATTGAACAAGAATCTGTATGTCATTCAAAAGCTTAGCATACTAAATAATAATATGTAATAGAGAAATAAATTTTATTTATTGACAGTTTTTTTATCTTCTAGGATTGTAATTCTATAATGCTTTATTTATGTACATATAGTAAAGATGTTATTTTACCACAATGATTAACAAAGATCTTATTGGTGTACATTGATTTTGTTACAGATTCTTACCGCATTATACCTGTAGCTTACAACAGATCGGTGGTGATGTACAACAACTACACGTATTCATACAATGGGGCGGGCAAGAGATACCTGGTCTGTTCCAAGAAGAGAAGCATGAAGTGCACCGCTCGCATGAAACTGGACGATAAAGGCAACATCGTGTACGCCGACACGAGACACAATCACACCCTCCCATGTAAGTACAGTCAGCTTCAAAAGTGAAACAAGGTGGCAAAAGTAATAGTCACGTGTAAGTGTCTTTACATACTCATCATTTAACATTTCAGAATTATATGACATTATTTGTGTTCATAAAAAATGGTTAAGGCAATAATGCAAAAGTATATTGTCATGTACTTTTGACTCAACAGCTACGAGGGGCGTTCAAAATATTCTCGGTATTGATACGTTACAACCTCTTTTATATATATATTTGTTACTGGCCGCTAAGATTCATCCATTGACATTTAAAAAAAAGTAAAATTGGAACCGAGATGTTCTTTTGTTTTTCTGCAATTGCCGAACAAACATGAACACCATGAGCGAATTAACAATTTTAACGAAATTAGAGCACCGATCCGTCATAAAATTCTTGACAAAACAGGGCAAAAATCAAAAAACCATAAAAGAGGAAATGGATTGTGTTTACCGTGAGTCTGCTCCTTCTTTATCTACTATTCAAAAATGGTCAAGCGAATTTAAGCGTGGAAGGGAGAGTATTGAAGATGACCCTAGACCTGGCCGGCCTGTAGTGGCTACCTCACAAGAAAATATTGATAAAGTGGAAAAACTTATATTGGAAGACGGCCGAGTGAAGGTAAAATCTATAGCTCAAGTAACCAATCTCTCTATTGGTACCGTACATGACATTATACATGACCATCTTAATATGTCAAAAGTAAGTGCAAGATGGGTTCCGCGAATGCTGACGCTTCTTCAAAAGGATATGCGTGTGGCTTGCTGTTCAGATTTTATCGACCTGTGTGGTGAAAATCCCGATGAGGTGCTGCAAAAAATAGTTACTGGAGATGAAACCTGGGTTCATCATTATGACCCAGAGAGCAAACAGGAGTCCATGCAGTGGCACATTAAGGGTTCAGCTCATCCCAAGAAGTTCAAGGTAATCCCGTCCGCTGGCAAGGTCATGGCCACAATATTTTGGGATTGTGAAGGAGTTTTGCTTATCGATTATAAAGAAAAAGGTGTAAATATCACAGGGCAGTACTACGCTAACGTTATACGTCAATTAAGAGATGCGATCAAAGAAAAGAGGCGAGGAAAGTTAACCAAAGGTGTTCTGCTTCTGCATGACAACGCCCCTGTCCATACTGCTCATATTGCCAAGGCAGCTATTGTTGAATGTGGGTTTGAAACTGTTACTCATCCACCCTATAGTCCGGACTTAGCCCCAAGCGACTTCTTTTTGTTCCCCAATCTTAAAAAGGATCTGCGTGGAAATAAATTTTCTGACGATGAAGCGTTGAAGACGGCCGTGGAGGAGCATTTTTACACCAAAGATAAAAAATATTTTTATGAGGGATTAAAAAAAATAATTGATCGATCTTATAAGTGTATGAACATAGGGGGGGAGTATATTGAAAAATAAAAATATCAAACTTTTCGTACTTGTTTGTTTTTATCCACATACCGAGAATATTTTGAACGCCCCTCGTATGTCAGACAATTCTGGTCATTTCAACCGTAACAATCATTTGAAAATTTCATATGTTAAGCTACTTTTGATGCTGACTGTACCACAAGACATCCGATGGGCAATATTTGAGACTTCTTTGAAATGCTAATTTGGGCCTAATAGAGACGGATATTGGGATATTCTTTATTGTTGAAATTTTGCATTCACAATGCTATATAGATCTAGGATAAAATGTTTACTAGAAAAAAATCAACCAGTCCCAGGAAGCTCTCAGAAGAAAGTGGACCGGCAATCCAAAGGTCGTGGGTTCGAATCACACTCGAGCTTCCTTGGGATATTCTGTTATACATCCTGACACTGATTCGGTCAGTCTTTTCGTAAAACATTCGGTCACACGTTTGCCGACGCGGCATAATCACGACCCTCCCATGTAATTTATTTATTCATTTAGGAAACTCAACAGCCTTTTTTTCAACAAACATTGCTTAACATAATCTTATAGTATAGCACTTTGCCAATAACAGAGTTTCACAACATGGTATACTCGTATTATATGTACGAAGCACAGCACTGTAAATGTATAAAATATTAAAACATTTTTTTTTCTTCATGCGTAGGTAGGTACTTACTTACTAACAAAGGTACTTATTTTAATTATTCTATTGGGATGGGCAGCATTACAAAGGTAATAATACTAAAAAGAAAATAAAATAATAAAAGTAAAATAAAATTATATGTACGAGTAATGTAAAATATAAATAAATTAGTTTATAATAAATAAATTAGTTAATAAATTAAATTATTAAGTATATAGTTTACGACTTGTAGTTTCGGATAATTTTAAGAACAGGTGGTGTTTAAATCTAGACTTGGACAAATTGAAAAGATCAATTGTATGATATTTTCTGTTATATAGTTTAGGAAGACGAGTCATGACTGAATTCTTACCGTAGTCAGTGCGGTGCTTAGGGATACTAAATAGGGGTGTCTTTCTAGTTCGATACTTAGGTGTGCAGAACCCGATTTTAGCAAGAAGATTAGAGCTGTTTAAATGACAATGAAGGATATCGTGTAGTAAGCACATATCAAGTATTTCTCGTCGAGATTCAAGCGGTAAGAGGCCATATTTAAAACAGTCTTCTTCATAATCACTATGACGTATGCCACGTTTAAAGTTAAGATGCTTTATAAAAAGTTTTTGTATTCTCTCTAGCTTGTTAATATAGATGGAATATTGCGGAGACCATATGGAGCTACCATATTTAAGAATACTATGGCAAAAAGCAAAGTAAATGGATTTAAGACTAATTATGTTTTTAAATGGCTTACAAGTCCTGATAATGAAACCCAGATTGCGATATGATCTATTCACTACGTTATTGCTCGGAATAGATCATCTTAGAATCCATTAAAATGCCCAAATCCCTTACGATTTCTGTACGTTCGATTCTTTCGCCATTAAAATGATAAGGATGAAATATTTTATTATTCTTTCTACTAAAACTAATACATTGGCATTTAGAAATATTTACGGTGATATTGTTATGAATATAATATGTATTTAAATTGTCTAAGTCACATTGAATGAGTTCACACTCTTTTTGCGAGGTTACCTTCATAAATACCTTTTTATCATCAGCGTATAGCAGGTGATTTGAGAATTCGAAACATTGGTCAATGTCATAGATATAAGCACAGTAGAATACCTAGGACCTAGATGTGATCCTTGAGGGACGCCGGATGGGATTTGTACAAAATCGGACTTGAAACCACCAATGACTACGGCTTGTGAGCTATTAGAAAGATAAGAAGTAATCCACCTGTGTAAGTCATCCCGAATTCCTAGCCGGTACAGTTTGTCAAGAAGGATGATGTGATCCACACGGTCAAAAGCTTTTTCGAAATCCGTGTAGATCACATCAACCTGTCCGCATTCCTCCATCTTACAAAGCACATAATCATTCAATTCGGCCAAATTAGTTTTAGTGGATTTTCGTCTTAAAAAGCCGTGCTGATGATGTGAAATGCTTTTTGTGATTAAGTAATAAATATTGTTATACACCACTTTTTCCATCATCTTACTTAATATGTAGGGAATAGAAATAGGTCGGTAATTACATATTTCTACTCTGGGACCTTTCTTATGGACCGGTACTACAAATGCTTTTTTCCATAATGTTGAAAATACGCATTGTTTAATGGATAAGTTAATAAGTAATAAGTTAGTAGTAGTTGTACCTCGAGACATCCGATGGGCAATATTTAAGACTTCTTTGAAACGCTATTTTTGGTCTAATAGAGTCGGATATTGGGATATTCTGCCATACATCCTGGCACCGATTCGGTCAGTCTTATTGTAAAACACTCGGTCGCACGTTTGCCGACACGGCATAATCACGACGACTCTCCCATGTACCAAAAGACATCCGATGGGCAATATTTGAGACTTCTTTGAAAAGCTATCAAGGGAAGCGAAAGATCAGTAGCATTCTTTAATGAGCCTTGGCTCATGCTGCTGGAAATGGTGGTGAGCTGTGTGGTCAAGACCACCGATTCGACCGAGTTCGATTGTGTTTTTCTATATCAGCAAAGGAATAATAAGGGTATTGCATTATTAGTGCTGCTGTTCGCGTCGATCGATCTCGTCTATTAAATTTTTTTATTTAATATGTTTATTAATAATAAGATGGCTAAAAAAATTAATTGTTCCCTTATGTCGATAAGTTTATAAAAACGTTGTATGGTTCAAATAAATTATCTAATTTGTTTACCTACACAATTGTTTTTGCCTCATCTTTGTAAATGAATAAGCTGTTTCCAGCCCGTACTTTGTTTTCATAGCATCTATATTTTGTTTCCTAAAGATTATGCGAACACTACATATTTAAGGGTAATATACAAATAATTCATAAAGCAGTTTTTTAATAAAAGGCTCGAAACTACTTCCAAACTAACAATTAGTTTAGAGTAGTGGGTTATGGCCCAGACTCACCACGTGCTTGGGTTTATATATGCTGAATATTATTTTATAAGAAGTAAACTATTTTAAACTAATCAAAATTTTACATTCTAGTGGCGCATAGTTAATATTGAACCTTTATTTCACAGATATCTTAAATGTGATAAGTTTCAACAGGCGCAGGGTGGTATTGTATCAGAATTATACGTACTCGTACCACCATAAGTCGAAGAGAATCTTAAAATGCTCCAGGAGGCTGAGGGGCGGGTGTGAGGCGCAAATTAAGCTGGACACGACGGGGAACATCCTGCAAGTCCAAACCAACCATAACCACCCACCGCCGAGGTTCCACGTCACCGCCGACGGCAGCTATGTTAAATTAGATTGATTTGACTTAAAACTTTAGATTCGCTCGATAAAGTTTTAACAAAAGTCGCAGCATTATGAGGGAAATATTCTTTGTCGTCATATAGGTACATAAAGAATCTCATACTTTAAAAAACATTAATTTTAGTTTAACTGAAGCATACATAGTGGATCTTCGAACAGGCAGATATCGGAGTGATATGTAAAAGCTTAATTGTAATATTGTATGATGTAATTTTTGAAGCATATTATATTAGGTCATATGACAAAAATGAGGCAAACCAAATATACGAGTAGTACATACAACAAATTATACTTGTTATTATTAGCCTATATAATGCTGGGCGCACGTCTTTCCAGATGAACAATAGCACATAAGTAATTTGGGCTAACCAAACCGCATTGGACCAATGCGGGTTGGTGGGTTTTAACAAATACCGTCTTACAACTGGAATCAACGGTTACACGCGTTCCAAAGCACCGCAAAGTTCGAGATATTTTAATTTAGACACCCATTATGTGCACACACATTTAGACGGGATTTTTTTCCCATTCTGTATCCCGGTATTGTCAACTTGCAAAATCTCAAAGCGAACGCTAGCTGCGGCGGCGCCAATAAGCAACGACCAGCGAATGATCACTGTGAATAACCAAAGAACACTCTGCTCGCTTTCTGTTTACAGGTCACTACAAAAATATCACAATCCGCGGCAAATCGCTTATACTATACAAAGATCATACGTATTCTAAGAAAGGGCCGTCTCTGAAGCTCTGGTATTGTTCCAAGAAATTGACTTTGCATTGCGGAGCCAAATTGAAACTAGATAATCGTGGAAGATTGGTGTCAGCCGTAACAAACCACAATCATCCGCCACCGCAAATCTACATTACTTCTGGTGGACATTATGTGAAAATGTAATGATGAGCAAATAGACTTCTATTAAAAATTATTTTACGCACCTATTCCTCTTTGTCTGCTTTCCCATAGGAACTCCTCCACTTTTCCTGCCTGTAGTTATCCTTTTTAGTAAGATGCACGTCTGCTCTCAAGATATCTAGCCAACAGTTGCTGGGTTTACCGCGAGATCTAGAGCCTTGGACAACGAATTGGACGCATTAATTTCTAGCATAATTTGAAGACTTGCGGATTTTAAGGCTCTACCATCGGAGACGATTTTGCAGTTTATTCGATATTACAAATTCCAAGTCTGCTGCGGATGTGTTGGTTACGAACACGATGCTGCCGAGTAACGCGTGCAACGCAACATCTTGGTCTCCTGGACATGTCTTCCAAGGCCAGTCTTAATTTAATTCCGCGTATGACTGGTCAGATGATGCACTTGACATAAGGCCTCTTATTGCTATTAACCTGCTAAGAATATTCCAGTACATATGACATATAAAAATATTAAAACGTTGAAAAAAAGTTGACCACCCCAGAAGAGAATCTGAATCTGAATTGGAATATCTTAGGATGTAAATGCAAAGAAATTTAATGAGGCAATGTTGCCATAAAAAACTTAAGTCAAAACGTTGAAGAATTTCGAGAAATCTAACCAATACCTCGGTGACAGATCGGTCAATGCAGGAGGACGTGGGTTCAATTCCCAACCGAGGAAGTAAATTTTCAACGTTTCAATATTTTTTAGTGTATTTGAGCGCTATTTACGCAATTAAATATCAAATATCATTTGATTTATTCTTTTTTTAAAACGGAAGAATTTAAAAAAGTCTATCCAATACCTCGGTGGCAGATTGGTCAATGCAGGAGGACGTGCGTTTAATTCCCACCCGAGGAAGCCAATTTGTTCAGCGTTTCAATATTTTTATGTGGATTTGAGCGCTATTAACGCAATTAAATATCATTTCATAACATGACTATCATCAGCAAGAACCTGATCTTGTATTTATACATGTGCCCTTTAGGGCATACATACTCCATGGTCTTGTATAAAGGGCGTACATACTCCACGCATGAGTACGGAAACTTGTACTGTTCAAGGAAATGGAAGATTCAGCGCAAGGCGAAGCTCAAACTTGACCGGCAAAACCACCTCCAGAAAGCAGATGGCCAGCACAATCACCCACCACCGCAGATCATCAAAACTAAAGGAGGCAGTAATTTGCGAGACTCAAAAGGTAACTAAGTTTTAAGCACTTCTTTTTTATTGTCACCATAATGTACACTTACTTTGCAATAAACTTTTGATTGATCGATTGAAGTAGTATTACACCGCCTATGGACTATAGCAGAGCTCGCAGGTCCTATACCAAGGAGCTCACTTTTATTGAAGTGACACATTGATCACAACTGTAGAGGTTCTACATCCTTAAGTAATGGCTAAATTTGGAGTCTCCTCCGGTTCTACATCACTGAACTTTAAAGAACTGAATCTGTTGTGGTTAGAGTTACGCTAAATTCAAAAGTCACTTCATTTTATTGTACAGAATATGTGGTTTAAAGCACGTCTTTATTTTCAACTCGTCTTCCTGCCTTATTCTTAAGAAAGATGTAAGTAACTTATTTCACACAATACCAGCGTTATGGCTCAATGTCAAGACATAAAGCTGAGTGGTGACCATTTCGGTTACATATGTTATGGTTTAATACAAGCTGTGGTCAACCCCCACGGGGAAGCGGACGTGATGTGTGTGTATGTATTTATAAATTTTAAAAGTCCAAATATGTACATGTTATGTACATCTTTCAATCTCCAACATTCTCCAAATAAATATTTCTTATATCTTTGTCTAATAATGTATAACCTTTTTTTGTTTTCTAATATGAATTTAATATCAGAATTATCTGCCTAGCGTTGTAAAAACAGAGTGCCATGCCAAGCTCTGCTATCTTATTCAATCTTCTCCACATTTCCTATTTAAGGCAGTCTTTTCTGGTATATCGCTTGCAAGTTCGCTCTCATGACATCATTGGTTTCTTGGCCTGCTCTATGGAGATATCTTGTACCCTGGACAGTAAGTTATATGCATATATTTTCAACATAGTCTGAGGACTTACGTTTTATGAGGCGTCATCAACGAAGACGACTTTGAGGTTTATTCGCTACGTTAAATACTCAAAGTTTGCCATGGATGCGTTCGTTACGAACGCGATCCAGCCGGGTAACGCCACGCAAATACACATCACTTTCGCAGTTTCGATGCCGATGTAGACTTAGGTAGTGCACTTGACACAAGGCCTATTATTGTTATATTTCCGTTGTAATTGTTCGAGTACATGACATATTATTTTTTATTAAACAGAAACGCATGTCAACATAAATATAAATGGCAAGAACCTGATCTTGTATGATGGACACACGTACTCCAAGCACGGATCATCTTTTGGAAATTGGTACTGCTCAAAAAAACTAAGCATGCACTGCAGGGCAAAGCTCAAACTTGACCGCAAAAACCACCTGCAAAAAGCCGATGGCCAGCACAACCATCCCCCGCCGCGAATCATCAGAACTAATGATGGCCGCTATCTTAAATTACGATTATAAGGTAGATTCGTAAATTAGATTCTAAAGTTGATAGCGCCTCTGGACTCTAGCTGAGGTCGCTGGTTCAATAATGAAAAAAGTTACTTTTGAATCAGGAGACACATTGATCACAGACAGCTACTGTAGTTACTTAAGTAGATTTTGAAGTCTTTTGCGGTTCGACGTCATTGAACTTCAAAGAACTGAGACTGTCGCTTTATTGTAATGTACTATACTCGATTATATTGTTTAAGGCTAGGTGTTAGTGAAAAAATAAAATAACAAGTTCTTAGAATTACTTTTTGAAGAAGTAAACAGTAAATTTAAAATCTGCGAAAATTATGAAATATTGTTGAGGCTTTATTCTGTAAAATACACCCGATGGAAACACGATTTGATAAAGTTGGCTCGATAGAATAAATTCACAAAGTTGCATATTTTTGTGTCATTTTATCTTCTTTTCCAGGTTTTATTCTTAAAATAAGTGATTTGATATTATGAGTCATTTACCAAAATGAAGTTCATAGATAACTTGAGGAATTATAACCGATCGTTTTTTATTTATTACATCTATCAATTTTTTAAAATATAAAACGTGATTATTCGCGCCGCTTCGCTGCTATACCCGTCCCTTACCGTCGTACCGTCGAGAGAGCGAGAGGGAAGCGCTCGAAATACCTCCCCTTAAAGTAAGGTTTTGTTTAAAGTCCGCCTTTTACAATTAATTGTTTCACAGGACCAGCATGATGGCTTGTCAATGTCACAACATTAAACTGAGTGTCGACCATTTCAATATAGTGTTATACAAATTGTAAAAGTTCTAGTATGTACGAACAATTGTCTAATATGCTCCTAATAAATTTTCATATTATCATTAATTGTCATTGCCATGTATGAGCCTTGTCTTTTTTGTAAGAATTAAATATTGATATTAATACGAGTAATATAGTAAGATACCTACCTGAATTGCATAAAGTTATTCTTGTTGGTTATAGTATCTTATAATAAATATTGCAATGTTTTCCGACAGTTAGAGATAAGATTGTCGGGTCCTCGGTACTTGAAGATTGTTGGAATATGCTCCGAATACATTTTTTTCATATCATTTTATTCATTTTAAAACACACATTGCCTCTTCATCGCCCATCCCAAATCTTGGACCAACAACGCTGAAATTTTGCATAAAGGAATTTAAGTAACAATTTTTTCCTACAAATAATCGAAATAAATTGTGTAAAAGTTTACGCATGATGTAGACATAGAATGATAAAAAAAATTGTTAACTGGTAAACAATAAACAAATGGTGACACAAATCATATAAGTAATAGAGTACCTCGTAATATGCTTTAACTATTCCTATTTATTTTTTTCATAGATACCTACGAAAATATATAATCAACGGCAAGCAGTTAATGTAAAAGGACTATGGACCAGGGTAATATAATAACTATACGTTCTCCAAAAACGGTCCTTATTCCTACAGACACTAGTATTGCTCGAGGAAAGCAACGAAGCACTGCAATGTCAAACTGAATCTTGACAACAATATGCGGATCCTGTTAGCTGAACCATGCACAACCTACAACCACCGAAGTTTTTCAGAATAGCAGAAGGCAGATACTTTAAAGTATAAAAGAGAAGATGAGCACGTGTACAAATGTTATGGGAGTAAATGGCGCTAGAAGTGTCTTTAGGCTCGTATTTTAAAACCAAACTCAAATCTCTGCTTGAGTACAATTAGAAAGGGATGGTGCTATTCATCGCATATATCACCATCCCTTTCTAACTGTACTCAAGCAGGGATTTGAGTGTGTTTGGTTTTAGAATACGAAAGTTAGTATACGTTAGGGTAAGTAAGAGTTAGGGTTACTTTACATATGAGTGTTCAAAAAGGTATGATAAATTATAAGTACCTAACACACGATGTGCTTCTCGCGGTCTTTACTGAACTCTTAATATACTTACCTATATAAAGTTTGATAATAAATGAATTACAT
The DNA here is from genome assembly GCA_963921215.1 of Scoparia ambigualis. NCBI lineage: Eukaryota > Metazoa > Arthropoda > Insecta > Lepidoptera > Crambidae > Scoparia > Scoparia ambigualis. The sequence continues at coordinate 29,552,604 of OY992513.1, read as the reverse complement.
AATATGTGCTATTGTCTTATTATAACTAATGTAGGTCAGCGCCGCATCGCCGCTCGTCGAGGGTGAAGGTGACAAAATGTACGGTTTTACTCGTACATATTACCGCCACTAAGAAAAGGAGTAAATATATATTATTCTTAATGTTTTTATATTTTAGCGTTTTATTAACGTTTAAATATACTTAAGTAAGAATTGATGAAGCAATGTTGACTAAAAACATATGCATCAAGCACTGACAAATTTCGACGGTTGAAAGCCAGACCTCGGTAGCCAAGTGGTTAAGGCAGCCGCCCGGAATGCGGAAGGTGCGTGGTTCGATTCCCGCCTGAGGTTGTCGTCTTTTTTCAGTGTTTAAAATTTTACTTAAATATGTTATTCTTGCTCGCCAACTAGAATCTTGAATGTGACTGGACATGGCTCTGCACAAAATAGCATGTCATCCAGAGTGATGCTAGGTTGTGCGCTGTGACGGCGCGCGCGCGCCACGGGTGCGGGGCGCAACTGTAGCGCAACTCGCCTGACGCCGCCGGCCGGTGGCGACGCCTCTATCGTCGGGCGCCGTGCGGTAGCTTCAAAGTCAAAGTCAAAGTCAAAAGGTATTTATTCAATAAACTCAATTAATAAGTACTTAGATGCGACCAAATCTTTTTTAACCTACCGCCCATTCAGGAAGTCATTTTTTAACTGTGGCAAAGAACCGGGCGCAAGAAACCACAGCGCACAGAAGCAACGACATCTACAATATATACAGTCGTGGTCAACTAATTAGGGACATTCAAGATAGTGAAGAGCAATAACCGGTTATGTACATATAAATATAAAACCCTATTGATTTTTCAGCACCTATTATTTGCATAATTTGGTCCGATTACTATACTATAAATGGCTGTAAATAAGAGAATAATTAAATAGAAAAAAGTATTTAATATCAAAGGTTGAACATGTATTAAATTTTAAGGTATAATTATGTAGCTGGACATTTAATTAAGGACAGTAAAGTATAATGATGAATAGAGTTAAACAAAACGAATAATCTCCAGTATTATAATATTTTTAAAAGCTCCATTTTATTACGTGTAAAATCAGTACCCAGTAGCAAAACCTTTGTTAGTAATTACCGCTTGACACCGATGTGGCATAGACATTATCAGTTTCTGACATGTTTCGATAGGAATGTTTGCCCATGCCTCACAAAAAGCTTGATTAAGTTGATCTAAAGTTGTGGTACGATAAGTTGAAACTTTTTTCTTGATTTCGTGCCAAAGGTGCTCAATTGGGTTGAGGTCCGGGCTATTTGCTGGCCAATCTAGCACCGATACTGACTGACTGGTAAGAAACGACTTAACTGAACGGGCGGTATGTTTCGGGTCGTTATCATGCTGAAACGTCCATATAATAGGGAGATGCTCCTCAGCATAGGGAAGCATAGTTTCCTCCAACATTGTTTTGTATTGATGTTGGTCTAAGTTACCCTGAACTTTTCTCACAGGTCCCACTCCACGTCCAGAAAATGAACCCCAAATTTTAATGTTTCCACCGCCATGTTTCACCTGCTTTTTTGTGAATCTTGGATTCATTTCCGCTTTTACAGGACGCCGTACGTATTGCCTTCCATCTGAAGAAATTAAATTAATCTTGGTCTCGTCAGAGAATAATACATGTTGCCATTGGGCGTAGGTCCAATGTCCATATTTACGTGCAAACGCCAAACGAGCATTTCTATGTTCTTTCTTCAACAACGGTACTTTGCGAGCCACTCTTCCGAACAACCCTGCTTCTACCAGACGTCGTCGAACGGTCCTCGCTGATACACCGGCTCTTTCGTCTGCCCCAAACACTTCGTGTTTAATTAAAATAGAGCCTAGAAACGGATCTTTCTTAGCTAACCTGGTTATCATTCTATCTTCTTGCGGAGTTGTTTTTCTCGATCTTTTTGTCCTGGGCACATTTAAAGCTGTGTTATTGCGCCTGAAATGTTGCACTGCATTGTATACCATAGTTTTTGAACAATTTAAATGTTCTGCTATCCCTCGGTATGACCAACCACGCTCGACAAACTTCATGATAATTGTTCGTAGTGTTGGATCGCAACTTTTATTTTTGCCCATATTTCTTCAAAATAATTCTCAAAACTTAAAATTAAAAATCTGGATTGCCGCCAAAACTACCACAAAACAATAAAAGAAGAAATAAAAAAGTATTGAGATTCAAATTTTGAAAATAGAACGCAATATCTCAGTGTCCCTAATTAAATGGCCAGCCAGCATTCTTTGAACAAATAGCACACTGATAATCTATCAGCTATACTGTAAAGAGGTTTAATGTTTAAGAAGTTGTTATTGTTTGTATAATCGGGCACATCAATGACTAATTATACTTACGTGTAAAAGATATGGAATATTGTTAAGACTCGTTGGAAAATAAAAAATAAATTCACAATTTGGCTTAACTAGAGATTGTCCCTAATTAGTTGACCACGACTGTATATATATATATCGTTACCAGGTCATGAAATACAGAATATGAATTTGAATGTAAACAATGTAAATGGTACTTCATATAAATTAATTATAGACAGTTAGGATAGCTGTTGGAGTACTTGGAGCATTTCAGACCCAAGCTGTTTTGTCTTTTAAGTTCTTCTTTGTCTTTTGTCTTCTTCCAAGGTCTTTCACACATGAGCAAAAGGGGATGTTGACACCTTTAAAAGAGTCTGGCGAGACAACAGAGACGTCAAGTTTGCGGAGTTGTCGTGGACTACCAATTACAATAGCTTGGCACTTGATGGGATTAACAGACACTCCATACTGTTTGGACCAATCATTTACATTACGAAGGTCGCCAGTGAGGGCAGCTATCGTCTCGTCTATATCCTCAACATGCCATTGCCGATACAATTGCAGATCGTCAGCCTACAAATGGTGGGAACAGCGATTGTGGGGTTATCAGAGTGTCGATAAACAGGGAAAAAAGAAGGGGGGATAGGATACCTCCTTGTGGAACACCGGTGTGGAGCTTACACCATTTCGATAATTTCTGGTCAGCTCTGACAGCTTGTTCGCGGTTGCGAAGATAGGACGAGAACCACTCCAACGCTATTAAAGAGACTTTTAAATATGATAGCATGGCTAGCAGCAGGTCATGGTTAACAGTGTTGAAGACGTTAAAAAGTCAATAAGGACCAACACAGTAACCCTACCGTGCTCCATGCCCTCCCTCACATCCTCAGTCACTTTAAGCAGAGCAGTGCATGTACTGTGAGCAGGTCTAAAACCGGATTGAAAATCAGTTATAAGCGAGTCCTTAAGCAGGTGCTGGGATATTTGCTTACTTACTACAGCCTCAAGGACTTTCGAGAGAAATGGTAATATGGAGATAGGACTAAAGTTGTTTAAAGTACTGGGGTTTGACGTTTTTCGTAAGGGTAAGACATAAGCTTTACGCCGAATAGCAGGAAAAGTTCAAAATTTACTAGGTGTAAAAGGGCAGGGGTAATCTCATCCAGGATGTTGAAAATCATGGTCCGGCTAATGTCATCAACGCCAGTCGCGTTCGACTTGATTGAGTGGATGAGCTTACAAAGTTCATCTGAGGACACTGAAGAGAATACAAAATATTCTAATATGGATGAGGGCATGAAAGCTATGTGACTGAGGGTCCTTGATCTGGTGGCATGGTTGAGAGTCGTAGCAGACGAGAAATGTGTGTTAAGATCATCGAGAGAGAGAGAGTGGGGGGCAGCAAAGTTACAGTACCAATAACCGAGATCTTTTTTGGAACAAAAGATTTATTAAATTCTGAACAATATGTGTTAAAGAAATCATCATAAAAGACATTAGGGTTGTCATTGTATTCTGAATAATTTAATTTTGTATCTAGATTGCTTTTAAAACATTCCAGCCGACCACTTTTTTGCTTACTCTGGTGTGAAAAACTAACCATTTGGCCACAATTATCAGAGTCCAGGTTATTTTTCAAGATTCAAGATTCAAGATTCAATATCATTTATTCAGGTTAGATTACAGCACTTATGAATGTCATTATGCCATCGGTTCGTAAGTCTAACTATGGGGCGGGAGCCTTGTACTGAGAAGAACCGGCAACAAACTCAGCAAGGGCATTTCTTTTCTCCCTTTCTTTTACAGCATCAATTAGAATTGAAAAATGCCCTCCCTATCATAGAAGGGCACTTTCCATTCCAATAATAAAAACATAAAACAACTACAAGGACATAAAAATAAAAAATATAGTAATAAAAATAAAAAGTACAGGTATTCATCAATATAAAATAATCAATGTAATCAATGTCTTACAGTACAGAAAAATAAAAGTAAGACTACAACTACTAATATACTAATAATAAAAATAAGTTAGCAAGAGCAGACCAGCCTCCACAGGCGGCACCCGTTCACGAGTATGACATGTGAATCAGCCATCGCTTCGCTCAACCATGTTTTAGGGAACGTAACGACCCGACGCACATGCCACCACCGCAGAGACACTTTGAGAGAGCATGACACATTTAATTTGCTTAGCTAGTGGTATTACATTAGTATACATGTTATCAATACAGGAAGCCGAAGTGGCAGTTATTCTTGTTGGCTCCAAAAATAAATGATTAAATAAATGATTATGAGAAATAAATTTTTAATTTTAGTTGACAGTGTGGAGTTTTATAACAAATTTATATTAAAATCACCGCAAACAATTACTGTTTTACGTACATTGCGGACCTAACGTATCATCCATAACTTTTTCTTCAAAATAATCATATAACGCTGAAGGTGGTCTGTATACACTTAATACAACGAACTGCTTCAACTCCACACAAGATATTTCTATTGTTCGTTCAACCGAGGGGCTCACTATGTCTTTGCGTTCCTTTAATTTAAACTTTTTACTAACAATAATTAAGGAGCCACCATGTATTGCATTTTCTCGACTGAACGAACTTCCCACCAAATGATTCTTAAAATTGAACATGAACTGATGATTGGACCGTCCATTCCAATCTCCGCCGGCGTATGTGTCTGCACATAAGGATAGCTCCTGTCACTGCCAGTGCGATCAGGCATCCTGCACTCCGTCATACCTACCGCGATAAGCACCTACAGCGCGCGACAACTTGAAGTTGCAAATCAGCGGCTTTCGAGCACACACACAGGTATGGTCTCGGATCGCAATTTCGATTTGTTTTAAAATAACAACTTCTCTGATATCAGTAAATCTACAAGCTCCGTAATAATGGTGAAACGTAACAGTAATAATGTGTGGAAGGCTGTCAAACGAAATAAACAGAAACATTCGAAGTTATCTTTTTTTACGTTACCGAAATATTGTGGAAGATAAGATTATAATATAATTTATTTTACACTTCGTTTGTTTACAGAGCAAATAGGTAGTACGAAAGTAAAGGTAGGTAGGTTTTTACTTATTTATGTGAATTATTTCGCCGTGCGATCGAGCCTGTTGTGATGAGGCACGGTAGGCGTTTTATTTTCGTCATAAACCCCCTGAAACCTTTACAAATTACATAATGGAGCTGTAAACTATATTTTTGAATAATTTTGAGAAATTTATGACAAATAAGCTAGCAATTATACATTGTTATCGCTACTAAAAGCGTTCATTTTACTACACCTTGTTCATGTTTTCCTACACAATACCTATTAAAATTATTTGTCCGGTATAAAAAAAATTCCACTTTAAAATTTAACTACCGATACTTTAGAGAATGTATAAAATATATAAGACATTATATTAAAGTTAAACCACTGTAATCTAATCAATCAATCAAAAGTTTATTGCAAACTAAGTGTACATGATGGTGACAATAAAAAAGAAGTGCTTAAGTTACCGTTTTGGTATTACAAATTACTGCCTCCTTTAGTTTTGATGATTTGCGGTGGTGGGTGATTGTGCTGGCCATCGGCTTTCTGGAGGTGGTTTTGCCGGTCAAGTTTGAGCTTCGCCTTGCGCTGAATCTTCCATTACCTTGAACAGTACCAGTTTCCGTACTCATGCGTGGAGTATGTACTCCCTTTATACAAGATCAGGTTCTTGCCGATGATATAGTTATGTTCAGATGAGTTTCTGTTTAAAAAAAAAAAAATATTTGATATTTAATTGCGTTAAAAGCGCTCAATTACACTTTAAAATATTGAAACGTTGAAAGCCTCCTGCGTTGACCACTCTGCCGCCGAGGTATTGGTTAGACTTCACGAAATTCTTCAACGTTTTTTTGAATTTATTTTTTAAGGCAACATTGCCTCATTAAACTTCTTTGAATTTACATCCTAAGAGATTCAAATTCAGATTCGGATTCTAACCTTAGGTAGTCAACTTTATTTCAAAGTTTGAATATTTTTATATGTCATATTATGTACTTGAATATTCTTAGCAGGATTATAGCAATAAGAGACCTTGTGTCTAGTGCATAATCTGACCAGTCCTTCGCGGCATTAAATTAAGACTGGCCTTGGAAGACATCTCCAGGAGATTAAGATGATGTAAAAAAATATACTTACATAGCACAAGGAAAGCCTTTTTCAGCAAAATGGATATAAAAAAGCATTTCACAGCATAGAAGTCGCAAATGTAGAAAAAAAAGCGCTAATTACTCCATTTGGACTGTTTCAGTTTACCAGAATGCCGTTTGGTCTACGGAATGCTGGACAGACATTACAAAGGTTCATTCATTCAAATTAGATTCCAAAGTCGATAGCGCCTCTGAACTCTAGCTTAGGTCGCAGGTTCAATACTGAGAAGCTTACTTTTGAATCAGGAGACACATTGATCAAAGCTGTAGTTCCTTTAGTAGCGGTTAATTTTTAAGTCTTTTGCGGTTCGGCGTCGTTGAACTTCAAAGAACTGAGACTGTCACTTTATTGTAATGTACTATACTCGATTATATTATATAAAGTGAGGTTTTGTTAAAAGTCCGCCTTTTACAATTGTTTCACAGGACCAGCCAGCTCACAACATTAAACTGAGTGCCGACGATTTCAATATAGTATCTTTATTATTGAAATTTTGCATTCTCAATGCTATATAGATATAGGATAAAATGTTTACTAGTAATAAAACCGCGGGCTTGCAGCGTAAATCAAACTACTAGGAAAAATTCAGCGAGTCTTCTGGGGTCTCGGTAGCTTAGCGGTTAGAGCAATGCACCGGCAATCCAAAGGTCGTGGGTTCGTATCCCATTCGAGCTTCCTAAGACTGGTTGATTTTTTTCTAGTAAACATTTTATTCAATATAGTCATCATCATCATCATCATCAGCCAGAAGACGTCCACTGCTGGACAAAGGCCTCCTCTAAGGATCTCTAACACGACCGGTCTTGTGCTGCTTGCATCCAGCGGCTACCCGCGACCTTCGCCAGATCGTCGGACCACCTTGTTGGAGGCCTGCCCACACTGCGTTTTCCGGTGCGCGGTCGCCACTCGAGAACCGTTCTGCCCCAACGGCCATCGGTTCTACGGGCGATGTGCCTTGCCCATTGCCACTTGAGCTTGGCGACTCTTTGGGCTATGTCGGTTACTTTAGTTCGTCTACGAATCTCATTTCTGATTCGATCACGTAGAGAAACCCCGAGCATAGCCCTCTCCATTGCTCTTTGCGTGACTTTGAGCCTGCTAATTAGGCCCATAGTGAGCGACTACGTTTCGGTACCGTATGTCATCACTGGCAACACACACTGGTCGAAGACTATCGTCTTGAGACACTGCGATATTTTTGGACGAGAAGAAATTTCGTAACTTACCGAACGCTGCCCAGCCGAGTTGGATTCGACGATTGACCTTTTTCTTAAAGTTGGACCTACCTAACTGGACTGTTTGTCCCAGGTATACATATTCGTCAACAACTTCAAGAGCAGAGTCTCCAACCTTCAGAGGAGTGGGTACGACACGTGAGTTAGACATGATTTTTGTCTTCTCCATGTTCATTTTAGGGCCCACTTGTTGAGAGACTCTGTTCAGATCACCGAGCATTGTGCCGAGGTCCTCCAGGGTCTCAGCCATGACTACTATATCGTTGGCAAAACGAAGGTGACTGATATATACGCCGTTAATGTTGATGCCGAGTCCTCTCTAGTCCAGAAGCTTAAATACGTCCTCCAGTGCAGCAGTGAAGAGTTTCGGAGAAATGACATCTCCTTGTCTCACTCCACGCTGCAGCTGGACTGGCTTCGAGCTCTGGTCCTGAAGACGAACTGTCATAGTGGCGTTTTCGTACAAAAACTTCAACACTTCGATGTACCGGTAGTCAATTTGGCACCGCTGGAGAGTCTGTAGCACGGCCCATGTTTCGATCGAATCAAAGGCTTTCTCATAGTCCACAAACGCTAAGCAAAGTGGCCGGTTATACTCTTCGGTCTTCTGTATAACCTGCCGCAGCGTATGTATGTGGTCTATGGTGCTAAAGCCTTTTCGGAATCCGGCTTGTTCGATTGGCTGGAAGTCATCAAACCTGCGTGCGAGACGATTAGTTATAACTCTCGAGAACAGCTTATATACGTGACTTAAAAGTGATATGGGTCTGTAGTTCCTCAGTAGGGTCTTGTTGCCCTTCTTAAAGAACAACACAACCACACTTTCATGCCACGCTTTTGGCGTTCTACCTACGAGTACGACGGAATTAAATAGTCTCTGAAGAGCTGCTAGTACCGGTCTTCCGCCTGCTTTTAGAAGCTCAGCCGTAATTCCGTCACACCCGATGCCTTGCTGTGCTTAAGCTGCTTGAGAGCCATATTAATCTCGTACAGGCTGATGTCCGGGATATCTTCGGTGTAGTGTCGGGTTAGCTTAGCTCTAGGGTCTGTAGCTAAGCTATGTACAGGTGGCCGCGTGGATGTGTATAGCTGTCCATAGAACTTCTCGACCTCTCCCATAACTTCGGACCTGGACGTGACAGTTCTGCCGTCCTCGGTTTTCAGCGTTGTCAATTGGTTCTGCCCAATACCCAAATCTCTTGCGAACACTTTTGAACCTTTGTTTCGCTCGATAGCCTCTTTAATACGGTCGGTATTAAATCGGCGAGTTTTGCGAGTCAAAGACTTCGAGATCTGCCTATTGAGCCGCCGAAGCTGAGACGAATCGCAGAACCGTCACGCGCCGCTCTTCCATCAGTTTGAGAGTATGGTCCGAGAGCTTTTTAGGTCCTCTTGTACGGTGTGTTTTGAAGAACTTAGACCCTATTAAAAAAAATATATTTCTGCATGTTTTGTTAACAAAAAGTATTTGAATTTATTTGGTAGAACTGTAATGGCAACATTAAGTCTAAACAGTTGACAAATCGCTGAGTTGCGTTCCTATCGATTAATCGTTCTAGCGAAATGACATGTGAATACGGATTTGTGACTGTTTTTCAATATGATGACTTCTAAACGTAAACGACATTTCAACTATTACGAAATAAGTGAATCAGGCCACTGGCTACCGCCAACAACGAACTTTGGCCCTGGCAACCTACAACACACGTACACTGCGAACCAACGAGAAGGTTTGCGAGCTGGACGAAGAATTGAGCAAGATACGGTGGGGCGTTGTGGGATTATCTGAGGTCCGAAGAGAGGGGAAATACTCGATAATCTTAAAGTCTGGTAACTTGCTCTATTTCCGGGAGGGCGAACAACTGTCCCAGGGTGGTGTCGGGTTTATCGTCTACAGCTCTCTCGTGAACAACGTTGTCAAGACCGGAAGTGTGTCGTCGAGGGTAGCGTACCTTATACTCAAAATAACCAAACGGTTTTCGTTGAAGGTTATACAAGTATACGCTCCGACTACGGCACACCCCGACGATGAGGTGGAGGCTACGTATGAGGACATCTCTAGAGCCATACAAGTCTCCAAAACTTATTACACCGTTGTCATGGGAGACTTTAACGCAAAACTGGGCAAATGAAGCGGCGATGAGCTGAAAGTGGGACGATTTGGAGTGCTGATATTACCAGTTTCCGATATAAATATAACGTATTCCGTGCTGATATTACCAGTTTCCGACGCCGCCTTGCCCCCTCGCGACTTAACCTTACCCCCGCGCGTGAGTATTACTTCATATAAGTGTTTCCCTGTTAACTAATAGACTGTCCTCTTTTACTGGGAATCCAGTCATTCGATTCTGTAGATTTTCTAATCACTCCTTGTCAAATTGTGACGCCAGGCGACGCAAAGCTCTTAGCCAAGGTAAGCCATGTGGCCTGCGCGTCACCTCTTAATATTTAGCCAGTTAATACTGTTCCTGTCCCAACTAAGAACACACACATTGTTTAGTCGAATCAAATAGCATTGTTGTACCTTGTGTTCTAGTTAAATGCGGAAAACAATAAATTAAACAATGGCGGTAAATATTATTGGATTAGTGTTGGTTTATAGTTGAACCACAACGCTTGGATGCTATGGAGACCCCAGTTAGGTAGCGAGTCCCTGAATCTGATAGGTTGCTGCTCAGGTTTAAGATGGAAGACTGCGGGACCAAATTCCTTTAATGATACTGACCTAAGTGTGGGGTATGTAGTAATAAGGCTCCGTATTGTCAATTCCAAGTGATTCGAGACCCGTTTCCTCGTCGGTTCCAGCAGCAACCTCCTGCGTCGGCTGTAAGGCGAGCTGACACAGCCTAGCGGACTAGCAGGCGTAGACAGTTTTTCTAAATACCCGATTATTTTATTACCTGAGATTTTTTATTGCTGAGCAACTTATTTTGGCTCCTTAAAACGTTTTTATATTAATTAGGGTTTTCATACCTTAACTATTCTTTAATTTTTTTTACAATGAAACTACAGCAAGCGATGGTAAACTTGTAGAACTTTGAGGATCTGCGAGTTCGACCAGTGTTGTGAAGTTATCGGTTAACGTCGCCTTTAGATTCGGATCAAATCGGTCCTGGCGCCCATTATTATTAATTTTATTTCGGTATAACCCCACGGCTTTATACGGTTAATCTGGTACGCTTACTATTAATTTTTTTTTATATTCCGGGTATTTTAATTTTCTTATCAACATAATACTCCGGACGGTACCGGCTTTATCCCAACCACCCACGACCATGCTCTTACCGCTGAAATATTAATTAGCTGGCTGGTTAGGTAGTAGAAGGAACACTATAATCATTTTTTTTAAATTAAAATTAGCATAGACCTATAGATTTTTTTTGTGTTTTAGGGTGTGTAATAGCTTCGTAATAAGGTTAAGATTGATTTAGACAGTAAATTAAAGGTGACAAAATTATAATAAAATTTATTTAAAATTAAATTGAAATTGACCCGTGTCGTTGCAATTTCGACCAATAGTTCTTTTTTAGTATTTTCGGCCTAATAAATTCAAATAAGGAATGTAAATGCTAACCACATAACTTAATATTTAAGATAAATTGTTACTAACCCCCTAACTAAATAGGAGTAGTCAATTAAAATTTATATTTTTAATTATTGTTATTGAACTGAATTTAGGGTGTTTTAGGAGTGATTCTTTTACAATAATATACTACCTAGCCATAAAAACATTTCATGGTTTTATTTTACAACAAACCCACTGATTTGCTTCCCAACGTCTGTATACTTTTCTTTGGTCACTTTGAAAAAGGCGATTTTGTTGGTATCGGCAGGGGGTGTCACTTCGCAGTTTAGGAACGTTCAGCCGACGCGCCTCCCAGGCAGGCCGCCTAGGCGTATAGCAGTAAAGGTAGCCGCGAGCCGACGCACCGAACACCGAGCGCCCGAGTCGCTTAACTCGTAATCCCTGCGCGCGCGTGTAAAACATACGCTCTGTGACGTCACGACGTCAAATCGATATCGAGCCAGCGTTGCTTAACGGAATATGAACGCTCGGGTCACACGATAAGTTTCAATTTCGCGTGAAAGTCGTTAGAGAGTGAACCTTCTGTACGGTAGTACTATTAGTTATTCTGTGGTATCGGTCCACACGTACTCTGTAGCGACGTAGATATACGGTTTACCCACGCATAGACTTTTTGCTTCAGAAAGTCAATACTTTCCGTCACACAAGCCATATAGTTTTCCGGACGAACATCAGTCCCAACAAAGGTTTGTGTGACGAATCGCATGACGCAAGGCCGATTATTGCCAGTTCTGAAGCATATTAGCTTTCCAATGATTGTCCTGAACCTATTAATACGCCCCTCGATTCTTAATTGCCAAGCAGGGGCAGTCCCGGTTCGCCGCGGTTCTCGGTTAGAATCCTGGAATTTGACACAAGCAACGCGACACACCGTGATGGCACCACAATAAAGGATCGAGTGGGTATCAATAAAATTTTCGCTGGTACCAGGAAAGTTAATGAGTGCCTTGAACGATTTACAGGAAAGGAACCAGTAAATCGTCCAAGGCACTCATTAACGCCAAGTTATGTCTATTCGTGGGCAAACAAGGTATACGCGGCCTAGACTTACGCGTGTCACGATACTGTAGAATGGCATCGTTTAAAGTGCTCCTCATTTGCTCATTCGCCTGTGTACTTACATTCGTATTTATGAAATCTTCATCGTTGGGTATCGGATCCACTCCCTTCACCAAAACCGACGTCATGGCCGGTAATTGTGGAGCAGGCCGATCCTGCACCTAAGAAGAAGCCGGTCAAATACGTTGTGACTCCAGGCGTAGCCGATCAAGTGCTGACTGATCCAGCAATATTATTATCTTAATTTAGACACCTATTCTGTGCACACATCTTTAGACGGGATTTAACGCGGAGCGGGATTTTTTAGCCCATTCTGTGTCCCGGTATTGTCAACTTGCAAAATCTCAAAGCGAATGCTAGCTGCGGCGCCAACAAGCAGCGACCAACAAATATGTGAATATCCAGAGAAACCTCACCTCCCTTTCTGTTTACAGGTCACTATAAAAATATCACAATCCGCGGCAAATCGCTTATACTATACAAAGATCACACATATTCTAAGAAAGGGCCATCTCTGAAGCACTGGTATTGTTCCAAGAAATTGACCTTGCATTGCGGAGCCAAATTGAAGCTAGATGACTGCGGAGGATTGGTGTCGGCCGTAACCAACCACAATCATCCGCCACCGGAAATCTACATTACTTCTAGTGGAGATTATGTGAAAATTTAATATTGAGCAAATCTGCTGTGATTTTATTAAATATTATTTTATACAACTATTCCTCTTTGTCTGCTTTCCCATAGAGACTTCTCCACTTTTCCTGCCCTTTGTCATTCTTTTTGGTAAGATTCTTGCACGACCGCTCTCAAAATATCTAGCCAGCGGTTCCTGGGTTTGCCACGAGATCCAGAGCCCTGATTGATGTTTACTCATCATTTTCCAACATAGTCTGAGGACTTGCAGCTTTTATGGCGTTACACCTTTATAAATTGTATAAAGCAGAAGGTATTGTTGTGGAAAAGATTAGAATTTACATCCTTGGTATACAATGTGGCCCAAACTTGTTGTATAGGAAGAAACGTTCTTTTTCCCTAAATAATATCTGTTATAATTTCCTTTCAAGGCGAGTCGAGCCATTCACTTCAAGATAGCGTTATCCTGGTGGCGCCAAATTTATCAGTGAATCATTGACCAGACATTGTATATACCACGAGTATTTTGAGATATTATGTTGTGTTACATTAGAGATGTTGTCCCTCTTGGGGAAAAGGAAGAAAATCCCAAACGCAACGCAAATCAGTGGGTTTGTTGTAAAATAAAACCATGAAATGTTTTTATGGCTAGGTAGTATATTATTGTAAAAGAATCACTCCTAAAACACCCTAAATTCAGTTCAATAACAATAAATTAAAAATATAAATTTTAATTGACTACTCCTATTTAGTTAGGGGGTTAGTAACAATTTATCTTAAATATTAAGTTATGTGGTTAGCATTTACATTCCTTATTTGAATTTATTAGGCCGAAAATACTAAAAAAGAACTATTGGTCGAAATTGCAACGACACGGGTCAATTTCAATTTAATTTTAAATAAATTTTATTATAATTTTGTCACCTTTAATTTACTGTCTAAATCAATCTTAACCTTATTACGAAGCTATTACACACCCTAAAACACAAAAAAAATCTATAGGTCTATGCTAATTTTAATTTAAAAAAAATGATTATAGTGTTCCTTCTACTACCTAACCAGCCAGCTAATTAATATTTCAGCGGTAAGAGCATGGTCGTGGGTGGTTGGGATAAAGCCGGTACCGTCCGGAGTATTATGTTGATAAGAAAATTAAAATACCCGGAATATAAAAAAAAATTAATAGTAAGCGTACCAGATTAACCGTATAAAGCCGTGGGGTTATACCGAAATAAAATTAATAATAATGGGCGCCAGGACCGATTTGATCCGAATCTAAAGGCGACGTTAACCGATAACTTCACAACACTGGTCGAACTCGCAGATCCTCAAAGTTCTACAAGTTTACCATCGCTTGCTGTAGTTTCATTGTAAAAAAAATAAAAGAATAGTTAAGGTATGAAAACCCTAATTAATATAAAAACGTTTCAAGGAGCCAAAATAAGTTGCTCAGCAATAAAAAATCTCAGGTAATAAAATAATCGGGTATTTAGAAAAACTGTCTACGCCTGCTAGTCCGCTAGGCGGTGTCAGCTCGCCTTACAGCCGACGCAGGAGGTTGCTGCTGGAACCGACGAGGAAACGGGTCTCGAATCACCTGGAATTGACAATACGGAGCCTTATTACTACATACCCCACACTTAGGTCAGTATCATTAAAGGATTTTGGTCCCGCAGTCTTCCATCTTAAACCTGAGCAGCAACCTATCAGATTCAGGGACTCGCTACCTAACTGGGGTCTCCATAGCATCCAAGCGTTGTGGTTCAACTATAAACCAACACTAATCCAATAATATTTACCGCCATTGTTTAATTTATTGTTTTCCGCATTTAACTAGAACACAAGGTACAACAATGCTATTTGATTCGACTAAACAATGTGTGTGTTCTTAGTTGGGACAGGAACAGTATTAACTGGCTAAATATTAAGAGGTGACGCGCAGGCCACATGGCTTACCTTGGCTAAGAGCTTTGCGTCGCCTGGCGTCACAATTTGACAAGGAGTGATTAGAAAATCTACAGAATCGAATGACTGGATTCCCAGTAAAAGAGGACAGTCTATTAGTTAACAGGGAAACACTTATATGAAGTAATACTCACGCGCGGGGGTAAGGTTAAGTCGCGAGGGGGCAAGGCGGCGTCGGAAACTGGTAATATCAGCACGGAATCCTGTGATTGTACTTCGACGTTGCATCCTCGAGATTTATATTCACCAGGTAGTCCACTCTTCAATGTACCAGGCATCCAAAAAATATTAAGAGCTATCTAAAAGAAATTTTATTAAAAAAAAACATAAAACGTTACCCATTGTATAGACACAGGCGCCATCTAGTGAATACCAACCGAGTGCACGAGTTTGTCACCCGCGCTGTCATCGTCATTCGCTTTTCGTGTTCGGGCATCCGCACATCGTTACCCTAAAAGTGTTTTGTGTAGCAAAAAACTATGTGCAAAAGGAAGCATGGATAATCATTATATACGCATGTGGAAAAACTGCGTAAACGACGATCGCCAAGTAAATCAGGTCAGTCAGTGATTTAAATATTACATTTTGTCGATGTTATGATTAAATTACAAAGAAAAACGATTTTTTAAAAACTATGTGATTCGTTAGCGAATATACGGCTCAGAACCTCTTAGTGAGACATTCAAAGTAGAAACGTTATTGAAATATATTTCATAGTAGGTACGTTTCCTTCTTAATTTCGATTAATACTTTCGCTAGTGCCTTTATGGTTACCCACATTTTTTGACTTTTTCACTATTTGTCGATTTTCAAGAATACATAAGACGTTTAGCTTTTTTAAATAATAATAAAAAGTAAAAAACACATAAGTAGTACCGTGACGTGATTACGGTCAGTGCTAATATGAAATCTAGTATCGTGACGAGATTTCGATCGATATTAGGGGTACATACCCTATGCTGTGACGCGATTACGGTAATTCTATTCTTCGGTCATTCCTTCCAAATGACTCTTTGTTTGCGCGAGGCAGTAGTTACCTACATTCTATTTTATTTTTTTACTAATCTTTTTTATTGGAGCGTTTTTTCGTATGCAAGTGTTTTCTACAAAATCCTACAGTGCCGCCTTACATACTGCACATTTATGTATTACCGTGATGTGATTACGGTCAGTGCTAATATGAAATATAGTATCTTGACGAGATTACGATAGATATTACGGGTACCCACCCCTATGCTGTGACGCGATTACGGCAATTATATGCCTCGGTCATTCCTTCCAAATGACGCTTCGTTTGCGCGAGGCAGTACCTATATTCTATTTTATTTTTTACTAATCTTTTTATTGGAGTGTTTTTTTGTGTGCAAGTGATTTCTACAAAATCTTACAGTTCCGCCTTACATACTGCACACTTATGTAGTACCGTGACGTGATTACGGTCAGTGCTAATATGAAATCTAGTATCGTGACGCGATTACGATCGATATTACGGGTACCTACCATTATGTAGTACCGTGACTTGATTACGGTCAGTACTAATATGAAATCTAGTATCGTGACGCGATTACGATCGATATTACGGGTACCTACCCTTTTGTAGTACCGTGACGTGATTACGGTCAGTGCTAATATGAAATCTAGTATCGTGACGCGATTACGATCGATATTACGGGTACCTACCCTATGCTGTGACGCGATTACGGCATTTCTATTCTTTGATCATGCCTTTCAAATGACTTCGTTTGCGCGAGGCCTCTCGCCTACCACAAAGCTTAGTGACTCCGATTTCAATAAAGAACCGTAAATAACGGACGTATATAAATCTAATATTGAAAAAGACTTACGATCTGTCATGACCGTAGCACAAGTACACAGTCCGGATCTTACCCAGACCATCCAGGACGCTAGGGATACCTAGTCGTATAATCCAAGCGCAGCAGAGGAGTTCCCAGTTGTAAATCCAATATCGTCGGATTTTCTTGACGTTCTTGGAGTTTCTAAAGTGAAGGAGGTACCATTGGGACCCAAAATACCAGAAGAGGTCTCTAAACGCTAGGGAAATCCTCATAGATGGTATGAACAAAGATAATAAAAAAGGACTGTTAGCAACAACTTTGATACCTGTTTGAAGTTGGCCAAATTATGCTGCATTTACATTATGAAAATATCATGAATAGAAAAATGCTTACACTACCTGCCTACTCTTGATAAAAATTCTTGTCAATGACACAAGATGTTAAAAGAGACGCACACTCTTTTGGAGAAAATTTGGGAGAAAAGATAGAAGCTGCTAAGGCCGCTGAAAAATCTGGTTTGCAAATACGGAATACTAACAACATTGGACCGTCAACTTCACTAAGAACTACGTCGCCCAGCAGGGAAAGTGGCAAGACCCATCCAAGCAACAAGGTCATGGGTTGCCAGGCCGGGTGGGAGCAAGCAAAGATTCCCGTATCCACCTCCGAGGCGATCAGCGCAAGCACCGACGTCCGCCAGTTATCACACCACGACAGCAGTGAGACCGTCATACAGACCGATGTTGCGTAAATAACAACCAAGGTAACCTTACACGCTGGCCGTATAAATTTTTTTTTTGTTGACACATGGTGTTCAATCGCAAATGACCCGGTAGTCTGACAGTACGTTACGGGTTACAAAATACCATTTAATAATACTGTAAAGCAAGCTACTGAACCTATCACTCTTAACTTTTCTTCGGCTGAAATAAGGAAGTTAATCATAGCTATATCTGACTTGTGCCAGTCAGGAGTAATATGCATATGAGAGGATGTCAAAGACCAATATATTTCTCCCATATTCTTAACACCTAAAAGTGATGGATCGTCCAGATTTATCTTGAACCTAAAATCATAGAATAAAGCTGTCGCCTCATACCACTTTAAAATGGAGGACATACGGACACCAAGCAAATTATTGTTCCAAGACAGTTATATGGCCAATGTTGATATCAAAGACGCGTATTTTTTCTTTAGTTCCTATTGATGAAAACTACAAAAAGTATTATTAAATTTTTGGGACACAAAAGTAATACGTATAAATTTTAGTGCCTACCGTTTGGACTTAGTTCAGCACATTATTATGTCTTTACGAAACTCATGAAACCGGTCTATCTACCGGATTTATCTTAGAAACAGAGGTTTTTTAATTCTAATATATTTAGATCTTGTGCCTTGGCTATTCTTATAAAGAATGTAAAAGTTTTGTTCTCGAAACTGTTTGTTTATTACAAAATCTAGGCTTTGATAAAAACTTCAAAAAGAGTAGCTTGGAACCACAAAAGACTAGAAAATTTCTCGGTTTTGAATTAAATTCATAAAATATGTGTTTGCAATTGCCAATAGGAAAACGAAAACGCATTCTTGAACAAATAAATATCAATATAATGGCTGGAGTACAATAAGTTCCTTTAAATAATATCACTTGTCGTCTATGGCAATGGTGCGAGAAACGCAAAATATTTGTCTTTGCATCCTACATTTTTTTTTTTTTTTTTATACTAAGCCCGGCAAATGACCCCACTCCACCTGATGTTAAGTGGAAATGAGGTCCAGGCGCGAGGACAACTGGTGCAGCGTAAGAGACGTAGCATCAGTCATCCTCACTCTGCCGGCCCACAAAGTGCTTCTTCACGCCTCGTTTGAAGGACCCTATGTCATAGGTAGGAGGGAATACGTGTGCTGGTAGACTATTCCATCTTTTGGAAGTGCGGCAAAGAAACGAGTCACCAAATTTCTTTGTGCAAGATGGAATGTTAGAGACTGTAAATTGGTGACTCCGCAGAGCAGCACGCGTACTCCTATGGAGGAAGGGAGAAGGAGGGATGAGGTCATAAATATAAAATCTAAAGATAACTTCGAGGCGGATAAGGAGTCACGGCGTATGAATATCGATACAGAATGGCAAATGTCGGCACCTGTGTTCGAAAAAATTGTTCAATCGTTTGGGACACCTCTTAAAGATCTCTTTGCTACTTACCAAAATTATAAATGCAATAAATACGTCTCATGGCAATGAGACCCCTATGCCTTTGACATAGATGCATTCACCTTAAATTGGAATATATTTTATTTTTATGCTTTTCCCCCTTTCTCGATCATATTAAAATGCTTCAGGAAAATAATTAACGACGAAGCCACTGGTGTACTAGTCGTATCGTATTGACCGAGTCAACCCTGGTATCCCCTACTTAGCTCAGTAGCTCACCACCAATATACTTCGGCCCAAGTGACGATATGTTATTATCACCTTTCAGGACCCAGCACCCCCTTTGCAAGAAACTTATCCTTGTAGCATACAAATTATCAGAAAAGAATTTCAAAGACAATCGTTATGTAATGACACCATCGAGGTGATGATTTCCCCATTGTCTACATCCTCACTAAAACAATACAATGTCGCTTTTACGAAATGGTGGAGTTATTGTGATATTTATAAAGTTGATTTCTATAACTCCCCACTTCCAATTCTATCAAAATTCCTTACGGTCAACTGTTAACAGCAAAAATTGGTTGTAGTTCATTAAATATGCATCGTTCTGCTCTAGCTATTTAGGGCAAACATTATAGTGAATCTGATTTAGTTGTTCGATTTTTTAAAGGTATTTACAGGACAAAACTTAGTCATCCGAAATATTCGGAGACGTGAGATCCAAAGATTGTAATCGATCACCTTAGTAATTTATATCCAAATGAGGAACTTGCTCTGGAGTTTATTACTAAAAAATTAGTAACTCTGCTCGCATTGTCAACCGCACAACGAGTACAGACGTTATCTTCTAATTTCTAATTTAAAAATAAATAATAACTATGTCGAAACCATTGTGGATGATTTAATTGAAACATCTGCTCCAGGGCGACGACCGCCTTGTTTATTTATACCATTTTTTCTAAATAAGATTGAGATCTGCCCTGCAACAACATTACTGTCCTACTTAGATATGACTAAAGTTTACAGAGATAAACCTAGAACGGAAAGGTTATTGCTCACCTGAAGCCTATTCATAATGCAACTAGTTCTACATTAAGTCGTTAGTTTAAAAACACCCTATTTAACAGCGGTATTGACACTTCTTTATTCTCAGCACACACGTGTAAGACACGCGTCCACGTCCACCTCGGCAGCAAACAGAAAAGGCCTTTCAGTAACTGCAGGATGGACTGGTAATTCTCTGGTGTTTGCACGGTTTTACAATCGACCCCTTACCATTGAGAATGATGACAATGCTCTGTAGCGGCTATTTACATTGATTAATTTCTAGCTTATCATTCATTATAATATTATAATATATCATACTGGTTTGTACTAATATGGTACCTAATTATATTTAATCGGTTATACTCGTAAATACTCAATTATAATAGTTGAATTAAATCATATAGGTACTTAAATTATTTCGCAAAATTTGTGTTCTAAACCTCTACCTTGTGAATATAAATCTCGAGGATGCAACGTCGAAGTACAATTGATGGTTAAACAAACTTACCTGAAGTGAAGTTTGACCGTAATTGTACGAGACGTTGCATCCGAAGAGATTTATATAAAGATCCCTGCCTTCCCTTACATGCTGGCCCCATATAAATTAATTTTGCAAAAAAAGCTCTAAAAGTGAATGACGATGACAGCGCGGGTGACAAACTCGTGCACTCGGTTGGTATTCACTAGATGTTTCCTGTGTCTATACTATGGGTAACGTTTTATGTTTTTTTAAATAAAATTTCTTTTAGATAGCTCTTAATATGTGTTGGATGCCTGGTACATTGAAGAGTGGACTACCTTGTGTATATAAATCTCTTCGGATGCAACGTCTCGTACAATTACGGTCAAACTTCACTTCAGGTAAGTTTGTTTAACCATCAATTAAACAACACACTCGTGACAATATTGTCCTAACACCCCCTCTGAAAAACCCCTTAAATTCCCTGACACCATTTTACATTAAATTTCTACCTCAGTAAAATGATCCTCACATCACTTTCCGTGTTCACAATCAGATGAGAATGACTTCATTTCCTGCGACTTCGCTCCTCCGGAAGTGTCAAAAATGGAATGCCACCCTAAAATGTTCATACCGGTCCGTTTTATCGTTGCTTTAAATGTTAACCCCTGCTACAAATTGGATAAATTGGCTGAATATCGCAAGAACTTCGATTCTCGGTATGTTTATCTTAGATCAGGGGTTCGATTCCCACCTGAGGTACTTAGACATTTTTTTTGCAACGTTTCGTTATCTTTAAGTTTATCTTATTTTAAAAAACAATTTTAAGCGAATTAAATTACTTTTTACCTTTACTTTATAATTTAAATTGTTTTTCATATTTCAATTACATTGTTTGCTGATGGAACAACTATAATCGTCCCACTGCTGGGCAAACAAGCGGGACCAACGGCTTTACGTTCTTTCCAAAGCACGGAGGAGTTCGGATTTTATTTTATTTGGTCATCCAGTAATTTAGCATTCCAAAAAGTTTTTAAAGACGATTGCAAACTGAATCTTAACTGCTGCGCCTTCGAATTTTTTAATTTAGTATTAACATAAATGTGTTTTACATTTCTCACTATTATCTAGTATTTTGGCCTATTAGTTAGAAGGTCACAATTCACAAACAATACACTCACGGCGTTTATCAGTATATTCAACTTTCTCGGTCTAACTATAAGGCGCATATTTGATCGTAATGCCGCGACCACACGCTTGGCAAACCTCAACAAGCCGTCACAAATTCAAACATTGGATAGAGCGTTTGGCTTGGTTTGCAAGCGCTTGTAGTCGATCCGTGCAACAAATCACAAATCCACACGTTTGTAGAGGTTTCAAGTTTGCGGCAAGTGCCAATCGTGCGGACGCGGCATTAAGATTGCTTTGACTCATGCATTCTTTTATGCAGGTGTCTTCAAAAGTTGTAATGCACGATTTTATTGTGGCCGCTCTGTTTGATGTTTTTTTTCCGGCTCATTACTGTTTATTATCATTATTGTAATAGTTGAATAGTACCTATTGTAATGCGAGTCCGAATTTTCAACATAGCCTGACCGCTTCATTTCAAAACAAGCGACACACGCGACGTTGCCAACCTGGGGCCCAAGTCTGCTAATTTACGAATGGCTTAATTGAATCGCAATTGGATCGCATTGTAATTGTTTGACACGTTTGGTATTCTCTTACTCATTTAAGAATACCAAATGTGTCAAACAATTACAATGCGATCCAATTGCGATTCAATTATGCCATTCGTAAATTAGCAGACTTGGGCCCCTGCAGTGAAACCAAATATGAATGAACGGAGGGCGTGGCTTCAAGCTATTATAGCGAAGACTCGTCGTGCTCGTGCAAACGATTTTCGCCTAGCGACGGAGCGGAGTGTCCCCACCATAGGGTATTTTACCCTAAATTTAGGGTATTTTTAGGGTAGAAAATTATTTAGGGTATTTTTCAGGGTAAAATAAGTTAGAGAATGTTTAAAACTCCTTGCAAGCAAATTGGTGATTGATTTGTTTCCGAACGTACCTAGCTTGTTGTTATTAATAAATTGCATTTATACAAAAATTTATTTGTTGTTATTTTTATCATTTTTGGTGTAAAAAAAATAGAAGTGCCTAATTTAGGGTAATTTCGCCGAGCGTTAGGGTAAAGAAAAAATCTGAGGTGGCAGGCCGATAGTACATGTACGGTCGGGGTCACCGTCGATCGCTTTAACCACTTTGCAGCGATTTTCGTATGAAGCGCACCGACCGCCCGGGTGCCCGTACCAAATAGACGACGCGGTGTGCAAGGGATTTTGACCTTTAGACTGGTAAAGCGACGGAGTCCGCCATTGAACGTTTCTCCAACATGCTCCAAATAAATACTTTATGTTTCGTTGTCTATTAATGAATAAGCTTTGTTTTTAAAATATAAGAAATCAATTTTATCCTTCAACCTACATACATACCTCTGTACAAATCGAAAGTTGAAAGAAGCGTGGCTTTAATACCGTCAAGTTAAACGATTTATCAGAATAACTGCCTTACGTTGTACCGGCAGAGTGCCGTGCCATTCTGGTAACTCTTTCTCTTGCTAGTTTGCTCTCATGACATCCAGCTAGCGGTTTCTGGGCCTGCTCTATGGCGAGATTATTGTAAGGTATAAGCATATATTTTCAACATAGCTAAGGACTTACGTTTTATGAGGCGTCATCCATCATCAAAAACTACTTTGAGGTTTATTCGCTACGTTAAATAGGTACTCAAAGTTTGCCATGGACGCGTTCGTTACGAACGTGATCCAGCTGGGACGCCACGCATTACGAATCGCTTTCGCAGTTTCGATGCTGATGTAAACTTAGGTAGTGCACTTGACACAAGGCCCATTATTGTTATATTCCGTTAATATTTGTTGAAGTACATAACATATTATTTTTTAATTAACAGAAACGCATGTCAACATAACTATAAATGGCAAGAACCTGATCTTGTATGAAGGACACACGTACTCCAAGCACGGGTCTTCTTTTAGAAATTGGTACTGCTCAAAGAAACTAAGCATGTACTGCAAGGCAAAGCTCAAACTTGACTGCCAAAACCACCTGCAGAAAGCCGATGGCCAGCACAACCATCCACCGCCGCGAATCATCAAAACTAAAGATGGCAGCTATCTTAGAATATAAAGTAGATTCGCAAATTAGATTCTAAAGTTGATAGCGCCTCTGTACTCTAGCAGAAGTCGCTGGTTTAATACTGAAAAGCTTACTTTTGAATCAGGAGCACTTTTGATCAGACATTGGTCACAGCTGTAGTTCCTTAAGTAGCGGCTAATTTTGAAGTCTTTTGCTTTCGGCGTCATTGAACTTCAAAGAACTGAGACTGAGTTACTTTATTGTAATGTAATATACTCGATTATATTGTTAAAAGTTCCGCTTACAATTACTTATTTCACAGGACCAGCATGATGGCTTGTCAATAACACAACATTAAACTGAGTGTCGACCATTTCAATAAAGTGTAATACAAATTTGTAAAAGTTCTTGTATGTACGAACAATTGTCAGATATGCTCCTAATAAATTATCATATTATCATTTATTGTCATTTCCATGTATGAGCCTTGTCCTTTTTGTGTAATACTTTATATCACTCAATAGGTATTATTATTAAACTAATCAGTTTTAAATTCTTACCAAAATAATTATTAGTATCTAAGTATTAAAGTTCGCCTTGTTGGTTATAGTATCTTATAAGAAATATTGCAACGTTTTCCGACAGTTAGTAGTCCTCGGTAATTGAGGATTGTTGGAATATTATGCTCCAAATATTATTATTTTTTTCATATAATTTCATTTAATTTAAAACACACATTGCCTCTTCACCGCCCATCCCAAATCATGGACCCACAACGCTGAAATTTTGCATAAAGGATTTTAAATAACAGATTTTTCTTACAAAGAATCGTAAAAAGTTGTGTAAGACTTTTCGTATGATGTAGACATAAAATTACGAAAAAAATTAACTGATAAACATACAAAGCGAACGTTAGCTGCGGCGCCAACAAGCATCGACCAACGAATGATCACTGAATAACCAGAGAACACTCTCAGCTCTAGACTACCTATATCAGGTTCTATACCGAGAAGCTTACTTTAAATGGAGTGACACATTGAAAATAGCTGCAGATTCTTAAGGGTTGGCTAAAATTGGAATTTCCTCCGGTTCGATATCACTGCACTTCAAAGAACTGGAAGCTGTTGTTACGCCAAATTGAAAAGCACTTCATTTGATGGTACTTAGATGAATTGTACTCGAATATGTTGTTTAAAGCTTTGTTTTAAGCTGGCCTTCCTACCTTTTTAATAAGAAAGATTTAACTGATTGTCAAGGTCACGGCATGAAGCTGATAGGCGACCAATTAGGTGGTTACTGTCTGTAATCATAATATGTACAAGTATGTTGCTCCAACTTCAACATGCTTCAAATAAATACTTTATGTTTCGTTGTCGAATTTTTTTTTTTTTTTATATCAGAAGGAGGCAAACGAGCAGGCGGGTCACCTGATGGAAAGCAATCACCGCCGCCCATGGACACCCGCAAAATCAGAGGAGTCGCAGATGCGTTGCCGACCTTTAAGAAAGGAATAGGGTTAGGGGAAGGAATAGGGATTGTGAGGAGGGGTGGGAGGGGAAGGGGCCTCCGGAACTCTCACTGGCCGGACGAAACACAACAGCACCAAGTGCCATTATTTCACGCCGGATATTCGTGAGAGGGTGGTATTACGCCGGGCGAGCCGGCCCAATGCGTGCTGCAACGCAGCGTGGCTCTACCACTCAGTCAGTGTCACTCATTTAGCACCACCCAGGGGTCACGTGTAGGGTCTCAAGGGTAAACCTACGGACGCGAGAAACTTTAACCCCCTGAATAATGAATAAGCTTTGTTTTTTAATATGAAATCAATATTATCCTGTAAATTATTATTCTACCTGGATACATAACCTTTCTATAACTCGTAAATTGAAAGAAGCGTGGCTTTAATACCGTCAAGCTGAATAATCTGCCTTACGTTACACCGGCAGAGTGCCATGCCAGGGTCTGCATTCCTATTCAATCTTCTACACTTTTCCTATTTAATGACATTCTTTCTGGTAACTCGTTCTCTTGCAAGTTTACTCTCATGACATCCAGCTAGCGGTTTTTGGGCCTGCTCTACGAGTATATGGCGAGATCTACGGATGTTATGTATAGACATTTCAACATAGTGTGAGGACTTGCGTTTTATAAGGCGTCATCATTGAAAACGACTTTAAGGTTTACTCGCTACGTTACATAATCAAAGTATACCACGGATGTGTTACTTAACACGTGTATCATCCCTTGGACAGAAGCACAGCGGTGTATACCAGATGATACACTTGGCGCTTAACGTGTTAAAACCGCGATCTAGCTGGGTAACGCCACACAAGTACGCATCACTTTCGCAATTTCGATGCCGTGTAGGACTTCGGTAATGCACTTGACACAAGGCCCATTACTGTTATAATTCCATATATTTATTAATGACATATTCTTTTTTATTAAACAGAAACGCATGTCAACATAACTATAAATGGCAAGAACCTGATCTTGTATAAAGGACATACGTACTCCAAGCACGGAGCTTCTTTCGGAAATTGGTACTGCTCAAAGAAATTGAGGATGCACTGCAGGGCAAAGCTCAAACTTGACCGCCAAAACCACCTGCAGAAAGCCGATGGCCAACACAACCATCCACCGCCGCGAATCATCAAAACTAAAGATGGCAGCTATCTTAAAATATAAAGTAGATTCGGAAATTTGATTCTAAAGTCGATGGCGCCTCTTGACTCTAGCAGAAGTCGCAGGTTCGATACTGAGGAGTTTACATTTGAATTGTAAAATTTATCACAACTGTAGATCCGTAAGTAAATCTTAAATTAGATTATTTTCGTTCAGCTTCACTAAACGTCAAAGAATTGATGTCACTTTATTGTAATGTATTGTACTCGATTATATTTTTTAACGTAAAGTTTTGTTTGAAGTCCGCCTTTTACAACAGTTTCAAAAAACCAGCATCATGGCTTGTCAATGTCACGACATTAAACTCTACCATTTCTATTGTATTAAAATATATTTTAAAATATCAATTGTAAAAGTTCTAATATGTACGAACAATAATAATTGTCCAATACCTATGCTCCAAATAAAATAAATTGGTTGTACCTTTCGTTGACCTATTGTATTTAATGGTTAATACTAAAATAGTTTTTTTGCATTATATTACTTTGGTATAATTGATTTTTTGCAGCATATGTATTGTGGCATAATTGTAATTAAGACATATATTTATGAATAATTATAATTTCCATAATGTTATTAAGCATAGTGTATAATCGCATAATAATATTTCGTCATATGGGTTAATAAGTATAAATAAATAAAAATTGTTAATGATTTTCCTGCAATTTTTTAGTAGTAAGTAGTAAATTTTTGTAGTTACGTACATGCATCTGTAAACATAACAATTAGGTATGTAATGTATTATATTTTCTGTATTATATTTATCCTATATTATATAGTGTCAAAGTAGGTTTAGGTGCGACGGGGGTGACGCTTATGCCACCCGTAAGCCGTCTTTTAGTTTTTTACATAAGTTCAAAACTTATTTAATAAACCTTTATAGAATTTATAAAACTTACTTTTTCTCTTAGAGCATTTGGTTCATGATTGTAGGTATTTCATTTTTAACCGACTTCAAAAAAGGAGGAGGTTCTATGTTCGACGTGTATGTTTTTTTTATGTATGTCCACCGATATCTCCGTCATTTGTAAACCGATTTTAAAAATTCTTTTTTATTTGAAAGAGCATACTTCTGAGGTGGTCCCATTGCCACCAAGTCAGGATCTGATGATAGAATTCCAGGGAAATCGAGGGAAACCTTCAAATTTTATAGGCACGTTCCGATGTATTTCATGTGATTTCTAAATGATCATATATTTGCTTCTTGTAGTCATCATTTGATGACATTGCTGATCTGATGATGATGGGAGAGACAACTCCCCAACGATTAGGAGTTAGGGGATTATTCTTTAAATATATATTATATTATAGAAGGCTAGTTGTGTACTATCAAGTTATTCAGGTAAGCTGATGATAGAAGGTACAATTCCTCAACTCCTGACGGTTAAGGAGTTGTGCATTTGTACTTGCCCATATTAACTTGTATTTATTTTGGTTTATTGGCTTTACACAGTTACTGGAGTGTTTTGTACGAGAAAGGGGGGGACTTGTAAATTTGGATGGAGAATATAAGAAATTAACAGATTTTTTTTAAATTAATTTTAAATAACCTTAATCGTCCCATTTCGCGCAACGCTTCTTGCTTCGAACCTCGACGAAGCCATCCTCGTCTTGGTCCGGGTGTGCGACGTTTCGTAAAGTGGCCTTTGCCTCGGCGATAGGTTGCTGCGACCGTATTTTTGTATTGGCCGTAACAACTGCGGCGAAATCGCGGCGTCGACAGTTGACGGGCGCACACGTGATAGGCGCATGCGTCGTCACGGCCGGCGATGCGGGCAGCGGGGCGGCGGCGGCGGCGGCGTTGGCGGCAGGCGCGCGGGGCATAAAGACTGCGCTCGCGGCTGACAGCTGTGCCGGCGGCGCTCGGCTCGGCTCGGGTCGTATCGGAGACGGCGCTGAAATTGCTGACTTGCAGCGCGACGTAGACGTATCGAGGCAGGCCCCTCGTCGACTGTTGACATATGAGCCGGCGATCGATGACCTAGTATTTTCGGATGCTTGAAATTTCAGCATCACTTCAGCCAAATTCGCCTTCGGAGACACGATGTCCTTCAGGAGGCAGGTGACGTCGACATGATCGAAAGTGACGGGAGGCAACTTGTTGAGGTCTCTCGCTACAAATGTCGGCATGTCAGCAGGATCGGTTTCCTTGATCAGTGTAATGATCTCCTGCATGCTCTTCTGCGTCCCGTCTCGTCTCAGGGACACCATCTGGTCGCTCTTGCCGACAGACTCGTAGAGCAGCTTCTTTGCACCAGCCACCTCATCTTTACTGAAGCTGGTCTTGCAAACTTGCACTGCGCTCACTTCGTCCATGTCGTCCAGCTTTTGTTGCAGGAGCAATGCTATCCAGTGCCTTTACACGATTAAGTTTTGTCATTTGTCACGATTAA
Organism: Scoparia ambigualis; assembly: GCA_963921215.1. Taxonomy (NCBI): domain Eukaryota; kingdom Metazoa; phylum Arthropoda; class Insecta; order Lepidoptera; family Crambidae; genus Scoparia; species Scoparia ambigualis. The sequence goes on along the minus strand of OY992513.1, from coordinate 29,523,897 downwards.
GTTTTGTCATTTGTCACATTTGTCATTGGCATGTATGAGCCTTGTCTTTTTGTAAGAATTTTATATTGGTATTAATAATATTGTATGATACCTGAATTGTTTAAAGTTCGCAAATGTATTGACAGTTAGAGATAAGATACCCAGGTTCACGGTACTTTAGGTTTGTTGGAATATGCTCCGAATAAATATTTTTCATATCATTTCATTTATTCAAAAACACATAAGTATTGCCTCTTCACCGCCCATCCCAAATCCCACAACAAACTTATTATTTATGCTTTATTCAGAATCCACAGCTCTTAAAAATTCAATTAACAGTTTTATTGCTAAACATACAGCAAATAACAGATTTTTCCTACAAAGAATCGTAAAAAAAAGGGTTGAAAAGGTTTACGTATGGCGAGCTATTCTGACATGTCGAAAAAAATTATTAACTGATAAAAAATAAACAAATGGTGACATTTATAATGAAAGATGAAAGAAAGAGAGATTTCCTAGTAATAAGCCTTAACTGTACCTATTTTTTTCACAGATACCTACGAAACCATAACAATCAATGGCAAGCAGCTGATCATGTATAAGGACTATACGTTCTCCAAAAACGGTCCTTCTTCCTACAGACACTGGTATTGCTCGAGGAAAGCAACGATGCACTGCAAGGCCAAACTGAAACTTGACAACAATATGCGGATCCAGTTAGCGGAGACCACGCACAACCATCAACCACCGAAGTTTTTCAAATCAGCAGACGGCAAATACTTTAAATTATAAAAAAGGAGGCGAGCATGTATACAAATGCTATTTCCATTTGCAACGATCCTGGCACTATATCCTTTTCTTCACTTAACTTTAAGTGCCTTCGCACACGGCGTCGTATCGTAATCGTATCGTAATACGCGCGTAGGACAAGAGCATTACGAGCACGTACATTTTCAAACAAGTCCGCACACAAAGCGTTGCTGCAGCGAATCGTAGGAGACACCGCTTCGTGTGCGGACTTGTTTGAAAATGTACGTGCTCGTATTGCTCTCGTCCTACGCGCGTATTACGATACGCTTACGATACGCCGCCGTGTGCGAAGGCACTAAGAAGATCACTAGATTCCATAGGGCCGATACTGTGGCACGTGATTACTGCTGAATTAAGTGAAACATTGGCAACAGGTTGTAATTCTAAGTACTTGCTGAAGTTGGAGTCATTGTGTAGACACAAGATCTCCAAAATCGGAAGAAATAGATGATAACTTTTAAAAACAGGAGCTGTGTTTAGCATTTGCTTCGAAGTAAAGTAGCCTCTGTTAACTGTAACAACTTTATACTCATTTTGTTGGTGGTTGGACTTGTTTAAAATTCGCCTTGTTGGTTCTAGTGTCGTATCTATATTCAAAACTACAATATAAGAAATATTGCAATGTTTTCCGACAGTTAGAGATAAGTTATTCAGATCCTCGTTAGTTGAGGATTGCTCGGTGTTTGCGAGATGCCCTCATGAGATGCCTATATTTCAATAAATTAAGTCCAATATTTTCATATCACTTTTTTTTTAATTAACTGACTCACACGCACTACCTCTTCAAAGCCCATCTTAAATCGTTGGACCTACAACGCTTTTCTGCAAAATATATTTTTTCTGTTTTTCTTTTATTTAATGCTTTATTAAATAAATAAATAAATAAACTTTCCTACACTCACGCCAATTATCAATCTCAAGAGAAGCTTCGTTATGAAAATCATTAAATGGTTACTAGACATAGTAGACAACGGATAAACATATTTAAAATACATATTTATTATACATAGAAAACACCCAGACCCGAGAAAATTTAGAAAAACAATTATTTCTTAATTAACCCGACCGGGGATCGAACGGCGGACCTCAGAGATGGGGACATCATATTCAAAATCAACAGCTCTTAAAAATAACATTATACAGTTTTATAATTTATATCTGTTATTTGCTATACATACAACAAATAACAGATTATATTTTATACAAAGTACTTATAGAAAAAAGGATTAAAAAGTTTACGTATAATGTAGACATGGAATATGACATGACAAAGTAACCGATAAATAATTAACATATGTGAGATTTAAATAAAACATATTAAAAAGAATAGAGTTCATCTTAATAAACCTTAACAACACCACATTGTTCATTTTACAGATGCCTACGAAAACATAACAGTCAATGGCAAGCAAGTGATTATGTATAAAAACTATACGTACTCCAGGCACGGTCCTTCTTCCTACAAACACTGGTATTGCTCGAGGAAACAAACGAGACACTGCAAAGCGAAACTGAAACTTGACGACCATATGCGAATCCAGTTAGCTGAGACCACGCACAACCATCAACCACCGAAGTTTTTCAAAACAGCAGATGGCAAATATTATAAAGTTTAAGGGGATCCTGCACGAAATTGTGAAAATTTATGTATTTTTAAGTTACTTGTACTCGTACTATGCGCTGAATTAGTTAAATACCTTTAATGTATTTAACTGATTCAGCGCTAACTAATGTAACTTACATAAGTTAGCCTGATCATTGCACAAGGTCGTCGCCTTGTTAAAATTTGAAACAAATTCTTTAAACAATAACAAACAATACATAAATCTAATGACTCCTAAAAACGTTTTTTTCGACAACTTTCTTAATTTTACGCATGAAACAATAATTCTTACATGAAAATATTTCTATTGATATTCCGCATCATTTTACTTTATAGTTCAATAAGAGATTTATGTCAGTTTTTACGATCGCGCGGCACCGCGCGGCACCCCCTTAAATAGAAGACGAGCGTGTGTAAAAATGTTATGAGAGAAAGAGAGAGTAAATTAAGCTAGAAGTATCTTATGCTCGACATTCACGGTCAGTTAAACTGACCAAAAACTGACCGTGAGTGTGAATTCTTAAGTTGAAATTCTTAACTGTCGACAACCCACGGATATTTCCGGGCGGACCGTAATCCGCTAGCTTCAGTTCGTTTGCATCAGTTCAAACTGACCGTGAGTGCGCGTGCTTTAATCCGTTTGCCATCAGTCGGAAGTCAGTGTTGCCAACTTAGCTACTTTATAGCTAGATCTAGCTATTTTTGTGAGTCAAGTAGCTACAATTTTATGAAACATGTACTTTTCTAGCACCTTTCATGTACATTCGAGAAATCGTTTTAACACTATTCTTGGCATTGTCGCATATTTGAGACAGTCAATTTACAAAAACTTACGTTCAGTGAAAACGGCCTTTTTTCGTAATTTTTTTTTGATAATGATAAGTAAATCATAATTTTTTTATTATAAATACATAATATATTTTTCATCCCACCATCTCGGAAAGAGTATTTTTAATCTTCAATATCTGAATGGAAAAGCCGTTTTTATTCTCTAGAGGATAAAGTAAATTGAATTTAGAACATCGTGTGCACTTAGTATGTGTATTCAAAACATCATTAAACCTATTTTCTTCTTCCTCCATGGTGCCGATTTATCATACGAACTTTTTAAATTGTTAAAAACTCAGACTCGGAACCTTTTTGGTGTACCTACTTTTTTTAAATTGGGTGGTAATTTCCTCGTTGAAGTGGGATGAAAAGTTACGTGTTGCACTCGAGTGCAAAGATTTTTCACCTCGTGCTCTTTTGATTCCCTCGGTAACGCTCAGGATTCTAATTTTTGAATCACTCGCTGCGCTCGTGATTCAATTTTGGAAACCTTCGCTTGCTCGGTCATCAAAATTGAGCACGCGGTTAAAAAGCAAGTTTGCACTCTTGTATAACAAATAACTATTTCACTCCTCTTGCTCAAAAAGACCGTCATTGTAGCGTTCTAGAGCGGGGCTAAAATAGCTTTTCTCGCCCTAGGGGAAAAAGTATTTTTTTTTTTAATTTTTGTCTGTCACATGACAATGAGCCTACAAAAACGAAAAAGTATTTAGTTTTATGTAGAATAATCATGAATAAAGCCTCGACTTATTACTGTTTACATATCAACAATTTTTTTGAGATAACACAGACCACGCTTCAGCAAGGAAAAACTGCACAGTCTGCACATGTGCTTAGGTGGTGAGCCTTTAGCCCGTTAGTCGCTTTTACGATACCCAAGGAAAGAGAGGTGTTGGTATTCAAATTTTGATGAGCCCATCGCCGCTCTATGCTGTTGGATGTATGTGCAGTCTTTAGTCCGTTAGTCCCCTTTTACCAAATCGATGAAAAGTGAAGGGTTGGTAATATTATTTTGATGAGCCCATCGCCGCTCTATGCTGTTGGATGTATGAGCAGTCTTTAGTCCATTAGTCGCCTTTTACGACACCGAAGAGAGAGAGAGGTTGGTAGTATTAATTTGATGAGCCCATCGTCGCTCTATGCTGTTGGATGTATGTGCAGTCTTTAGTCCGTTAGTCCCCTTTTACCATATCTAGGAAAAGTGAAGGGTTGGTAATATTATTTTGATGAGCCCATCGCCGCTCTATGCTGTTGGATGTATGTGCAGTCTTTAGTCCGTTAGTCCCCTTTTACCAAATCGAAGAAAAGTGAAGGGTTGGTAACTATTTAGTTTACCAACCCTTCACTTTTTCTTCGATTTTGGTAAAAAGGGGACCTAACGGACTAAATCCCCTTTTACCAAATCGAAGAAAAGTGAAGGGTTGGTAATATTAATTAGATGAGCCCATCGCCGCTCTTTGCTGTTGGATGTATGTGCAGTCTTTAGTCCGTTAGTCGCCTTTGACGACACCCAAGGGAACAGATGGAAAGACTGCACATATCTACTATCCAACAGCATAGAGCGGCGATGGGCTCATCAAAATAATACTACCAACCATTCTCTTCCCTTGGGTGTCGTTAAAGCAACTAATGGGTTAATTTTAAATAAAATAAACCAATTCATATTGTATTGGATTGTTTTATTTTCTCGCATTCGTAGTGAAAAGCAGAGTGTAACACTCGGCGCTAAAAGCCCATTAAAACTCGGTTTCTATTTACTCCCTCGCTAAAGCTCGGGAGTAAAACTACCTCGTATATAATGGGTCATTTTAGCCCCTTGTATAACAATCTACTATTTAATTCGTCATTTTGGAAATGGCCATACTGCCCTTCGATCGAGAAATGAAGGCCAGTTTGAAGTCAGTGAGTGGGGACCGTTTTAACTGATCAGTGGTTTTAACTGATCAGTTTAACTGACCGAGAATGTCGAGCTTATGGATAGTAGTAAACTGACAGCTATGTACTCTGCCTAAGCCCTCCAGGAAATGGACGTGACGTATGTATGTTTTTGAAAAAGATCTCAGTATAATTAATTGTGGTGTTTCTTATCTTATCTAGTTGGGCCTGCAGAGGTCTCCCTCTCGTGTTTGTTAACGTATCGTTGTTATTACTGAAATGAAATTTTCAAAACACATGTCTACCGTTTTACAATTTTATTGTTATGCAATTTTACACAGTTATTTTCAAAGCACAAGCAAGTCGAGTGTCGGTTTCAATCCAAACGTTTGTAGAGGTTTGGAGTTTGCGGCAAGTGGCAAGCGTGCGGACGCAGCATTAGGAACAACTAAGTTTCAATAGGTATGATGTTTTCTAGTATATACTAAAATGTTTTCAAGTATGGACTTTAAAATTAACTGCTGATAAGAATTACTATTGTTGACGTTTATTTCTTTAAACTTAATGTTTATCGAATTCAAATGAGCATAAAAATATTTTAGGCTTACCTCTTGAAAGATCACTATTACAACAAGTATCAACAAAACTGGCAACAAACGTATTTTATAAGAAATAAATAATTGTGATCCCCTATTTACATGTCTATAAAATTGTTTTTTTTAAATACAATACATTTTTGCAAAATGGGTTTGAACTGCCTTAACACTGATTTTAAGTAACCCTGGATCTAACCTAATATTATTATGTGATATGTCAACAAAAAGAATTCTTATTTCTCCACTCATAGTAATGTTAAGGACTGTGCTTAGTAAGCTTACTGCTTCACTTTACCTAAACAATATGAAACAGACTATTGAAACGAGTTTTAACGCAAACCATTTAGTACCTATTAACATGCATACCTTTTTACATCATTAAAAATACACCTGTTTTGTCTACAGAATCTTATGACACCATAAATATCAATGGCAAGAATTTAATTTTGTATAAAGACCATACGTACTCCAAGCAAGGGCCTTCCTTCAGATACTGGTACTGCTCGAAGAAAGCAACTCTGCAGTGTGGGGCGAAGCTGAAATTTGACAACGACATGCGTATGCAGTCAGCAGAGACTGTGCATAACCATCCACCGCCTAAGTTCTTCAAGACTCGCGATGGCAGATATTTTAAAGTTTAAACAAGGATCCAGATCGGAGACGTGCTCGTCAAAATTCAGTTCAAGAGTACTCTAATCCGACGACCTTATGTGAATAGTATTGTGAAAGTAAATGAAACAATTGTATCAGCGTCGTTAGGAAGCTTCGGTTATCCCTCTAGAAAATGGGCGTGATACATACATGTAAGTTAAAAAAGTCGAAAATAAATTTTGCAGGTTAGTTAAGTTTTGAAATAAAAATAACATAAATGTTTAGGCATTTTTTAAATTACTGTATTCATAATTATAGAACAAAATACGAAGAAGAAGACGTAAGAAAACTTACATTTATTTAAACATATTTATAAAAGGACTCCTAAATCTACTAAGTATAAAAGATGATTCAAGAAGGTTCATTTGTAAGGTTTTGCATTAATTGGAATGCTAGCAAGGCCTACGAAATTTAAATAACACTGATAGTAATACAATATAACGTCTAAAACAGAAACAAACTAGTTTAAATTTAGAATTAAGTAGTTAATTGAAATATTTAACATAAATTCTCGGCAAATGGTATACGCAACATTTGTCAAGAAATCTTTAAATTTATCTATGAGCCCTTTTTCTAAAATTCTATAAAATAAGTTACTAGTGATACATTAACTTGATAAGACATATTATAAATATTTTAATAGTTTAAATTTATAATAAATAACCACAAACCATTGAAACGTAAACATTCTCTTCATACATGTACATTCTCGACGTACACACGGCGTCAGATCAACCTACCCAAAACTGTAAAATTTCTCCAATGAATATTGATTCTTAGTACCAAACTATAAAGTTTAAAATTGATTGTAGAAATTTGACAGTTTTGGGTAGGTTGGTCTGACGCCGTGTGTAAATGTAAAATTTAGGGAAGGTTGATCTGACGCCGTGTGTACATGTAAAATTTACCTAACTTGTTATCCTTATCCCTAATGATTATTACAGTTATTGTAAAAAAAACTTAAGTATCGAAGAATGAATAAAAAAACTAGAATTTTAGATTATTCTTGAAATTTTTTTACTTAACAAAAAAGGTCGGTCTCAAACTAAAATAGCATGATCTGTTATTTATCTTCTTAAATAAAAAAAATCGATGTATTATTTTATTTGTTAGAAAGTTGTTTGCAATTTTTCACTTCTATATTGATTACAGATTTGGAGACAATACCCTACGAAGTCCTGCCATCTGCCAAAAAGAAGAACAAACTAATACTCGTCCAAGGTCACACGTTCTCCGTGCAGGGTGGAAACACTTCATCTTTCTATTGCTCCAGGAAATCCAACACACAATGCAAGGCCAGGGTCTGCCTCAATAAGGATCAGGTCATCGTCAACTATGACCTTTCACATAATCACCCACCCCCTATACTCCACAGAGCTTTGGATGGCACTCTAGTTAAGTTGAACTCGACCAGGCACGTGAACCTTTAAAGGTTTGGTATTATATAATAATAACCTATTGTAGGTTTAATGACATACCATGTATTAACCAATAAACATTAAATAAATAAAACGTTTTATTATCGTGTAAAAACGTAACTTAAGTTTTATCGCTGCAGCTCATTTAGACAATATTTTGTATTTTTTATTTTTTGCTTTTTATCTTTTATTTTTACATAATCCTACTAATATTATAAACGCGAAAGTTTGTAAGTATGGATGGATGTTTGTTACTCTTTCACGTAAAAACTGCTAAATAGATTTGGATAAAATTTGGCATACAGATAGTTTATAACCTGGATTAACACATATGATACTTTTTATCCCGATATTCCCACGGGAACGGAAACCACGCGGGTGAAAACGCAAGCGAAATAACATTTTGTTAATTAAATATGACTTTTTAAAAAGCATTATGTTCATTTTATATACACTTTTTAAATATTTTACGGGGCTTAATGCAATCATTAGACATACCTTTAGTAGGTACCCGACGTTTTGACCATATCGGCATTGAATACCTATACTAAAAATTTGCAATAAACCCCGTTATTAAGTCAAGGATCATAAGACCGCCGGCGGTCGCGAAACAATTGATTTTCAATCGTGTCTGGTTTTACGGTGCTCAAAGGGTTACATATAATACAATTATTTTTGTTTTCCTGTATCAAATTTCGTGACGAAATCTTTAATATCGATAGAGAAAAAAAAATAAAAATATTGCCATGTCGAAAAACATTACGGGATAAAGTATATACTTAGAGCATTCTGGTTGAATGCTCTAAGTGATGTCGTCATCTCTAGAGGTTTCGGCTATCTACACTATTTACTCTATAAAATCGAATTTACAGTGTTTCCCAATTAGTGTAACAATTAGTAGTTACCAAAAGTGAATGCTTATTTCTTTTTCAGATTTTGAAGTGGAATTCATCAGTTCTATGCGAGGTGGTCATCTTATAAAGGTCCAAGAGTATACGTTCGCGAGGACTAACAAGAATTCTAATATCTGGTACTGTTCCAGCAAGTTGTCCAAGAATTGTAAAGCGTTGCTCAAATTGGACAAATTCAACGCAATCAAGAGTTATAGCTTGGAGCACAACCACAAACCGCCTACTTTCCACGTTACTAAGGATGGCCGGTTTGTCAAATTGGGATACATTACATAATAAACGCTACGGTACAGAAATAATGTTAGTCTCTTAAGCGGTCACAAATCGACTACCGGTACATCGAAATGTTGAAGTGTTCGTACGACAACGTCACGATGACAGTTCACCTGTAGGACCAGAACTTGAAACCCGGCTGCAGCGTGGAGTGAGACAAGGTGACGTCATATCTCCGAAACTCTTCACTGCTGCACAGGAAGACGTATTTCAGCTTCTGGACTGGAGTAGACTCGGCATCAATGTTTATGGCGTGTATATTACTCACCATCAATTTGCCAACGCTATAGTAATCATGGCTGACATAGAGACCCTGAAGGACCTCAGCACAATGCTCGGTGGTCTCTTCTCTCTTAGAGTCTCCCAACAAGTAGGTCTTAAAATGAACATGGAGAAACAGAAAATCATCTCTAACCCACGTGTCGTACACTTATTAGATGGATTAGATGGATGACCCAATGCCAAGGTGAGCACGTGCTAAGGCTGAATGGTTTGGGCGTATAAACATGTCATATCGCTAACGTTGCGCCTCAGGGTACCAGGGCGAACCCTGTTGTACTGAAGCCCTTATCTCCCTACATTGGACCTCTGGGGGGATGGACCGTTGTAATATTGACACATTAAATGAAATGGATAGAATGAGAAATGTTACAAACAACTAACCAGTAATAACATAACTAATTTTTATGTATAGTTATTAAAATATAAAATAATACAAAAAAGGAAAAAAACAAGCTTTTATTATGTTCTTGTTAATAAAAAGAACTAAAAATTTGAAAATAATAATAGAAACCGGATAAGAAAAATATCATTATATAGGTACCTAAATTGCAACCTTTAATGATAATTAACCATATTCGTCTACGTCACAGTAATCCCATATCGTAAGTAGGTACACACACACCTATTAGACATTTTATTAAACCCTAAAACTTTACACCTTGTATTAAAATCTTTGTGTTTTTATCACACACAAGTTTTGTACATATAAGCGTGTTACATTGTGATTACAAAAGAAAAATAATGAAGGTGTAATTATGCTATGATCTTTAATATTAACACACAAATTATAAATGCGCTGTTTGTTTTCTTTACTTAAATAAATATTATACATATTTCAAGAAAACAGTCAGTAAATACTTTATATTAAGCTTTATATTTGTCAAATATATATTCTCATAATTACACAGAATAAATGGCAGTGAGTTTTTCCAATACATATTTTTTTAAACTTAAAAGATGATTCCCAACGGTTGTAAGTTTACAAGTTATTCTTTTATTTATTTTTGAATATTGCATTTTTTGAATAATTTGTGTAATTCCCCAGATTTTCACTACGAACTGCTGCGTAGCAATAACGGAAGAACTGTTATGGTGTGCAACAACCACACCTTCTCCGACAGTTACAAGTCCAGGTATTGGTACTGCTCCAAGAGGAGGTCCCTCAAGTGTCCGGCGAGGCTCTACTTGAACGAATACAACGTTCTGACGAATTATAACTTCGATCATAATCACTACTAATACTGAAGAGTACAACAATTATCATTGTTTTTATCATAGATGAATGATTGGCCTCGCTGCGGTCGAGCGCAGCGAGACCAATCATTAATCTAAGGTTTTTATATTACATTATATGGCAATAAAGAAGTTATTAGCTATATACGTTATTATTATTATAGTTCTCTTTATTTATTATTATGATTCTCTTTATTTAAAATAATTTTACAATATTAAATAAAAACATATTTAAAATATAAAACATTATAAAAAACTTAACCTAGGTTGCCACCGGCAGCGGGGATAGACCCAAGCTATCGGTGGTTAGGGCTGCAGAGTGAGGAACCTTCTGACAATACGTGCCGTGTCAAGGAGTACTGCCTTCTGTATCTGACCCTTGACCCAACCTTTTAGCGAGAGCCTCTCTAGATGTTGATTGAGGCTCTTAGCTATAAGACCATGTGCCGAAACGACTATCGGTACAATAACAGTTGAATCCACATCCCACATGGCGGCAACCTCGTGAGCCAAGTCAAGGTACTGTAGAGTTTATACCATGTTAGGGCGCTGGCTGGTTTTACTTTATAGTAATTTGTAAAAAAACGTAATTTGAATTGACAAGATGTCAAAACCGGAATTGAGGAGATCGATCTGAAGTGCCAACATGGGTAGACTTGACCATGTTATTTTTATATTGTAAATATGTAATTGTAAATGTATATAAAAGTATACAATAAATGAACTCGTATACTAAATAAAGGTTGTAGTTATTCAATAACAAACGCCCCCCAACCTTTACGAGTTCCACAATGGTGGAGGCGTCAAGAGCCGGCCGTGCGCGATAAAGTTTCCGTTTTTCAGGTGGCACGAAAGCACTGAAAAGAATGGTGAATAAGCTAAGTGTTGAAGAATGAAGAATAGAAAAGAAATTAAGATAATCTATACCTGAAAGAAGAGGAAATTTTTTTTTAAGCAAAATGGATCGCGTAGTCACATGTTTTACGGGTCATTTTGATGAGTCGGTGGAAGAGTTTCTGGAGCAGTTCCAAGCAGTAGCAGTTTATAAGAAGTGCACTAGCTCTGAGGAACTATTGTTGTTGTTGCCAGCATTTTTAAGAGGATCAGCACTTTTCTACTTTCGATCAATAAAAGCTACATGTAAAAGCTTTGAAGAAGTGGTGGATAAATTGAGGGAAGAATTTGAAGTGTGTGATTACTCCGAATTATTTTATAATGCCAAGCAGGACCAGAAAGGCCTGAGCGAGCATTTTTATAATTTATCGGAGTTGGCTAGCAAAGCAAACATAACCAATGAAGCAACATTCATTACGCAATTTTTAAAGGGATTAAAGCCTTACTACAAGAGTAAACTGGCATATTCCCACTATGCGTGTAAAAGAGACCTCAGGGAGGTTATTTTGCAATTGGAGAAGGTGTATCCACAAGCACGTGAAGAGCAGATGAACTTAGCGCAGAATCATGCTGCGTTCGTTCATAAGTTTGTTGGTGGGGGAGGTGACCATAGTACGCCCACTCCATTTGGTCCGCCAATGACGACGAAAGTGCAAGATGTATGCCGCGTTGTACCAGGACCAGCACCTTCAAATAGCTATAATTTACGTTCTAATTTTAGGAAAACGCAGTCGCAACCGGGTTTTCCACCGCGCCGACAATAAAGAAGGCCAATTGTCGCGACGGTGATGTTATTGAGATGTCGTCTGGTCTTTTGCAAGCGCACACATCTGACGTGAAATTGCAAGCGATGGATGAAGCGAGTCAACAGGTTAGACCTTCTTCTGCGTTATTGCCATTATTAGTATTTTCTACAAATGAGGTAAACTGTGTAGCTCTTGTAGACACAGGTGCCACGGTTTCCTGCATCAGTCAAGCTGCCGCGGATGAGATAGGAATAAAATGTAGAGATATAGAAAATAGATGTATTAGTGCGAGTAATGGTAGTAGGTTAAAAATAGTTGGAAAATGCGATGTAATGTTTTCTTTGAGCGATTTTTTATTTAAACAAGAATTTATAATTATAACTGACTTAAAATGTAGTGTAGTATTAGGTCAGGATTTCTTAATAACGAATAAAATGTGTATTGATTTTTATAACAATTGTGTGTCTTTTTCCCAAGGAAAAATTCATTTTGTTCAACCAAATGAGTTGAGCCAAAAAGATGAACCCGCTTTTGTTGCAAGACAGGACTCTAAAAGATGTTCGATTGTTAGACAAAAGTTAGGAAATATTCATTCTGTTCAGCAAAATGTGTTGAGCCAAAAAGATGAATCCGCTTTTGTTGCAAGACAGGATTCGCAAAGATCGAGTTCGATTGCTAGACAAAAGTTAGGAGATATTCATTTAGTTCAGCCAAATGTGTCGAGCGAAATAGGTAAAGCCGCTATTGTTGCAAGACAGGATTCGGAAAAATCGAGTTCGCTTGTTAGACAAAAGTTAGGTAAGTCATCGAATGTTCCATGTCAAACAATTGGTTTAGAAAGTTTGAAGTTAGAACAAAAATCAGATAGGTCATCGAATGTTCTATATCAGGCAATTGTTTTAGAAAGTTCCGAGCCGGACGCGGAAAAGAAAAACATTGATGTGTCAACAAGTGACAGGCATCAATCAATTGTTGACTTTATTGATTTTCAGAAATTGAGTAACAATGATTACGTATATTTCTTGAAGGCACCAAATAGTGGTGAATTTTCCTTGCCGGTGGAGGAAAAACGTTTCGTAACTAATGTAGATTTAGGAACGGGTTATCCTAAAACGAAAATTCGATAGAATAGGTAGGTCGTATGAATAAATTATTTACGAAGGCACTACGTAAGAGTTAGGCCGGTATTCTTTAACGTCAATGATTTAATTTTATTATGTTCCAAAGCGAGTTATTGGCAGATGTACGAAACTGGCACGTCTTTATCAATGGCATATAAAATCATTGAGCGGTGGGAGGTCTAATGTTGGTGGCTTGTAAAGTTCGTTTTTCATACAAATCGCCTAAAGCATTTCATGTCACGATGATGTGTGTTTGTAGACATTATTGTGTATGTGTATATTTGTAAATTATCATAAGTTTGTGTAAAAAGGGAAGGCTTAGTAGGTTAATTTTAAGTTATATGTTGTCATAGTTATTTGCTAATATGTGTCTTAATGTTTTCATGTACGAGAGAAATAAGAATAACGTATTTTAGGTAATCTAATGATGGCAGGGAGCAATTGATGTTTGAAAAAGAGGCCCAAATACAAATGTAGTTTGATATGTTAAGGAAAATATTGTTAAAAAGCGTGAGATAGGTTTGTTAACGTATTTATAATGTTGAATGCTGGTAAAGTAAGTATTTGAGAAAGGTAATGAGTTGTAAGGGTTAAGTAGAATTGGATTGGTAGATCTAGTCGACTAATTCTATTATTTGGTGTAACATGATTAGGCAATAAGCTATTTGTCATGGATTCCTGATTTGGGTTTCACACAAATAAATTATGGGATATAGGGTTAGTATCTGGTTTGTAAATGGTTTGTTATTATTGAGGGTTAAAGATTGAGTATTATAGCATAGTTGGTGAAGGTATAGGAATTAGCAGTATGTAGTATGCAGATAAAGGGCTGAGTATTTAGAGAATTAGTTTATGAAGGGTTAAGGAGTTAGTAGTATGGAGGAGTATGATGCTGTAGGCTATTTGATTTATAGAAGTAGTGTAATAGTAGTATAGGGTTAATTAATAGTTTGTTATTTTAGTAGTTTGTAGTGAGTTAATAAATTTCTCTCACGATAAGCAATTTCTGGTGTAGAATAGAGTGACTATTCTCATAAGCATTCGGAATTACTTAGTAGAAGTTCTACCTAAGTAATGGATTGGAAATAGAGGGATTATCTTTTGCCTTAAAGTTTAATCAATAATTCCCTAATTCTATAGATTATGAGGGAATATTGTATTGTTGAGTATCAAGTCATAACGTGGGATAGTTGACATGTTTTTGGGGATTCTATTTCTTACCTTGTACTTGAGCCTCTTGAATTCTTGAGAGTTTTAAATATAATGGTGTAGAATATTTTTTCCTATTGATAAGTTGATAGTATCTGCTTTGAGTCTTGTTATGAAGCTTAAGTTTAAGAACGACTATCACACCCTTAGAGAGTTTGAATTTTTCTCCGCATTAACATGAAATATTTTAACATGCAGATTGATAAAGTTAGTTATGTAATTTTGGTTAAGGGTGATGTTTATGAGTCGTGTTGGTTTGTGTTGGAGGATGATTCGAAATAGGTATATAGTTTTGACGGGTTTATATGTGCCAAGTTCTTCGAAGTTTAATTCTTCGAATAGCTAAATCCAAGTCGGGTTTAGGTTGAATCATTCTTGTATGTATTATTTTTCCCCGTTTCCGCTAGGATGTTTAGAAATGTTTAGAAATGCGTAGAAATGTGTAGAAATGTGAAAAAAAAAGTTGGAAAAAAATTTTTTTGTTTAAAAATTTTTTTTTCCCCAGGTCGGGAGGAATGTAGAGTTTATACCATGTTAGGGCGCTGGCTGGTTTTACTTTATAGTAATTTGTAAAAAAACGTAATTTGAATTGACAAGATGTCAAAACCGGAATTGAGGAGATCGATCTGAAGTGCCAACATGGGTAGACTTGACCATGTTATTTTTATATTGTAAATATGTAATTGTAAATGTATATAAAAGTATACAATAAATGAAATCGTATACTAAATAAAGGTTGTTGTTATTCAATAACAAACGCCCCTCAACCTTTACGAGTTCCACAGTACTTACAGAGCTTGTCCTTCTCGGCTTTCACGAGGTTCTCGTCATGAGGTATGGTGATATCAACCAATATTGCTTGGCGCTGAGATCGGTCGATCACTACAATATCAGGCTTATTAGCGACAATAGTCCTATCCGTGATGATAGAGCGATCCCAGTAGAGTGTTGCATGACCATTTTCGAGAACTGGCGCAGGTGCGTACTTATAGCACGGCACCTCTGATTCAACAAGGCCATATCGAAGAGCAAGTTGCTGGTGAATTATTCTGGCTACTTGGTTGTGTCTGTGCAAATACTCTCCACTAGCAAGATTAGAACAACCGGAAATAATATGTCAGAGTGATTCTCCTGGACGGCGGCATGTCCGACAGATGTCGACCGTACCGTCCCTCATAATATATTTCCGGTAGTTATTCGTCTTGATAACTTCATCTTCAATGGCACAGACACAACCTTCAGTTTCCCCAAAGAGGTCACCAAAACGTAGTCAGTTCACCGAGGCTGGTGAACTGGCTACTTCTTCTCCTTTGATTATTATTATTATTAGCCTCAATTGTCCCACTGCGGGGCAAAGGCCTCCTTTCCCATTCTTCCATTCCTCCCTACTAGCAGCGATCTGAGACCAATCCTTCAGGAAAAAGTCCAGCTCGTCCCGCCATCTCCTTCTGGGCCTACCGCGCCGCCGCCGGTTCCTGTTATTCGGTACCCAGTCTGTGGTTACTTTGCCCAGAGCTCGTTTGGCATACGGCAGACATGGCCTGCCCAGTTAGTTCCATTTTAATTTGGCGGCTGAGGAACCTACGTCCGCCAATTTTGTTTTTGAACGGAGTATGCTATTCTTTATACGGTCTATGATTTTGACTACTAGATACTACGTATACCAGTTATATACGTATAACTATGTATGTGTGTACGTACATCACATTAATAGAATACTACCGCCCCATTATAGGTCAGGCCCCAGTCATAAAAGGCGACTAACGGACTAAGGACTGCACATAATATATCGTACAGCATAGAGCGGCGATGGGCTCACCACCTGTCACGCTGAGCACTTGTGCAGTTATTATTTGGTGAAACATGGACTGTGGCAGTGGGCTGCTTTTGCGGTCCTCATTGCTTGGTCTCTGACTAACCATTCGGGGATAATAGTCGAGAATATAAATGTATATTTTAACTGGATGTTAAGAAATTAATACCATTTTATTGTTATATAAATTCGCAGTATATTTATTACACTTTGGTTGAGATTTATAATTATTTTTTTATAAACACTTTTAGAGTTTATCCATTGGTTGTATGTTAGTGTACTAATACACGTTTGCAGTTAATTATAAATGTATTATGTTTGCAGATAAATACATATTGTTTTATTTGTAATATTTGCAGCGACTGTTGAGTACGTGCACGCTGAAATCTCAATCGTTAGATTGCACTGCAAGGGGTAGTCTTAGTACTTTATTTATTTTACTGAAATCTTACTTTCAACAGTAGTTATTCTTTTATTTTGGTTGAAATATTGAAAATTTTCGGGTCATCAATATTTTCATAATTATTATCAGCAGGTAATTATTAAATTCAAATCGATTGATTGTTAGTTAACGCTGACTCTAGGGGTACCCACTTTAGGTAGACAAATGCTTACCTATATATCAGAAACAATAATTTTACCACTTTTGCTCTTTCACAGATATCAAACATAGATTTATTTCGTCAACTAGAGGACTGCTCCTTTTGATACACGATTACACATTCTCCAAGGCAAACGAGAAGTCATATGTTTGGACTTGCTCCAGCAGAACCACCACTAAATGCGAGGCCAAAGTCAAAGTAGACCGCATGAAACGAGTCACACCAATCAAACTCGAGCATAACCATTTGAGGCCTAAATTTCATATAACGAACGACGGAATCTATGTAAAATTCTAAAGGTTGCTTAGTAAGCTCAGTGGGTTTCCATAGTTCCAAACATAAGTTGGCACGGCCAGCAGTCGATAAAAAACATGATTGTCTTCAAAACAATCTAAGTAATGTAGATTAATGTTTTATATTTTAGCGTTTTATTAACGCTTAAATATACTTAAGTAAAATTTTAAATACTGAAAAAAGACGACAACCTCAGGCGGGAATCGAACCATGCACCTTCCGCATTCCGGGCGGCTGCCTTAACCACTTGGCTACCGAGGTCTGGCTTTCAACCGTCGTAATTTGTAAGTGCTTGACGCTTATGTTTTTAGTCAACATTGCTTTATCAAATATTAGAAGTTTTCACCTCTGAGATCCGAAAGAAATATTTTAACAAATATTTGAACATTCGGTTAAGATGAAGCTGCGTTTATAGATTAATGTTTTATATTTTAGCGTTTTATTAACGCTTAAATACTTAAGTAAAATTTTAAACACTGAAAAAAGACGACTCGTATACTCGTACTAGACGACGATATGTGGATATCTATATCAACATATACCTACAACCTTCAGTAACGGTCTACGGTTACCTGATCAAGAAAGACTTCCGTATGTTTATAAAGCATTTAACATGGCCTTGGGAAAAATCCATGACACCAGTTTTCGTAACAAAATTTTTAAATCACACTTTTACTCACAAAACAATTGACCATATAAATCTTGCTCTTACAGTTGTGTTTCTAGAACTGATGTAAGATTAAAACACCTTATATTGATCAAATATTACTCTAATAAATCTTACTAAACCACTGTTGTTAATCTTCTTATAGCATTAAATAAGATAAAAGGGAAAAAACTGTTATTTTTTCTGATAGCAAAAGTGCTATTCAACACGTAGCTCGGTGCACCTCTGGACACAGAGGTATATCGACATCTTACGAGATTCTTAGAAGAATTATGTTGTTGCAAAAGAATGGTATTGCTCTGAAGTTGCAATGGGTTCCAGCTCACGTAGGAATAAGAGGTAACGAGGAAGCCGACCGCTTAGCTAAATTAGGTATCGTAGTTGGTTATGATGTGGATTATAAATCTGATTTTACAGAAGTGTTACTGAAATTTAGGAAATTATCTTATAATCTTTGGAAAGAGTACCTTGATGAAATATCAAAAAGTAAAGGGATTTGTTACAAAACAATGCAGTCAGAACAGAACCTCCTCGTATACCATGGTTTATTAATGTAAAGTTAGGTAGGCTGTATATAAAATTAGTTTTTAGACTTCGTTCGGGACACTTTCCATCCAACAAGTTTGCTTATCTAATGAAGAAGGTTGATTCACCTAACTGCGAAGAATGTAATAGAGTAAAAGACGTGCAACACTTGTAGATATAATGTGTCAAGAACCAAGGGGAACGAGAGACACTGTTGCAGTACTTAAAGATTAATTTACTTGACATAGGCATCATGCAGGTTATTCTGTCTGAACCAACTTCATAGACAACAATGAGGTTAAGTAATCTAGTCACTAGATGGCAACAATGACCCTCGTCTATTCGAGTAATAAGATATTGGTTACTATGGGATTGGCTTATTCTTGAGAATTAAAAATCTCTAAACAAATAAAGAGTAAAAAAAGTCTATTATAATATGAAATGAGCTTAGGTAATGGGGCTATAAGAACAGGTTTTCTCAAGCGCAATGAGTTTTCGTAAATGTTAATTTAGGAGCAAGAGGCTTAAAATAGTGTTATAAAATGCTCTTCTATAAATATATGAGACTTAACAACAAGACTGTTCTTGAGTCCGTTCAAACTTGTTTAAGACTAATATAAGAACGATGACATGTTACAAAACAATTATAAGAGCCCTGTAAGCCTACCACTCTAATAAAGTGCGCACCCTGAGACTGTTTTGCTAGTTGGGATAGTCTCTGACTAACCATATTCGTGGCTGTTCGTATTGTATAGTAAAATTATAAGCACGCTTGTAACAATTATTTCAATGTATAGCATCTTTCACGTCAATTTGTGAATTTACTTCTTAATCCATTCGTATATAAATACCCATTTGTAGTTGAATGTTTTAAATTTTAATGTTAATGAAGATAACGCCTAAAGACGAATCTTTACTTTAATTATACCTTATAATGAAATAAAATGCCGTTCGAAGCCATAAATTGTTCTTTATATTTTGTTATGTATATATTTAAGTATGGTTTAACGATAGTTCAATTAATAAAGTTATGCCAAAGTGGGAACACTTCAACTTTCTATTGCTCCAGGAAATCCAACATACAATGCTTGGCCAGGGTCTACCTCAACAAGGATCATCGTCAACTATGACCTGTCGCGTAATCACCCACCCCCCATACACCACCGAACTTTAGATTGCACCCTAGCACAGATTAACTAATAGTACTACCGTGCAGAAGGTTCACTCTCTAACTAAAGTCAAGTTTAGGTATAAAAAATTGCCTACTCTTACGTTACGTGTGACCCGAGCGTACATATTTCGTTAATCAACGCTGACTCGATATCGATTTGATGTCAAGAGCACAGCGTTTGCAATCAAATATATATTAAAATAAATCAGATTCAATGTTCTTTCTTTTATTTAGACACCCGTAAACACAACAATATCTTTTATAAGGATTATTGATCGTTTAGTAGTCATTGTTCAGTGCACAAAAATCACAGAAATGTTCGTTCGTTTAACGCACGACGTGGAGCCGAGTGGCAACTAGGGGTTGCAGTCCCGGTACTGTGGAGAAAACGGGATTCCCGGTACTGCGCTAACTCTGGTACCGGGAAAACCGGGAAATTTCGGTACTTTTCGGTACTGAGATTTTTTTTAACCCAGATGTAACTAACGTGGTAGAGCCACGCTGCGTTGCAGCACGCATTGGGCCGGCTCGCCCGGCGTAATACCACCCTCTCACGAATATTCGGCGTGAAATAACGGCACTTGGTGCTGTTGTGTTTCGTCCGACCAGTGAGGGTTCCGGAGGCCCCTCCCCCCCCCCCCCTCCCAATTCCTATTCCTTCCTTAAACCTATTCATTTATTTATTTAAATTATAATTATATTTCATTATTATTATTTATATTATTATCCAATCTTTTTATATTTCTATTTCTTATTTCCCTTATTCTTGCACCCATTTCAATATTCTTTTTATTATATTTCTATCACCCAAGGTTGCCTGGAAGAGATTGCTTGTTAGCAATAAGGCCGCCTGTTTTGTACTTTGTCACTGTATAAATGTTTTCTGTTATATGTTCTTGTGTGCAATAAAAGTATATTTTATTATTATTATTATTATTACTATTCCTCCCTTAAAGGCCGGCAACGCATCTGCGATTCCTCTGGTTTTGCGGGTGTCCATGGGCGGCGGTGATTACTTTCCATCAGGTGACCCGCCTGCTCGTTTGCCTCCCTCTTTTATAAAAAAAAAAAAAACTTTTTATATATGGATCATTAAGCAAAATAAAATATATTACACAAAAGGTTTATAATAAAAAAAATGTTTTGTGAATTGTTGTACTAGCTGTGGAATCATTTCGTCGAATGGAATTGGTTAGATATCATCCGAGTTAAATGTTTTAAAATGGTATATATGCAATAGATTTTTATCATGAGTGTTTTAAGGTGAGTTAATAATAAAAATTCGTCCAAAGCAAGACCGTTCAAACGGCGACAGACTCCCTTCTCCAACGGATCCCTGCCGAGATTGTCGTATTGGGAGACTTTAATGCCCATCACGTAGAATGGGTTGGTTCAAGCACAACAGCCGTTCATGACCATGCTTTGGCCTACAGTCTGTTCCAATTGGTAACCGACCCTACGTGGGTTCCAGATGTGGAGGGCCATGCGCCTTCCTTATTGGACCTTCTGCTGACAACGCACCCAGACGGCTATCAAGTTTCTGTTGATGCACCACTATGCTCATCAGACCACTGTCTGATTTGTAGCACTGTACCTCTCACAGAAACTTCAAAAACGTCGAGTCTGGCATTATAAGTCAGCGGACTGGGATGGGGTTTTTTTTTTGGGCGAAGTTTCTTTACGTCCTACACTTGGTGGCGAGTTTCCTTCTCGCTGGATGATCTTGATGTCGCCGCCGACTCTGTCGTTGATGTGATACTACTGCAGGGAATGGAACTTTTCAATCCATACTCGGTGGTTCTCATTTGCGGCAGGTCCCAACCATGGTTTGGACGTTGCTGCAAAATGGCGTCTCGCCAAAAGCGACAATATTACCAAGCCTGGGCTAATGCGGTGTCATCAAAGGATCCAAACACCAGTGCGCTCAGAAAGAGGTACAAATTTGCCACCAGGTCTTTTAAGGACATAACCAGGTCCTTTAAGAACATTACCAACCACTACCATGCGAAGTCATCATTCAAAAGTGGAATTGGCGAGAGGCTAGTGCGTCATCCTTCGGGTACGCGTGCGCTCTGGTCTGTCACGAAAGCTACCTCAGGAATTTTTTGTCAGCTGTCCTTACCACCATTGCACAATACCGATGACTGCCTGGCCCATACTACAAAGGAGAAAGCCGATCTCTTGGCACTCTTTTAGCATCAAACTCGACCTTGGACGATGGGGAAAACTCTCCACCAACCATACCGCATTGCGCTTGTCCAATGCTAATCCGGTTTTTCTTGATATCTATAAGTCGAGTGGGCCTGATGCAGTTCCTCCCATTGTGCTTCGGACGTGTCCTCCTGAGTTGGCGCCGGTTTTAACGCGCCATTTCCGGCTCTCTTACACTACTGGCGTTTTCCCGAGCTCTTGGAAGACAGCCCTTGTCCACCCGATTCTCAAAAAAGGCGATCGCTCAGATCCGTCCAACTACAGGCCAATAGCCATCACTTCGTTGCTTTCCAAAGTAATGGAGTCCATTACAAACCGCCAGCTCTTAAGGTACCTAGAAGAAAACTAGCTACTAAGCGATCGCTAGTATGGTTTTCGTCGCGGTCATTCGGCTGGTGATCTTTTAGTGTACCTTACTCACCGATGAGCGGAGGCAGTCGAGAGTAAAGGGGAATTACTGGCAATCAGCTTGGACGTAGCGAAAGCCTATGACAGGGTATGGCACAGGGCTCTTCTTTCTAAACTTCCATTATACGGGCTTCCTGAGAAATTGTATTCGTGGGTTGCCAGCTTGGTTTCTTGGCGTAGCATCAGAGTCGTAGTCGACGGTTCGTACTCTAACATGAAACCCGTGAATGCTGGAGTCCCCCGCAGGGGTTTGTGTTTTTAGCCCCTACTCTGTTTCTTCTGCATATCAATGACATGTTTCATAACAACAGCGTTCATTGCTATGCGGACGAGAGTACGGGGGTAACGCTCTACACCGGACGCTAATATTTCTCTGGAAAGCGTTATTGAGAGCCGGAATAAACTTGTGACTGACACCGAGAACATGTTAAGTCATGTCTCAAATTAGAGCCGACATATCCTAGTCAACTTTAACCCCTCCAAAACACAAGTTTGCGTATCTACCGCGAAAAAACATCCCTTCGTCGTACCTCTGAACTTTGAGGGAGCTTTCCTTGATACCAATCCGACTATTGGAATCCTTGGCGTCGATATTTCGAGTGCCGTTCAGTTTCGAGGTCATTTGGAAGGTAAAGCTAGGCTAAGATTGGCGTAATTTTATGTTATAATAAAAGTACCGAAAGTACCGAATTTCCCGGGAAACGAATTCTCAGTACCGGTACTGCGTAAAAAGTCAATTTCCCGGGAAATACCGGGAAAAATCGGTACCGGGAATTCCCGGGAGCATGCCCTAGTGGCAACCTACTGCCATACGCCTGCGCCTGCCCGGGAGGCGCCCCGGCCGAACGTACCTAAACTGCAGTGACACCGCTCCGATCCTAGTTAAATTGAACAGGCACGTAAAATAATTTAAATTAGATTATAAGACAATAGAGGACAACTCTAGCAAATTATTGATATTAAATTATAAGACAAAAGAGGAACTCTCTTGCAAAATGTTTGCAAATAAAATGAAATTAAATCAATGTAAAAATAGCTTTATAAAAAGCCCCGGTCAATCATTAAATTTAAAAAATGTAGAATCTTTGAACATTGTTCACCAGAACATCCAAGGAATGATGGGCAAAGATTTAGAGATTGAATTGTTCATGAACTGTAATAATATTGATATTCTTTGCATTACCGAGCACTGGCTTAGAGACCATCAGTTCATGTTCAATTTTAAGAATCATTTGGTAGGAAGTTCGTTCAGTCGAGGAAATGCAATACATTGTGGCTCCTTAATTATTGTAAGTAAAAAGTTTAAATTAAAGGAACGCAAAGACATAGTGAGCCTCTCGGTTGAGCGAACAATAGAAATAGCTTGTGTGGAGTTGGAGCAGTTTGTTGTGATAAATGTATACAGACCTCCTTCAGCATTGTATGATCTTTTTGAAAAAGTTATGGATGAGACATTGCGTAAGGTCCGCAATGTAGGTAAAACAATAATTGTTTGCGTTGATTTTAATATAAATTTGCTAGAAAACTCCACATTGTCAACTAAAATTAAAAACTTATTTCTATCATACAATTTGAATAATTTATTTTTTGAGCCGACAAGAATAACTGCCACTTCGGCCACCTGTATTGATAACATATATACAAATGTAAAACCACTGGCTAAGCAAATTATTAATAACCTGGACTCTGATCATTGTGGCCAAATGGTCAGCTTTCCACACCAGAGTAAGCAAGTGATGAAAAAGAATATCACTGTTGTGCCAAAAACTGCAGGTCGGCTGGAACGCTTTAAAAGCATCTAGATACAAAATTAAATTATTTAGAATACAGTGACAACCCTGATGTCTTTTATAATGTTTTTTTTAACATATATATTGTTCAGAATTTAATAAATTTTTTGTTCCAAAAAAGATCTCGTTTAGTGGTACTGCATCTTTTAATGAATG
Organism: Scoparia ambigualis; assembly: GCA_963921215.1. Classification (NCBI taxonomy): domain Eukaryota; kingdom Metazoa; phylum Arthropoda; class Insecta; order Lepidoptera; family Crambidae; genus Scoparia; species Scoparia ambigualis. The sequence goes on along the minus strand of OY992513.1, from coordinate 29,499,831 downwards.
GGCTACAATTGGTATTCACAAAAGTAGGAAACGCCTTTATGAACTTTATGGTGAACGCAACTATAACACCAGCGACGATTTCAAATTATATGTTAAAAATTATTCAAAGTTATTTAAAAGAGTATGCCGATTAGCCAAGGCCAACTATCTGAGTTCTAAGATTAAGAATAGTAATGACAAAATAAAAATGACATGGAATATTATAAATAGTGAAACAGGAAATGTCAGAAGTCGTAATAATGAGTACAATTTAAATTGTGATAATAAAACCTTGACTTCTGATGCTGATGTTGCTGCAGCATTTGAGAGGTTTTTTACTGACATTCCAGTTTCAACTACAAAAGCCTTGATTTCCTCCCCCACTGTAGCTGAATCTGTTTTGAAGGAGAATGTTAAAGATTGTGAAAGTAATTTCAGTTTAAAAAAAAATTGTGTTATAGATATATTAAAAACATTTAACACTCTCAATAAAAAGAAAACTGCTAATCTGTGGGGTATTTCCGTGGATGTCGCTAAATCAGTAATTATGACAATAGCTCCAGTTTTAGCTTGCATATTTAATGAATGCATTGACTGTGGTGTTTTTCCTGACCTAATGAAACATAGTAAATTAATTCCATTATTTAAATCAGGTAGCACTTCTGACCCCTCTAATTTTAGACCTATTTCTGTGCTACCCACATTTAGTAAAATTTTTGAAAAGTTGATGCTAGACCAAATTCAAATTCATTTTCATAGAAATAAACTTTTACATTGTAAACAGTATGGTTTTACTAGGGGTCGCTCAACAACTGACGCCGGTGTTGAGCTTTTAATCCAAATATTTGATACCTGGGAGGAATCACAGGATGCCCTAGGGGTATTTTGTGATTTATCCAAGGCTTTCGATTGTGTTTTACATGAAACTTTGGTCAGGAAGCTTAACCACTATGGAATTAGGGATGCTTCTTTGAGCCTTCTAATCTCATACTTGAGTAACAGGATTCAGAAGGTCGACATTAACTGTAAAAGATCTCAGGGATCAGTGGTTACAATGGGAGTTCCGCAGGGTTCAATACTAGGTCCATTCTTGTTTTTGGTTTATATTAATGACTTACCTTATTTTGTAAAAGACAGTCATGAGATAGTATTGTTTGCTGATGATACTTCACTTTTATTCAAAGTGAAACGACGACACCCAAATTATGACGATGTGAATAATGCGATCTCAAAGATTGTTCACTGGTTTAGTGTAAATAACCTGCTATTAAACGAGGGAAAAACCAAATGTGTAAGATTTGTATTGCCTAATGTTAAGCAAGTAACAACTAGTGTACAAATTAAAGATAGGAATGTGAATCCTGTGGACATCACTGTGTTTCTAGGCATCACGTTAGATGCCAAGCTTCAGTGGGGCCCACATATAGCTAAATTGTCGAATAGACTTAGCTCTGCGGCTTATGCAGTAATGAAGATCCGTCAGTTAACTGACGTTGATACATCTAGATTAGTTTATTTCAGTTACTTTCATAGTGTAATGTCGTACGGCATTTTACAGTGGGGAAATGCTGCCGACATTCAAACTATCTTTGTGCTTCAGAAGAGGGCTATTCGAGCAATCTATAACCTAAAGGCTGGCGACTCTCTCAGAAAGAGATTTAATAATATAAATATAATGACAGTTGCATCACAATACATTTATGAAAATTTGATTTATGTTCATAAAAATACTGGAATGTTTTAAAAAAACAGAGATATTCACAATGTAAACACTAGAAGTAAGAACAAATTAGCAGTACCTTATACTAGGCTCCATAAAATAAATAATTCTTTTAAGGGTCTGTGTGTAAGATTTTACAACAAAGTACCAAATGATATTCAGAAATTAGATCTTAATAAATTTAAAATCAAAATCAAAGAAAAGCTTTATAAAAAAGCTAAAAAAACGTTTTATTATCGTGTAAAAACGTAACTTAAGTTTTAACGCTGCAAGCTCATTTAGTCAATATGTATTTTTTATATTTTAGTTTATACCTCTTTTTTTGCTTTACCAAGAATATTGTTATTGCATTCCATTTTTTCTACAATCACTAATGCGTGAAATATGTTGTGGATTTTATATTCACAACCAACATTGTTCACAACTAAACAAAATAACATTTTGTTAATAGGTCAAGGATCATAAGACCGCTGGCGGTCGCGAAACAATTGATTTTTAATTCTGATTTTACGATCCTCAAGGGGTTAATTTAATATGACTTTTTAGAAAGCGTTATGTTAATTTTATATTTATACTTTTTAAATGTTTTACTTGGCTTAATGCTATCATTAGACATACCTCAAGTACCCGACGTTTTGATCGAGTTGCATTGAATACTATACATAGGTACTATTATTATACTATCTTATACTTATTATTCTAAACTATTTACTATTCTGCACAAACAAAAATCGTGTTACATTATACCCCGTTAAATATAATACGATTATTGTTGTTTTCCTGTATCAAATTTCGTGACGATATATTTATAAATAGATAGAGCAAAAGAATAAAAATATCGCCATGTCGAAAATTTACAGTGTTAGCCAATTATCTAACAATTAGTAGTAACCAAACGTGCTTATTTCTTTTCCAGATTTACAAGTAGAATTCATCAGTTCTATGCGAGGTGGTCATCTTATAAAGGTCCAAGAGTATACGTTCGCGAGGATTAACAAGTATTCTAATATCTGGTACTGTTCCAGCAAGATGTCCAAGAGTTGTAAAGCATTGCTCAAATTGGACAACTTCAACACAATCAAGAGTTATAGCTTGGAGCACAACCACAAACCGCCTACTTTCCACGTTACTAAAGATGGCCAGTTTGTCAAATTGGGGTACATTACGTAATAACGCTACTCAGTATGGTAATAATGCTACAGTCTTTTCAGCGGTGACAATCAACGGTGACGACGTCATTAAATACTTAAATTAAGCTTTATATTTGTCAAATATTTATTATCATAATAGCACATTATAAGGGTGATTGTCCTAGAAAAGTGTTCTCTTCTCAGAAACGTGTCAATTTTTTATTTTAAGTATTTAGCAAAAATAACCATGGCACATGAAAGTTTACTCAATTTGAAACATAATTAATGCCAAGGCCTAGTTTTTTAAGCAGTAGTTTCGGAGTTATTTGAGTCCCACTATTTGTGTCCATGTATGTGAGAGTATCGTTTTTCAAATAACGAGGCTCATACTTTTTTGTATTAAATAATCTAAAAAACAGTAATATACATACCTAGGATCATAAAATACAACTGCGTATTTAGCAAAATGTACCATAATATTACTGTCTATAATTGATAAAACTGAATCCCACTATTTTTTGCAAGTATTTGTGACTTAAACTACGGTTTAAAGATTGGCAGAGAGTTGTTTTGGCAAAATAATGCATAAATCACTAATTTACTGAAACCAGTTACAGTATACAAAACTTACAGCTGCTGCTACAGCGAATTGAGAGATTGCAGAGAGCAAAGTATTTGGCATTAAGCTATATAATATTTAATTATAATTATTTAAATTCGTAAACTAGTTACTAAAGCACTATGAATTTATAAAATATTACTGAAGGTAATAATATAATGTGAAATATTTATACAAGTTAGGTAGGACAAGATATGAAATAAAATTTAAATAATTTTAAGTTTTTATTTTGATTACAGGAACTTTTCGCTATATCATTAAATTATACCCTAATCACAATTTTAAAATAATCAGTCACATATTTATTTGTCTTAAAACTAGCCTAACGAAGTCATGTTTTTAATTATTATTAAAAATTTTACAAACATTTAATAATAAGTGTGAGAACCGAAAATGATCTTGCCCCGAGGAACTTTACATCTTTCAGATGGTTCCTTCGAACACCCTATAAGAATTGGTAAGATATTTAACCCAATCCCAACAGTGGACTCCCAAAAACATGAGTATTTTCTGAGAAACATGGCATGCAAGTGCCACGGCAGCCACGTATATGAGGCCAGGTATTTGAGGACAAAGACTTATTTTACAGTTTAAGAAAAAACTAACACATAAAAAATAAATATATATTGCTCATTATTTAAGGGATAGCAAAAGCAATTAACATAAAAATATAGAAAACATTACTATAGTTATAAAGTTGGTATAACAATACCATGTATCTGAGAGTTGCACCGAATAAATACGTGGCTGTAATGGTACTGGTAAGGAAGGTAGCTCTCACCGTTTACGCATACAAGCGATCTGAGTAAGCGCAACAAAAACAAAACTGAGACAACTTGTCGGCTCACGTACTAATAACGGATTTAAAACAAAACCGTTGTGGTTTTTTTATGTACAAAACATAGGATAAGATACAAAAAATCATTACTCACGAGAAACAAACCTTATGAATCATTTAGATTGGAGATTCGGTATCTCAGAGATACTTTTTGTCACGAAGATAGAAAGTCCCACGCCATGTATTTGAGAAAATGCTTGTTTGACAGGCATTTGACAGAAATATGTTTACATAATCAATACATTTAAAGTTTGACCTTATGTAAAAAGTGTTTAGGTATCAAACAGTAGCAATCTTTTAATGCTCTTCCCAATGAAAGTATGACTTTTTCAATGGAATATCCGAAAAACGTGGTAAATGAGAATTTGCCATAAATGGCAGTGAGCTTCTCCCAATACATATTTTTTTAAACTCGAAAGATGATTCCCAACGTTTGTAAGTTTACAAGTTGTTCTTTTATTTATTTTGAAAAATGCGTTTTTGAATAATTTGTGTAATTCCCCAGGTTTTAACTACGAACTGCTGCGTAGCAATAACGGAAGAACTGTTATGGTGTGCAACAACCACACCTTCTCCGACAGTTACAAGTCCAGGTATTGGTACTGCTCCAAGAGGAGGTCCCTCAAGTGTCCGGCGAGGCTCTACTTGAACGAATACAACGTTCTGACGAAGTATAACTTCGATCATAATCACTACTAATTCGGAAGAGTTCAACAATTTTCATTGTTTTTTTATTACATTATATCACAATAAAGAAGCTATTAGCTATACTATATACATATGATTAGTCTTCGCCCCACAAATGTCTTCCTTCGCAAATTATCTTGGAGCTGCAATCGCTGACCGCTGGAATAGATCTTTTAGCGCAGTGATGGGTTGGCTAAGATCAAGAATCATCATCTCTATAATACGTGCCACTAGCATGTGCATTCGCGGCACAAGGCATAAATTTAAACCAATAGCCAAGTTATTCGGCTTCGATGATGGAGCAGCCCTACCGAGACAAGACTGATGTGGATACGGCTAACGAACAGAGAAGATGTCGATAACAATAAATTCGTTATTTCAGTTGTAATAAAGTTGTGATGTGAAGTATTTAAAAAGTTAATATTATAGCTATTTACGTAAATAAATATGTTGTAAGTTGTATTAATTTTAGGTTAATCTTTCCAAAAATATATATTTATTTTAAATATTATTGTTATGTACAATATTACAATAATTTAAAATAGATACGTCACTTTGGATAGAACTTTGTAAAACTTTTATTTCATATAATTTCTAGATACGTCTGTATAATACATACATACTTAAGATTATGATTATTAACAGACATACGATTTTCAAAGGAATAAAAGCACAACTCAACTATTACGTAACTTTACCGATGAACTTAATGGTCACTTAAATAATAAATTACAATACACTGTACTATAAATTTGCTCAATGCTGAATACAAGGTCCTGTTTTAGAATTATCAAAAAACTACCACAAAAACCGTTATACGTTAGTTAAAATATCGGACCAGTTCAGTAAATCCATACTTAAAGAAAAGGGTACAGCTCAGGGGTCAATAATTGGACCCACTGAATATCTTATCTATGTCAACGACATTTGTCCCTTAATTAAAAAAAGATCCGTTTACCAATTCGCTGATGATACCTGTATGTAGCGGCCTCTCGCGACGTTCGTGAAGCGCAACACATTATACAAAGTAACTTTGATTTGTTGTGTAAGTGGGCACACGATGTCGGTCTGGTTATAAATGCTAAAAAGACCAAATTATTACACATACACTCATCACAAAAAAGTACAGTCAACGCCAATGGTCGTAGCTCATACTCACCAGTGTCTGCATGGATTAATTCATTATTGCACCTGTGATCCAATAGATAATGTGAGGCAGTATATTGTATGTTGGCCTCGTTATCGATGATAGCCTTAGCTGGAGGCCACATAAGAAACACGTGTGTGCAAAGTTAAGATCCATACTGTGTAAAATGTCCTTATTATAAGCTACTATATCAATTATTAAAGTCAAAAGCGTTGAAAAATTTCTTCAGTCTAACCAATACCTCGGTGGCGGAGTGATCAACGTAGCTGCCCGGATTGCAGAGGGCGCGGGTTCGATTCATTAACCGTGTCGGTAGCGGTGAAAGAATACTACCGCCCCCTATCTTCCCGTGGGAGTCGTAGAAGGCGACTGAGGGATCAACCCAGAGGATGGGCAGCAGCATCCTCTGAGATTAACACCGTCATACTGCGATCGCCAACCCGCCTGCCAAGCGTGGCGATTATGGCAACATTCCCCCATTATGAACGACAGCACTAAAATCCGGCCCCTAGTCCCCGGCGGCCCTGCTCGTCCTAGCTACGGTAGCGGCCAAGGGGCAGCGACGGGGCAGGGGGTGCTAACAATCTCCGGCATCTCTGGCTACCGCCAACAACGAACTTTGGCCCTGGCAACCTACAACACGCGTACACTGCGAACCAACGAGAAGGTTTGCGAACTGGAGGAAGAATTGAGCAAGATACGGTGGGGCATTGTGGAATTATCTGAGGTCCGAAGAGAGGGGGAGGACTCGATAATCTTGTAGTCTGGTAACTTGATCTATTTCCGGGAGGGCGAACAACTGTCCCAGGGTGGTGTCGGGTTTATCGTCCACAGCTCTCTCGTGAACAACGTTTTCAAGACCGGAAGTGTGTCGTCGAGGGTAGCGTACCTTATACTCAGAATAACCAAACGGTATTCGTTAAAGGTTATACAGGTATATGCTCCGACTACGGCACACCCCGACGATGAGGTGGAGGCTACGTATGAGGATATCTCTAGAGCCATACAAGTCTCCAAAACTCATTACACCGTTGTCATGGGCGACTTAAACGCAAAACTGGGTAAACGAAGCGGCGATGAGCTGAAAGTGGGACGATTTGGAGTTGGAATTCGAAACCACCGGGGCCAACTGCTGGCGGAGTTTCTGGAAAAGGAAGGACTCTTCATGATGAACTCCTTTTTTAAGAAATCTGAACACCGCAAGTGGACCTGGCTAAGTCCCGATAATGCAACGGGACTTAGCCCGCTCCGCCCTGCACCCATCCAAATCCAAAACCCCGAAAGCTTCCAGCTCGAACTGAAAAATCGCTTCGAATGTCTTAAAGATTGCGTAGACGTGGACGATTACAACAACAGGTTTGTAAAAACTGTCCATGCGGTTGGGTCTAAGTTCTTCAAAACCCACCGTACAAGAGAACCTAAAAAGCTCTTAGACCATACTCTCAAACTGATGGAAGAGCGGCGCGTGATGGTTTTGCGTTCTTCGGATGATTCGTCTCAGCTTCGGCGGCTCAATAGGCAGATCTCGAAGTCTTTGACTCGCGACACTCGCCGATTTAATACCGACCGTATTAAGAGGCTATCGAGCGAAACAAAGGTTCAAAAGTGTTCGCAAGAGATTTGGGTATTGGGCAAAGCCAACTGACGACGCTTGAAAACCGATGACGGCAGAACTGTCACGTCCGGGGCCGAAGTTATGGGAGAGGTCGAGAAGTTCTATGGACAGCTATACACATCCACGCGGCCACCTGTACATAGCTTAGCTACAGACCCTAGAGCTAAGCTAACCTGACACTACACCGAAGATATCCCGGACATCAGCCTGTACGAGATTGGTATGGCTCTCAAGCAGCTTAAGAACAGCAAGGCATCGGGTGCTGACGGCATTACGGCTGAGCTTCTAAAAGCAGGCGGAAGACCGGTACTCGCAGCTCTTCAGAGACTATTTAATTCCGTCGTACTCGGAGGTAGAACGCCAGAAGCGTGGCATGAAAGTGTGGTTGTGTTGTTCTTTAAGAAGGGCAACAAGACCCTACTGAGGAACTACACACCCATATCACTTCTAAGTCACGTTTATAAGCTGTTCTCGAGAGTTATAACTAATCGTCTCGCACGCAGGTTTGATTAGTTCCAGTTGAAGACTTCCAGCCAATCGAACAAGCCGGATTCCGAAAAGGCTTTAGCACCATAGACCACATACATACGCTGCGGCAGGTTATACAGAAAACCGAAGAGTATAACCGGCCACTTTGCTTAGCGTTTGTGGACTATGAGAAAGCCTTTGATTCGATCGAAACATGGCCTTCAGGACCAGAACTCGAAGCCAGTCCAGCTGCAGCGTGGAGTGAGACAAGGAGATGTCATTTCTCCGAAACTCTTCACTGCTGCACTGGAGGACGTATTTAAGCTTCTGGACTGGAGAGGACTCGGCATTAATATTAACGGCGTGTACATCAGTCACCTTCGATTTGCCGATGATATAGTAGTCATGGCTGAGACCCTGGAGGACCTCGACACAATGTCGGTGATCTCAACAGAGTCTCTCAACAAGTGGGCCTTAAAATGAACATGGAGGAGACGAAAATCATGTCTAACTCACGTGTCGTACCCACTCCTCTGAAGGTTGGAGACTGCTCTTGAAGTTGTTGACGAATATGTATACCTGGGACAACGAGTCCAGTTAGGTAGGTCCAACTTTAAGAAAAAGGTCAATCGTCGAATCCAACTCGGCTGAGCAGCTTTCGGTAAGCTACGAAATATCTTCTCGTCCAAAATACTGCAGTGTCTCAAGACGAAAGTCTTCGTCCAGTGTGTGTTGCCAGTGATAACATACGGTACCGAGACGTGGTCGCTCACTATGGGCTTAATTAGCGGGCTCCAAGTCACCCAAAGAGCAATGGAGAGGGCTACACTAGGGGTTTCTCTACGTGATCGAATCAGAAATGAGGAGATTCGTAGACGAACTAAACTAACCCACATAGCCCAAAGAGTCGCCAAGCTCAAGTGGCAATGGGCAGGGCACATCGCCCGTAGAACCGATGGCCGTTGGGGCAGAACGGTTCTCGAGTGGCGACCGCGCACCGGAAGACGCAGTGTGGGCAGGCTTCCAACAAGGTGGTCCGACGATCTGGTGAAGGTCGCGGGTAGTCGCTGGATGCAAGCAGCACAAGACCGGTCGTGTTGGAGATCCTTGGGGGAGGTCTTTGTCCAGCAGTGGACGTCTTCTGGCTGATGATGATGATGATATCAATTATTAAGATTACTTTAGGGGCGACTACTAGAAACCGCAAGAAACTTCAAGGGCTGGTCAAGTGTTTTAAACATGACAAAAATGAATTCGTGCTTTTATTATTTTTAATTAAATAATTCATTTTGTAAATTTTAATTAGATAAGTAGTGTTTGAGTATCTAATTTATAAGAAAAATAAAATGAAAAACAATTAAAAATAACGATTATTTACAACGCGCGTGATACGGCCGGTCGTTGACCCAACCGTCTGTTGACCCGTCTGCTTCAGCCGGGCGATAAGTACCTACGTTAGTCTGCAATGAGACCAAATTTATTTTACAATTACAAAATTTGCGTATTTTTCTTATGTTATTGCTTTAAAATAAAGTAGATACTCAAAGACTATCCAATTAAAATTCGCAAATTAATTATTTAATTATAAATAATAAAAGCGCGAATTTCTTTTTGTCATTTTTAACTTAACCAGCCCTTGAAGTTTCTTGCGGTTTTTAACAGTCGCCTTATATTTGGCCTTAGCTGAGTCTTTTATTAGTTCTGTTATGGACCCAGTAGCTATGGAAGAACGTATAAGTCATATATTAAATGTATTTATAAACTTCAACGTAGAATACTTAAATTAATAGTTTCAAAATATATAAAAAATGTGTTAAAGATGACGACATTTAATTGTTCCGGTACTGTAAAGTGATTAATATTTTTGATAAAATTAAGTTAAATATTCTAACAGAATGTAATTAAAATAGTACTACTTTAGTCGAACATTGTAAACCTCCAAATCTCCGTACAATTCCTGGTTTAAAAAGATAAACATTACCTAAAACTAATAATGTTTTTGGCACTACAATGTTGAATTGTCAGATTCCTACTTACCCTTAGAGCATTCAACTGAATGCTCTAAGTACTTACCTTAATGAATTGCTCACTGATTTGCAAGATATGTATACTAACCAAAACATAGCTAGATATAAGCCAAAGTTTATGAAATATTACTTAGAAAATAGTTCCTTGTGTCATACTAACCAAGAGGCAGGATAGATAAAATGTTAAATATTATAATACATAATGTAACACCGTTGTTAAATAATTAATTTACGTAAACTTAGCGGCTGTCATAAACGGATAAACCCAGTGAGGTTTTTGTGTATGTATTTCTAATTTAATGTAAGTATTGTAATGATTTGTTGTATTGGAAAAAAAATATTTACGTATATATCTGTGCTGTGCTGGTAGCGGCACATTAATAGAATACTACCGCCCCATCTCTTCCCTTGGGCATAGTAGAATAAAAGTAGTATGCTACCTTCATACAAACGCGCCGAGCTCGGCTTGTTTGCAAGCGTGGCCGAGCCATCCCGTACGTACGCGTCGTCGCACGCACACACTTGACGAGTTTAACGATACCACTCACGCGCACCTGCCGTGCGATTCTCTAAGCTAAAGCCTTGATAGCTGCGGCTGCCGCAGCGCTGAGAAAAGACTCTGTCTCTTTCATATTCATACAATTGGAAAGAGATAGCAGATCACAGCCATGCGCGCAGCGTCTATGTGTCGCTTAGAGAATCGCATAGCTGCGCCTGCGTGTTTCGTCGCTGCGCCCGCCGCTGCCGCTCGTAAAGCGACAGCCCTGCAGTTTAGGCAATTATCGTTCGCTCGAGGGCTAAGCGTACTTGTTTTGTTCTACTACGACTTGAGTGTCATAAAAGGCGACTATCGGGCCAAAGACTGCACATACATCCAACAGCATAGAGCGGCGATGGGCTCACCACATGTCACGCTGAGCACATGTGCAGTTATTATTTGGTTAAACATGGACTGTGGCAGTGGGCTGCTTTTGCAGTCCTCATTGCTTGGTCTCTGACTAACCATTCGGGGATAATAGTCGAGAATATAAATGTATATTTTAACTGGATGTTAAGAAATTAATACCATTTTATTATTATATAAATTCGCAGTATATTTATTACACTTTGGTTGAGATTTATAATTATTTTTTTATAAACACTTTTAGAGTTTATCCATTGGTTGTATGTTAGTGTACTAATACACGTTTGCAGTTAATTATAAATGTATTATGTTTGCAGATAAATACATATTGTTATATTTGTAATATTTGCAGCGACTGTTGAGTACGTGCACGCTGAAACCTCAATCGTTAGATTGCACTGCAAAGGTAGTGCTTTATTTTTTTTTTAATTGAAATTTCACTTTTAACAGTAGTTATTCTTTTATTTTGGTTGAAATATTTAAAGTTTTCGGGTCACCAATATTTGCATATTTATCATTATAGGAAATTATTAAATTCAAATCAAACGATTGTTAGTCTACATTAAGTAGACAAATACTTACCTCATAACAGAAACAATAATTTTATCACTTTTGTTCTTTGCACAGATATCAAACATCGATTTATTTCTTCAACTAGAGGACTGCTCCTTTTGATACACGATTACACATTCTCCAAGACAAACGTGACGTCATATATTTGGTCTTGCTCCAGCAGAACCACCTCCAGATGCGAGGCCAAAGTCAAGGTGGACCGCATGAGACGAGTCACACCAATAAAACTCGAGCATAACCATTTGAGGCCCAAATTTCATATAACAGAAGACGGAATCTATATAAAATTGTAAAGGTTCCATAGTAGGTAAGCTCAGTGGGCTTCCTTAGTTCTGAACCTAAGTTGGCACGGACAGCAGTCGATCAGAAACATGATTGTCTTCAAAAGCATCTAAGTGATGTAGCTTAAAACGTGCAAGTCATTACTACAACTCTATTGCCGACACAGGATACCATCATACAAAAACATGGCTTGCAGTGCGTCCAGTTGCCGCAACCGGACACTGCGACCGCGACTTTGTGTGATGGTGTTCCGTATCGGCGACAGGAGCTATCTACGATTGCGCAGCGTTGATTCACTAATTAAGGAGATCATGTACGAAATTGTGAAAATTTACGTATTTTTAAGTTACTTTTACTATGCACTAAATTAGTTAAATACATTAAAAGAACTTACATAAGTTAGCCTGATCATTGCACAAGGTCGTGACCTTGTTGAAATTTGAAACAAATTCTTTAAACAATAACAAACTATACATAAATCTGATGAATCCTAAAAAAAATTTTTCGTCAGCTTTCTTAATTTTACGCTCGAAACAATAATTCTTACATGAAAATATTTGTATTGATATTTCGCAGGTCACCCCCAATTTTAATTTTTAACACAAGCGCGTGATGGTTTTGTATATTTCGCAGAATAAAAACATTGCTCTAATCAAATCACTAGGTCTGAAATTTCAAAGCAGAATTGTTCTAATTATAAATATCAATATGATTAATTTTGCTTTGAAGTTCATTAATAGACTTATGCCAGGTTTTGCGATCGCGCGGCACCCCCTTAAAAGAGGTTGCCAATCATTTCAAATTGACTCTTTCGATAAATTATATCAAAATTATATAGTCTGTGTGGTGGCGGCTCATTATTATTGGAATACTAACAATCTCTTCGCTTGGGTGCCGTAAACGGCGACTAACGGACTAAATACTGCCAAGGATGGCGATTCTTTTGAAATAAGATTTGATTCAAATCGCAATGTAATAAATCGGTTCACAAAAAAACGAGTTCTAAAAGATCGATCTCTCAAAAATCGATTTATTTAAGAGTTTTTTTTATTGCTTTTATTTATTAAAAAGAAGCGAAGCAAACTAAGCACACATTATGTCGTGAGTTTTTGAGTAGGTAATTTAGCGGAAAACTATTATTTCTGTACACGTGTTTGAGTACGTTCAACTAGCTTTAAATCATATTTTGGTCCTTAACAAAACTGAAAAAATCGAATTTCGATTTTCTACGTTGAAATACCGATTTACTGGATCGATTCAGTACTACAAATCGATACAAAAAGTTTGATTTTTTGGTCCTATGAAATCGATTCTTTGATTAATCGATCTCAGATCGCCATCCCTAGCTGCACTTACATCCAACAGCATAAAGCGGCGAAGGGCTCACTATCTGGTACGCTGAGCACATGTGCAGTTGTTATTTGGATAAGGGGAGGTATTTCGAGCGCTTCTCTTTCGCTCTCTCGACGGTACGACGGTAAGGGACAGGTATAACAGCGAAGCGGCACGAAAAATAGCGTTTTATATTTTAAAAAATTGATAGATGTAATAAAAAAAAACGATCGGTTATAATTCCTCAAGTTATCTATGAACTTCATTTTGGTAAATGACACATAATATCAAATAAATAATTGTTTAAATAAAGTAGAATCGCACCTGGAAGAAATAGGACTTTCATTGAACTTTGATAAAACAAAGATAATGCAATTGAGGCCGTACCAGAGAGCGGAACTACCTCTTAGAATATCCCGACAGAAGCGACAGAGCGAGGAAGTTAAATCTTTTAAACTGCTTGGACTTACCATGGACTCGAATCTGTCATGGAAGCAACACGTAGAGTCCGTGGTTAATAAGCTTAGTAGTTTTACATACGCATTGCGTGAACTACGTAAAAGTACGAACAAGTATTGCGCTCTCACCGCTTACCACAGCCATGCCGCCGCCTGGATACGATACGGCATCACCCTCTGGGGCAACTCGACCGATGTACATGCAGTATCAGTCGCACAAAAACGATGTCTCAGAATAATAACATTAGCAGCACCAAGAGTCTCGTGTAGAATGCTATTTGCAAAATTGAATATACTGACCGTTACATGCGTGTATATTTATGAATTGTGCCGATTTGTGATAGTACACAGTAAATATTTTCAACGCATCGGTGACATGTCGAAACGTTATGCATCGCGGCGCGAAAATGATCTTGTCCTACCCACACCGCATCTCACACTGTATAAAAGCGGCGCTTACTATATGGCTGTTACCATCCACAACCACTTGCCTAACTCCATAAAGGCCCTCCAGGGTAGAAAGTATGAGTGTGAACTAAATAAGTTTTTAAAAAGAAATACCTTTTATAGTTTAAAAGAATACTTTAATAAAAGTTATTATTGTTTATTTGTTTTTTTATATAAAATGTTTATTTAATTTAATTGTTATGATTATAAATTTTTTATGTATTTTTTAAGTAATTAAATTGTGTTTGTGTTTGCAATACTCTAACTGGGTCATGTACTTTTACCTAACACATCACTTTGTAACATGTTTTATATTTTTGTACATGATAGCAACATATGAATAAATAAATAAATAAATCATTTATTTTAAGAATAAAACCTAGAAAAGAAGATAAAATGACACAAAAATATGTAACTTTGTGAATTTATTCTGTCGAGCCAACTTTATCAAATCGTGTTTCCGTCGGTTCTATTTCACAGAATAAAGCCTCAACAATATTTCATAATTTTCGCAGATTTTAATTTTACTGTTTACTACTTCAAAAAGTAATTCTAAGAACGTGTTATTTTATTTTTTCTCTAACACTTGGCCCTAAATGTGGCAGGGGACTTTTGCGGTCCTTATTGCCTAGTCTCTGACTAACCATTCGTGACTGTTTTTGTAATTGTGCCTATAGTAAAATTATAAGCACGCTTGTAACAGTTATTTTATGTATAGCATCTTACACGTCAATTTGTACATTTTACTTCTTAATCCATTCGTATATAAAACCCATTTGTAGTTGAATGTTATTAAAAAGGAAAATGCTCAAAAAAAAGCCGGGCCCGGCGCAAAAGAAAAGTAACTCAAGTTATAGGTAAAGATAGGTAATTAAATATTGCATAGGAGGCATCATCGAAATCAATGGCTATATTATTTCAAGTTTTATCAATTAAAAATGCCCGCTCATATTGCAGTGAGCATATTATGCAAACAAGTGTTTATGTACTCGTCATCATGAGTTAATACTACATTAATGACGAAAACTGTGTCTTAATATAATGCCGCATACAATCGAGACGGGTACGTATCATAATGTATACTTACAATTAAAATATATAAGTTTACAATGTATAAGTTCAAAATACCTAAAATCAAAAAATATAATTATTCAAAATACATAAACTTAAATGGCATAAATTTTAAATGCATAAACTGACAATACATCAAATTCAAAATCTATAATAATTAAAATATACACTGCTTAGAATAAAGGCCGGCAACGCGCCTGCGATTCCTCTGGTTTTGCGGGTGTCCATGGGCGGCGGTGATTACTTTCCATCAGGTGACCCGCTTGCTCGTTTACGTCCTTCAGCTATAAAAAAGAAAAAAAAAAAAAAGAATACATAATATTCAACTAGTCTTAAGTTTGAAATTCATAACAATCGCAATATATACCTACTTATATATTTATTTTACCTATCAATTTCTAGCAATACTACCTGCCCTACTCCTGTAGGTCACACATGTTAGGTTAGATTTTGAGGTTATTTTTTTTATTAGACAACAGTAAGCAAAAATTACTAAAAATAAACTCTTTCTGTTGTATAATAAAAAAATAACCTCAAAATTCAAGACAATCGCTACGCTGCTCTTCGCGATTGTCTTAAATTTCTAACCTATCACGTGACCTACAGGAGAAGGGCAGCTAGTATCCTCAATCATTTTCTCAACTTACCATTAGGGATTATATTATTAGATATTTCAAGTTTAGTTATTGTGAAGTTAAGGTATTTGATTGTATGTATTTGGACGATTATGGATTATATACTTTGTGGATTTTCATTATTAGTTGTTCTAACCATTATTTTTTCATTTTAGGTATTTTGAACTTATGCATTGTAAACTTATATATTTTAATGTTATACATTATGATACGTACCCAATCGAGACACGTAAGAAGCTAGACCTACTAACATTCTTTATAAACGGTAACATAATATGTACATAGGTACATTTTGTAATCACGACTGTTATCCCAGAAGGGTTAGTCATAGACTAGGCAATGAGGACAGCAAAAGTAGTCCTCTACCATAGTCAACTTTTCACCAATTATAGCGACTGCACATGTGCTCAGCGTGACAGGTGGTGAGACCAGCACGCTGATGGTTGATATGTGCAGTCTTTAGTCCGTTAGTCGCCTTTTACGACACCCAAGTGAAGAGAGAGGGTGGTAGTATTCTTTCACCGCTACGCGACAAGTTATGTTATAAAAGGGTTAATAGCAGGAATGGCATATCCGGATATTACTGTTCCTGCATTCACGGTAGGAGAACATTGGGCTGTTGCGCCCACGTTATGAAAGTGTTATATTTCTTTTGAGTTTATGAGGAACAGTTCGAGAATCCCGCATCATTTTTGGATCATGTCGTATTAGATCTAGAGAATCGGTAACTTTTAAGCGTAATTATTTTAATAAAAAGTACATTTATACAGTGCTTTTTTTATCTGCCATTATTTTTAATGATTAACTTGTAAAAGTAGGTAGTAGAGAAGTTGCCTTATACATGACATTATGTATACGCTTTTAAACAGCAACAGTATCTTTTTACTGCTCCTTTTACTGATTCATTATGTTACCTTTTTAAAAACTCGAATAGCAATTTCACACATACCTACAGCCATTGATTTCGATAATGCCCCCTATGCAGTTTTTAATTACTTATTTTCCCTATATTTTGAGTTACTTTTCTTTTGCGCCGGGCCTGGGTTTTTTTTATACTTTATGAGCATTCTCCTTTAATGTTAATGAAGATAATGTCTAAAGACGAATCAAATTTTTACCTTATAAAGAATTAAAATGCCATTTGAAGCATTAAATAGTTTTTTATTTTTGTTATGTCTGGATTTAAGTATGGTGTAACGTTAGTTAAATTAAAAAAGTTATGCCAAATTTTTGCCCCAGCCACGGTCTGAACCGAGGAATACAAAATTATACCTTTATCTATTGAATTGGTATACAAATCTAGCTAACACAAATAATATATTAACCGTGTAAAATAATAGATTTAACGTGTCATTTATTTATTTATAACGTTTTTACATAAATTCCTTTTAGGTAAAGATAGATTCCTATAACTTATGTAATTTTGCTTTCAACCGATGAGATTTTTGGAACATTTTCGATACCGACGACAATATTTGTTCGCAGCCATTAAATATAAATTCGTAGAGACACTTCGCGGCGAAAGGCTGGTCATGTTGAAAGATTACACTTACTCCAGGACAAATAATAAGGGTCTCATATGGCGATGCTCTAAATTGAAGAGCAATCGGTGCAAAGCGAAGCTGTTCTTCTTCCGGCAGAACGAGTTGAATTTCACCGCCAGCGTATTCGAACATAACCATCCTCCGACAAAATATTTGATGACAGAGGACGGGTATTATTTGAAAACTTAGATTTATTATTGTGACCGAAAAGTTGTATTTGTAAACGCTCGGTCGGGCAACGTATGTTTCCGAGTAGAAGTTTGTATTTTTTGTTATTTTTTGTCATTTATACCAATTGTGATTTTCTACATATAAATAAAACACTACCATTTTTCACACAAGTTTTTTTTAAAAGATGTTACTTTATATAATGTATCATTGATCAATTTAATCATGTCTCGTTAAGACTGTTATCTATATTCATTGTTTTCAGAATCAGATGTGGAGTTTAAATATGTAATGACAAACCGTGGCGCTAAACTTCTGATGTATCGAGATTACACGTACTACAGGGTCAACAAGATGTCTCGCAAATGGTTGTGCTCCCACAAGATGAGCAGTAAATGTGAAGCAACAGTGTTTCTCGACAAATGTAATAGATTGTCGTTTTGCGGAGATTTTCAACATAGCCATCCGCCGGCTAGATATTACATCACAGCGGAAGGTTTATATTTACGAGAGAGCACCCATTATAGTCCGTGGGAAATAACCGTGCAGTAAAAGTCATTAATGTCTCTTGGTAGAGATACCAATGCACTACATTATTACGTAACGTTATGAACAAAACATAAAAACGTAACGATATGAAAAAAACGTAAATTATGAATACATAAATAATTGAAATTAAATATTATTGTTATGCGGAAGACAACTGTAGAACATTTCTTGTTCTCTTTATTCTATTTTTAGGCGCAGTAGAGAAAATACAATTTTTTTTTACACATTGAAGGTACAATACCGTGAAGCAGACTATTAATAATGACCATTTTTTTATTTTTTATAATATGTACTTAAAGTTAATCTGACCTGCTTGAGTTTCAAGATTCTTTTTCTCTACCTTGTATTTTTATTGATACATTTTTATTCATATAGATTTGATATTTCATATTTTATGTCATTAAGATAAGGTTTATAAAGAAGTTATTATGTGCTAGTTGATTCATTGTTTATTTTTTAATATTGTGATGCCATAGGAGGACTTTATTTAGAACATAATTTAAGTGTATTATTTATTCAGAACTATGCCAAATGAAGTAAGTGTGTAATTATGACTGTGACTACTATTATTTCCTATTTTGGTACTGTTTTCAACCAACAATATCTAGGTAGCAAGCAACTTGGTAAAGAGTCCGGGCTCTTCCTTTTTACAAGCTTTTATCATTACAAGCTTATATTTATCTTGCACGGTTCGTATGAAGTAAGTTGTCCGTGCTAATTTGCAAACCATTTTTCGACCATTTGTTGGTTGGTATCCGATTAAGCTGAAATTTTGCATATACCTTTAGTTCTGGTGACAATACAACGTAAAATACTCAGTATTGTAATAATTTCAATATGGCCGCCGCTCCAAGATCGCAGATTGAAATTTTTTTATAACTCCATTAATATGGGTATCAAATGAAAAACCTTGAAGAGTAGAAAACTATAAGACTAAGTTCATATGACCGCGTGGTACCGCGCGGAACTTCTAACCGCGCTGTACAAGATCAAAGTAAACGGTGATTATCGTCTACGTCACCGCGCGGTACAACGCGCCAGCGCGCGGTGCGTTCCGACCCGCGCGCAAGATCTTGTTGAACCGCGAGCCACCGCGTGGTACCGCGCGATTCAAGTTCTACGTACCTGGTAGGCTACTCTTGAAACAGAATTGCATTAATCAATTTCCAATCGCAAATCTAAAAAATGTCAAATGGCACTTTTGTAAGCGACAATAGCGCCACATTGGGATTAAATTGCGTGGAAATTGATTGAACAAATTATTATCGAGATGGCGTTGCGGAATTATCTTTATTTATCCAAATATCGATACATATTAATCGCATTGGAATTGTATTAAGATTGAGTTTGCGTTCGAGAGTAACCCCCCTGTTCAGTTGATCCGCGCCGCGCGAGTTGTGACGGACAGACGCATAGATACAGAATAAATTCGAAGACGCCAGCCAGACTGCCGCGCGTACATATTACGTCATGTGAATGCTCCAACCGCGCGGATCAACTGTACAATGTCGTTACAGGTACGTAGAACTTTAACCGCACGTTGGCGCGCGTTGCCGCGCGGTGATGTAGACGATAATCACCGTTTACTTTGATCTTGTACCGCGCGGTCATATGAACTTAGCCTTACATTAAATTCCATATGGCTGCCGCTCCAAGATGGCGGATTAATTATTTTTTCAATCCCTATAATATGGGTATCAAATGAAAGGGCTTGCAGAGTAGAAAACAATAAAGTTAATTAACATTACACTAAATTCAATGTGGCCGCCGCTCAAATAATGTCAATAGTGTACATAAATAAATAAAAAAGAGTCTAAAGAGACGTTCATAATAAATCTTTAAGACTAAATAGCAAAACGATAATTTAAATAAAAAAAGAATTAAAAAACAAGCTTTTATTTAAATCTATTATAAACATAATCCAAAAGTCATTTAAATAAAAATGAAACATGAAAAAGAAAAAAATAGGTACGCGAACTAAAAAGATAAAAATTAATTTTAGTGACATTTTTCACACATATTTTTCATACATTCATATTCATATTATTCATATTCATTTCATACACATTTCATAAATTTTAAACGCTGGAGGCACTGATTTGTGATATGTGTGTGTAGTGTGGGTATAACGTCGAATGTTTATATCCCTTCTATACCTACATCACTCTGAACAATGTATATTCGACGACTTTCCCAATATACTACTCTGTCAAGAAAGTACCGGGAAAAGATCAATAATACACAAAATGTTGGGGTATACCTATTTTGAAGCGCACCAGACGAAGCTCACCTCACAGCTCACCTATAAAAATATTATATTTTTACTCCTCAAAGCGCACCAGCAGATAAAATGCGAAAAAAGAGATGTAGTAACTAACATAAAGTTCGATATTTTTATTTATTATGAAATTCGCAATACACACTATATATAACTAACTAAAAACAGCACTGTTATTAATCTAAATAACAGATGCAACTCAAACTCCGCGCCAAAATGAAAAAGAGTTGTGGCAATCTAACAACAATAAAAAAAAACAAAAATAATAATTTGGAATCATAAACAAATCATCCATTCCAGAAACTTTTTTGACAGAATGTATATCAAATTTTATGATAGGTACGTTTATAAATAAATATAGATCTTTTCAAAATGTTAACTATATATAAATTTTAAAACCCTGAGGCACTGATGTACCTACTCTATCCGTTATACCTCACACTACACACACATATCACAAGTGCCTCCAGCGTTAAAAATTTATGAAATGTGTATGAAATGAATATGAATAACATGAATATGAATGTATGAAAAATGTGTGTATGAAAAATCATTTTTTTTTCTTTTTTATGTTTAATTTTTATTTTAATAATTTTTGGGTTGTTTTTATTTAAGTATATAAAAGATTGTTTTTAAAAATCTTTTAATATTTAAATTTTTTAAACGATACAAATGTCATTTGTTAGAACAATTATGTTTGCGGAAAAAAAGGCATGATTTCAGAAGATTTAGAGCCATGTTTAGTACCAATTCCAGAACTAGAATCCAACAATATTTAAATAATACTAAATCAGCCAGGGTGTTTAAAAAATTGTTTGAAAAATGTCGAATACATTTTACAAACAACCACTACTTCAATGTTTAATATGAAGTACTTAGGTATATTTCAAACTCACTAATATACAAATTTAAATATTAACTTAAAAAAATCTTCATTCTTCTAAACTTAAGTCTCAAAGAATCAATAAAAAATAAGAATTTTATTTATTTTTGAAATTCCTTTAAGTGCTTAACAAAAAAACAAAATAGCATGATGTGTTATTATCTTCTCAAATAACAAATAATCACTGTATTATTTGGTTGAAAGCTTGTTTTTCACTTCTATATTTATTTATTGCAGATTTTGAGACGATACCTTACGAAGTCCTGCCATCTGCCAAAAAGAAGAACAAGCTAATACTCGTCCAAGGTCACACGTTCTCCGTGCAGGGTGGGAACACTTCAACTTTCTATTGCTCCAGGAAATCCAACATACAATGCAAAGCCAGGGTCTGCCTCAACAAGGATCAGGTCATCGTCAACTATGACCTTTCGCATAATCACCCACCCCCCATACTCCACAGAACTTTAGATGGCACCGTAATTAAGTTGAACTCGACCAGGCACGTGAACCTTGAAAGTTTTGATATTAAATAATAACCTATTGTAGGTTTCATGACAAACCACGTATTTACCAATAAACATAAAATAAATAAACGTTTTATTATCGTGTCAAAACGTAACTTAAGTTTTAACGCTGCAGCTCATTTGGACAATATTATGTATTTTTAATATTTTGGTTTTTTATCTTTTATTTTTACTTCACCAACAATAATGGTGTTATTGCAAGCCTTTTTTTATATTGACTCGTCATTGTGACCGCATCCTGCCTGATGGTAAGCAGCCGATGCAGTCCAAAATAAGAGAGCGCTCTCCACCTTGGAATAAGCACGGTAAAGCCTGGCCTGGTAAAGCCTGAAAACCTACAGAAATTTGAACTATGGTGGAAAGGACCAGTTGGTGGCAAAGTTCAAATATACGAAAAACGAACGAAACATATACCTGATACACATGAAAAAGAAATGGTAAAACTATTTGTGGTAACGGAACCATCAACCAATTTCATCTGGAGCAAATATTCAAATCTATATAAAATGCTGCAAGTCATATCTTATTGTAGATTTCTTAATTTGAAAATACTAAAAGTTGACCGTCCTAAGAATACAGAGATTGTTACTGTTGAAGAAATCAATTGAAGATTACAAATGTGCATCAAGCAAACCCAAGAATTGTAATTTCAGGATGACATAAAACATTTGCAAAGTCGTGGGTTTGTTCCTAAGAAAAGTGTGTTACACAATCTTGTACCTTTTATAGATTCTACTACGTCAATTTTATGAGTTTGTGGACGCATAACTCAAGCTGATATGAGTTTTGATAAACAACCTCCAATAATAATGCCGAACAAGAGTCATTTGACAGCATTATTGGTGGAATATGCTCATAATAGAACTTTACATGGTGGACCACAAATTTTTTGAGATCCAGATATTGGATTTTGGGAGCACGTAGGTAATTTAGCTATTAAATGTTATCAATCATGTGCCATTTTTAAGCGATATTCTAAATTACAAAACACTCAAGTGATGGGTCAAATTCCCGAAGCAGGACTCAAACCGAGCAGACCATTCAAGACATAAGAGTTGATTACGCACGCCCAATTAATGTAAGCTAATGCTATATATGCTTATTTGTGTGCATGGTCACTCGAGCGATTCCTTGGAAGTGGTGATACAAATCTGACTTCCAAAGGCTTCATTGCAGCATTTAGAAGATTCACTGAAAGAAGAGGACATTGCCATGAGAGAGGGTTATCAGGGTTGTCACTTAGTACAGTTAAAGGACGTGAATTTAAGCATGCTTCAATTTGGAGCAAGAGAGTGGATAATTCCTCATAAGTTTAAAAGATGAGACTTAACACAGCGCACACCAGCCTCCCACAAGTGTCCAATGTTAGAAACTTGCGTATTTCTGTTGTGGGCTCACTGTTAGCCTTTTGAAGCTTTTCTTGCAATTTCTTGTTGGCACCAACAAAATTTGTAATATCAAAGGTTTGGGTCAAATTAAGCATTGTCTTGGCATGATACATTCCTGTAAAAAGGATTCCATTACAGATCAAAAGGATTTTGTTGATGTAATAATAGATTTAATTTGAATAATTGTAAAAACTTAGATACTCCAATGGAAGAGAACGAAAAATTACAAAAAGCTGTTATTGTTTGTCAAAACTCAAAAGTATCCAGTATCCACATCAACAATCATTCATGGGTGCTCTAATGTATTTATGTATATTAACAAGAGCAGACATTGCCTTAACTGTGAGCTACCTCAGTCAGTATAATTGAATAACTGTTTCAGTGAGACTGGAAACATTTAAAAAGAATTTTAAAGTATTTAAGTAAAATAAAAACTTTGGATTAAAATATGTAAAAGGTCACTGTAGTTTAGTTGGATATGTTGATGCTGATTGGCCATCCTCTGCAATAGATAGGAACCTGCATTTGTCTGTACATTTTAACTAAATCAGATACTATGCAAATAGGATGTCGACGCCATCTCATCAAAATATGCCTAGTATCCTGTTCTATTTTAGGACCTACTAAAAAATTATCATTTAATGAAACATTATTTGTGCCTTTGGAAGATGCATTAAAAACAACTCGCACCTTTGTTATTTCCCTATCCTCCTTTACCACCGCATGGTGGGGTATGTACCTACACTGCATTTGGGTTGTCTACATCATCTGCCTCAACCAATGCCATGTGACCTAGTGTTATATAATCTTCTAAAACTTTATTATATTCAATATTTAGCTTAGGGTCTTTGCTTAATCTTCTCTCCAAATATTGTAATTTTCTCACTGCAATGTTTCTTGAGTTTCCATATTGACAAGCTGGATTTTCTTAATTAAAAGGTAAGTGGACTTTGTATCCTCCATCTTCATTTCTCACTGTAGTTGCATTGTAGACATCTTCCCTTTTTTTCTTCGTCTTTGTTAATGCTTTCTTTATGCTATCTGGTTCACTTTCCATTTCGAAGAATTGCTTTAGTAGATCATCTCCAACATGTACATGTAGACTGACCACTTGTTCATTTGATGCTTGTGTTAATCTTCCTGACAAAATCCAACCTAAAGTTGTGTTTTGAGCAATTTAATTTCCATGTGGGCTCTTGATAAATCCATCAGATAGTATTTCACTGTAAACTTTTGCACCTAGCAACAAATCAATTTTACCTGACTTTGTAAATCCTGGATCGGCTAGTGTGAGCTGCCCTAAATCTAACCAATCAGGTGTGTTTAGTAGTTGCTATGGAATTAAAGTAGTGAGTGACTTTAAAACATTAAAATTTTTGGTAGCCGCCATGTTTTTTGTATGATTTTGCAATAAATGCGCCTTTGGACATCGTAATTTCGGAATCTGCACTCATATCTAGTAGTTTAGTCTTTGTAGCGTCTGTACTTATGTTCATCCCGGAGTATTCGATAGCCATTATCATTGGCGCGAACTTGTCTGGTAAACCGGCTATCAAAAGCGATCCGACCCACTCGTCGTTTATCTCGAAGCCCGTAGCTTTTGAGCTGTGTCGGCTAACTGCGTCACGTAAGCATTCATTGATTCGCTGTTTTCGAGGTGAATCGAAATCAGGTTTCTTAGGAGACTGATGCGGCGGGTGAACCTGGAATCGTCGAACAACGATTTTAACATTGCCCATAAGCTATGTACCGTAGTTTCATTCTTGATGTGTACATAAAGAGATGGATCAATCGTTATCACCATTTTTGCTTTAGCCTTCCTGTTATCTACCTCACTTAGTGCTTCGATCTTCGTGATGTCGATGCCTTCGAGGATGAGGAAATTTTCCACAGCGAATGCTGTCGTAGTTGTTTTTTTCCTTAAGCTTGGGAACGCTTAGAGAATAATTTACTACCATTTTAACTGTGCTGCATAAATACTTATTTGTTTAAACAGGGTTTGGGCCCATAACCTCATAAATAAAACACGTGGATTGTTCGTGACGAAGTGAAAGAATTATTATTAAATTATTCACACAGGTAGTATATGGCGCTAGTGTTGCACATTATTTTGATACCATAGCGTAGAATAATAACTAAATTATTATTCTGAGTACCATAGAGTGGCATAGACAAACAACAAAGATAATGTGAATTTACAATATGTACTTATAATTGGACAAACGGTCCATTAGGTAGGTTCAACTTTAGGAAAGAGTTTAATCGTCAAATCCAACTCGGCTGGGCAGCGTTTGGTAAAATACGGAATATCTTCTCGTCCAAAATAACGCAGTGTCTCAAGACGAAGGTCTTCGACCAGTATATGTTGCCAATGATGGCATACGGTACAGAAACGTGGTTGCTCACTATGGGCCTAATAATCAGGCTCTAAGTCACTTAAAGAACAATGGCGACGGCTAATGCTCTAGGTTTCTCTACGTGATCGAATCAGAAATGAGGAGATCCGTAGAAGATCTAAGTTAACCTACATAGTCCAAAGTGTTGCCAAGCTCAAGGGACAATAAAGGAAAATTCAGATTAAAGTATTTCGAATATTGGTATTGCTATCATACATACATACAAGTCATCACGACTATTATCCCTGAAGGGTTAGTCAGAGACAAAGCAATGAGAACAGCAAAATCAGTCCCCTACCATAGTCCACTTTTCACCATATATCGACTGCACATGTGCTCAGTGTGACAGGTGGTGAACCCATCGCCGGCCGCTCTATGCTGTTAGATATATGTGCAGTCTTTAGTCGTTAGTCGCCTTTTACGACACCCAAGGAAATAGTAGTGTATTCTTTCACTGCTACGCGACAAGGTATTCCTATCAAATTTGCATGGTTAGATAATATATTAAAATAACTACCCTTACCATCACGTCTCAATGAAAAACATCTCAGCCCCTTCGGTACGTACTTCGGACTCATGTATCGTCCACGCGTTTTTTATTTTGTTGCCAGTATTAAATAATACACAATAATATATGCCCATAACTGGTTATATAGTTATATACATAGATTTCTTTTAATAAAATAAATATAATACTTATTCCAAGAAACAAGTTAGTAAATACTAGATATTAAGCTTTATATTTGTCAAATATATATTCTCATAATTGCTCAGAATTAATGGCAGTTTCTCCCAAAATATCTTTTTTTAAACTTAAAGAAGATTCCCAAAGTTTGTAAGTTTACAAGTTTTTCTTTTATTTATTTTTGGATAATTTGTGTAAATCCCCAGGTTTTGACTACGAACTGCTGCGGCGTAGTAAGAACGGAAGAACTTTTATGATGTGCAACAACCACACCTTCTCAGACAGTTACAAGTCCAGGATTTGGTATTGCTCCAAGAGGAGGGGCGAGGCTCTGCTTGAACGAGTACAACGTTCTGACGAAGTATAACTTCTATCATAATCACTACTAAATACTGAAAAGTTCAACAATTTTCATTGTTTTTTTGGGTGCGTATCATTTCATATAATGACAAATGAAGTAATTTCAAAGGACATGACGAGCATTGGATATAATTTTTACTTGTTCTAAACACACTTACTATAACAACATTACGTAGGTAGGTATATTATTCATTTGAAATAATACTCATATTCTCTAACAACTTTTTCTATAAAGCTATATTGGTATAATAATTATATCAAATGAAGTTATATATAACTTCATTTGATATAATTTTTGCTTATAAATAAAAATAGCATTTTAACTTTTACAATTTACAGGTGATAATATACATATTTGTAGGGAAAACTGTTTTATTGAACGCAAATTGTAAATACAATTCTACGTATTTGTAAATTGTAGTAAGATTTCTACAGGTGGGCTCGTCGTGTGACATAAATTTACAATTTAGTGCCTCAACCTAATATCTAAAGAAAATTATTTGTTATACACAAAAAATGGTTCTAACAAGTAGTAGTGGAAGTAGGAAAGTAGTGATGATGATGAATATATAAGTGAACGGCATCGGCGAGTTTTTCGTAAACGGATTAACTTAATTTTGATGTGACAGTTTTTACATTCAACGAAAAATTTCGGGTCAGCAAAACTACCGTCGAATATTTGGTAACAAAAATAGGACATGATCTTAAATACGATACTAACAGAAATATATCCCTTACACGCACTCAGCAAACTTTATGTGCATTGCACTGGATGGGCCGTGGCTCACAATATCATGTTATAGCAGATGCACATGGTGTAACTAAAGGAACGATACATAACTGCGTTAAAAATGTGTCTAGGTTTGTGGTCAGTAAATTATTTGGAGAAAAAGTCCGCTGGCCAACTAAGTGTCTCGATATCCCTAGATTGTTTATGAAAATTTACATTTTATGTAATTTGTAACTTACAACTACAAATTTGTAGATACAATATTTCATCGAAATCTACAGGCGGTTTCTACATGTTAACGTTTATTAAACAGCATTTGTAGATTTTTATATGTAAAACTCTCACATAATTGTAAAGTTTATTATACAGCACTTGTCAAAGAACTTAACAAATTTGTCACTTATTTACAAAATTGCCGAATTGTAACGTTTATTAAACAGGGCCCAGGTGGGCTTAATTTAATAAAATTTAAATTAATCTGCGACGATTATATTTATATTACGATTATATGTACGATATTAAACTGTGCTGTGCTGGTAGCGGCACATAAATAGAATACTATCGCCCCATCTCTTCCCTTGGGCATAGTAGGATAAAAGAAGTATGCTACCTTCATACAAACGCGCCGAGCTCGGCTTGTATGTGAGCGCGGCCGAGCCATCCCGTACGTACGCGTCGTCGCACGCACACACTGACAAGTTTATTGATGCTAAAACCACAGTATAATACAGTATTGTAACTTCATAGTAACGGACGAAGCGCGAGCCATACCTACGCGCTCCTATCTCGGCATGCGACGGCGCGCGGCGTGCGGCTATCGCGAATGTGCCGCACAGTGACGAACGGACGGTGTGTTGTTTTTTAAACAGTAAGCGTGCGATTTTTTAGATTAAAATAAGTTCAAGTACCTACTTACTTAATATAGCAAGGAGCAATTCTAGATGCTGTTTTTGGTTGCATGAATTAAGTACTTACTAGTGTAACACCGCATAATTACTATAAGCAAAACAAACTTTAGCATTCATCTCATAATGTATGTAGTTCCTTGTGTTGTTACTAGATGGCGCTGTACCACTCTGAATCGCGCTATCGACTTTGTTACGGAGATACATAAGTAGGCTGCGATAGTTTGATTTAGTAAGAACTTTTCTACTACGGTGACGGAGGTCCTTGTGTAGCACACTGTCCAGTTTCGGTGTCTCACAAGTAGTCCGCCCCTAGCAGGTTATCCTAGGTTCCTCCTAAGTAAGGAATTAGTACCTACGCATATTGTATTGTTTTTTTTTTTTTGCCAAAATAAATAACTTCCAACCGTTCACCCCGTCTGCGTTGTCATTCTATCGTCACCCGGACTTCACCCCTTACATCTGGCGCTCCAACTCGTGGCACCTGGAAGACCTGGACGTATACCTACGAGCTCAGAAGGCTTAACAAACTGCTTCAAGCGTTCCTGACAAGGTGGCGGCCCACTCCAGCGATAATCCCACAACAACATCAACTCCGAAGTTCGTCGTTACGAGGTTTGGCCGCAAGACAACTGTAAAGAAGCTTGCGAAACCAGATATGGCGACGACGTTGTCAGACGACCAATTCAAACAACTCTTGGCTTCGATTGGTACGGGTAGACGAAGTTCTTTGGCATTTTGTCAAGCCTCATATGACGGCAACAAGGATGCTGAGTCTTTGGAAGCATTTTTGGCAGCTGTCAAGACGTTCAAAGAAATTGAATATATAACCGATACTGAAGCACTCGCAGGTCTCCCACTTCTTTTGCGTGACGAAGCTGGCAAATGGTGGCAAGGTATAAAACAGAACGTCACTACTTGGGTCGAGTTTGAAGATCGCTTGCGAAGCAGCTTTGCTCCAAAGAAACCAGATTGTTTGATCATCTACGAGATCATGACTGAGAAACAGCACCCAACAGTCACCACCGAGGAGTTTATAAGGACGAAGAGAATGCAGTTTTCGTTGTACAAACGGGCTGAACTCGACGAAGGGGTACAGTTGGACTTGATTTACTACCTCCTTCGTATCGACCTAAGAGAAAAGTTGCCCCGAACTGCCTTTAAGACTTATGATCAACTCCTCAGTGCAGCCAGGGATATTGAACAAATCCTGATAGAGAAGCGGCGTCTGACAGCAAACGTCAAATTTGAACATCTAGACAATGCTGAATCAAATGAGAAAAGGGGTTTTAAAATGAGATGCAGTTACTGTAAAGCTTTCGGACATACAACTGCAAAATGTTTAAAAAAATCTAAAAGCATGAAGCTACAATCGGCACCTGTTAAACAAATTACTTACGTCGATATGGATACACAGGCTCCATCACCGTCTCAACCCAAGGTTTCTTGCTATGGCTGCGGGGCACCTGGGTTCGTTAGGACAAACTGCCCAACTTGTTCGAAGAAACAGATCAAGGCAGAACAAGTCGATTTTTGCGCCGTATCCATAAAGACTGATGTTCGACCTAGACCAGTTATATCTGTAAAGATTGAAGATCTGCAAGGGGTTGCCTATATAGATACTTGTGCGAAGACAAGCGTTGCTTCCTTTTCGTTGTATACCGCCCTCAAACAGAAAGGATATCAGTTCAAACAGGAAGTATTGAACATTGCTCTTGCTGATGGCGTTTCGAAGAGGCAAACTACATTGGTGGTGACAGCGCCTGTTTCTTTGTGTGGACGGATCATTCCCACAACTTTTATTGTCCTACCTGAGTCCCAGGACAATAAAACTTTATTAGGCATTGGATTCTTAGCAGATGCCGGAATGATTCTAGACGTGCCTCAATTTACATGGTACTTCAACAATGAGCCCGAAGTAAAGTACGAGCTTTATGGAGAAGACTTCCTATGTTTTGACAAACCGGTACCGTCAGTGCAGCCAAATCCTCTCATAGCTCAGGGTGCGTTTAAGGAAGTTAGCGTTCCTTATTTGGAAACAGCTAGAGTATGGGAATTTCCAACGAAACCCAAACAGGCAGCCTTACCCCAGGAGAGTGCATGCTCACATTATAAAGTAATCCCCATTGATACTTCAAAGGTGAAGAAAACAACTCAAACCGAAACTGTTTTTGATGGATATTCACCTTATTTGGACTACATGATGCGGGATGCGCAGTTAAATATCCATAGCTCTGAAGTTGAATTGTCTCCACACTCTAGGGATCTCTTCCCTGGCATTAACCCTTATTCTGCAGAAGATGTCAACCTTTGCGCACTCCAAGTAGATTTTGCTTCCCTTTTGTCCAGTAGTATCTTATCTGTAAGTCAGCGCTCGGATTTGAATAAATTGTTACAAGAGTATGCAGACATTTTTATTGATAATGGTAAACCTGCTTTACACATTGAACATCATATAGACACTAAAGATCATAGGCCCATTGCACTGCCTCCCTACCGTCTGTCCCCGGCTCGCAAAGATGTTTTGCGAAATGAAATAGATAAAATGCTCTCTAAAGGCATCATTGAGCCTTCTTTCACCCCGTGGGCAGCTCCTGTAGTACTAGTTCCAAAGTCTAATGGCGAAACAAGAGTTTGTATCGACTATAGAAAACTTAATGCAGTCACAGTGCCGGACTCTTATCCGATGCCTAGAGTTGATGACCTTTTAAATGAAGCCAAGCCAACGCTCTACATGTCTACTCTTGACCTCAAAGCAGGTTATTGGCAAATTAATCTAAAGAAGGAGGACAGAGAGAAGACTGGCTTCATAACACCATTCGGAATATACATTTTTCACCGAATGCCTTTTGGTCTACGCAATGCGCCTGCCACATTTCAAAGATTAATAGATCAATTTCGTGTTAGTCTTGAGAATGTAAAGATACTGGCTTACCTGGATGACCTAGTGGTCTTCTCATCTTCATTTAGTTCCCATCTAGATGATTTGGAAGCTATATTCAAGAAAATGAGAGAATATAACCTCACCGTGAATCCACAGAAGTGTCAATTTGTGCGTACAACTATACGATATCTAGGGCACCATATTACACCACAAGGATTACAGGTGGATCCAGAGAAAACAGACGCTATTACTCGTCTAGCTGCTCCAAAGAATCTAAAACATCTGCTGTCGTTCTTGCAAACCTGTTCTTGGTATCGGCGTTTTATTAAGGATTTTTCTCGAATAGCCGAGCCGCTTACTAGATTAACCAAGAAGAGTGCTTCATGGACTTGGACGGAGGAACAACAATCGGCATTCCAAGAGTTAAAGCAATGTCTCACTACAGCTCCAGTTTTAAGACAGGCCGATGGTACTAAACCATATCGAATCAAAACGGACGCTAGCAGTTATGCCATAGGAGCAGTACTGACTCAAGGAGAGGGTAATGAGGAACACCCTGTTGAGTATGCTAGTCGACTTCTAACGTGCACTGAAAGAAATTATTCTACCACAGAACGAGAAGCATTAGCCGTCGTTTGGGCTGTCACTAAGTTTAGAAGCTACATAGAGAGTGTGCCTACTGAAGTAATCACTGATCATCAAGCATTGCGATGGTTAATGTCAATAAAATCACCCAGCGGCAGGTTGGCTCGCTGGGCGTTGCGACTTCAAGCCTTTGATCTTACTATAAGATATATGCCTGGAAGAACAAACGTGGTGGCAGACACTCTATCTCGCCCACCGTGTTCTGATGAACACACTAAAGATTGTGAAGTCTGTATTACTACTATTGATATGCCAACACGCAATCCCGCGGAAATAAGAGAAGAACAATTAAAGGACGAGAACATTGAGAAAATTATTAGAGCTCTTGAGAATAATGATTACATAGACAATGCCACCTACTGGAGTAATAAGGGTTATTGTATGAACAATGGATTACTTTACCGTCAAAACCCTTCTGTAGATACTGATAATGCTCAGTTGGTAGCCCCATCGCATGAATGGGCTAATGTCATGAAAGTCTATCATGACGATCCATTGTCAGGTCATTATGGATCAGACAAAACCTATGATCGGATAGCTAAGAGATACTACTGGCAAGGGATGAGAAAATACATAGACAGCTATGTCAAACATTGTATAGCTTGTCAACGGTATAAGCCATCTAACTTGAAACCCGCTGGCCTTCTTCAGACATCCATTATCAATAAAAGATTCGAGGTTGTCGCGGTTGATTTATTTGGACCTCTACCAACTTCCCATGATGGAAAGAATTGGATCCTTATATTGGAAGATGTTGCAACTCGTTGGATAGAACTGTTTGCATTAGAAAGCGCAACAGCAGAGAATTGTACAAAAGTATTAATTGATGAAGTGTTCCTTAGGTATGGTATACCTAGGAGACTAACGAGCGATAACGGAACCCAGTTTATAAGTGCAATCATGCAGCAAGTAACATTTTGTCTGCAAATCAAGCACTCATTCACCCCGGTATATCACCCGGAGGCTAACCCCGTGGAACGTCGTAACAGAGACCTTAAAACACAGCTAGCCATTCTCCTAGAAGCTGACCACCGCCAATGGCCAGAGCAGCTGCCCTCTATTCGTTTTGCTATGAATACTGCAACCTGCTCTTCAACTGAGTATACGCCCGCTTACCTAACTTTTGGAAGAGAATTGAGAACTCCCAATGACAATGAAACTGACTTCAGAGCTATTGTGATTTCTGAGAACTTCATTCCTGAGATTACACCTAAGCTTTTAAAGATCGCAGACACAATGGACCGGGCTAAAGATATTCAAGAAGGCAAAGAGGTGAAACGAAAAGAATATAACGATAAAAGTCGTCGTCCAAGTAAAACATTTCAAGCAGGGGATCATGTCCTGGTAACTCTACATCCAATAAGTAGCACTTCTCGAGGCTTCAGTGCAAAATTTGCACCACGTAGAGACGGACCTTACGTAGTCCTAAAACAACAGGGTCCAACATCATACGTCCTTGGCAACCCTAAGTCACTCAATGAACCAATAGGAACGTATCATACTTCTGCCCTGGCACCTTACCATGGCCAAAGTTCTGATCTGCCCGTCCCAGTACAACCTATCAGGAAGAGGGGGAGACCAAAGAAGAAATAACCAACTTCCTCGTCGGGACGACGTCGAAACCTGAAGGGGGGGACTGTAACACCGCATAATTACTATAAGCAAAACAAACTTTAGCATTCATCTCATAATGTATGTAGTTCCTTGTGTTGTTACTAGATGGCGCTGTACCACTCTGAATCGCGCTTTCGACTTTGTTACGGAGATACATAAGTAGGCTGCGATAGTTTGTTTTAGTAAGAACTTTTCTACTACGGTGACGGAGGTCCTTGTGTAGCACACTGTCCAGTTTCGGTGTCTCACAAGTAGTCCGCCCCTAGCAGGTTATCCTAGGTTCCTCCTAAGTAAGGAATTAGTACCTACGCATATTGTATTGTTTTTTTTTTTTGCCAAAATAAATAACTTCCAACCGTTCACCCCGTCTGCGTTGTCATTCTATCGTCACCCGGACTTCACCCCTTACACTAGTAGGTACTTTATTTGTATCTTTTCTAATGGATAGGTATTTCATCTTTTAATCCGAAAAAATGCCTGGATTAATAAATAAAGTGAATAGGGTAAAGGAAAGTGATACACGAGTGAACTAGGTAGTTATAAATAGGCGGTTCATGATACGGCAGGTACGCTCGTGTTAAAACCTCCGGGTTGTAGGTTAATGGAAACATTATTGAATTAAACGATTGATTGATTTTGAAATTATCATTAGACTAATAAATGGCGATGCTATCGAACACGTTGGCGGAGAACTACTTTTAAACGTAGGGATATTGGGCCATAAGTCCATAACCCACCACGCTGGCCAATGCGGGTTGGTAGGTTTTAACGACTGTCATATTTATTACGACACCAACCGGGAGCAACGGATTAACGTGCCTTCCGAAGCACGGAGGACCTTGAAATGTTTTTAATTTGGTCACCCATCCAGCGACCCGGCGGCATTGCGAAAGTGGCTTATTAAAAAGTCTTATTATTTCTTACGATTTATCGTTAGTTCATGAGTGATATTTGATATTTTCTACGATATTTTTATTGCATAACAGTCCGTGTTTAAACATTGAATTGAATAAGATTGCGTGCAATTTAAGTGCTTCCTATTTCATTCACAACGTATTTTATGTGTTTAAATAAAAAAAATATGATATTTAAGTACAATCACAAAATACCTACATTCACAAAATTAGATAGAAACTCAAAGTAGGCAGATGTAATTAAAACACTGTAGGTAAGCAGCCCTATCACGCGCTTACGTACCGCGCGCCTGTAGGCATTTTTTTCAAAGATAGAGCCGAGTTATAATACTCTATATTATATTACCCTGCTAAAATGATACCAGTCGCGCGCGGCCATAAGTACATAATGCCGCGCGCACCTGCGCGTGCGTGTTTCGTCGCTGCGCCCGCCGCTGCCGCTCGTAAAGCGACAGCCCTACAGCTATGCGATTCTCTAAGCGGCACATAGACGCTGCGCGCATGGCTGTGATCTGCTGTCTCTTTCCAATTCTATGAATATGAAAGAGACAAAGTCATTTCTCAGCGCTGCGGCAGCCGCAGCTAACAAGGCTTTAGCTTAGAGAATCGCACGGCAGTTTAGGCAATTATCATTCGCTCGAGGGCTAAGCGTACTTGTTTTGTTCTACTACGACTTGAGTGTCATAAAAGGCGACTATCGGGCCAAAGACTGCACATACATCCTACAGCATAGAGCGGCGATGGGCTCACCACCTGTCACGCTGAGCACATGTGCAGTTATTATTTGGTGAAACATGGACTGTGGCAGTGGGCTGCTTTTGCGGTCCTCATTGCTTGGACTCTGACTAACCATTCGGGGATAATAGTCGGGAATATAAATGTATATTTTAATTGGATGTTAAGAAATTAATACCATTCTATTGTTATATAAAGGAGAATGCCAATCGTGGTATGGGCAACGGTCTAATATGTCAAGTTGTTGCTCCAAAACCAAACCAATTTTAGACTATTTTTAATATTCAAAGAACAGCTACCAACTTTAGTGATTATAATAAAAACAGAGTTTTTTTCATGTAAAAAAATTCAACTCTTATTTAAAGTGATATTTGTAGCTACTTAGGGTAGTTTTCTAATCTGTTGGGCTATTTTTTGTTTATTTCATAACGTAAAGTAGAGCTCAAATACTGTCCCACTACTGGGCAAAGGAAATTGAAATCAAGTCTACCTACCTTGGGTAGTTTTCCAATGTTGGGGTATTCTTTGTTCATTTGTTAGAGTAACACTACCGGCAAAAGCAATTGAAATCAAGTTGTCTACCTCTACCTTGGGTAGTTTTCTAATCTGTTTTCTAATTAACAGATGTTGAGTCAGAATAAAATGTACTTAGCTTTTAAGCAATATTGACTGGTGATATGAAATCGATTCTAATCTACATTTTTAATTAATTGCTATGGCAACACTTTTGACACAATCAGTTAAATAGCCGGTGATGGAACATGAACAATAATTATTATGTCTTATTATGTTTAAAAAAGAAACCTGTGTTCTAATTAACCGTTCCAAATGTTAAAAACAATTCAAAATTAAAAAGATCATTCAAGTTCAATTTTTATTTTGAAGCGTGAGACAAAGCTAGCCCACTTTTTGGCATTCTCCTTTGCAGTATATTTAGTGCCTTACAAATAAACAAAGAATAAGCTACAAATAGTTATTCCGTGATCTGTAACGTAATTTCTAATTAAAGCAAAAGAGACAAAACACGGAATAACTATTCTGACTTTATGATCTGTTTATTTGTAAGGCTCTTAGAGTTTACACTTTGGTTGAGTTTTTTTTAAATACGTTTTTTATTTTTTATGAAAACCGTAAGAGTTTATCAGTTGGTTGTATGTTAGTTTACTAATACACAGTTTTCATTTAATTATAAATGTATTATGTTTGCAGATAAATACACACCTATCATAACGAAATCGTATGTTTTATTTGTAATATTTGCAGCGACTGTTGAGTACGTGAACGCTAAAATCTCAATCGTTAGATTGCACTGCAAAGGCACAGTATAAATTATACTGTGGCAAAGGGTAGTCTTAGTACTTTCTTTTTTTAGTTAAATCTTACTTTCAACAGTAGTTACTCTTTTATTTTGGTTGAAATATTGAAAGTTTTCAATCATCTATATTTTCATAATTATCATCAGCAGGTCACTATTAAATTCAAATCAAATGATTGTTAGTCAACGCTGCCTCTAGTAGACAAGTACCTACCTAATTTCAGAAACAATAATTTTATCACTTTTGCTCTTTCACAGATATCGAACATAGATTTATTTCTTCAACTAGAGGACTGCTCCTTATGATACACGACTACACATTCTCCAAGAAAAGCGTGTCGTCATATGTTTGGTCTTGCTCCAGCAGAACCAGCACCAGATGCGAGGCCAAAGTCAAAGTAGACCGCATGAGTCGAGTCACACCAATCAAACTCGAGCATAACCATTTGAGGCCCAAATATCATATATCAGACAGCGGAATCTATATAAAATTGTAAAGGTTCCTTAGTAAGCTCAGTGGGCTTCTTTAGTTCTTAACCTAAGTTGGCACGGACAGCGGTCGGTCAGAAACATGATTGTCTTCAAAGCATCTAAGTAATGTAGCTCAAAACACGCAAGGCATTATTACTACAAATTTTAGACAGTCTTTATGTACACCATCATACAAAACACGATTTACAGTGCGTCCAGTTGCCGCTACCGGATACTGCGACCGCGACTTTGTATGACGTGGACTTTGGTGTTCCGTATCGGCGACAGAAACTGTCTACAATTGCGCAGCGTTGATTCACTAATTAAGGAGGTTGCCAATCATTGTAAAGCTCATTATTATTAGAATACTAGCAATCTCTTCCATTGTGTGCCTTAAAAGGCGACTAACGGACTAAAGACTGCACTTACATCCAACAGCATAAAGCGGCTATTGGCAGGGATGCAGAGACGGTAAAGTAAAACTTCGTAGTTGTCTAAACAAATGCTTTTATTAAAGTGAGAGTGAGTCCGTTGGCACACCGGTTTGATATGAAGAGTCAATTGAGCGACTAATACAGAAATAGTGAATGTTACACATAGTAATCGTATGATATAATCAATAGATATAATTCAATAGAGTATTTTTGATTATTCCTACAGTCCCTCTCGAAAATAGGAAGTCCCCCTCGAAAGTAACTATACTTAAACAAAATAGCAAATAGCTGCATTAAAATAGTTACTTACTCTTTCCATACTAATTACAATGTAACATAAAATAACATTCAAGTTTTAAGTAATTTCATACGTTCTTTGATAAATTAACATCAAGTTTTGTATGTTCAACTTAATAAGTTATTTTAATAGTTCATAATTTAATTCTTTGATAAATTGACAACTTATTATTTGAAGTTTAAGATTTTTGCAACAAAAAGAAATCGAGGAGCGCCGATCTTAGACGATTCTATCACAAATTTTATCGACGAACAGATGTCAACATTCAATCAGTGTTCTGATCATCTTTACGATATGAATGCTCAAATGGCTCTTTTTATAATTCGTCTTTGTCTTTTTGTGCCCAAGTTCACCTATTGTGCTCCGGTGTTCTCAACTTTGGAAATACGATTCTCTACTAAAAAAATTGGACATACTCATTCAAAATGTTTTAATAAAAATTCTGAATTGCCCTCTAACCGACAGGTCCTGGGATCAGGCTTCTCTTCCGATCCGTTTCGGCGGCCTAGGTATTCGCAAAATTTCGGAAGTGTCATTACCGGCGTTCCTGTTTTCTACACACAGTACGCACAGCCTCTACAGTAGTATCGATAGCCCTTCGTTGGGTTCCGTAGAGGTGTCGTACTTGGCTGAGGCTAGGAGCGCCTGGTCTTTGACATGTCCGAACAGTCTACCCGAGGCACCTCACTCTCAGCGACAGTGGGACGAGTTGCTATGCCAAAAACAGCATGACCACCTGCTTGCTTCGAGCAACAACGAAGCTGATCGCGCTCGTCTTCTTGCTGTGGTTGAGAAGGAGTCAGGATGTTGGCTGCAGGCATTACCATCGGCAAACATCGGTACTCTCCTGAGTAACGAAATGTTAACAGCTGTTGTTGGCCTGCGCTTGGGCGCCCGCGTCAACCAACCGCACCGCTGCGGCTGCGGCCAGCTCGTTGACGAGTTCGGCCATCACGGGCTGTCCTGCTCCCGAAGCGCCGGTCGTCTGTCGCGCCATGCCTCGTTAAATGACATCATCCGTCGAGCCCTTGCCTCCGCAGACGTACCGGCAATCTTAGAGCCAAACGGTATGTTTCGGAGCGATGGCAAGAGACCCGACGGAATGTCTTTAATTCCATGGAAGCTAGTGAGGTCGCTGGTGTGGGACGCGACTTGTGTAGACACTCTGGCTCCCTCCCACATCCGTGCGACCTCCTGCGAGGCGGGCGCGGCAGCAGCCGCAGCCGAAAGTCTCAAGCGGCGCAAATACGAAGCTATGTGTTTGTGCCGTTTGGGGTGGAAACGCTGGGGCCATGGGGGCCAGAAGCACGGCGTTTCGTTAAAGATCTATGGAAACGCCTTGTCGAAGCCTCCGGTGACTGGAGGGCTGGCAGCTACTTTTGCCAACGAGTTAGCTTAGCCATTCAAAAGGGCAACGCTATCAGCCATTTAGGGACTTTGCCGCGCGGCAGCGGTTCTCTTAGAGATATTTTTTATTTATAGGTTTTTAGTTTTTAAGTTATTTTGTTTTATTTTATAGGTTTTTTTTCTTTCTGTTATAGTAATAAGTAAATTATATTAATTATGAATTAACATATTGGTAATGAAAGAAACATTTTTGGAATCAAAATAAATTTAATTTATTTCTCAATTTATATAGAACTTATTATGTGAAAGTTGGTTCATTGTTTTTTTTTTAAATATTGTGATGCCATAGGAGGCGTTTAAGTCATAATTTAAGTGTATGGTTTGTTTATTCAGAACTATGCGAAATAAAGTAAGTAATATAATTATGACTGTGACTACTATTATTTATATTTTGGTACTGTTTTCAACCAACAATATCTAGCAAGCAACTTCGTGAAGAGTCCGGCTCTTCCTTTTTTAAACGTTACAAACGTCACTTGTTAGTTTAATTATGTTTGCGGAAAAAAGGCATGATTTCAGTTGGTTAGTACCAATTCCAGAACTAGAATCCAACAATATTTAAATAATAAACTAATACTAAATCAGCCAGGGTGTTTTAAAATTGTTTGATAAAGGTAGAATATATTTTACAAACAACTGCTACTTCAATGTTGAATATGAAGTACTTAGGTATATTATGTACAAATTGAAATATTAATTTAGACTTTTATTTGCGCAGGCATAAATCAATACAGATGGATAAAATCTGGTAGAGGCGGCTGTCTGCTGTATTTCAACAATTACACTTTTT
The DNA here is from genome assembly GCA_963921215.1 of Scoparia ambigualis. Lineage (NCBI taxonomy): Eukaryota > Metazoa > Arthropoda > Insecta > Lepidoptera > Crambidae > Scoparia > Scoparia ambigualis. The sequence continues at coordinate 29,459,982 of OY992513.1, read as the reverse complement.
CGAAGAACTGTTACTCATCGAAAACATGGACGTGTTCAGCTAGAAGTTCTAAAAGGTGTGACGCTAAGGTCACGTTCAATCGTGGCACTCTCGTACCTCTGTGTGTGAACCACAACCACCCACCTACTGGGTTCGTCACCAAGGACGGGCAATTTATAAAAGGAGTGGCTTTAACTTACTAGAACTGTTGAAATATACCAATAAATGGTTTGCAATGAACCAGTATGCTTAATGAAAAATTTGTTCCAACCCTATAATACATTACCTACTCATGAAATACAAAACAAACAATTTGTTTCGGTGTAGGACTTCCAGTGCTTCTACTTCCAACACTTCGACACGACACACCAACTTTGTTTTTTTAACCGGGAAGAAGAGAAAGTGTGTGAGCCCGTATCTACTGCAAAGCAAAGTTTTCAGCCTTCGATCACATATAAATACTAAATACACAATCCCATACTAAATCTTAGGGCCAGAGCAGACGTGCTACTTTTAGCAGAGGCGATCGGCGATTTAGACGCTTTTTAGAAGTTGAACGCAGCGACTGAATCGTCTTAACGCGCGATTCCGATACTGCAATCGAACGCAGAGAGTCGCCAAAACGCGATGCCAGTCGCAATATCGCCGATCGCCGATGCTAAAAGTATCATGTGTGCGGTTGGCTCTTAGTGGAAAAATGGCAGCGTTGACATTACATTTGATGTGAGTATGTGTTTTAGAAGAATAAGAAATTTTCGAAAGTAGGTACTTTTTGTCACAAGTTTCTCCCGTGTTCTTTTGCAATAACACGTTTTGTAAGACTCCTTTTCAATTAAATCTACCGTACAATACTAAATGTACTTTAAAAATATAAGGTTAGTATCAGTTGGTCTAAAACGCAACTGGTCTAAGTTGCAACTGGTCTAAGTAGCAACTGGTCTAAAACGCAACAGGTCTAAGTAGCAACTGATCTAAAACGCAACTGGTCTAAGTAGCAACTGACCTAAAACGCAACTGGTCTAAGTAACAACTGACCTAAAACGCAACTGGTCTAAGTAGCAACTGGTCTTAAACGCAAATGGTCGAAATTTAGAAAATCGGTTAATAATTGTGACCAGTAGGTGGTCCCTTTAAAACGGGTATTTCCGTATATAAAAGTGATGTAGCTTCTATGATTATTGACCGATCGTCATGGTAATGGTGTACCACTTGAAATTTGTTGGTAGGGACGCAGTGACGGTAAAGTAAAACTTCGTAGTTGTCTGAACGAAAGCTTTTATTAAAGTGAGTGTGAGTCCGTTGGCACAAAGTTTTAATATGAAAAGTCATGTGAAAAGTACCGGTTTAATTAATAGATATAATTTAATACAGTATTTTCGTATATTCCAACAAAAATGGCTTAATGCTAAACGCGAAGCCATTAATTAACAATAATAATAATAACTCTTTGTCATGTTGACTGATACTTACCAAACGGTATGCAAAATTCTTAAGAGGCCTATTTATTACATCTTGAATGTGATTTTTGCGTAAAATGCCCATTTTCGCATTTTGTAGTAACTTTGCAGTTGTATTTATCGTTTTTTATCGAAATAGGATAATAAATTTGTGCATAATATTACAAATCTCCATTCTGTGAGCATAAGTTGAATTCGGACGGCCGGCGCATCGCATTATGTAGTAATTTTGCAGTTGTATTTATCGTTTTTCACGAAATAGGATAATAAGTTCATTATAAAATCTTTATTCCTCATGAAGTAACAATTACTCTGGTATAAATTTTGCTCAATAATATTATCGTAGATAGGAGAAATTGACAGTTAACTTACAGCGACTGTCGAAGTGTTTTGGTTTAGAATAAGATTTTTTTCCTATATAAAATCAATGAAATCTAAAAATTCCGAGGCCGCTACGCACTATTCGACTATATAAGAGATAACATTATAATTTTTTTATTTCACTTGTTTAGAACAGTAGTTAAATTGATGAGCTCAAAAAATGGCCTTCGCGCACTTTATGAAAATCTTTCTCTGCAATTTTGGGTTTAATTAAAAAGTTAAGCAAAATTTACAAAAAGCGAGGCCGCTACGCACTATTCCAATAGCTATTCTACACTATTCAATAAGTCATAATTGTTAATGTATTTTTGTTTCTGAGATCCATAACGAAATCACAGTCGAGATGTAATGTGTATAGGCCTCTTAATATCAAAGACCGAACTCAACATTATGATTTAAGAAATATCGACTTTAAATATCAGAATTTACAGCTTACTTTAAAAATATGAAAATTTTGAGTTAGGTCTAGAATGTCATCACTATAAATAGTCGGTGCCAAATAAATGTGCTTAAAAGGTCATTTACCCCACTTGTACTAAACATTAATTAGGCCAGTTAGTTATTATCACTATAATAGGTAGTGACCTATTTATTATGTACGTATTTAAAAGTCAAAAGGTACCCACGCACTTGTATAGATTTAAAAAAAATGCTTGTGATATATGCCGAGTCTCCGGTTCAAGGATACCCTCGTACCAAGATACGTTTGTTTACACGGAATAATATCGCTACGGCACAGAATAATATAAGGTGCTATTAAATCAATGGCGTATATTTAATGTACCTACAGGCAGTTTACGCCAAAATAAAAATATTTTCACCAATAAACAGTTATCATTGGTTTAGATTTTAATTTTTTAAACAAAATAATTTAATATTTAATAGGAAAAAACTGCATCATACTGTAGATGCCTTCACTCACACATGCGACTCCATTGTGGAAGTCGTCGCACTCACACTGACGACTAGGACGACTTCCACAAAGCAGTCGCATGTGTGAGTGATTTCATCGAGGTGATCTTATCTAAGTCTGTCGCCATAACAACGATGTTTATAGCATTCTTGTGTTCCGTACAGTTTGAGATAAGATTGCCAGTTCCTCAGAGGTTGAGGATTCCGGGTGATGCGCGCTTCCATGCACCTTCGGCCTTCCCGTCACTTACCATCAGGTGCGATGAAGGCTAAGCGCTTACCCGTTATAGAATAAAAAAATAAAAATAAAGGCATCTTATAGCATAGAATAATAACGCATAGAACGATAGTCTCGTATTAGAAAACTGTCATGGCGCGAGGCAAGAAAGAAATGGATGTAGGAGTAAGTTACGTACTATCTCGGCGACACGCACACAAGTGTACAAGTAATGTTGCTAGAGGAATCAGATTTGCCCCAAAAGTAAAGAAATTGGAACTCTTCATAGATAAATAAGTTTAGATTATTAGTACTGACGCGAGCCGTTTCGGTACCAAGCCAGTATGGCTTGGTTTTACTGGCCTCATTTATCGTGCGTGTTCTCGCTTTCTATGCGTTATTATTCTAAGTCTAATAGTATGATACAGTTTTGCCAAAAAAATATTAAATTATTTTGTATGAAAAATTTAAATCTAAACCAATGACAAAATACTAATGTTTATTGAGGAAAATATTTTTAATTTGGCGTAAACTACCTGTACATTAAATAAGCGCCATTGATTTAATAGCACCTTATATACAAGGGCATACGGCTTATATTTCGGTTTGACGCGATCCTGTTTCGGCGTGCAGTGGTACAGGGGTAGCGATGACCTTTTATGCACGTCTATCTGGCACCGACTATAGGATTCTGTGCTATACAAGGTACGCTTTTTATGCGGCCGTTTTGAGAGCGTCGATTGTGCATCCAGTTTTTATAATTTTGATCGAAGTTTTTAGCAGGCCGAACTCAAGTGTGCCAGAAAAAATATTAAAACTGAATCAGCATGGGTGTTTCTATATACATATAATATAATCACGACTATTATCCCCGAAGGGTTAGTCAGACACTAGGCATTAGGCAATGAGTACCGCAAAAGCAGTCCCCTGCCATAGTTCACTTTTGTCAATGACATGACATGTGGTCAGCATGACAGGTGGTGAGCCCATCGCCGCTCTATACTGTTGGATGTATGTGTAGTCTTTAGTCCGATAGTCTCCTTTTACGACACCCAAGGGGTGGTAGTATTCTTTTACCGCTACCCGACACGGTTATAAAAAACTCGCTAATGTACAAATAAAATATTACATACAATCACGACTATTATCACAGAATAACTAATAGTACTACCGTACAGAAGGTTCACTATCTAAGTAAAGTCAAGTTTAGGTATAAAAAATTACCTACTCTTACGACTTTCCTGACTGGAGGAGCTTTGAATTCTGGGTGACTAAAGTCACCGTGGACGTAAAATTAAATATATAGGTATTAAAATAAATCAATAAAGATAAAGTGTGAATTAATTCACAAACATCCTTTAGACAGTAAGCTTAAATCAATGCTATTATCCCCAAAGGTTCAGTCAGAAGGCAATGACGACCGCATAAGCAGCTATGCGATTCTCTAAGACGCTGCGCGCATGGCTGTGATCATAGATGTTACAGCCGTCAAATCGTTCGCTGCAGTCACAGCTGTGGTCATCAAAGTTTAGGCTGTTTTACTTACAGATTCTATACCTACAATAAATGTCAAAGAAGTGATTCCCATCACGCCGCTTACAGTCGTGCAGAGCCTAGCGTCGAACAACGTTGAAAATCATTTAGCAGAATGCAAATAGTACGCTCACCGCCGCTGTTGCAGCCGCTGCTGCCAAGGCTTAAACGATATTTGCGCTTAGAGAATTGCACTACAGTACACTTCCACAGTCCACGTTTCGCCAAATAACAACTGCACTGTGCATTAAAATATTAATTTTGTCTTTTATTTACACAGGCTTGTGTGACTACAAATGGATAAAATCTGGTAGAGGCGGCCGTCTCCTCTTGCTGAACAATTACACTTTTTCGAAGAACTGCAACACATCGAAGCAATGGATATGTTCAGCTAGAAGTTCGAAATCGTGTGATGCCAAGGTCACGTTTAAAGGGGACGTTCTTGTCCCGCTGAGTTTGCACCACAACCACCCACCTTCAGGGTTCTTAACTAAGGACGGAGAATTTATAAAGGGGGTGCGTTTCTAAATGCTTACAAGAATTGTTGAAACACATTAGGTATCAGAAATTAACCAATTTCTCCAACGAAAAGAAATTGCTGTACAACAGATTTGCGATCAAATTACGTTGACGAAAATTCATACGTCTGTATTTTTATTCTGCGCTATAAAAGTATAAGTTAAGTCTACCAAATATTTATTTAATATAATTTAGGCTATTATACGTGCTTACGGGATTTTTAACTATCGGTCTCGGCTTTTCAGTCACATTTTCAGAGATATAAACATCAGACGTTTAAAAAAAAATAGCAAACGACAGCTTTTGATATATTTATTGTTCACTATTGTAGTAAAACTGGGTCAACATTTATCCTAGAACGAACAACTATTCTGATTTACTAATTTATTTAAATGGGTTTTTTTGTGTTTTTGTTTTGGTACTTATCAATTAAATTTGTTAACAAATAGGCGCCTCACACGGAATGTTAAAAAAGATAACATTATGACTTAATAATAAAAAACAAAGTGTTAATAATTAATTACTTAATAATCCGACCTTTTTACCTCCATCATTCATTCTCAATCCTTTTTAACAGCACTTTATCAATAAGAAAAATAAAGTATTAAGTACTAGATAGTACCTAATGTTTTTATTCATCACAAAACTATTTGCCCTTCTATTTGAAATTTTGAACCCAGAAACCATTTAAGTAAAACTTTAAACACTGAAAAAAGGAATGCGGAAGGTTCGTGGTTCGATTCCCATCTTTTTTCAGTGTTTAAAATTTCACTTATTTAAACATTATTAAAATGATGTTTAAAAATATGTTAGGTATTTTTTTTAAACTCACGCAGTATTTACTTTAAATGTAATGTTTAATTTTGTAGATACCAGCTACTCGTATAAAGTAATAGCATCCAGTAAAGGTGGGTCGCTTGTCATGTTCAACGAATACACCTTTTACAGAATAAACAGAGCTGGAAAGATTTGGTTATGCTCGAGCAAATGCTCAAACAATTGCGGTGCTAGACTGAGAATATCCGGTGGAAATATCACTCCGCTCTCCTTGATCCACAACCATGCTGCGCCGAAGTACCACATAACCAGGGAAGGAAAATACGTTAGAATTTAGGGGGGGCAAACGCAGTGTGGGATGCCCGTAGCCCGCCCGCCCTGACCTGGTGAAGCGATGATCTACGAAGGGCGGCTTACAGTAATTGAATGCGGAGGTAGGGGTTGATAGACCCAAAAAGAGAAAATCCGGACACAGATTGATAATTAGCAAGACATTTTGCTCTGAAAGCCTGAAATTGGAATATGAAAGATAAAAAAAATGTTTTGTTTATTTGTTTTCGAATTATAAGTAAGGCGAGGCGAGGTTTAGCAAGCGCGACGGGGTTTACCCAAAGCCTAACAAGCCGGACATGCTGGACTATTACGACTGTAAAAAGACGGACATGTACCTGACAACCTATGCGGTTATAAATTTAAAACGTGCTATATTTTTATTCGTTTAAAAAATCACATCCTTTGTTTTTACTAAAAATAAACGATAAGAATAATATCTAAAAACATTTTCTTTTCAACTTGTGTAAGTGCGCCTGACCAGGTACGTCAATGGGTGCATTTATTGAGTACAATAAACAAGAGAAGAAACCGCGAAGCAAGTTTGTGCGCACTAAGGTTGCAGTTGCAGCACATGGGCTACAAACGCCTTAGTGATTGCACGTGATTCAAGCGATTGTGGACCTTGCGGCTGCACCTTCGTTGCGCACAAACTTGCTTCGCGGTGTCTTCTCTAGTTTATTGTACCTCAATGGGTGCATTGCATTATTTACATTTCCGTTGTTCCGATTTATAGTGTTATAAATGTGTTAGTTGTATTTTATTTAAAGATTTTGTAAGTACCTAGTTCAGTAATCTACAAAAGTAATTGGCAAACTGCAAAAAAAATATCTAAAATTACATACATATATACATATAATCACGACTATTATCCCCGAAGGGTCAGTCAGAGACTAGGCAATGAGGACAGCATAAGTACTCTACCATTGTCCACTTTTCGCCAAATAGCGACTGCACATTTACTCAGCATGACAGGTGGTGAGCCCATCGCCGGCGATGCTCCATCCTGTTGGATTTATGTGTAGTCTGTTAGTCGTCTTTTGCGACACCCAAGGGAAGAGAGGGGTGGTAGTATTCTTTCACCGCTACGCGGCACGGTTACTAAAATTGTATTAAATATTTAAAAATATATTAACTGCTAAACTTGCACACCTGCAAGGCATTCGCATGAATAAAAAATAACTTTCCCGCACTCACACCTATTCTTTGCTTAAGTTTTATTAAATCTGTCAAAGTTAACTGTACTGTAAAATACCCTTTTTGTTAATACAATACAAACTTATACACCGAGATTTTTCATTGGTTTTGGAGCCGAAACCCTGTTTATGTTTACCATTATTAAAAGCTATTTAGCATGTAAAACTAAAAATATAAGCATAAAAAAATCATTAAAAAAATATTCATAAATAATGTAAGAACCCTTAGGACCGGACTATCTTACGAAAGTCAATGACCGAGGCGCTTCAAACGCTCCGCCTACCCCCCGCCCCGCCGCCGGCGCAGGCGGCCGGCCGGGAAAGTTCATAGGGGTCACGGTGTACGAGTAGATAAGGAGAACGTTACTACGTGTTTCCGACAAAAAGTCACTTTTACAACATTTTTTACTATGCTCGTAAAGCGATTATTATTTCAAAACCAATGAAAAATCTCGGTGTATACATAGAACACTATTTAGACTTTAGAAAAATAGTTATTTATAAATTAAATTGACATGTAGGGGAGCGAGGGGCTTGTTGTAACAATTTTTAAAAGAATGTATATAACTTGAGATGTATTGTTTAAATTGCCACCAACTAAACATTAATTGATACTCTAACTATTCTTCTATTAAGTCAAATTTTAAAATAAATAAATCTTCAGGTAACTCTTCTACAATTTCATTTTTTTTGTAAAAAAAGGCGGTGTTACAACTTACCCCATGCTTGGGGTTTGTTGTAACATCTATCGGGGTAAATAGTAACAGTAATGAAAACGAGAATATAACACCATTAATCATTTATTTATTTTCCCACCTTGCCCCATTTTGGTTTGTTTTCAACAAAAATAACTAGGTAATTCTATAATATCTATTTTTTCATCATATAATTAGCTGTAACATACTTTTAATATAATTAACAAAATAAAGATTTTAGTTTTTAAGTATATATCTTATTTTATACTTAAATAGTACTTTAGGTACGTATATATCAACATGGCACTTTAAAATCACAGTAAGTTAAATTTTAAATCTTTAAATTAATCTCAGTTAATTGCGTATGAAATTTTGGAACCAGTCAGGACCAGCACTCTTATTTTGATGCCAAGAAAGGGGAATATTTTTAGCACCAAGTTGAACAGCACATTGGTAAGCTAGTTTTCTTACTTCCTTAGGAAGTAATCCAAAATATATTTCGGCGCACTTAAGGATATTTGAAGACATTTTACATTATTCTTCTGCTGTGAATACTTGTGTAGGCTTTACGTAACCAATTTTTTTTTATTCTTCTTTTTCTTAATGTATCTGTAAAGCGATACATGACATAGACCGACATTCTTACTCGCCCTCCGAATACTACCTACAGTTGTTTTTCAAAACTTTAGCTGCAGCCAACTCTTATACCTCCTGGCTTTGTGTTGACTTTCTTTTATAGTTTCTCATTCTAAAACAAAACAAATTAGGTAAATTACTTTACAAATAATAACCGTTACATATAAGAGTTGTATCATGTTACAACAAACCCCAAGATTTTGTTACAATTAACCCCAAGGTATAGTTTTTAATATTTATCACGATAACTATTTAAGCAACCTAGTAATCTCGAAAACTGTGACACAACAACATAAATAGATAAATTTTAACACCATGTAAAATACAGAAAGCTCCAATTAATTGATAATTGTAAAGCTAACCAAAATTTTACGAATGTAAAAATATACGTTACCTGGCAAAAATTAAGTGCTTGTACACAGTCATTTACTACGCCGCCTAGCAGGACACTGGCTGTGATGTCGAGGTGAGGCGCGGTATAACGGTAGGATTGAGTCGTAGAAATACGTTAATAAAGTTTAAATTCTTAGTGAACAAGCCCTGTTACTACTTACCCCTGCTACAACAAGCCCCTCGCTCCCCTAGGTAGTTTTGAGCGCAGTATTCTGGGAGTTAAGCTATCAGACCGTATCAGATACTTTTAGCACACTCCTCTTCAAAACCCAAATCGCCGCCGTTGGTCATAAAGCTGCCAGCTTGAAGTGGAATTGGCCTGGACACGTTTGCCGCATGTCGGACGAGCTGTGGACTAAACCACTGGGTGGAGTCCACGCAACGTTAGACGACGTTGTGGCAGGCCCAGAAGAAGATGGCGGGACGAGCTGGACTACAATCGCAAGGACTGGCAAGTTACAGCCCTAAACCGTGAAGAGTGGAAGATGGGAGGCCTTTGCCCAGCAGAGGGACAAGCCGGGATAAAAAAAAATTGACATGATCATTTGTACAAGTAAACTGTTTTACAGGGTTCAACGCCAATTCCTTCGTATGTATATGTCGCAGGCAAATTGTATTATTCTTCATTTTACAAACAGCGCCGTCGTCCGTTTGCAAACACTCGATGCTTTGTAAAATGCCGAAGGCAAATTGATGAACGTATTCATGTGGCCAATAGTCATATAATAGGTTAACCATGGCTGCCATCTAGTAGCGAGCTTAGCTTTGGCCACCACTATCATCACATTTGTATTTCATTTTAATACAAGTTACGAAAACATCGTAAAGATACAAGCTTTGTAAATGTTGGTGCGCCATATCATATCATTTTTTATGGTTTTGATTAGCAGCGTCACAAGTGGTAGAAAATGGAACTAGTTATTACAATTTGACGCGGCATTGTATGAACGACGACGTTCAAATTGACATTTCGAATTCGTGGATTGTGATCTGAAATAAATTAAATGCAATAGTTAATGTAATTTTTTTTCTCCCAGGTACAAATTACACCATGGTGAACTCCAGAAAGGGCGGGCGGCTCGTTATGTTCAACAACTTTACGTTTTACAAGCAAAGCTCCAACAAAGCAGCAAGGGTGTGGATATGCTCGAGCAAAACCGCGATTCGATGCGAAGCCAAGATAAGGTTAAACGACGACCATGTAACGCCAATCTGCGTGGAACATAACCACCCGCCGCCTTTATATCACATAACTAAAGAAGGACATTATGTTAAGATCACCTAAACCTTCTCATTTTCGGTCGGCCTTTTTTTAAACAGTTTTATTCAGCTTTTTCTTTTCAAATTTAGTACTTAAAATTTCCCCCTTCCAGTTGACCGATTGATCTGAAATTTGGTACTACCTTTAGTGTGGTGGTGTGGTGTTTACTTACTTGTATCGTTTTATAGTGACGCTTACCACCCGCGCTGATGGTAAGCGCGGTTGGTAAGCGTCACTATAAAACGATACAAGACAACACCTAGCTCGTGGCCCGCGTCGGCGTCGCTTACCTACACCGGCGCGGGCGATCAGTGTGACTCTGAAACCATCCTTAGTTCTGATGACAATACAATTATGTATATCTTTATTATTGAAATTTGCATTCACAATGCTTTATAGATAAAGGATAAAATGTTTACTAGATAGATAGTGTAGTAAACATTTTATCCAACAATTATGTATATTCAGTATCATTGTAAAATGGCTGCCTCCACAAAATGGTGGACTACATTTTTTTGTTCAACTACCTCAATATTGGTATCAATTGAAAGGGCTTGACTAGTAGTATACAGAAATATATATAAAAAAAACTAAAAACTTAAAATAAAAAAGTTACAAAAAAAATTAAAACGGTTTTATTGAAAAGAAAGATAATGATCATGAAGATAATGTAGGTACTAAATAATTAAAAAATAATTAAAAATAAAATCGTGGGGCGTTAGCATGATATGAACGGTTGACTTTGACAGAAATTTCACGCGCCCCACGATTGTATTTTTTATTATTTTATAGCTTTTAGTGCATTTTGGGGGTCAAAGTTGCTCGCGTCCGTAGGTTTACCCTTGAGACCCTACACGTGATCCCTGGGTGGTGCTAAATGAGTGACACCAACTGAGTGGTAGAGCCACGCTGCGTTGCAGCTCACATTGGGCCGGCTCGCCCGGCGTAATACCACCCTCTCACTAATATTCGGCGTGAAATAATGGCACTTGGTGCTGTTGTGTTTCGTCCGACCAGTGAGGGTTCCGGAGGCCCCTTCCCCCCCCTCCTCCCAATTCCTATTCCTTCCTTAAACCTATTCCTCCCTTAAAGGCCGGCAACGCGTCTGCGATTCCTCTGGTTTCGCCGCCCATGGACACCCATGGGCGGCGGTGATTACTCTCCATCAGGTGACCCGCCTGCTCGTTTGCCTCCCTCTTATATAAAAAAAAAAAAAAAAAAATCATTATCTACAACATCATTATCTTTCTTTTCAATAAAACCAAGTCACTTAAAAAAATAATTCCTTTTTTTCTATTTGGGAAAACTCATTTCATTACTTAGTAGGTACTTACCACCGCGCCCGGGGTTGCACGGGTCTCCAGCCAGTCCTGGCCTCACTGTCCAGGTCAGAAAACTTCGAAAGGAATTCGGGAGAAGGGGCATACCCACTATTTTTAGGTTAGGTTAGCTCACCCTCTGTGCTATTCGTACTTAATTCGTCGTACAATGCGCGCGCGCTGCTATATTTTTCACTAGTAATTACCACAGTACACAGCAATGTATGACTAATTACAAATAGATAGAAGTCAACGTTTGCCACATGTTTGGAGGGCTGTTCAGGTTACTGGCGAATGAACGTAGAAGCGGAAGCATACACCGCAATTATCAAGAAGTTATAATTTAATGTACTTACTCGCAATCATCATTATGTATCAACTGTTCCGCAATAAAAAAATGAAAAATATAAACGCTTTTTTATTTGTTTAAAACTACTACTTTATTTACCTACTTACATTTTTTTTACTTTACCTGATAATGACCCACTGCTGGGCAAGTTCTCTTCCATTTCCTTCTCGCTCTCTTACGTGGGGCAGACGGGGAACAGCGGGTCTATCGGCTAAAAAATATGGATATGGACATGGGCTTCATTTGACATTTGAAGCCCATATTTTTTCCATATATAGGCATATTATGGGTTTCAAATGTCAAATGAAGCCCATGTCCATATTTATATTTTTTAGCTGATTTCGGCTGGACTGTGGCGGTACAATGAGTGTACCTAAGTGTACGAGATTAAACGCAATACCTAACATCATCTTCACATTCCCAGGTACAAATTACACAATGGTGACCTCCAGAAAACGCGGGAAGCTCGTCATGTTCAATAACTACACCTTTTACAAGCAAAGCAACAGCAAAACAGCAAGGGTGTGGTTGTGTTCAAGCAGAATCTCCAGTCGGTGCGAAGCCAAGATAAGGATGACCGACGACCATGTCACTCCGATCTACGTGGAACACACCCACCCGCCGCCTTTATTTCACAAAACTAAAGATGGACAATATATTAAGATCACCTAAATCTTTGATGCCTGCCCCCCACCCCCCCAAGACAAGTGACAAATGCTCACCCCCAATCTATTCGTAATTCGTCCGTACAATGCGCGCGCGCTGCTATTTATTAACACGCTTTTATTAGGTCGTCCTGTATGTAACAAACTATGTAATGGAATCTAAGGTAACTAATTTAACCATCTTCCAAGGGTCGTAGCGTAATAAAAATTAGCAGCTGTATGTAGTTCTGATGAAAATACAATAATATGGTACTGTCGAACTGATCGGATGATGGAGCCGGACGATATGAACTGGAATTATTATGACTAATAATTAATATTACGACTTTTGACCTTTCCTGTTTCACTATTTATAATATTCCATGTCATTTTTATTTTGTTATTACTATTCTTAATCTAAGAACTCAAATAGTTTGCCTTGGCTAATCGACATACTCTTTTGACTTATAATAATATAATTTTTAACATATAATTTGAAATCGTCACTGGTGTTCTAGTTGCGTTCACCATAAAGTTCATAAAGGCGTTTCCTACTTTTGTGAATACCAATTGTAGCCCATTCATTAAAAGTTACAGTACCACTAACAGAGATCTATGTACACGACTCTTTTCTTTTTTTTTTATAATAGAAGGAGGCAAACGAGCAGGCGGGTCACCTGTAATCACCGCCGCCCATGGACACCCGCAACACCAGAGGAATCGCAGATGCGTTGCCGGCCTTAGGTTTTTGGAAGGAATAGGAATTGTGAGGGGGGAGGGGGGGAAGGGCCTCCGGAACCCTCACTGGCCGGACGAAACACAACAGCATCAAGTGCTACTATTTCACGCCGGATATTAGTGAGAGGGTGGTATTACGCCGGGCCAGCCGACCCAATGCGTGCTGCAACGCAGCGTGGTCTACCACTCAGTAAATTCTATCAGTCACTCAGTCTATTGTTCTTCTATTACCACTGTGTCCTTGAAATTTTTAAATATATTTTAAAACTTACATATGAATTCCCAACGGGTCCACGAGACTTATCCGAAGTACAATCAACAAAAACGATACAAGAGCCCTTCGGGGATAATAGGCGTGATTGTATGTATGTGTATAATGTCTATCCTTTCATAACCCAGCTTTAAATGCTGATTGTACCAAACGTTCTCATGGAACTGCTGGGAAAGAAAATGTTTTTTATTTTTAATGTCGTGGACCCGTTGGGAATCAAAGTATAAACTTAAAATTTTTGAAAACAATAGACTCATTGATTTGATTGATTGATTTTTGGGGGTTTAAGTTACTCGCGTCCGTAGGTTTACCCTTGAAACCTTACACGTGACCCCTGGGTGGTGCTAAATGAGTGACACTGACTGAGTGGTAGTGCCACGCTGCGTTGCAGCACGCATTGGGCCGGCTCGCCCGGGGTAATACCACCCTCTCACTAATATCCGGCGTGAAATAATGGCACTCTGTGCTGTTGTGTTTCGTCCGGCCAGTGAGGGTTCCGGAGACCCTCCCCCCCCCTCACAATTCCTATTCCTTCCTAAAACCTAAGGCCGGCAACGCATCTGCGATTCCTCTGGTGTTGCGGGTGTCCATGGGCGGCGGTGATGATTGCTCTCCATCAGGTGACCCGCCTGCTCGTTTGCCATCCTTCTAATATAAAAAAGAATAACCCGTATTTTTCTCTAGCAATTAGCATAGTACACAAAGTGTAGGACACATTACGAATGGACAGGGGATCAGCGTTTGCCATTTGTGTAAAGGGGCTGTTGAGACTACTGGCGAATGTTACAGGTAGGCGAGCGCATTAACATTCGCAACAATGACCGGTATAATGTTTAAGTGTAGAAAGGCGTAGAAGCGGACGCATAACATCGCAATTACCCGTAGTAGTAATCATTGTAGAATAATAGGGCAAATATATGAAAAATACTTAAAATAAAAATAATTATATTATTAATTTGGAATTTTATTTCATTTCGTGAATTCAATATTTTATTTGATGTAATTTTATCTTTGTGTTCCTTATTAATTAACTTGTATTATTTAATTGTGATATGTAGAAGTACTGCAGGGGCTTACATTCCCTCTTTCCCCTCTATGCGATTGTTTTGATGTCCAGTCGTAGCAGGGGGGGAGGCTCTCTCCAGTTGAGTCATAATTGTGTCATTATCATCATCTCAAGCTTTCTTCTACCAATTTGGTGTAGGCCTCCCTCAACAACCTCCACTTCGTTCTATTTTGGGTTGACTGCATCCAATTTTATCCCGCAACCTTTCTGATTTCATCTTTCCATGTCATCTGCGGTCTGCCAACTGGTATTTTATGTTCCCACTTTCGCCATTCCAACAGGTCTTTGCACCACGAGTCTGATTTACGGGCTATGTGACCCGTCCATTGCCACTTCAGTTTAGCTATTCGCTTTACTATGTCTGACACTTTGCTTTGTTCTCTCAACCACTTATTTGTCTTACGCTTTCGTAAAGATACTCCTATCAGCTTACGTTCCATCGCCCTTTGAGTGACTACTAATCTCTGAAGGATAACTTTAGTTGTCTTCAAAGTTTCGGCTCCGTAACACAGTATGTCCTACTGCCTAAAAATCGGACATCCTAGTTTTTTAAATCCATGCGATAGAGTATCTACAACAAATTCCCGAGTAAAACTCTTGCGAAAATAACTTGTATAGTTTTTTAGAAATATTTGAAAAAAAAATCTCGGAAAGAGCAAACATACAAAAAACAAATTCTAACATTAATAAAAAATGTTGAGTAAGTTGAAAGGCCTATGGCTCAGGTATATTTCAAGCGTTTTCTGGATACCCTACTTACCAGTGACGAATAAATTGCGATCACGTGATTTTCGTTATTATTTTTTTCTGGCTATGTTTAATGATTTGGGGATTTGCAATCAGCACTAATCAGTGGATTACTTGCATGCGCTAATAATAATAAAAAGTCCCTATTCCGTAGCTACAAGGAGAAACACGACATTCGGGCCTTTGTTGTAGAATAACATATCGCATGGATTTAAAAAACTAGAATGTCCGATTTTTAGGCAGTAGGAGTAGGACATACTGTGCGTAGGTAAGAACGGGTAAGACGCACTGGTTGTATGTATATACGTGCTTTCTGACTGTTGGTGAGGTTCATTCTGAAAACAAAGTCCAGTTTCGGAAATGCAGCGCAGCCCAGAAGCACCCTCCTCCTTAGTTATGTATATAAATTTAATGCCATAAGTGGTTAATGACATTTTTTCCCCAGGTAAAAATTACACAATGATGAAATCCAGAAAGGGCGGGCAGCTCGCTATGTTCAACAAATACACGTTTTACAAGAACACCAAAATATCCAAGGTGTGGGTGTGTTCGAGCAGATCCAGTCGGTGCAAAGCCAGAATAAGGATTACCAATGACTATGCCACTCCCATCGACGTAGAACACACCCACCCGCCGCCTTCATTCCACAAAACTAAAGATGGGCGATACATTAAAATCACCTAAATATTTGAAACCTGCTCCCTAGACAAGTGGCAAACGCTCACACCGTGGCTGTCTATTCGTAATTCGTCATACAATGCGCGCGCGCTGCTGTATTTTTCACCTGCAAATGGCACAGTACACAGCAGTATACGGCGTTTGCTGGTGCGATTTCGTTGGTTCGCAATGCCGGGTCATGGATGGGTGACTAAATTAAAAACATCTCGAGCTCCGCCGTGCTTCGGAAGACACGTAAAGCCGTTGGTCCCGGTTGTCTAGATCTGAATGCTGCTAGTGATGGTTTGGTTTTTATAAATATAATTATCATATTTTTTTTATTTTGATAGGTTTCCTAGTATGTAAGCTTAACTAATTATTAGTTGCCGGTATGGGCGTTTTGTTAATTTTTCTATGTGGACAACTTTTTGGCCGAATATGTTTAGTATAAGTTAGTTTGTAATATTGTAGGTTAAGTATGGCTGTCGTTGTCTCGATAAATAAATAAAAAAATAATAAAAAATGGCAGTTGTTGAAACCCACCAACTTGCAATAGGCCAGCGTGGTGGGTTATGTATGACCCAATGTCCCCATGTGATTTTGTCTGCATGTGAGAAGGCACGGGCCTTCTCACAGGAATTCTCAGTATAAGCGTTCCTCTGCTGGGCACACGTCCAGTAGTGGGTCGCTGATGTGATGATGACCTAAGTATGCTTCCTGACTTTTTTTTTGGGTTAGATGGGCTTCCTTTTGGCCACATTCTTATCCGTAAGATTAACAAGAGGACGACGATGGAGCGAGCTTGCCCAGAAGGCATATTATTCCGTGCCAGAAGCAGCCTATTCACTCGGGCTTTATAGATGTTGGGGCTATATGCACTCTAGAACACAGACGCCGGGAGGAAATTCCATACCTTGGCTGTACGCATTATGAATAAAGACGAATAACGCTTGGTGCTTATGAGTGGAATATCAACCAAGTAAGGGTTGTAACCCGCCGTACGTCTGGACTCCCAATAGTAGAACGGGGACGGTGGAATGAGCTCGTGTAGCTCAACAGTACACGAGCGAGAATGTGAAGCTTAGTTTTCACAAGCTTATCGTCACCTTTAAGTTTCCTGGCTCTGCGTTCCATCGAATCGAGCACGGCAAGTTGATATTTTTCTGAGCCGTCCCAAAGGTGGCAGCAATACTCCATGCACGAGACCGGACTTGTGCGCTATGTATAGAGTTAGAAGCTGTCCCGGCGTGAAATATCGCTTAACCTTATTTAGAACACCCAGCTTTTTCGCCGTAGTTTGAGCCTTGGTTTCTATGTTGTCGCCGAAGTTGAGATTGGAGGTCAACATAATGCCGAGGAGATCGAGGTACACTTAACACGTAGGAAGCTCGATAGGTAGGCAGGCATCAAATACGTTCCCGACGCGACAACAGGTTTTTAATAGCTATCGAACTCCTACGTTACGAAAATAGTACAATAACCTACATCTTTAACGCCTTTGTTTTTGTTTTAGATGATATTTTTAAAAAAAATGAAAGACGGCCGTCTCTGTCGGTGCATTATTTTAATATTTCGAAAAGTAACTTTCGGAAAAAAGAAGAATTTTTTCGTAAGTACTATTACGTTATTTCTGACGATTTCCGTGGTTTAATGGCGCACGCACCCGTTATAAAGGTGCCGCTATGTTTAAGATCCCGGCCCGGGTTTAATTCCCGGCCATGTAAATGTAGAAAACTATCTTTTCTGTACAATATTTTTTCGTGTCTGGATGTTTATGGTAATACCCTTCGTTGTTTCCGATTTCCATAACACCGGTGCTTAAGGTACTTGGTGAGATTATTTATTTATTTATTTAAAACAACAAAAGTTAATACTATCATTACAGGTAAAAATCCACTTATAAAAATTTCTAACCTAACCTATTTACCTATTATTTTTAGTAGATAGTACTGAATAGGTACCTACATAGTTATACTTTGTTTCAGAGTCAGAAAAATATTATGACAGTGATGACTCTCCAGCTGATGAGGATTATGTGCCAATAGAAAACTCTTCAGATTCTGATTCATGTGATACCAGAAGAATTTCAAAACAGCAAAATGACAATGTTAAGAAGATATTGTTAAACGAAAGCGATGAAAAGACAAGTATTAAGAGAAACAACATCTATGAAAAATCATTGCAGAGGACACAACTAAATAAACAAGCAAGTACCTCGCAGAAAGAAAACTATGTAAATTCACCAAAGTCATCAAGAAAACAGAAATGTGCAAGAATAGAAAAAAAGAAACAGAAAGCTTACTGTGAAGACGATGAGTTTATAAACTTGAAATACTTGTTAGGTAATGCAAATATAGCCGAAAACTTTACAGCGTACGAAGAGTTTGATACTGAAAATGATATTATTTGCCAAGAAAATAGTTTTCCTGGTCAACATACTATTCCAGATCTTCAGAAATCACCTATTAAACACAGTGTTATAAATGCTAATGTTACAATAATTCAGAGGAACAAACTAAGTTTAGAAAATACACCGGAACGTAATCCGTCCTACAAGAATGATAGAACTGAAACTGAAAAAGATGTTCAATCTTCTTTACAAAATAGTCAAGCGAAAACGAGACCAATTGCTAAATCTTTAACAAAAAAGCAACCAAAGAAACGTATTCGAGATGAAGATAATTGGAAAAAAGTAAAAGCAAAAAAAGCAAAGTTAGCAGGCTCACCGTATATTTCGGTTTCTAAAACACGAACACCAATGGCGGCAAAGAAATTGAAAAAGGCCTGTACTTGTAGAGCAAAGTGTTATGAAAAAATTACACATGAAAAAAGGAAAGTGATTTTTGAACATTATTGGAAGATTTGCAATAGCTGGGAACAGAGGCGGCAGTATATCGTTAGCAGAGTGACAAGAAAAATCAAAGAAAGGTCAAAAGTAAACAGAGTTTCAAAGGAAGATAGAAGAAAGTTTACTTACACATATACATTGCAAGTGAAATCAGACACCGTACAAGTATGTAAAGTTATGTTTCTTAACACTTTGGACATAGGAGAAAAATTTGTCAAACTATGTATCGAAAAGGAGATGGATAATGGTTTAATAAGACCTGATAAACGAGGCAAACATCGCCCAGGCAACAAAACCGATGACTGTGTTTTTCAAGGCGTCGTAGAACATATCTCATCGTATCGTAGTTATGAATCACATTACTCTCGGAGTAAAACCTGCAAACGCTATCTTGGACCAGAATTAAATATATCTAAAATGTATAAGCAATACGAGGAAACTATGAAAGAAAAAAATGTTCTTACGAATAAGATAGCAAAAGAATGGCTTTATCGTGATGTTTTTAATAAAAAGGTTAACTTAGCATTCAAACTCCCTGGTCTTGATACATGCGATAACTGCGATAGATACAACAGACAATTAAGTGAACCAGCCATAAGCACTACAAAAGAAGAAAATATTTGAAACAGAAAGATGATCATTTAAAATCAGCTGAACAACGATCTGCTCTTAAAAGGTTAGATAAAGAAGAATCTGTTAATTTTAAAAATAAGCGAGTATAACTTCTAGACCTGCAAAAATGCTTTCCGACTCCTATTTTAACAAACACACAATCTTTTTACCTCAGAAAGCTATGGACACTGAACTTTACCATACATGACGCCACTACAAAAGCCATCTATAATTTAATGTGGCCAGAAAATATTGCAGGTCGTGGTGGTAATGAAATAGCTTACTACATTTTATATTGGGCATCTAAAAATTGTTCTGCTAATGAACTGGAAGAGATTATTGTGTGGACAGATAACTGCACGGGCCAAAATCGAAACATCATTGTTGTATTTGATTATATCTGGATTATGCAAAAATATCCAGACATTAAATGCATAAACCATAAGTTTTTGTTGAACATATTCATTCAATTATTGAAAAAAAAAGAAAAAACTTAAAACAATGGAAATCGGTTCACCACGTTTGTAAGAACTTGTGCAGGTTGTAAAAATCCATTCCATGTGCAAGAGATGAGTTTGGATGACATGAAAAATTTTACATGCTTATCTGAGAAAAAGTAAAAATAATATTTCAGGAGAGAATTTTAAAATATCTGATACGGTATGGTGGCAGATACGACGTGAAGCTTCAGGCTATCTTTTTTTATTAAACATCTTTTAATGATTAAACCTTCATACAAATAAACTTAAACAGGAATGTTATGGACTGAAGTCTCGATTTTATAATGTAATTTAGTTAGAATACGGCTAAATAAAGGTTTATATATAAATTTGCATTAGTAAATTAAGTCTCATATGTGTAAAGGTTTTTTGATAATAAATTATTATTTTGGTGTGGTTTTATTGGTAAAGGTAAAGTTTTTGATAAAGGTAAAGGGCCAGGTAAACGTGCCCAGGGGCCTTACGCCTCTCTAAAGTAATAAAAGTTAAAAAATAAAGAGATCAGCTGTCGTAATAGTAGGGATTCTGTTTTTAACAACTTCTAGGAGTCAGTCAGTCAGTCTGGTATTCTTCGGCCATGGCCGGTACGGGCCTCGGGGCCTACGTGCCCCTTTGCCCGAGCATCTTCTCGGTGACTTCATGAAGTCACCGGGTCTAGGTGGGGATGCGACAGAGGTCAGTACATTTTATTTACTTTTTTTTTTTTTTTAATATATTTATGTATTTATTTTTTTATAGTTATATATATATATATATATATATATATATATTTTAATGATTGTTCTTTCTATATATTTTTTTTGTTTTTTTTTTTCCTGTTTTTTTGTTATGTAATCACCTTTTTTTTCCTTTTTTTTGTTATTGTTTTTTTTTTTTTTTTGTATGACCGTCTATCGCACCGCGGTGCTATTGCTCCCGTAGGACGTGCTACCCTCCCTTCCCATTCCCCAACGCAGTCCTCGGCGCGGTCAACCCACCGGGTGAGACGGCGTTGGCCGAGGCCCGGTGAGCCGCCAGCGAGCGGACCGCGACTTACGGGGCATTGGTCAGTTCGGGTAGCGGGTGTCGGAATAATTAATATTTTTTTCCCTTCTCTTCTTGTCTTCAGTCTGGACGTGGTAGAATCCGCGTCCGAATTCTTGGAGCAGGTGTAGGCACAGGTGCAGGCGCTGTCGGCGTATGCGGCGCGGTGGTAGGCGCCCTCGGCGCTCGTTGTCTTGACGCTGTTGCGGCGCCGGCGGAGCCGGCCTCGTCCCCTGTGGATACTCCGTCTTCCGCCGCGATCAGTATCGACCGCGGCAGTGGTCGATCGGTGGATTCTGGAGGGCGCGCGTGAAGCGGCGCGATGTTGTGGAGGTGTTTGTGCGGCCCGTTGTCGGCGCGGTCGTACATGTTCCGCGCTAGGCGGCGCACAAACTCCTCTAGTGGCTCGGTGTAGGCTTGTTGAAAAAATATCGATACATCGATATATCGATATTTTTTGTTCGATATATCGATATTTTTGGACGATATTTTTTTTCCCGACATATCGATACATCGATACAAAATACCCAATATCGAAATTCGTATCAAAATCGATATTTTTTTATTTATTTTCTTATCACTATCTAATTAAATTCGCTAGAATTCAAAGCCGTAAAAGATTATTAAAAAAAATTAGTTGTGCTGAATTTCATCTGATCTGTGGTAGTGAGTGCGTAACTGTCACTGTCAGTGCATTGCTTCAATCAAGTCATGTCATGTGTGTTTGTGTGCTGCGTCTACGCAACGGAAATATTTAACACCTACGTCTTCCTTCGTGTCGTCAGAGAGAGTGGCTTCTGCCGTAAATCTGGCGGTTCCTAACAACAGGAGCCGGCTGACGGTGAAACACGTCAAAAATAGAGTTTTTTTACTCTCACTGCGGGACAAATACTGGCTTAACTGATTTCTTTGTTGTAAGTGCAATTTTTAAAATAATAATTTTAAATAAAAAATCTATTTTTATTACCGGGCTAGGCTGATCTAGATTATATTTTGAATCGACTTCAAAAAAACCAGGAGGTTCTTCTTTTTTTTAAAGTCGGTTAAAAATTTGACCGATATATCGATATATCGATTTTTTTTTCGCGATATATCGAGGTGATATTGATATTTTTAAAAATATCGATGTATCGATATATCGATATTTTTTTTCATTTCCGACATCCCTAGCTCGGTGCTCGTGTCCCGGGCGATAACATCATTCCTAATGTATCGCCCGGCCCCCACTATGACCCTGAGAGAGATGGACTGCTGGGCCCTCAGCCTGTTGCGCTGCGAAGCGGAGGTGAGCGCATACCAGGCCGGGGCCGCATACGTGAGTTGGGTCCGTATGTATGTTTTGTACAGCATGAGCTTGGTGCGTAGTGGTAGCCGGGACGCAAGAACTGGCCGCAGGCGCGCTCGCGCGGCTTTGGCGCGGTTGACAACATAGTCAACCTGGGGCGCCATGCGCAGCCTGCGATCTATCCTGCATCCCAGGTATGTTATATTGTTGCTGTAGGAGACGGCCGCGCCACGCAAGTATAGGGGCGGCGGCAGCTGGCGTTTGCGGCTGACAAACAGCGCGACGGTCTAAGTTACATTGACCGCCATGTGCCATTTGTCAAGCCACTCTGGGATGTGGTTGAGCAGTTGTTGCAGGCGTCGGTGGGCGACTGAGACGCCTACGGAAGAAGCGAAGTAGGCGCTGTCGTCGGCGAATAGCGCCAAGACAACGTCCCTCTCCCCCTCCCGGAGGCGCCCTTCCAGCGTGGGCGCGTCGTTGGTGTACAACGCGTATAGGTGCGGCGAGAGGCAGCTGCCCTGCGGCACTCCCGCCGCAATGGTCTTGCTTCCCGATGTGGTTTCTTCGACTGCTACCACGAACTTGCGGTCTCGAAGAAAAGAGGCCAACAGGTGGGTGTATGCCGGCGGTAGTTGGCTTGAAGCCAACTTGTATAAGAGCCCCTGATGCCACACCCGGTCAAAAGCCTTCTCGACGTCTAGGAAGACGCCGATGGTGTGGCGGCCGCCGTTCATCTCGGCCGCCAGGTGGTGAAGTACTCGTGTGAGTTGGAGCGTCGTTGAGTGGCCGCTGCGGAATCCGAACTGCTCTACCCTGATGGGAGCGTGAGGCCGGATTCTACGCAGCAGCAGACGCTCAAACAGCTTGGCAATGTGCGATAAGAGAGTGATTGGTCGGTAGCTGGCTGGTAGTCTGCGGTCCTTGCTGGGCTTGGGTAGGACTATGATGCGCCCCTCTTTCCAAGCCTGCGGGAAGTGGTGTGTGCGCAGCACCGCGTTGAAGAGGCGCGTTAGAGAAACCACCGCCCTCCAAGGGAGGCGAGCGATGGCCATTGATGGTATGCAGTCAGGTCCCGGCGCCTTTTTCTTCGGTAGACGGAGAATTGCCCTCTTCGTTTCCGTCGGCGAAATGTAGTCATCACCGCGGAGAGGCGGGGGGGGTGTGGCCATGAACTCTTCCACTGTACGTTCCACCTCTTCATAGTGGACAACGGAAGAGTTATCGGTGGCAGCGGGATGTGGCTTGAACTGGCCTTCTAAATGAGTGGCCAGTATGTCGGCCCGGGCTTGGGCGGTCCACTGGCGCCGGCCCGCGCTGTCCAGCAGCGGGTAGACTGGGTTGGGCGTAGCGGTGAGTTGGCGGGTCAGTCTGAAGAGGTCAGCAGAGGAGCCGGAAACGGTGTCTATGTATCGCTCCCAGCCCTCTCCGTGCCATGCCTTGACCGACTCCGCCAACTGGGAAGCTAGGCGGTTCAGATCCGCCTTGACGATGGGGCATCTAGTGGTGGCCCACAGGCGACGTAGGTGGCATTTCCTGCTGCGCATCGCGGCTAATGCAGGCGGCAGCTCATCCCTCTTGTGCGACCTCATGTTGGGAGAGCTCGCCGCCTCTTTCGCCATGTGTAGTGACGTCGTGAAGCGACTGGAGGCTGCCTCGACGTCTTCTGGTGTAGACAGGGGGCCCTCTGTTGTGAGACTCTCGAGGGCGGTTGCGTAGTGGTCCCAGTTGATTTTGGGGGCGGGAAGGCGGGGCGGCACTTGGATAGCGCCGGCACCCACCGTGATTAGGATGGGGAGGTGCTGTGTGTCGCAGTCATACAGCACCTCCCCACTCATCGGATGACTGAGGCCCTTATGGAGAGCGATGTCCAGCACGTCTGCTCTGTGTCTAGGGTTGGTAGGGACGTGAGTGGGGCTGTCCGGGCCCACGACCTCAACGTCCAGGTCCGCTGCGGCCTGGAACAGCGTGGAACCTCCCGCGTTGGTGGTGTGCGAGCCCCAGCTCGGATGCTTGGCATTCAAGTCGCCTGCCAGCAGTGTCGGAGCGGGGTCCGCAAAGATGGTTGCAAGGTCACTCGCCGCAAACGTTGCGTGGGGGGGTCGGTAGGCGGCGTGGAGCAATAGGTCGAGGCCCGCGATATTTACGCGGACTCCGATCGACCGTATGGCGGTGAAAGAGGGTAGAGGTAGGGCGTCATGTATGACGTCTCTACGAACGAGCGCCGCGACGCCTCTGCAGGCTCGCCCGTTCGGAGACGTCTCGTCCCGGCGGTATACAATGTAGTTGGGCAGCTTGAGTGGTTGTCCCGGTCGCAGCAAGGTCTCGCCCAGGAGGATAACGTGTATATCCTGCGACTGGGCGAGAAGGCGCAGTTCACTCAATCTGTCCTTTATACCGCCGGGGTTCCAGTATAAGACCCTTAGGCGGAGTTCCGTAGGGCCTTTAGGACGGCATTCACTGATTCGAGGATGCCCAACCATCCACTTCCGCCCTGTTCAATCATTGAACAGGCCGTGTTGAGCATCTCGATTGCCTGTGCCAGTCCTTTCTTCACGTCGTCGCCTTCGGACGGGGTGGGTGCAGGGAGCTGGACGGGGCGTGGCCGCCGCGCTGCGCGGTGCGAGCGCGGCGGCGGCCCCTACGGCGACGTCTCGCCTTGGGGGGCGCGCCGCGCTCGGTGGGCGCGTTGGCCGGCGGGGCTAAGGTTTGGCCGAGGCAAGTCTCGGGCATGTTGACAGTAGGCGGCACAGGCGGCGCGGTCTTGCGCGCGGCCGCTGTAGGCGGCATCGGCTTGGTGGGGTAAGGGGGGGGCACCTTCATTCCCCTTGCGCGAGCGGCCTTTTTGAAGGCCGGACAGCGGCGATCGTTTGCCGGGTGAGCCTTTGCGCAGTTAGCGCAGGTGGCCGGTTCTTCACGGGGGCGGAGGCAGTCTCTGGCCAAGTGTTCTCCCCCGCAACGGAGGCAGGCAATCGGCCTATGGCAATTGGCCGAGGAATGCCCAAACTGTTGGCAGCGGTGGCATTGAGGGGGGCCATCTCTGCCTCTCCACGCCTCAATAACCACCCCTGGCATGTATAGCAACGCATTGACTGCGTACAGTCTTGCGAGCTCTTGCTGGTCCAGGTGGTCTAGTTGGATATAGAAAAGGCACCCCGGGCGGCCTTTTCTAGCAGGGATGTGTCGCAGGTGTGTCACCGGGAATCCCAACCCTGTGAGGGCTGTCTGTATTTCAGTCAGTGGGGTGTCTGCCGGGAGGCCTCTTAGCGCTACCTTGGTGGGTCGCTCGTTCGCCGGCGTAAAACAATACCATTTAACTGCTGCGTCAAGCGACGAAGCCTCCGTTAGATGCGCCTGGATGGCGCGAAATTCTTCCGGTGTACGGGGTAAGAACCGTATGCCGCTCTGGTAAGGCCGGGCATTCGGCGGGCATCCTATCTTAAAGGTCAGCTCCCGAAAGTGGGCCGTCCAATTCGGGAGGTTCTCTACAACGATAGGCGGGTAGCCTTTTGTGCGCGGCGGTGCCTGCTGCGCGCCTTGGGCTTGGGAGTCTGCGGGCGGACTGGCGGTCCGGGGCGACGTCGGCGCCTGCACCATGTCGGCATAGGTGGCCGACTGGGGCGCGTCGTCTGTGGTCCACGGTATAATTACGGGCCGGCTCGGGTCGTCATACTCCGAGGCGTCGGCGTTGGCTTGGCCTTCATCCATGGGTGAGGCGGGAGGAGAATCGAACTCTTGGCTGAAGCCACTATGTGTCGGAGGTGACGGGCCTGTACGAGGACGCTTGTCCTCGCTCTCCTCGTCATCGCTATCCGGGCTACGACATCGAGCCTCCTTGGCCTTCGGCGCCCTTGCACGTTCGGCGGCTAGGGATTCACTAGGAATCTCGCCAGCCGAACTAAAAGAGGGGCCGGGTTTAGGGGCCGATGTAGGTGAAAGGCTTACTCTTTGGGGCAGGGGTGGGGGGGGGGGGGGGCGCTCGACCCGACGGTCCCGGTTGGGACTCGGGGAGCTGACCACCCGGCGAAGAAGCGCCTTGCGCCGCAGGGGCGATCTTACGATCGCTCATTGCAACACTTAATTCATGTGCACTACACCACACTGATGCTAATTACACGAGCACATACAATATAAGGAACGCAAAAGAAACAAAAACACAAGACACAAATACACTAAACTATGGAGCACCGGCTCTCAAGAGTCACGGCGTACGCTAGACCTACTATATTTCTTGGAAATATAGCGGTGTCGCGCAAACCGTTTTTCAGTTACACTCACTGTGGCACTTGCGTCTATATCGCGGCACGAGAAAGGTAAGGGAAAACGACACTGTGGCGCGTGGAAAAGTCTACAACGTGGCGGTCCGTCGGCCCGCCAGGAGAGCTGTTTCCACGAACTGGTTGGCTTCGGGGGCTTCAGTCCGGCCGGGCGTTCACGCACGAATGCGGAACACACACCAGCGCGGTACTGTCACACACAAAGCGGCTCGACTGCGGTCCACGCGGGTACACGGATGGGCTCAACGCTGGGAGCGGAGCGCGCGACCGGTCACGACGAGGCTGCAGGCGAACTCTTAACTTCTAGGAGTCTTCTCGTATGTAGGGTATAGATTACGAGTAATACCGTAGGGAAGGTAACGTATTTACGAAAAAAGAGAGGTCCGAGTGATAGGGACAGCTGCACAAATTACGACGGTTCATGTGGGTAGTTAGTTAGGGTAAATGTAAAACTGACTACATGAGCCGGCAGCTGTCCCACAAGGCTGCTTGTTGCCTATCCTGAATGTGTTTAAGTCACGGCCGGTCAGAGCAGATTTTGTAAGCTCTTCGCACCCCACCTTGAAGAATAAAGAAGCACTAATCAAGAACCGTCTTTTATTGAAGAACATACAGTCCACATGGAAGCACAAAGGTTAGATTGTTCGGCGACTATACCCGTCACGAAGAAGAAATATCAAAAATCCTAAAAAATACCCTATCGTTTTGCCAAATATTCGAAATACGGAAAAACCGATATCCTCTGTCAAATACAAAGATATTATGACACTTTTACAATGGATACCAGTAGAATTCCATAACTTTTACAAAAATCTGCATCACTTTTATTTAAAAGGTTTTACTTTTAATTTTTTCTCTTTGCTGCGCAGCGCTGGGCAGTACGGACTCTACGCAAAATGTTAGCCCTGTTATGGGTGGATTGCAGTGTTGCCAGCTATGTGTTGTCAAAAGTTACCTGAAATGTTCAAAAAAGTAACCTTTTCGTGGGAAAAGTAACCTTTTCATTTTTTTTTGTAGTAATACCTATAATATTAAAAAGGGAAAAGAAAGACATGGTGGTTAAATTAACTTACAGAATCATGGCTAATTTAATAGTTATTTTTCTCATAATTTGCATTTTAATATAATGTTAAAATAATCGATAAAGATTTTTCATTTTGATTTAATTTTTCAATATAAATTTACATTGACATGGATGACATTGCCATGATCGCTAGTTGACTTATTGACTGGTAGAGGAGAGTTAGTTATCGATTTCAACCACGCGCCAAAAGAGAGATCTTTGTCACACTATAGGTACCAATCCTCTCGTTTTGTTATCTGTCTAATTTAACAAAACAAGAGAACATCCAGGCAGGCGAATTTACTAAGTAAATAGTACACAATAACGATTAACTACATTACTTAATAGCAAGGACGATACTTAATAGTTAATTTATCAGTACACTAACCAAGACTTGAGCTGCTTTTTCATACAATACAATAACAAAACGCAATCATTCAAAGCTAAACTCACAAATGACATAGACTAAGTTGAAACATAACTTTACAATAGTCACACAACACAAAAACAAAAACCGGCGGGCAGTTACCAGCGCGAGTGATTGAATTGAGTCACAACTTGTCCTAAGTCTCAAACAAATTGTCTCACTCACGCACGATCACGACGAATGATCGACGTTACGAACGAACCCGATTGACTAGGTATTGCGTTATTATTGAATAATGTAAAAGAGAAAGGTGTTTTTGAACTGTTGCACACTCCGTTTCACGCAAATTCTGAAAAATCACCTAAATGTCACCTTTTGTGTAGTGTAACCTAGAAGTAACCTGACGGCTCTAAAAATCACCTAAAAGGTTACAAAAGTAACCTTCTGGCAACGCTGGTGGATTGTAATATTCACATTGTTTGACTATTGATGTACCGGTTATTATCTTTTTTTTGTATAAGTGAGCGCAAGGCGATGAACGGAATGATTAATGTTGTACCTATGTAAATTTTAATAAATGAAGATATTTGAAATAAAGTTAAAATGTCACTTTGTTATTTTACAAAAGGTGATGAACTTGACATATGTACCTGTGCACCATCGGGGAATTCCACCGCTCGGCCAATGCGCCCGAAACACTGTTGGTACCATAAAGTTACTATACCTATAGTACCTTTATGGTTGGTACTGCTCCAGAAGCGATTAAGCATCCTGTCATGTCATGTTAGCGTGGTTGATCTTTACCCTGAACTATAGATTTATGCCCTGAATGCATAGTTGTACTGGTAGCGCAGCGCGCCGCTCCGCACAGTGGACTGTTCGGCAAGTTTAGACACCAAACATTATTTTATCTGATGAAATCGTTCTAAACCGTTAACTATCTTATATTTCGCAGTTTAACAACCTAATGACATAGTTTAATTCACAATGAAATAAAATCAATTTTCACAGAGAGCAGTATTATTTTCGTTTTGATGGGTTGCAATGCAAATAGTGCACTGTTGTCAGCGTCGAGACCAAACTTTTCTAAAATAAAGGACAATATTGCTTCATTGCGACTCTTCTTTGGGACAGAGGCCCAAACCTGGAAGAACTCCATCCGGGTCAAACAATACAGCTACCTACTCCATAAAAAAAAAAAAATGCAAAGTCATGCGAAATGAACTGATTGAAAATACATAACATAAGCTACGATTTAAGGTTCATTTATAGGGGTACTTTGGTATAATCATACTTGGATTGTCTGAAAGGTCGAATATCGCCGAAAAGTGGTTTACCGTGAACTTCCTCGACTGTAGCCACTGTAGGTATATTAACATACGGCGTCAGATCAACCTACCCAAAACTGTCAAATTTCTACAATAAATTTTGAACGTTATTGTTTGGTTCTAAGGATCAATTTTCATTGGAGAAATTTGACAGTTTAATCTGACGCCGTGTGTACAAGCGCTATAACACACACACAACACGCCCGCTTTCCGGGGGGTAGGCGGATTTGCTACGATTCTGACACATAACCTTAGCTTCACTTACTCTCATAACTCATAAGGTTTTTCATACATGCTAATCGGTTTAAGGTAGGCACTCTTGACCTGACCTCTAAAGAGAACGTCGCCGATCTGCGGGTCAATCGGCTAAAAATCAATTTCAACCTTCTTATTTCGGTAGGTACAGAATATATAATGATGAAGTCTAGAAGAGGCGGCGACCTTATCATGTTCAACGAATGTACATATTACAAATGTAGCAGATCCAATAATCTTTGGCTATGTTCGAGAACGCGTGGGACCGGATGTAAAGCTAAAATTATGTTTGACGGGAACTCAGTCTCTCCTGTCTACATCGAGCACAACCACCCGCCGCCTGCGTATCACGTAACCAGAGATGGCACGTATGTTAAGATATAGATGAAATGTATAATTGTTTATTTTATCGTAATTAAGTTATGATTTGCATCATAGTTATAATAATAATAGGTTATGATAACAATTAAGTCCTGGTCACTTGACTAAATGAATATACTGTTTTATTATAATTCTAATAGCACTAAACTTACCACAAGTTTAAACATAAAAAATAAAGTCAGTGACAATATAATTTTTTATAAATAAAAAAATATGCTATTTTATTATTTTAAGCATAATTTTGGCCCACTGCATGCCAAGGGTCTCCCTTCTTTTATTCTATTATTTCTTAATTTGTAGTAGAAAAACCATAAATTGATCCTATCCACAATATACACCGTGGATTCTAGAAACCGCAAGAAATTTCAGGGGCTGGTCAGGTTAAAAGTGTTTTAAACATGACAAAAATAACAAAAAAATAATTCGTGTTTTTTAATTATTATCGATAGTTGTTGGACTTAACTGCACCTTAAATACGCACATTTCAATTCAGTTGTAAAAGGAAAATAAATGGGGTCTCATCGTAAGTACTTTTTTCCCAGCTGACGCGGACGACGACGGGTTGTACCAGCATGTTGTAAATAATCGTTATTTTTAATTGGTTTTTCATTTTATTTTTCTTATGTTATTGCTTTAAAATAAATTAGATACTTAAAGACTATCCAATTAAAATTCACAAAATGATTTTTTTTAATTTAAAATGAAAATACACGAATTCTTTTTTTGTCATTTTTGTCATGTTTAAAACACTTAACCTGACCAGCCCTTCAAGTTTCTTGCGGTTTCTAGAATCCACGGTCTTTAATGATGAAGTCTAGAAGAGGCGGTGACCTTATCATGTTCAACGAATGTAAATATTACAAATGTAGCAAAGCCTATAATCGTTGGTTGTATTTGTGCGTAGCATTTCTCGGCCCGCCTTGATCGTGACGGCCAAGGATCGTACACGTTGATGATGACTTTCTCAAGGATCGCGTCCGGCGGGTTCGAAACGTCGCTTTTAACCCTTGAGACGTTGATAGTTGATGATGGTGATGGATCAGATGATGAAAATAAACACTTTACTTTGTCACACTGATTTTAATAGGTAACAAGATTTAACTAAGATAATTAATATGAAAATGTCGTCTACACGCCTTTGAATTTGAAAACCAATGAATGACTATAATTAATATTGAAATGGCATCCACACGCCTTGATGACAAACCAATGAACAACTGATTTAACTAATATAATTAATATTACATGGCGTCCACACGCCTTTTATGTGAAAACCAATGCATGACCGACTGCCATCTTTTAAAATCTAAAAATCCATGAACTAGACATTTTTGACATTAAGTGCCCTCTATTGGCCGCCGTTAGACCAATCACGGGCACTGCTTGAATGACAATTGGTTTTTTCTGAACTTATGATCGATAACACAAAGGCGTTAAACCTTAAAATGATACACAATGAAATTAAAATAAAAACATGTTAATTTTCGATCAACAGTATTCGAGATCGCGTAGATAAGATAGAATTAAACTCGACGAGGCCTCAGTCTCTAATGTCTACTCCGAGCACAATCACCCGCGCCGCCTGTTTATCACTTAAGGGGGTCCTGCACGAAATTGTGAAAATTTACTTATTAATAAGTCACTTGTACTGTGCGCTGAATTAGTTAAATACATTAAAATAACTTATGTAAGTTAGCAGTGGCGTGCCTAGGGCTTCAGATTGGGACAAGCCACAAAACCTGAAGTTCCTAATCATGCTACCTAGGTACAATGTTGGTGCCCATTTGTGACACTAGCCACATTTTTTACTCGAATCGTCATAGGCCGTGGCATTTTAAACGTTCTTGTCGTTTGTAAAAAAACAGCCTATTACCTTCTATTACATCTCGAATGTGATATTTGTGAGAAATTTAAAAAAAAAAATCTGCGGCCAATTTTGGCGTTTTTGATCTCAAAAACAAAAATACATTAACAGTATTTACTTATTGAATAGTGTAGAATAGCTATTGGCATAGTACGTAGCGGCCTCGCTTTTTGTAAATTTCGTTTAACTTTTTATTTAAACCCAAAATTGCAGAGAAAGATTTTCAGAATTTGCGCGACAGCATTTTTTTGAGCTCCTGGATTGAAGTACTGTTCTAACAAATGAAATAAAAAAATGAGAATGTTATCTCGTCGTATAATGCGTAGCGGTCACGGAATTTTTAAATATTATTGATTTTATATAGAAAAAAAATGTTATTCAATACCATTGAGTTAATATGTACTTCAAAACCAAAAAACTTCGAAAATCGCGTTAAGTTAACTGTGAATTTCTCTTATCTACGATAATATTATTGAGTAAAATTTATACCAGAATAATTGTTACTTCATGAGGAATAAAAATGTTATAATGGATTTATTATCCTATTTCGATGAAAACTATAAATACAACTAAGCACAAAATTACTACAAAATGCGATGAGCCAGCCTTCTGAACTCAGCTTATTCTCGCAGAGTGGAGATTCGTAATATTAAGCATGCATTTATTATCCTATTTCGATAAAAACTATAAATACAACTGGAAAATTACTACAAAATGCGAAAATGGGCATTTTGCGCGGGAATCACAGTCGATATGTAGGCCTCTACACTTAATTTATTAATTATTACCATTGAGCTATGGCACAAACTTGCTTCGCGGTGTCTTCTCTAGTTTATTGTACCTCAATGATTATTACTTAATTATTTTGAATGGAAGCAACCAACAATCCAAAGAGTTTTTTACATAGACCTATTTTATTGAATGCCCTAGATGACTTTTAATAGTTTGCGAAATACATAAATCATGCGTGATGTTCAAAGAATTTATTTACCTCTGCCTTTCGTATGCCAATCATCAACACGTTTAAGTACACATTTGTTTTGCAACACATCACATGCCCAACACATCTAAGTTCGTCACAGAGACCAATAAAGCGATGAACGGAACTCAGAACACATCACTTTTATTATCACAAATTACGAAAACACTTGTTACTTAGAAACAATCGCTCAAACAAAGTGAAGTGTGACAATAACAAAAACACAGAATAAAAAATGGCTGGCTGCAGCCTGTGCTGCCTGTGGCTGCTGCACAGCACAATCGCGTATAAACGCTCGCCTCTGATTGGTTCGCCCGAGCTCGACTGTCGTCGGTCGCCTCTGTTGGTTCGCCCGCGTTGAAGTTGCACGTGATTCGGTAGAAATAAAGCCTGATTTGGAGAAGGCCTTACTTGCGAACTTCATAACGCAAGCTGGCTTTGACGAAGAGTATGAAATTCTCATAGAATCTATACATACTTACGCAGTATTATGTTTATAGAGTAGCAATTTTGTTAAAGTTAGAAGAGAGCGGATATGCTTTAAATCCGAAGCCCGGTTGCAAGCCAACTTGTGCGAGAGAGATGTAAAGCATCGCACGATTTATAAGCGCAGCTTTATGCGATTTGTTTGGTAATTCTTAGTATGGGAAACTTATAAAATTGATAATTTGAATGCTGATGAAAGAAAATTAACAATGGTAAAAAATATTAGGTGATTTTAATAATTGCGTTTTACCAGTAGTGATATTGAGTTTTTGTTAGGGCAAGCCGGGCTTTTCGGCTTGTATGAAGGTACCGCCACTGTAAGTTAGCCTGATCATTGCACAAGGTCATGGCCTTGTTGAAATTTTAAACAAATTCTTTAAACAATAACAAACAATACATAAATCAAATGACTCCTAAAAAATATTTTTTCGATAACTTTCCTAGCATGAAACAATAATTCTTACATGAAAATATTTGTATTGATATTCCGCAGGGCACCCCCTTCTTTAAAAAGTAAATTTTAATTTATAACACAAGCGCGTGATTGTTTTGAACATTTCGCAGCATAAAAACATTGCTCTAATTAAATAACTGAAACTTCAAAGCAGAATTGTTCTAATTATAAATATCATTATGATAGATTTTGCTTTGAAGTTCATTAAGAGACTTATGTCAGTTTTTGCGATCGCGCGGCACCGCCGAAGATGGCACCTAAGTTAAAACTATAGAAGTAACGCAACTATATATATAAATAACATTGAATTGCCAAATCACTAATCTAGTTCCAAACTTCGAAATCAATGTAGAAAAACATTTTTTTCTAATTCAGGCAACCTTTGACATGTTGAGGGCCAAACTATAGCGTGAAATTAAGTTTAGGGATAGAAGCGGTATGAAAAATAACAGTAGAAATTACAATTTTCGGAAACATGAGTGTTATGAACATCGTCGGTAGTACTACAAATTGTATGAATGAAAAGTTGAGAAAGAAAAATTTTAGGAAGAGTGATCATTCGGATTACAAATCGGTAGGAAGGACAATTTCGGGTAAAGAACTTTAGGTGAGCCAATGTGGACCCAATTTTTTCACATCATTTTTCCTATTATTGTTAGTCCGAAAATATTTCTCGTACCATTTTACTTCATAAAAATATTTAATACTAACGATCGAAACTCATAATCATCAGAATTCATAAATCACTAATCATACACCTTGTTTATGCTTATATTTTCTTTTCATTTATTTTCTTATACCTACTAACGATCGAAACTCCTAATCATTATAATACATAACGCCAATATTCATAAATTGGTTTTATACTAATATTTGTTCATTTTTCATAATTAAATTTCTTGATTGTAAGTGTTATTGTTGCCCCCCCTGCTCAGGGGGTCTTTTTTTATTCTACAACGGGTAAGCGCTTGGCTTTTATCTCACCTGATGGAAAGTGACGATAAGGATAAGGTGCAAGCGCTCTTCACCCGGAATCCTCAACCACTGAGTAACTGGATATCTTAACTCTGCGAAACACAACAATGCTATAAACATGGTTGTTATGGCGACAGACTTAGATAAGACGGTGGTAGCTAGCCAGGCGGACTTAACAGCCCTACCACCAAACAAACCAAGTACACAAAGATGTACCCCCGCTGGGAATCGAACCCGGGACCTCTGGGTATGAGACCGGTGGCTTAGCCACTAGACCACAAAGGCGGTCGGGGGGCCTCAAGCCACCCGTTATCAAACTATAGTTCTGTCGGTCAGGTTAGGTTAGACTTGTGACAAATAACAAGGCTGTGTGATTACATGCATGTTGCATGTATTTTTGGAATACTGCATGCTTGTATGCATGCTGGCTTTCATTCTGCATGCTTGCTTGATGCATGCTGTTGCATGCTGAAGCCCTCTGTTTGCTTGCATGCCGGTGAGTGCAGGGGTTTTCTTTCTAAATAAAAATGTCCAGATTTAAAAGTATGTTTAAAAATAAGATAGGTACTTTTTAAAAACACACGCAGAATTTACTGTATACTTTTTTTTGTAGATACTACCTACTCGTATAAAGTAATAGCATCCAGTAAAGGCGGGTCGCTTGTCATGTTCAACGAATACACGTTTTACAGAGTAAACAGAGCTGGAAAGATTTGGATATGCTCGAGCAAATGCTCAAATAATTGTAATGCTAGACTGAGAATATCCGGTGGAAATATCACTCCGCTCTCCTTGATCCACAACCATGCTGCGCCGAAGTACCACATAACCAGGGAAGGAAAATACGTTAGAATTAAGGGAAGCAAAAGCAGTGTGGGACGTCCCCCGACCTGGTGAAGCGACGATCTACGAAGGGCGGCTGGCAGTAATTGGATGCGACACAGATTGATAATTACCCAGACATTTTGCTCTATAAGCCTGAAATCGGATAATCAAAGTTAAAAAAAAAATTTGAGGCTACATGGCTGCGTGAGTTTAGTCGCTTCCTTCCGTTCGGCATCTTTTAGCGAGGGCGACGGGGTTGACCCAAAGCCTACTAAAATCCGGACAGGGCCCTGATTCTGTATCGCAATCTATAGATTCCACACCTAAACCTTACCGCGCACAAACGTCAAACGCATACGTTTTTGGGAAGATATCGTAACTTTTTAAGGAATTAACGTGGTTTTGAAACAAGGAATCGTTACAGAATAAGGGCCAAGGCCGGTCTTGTATACATTTGGCCGGATACGACTGTAAAAAGACGGACATGTCCGGCTAAAGCCGTACACCTGACAACCTTTGCAGTTATAAAATTAAACATAGTGCTATATTTTTATACCTACATTTAAAAAAATCACAACCCTTGCCGTTTATACTTAAAATAAAACAATGTCTAAAATCAAAACTTTTTATAATTTTCTCATTAAGTTGTTGATAGCGCGCCTGACCCGGTATGTACCCGGCATTATTTACAACTTTTACATTGTTCCATTTTATAAATAAGTATGTCACGTAGAGGAGGAACCGGAGTAGTGACACGCTGAGAAGGAGTTTGATGAAGATAAAAGAGCACGATAGGTTCAGAAGTATATTATGATTTAAAGCTTATTTATGAAGTACAATTTATTGTTAGCAGGACGTATGCCTTAAACAGGAACTGACTATTTATAATAATAATTCACTATTCACTAATAATAGTATTTTGTAAGGATAACAATAAATAGAAGGAGTTCTTTCTAGCTCCGCGGATGAATCTGATCTGAATCTACATGAAAACAGAGGCTAGACAGAGAATGCAAGTAAATATTTGAATATTATATTTAAAAACTAGATATAAAAGGATGTTATTCACAAAGAAGGTCACAAAAACTAACAAGGCTTTAGCTGCCTTGTTGCTATACCTGGCTGCCCCGGAAAGAAAAATCGTACAGTAGGTGTGCGATTTTTCGTTAAAAAAGTTATAATAAGTATAAAAAAATTATCTTAACTAGAATGATTATGAGTGAGGTGAAAATTCAGAAGGTGAGGGTGTCATGTACAACGAGTATTACAAAAGGAAAAATATATCACTTCCATAGTACCTTCCTTCCATTAGTTATGTTCGCATATAGGTAAATGCAGAATATAACGAAATTCAATAAGAGTTTACCCTATTTATAACGCATAACGCTTTAGATAGTCCTACTGTAGGCTTATTTAAACAGTCACCAACCGTTGACATTAAATTCTATGATGAAAAGAAGCTATGATACAGGTTTTATTTACAGCTATAACAAGTTACAAGGCGAAGCCTTCATGCAATACACGTTATAAGGGAATAACCTTAACAGATCATACCTATGTATGTAATTAACGGACCTAAGGCTTATTTAAAGAATAACTAGCCGCTCTAAATAATGAAGAGGTCAAAAAAAATTACCATAAATACCTATGTATATAGTTAGCGGACCTAAGGCTTATTCTAAATAATGAAGGGGTAAAAATATTACTATAAATAGTGTGATTATGGCACAGACGTATAATAAGAAGATTTATGGCTTATTTAAAGAGTAATCAACGGCTCATAAAATACTTAAACTGTATAA
This sequence comes from Scoparia ambigualis, assembly GCA_963921215.1. Taxonomy (NCBI): domain Eukaryota; kingdom Metazoa; phylum Arthropoda; class Insecta; order Lepidoptera; family Crambidae; genus Scoparia; species Scoparia ambigualis. The sequence goes on along the minus strand of OY992513.1, from coordinate 29,422,584 downwards.
TCACCGATGCAAGAATCGGGGGTATGTTAATCGAAAGGGACAATTAATAATGAAATAATGAAGTTTAAAAAAGAAATAAAAATTGACTATATACAGGGTTCTACGTGGGTCCTACACATAATGGAATTGGAGAAGAGTAAATAGGGAATTATTAAAAGCTTGTAAAAAAAAGCAAAAAGCAATAATATCTTGTAACAAAAAGTTCTAATTTAGAAAACAGGTGTTGTACGGAGGTCGTGGATTGATATTAGAAGAAGAAAGATTGCAAGTTTTCAAAAATCTGTCTGACATTCTAAATATTTTTCACTGATTAGAGTTGAGTTTAGCATTGAAATGGAAAATTCCGTAGTAACATCTATTCTAATAAATTATAAGAAGAAAGATTTGAAGTTTTCAAAAATCTCTCTGACATTCTAAATATTTTTCACTGATACTTAGAGTTGAGTTTAGCATTGAAATTGAAAATTCCGTAGTACACATCTATTCTATAATATGTTTTAAATACGTATGAATTTTATCTTTATGCGTACTATTAAGGTGCATTGTGAGAAGATGTGAAGACACCATAGTGATGCAAGGTCTTGTTCTGGCGAAAATGGACTGACAGCTGATGGATTAGGCTGTTTCGTAGTGGAATCTAGTATAGAATTTAATTGCGTACGGAGTACTTCAGACGTGGAGGAAAGAGAAAAATCAGAAGCTATAATTCATAGATAAGTTCATGTTTATTTAAAAATAAAGGATTCATCATGGATTTTTATCTATCAACGGGTTGGTACGATTAAAATAAAAGTAATATGATTAAATAAATACACAAGTAGGGTTGGCTTTTGAAGCGAGTCGCCTGAATTTGAAGAAACTAACACTGTGGGGGGGGGGGGGGGGGGTCTAAGGGGTTCTTAAATAAAGGCTTATTAACATTTTAGCTGCATATAATAAATTGGTGTGGTGTGTGTATAGAAGCCAACTTTGACTATACAGTGACCACTAGCATGTCGGCATGGTGCCCTAGAAGAGTCACCTTCTAATCAAGAGTTGGTATGTAGGATAACACTGAGGATATTCTCCAACAGCACTCCCGTAAGTCAGTACTAGTCTCAAACACAAGCGTGTCTGAGGAGTTAACCACAAGCGAAGCTACTACCTTGTGAAGGTTCAGTTCAGAAGGATGGTGATGTTATGTTTTGACTTGAGTTTTGTAAGTAAGTAATGTAACGAGTTCTGATTGAATGCGATTTATAAAATACAAATAATAATTAATATAAATAAATATAATAACTTATACAAATAATAATTAATATAAACAAATATAATAATTTATAAATAATGTCTTACAGGTTAGTCGGAAAATTATGACACTGTATTTATTATACATTACCAACTCAAGATCTGACCTAGTTGAAATCTGACCTACTTGGAATCTGACTTACTTGGAATCTGACCTACATGGAATCTGACCTTCATCGCCATAATCTAATTTTGGAACCCCCACCAACTTTTTTCACGTGATACTATAGCAGCAGTACAACCAAATAATTAATTTTTTTTATATTTTTATCAAGCGTTTCTTAAGAAAATTAAAATTATTGTCACCTAGCGCGCGGCCGCAGCATTCCGGCCGCGTATTTCCGTGCCCGTGCCGTTCCGTAACTCCCTTTCCAAACTCGTGTTCAATTCAAGGCTGGAGTCCTCCAATCGCACACGGGTTTGCAACGCAAAATGTTGTCTTAAACACGTGTAGATGGCGATGCATGGAACTTACCCATCGACGGCCAGCCATGTTAGAAATTGTGAAAAGAAAACGTGCCCATAATATTGCATCAAATATTAATGATAATGAGCCTCCTGGCAAAAAACATTGACTTTGTAAAATTAAAGTCTAGGAGGAATGAGTAAAGGACCACCCGTGGAGTCACATCTAGTCATAAGTGGTATTCGCGTCGAGATCAACACTAGTATGAAATACTTGGGCTTGGTTCTCGACGCGAAATTGAATTTTGAGGAGCACTCCCGCCTACTGGTTCTGAAACTTGTCAGAACAGCGACGGCTCTATGGGGCATATTGCCAAACATGGGCAATCAAGCCTAAATGCTCAAAGACTAGACACCGAGGTCGTCCGATGTGCGCCGCATTTGACCAGCCGCGAGAAGGTGTCGTTGGAAACGACCTCGGGCTTAGCGCCGTTTCCTCTTTTTGAGACGATGCCAGTGTCGTCGATCGACGCCGTAGACCTGCTGCTACCCATCGGCTAAAAAGTATGGATATGGAAATGGGCTTCATTTGACATTTGAAGACCATAATATGCCCATATAAGGACAAAATATGGGCTTCAAATGTCAAATGAAGCCCATGTCCATATCCATATTTTTTTGCCGATAGACCCGCAGGTTGTGGGAGATAGCTGCACGGTCAGTTGCACCCGTCCTATCAGTCTTGAAGCGGGGAGGACGGGGGACAGAACTATGGCAGTACACTGCTTACATAGTTATGATTATGCGTTTATGTGTATGTAGATACTCGTACATAAATTAGACGTAATACTTAATATCATCTTCCCATTCCCAGGTACAAATTACACAATGGTGACCTCCAGGAAAGGCGGTCAGCTCATTATGTTCAATAACTACACGTTTTACAAGCAAAGCAACAGCAAAGGAGCAAAGTTGTGGATGTGTTCGAGCAGAACTTCGAGTCGCTGCGAAGCCAAGATAAGGATGAGCGATGACCATGTCACTCCGATCCACGTGGTACACACCCACCCGCCGCCTTTATTTCACAAAACTAAAGATGGCCAATATATTAAGATCACCTAAATCTTTGATGGCTGCCCCCCAGACAAGTGGCAAATGCTCACCCCCTATCTATTCGTAATTCGTTGTAAAATGCTCGCTGCTGTATTTTTCACTTGCAAATGGCACAGTACTTGACAGTACACAGCGGTGTACGACGAAACGAAAACAGTCGACCTCCTTGGTCGAGTGGTTTGTACACCGGTTTTCATGGTGTCGCCATCTCTGAGGTCCCGTGTTCGATCCCCGGTCGGGTCAATTTAGAAATTATTGTTTTTCTAAATTGTCGCGGGTCTGGGTGTTTACTATGTATAATAAGTATGTATTTAAGCATTTTAAGTATGTTTATCCGTTGTCTAGCAACCATTTAACGAGTTTCTTCGAAGCTTCTATTGGGCTAGATAATTGGTGTGATTGTAGGAAAGATTTATTTATTATTTATTTATTATTTAATTACGAATAAACATCTTTTAAACTTTCGCGTCCCATTATGCATACATATTTAGAGTTTTCGACGGGATTTAATGGCTGATATACACGTATTAAGTAGTTTAGTAGTTAACTAAATTTAAAATTTTGTGTTAGGTATATACTTTCTCACCAAGAAGTCCGTCACTACACATAATAAAGCATTTCACTAAATTGTGCCTGTCCAAACGTGTCAAGAGACAAGCCCCGCCCACCAACTTAACCGAAAAAAATATACAAATTTATAATTTAGCTCTTTAGTTGTTAACTAAATTTTGACTTGCAACTTGCTACTAAATTCTGTGTTTAAATGCACTTATGGCTGATTTACACGTATTAAGTAGTTTAGTAGCAATTTAGTAGCTAACTAAATTTTAAGTGACTTAAAGTTAAGTAGGTGTTCATACGTATTTAAGTAGTTAAGCTCTTTAGTTCACTCAAGATGGACGATCAACAATTTAATGAAGTCGTAAATTCTATGCTTAAATAATGGCTTCGTGTGGTCAGCACATTTAGGCAGTGTCAAGTAAGATATTAAAGTGAATATTTTTTTGCATAAAGTAGATGATAATGAAAATGAGTGATAAATAAACGTTTAATTGTAAATTAACCAAACCCCTTCAGACTCAATAAAGCTGTGGGACTTTATTGAGATCTCACACGGACTTCTTGAGAGAATTTGAAAAGTGATGTTGCACTGTTTTGTTTTATTTGCCAACATTCATGCACATTCACGAACACATAACACCAAATAATCCACCATTATTGCATATTAATATTCGAGTAAACATAAATTAAAGAAAATAAAACAAAACTGCGGACATGACCCTTCACTTTCCCGCCAAGAAGTCCGAAATATAACGCATTTAACTAAATTGTGCCTGTCCAAACGTGTCAAGTGACAAGCCCCGCCCACCAACTTAACCGAAAAATAGACAAAATTCTAATTTAGCTCTTTAGTTGTTAACTAAATTTTAACTTGCAACTTGCTACTAAATTCTGTGTTTACATGCACTTAATCACTTAAAATTTAGTTAAAATTTAGTTAACTACTAAATTACTTAATACGTGTAAATCGGGCATTAATCACTTGAAATTTAGTTACCTACTAAATTACTTAATACGTGTAAATCGGGCATAACGCAAAAACTATGGTGGATTCGACCAAACTGGAATAAGGCCTTATACCTAGATTAAACGCCGAATTTGTATAGACTAATCTCGGAGTAAGTCTTATTCCAGTTTGGTCGAATCCACCCTTTTAGTAAAGGCATTCTACGCATAGTCCGCCCGGTGACCACGTCCAGTGCAACTCGGTTGAAACGTCGGGTATAAAAGGTATGCGTAGAATGCCTTTACTAAGTAGTTTTTGCGTTAAATCCCGACTAAATATGTGTGTACGAATAAATAGTCGATGAGCGTTCAACTTGTATGCTAGCAGAGGAGCTCAAATGCGAAGCGGCTAGCGCGTTCGGTTTTTGGCCTCGCTGGTTAAGTAACTTCGCAATTCCGGGTGACCACGGATGGATGACAAAATTAAAAACATCTGGAGCTCCTCCGTGCTTCGGAAGGCACGTAAAGCCGTTGGTCCCGGTTGTCGTCGTAAGATGGCAAGATAAGGATGGCCGACGACCATGTCACTCCGATCTTCGTAGAGCATACCCACCCGCCGCCCCGCCGCCTTTATTTCACAAAACTAAAGATTCTCTTTTTTGGGTCGTTCTTTTTTTTTCTACTTGGGAAAAGTCATGTGTACCACCGTGATCGGATCGGCACGGGTGGTTATGTGGGGTTGTCCCGCTTGCCTCACTGTCCAGGCCGAAGACCTCGACAGGGATTAGGAAGAAGGATACCTACTAAAAACCCAAGTACTTCGCTCCCGTCCAGGTCTCGGACCGCCGGTTTGGCAATCCCCGGTGTTTACCCCAGCAGCGGTTTTCTAGTCAGCCTGAAAAAGTGGCCCTAACAAGGGCTGAGGCATAGACATCAGACTGTCGTTCTAGTAGTTGTTTCAGTCACTGCTCTAACCTAACCTGACCTACTTACTAATTATTCATATTGATAAATTACTCGGGTCATAAAAAAATATGTACCTATTCACTAGTTTAATAGTATGCTCATATCTTTTAAATGTTATTTAAATTATTATTCAATTATTAATAGATTAATATTAAAAAATCCATTTTATTCCATATGCCATTATGCCCCTTGGTTAGGCCCTCAGCCCCCCCCCCCTAGACAAGTGGCAAACGCCTAATTAAAATTGAATAAACCGTAGTAGTTATCATTGTAGAATAGTAGGGCAAATGTATGTCATATATTACCACTGTATTACTAACTGTTTCGCAATAAGAATAATAATAAACAAATAAAAAAAATATTAAGGCAAATGTATGTCATGTATGTAGGTATTACTACACTGTACTTATATGTATGTGTCATGTACCACTGTATTATTACCTGTTTCGCAATTAAAATAATAATGAATTAATAAAAATAATGTATTACCACTATATGTGTATATACGTGTATTTATTTTTTAGTCAAGTTTAGTCATTTTTTAGTAAAACATCCTGCAACCTTTCCTGTCTAGACATTTTTATCATGGTCCTTAATTTTCTAGAATATAATTAGATTAAACTTTATACTTACTTGTATTTAAAGGTAGTAATATTCTAAAAATTAAAAGTAAAAAAGCTTCTTAAAAAACAAGCTTTTAGTTAAATGCGCTAAAAAAAAAAAAAAACTTTTACTAACAACTTATAACGTCATTACACAATTTATATGATATACTAAAAAGGTTGTCGCGAGATTTAAGTACTCGTATTTTCTTAGATTGAAAATTTTAAAAGTTAATCAATCAATCACATCAATGTAGGTATTTAATTTGCTTGTTTATTTATACATAGGTATAGGTATAATACTTAATTATACAATAAATCTTGTGACAACCTTTTATATTAAGTATATAAATTGTGTAATGTGACGTTATAAGTTGTTGGTAAAAGTTTTAAAGTAAAAGTTTTTTTTTTTCTTTTTAGCGCATTTAAATAAAAGCTTGTTTTTAAAAAAAGTTTTTACTTTTAATTTATTTTTTACTTTTTAGTTATCCCTAAACACGTTTTTTATCTGTTCTTCTCACTGAACCACCACCCCTCACCACCTATCAAAACGGTCTTCCCATATAGACGAATTAAACTCGACGCGGTTCCTATGGCAACCTTCCAGCTCCATCAACAGACCCTGCTTACCATCTAGCACTAAAGTACCTACTCGTCAAGACGAATCAAACGAGCCCATACTGGATGGGGTTATGTCGTTTAATTACTGTGTTCCTATGGCCACCTTCCAGCTCCATTATCAAACTCTAGTTACCATCTAGCACCAAAGTACTCGTCAAGACGAATCAAACAAGCCTATACTCGATAGGGTTATGTCGTTTAATTACTGAGTTCCTATGGCCATTTTCCAGCTCCATCATCAGACCCTAGTTACCAATTCCTATGACCACTTTCTAGTTACATCATCAGATCAGACCTTGGTAACCATTTAAAAACAAAGTTCTCGTCACAAGACAAATGAATCGAGGCGAAACTCGATGGGGTTGCGTCGTTTCATTACAGAGTTCCTAGACCACCTTCCAGCTCCATCATCAGACCCTGGTTACCATTGAAAGACAAACTACTCGTCAAGACAATTCAAACGAGCCCAAACTCGCCCAAGCTCAAAATTTCAGCTCAATCGGTTGAAGAAATCTGCTTCAAAATTGTACCTTATTAAAAATACACGTGATTTTGGGTGGGGGGGAGGGTTAGACTTAAACGTCACTCACCACATATCACCAAGCACCAAGGGGGAAAGGGGAGGGGAGGGGGGATTAAAAATGCTAAAAAAACATCACGTGATTAATGGACGGCCCCTTATTACGCTGAGCACATGTGAAGTTGTTATATGGTGTCTATAATATTGAAATTTTGCATTCACAATGCTATATAGATAGGATAAAATGTTTTTGAGAAAAAACATTTTTTCTCGCTTTAACTTTTTATTCTATATTTATATAGCATTGTCAATGCATAATTTCAATAATATAGATATTTATAAGCAATTACGACTTTATCGATTGATAAATACTTGCAATAGTATTTCTTACGAATGTGAGGGTAGGCCAGGGTAGGCTTCACAGTGACGTAAAGGCTTGCGTCCACTAGGCGGATCGGGCCGGGGCGCCCCGGCCCGATCCGCCGCTAATGGACGTCTACCTAAATACCGCTGGCTTGCAGCGTATCAACTACTAGAAAAAATTCAACGAGACTTCTAGGGTCTCGGTACCTTAGCGGTTAGAGCATTGAACCGGCAATCCAAAGGTCACGGATTCGAAGCCCGTCCCTGAGACTGGTTGTTTTTTTCTAGTAAACATTTTATCTTATACGTTGTGCCGTGGAGTGTGGCATTGCACTGCTTCTGCGGTCCCCATTGCCTAGTCTCAGACTAACCCTTTGGGGATAATAACCTGAATTCAGGTGTATGTATATTTTAATGCCATAGTTAATGACATTTTTTCCCCAGGTAAAAATTACACAACGGTGCAATCCAGAACGGGCGGGCAGCTCGCTATGTTCAACAAATACACGTTTTACAAGAGCTCCAAAGTATCCAGGGTGTGGCTGTGTTCGAGCAGATCGCCCAGTCGGTGCAAAGCCAGAATAAGGATAACCAATGACCATGCCACTCCCATCGACTTGGAACACACCCACCCGCCGCCTTCATTCCACAAAACTAAAGATGGACGATATATTAGAATCGCCTAAATCTTTGAAAGCAAACCCTGTCTATTCGTAATTCGTCATACAATGCGCGCTGCTGTAGTTTTCACTTGCAAATGGCACAGTACACAGCAGTGTATGACGAATTACGAATAGATAAGGAGTAAGCGTTTGCTACTTGTCGACGCTAGCAAAGGAGCACGATGGCGCAGCGGCTAGCGCGTTCGCTGGTGCGATTTCGCTGGTTCGCAGTGCCGGGTCATGGATGGGTAACAGTTACTAAATTAAAAACATCTCGAGCTCCGCCGTGATTCGGAAGACACGTAAAAATATTGGTCCTTTTTTTTTTTACCCGGTATAATCCCTGCTTATGGATTCCAGCCTCCAGAAGGGAGACTGGATATGTGGGACTCTCCCGTCCCCCTTTCCACGACGTAATCGTCGGGCGAGGGGCCTACCCACTAATCACCGGGGGACCAAACTCCGATAGCGTAGGGCTCTTAGGGTGGCGGTCACGGGACCTGATCCACGGGGGAATTGACCGCGCGGGGCCACCCCGTCATCCGTGTGTTGGCCTATAACCACCGCATAGCAGTCGTTACGCGCCAACACAGGGCGCATACGCGCACACAGCACACTAGACATTTGCCCCAGAAGGGGGCGGACACAACATATACACACAAAGGACTGACATGCCCGGCTTTCCCGGGCATGCGGACACGGCAAAGGGGCACACGGGACGGTAACCCGTCCAGTGGACCTGGGGTACTTGGGGTGGTATAACGACATACCCATGCCAGTGCCCCACTACACACAGCTTACACACCATAAAACTGTTGGTCCTGGTTGTCGTCGTAAGACGATCTTAATGCTGCAAGTGATGGTTTGGTTTCGTAGTATGTAAGCTTAACTAATTATTAGTTGCCGGTATGGGCGTTTTGTTAATTTTTCTTTGTGGACAACTTTTTGGCCGAATATGTTTAGTATAAGTTAGTTTGTTATAATATAGGTTAAGTATGGCTGTCGTTGTCTCGATAAATAAATAAATTTAAAAAAAAGATGGCAGTTGTTGAAACCCACCAACCCGCATTAGGCCAGCGTGGTGGGTTATGGCCCAATATTCCCTTGTGATTTTGTCTGCATGTGAGAAGGCACAGGCATTCTCACTATAAGTGTTTTACTGCTGGGCACATGTCCAGCAAGAGGACGCCTATATGATCATGACCTATATGTATTCTTCCTGACTAGCCTGATAAAAAGGTATTTTCACGTGTTAGTTTGGTAATACGTACATAATCCCGCAACTGGGCCATCCTACTAATAGTACAAGTGCAAAGAATAACTATTTGTATGGAATCAACCTGTAAAAACGAGAAAAAATCAGCTGTTCCATACAAGACTGCAAATACTTTTCGACCTAATGTATGACTTTTTTCTCTTTGCTGCGCAGCGCTGGGCAGTACGAACTCCACGCAAAATGTTAGCCCTGTTGTGGGTGGATTGTAATATTGACGTTATTTGACTGTATTGATGTACGGTTATTTTCTCTTTAATTTGTATAAGTGAGCGCAAGGCGATGAACGCAATGAATAATGTTAAGTACCTATGTAAATTTTAATAAATAAATACGTAAAGATACTCCTCCTACCAGCTTAAGCTCCATCGCCCTTTGAATGACTACTAATCTCTGAAGGATAGCTTTAGTTGTCACCCAAGTTTCGGCTCCGTAGGTAAGAACGGGTATGATGCACTGGTTGTATATAAGGTGACTGCTAGAAACCGCAAGAAACTTCAAGGGCTGGTCAAGTCAAATGTTTTAAACATGACAAAAATGACAAGAAAGGAATTCGTGTTTTTTTTAATTTATGAAATTTTTCATTTTGTGAATTTTAATTGGAGAGTCTTTGAGTATCTAATTTATTTTAAAGCATACGGCCGTCGGTTGACCCGTCCGCGTCAGCTAGGCGATAAGTACCTACGTTGAAGGGTCAACAGACGCCCCCGTCAGCTGGGCGATAGGTACCTACAAAAAACACGAATTAATTTTTTGTCAATTGTGTCATGTATAAAACACTTGACATGGCCAGCCCTTGAAGTTTCTTGCGGTTTCTTGCAGTCATCTTATATACATGGTTTCTAAATGTTGGTAAGATTCATTCTGATAGCAAATCCAGCTTCGCAAAGGCAGCCCAGCCCCGAAGTCGCTCCCTCCTGCTTATTTCTGTTTCCTGGTTTTCCTTCCCCAGTTTGACTTCTTGACCCAGATAGACCTTAATTGCGATTACCGCTGTGCTTTTTTTACACTGAGCGAAAAACCAACAAAAAACTAATAATCATTACTAATATATTACCGAGGACAACAAATGTCCTGTAAAAATTATGATTCTATTTTTGTAAAATGCATTTAGTAAATATTAGAGAAAGGATATTTGTAATTTCAAGAGTACAATATAGTAATCACGAAATTATGACGTCATTCGTAAATACTAGTGGTTTCGTAATTTAAGAGTGCTATAGTAATATCGGCAAATAAGTCATATATTATTACAAATATTTTGTAATATTTTTGTGTTCATTTTCTAATTTTTATTAAAGTGTTTTTAGTCTATAAGGATCCTTGTGGTTCACTAGCGTGACCAATGAAATAAAAACATAATTTATTTAATAACTAAAGCGATAGACAAAAAAGTGGTTAACATTTTTGTTTGTTGATATAGTATGTACTTTGTATGTACATTATTTTTCTAAAGTGACTCGGAACGCGGCGCACTTAAAAGAACAGAAAAACATAACACACAATCGAAAACTTGATCGTTTTGACAGATCCATATTTGTAGTAAATTGGGAACTTAATGTAAAACGATAAAAATTTATAAAAACACACCTTTTACATTGATTTTATCAGTCGCTGTCAAAAACCGTGTCATCCGTGTCACTCACTCCGCGTGCAAAATTGAAATGGCAATGCCGAACGCCGCGCAAGAGTCACGTAACTGCTTCACATGCAAAACTCATACAAGGTAATTGAAGATATTTACTTGGTATTACAAAAAGCATTTAGTTAATTTATTTTAAGAAACGCTTCTGTAATTTCAAGTAAATCTTATGTAAACACAAATATGTTTGTTTATTAAAATTAACTAAAGTTGGTACTGTTGCATTGGCATAGTATCAACTAAAATCATTTCATAAAACTACAAATGACTGTAACATAAACTACTCAGTTGATTTGTAAAAATTACAAAGCTTCGTAATATTTACTATGATGTGCAATAATCATTAAAATGAATTAATACCTTAAATTACTAAAACGGAATTTTAGAAATCGAAGAAATCGAATCGAAATAGAATTACAATTTGAAGTAGGTAGGTACTAATCTCTTAATAAAAACTATTGACGTTGTTAATGAAATACAGCAAAAATTCTTGTTTAAAACACTAAAACTTGGTTTTTCCATTATTACAAAACAATTTTTAAAATTTTTGGTGGTGCCTTTTTTATCAGTGTACTGTCAGTGGTTATGTTACCTTGGTTTAAGTTAGGTTTATCTCAAGCCCTACATTCAAAAATGCGTCTTGCGGGTGATGAAATTGTAGGTCATGAATTATTGTCTAGGGCTCCTCTGGGTCACTAGCATAAGATAAGATAAGATGTCTTTATTTGCCAGAATACAGTTGTGGGTTCTTAAATATAAAATGTGTGTACATGTATTCAACCTGCAAGCAGGTGTGCAAATTAATATTACTACAAAATATTTATTTGATCCTATCCATATACTCTTTCACGATATAAAAACAATTTGCCTGCAGCCATTTGGTCAATTTATTTTTGAATGTAGCTGTGTTCTCACGTTTAAGCTCGTCAGGCAGACTATTATAGATAATAATACACATATTAAAAACATTTTTACTATAAATATATTTGCGACAAGGAGGTTGATACAACAGGTTCCGGTACTGGGCCCTTGTATGCCTCACAGTAGTTTCACAGCGATTTTTAAAATAGTGTCCATTTAAATGAACGAATAGGCATACTTCCTTTAAGTACATGCAGGGCAATGGGAGAATTTTGTATTTATGAAATAAGGGCTTACAACTTTCTAAATACCATGCATTATCAAGCATACGAATACACCTTTTTTGAGCCCTAAAAGCTTTGTCCGAGTCTACCGAGTTCCCCCATAGCAACAATCCATAACATAGCACGGAGGAAACGTATCCATGGTAGGCAGCTATTGCAGAGTTTGTTGATACGGTCTGTCTTAGCCTTTTTATTGCAAAACAGAAACTCTCAATTTTCTTACATATAAGGTCAATGTGGCTTTTCCAGTTCAGATTTTTATCAATATTTACTCCAAGAAACCTGCATGTATCTGCTATTTCTAAATGAGACCCATTGCATGTAATTTGTATAGGTAATGGTTTAGAGTTATAGGATTGAAATTGTAAGGCTTTAGTCTTGCTTATATTTATATGAAGTTTGTTATTTTCCAACCATGCTACTGCATCTGACAGCACTTTGTTTACTTCTTGTTCAAAATTAGTTTTATCTTCATTTTTAATTGTCAGTGTTATGTCATCAGCAAACAGAATACATTTTTTGCCAACAAATTGCGGTAGATCATTTATAAAGAGCAGAAATAATAAAGGCCCAAGAATACTACCTTGGGGTACCCCTACATTATTGTCCAAAAATTGGGATCTATATTTTAGCTTATTTAATAAATTATTGTTCATCCTATTTCTTGTAACTTTCGATATTTCTGTCGACTGCTTCCTATTTGACAAATAACTCTTAATCCAGTCGTGTGCTTTCCCTCTGATTCCATACTTTTCCAATTTGTCCAAAAATATCGTACGATCAATACTATCGAACGCCTTACTCATGTCTAGAAATATAGATATTACGGAAGCATTAACGTTGAGAGCTTCTGTAACTTCTTTAACCAAATTAAAACAGGCTAGAGATGTTGATTTTCTCTTACGGAATCCAAATTGTTCCTCTGCCAATATGTTGTTTTTATTAAGAAAATCATTAAGTCTACAGAAGAGAGCCCTTTCAAATAGTTATAAGGATCTGTTTTGTCTCCCTTCTTATATAACGGCCAGATTAAAGAAAACTTAAGCTCGTCAGGGAAGATCCCCTCTATGAAGGTCAAGTTTATAATATGGGAGAGCGGTTGACATATATTCTTGACACACCGTTTTATTACCTTGGTGGCTATCTCATCATAGCCACAAGCGTTACTATTTTTTAACTTATTAATTATATTTAAGATCTCACTCTCATCAGTAGGTTTTAAAAATATTGTATTTGAATTAACAGGAATTTTATTGTATTTGATGTCACGTAAAATAGATTTCTCATTATTTGTCATAGATATAATCAAATTATTAAATAAATTACATATGTCACTTGGATTAGAAACCGATTCATTATTGAAATTCAAGGTATTAATATCATTTTTACTATGCATATTATTTGTTAGCCGCGAAATTATGTTCCAGGTCGCTTTACATTTATTTGGATTAGAACTAATATATTTACTATTACAGAGTTTTTGTGATTTTAATAAACATGATTTAAAAATTTGGTTGTATCGCTTAAACTTAAGTTTGTTTACGTTTTTGTTATGATTTAACATTTTGTATTTAAGATATAGATCACGCTTTGTGGCACTCGACTTTTTTAATCCTTTTGTGAGCCATTTAACCTTCATAGTGCGGTTATTAATTTTTACTCTTATCAATGGAAAGCACAATTTATAGAGCAGGCAAAATTCTTCATAGAAATTAGTGAAAGCGCCCTGGGCTCTATCACAATGAAGTACCTCCGAAAATGAAAATCTCGATAAATAATCACAAAATTTTTGCACATTTTCATTACTATAGTCCCTACGGTACTCAAACCAACTACTATAAGCTTTATTATTATTCGTTTTAATTTTTATAATCTGTGCCGTTTCATGGTCCGAGAGACCCAAATGATGTACCTCGGATTGTACCCGCTTAATATTACTAGCGATTTGGTCTATACAAGAGTTCAGCCTAGTCGGAGTCTTTATATGTATTCGAAAGTTGTAATTATTTAATACACACAATAGGTCTTTGGTTGAGACAGTTTTCTTTAGTATGTCTACATTCCAGTCGCCACAAATTACAACTTTTTTACGTCTATATTTTTCTGTAAGGTAGTGGAGTAGCTTACTGAGTTTACAAATGAAAAGGCCTATACTTACCTTAGTCTGTTCTGGTATTCTATATATGCAGAGTATAATCAAGTTTGAGCCGAAGATCTCACATCCACAGCACTCAAAATGTCGTTCACAAGCAACACCAGATGGAATCGTTAATGGTTTGACGTCTAGCAATTTGCTGACAAGAATGCATGTGCCTCCTCTACGAGTTTCTCTACAAAAAAAATGCGCCCCGTTTAAAATTATTTAGTTTAATATTAGTTTCATCGCCTTTTTTTATAAATGTTTCACTGAAACACATAATATCAACCTCCCTGCCTGTGTCAGATAAGTCCTGTAATGCTATTTCTAATGGATCCAGTTTATTACAAAGGCCTGCTATATTTTGATGGAGTATTATTAATCCACTTTGAAGAGGTTTACAAATAGAACTAGCCTTACAATCCCGTTGATTCGTTAAATAAGGCTCGAAATAACAAATGTTTAGAGTTAGTGCTTTTGTCTAAAATTTCATTTTTAAGGCCATTCTTAATAAAGTCATGTTCATATTTAATGTAATTAATTTCTATATTTAATTTAAATGTCATTAGGTTAAGTCGTGAGTAATTATAATAATGATAACTGTTCTTTATGTGTTCTAAGTCAATAAAATCACAATTTGTATAATTATTTGCCAAGAATAATAAATCTGAATTCAAAATTTTTACATCTAAAAACGGGTTATTAGCCACACTTATTAATAAAAAAATTTTACAATGTTTGAAATTAAATAATACATTGCACAAATTGGAGTAAAGAGTATATGGATTTTCGTCGTTATTACCAGCTGATAAGACTAGTATGTCATCTTTACTAATTTGGTTCGATAAGCTAGTCAAATTACTAAATAAGTCGGTTGATGACGCAGAAGGTTTCACCAGCCCGCAGATTTTGTAGTTGTCGTTCCACTTCCCAGTACGTGATCTGTTTAGCCGCGCTGCTAAACCTCGTACTTGCTGATCACCAAGAATAACGATGTTTGCCCGCTTCCTTTCATTTTGTAGGATGTTTGTTTGCTGTTGTGACGGCTGATGTGGTGTGCTATTTTCTTGAATATTGTGGCTAGTTGCCCTAATACGGATGTCGTAGTCACGACTCTCTCTCTGCCGTGACGTATTTTCTTGGCTTGAGATATTTGTATCGTTATTATATTCATGTTGAGAAAAGTCAAGATTTGTGTCTATTTTGTTCGAGCTTCTAATCCTTTTTTGTTTATGTGTGTTTTTTAACGGAGTTGATTTGCATACCGTTCTAAACAAATACAATTTTCTGTCCTGGCTTGCCACAACCTCCTTTAATTTATGATTTTCGGCTAATAGGTTAATAATTTCGTTATCGGCAATTTGTAGCTTCTCTTGCAAGTCGGTAATAATTTTTTGTAAGTCATGTGTTTTTCCATAATTTGGAGTTGGGCAGCTTCTATTTAAGATGGAGTTTGAAGTGGACATAAAAGATGAGTCTTGGTCATCATCATTATCAACTGTTAAAGACTCGAATGAGTTATTCACACTCAAGTTAAATCTATGTCTTGTTCGACAAGTGACATTTCTATGTGGAGTGCTAGCTGAGCTTGCGTGGTTTAAGTTGTTGTTATTTTCTTTTTGTGCCATTAATCTACAAATGTCGCATTTCCAATTAGCTTTACTACCCGGCTCCATTAAATAAAATAGTTTTTCCGAAACATTTGCACAATTCAGATGGTGCGACTTTCCACAAAAAATGCAAGTTAAACTTTGTCTATTCGTTATCTGCTTATCACACAGTGCACACTTCTTTACCTCTGTCGCCATCTCTCGGTAGTTGAACTACTTAATTACTTAATTACTGACCACTTTAAACCACTCAAGTTGGGAATGATAGATAGTATATGCGCGTCAGTGTGGTATTCCAAAAGCAAGCTGTAGTCACCGTTTAGGAAGACAAATTGCATACGTAAATTTAAATGTTGTTATGAAGCAGATAACTATTGTAATTATAAGCTTTATACGCCAATAAACACCACGTCTTGCCTCCTTGATGGTCTGAGATGGTCTGATACCTACTGACGACCCCCACTACACAGTCCGTGACGTATGCGCTTAAAACAAGTACTGCACATACTGAACCCAACAAATGTGCTAAATTAAATTCTGTGTGATAGCAGCTCATTTTTCAAAGAATATCCATTCTCTCTCTTTCTTGTGTTGGGTGTGGTAAAAGGCAACTAATGGCAACAACAGCAGTGTTTTATGTAGCGTTGCCAGGCGTCCGGATAAAGCCGGACATAGTTCTGATAGCGTGTCCGGCCAAAATAAACGGTGTCCGGCGTTCGTGTGACGGTCGCTGCGCTTTGGATTATTACGCATAATGTTAAATGCAAAGTGTAACAGTTGTAATGTAGTAATTTGTGAGGTCCTGGCTTTTATTCAAAATAAGCTGGATGTTATGGATCAAATAAGTCTGACACAGATATGTGCTAGTGCATTTACGCCGGAAGATATTTTGGAGGCAAAAAATATTTTGTACGAGTGTATTACATCGAAAAAGAAGTCACAGCGTAGAAGAGATGGAAAAACACAGAGAGATCTGGAAGACATTATAGGAGTGTTTCGAGAACTGGACCCAAAGGAGTTTCCCGTTTTCGTTGTTCAAAATATAAATAAACTACCCCCAATTCACTTTGATCACATAGATGCAACTAAGCTTCTAAAGGATTTGTTACTGTTGAAAAGTGATATCACATCAATTAAACAAAATTATGCGACAAAGGAGGAACTTAAAGTAATTAGAAGTGACGTGGAAAACATAAAAACCACTTCCATTGTCAACAACTTTGAAGCAACTAATGTGAATGCATTACGCCGAGGTGGTTCGAATTTATCAGACATAGTTGATAGATACGATAGTGGTCCTATAGGATTGCTCCATATACCAGGATCCCAAACACCTGATCATAAGCAGGCTGTGGCTAGTGCAGATTCCAAAGCTTCATCAGAGACTAAAAATGGTGATAGTAAGGAGTTGCGGTCCACACTCAAAACCAACACGAAGGTCACTACTGCATCCTATAGGCCTATAAAAGTATTCGCGGAGGGTTTGCCAAGGACTCCTACTATCGACAGACCCAAACCACCATCAACTACTGTCACGTCGCGAGCTTCTCCGATTTCGAAGGCTGTGATCTCTTATAGCGAGACACCTCATAGGAAATCATTTGCCCAGCTTGTCAGTGAGGAAGGAGAATGGAAAGACAGATTGCCCAGCGATGAATGGATACAGGTACAGAAAAGAAGGTTAAGGAACAGATTGGAGACTTCAAAGGGAGAAGCAACAGTTAATCCAGGAGTTAAGTTCAAAGCTGCGGATGTTAAAGTTCCACTGTTCATAAATAATGTGGACAGGTGTACTTCGGCAGAAGACATATCTAAATATATTCTAGAGAAAACTAATGTGGAGGTATGTTTAGAAAAGATAGTTCCAAAATTGCCACGAGAATATGATGCATATAAAATGTTGATACCAAGGAGCAAACTTACGGTATTTTTGGATGTGCAGCTTTGGCCAAAAGGAATAACATTTAGACGTTTTGTCGGTTCTTTCAGGCGAGACGATAAGAGTAATTTTACACAAAACAAATGAATGTATGCAAACTAATAACTTTTAACTGCAAAAGTGTAAAAAGATCTGCTATGTGTATAAAACAGCTATGTAGCACCGCGGATATCATAGCATTACAGGAAACATGGCTTCTTCCACATGATTTACCTTTCCTTGGAAGAATACATGCAGAATTTGAGTACGCGGGGAAATCAGCGGTGGACATGTCATCTGGCCTACTGCGAGGCAGGCCTTACGGAGGGACCGCTATACTGTGGCGCAATAATGCATTTATATCGACAACGCTGATTGAGTGCGCCAGTGATCGCGTCACAGCGGTGCGGTTTGAAACAGCTAACGGGTTTTTTATTGTGTTTAGCGTGTACATGCCGACGCAGTCAATTGATAACTTGCCGGAGTTCACGGAATGTTTAAGTGAAATTAGTGCCATTATTGAAAGTAATGAAGTCGAATCAGTGTTCTTGTTGGGTGATTTCAACGCGCACCCAACAGAATTGTTTGAGACTGAGTTATCGCGTTTTTGTGCCGACCAGGCATGGGTGTGTGCGGATATACTTAGTCTTGGGTTGTGTTCTAGTGAGTATACCTATGTAAGCGATGCGCACGGGTCGAGGCGATGGCTAGACCATTGTGTGGTCACACAATCTGCTTTGGACACCATTAAGGACATTAAGGTATGTTATGATGTTATGTGGTCAGACCATCACCCGCTAGAAGTGTGTTGTGATCTCAAACTTATTCGTAAGAAAGTATCATCGGATAATGTAGCATTAAACAGATCTGTTATATGGGGTGAACGTAAGGAGTCACAAGTATGTGAGTACTCCATACTTTGTAATGACAGGTTAAGGCTGATTGATTTCCCTCAGGCATTTACTTCATGTGCAAATAAACAATGTATGGATCCCGGCCATAAATTAGAGCTAGATAAACTGTATACACATATTATAAATATTTTAACTGAATGTGCTAAGTTGACTTTTGTACCAAAAAATAGTAATAAAGACCGTAAATACTTAACCGGCTGGAATAAACATGTAAATGAGGCTCATAAAGTCGCTAGAATAAAATTTCGGGATTGGGTTTGCAGCGGTAGACCAAATTGTGGAAAAATATACGAGGAAATGTTAATTAGTAAAAAATTGTTTAAAGCTAAAATTAAATGGTGTCAAACTAATAAAGACCAAATACGAATGGATATCATAGCTAGTAAAAGATCTGCCAAACATTTTTCGCAATTTTGGAAAGGCGTTCGCGGGCTTAACCTGAAGTCTGGTCTCCCAGCTAGTGTAGCTGGGATCTCGGACCCTAAGGAAGTGGCGAATATGTTTCGGTCGCATTTCTGTGTGGAACCTGCTATTAACCACTGTGAGTCGGTGGTCGATGGTGAGGTCTGTCGTGGTCGGGAATGTACTGTAAGGATTTCGGCCAAGGAGGTGAGAGAGGTTATCCAGGCCTCGAGCAGAGGTAAATCTCCGGGGCATGATGGCCTTAGCATCGAGCACCTTCAGCTCGCGGGTCCACACTTGGCTAGGGTTCTATCTATGCTATACTCGCTTTGCATTAGCCATTCTTACCTGCCTCATGATTTTATGAAGACTATCGTCGTGCCAATAGTCAAAAACAGAACGGGTGATATATGCGATAAGGCTAATTATAGACCAATCTCATTGGCTACCATAACAGCTAAAGTGCTGGACCGGATTCTGGATAAACACCTAACCAAGCATTTACAACTCCATGATGGGCAATTCGGGTTTAGACCTGGCTTGTCTACTGAGAGTGCGATACTGAGCTTTAAACACACAGTGGGGTATTATGTGAACAGACGGACTCCGGTTTATGCATGCTTTTTGGATCTGTCGCGAGCTTTTGACACAGTATGTTATAACATGCTGTGGAAGAAGCTTCGGGACACCACCCTACCCAAAGAAATAGTATCTGTTTTTGAGTATTGGTACGCGAACCAAATTAATCATGTAAAGTGGTCGGGGGCTCTCTCTCACGCGTATGGTTTGAAATGTGGCGTAAGGCAGGGGGGGGTTTCCTCTCCCCACCTTTTTAACCTGTATGTGGATAAGCTGATAGATGGTCTCAGTAGAAAACCAATAGGATGCTATATTGATGGAACACCCATTAATAACATCAGCTACGCTGACGATATGGTGCTGCTGGCACCATCTATCAGCGCTTTGAGGGAGTTACTGAAAGTGTGTGAAAAGTACGCTGAAGATCATGGTCTCAAATATAATGTCAATAAGAGCGAAGTGATGGTGTTCGCTCCAAAGGGCAAAAAGGTAGAAAATTTACCACCTATACTGCTAAATGGAACGCCACTAAGGCGAGTTAGCCAGTTTAAGTACTTGGGACATATTGTTAGTGACACTTTGAATGATGAGCTAGACATAGAAAGGGAGCGGAGAGCGTTGACGGTAAGGGCTAATATGCTGACCCGAAAGTTTTCCCGTAGTTCACAAAATGTAAAAATAACCCTATTTAAAGCCTATTGCCAGACATTCTACACGGGTAGCCTGTGGTCTACATATACGCAAAAATCGATTAATGCTCTCCGCGTCCAATATAACAACGCATTTAGGATGTTGTTGGGGCTACCGCGGTTTTGTAGTGCCTCTGGCATGTTCGCCGAGGCGCGTACGGACGGGTTCGAAGCTTGCCTGCGCAAAAAAACTGCGTCGTTATTGAGCAGACTGCGAGCGAGCACCAACACCATCCTGAGGACGCTAGCAGATAGATTGGATAGCCCCTTTTTCAAACACTGCGTCCGGGTGATGATAGAATAGGGTCAAACTGCCTTGTCTTGTCTCCCGGGTGTAGTGTTATTAGTCAAACTGCCTTGTCTTGTCTCCCGGGTGTAGTGTTATTATAATCGTAAATTACATAATTAAAAATTGTTATCTTACTAACATAGCATAAGTCTTACTAACAATATATGGATCTTTGGTCTGAAATAAAAGCTTATTATTATTATTATTATTATTTTGTTAGGCTTTTTACATTTCACAAACGAGCGGGCGCCGAGCGTGGTCGAGCGCAGGCGAGTCGACTGTCGGTCGCTGCTGATCCCGAAAATATAGGGTGTCCGGCTTTTTTACCTGTCTGGTCTGTCCGGCTATTAGGTTTTTGGCGACCTGGCAACCCTACTTTTATTTATGGGCACAACAGTCGAGAAAATTCCCGATAGAATGCTTTTTGGCGATATTCCCTTGCGCTCCGTTCCGGAGAATATTACCCCTACGAGCGGAAGCGTGCGCGTAGATCGTGTCCAAGCGAATATCGCCGAAAAGTAGTCGACCGGGTTGAGTCGGCGTCAGATCAACTTACCAAAAACTGTCAAATTTCTACAATCAGTTTTGAACTTTATTTTTTAGTTCTAAGGATCAATATTCATTTGAGAAATTTGACAGTTTACGGAAGGTTGACTGTACCTCCAACATCATAAAGCGGCGTTAGCAGTTGTTATTAATGGTGAAACGTGGACTGTTGCAGCGCACTGCTTTAGCACCCCATTGCCTATTGGTCTTTGAATAACCCTTCGGGGACAATCAATAATCGTGAGTGTGTATGTATATAAATTTAATGCTATAGTTAATGACATTTTTTCTCCAGGTAAAAATTACACAACGGTGCAATCCAGAACGGGCGGGCAGCTCGCTATGTTCAACAAATACACGTTTTACAAGAGGTCCAAAGTATCCAGGGTGTGGGTATGTTCGAGCAGATCGCCCAGTCGGTGCAAAGCCAGAATAAGGATAACCAATGACCATGCCACTCCCATCGACTTGGAACACACCCACCCGCCGCCTTCATTCCACAAAACTAAAGATGGGCGATATATTAGAATCGCCTAAATCTTTGAAACCTGCTCCCCTAGACAAGTGGCAAACGCTTACACCCTGTCTATTCGTAATTCGTCATACAATGCGCACGCGCTGCTGTATTTTATTACAAGCTTTTATTTGACTTGCCCTGTGTGTTTGCGTGGGACAAATCTTGCAACTGAATTTAAGACCAATTTTCCTCAACCGATTGAGTTTAAATTTGGTATACTTATGTAACTACGATGACAATGCTATGTTATGGTACCATTGAGCTGGTCTGATGATGGAGTCTGGAGGTGGCCATAGGAACTCCTAAACGAAACGGCGGAATCGCATCGAGTTTGGGTTCGTTAGATTTGTCTTTTCTAGATGAATCTAAAAAGTAAAAAATAAATTAAAATTAAAAACCTTTTTAAAAAACAAGCTTTTGTTTAAATGCGCTAAAAAGAAAAAACTAAACTTTTACTACCAACTTATAACGTCGTTACACAATTTATATGATATTAAAGGTTGTCGCGAGATTTACGTGTGTAAATAAAAAAAGTAAATTAAATAACTTGATGTGATTGATTTAAATTTTCAATCTAAGTATACATATAGTTAAATAAAATATTTACATAATCTAGCGACTACCTTTTAAATCATATAAATTGTGTAACGACGTTATGTGTTGATAGTAAAAGTTTATTTTTTTCTTTTTAGCGTAATTAAATAAAAACTTGTTTTTTAAAAAGGTTTTTTAATTTTTATTTATTCACCTGCAAATGGCACAGTACACAGCAGTGTATGACGAATTACGAATAGATAAGGGGGTAAGCGTTTGCTACTTGTCTACGCTAGCAAAGGAGCACGATGGCGCAGCGGCTAGCGCGTTCGCTGGTTCGCAATGCCGGGTCATGGATGGGTGACTAAATTAAAAACATCTCGAGCTCCGCCGTGCTTCGGAAGACACGTAAAGCCGGTGGTCCAGGTTGTCGTCGTAAAACGATCTTAATGCTGCAAGTGATGGTTTGGTTTTTAACACGCTTTTATTAGGTCGACCTGTATGTAACAAACTATGTAATGGAATCTAAGGTAACTAATTTAACCATCTTCCAAGGGTCGTAGCGTAATGAAAATTGGTAGCTGTATGTAGTTCTAATGACAATACAATAATATGGTACTGTCGATCTGATCTGATGATGGAGCCGGAAGATTTGAACTGGAACTTCATGATGGAAAATCGTATCATAGCTGTTTTGGCTTTCTTAGAAAAGTCTTGTAATGAACTTTGACCACGATCAGGTTTCAAGGTCTGATGATGAAGCCGGAAGATAGGCACTGGCATTCCATGATAGAGTATCATAGTCGTGTTTTCACTTGTGAGAAAGGCAACGTAATGGACTTTGAACACGATCAGGTTTCAAGGTTAGACCAAAAAGCATAAAATAAATTAATAGTTTAAAAAACACTAGAAAAACACGCTTTTATAAATGCACGTAAAAATAAAAAATAAATTATGGATCGTTCAAGTTGTCTCTATTTCTGGGATGAAGTGTAAACTATGTGCTTTTAATTATAATATTTGATTGTAAAAGCGTGGGGCGCTGGAACAGGAAACAATTTCTTGTTAACAAATACTAATACTAACTTCCTGGCGGAAGCTGCATGAGGTCGGACAAGAGCATAACGTTTATGTGGCCAAAGGGTTACCAAAGGGAACCAAAGATATCTCGTCCAAGAACAAGAAATCTACATTCTACCACTGTTGACGCATTACCCTTATGAACTTAATTTCCTGAAAGAAATACCCTTATAAAATTAAAATATAAGGTCAATACTCTTATATTTGTTTTAAAATAGCAATCAATATGTCAATGTACCTTATAATGGTGCATTATAAGAAGATTTAGCTAATAATACCATTATTCTTGTAATTTAGTTGGGTAAACGGTAATAAATCCAAATAATAAGAAATCTAAATGTGGTATTCTTATAGGAGCTAGGCTAAAAAGCCATATAATATTTAAAAGCTATGTAAAGGTTTCTAATAGGGCCAATATTCTTATAAAAGCAATGCACAGAGTTACAATATTGCTTTTTAATTTATAGGATCTTTTTATAAGATGCCTATATGACAAAAGAGTAAAAGCATTTTATATAGTCTTTATAAAAATGAAAGCAAACCATATTCGATTTCATATTATTTTATAAGAGCGTTATTCTCTATATGACTAAATACAAGTGTTCTATATAACTTTACAAAACCATGGTTCATCATGTTTGAAATTATCTAGCTGTTACGAAAAACAGCCACGGGTTCCGTCGCCCTACTAATTCCATTGAAATTTTGGTGTAGAGATATAAAAGACTGGACAGTAAAAATCAATATTTCCTTTACTTAACTTTTAGCAATTTATTTAAAAATATTACAGCATGTAAGTAATTAGACAATTATGCGCGTATTGATAGCTGGCTGGCTGCCGAATTACGAGTAAGGACTGAAAGAAGTCTATTACTATTGTTACTGCGTTTTCTTAATTTCTTGTTTCAATAGGTTAAGACATATTACACTTCTATTATTTCGGCTTTATCAGCCGTAAAATATTATTATCCTGCAAAAGAAATAAGAATTAAATTATAAAACAGTAAAGTAAAATAAAATAAATAAATGTTTTCTGGCAATAAAATAAATGTGGGTACGGGATTTTACTGGTGAGAAAAGAACCCTAAATATATACAAAATGGCAATAGCATAAGCTTAAGATTTCTTATAAACGATGTGCGATTCCTTTTACCCTTATAATAGCCTTATTAAAAACATGAATAAATAAGTAACCATTTTTATATCACAAAACAGCCTAAATTCAAGGGCGCGTTGATAATATAACACACTGCGTACCACATTTTGCCATGCACATGAATTCCCACACCGTTTTCACTATATACAAAGCACATAGGTACTCAGTAACAACATAAAATAAATTATAAACTTACTGTTCTTGTCATTTTAATGGTTGATGCTGTCACTTTAATTTTTCGCCAAGCTTTTACGAAAATGTAAATCACTATCTATCCATAATACTTATTACAAAACAATACATGGGCAAACAGCTTTATAAAATACTTTGCTTTGCGGGTATAAATGTTACTCCCTTGTTGCTGGCCATAATAAAACACGTATAAGAAGAAAAAGCTAACAATAAATCCAATATAAGGTGGGTAAAAAGTTATAGTCCTTATAATTTGTGCCCAAACGCAGGTTTATAACAGATAATGCGGCTATTATAAAGCTATTAATTTTGGCAATGTAAGCCATTATAAGAATAATTTTTGTTAGTTGGGAGAGGCATTAAAATTGTCGGTGAATGTCGTATCTCCTCGCAGCTGGCGCATGTTTTGTCTGAGTTCGACAAACTGTTACTTTGAACAGACTGTTTAATGTAGAGCCACCTACTAGTCATGCTGCAACTCCAGTTAGAGCGCCAATCTGTGTAACCTGCTTCCCGTAACATCGCTTAACTTGATTTCTCAGCAAGTTATACAAAAAGTCTTTCCGTTTCCAGCGCCCCACGGTTTTAGAATCAAATATTATAATGAATTTTAAATGTAATTATTATAATTTTTTATTGCGATAAGTTATCTAGTATGTAAGCTTAACTAATTATTAGTTGCCGGTATGGGCGTTTTGTTAATTTTTTTTTTTGTGGACAAAATTTTGACTGTTTAGTATAAGTTAATTGTTATATTATAGGTTAAGTATGGCTGTCGTTGTCTCGATAAATAAGTAAATTTAAAAAAAGATGGCAGTTGTTGAAACCCGCAATATTGACGTTGTTTGACTATATTGATGTACGGTTTTTGTTTTTTTTGTATAAGTGAGCGCAAGGCGATGAACGCAATGATTAATGTTAAGTACCTATGTAAATTTTAATAAATAAATACGTAAAGATACTCCTACCAGCTTAAGTTCAATCGCCCTTTGAATGACTACTAATCACTGAAGGATAGCTTTAGTTGTCACCCAAGTTTCGGCTCCGTAGGTAAGAAACGGGTATGATGCACTGGTTGTATATACATGGTTTCTGAATGTTGGTAAGATTCATTCTGATAGCAAATCCAGCTTCGCAAAGGCAGCCCAGCCCCGACGTCGCTCCCTCCTCCTTATTTCTGTTTCCTGGTTTTCCTTCCCCAGTTTAACTTTTTGACCCAGATATACATATTTGGTGACTCTTTCAAGTGGCGCACCCTTAATTGCGAATACCGCTGTGTTTTTTTTACACTGAGCGAAAAACCAACAAAAATTTAATAATCATTACTAATATATTACTGAGGACAAAAAATGTCCTGTAAAAATTATGATTCTATTTTTGTAAAATGCATTTAGTAAATATTAGAGAAAGGATATTTGTAATTTCAAGAGTACAATATAGTAATCATGAAATTATGACGTCATTCGTAAATACTAGTAGTTCTGTAATTTTAAGAGTGCTATTAGCAATATCGGCAATGATGACGTGAGATGCAAATACTAACCGTTTTGTAATTTTAAGAGTGCTATAGTAATATCGGCAATTACGTCACAGATTATTACAAATATTTTGTAATATGTTAGTGTTCATTTTCTAATTTTAACTAAAGTGTTTTTAGCTTATGAGGATCCTTGTGGTTCACTAGCGTCCCCAATGAAATAAAAACATAATTTATTTAATAACTAAAGCGATATACAAAAAAGTGGTTAACATTTTTGTTTGTTGACATAGTATGTACTTTGTAGGTACATTATTTTTCTAAAGTGACTCGAAACGCGGCGCACTTTTAAAGAACATAACACACAATCGATAACTTGATCGTTTTGACAGACCCATAACTTAATTTAAAACGATTAAAATTTATTAAAATACACCTTTTTACATTGATTTTATCAGTCGCTGTCAAAAACCGTGTTATCCGTGTCACTCACACCGCGTGCAAAATTGAAATGGGAATGCCGAGCGCCGCGCAAGAGTCACGTAACTGCTTCAAATACAAAACTCATACAAGGAAATTGAAGATACTTACTTGGAATTACAAAAAGCATTTAGTTCATTTATTTTAAGAAACGCTTCTGTAATTTCAAGCAAATCTTACGTAAACACAAAGATGTTTGTTTAATAAAATTAACTAAAGTTGGTACTGTTGCATTGGCATAGTATCGACTAAAAACATTTCTTGAAACTGCAAATGACTATAATAAAAAAATACTAAGTTGATTTGTAAAAAGTACAAAGCTTCATAATATTTACTATGATGTGCAATATTAATTAAAATTTATTAATACCTTAAAATACTAAAACGGAATTTTAGAAATTACAAGTTGAAGTAGGTACTAATCTCTTAATTAAAACTATTAAACGTTGTAAATTAAATACAGCAAAGTTGTTGTTTAAAACACTAAAACTTGGTTTTTCCCTTATTACAAAACAGTTATTTTAATTTTTGGTGGTGCCCTTTTTCTCTGCGTACTGTCAGTGGTTTTGTATGACCTTGGTTTAAGTTAGGTTTATCTCAAGCCCTACAATTCAAAAATGCGTCTTGCAGGTGATGAAATTGTAGGTCATGAATTATTGTCTAGGGCTCCTCTGGGTCACCAGCGCACTGCTTTAGCACCCCATTGCCTATTGGTCTCTGAATAACCCTTTGGCGACAATCAATAATCGTGAGTGTGTACGGTCGCGGTCAAAAAATGTTTACCTCCTTAAGTATCACAATTGCATGCACACATTTAGGTCACAAGTTCTAAATGTCTATTTCATATAAATTTGATCCATAAATAAAAAATCCATAGATTAAAATCTTTTTCTAATGATATGAGAATTAATCGCTATAAGAGATGGACCATGACTACTATCATTTACTATCAAGTTTTGATAATATATAGAAAACCTTCTTTGAAAAAAACTAATATTTTGATTTTTTAACTAGGAATATGAAGAAATAACAAAATAGAAACTTCAAAAATCTTTATTTAATATTTAGTATAACCTCCCTCAACAGCTATGACGGCACGTAATCTATCTCGTAATTGATGCAACAAAACGCGCGCATATCTATGCGCTCTCCCTCTGATATCCTCCCATACTCGAGCACAGTGTGAACTAAAAGCATGAGGGTTTCTTTTATTTTGACAGTCCCAGCGTTGAACCACAAGCCCCCATAAATTTTCAATAGGGTTTAAATCAGCAGACCGAGCGGGCCATTTTATTTGCGCGGCAGATAGTATCGGTCGTCGTCCTGAATTATTTCTATGATCTGTTGCCTTTCTTCGCCGTGACGCCGAATCCAAAACCTCACAGTGAATCGCGATATATTGAGTTCTCATGATACAGCACTAATATTATTGTCCATTTTCGAAGAGAAATATCATTTCAGCCCTTTGCTCCAAGGATAAACTTGCCATTTTATTTCGTTTTATATATCTTTCGTAAATATGCTCTTGTCGAAACAACGATGTTCAAACAATCATTTTTGATAAATGTCATTTCAACAAATAAAGAAATGAGTTTCAGCTTTAAATAGTGGTCAATAATCTCTTTGTTATACTCAATGCGTCATATTGAATAATAACTTTTGGAAGGTAATAAGTAACTTGATATGGCACTTTAGACTTTAGTGAAAAAAGTGTGATATAGAATCTAATTTAAAAACTGGTAAACATTTTCTGACCGCGACCGTATGTATATAAATTTATGATATAATAGTTAATGACATTTTTCCCCAGGTAAAAATTACACAACGTTGCAATCCAGAACGGGCGGGCAGCTTGCTATGTTCAACAAATACACGTTTTACAAGAGCTCCAAAGTATCCAGGGTGTGGGTGTGTTCGAGCAAAACCACCAGTCGGTGCAAAGCCAGAATAAGGATAACCAATGACCATGCCACTCCCATCGACTTGGAACACACCCACCCGCCGCCTTCATTCCACAAAACTAAAGATGGACCAGGTAAAAATTACACAACGGTGCAATCCAGAACGGGCGGGCAGCTCGCTATGTTCAACAAATACACGTTTTACAAGAGCTCCAAAGTATCCAGGGTGTGGGTGTGTTCGAGCAAAACCACCAGTCGGTGCAAAGCCAGAATAAGGATAACCAATGACCATGCCACTCCCATCGACTTGGAACACACCCACCCGCCGCCTTCATTCCACAAAACTAAAGATGGACGATATATTAAAATCGCCTAAATCTTTAAAACCTGCTTCCCTAGACAAGTGGCAAACGCTCACACCCTGTCTATTGGTAATTCGTCATAAAATGCGCACGCGCTGCTGTATTTTATTGCAAGCTTTTATTTGACTTCCCCTGTGTGTTTGTGTGGGACAAATCTTGCAACTGAATTTAAGACCAATTTTCCTCAACCGATTGAGCTTAAATTTGGTATACTTATGTAAGTACGATAACAATGCAATGTTATGGTACCATTAAGCTGGTCTGATGATGGAGTCTGGAGGTGGCCATAGGAACTCCTAAACGAATCGGCGGAATCGCATCGAGTTTGGGTTTGTTAGATTTGTCTTTTCGAGCACTTTAGTGCTAGATGACTCTAAATCCAATAAAAAAAGTAAAAAATAAATTATATCAAAAACCTTTTTAAAAAACAAGCTTTTATTTAAATTCGCTAAAAAGGAAAAATAAACTTTTACTATCAACTTATAACGTCGTTACACAATTTACATGATGTTCTTCTGTCGAAACTGTCAGCATATGGTAACACTGGTTCTTTTATCTCATGGATAAAATCATATTTGGAGAATCATAAGTTCTATGTCGTAATTAATGGCTATCAATCAGCATTGCACCGCATAACGTCGGGAGTACCGCAAGGTTCACACTTAGGCCCGATTCTCTTCAATGCATTTATCAACGATATTCCAGATTGTTTTTTGCATTCCATACCGTTTATGTATGCTGACGATTTGAAATTGCTAAAAATATGTGAATCAAATGAGGATGTAAATCTTTTCCAAAGTGATATTGATCGAATGGTTGAGTGGTGTCGCATTAGCCGTATGGAACTGAACACTATAAAATGCTACCACATGAAATTTACTCAGAAAATAAGCTCAATGCAATCCGAATACATCATTAATGGAAGTCCCGTTCAACAAACTGACAATATTAGGGATTTAAGAGTTATATTCGACGCAAAGTTGACTTTCATACCACACTTAGAAAATGTCACCAAAAGGGCCAGCTGGATGTTAGGTTTCTTAATTCGCAATGCTAAAATATTTAAAAGTAATAATGTAAAAATCCTTCTTTACAAAAGCCTTGTACGCAGTATAATTGAATATTGTAGTGTGGTGTGGAGGCCGCATTTCGCAGTCCACTCTCTAAGGTTGGATACAAAAACGTTTTGTTTCACACATGGCTTTTAGGAACAGATTATCAAAAACAACACGCTCATATAAAATGATTGATTTATTTTTAAATGTATTCTTTTGAAAACCGCAGAATTCTGCTCGATTTTTCATTTCTTTACAAAATTTTCAATGAAGAAATTGATAGTTCGCTATTACTACAGTGGTTCCGATTTCGTGTTCCTAAGAGGAATCCTGGTACCCCCATAACTCCACTGTGTCCGCCATTCCGCAAATCACTTTTGGGTTCCAACTCCCCAGTGCCGATGTTGTGTAAGCTACTTAATAATTATAGTGACATCATTGATATTTTCGGCGACTCATTTTCTAAGCTCAAAAAGAATTTGTTCCACGCTTGGCAACAAGCTGACTGATGCACTATATTGTCTTTATTACAAATTTGTGTTTTCCTTTCATGTTGAAAATTGAAAAATTGAAATTTGAAAAACGTTTAATGTTAATTTTTTTATTTTCGTTTGTTTCTCATTTTAATGCATGTGGTGTTTACCTTCAAAGATTGTTGCACTAGGTTATAAGAATGCTAGCTATAAATATTAATTGTAAAAGTGTAGCAAAAACTGGTGAACCAAATAAAAAAATAAATAAAAAAATATGATATAAAAAGTTGTCGCGAGATTTACGTGTGTAAATAAAAAAAGCAAATTAAATAATTTGATGTGATTGATTTAAATTTTCAATCTTAGTATACATATAGTTAAATAAATACGAATACTTACATAATCTAGCGACAACCTTTTAAGTCATATAAATTGTGTAACGACGTTATAAGTTGATGGTAAAAGTTTTTTTTTCTTTTTAGCGTATTTAAATAAAAACTTGTTTTTTTAAAAAGGTTTTTTAATTTTATTTTTTTCACCTGCAAATGGCACAGTACACAGCAGTGTATGACGAATTACGAATAGATAAGGGGGTAAGCGTTTGCTACTTGTCTACGCTAGCAAAGGAGCACGATGGCGCAGCGGCTAGCGCTATCGCTGGTGCGATTTCGCTGGTTCGCAATGCCGGGTCATGGATGGGTGACTAAATTAAAAACATCTCGAGCTCCTCCGTGCTTCGGAAGACACGTAAAACTGTTGGTCCTGGTTGTCGTCGTAAGACGATCTTAATGCTGCAAGTGATGGTTTGGTTTTTATAAATATAATTATTATAATTTTTTTATTGTGATAAGTTATCTAGTATGTAAGCTTAACTAATTATTAGTGGCCGGTATGGGCGTTTTGTTAATTTTTCTTTGTGGACAACTTTTTGACCGAATATGTTTAGTATAAGTTAGTTTGTTATATTATAGGTTAAGTATGGCTGTCGTTGTCTCGATAAATAAATAAATTAAAAAAAAAGATGGCAGTTGTTGAAACCCACCAACCCGCAATAGGCCAGCGTGGTGGGTTATGGCCCAATACTCCCTTGTGATTTTGTCTGCATGTGAGAAGGAACGGGCCTTCTCACAGGCATTCTCACTATAAGTGTCCCACTGCTGGGCACAGGTTCAGTAGTGGGACGCTGAAATGATGATGACCTATGTATTCTTCCTGACTAGCGTGATAAAAAGGTATTTTCACGTGTTTTACAGGGAGTTTGGTAATACGTACATAATCCCGCAACTGGGCCATCCTACTAATAGTACTAAGTGCAAAGAATAACTATTTGTATGGAATCAACCTGTAGAAACAAGAAAAAATCAGCTGTTCCATACAAGACTGCAAATACTTTACGACCTAAATTGTATGACTTTTTTCTCTTTGCTGCGCAGCGCTGGGCAGTACGAATTCCACGCAAACTGTTAGCCCTGCTGTGCGTAGATATTCGCGTTGTTTGACTATTGATGTACCGGTTATTTTCTTTTATTTGTATGATTGAGCGCAGGCGATCAACGCAATGATTTATTTTGATTAAGTACTTATGTAATTTTTAATTATGTGATGTTGTCTGTCTGATGTCATCTTTCCATCTCATCTGCGATCTGCCAACTGGTCCTTTATGTCCCTACGGTCGCCATTCTAAAGCCCCCTCTTCACATAGGCAGATGCATCTGCAGACGTCGCCGTCGTCTGTGGTAGGTATACAGAGTCTGCAGAGTCTGCAGACGTTAAATACCTCCCACAGACGCGCAAATCACCCCCCTACACGTCGGCAGACGCATCCGCAGATGACGTCTGCTGATGCGTCTGCCTATGTGAAGAGGGGGCATAACAGGTTTTTGCACTACGAGTCTGATTGACGGGCTACGTGACCCGTCCATTGCCACTTCAGTTTAGCTATTCGCTTTACTATGTCTGACACTTTGTTTTATTTTTTCAACCACTTCTTTGTTTTACGGTCTCGTAAAGATACTCCTACCAGCTTACTAGGAACGGAAGTTTCCGGAGTCCACGTTTCACTAAAGAACAACTGCTAGGGCCGCTTTATGATGTTGGATGTACACACGGCGTCAGATCAACCTACCTAAAACTGTCAAATTTCTTTAATCAATTTTAAACTTTATTGTTTGATTTAAGGATCAATATTCATTGGAGAATTTTGACAGTTTAGGGTTGGTTGTAGTAGTCCTTTTCAGACATGGTAGGCATTATGCGACTAATCCATCTGACCGTCTAGTCGCATAATGCCTAATTCCCAAAATGCCTAGCATGTCTCAAAAGGACTAATTCGCTTTTCAAGATTATACCGTGTGTTAACCACTTTTAAAATGTCCTACCGCTTCCATGTTCCCAAATTAATAATCACTGACAGTCAAATGTTTTTTTTTATGTTACCACTTTTATCAACATCCATGACTTTAATATTACTTAATAGGTATGTACGGTCGGGGTCACCCTCGCTTTACCACTTTGCAGAAATTTTCGGATGAAGCGCGCCGTCCGGTTGCGTGTTCGTACCAAATAGACGACGCGGTGTGCAAGGGATTTTGACCTTTAGACTGGTAAAGTGACGGAGTCGCGATAGTTCATCCAACAGCATAACGCTTTATGCTGTTGGATGAACTATCGCCACCATAGAACAACTGCTAACGCCGCTGCGTTAGCAGTTGTTCTATGGTGAAGGCGTGGACTGTTGCAGCGCACAGCTTTAGCAGCCCCATTGCCTATTAGTCTCTGACTCACCCTTGGGATAATAATCGTGAGTGTGTGTGTATGTAAATAAGTTTTAAGCCATGGTTATTTACATTTTTTCCCCAGGTAAAAATTACACATCGGTGCAATCCAGAACGGGCGGGCAGCTCGCTATGTTCAACAAATACACGTTTTACAAGAACACCAAAGTATCCAAGGTGTGGATGTGTTCGAGCAAAACCACCAGTCGGTGCAAAGCCAGAATAAGGATAGCTAATGACCATGCCACTCCCATCGACTTGGAACACACCCACCCGCCGCCTTCATTCCACAAAACTAAAGATGGACGATATATTAAAATTACCTAAATCTTTGAAACCTGCTACTCTAGACAAGTGGCAAACGCTCATTCATCTATTCGTAAATTTGTGATTCGTCATACAATGCACGCGCGCTGCTGTATTTTTCACCAGCAAATGGCACAGTGCACAGCAGTGTACGACTAATTACGAATAGATACGGGGTGAGCGTTTGCCACTTGTCTATGCTAGCAGAGGAACTCGACGGCTCAGCGGCTTAGCGCGTTCGCTGGTGCGCAATGCCGGTCATTGATGGGCGTCTAAATTAAAAACATCTCGAGCTCCTCGTCGTCGTAAGATGGCAGTTGTTGAAACCCACCAACCCGCAATAGGCCAGCGTGGTGGGTTATGGCCCAATGTCCCCATGTGATTTCGTCTGCATGTAAGACAGCACGGGCCATCTTACAGGCATTCTCACTATGAGCGTCCCACTGCTGGGCACAGGTCCATCAGTGGGACTCTGATATGATGATGACCTATGTATTCTTTCTGACTAGCCTAATGAAAAGTTACCTATTTTCACGTGTTATACAGGAAGTTTGGTATTAGGTACATACTCCCGCAACTGGGCCATCCTACTAATAGTACTAAGTGCAAAGAATAAGTATTTGTCTACCCAGCTGAATTTTTCTCGTTTTTACAGGTTGATTCCATAATCAACCTGTAAAAACGAGAAAAAATCAGCTGTTCCATACAAGACTGCAAATACTTTTTGACCTAATGTATGACTTTTTTCTCTTTGCTGCGCAGCGCTGGGCAGTACGAACTCCACCTAAAATGTTAGCCCTGTTGTGGGTGGATTTTAATATTCACGTTGTTTGACTATTGATGTAGGGTTGTTTTCTCTTTTTTTTTGTATAAGTGAGCGCAAGTCGATGAACGCAATGATTAATGTTAATTACCTATGTAAATTTTAATAAATAAATCCGTAAATTTATTCCTACCAGCTTAGTTCCATCGCCCTTTGAATGACTACTAATCTCTGAAGGATAGCTTTAGTTGGATCCGGACCCGTGCTCCAACTGATGACACAAAGTTTCGGCTCTGTAGGACAGAACGGGTATGATGCACTGGTTGTATATACGTACTTTCTGAATGTTGGTAAGATTAATTCTGATAGCTAATCCAGCTTTGCAAAGGCAGCCCAGCCCCGACGCACCCTCCTGCTTATTTCTTTGTCCTGGTTTTCCTTCCCCAGTTTGACTTCTTGACCCAGATAGACATATTTGGTGACTCTTTCAAGTGGCAAAGTCAAAGTCAAAGTCAAAATTTATATGATACAATACAAGACTACAATACTTACAATGTAAGTATCAATTAAATAAAGTCAATTAGAAATAGCTGTTGGATTGCTTGGAGCATTTCAGATCCAAGCTGTTTTGTCTTATGTGTAATCTTACACTTTCTAAATTTATTTATTCAATAAACTCAATTAATAAGTACTTTGATTCGGCCAAATCTTTTTTAACCTACCACCCATTCAGAACGTAATTTTTCAACTGTGACAAAGAACGGGCGCAAGAAACCACAACGCACAGAATCAACGACATTTACAAACAAAAAAAACAGAATGGACCTAGTATTGAACCCTGCGGAACTCCCATTGTAACCACTGATCACGGAATTTTTACCGTTAATGTCGACCTTCTAAATCCTGTTACTCAAGTATTAGATTAGAAGGCTCAAAGAAGCATCCCTAATTCCATAGTAGTTAAGCATCCTCACCAAAGTTTCATGTAAAACACAATCGAAAGCCTTGAATAAATCACAAAATACCCCTAGGGCATTCTGTGATTCCTCCCAGGTATCAAATACTTGGATTAAAAGCACCGGCGTCAGTTGTTGAGCGACCCCTAGTAAAACCATACTAATGTAAAAGTTTATTTCTATGAAAATGAATTTGAATTTGGTCTAGCATCAACTATTCAAAAATTTTACTAAATGTGGGTAGCACAGAAATAGGTCTAAAATTAAAGGGGTCAGAAGTGCTACCTCATTTAAATAATGAAATTATTTTACTATGTTTCATGAGATCAGGAAAAACATCACAGTCAATCCATTCGTTAAATATACAAGCTAAAACTGGAGCTATTGTCATTATAACTGATTTAGCGACGTCCACGGAATTACCCCACAGACCAGCAGTTTTTTTATTGAGAGTGTTAAATGTTTTTAATATATCTCTAACACAATTTTTTTTTAAACTGAAATTACTTTTACAATCTTTAACAATCTCCTTCAAAACAGATTCAGCTACAGTGAGGGAGGAAATCAAGACTTTTGTGGTTGAAACTGGAATGTCAGTAAAAACCTCTCAAATGCTGCAGCAACATCTGCATCAGAAGTCAATGTTTTATTATCACAACTTAAATTGTACTCATTATTACGACTTTTGACCTTTCATGTTTTACTATTTATAATATTCCATGTCATTTTTATTTTGTTATTACTATTCTTAATCTTAGAATTCAGATAGTTTGCCTTGGCTAATCGACATACTCTTTTGAATAACTTTGAATAATTTTTAACATATAATTTGAAATCGTCACTGGTGTTATAGTTGCGTTCACCATAAAGTTCATAAAGGCGTTTCCTACTTTTGTGAATACCAATAGCCCATTCATTAAAAGTTACAGTACCACTAACCGAGATCTTTTTTGGAACAAAAGATTTATTAAATTCTGAACAATATGTGTTAAATAAATAATTATAAAAGACATAAATAAGGGTTGTCATTGTATTCTAAATAATTTTATTTTTTATCTAGATTGCTTTTAAAGCATTCCAAAAGCGACGCACCCTTAATTGCGATTACCGCTGTGTTTTTTTTACACTGAGCGAAAAACCAACAAAAATTTAATAATCATTACTAGTACCTATAACCATTCCATAATATCCCATAGCTGCAATAATGACAATGATCCATCATGTTCATGCGCAAGATTACTGAAAACAACGAGTATTAAATATTTGGGTGTTATGATAGATAACAAACTTAATTTCCAGGCGCATATTAATATGTTAACTTCGAGAGTTCGAAAACTTATGGTAATCTTCAAGAACCTTAGACATATTGCAGACTCGAAGTTGATTAGGTCCGTTTATTATGCACTCTGCCAGTCTGTACTTACATACTGCATAGTCGCGTGGGGTGGTGCTCCAAAAACAAATTTTTTGACAGTCGAAAGAGCACAGAGAGCAATTTTGAAAGTCAGTATGTCGTTGCCGTACCGTCACCCTACCACCGACCTGTACAAAAAGAGTGGAGTCCTGACGGTGCGCCAACTATATGTTTTACAGACTCTGCTTAGACAACACTCATCCTTAAACTATGAGCCACACATAATTAAAAAAAAAGGAGAAAAGACTTAGTTTGTAACAGGAGAAAGTTCAACAGTAGTTTGTCGCATCGTTTTTCTGTTATCAAAGTTCAAATTTGTATAATAAAGTTAATAGAGTTTTATCAATTTACTCTTTACCTAAGGGTAAATTTAAATCAGCAGTAAAGGAATGGTTGCAAAAATTAAGCTACAACTCTACAGAAGAGTTACTTTAAAGAGATTTGTATTTGTATTTACTTTAAATAATCATTCATATTCATAATACCAGTACAAATTAAAAAATCCTACACTACACCTAATTGCATGCACGCACGCACACACACGTACAAACTCACTTACACAAACACACCCTCACACTCGTACACACACGCATACACGGTTCAATTTCCTTACTATGATGTAACTATCATCAAATTAGTGGGTAAACTGTTAATATTAATTGTTAATACTCTGTCAATCCCGTGGGGTGGGGACCTGGTGATTTGAAGAACAGGTTAAACCCATTTCAGACACCAGCTCCTCACATACATTATTTAAGATGTACACCCTATTTACATTTTTAAATATTTCTATAAAAATACAAAAAACATTTAAAAATACAAAAAATAGTAGCCCATCGGTATCGGGAACAGGGTCCAAGCTACCGGTGGTCAGTGCTCCTGAGAGAAGAACCTCCTAACTATGCGCGCCGTGTCCAAGAGTACTGCTTTCTGGATCAAGCCCTTGATCCAGCTGCCCAACGAGAGCCTCTTTAGGTGTTGGTCGAGGCTCTTGGCAATTATGCCATTGGCCGTCACGACTATCGGCACAATGACTGCTGTGTTCGCATCCCACATGTCGACAACCTCGCGAGCCAAGTCAAGATACTTAGTTTGTTTATCTTTCTCAGCCTTCACGAGGTTCTCGTCATGAGGGACTGTTATATCAACAATCATTGCGCGACCCTCTAGTCGGTCCATCACCACTATGTGAGGCTTATTGGCCACAATAGTCCTGTCAGTGATGATAGACCGATCCCAATACAATGTGCAATTGCCATTTTCGAGAACTGGGTCGGGCATATACCTATAGTACGGTACTTCCGATTCCACAAGATTGTATTGAAGAGCAAGTTGCTGGTGGATAATCCTGGCTACAAGGTTGTGCCTGTGCAAATAGTCTCCGTTAGCTAGACTAGAACAACCGGAAATAATGTGGCGGATAGATTCCCCGGGCCGGTGACATGCCCGACATAGTATGTCAACCGTACC
The DNA here is from genome assembly GCA_963921215.1 of Scoparia ambigualis. NCBI lineage: Eukaryota > Metazoa > Arthropoda > Insecta > Lepidoptera > Crambidae > Scoparia > Scoparia ambigualis. The sequence continues at coordinate 29,384,485 of OY992513.1, read as the reverse complement.
GTCATTACGGTTATTATTATTATTCTCTTTATTTAACATCATTCTTAAGTTTAATTTTTTACAATATTTTATATAAAAACCTATTTACAATATAAAATATTATAAAAAACTTAACCTAGGTTGCCACCGGCAGCGGGGATAGACCCAAGCTATCGGTGGTTAGGGCTGCAGAGTGAGGAACCTCCTGACAATACGTGCCGTGTCAAGGAGTACTGCCTTTTGCATCTGACCCTTGACCCAACCTTTCAGCGAGAGCCTCTCTAGGTGTTGATCGTGGATCTTCGCTATAAGGCCGTGTGCCGAAACGACTATCGGTACAATAATGGTTGAATCCACATCCCACATGGCGGTAACCTCGTGAGCCAAGTCAAGGTACTTACTGAGCTTGTCCTTCTCGGCTTTCACGAGGTTCTCGTCATGAGGTATGGTGATATCAACCAATATTGCTTGGCGCTGAGATCGGTCGATCACCACGATATCAGGCTTATTAGCGACAATAGTCCTGTCCGTGATGATAGAGCGATCCCAGTAGAGCGTTGCATGACCATTTTCGAGAACTGGCTCAGGTGCGTACTTATAGTACGGCACCTCTGATTCAACAAGGCCATATCGAAGAGCAAGTTGCTGGTGAATTATTCTGGCTACTTGGTTGTGTCTGTGCAAATACTCTCCGTTAGCAAGATGAGAACAACCGGAAATAATATGTCGGAGTGATTCTCCAGGACGGCGGCATGCCCGACAGATGTCGACCGTACCGTCCTTCATAATATATTTCCGGTAGTTATTCGTCTTGATAACTTCATCTTCAATGGCACAGACAAAACCTTCGGTTTCCCCAAAGAGGTCACCGAAACGTAGCCAGTTCACCGAGGCAGGCAAATCTACATCAGGCCCAGTTAGAGCCCGATAGTAGCGCCCGTGTAGCACCTTGCTCTTCCATATGTCCTTGCGATCGAGAGTGCTTAGCACCACTGGTTTGCGCCAGTTTTCTGTTGCCAAGGAGAGCGGCGTGAAGTGTCTATCAACTGCCACGACATCCAAATGCATCCCGCACTACTGTTAAGGAAATAATCCCTGAGACTGCACACCTCACGGTTATGTAGGTCCTTGGCATTTAAAAAGCCGCGACCCCCACATCTCCGCGGGATGTACAGCCTCATAACAGATGAGCGCGGGTGTAGCAGTCTGGAAGTCGTGAGCATTTGACGGACTCTTCTATCCAAGGCGTCCAATTCGGTCTGAGTCCATCTTAGTATGCCAAAGGAGTATGTGAGCAGAGGCATAACCCAGCCATTAAAAGCACGCGTCTTATTGCCACCCGATAAAAGACTGTTAAGTACTTTTCTCAGGCGGCAAAAGAATCGCTGCCGTAATGACTGTTTTATGTCCCCATCCTCAACACCCAAAGACTGTGACATACCAAGATATTTATATGTTTCAACTTCGGAGAGAGATCTGAAGTTTATCGTTTCGGAGAGTTGTAAATTGGTTGAATTTACTACTCTCCCACGCTGTACATGCATAACCGCACACTTATCCACACCAAACTCCATCTTGATGGCACTGCTGAAAGTCTCAGTAATTTTCAGCAGTTTTACCAAGTCTTGGCGGTTTGGTGCGAATAACTTGAGGTCATCCATGTACAACAAATGCGACATAACTTCACCCCCTCTCCGCAGTCGACAGCCTAACCTTGAATTTCTCAATAAAGTACTGAGAGAATTCAAAGCTAGGCAAAACCATAAAGGACTCAGACTGTCGCCCTGGAATATGCCACGCTCTATCCTTATAAGATCCTGCGTGGCAAAAACACTATCTCGACATCCTGGTTGACGCAAGACCGTGGTCCACTGCCGCATACATGACATCAAAAAGGATTTTAAAGTTATATCAATTTTATATAACTCTAAAATCCTCACCAACCATGTATGCGGCACCGAATCATAGGCCTTCTTATAGTCAATCCAGGCTGTGGAGAGAGTCCCTCTGCCACGCCGAACCTTCTGGCATATGGTCATGTCAATGAGGAGAAGCTCCTTAGTACCACGGGACCCAACCCTACATCCATTCTGAGTCACGTCCAAAATATTATTTGCAACAATGTGCGAGTTAATTTTTGTTCTCAAAATGGATGTAAGGAGCTTGTATAAAGTAGGTAAGCACGTGATGGGTCTATAATTTTTCGGTTCCGTGGTACTACCTGATTTATGGAGCAGAAAAGTGACACCAGTAGTCAACAAACTTGGGAGTGAGCCGAGCTCTATGGCTTCTTGGAATTGTGTTGCCAGTAACTCGTGTGAACATCGAAACCATTTGATCCAGAAGTTGTGCAATCCGTCCGGTCCTGGGCATTTCCAATTTTGGGCCGTACGGATTGCACAACTTACGTCAGCTGTACTAATATTAATAGGCTGCATGGTCTCGATAGGTTCACACGCCTCACTGACAACACTCATCCATTCACCTTCCGTGTGCTCGACGGGCAACGACCAAATGTTGCGCCAGAAATTAGTCATGGCATCAACATCCGGTAGCTGCCCGTCGCTCACACGTTGATCAGCTCCTTCCCAACGTCTGTATACTTTTCTTTGGTCACTTTGAAAGAGGCGATTTTGTTGGTATCGTTCCACACGCACTCTGTAGCGACGTATACGGTTTGCCCATGCATAGACTTTTTGCTTCAGAAAGTCAATACGTTCCGTCACACAAGCCATATAGTTTTCCGGTCGGACATCAGTCCCGACAAAGGCTTGTGTGACGAATCGCATGACGCGAGGCCGATTATTGCCATTTCTGAAGCAAATTAGCTTTGCAATGAGTGTCCTGAACCTATTGATACGCCCCTCGATCCTCAATTGCCAAGCAGGGGCAGTCGCGGTTCGCCGCGGTACTCGGTCAGAATCCTGGAATTTGACACGAGCAACGCGACACACCGCGATGGCCCCACAATAAAGGATCGAGTCGGTATCAATTAAATTTTCACTGGTTCCAAGATAAGGAACCAGTAAATCGTTCAAGGCACTCATTAACGCCAAATTATGTCTATTCGTGGGCAAACAAGGTATACGCGGCCTAGAGTTACGCGTGTCACGATACTGTAGAATGGCATCGTTCAAAGCGCTCCTCATTTGCTCATTCGCCTGTGTATTTACATTCGTATTTATGAAATCTTCATCATCGGGTACCGGATCTACTCGCGCCACCGAAACCGGCGTCAGGGCCGGTGATTGTGGGGCAGGGCGATCCTGCACCGAAGAAGAAGCCGCACAAATACGCAGTGACTCCAGGCGTAGCCGATCAAGTGCTGACTGATCCAGCAAGTTGTTACGCTGGATCACCCGCACTTGATCCGACAATCGTTGGGCAGACACGTCGATGGTCGGTTCAATGGCCTGAAACAAAGACAGCATCCTAACACGATACGCAGTGAGGTTAGTTCCTCCCTCTGTTGCCCTGTAGTAGGCGCGCATGCAGTTCTCATTTATAGTCTGAGTCCATCGCATGCGGCGCACTACACCACCGGTAGCGGGGGTCGTACGCGGGGCAGATTGTCCCACTGATCCCAAGCGTGCCGGCAGCGGTGGTCGTCCACGTCGCGCAGGTCGTTGTGGCGGCGGAGACGGCGATCGCCCGCTCACGCTGCTCGACTCGTCTCTGGTGAAATCATCAGACGAGGAGCTGGAGGTCGGCGGAGCAGGCGATGATGGAGGGCGTGCGCTTCGTTTGGCTCTTGTTTGCATCAAATAATCATTTTCTCTTCATCGTGTTGACGTGGAAACGTCACAAATTTTCTATGATGTTTTTCTATTTTGGTGTTTTTCCAACATTTTACTGATATTATGGTTGATTAACTGTGGTGAATTATAATTTCTATTTCGTATTGTTATTTATATATCGGTTGCACTTAAAATTCAAATTTAGCAAATAAAATAAAAATCCGATAAAAAGACATGACTTTTGATGTCAGTGACCAAAGAGCATATTATTATTATTATATTATTATTATTATTATTACTAAAATATTATTATTATTACTAAAATATTACTTAATCCGAGGACAACAAATGTCCTGTAAAAATTATGATTCTCTTTTTGTAAAACGCATTTAGTAAATATTACAGAAAGGATTTTTGTAATTTAAAGAGTACTATAGTAATCACGAAATTTTGACATCATTCGTAAATACTTACTAATGGTTTTGTAATTTTATGAGTATAGTAATCACGAAATTTTGACATCATTCGTAAATACTTACTAATGGTTTTGTAATTTTATGAGTGCTCTTAGTAATATCGGCAATGATGACGTCAGATGCAAATACTAACCGTTTTGTAAATTTAAGAGTGCTATAGTAATATCGGCAATTATGTCACAGATTATTACAAATATTTTGTAATATTTTAGTGTTCATTTTCTAATTTTAACTAAAGTGTTTTTAGTTTATATTGATCCTTGTGGTTCACTAGCGTCACTAATGAAATAAAAACATAATTTATTTACTACAGCGATAGACAAAAAAGTGGTCAACATTTTTGTTTGTTGACATAGTATGTACTTTCTATGTACATTATTTTTCTAAAGCGAAACGCGACGCACTTATAAAGAACATAAAACACAATCGAAAACTTGATCGTTTTGACAGACCCATATTTGTAGTAAATTGGGAACATAACCCTTCAAGGATCATTAGACCGTCGGCGATCGCAAAACAATAAATTTTCAATTGTGTCAATTTGTGTCTGGTTTCGCGTTGCTAGAGGGATTGTATAACGATCAAAATTTATAAAAATACACTACTTTACATTGGTTTTAACAGTCGCTGTCAAAATCCGTGTCATCCGCGTCCCGCTTACACCGCGTGCCACTGAAATGGGAATGCCGAGCGCCGCGCAAGAGTCACGTAACTGCTTCACATACGAAACTAATACTAGGAAATTGAAGATACTTACTTGGAATTACAAAAAGCATTTAGTTAATTTATTTTAAGAAACGCTTCTGTAATTTCAAGCAAATCTTATGTAAACACAAAGATGTTTGTTTATTAAAATTAACTAAAGTTGGTACTGTTGCATTGGCATAGTATCGACTAAAATCATTTATTTAAATTACAAATGACTATAATAAAAAATACTAAGTTGTTTTATAAAATTACAAAGCTTCATAATATTTACTATGATGTGAAATAATCATTAAAATTAATTAATACGTTAAATTACTAAAACGGAATTTTAGAAATTACAATTTGAAGTAGGTAGATCTCTTAATAAAAACTATTAAACTTTGTTAATTAAATACAGCAAAATTCTTGTTTAAAACGCTAAAACTTTGTTTTTCCTTTATTACAAAATGTCTTACCATTTTAGAATCCAGACTAATCGTGCTATCTTTTAATGTTACTTGCCAAAACAGTGTAGTAAATTTTTTTTAAAGAACTGTCAGTTAAAGTTGGTTGATGTAATTATTTTGAATCAATGTTGGGCACAAATCTATTATTTTGTTTGTAACTGAAGCAGTTTTGTTTGAACTTTTATCTGTAATTTACAGAAGGGTTATTCATGGTTACATCACAGAAAAAAAACTGACGAAAAATTATTATTTGTAGTCACAGGACTTGAAAGATCATCACAGGGTGTAAATTTTTAGGATTTATTTTTAAATCCTTATAATTGGAGAAGTACAAGACCAAGATTTTTTTTCAATATTTTTCTAATAACAAACACGACTTGGCCTATTGCCAAATTTCGGCTTGACTTTGATTTCTGGGACATCCTCCTGTATACACTTCTCCTACGAGCCGTAGCGTGCGCGTAGATCGTGTCCAAGCAAATATCGCCGATAAGTTGATCTGACGCCGTGTGTGCAGTCGAGGTAGTTCCCGGTCGACTACTTTTCGATTCGCTTGGAGACGATCTCGTATGATATAACAACAAATGTCATAACGTTTACGACATATGATTTCAGATTAAATAATTTTGTTTAATATAATAATCACAAAGTGTAATCAACGAAAGATCTAATTTTAAAAGTTATAATTTTAGAATGTAAGTACCTACTTATAACAAACTATTTATATAAAATCTTTCACCATAAAAATTAAAAAATATATTATTCTACACATATAATACTCATTTCGATAGCGATTGTCTTAAATTTCTAACTAATAACGTGACCTAGAGTGGGGCAGCTAGTATTTCTGTTGTCTAATAAAAAAAATATCATCAAAATTCAAGACAATCGCTACGCTGAGCACTGCAATGGGCGATTTTCTGACAGCCTAAATTAAAAAGTAAAAATTAGTTCAAAAACACTCGATAGATGTCGTTTTATGAAAGCCGTACCTACCTAAGGGATGTAATAAATTCTACACTTTTACTTGTCTACCAAAAGAATAAAAAAATAGTATTTACTTACCTATTTATATTCAGGACATCTAGAACCTATTTATATTTTGGAATAGAATAAATATTACGCAGCCATACACGTGCTCTTCATGGACCCGCCTTTTACTAAGCGCCATACTAATCTATGCTAAGCGCCATCTATGAAGTCATTTACGAACCAATTTCTTTTTTTTTTGATCTCGGAAAATCGCCCATTGTCTTAAATTCCTAACCTATTACGTGACTACAGGCGTAGGGCAGCCAGTATTTCTGTTGTCTAATAAAAAAACAACCTCAAAATTTAAGATTATTGCGAAGCGCAGCGCAGCGTAGCGATTGTCTTAGGCCCCGCGACCCCTTGAAGTGCGTATGGATAGGTTACCAGGGCAATGTTATAATATCAAATGATGAATATACCAATTAAAACTTATATTAAGCAAAAGTTATTTCAACTTTTTAAGTTGATTATATAAAACTTATTTGAATTGATTTTTATAATAAAAAAAATGAAATGATAGATATAATAAATGATTCATATGTAAAGCGAAATTCAATCAAAGTATTAGTATATTAAATGATTTTATATCGAATAACCATTATAATAAACTATTATTATATTAAATAGAATTATGATATTAGTTGTTATATATATTGTTCAATAAGTAAAATGAACGTTATTGAAATGAAAATATATCAAACGTAGTTCTATTAAATGAAGCGCACCCAGATCAACCTACCAAAAGCTGTCAAATATCTACAATAAATTTTGAACGTAATCGTTTTGTTCTAAGGATCAATATTCATTGGAGAAAGACAGTTTACGGTAGGCTGATCTGACGCCGTCTGTAAATCCAACATCATAAAGCGGCGGCGTTTGCAGTTGTTATTAATGTTGAAACGTGGACTGTTGCAACGCACTGCTTTAGCAGCCCCATTGCCTATTGGTCTCTGAAAAACCCTTAGGTACACTAATCGTGAGTGTGTATGTATATAAATTTAATGCTGTAGTTAATGATATTTTTTCCCTAGGTAAAAATTACACAACGGTGCAATCCAGAACGGGCGGACAGCTCGCTATGTTCAACAAGTACACGTTTTACAAAAGCTCCAAAGTATCCAGGGTGTGGGTGTGTTCGAGCAAAACCACCAGTCGGTGCAAAGCCAGAATAAGGATAGCCAATGACCATGCCACTCCCATCGACTTGGAACACACCCACCCGCCGCCTGCATTCCACAAAACTAAAGATGGACGATATATTAGAATCGCCTAAATCTTTGAAACCTGCTCCCCTAGACAAGTGACAAACGCTCACACCCTGTCTATTCGTAATTCGTCATACAATGCGCACGCGCTGCTGCATTTTTCTTCTGCAAATGGCACAGTACACAGCAGTGTACGACTAATTACGAATAGATAAGGGGTGAGCGTTTGCCACTTGTCTATGCTAGCAGAGGAGCTCTATGGCGCAGCGGCTAGCGCATTTGCTGGTGCGACTTCGCTGGTTCGCAATCCCGGGTCATGGATGGGTGGGTAATGGCGATGGACGCAATGATTAATATTAAGTACCTACATTATGTAAACTTTAATAAATAAATACGTGATGTTGTCTGTCTGATGTCATCTTTCCATCTCATCTGTGGTCTGCCAACTGGTCCTTTATATCCTTACGTTACCTTGCACTACGAGTCTGATTTACGGGCTACGTGACCCGCCCATTGCCACTTCAGTTTAGCTATTCGCTTTACTATGTCTGACACTTTGTTTTATTTTTCAACAACTTATTTGTTTTACGGTCTCGTAAAGATACTCCTACCAGCTTATGTGCCATCGCCCTTTGAATGACTACTAATCTCTGACGGATTGATAGCTTTAGTTGTCTCCCAAGTTTCGGCTCCGTATGTAAGAACGGGTAAGATGCACTGGTTGTATGTACGTGCTTTCTGAATGTTGGTGAGATTCATTCTGATAGCAAAGTCGAGCTTCGCAAAGGCAAGCCCAGCCCCGACGCACCCTTTTGCTTATTTCTGTTTCTTGGTTTTACTTCCCCAGTTTGACTTCTTGACCCAGATAGATATATTTGGTGACTCTGACTGAGCAAGTATAGAAGATTCACTCCACAAAGTAATTTAAATATTTGGTGACTCTGACTGAGCAAGTATTGAAGATTCACTCCACAAAGTAATTTAAATAAATACCGACTCTTGCTAAGACACAATAAAGTGCAATTCAGCACGCACACCGCTGCCATACCTACAGTTAAATTCACCTAGAAGTTGCCTCTCTTTCTATTGCGTACTATCGCGTAGCTCTCATCTCTTCTAACGACTGCAGGGAGTTCGCGGGAGTCCGTTCGGTCGGCTACTTGTAGTAGGCCTGGTGACTCTTTCAAGTGGCACACTCTTAATTGCAATTACCGCTGTGCTTTCGGTGTCAGTGGTCATGACCTTAGTTAGGTTAATATCAAGCTCTACATTAAAAAATGCGTCTTGCAGGCAAAGACAACTTTTATACATCATTGCTTGCAGGTGATGAAATTGTAGGTCATGAATTATTGTCTGAGGCTCCTCTGGGTCACTAGCATAATTGCATACGTAAGTTTAAATGTTGTTATGAAGCAGATAACTATTGTTATCATAAGCTTCACACGCCAACAAACACCACGTCTTGCCTCCTCAATGGTCTGATACCTACTGACTTAACTGACTACCCCCACTACATAGTCCGTGACGTATATACAGTACTGCACATACTGAACACTACAAATGTGTTAAAGCTAATAGACTAAAATAAATTCTGTGTGATGGCAGCTCATTTTTCAAAGAATATTACCAACCTATTTTCCTGTAACCATGTCTCTCTGTCTTGTGTTGGGTGTGGTAAAAGGCAACTAATGGCGTAAAGACAGCAGTTTTTTATCTATGGACACAATAGGTGAAGAAATTCCCGATAGAACGCTTACTAGCATACACTTAACATGATATTGTATGCGCTAGTCAGCAGATTCCTATGGATTTAATATTTTGAGAATTGGACATTCTGAGAGTTGGACATCTGAGAGTTGGACATTTTGAAACTGCTGGACATTTTGAAACTGCTGGAAATTTTGAAACCGCTGGACATTATGAGAATTGGACATTCTGATCGTGAACGACTCGCCGTTCTGCACTCCGTTCTGACCGCACCTACAAGCGCATAGATCGTGTGCAAGCGAATGTCGCCGAAAAGTGGTCGACCGGGAACTTCCTCGACTGTCAAATTTCTACAATCAATTATTTTGAACTTTATAGTTTGGTTTTAAGGATCAATATTCATTGGAGAAATTTGACAGTTTATGGTTTTTTTTTATTAAAGAAGGAGGCAAACGAGCAGGCGGGTCACCTGATGGAGAGTAATCACCGCCGCCCATGGACACCCGCAAAACCAAAGGAATCGCAGGCGCGTTGCCGTCCTGGATGGAATAGGGAATAGGAATTGTGAGAGGGGGCTGGGGGGAATGGGCCTCCGGAACCCTCACTGGCCGGGCGAAACACAACAGCACCAAGTGCCATTATTTCACGCCGGATATTCGTGAGAGGGTGGTATTACGCCGGGCGAGCCGGCTCAATGCGTGCCGCAACGCAGCGTGGCTCTACCACTTAGTCAGTGGGTGTGTAAGTACATCCAACAGCATAAAGCGGCGTTAGCAGTTGTTTTTTGGTAAGACGTGGACTGTTGCAGCGTTCGTAATTTTATTTTTTAACTCCTCTATATATCTTTATGTTAGAACTGAGATAATTATTACACAGTTATACAGGTTAAAGTTATAATAATAGCTGGAACTGACGGTAGAATGTTAGTTGGGTCGCTAATAATAACAAACAAGCAAACGGCCCGCCCGCCTGATTTAAGCGGTTACCGTCTCGCCTATGAATGCTTGTAGGAGTATACTTGTGTAGTGTATGAATGTGAGCTTACATAGTTATATATTGAACCCGAAAAAGAGCTTATGAACTAAGTGTATTGATATGTTTGAACCTGCAAAAGAGCTTATGAACTAAGTTTGTGGTAGTATGTATTGAACCTAAAAAGAGCTTATGAACTAAGTGAGCGGTAATATTATGTATGTATGATATGAACCTGAAAAAAAACTTAAGAACTAAGTGTAATGTAATATGTATGAACTTGAAAAAGAGTTTACAAACTAAGTGTGTATTTTTTCGTGTTGGCTTTTAATGTTCAACTTTTTTCCAGAACGTAAAATGGCACTCACTCCGGCAGAAAAAATGCGTCGCTATAGACAGAAAATCAAGAATGATCCGGAAAAATACAACGCAGTGAAGAAAAAAGATTTATTGCGTATTAAAGCCAAAAGAAAGGCCGTATCTGATCTAAATCTTCAACAAAAAATAAAGAAAAGAGAACAATGGCGAGAACAGAAAAAAAGACAGAGATTGAATTTTAATAAGAAAAAAACATATGAGTTAATTACTAAACAAAATTATGATTGTTTTTTTAAATACGAGTAGGTAGGTGTGGTGTTGTCAGTGCCATATTTTCAGAAGATATGTTATTAACTACAATATTTTTTGAGATCTCTTAATTACTAAATAACTTAGTATGGCCTCAGCTGTGTAGACTCATGTACGGTCCAGATACGTGACTGTCCCTTTAAATAATGTATTGTTATTTTTGAAGAAAATACGAAGTTAATTAGAAATTTAAATGTAGAAAAATTAAATTTTTAATAAATGCATCATATTACAAAATGTTATTGTATTATACTTACTTACTAAAGTTTAAATGAAAAGTTTAGTATTGTATTTTTTAAAAAGTAACAAATGGACAAACATTTTAATAAAGCTCGTCAATATTTATTTTTTCGAGTGTTTTGACTCTGTTATCTCAAAACCATGTCTTTAATAAAACTACATAAATAATCTGTACTTATATGTTTATTTAACCGTTTCAACGTAAATATCCTTCATTATTTTTGGTAACGGTCAGGACACAATTTGATATCTTGTTCACAATATTCTTTGATTTCTCTTAAAATATTCAATAAATATGAAAACGTTTACATTTTTTTGTTATTTTTTACGCCCGACTACTCCCGAGATAGTACTGTTTTATGTTATTTCTGATAGTGTAGATTTAGTATAATAATTATCTTTTAAGTCTTATTTTTTGATTTTTCCATTTTAATATTGTTTTTAACTTTGTGGGTAATATTATTTTTAAATTTTTAGTGGTTAAGTTTTTTTACTTCTTTTTGGTTTCTGCTTTTTTCCAAGTCGGTTTTGTTTTTTTAGTATGATAAAGTTCTGTAAAAGGTGTGGAGGAACCAGTACATCACTATTTTGTGCACTGCGTCTCTTACATATTTTGTATGTCTGTTTTGTAACGTGTGACAATATTATAGATGTATTTTAACACTAAACAGCGATATAAATGTGCTAAATAGGGCCAAAAATAGTGTTTCCGCAAACGTTCTATGGTCTTTTACAGCACAGTTTTTGCTGCTTGGGTCACTAGCATAATTGCATACGTAAGTTTAAATATTGTTATGAAGCAGACAACTATTGTAGTTATATGCTTCACAAGCCAACAAACACCACGTCACAATACACTATTGTGACCACGTCTTGCCTCCTTGATGGTCTGATACCTACTGACTACCCCCACTACACGGTCCGTGACGTACGCGCTTAAAACAAGTACTGCACATACTGAACACTACAAATGTGTTAAAGCTATACTAAATTAAATTCTGTGTGATGGCAGCTCATTTTTCGAAGAATATTACCATCCCATTTTCTTCTAACCATCTCTCTCTGTCTTGTGTTGAGTGTGGTAAAAGGCAACTAATGGGGTAAAGACAGCAGTCTTTTTATGTATGGGCACAACTAGGGTTACCTATTATCCGTCCGGATTAATCCGGACATGTCCGGACTTTAAGACTCTAGTCCAGACTTTGTCCGGCTCCTTAATTTGTCTGGATTTTGGAATGTGAGTAACGAAACTACATTTTAAGTTATATCAAATAAGTCTTTAATCTTTATTAACTTCTCATTTACCTAAAAACAAAACATAAAAAGTGAGTAAAGTTTACATTTTTAGACTAAAAAGTTCGGATTTTTATCGAAATGTCAGGCTTTTTGGTAACCCTAGGCACAACAGTCAAGGAAATTCCCGGTAGAACGCATTTTGGCGATATTTGCTCGCGCTCCGTTCCGACCGCACCTACGAGCTGTACGTGCGCGTAGATCGTGTGCAAGCGAATATTAGCGAAGGGAACTTCCTTGACTGTACACACGGCGTCAGATCAACCTACCCAAAACTGCAATTTTCTTCAATCAATTTTGAGGGTAGTTCTTTAAGGACATGGAGATTGTTTATATGTATTTTGTGTTTGAATAAGTTTATAAATACGACATAATAATTATGTCATATCTTCTGAATATGTTAAATATCGTAATTTTCGTGGCACAACTTTCGTGGCAAAATGCCCGCGAAAATTATTGACCATACCATGAAAAATACTTTTAGCGTCAAAATCTTTCTAATTGCTTGTTTTTTTGTCTGTTTCTACTATATACACACATATTAAGTAATATGTTATACAAACCTTTTTCAAAAACTTATTAAACAGTCATTTTCGGCAGTTAATTTAATATCATAAGAGTTATGCTATAATATAAAGAAGAATTTGCCGCCATTACCTAACACCGTGTTCTTTTGACATTTTTTATATTTTAACTGCTTTTTCTTTATGTCTATAGCCATTATTTTGTCATAAGAAAAATTTGAACTTTAGTAAAAAAATATTAACAATCCTCATAGTTTATAGATTTGATAATTGGATATTTTTGATGTAAATACATAATAATGCCTTATAGTATGTTTTGCCTGAAGTTTTTTGGCCACCTACTTTAATGGACGTGCCGATATAAACTACATTTAAACTTAGTGTATTTTGCGACTGTAAAGCGTGGTTTGGGCAAAACATATTGATATATTACAATATAGTCCTTATGACTTTCAGGATTCTCTTTTAGGACATACGTTTAAGTGTTAAAAAAGTATAAAGTACATTAATATAAAAGAAGAAAATATTACCCAATAAAGTTCATAATATGTGATAATAAAAGCTTGAATCACAACAAAAAAAGGGAAAAAATTGTACTAAGTTATTTTTTAGATTGATTTATAGTTGATGACTTGATGTGGGATAAAATGATTACTGGTAAAAAAATCAACCTGTCTCAGGAAAGCTCGAATGGAATAGAATGGGACTTTATGTGGTTAAAAACATCAACTGATCTTAAATACAGAGTTAATGTTTAAAAAAGATGATTTATTTTAAGTATAACGTCGTTATTTACAAACTTTTACTTCATAAGCTAAATATAAGTAGTTTAATATAAAGTATAAGTAAAAATAAAACATTGCATAATTTTCAAAATTTTTTGCCGTGCCAAACTAGAATTGGTACTAGTTTCCAGTATTTGCAGTTATTATTGTTCGTTCGTAATTTTCGTGATCTCCACTGTAACTTTCAGGGGCACCAAAATTTCAAAATAAATATCTCAAGTAAAATTGACTAAAAACATAAGCATCAAGCACTGACCAATTTCGACGGGTGAAAGCCAGACCTCGGTAGCCGAGTGGTTAAGGCAGCCGCCCGGAATGCGGAAGGTGCGTGGTTCGGTTCGAACCTCAGGCGGGGGTTGTCGTCTTTTTTCAATGTTCACTGAAGTATATTTAAGCATTAATAAAACGCTAAAATATATAAAAACATTAATTAAATATCTCATTAAATTATATGCTAATTAACATGTAACATAGATACTGAATCTTATTTTTACGTCTTCTTAAATGTAATAATTTTATTTTATTTAAAAACTTGATTTTAAATTTTGCCACTAAAGTTGCGCGGAGAACGCTTTTCAAATAATTACCCTTGAACTTTATTGTTTCGTTTTGAGGATCAATATTCATTGGAGAAATTTGACAGTTTAGGGTAGGTTAATCTGACGCCGTGTGTACATTCAACAGCATAAAGCGGCGTTAGCAGTTGTTATTAAGAGGAAACATTACGTCGACGTGGCATGCAAAATTCTCATACAAAACACAGAAAAACGACATTTCGTAGTGCCCTGTTTCCTCCTTCAGAACTGAACCAATTTTTATTACTTTTTCAGCATTGGTTAAAGAAAGAGATTTTCGATGTCTGAATGTTTGATTTTTTTGCATTAAGCCATTTATGTAATAACCAGGAGCCTTCAAAATTTAGAAAAATCACTCCGTTTAAAGGCAGGCGTCTTTAGAAACATTACGTGGCTGATTAAAAAAAAAATCAAACATACAAATATAGAAAATCTCCTTCTTTAACCAATGCTGAAAAAGTAATAAAAATTGGTCCACTTTTGAAGGAGTAAACAGGGGACTACGAAATGTAGTTTTTCTGTGTTTTGTATGGGAATTTTGCATGTCACTTCAACGTAGTGTTTCCTCTTAATGATGAAACGTGGACTGTTGCAGCGGACTGCTTTAGCAGCCCCATTGCCTATTAGTCTCTGACTAACCCTTTGGGGACAATAATTATAAGTGTGTAGGTATATAAAGGAGAACCGGCACTTTCCATAGAAAAAATGCTTAATTTGTATACAATAGAATGTGGTCATAAAGTAAAGCTAATATTATTTGCTACCTAAACCAAGTTTTGTCTTATTTTTATCGAATCGCGTATAAGAGTTATTTAATTATTAATATTTTATAATATGGAAACACTAAGTCTTCAAAAACAGACATGTTACTTTAAAAATGTCTAACGTGGCTGCATAAACATTTATTCTTTTGCTTTTAAAAAATAGAAATGTTAACAATGCCGTCACATCATGTTTGATTTGACAGCTAGCGGCTGTCATTTGTCAACAACTGTCATTTATTGACAGGTATTGTCAGTTAAATAATGAATAACAGATTAAAAAATTAAAAAAGTATACAACTCAAGCATAAAACGCCGGGTCTCCTTTAATGCTATAGTTAATGACCGTATTTCCCCAGGTAAAAATTACACAACGTCGCAATCCAGAACGGGCGTGCAGCTCGCTATGTTCAACAATTACACGTTTTACAAGAACACCAAATTATCCAAGGCGTGGCTGTGTTCGAGCAGAACCACCAGTCGGTGCAAAGGCAGAATAAGGATAGTCAATGACCATGTCACTCCCATCTACGTGGAACACAACCACCCGCCGCCTGCATTCCACAAAACTAAAGATGGACGATATATTAGAACCACCTACAAGTACTCGTAGTAGTGGCAAACGCTCACACGCTGTCTATTCGTAATTCGTCATATAATGCGCACGCGCTGCTGTATTTTTCACCTGCAAAGGGCACAGTACACAGCAGTGTACGATGAATTACGAATAGATAAGGGGTGAGCGTAAGGGGGAGCGCTACTTACTTGTCTATGCTAGCAGAGGAGCTCGATGGCGCAGCGGCTAGCGCGTTCGCTGATTCGCAATGCCGGGTCATGGATGGGTGACTAAATTAAAAAGATCTCGAGCTCCTCCGTGCTTCGGAAGACACTTAAAGCCGTTGGTCCCGGTTGTCGTCGTAAGATGGCAGTTGTTGAAACCCACCAACCCGCAATAGGCCAGCGTGGTGGGTTATGGCCCAATGTTCCCATGTGATTTTGTCTACATGTGAGAAGGCACAGGTCTTCTCACAGGCATAGTTCCAGCAGTGGTACGCTGATGTGATGATGACCTATGTATTCTTCCTGACTAGCCTAATGAAAAGGTATTTTCACGTGTTATACAGGAGTTTGGTACTATTACCAAACTCCCTTTATAACACGTACACGGTACATAATCATAATCAAGCAACTGGGCTACCCTACTAATAGTACTAAGTGCAAAGAATGACTATTTGTATGGAAGCAACCTGAAAAAACGAGAAAAAAATCAGCTGTTCCATACAAAACTGCAAATACTTTTCGACCTAATGTATGACTTTTTTCTCTTTGCTGCGCAGCGTTGGGCAGTAAGTACGAAGTCCACGCAAAATGTTAGCCCTGTTGTGGGTGGATTGTAATATTAACATTGTTTGACTATTGATGTACCGGTTATTATCTCTTTTTTTGTATTAGTGAGCGCAAGGCAATGAACGCAATGATTAATGTTAAGTACTTATGTAAATTTTATTAAATAAAGATAATTGAAATAAAGTTATAATGTCACTTTGTCATTTTACAAAAGGTTATGAACTTGGCATGTACCTGTGCGCCATCGGGGAATTCCACCGCTCGGCCAATGCGCCCGAGACACTGTTGGTACCATAAAGTTACTATTACCTAACTTTATGGTTGGTACTGCTCCGGAAGCGATTAAGCATCCAGTCATGTCATGTTATCGTGGTCGAGCTTTACACTGCGGGCCTAGCATGCGCAACACGAGAACTCTTCTCGACCCGTTTTCTCGTGTTTTATTCATTTATCTCTAATGTCTATCGACACTAAAGACACATGGATGCGCTTTGAACTCTACATAATATGTCAAAAATAGACTAGTAGTAATAGTAGTTTTTGCATAAACTGTGGTATTTTAGTCTACAACCTTTAACATGACAACTTAAAACGATTTGTCGTCTCTCGTCCGCGAAATATCTCGTGTTGCGCATGCTAGACCTACTGAACTATAGATTTATGCCCTGAACGCATAGTTGTACCTACTGGAAGCGCAGCGCGCCGCGCCGTACGCCCGCTGCTTGTAGCTGGTCCACAAGACCACTTTTCGGCGATATTCGCTAGCACGTATGGTTACCATTTAGAAATTTGAAAAGTCCTGACAAAAAGCCTGACATTTCGATAGAAGTCCAGACTTTTTAGTCACAAAATGGAACAACAATGATTAAAGACTTATTTGACATTACTTAAAATGTTTTTTTGTTACTCATATTCCAAAATCCGGACAAATAAAAAGCCGGAAATAATCCGGACTAGAGTAAAATCCGGACATGTCTGGAATATTCCCGACGGATGGTAACCCTACTTGCACACGATCTACACGCACGCTACTGTACGTATGCACGGTCGGAATGGAGCGCAAGCGAATATCCCCGAAAAGTGGTCGACTGGGAACCTCCTCGATTGTATACACATACACTAGGGATGGGCCGAAGTTCGTTTCACATTCGGTTTAACCTAATTTCGGCTGCTTGAACCGTACTTCGGCATTCTGCCGACATTCGGTTTTTTCATTACATTCATTGTATTTGCAACAAGAAAATATATTTATTACTTTACCTCGTTATATCACTTAAAATCACGTAGATAATAATGTAAACAATAACGCAATTGTCGCGTGGATCACATATTTGCTAATGACCAGGGGCCCAAGTCTGCTAATTTACGAATGGCATAATTGAATCGCAATTGTATCGCATTGTAATTGTTGGACACATTTGGTATTCTTAAATGAGTAAGAGAATACCATATGTGTCAAACAATTACAATGCGATCCAATTGCGATACAATTGCGATTCAATTATGCCATTCGTAAATTAGCAGACTTGGGCCCCAGTTGGCCGGGACGGGAGACAAGGGGATGTGTCGCGGGCACAGACAGGTTGTATTGTCTGTGGTCGCGGGCAGGGTTGCGGGCGGGATGCAATACCAAGAATTGAAGGTAGCGCCGTAAACTAGTTAGAATGTGAACTACACATTCTAACTAGTTTACGGCGCGTAATAGAGAAAGCGCTGTGAAAAGAACCGAACTTCGGCTGAATTTCGGCCAGATTTTGGTTTTTTACCTAATGTTCGGCCGAAGTTTGTATTCGGTACAACCACATTCGGCCCATCCCTAACATACACACATCAAAAATTGTATAACAAAAAAAAAGAAAAAAAGAGATCTCATAAAGCTCCAGTTATTTTAATTAATCACTTTGAAAGAAAAGAAAATAGACACAAAAGAACAAAAAACCCTGCCACAATAGCGGAAAGCAGTAGATTAAAAAAAAAAAACATACACACATCACGCCCGCTTTCCTGGGGGTAAGCGGAGACCACAGATTTCCATTTGCTACGATCCTGATACACAACCTTAGCTTCACTTACTCTCATAATCATAACTCATAACGTCTTTCATACATGCTCATCGGTTTAAGGTACTCATGACCTGCTATGCGATTCTGTAAGCGACACATAGACGCTGCGCGCAAGGCTGTGACCTGCTGTCTCTTTACAATTCTATGAATATGAAAGAGACAGAGTCAATTCTCAGCGCTGCGGCAGCCGCTGCTACCAAGGCTTTAACTTAGAGAATCGCGAGGCTGACCTTTAACGAGAACGTCGTATCTTATCTAAGTACCTATTACGTTCGCCGAGGTCTATGTCAAACAAAGCTACTTTTACTGGTATAACCGCTCACCTTACTAGTCTCTTTGC
The DNA here is from genome assembly GCA_963921215.1 of Scoparia ambigualis. NCBI lineage: Eukaryota > Metazoa > Arthropoda > Insecta > Lepidoptera > Crambidae > Scoparia > Scoparia ambigualis. The sequence continues at coordinate 29,365,668 of OY992513.1, read as the reverse complement.
ATTCATTTAAAAGTTTCGTTATCCTATCCACAATCAATTCAAACCTTCTGATTTCGGTAGGTACAGAATATGTAATGATGAAGTCTAGGAGAGGCGGCGACCTTATCATGTTCAACGAATGTACATATTACAAATGCAGCAGATCCAATAATCTTTGGCTATGTTCGAGAACGCGTGGGACCGGATGTAAAGCTAAAATTATGTTTGACGGGAACTCAGTCTCTCCTGTCTACATCGAGCACAACCACCCGCCGCCTGTGTATCACATAGCCAGAGATGGCACGTATGTTAAGATATAGATGAAATGTATAATTGTATATTTTATCATAAGTAAGCTATGATTTGCATCATAGTTATAATAATAATAATATAATTCATGTTACTAACATTAGAACAGGTAATGATAACATATTGAGTCAGGACTCAAGATAGAACATTCATTTATTCAAGTGACCAGGGTCACTTGAATAAATGAATGTTCTATTTTATTATAATTGTAATGGCTCTGAACTTGTAGTGTAAACATAATAAAGTCAGTCATAATCTAATATTTTATAAATAAAAAAATATGTTATTATTTTAAGCAAAATTTTGGCCCACTGCATCCCAAGGGTTTCCCATCCTTTCTTCTATTAATTATTCCTTTTTTGTAGTAGAAAAAATATAAATTGATCCCATCCACAATCAATTTCAACCTTCTGATTCCGGTAAGGTACAGAATATAATAGGTCTTTACCTATGTAATTGGAGATTCTACAACCGGCATTTTCAGATTTAAATATCTGTGGATGTCCGCAATAGACATGGGCGCCGCCGTGGCTCGCCGCCGTGGCTCGCCGCCGCCGTTTAGGTATGGCGCGCCGCCGCCGCCGCCGACTGTTCAAAATTTCGCGCCGACTAGACTGTTCCAATGTGTAGGCTCTTGTAACAATAATCTCAGTTTATTCTTTACTCATGTGGGCCGTGCGGGCGCCGCGCGGGGCGTCAGCTCAGGTGCTCGATGAGGACGAAAACGACCCTATTTCCGATCAAGAGGGAGAAGAATCAGAAGAACGCCCTTTGTTTGGGGACTTCGCGAACGTGCCTAGCATTAAGACGTCCACACCAACGCGTTGGCATAGTATCTTAGAAATGTTGGGGCGTATGGCACACTGCTGTAACTGTAACCGGAACCCCGTCAGCTTTCTTAGCCTGAGCTAATGCTCGAGCGCGCAAATCTCGGGTACTCAGACCCTGAGAAAGCCCCAGTTAAAGAACATTACGTAGGGCACGATTCAATCACATCGGCCTCATCGGTGTTAAACATGCTTCGCACCCACTTGGAAATACCTTTATTTCCACGGAGAGCTTTGAGTAACTCCCCGCCGCGGACATGAAGCTCCCCCCTAGAGGGGTCGGCTATAGGTAATACAAATGGGTGCGAAACATTTGGAAATACCTTTATTTCCACGGAGAGCTTTGAGTACCTCCCCGCCGCGGACATGAAGCTCCCTCCTAGAGGGGTCGGCTATAGGTAATACAAATGGGTGCGAAACATTTGGAAATACCTTTATTTCCACCGCTGATAAAGCCTGACAAATCTGGAGAGATCGCAATATTTCCGTAAAAACCAAAACCAGACTGGTACGGACTCGTGTCTTCTCGATCTTCTATACGGCGCTGAGACTTGGACACTAAAAGCTGCAGACCGCAAACGCATTGACGCTTTTGAGATGTGGTGCTGGAGAAAGATGCTCCGTATTCCTTGGACAGCATTTCGGACTAACGTGTCTATATTGCAAGAACTCAAAATCTCCTCGCGGCTGTCATCCTCGGATGTCTTCGCAAAATTTCAGAATACTTCGGTCACATTGCAAGGAAAGACGGTGACAAACTCGAGAAGCTCATAGCGACCGGCAAAGTAGACGGGAAACGGCCTCGAGGACGCAGCCCAATACGTTGGTCTGACCAGATCCGCACCACTCTTAACTCTTCAGTTCACAGCGCCCTCCAGACCGCCAAATACAGAAACAGATGGAGAAAAACCATAAGAGAGAAAGTGATGCAGAAGGGACGTCACGACCCTCAGCATTGACGAACACGACGCAAGGAGGAACTCCATTATCAATTTTAATTACTTAGTGACTTTTTGCTCTACAGCGACGATATAATGTTTTGTTGTTGAAATCTTTGTGAAGTGTTGGTTTTATTTATCACTCTTATTTCTACCTTTAACTACATAACTAAAAACGACTTCAGAAATCCCACGCCGCCGGCTTCACGCCGCCGCCGAGCATATTTTTAAGGCGCGCCGCCGCTGGATTTTTTTTACTCGGCGCCCATGTATAGTCCGCAATTCAAAATTAAAATAAATTTTATTCGAAAGCCTTGTTAATTTAATGTCAAATTCAGTCATTTGTTTTTAGATTGTTTTTTGTTTTTGTGAAATTGTGGTAGTTATGGCGCCATGGATGAACTTCTATTTGGAAATACCGCTGCGCAAACAACACGATTAACACGATTAACAACATTAACGACGTGTACGGGCGTAACACTGCTTGCATAAACACGGTCCATTATTGGTTCAATCGTTTTAAATCAGGAAATTTTGAGATGAAGAACGAGCCTTGCGGTCGGCCGGTAACCATTGTCGACAACGATGAATTGAAGGCGATAGTGGAAGCGGTTCCATCTAAATCTGCGGCTGAGCTTGCTGCGGGCCTTGTAGTTAATGTGAAAACAACATTGATGCACTTGCGGCAAATCGGAAAGATAAAAAAGCTATAGACAAGTATGTGCTACACGAACTAAGCAACCAACAGCGCGACTTACACGTCGAAGCATGCATAGCACTACTGAATCGACATAGAAACGAGGGAATTCATCGAATTATTACCTGCGTTGAAAAGTGGATCGTATACGACAACCGTAAGCGTTCGTCTCAGTGGGTGGACCCGGGTACAGCACCTAATCAGTGCGCTAAAAAAAAGATTACTCATAGGAAGATGATGGTGACTGTCTGGTGGACCAGTGCCGGACTTGTACATCACAGCTTCTTACCGAATAGCACAACAGTGACGGCAGAAGTCTATTGCCAAGAATTGCAAACAATGATGGAGAAGCTCGCAATTCAACAACCAAGACTGGTCAATCGCTCTTCCCCATTGCTTCTCCACGACAAAGCGCGAGATCACACTTCACGACAGACCATCGCAAAGCTACAAGAGTTATAGCTGGAAGCTCTCCGTTCCCACCGTACTCACCGGATCTTGCCCCAACAGATTTCTACTTTTTTCAAAATTTAGACAATTTTTTAAGTGAGAAAAAATTCAACAGCCCAGAGGCAGTACAAAACGCTTTCTCTGACTTCATCGCCTGCCGTCCGGCAGACTTCTACAGTAAAGGGATAAACAAACTGCCATCAAAATGGCAAAATTGTATAGATAATTTGGGCCAGTACTTTGATTAGCTAAAATAAAAAGAAAACAAAATTTTCATATAAATCTCCAATTTCATAGGTAAAGACCTAATGTTATAAGAAGTCTAGAAGAGGCCATAACATGTTCAACGAATGTACATATTACAAATGTAGCAAAGCTAAAATCGTTGAATGTGTTCGAGATCGCGTAGGAGCGGATGTAAAGCTAGAATTAAACTCGACGGGGACTCAGTCTCATATATCTACCCCGAGCCAAGGATCGGAACCGCTTACCAAAGAAGGGGTTTTTGATTGGGTAATTCATAGACTTGTTTTCACTAACCCTATCAATACGGTAAGCATTTCGTCGACTTACTGCATCGAAAGGTTAACCAATTAATTAGGGTAAGCACTAACCGCATTCAAAAACCCTGTCAAGGCTAACCCTATTAAAAGGGTTTTAACGCGCACTAGCAATTCAAGCTTCTACGTGCAATGCATTAGACTTATTATTGCATTTACTGTTTACGTGTGTAGCTTTCACGTTAAGACCTGTCGCGAGGTGCATGCAGCTTGTCAGTTTTTGTCCGGATAAATCCATGGTAAATGATAAATGAATAATTGAAAGCAGATATCACTCTACATCTAGAAAACACTGCAGTCCGCCGCCGCCACCCGCTGTGCGCGAATACGAGATAGGTTACAATAGGGTAACCTTATTAGTTGATAAGCGCTTAAAATTACCGGTACAAATACCCAATTTGATTTGGTAAGTGCATTGGAAGCAGTTAACTTTATCCAAAAAAGTTTCCGCTACGGAAGACTAACCCTATCAATAACGAAACCCTAGCGTTCGGTTGGGGTTTCCCTAACAATCGGCTTAATAAAAAAAGGGCTTTTCGGTCCCTGCCCCGAGCACAATCACCCGCCGCCGCCGCCTGTGTATCACTTAACCAAAGATACGTTAAACTAAACATAGAAGTAACGCAACTATATAAATAAAATTGATTTGCCAAATATTAATTGCTGATCCAGTACCAAACTTCAAAATCAATGTAGAATAACAGTTTTTTCTAAATTGACCCGACACCGGAACCTCAGAGATGGCGCGACGCCAGAACCGGCGTGCTAACAACTCGACCACTGCGGTCGTTAAAATGATCAAGATGCGCTAATCAATCGATTATTGACACACAATTATTGATACACTTGACATTTACGAACACAACAAAGATTTAGCCATATAGATCAATCGATCTATATGGCTAAATCTTTGTTGTGTTCGTAAATGTCAAGACAAGAAATAATGCCTGCCCCCCTCTGACCCTACAGAGAAAAAGTTAAGTGTGCAAAACTATAGTTCTGGCGGTTAGGTTTGGTTAGAAGGTTGACAAATAACGGAGGATGGCCGCAGGCCCCCGAACCCCCCTATTTCTCAATCATAAATGTACAATGTAATAAAACAATATTATGAGTTCAAATATTTTCTTAGTAATGGCATTATTAATAAGAAAGTTATGATAATTGTCTGTTATGAAAGAAACAACTACGAAAAGAATATTATGGACTTTAAACATGTTCTTAGTAATGACAGTACCTAATAATAACAACTGCGAGTCGGACTCGCCCATGAAGGGTTCCGTAGCAGCAAGTAACATCATATAAAAGTGCTTGTAGTTCGTTGTAACTTTAATCAATGATTTAATAATAGTGTATTTTTTTAAATTATTTAATTTATGACGTAAAAAAAACTACTTACTAGATTTGCATGGTAATGTACATCATATTTTTTTTTTAGTTTTATCATTCTCTTATTTTAGAAGTTACAGGGGGGGGGGGGGGGGGGGGGACACACACATTTTACCACTTTGGAAGTGTCTCTCGCGCAAACTATCAGTTTAGAAAAAAATGATATTAGAAACCTTAATATCATGATGAAGACCTATTCATAGATACCCCACGCGTATGGGTTTGATAAAAAAAAAATTGAGTTTCAGTTGTAAGTATGGGGAACCCCCAGAATTTATTGTTTTTTTTTCTATTTTTGTGTGAAAATCTTAATGCGGTTCACAGAATACATCTACTTACCAAGTTTCAACAGTGTAGTTCTTATAGTTTCGGAAAAAAGTGGCTGTGACATACGGACGGACAGACAGACAGACAGACATGACGAATCCATAAAGGGTTCCGTTTTTTGCCATTTGGCTACGGAACCCTAAAAAAAGTATGTTAACTGTCTGTTCTGAGTTCCGTCCAATGGTTGTAATAAAAATGTATGAACAAAAAGGTATGAAGAAAAAAATAATGAAGAGTTATGACCACAAATCGGTAGTTAAACAAAAAATAGGAATAATAGTTTTATGTGAACCAATATGGACCCGCTCTGAACTTGAAGTGTAAACATGATATAGTTACTTGCTTACTTTGTAATAATAAATATAATTGTGAAGATTTGTTAATAGGATATGTTTACTTACTAACCTTAGCTATAGGTGTTAATCTTCTGTCTGTAAATCTGCCTAGAAATAAATAAATAAAAATAAATTAACGATATATTTTATTAATTAAAAAACAATTATGATATGATTTATTTATGTATGTGTTTATCATACATGCTGAACTTGTGGTGTAAACATGAAATATTTAAAAAAAGTCTGTAGTTACGATATATTTAATAAATAAGTAATTTCTTATTTTTTATACTTATTAATATATATTTTTAAAAAAAATTATTTAACCGCCCAACTTTTACTTAGATTTTATTAGTTCTAAGTTTATGCTTAAGTAACATGTTACATATAAGTCATGTTCCTTTTGATTGCCGCAGGTACTGAATATAAAATGATGAAATCTTTAAGAGGCGGCGACCTTCTCATGTTTAACAAATATACATATTACAAAAGTAAAAAATCCAAAATCATTTGGTTATGTTCGAGATCGCATGGATGTAAAGCTAAAATTAAATTCGACGGCGACTCAGTCTCTCCTGTCTGCGTCGAGCACGACCACCCGCCGCCCACATATCACAGAACCAGAGACGGCAGTTACGTTAAGATATAAATACTTACATTTAATTATAAAATTATTAATAATAATTGTTTTTAGATCGAATTGTTGTTTCATCTTTATACATAGTTAGGAATATTTTTTTATTATTTTGCCACTAAGAATACAATTGTATTTTGCATTCATTATATTTTATGAAATAAGTAAGTCCTCTTTTTGTCCGTGTAGCGTTGTATTCTATAATCTATACTAATACCTATAGTCTATACTAACTACTACTACTACTAGAATATTTAAGTACCTACACTTAAATTACATTATGTCATCATAAATAATTTTAATTCAAACTGAGGTATTTTAAGAAGTAACATAACTCAATGAAAATAAATTAAACAATTTTTTTTTAACATACATACATCATATTTAAGCAATGGCTCTGATCACGACTTTTATCCTCAAAGGGCTGACAGAGACTAGGCATTGAAGAGTTCTGAAGCAGTCCACTGCCACAATTCACGTTTCCAAATAACAAGGGACCATGTACACACGGCGTCAGATCAACCTACCCAAAACTGTCAAATTTCTACAATCAATTTTGAACTTTATTCTTTGGCTCTAAGGATCAATATTAATTGGAGAAATTTGACAGTTTAGAGTAGGTTGATCTGACGCCGTGAGATAGGTGGTGAGTCGCGCTTTATGCTGTTAGATGTATAAGTAGTCTTTTTAGTCCGTTAGTCAGCTTTCAAGAGAAAAGTTGTGTCGGTAGTACTCTTGGTAAGGGGCCGTCCATTAATCACGTGATGTTTTTTTTTGCATTTTTTAACCCCCCCTCCCCCTTGGTGATACGTGGTGATGTTTAAGACTACAAAAAAATCACGTGTATTTTTAGTACCTACAATAAATAGCGTACTTATGATCTCATTTTATTTAAAAAAATTAAGGGCAATGATAAAAATGTCTAGACAGAAAGGTTACAGGTTGTTTTTTTTTTCAACGGCGAGTCAACGTTCGAGTCAAGGCGTTTGACGAAAAAATTAATACACGTGATATCTTACTACGCCCTCCCTCCCCCCTTGTGTTATTTCGTGATTTTTGCCGAACCCCCTAGGTATGGGCGTTATTTAACGTAATCAGTTTCAGTAACAGGTTATGCAGCCTGTAACGGAATCACTAGTTTCGGCTTGAACAATGAACCGGTGATTTTTCGTAACCAGTTTCATAGAGCAACGACGCTAAGCGCAGAGCGCGAGTAACGCCGACAGGTGACGAATGTGACCGACCGACCACGACAGGCCGAGCGGCGCGCGGCGAGCGGCACCCGCCGCGGTGGCGGCGCCGGCGGCCGCGCGCCACTGTCACGCGTTTTGTCTCGCTCACTCGTACAACAAATTAATGTAAAACATGCTCTATTCGTATAAGCTCAAAGCTGTTAGCGTTTCTGCAAAACAGATCTTGTGCTTGAGACAAAAAGCTGATATTTCTATATTACGTTATGAATGAAAGTAAATCATAGGTGAGAGAAACAGGTTTTTTTGGCGGGAAGTTGGTAAAGCAGTTAATTACCGCGAATTATCGCGGGTGTCGCGTGCATTTGTTTGCGTCGAGGTTTACCTAAGAATTTAAGTTTTACGCTCGCGCGAATATTATGCATTTACATATAACGATGACGTACCTATTCATGTATTTAATGATTAATTAGTAGACTAAACTCAGTTAACAGTGAAGTGCAGATTTAACATTAGACGGTGCATACTTGTCTTACAAAGTGACAATCATCATGTCTCGTTGCAATTCAAGTGTTTTGTGGGAGTTTTTTCAAAAACTAAGTACTGATAAAAAAGCTAAATGCAACACGTGTGGTGAAGTATACAGCTACAAAACATCAACCGCGAATTTGAAAACGCATCTAAAGCGAAAACATCTTGATGCATATCAAAGAGTTTCTTCGGTGCAAGCGCTAGTTGGCGTAAGCGCAAGGGTCCCAGTAGGTCCGGATACCAGCTCAAATGAGATCCAGCCTTCACCATCAACGTCGAGGTTGAATATTGCTTCAACTTCTAATCAAACACAAGGTTTAGGAACCACACCTATAAATATTCCTACCCAGCAGCGTATTGATCAGTACGGAAACGCCAAAAAAATATCACAAACCCTAAAAAGAAAAATTGATAATGATCTTGCTGATTTATTTATAGATAGTTATCATCCATTCTCTTTAGTAGAGGAACGTTCCTTCAAGAAATTTGTCAGGCACATACCAGGCTATGAACTACCGACAAGGAAAACTGTGTCCAATGTTTTAATACCAACATTATATCATAAGACTGTTGAAGCAAAGAAAGAAGAAGTAAATGACATGGAGTATGTTTCTTTAACAACAGACTTGTGGACGTCTCGGGTCAACAACTCTTACATAGCTATAACGGGACATTACATTAATAAAGATTTGGAGCTAAAGACATTTTTGTTGAAATGTGCAGAATTCCCGGGCACGCATACTAGTGCACATATAGAAACTGCGTTGCGTGAAACAGTAGAGGAGTGGAATGTCGCTGATAAAATTAATTTTATAGTTAGCGACAACGCTGCTAATGTAAAGAAAGGCATAGCCGACATAGGCTGGAAACACTACGGATGCTTTGGTCACTCCCTCAATCTAGTTGTGCAAGACGCCCTTAACCTTGTACAAGCTAATTTGGACAAGGTAAAATATATTGTTCGACACTTCAAATCAAGCACAGTAGCAACAGAAAAGTTACTAAAAGCGCAAATACTTGAAAAGCCGAACGAAATTCCAAAGCGCTTGATACAAGACGTTCCAACCAGATGGAATTCCACATATTTTATGTTGAAGAGGTTTGTTGAGCTAGAAAGTTTCGTATGTGCTACAATTGCTGTATTAAAAAAGGATTTGCCAGTTTTATCAATCGAAGAGTGGAAGATGCTTGCTGAACTGTGCAAAGTTTTAAAGCCTTTCGAGGAGGCCACCAAAGCCATGAGCGGTGAAAATTACATGACAGCCGGCACCATAATAGTTATGACTCGATGTTTGAAAGAATCTTGTGACCAACTGTTTCTAGAGGGCTTTACTGATGTAACAAACAGTGTCATTAACAAACTTAGGACAGGGTTGGCTGGAAGGTTTGATAATGTTGAGAGAAGTGGCACACTTTCTGTATGTACCATCCTAGATCCGAGATACAAAACACAAGTATTCTCAGATCTCAACGAAGCAACAAGAACAAAAAAGAAGTTAGAAGAGTTGGTTGCGGCCATTATCAGACGTCAGCGTACAGAAAACGAGCCTCGTCAACAAACTGCTCTAACAGTACAGGATAAATTCTCGCCTTGGTCGATTTTAAACACTATTGTGGGGACTCAGCAACAAACTGTTGGAACACCTTTGTCGCGGGCCATAAAAGAAGTCGACTCTTATGTTAAAGATGACGTACTGCCGATGTTTAACGACAGTGGCAAATTTAACTGTCCTTTAGAGTGGTGGCGCTTAAATCGACACATTTACCCCAACCTGGCCATACTTCTGCGCCAATATGCCAATATTATGGCGACTTCAGTCCCGTGCGAGCGAATATTTAGTAAAGCAGGTCTCACGGTTAGTAACCGCCGCACACAACTAAAAACGAATAAAGTAGCTGAACTAATATATTTAAATGTTAACCTGGATCCAAAAAGGTTTCACAAATAAATCTGTATAAATAAATTACTAAAATTTAGTATAAGTAAAGTACATATACTAAAACGTGCCCGACGACGGACGCCCGTACGGAGGAGAAACTTACCACTTACGCACCTACTTAGCGTAAAAATGATAGTGTAAAGGACATATGAGACAAAAGTGTTTGTTTGTATAAAACGTGTAAATAGATAAAGAAAGGATAATATTAAAAAAAAACAACCAAAAAAACGTAATGTAAATAAGTGACTGTGTAAAATGCTAAAAAGAACTACCTATGACAATTTGTAAATAATCAAAAGGAGAGAAACGAAAACGAAATTTAAATAACTTTTAAATTCTTTATGTGAAAATGTGTAAATAACTGTAAAATATTGTAAATATTTCAAATCATTGTATAGAATGAACTCTTAAATACGCCTGCATTACATAATTTATCCTTCATAGTTAAGTTAATGCAGTCAGTCCTAAGCCTGGATAAAGTATGAAGGAAAGTTCATTAGATCAATGCTTACTTACTTCTACAATAATGATATAAAACTTGTTTAAATTGTCACTAATTCCCGAGAACTAAATAACAGTAGCTAGAAACTAGCTACAGCATACTCAATAGGTCGGTTTTTGTCACTAGTCAGGCTGTTATGATAAGCTCATCGTCATTATCACTTGTAAAATAACTGGTTACGAAAAATCACTCGTTTCAAAACAGGTGACGATATCGGAATAACTGGTTACGTTTCGTTTCTTTAAAATCACGTAACGACTCATGTCTAGAACCCCCTGTACGAATTCGTGTTTCCTAACTTCAGAAACTATCGTAATGTCAAAATAATGAAACAATAAACGTAAAACTGAAGTATCAATATATTGCTCAACTAACATAATGTACACGCGCTATATACGTATCTACGCAAAAATCTCTATAGCGCGATTCAGCTCGCGGAGTAACGCCATCTATCGGCGGGTATACAAATCAACATTATACACCCCCTCCCCCTTTTTCGAGCCTCACGTGATTAATGGACAGCCCCTATGAGCCGCCACCACACAGCTTTGTTGTTATTATTATAAGCTTTATTTATCCTATTTCAGAGCAAATTCCTCTCTTTCCTTCTTCCATTCTACCGAGACAGGTGTGATAATTTACAAGTGCTAATTTCAATAAAAAAAACCCTATCCGTAAGCTTTTTTATCTTTACCTGATCATGTTCAACAAATGTTTGTAGTTACATAAGAAGCAGATCAAATAATCTTTGGATATGTTTGAGATCGCGTGGGACCGTATGTACGAGTATATCTAAATCGACGGGGTTCTTTTGTTACTGTGGACACACACAACACCCGCGCGCCGCCGCGCCTGTGCATTAACTGAGGAATAATTATATATTTTATAAGATGTCGGTAGTAAAATATATTTTATAACTTTAAAATTATGTATGTTTTTTTTATTTAGAACCTCATCTTTCCTTTACCTACATTTATTAGATATGATAAAGTTTATACTTACATGAATAACATTTTGTTCCACATTTATAATTTTTTTTTATCAATCTACAATAATCTTCTGATTTCGGTAGGTACTCAATATACAAAGATGAAATCTGTACGAGGCGGCGACCTTATCATGTTCAACAATTATACATTTTACAAAACTAGCAGTTCTAAAATTATTTGGGTATGTAGAAGTTCGCGTGGATGTAAAGCTAAAATTAGATTTTACGGTGACTCAGTCTCCCCTGTCAACCTCGAGCACAACCATCCGCCGCCTACATATCATAGAACAAAAGATGGCAATTACATTAAGTTATAGATAATATGTTTATTATAAAGTTATCAATTGTCTTAAATCGAAAGTTGTTTTCATCTATGTACCTAGTAGTCTGGAAACTACATAGTTTTCATTCTCTATAATACCTAGTATTTTTTAATGAATGTTGTTTTGTTATTCATTAAGCCACTAATTATAAAATCGTATTTTGCACTGATTAAACAATAAAACCCTTTTTTAGGGCCTCTAGGTAAATACATTCAATTTTTATGTAGATTGTTTGTAAACAAATTATTCCCAATTTTTGTCACAATCTCACTCAGATTATGACTTTTCTTAAAAGAGTTGAGTACCTATTATATTTTCTTTATATTTAAGTTCTTGTAATATATTGTCAAAGAAGTTTCATCGGTTGTTAGGGCTACAGAGGTGACAATTCGTGGCTCTGAACTTGTAGTGTAGGTAAATATAATTTATTTTAACATACATATTTTATCAATATATTTTATTTTATTATAAACCTCATTTGTCCCACTGCAGGGTAAGATCTCCCTTTCCTTCTTCAATTCTTGCTATGACTACTTATTTTATTCTTAGTACCTATACCTACTATAATTCTACCTATTTGTAATGATCAGAGCCCAATTCTTTGGGAAAAAATAAATAATGATGATATACAATCATATAAATAAAAAATAAAAGTATATAAATAATATAGATAAAAAAGAATTGGAAAGTTTTTAAGATACATATTTTTATTTGATATTTAATATTTTATTTCAGGGACTCAATATACAATGATTAAATCTAGAGGAGGCGGCGACCTTATCATGGTCAACAATTGTACATACTTCAAAAGTAGCAGACACAACAACCTTTGGATATGTTCGAGATCGCGTAGAACCGGATGTAAAGCTAAAATAAGGTTCGACGGGGACTCAGTCTCTCCTGTCTGCCTCGAGCACAACCACTCGCCGCCTGTGTATCACGTAGCCAGAGATGGCACATACATAAAGCTATAGATGAAATAAATTAAGCAATGTCTCTGAACTTGCAGTGTAAACATAATATTTTCTAATTTACTAATTTTAAAATAATTTATAAATTTAAATAATAATTATCTATATTGAATTGCTGTTCGTTAGTCTCGCTAAAACTCGAGAACGGCTGAACGGATTTATCTTATCTTAGTCTTGAAATGTTCGTGGAGGTCTAGGGAAGGTTTAAAAGGCGAGAAAAAAATCGAATAATTGCCGGGAAAACCCTAAAAACAGCCCGTTTCTATTTCCCATACAAACGTTTTCTAAATAAGAACGGCTGAACGGATTTATCTTATCTTAGTCTTGAAATGTTCGTGGAAGTCTAGGGAAGGTTTAAAAGGCGAGAAAAAATCGAATAATTGCCGGGAAAACCTAAAAACAGCCCTTTTTTATTTCCCATACAAACGTTTTCTAAATAAGAACGGCTGAACGGATTTATCTTATCTTAATCTTGAAATGTTCGTGGAGGTCTAGGGAAGGTTTAAAATGCGAGAAAAAATCGAATGATTGCCGGGAAAACCCTAAACCAGCCCTTTTCTATTTCCCATACAATAATTGCCGAGAAAACCCTAAAAACAGCCTTTTTCTATTTCCCATACAAACGTTTTCTAAATAAGAACGGCTGAACGGATTTATCTTATCTTAGTCTTGAAATGTTCGTGAAGGTCTAGGGAAGGTTTAAAAGGCAAGAAAAAATCGAATAGATGCCGGGAAAACCCTAAAAACCGCCCTTTTCTATTTCCCATACAAAAGTTTTCTAAATAAAAATGCTATTCAATAAAGTTCAAATTAAAAAAAATAGCCAGTATTTCAGGAAACCTCTGTTTTTTTAAGTAAGCAACATGATGTGTCGAAAATAATAATAAAACTACATGCTTCATTAAAAAAATGGTTTTTTATTCAATAGGTTTTGTTTGTTTTAAAATTAATTTATACAAAAGTTTAGGTCTTTTAATTAATGATTGAGGCAGTACGAAGTCTGCCGGGTCAGCTAGTATTAAATAAATATTGATACATTAATACTTTTAAATTAAAACTCCCCGTACCCGTGAGGAAATTCCATAAATTTTCTTTCATACAAACCTCGTTCGGACAATTACAAACACAACATAAAAATAATTAGCCAAACAGGTGCTGCAGCCGTTCTGAAGTGATACGCGAACGTACAGTCGACCAAATTGAATCATGACCCACCTTTTAAGGTCATTTTCCTACAGTCATTCTAATACGAGTAGGTTGAAATTCGCTTGAACATACATTACACGTAACGCATGTAACGAACCTGTTATCATTTTATAAGACACTGACAGCTGACAAGGCAAATAAGAAAACCATTATGCGACGTTGCCGATTAGTGCAATTGACCATATTGTGCTGTGTTGTGCGGCGATAACCGCTCTTGCCGTTCCGCTGTCGGTGACGGTGAGCGACTGAACCTCAGAACAATATTTAGTAATTGTTGTGAGGACTGAACAAACGGCGATCAGTTGAATTGAATTCATCTGGCTCACTACTCGCGCGTGAATTATCTGAACGACTATTCGGAAAACTACCTACCTTATTTGTAAAAATTTATATGCCACGAAATCAAGCTAATTTGGGATGGTATTTTGGCCACATATTTTAGACAAATTCGTACTTGAAATTCCACTCGACAGCGACAGTTCACATGTTGAACGCACGAAAGGTGTGATGTGATTCGTATCTCGAATATTTTTGGGATTTTTTGTATGAACGAGCCCATTGTCGGTCTTTTAAAATTCCAAAATTTCTTATATATCTGTCAAATCTAAATCAACGGGTCCAGTTTCTTTATAAAATCACATTTGGAACATGTGGTGGTGACTATATAATAAAATAGTAAAGTTGAAGAATTATAAACTTCATTTTGTTAATATCATCTATAGGTTTTATTAAGTTTAAAAAAATAGCATTCACTTGGTAAACTGAAAAAATAGAAAATAACTTTATAAAAAAATTGTGGGTTTGATCTTCATGTTGGGTAAACCAATTGGAGACAATTCTGGCAGTATGCACTGGACAGTTATCATGAACGTAGGAGAATACTGGCACTTCTTTACGCGGGTAAACTGTTCGCAAAGTCGGTAACATTGATTCTTCCAATAAATCGACATAGTTCTTAGCATTTTGACGAGGATCAATTTGAACAAGTTCGCCTACACTTCCAGCATCCATCCAGGCCCACATGTTAGCTGAAATTCGGCCATATAATTGGTTGGGCACTACGTGATCCTCTGTGTATCAAGTGTTATCGTAACGCCACAAAGTTAAGCGACCATATTAAGAGGAAAACGATTTTTCGTTTGTAAAGATGGTGTTTGTCCAGTCGAAGTCTAAGTAATTACGTGCAAAATTTAATCTCGCAATTTTGTGTGCATCCGTTAAGTGAGCTTTCTTAGCATAATGCCTGTAATGCAGCCCAGTGCGGTGCAAATTATTTCTTATTGTTTGTAGACATACATCGTAACGTGCCGCAAAATACCGGGTATCAGTAAAAGGATGTTCTTCGTAATGGTGTTGCATTTCCCTTCTCTGTTGGTTCGTGATCCGACGAACGCCATGATTATATCGTCGTCTGTCTTCAAGGGTACCATCTTCAGCGTGCCTTCTGATCCAGGTTCTGACTGTGTTCCGACTTATATTTAACTCTCGTAATATTTCCCGAATGCTAGAGCCTTGTTCTCTGAGCACTACTATCCGAGCTCTTTGTTCTGCCAATATGCCATTAAACGATTTGTTTTAATTCAATTCAATTATTGTTTCAATTTTTTCAGACAGACTACAACTTGACATCAGACACAACGTCACTTTATTTTTAAAATTATAATACCTTTTCTCCGTAGTGAAAAGAGTTTGGATTATGTATGAATGACATCTTAATAGAAATTCAAATTAAGACTGCTTTGTCTAAAGCATATCTAGTGCAGTGATAACAAAGGTTAAAATTGCATACATTTCTGACCCGTAATGACGCATTTTTATTCATATTTAAAACGTACTAAGTGCAACATGAATAAAAGCGAAGAAACCTAACTACATTTATGATTTTAAAGGAATGATCGGCGAAGTGGGTCATGATTCAGTTGGTTCGACTGTACATTCGTGGCAATTGATTTTCATCAATATAGATAGATAGAGAAGTTAAGAGATAAGTTTATATGTAGTAAATAATATGTTGCACATTAATATGTTTTTTTTCCTATTACATTATATAACCTTCTGACTTCCACAGGTACTGAATATACAATGATGAAATCTGTAAGAGGCGGCGACCTTCTCATGTTCAACAAATATACATATTTTAAAACTGCTAGATCCAAAAATACTTGGTATTGTTCGCGATCAAATGGATGTAAAGCCAAAATTAAATTCAACGGCGACGTAGTTTCTCCAATCTACTCGCACATCGAGCACACCCACCCGCCGCCTACATATCACAGAAACAAAGATGGCAGTTACATTAAGATATAGATGTATTTTATTTAATTATATGTTCATCTATATATAAAGGTTTGTTTTAGCAAGGTGTGGCAATATTATACGGTCTATAGACAACGCGTTAATGAAAATTTAAACATGAAGGAAACAGTCCATAATGCAATTCATTGGCTGACTCTCTCCTACTCATGTACTTTGAAAGTTTAAGTGACACTAACAGAACTTTTTAGCTGAATATGTCTTGTTTTCGCTTAAGCTGGATTGAACCCTATGAATATCTTCAGGATGTTTCAAAAGATGATCATAAATTCTGCTTAAGTCTTCATTACCATTATCCTTCAAAGTTCTTACTGTAGACCTTGTTAGTTCTTCTGGAGACAAATAATTATTTAAAGTTTGAATAGGTCTTCTTTTATCTTGAGCTCAAATCTCCAAATGGTTTCCTCGGAGTAATGGAAGTTGATGCTTCATGTATACTAGGAAGTAGATTATCTATATTTTCAGATGAGTCAACGTCAATAACATAACCTTGTTCTCCGTCAGAACTGGGCCATACTATGGGACTTTCTAACCACTTTTCATTCTTTTAAATAAAATTTGCGTAAGTATGATTAGCATCAATTCATCTACGTTTCATATTAGAAGTATACTCCTGGCAAAATTTTGAGAACATCATAGTGTTTTCTTCATTCGATTGCAAGCCAAGCTCCTGTTTTAGATTGGCACAAAATTATGTACTATCCGAAAAGGTTTAAGATTCTCTCTAAGAAGTAGTAATAAGTTGATATTACTCACAAAATGCTTTGTAACGGTCGCAAATACGAGTATTTGAGAATTGCAAAGAAAGATAGTTAGATTGATTAAGATCAAACTATCTTTCTTTCTTGATTCAGTAAGATATTAAACAAGATCAACTTTTTAAGGTAATCATACCACAAAATATGTTGTTAGCTTGCAAGTTGGTTACAATCTGTATTAATTAGACTAAAGAGACATAATTATATAGTCAGACAATAATATTGTCTAATTTCTTTTAAAGTAGATAACACGTACATCTAGATAACACGTTATCAAGATGTTAAACTAATAGCGCAATCGGCACAAATTTGAAAATGTATTGGGTACCTAAACATGCGTTTACTTAATTTGTTATTAAATTAAACTCTAATATTGTTTTTTTTATATAAACTAAAATTACATAATTATCATCTTATGTCAAATAATTAGTGGTATTTATTAGATTTAATAGTTAAGTAAGTATTTGCTAAACTCAAAATAGAAAAAAATAAATGTATCTGAACAATTTTCACTATTTTTATTGAAACTTTATCTTTTACTTTTATATAAAACTGAAATCAATGTGGCCTTACTTTTTTTTGTTTTTTTGGGTCACCATTATATTTTGTAATCGAAAATAAAATTAGCTTCTGAAAAAAGGATTATCTAACAGCTCTTAACGCTCTCACAAACACTTGTTAAACTCGTCAGAAACACCAGTGCCTTTGCATCCCAGATGGAAGAGCCGTCGCCCGGACTGCAATAGGTCTTGAATTCGAATCTTACTTGTGGTAGTCGTCGTTTACAAGTGCTAATTTCAATTCAAAAAGATTCCTATTCACAACCAATTTTTTAAATCTTTTTGATTTCGGTAGGTACTGAATATACAATATTGAAGTCGAGGAAAGGCGGAGATCTGGTCATGTTCAACAACTACACCTTCTACAAGACCAACAAGGCCTCGAAGACGTTGGTGTGCTCCAGCAAATTTTCCAGGAACAACTGCAAGTCTAAAATCAGAATTGACGCAGGCATTGTCAGTCCAATATGTCTTGAGCATAGCCACCCCGCCCCGCGATATTATAGAACCCCAGATGGACAATATATTAAAATATAAAAAATAAAGTCGCTATTTGGTGGAAAGTGGGCTATGGTAGAGGACTGCTTTTGCTGTCTCATTGCTTAGTCTCTGACTAACCTTTCGGGGGATAATAGTCGCGATTATATTATTATGTATGTATGTATAAAATAATAGTATTTAACTTAAAAACTGTTTTTGATACAGGTTGTTTGGAAATAAGTATATCACACAACTGGGATAACTGTGTATATGGGATGTTCTATCCGTTTATTTATAGTTGTGGTAATATAAAGAGCAGTAACATTATAATGGCTGCCGACTTACAACTTTCAGCGACGAATGTAGACGAATATTTCACTTTTTGAGTGGTAGAGCCACGCTGCGTTGCAGCACGCATTGGGCCAGCTCGCCCGGTGTAATACTACCCTCTCACGAATATCCGGCGTGAAATAATGGCACTTGGTGCTGTTGTGTTTCGTCCGGCCAGTGAGAGTTCCGGAGGCCCCTTCCCCTCCCACCCCTCCTCACAATTCCTATTCCTTCCCCTAACCCTATTCCTTTCTTAAAGGTCGGCAACGCATCTGCGACTCCTCTGGTTTTGCGGGTGTCCATGGGCGGCGGTGATTGCTTTCCATCAGGTGACCCGCCTGCTCGTATGCCTCCTTCTCATATAAAAAAAAAAAAAAAAAAAACTTTCTGTTGCCGACACACCATTGTTAAAAACCTTGTAGTTGTTTTAATGTCCGGAAGCGGAAATTGGACGGAAATTCTGTCTGTTACCGACACAACACAATCAGATAGCACGTACATTATTGTATATTACTTCAATGGCTTTCAACGTGTAGAATAATCATAATGTATTTTAATAAAGTCCTTGTTTGAGAAAATTATACTATTGAAATTATTTATAACTAAATTTTTACTTATTTTTTTCATTAAAACTATTTTTTTCGTAGATACTTATAGTTATAACTTACATAAGAAAATAATATATAGCTCCACATTTTTTTTCCGATCTACACGCAATTTTAACCTTCTGATTTCGGTAGGTACAAAATATACATTATTTAAATCGGCAAGAGGCAGCAACCTTATCATGTTCAACAAATATACATATTACAAGAAAAATGGAGCTGTAAATATTTGGAGATGTTCGAGATCAAATGGATGTAAAGCTAAAATTCGTTTCAACGGTGAATCAGTCTCTCCTGTCTACCTCGAGCACGACCACCCGCCGCCTACATATCACAGAACCAAAGATGGCATGTACATTAAGATATCATCATCATCATCAGCCTATAAACCTCCTACTGCTGGGCACTGGCCTCCCACGTGAACAATAGCACGTGGGAATATTTAGAAATAGATTTACTATTGTAATTTAAATGTAAATGTACATTAAGATATAGATATGTTTTATCCCAAATATGTTAATTGTATTAAATCGACAGTGTAGTGTAAAGATGATATATTATTATAACCATGACGTTATATAACATGAGTTAAAAGTAAAATGAATATCTTCCTGCACAAAAAATGTATAAGATTCATTTGCGATATAGGACAGATGGAATCATGTAGACCTCTCTTTAAAAAGTTAAAAATACTCACAATACCATCCCTATACATATTTGAAATTTTAACATTTACAAAGAAACATGCCAACCTCTTCACAAAACAAAAGGATGACTGTAATCGTGGTGGTACAAGGAGGTACCCATGGAAGTTATCTGTGCTCCAAGCAGATTATCATAGCATGTGCGTTAGACTATTTAATTAACTTTCGAACCACGTTCAAAATTTGCAACTTAATGTTTTTAAAAGAATTATTCTCTGTGTTCTAATTGATAACTGTTTTATGACTTATATGAATTTATAAAATTTTGCCAAGATGGTCACTTGTGGTCGATTTCTGACATGTTAAATTGACAATAACTATTTACAAATCATTATTTTAAGGTTGACATTAATTCTGTATTAATATGACACCTGTACAAATAAATATCATCCATTGGCATTGACATCATACTGTTTTACTTGATAATTGAAATGCTTGTTATTTTATGGTTGAGATTGTTACTTATTTGAGCTTTTGCATTTTTGACTTTGCCTGTGTAATTGTTTAACATTCATTGACGTTGACATCTTACAGTTTTATTTATTTAAAATGCTATTGTAATTTTGGAATTCTAATTTAATGTGATATTTTATAAGTACTTACTTACCTAATTCAATTGCACGACGACGAAATGTTTGCATATCGATAAATCGGTAAAACATGTTTTGAACAAACATGTTATATTATAAGACCTTAAAATTGTACCATGTTTTGTGCAAATAAATTTATTGAATTTATTGAATTTTCTATCAAATAATTACTTATATGAATATAGTCGATAATTACTAAATATTCTATGAAATAAAAATTCTTATGCTAAAAATAATTATGCATTTATATGTTTTTTTATTTAAAACCTCATTATAAGTTTATTAAATATTATAAGTATTTTCCATATTTATTTTAGCAAGGTGCGACAATAATTTACTTACGGTCTTTATATTATATTAGGTTGAGCAAAAAGTTTCTTCGCATTTAAAAAAAATTCTAAACATTTTTTTTATATAAGTAGTTTATTTACATTCAACTTAAGTATGTAGGTGCCATTTTGTTCGATAACTTTCTGCCATCTTGTAGGTAGGGACATGATCCCATTGCTATAGAAATTTTGGGCTTCTGATCAAATACCGCGACAAGTAGTTTTGGCAGTCCTCTCGTGACACTGCCTAAAGAATTCTGAAGAGACCGAAACAGGTGGAAATCTAAAGGTTCAAGGTTCAGGACTATAGGGCGGATGCATTACACCTCCCAGACAAAATCTTTATTTTTGCTAAGTGGCTAAAGATGTGAGGTCTAGCGTTATCATGATGAAAAATTACACCCCTTCTGTTGATTAATTCCGGCCGCTTTCACTTAACTTCTTGCTTTATTCTCATCAGTTGTTCGCAGTAGAGTTCAGAATCGATGGTCCTGCCTGGTGGTAACAGCTCATAATGAATAATGCCTTTCCAATCCTACCATACACACAGCATCACCTTGTTGCGAGTTAACCTGGGTTTCACCACAGTCTGTGAAGCCTGATCGGCCTTGAACCACGACCTTTTTCGCATGTTCTTGTCGTACATTACTGACCGTACACGCCACAGTCTTTAGTTCGTTAGTAGCCCTTTACGACACCCAAGGGACGAGAGAGGGTGGTAGTATTCTTTCAACGCTACACGACACGGTTAAACTTTTGTTAACAAAATCAATAAAACATTTTAACACTTTCAATTTAAAATTCATCAAATATGATGCGACAGTACCTATAGTGGGTAAAATCGTCAATAAACGAAACAAAATAATTGTTGTTGTCGACGGTACTTGGGCTGATCGGACCGCATATATATTCAAATGAATGATATAAAGTAGTCTATTTTGAACAGATTTTACTTTTTCTTTTGTAAAAGGGAGTCGCGACTGATTACCTATTATACATGGCTCACATAAGTTTACAGTAGATTTATGTCACTAATCATAGAATTATTGTCATAAACTAATTTTTTAAGCATTTGAAATTTTTGCTTATTTACATGTTCTAAGCGTTTATGCCACAATTCAAAAGATTTCGAAGAATGAGATAAATTTAAAATAGTTGTGAGTAAATTCATTTGAAATTCAATTTTACAAAGGTTATTGCTACAATTATATCTTGCATAATGCCATTGTTATTTTTATTAATTACATGAACACCATTTGAATCAAAAAATAGCAATCATATCTGCTTGCTGCATTCGATATGATTGCTATTTTGCTTGCTATTGTAGTTACGGACAGTCAATTATGAGAAACCTCGGTGGAAAATAAAACGATCGTCGAATCGTCGATTGTACCTTGAACTTCTAGATTTGTAGTGACGTTAAATCTACCTTTTCCATTAGACAAAATTGAAATTCGATTTTTGCTACGCCAATCGTCATAGGAAAGGGTAGTTCGGAATAATAATGTTAAGAAAAATAATCGATAAAAACAATGTGATCGGTAGCTCCTGAATCTAAAAGAAAAGAAACTTAAAGTAGAATTATTTGTTTCGTTTGATAACTCACAATTTCACATCATAAAACCAATACTGCCCTCGGTTTCCTCGTGCTGAGCAGCGTTTGCTGTAGTGTTAAAATTACTGCTGTTGCTCTCGCGTTGCGACAACTTCTTGAAAAAACGGCAGTCCTTTTTCATGTGATTTCTACGACCACGATGCTCGCAGTACAGATGCGAAATTTTATGCGTTGAATTTCCACTATATTGATTTCTTTTTGACGATTGAGGTTACACATTTTGTCCGATCCATAATTATTATACATAGAAAACGTCTCGGTATTGTTATGCAAAACTTTAAATTCGGTAGATATTTCGCTCTTCAACTACACTTCATAATCCAGTAGGAGAGTTTTTACGAATGCTAAGTTAAGGTGATCCTCTCATAGCGTTTCCAGCGCCGTAATCACATTACCATATTATGAGGGTTGGGTGATTAATTAATGTAATATTTCATCCATTTCGTCAATTTTCGCTCCAGCGGAAAATATTTAGGTAATTGTGTTATCAAAAATCGTGAAATGTTGGAATAACTTGAGATCAGGTTGCAATTTATTAGGTGTAGTAATTGCTTACGTAATGCTAACGTGTCGTGTTTCGTCTTTTTGTACAGTCCTAGCCTACAGCTTTGGGACTGCACAGACAAGACGGAGCATGTGGCCGGGCTGCTAGAATTTCAGGATATGATTATATTAAATCAAGTTTTTATTTCTGTTTTGCAGACTATATGGACAGAAAGAAACGCAAGTGTTATACTGATACTCAGGTGGCTGAAGCACTTTCATCAATCCGACAAGGCATGAGCATTTACAAAGCTTCAAAACAATATAATGTGCCAGAGACTACGCTACGGAACAAACGAGATGATCTTTATGTCAATGAAAAGTGTGGTAAACAACCAGTACTTAAGTTAAACGAAGAGAAGCAAATCGTTGATTGGATCCATTTCCTTAATAAATATGGATTTCCAGTGACTAAAGGACAGTTGCTACACACTGTTTGTAAGTTAGTTAAAAACCTCAATCGCCCCAATCCGTTTAAAGATGGAGTTCCCGGAAAGAACTGGTTTTTGGGTTTTATGCAACGACATCCAGCAGTGTCAAAACGTGTAGCACAAAATCTTCCAACAAGTCAAAACCAAGTTACAGAAGAAGCACTGCGGGCGTGGTTTGATCGAGTACACACACATTTTAAAGAGAACGACTTGCTACAAGTTTTTAAAGATCCAAAACGCATCTTCAACTGCGATGAAACTGGGTTTTTTCTTTGTCCAAAAGGCAATCAAGTTTTGGTGAAAAGGGGCAGCAAACGAGTATACAATCGCGTTGCAAACGATGAAAAAGAATGCTTGACCGTATTAGTCAATGCGTCAGCAGATGGTAAAATAGCCCCCCCAATGGTGCTTTTTCCTTACAAGAAACTACCCAACAACATCAAGACAACAGTTCCTTCCTGGTGGGGACTTGGCAACACTGAATCGGGCTGGATGGACATGGAGTCATTTTACGAATATGTTGCAAATGTGTTTTACCCATGGCTCCTACAGCAAAAAATAACACTGCCCGTTGTTTTATTTTTAGACGGCCATACTTCACATATATCTCTGCCTTTAACAACTTTTTGCAAGGAAAAAGGGATCGTGCTAGTCGCTCTGCTTCCAAATTCAACCCACGTCTTGCAGCCTCTTGACGTCGCCGTTTATAGGTCGGTTAAAGGTACTTGGAGGGATATTGTGCGGGAATTCAGAGTTAAGCATAACTATGCCAAACTTAAGCGCACAGACTTTTCTTTTGAAGTGCAAAAATGCTTTGATAGAAGCCTCAAGCCTGAAACAATAAAAAGCGGTTTCAAATGTTGCGGTCTTTACCCTTTTGATCAGCAAAACATTGACTATGACAAACTTTTGTCCAAAGTGAAGAAATCAAAACAAAGAGTCTGAAGCTAATCAGAACCAAGTCAGCGTGTTAGCTACTCAACAAGACAACAATACAGATAAAAATTAGCAATTCAAGAAACAGTTTGAGAATCGATTATCACCGGATACACTAAAATCATCCACTATAGAGCGCCCCGACACCCGACCCTCACCCCTCGACGTAAACATCTGCGCCTCAAGTGTTTATTGTTAATTGTTATCGTTATCGCGGCGCGCGGCGGGACGCCCAAGTGTTTACAATAAAATAATTTATGACTTACAGTCGGGTCGTTGAATTTCAATTAAAAAACCCTATCCGTAAGCTTTTTTATCTTTACCTTGTCATGTTCCACAAATGAATGTAGTTACATAAGAAGCAGATCTAATAATCTTTGTCTATGTTTGATATCGCGTGGGACCGTATGTAAATCTCAACGAGGTTTTTCTGTTACTCTGGACACAACTACCCGCGCGCCGCCTGTGCATCACATAACCAGAGATGGCGCTACATTAACAGAGGAATGATTGTATATTTTATAAGATTTAAATTTTATATTTTTTTTATTGCATATACACATGTTTTATTTAGAACCTCATCCTTTGCTCACTTAGATCTTATTAGATAAGTTAAAGTTTATACTTACATAAATAATATTTTGTTTCACATTTATATTTTTTTTTCTATCAATCTATAATAATCTTCTGTCTTCGGTAGGTACTCAATATACAAAGGTGAAATCTGTACGAGGCGGCGACCTTATCATGTTCAACAATTATACATTTTACAAAACTAGCAGATCTAAAATTATTTGGGTATGTAGGAGTTCGCGTGGATGTAAAGCTAGAATTAGATTTTACGGTGACTCAGTCTCCCCTGTCAACCTCGAGCACAACCACCCGCCGCCTACATATCATAGAACCAAAGATGGCAATTACATTAAGATATAAACTTGCTCGCTAAGCAACTTTCGCAATGCCGGGTCGCTGGATGGGTGACCAAATTTAAAAACATCTCGAGCTCCTCCGTGCTTCGGAAGGCACGTTAAGCCGTTGGTCCCGGTTGTTGTCGTAAGATGGCAGCCGTTAAAACCCACCAACCCGCACTGGGCCAGCGTGGTGGGTTATGGCCCAATATCCCCACGTGCTATTGTTCACGTGGGAGACCTGTGCCCAGCAGTGGGACGTTTATAGGCTGATGATGATAAATATGTTTATTATAAAGTTATCAATTGTCTTAAATCGAAGGTTGTTTTTATCTATGTATCTACCTTAGTAGTCTGGATATGCAGTTTACATCCTTTAAATACCTAGTATTTTTTAATGAATATTGTTTTGTTATTCATTTAGCCACTAATTATGAATTCGTATTTTGCACTGATTATTTAAGAATTAAGTAAGTCCTCGTTTTAGCCTATAAAACAATAAAACTCTTTACTAACTCTAGGTAAATAAATACATCCAATTTTCATGTAGAATGTTTGTAAACAAATTTTGTCCCAATCTTACTCGGATCATTACTTTTTCTTAAAAGAGTTGAGTACCTATTACATTTTCTTTATTTAGCATGTTTAAGTTCTTGCAATATTTTGTCAAAGAAGTTTCATCGGTGGTTAGGGCTAAAGAGTGAGGAACCTTCTGACAATTCGTGGCTCTAAACTTGTAGTAGGTATAAATAAATTATATAGGTTAATATAATTTATTTTATTAAAGTCACTGGTTAACACATATTTTATCAATATATTTTATTTTATTATAAACCTAATTTGTCCCACAGCAGGGCAAGATCTCCCTTCCCTTCTTCAATTCTTACTATAACTACTATAACTATATTATTCTTAGTATACTATAATTCTACCTATTTGTAATGATCAGAGCCCAGTTCTTTGAGAAAAAATAACTAATGATGATTGTATGCAACGATAAATCATGTGGATAAACTGGAATTGGAAAGTATTTAAGATATTTTTATTTGATATTCAATATTTTATTTTAGGCACTCAATATATGATGATTAAATTTAGAGCAGATGGCGAACTTATCATGTCAACAATTGTACATACTTTAAAAGTAGCAGGCACAACAACCTTTGGATATGTTCGAGATCGCGTAGAACCGGATGTAAAGCTAAAATAAGGTTCGACGGGGACTCAGTCTCTCCTGTATGCCTCGAGCACAACCACTCGCCGCCTGTGTATCACGTAGCCAGAGATGGCACATACATAAAGCTATAGATGAAATAAATAATGGTATACTTTATCATTATTAAGCATAAGCTCTAAATCGCAGCATATTTTCTAATTAAGAAAGTAATTTTAAAATAATTTTCTTATTTAAAAAGTAATTATAATTTAATAAACATTGATACCAAAACCTTTTATTTAAAATACTATCTTTTTTTTAAATATTATTAGATGGTAGCGGCGGCCGGCCGCGACTCCGTTTGCGTGCACCCCGTACCCCGTGAGGAAATTCCATAAATTTTCTTTCATACAAACCTTGTTCAGACAATTACAAACACAACATAAAAATAATTAGCCAAACAGGTGCAGCCGTTCTGAAGTGATACGCGGACGTACATTCGTGGCAATTCATTTTTATTAATATAATATAGATAGATAGAGAAGATAAGACACGTTTATATGTTAATAATATGTTGCATTTCCGCAGGTACTGAATACACAATGATGAAATCTGTAAGAGGCGGCGACCTTCTCATGTTCAACAAATATACATATTTCAAATCTCCTAGATCTAAAAATACTTCGCGATCAAATGGATGTAAAGCCAAAATTAAATTCAACGGCGAGGTAGTCTCTCCAATCTACATCGAGCACACCCACCCGCCGCCTGCATATCACAGAAACAAAGATGGCAGTTACATTAAGATTTAGAAGTGTTTTATTTTAATTGTTCATCTATATATAAAGGTTTATTTTAGCAAGGTGTGATAATATTATACTGTCTATTAAAAACTTGTTAATGAAAATTTCAATGTGAAGGAAACAGTCCATAATGCAGTTCATTGGCTGACTCTTAGTCTCATGTACTACCACTTTGAAAGTTTAAGAGAACTAACAGAACTTTTTCATCTGAATATGCCTTGTTTTCGCTTAAGCTGGATTGAACCCTATGAATATCTTCAGGGTGTTTAAAAAGATGATCGTAAATTCTGCTTAAATCTTCATCACCATTATCCTTCGAAGTTCTTAGCGTAGACCTTGTTAGTTCTTCTGAAGACAAAAAAATCACTTATAGTTTGAATACGTCTTCTTTTGACGTGACAACTCTTATAAATTGGTTTGCCGGGTGACACTTCAAGAAACTGCGTTACGCTCCGCTCACGTTATGCGCTCACAATGAGAGCGAGTGAGAGGCACGCGTCCCTTCCACTCGGGCATGGTTAGCCCGCCTAAGAGCGAGAGAGACAGACATAAAAAGTGAAAGGCACGCGTCCCTTCCATATTATTTCATCCTTCTTCCTAATATACGAATGAATATTCACATTCAAATTATTTTACCACTCAAAGTCGTTGTCACGTAAAACTTTCGCCCGTATACCGACTTTACAGGCAACCAATTTTTTTTTCTCTTGAGCTCAAATCTTCAAATAATTTCCTCGGAGTAAAGGAAGTGGATGCTTCATGTATACAAGGAAGTAGATTTTCTGTATTTTCAGATGGCTCAATGTCAGTAACATTACCTTGTTTTCTGTCAGTAGCGAAAAAACTGGGCCTTACTATGGGACTTTCTAACCACTTTTCATTGTTTTTAATAAAATTAGCGTAACTATGATTAGCATCAATTCGTCTACGTTTCATGTTAGAAGTATACTTCTGGCAAAATTTTGAGAAAATCACAGTTTTTCTTCATTCAATTGCAAGCATAGCTCCTGTTTAGATGGTCATAAACTTTTGTACTATCCGAAAAGGTTTTTTAAGATTCTCTCTAAGAAGTACAATTAGGTTGATATTACTCACAAAATGCTTTGTATCGATCGCAAATATTTGAGAATTGCAAAGAAGATAGTTTGATTGATTAAAATCAAACTATCTTTCTTTCTTGATTCAGTAAGATATTAAACAAGATCAACTTTTTGAGGTAATAATAGCACAAAATATGTTGTTAACTTGCAAGTTGGTTACAATCTGTATTAATTAGACCAAAGAGACATAATTATATAGTCAGACAATAATATTGTCCAATTTCTTTTAAAGTAGATAACATGTACATCGATAATACGTTATCAAGATGTAAAACTAATAGCTCAATCGGCACGAATTTGATAAAAATAATCATAAAATTGAAATGTATTGAGTAATTATGCGTTTACTTAATTTGTTATTAAATTAAACTCTAATATTGTAACAGGATATAATACCGAAAGTACTTAAGTTCAGCTTCATATATCTGGAAAACGGGGCAGTCCGGGACAATGCTACTCGTATGTATGTGTCGCTATACATAAACACCCATAGCCACTTGCTCGCTTCATGTAGCCACAGCTACCGTCATGACAAAGGTTTGTTAAATAGCTTCATGTAGCTGGAGCTACATGGATGTTACCATATAAATTCAGGCTTTTTTTGCTGTGTTTAAGGGCTTTAATGAATAAAATATGTATAGAACAAATGTCAATACAGTAAATATATCAGTTCTAAGTGCTCGTCGAATCTCTAGGCAACATGGACCGGTGTGTGTCGAGTAAAATTGTTTATTGTCTAAAGATTAATGTTATTATCATATTGTGTTAAATGTCAAAATAATCATCGTCGATTATTACTCTAACGATTGTTTATGATGCACCTTTATTTTGTTTTGATCTCGATGATTATTCACATAAAATTCGACGAGAGTCTGGACAACGACAGCTGAACCTCGTAGTTATTTGATTGGCAACACTTTGTCTCTATGTGTGCCTATCTGAGGTGTCATGTCGTATGACAAATTGAAGTTTTTCTGAGAAAATTGCAGCTATGTGAGTTACCCTGTGTTACCCTGTAATATTTATTTTGAAATTGCCGCGTTTTTCCTGGTTTAGCTTTCGTTAGCCAGACTTCTATCTGATTGTTTTTTTAGCAATGGCGTCAGTTTTCCGCATATTTTGTTTTCGTTATCATTGTCGGATTCAATAATTGTGTACAATTACACAAGGCCGCCAATTGTATGTACTATGTGTTTATCCTTTTGTATGTTTTCTGTGGTGTACAATAAAGCATATTTTATCTTATCTTATCTTAATTACTAAATAACTTTTTAATTTAGGAGTGTTATAAACATATTAATTTTTATATACATACCTACTATCATTTAATACCCAACCTAGCCTCTATGAGCCTGCCATGCCGCACTGCGGCGAGCGCTCACTGTATTTGTCACTATTTTTTGTTGCTGTAATTGAGAACTACAAATGGTTTTGTTTTGTTTTGCGTACCGTAATAAACTACTAGCTTCCTCCTCGGGAACCCTACTGGTCGGACGAAACACAACAGCACCAAGTGCGATTATTTCACGCCGAATATTCGTGAGAGGGTGGTATTACGCCGGGCGAGCCGCCCAATGCGTGCTGCAACGCAGCGTGGCTCTACCACTCAGTCATTTAGCACCACCCAGGGGTCACGTGTAGGGTCTCATGGATAAACCTACGGACGCGAGTAACTTTAACCCCTAAAGGTGTCTGAGGTTTTAAGCTGTTAATTATAAATGAAACACTAAAATTAAATTACAACGGCATGAATAACAGGCTGTAGTGGGTTTTTTATTTAAACTAAAATTACATAATTATCGTCTTATGTCAAATAATTGGTGTTAAATAAACTTAAGTATTTTAATGAATAAACACAAATTATTTATTAGATTATTATTTTATTTATTAGTTTAGTAAGTATTTGCTCAACGCAAAATAGAAAAAAATAAATGTATCTGAACAATTTTCATTATTTTTATTGAAACTTTATCTTTTACTTTTATATAAAACTGAAATCAATGTGGCCTTACTTTTTTTTTGTTTTTTTGGGTCACCATTATATTTTTTAATTGAAAATTAAATTAGCTTTTGAAAAAAGGATTATATAGCGCTCTCACAAACACTTGTAAAATTCGTCAGGAAAACCAGTGCCTTTTTATCTCAGATGGAAGAGACGTCGCCCAAACTGCAATAGGTCTTGAATTTGAATCTCACTTGCGGTAGTCGTCGTTTACAAGTGCTAATTTCAATTCAAAAAGTTTCCTATTCACAAACTACTTTTTAAATCTTTTTGGTTTCGGTAGGTACTGAATATACCATATTGAAGTCGAGGAAAGGCGGAGATCTGGTCATGTTCAACAATTACACGTTCTACAAGGCCAACAAGGCTTCGAAAACGTTGGTGTGCTCCAGCAAATTTTCCAGGAACAACTGCAAGTCTAAAATCAGAATTGACGCAGGCATTGTCAGTCCAATATGTCTTGAGCATAGCCACCCCGCCCCGAGATATTATAGAACCCCAGATGGACAATATATTAAGATATAAAAAATATCAGTGCAGTCGCTATTTGGTGGAAAGTGGACTATGGTAGAGGACTGCTTTTGCTGTCCTCGTTGCCTAGTCTCTGACTAACCTTTCGGGGATAATAGTCGCGATTATATTATTATATAAGATGACTGCTAGAAACCGCAAGAAACTTTCAAGGGGTTGGTCAGGTCAAGTGTTTTAAACATGACAAAAATGACAAAAAAGGAATTCGTGTTTTTTCGTAGGTACTTATCGCCCAGCTGACGGGGGCAACGGCCGGCCGGCCAGCCGTCTGTTGACCCGTCAACATAGGTACTTATCGCCCAGCTGACGCGGACGGGTCAACAGACGGCCGTATGCTTTAAAATAAATTAGATATTCAAAGACTATCTAATTAAAATTATTCACAAAATGAATGATATCATTAAAAATGAAAATAGCACGAATTCCTTTTATGTCAGTTTTGTCATGTTTAAAACACTTGACCTGACCAACCCTTGAAGTTTCTTGCGGTTTCTAGCAGTCACCTTATATTTGTATGTATAAAAAAATATTTAACACAAAAACTATTTTTGATACAGGTTGTTTGGAAATAAGTATATCACACAACCGGGTCGTCCTATTAAGTGCAAAAATAGCTGTGGATGGGATGTTCGATGCGTTTATTTATATTTGTGGTATTGTAAAGAGCAGTAACATTATAAAGGCTGCCAACTTACAACTGGCAGCGAAGAATGTAGACAAATAAAAAATAAAAAATAAACTTTTCTACACTCACACCAATTATCTAGCCCAAGAGAAGCTTCGAAGAAACTGGTTAAATGGTTACTAGACAACGGATAAACATACTTAAAAATACTTAAATATATACTTATTATACATAGAAAACATCCAGACCCGAGACTATTTAGAAAAACAATAATTTCTAAATTGACCCGACCGGGGATCGAACCCGGGACCTCAGAGATGGCGACACTATGAAAACCGGTGTTCAAACCACTCGACCAAGGAGGTCGTCGCGAATATTTTTTACTTTCTGTTGCCGACACACCATTGTCAACCTTGTAGTTGTTTTAGGCTGATTTCACAGTCACGCGTTTGATGAGCGCCGGCCACACGCGCGCGCTTACAATATTATTACACTACACAGTAGTGTAACGTAACTACTATCTAGTGTAATTGAAACCGCGCGCGTGTGGCCGGCGCAGATCATACGCGTGACTGTGAAATCAGCCTTAGTGTCCGGAAGCGGAAATTGGACTCAGCCGCTGGCTGTCTGTTACCGACACAACACAATCAGATAGCACGTACATTATTGTATATTATGTCAATGGCTCTCAACGTGTAGTAAGTATACACATAATGTATTTTAATAAAGTCGTACGTTTGCGAAAATTATGCTAAAACAATATTTATAACTACACTTTGACTTTATTTTTCATGAAAACATTTTTTTTCGTAGATATAACTATTAATATGTAAGAAAATAATATATCGCTCCACATTTTTTTTTCCGATCCACACACAATTTTAGTCTTTTTATTTCGGTAGGTACAAAATATACATTAATTAAATCGGCAAGAGGCAGCGACCTTATCATGTTCAACAAATATACTTATTACAAGAAAAATACATGTGTAAATATTTGGACATGTTCGAGATCAAATGGATGTAAAGCTAAAATTCGTATCAACGGTGACTCAGTCTCTCCTGTCTACCTTGAGCACGACCACCCGCCGCCTACATATCACAGAACCAAAGATGGCATGTACATTAAGATATATATATGTTTTATTACAAATATATTAATTGTATTAAATCGAAAGTGTAGTGTAAACATAATATATACCTAATAGAGTAAAAAATAAAATGAATATCTTGTTTCACATATTTATATGAATGTAGTCGATAATTACGAAATATTCTATAAAATAAAAATTCATTATGCTAACAATAATAATTATTATGCATATATGTACTATATTTTTTTATAACCTTTATATATTTTATTTATAACCTCATCGTTTGCTTATCGAATATTATAAGTATTTTCCATATCTATTTTAGCAAAGTGCGACAACAGTATATGTACTATACTTACGGTCTTTATATTATACATTGCGCAATTCCTGAAATTAGTTTGTTCAGCATCGAGAATACTCTCGATGTGTTTAGATCTATTAGTGTAATACGGATTACACTAATAAAAAATATGAGTCACATTTCATATTTTTGTTATTTTGTTACTTTTTAGACTATTCTTGTTTGTAATTATATCCATACCTTGAAAGATTCCAAACATGTTGTATTTACCTGTTTGTGTTTGGCAAACTCAGATAATGTTACGCACGTCGAACTCACTGACTCGATTAATAAACCACAATATTATCACTTGTTCTCCACTTTATAGATAAATTACTGAGTGCGTTGTATTGCCAAATAGGTCGAGCCCTTAGAATAATAATTATTCTAAGGTCGAGCCGTTCTCAACTAATGATACTTATTTATCAGTAACATAATAATACATATTTGGCTGTATATACGTGTCTATAAGTATATTGGTCTATGTACTTAATAATTTTATATCAGTAGGGAACATGAAAGTAGCACCAGTGACAGAGAAGTTAGAGGCAAAAGGGTTTGGCTTTTTTGACATTTTTGTCATGTTTAAAACACTTGACCAGTAGGCCTAGCATGCGCAACGCGAGATATGTCGCGCACGAGAGACGACAAATCAGTTAAGTTGTCATGTTAAAGTTTGTACACAAAAATACCACAGTTTATGCAAAAACTACTAATTTTGACAAATTATGTAGAGTTCTAAGCGCATCCATGTGTCTCTAGTGTCGATCGATAGACATTAGAGATAATTGAATAAAACACGAGATAACGGGTCGAGAAGAGTTCCGTCTTGCGCATGCTAGACCTACTGACCAGCCCTTGAAGTTTCTTGCGGTTTCTAGCAGTCACCTTATATACTTAGGTGTACGTGTTAGATACATATTTGTCATTAACATTATCTTGCACTTTATAATAACCTTTACTCATGATCATAAGGGTTTTTATATCTGCTTACATAAAAGCATTCCAATAATATTTTGTGAAAGTTTGTTATAAATTGTTACACATTTGCCCAAGAATGAGCCACCTGTTTTATGAATATATTTATGATGTCAATTCTTACGTTTCTTTCCTAAATCTTACAAATGTAGTAAGAGAAGTTTTGACCCTTTTTTATATTCGTAGGCCCTGTCTTTACAATGATGAAGACAAGAAAAGGCGGCGACCTTATCATGTTATACAAACATACATATTACAAAAGTACCAAGAAGGTTTGGATATGTTCGAGAAAGTGTGCGACCGGGTGTAAAGCGAGAATTAAATTCAACGGGCACTCCGTGTCTCCTGTCTGCCTCGAACACAACCATCCGCAACCAGAATATCACAAAACCAAAGATGGCACGTACCTTAAGATATAGATGAAACAAAAAATTGTTCTACACGTGTCGCGAATCGCTGAAAGAATTCTACTAACCCTTGGGTGTCGTAAAAGGCGACTAACGAACTAAAGACTGCACATACATCCAACAGCATAGAGCTGCGATGGGCTCACCACTTGTCACGCTGGGCACATATGCAGTCGCTATTTGTTGAAAAGTGGACTATGGTAGAGGACTGCTTTTGCTGTCCTCAATGCCTAGTCTGTATATTATGTGTGTATGTAAAAATTGTTTACAGAATGTTTGGTAACAAAAACAACTACTTACTTATTTGTAATAATGTTTTTTTGTAAGCATATAATATCACAATCACCGGAATTCAATTTTAATGTGAGACCTAGTTTATAATACCTGCTGTTGTCAATGCACCTACTGCATTGTATTCTGTAGTTGTGCCATTTAAATAAATAAAAGGTTAAAATGTTTGGAGCAGCTAATTTCACAAAGGTTAAAGTTCATAAGATGTTGATTTCTACTATTGTGATGTTAAATACTTTTCTAAACAGCCTGCATCATACTTTAGGAATCTTCTATGTAAAATAAATAAGAGAAGATTCGGCTAATTGTTTTATTTCAGTGTAGGTAACTAGAATTAGAAGTAAAATAAATTAACTGTATTTTTACAATTGTAATTCAATGGACATGTTTTTTTTGCTTAGAAACTAGATAAATGTTTAAGCATTATGTAGATAAATCAACAAATTAAAAAGTGTAAGAATAATATATCCATTTTTTACTTGTAGATGATAATATGTACATATACATTAAAACAAGAAAAGGCAAGGGACGACTTGTCATGTTTAACAAATATACATTTTCCAAAATGAGCCAAACCACGAAGATGTGGATATGTTCAAACAAATATGCGAGCCAGTGCGAGGCTAAAATAAGGATGGACGACGACGTCCTCACACCAATCTACCTGGAACACAACCACCCACCGCCTCTATATCATGTAACCCAGGATGGCCAATACGTTAAGATCAATGACAAGAATCCGATCATAAAAATCTGATTCGCAAATCAGTTCCGAAGATACAAAAGGTTTTGCTACCTTCTTGAAGATTTTTGGTAGCTTTTTTATGTTACTAACGCCCGACATTTATACATAACATGTCCAGCCGTCTATATAATTGTAAAGGCTGATGATGATGATGTGTAGCTATAATAATAACAACAATAACATTATAATAACATGATTAAAAAATTGTAATCTATAAGTACTTGTTTTTTTAGTTTCAGTTAATTATAAAATCTGTGTAGTAGGTAGGCACTTTTTCTTTTACTTTTTATCGAAATAATTTTAGTTCGTTTTGAAATTAAATGACTCGCAGACATATCCTAAATATAATATAATACTGAGTCAGTGCAACTTGACATCGTTTTTTTGTAAAAAACTGCGCGGCCGCGCATTATTGAAAATCAAACGAACTTATAAAGTGAAGTTCGATTTAAATTATGTGACAGCTTTATTCGACGCGATTTATTTACATATTGTAGTAGCATCGCCACGCTTTAGCCTTGCACGGATTTTTAAAAAAGTATTTTTCTGAAAATAATCGGTACTCATACCATAAACTATGGCTGTATGGCATAGATCCCTTACTCATCCCCTACCACATCTGCAGGCGGCAACAGCAACCTCGCTTTGCCGTTTCCAAACTCGTACTCATTTGTTTATAGACATTTTGTTATAAATTATTGATTCTAATTTTAAATAAAATTTCAATATTAACCATTTTATTTTTAGGGTAGGGCAAAACAAAAGTCTATCTTTTAGACTTATTTATTACGGGTGGGTGTGCATAAATAAATCGCGTCGAATAAAGCTGTCACATAATTTAAATCGAACTTCACTTTATAAGTTCGTTTGATTTTC
The DNA here is from genome assembly GCA_963921215.1 of Scoparia ambigualis. NCBI lineage: Eukaryota > Metazoa > Arthropoda > Insecta > Lepidoptera > Crambidae > Scoparia > Scoparia ambigualis. Next base: position 29,329,526 of record OY992513.1, on the reverse strand, counting down.
AATTATGTTTCCAGCTTTATTCTTTGCGATTTATTTACATATTGTAGGATGTTTAAAGAATATTCAGTAAATAAAATTTGATTGTTATAAGGATATGCTAGACATGTAAGATGTAAATAAAATTTCGACATAGTTGTTTATTATTTTAATTACTGTTGTATATAAAGGTGGAACGATAAATTATGTGGAGGATAATAATGTCCTCGCAAAATTATCAACCTGAGGTAAAACCCTTTTATCATAATACCTTGCAAAAGTGAGTGATGAATCAGACCAACCAGCTGTTTTTCTAATCACGTCTATGGAGACACCAAGCCTATTAGCCGCTGAAGTGGCTGCATGCCTGGTGCTGTGCGCAGTGAAGAAGGATGTGTCGACGCCGCTCTTTACAAGAATATCACTTATCCAATGGCTCATTCTTTGACTTGTTATTTTGTTATGCGGTTTCTTAAAACTAATAAACAAAAAATTACAATTATTCTTACGTAAATCATTTGTTTTTCTTAAATATTCCTGAAGACATCGAGCTGGACAAATCTGAGGTTTATCATTAAAAAACGGTAGTTTTAGAATAGGTTGAAAAGAATTAACTCTGGACGTTTTTATCAAGTCTGGTACTTTAATAACGATTTCAATATTGTTAACTGTAATGTTTTCAAGGCGAATCAAGGCTAATGTTTGCATTCTATGAGCAGTAATTAAAGCTAACAAAGTTAGAGTTTTCTTTGAAAGAATTTCCAGAGTAAGGCCCTCGTTGGGCCATTCTTGGCCTAAATAATTCAAAACAATATTGGGATCCCATGTTACATCATATTTTGGTTTCGATGGTCTTAACCTATAAACACCTTTCATAAATCTTTTAACTCTTTCATCATTTGAAATGTTTCCTAGCAATAAAGATAGAGCTGATTTATAACAATTAATAGTTCCATATTTACCACCAGAATCAAAGATTTCTGTTAAAAAATGAATAACAATTGGCACAGATACTGATACATGATTAAAATTATGATTTTTACAATAATTTATCCATTTTTTGATAGCACCATCATATTGCTTATACGTATTTGGAGACAAGGAAAAAAAGCATAATTTCAACAGATCTAGGCGACAGTGAACGATTTAATAAAGCTTGCCTGATAATTTCGCGGCAATCAGCCGAAGACTGCGGTGCAGGTTGTGTGCTTGTTTGAAAGGAGAGTTTAATAGTTTGATATCTGGTTCAAAATAAATAATACTAACATCGGTTATAATTAATTTCTTGAAAAGTGGATACCAAGCTTGAGTTGGCCAGTCTGGCACAACAATAATGCCTTCTGCTTTGTCAATGACAATCTTTTGTAATGTTTTTAATATTAATGAAAACGGTGGAAAAGCATAAAACAGTATATTATTCCAGAAAATTGTGAATGCATCTATTGCCCATGCCTCTGGATCTCTTTTCCAAGATACGTAACTAGAGCATTTTGTATTACGACGGGTCGCAAACAGGTCAATTTTGGGCAAACCTAATTTAATTCTAATTTCCTGAAAAGCATAATCAGCCAATTCCCATTCTGTTTCATGAAATGTCTTTCGTGATAAAAAATCTGTTTCATAATTATCTTTACTACTAATATAGGAGGCAAATATTATAATATTACGCTCTTCACACCATTGCCAAACATGTCTTGTAATAATATTTAAGTGAGGAAACTGAACACTTCCCATTCTATTCAAGCAGGAAATAGCGGTCACATTATCAACTCTTAATAAAATTTCACAATTATTATAATTTTTGGCAAACACTTTTAAACCGAAAAAGGCGGCCCGTATCTCTAATTCATTAATATGTTGATTACACTCGTCATCTTTCCAGTGATCGTGTGATTCCTGTTCATCACAAAAAGCACCCCAACCTGTTGTTGATGCATCAGAGAATATTTCAACATGATAAGTATAAGTACGAAACCGTGAAACATTGCACTTAATGTGATCTACCAACCAATTTAAATCATCATTTAATAATTGTGGAATAATTATCTTTTGTTCGTAATTCAAATCCCTTAATAGACATAAGTATTTATGAAAGTATTTATGACGTTCTAGTTTTTTAGTGTACATCCAAGAATAACCAAGAGCTGGGCAAGCTGACACTAATAAACCAATAAGCCTAGCAAAATCACGCAACTTACAATGTTTTTTATTTCTAAAAGTATTTAACATGTTATAAATTTTTTGTCGTTTTATATCTGGCAATTTTAAAACCATGTTTTCAGAATCGAATACGAATCCGAGAAATTGACACGAAGTCTTTGGAATCAAGCAACTTTTTTCATAGTTGATGATAAAGCCTAGTGATTGTAAGAGTGCCACTGTGCTATAAACATTTTCCTCGCATTCAGTATAAGAACGACCGAAACAATGGATGTCATCTAAATATATAACGGACAGCAAATTTTTTGATCTTAAATATTGCATGACCGGTTTGAGCATTTTAGTAAAAACATGTGGAGCTGTACATAGTCCAAAAGGTAAACAATTAAACTCATAAAGTGTATTCTCATATTTAAATCGGAGGTACTTTCTTTGCGATACCGTTTCGTCTCCGTTTAGTGATTCTTTAACGTTAATCAAAAAATATGCGTCTTGTAAATCTATTGATGCCATAAAACAGTTTTTTGTTATGAACTTTGAAGATGTTCTATAATCTTCCATTTTAAAATGAGAAGTTCTAATAAACTTATTTAAATTTTTTAAATTTAATATAAACCGTTTCTCTCCATAAAAATGTACTAGATATAAATTCTCCTTGAACATGATTACATTTAGAAATAGCATTAAGTTTTAATAGTTTTTGAATAGCAATCTCATAATCTAACGACTCTTGTTCTGACTTGGGAAATATATTTGAAAAAGATTGCTGTACAGGCGTCGAATGAAAAGGGATAGTATAGCCTTTTGTCCATGAAATAATGGTATTATCATTAGTGATTTCAGCCCATGTATGAGTAAAATATTTTAGGCGCCCGGCATGTCGTACCTCAATTTGTTGAAGATCTAGCGGCGCGTGTACTGGGCTCGACGAGCAGGCAGATGCGGCAGTGGCGGCGGCGGCAGCGGCGATCGCTGGCGACGTGGCGGCAGCGACGGCGGCGGCATCCTGGCTGCTTGAGCTCTGTATACAGGACGATTCAGCCCTGCATCCAGTCTGCCGGCTGTCCTGGGATGCAGGGCTTTGGAGTTTACCTTGTTTGTAGAATTATGGTTTCTCGCATTAAAATTATTTCTATTTAATTGTGGTTTATATTGACTCTTTAAGGTGTCAACCGATCTCTGAATATTTTTTGCAGCCTTAAGTTTTTCGGTAAGATTTTCTCCGAAAAGATATTTATCGCGAGTAGTATCAATAAGTGCACTTTTGAGGCTGTTATTTATTGATGATATTACAAAGCTTCGCCTAGTCTTTGTCTCCAGATGGTGACCATCACAAAGGAGGCGGCTAGCATCACTGATGGGTTTAAGTAGCTTTTCGGTAGAATACTCATTTGAAATAAGCATATCAGTTACTTGAGCCAAAGCCGCTAGAGCAGCTGCTATATGCTTCTGTTTTGACAATAGCGAATAATCTCGTCTTACTAAGGCCTCAGAGAGCGCCGCTTTGGCTTCTGGGTTCAATATGGGTGGAAGTAGTAACTCACAATTAGCAGGAATTAGATATTCACTAACTATTTTCTCCTTTGTCTCTCTAGACAATCCTTTGACCAATATGTCTTGCCAGCGGGTTGCAACATCTTTGTGTATGTTGCTCCCGAAGTTAAGTACGGGCTTAGGAGCGTCACCGAGAATACTTAGGATACTCTCGTCCAAATCTTTATCCACAATTGAAGCTGGCGCCGTGGGCGCCGAGGATGGGCCTGGTTGTGGTGACAAACTGCCCGTTGGCAGAGGCTCTGGCGTGTGAGCCATGCCCTGCGGTGAAATTGGAGCCATTAGCGGTGTGTCGGTATCACCAGCCCACTCGCTTGGTGGCAGATAAATTGAGTCTTGCTCATCGTGATTTTGTTCTTCTATAACATCCTCATTGTAATCGAAGGTGCCTGAAACAAAGGCTTCTTTTTAGATATGACAGAGAATACCCAGTATGGTAAGCTCGCATCATAAGAATTTAAACGGTAAAAGCCCAGTGTGGCAGTTACGCATTTTTTTTCGTATGAAGGTAGATTTGTGCAACAACTTTAAATGATTGACGGTTAAAGCCCAGTGTGGCAGTTACGCATATCTTCATGGAGTTTGCTGCTTCAAAGAAACACACAGTACTTACTTTGTAATTCTATCTCTGAACGTTCTCCATCGTATTTTTTCTTCAGCTTTTCTTCTAATTTCTGAATTTTTCTTAAAATCTTTTCCTCATCTTGGTCTTCATTCTTCCGCTTCTTTCCCATTGTTGAAAGTAACTGGACGGTGGATGCAGCTGTGTTGACGTGCGAAGGCTTCGGCACGGAAACGCAGAATGAGTACGAGTTTGGAAACGGCAAAGCGAGGTTGCTGTTGCCGCCTGCAGACGTGGTAGGGGATGAGTAAGGGATCTATGCCATACAGCCATAGTTTATGCTATGAGTACCGATTATTTTCAGAAAAATACTTTTTTAAAAATCCGTGCAAGGCTAAAGCGTGGCGATGCTACTACAATATGTAAATAAATCGCAAAGAATAAAGCTGGAAACATAATTGGTTATTGTTGAATGGATCAACGCTGGCTGAAACACACTATAGGTAGGTACCTACCTTATATTATACTTTTATGGTCATAGACCAATATTGGGCATGTGTCATATGCCGTGCCATGAGTAAAGAAACGGAACAGAGACAAAGCTTGTTTCTGTTCCGTTTCTTTACTCATGTGGCACGAGCGCGCGGGCGGCGGGCGTGAAGCGTTAATCATCAAGTTTTCAAAACAATCATAATATAGGTACCTATCTACATCAAATTCACTAAATTCGTGTCAACGAAGGTAGGTGCAGTACTAAATCTAACACTAGTGCATTTTTTATGTTAATGTTTTTTTTTGTAGGTACTCGTAACTACACAATGCTGACAGCCAGAAAAGGTGGGCAACTTGTGATGTTCAACGAATATACATTTTACAAGAATAGCAAATCGGCAAAAGCGTGGATATGTTCGCAGAACCGTCGTGGGTGCAAAGCCAGAGTTCAGTTTAACGGATACTACGTTACTCCAATCTGCCTCGATCACAGCCATCCACCTCCTGAGTATCACATGACCGCAGATGGCCAGTGCATTAAGCTCTAACTGAACTCGTGAAGCAATTACAAGTCATCTCGTTACATTCTATCCTTATTCGTAGTCGAAAATAATTATCCGACAGCATATAAAGCAGGGTACTAACCTAGCCGTGTAGCATGTAACGTATCTGATACAGTAAGAAGTGAGTAGGTACCACAGAAATATATTAAGATAGAAGATAGAATATGACTCTTTACGAGGCTTAGACAGAAAAGAGATGCGACATGTTCGGTGTCAAGATATTTAATGAGAAAATATATTAAGGAAAATAAAAGGTACAATTAACTTAGTCAGCAACCTTATTTTTAATTGCTGAAAATGCTACGTGTTTTTTCCACTTTTATGTCAATCCACAATGCACGCTAATGTAATCTCGTTTGTGCTACTCGCATGTTGCAATCACACTTCAAAGGAAAGAGTTCAGCAATTTGTAGGGAGACCAAGCGTGTAACATTTTGCGTAGATACTTTGACGTCACGAGTGTCATTTAGTGATGGAAAACATAAGCCGCGCGGTAACATCGATTCGATCGTTTCACAGATCGATTAGAACACGGCACCAATTCTAAATGGCGCTTATATTCTAGTAAATATTATAAAACTTTAGGAGAAGCTGACCCTTTAGAGCTGGAGTCCAAAGAAAAACAAGTAAAAGTAAAAATGATATTTCATTTATATCAGATCTGTTTATAAGTTTGAGTTAGGTACATTTTAATGTGTTAATTTGTAGAGGGAACGCAGTCCTCGTTTATAATTAAAACCTAAATGGCAGATACGGCAGCCATCAAAGAGCGATTTTTCACAATATTTTGTTCTATGCCAAAGTTAAAAAATCGTTTTTTTTTTCTATGGCATTGTACACGTATTTTTAATAATGAGTTTAGAGTCGTCTTGTTTATTCATACTATTTACTAAAAATATTTGACAATTTAAATACACAATTGCAGCCTAATAATTAAAATATAAAATGAAAAATGCTCTTGGATGATCGTCATTTTGATAAACTTTGGTAATTTTGGCCTTCATTTTTCCCAAAATAAATAATATGATAAAAAAGTGTTTTCATTTCCATAGCCAATTCCTGGTGTGTTTTGTAGGAAACCATTTTTTACGACCAGTTGCTTCAATCCATTTATTTTTAATATGAGAATCCTTCGGAAAACTGAAATAAAATTGCAATATAGAAGTAACCATAACCTGTTTGTTAATAATATCTGCTTAGCACTGCGTAAGTTATTACCACTAATTATCATTTCATCTGCTTCCAAAATCGATTTTAATGGAGTAAGAAAATCGCAGTGTACTTACAGCACTATTCTTACTTTTGACAGACGAATGAGAAATAGACCTTGAACGTAACTCGACAGTTTGAATAGCATATTTTTTACATCGCTGGATTTGAACGCACGCCAAGTTTGGCTCGTCAAATTAAAGCCGCAATGGAAAACCTGCATTATAGTATCTTCTATGTAAAATAAATAAGAGAAGATTGGGCCAATTGTTTTATTTCAGTGCAACTAGAATTAAAAAAGTGAAATAAATTAACTTTATTTCTAAAATTAATTGTGATTCAATGACATGTTTTTTGCTTAGAAACAATAATTAGGTAGATAAATCAACAAATTAAAAAGTGTAAGTGTAAATAAGTATACTTATAGATGTCATTTTTACTTGTAGATGATAATATGTACATATACATTAAAACAAGAAAAGGCAAGGGACGACTTGTCATGTTTAACAAATATACATTTTACAAAATGAGCCAAACCACGAAGATATGGATATGTTCAAGCAAATGTGCGAGCCAGTGCGAGGCCAAAATAAGGATGGATGACGACGTCCTCACACCAATCTACCTGGAACACAACCACCCACCGCCTCTATATCATGTAACCCAGGATGGCCAATACGTTAAGATCAATGACAAGAATCCGATCATAAAAATCTGATTCGCAAATCAGTTCCGAAGATACAACAGGTTTTGCTACCTTCTTGAAGATTTTTGGTAGCTTTTTTATGTTACTAACGCCCTACGTAACATGTCCAGCCGTCTATGTATACTTGTATAGGCTGGTGATGATGATGTGTAGCTATAATAATAACAACAATAACATTATAATAACGTTTTAATATGCTTATTTATGTTTTATGTATTTTTGTGTGTGCAATAAAACGTTTTATCTATCTATCTACATATCTATCTATAATAACATGATTAAAAAATTCTCATCTATACTTACTAGTTTTTTCCGTTTTAGATAAATTTATAAAATCTGTGTGGTGGGTAGGCACTTTTTCTTTTACTACCTATTTATCGAAATAATTTTAGTTCGTTTTGAAATTAAATGACTCTCTGACATATTCTAAATATAATAATAGTCAGTGAAACTTGTCATCGTTTTTTGTAAAAAATGCGCGGTCGCCCATTACTTTATATGGTTATTGTTGAATGGATCAGCGCTGGCTGAGACACACTAATAAAGGTAGGTACCTTATATTGTACTTATATGGTCATAGACCAATGTTGGGCACGGGCGCGCGGGCGGCGTGAATCATCAAGTCTCCAAAACAATGTACATCAAATTCACTGAAATTCGTGTCAACGTAGGTAGGTGCAGTACTAAATCTAACACAAGTGCATTTTCTTTATGTTATTGTTTTTTTCGTAGGTATCAACTACACAATGCTGACTGCCAAAAAAGGCGGGCAACTTGTGATGTTCAACGAATATACATTTTACAAGAATACCAAATCCGCAAAAGCGTGGATATGTTCGCAGAACCGTCGTGGGTGCAAAGGCAGAGTTCAGTTTAACGGATACTACGTTACTCCAATCTGCCTCGATCACAACCATCCACCTCCTGAGTATCACATGACCAAAGATGGCCAGTGCTTTAAGCTCTAACTGAACTCGTCAAGCAATTACATGTCATTTCGTTACATTCTATCACAGCCTTTCTAATACTGTGAGCTATCCTTATTCGTAGTCGAGAAAGTAAATACTTATATGACAGCACATTATTATATCAGACTCTTACCAACGCCCCCACACTCTCATGACATGTCCAACTTTACTGACGACCATACAGTTTTAAGTACTTAGATACTAACAAATTTAGGTGACTGAAAGCCTCACCTAACATTTTAGGTAACCAGGGACTCTTAGGGTTTACGCATTTTGGTTCCCCATACAAACTTTAACATTTTACAAACTAAGGTGCCAATTTTGATGTAACTCTGCATGCTGAAGTAAAATACAGAAATCTTGTAGAAAAAAAATGGAAAATACTTTTATTTACCTGAGTTATTAAGTCCACTATAGAAAAATTAAAATTGCAATAACTCAGCTTAATAGGTAAACGTTTTATAAAATGTTTTCTACAAAATATTTAGATTTAGGGGACCTTAACTTTGACTTTAAAAAAATACCACTATAGAATCAATTTAAATAAAAAAAATTGTATCAAATGAAAGGGAATTTAATAAGCTTTCATAACGTGTAGGCACATTTTGCAACAACTTAAACGGTTTATTTTAATTTGTAAATTACGAAAACTAGTCAAAAAACCGCTTTGCCCGTGTTGGCCGCTTAAAGCGGCCATAGGGGTAAGGGCAAAGTGGTCATGCCTAAATATAACAAGAAAATAATTTTAAAAAACAAAACACTAAAAATTAAAAAAAAGCTTTATTTAAGATAAAATCAAAAAGTAACTAATAAAGTTTCAAATGGAACAATAATTTCAGTCTTCATACTTTCTTACTAAAATCCATATACCAAAAGTTCCCCCTGCGTAGTTTTTCTTTTGTAGTTGTGGTCAACGACTAACTAATACTCGTATTTAATTTAAAAAAATTATAATACATTCTAATCATAAGTACTCGTAATACACAAAAACAAATTATTAAAGCGGCCAACTTTGCCCTTATTAATTGGCCACTTTGCCCGGATCGTTTTACCTTTTTCCACCATTTTGTTTAAAAAATAAACTCAGCTCACATTATTTATCCCATGTCGGAACAAATGTTACACATTCCAAGCCAAATAGGTAAGTATTAATAGACGTGTAATAAAAAGATTGAATTCTGAAGAGGTTTGATCAAAACAGGTTGAACTTTCCCTGGATTTTTTTAACAAAATGCACAAATTCCTTGCACATGTCGCCGCGGCAACGCGTTTACTCCAATCGGCACCGAACGACTGCTTGGTGCGGGGCGGGAGGTTGGCTATAATGGCACAAAGGCAACGTCGCGCAATCGTTTTTAGTTACCGAAAAATTGGGTGTGGCCGCTTTGCCTTCTATGGCCGCATTGAGCTGACTTCCCCTATACATTTTAGTTTGGCATGTAAAGTTTTATTACTCATTGGTTTGTAACTTTTTGAACTTGGAAGTTTGTATGGGGAACCGAAATGTTTAAGCCCTCCTAAGGGTTGGAAAAGTCATCCAGAAATAGCTGTTAAGTTTTATTTGCTTTGATTTTGTCCAGAATTTGACTTATTTGCGATCACCCTTATACTAATTTTAGTATATTTAGGTGCTAACAGCTGTGTTTAGCATTGCTGTGTTCCAGTTCGCACGCAAATGGGCGCATGTACGTAAATGACTAGATTACAGGGAAACACATAACTTTTTTTATAATATTTTATTTATTACAGCAAACTACTCTCTAATAAGCAATAGCTAATTTATTAAAAAATGTGTTTAATTACTTTTAGAATAGGCTTAAAGGTAAGCTATATAAATTGTTAGAACAAAAATAACCCTAAAAATTGTGCTTTTATTAATCCTCCATAAACTGTTGATCTTTGAATCATGCTTTACCTAAATGTTGTAATGTTAAAGTTAGGTACTAAACAAAAATTCTTTGAACTCAACATTAAATCTTTAGAGGATCAAGCAAATATAAATTGCTCTACGCAGTGTGGCTAAACTTTCATTAAATACTTATAATAATAATAAATTTTGTTTACGCTCACACCAATTATCTAGACCAAGATGAGTATTCTTGTGAAACTCGTTTATATGGTAAGATAACGGATAAATATACATAAACATAGAAAAAACACCCAGACCCGAAATCAATTTAGAAAAACAGTTTTTCTCTAAATTGACCCGACCCGGGATCGAACCCGGGACCTCAGAGATGGCGTCACCATGAAAACCGGTGTACAAACCACTCGACCAAGGAGGTCGTCCAACTGAGAAGAAAAGTTAGTACTTAATGAGATAAGATAATACATAAATCTTATCTTATCTCATCACTAACTTTTCTTAACTTAATAATATCTAAGTATTAAACTGTAAGTACAATTAACAAATCAACTAATTTTTATATAAACTAAACATTTAAGATATCATTCAAGACTTGCAAAGACCCACAAATTATTTAAATTTTTAAGTAAGGGGGTTAAGCACTTACTTTTACCTAATACTTAATCTGTGTAACATGTATAAACCTTTTTTACATTCCATAGGTACATATACAATGATAAAATCGAGAAAAGGTGGACCGCTCGTCATGTTCAACCATCATACGTATTACAGAAACGGCCTGACCACAATGATCTGGGTGTGCTCGAAAAAATGTTCGACGAATTGTGAAGCCAAAATCAGGATAGACCGCGGCGTCCTCACGCCAATCTACGTTGTGCACAATCACGCCGAACCTGCCTACCACAGAAGTAAAGACGGAAGTTATATAAAAATGTGAACATTCATCATCTATGTAATTGCTGTCAATGTGCTCAAACATCGAGTGATCCAAGCGATTATGGAACTTGCAACCGCTAAATATCAAAACTTCTTTAATAAAGATTTAAAAAAAACCCGCATAGGGGTCAAAGTTGCTCGCGTCCGTAGGTTTACCCTTGAGACCCTACACGTGATCCCTGGGTAGTGCTAAATGAGTGACACCAACTGAGTGGTAGAGCCACGCTGCGTTGCAGCACACATTGGGCCGGCTCGCCCGGCGTAATACCACCCTCTCACTAATATTCGGCGTGAAATAATGGCACTTGGTGCTGTTGTGTTTCGTCCGACCAGTGAGGGTTCCGGAGGCCCTTCCCCCCCCCCCCCCCTCCTCCCAATTCCTATTCCTTCCTTAAACCTATTCCTCCCTTAAAGGCCGGCAACGCGTCTCCGATTCCTCTGGTTTTGCGGGTGTCCACGGGGGGCGGTGATTACTCTCCATCAGGTGACCCGCCTGCTCGTTTGCCTCCCTCTTTTATAAAAAAAAAATAATAATAATATTAGTGCGCATAAAATTGATTTGCGATAACGCCTCCAGGGTATCCTGCCTTTTCGCCGAAAATTGTTTGCTTGCATGCTGCTTGCTTGCATGCATGCTGCTTGCTTATGATATGAATAATGTTTTGTATCATTAGATTATTATTATATTAAATGTATATCAAATATAAAATTAATAAATTAAATGTTACTTCGTTTCGTGTGTGTATGTCAGGGTTCCCTATTTTTTGCATAAAATTTGGTCATAATTTATGATGGCATACTTTTACTTAACCTAATAATAGTTGCGCATAATATTAATTAGGCATAACTTTTTAGGCACGTTTTATTTAAGCATAACTACTACAAGCATAATAATTGTTCAACATGCTATTCTAAGCCTAAATTTGCTTACGCAGAATGATATTTAAGCATTATTTTGAAAGCCATAATAATTATATAGGGAAAAGGTAAGTTTTGGAAACTTTGTGTTTGCATAAAAAAATACTTTTCGTATATAAAATAAACATGTTGGCGGCTTACGGGTGGCCCAAGAGCTACCCCCGCCGCACCCTAACCTACTGTTACACTACGGTATTCAATTTATATTTGATATACCTAATACCTCCTGGTTCAGCTTTCGTTAGCCAGACTCTATTAATAAAATAAAAAATATTGCAAAGACAAATCCTGATAAAAAACCAATCTAAATTATAGCGGATTTTGAAACTATAACCTTACCTTCTGTCTTGTTTAATTTACCAGACTATCTTAATGCCTAATAACTATTAGACGAATAAACAATATGCCTTATAACTTTATGCAAATCAAAATTAGTGCAAAAAACATTAGCCTAAACCACATTTATGCTTACTGAAATAGTATGCCAAAAAATAATTATGTCAAAATATTATTATGACCAAATAAAATATGCCTAACTCGTTATTCCAAATTATATTAGGACAAAAAATAGTCGAAAAAAAGAGATCCCGTGTGTGAGAAGCATTTAATATTTTTTGTTTTAGACATAGGTAACTCAGTTTGCAACTTTTAGGGTACTACATTGCGTGATTTTTGGATGTAAGTGCTCCAATAATGTTTTTGTGTTTTTTCCACACTGCCATTGCAGAGTGCGCACTATTATGTAGTCCTATTATGTATTTAAAATTACCTGCTCTTTAACCAATACGTTATATAAAGTAGTTTTATGTCTAAAAAGAGCCAGCAACCAGTCACCATTATTAGCTAGAGGCAGTTCTCATTGCGATTTCTGCTGTATTAATTCAGTGTCTTTTTTATTACAACATTTGCCATTTTATATATCAATTAACACAAGTTATGCGAAATAGAAACCACTAAGGCCTGTATTCAAAGCTATCAAGTATCGAATTAGAAGTGTTTAGTGTAAAATCAAAATATACCTACATATTATGTTTTAGTTGTCATAATAATATTGTGCGACTAGCAAGGATTGAGCTCATTCTTTTGTAAAGTAAATTAATTTTGTGTATTACTTTTTGTATCTGCTAATTTCACTTTATATGCTTGACTCTTTTAAGTTCCACTTTTGAATTATTTGTCAATCATATTCGAATAAGAGTATTGTACAGAAACAGAGTTGAATATTTAGTGGCATATTATCTGCCTTCAACAGCTATACATACAACAGGACATAATAATGTATATAAGTTTAAGTATTAATGACAACATTTTACGTTATGTATGATAATTACGTATGAACTAAAATAAAATGATTGAATGATGACCCACTAATGAATTAATGACTCTTCGTCCTTCCATGCGTCTGAAGTACTTACTTACAACCCGGGACGATCTAGGTCTGGAGACCGCTTTTAGGGATAGGACTGCTTATGTTCATATTAATGGTAAGATTGTGTGTATAGTAAAGCCACAATGAGTACGTTTTAGCATAGGCAAGGACATATTCATGTTATCAATGAGTATTACCACAGAATAACTAATTGTACTACCGTACAGAAGGTTCACTCTCTAACGACTTTCACGCGAAATTGAAACTTATCGTGTGACCCGAGCGTTCATATTCCGATAAGCAACGCTGACTCGATATAGTTTTGACGTCAGTAGGCCTAGCATGCGCAACACGAGATATGTCGCGGACGAAAGAAGACAAATCATTTTATGTAAGGTTTGTAGACAAAATATCACAGATAAAGCAAAAACTACTATTAAGTCTATTTTTGACATATTATGTAGAGTTCTAAGCGCATCCATGTGTCTTTAGTGTCGATAGACATTAGAGATAAATGAATAAAACACGAGAAAACGGGTCGAGAAGAGTTCTCGTGTTGCGCATGCTAGGCCGCCAGGAGCGAGCGCTAGAGCGTAGGGTTTTCACTCATGATAGATATTATTTAAGTACGAAAGCGACGAACGTAGCTACACCTCCTTCCCCGTTCCATCATCGGAGTACTAGCCGGAGGGAGGGCTTTCACCCCTATGTTGTCGATATTCCATCCACCCGGACGAAGCGATTTGCTTCTAGCTTCCTCATTAGGACAGCTAGGATGTGAAATGACCTCCCTGCGTCTGTTTTTCCTGAACGCTACGTTCAGTTGTCAGCTACCTTGGGCGTTGTTACGTCAGAGTAAACAGGCATTTACTGACTGCGCGTGCTCCATCTTCGTCCTCATTGTCCCTTTCCAACAGGTGAAATCGAGGACAAACGCGCAATCAGTCTTCAATAAAAAAATACAAAAAAAATTACGCTAGAATTAATTATTCTAGAATATCAGCGTCGTGGTGGAAGTCTTGTCGCTGTAGTTGTAGTTTTTTTTTCAATTAAATTGTAGCGATGACTTGATTTCAATGATCTCAGCAGCAAGGCACTATACTTTACTTTACTTTTACTCAATGCACGAGCAATGTTTCACTTACTTGTTTTTATGTTTTCTTAGGAACAGAATATTCAATGATTCCATCGGGAAAAGGTGGGCATCTCGTCATGTTCAACAAATACACTTTCTTCAGAGTGAATAAAACCTCAAAGTGGGCATGTTCCCGTTCGGCCAGGATTTCGGATCAGTGTGAGGCTAAAATAAGGATCGACGGGGATGTCCTCACCCCCATCTGCCTGAAGCACAACCATCCGCCCCCTAATTATCATGTGACGAAAACCGGACAATACGTTAAAATTTAATTTGTCAAAACCTGCGTACACCTACAATGTTGTGTGTTTTTAAAATTTGTTTTAAGTATTTTTTTCCAATCCAGCGTAAGTTGAGTTTATAGTAAACTGTACTGTAAAATATTGAATAAAAAAATTAAACAAACCTTTTACCAACAGCTTTTTAATGTTCAAGTGCTCGTTTTTTACGCTTATACAACCCTATTTTTTCTTTAGACAAAAACAATTCAGGGTGAGTTCCACCCATGAAATTGAACAACTTTCCCCAAGAAACCTATGTGCAATTCGATCTCCCATTCTATTGTTGTCAGCTGATCGGACAGTTTTGTATGGGAGGTCGAATTTTTTTTGTCATTTTTGCACATAAGTTTCTTGGGGAAATTTGTTCAGTGACATGGGTGGAACTCACCCCTTAATTGTTTTTAGTATAAAGAAAAAATAGGGTTGTATATAGGTACTGCAAAACGCTTTACGCTGTACGCTAAAATTTCTAAACTATTTTTTAACGTCTTAATTTAATTGTAGCGATGATTTGATTTCAATGATGGAGGCCTTTGCTCAGCAGCTGGACACTTCTCACTATAGGCTATAGTTTACTTTACTTTTACTCAATGCACGAGCAATGTATCACTTAATTGTTTTTATGTTTTCTTAGGAACAGAATATTCAATGATTCCATCGGGAAAAGGTGGGCAACTCGTCATGTTCAACAAATACACTTTCTTCAGAGTGAATAAAACCTCAAAGTGGGCATGTTCCCGTTCAGCGAGGATTTTGGATCAGTGTGAGGCTAAAATAAGGATCGACGGGGATGTCCTCACCCCCATCTGCCTGAAGCACAACCATCCGCCCCCTAATTATCATGTGACGAAAACCGGACAATACGTTAAAATTTAATTTGTCAAAACCTGCGTACACCTACAATGTTGTGTGTTTTTAAAATTTGTTTTAAGTATTTTTTTCCAATCCAGCGTAAGTTGACTTTATAGTAAACTGTACTGTAAAATATTGAATAAAAAAATAAACATGCTTTTTTAATGTTCAAGTGCTCGTTTCTTACGCTTATACAACCCTATTTTTTCTTTATACATAAACAATTCAGGGTGAGTTCCACTCATGAAATTGAACAACTTTCCCCAAGAAACCTATGTGCAAAAATTACAAGAAAATTTCGATCTCCCCATACTATATTGTCGTCAGCTGATCGGACAGTTTTGTATGGGAGGTCGAAATTTTTTTGTCATTTTTGCACATAAGTTTCTTGGGGAAAGTTGTTCAGTTTCATGGGTGGAACTCACCCTTAATTGTTTTTGTATAAAGGAAAAAATAGGATTGTATATAGGTACTGCAAAACGCTTTACGCTGTACGCTAAAATTTCTAAACTATTTTTTAACGTCGTTTTTTTCAATTTAATTGTAGCGATGACTTGATTTTAATGATGGAGGCCTTTGCTCAGCAGCGGGACACTTCTCACTATAGGCTATACTTTACTTTACTTTTACTCAATGCACGAGCAATGTTTCACTTAATTGTTTTTATGTTTTCTTAGGAACAGAATATTCAATGATTCCATCGGGAAAAGGTGGGCAACTCGCCATGTTCAACAAATACACTTTCTTCAGAGTGAATAAAACCACAAAGACGTGGGTATGTTCCCGTTCGGCAAGAAATTCGTATCAGTGTCAGGCTAGAATAAGGATCGACAGGGATATCCTCACCCCCATCTGCCTGAAGCACAACCATCCGCCCCCTATTTATCATGTGACGAAAACCGGAAAATACGTTAAAATTTAAATTTGAATCTGTTGTGTGTTTTTAAAATAGGTTTTGAGTATTTTTTTCCAATGTTATATTATCTATCCAGCCTAAGTTGTAGTTGTTGCCTATATAGTAAACTGTACTGTAAAACATTGAATAAAAAAATAAACATGTCTTTTGCCAACTGCTTTTTAATGTTCAAGTGCTTCGTTTCTTACGCTTATAATAATATATACTGCAAATAGCAAGACGCTTCACGCTGTACGCTAAAATTTCTAAACCATTTTTTATCGTCGTAGGTGTATACAGATTTATTGATTCGACCAGAGGCGGACATCTAGTTCTGTTAGACGGATATACGTACTCGAAAGTAAACAGATTAGCAAAAATATGGCTATGCTCAAGCAAATATTCGACTCGGTGTAATGCGAAGATAAGGATGGACGGACACAAGCTCATACCCCTCGAACTCCACCACAATCACCCTCCTTCTAAGTTCCATATTACAAGTAAAGGACAGTACTTTAAGATTTAACTCCAGATTATTAAGAGCTGAGGGCTACTAAGGGCTCATTATATAAAATATTACTACCTAACTCATCTTTTCTCTTGGGTGTCGTCGTAAAAGCGACTAACGGACTAAACTTTTCGCCACTCCTTGGGAGCTATCACGCTAAATAATCTCCACCAAACCACAACTGAACCTCAGTTAGACCTACTCGAGTGTTATCGCGTTTGACATACGCGATGGCGCGCTATACGGCGGAACTGCTACTGTTTCGTAGTGGTTTAGTTGACGTTGACGTTATTAAACAGAAGATGAGTAATAATAGTCAAGTATAGAGTACATTGCTTCGCTAGTATGCTTAATTAAAACTATAACTAATATTATAATATTAGTATAGGTACGAGTATATAATGATATTATTATTATATTTTAAATTAACTCTGTGTCGAGTTGGTTCAGATCCCGCTTGGGGATGTACCTATCTAGTCATGTCATTAGGTACAGAAAAGAACCTATTAGACGTAGGAAAAGCACGACTTAGTTAGGGACTCGTATGTACCTACGAGTAGGTACAAAATATGCGTAGGTACTAATATTAATAAAAAAAAAGAAGAAAATTGTTTTTTAATTAATTTCTACCTACACCACACACACACACTCATTCGTATTGTGTTTGCTACTTCAATCATTGTATATGATCCAAAGTCGTTTTGTTTTTTGTGATGATAACGCCATATCTGTGGGAATAGTCAGGAAAAGTGTTTTGTTGTTAAGTATAAATCACGTAAATTCATAAATTTATAGAAAACCATAAATATCCCTAAATAGGTATGTATTATTTATACTTACATTTTTTATGTAGAGCTTGTGACTGATAACTAATATTATGTTTTTGATCCCGAGAATATATGTTTTTTATTAAGTAGTTTGTTTTTTATTATTTAACCCATACCATCGTGGCGCGAGTTCCTAACTAAAAACTGTCTGTGCTGCGTTATGCCCTACGTAGTACGTAACGATGAGACGAACTTTTGCCTTATTCGCTCTTTGCAATCTGTCATCTGGCATACCTTATAATTTTTGTACCTTCTTGTGCCGGTTCGTCACGTAGTTAAATAAAGCATGATAAAGCCTGTTCATAATTAAAGTAAGATAAAACATTACGAGATAAGTCAGGTTGTATTTAATATATAAGAACCTAAATAAACCTAAATAAATCAGTCTATTAACATCACATCTGCGGTTTACTTACACTCCCTGTTCCCCAGTATATTTGGTGACCCCGACAGAGAGCAGTAACCTTCTGCACCAGCACATAGAAGAAGTCATCATGCCACATCTATCTCCCTGCAAATCAAGCAACGCCGAATCACATGAAGTAGCCGTGAGTACCAACATCGTATCACGTATTCCAGAGTTTTGGAGGGACCAGCCCCGACTCTGGTTCGCTCAACTGGTAGCAATAGTCGCGTCTCAAAAACAAGGTGATGATTTCAAATACAACATGGTTGTCGCTAAGCTAACCTATGAAGAAATCATCCTGGTTAGCGACATAATAACGGCCCCACCGGCGACAGGAAAGTACGCAACGATCAAAGAGCGCCTAATTAGCAGCCTAGAAGAATCCGAACAACAACGCCTTCAGAAACTTTTGTCCGAGGTACATTTAGGAGATCAGAAGCCATTACACCTTTTGCGCCGAATGCGAGAACAAGGACGAGGAATAATCGGCGACGAAACCGTTCGGGTCCTGTGGCTCAGGCTACTTCCGGTTCCCGTTACATCTGTGTTAGCCGCCTCAGAAACGTTGGACCTAGATAAAATGGGCCATGTTGCAGACAGGATAATGAAAAATATTAAAATAAACGAAGTATCCTCTGTCGACACAAAGAAAGTACAGACCAGCGCAATGGAAAACATACTAGAGCAGCTAAAAGAAATGCAACTAGAAATGTGCGCTATGAAGCACGTACGCAATAACGGCCGACGCAGCACTCACTTCCAGCCAAGGCAGAGGTCAAGGTCGCGTAGCCAAGACAGACTTTGTTTTTATCATTGGAAATTCCGAAAAAATGCGCGCAGATGCATTACGCCATGTGGTTGGAATAAAAACGGTATCCCTCAGGACCAGGGAAACTAACATATGCACAGAATTCGGCGGGCCTCTGTGCTATTCATCCGTCTAACCGCCTCTTTGTTACCGACCGAAAAAGTGGTATGAGGTTTTTGATTGATACGGGAGCAGATATTTCAGTAATGTGTAAGCCCATGAGAACAATAACACCTAATGATAAATATAAAATTTATGCCGCAAATGGCTCAAAAATAAAAACGTACGTGGAGAAAACGCTCACTCTCAACCTGGGATTGCGTCGGAACTTTACATGGACCTTCGTTGTGGCCGACGTGACCCAGCCTATAATTGGAGCAGACTTTTTGGAGCATTACAAATTATTAGTAGACATTTCAGGAAAGAGACTTACCGACAAAGTGACTGAACTATCAGCCCCTGCATCATTAAGCCGAGCCAAACATCAAAGTATTCGCTCGATCGATGTGGGGATTAAGCCACAGGTTAAGCAAATTTTTGAAAAATACGAGGATATTACTCGTCCTTCATCCTTATCAAAGATCCCAAAACATAAATTCAAACACCATATCATTACAAGAGGACCACCAGTGTCCGCACGAGCAAGGCCACTACCGCCCCATAAATATCACATTGCCAAAAAGGAGTTTCAAAACATAATGGAGCTTGGAATTTGTCGCCCATCTGACAGCCCGTGGGCCAGTCCCCTGCACATGGTTAGAAAGAAAAACGGAGAATGGAGGCCGTGTGGAGATTACAGGATGTTAAATAATATCACTCTTCCCGATATAGGCAAGGCCTATTTTTGTATCCCGGTCGAAGAAGTGGAGAAAACAGCAATTATTACACCCTTTGGACTTTTCGAATTTCCGAGAATGCCCTTTGGCCTTCGTAATGCCGGACAAACATTTCAACGATTTATGGACTCCATATTTAGAGACCTAGATTTCGCCTTCATTTTTTGCGATGATATATTACTAAGCGCTCCAGATGAAACCTCCGCACTCCAGCAACTAGAAACAGTGTTTGAAAGATTGTACGAAAACGGGATTACAATAAATTTAGAAAAATGCAAGTTCCTCCAGAGCGAATTAGATTTCTTAGGTTATCATATAACGAGCCAAGGAATACGCCCGACTGAGGAAAAGTATAAAGCGATCGATGAGTTTCCCAAACCGAGAACAGTAAAAGAATTAAGAAGATTTTTAGGTATGGCAAATTTTTATAGGAACAATACACCGCGCGCCGCTGAATATCAAAGCGTTCTAAACGCATACCTAAAGGAATCTAAAAAGAATGATAATTCGATTATTCCCTGGATGACAGAAGCCGAAGAGGCTTTCGAAAAATGCAAGAAGAGTGTTAAAAACGCTGTGCTGACCACTCATCCGTCTCGTAACGCCGTTAGCCCTTATGGCAGCGCATCCTGTGTCAGTGCTGTTTTGCAACAGAGAGTAAAGCATAAGTGGGAGCCGCTAGGTTTTTACTCGCAAAAATTAAGCGACGCTCAAAGAAAATACTCAACATTTGACAGAGAGCTACTGAGCATCTATATGGCAGTTAAACATTTTCAGAGATTGATTGAAGGAAGAGAGTTCACTATCTTCACAGATCATCGCCCGTTAACCTATGCCTTCTCCAAGAAACCGTCAGTTAACAACACTCCGCGTAGAGTACGCCAGCTAGATTACATATCGCAATATTGCACAAATATTAAACATATTAGTGGACGTGACAATATCGTTGCCGATGCATTGTCACGCACTATAGAACAAATTGACATTCCGTCGCCAATCAGTTATGAAGAGATAGCGAAATACCAACACAATAACGCGGAACTATCACAGCTGAAAAGAAAAGTTAGATTGCAATTTGATAAGGTCAGATTACCAGGGTCATAGGCACGATTGTATGCGATACGTCTACGGGGAAAAATAGACCTTACCTACCGTTACAATTTCGGAAACAAGTTTTCGACATTATACACGGCCTTAGTCACCCCGGTACGCGTACGACACGGAAACTAATAACACAAAAATAAATATGGTCTGGTATGGATAAAGATATCAACAGCTGGTGTAAAACCTGCTTATCGTGTCAAAAATCTAAAGTGCATAGGCATACAGCTTCACCGCTGGGAAGTTTTATGCCCGCGCCCAAGTTTGCCCACCCACACGTGGACATCGTGGGCCCCCTATCCCCATCGCAAGGGAAGCGGTATCTAGTTACAATAATAGATCGCTGTACATCATGGCCCGAAGCCTTTCCGGTAGAGGATATTACAGCAGAAACAATCGCTCGAACCATTTACGAAGGTTGGATTACGAGGTTTGGGTGCCCGTTACGTATCACTACCGACCAAGGCCGCCAGTTTGAAACATCGACCTTTAGAGCACTTTCAAAGTTCTTAGGAGTACACAAAATGAGAACCACTCCTTATCATCCTCAAGCGAATGGAATGGTAGAAAGATTTCACAGGACGCTAAAAGCAGCTCTTATGGCAAGGAACGCTAACGTTAACTGGGCAAAAGATATTCCCTCAGTCCTCTTCGGATTAAGGAGCTGTTTTCGCGATGACACAGGATATAGCGCGGCCGAGATGGTATATGGCACCTCGATAAGGCTTCCTGGCGAATTTTTTGAGAATACCAGCAAGAATACTACCTACGAAGAATTTATGAGAAGTATTCAAGAAAGTATTGCAAAAATGACCTCAGTTCCGAAACGACAAAAACACAGCCAATCAATAATCGTACATCCGGAAATTTATGAATGTTCTCATGTCTTTGTTCGCTGCGATAGAATACGAAAAAGTTTATGTCCACCTTACGGAGGGCCGTACCCAGTTATTAAGCGAATGGAAAAAGCATTTGTAATTAAAACAAATGACAGAGAGTCAACAATATCAATAGACAGATTAAAACCTGCATTTATTATGAATAACGGTTGCGAAAACGAGCCTGAGAAAACTGAAGGAAGCACGTTTGTTACAAGATCTGGAAGATCGGTCAAACCGGTAGTTCGATTCAGTTTTGATGACTAAAACATTTATTTTTATATAAATACTGTGTTTATTAAATAATGGTCAATCAAGTAACTTCGCCCCAAGTATCACCACCATACAACGCCGAGAACCACCAAGATGGGCAACCAGAGCTCCAAGGACCAAGTAATCTACAACGCCGACAGCTGCCTTAACCAAGGTGAGGCAGACCAGCTAAGGCAAGGGATCTTGGATGAGTTGCGATGGACTCGCAACATGGTAGTCGGGCAAGTCGTATTGATTATATTAATTATGTTAATATATGTTATTACAAAGGGCTTGGATAGAAGAATGAAGTCACTGGCCGGCGCAAAAACTCATAATTGCCAAGACAATTAAATAAATTTACATTTATCGCAACCACCGCATTCCTCGCACCGTATCGAGCCCCCAAACAGACGTCAGCAGTTTTCATCAAGCTCGCAGCGGACTCGCGCCCAAACAGACGTCAGCATATTGGCGAACTCCATTGACTCTATTTTCATCTTTGTTTATAAATTACGTTATTTATATGTTTTATGCAACTTGGTATTGTCATGTTTACATTTTTATACACATAGTGAGAACTTGTTATTTTTCCGTTTACATTAATGTTAAAAACCAAATTATGTACCTAAATTTAGTATAAGCAATTTAGTCGTTACGTTATTATCGTATGATATTTAGTCTTGTATCTTTTTAAAAAGGGGGGAGGACTGTGCCGGTTCGTCACGTAGTTAAATAAAGCATGATAAAGCCTGTTCATAATTAAAGTAAGATAAAACATTACGAGATAAGTCAGGTTGTATTTAATATATAAGAACCTAAATAAACCTAAATAAATCAGTCTATTAACATCACATCTGCGGTTTACTTACACTCCCTGTTCCCCGGTATATTCTCATTAGTTCATTTATCAGTTGTCGAGATATTTCA
Source organism: Scoparia ambigualis (assembly GCA_963921215.1). Taxonomy (NCBI): domain Eukaryota; kingdom Metazoa; phylum Arthropoda; class Insecta; order Lepidoptera; family Crambidae; genus Scoparia; species Scoparia ambigualis. The sequence goes on along the minus strand of OY992513.1, from coordinate 29,306,537 downwards.
CTTTTTTCTAACTATAGGTATCGCCTCAGTTCATTTTCTGTCGAAATCGCCACACTCGGGGCATTTCAGGTCCGCGGACCCGCCACGCGCTACGGATTAAGACCCTAACCGAACCAAGTACCTACACCAAGATGTAGGGGAGACCGGGTCAAGACGAAGCTCGGGGCTGGACGGGAAGTTTGCTTTTGTGGGTGACTGGTAAACGCAACATAGCATAACACAGCGCCATTCGCCCGATGTTCAGTCGCGTCGCATGAGTCCGGCGGGTGTGTGTGTGTCACTGCGTGTTTTGGCTGCGTAGCGAGAAAAAACAGTTTTTTGAAGGATTTTTACAAGAAGGTAGGTATCAAGTGTTATTGTAATATTAAGATATTGATGTTGTAAGCCACATACTTGTTGCAGTAGTGTAAAAATAACGAATTTAGGTTGCTATTTCGCAAAATAATTTTGTAGGTTAGAACTGTTGTTAGGTACTTTTTCAAAATGTGTCTGTTGGAGCAAAAAGGTCGGGGCATAATGGGTTATAAATAAACACATAAAAATCACACATATAAATAAAAACGAAAAACAAATAAGACCAGTAACAAAAGAAACCTGAATATAAAAAGACTGAAAAGAAAAGACCCGAAGAAAAGAAGTCGGAAAAAAATAATGAAAACAAGAGACGCAAAAAAGAAATTGACACTAGTTTATCTGAAGATGATGAAAATGATTGTCCTTTTATATTTGTGGGTTCTTACACAAGAAGAATGGGTTATTTGTAGCGAATGCCAAGGCTGGGCCCATAATTCCTGCGATACCTGTATACCTGTATTCCTGCATATGTAAACGTTGCCGACCTGATTAAAATGTGTACCTACTCATTATGCCCCATAGCGTTTCCCATTTTGCCCCGATCATAGGGTAAGACGGGATATTTGACAAGTGTTATTTAATACGTATTTGCCAAAAAAAATATGTGATTTGGCGCCATAAAAGATTATAATTATGTTAATTAAAACTATAAGTACTGCTTTTGTTGTAAGAGATTTGTAATAAACAGTTTGATTTTCATATTATGACGTTTTTTTTCTTAAGTATCCCATCTTACCCGGTCTCCCCTTCACCCGGCTAGGAATCGAGGTTACTAAGTCACTAGACCACATAGGCGGTTTAACTTACTTAACATTAACGAAAGATAACGAATCGACACTTCGTTATCTTCGAGTTTATTTAAGACTTTAAGCGCCATGGTGGTCACCGGTGACTAGGGTTGCCAACTATACTGTTAAAAACAGTATTAAGTACTTATACTGTTTTTACTACATTATACTTTTTACTGTTGAACAAAAATAAAGTATCCAAAATACTGTTTTAGTATCACTGTGCACTGGTAACCATATAGTTACCTGTTTAAAAAGTAAAAAAAGATGCGAACGTTGTCCGCGCGGTGCAGCGCACCCATACTTAAATCTTTGAAAAAATAAAATACTGTCCATTTTTCTAAAATACTGTTTTATATTTTTGAAGTTGGCAACCCTACCGGTGACCGACAAACAAATAAATTTCAATTGTGTCTGGTTTTTTGAGTCAACGTGTAATTTAAGGGTTAAAAACGGAAAAAATCAAATATTAGAAATTACCTAACAATTCTTTCTTCTTTCTATTAGGTGTTCAATGGAATTTCATACATACAACTAGAGGACGTCAAGTTTTGATGATAAACCAGTATACGTTCCAAAAGCTGAGCCAAAAGGGTAAAATGTGGGTTTGTACAAAGAAATATACGAGTACCGATTGCAAAGCTAAAGTGCGTCTGGACAATGGCGCCGTCACACCGATCTGTTTTGACCACAACCACTCCCCGTCCCGCTACCACATAACCAAGGATGGGCAATATATTAAAATCTAATAATTCAATAGATATATGTGTGTATTGTGTATGTTATTATTTTCATTAAATTTATTTACAGCGTCATAATGATATCGGTCAAATCCTAAAACTGCTCAAAAAAGGAAGTTTTCAATGTAGAATCGTTTCCGCTTCATAAAAACATTGGTCACTTTTAAAAAAATAATATATGTTTGACTACGCCGCGTTTTCTTAGCGACGTTGCACTCACAACAATTTGCAATTTGTTCGCAGGCTTACTTAGCGCGTTATAACTAGGTACTTATTTTATTTGATTTGCAATAATTGCAAAAAAAAAAATACAAACCAAAAATCTTCTTGCCATCATTTTAAGTACCTAAGAAAAATGATAACTTACATAATACATACATAAAGTAATATTATTATTGTTCCCGACGGGTGTAGTCGCCGAACAGTTTAGCCGTTGTGCTTCGATGTGGACTGTATGTTCTTCAATAAAACTCGGTTCTTGATTAGTGCTTCTTTATTCTTCAAGGTGGGGTCCGGAGAGCTTACAAATTCTGCTCTGACCGGCCGTGACTTAAACACATTATGGTTTGGCAACTAGCAGCCTTGTGGGACAGCTGCCGGCTCATGTGGGCAGTTTTACATTTTACCATAACTAACTACCCACATGAACCGACGTAATTTGTGCAGCTGTCCCTTTCGTTCGGACCTCTCTTTTTATCTTAAATTTATTACCTACCCTACGGGATCACTCGTAATCTGGATACCCTACTTATTTATTTTCTTAATTACATTGATATTCCTAACAATAGAAACCTATAATTACGAAAGCTAAGTAAGGCCCCTGGGCACGTATACTTGGCCCTTACCTTGTCAAAACCATTACCTGTTTGATAACTTTTACCTTTTGTTTAAATGAAACGCAAAAAATTAATTATTTATTATCAAAAAACCTTTACACGTATGAGACTTAATCTACTTATGCAAATACACATACCTAAATTTAGCCGTATTATATCTAACTATATAATATCATAAAGTCGAGACTTCTGTCCGTAACAATTATTTTTTTCCATAATAATAAAAATAAGTCAGGGTTGCTGAGCCATTTAATTAACACTTAGTAGGTATATCTAGATGTGAATGATTGATATAATATACACTCGAGAGCAATGAATCCGGGTCACTTAGAGAAACCTATAAATCTCGGAAACTAAGAATGCTAGCTTAATAAAAAAAATATGTTTAGTAGTCGTCTTAAACTGCGCATTGGTAATTTTGAAATAATTTAACGTTGGATGCAAACTGCTCCTGTTGCTGTAGTTGTAACACGACAGCAGAATATCATATTTTTTATTAATACTACGTCCTAACACCCATAAAATCTATAAATAACATTAGTTACGTACATAGTAAAGTTTTGAAAAAAATGCTATTATATAGGTATAGGGTAGGTAGGTAGGTAGGTACTCGTATAGGGCTTTCAAAGACCCCATGCGACCGACGATTTTACAGAACTTAACGCGACCGACGACGGCGGGTTAAGTGACCCGGATTCATTGCTCTCGAGAGTATGTGGTCGTTTTAGTGTGTTCCAAATCACGTTTTGTTCGATATTAAAATTACTATGTATACTTATTTAAATGTTGATTGATGACTCGGTCACAATACTCGTGCTCACCACACAAACATTTGCCCCCACCGGGATTCGATCCAGGGACCGTGGTTTGCGCAGTCAGGGTCGCTCACCACTCGACCACCCGGCGGTCTCAATAACAACAATCAATAAGTTTAAGGCCCTTTTTACGCTGAGAGTTTTGTATTTTTGCATTGCGATGCAAACGTATGATATTGAAACTATGTATGAAATAAATAAATAAAAAATAAAATCATACCTGCATGCAACTACTTACTAATTTTTATTCATAGGTATTAATAGGTACTGCTTTGTAATATTTGTGTTTGTATAATATTTCAATAGATACTACAACATTGTTTAAATTGTCTAAAAATCCATATAGTATGTATGTGTAACGATAATTTAAATTTATACGCAATTAAAATGTGAAAGATTGACATATTTAATATGTTGTCGTTTTAGTGTGTTCCAATCACGTCTTGTTCGATATCAAAATTACTATACGTATACTTATTTATCTGTTGGTCGATCACTATTCACAAAAAATATCTCCTTACAGATGTACAATATGAACTGATAACATCGAGCAGAGGTGGCCAACTTATCATGTTAAACGAATACACATTTTACAGAAAATGCAAGAAGACAAAGATATGGAACTGTACGTGCGCATATACGAATATTACGAAGAAGTCCTCGTCCCACTCTGCCTTGACCACAATCACTCTCCGCCTAAATATCATAAGTCCAATAGTGGACAATATGTAAATATCAAATAAACTCACTTTAAAACAAATTACTGGTGGCGAATTATTGGGACCGTACCGATGTGCCCACTCTAGCTGACATAATATTTTATTTATAGTTTTCTTTAGTTTTAAGTTTTATAATTATGTAATAGTCGTTCCGTTCTTTTTTGGATTTGATTCAATAAAGCTTATTCCGATTACGTAAATAAACCGTATAATTCTATCTATATTCTATTTTTATACTTGTAATGTAAGTGTGTGCCAAAATAGATATTGTAATTTTCGAAATCTTAATTTTAATTCGAAATATGTATTTTTTTTATAACTGTATTGTAAAAGCAGTGCGTCGCAATGCAAGGACTAACGACTTCTGTACATTATTGCGGAAGAAGTCCTACTCACTTCTGAAAAAGCCGCATTTCTGAAAAAAATATGTTTTTACTTGTTATAGATGTCCAATATGAAATGATAACGACGAGCAGAGGCGCTCAACTTATGATGATAAACAAATACACATTTTACAGCACAGGCAAGAAGTCCAACAGATGGGTCTGTGCGAGCAAGTATAAGAATTTTGACTGTCCCGCTAAAGTTAAGTTGCAGGACGGCGTTCTTACCCCACTTAGTCTTAACCACAACCACTCTCCTCCAAAATACCACAAAACAAGAGATGGACAATATGTTAAAATTTCATAGATTCATACCTAAATAGACTCAAGACTATTATCCCCAAAGGGTTAGTCGGAGACTACGCCGACCGCAGATGCAGTTAACTGCCATAGTCCACTTTTCACCCAATTACATCTGCACATGTGCTTAGCGATATAGGTGGTGAACCCATCGCCGCCACTGTTGGATGTATGTGCGGTCTTTAGTCCCTTAGTCGCCTTTTACGACACCCATGGGAAGAGCGGGGTTGTTAGTATTCTTTTAGTGAGCCGCTATAAACACGGAAATGAAATGAATGAAATGAAATGATATGAAATGATTCTTTATTTGCCAAGAACTTAGTATGTTACAGATGTTAGAATTTTATTATGTACTATATGTTCCACTCCCATAAGAGTATGCAAATTAATCATAATTTCACATTAAAAAAATTGCGTTTTGACAGTTACAACCAAACAGCACGGTCTCAGGCCAAGAGGTTTAGTTGCAAGAATGTTTAATTAACTTTATATGAATAAATGTGTAACGTAGAAATGTATCGCAGGCCTGCCCCCTTACTTTCGAAACCGATCGCTATTGTATCGGATTGGTATTGTGAATTTTCATATTTTTAAGTTACGACACCAGCGCTAATTTGAATTCATATTGGGTAAACTAAATGACATTAAGTTTTGTATTTTTTTTTACGCAATATCTACGCAATATGAATCCATATTAGCTCTGGTGTCGTAACTTAGGAGTACGAAAATTCACAATACCAATCCGATCCAATAGCGATCGGTTTCAAGAGTAAGGGGGCTGATATCTTATCAATTCGTCATTCATTGTAATTTTTAGTGTGTAACTTAATTCTAGGAGTGTATAGTTGTAATCTAAGTGTGTCTGAAATAAAACCTTGTTGTTGTTTTTTTACGAAATTTTCATTTGTACTATCAATATATCAATTAATTCTTTGGTTGTTTTCCTTGCCTATACTGTCCCACTGCTAGACAAAGGCCTCTTACAAGTTCCTCCATATATCTCTATCCTGAGCCACCTCATGCCAGTCAGTCTGCTGTGCGTCCAGACCGTCTCGCTACCTAGAGGTAGCGATCCGGGCTTACCTCGGCGGCGGCGTCCATCTCCAGGAACCCATTGTGTAGTGACACTTGCTCAGCGGTCGGGATTAGTGATGGGTTTATGCCCGGCCATTTTGGAAGCATTGGATGAATGCCTAATAAATGTCCGTAGTTTTGGCCCAATATTTATGCCCGGCATTGCCCGGTTTTGCGTTATTGGGTTTTTGCCCTCGACCCCATCACTAGTCGGGATGCATGCGGCTAACGTGACCAGTACAATCCCTTTATTTTAGCTTCGCAGCTTAGTAACTTACGTCTGTTAAGCCTGTTGAAGAGCGCAGGGTACAATTTGTTATGATTTATTTACTGATTATGATGGTTTAGTAATAATAATGTGTTTTACTTTTGTAGATGTCCAATGTGAAATGTTAGCGACGAACAGAGGTGGTCAACTCATGATGATAAACAAATACACATTTTACAGCACAGGCAAGAAGTCAAAAATATGGAATTGTACCAGGAAATATACAAATTTTGACTGTAACGCTAAAGTGAAATTGCACGGCGACGCTGTCACTCCGCTCTGCCTTGTCCACAACCACTCTGCCACTCTCCAACAAAATACCATAAAACAAAAGATGGACAATATATTAAAATCTAACAATTTTACTTCAAAAAATTTGCTTTGTAATATTACAACCGCCTCTTTGGGCTATCCGGTCTCAGGCCATCAGGTTTCGTTGTGAAAGTGGTTTATAAACTTTATATTTACCCACATTCGGGGGTATTTGAGGCCCGTGGACCAGCCACGCGCTACGGGTTAAAACCCAAAACCAAACCATGTAGGTAACTACACGAAGATGTACACGCGCTGGGAATCGAACCCGGGACCTCTGGGTCTAACACCGGTGGCTACTAAGTCACTAGACCACAGAGGCGGTTTAACTTACTTAACAATAACGAAAGATAACGAATCGACACTTCGTTATCTTCGAGTTTATTTAAGACTTTAAGCGCCATGGTGGTCACCGGTGACCGACAAACAATTAAATTTCAATTGTGTTTGGTTTTTTGGCAGTCAACGTGTAATTTAAGGGTTAAAAACGGAAAAAAATCTAATATTATAGCAATTCTTTCTTCTTTGTATTAGGTGTTCAATGTGTGACGTAGGGGTGTATGAAATGATACAAATCTTACGAACGATAATCCACTTACGAACATACAAATTTTTATTTTTTGCTTGGTCTCAGGGCGTGGGGTACGTAAGTGCCTAGCTAGGTAGTTTGCTCTCGTCCCTGACTTAGCTTGAGGAATTCGCCGAGGTATTGGGAGGCGCGTCGCTGTTCAGGAGCTGCGTGCTGGGTGCCGATTCCTCCATATAGAGAAGTAAATTTAAATAATTTTTTTACAATATACTTATTTTAAGCTTACTGAATAAAGAAAGTTTTACTTGATTTTATTTTTGAAATGTAGATGGGGTGCGCCAAAGTTCACCTAAATTTTCAACTCCGATAATCGGAACTTCGAAAATGTTCTTCCTAACATTTTTCATCCTAACGATCACTATTCCTAACTATGTTTCTAATGTTCATAATTCGGAAAAAATTAACTTTATAATGTCAGTAGCAATAAACATCTATTTTACTATTATTTGTTTTCCTATATTTTCTCAACATAACCGTCTTTTACACTATTATTGAGGTTACAGCTGCCCTACTCCTGTAGGTCATCGCGAAGCGCAGCGTAGTAATTGTCTTGTAATTCGAGGTTATTTTTTTTTATTAGACAACGGAAATACAAGCTGCCTTACCTGTAGTTCACCGTTCTATTTTCTTTTATGAATAAAAATATTATGGAAATTATGTTTTGGGATAAAAGCGTTATGAAAAACAGCAGTAAGAGTTTAAATATATTATTTTCATTAGTGATATTCTTAATAACATTTTTTTTGGAAACATGAGTGTTATGAACATCGTCGGTAGTACTACAAATTGTATGAATGAAAAATTGATCATTCGGATTACAAATCGGTAGGAAGATCAATTTCGGGTAAAAAACTATAGATGAATGGAACCATGTACCTACATGTGAATGATTGATTAATATGTGGTCGTTTTAGTGTGTTCCAAATCACGTTTAGTTCGATATCAAAATAACTATGTATACTTATTTATCTGGTAATCGATCACTATTCACAAAAAATATCTCCTTTCAGATGTACAATATGAACTGATAACAACGAGCAGAGGTGGCCACCTCATCATGATAAACGAATACACATTTTACAGAACAACCAAGAAGACAAAGATATGGAACTGTACGTGCACATATACGAATATTGCATGTACGGCTAAAGTGAAGTTGTACGAAGAAGTCCTCGTCCCACTCTGCCTTGACCACAATCACTCTCCGCCTAAATATCATAAGACCAGCTGTGGACAATATGTAAAAATCAAATAAACGCACTTTAAGACAATGGCACTTGCTGGAAGCAGATTATTGGGACCTACCGATGTGCCCACTCTTAGCTGACATAATATTTTATTTATAGTTTTCTTTAGTTTTAAGTTTTATATTTAAGTAATAGTCGTTTTGTTCTTTTTCGGTTTTGATTTAATAAAGCTTACTCCGATTACGTAAATAAACCGTATAATTCTATCTATATTCTTGTAATGTAAGTATGTGCCAAAATAGATATTGTTTAATTAACTTTATATGAATAAATGTGTAACGTAGGAATGTACCACAGGCCTGATATCTCATCAATTCATCATTCATTGGAATTTTTAGTGTGTAACTTAATCTCCGAGTGTATAGTTGTAATATAAGTGTGTCTAAAATTAAATTTCGTTTTTTTCAATATCCTAGTTTGTATTATCAATATTATCATTTAATTCTTTGATTTTTTTCATTACCTATTCTGTCTTAATGCGGCTAACGTGACCAGTCCAATCTCTTTATTTTCGCTTGGCAGCTTTGTAGCCTACGTCCGTTAAGGGCGTTAAGCCCGTTAAAGAGCGTAGGGTACAATTTTCTAATTGTTATTATTTTGTAATATTAATGTATTTTACTTTTTTAGATGTCCAATATGAAATGATAGTGACGAGCAGAGGTGGTCAACTCATGATGATAAACAGATACACATTTTACAGCGTAGGCAAGAAGTCTAAAATATGGAAATGTACGAGCAAATATACAAATATTGACTGTAACGCTAAAGTGAAGTGGCACGGCGACGCTCTCACTCCGCTCTGCCTTGACCACAACCACTCTCCGCCAAAATACCACAAAACAAAGAATGGACAATATATTAAAATCTAATAATTTTACTTCAAAAAATTGCTTTGCAATATTACAACCGCCTCTTTGAGCTATCCATCCAGTTTCAGGCCTATAGGTTTCGATGTGAAAATGTTTTATAAACTTTCTATTAATAAATGTGCAATGTGGGAATGTATCATATTATTAACAGGAAAAAAATCTCATCAGTTCATAATTTATTGTAATTTTAGTACTTAAACTATAGTTGAGTGTGTGCCAAAACTGCCAAGCTAAATGTTGTTTTATTTCGAAATCTTCATTTTGATTAGATATATTTGTTGTAATGTATCTAAAAAAATCAATGACCTTTTATAAATAGACTAGTTATACCTGAATGAATTGCATTTTAAAATGGCGAAATTGTTTCTATGACGTCGAAAGGGAAAATCATATCATTAGCCTATTGTTAAAAAGAGATAGACAATATTTTGACTTTTGGCAGTTGACCAATGAGCTCATAGAATTTATGCGCTATCTCGGCCGCCATTGTTTTTCTCTTTCACTCTTACAGAAAAGATAGTATACGCCCCTCACTCATACATATCGGATTAGCAACATGGCAAATGTCATCACTTAATGAAAATTTTTATTTTAAATTTATATTTACAATACTTACGAATAAAATAAGACATTTTTATTGTCTCTTACGGTTGCAGTATAATTTTAACAATTTTTGGATACACAGGAAGTCATTTTAACCAATTAACAAATCAAAACCTTATATAGGTAACGATCGTGTGTCAATCGTGTTGACGTGACACTGACTGACGTGTGACTGAGTGAAACTCGGGCAATTACCTTGATTTGTCCTTGCCACTACGGAGGCCAGGCAACGTATCTAAACATAAAATATCATTGAAAATAATGTGTTTTTTTAATAGATGCCCAATATGAAATGATAACGACGAGCAGAGGCGGTCAACTCATGATGATTAATGAATACACATTTTACAGCAAAGGCAAAAAGTCAAACATATGGACCTGTGCGAGCAAACATAAGAATTTATTCTGTCCCGCTAAAGTGAAGTTGCACGACGGCGTTCTTTTCCCACTTCGTCTTGACCACAACCACTCTCCTCCAAAATACCACAAAACAAGAGATGGGCAATATGTTAAAATCTAATAATTTCATACATACATACCTTTAGACTATTATCCCCAAAGGGTTAGTCAGAGACTACGCAATGGCGACCGCAGAAGCAGTTAACTGCCATAGTCCACGTTTCACCCAATTACATTGCACAAGTGCTTAGCGAGATAGGTGGTGATCCCATCGCCGCCCTATGCTCTTGGATTATGTGTAGTCTTTAGTCCCTTAGTTTATATGAATGACTTTATTTGAATAAATATGTAACGTATAATATATCACAGGCGTGATATCTGATCAATTCATCATTAATTGTAATTTTTAGTGTGTAACTTAATCTACGATTGTATACAGGGATAGGCATTCGAAGTTTTTCCAATTAAAAATGCTGTAATTTTGTCAATTTATATATATATTTTTAAAAATTCCAAAATATCTTAAAAACATTTCAAATCTTAAGAAAAAATGTTTTTGTTTATGTAGCCCCCTTTAGCGCGGATAATAGCATTGAGTCTGTTCTTGAAGGCTTCACACGCTGCACGAACGTGGTCTGCTACTGTAACGTGTATTGCTGAACCTTAAGAATTGTTTACAAATCAGATGACAATTAGACCAGCTAATTGCTCTGCGAAAGCAAGCACCTGAATCAGTGATAGCTTGGTCCGCGGTAAATGCCACAGGACGCTCACCACTCGTTTTTATTGAACAAGGCGTAAAAATAAATCAACAAATCTACCGTGAAAAGATTTTAAACGATGCTTTGTTACCATGGACACGTAAACAATTCGGTAGAAACCATTGGACGTTTCAACAAGACTCGGCACCATCTCATAAAGCCCGTGATACCCAACGGTTTTTACATGAAAAGGTTTCTGGTTTCATTTCTTCACAACAATGGCCACTATATTCCCCGGACTTTAACTTAATGGATTTTTCATATGGTCCATTCTGGAAGCCAAAGTATCAACCAAAAAATATGAGACGGTCAACGCCATAAAGATTGCACTTCGCCGAGAATGGGGCAAAATACCATCCGACCACGTTTGTGCAGCGTGTGAAGCATTCCCGAACAAATTCAATGCTATTATCCGCGCGAAAGGTGGCTACATCGAACAAAAACATTTTTTTTCATTAAAATTTGAAATGTTTTAACAATATTCTGAAGTTTTTAAATAAAAATAATCTAAATAGACAAAATTACAGCATTGTTGATTGGTTACACTTCGAGTGCCTATTTATAATGTAAGTGTGTCTAAAATTAAATTTTGTTTTTTTTTTCGAAATCTTCATTTGTATCATCAATATATCAATTAATTCGTTGATTTTTTCATTGTCTATACTGTCCCACTGCTGGGCAACGGCCTCCCCGAAGTTCCTCTATCTATCTCTATCCTGAGCGATCTCATGCCAGTCGATCTGGTGTGGGTCTAGATCGTCTCGCCACCTCTTTCTGGGCCGACCTCGGAGGCGGCGTCCATATCCAGGACACCATTGTGTAGTGGTGGCTCTTGCCCAGCGGTCGGGATGCATGCGGCTACAGCCGCGGTCCCACGGCCTGATTTTTGGCACGCCCAACCGCGCCAACAGGTCCTGAGAATCAACGCATCCGATGAAGCCTGCCGCGGCGTGCCGTCGCCTGTGCGATCCATCGGCCACACCACGCCGCGCCGCGCCGTGGCACTCAGCGCCGCGCCGTGGCACTCAGCGCCAAGCCGCTCCAAGCCGTGACAGGCTTGGCGGTCCCACGGCCCGTTTGCTCACGCGCCACGAAAGGCGTGGCAGTTAAGCGTTCCCACGGCGCGGCGCGGCGTGGCGCGGCGCGGCTTGTCTTCAGACAGGCCGTGGGACCCGGCCATAACGCGACCAGTCCAATCCCTATATTTTAGCGTGGTACCATTGTAACCAGCTTCCGTTAAGCCCGTTGAAGAGCGCGAATACAATTTGTAATGATTAATTTACTAATTATGATTGTTTTGTAATATTAAAGTAGTTTATTTTTAGGGGTCCAATATGAAATGATAGCGACAAACAGACGTGGTCAATTCATGATGATAAACAGATACACATTTTACAGCGTAGGCAAGAAGTCAAAAATATGGAAATGTACGAGCAAATATACAAAAAGCAACTGTAACGCTAAAGTAAAGTTGCACGGCGACGCTCTCATCCCGCTCTGCCTTGACCACAACCATTCTCCGCCAAAATACCACAAAACAAAGGATGGACAATATATTAAAATCGAATAATTTTATTGAAATTTTGCATTAACCATGCTATATAGGATAAAATGTTTACTAGAAAAAAACAACCAGTCTCAGGAAAGGTCGAATGGGAATCAAACCCATGACCTTTGGATTGTTGGTCCACTGCTCTAACCGCTAAGCTACCGAGACTCGAGACCCCAGAAGACTCGTTGAATTTTTTCAAGTAGCTTGCTGTGATACCTGCAAGCCAGCAGTATTACGTCACTGTGAACGTCACGTATGTTGTTATGTCGAGCTTTCCAGAGACTCATTGTTTTTTTCTACTAAACGTTTTATCCTAATAATTTTACTTCAAAAAATTGCTTTGCAATAGTTACAACCGCCTCTTTGGACTATCCATCGGTCTCAGGCCTATAGTTACTTGTAAAATTGTTTTTTTAAACTTTATATTAATAAATGTGTAATGTGGGAAATCTCATCAGTTCATCATTTATTGTAATTTTAGTTTAAACTATAGTTGTGTGCGTGCCAATGCCAAGAATGCCAAGCTAAATTTTGTTTTATTTTAAAATCTTCATTTTAATTCGATATATTTGTTGTATTGTAATGTAAAATGCGTTTTTCTTTTTAATAGATGCCCAATATGAAATGATAACGACGAGCAGAGGCGGTCAACTTATGATGATAAATGAATACACATTTTACAGTAAAGGCAAGAAGTCAAACATATGGACCTGTGCGAGCAAAAATAAGAATTTTGACTGTCCCGCTAAAGTGAAGTTGCACGACGCCGTTATTTTCCCACTTAGTCTTGACCACAACCACTCTCCTCCAAAATACCACAAAGCAAGAGATGGAAAATATATTCAAATATAATAATTTTATACATACATACATACCTACATTATGTATGAGCGTTCGGCTTGACATCTTGCTTGCTAAGCCACTTTCGCAATGCCGGGTCGCTGGATGGGTGACCAAATTTAAAACATCTGGAGCTCCTCCGTGCTTCGGAAGGCACGTTAAGCCGTTGGTCCCGGATGCTGTCGTAAGATGGCAGTCGTTAAAACCCACCAACCCGCATTGGGCCAGCGCGGTGGGTTATGGCCCGTTATCCCCACGTGCTATTGTCCACGTGGGAGGCCTGTGCTCAGCAGTGGGACGTTTATAGGCTGATGATGATACCTACGTAGATTCAAGACTATTATCCCCAAAGGGTTATAGTCAGAGACTAAGCAATGACGACCGCAGAAGCAGTCCACTGCCATTGTCCACGTTCCACTGCCATTTTCCACGTTCCACTGCCATTGTCCACATTCTACTGCCATTGTCCACGTTCCACATCTGCACATGGGCTCAGCGTTATAGGTAATGAACCCATCGCCGGCCGCTCTATTCTGTTGTATGTCTGTGCAGTCTTTAGTCCGTTAGTCGCCTTTTTCGACACTCAAGAGAAGAGAGGGGTTGGTAGTATTCTTTTAGTGACCCGATAATAAGCTCGGCTTTTAATTTCATTTTTTTAAATTGCTTTTCAACAGTTACAACATGGTGATTGTTACAACTACTAGACTAGTACACTCGGCGTCAAAAAAATCGCACCTCTTAGAAAATCACTTTCAAATGTCATTTAGTCTTGATATGCACATGCAGTCGCATTAATTATGATTTTATTTACAAGGTTACTTAATTAACTTAATAAAAAACATTACTTTTCATTATCAAATAAAACCTAATGCAACAAATAAAGTGTCACAAAAATTCGATGCAAATTTTGCTACCCGTGAGAGTTGCTAGTTGCGCTTCCTTTGTGGGTATAAAACGGTCAACACGGGTTCAATGTGGGTCATTCGCTATTCAACCGTTGAAGAGGACACACGCACAGATTTTGATGGATACCACAGCTGATAAAGCCGCTCAAGTGGTTGCACTACTGCAATCAGGGGTGCGGCAGTGTGATGTCGCCCGGCAACTGAACCTGAGCCGTTATTCCGTTCGAAGAGTGTACCAGCGCTTCATAGAGACCGGTGGCTATATCCGCAGACACGGTTCGGGTAGACGTCGCTGCACTTCGGAAAGAGACGACCGGTTCGTTGTGTCGAACTCTTTGAGAAATCGTTTCTCCAACGCTGTTGAGTTGCAACAGCAGCTCCAGGCAGTTCGCAGACGCACCGTAAGCGTATCTACGGTTAGAAGAAGATTGAAGGAGAAGAAGATAGCGGCCCACAGAGCTGCTACGGGTCCAAAATTGACTGCAGCGCATCGGCGAGCCCGCTTGCAGTTTGCTCGTGACCACGTCGATTGGACCCTTGAGCAGTGGAGAGCTGTTCTCTTCTCAGACGAGACGCGAGTGTGTCTTTTCTGCAACGACCGACGGAGAAGAGTATACCGGAGGCAGGGTGAACGTTTCGCCCAAGCCTGCATCCAGGAGACGGTGGAATATGGTGGCGGATCCTGCATGTTCTGGGGCGGTATGTCTGCTGCCGGCAAAACCGACCTTGTCTGCGTCTCCCGGACTGGAGGTGCTCGCGGACAAGGGTCGCTGACTGCTCGCCGCTATGTCACTGAGGTCCTGGAAGTGCATGTGGTCCCCTTTGCCGAATCTTTTGGCGAGGGGTTCACATTAATGCACGACAACGCTCGCGCTCACACTGCAGGCATCGTGAGCGACTTCTTGCAGAGGTCCCAAATCTCTGTGATGCAGTGGCCAGCGCGAAGTCCGGATCTGAATCCTATAGAGCACCTCTGGGACCATCTTAAACGTAAGGTTCGATCTCGGGATCCAGCTCCTTCGACTCTACAGGAGCTCCAAGACGCGGTGATTGAAGAATGGGGGCTTATCCCTCAAGAAGAGCTCCTGAAGTTGGTGAGGTCCATGAGGGACCGTATGGAAGCCGTGATCAGGGCAAGGGGGGGTAACACTAGATTTTAAGTTAATTTTAAGACACTTTTTGTACATTTTTCTTTGTAAATTATCTGTTGTTAATTAGGACTTAATTAAGGATTTTTATTATTTTATTAATTTTAATGTTGTTTGTATAATTATAATTAAACAGAAAGTTAAATTTAATTGTTTTTTGATACTCCTTTTTGTTACCTTTCTAATGATACCCAACACTATCCTCTACATAAGGTTTAAGAATTTTTAAAGATGATTTTTAAAAGGTGCGATTTTTTTGACGCCGAGTGTAGTTAAAACACTATGGTTTTAGGCCCAACGGTTTAGTTGCAAAAATATTTTATTATAAAAAAATGTAATATGTCGCATATTGTATCATAGGTCAGATATATCGTCAATTTAACCTTAATTATATTTTTAGCTAAGGGCTTTAGGCTTTTCAATCCTTTTTAAATAAATAAAACTTATCAGTCTGATAAATATGACGCGGTCAACATAAAATTTTACTTGTAAAAGAGAAAAGACGTGATTTGACAATACATTTTAAAATGGTCGTGTAATACTGTACCAAACGAATAAGTTTTGTCGATTAGTTCCTGATTCGCCGGATTCTTGTTTCGCCGGATTCTCGTTTCGTCGGATTCTTGTTTCGTCGGAAATATTAACCTACAATAATATCACTTAAGTAAAGAAAACATGTAGTTATATTTATTATTGAATGTATTATTATTTTGTTGCCACTATCGGACATAACTTAAATTACCTACTTAGAAATGGGTTTGATTCATATTTTTAAAGAAATGACGATTTTGTTTTAAACATTTTTTGTCCGTTACGTTATCTGTTAACGTAACAGACGTTATTAAATTAAAAACAAATAAATATTTTTATTAATGTACCAAAATGTCTGCCTTTTATTTAATAGATAGGTAAAGCCGCGATATTTCTATAGTTTTTCTTCAACAAAAAAATCCGACGAAACGAGAATCCTGCGAAACAAGAATCCGGCGAATCAGGAATCCGGCGAGTCAGGAACTAATCATTTTATCTGACAATTGAAAAATCGGTCCTAAGGGCCCGTTGTTTGATACGTAGTTAAATATGACTAATGGTAAATATAACTATTAGTTAGTTGACAATAGTTAAAGCCTTAACAAATAGTTAATGTGGAAATACGTTGTTTGAACTTAGTTTTAACTATTGTCAAATTTAACAATAGTCAATTGTATTGCTACTGTAATAAACATGTGGGACGATCAAATTATTGGGCGAATGTTTGGTTTTAGCTGGTAACACAGATATGTAATGTCAAAAAACACAATTTGACGTTTGCGTTAGTAGCGATTCGTGTTAATTACAAGCTTTTATTTGACTTCCCCTGTTTGTTAGTTTGTGTGGGACAAGTCTTGCAACTGAATTTAAGTTCTCCTCAATCGATTGAGCTGAAATTTGATATACTTATGTAAGTACGATGACAATGCAATGTTATGGTACCATTGAGCTGGTCTGATGATGGAATCTGGAGGTGGCCATAGGAACTCCTAAACGAAACGGCGGAAACTCATCGAGTTTGGGTTCGTTGGATTTGTCTTTTCGAGCAGTTTTGTGCTAGATGATATCCAGGGTCCTGATGATAGAGTCGGGAGGTGGCCATAGGAACTCCTAAACGAAACGGCGGAAACTCATCGAGTTTGGCTTTGTTGGATTTGTCTTTTCGAGCACTTTAGTGCTAGATGACTCTTAATCCAATACTAAAAAGTAAAAAATAAATAAAAATTAAAAAGCTTTTATTTAAATGCGCTAAAAAGAAAAAAATAAACTTTTAATATCAACTTATTTACGTCGTTACACAATATATATGATATAAAAGGTTGTCGCGAGATTTACTTGTCTAAATAAAAAAGTAAATTTAATAACTTGATGTGATTGATTAAAATTTTCAATCTAACCTAAAGTTAAATACGAGTACCTACTTACATAATCTTGGGACAACCTTTTATATCATATAAATTGTGTAACGACGTTACAAGTTAATAGTAAATGTTTATTTTTTTCTTTTTAGCGCATTTAAATAAAAGCTTGTTTTAAAAGAGATTTTATAAATTTAATTTATTTTTTGTTGTTTAGTTAATAACTTGTTTTAAATCTTATAATACTATACCTTATACCTATATTATATACTAGCGGCCACTCGCGGTTTCACCCGCGTGGTTCCCGTTCCCGTGGGAATATCGGGATAAAAGATATCCTATGTGTTAATCCAGGTAATAAACTATCTGTACTTATACCGAATTTCATCCAAATCCATTCAGTAGTTTTTACGTGAAAGAGTAACAAACATCCATCCATACTTACAAACTCTCGCGTTTATAATATTAGTAGGATATAGGTAAAATATTCATTTTATAAATTGGTAAGTTTAAGTAAGTACCTACACGTCACAGTCTACTTATGTGATGTGTACTTATATACATATATGTAGGTATGTACTTTTTATTGATATTTAGTAAAATTTACGTCTATCTGTTTGCATTTCCAATGACGTCTTGAGTTCACTGAGTATCCAAAGTAAGTAAGTACAGTACATTTGGACATTCTATATCTTTCAAAGAAATCTACTTCATCCCAAACGTCTATCTGCAAGATCCTAGGTCGAAATGTTTTAGGGTGTCGATTTAGTATATAATCTATTACAATTTCGTCATCCGAAGAGCTTTCTAAATCTTCAAAATATCTTGCAATATTTAAATTCATTTTATTGTAAGTTACAAATACATTTACAGCAATAACCTCTCTTATGTCAACAAATAGTTAAAGATAACTACTCGGTCTATGCATAGTTAACTTTTATAACAATTTGTCAAAATTTTTAACTTTAGTTAGGTTAACTATTGATCAAACAACAGTATTTTGTCATTTTTAACTAATAGTTAGTTTAACTAGCGCTTTTTAACTAATAGTATACTTACTTAACTACTGATCAAACAACGGGCCCTAAGTAGTTGTAAGCTAAGTGTCTCAAATTAAATTTTGTTTTATTTCAATTCTTAGATAGGAATTTATTCATTGATTTATTTATTTATTTTTTAAAAGTACTTAATTGTATTGTAATATTAAAAAAATAAAAAATATTATGTATGTTTTTACTTTTCTACATTTCGAATTTAAAATAATAACGACGATCAGAGGTGTCAACTCATCATGTTAAACGAATACACATTTTACAGAACATGCAAGTGTACAAAGATATGGTATTGTACTCATAGGAGGATTTACTCATTAAACTAAATAAATAAATAAACTTTCCTACACTTACACCAATTATCTAGGCCCAAGAGAAGCTCCGATGAAACTAGTTAAATGGTTACTAGACAACGGATAATCAAACTTAAAATACTTAAATACATACTTAATGATCTTATTATAAATAGAAAACACTTAGACCCGAGACAATTTAGAAAAAATAAATAGTTTCTAAATTGACCCGACCGGGGATCGAACCCGGGATCTCAGAGTTGGCGACACTATGAAAACCGGTGCACAAACCACTCGACCAAGGAGGTCGTCAAATATAATTATACATATTCGAATGTTGGTTGTATCGGCGACGCTCTCACCCCTTTGCCTTGACCACAACCACTCTCCGCCAAAATTTTATAAGACCAATACTGGGCAATACGTAGGTAAGCATCAAATAAATTTACTTAAGAGGCCTATTACATTTTGAATGTGATTTTTGCGTAAAATGCCCATTTTCGCATTTTGGAGTAATTTTGCAGTTGTATTTATTGTTTTTATCGAAATAGAATAATAATTTTGTGCATAATATTACAAATCTCCATTCTGTGAGCATAAGTTGAATTCGGGCGGCCGGCGCATCGCATTTTGTAGTAATTTTGCAGTTGTATTTATCGTTTATATCGAAATAGGATAATAAATTCAATAAAAAATCTTTATTCCTCATGAAGTAACAATTACTCTGGTATAAATTTTGCTCAATAATATTATCGTAGATAGGAGAAATTCACAGTTAACTTGTTGCGATTTTCGAAGTTTTTTGGTTTAGAATAAGATTTTTTTTCTATATAAAATCAATGATATCTAAAAATTCCGAGGCCGCTACGCACTATTCGACTATATAAGAGACAACATTATAATTATTTTATTTCACTTGTTCAGAACAGTAGTTCAATCGGTGAGCTCAAAATAGTGCCTTCGCGCACTTTATGAAAATGTTTCTCTGCAATTTTGGGTTTAATTAAAAAGTTAAGCAAAATTTACAAAAAGCGAGGCCACTACGCACTATTCCAATAGCTATTCTACTCTATTCAATAAGTCATAATTGTTAATGTATTTTTGTTTCTGAGATCCATAACGCCAAAATTGACCAATTTACGCAAAAATCACAGTCGAGATGTAATAGGCCTCTTAAATAATAAACGCAAATGAAATGCGTAAAATGTATAAACTAATTATATACCTGGAAGGAAAGTACCGTAACTATCAAAATAAAAAATGTTGCTTAAATGAAACTTCTTTCATTATAGAGAAGAAAAGAAATAAGAATAAACTACAGTCATGGATTTGTTCAAAAGCCTTACTATAAATGCTTTGAATCGAATTAAGTAAAAGCAAACCATTTTGAATAATTACAATACATATAAATATATAAGGGGTCAATACGAAGCACTTTTAATATATTATACAAATAATTAATAAAAATAATAAAATCAATTTGTTGTTCTTTTTTTCGTTTATTTCAAGTTTTAATACCTATTTCAATCTATAAGTATTTATTTTATTTTATTGATGTCTTACATAAATTTTAGAGGTAAATATAAAAAGCAGATGACAGTAGTTGATTTTTTTTTACTTTTTATAAGCAAGTATTTGACCGCGATCTCACCTGATGGTAAGTGACGATGCGACCTAGGATGTAGCATACTTGCCTAGTTAATGCCTGTTCACCCTTGCCTTGAAAAAGTCCAGGTTGTACCTACGTTGCAGGAAACAGATCCGCGGGAAGGGAATTGACGCAAAGCTCTTTGTGCGTATAGGTGGTATGTTGACAGCGTAAGGGTGAGACTTTAGTCCGCGTTTCGTTCCCCGGAGATAGAAAGGAGATGGTGGAATCAGCTCGTGTAGTTCCTGAAGTGCAATCGATAAAAAACCGAAAGGTTGGCAACCTTGCGTCGATGTTCAAGACTCTGCAGTTTGGATTCGACGAGTTTAGAGTCGCCAATGACCCTCTTAGCACGCGTCTCAATAGAGTCTAAAGCGGCTAACTGATACTTGGCAGTTCCATCCCAGAGGTGGCAGCAGTATTCCATAGAGGTTCGGATTTGCAGCTGCCCCGGTGTAAAATACCGCCTTACCTTAGAAAGGATGCCAAGTTTTTTAGCTGCAGTTTTTGCCATGGACTCTATGTGGCGGCCGAAGTTTAGGTTTGCAGAGATACCTAGAATGCTAAGATGGTCAGATGTCGGCACAGATACACAGATACAGATTGTGCGAGATTGTGATATATTGCGAATATTGTGATAGATTGTGATTGGTACCTACTTAGGTACGTAACAAGTATAAAAACTTAAGGAACAAAACAATTCCGTAAAATTAATAAGTAGGTCTACTGCCTTTTCACACATTATCGGATGTACATTCGGTATTATATAGAATATACCTAGGCAAATTATAAAATAAATATATTTCATACATTACCTACACGTTTTAGGTATTCTTTACATTGCCTAGGTAGGTATTGTATAGAATACCGAATTATACAGATTGTCAGTCTGCGAAATCGACTGCCTCGGATTCTCCTGCACACTCTCACGGACAGCGGCGATGTTTTTTGGCAGACCTTGCGTTTCGTTGACGTACGGGTGTTGGTCGATCATTTACCGAACCAGTGGACTCAAATTTATCCACCACACGACGAATAGTCCTCTCGGTAGGACGATTATGGCGACCGTAAAATGGGCGAAGCGCGCGGTGCGTTGCCCGAACAGAACACTCATTTTGATAAAACAATTTTATCATTTGCACGATGATGCTAGCTATCCATGATGATTTGGCAAAACAGAATGAATAAATGACAACTAATTTGACAGATGTAGCTTCAACAAGATGGCCGCTACCAACTGTCAAAGTTCGGACGTGCCTATTGGAAGACCCTTTAAATACAAAATAGAAAATGTAAAATAATTGTAACACACGCACGCACCCATACACACACGCACACATACACAACATAAGCAAAATCGGTCACAATAATAAGTTTATCTTTTCAGAACCCGCACCAATACCAAATAAACATCATTTAGTAAAAGGTGAAAAGAGAAGAAATTGTGTCGGTTGTTATGAAAAACTACGAACCTTTTTATCGAGTCGCCAAGCTGACAGAAAAGTAAAAAAAACTATTACTAAATGCGCGAAATGTAAAAGAAACTTATGTTTGCACTGTTTCAATGAAAAACATTATTTAATGTAGTTTTTCCTCTTTTCTCACGTTTTCTCATTGTTTACATTAAAACTTAATTAAAATTATCGATATTTTTATTTCTCATAAGTACCTACCTAAAAGTATGCACAAGATTTCCCTTATTCAGTGCGGCACAGGGTGCATAAGACCCTATTTTATTATAGTTATCGCACTATGACTGCACGTAGCGGCAGCTCGCGTCATTCCTTTGCTTATTCGCGTGAGAGTATCGTCTGCGAACGTTAGAAGATGGGAGAATACGACCGTTTTGAGGATTTGTTAGTTGTGTCTTTGTTAAGTTTAGAAGAAGAACGCAATAGAACATAAAAAAAGAAGACGGAATGGATTTCTGAGATACCAAGGTCGCGCTATGAAGAAAATGAATACCACTGTCTGCTTCCTCGTCTACTTATAATGACTCTTCACCATTTTACACTTACTTCAGAATGTGAAAGACAAGATTTTATAAACTATTCCATTTTAACAATACATTATTATCACTTAGCGCAGTGCGCAGACTGACGCGACGCGCCGCTTGCTATATCGCACTAGCGGCGCTGCGCGTCAAAATATTCTTTTGGAGGCAACAATGCAGCGACGCGCAGCAACGCTTACTGCAGCGCCGCCCTAGTGTGATACACCCTTAGATTAAAACAAAAAGGGAAGATACGGCATGCTCCTACTTGTAGTCATTCAAAATATAGTCCTACTCAACTATATATGCAAACACAACACGCACACCTATAAAGTGTAAATCGAGCGAGCGAGACAAAGCGGTAAGTTTCAACGTCAGCGCGAGGGAGTCAGCGAGTAGCGCGTTGACGTCTCGGTCGCTTCGCAACAGACGAGTACCTACATGAACGTCAGGATTGAGGAGCCACCCCTAATTTTTAAAGGAAAATCATACCATCAATTAGTAGTATAAAAAATAATTTTGTAGGACAAATTCTGGAATTTGTAGTATAATACTTTCTAAGGTACATCAGTATAAAGGTGGCTCCTCAATCCATACAGTATGGATTGAGGAGCCAGCCTAGAACTCGGAAAGTAATGAAGTTACATTTTTGAAAATTTTGTATGTTTTAGTAGGTATTTTGTAGGTTATCTACTAAAAATTTCAGTGCAGTACTGCCGAAATTAAAGAAAATACAATAGTTTGGTTGTGGCTCCTCAGCCCGTATACAAAAGCGTGAATTCCTATGAAATTGATCCACATATTAATATATTCGAACTAATGGACAATTAGTAGTATGTATGCTTGAATTTGTAGTATAGAAATAAAATAGTAAGATTAAGTAAATTAGCTAAAAAAATACATTTCATCTGGCTCCTCAATCCAGACACTTGCATTTAAATAATTGACTGTATCTACCTAACTATAGAAGATAATCAAAGCTTTATATGCCAATATTTAGTAGAAATTTCTACTAAATATCTATGTACAAAATAACATTGTACAATTTGTTCAAAGGAAGTTATGACGAATATCAGATATTCCATACAATTCTTTATTTAGGGTGACCATATCGATACTGGCAAAGAGAATAAAAATACGTGTACTTAAATATATAAATATATATAAGTACACGTATTGAGGTAGCGTATTGTATGTTTTGCTTCGTATGTACAAAACGATACGCGTACGTTAACTTTAAGCAAATGAGACACTAACCCGCATTGGGCCAGCGTGGGACGGCCTGTCCCCAGCAGTGGGACGTGTAAAGGTTGATGATGATACCATGGGGCAGTTCCGACTGCTGATATAATTGAAAAAAAAGGCTACAACTCTTCAGACTCTAGTTTTAGAACACGACCAGAAATGCAATTTATCACAATTGCGGTTACATAGCATTTGTTTAAGTTTATACAAAACATAAACAGTATTTTATTGTACAAATTGTCATGCTACTAACTTAGTTATGGTAAAGAATCATAAATGGCTCTTTCATTTATTTATTTATTGATTCCTAAATCACGCAAACAGGTTTACATTTTAAAAGTTCTTAGTAAAAATTTAGCACTTCTAGCTTTCGATCACTACTAATAAACCATACATGTTTATACAGCGTATTTTCGATTGAATCCTCATCCACGATCTTTTAATTAAATATAGTAAGTACTTACCTATACTAAATACTACTGTAGTAATATAAAACTAACTAATTAACAATATAAATATAAAACTAAGAAAACCTGAATTATTAGCAACATAGAATGTAAACTAAAGTTTTTTTCTTGAGAACGATCCAAAATATCAAAAGGATGTAGGATAATAATCCTTTGTAGTTAGAAAAATAAAGGAGATGACCCACCCCACTTCCCTATTCATTGTCCGCCCTACAATAAAAAGTTCATGCGTCATCGTGATCAAAATTGAATTACTGTATTGGTTTTTCAACCTTTAACAAGAATCAACAGTAATAAGCAGTTAAGGTTAAAAAAAAATACTAATTAAAAATTACTCGTGCTTGTGACAGGTAAAATTCTCGCTGACAATTTTGTCCCAAATTACATTTTTAAGCATAGGAAAAGCATAGAGATTGCTCTCATACAGTCCTAACATAACGTTATTCGTAATTTGTGTTATGCATCATTAGCATTTTTTGTCAAATAAAGGCTGTTATATAAGTAACAACTTATTTCTTTACTTTCGAACTTTGACTTTTTTCTTTGATTTAAAATAATAAAACGTGTGATTCATTAGATTGTTTTATTTATTTATGATGTTTGGCTCAATAATCTTTGATGCCAGTACCGTAAAGTATTACAAATTATCAGATGTAGTAGATAGGACATGACGTAAACTTTGATTCCTTTTTATACAATTTTCGACACCTATCAGTTAAGTAATTCAATTATTGCAACAGAACACATACACTGGTAATACAGCATGAGGCGCAAACATTAAGTTTATTTGTGTATTAATTATTGTTATTTAACATACAATATGATTTTCGAAACTGAATAAGCCAAAATACTAAGTGCCCGTTTTGATTGCTCGGACTGGATTTGGGGGTTAAAGTTTCTCGCGTCCGTAAGTTTACCCTTGAGACCCTATACGTGACCCCTGGGTGGTGCTAAATGAGTGACACTGACTGAGTGGTAGAGCCACGCTGCGTTGCAGCACGCATTAGGCCGGCTCGCCCGGCGTAATACCACCCTCTCACGAATATCCGGCGTGAAATAATGGCACTTGGTTCTATTGTGTTTCGTCCGGCCAGTGAGGGTTCCGAAGGCCCATCCCCCCCTAACACAATTCCTATTCCTTCCTTAAAGGACGGCAACGCGCCTGCGATTCCTCTGGTTTTGCAGGTGTCCATGGGCGGCGGTAATTACTCTCCTGTCTGGTGACCCGCCTGCACGTTTGCCTCCTTCTTTTATATAAAAAAAACAGTGTCGTTCGTAGGAATTTGTAAAACACTAACAATGAAAGTCGCAAATTCGTAGAAACAATATTCAAAAAGTTGTAAGGGTTTGACCATAGCCGCGCGGTTGAAATGTGGCTGTCACTCATTCTCTCTCTCAAACGATGCATAATAGACGTCCCATTCTTTGTGTTAATAACTGATACGATTTTTCATAATTTAAAATAGCTAGTAATAAATACGTTATTATGAGATTACTTACCTTACCTCAGTTTGTAGCTTAGTTTTCCAAATACTATAGGTACAGTAGAGGAAGTTCCCGGTCGGCCACTTTTCGGCGATGTTCGTTTGCACACTATCTACGCGTACGCTACTGTACGTACACGCGGTCGGAATGGAGCGCAAGCGAATATCGCCGAAAAGTGTTCGTGTATGTATGTACACGTGTATGTTGTGACACCTTACCGGGAAGCGAATAACTACATAAAAGGTATTTGTATGAAATTAATTTTGTTTTATTTGAGTTTTTATTTAACCTTTTTTGTAATTATGACAAATAATATATGAATGGGTATGGGTGTCGGTGTCGTTAACAGAGTTGAAGTGAAAGGTAAATTGTGACGTATTATTACTAGGTACTTATTTATTTTAACGACTGTAATGTATACTGTACAAGGTTCACAATACACGGAAAGCAAAACAAATTGCGTTTCACTGTTCATATTAGTCCTTCAAAAAGATAATAGATGACGCCAGGATGACGTTTAGACAATTATACTGCTATTGTTGTTCTCGTTTAACATTTAAATCAGAAAAGTGATTGAGCGATGCAAAGTGTTTAAACCAAGGAACATACATACAAACATACATATAATCACGACTATTATCCCCGTAGGGTTAGTCAGAGACAAGGCAATGAGGACAGCATAAGCAGTCTTCTACCATAGCCCATTTTTCAAAAAATAGAGACTGCTAATGTGTCAAGTGTAAGTTATAATTTATTTAATTACTTTTATAAGATTCAATAGTAAAATGTATAGATTAGATTTTTTTTATTTATAAAGTTCGGCTAAAACGTTCTTGATGCCAGTGCAGTAAAGTATTACAAAATGGCAGATGTGGTAGATAGGACATGATAAAAGTTTTACTTTAATTCCTTTTGTACGTAATATTTAAACATAATTTAATAGGTACGAAGTATATTTTTAATATTTGTTTACATAAATTACGTTGTAATTTTATTTAAACGTATGTATTTTATTTCACAGATTCAGATCTTATATCTCTGTCATCAGAAATAGGATCTGATAAAAGGTTAACGTTTTAAACGCTTAACAAATTACATAACTGAATCAAAGGAACATGATGTGATTAGAACAGTCCAGTGTAATGTAGCTTTTAAAAATGCAAAGCTATGTATTTATCCAATATCATCGATAAGTATTAGCAATTATTAAGTTGCATTGAAAAAGTGTCGAAAAGAATTTTATTTGTAATCTGTATAAAACAAAATTTGCTTTAAAATTATTTAAACAATATTTATAACATTATAATAATTATTGTTTTCTAAGGTTTAAGCGAACACTACACATTGAAATGAAACACTTTTTACGTATTAACTCGCGTTTAATTTTACTACATTACATAGTTTTTTAGTTTCCTGACGTTTCGAACCCCTATGATAATTATAATAATTGATAGGTTCATAATAATATAGGTAATATATTTTGTTAAAAATTAAATGTAAACAACAATTTGTCCGGTTTTCATTCATAAAACATGGTCACCTTATATAAATTGTATGGAATATCTAATATTCGTCATAACTTCCTATGAACAAATTGTACAATGTTGTTTTGTACATAGATATTTAGTAGAAATTTCTACTAAATATTGGCATATAAAGCTTTTGATTATCTTCTATAGTTAGTTAGATACAGCCAATTATTTAAATGCAAGTGTCTGGATTGAGGAGCCAGATGAAATGTATTTTTTTAGCTAATTTACTTAATCTTACTATTTTATTTCTATACTACAAATTCAAGCATACATACTACTAATTGTCCATTAGTTCGAATATATTAATATGTGGATCAATTTCATAGGAATTCACGCTTTTGTATACGGGCTGAGGAGCCACAACCAAACTATTGTATTTTCTTTAATATCGGCAGTACTGCACTGAAATTTTTAGTAGATAACCTACAAAATACCTACTAAAACATACAAAATTTTCAAAAATGTAACTTCATTACTTTCCGAGTTCTAGGCTGGCTCCTCAATCCATACTGTATGGATTGAGGAGCCACCTTTATACTGATGTACCTTAGAAAGTATTATACTACAAATTCCAGAATTTGTCCTACAAAATTATTTTTTATACTACTAATTGATGGTATGATTTTCCTTTAAAAATTAGGGGTGGCTCCTCAATCCTGACGTTCATGTACCTACGACCGATTCCGACGCCACTGCGGAGTAGCGTCTTTCTCTTTTTCACACAGCAGAATATCCGCAATAGCGCGATGTAGCCTGTTCGCTCGGCAAATTGTGACTGAAGTGAAATTGTGCCTTTAGGCCTAATTTTGGCGGCTCACTCACGAGACGCTAATGCCGTATCTTCCCTTTTTGTTTTAATCTAAGGATACACCATACAAAATTACTTTATGAGTATCTTGCTGCGCCGCCGCCGTGCCGCGCGGCGCCGCTTAAATGCGGTCCCACCATAATAACGTATCAATTTGGATCTGTCAAATGTATGTGTACGGGACAGCAGACCGCACATTCACTCGCACAATTGCAGCGTTGCATCTTTACGCCAGTGTGCCAAATCTAGGGCACGGTGCGACAGTCCGTCATCCAACCGCGACTCGTAACCATCGTTCATTTAGTACCATTTATTCATAAGTATTTTGTGTGACAATAAACTGTATCTTAGTAAAACATTATCTTCGTTTCTTTGGTGTACCATCAACCCGTACAGTATGACATCGCGGTATTCGGACTGTCAGTGTCACTTTGCTTATTGGTGCGTCGAAAAAATAGCCGACGGCTAGGCCATTTTCATTTATCAATTAACTTTGCAAGTGGCATCCGGGCCAGCTTGATAGTGGAATGTATCTTATTTGAGTAATTAAGCATGGTTTTGTTCTAACAGGTCACCTTATGAAATTATAAAAACGAGCAGAGGCGGATGTTTATGTATACTGAACGAGTACACGTTTTACAAGAGTAACAAACATACTAAAGTTTGGCATTGTACAAGCCAGTATACGAATACAGCATGTGTCGCTAAAGTAATGTTGAATGGTGACGTCCTTACCCCTCTGTGTCTGGACCACAACCATAACCCTCCCAAATACCACAAAACAAAGGATGGACAATATATCAAAACGAAATAAAGCATTTTATGTATATAATTTTTATCTTTAAGTACAGCGCGCTTATGAAATTGGTATGATAGAGAGCCAACTAATTGGATACTTGTCTCATTCGTCATTGATTAATGGCGGATTCGACCAAACTGGAATAAGGTATTATACCTAGATTAAACGCCGAATTTGTATAGACTGATCTCGGAATAATTCTTATTCCAACTTGGTAAATTGGACCTAAGTTTCATTTATAGTTCTTTTATAATAGTAGAGGATCCGAGTATACAACGACCTTCACCGAGCCGGTTAATGTATGAAAAATATTTTATATCAATACGTTAATAAATATATTGCGAGGCTGAAAAATTTCAGTCCAGTACGTATATGATTAATTAAATATTGAAAAACTTTTTTTAAACAATGCACTGGTTTAGTTAATTGATAAATTACATACCAATCGAAAGTATGAAGCCTATTATAGAATATGCGAACCGCGCGCGCGCATTTTAAGCTCGCGCGATGCTCCCGCGCCGCCCGCGCGCCGACCGCGCGCATTCCACGCGCCGCGCTCCGCACCCACTTCCTCCCGCCCGCGCCTCAAGCCCCGCACCAACACCAACTCACTCGGCGACCGAAAATGAAATAAAATAGCTGCCGATGCAGTAATTACATCAACAGCAGTCGTGCAGTCCATCTTCTTGGAAAGCAACGTACAACTGAGACTACAGTATGAAAGCAAACAGAACGGCAAGCGCGCGAACCGGACGCGCGCAGATCGCGCGCAGCACGCGCTCACCACACAAGCATTTCATGATTCATGAGTTGCGCACCAAACAACGGCAGCAACGGCACGCGCGCAGCTCGCAAGCGGCTTGCAAGCGGCGCGCGAGCTGCGCATTCGCCAGATGTGGACGCACCCTATTTTTTTCCCGTCACAACTATTGGGTAGGCAGGTGTAAACTGGTGAGTCAATATTAGTAATTTGAAACCGTCTGGTTAATAAATAAAATTTATGTAAAAATAAAGTTAATATCATTACAAACACAGTGATATAGGGTTGTCTGCGAAAAATCAGTCTTGTTGTCGAGTTCAGTTCCGGTACCTAGTAGAGTTTTAAAAATCTAAATATTGCTGCGAGTGAATACGTGCAACAGAAAGGTCCCAGCGTACCATCCCGTGCAATAAAAACGGACGCACGCAGCATAGCAGCTGCCTGTAGCTTGTAGTGCGCATGCTATTTGTCAGTGAAATTGAAAAGGTTAGCGATACAGTTGTAAATGCTGAGTATTATTTTGGAGCACTTATAGTAAAGGGTGTCTCAGTAAGAGTGCACTTTTTCATTTTAAAATATAAACACGAATTTTTTGAGAGATTTATAATATTTTTATTTAAAGTCAAAGTCAAATTATTTATTCAATGCAAACCTTTACAGGCACTTATTGCCGTCAATACTAATAATAATAAAAAAAACAGTTAACTAACTTGTAGTTAAGACTTTACAACTAATTTAACTAACTAACTATAGTATATGCCAGACAAACGCGCATCGCTACCCCCAGTACCACTGCACGCCGAAACAGAATCGCGTCGAACCGAAATATAAGCCGTGGCGATAGAATTCTGTATAAACAAACGTACCCTGGTACGAGACAAAAATGGCGGGCAAGTGTCTCCCCTAGCGACACAAACGGCTAAAACTTATACCTATAAGTTAATTTATCGTTTTTTGTGATGAAAGGTGAAGAATGATAAATCATAATGAATTGTTAACTTAAGTTTACACTTCAAGGAATAAATGTGATTTCCAATTATCATATTGATATTGTGGTAGTAGAAATTGGAAATAACTGAGTTTTTGAAGTTAAATAAAGTACCGGTTAAAATGAGTTTTGTAAAACATTAGTAATAAGGTTGACATTTTTAATCATTCAAATATCTTTTTTTATAAAAACTAGTAAGTATAAAAAACGTCAAATATTAATAGGTACATTAATTAATGTGTTTTAAAATCGTTTCGTTTCTCGTCTTGGTACTTACAAGCACAGAATAACTAATAGTACTACCGTACAGAAGGTACACTCTCTAACGACTTTCACGCGAAATTGAAACTTATTGTGTGACCCGAGCGTTCACATTCCGATAAGCAACGCTGACTCGATATCGATTTGACGTCAGGAGCGCAAGGTTTACGCGCGCGCGCAGAGATTACGAGTTAAGGCTAGGTAGGTCGCGCTTTGAGTTTTTTCAAACCATCTGAGACATAGAAAATAATGGTTTAAATTCTGGAAAAAAGTATGTATTAGTTAAGGACCTAATCCGTCCGTAATACCAGTGTCTCAAGAAGACTTTCTAACTTGCATTAGAAAAGATTCGTCAAAACTAATATGCAGTTTAAGCAGCCCTATCTACAAATTAAAAAATGATCATGATTTATGCGTCAGAAATGAAAACAAACTTGATCAATGCAAAACAAACATTGTCGCGTGCCAAAGCAAATGGCACACTTCAGCAAAATTAAATACCTATTTATTTATATGTTGCGGTCAATGTCAAGTTCGTACGATATGCAAGGATCAAGTTACCGCGCATCAGGGGGGTTACTCTCGAACGCCAACTAAATCTTAATACATTTCCAATGCGATTAATAAGTATCGATATTGGGATAAGTAAAGATAATTCCGGAACGCCATCTCGAAAATAATTTCTTCAATCAATTTCCACGCAATTTAATTCCAATGTGGCGCTATTGCCGCGTACAAAAGTGCCATTTGACATTTTTTAGATTTGTGATTGGAAATTGATTAATACAATTCTGTTTCAAGAGTAGCCTACCAGGTGACGAGCCCGAGTATTATCAGTTTGGGAGCGACTGCATATTAAAGACTGACAAGTTTACTGTATTCGCTCATAAAAAAACATGACGGTACATTAACTGTGAATGAAAATTTAGACATGAACTATATAGCTCCGATTAATCACACCGTAAATATTAGTATGGCACATCCAGATACTTGTTTGAATTACAGCAACAACCTGAACAACGAACAAATAACAATCGAGATAGAGAAAAAGATACAGTTGCTGAAAGATGCAGAGTTATCTTCAGACTTCAACACAATATCATCTTATGACATCCATCAATATACATTATTGTATGGAATCCTAGCTGGAGCTATATCACTAGGAACAATAATCATCTGTCGTCGAATGCGGCGTCGCAGCAGAGCGGAGGTGGAGGCGCCTCCCGCCCTGGAGAGCGCGGCAGGGCAGGCGGCGGCGCGGCTCAGGGCGCCAGCGCCGCCGCCCGCCCGCTAAACCAGCATGTGTAAACTGAGTGACGTAAGTGAGTGAGCGAGACCGTAAATTTCATAATGAGACGGAGTTAGAGGTTCTAAAACCACCGTCGTCGGTTCCTTAAAGGTTAGTGATTAGTGAAGTGTGAAGTGAACAGAGTGAAAGGAAAAACAGCAAATCTTATCTTAGTTTTATTACAGTCATTTATTAGTTTCAAGTTTTCAACTAGTTTAGTTACTTATCGAAAAAAAACATTGTACTAACATTTCCATTTAGTTTAAAAAGATAATATTGTCTATCATCTTGTCTCATCATTATCAACATTACTAATCCTCATTATTTTGTAAACTATTTATGTTTATTTTTCATTTCCCGCCCAGGAATATGTCCGGTTAACTACCGAACACTTAAGTATTTCGACATACCTAAAGCGACGAGACGTTCGCGCGGTAATTAAGGCCATCGGCCGCCGCGCCGCGCTGCGTGTGCACTATGACACTTCAGTGCAGTTTCTTTCGCGATAATGATTGGTTGCGTTCTTTTACATTTTACATTAACTTCATTTTCAACATTTAGTTAGTATCGGGATATTTGTAATTATAAGTAAACATTTATAACATTCATCTCCAGTGAAATAAAGTGTTTGACTGTTATCCCGTTTATCTCTCCGTACACAACCCCACGCACATTGCATCCCCGAACAGATGGTCTACATATTCCCATCTCCATCATTGTTTGAAATTCTTTCTTGACCACCTGGTATTTATCCAGGGGTAGTGGTCGCGCACGCGAATATACTGGAGGGCCTTTTGTTGATGATGTTGTTGATGTTGCACTCCATGCTTTGGTTTGCACTTAAATGCTGTCGAGCGGGTCACGTCTGCGTAATTCTCAGTTATCCGCCTAACGCTATCCGGAAGGCGGGAATTAATAGTAGTGACGCTGCTGTATCCTTCCGCTCGAGAAACAGAGGCTGGAGTTGATAATTGTGTTTGTTTATCAATCAATTTCATGTCATCTACCAAAAGTTTGTGATGTTCCAAAAAGTCAGCTCCCAATATTGACATATTTACGTCTGCAATAATAAAAGTCCAAAAGTAGGGGCGGCGTAACCCTATGTTGAGCGAAAGCGTCTTTTCACCGAATGTCTTGATAGGGGGTGCCATTAGCTACGTATAAATTATAACTGTAAATCTGCTCTGTGATATTACGTGGTTTCTTTATAACCGAAATATTCTCCTGTATCAACCAAAACCCTTATGTTATTTTCAGTGTCTCTGACGGTAAGGCGGTTTAAAGGATTTACAGTACAGAGTTCCACCGGTGTCCATACTGTAGTTAGTTTTTCGATTGCTTGCCAGCGTTCCAGGCGCATGGCTGTGTGCACTTGTGCGCGCGGTTTTTATAACGCCGATGATAAAAACATATTTCGTTCGATGCGGGCCGTGACAATGAACCTGACCTAGATCTCGGTTGGTCGTAGCGCCTGCGCTGAAATGAGCTGCGTCAACTCTGTTCGCGATTGCTACGCAAACTTGCAATTTCCAACTGCATTTGAGCTATTTGTGACGTTAAATGTTGACGCGGTCTACTTGTGACGACCTTGAACTTGAGTTAAGCCTGGAGTTCTTTTTTTTACAAGTTCTCTAGAATATTATCAGCCATCTCTCTCATCTTATCCAGTGTAAGGTTTTCTGTGACGGCTAAAACTGTGGTTACTGACGAAGGTAAATTTACGTAACCAAAACAGTCGAATTGTGTCGTCGTTCATTTTCCCACAGCTTATTTGCTTGATCCGGCGTAACGGCGGCCGTTGGTCGCCGAGATCCATTTCGGCAAGATGTTTCTGGAATTGTCTCTGCTCCGTTTCTTCATAACAACTTATTAGGCGTTGTTTAATGCCATCGTATTTTTGTTCTGCATGTGGATTAATTAGCAAATCGCTTACTTGTTGTATCTCGTTTTTCCCTAACTTCGCGATGACCAAGATGTATTTGTAATCGTCGCCTTGTGTCTGTGGTGCAACGATCGCTTCAAACTGGGTGTACCATAAACGTGGTGAGTCCGGTCTAAAATTGGGAATGTGGTCGCCAACGGAAATTGTTGCTATCTTCGGTGTTTCTGTGGGAAGACTATTCCTGATGCCCGTTGATAGTGTAGGAGCCATTGTAGAAAAATGAGCCAGATATGTACATAATTCGTACCAGTGATGTAGTTGTTCTTCTTCCGGGAGTGACTTATGTCGGGCGTGACTTTCGTCGGGGTCACCAATTGTTGCGGGCTCCGTAGTTAAATAATAACACAACTGGTTAACGTATTGGAGTATAGTTTCTGACTGGTTTAACAACTAAAAATACAGGTATATATATTAATCTATAAACAAAGAAATTAAAAGTGGGAGATATGTTGACTGTAGAAAGTCACGAAACAGGAACTTATGAGTTTGCTTATTTTACTTATTATGTTTTCTTGTTACATCACGTTATTAACTATTTATCACGATGTTACGTGCAATGTATATTGTGCTGACGGCACACTTCTAATTTTTAGATGTGAAGGCAACAGAGCTAGCTTACAATAGAAAAGGAATATATATACTTTAGTAATACTTTGTTCATGAAGAACGCCTGTGACCAGCCGGCTCCGTCGACTCCAATCATTCCAAAGCATTTAATTTCTTAACTTGTTTGTAAGTTTTACATTTTCTCAGAAAGCTAGAAACCTAGATGGCGATATTTTCCCCCGGTAGATTTAATTCACCTGAATCAAATCACCTGGGTGCATTTGCACAGCCCGTGAGAATGTTTCCTTTTATTTTTATTCATTAATTAGATACGATTATAACAACGTAACAGGCGTTACTTAAGGCTATGTTATAATAAAATAAAATACAACTATATTAATTCACAAACAACTAACAATAAAATTAACAATATACGAGTAATTGACTATACAATAACTGATGAATACACTGGACCGCAAAGAAAAAGGGTCAGTTAGAAAATCTTCCATATTCTCAAAAGCACCTGGCCTATCTTTATGAAATAAAGACTATATCAAAGAATGTTTAGTACACATAAAACAATAAATAAAATCTTTTTATTTACTTATATAGTGTACAAAACGGAAAATGTAAAATAATTGTAACACGCACACGCACACAAACAACACAAGTAAACTCGGTCATAATAAATTTATTTTTTCAGAACCCGCACCAATACCAGATAAACATCATTTAGTAAAAGGTGAAAAGAGGAGAAATTGTGTCGGATGTTATAAAAAACTCCGAACCTTTTTAACAAGTCGCCAAGCTGACAGAAAAGTTAAAAAAATTATTACTAAATGTGTGAAATGTAAAAGAAACTTCTGTTTGCACTGTTTCAACGAAAAACATTAATTAATCTTAGATTAAAACAAAAAGGGAAGATACGGCATGCTCCTACTTGTTGTCATTCAAAATATAGTCCTACTCAACTACTTAAGCAAACACTTACACACGCACACCTATAAAGTGTAAATCGAGCGAGCGAGACAAAGCGGTAAATTTCAACGCCAGCGCGAGGGAGTCAGTGAGTAGCGCGTTGACGTCTCGGTCGCTTCGCAACAGACGAGTACGTACGACCGATTCCGACGCCACTGCGGAGTAGCGTCTTTCTCTTTTTCACACAGTAGAATATCTGCAATAGAGCGATGTAGCCTGTTCGCTCGGCAAATTGTGACTGAAGTGAAATTGTGCCTTTAGGCCTAATTTTGGCGGCTCACTCACGAGACGCTAATGCCGTATCTTCCCTTATTGTTTTAATCTAA
The DNA here is from genome assembly GCA_963921215.1 of Scoparia ambigualis. Lineage (NCBI taxonomy): Eukaryota > Metazoa > Arthropoda > Insecta > Lepidoptera > Crambidae > Scoparia > Scoparia ambigualis. The sequence goes on along the minus strand of OY992513.1, from coordinate 29,270,735 downwards.
GTAATTAATGCATTTTTCTTCTTCTCTCACGTTTTCTCATTGTTTACATTAAAACTTAATTAAAACTATGGATATTTTTATTTCTCATACCTAAAATATGCACAAAATTTCCCTTATCCAGCGCGGCACAGGGTGCATAATAAGACCCTATTTTATTATAGCTATAAATTGAAAAAAACAAAGTGTTGACGTACGCTGTTCGGAATAGAACAGTGTAAAGGAACGGATCAATTTTGTATCTGTCAAATGTATGACATCGCAGTATCCGGACTGTCAGCACATGAGTAGATATCATGTGCTGTCAGTGTCACTACTTACTGCTTTTTGGTGAGACGAAAAAGTGGCCGACGGCTTGGCCATATTCAATCATCAAATTAACTTTGTTGAATAATATCTGACTATCTTGGTTGAGTAATTAACGCATGGTTTTGTTCTAACAGGTACACCGTATGAATTTATAAAAACGAGCAGAGGCGGATGTTTAATTATGCTGAACGAGTACACGTTTTACAAGAGTAACAGACATACTAAAGTTTGGCATTGTACAAGCCAGTATACGAATACAGCATGTGTCGCTAAAGTAAGGTTGAATGGTGACGTCCTCACCCCTCTGTGTCTTGACCACAACCATTACCCTCCGAAATACCACAAAACAAAGGATGGACAATATATCAAACTGAAATAAAGCAATTTATGTAGGTACCTATACAATTTTATCTACAGCGCGCTTATGAAATTGGTATGATGGAGAGCAAACTAGTTGTATACTTATCTCGTTTGTCATTGATTAAGTTTTTTTATAGTTTTTATATTAGGTGTTGTCAGGATCTCTGTCATTCGAAATAAATAGTAATATAAATAAATAATAATAGAAGTGACTTATAATGTGTTTAAATTTAAAGTTCAAGTTCAAGTTTTTCAAACTTATAACCCAATTATAAATAAAAAAAAATAAAGAACAATGCCCACGGCCCATACATTTAAAAACCTGACAATGAGTTAGCTTGTATAAACGATCGTGGTAGCAAAATGTAATTTATTACGTTACTGTATATTAGTCTAAGTCAGATTTTTTTTATTAAAAGCCAGAGTTATGGCAGAGTCAGTTTAAAAATAACAATTTTAAGTTTGCAGTTTGGACATTGGTTTTTTCAAGTTTTTCGGCAACATACAATCATAGTTAAATAAGTTTTATAACCTTTTTGTATCAACTAATCGTCCACAACACATATTTATTACTAAAGGAGCCAATAATCAAGACTATACATGAGTTTCACAAGATTAAAAATAACGAATCGGACAACCACAGACTCTCAGAATTTATTTATTTATTTATTCGATTATTATTATTTTGTTTGTGTAAATACTGTTTATTGACAAATTCATTCTTATTTGTACCTAAACATTTCTCCAACAGTATATTAACAAGTACATTTAAGTGTTTCAGCCTACAACAGCTCTGCGAAACACCTCCAGACTAGATCTGTGAGCAGTAGATGTAAATGCCGAGCGAGTACTGTGACTGTAAGCTCCAAATACAGAGAAATATCAGCATCGACATTTCGATGTCGTCCACTATCCTGGAATACTTTTTTGAAACTACAATAAATATTAGAGAACCACCTTTTTATAAGATTGGGACAGCCAGCAACAAATAACTGGGATTCTTACAAAATTAAATATAGGGCAATCTGATGAGCGGTTGCCAAACACGGGTCTTGAAGTCTTAATGAAGTCGGTAATTTCAATCACAATCACATCATTTTGTATTTATGTATATTATTTTTAATTAATCTAATAAACTGCGTTTTTTTAGCAGAAACAATTGATTACAAACAATAAGAATTATGTGACAATAATTATGATCTGATTCTAAGATTAGTCTTGGAAATAATGGTTTAATTAACACGATATTTGTGTCCCATGTTGAATTATATTTTTGATTTGGAGGAATACATTTTTTTTTCTTTGTAGGTAATCAATGCTCGCATTCGTAGGTGTGTACCCTCGTGACCTACATGTGACCCCTGGGTGATGGTAATTGAGCATTTGGTGGTAGAGCCCAGCTCGCCCGGTTATCGACCACCTTGCGGTAGTGCACGCCCGCCAAGTGATCTGTGCTCGTCGCAGGTAGCGTTCCGGGAACAGCGCCGCATTACCAGAGCCAGGGGAGCGGCTATTGTTGCAAACAGTGGACCAGAGACTTCTGCCGTGGAACTATTGAGCAGGAGACGAGACTCGACATGCCGGCCAGGGAGACCCGTAGAAACGGTGGTGCCGCTGTCCGCCGGGGCCCGACTGGGGCTACCCACTTCGAGAGGCTGCCTCAGCAGGTCGTGCATAATCTCGGAGTGGATCGTCGTGTGCCGGTTGGTGACCGGAAATGGTGGGACCCGGCGACCACTTCCGAGAGGGTATGGGGGCCCTTCGATCCGGCGTGTCGGCTGTGGTTGTAACGCTCTTCCAATGCTGAAGCGGAAGACTCTCGCTTTGTTCATTTCTTTGCAACAGTAGTGGGTCCTTGTTCACGTCCATTCCTTCCCTTTTTCCATTGACAGTGCCTAAAAAGTATGCAGGTATACAGCGGCTTCCTCCTCTCTCACCACCAATCCGCTGTTTGGGGTGGAGTTCACTTACATCCGTGGGCTCCATTCTAACCTCAACGCCGTCCACCAACACCTCGAGCCTGCATTGCATTTTCTGACGGAGACTCAAATTCGTCGCCCTGCTGACACGTCTTACTTAAGGTACCCCGGCTATCAGCTTGAGGAGCAATTCCCTGTAAAAGCCGGAGTGTCTTCACGTGAGGGCTGACATTTGTTATCGTCGTCTGCACTGCTTGGAAGACCCCTCCTTTCCCATCCTTTGGGTGCGCATTGAATTCAGCTCCCGTTGCCGTGTCTATGCGTGCCTATATCGATTCCACACGGGAGAAGCATCTCCCGTACACACAAGCAGCCTTTTTGACCAATTTGTCAGAGTGACTGATGTCGCGCAAGAGCGATTCCCAAACGACGAGGTGGTAGTTTTAGGGGATTTCAACGCCCACCATGAAACATGGTTGGTCTCCTCCAAAACTGATCACGCTGGTAGAGTCGCTCATGCCTTCGCTCTAACGCAAGACCTGACACAACTGGTAGACCAGCCCACCAGAATACCAGATCTCGAGGTCACGCGCCCTCGATCCTTGTTAGACTTAATGTTGACGAGTCGCCCTGCAGGGTATACACACGATCGACGACGACACGACACACGATTGTTTAAGATGTCTTACGATACCGGTATTGTGCCGGTATCTTGGAAGTAAGCGAACATACAAACCAGCCCCAAAAAAGGGGATTGCACGGATCCAGCCAACTATCGACCCATCGCTGTAACTTCTGTGCAAGGTGTTTGAGCGGATAATTAACTCTCAGCTCATTCACTACCTAGGGGATCACTCGCTGCTCCACGATCGCCAGTATGGGTTTAGACCTAAGCGATCAACGGGTGATCTTCTAGCGTACGTTACTCACGCATGGGGTGAAGCGATGGACAAGCATGGCGATTTTATGGCAGCTAGCCTTGATGTCGCCAAAGCTTTCAATAGTGTCCTTTGTGAGGGTAGTTCCTCCGAGTTAATGCTAAGTCAATGCCGAAGTGCCGCAGAGTTCTGTGCTCTCACCTACTCTATTTCTTTTGCATATTAATGACATGTTGTTCTTGGGCAATATTCATTGTTATGCGGATGACAGTACGTTGCATGAGCGGTACATAGGACATCCTGGCAAAGCAAGCCGGTATCGTAGTGAAAAGGCAAGAACTGGTTGCCAAACTGAACCTGACTCTCGATCGTGTCTCTAAGTGGGGATCTGAAAACCCGGTCGAGTTTAATGCCGGAAACCCAGGTTTGTGCATTCTCGTCCCAGATAACTCCCTTCCTTACTCTCCCTCTCTTCAGAACTCTCCTTTACCCATTTTAGTGGACCTCAGCATCTTGGCATGGACATCGGCCAGGAACTGAATCCAAAATGCTATATCGAGAGTGTTATTTTAACTGCCTTCCGTAAGTTGGGTATTACCGATAAGGTGAGGCGGTTTTTCACTCCCGAGCAGTGCTGTTTGCTGTACAAGATTATTATTATTTATTATTCTCTCAGTGTCTTCTACCGAAATTACTACGGAGAGTGTTCTGAAGATATTTTTGATCTAATCCCGCCCTCTCCTTTCCTGTCCCGGACTGCACGTCGTGCTGGTCTTAGTAACCACCATCATACTCTCGTACCAAAAAATTTGGCAAGTCGTTCCTCTGTAAGACCGTTCGGCTTTTTTTTGCTGCATTTATGCAGGCTGACCTATGCGTTTTTAAAAAACATAGAACCTTCCTCTAACTTCTTGGTTAGAAATGATATAACTTTATAACTATCACCTTTGAAAACGTTCACGTTATTATTTTTGGAATAAACTCACCAAGATACACTTCTGGTCACATCTATTGGCCCACCTTAGAGTTTAGGTTTCTATGGCCCCTACTTAAATATGATTGCTAGATTGAACAAGAACTATTGATGCAGTTTTAAACCTGATACATTTTACCATCTTGTTCGATCGTATTCTTTTAAATTTGAATTCAGAATACCACACGACATGGAGCTACGCCTAACAAGTCGGGTATGCGCCTTAATGAAGGCAGTTGATGTTTGAATAAAAACATGTTTTATCAAATAAAGGTTTAATTTAATAATGCGTGTTGCCTCCATGGGCATCTACGACAGCTCTCATACGATTAGACATAGAGTTTATCAACCGCTCTATGAAATTTTGAGGGATCATCTTCCATTCCTCTTCTATGGCAGTTTTCAACTCCTGCATCGTCTGGGCAACTGGCTGACCAGCCCTAACACGTCTTTTTAGCCAATGGGACGACCCACATGTGCTCAATCGGGTTCATGTCTGGGCTTCTGGCTGGCCAGTCCATAACTGTGATGTTCACATCCCGAAGATATTCCCTGACGATGCCGGCCGTATGGGCTCTTGCATTATCATGCATAAAAAGGAAATTTGGGCCCACATGGTCCACGAATGGCATCACATGAGGTTCTAAGCACTCACGAATGTACCTTTCAGCATTTAATGTTGGCAGCCGTGGTCCCGTAATAACCTCAAGTTGAGTTTTGCTGTTCGCGGATATACCGCCCCAGACAGTCCATGAGCCACCGCCATAAGCAACCCACTCTTCAAAGCAGCATTGTGCAAAACGCTCTCCCTTACGTCGGTAGACCTTCTTCCTTCTATCATTGCCATGTAACGCAATTTTAGACTCATCAGAACAGAGTACACGGCTCCAATGCTGCTTAGTCCAATTTAAATGAGTGCGCGCGAAATGAAGACGCGCTGTTCGGTGGGCTCGCGTAAGTTTGGGGTCATTAGCTGGCTTGTGTGGTACCATATCGCGTTCTTTTAACCTTCTCCGAACAGTTCGAGCGCTCACAGATACTCCGTGGAAGTCGCGAAGTTGGTTTTGTATCTAAATGGAGGTAAGGTGACGAATTCTCAAGCTGGTCGTCACCATGAATCGATCCTGCCTTTCAGTTGTGAGATCGTGGCCTTCCTTGGCGACGAACAAAGCCGCCAGTCTCTAGGTACCTCCGATAAACATTTCGGACCGCAGATCGACTTAAATTAAGTTGAGCACTCACATATCTTTGGCTTTGTCCGGCCTGGATAAGTGCCACAGCTTGGGCGGTGACTTCAGGCGAAGCATCCATAGATTATTGATAGAACCTCACCTTATGTTAAGAATAAGTAATGTTTGTTGCAAAACCTAAGAGAAAAATCACACTTTCAATAATTAAATCCAAGTAAACCAATGAAATCAAGTTTTCTTAGTATTCGATTGTTTGATATCAACGAACAGGCTCCAAATTGTCTTTTGTTTCTTTAAATTCTGTGTTCGAAATTTAAAAAAAGACTATTAAATAAAATTATGAATGTGCCTGGTTCAAAACTGTACAAAAACTTTTTGCTCGACCTAATATCTTTGGCTTTGTCCGGCCTGGATAAGTGCCACAGCTTGGGCGGTGACTTCAGGCGAAGCATCCATAGATTATTGATAGAACCTCACCTTATGTTAAGAATAAGTAATGTTTGTTGCAAAACCTAAGAGAAAAATCACACTTTCAATAATTAAATCCAAGTAAACCAATGAAATCAAGTTTTCTTAGTATTCGATTGTTTGATATCAACGAACAGGCTCCAAATTGTCTTTTGTTTCTTTAAATTCTGTGTTCGAAATTTAAAAAAAGACTATTAAATAAAATTATGAATGTGCCTGGTTCAAAACTGTACAAAAACTTTTTGCTCGACCTAATATAAATTTTTAGCTAGGACTAAACGAAACTGAAAATGCAAGGTGGGCCAATAGATGTGTCCAGAAATGTATTATACTTCGGGTCTCAACCGAAGACGATTACTTATTACATGCAGCAGTACATGAGATGGTGCTATCTTCTTCACACTTTTAGATATATCCTAAAAAGAAATATCTTATTTCCGTTCCCTGCACCGGCAACCCCGCGTCACGAGACGTCATTACGCGTTTTTGTGTTATCGGAATCACACGTACTTTTCGTAACGAAATTAAATATGTATTTAACAAGATGGGAAAATGTTAAAGTTCGAAGTTGAGAGACAGTGATCATTACGGTATTCTTCGTAAAGTAAAGAAATCATTTTTAATTGAAAAAACGTAGGCGTTTATCATCATCGGTGTCGGTGGATAGTGATAAATGTCGTATTAACGATATTACGACACGCAGGTATTGGAACATGAAGCTAATTTGCCTGGAAAATTAACTATTAAGGAATGTATCATAGTTGTAAGGAACAGATCATTTATCATTAAAATTATCTACCCTCATTTTTATTGGTTTTTCTTGGGTTCTATAATAATGATTGTAACAAAATTAAAAGCCATTTACAACAAGAAATTCATTAAATACTAAACTACTTACTTAGACACCATTGTAACAGTGTTTAACTTACTAAACGTATGATGTGTCGAGGATATATAACTGCTCAACACGGTTGATGCTTTATTTTACTCAATGACATTGAATGTCATTGATTTTACTCCATACAAGCCGTATCGAGGTTACTTACACCAATTAGACAGTGCTGAGGTTCTATTTTACTCCACGCAAGCCGTGTCAAGGTAACTTGCTCCTCTTTAACAGAGTTGAGGCTCCACGCATGCCGTGTCGAGGATACTTGCTCCACTTTAACAGTGTTGAGGCTCCACGCTAGCCGTGTCGAGGATACTTACTCCACTTTAAAAGTGTTGAGGCTGCACGCAAGCCGTGTCGAGGATACTTACTTCACTTTAACAGTGTTGAAGCTCCACGAAAACCGTGTCGAGGATACTTACTCCACTTCAACAGTATTGAAGCGCCACGCAAGCCGTGTCAAGGATACTTACTCCACTTTAACAGTGTTGAGGCTCCACGCAAGCCGTTTCGAGGATACTTACTCCACTTTAACAGTGTTGAGGCTATATCTTACTCCAAGCAAGCCATGTCAAAGATACTCACTCCACTTTAACAGTGTTAAGGCTATATCGATGTTGTCAATTGGTGTCAATTGTCAATTGGTACATCAAGAAAGAAAATTACAAGGAACCCCTCTGGATTGGAAGCAAAGGAGTCGCCACGCGCTTTTGAGGTCAGACCTCAGCATTATATATACTTATTAATTGTATTAGAATAAGAATTAGACTTTCTCCGTGACACAGCGGCTACACAAGCCGTGTCGAAGATACTCACTCCACTCTACCAGGGTTGAGTGAGGCTATATTTTATTTCAAGCAAGCCGTTTCGGGAATATGTATTTAGTACATTTTAACAGTGTTGAGGCTTTATTTTATTCCACGATAGCCGTTTCATGGTTTCTAACTCCACTTGAACTGTGTTGAGGATTTTTTACTCCACATAAACCGTGAGAGGCCATACCTATTTCACCCTAACAGTTTCACGTTTCCACGTCATCCGTGGAACAAAGCAGAGTCTAAACATTGTTGAGGACGTAAGTTCGATTTCCGCCTGGGGTGGACATGTTTTCAACGTTTCGTTATCTTCGGGTTTACTTATCAATATTTAATGATTTGGTGAAGACATCTTAAACTATGTCATTGATGTTTACAATGACTCAACCAGTAGCGGCAGAAACGAAGCTTGGCCATTCGCGCTGTTTGCAGCGCTAGCGCCTGTGCCCGTGCCAGCTGCGCCACTAAGATCTTCGATCTGTCCCCGTATATGACGGTCAGTTCGACGATAGCCTGCTTTCATTGGACACCCATGGATTCTACAATTTCTCAGAGACCAACCACATAAAAAATAAAGGGTTACTCATAATAATAATTAACAAAAAAAAAAAAATAAGTACTTACTTACCTACTTAGAGAAATGGAAAAAAAAAAGAAATTGAAATAATAATAATAATAATAACAATAATAAGCTCTGTTGGAGATAATGTTTAAATAAATGAATAAAAGTTTTAAAACTTCACTTTCTGAGCATAATAATATTAAGACCCCTAATGCCTTAACCAAGTTTGATTCGGAAAGAAAACAAAAATCCAACGCTCTATACAGAGTCCCGAGCTGATGCCCGGGCTGAAGTTGTGATCAACTTCGAGGTTCTTTAAACTATAGGGGGGGCGCCACTGTGCGTAGTAGTATCATCAGCTATCGAGCTGCGATCAAGCCCACCAGCACCATTCACACCGCCAAGGGACTGCCGAGGTTCCGCTGAATATCTGACAGGGAGACGTTGGAATCAGAGCTCCTGCAGTCGCTTGACCTATTTTTATGACTGAATGACAGAAAGTGTGAGCTCACTAGGGATCGTAATGTTTTACATTGGATTCGTAAATGTAATATTCATTTTCCCGGCAAACCTATACAAAACAACTATACCCCAAAACAATGTCTGTTACTTACTATCTAAATCTATGTAGATAAAAATGAATCACCAAATGTGTTGTTAAGCGCACGAAAACGGCTCGACTGATTTGTCTGATTCTCTTTTGTTGTGTCTATAAAGGTCAGGAAAAGTTTACAAAAAACAATGTATAGGATCTCACAGATTCACTTAAAATTTAAAGCAGCTTCAAAATAATTATATTTAAAAGAACCGAACTGCCCTTAAATTATTAAATCACAGCTACTATTGTCAACAATTGATATTCAAGATGCTTATTTTTAATTAAGTATCTACTGCAATTAAAGCTGATCGGAAAAAGTTAAGGTTTAGTTTGAGGCCTCAGTTGAAATTAATGTTCTTCTGTTCGGCCTATTTGTGTTTGCGAAATTACTGGAACCGGTTCTAGAACAATTGCGCATAATATTTGAATTTTCTACAATAATTGTTTAGTTTATGTTTTGTACCTACGCACGAAAAATAAGCTCAAATTATGACGAGTGTGTATTGAATAATAAAACAACGAGTACAAGCACCTTTTTGGAGTCATAGGGTTTGTCACAAACACTTACAAAAGCATTACTAAAAAACCGAGCAACAGAACTTGTTTTATACATAAATGTATAATAAGAGATTTAGATGAATTCAAGAATATTGACTACGGCATGCACAGCGGCCATTGCGGTTTGAATTACCTACCTACACCAAGTTGTTTGAACAAGAGAAATTCTTAGCATTAATTGATTCAGAAACTTTTATGTATTCGCATCCTACATCCAGTCTTGTGAAAACATTATACGAATATACTTACATACGGAGTAGGTAACTCTCCTACCATGCGTTTTCACATATTATTAATTTATTGGCAAAGCCATAATTCGCATTACGAAATCCTGACCAAGTTATAAAAAAAAAAACACTTACATTTAATATAAATTGGATAAAGCAGAAGGTATTGATGTGGTACAGATTAGAATTTACATCCTTGGTATACAATGTGACCCAAACTTGTTGTCCAAGAAAAATGTTCTTCGGCCCTAAATAATATTTGTTATACCTAATTTCCTTTCAAGGCAAGCCATCCACTTCTAGATAGCCTTATCCAGGTGGCGCCAATGTATTAGTGAATCGTTGACCAGACATGGTATACCACGAGCATCTTGAGATATATGTTTACATCTCTTGCAACAAAATCAGTAACATTAAATCAGTACTGTATTTGATAATATCTTGGTAGCTTTATTCGAAAAATAATAACTTGAATCTTTTCAAAGCTGATAGTTATAAAGTTATCATTTCTAACCAAAAAGTTTGAGGAAGGTTCTATGTTGCTTATACGCATAGGTCTACTTTACCTGTCATATAAGGGAAGTAATTTACTTTCCATGAATGACTGTGTTTATGACAGTTTTGTTAAGTGTACACTAACTAAGATTTATTGCTCCAAATCAAAAATAAAATTCAACATGGGACACAAATGTCATTTTAATTAAACCATATTTCCAGGACTATCCTTAGAATCAGATCATAATCTATGATTTGTCACTTATGATTTTTACACTATATTTTCTATTGTTTCTGCTCAAAAAAGGCAGTCTATTAGTTTAATCAAAAATAATATATCAATACAAAATTATGTGATTGTGATTGAAATTACCGACTTCATTTAGACTTCAGGACCCGTGTTTAGCAACCGCTCATCAGATTGTCCAATATTTGTAAGAATCCCAGTTATTTGTTGCTGGCTGTGCCAACCTCATAAAAAGGCGGTCACAAACATTTGTTGCAGATAAAAAAAAAAAAAAAAAAGGATTTTAAGACAGTGGACGACATGCCGATACGGATATTTGTCTGTTTTTGGAGCTCACAGTCACGTAGTCGCTCGGCATTTACTGCTCACACTGCTCACAGATCTAGTCTGGAGGTGTTTCGCAGAGTTGTTGTGGGCTGGGCTGAGTCACTTAAATGTATTTGTTAATACTGTTGGAGAAATGTTTAGGTACAAATTAGAATGAATTTGTCAATGCAGTATTTACAACAAAATAATAATACTTAATCAAATAAATAAATGAAATTGTTAAAGTCATTGTTTAGAAAACGACCAATGCATCGATAGCCATTAAATGCATCTTTTAAGGTTTAAAGGAGGCTTACGCAACTATAAAAAACTACCTTCATATTGTAAAGTTTAAATTGACATAATTTTTTATTTTTATTGTGTTAACATTACAATGCTCTGAACATGGATCTGCATGTAATAAGTAATCGTCTTCGGTTGAGACCCGAAGTATAATTAAGAATCAAACGAACTTACCTTGTGAAGTTTGATTCCAATTATGCGAGGGTCTCAACCGAAGACGATTACGTCAACCCATCCCTCCCAACCCAAAAAATAAAATAAAAAATTGTGGAGGATAACACAAAATTCTCTGAAATAATGACGTCTCGTGACGCGGGGTTGCCAGTGCAGGGAACGGAAATAAGATATTTCTTTTTAGGATATATCTAAAAGTGTGAAGAAGATAGCACCATCTCATGTACTGCTGCATGTAATAAGTAATCGTCTTCGGTTGAGACCCTCGCATAATTGGAATCAAACTTCACAAGGTAAGTTCGTTTGATTCTTAATTATCACTACAGTACTGATTTAATGTTACTGATTTAGTTGCAAGAGATGTCAACATAATATCTCAAGACGCTCGTGTTATAACAAATCTGGTCAACGATTCACTAATAATTTTGCGCCACCAGGATAAGGCAATTTTGAAGTGGATATCTCGCCTTGAAAGGAAATTATAACAGACAAGCGGCCGCTCGCGGTTTCACCCGCGTGGTTCCCGTTCCCGTAGGAATATCGGGATAAAAGTATCCTATGTGTTAATCCAGATTATAAACTAGCTGTATGCTGAATTTCATCCAAATCCATTTAGTAGTTTATACGTGAAAGAGTAACAAACATCCATCCATACGTTCCCGTGGTAACATCGGGATAAAAAGTATCCTATGTGTTAATCCAGGTTATAAACTATCTGTATGCCGAATTGGATTAACCAAATCTATCCGTTTTTACGTGAAAGAGTAACAAATATCCATACATTCTTACAAACATTCGCGTTTATAATATTTGTAGGATATTATTTAGGGCCGAAGATAATTTCTTCCTGTACAACAAGTTTGGGCCACATTGTATACCAAGGATGTAAATTCTAATATGTATCACAACAATACCTTCTGCTTTATCTAATTTATATAGGTGTAAGTATTATACAGTTGTGGTCATAGAATTAAGAACGGCTCGTACCGAAAACAATGTATGAAATCTATTTATATATAAATATATTATAAAATAATACACAAACTACTTTATTCAAAAATACTTTTCTAAAATATAAATTAAATTTAACAATAAATGAACCTACTAGAGTAAATTTATGCTTAGACAACATCATAACTGATTTAAAAAGCTATAATTCAAAGGTTCTGCACTTGGGTTTATCTGATCACTCTGGACTAATGATAAGCTTACCTTGTAATCAAGGGTTTGTCGAAAAGTATTGGTGTATAAATAAACGAAATGTCATGATTGTATGGACATTTTTTTAAATTATATGTCTCAATTAAGTTTCTCAGAAGTTTATATATGTAATGATATAAATTTAGCTTATAAGACATTTATTGATATATTTAAATTGGTAAATGATTTATGTATACCCTTACAAAAACCAGAGTTTCTTACAAAACTAAAACGAATTGGCAAATATAGGGTAGGTATATTTACGGCGAGCAAAGTAAAAAAGGCATTTTTACCTTACTACAAAAAGTATTTTAAAACTATTAAATCTGTAATACGTTCAGCAAAACAAAAATCAAACATTTCATTTATTAAGCATAGCACCAACAAAAATAAAGCCACATGGGTTACATTAAAAAGCAAACTTCTTCGCATAATATCTTTAAACTCTTTTTCCGTATATTCTTGAAATGGGTTCTGTCTTTCCCATATTCTCGGTTGTGGCACATAATATTCAAACATTTCTTCGTATTCTTTGATTTCGTTTAAGTCCTCCATTTTCACAATATTTAAACAATACCAATACCAATTTTAGGTTAGATTTGACGGCGCAAAGACAATAACCAAGTCTTAAACCATCCTTAAACTTACCTAAAGGCGGGTTTAGTAATGAACTGCTTTAGTTTGGCCATAACCCCGGGACTAAAATGGGACTAAGCGTAGTCTGTCACTCTGAATACGATTTTTGCTAACACGACGTTAGTACAGTGGGTTAACTTTAGTCCCGGACTAGCAAATGCACTCTGAATAGGACAGTAAAAGTACAGTAGATAAACTTTTGATAATAATGTTGTCACTGATGTAAATAATATTGTTAATTTGTTCAATGATCATTTTATTACTACTAATATTTGTAACAAAGTAAATAAACAATATCTCCTTCTATCTGCACATTCACGTAGTATATACTTGACACCAGTAGATAAACAAAGTTATTAAAAATCGTGATGGGTTTAAAAAACAAAAAATGCTGTGACTTAGATGAAGTACAAATGCAAGTAATTAAAAACTCTTTCGAGTATATAAGCGATTCCCTAATTCATATAGAATGATTGAAGCACGTGTTTTTCCTGATGATTTAATAAAAGCGAAAATCAAACTACTATTTAAAAAAGAAAGTAAGAGTAATATAAGTGATTATAGGCCAATAGCATTGTTGTCAAACTTCTCAAAAATATTTGAGAAAGTTATTTATAACAGATTATTAGATTTTTAAATTACTATTTAAAAATTAACTAAATTTAGCTTGCTTAATAAAAACCAATTAGGCTTTCAAAAAAATATATGTACTACACTAGCTATCTATAAGATACTTAACGCTGTGTGGGAGTCATTAAATAATAAAACTCCTTCCGTCTTATTACAAAAACGTACGATAGTCTGAGCTTAAACCAAGACTAGATGGCCTCGACTTAGTACGGTACTAACAGTTAGTACCGGACTAAAATCTCACCTTATTACAAAACGAAAACCATCCGTGGACCAGTTAGTACCGCACTTAGTCTTAGGTTTGAATGATATCCACAGAGAATAAACAAAAAATGTCAATTTTTCATTCGTTCACACAAATATCATTCACTCCACCGTTTCGTTTTACTGGATGTTAATAATTTCTGTTGAGTTTTTTTACATAAATAATTATTAAACAAGATAAAAATATGTCATAAATAATCATAATCTATTTTGTATTGTATTTTCATCCGTTAAAAATGCAAGACTTAAACTTTCATAATGATTTTTTTCAAATTAAGTTTTTCATTAAGAATTTTAGCGTGAAACGGATTGCAGGTAAGTAAACAAACAATCTATGAACTACCTAGTCCTATTATTCTTAATATCATCATAGGCCATTGGCCTCATAAATCTTTATATGATAATTATAACAGCGTCCAATTGTGAGGTTTGGCATTTTCTTATGTGGCTTGTTATGTTTTCTATACTTGTAAGGCCATGGGGAGCGACGACCACTGAGCAAATAAGTAACGGCCGCATTGCATACCTACTTGGCTGGCAGTCGAATTGAGTACCTGGTGACGTTGGAGGAAGTGCAGCGCCTTGGTAATAATAATGTTTAGTTATTGAGCTAACTGGTAAAAGCCGATCAGATAGGGAAGTCGAGTTAACGTGGAAAAGCATGAAGCTGTCAGCAAAATCCAATTTGCCTATATGAGGAACTATTACTGTGACATGGAGTGGCAAAAAGCCACCTTCTCCTGAGGGTTTAGAAGTAATTTCAATTGCTCCTCACGACTTAGTCAATAGAAAATGACTATGCTATGATAGTGATGCAGTGGTAAATAAAACATATTTATTTAGGTTTGTAACATAGGTATTTTTATTAAAATTTTAATATGAACAAAATAAGTAATATTTATAATATGTAGTAGTAAATGTTAAAATTTGTAGGTACCTACATATCTTAATTTGATTGTTTTAGATTCCGAATGTTGCATTAACAATTCCTGCGTTAACTGCTGACCCTAAGCCTGGTACTAGTTATGATAAAACTGACTCAATACCCGTCAATTTCAATGTGGAAAACACAGGCCACCATGTTGTAGAAGTACAAGGTAAAATTTTTGATTAAAAATACATACAATATTATCATTATAAATAATTACAATCCATTACTTACAGAAGATTATGTGCATGCAAGTTTTAATTAATGTACTTAAGTGAAATTTTGTATATTGTTTTCAGAGATATCAAACAATGAGGGCGTTGAAAGTAGTGCCAGAATGATGATAAACCATAATATTGAATTTGAAACTACTATTTGAATTATATTTGAACGATTGAAACTGGCAAAACCAAATCAAAGAAAAAATCTTGCACAATAGGTATTTAGACACAGTACTTTCAAATACTTATTATTGTAGTACAATTTTCATGAAATAACTTGACAACATTATTCTATTTTGTTTTACAGAAGTGAACACATGCAACAATTAATTGTACAAAGTCATACTGATATTAAAAACAAACAGAAATGATGGAAGCCGAGCACAAATACATCATTACAATAGCCAAATAAAAATAATAGAATTAGAAATATCTTTATTGGAAAATAAAACAAACACTAACAATTAAATTTAAAAAGACTTTTACCTACTTAGTTTTAGTTACATAGTAATTTTATTTTTCTGATTCTTTTTAAACACAAGATAAACATAACTTTTTTATGAGTATGACACAGTCATATCATATTGTTTTTATTGATAGTACATAAATGTTTCGCCTACTATCTTGTTCACACTTTTCATTAATTAAATATGCTTACTATAAGTAGTATTCAAATATACATTCTTAGATACTCAAACATTCTGTTTTAAACTATTGTAACATGTACTTATTTTGTGGGTGTCCAATCATTTGACAAAAAACAAATAACAAATTTTCATTTGACAAAATTATACTTACTTGATAATTTTATTATTTTACAAACTATTGTTTAATAAACTACTCATTAGATCTACTAAAAAAAATTTCATTAAGCTAAAACATTATTTCACAAATTGATTATTTTAAACATGTTAGTTGGCAAAACAACGTAAAGCATAAATAACATTTAACAAATACTAGCTGCCCTACTAGTGTAGGTTACATGATAAGTTAGATATTTAAGACAATCGCGAAGCACAGCATAGCGATTGTCTTAAATTTCGAGGTTATTTTTTTTATTAGACAACAGAAATATTAGCTGACCTACTCCTGTAGGTCACTTGATCGGTTAGAATTTGCTTACATCCTTGCTTATATAATATATCATACCTAATATACCATATTAAGTATTTGTAAAATCACCAATTTGGCAAACGAGTTATTTAGTCAAGTGAATATTATTAAAATAATATTTTAACAGTAGAAATATTTCCTAAGTAAAACATTTGCGAAACCTGTATTATGTCAAATGATTATTTTTAAAGTAATATGTTTGCGAAGAGAAAGTTTGTCAAATGATTAGTTTTTCATTGTTTGTAAAATGATCTTTTGTCATACGTTTTTTGCTATACAATAGTAAACCTATTTTGTGGCTGCCTATTTTGTTGTTATTATTATTAGGTAGGTACCTATGTTATGTATGACTGCTTTTGAACTTTAAACTGTTAAAATTATGTTTAATATGGGTTTATTAAAAATGTCTTTTTATAACTGCTTTCTCTTTATTTTCCCGTATTGAATTTAGAGCAATTTGTGGTAGGTAGGTAGTTAGGCTGCCTAGATGGAGAATGCTCAATGCTATCTTTCTGGTCACTATGTCCAAATCTTCAGATCAGCATCACAAACTACCTAAAACATACATAATTTTTTACAAGATAATAAGTATGTTACATAATGCCGTCTGTATTTGGTCTGGCATGTAATTGTAATAAAACCATGACATAAAATTCATATATAAGTAATAACAATTAGTTACCTGTACATTTATTGAAGAAAATCCATTTTTCTGTTGATGTACGAGTATAACTGACCTCCATCTGCACACATTTTTTTCACTTATGTGAGTGCAATCAATTGCACCTGTAGGGAAATTGGCAAAATTGCGGAAGTTCTTCTAAGGTTGATGGCATTATAATAAACCTATTAGTAGCTATTTTCTAACACCTTTGGCTGATAACGGATTGCGACACCATGTTAGTTCGCTGCATCATCTTGTATCTACAATAAAACAATAAAAATAATTAGGTACTTAGGTACTTTTGGGAGTGTCATTAGCATCAATCAAGGTTATATTTACTTAGGTACTTCATGCCGAGCCCAGTTGCGTAATGCGCGAACTACCTGTAGTTCAGCAATCAGTGGGCATCCTCGAGGATCGTGAGTCAAATGTTAGCGTAACATTTCCACGACTAAAGCACCAAAGCGTTTGGTAAATCTGTACATAATTTGAAGTCGTTATCACTTCATTCGAAGGGATTAATTCGTTGCTGACGCCGAACAGGTCGTCGGGATGTTTCCAGCATTATCTAAGTCTTCAAATCAATCAAGTCTTTAATTATATTTTCTATTAATCTAAACACAACGATATCATAAAATCAAAGTGACGTTTGTGTCAAAGTTTTTGAGGTTAGTACTGAAGTTAGTCTGCAGATAAACTAGGGGTCACGTCAGTTTATCTTAGAACCATAGATGGTCCGCGACTTAGAGAAAAACTTGATCTTGTAATAACGTTTACGTTGGTACCTGACTTAAGTCTAGAACTAAGTCCAGTACTTTATTTAGATCTCGTTTTGTAATAAGACGGCTTGCGTTGGAAACTTCCTTGATATGTCCTAGGCATTTGACTGTGTTGAGCATGATACTTTATTACATATGTTGGACAACTTAGGCGTATGTGGTTTAGCTTTAAATCTCTTAAAAAGCTACTTGCAAAATAGAGGACCAGTCCAGACCAGAGACCAGTAATTGATAATTTTGACAAAAACTTAAATTTTTTGAAGAGGTACATACTGAGCAGAAAGTAGTTAGTTTTCTTGGGTCTACCACAGGGAAGCATACTTGGTCCCTTTCTCTTTCTAGTGTACGTAAATCAGTTACCAAATATTACGAAAAACCTGGTTTGCTGATGACGCAACTATTTTTATTCCGAACACATCAAGAAATAACAGTGACTTTGAAGATGATATTAATAATAATAATATTCGTCATAAATATAAATATGATTTGTGTGTGCCTAGAATTAACAACTACATGTACTACAAAACAGCTTTTAGTTTTGGTATCAAAATATTAAATCACCTGCCTTCTGCTATCAAAGCGTTGTACTTACATTACATTACTTACATTCAAATTTAAATTAAAAGCTTGGTTGTTAAAAAACCCCTTTTACAGTCTAGCCGAATATTTTGATACAAAAAATGTTTAATAATATTTCTATTAGTGTCAAATAATTTTAATAATTTTAAGTTTGTAGTTTGTTGTTGTAGTATTAATGTTATCCTTTCATTATTGTTGTATTTTGTTATAATTTGCATATTCAATACGGGTATACTGTTGTTTTCAACTCCATGCACTAACATCTGCACAATTTGTAAACAGTTTTGGCAATAAATTATATTCTATTCTATTCCATAAATAATTTATAATATATATTTTTTTATTATTTTTAATGCCATGAACTACTTACGTCACTAACATACTCACCTACCCGACTTACTAAAGTATAATTATGACATTTTAAATTTTTTTATGTGATAAAAAGTTTGATAACTCATGCGTTTAATCACTGGACAAATAATTAAGAACACAAACTGATACTAACATTATTAAATTAAGTAACAATTTAATTTAATGAATTGAATAACGTAAATGTAGGTGTCACTGTTTTATATAAAAATAAAAATAAATATTTGGTAGGATAACCATTGTTTGCAATTACCGCACTGCTTTGACGAGGCATCGAGGCTATTAGAGTTTGCCAAGTTTCAATAGTAATGGCGTTCCACGATTCCACAAACGCATCGTAAAGCTCGTTTAAATTAGGGTAAAATGTTTACTAGAAAAAAACAACCAGTCTCAGGATAGCTCGAATGGGAATCGAACCCATGACCTTTGGATTGCCGGTCCACTGCTTTAGATTACTTGTTCTTTTAGCGGATACGCTCCTCTTTACTTCACGCCACATATTTTCAATGGTATTGAGATCTGCCCCCTTACTCTTAAAACCGAACGCTATTGGATCGGATTGGTATTGTGATTTTTTTTACTCCTACGTTACGACACCAGAGCTAATATGAATTCATATTTCGTGGATATTGAGTGAAAAAAATACAAAACTCAATGCCATTTAGTTCACCCAATATAAAACAAATTAGCACTGGTATCGTAACCTAAAAATATGAAAATTCACAATACACACACACATAGCATCGAAACTGATTGCTCCCTTAGAAAATTTTTAACAGAAAGGGCAGTGTGTCTGGGGTCATTTTGTCAAAATATCCAGGTCACTGATAACGTCTCCTCAGCGTAAGTAAACATTGTTTCTTCCAAAATGTTCTTGTATTTAAATTGATCTAGATTACCTTCAATTTTTTTCACGGGGTCCACACCATATTTCAAAAATTTAATGTTTCCTCCTCCATGCTATACTCCTTTTGTGGTGTATTTATTATTCAACGCTGGCTCTGCAGGACGTTGCATGTACAGTGTACCATCAGAAATTAGTCTATTTATCTTTGACTCATCAGAAAATAATACCTTTTTCCATTGATTTTCCGTCCAGCTGCCATATTTTCAAGCGAAATCCAGTCTCGCTCGTCGGTGCTGCCTGTTGATGGGCGGTACTTTCCGTGCGATTCTTCCAAATAATTTTGCATCATTTAATCGTCTACGAATTATACGTGCGGATACTCCTTTTCCTGCTGCTAAATACTTCCCTTCTTATCGATTCTGAGCCCCTAAAGGACTCATGCCTTTGCTGCCCGATCAATCATAGAATCCTCTCGAAATGCGTCCTTTTCCGAGATTTATGTTTTCGAGATACGTTATTGGTAGTGTGAAATTTCTTAAAGTGATTGACCGCGTTCAAAATTTTATTTTTTGAACATTTTATAATTAGCAATCTTTTTGTAAGACCAATCACGTTTATAAAGTGCAATTATAATTTTTCTTACTGAAGAATCGTAACCTTGTTGCTTTCCCATGTTTTGTAATTAATATTAAATATTTAACAACTTATAAATTGTAGACTTGAAAAATTTACCTACAGCATAACTCCCCAATTTAAAAGTACCATTTTAAAAATAAATGATTTATTTGTGCAGTGGCCAGTACATTGCAAAAACATGTCTTGTTTGTTTATTGTCTCGAAACATGATAAAAGTTTTTTGATTGTATAACATATTTTGAGTTCGAACTTTAGTCATGCATGACTCATGAAAGTACATTTTTACGTAATAATAATTTTTAGTAATAAATCAGTGCAAAGTTATTTAAACTAGATATTTTCTTAGAATTGAATAAAATACTATTATTATATATTCCTAATTATATGACCACAACTGTATATTATATACAGGATGGACCAAATAGTGACGTCAATCGATTTTTAATAGCTTCCTCATATCCAGGGGTGTCCAAAAATACCCCATGTATGTTCCCCGACTTTTTGTTGTTTTTAAGTTATGAGTGTTTTTAGTGGGTTTTCAGAATATTCTGTCCGATCGGCTTAAAAAATTAAAAAAGTAACTTTTCATTGCTTTTTAGAAATTTTATTTTAGCATTGGTATCCTTAATACTTTATCTATCACACGTAAAATAACTAGCTTTCTAACATTAATGCAAGTTAGAAATTTTTTGACCGAAATTAAAAAATTCACGTTCCAGCGAGCAAGAGTTTAAATTTCAACTTAAAATTTAAAATCTAAAAAAGCCATTTCAAGGCTTCAAAGTAATTTTAAAAACTTTGCCAGGTTTTCAGCTTTCATAGTAACACAAAAAAAATAGTACTTAATTGGCTATCTTTCACTAATATCGGCATTCAAAGGTACAGAGGCGGAAATTTCATTAAATAGCAATTTAATTTTAAAACATTATTTTTGTCATTACTAAGGCCAATGAAGATAGAAAATACCTTTAGTAAGAAAAGAAAACCAGTGACACGCTAAATAAAGTACCATTACTTGTATCAATTGACTATTAGTTATTTGGCTAACTTTTTAGGGTTTTTAAGAGTTTAAATAAAAGGATTAAAAAAATTTAATAAAATCAGTTTATTTTAAAGAAGATTTTTAAAATGTCTACCTCCTACTTCAATACACAACCTACAGCGTCTTAAAAAACTATGTTTTAGCCTTCGAAAAGCGCTCGAGTTTTGTCTTATTGCTGTTTCGCTTTCTTAATTAATTAATTCTTAATTTTTATCTAAGCTCTGCTTCTGAGTTCACTTCACGAGCATACACGATTTCTTTGTAGTGTCCCCAAATAAAAAATCTATTGGATTTAAGTCTGGCGAGCGCGCAGGCCATTCAATTGGCCCGGCGCGCCCAATCCACCTTCCTGGGAAAGCTTCATTTTGGTATTCCCTTACTCGTCTTGCATAATGGCAAGGAGCACCGTCATTTTGAAAAATCATTCTTCTTCTGGTCTCTAAGTCTATTTCTTCCAGTAATCTATTTAAATAATTTTGAAAAAACGCTAAATACGCGTCTGCGTCCAATCTAGCCCGTAATTCAAAAGGCCCAATAAATTCTCCTTTGACGATTCCTGACCACATGTTGACGCTAAAGCAATTTTGAAAATTAGACTCTCTCGTGGTATGTGGGTTTTCAATGAGCCAGCAATGATAGTTGTGGATATTAAATACCCCAGTCCTTCCAAACCGTGATTCGTCAGTCCAAAGAATTTTATCAAAGAAAGATGGGTCCTCTGCCGATTATCTCCTTCTTAAGCTGTACGGTATGTTTAGAATAACATAATCAGAATCTCACCTGATTTTAGTATTTTCAAAACTGAGGTTCTTGGAATTCCAGTCCTTCTACTAATTCCTCTTGAGCTTGTAGAATGGTCTCTTTCCACTTCTGCAACAACTTCATCTCTTCTAGCCGGATCAACTCTAAGTATTCCTTCGCGAGGTCGACTACGTCCAGGAACGAGTCCGGCCATCAGCGTGTCGTGTGTGTAACGAAAAACTCTGTGGTCCGGGTAATGCTCCCGTGCTTCTCTTCGCCGCTGGAGTCTTGCCGCCAAGGAACAGTTTTTTTGGGCAACGCCAAAAAAGTAGTGCATTTCTGCGTATTCGCTTAAAGAATAACTCATGTTGCACAGCACAAGAGTAATCCAAGTCCAGAGGAAAGCATTGAAGATTGTTATTGTAATTGCGTAGTTGGGCGAAGTTGGTTCGGCTGTGTTGTGGGGCTCATGTTATGACTATTACATGGTTTTTGAGCAGGGCAAGGGGTACCAAGACATAATATCTCGCTCAGCTCAGTTTCTGTATAACATTAATATTGTAAAAAAAAATATAAAAAATGTGGTTTATTCACATAATTATATCATTGGTCTCATCTAATAGAATATGTATTTAAACACTTTGATACAAAACTATATCTATATTTAATATCCATATCCATATTTTTATTAGACTGCTAACTGATTATTGATTGTATTAATGTATTTGTAAATGTCTGTTCATATATAGCCAAAGTCTCATACTAGAAGGACAATCCACTTTCAAAGAAATTACTAATAAGTTACAATTGTTCAAGAATATTGTATTTTTTGCTTATGGTGCTTATGTTAGTACCTAATCTATTAATAAAATATGTATAACACAACAGCGTTAACGATGAGTAATAACTAATTTACCCGAGCCTTGCGCACTATTAATAGAGTTACTGTGATAATGATGTTGACATATTTAACTGCTCTCTGGATGAATTCACAAAAGTCACATTGTTTTTCTTTGTTACAGAAATAGTTAGAAAGTGAGTAAATACTGTAAATTCTAAATTTGTAAATAGATAAATAAAAAATGTTCGATTGTAAAATAGTTTAGGTTAGAAAATTTTATAAGTGCTCATACTGTCGCATTGGGTTTTTTCCTTTAATGGTAGTATTAAGTTTTGTTGTTTTAAATAAATAAATAAATAAATAACTTATAGAAATTAAATATAGTTTTAAACTTAGTACTCATTAAGGCCTAACTACACTTATGTAACTATGCTATATACGTACAACACGTACCTACCACACTCACATATATATATATTTTTTAATCTTTTTATTAAACATGACTTTATTTTTGTTATAGAATCTCCTCTTCGTACGGAAGCTGAAAATGCGTTAATAAAAAAAACAAAATTAGTTAAGAAAAAGGATTTAGGAAGATCACGAAAAAACTATATAAGTACGCCACAATGTTCGAGTGGAACAAACAAATGCTTAAAGAACAAAGGCAAGGAATACTCAAGTCGTGATGGTAAAATAAGACAAGCAAAAAGTGTAGGTCCTACATGTAGCACATCCTGCAGACTAAAGTGTTTTGAGAAAATAACTAAGTCATCGCGTCAAAACATTTTTAATACATTTTGGCGTATTGGGGATCATTGCAAACAGTGGGATATTCTGGCAAAGTACGTAAATAGAGTCAATAAACAGCAATGTCTAACCGAGCACTTATCACGGCGTTCTTACACATACATTTATTATTTACCAATATTAGAAAATGTATCTGGATTTACTAAAAATGTCTGTAAATTGCGTGTTTGTAAGACTACATTCTTACAAACCTTTAGTGTCAGTGATCAGATGGTAAGAACTGCTGTTTATAAATGCATTAACTCGTCAACTTTTACTGATGGAAGAGGTAGAAAAAGCTCCTGTAGGTAGTGATCTTATATGAATCTTTAACTTTAAGATGTAGGTATATGCTGTATGTAAAAAAAATGCAGTTTTTATTAAATCTAAAATCCTAAGAAATGCTGGTTCCTAAGAAAAAATTTCCCTATTTCTTATAGTTTTTGATTTCTCCCTACTGACCCATTTGGATTGATCACCCCGTATAGGTTACGTTACTTTAGATATAAGTAAAACGTTAAAGTTAACATTTGTAGTTTAAGTTAGTAGGTACTAATACAGTCACCAGCATGAAGATATGATGTGCAAAAATATCTGATCATTTGTGGAAGGCATATATATAGGCATATATACAGAGATGTAAGATGTAAGATACAGAGATCTAATATACAGATACAAGATACAAAATACGTATTTTCATATTGTATCTAAAATACTTTTTATTAATTTATTTCATATTTTATCTTTGAAAAGTATTTAAAAGATACGTATTTTGTATCTAGTATTTCAGATACTATTCTAGAAAGTTATTTGTATCTTGTATCTGAAATACTTAATTTAATGGTATTTTGCATTTTGTATTCCAGATTTTTTTTTTTTATAGCAGAAGGAGGCAAACGAGCAAGCGGGTCACCTGATGGAAAGTAATCACCGCCGCCCATGGACACCCGCAAAACCAGAGGAATCGCAGGCGCGTTGCCGGCCTTTAAAGAAGGAATAGGCTCGTTTCTTGAAGATCCCTAAGTCGTAACGGTCCGGAAATACCGCCGCCGAGAGCTGGTTCCACAACACTGTAGTTCGAGGCAAGAAATTTCTTGAAAAACGCACAGTAGTAGACCGCCATCCATCAAGGTGATGTGGATGGAATGACAGTCGATTGCGTGTAGTGCGGTGAAGGAAATTAGCGGCAGGGATCAAGCCGAACAATTCCTCAGAACACTCCCCATGATATATACGGTACAATATACAGAGAGACGCAACGTCTCTCCGAAGAGCCAGTGGATCGAGCCGACCTGAAATAACCACGTCGCCGACAATTCGAGCAGCTCTGCGTTGAATGCGGTCAAATGGAAGGAGTTGGTATTGGGGCGCTCCAGCCCAGAGATGGGAGCAGTATTCCATATGCGGCCTGACCTGTGCTTTATACAGTTGTAAACGGTGGGCCGGCGTGAAATACTGACCCGCTCTATTAAGCACACCCAGCTTTTTCGAAGCTAATTTAGCTTTACCTTCCAAATGACCACGAAACTGAACGTCACTCGAAATATCGACGACAAGGATTCCAATAATCGGATTGGTATCAAGGGGAGCTCCCTTAAAGTTCAGAGGTACGACGAAGGGATGTTTTTTCGCATGCGCAAACTTGTGTTTTGGAGGGGTTAAAGCGGACTAGGTTATGTCGGCCCCAATCCGAGACATGACTTAACATGTTCTCGGTGTCAGTCACAAGTTTATTCCGGCTCTCGATGACGCTTTCCAGAGAAATGTTAGCTCGCCCGGTGTAGAGCGTATCCCCAGTACTGTCGTCTGCATAGGAATGAATGCTGCATGTCATTGATATGCAGAAGAAACAAAGTAGGGGACAACACACACCCCTGCGGGACTCCAGCATTCACGGGCTTCATGTCGGAGCACGAACCGTCGACTGCGACTCTGATGCTACGCCCAGTAAGAAAGCTGGCAACCCATGAACACAATTTCTCAGGAAGCCCGTATGATGGAAGTTTAGAGAAAAGAGCCCTGTGCCATACCCTGTCAAAAGCTTTCGCTACGTCCAAGCTAACTGCCAGTGCCTCCCCTTTACTCTCGACTGCCTCCGCCCATCGGTGAGTAAGGTACACTAAAAGATCACCAGCCGATCGACCGCGACGAAAACCATACTGGCGATCACTTAGTAGCTGGTTCTCTTCTAGGTACCTTAAGAGCTGGCGGTTTATAATGGACTCCATTACTTTGGAAAGTAAAGAGGTAATAGATACTTTATTTAGGGTATTTTGTACATCTCTGCATATATATAGCCATATATAGGTACGCCTTCCACCAATGATCAGATATTTTTGCAGGCCGTCGATCTTAAGCAGGCCGTCGATAGTCACATCGTAATGCTGGTGACAGTTATTTAAATACAAATAATTTGGCTTTTATAATAATGAATGTGTAGATAATATTGTGGATGATTAATTGAAATAAAATAAAAATGTTATTGTTTATATATTATTAACGCAAAATTTGTTGCGAACAAATTACAAATTGAAAAAAGACAGTGTTGAAAAAATTTCCACGATCAGGATTTAAACCGCATTTCTGCCGTCGTACTGGTAAACGCAGTACTTGCAAAATGACGGTTTCTGGTAAAGCGCGGTTAAAGGATTTTTCATTAAAAAATACAGTTGAAGTTAATATTTTTTAGAAATTGTATTTAGATTCAGTTAAAATAATGTACATTTCGCCCTTTTAAAAAAAATATTAGCATCAGTTTGGCTTTCAAAGTAAATAAATAAAGATGGCGTTGATTAATTTCGGTGGGCTGGATAAGTCCACGGTAGCTCAACTGGAAAGAGCACCTGGCCTGGATAGTCAGAAGGGTGCGGGTTCGAATCCTACTCTTGGATTTTTTTCGACACTGTCTTTTTCAATTGTAATGGTTTAAAACAATTGTATGTTGAAAAAACAATGTCCAACAAACTTAAACTTGTTCTTTTTAAACTTTTCTGCGTACTCGGGAACAAAACTCATGAGATCAACAATCAAAATCAATAATACAGTTTGACGTCAGGCGGGAATCGAACCACGCACCTTCCGCATTCCGGGCGGCTGCCTTATGCCGGAATGCGGAAGGTGGGTGGTTCGATTCCCGCCTGAGGTTGTCGTCTTTTTTCAGTGTTTAAAATTTTACTTAAGTATATTTAAGCGTTAATAAAACGCTACAATATAAAACATTAATACAGTTTGATTAATAAATCAAGATCTTAACAGTTCATAATATCAACCGTCTATAAGACCAACGATTCAAAATCTCAACACTTAAAAAATCAACAAACCATGTGAATAATGTTAAAAATCTCAACAATTTTATAATATTATGTACTTTTCTTTTTTAGTAATAAACTTTTCATTATCTGCAAATATCAACACACTAACTATGAACACAGCTCTTAACTGCCGTACTCAGAGACGTCAATTAAGTTTTAATGACAATGAGCTTGGGAACAGTATTTTTATTTATTTATATTTGAAATATTTACATTTTAACTTAAAATATGACATTCCATTTTTTTCTGTAGCCCTTCAAAATACTTCACAATATTTTTTTAAAAATTCATAAAAATGATCACGCGCTATTGTTTCTGTGACAATCAAAATACGCGCGAAATCCGCGGCGTGACGTCATCGGATATGTAATCGGACGCCCGCCAGGCGGCGAGAGCGGCGGCGGCGGCGGGGACTATCGGATACGATGATGTCACGTCACGTCACGTCAGTCGAGTGCCAGCGAACTAAGCGAGGTAGTAGTGTTTTAACGAATTATTTATGTACAATAACTTTGTAAATACTTCTCGTATCAAAGTGAAATAAAAACTATTTTAAAAACGGTTTTAGAATAACGACTTCTATAATGGTATAAAGTAAAAATGAACGTTTTTTCATTTTTTCCAAGTCCATTGTTGGACACATGCCACATATTACGTTAAAAAACCTTTTTTATATTTTAATTTTTTGCATTGATTTTCTTTGATTTGATGTTCGAATTACTTGGATTGACACAAGATATGTCACAATTTTTTTCTGTTTTCATTATTTTTTATATTATTCTTGTTTTTCTATTGTTCAGTTTAATAAAGCAGTGTTTTTTTTATCTCCAAGTTGTTTAATCATTCAAATAAATACATTCCACTTAGCTCGAGTTACATGAAGCAGTTTTTACATGTGGTGCTTCAAACGAACGCAGCTTGTTGAAAAAAGTTTGCTTGTGCTTTCATAGGCTGCTGACAAGGATCAAGGATACGTTTAGCAAAGCTTTAATGAGCCCGGCGCTATTTTATTTCTCGCGGGTTTCTGCTGAACGCTAAAAAATAGCAGCGTCGCGCTTGTGGAGGCTGCGAAACGACATCGGCAACAACAGGTGCTGAACCGCGCGGCGCGCGTCACCTACCATTTAGGAATTTGAAAAGTCCTGACAAAAAGTCTAACATTTTGATGATAAAAGTCCGGACTTTTTAGTCACAAAATGGAAACATTACTCACTTTTATGTTTTGTTTTTAGATAAATGAGAAGTTAATAAAATAACCACAGTCATTCGTGTGAAGTAAATTCCTCCTCTCAGATGACAGATAAAGCGGACCTATGCGTATTTAAACAACATAGAACCTTCCTCAAACTTCTTGGTTAGAATTGATAGAACTCTATCGCCTTTGAAAACATTCAAGTTATTATTTTTAGAATAAGCTCACCAAGACCTCTCTGCCCACTTTCGTCTGATCCTTCAGACTTTGAGCTGCTTACAGCCGGACATTTCCTTATAGGCCGCCCACTAACGGCCCTTCCCGAACTATACGTGGAAGATAGGCCGATCTCCACACGTAGGCGATTCCAGATGGTACAGGCCCTTTCCCAGCGCTTCTGGACGCTGTGGACCCAGTCCTACCTTCATACCCTTCAAACCCGCTCCAAATGGTTGTCCCCATCCTCCCCTCCCCGAGTTGGCGAGCTCGTCCTCATCAAGGAGGACAACCTGCCTGCCCTCCAATGGAGACTGGGGCGCATTGCTCGCACCCTGCCTGGGAAGGATGGCGTCGTGCGGGTGGTAGACCTGGACACCGCGAATGGACATCTTCGGAGGCCTGTATTCCGGATCGCCAGGCTCCCATTGGATGAGCCCACCCTGGGCCCCGGGAAGATGTTTGCGCCACAGCGCAACGGCCATTCAAATCATACCGCCAGCTGTAAGGTGCTTGACTCAGCGGTTGTTGACGGCTGCGTCCGCCTGTCTGCCGCGGCGCCACCGCTGCGCGACCCGCAGCCGCTCGCTTCGTGAGATATACCGCGCCGACTAGTCTGTCTGTCTGCTAGCTACCGCGAGACGCCCACAAAATACGCGCGTTGGTATCTGCCCTTATTTATAGTGACTCCTGAACCTAATGTGAAGAGAACGACTAAAGGCCTATTGTGTAGTGTAGTGACTGTGCGCCAGGAAACCAACCTACCTCGCCGCCCGTGGTCAGCTCGTCTTCCCGTTCCAGTGACCTCGTCAAGCCTGCTCCCGGTAAGTTCCTTTCGACCTCCCGCCTAACCCACTTTACTCTGCTGTATTTGGCGGTGTCTTCTGACCCGCGAATACAATTATTGTTGTTTTTCTATTGTTCTGTTTAATAAAACAGTGTTTTTTATCTCCAAGTTATTTAATGAGCTCGCAACCCAATCATTCAAAAAAATACAGTGCACTTAGCTCGAGTTACATGAAGCAGTTTTTACATGTCGTCCTTCAAAGGAACGCAGCTTATTGAGAAAAGTTGAACTGCTTTCCAAGGCTGCTGACAAGGATCAAGGATACGTTTAGCAAAGCTTTAATAAGCCCGGCGCTTATTTTATTTCTCGCTTGGGTTCCCGCTGAACGCAATTAAGAAGCAGCGTCGCGCTTGTGGAGGCTGCGAAACGACATCGGCAACCACAGTGCTGTACACCTAATTGGCACTAAATGCATATAAAAATAAAATTAATTTGCAAGATAATTCTATGCAATATCCTTTTAATATTAATGTAACATGCCATGTTGTGGAAAAAATTACTTCTAATCTGCCTAAAGTTGAGTGTAACATGCTAACTCGCTGACGATAGCGTTGCTTCGCCTGGTCCAATACAAATGCTTTTAGGTACTGATGTACTATTCCAGGTACTCGCACCGTCGCCTCAAACTACTCAGAACTGTGCGGTTCATACTTCGCTAAGCGAATAACATCCAGGGCCTACTGTGCTTCAGTCAGCGTTTGGATGCATAGTAGCAGGCCAGGTTTATTTGTCTGGGGCAGCGAGTCAAAGCAAGCCTTTTGCTAGTTTTACTTCATCTAATAAATTGAACAATCATGCACTTTGTTGGCAAGGCTCTTCTTTCTTAAAGAACCTTACCTTGCAATAGAACCTACCTAATCGGCCTGTAACGTTGCATTTGAAACGTGTCAAAGCAAGCCTTTTGCTAGTTTTACTTCATCTAATAAATTGAACAATCATGCACTTTGTTGGCAAGGCTCTTCTTTCTTAAAGAACCTTACCTTGCAATAGAACCTACCTAATCGGCCTGTAACGTTGCATTTGAAAGCTGGGAGCTCTTTGCGTATCTTTAGTCTATTATACATATATTATTATTTATGGATTTTCTAGCATAAATAAAATAGTGCTTGTGACAGCCAGCATATATTTAAAGATTTTGTCATAATTTGTCACTTTACATTTCAACTAAACGTATTCCTAGAAGGGCTCTGCTTCGCTTACACACGAAGAACTAAATACAGTTCTTTGCGAAACCTGAACATGATTTGAGTGGAGCATGGATACACTCATAAATAATGTGGAATATTTGTGTCTATATGAAGAAGACTTTACTGAATTTTGTTACAAAGCCGTCCTAAATGCCGTGATACTAGTTGTAATTTAAAAGAAGGTGCTGGGGTAATTTTACGTGAGCTAGATTCAGCTCCATTGTACTGGCCGATGATGGCTAGAATTACTAAAGTCTTTCATGGCAAGGATGGGCGTGGTAGGGTAGTTCAAGTTAGAACTGCTAACGGTCATCATCCCACAAGGTACCTATGGTGTGTTTATTGCCAGTAAATTGTAATTAATTGTTTATTTTTTATTTTATCTTACTAATATGTATCCTCATGAGTCTTTAAGTAAGTACTTAATTTAGAACATCCAAAATAATTAAATATTTATATCAGATATGTCACAAATATATAATTATGTATTTTTTTTATTATTTTAGTTTTTCTAGTGTTCAGTTTTAATATTAATATATTTAATATAAAGCAGGTTTTTTTTTATCTCTAAGTTGTTTAATGAGCTCGCAACCCAATCAACAAGTAAATACAGTCCAGTTAGCTCGAGTTACATAAATCAGTTTTTACACAAATAAGTCTCTTGCTGTCTCTTTCATATTTATGCTAAATTGAGAAGGAAAGACATTTAATTGTCATTAAAACTTAAATAACGTCTCTGAGTACAGCAGTATATTATACAATCATTAATGAGATACTTACATAAACTTAAACATATTTAAATAAGTACTAACAAAAACTAATTCTATGCAAATAAAAAAAAAACGTCATGTCGTTTTATTTCGAATTCTACCTCGCAGCTAGAAATAAGATAAAATAAGACAAACAATATTTCCTAATAGGTATATATTAATAGTGTTTTCTTATTGTTTCCACAGGAGTTCCATATGAATTTATAAACTCTTCAAGGGGTGCTAATCTTCTTATGTTTAACAAATACACGTTTAGCAAAAGAAACCTCAAATCTAGTGTATGGTATTGTTCACAAGCATATGCTACAAGTATTAAATGTAATGCTAAAGTGAAGTTGCACGCCGACGCTCTCATCCCGCTCTGCCTTGACCACAACCACTCTCCGCCAAAATACCACAAGAGAAAGGATGGACAATATGTTAAAATCTAATAAGACCGTGTACTACTAATGCTACTTCTACTACTATTAATATTCTTATTTGTAAACAAAATAATTAACAAACTAAAGAATAATAAATATTTTGGTAGATCTATTTACTGAGTTTTTAATAAGAACGTCTACAAAACTTTTTGAACAAATAAGAAATTGGCCACTGAACAAAATCATTAATGAAATAAAGAATAACAAATATTTTGGTCGATAATTACTGAGTTTTTGATAAAAACGCCTGCAAATCTTTTTGAGGAAAAAAAATATATACCACAACCTCTCTCCGCCAAAATACCACAAAAGAATGGATGGACAATATGTTAAAATCTAATAAGACCGTTTACATTTAAATCTTTGTATGTAGATACCAACAAAGCTTATAAATTGTATTTGCTTTATAACTGACTTGTCTAACTATTTTAGATTATACACAGAACCTCGACATATGGTCATTCATATACTTCACTTCATTCACTTATGGTTTATCTCAACAATACATCTTATTTTAATCCTCTAACTCGAATGTGTCGCCAGTATAATGAGCTCGTTGGTGACTGCGCTGACGTTGATAATTTTAACTGTGGCCTTTTAAAATTTAAGAAGGAAATTAGGAAACATTTCAAATAGTAATGTTTTAATAGATAATGTTTTTTTTATAGTGTATAAATGTAATTTTATTTTTATTTAATTAATGCAGAATCAATATTTTAAATATTGTTATTTTTTTTTTGGGAAATTTGATATATTTTATTTATAGAATTTGGAATAATGTAATTTAAATAACGTAATTGTAATTGTAGTTTAATTTACTTCGATATATTTTTATTAATTTGTTCAGTTTTATCACAATCAATTCAGTTAATTTCTTTGTTAGTAAGTACCTAGTTGAAAGATATGACATAATATTCACTGCTTGGTAGTATGTTTCTTAGTATGTACATATTAAGGGTTCCAACCTAGTTTGTAAGTTTTGTATCACGTTTTGTTTTATTGATTTGTATGGTTGTAACCTGTTTTGTGCATCTTGTAAATAAATAAATAAATAAATATACAGGAGCTTGACTCGAAACTTACATGCACTTGTAAGATAATGTTAAGAGTTTTTAAAATTAATGGGCACTAGTTTTAAATTAAAGTAAACCTCCAAAACACATAGTTACATACAACTACAGTTTAACCGGAAGCCCTTCTCTCTAAGCGCGTCCGAAACTGAGTGGTAGAGCCACGCTGCGTTGCAGCACGCATTGGGCTGGCTCGCCCGGCGTAACACCACCGTTTCACGAATATCCGGCGTGAAATAATGACACCTGGTGCTGTTGTGTATCTTCCAGCCAGTGAGGGTTCCGGAGGCCCATTCCCCCATCCCCCATCTCACAATTCCTATTCCTTCCTTAAAGGACGGCAAAGCGCCTGCGATTCCTCTGGTTTTGCGGGTGTCCATGGGCGGCGGTGATTACTCTCCATCAGGTGACCCGCGTGCTCGTTTCTCTCCTTCTTTCATTAAAAAAACCTACGTCTACCCGTAATTCGTCGTACACGGCTGTGTGTGTATGTACTGCGCCAATCACTTGAAAAAAACAACAGCGCGCCAGCATTGTACGACGAATTACGGGCCAACGAAGAGAGTTTGCCTGACCCTGCGATTCTCTAAGCGACACATAGACGCTGCGCGCATGGCTGTGATCTGCTGTCTCTTTCCATTTCTATGAATATGAAAGAGACAGAGTCATTTCTCAGCGCTGCGGCAGTCGCAGCTATCAAGGCTTTAGCTGAGAGAATCGCACGGCGGGGATACGATACGATTTCCATTATTATAGTTGCGGCACACATACATTACAAAAAATACATCAAAAAATGTATTACTTAGAAAAAAAATTAATGTTGTAAAAAAAAATCTCCAAAATAACAAAAGAAAAACTAAATGAAAATCATAAGTTTAACAAAAAATAATGCTAGTAACCTAGCAGAGTTGGGTGATGAAAGTGAGTTTAAGTCGGAATATGCAAAATAAAAAACACAACCTGTGTGTGATGTGTGAGTGTTCATGTAAATATTTATAAGTCCTAGTGCAATTTTCAAGAGGTTTTCTGCGTCTTAGTAAGACAGCTTAAAAGCAGTTGGCTTACTAAAGATTTTGTTTCCTTGACAAAAGATGATCTAAAATTTAAGAGGTTGGACATCTCTTATTGTGTATTAATGGAAACATAAAGAAGCTAAATCGTTGCGCAAAGGAGGTTATTGGCATTTTATATAAAGATTAATGATAACTTCAAAATTTAAACCTATTCAACAGGCTTAAGTACACTTACGTACGCTCACATTTACTTATTTATTTTATTTTAAAAAAAACTATATTTTTGTTTTAGAATCTTCTCTTCCTTCGGGAGCTGAAAATGACTTAAAAGAAGAAAGGAAATTGGTTAAGCGAAAGGATTTACGAAGATCAAGGAAAAACTATACGACAAAATGGTTAGACAGAACACGCAAATGCTTAAAGAACGAGGGCAAGGATTACTCTAGTCGTGGTGGTAAACAAGCAAAAAGGATAGGTCCTACATGTAGTGAATCTTGCAGAATAAAGTGTTTTGAGAAAATAACGAAGTTATCTCGTCAAAACATTTTTAATAATTTTTGGCGCATTAGGGCTCATAAGAAACGGTGGAATGTTATCGCAAAGTACGTGAATAGAATTAATAAACGGCGATGTGTAAGTGATCACTTATCACGGCGTACTTACACATACATTTATTATTTACCAATATTAGAAAATGCATCTGGATTTACTGAAAATGACTTTAAATTGCGTGTTTGTAAGACTATATTCTTACAAACTTTTGGTATCAGTCAAAGTGTGGTGAGAACTGCTATGGATAAATGCATCAACTCTTTATCTTCTACTGATAAAAAAGGTAGACATCAAAAACCATCACAAGGTACTTAATTTCTGAAGCTATGCAATGGTGCAAAGTATGTGTGTGATCATGTAAAATCAATCCCAGCAGTGGAATCCCATGTTGTTGCCAAGATTTGTTATACAAATTAATGTATGCTTTGTACAATGATTGGTTTGACGATGACAGATATTCCACAAAGTGTAAGATATTACGTCAGAATCGAATAATGATATTCCCCCCAAACCCCTTGAGTCAGTTAAGATGTGGGACTTTACTATGATCTCACACGGACTTCTTGAGAGAATTTTAAAATTGATGTTGCACTGTTTTGTTTTGTTTGCCAACACTCATGCACGTTAACGATCATAACATAACGGTTATTATTACACCTACATTATTAAGGACACAAATTTTAAAAAATAAAATAAAACTGCAGACATGACGCTTCTCTTTCCCGCCAAGACGTCAATACAGTTTATGTGTCAAAAATATACCAGCGCCTTGTGATGACTCCACAACAGCTAAAGAATTTACTTATCTTTCACCAGAACACTGTTAACAATTTTTAATTTTACATCTAATTTGTTTCATACTTATTCATTTTATAAACAACTAACATGTATTTAATGTATTATTGTGTCTTGTTTGGAACCAGCCGGTAACTGTAAATTTGTTATTGTAATGGGTCCTGTAAGTCAATCATAAAGTCTTGTGCGGCGTCTGCCTAAATTTATGAAGGTTTCCCTATGCAATTGATTTATACTATAACATTGATAGGTACCTAGCTGTTAGCATTAGTTACTTTTATTATTTTATGTGTCTTACCCATTTTTGCATAGTATTAAAGATTATTATTATGAATTTTGTTTTCATTTTTCTCATTTTCAAGCTGATTCTTTCTGTAACTACTGGTAGAAACCAAGTAATTACCTACACAATAATGTGAATACTGAAATACGTGTTGTGTGCTCCACTCTTCCAGTTGCAAGAATTGTTTTCTTTTGGCAAATGTACATTTATTTCATCGCCATTGTAAAGTGACCAGCATGCTTACTCATGAAACCGATCCCGATCGATCAATCTGTCGATGTCCTGTTCCATATGTGACTTCCCACATGTGCCTGTGCTTAGCAGTGGAACAGACAAAATATCAATATACCGTTTGACAAATAAAATCAAAATCTTAACAGTTCTTATTATCAACAGTTCATAAAACGAGCGATACAAAATCTCAACCTTTACAAAATCAACAAGTCATGTGATCCATGTTAACAATGTCAACAATTTTATATAATTATGTACTTTTATCTTTTAGTAATGAACTTATTGTTATCTAGAAATATCAATACACTAACTATAAACACAGGTCTTAGTACGATTATATCGTAAGTACAATCATTAAGTAAATATTTACAAATGCAATGGAAAACAATTACATGTCGTTTTATTTCGAAGTAGACTTCGAGAGGTAGACAGTTAGAAAGTAGAAGTAGTAGTAGAAGTAGAAGTTAGAAATAAGATAAATAAGACGATAAATCATATTTCCTAATAGGTATTTATGAACAATGTTTTCTTCTTGATTTCATAGGAGTTCCATATGAATTTATAAACTCTACAAGGGGTGCTAATCTTCTTATGTTTAACAAATACACGTTTACCAAAACAAACCTAAAATCTAAAGTATGGTATTGTATACAAACATATACAAGTATTGAATTCCTCGAGATGCACGGCGAAGCACTCGCCGTATCACTTGACATCTCGAAGGCTTTTGACAGGGTCTGGCACGCAAGTCTACTGCACAAGCTTCCTGCTTATGATATCCCCGCTGACTTTTGTAGTTGGATAGCTGATTTCCTGACGGAACGGTCGATCAGAGTAGTCATAGATAGCTGCTCCGCTGACTCAGTGGCTATTGATGCCGGAGTTCCTCAGGGGTCTGTTCTCTCTGCGACGCTTTTCCTGTTGCACATCAATTATTATTATTATAGCTTAATTAATGGCTTCGCGTTTAGCATTAAGCCAGTTTCAGTGGTATATGTTTTAAAAGTACATTTAGTATTGTACGGTAGATATAAATAAAATGGAGTCTCACAACACGTGTTGTTGCTAAAAGAACACGGGAGAAAACTCCTGCACATCAATGACCTGTTGATACCGGGAATTGTTGGGTATGCAGATGACAGTACTGTCGTAGAGAGATTCCTTTCGGATGCAAAAGCTAGTGGTGATGACGTGATGTTGATGAGAGAGGCGATGGTTGAGCGAACGAACCAGACGTTAATCCACGTTTGCCAGTGGGGTGACAGTAACCTGGTAAATTTCAACGCCACCAAAACGCAAGCGTGTCTATTCAACGCTAAAAGGTCCCTTTAACCTGACTCCTACTTTTCGGGGTGCATCTGTGCCTGTTACCGATAGTCTCGTCCTTCTGGGCATGGAGTTGTCTTCAGATCTCAACTTCGGTACCAGCATCGAGTCCAAGGCTCAAACTGCAGCTAAAAAGCTGGGCGTCTTAAATAGAATCAAGCGATATTTCATGCCGGGACAGCTTTTAACTCTCTATAAAGCTCAAGTCCGATCTTGCATGGAATATTGCAGTCACCTGTGGGACGGCTCAGCTAAATACCAACTAGCTGCACTGGACACGATTCAACGCAGAGCTGAGAGGCTATTTGGCGACTAAGAACTGGTGAAGAGCAAGTTTTACACCCTAGCACACCGCCGCAAAGTTGCCTGTCTGTCGGTCTTTTACAGACTGTACTTCGGAGAGTGTGCTCTGGAGCTGCATGAGCTCATACCGCTATCCCCCTTCTTCCATCGGACATCCAGACGCACTGCGGGCTACCACCCTTTCATGATGGATATTCCTAAATGTCGCACAAAGCGCTACTCAACATCTTTTATACTCCGTACAGCAAAGGAGTGGAACCCCCTCCCTGCGTCTGTGTTTCCGAGTACATATAACCCGTCCATCTTCAAAGCAAGAGTAAATAGACACCTTCTGGGTTAGCTCGCACCATCATAGATCCTGTCTTAGCCCTTGGGCTTGATTGGGATCAAGAGCAAACCCATACCTAGTATAAAAATAATAAAAGAATGTAACGCTAAAGTGATGTTGGACAAAGACGCTCTCACCCCGCTCTGCTTGGACCACAGCCACCCTCCGCCAAAATACCACAAAACAAAGGATGGAAAATATATTAAAATCTTATAAAGGCATATGCCCTGTAGGTACTAATAAATTCAATTGATATAAAAAATACTTGTCTACTTATTTATACATATAGGTCTACATTTCCCCCACCCGTGGCTTCATTTAATTTTCGAGCCAATCTTATGTTGATAAAGAAGAATAAACATCTATTTCAACACAGACGAGACAACAGCACCATAACAAAGTAAAAAAACGTATAAAGAAAAAAAAAACACGCTAGACCCAGGCTTTCATTTCGCGCGGGGGCGGTGGCCTTCAGGCAGGGGGGCAACGGCTCCTGCCTGGTAAAGGTCCCGGTGGCGGCGGCTAAGAAGATTCTGGTGTCGGGGAGAGTACTGGTGGGTTGGAGCGCCGCCAGGGTGGTGGCCCTCGAACCGACGCCAATGCGCTGCTTCCGATGTATGTGCCTAGGGCATGCGAGGCAGCGTTGCCCGCTGGATGAGGACCGCACGGAGTCCTGCTACAGGTGCGGGGCCAGCGGGCATAAGGCGGCGACATGCGTGGTGAAGGTGCCGCAGTGCGCGGTGTGCGCGAAGGCGAAGAGGCCGTCAGATCACTACATGGGGGGCAGCAACTGCCACCCCCCCACCATGAAGCCGAAGGCAGACCCCCCGGGGAGAGCACGGCGGGTAGCAGGCGCCCCCCCAGGGGACATGGAAGTTGACACAAGGGCCCCAAATGTTTAGTACACCCCTCAAAATACTACAGGGCAACTTAAATCACTGCGCAGCTGCACAGGACTTGCTTGTGCAGCACATTGCGGAGTGGGGGGTCGGGTCCGCGATAGTCGCGGAGCCCTACGCGGTGCCCCCGTCGCCGCATTGGGCGGGAGATTGCGACGGCTCAGTCGCGGTGGTGGTCGCTCCGGGTGGTGCGCACGTCCCCCCCTATCCGTTCGGGAGAGGGGCTCTGAGTATGTGGCGGTTAGTTGGGGGGAAATAGCCATCGTGGGGGTCTACTTCTCCCCCAACAGGGCACTCATGGCCTTGGAAGCGTGGCTGGAGGAGCTGTGCGAGGTTGTGAGGCAGATGGCGCCCTCTCCAGTGATCGTGGCCGGGGACTTCAACGCAAAGTCCTCGATGTGGGGTTCTCCGAATACGACCATGAAGGGGATGGCGGTCGAGCTGTAGGCCGTGTCGACCGGACTGGCGCTGCTGAACCAGGGCAACGCCTGGACATGTGTGCGGCATAACGGGGGGTCTATAGTGGACTTGACGTTCGCCTCCCCTGCCATTGCGGCGCGCGTCTCAGGGTGGCGGGTGATGGAGGAGGCCGAGACCCTCAGTGACCACCGGTACATCGAGTTTGGGATTTCCCCCTCGGGGAGGGGAGTAGGTACGGGGTGGAGAGGCGCGACAGGGTCATTTCGCGTTCCCGAGGTGGGCCTTGTCCCGGCTGCAGGCGGACCGTCTGGAGGAGGCAGTGCTCACGGCCGAATGTTGTGCCACGCCCGAGGAGGACCTGGACGTTGAGGAGAGAGCTCGACGCCTCCGCCAGGTCCTGATAGGGTGGGTGGTTGGCCTGACGACTCCGTCCAGCCGACGGAGGTGGCGAAGGCCCTGGCCGCGGCGGGGGGCTGTTCGCCGGACGATGTTCGTGCGGGGGCGGTGGCGATCAGGCCGGGGGGCTGTGGCACCTGTATAGCCAAGGTCCCGGTGGCGGCGGCGAAGAAGGCCCTGGGGGCTGGGAGGCTCCTTGTGGGATGGAGCGCCGCAAGGGTGGAGGCTCTCGAGCCGGTGCCCATGCACTGTTACAAGTGCACGAGCATCGGCCACACGAGGCTGCGATGCCCGCTGGAAGTGGACCGCACGGGGTCCTGTTATAGGTGCGGGGCCAGCGGGCACAAAGTGGCGGAGTGCACGGCCAAAGAGTCGCGGTGCGCGGTGTGTGAGGCGGCGGGGCGGCCGCATGGGCACCACATGGGGGGCAGGAGCTGCCACCCGCCCAGCGTCAAGCCCAAACGAGAGGCTCCGGGGAGAGCCCGGCAGGCGGAGGACGCCCCCCCCAACGGGGGCATGGAAGTTGAGGGAGAGGTTGCGCGAGGACATCCTGGCGCATCCTCTCCTGCGCAGGCGGAGGGGGGGTCGAGGGCGGCGACGTAGCGTCGCCCTCTTCCCCCCCCATGGGAGGGCCGCGGCCTAGTGTAGAGGAGCACTAGGCTGCATTGCACAAGCCCTCTACCCGCTTGGGAGCAGTCAGACTTACCGGACTGCTCCCCCTGGCGCAGGGGACCCAGGTACAACTGGGTCCGTAGCGTGCGGCGTTCGCGGGGCGTGGTCATACGGTACCGCGGCGCCGCTATACGCTCCAGACGGTAAGTGTCGGTTCTTTTACCGGGTCGGGCCCGTATGTCCTTACTCACCCGTTTCCCCCACGGGGGGGCGGGTGGGGACATATGGGTTCCAGCCCCGGACAGTGCATGGGGTGTCTCACGCTCCTCTCGAGGCCTCATGCCAGTGCAGAGAAGCATTTTCTCCGACTAAAACAAAGAAAAGAGGTCCTGATAGGGTTGTGCGACCACAGCATGCCCAGGGTCAGAGCCGCCGGATCCAGACGAAGGGTGTACTGGTGGTCGGAGGAACTTGCAGCCCTCCGAGCCAGGTGCATCAGCGCGCGCCGGGCCTACCAGAGGTGCCTCCGTAGGTGGCACGAGGAGGAGGAGGCTTTTTTTTATATGGCACTCTGCCTGATGAAAAGCAGCCAGTGAAGCCCAAGAAATGAAAGCGTTCGTCACAGCGCTACCACGCTATGCCGAACGCTCTCACTATGGCGGCCTGCCTGCCCTCTTGGATGCCTATCGTGAGGCCAGGAGTAGCCTCAAGGTGGCAATCTTTCAGGTCAAGGAGGCCGCACGCGCAGAGTTCCTGCTAGATCTCGACAGGGACCCGTGGGGGCAGACCCTACCGGATGGTCAGGGGGAGGTTGCACGGTCAGGCACCCCCCCTAGAGTCGTTCGACCCGGGTCTCCTGGACCAGATCGTCAAAGGACTATTCCCGCGCGGTAGACGCTTCGTCCCGCCGCGGAGGACTCTGCCGTCGGTGGAGGAGGTGGCAGTACGCCCGGAGGAGGTCCCCCCGGTTTCGGAGGGCGAACTGGAGGTGGCGGTCGGGAGGCTGGCCCGCGGGAAGGCGCCGGGGCCCGACGGAGTTCCGGGTACGGTTCTGCGCCTTGCTGCGGGTCAGCTTGGCGAGCGTTGGAGAGCCGTATTCTCCGCGAGCCTGCGGTCCGGGAGACTTCCTAACATCTGGAAGGAGGGGCGGCTCGTTCTTTTGGCCAAGAAGGGTCGCTCCGGGGATGGCCCGGCGGGTTATCGCCCGATCGTCCTGCTGGACGAGGCGGCCAAGCTACTGGAGAGGGTGGTGGCGGACCGCATCGTCCAGCACCTGAAGGAGGTGGGCCCAGACCTGTGTGACAGGCAGTTTGGTTTTCGTCGGGGCCGCTCGACGATCGATGCCGTCATGCGGCTCAAGCGGTACTCCGACGAGGCCACGAGGCGCGGGGAGTGGGTGCTGGCGGTGTCCCTGGACATCGCCAATGCTTTTGGTACCCTCCCCTTCGCGGTTATTGAGTGGGCCCTAGAACAACATGGGGTCCCACTCTACCTCCGGCGTTGGGTCGCCGATTACCTTCGGGGCCGGACCGTGGTGTTCGTCCGGAAGGACTGGTGTCGGGCGGTGAGGCCGGTTCGTGCCGGTGTTCTACAGGGGTCCGTTCTGTGGCCCTTGCTGTGGAACATCGATTTCGATTGGGTGTTGCGGGGGGAGTTACTGTCCCTGGCCGAGGTCATCTGTTACGCGGACGACACCCTCGTAGTGGTCCGGGGTAGTGACTTTGGGGAAGTGTGTCTGCGGGCGACGGCCGTATCCACTTTTGTCGTCGAAAGGATCCGCCTTTTGGGGCTTGATGTCGCCTTGGGCAAGACCGAGGCTGTGGTCTTCCACGGACCTCGGCGCCGCCCCCCAGCGGGTGCAACAGTGGATGTCTCGGGTGAGCGGGTGAGGGTGGGTCAGTCATGACCTACCTGGGGCTCACCCTGGACAGCCGCTGGAGTTTTACGGAGCACTTTCGGAGGCTGTCGTCTCGGCTCGTTGGTGCTGCTGCGGCGCTCGGCCGTCTTCTCCCCAATTTGGGGGGGCCGAGCGCCTTATGTCGAAGGCTCTACATGAGGGTCGTTGGCTCCATGGCCCTCTCTACGGCTGCCTTGTGTGGGAGGGGGCGATG
Organism: Scoparia ambigualis; assembly: GCA_963921215.1. Lineage (NCBI taxonomy): Eukaryota > Metazoa > Arthropoda > Insecta > Lepidoptera > Crambidae > Scoparia > Scoparia ambigualis. Next base: position 29,228,904 of record OY992513.1, on the reverse strand, counting down.
AGGTGGAGTAGAGAGATCCGGGCCCTTTTGCGCCGTTACCCCAGCGGGCTATGGCAACTAGGGCGATCCGGGGATACCGGACGGTTTCGCATGCGGCGGCCTGCGTGCTCGCCGGTGCCCCCCCGTGGGAGTTGGAGGCGGGGGTACTGGCGGAGATGTACGAGCGCCGGGCCGCGGCAAACGTGCGAGGGGTACGCCTTAGTACCGAAGAGGCGCTGAGCGTCCGGCGCGAGCTGGACAACGCCCTTTGGAAGCGGTGGAGGCCCAGTTTGGTCGACCCGCAATATGGGGTGCGCACGGTGGACGCAATCCGCCCACTACTGGACCAGTGGGCGGACCGAACACATGGCGCTCTATCCTTCCGTCTTGTGCAGGTGCTGACCGGGCACGGATGCTTCGGTCGGTACCTTCACAGGATGGCTAGGAGGGAGGCGACGGAGGCGTGCCACGAGTGTGGGGCTGCGCAGGACACAGCGCAGCACACCCTTGAGGTGTGCGGTGCGTGGGCCGCGCAGCGCCACACTCTGGTGGACGCGATCGGGCAGGACCTGTCCCTGCCCGCGGTGGTGCGGGCCATGCTCGGGAGCGAGGTGGCGTGGCGGGCGGTGGCTTCCTTCTGTGAGACCGTGGTCTCACAAAAGGAAAAAGGAAGCGGCGGAGAGGGTACGCAAGGACGACGTCCTTGCGGACCCGATCCGGCGCAGGAGGAGGGGGGGTAGAAGGCGGCGGTACAACGCCCCCATCCTCCCCTTCTAAGGGAGGGCCGCGGCCTAGTGTAGAGGAGCACTAAGCCGCATTGCACAAGTCTGCAAGTCAGACTGTCAGTCACTTGAGCAGTCTGAACCTACCAGACTGCTCCCCCTTGGCGCGGGGGACCCAGATCTAACTGGGTCCGTAGCGGGCGGTGTTTCTCGGGGCATGGTACTGTGGTACCGAGGCGCCGCGTCGCATTCCTGAAGGTAGGTGTCGGTTCTTTTACCAGGTCGGGCCCGTATGTCCTTACTCACCCGTTTCCCCCACGGGGGGGCTGGTGGGGACATGCGGGTTCCAGCCCTGGACAGTGCATGGGGTGTCTCACGCTCCTCTCGAGGCCTCATGCCAGTGCAGAGAAGCATTTTCTCCGACTAAAACAAAGAAAAAAAGGCTTTCATGTAGCATACTACGGAAGGATCGAACCTTAATTCACCACGCTGCCCTAATGCGGGTTGTGGGCTTTCACTATCATCATCATCTCAGCCCTCAATCACCTACTACTGGGTATAGGCACAGAATAACTAATAGTACTACCGAACAGAAGGTCTACTCTCTAACTATGGATAACGTTAGATATAAAAAATTACCTACTCTTACGACTTTCACGCGAAATTTAAACTTATCGTGTGACCCGAGCGTTCATATTCCGTTAAGCAACGCTGACTTGATACCGATTTGACGTCAGGAGCGCAGGTTTTTCACTCATGGATATATTTAAGTAGGTTTATAAAATAAATCATATTCATTGTTCTTTCTTTTATGTATACACCCGTAAACACAACACTATCTTTTATACGAATTATAAGATCGTTTAGTAGTCATTGTTCGGTGCACAAAAATCACAGAAATGATCGTTCGTTTTACGCGCGAGGACATGCGCGACGTGAAGCGTGCGAGCTGCGCGGCAACCTACTAGCTATCCGGAACCTGATCAAAGCCAAAAACGTCGCTCTCCGGAGAGCGGCTTTGTACCCAACACCGGAGTATCGCTCTGGAGCAAGACGCCTTCAGCGTCAGGTTTAAACTCGCAACAATGAGTGGAGGAATGACCAATGGCATGACCTTATGGAGGGAATATCACCTTCCCACCAAACGTACTACAAAGCGGCGAAAGCCCTGCGTAGTGACGCAACGGCGGCCACTCCTCCACTCATCCGTCCCGACGGCTCTGTGGCCTTCGAGGACGAGGAGAAGGCTGAATGCTTTGCTGATAGCATTGCTTCCCAATGCTCCATCAGCACGCAGGAATGCGACCCGGTGCATGTCGAATTTGTTGAGAGTGAGGTCCGCCGTTTTAGCGCCCTCCCTCTCTCCGTAGATCAGGAGTCAGATCTGGTTTCGTCCGACGAAATCCAGTCCCTCATCAAGGGCTTTAAACCGCGCAAGGCGCCCGGCGCTGACGGCATATCCAATAAGGCTTTGAAGCACTTTCCCGAGCAAGTGCTAGCCATACTTACGATCATTTTCAATGGCTGTTACGATCAATGCCACTTTCCAGACGCCTGGAAGGAAGCGATAGTAATAGGTATTGCAAAACCGGATAAGCCGTTAAATGTAGCTTCGAGTTACCGACCCATTAGCCTTCTTAAGGCTATGGGGAAGTTATTCGAAAACTTATAATGTACCTACCATCTTTGTAAACCATGTACTTACGCAAATAAAGTTTATGAATTATGAATTAAAGACAATACTTGCTTGTCTACGAGCGCATTTACATGGGAATGACTTAATCATTCCCGAACAGTTTGGTTTCCGGCGGGAACATTCTTGCCCTCAGCAAGTTCATAGGATAGTTGAATTTATTTCTAGCGGTTTCTATCCGCGTAAATATAAAATAGCGGCTGTCTTCTTCGATGTAGCCAAGGCCTTTGATAAGGTCTGGCACAAAGGGCTTATTTTTAAGCTACATCATATGAAGACGCCGGACAGGTTAGTTAGATTAGTTAGCTCCTTTCTGCATCAACGCACCTTTCGTTTTAGACACGAAGGTACGTTATCTGCCCCGAAGCCGATAAAGGCCGGTGTGCCGCAGGGTTCCGCGCTATCCCCTTTGCTGTATACTGCATACACCAACGATATCCCAATCCCCGATCGTGGTGTGAAGCTAGCGCTCTTCGCAGACGATACAGCGCTCTTTGTCATGGGCAAGACACCTAACCACTTCCTCACCAGACTCCAATCCTCCATAGATGTGCTAGGTTACTGGTTTCGTATGTGGCGCATTGAGGTGAATCCCGACAAAAGTGTCGCGATTCTCTTTGATGTCATGCAACGAAACAGAACAGTCCCGCTCGGGGTAGGTCCGCTCCGCCTATTAGGCTCTCCCATCCCATGGCAGCGTACAGCTAAATATTTAGGTGTGACGTTAGACAAGGCCCTGACCTTCCAACCTCACATAAAAAGAGTCACTCGCAATGATTCTACTTGTATCGGCTCAACGGTATGTTGGGCCGCTACTTATTTATATTTTTTTGATAAAGCAATCAAGTATTTTAAGAAATACACACTCACATGAGATGTGTGTGGGTATATTATTATGACTTACATAAATTAAATTTTATTTTAATAGAAAAAACATATTGACTCTATTTCCACCCAATACAAGGTCGAGTGAAATCATATTCAAAATGTATTTATCATCAGCATATTATGGGGATATATAAATTATAATATCCCCCTAGTAAATGCTGTTTATGCGGAAAGGCCTCTGCCTAAAAGTGGGACGTGTAAAGGCTTCAACCTTGATGATGATTGATCTAATTGTTTGTCTGTGTAAATATAAGTGAACTTGCAATTTCTGTAAGAAGTTGTTAAGAGTTCGTTTGTCTAAAAAGTCCATGTTTTTATTTTATGTTTTTCTAAATTTGTGGTACTTTTTTTTTGTTTTAACATCCAGATGACTTAATTTTCATTTGCCTAGATTATCCATTTTTATAAAAGAGCAATTCTTCATTCATTCTTAATGTTTTTGTGAACGGATTCTATGCCAGTGTCCCTTAACTTTTAAAGCTGTTTGTGTTGTTTGCATAAATTGTAACTTCCTCAATTTATGTTGAAGGGCTTATAGTATCAGTGCTAACAATAGTTTTATTTCCTGCAACACTTTCCTGTCAGTGATCGATAAACTTTAAGAAATATTAAAATTCTAAATGGACCTAACTATCACTGTATGGAAAATTGCGCGTCCCACTTCTAGACTATCAAATCATCACTGACTTATTGGAAAAAATATAGAAATATGAGATATGAATTTAACTACAACAAATACACTTTACTATGTAGATATAAGTGTGCATAAAAAGATATCTAAATGAATGTGTCGTTTTTAAAACGAATTAAGTTCCTTTTTGGTTTATCCTCTTTTGTTACCAGGCATTATTCAGTATTCTTTTAGAGACTGCATGGTATTTTATTTTATATCTTTTGCAACATTTTAAAAAGTAAGAAGGACGGCCAATTTGTCAAAGGGTACATTTGAAACGCTCACCAGAAGTATTTTTTAGACCCTAAGCCTTAGGACCAAAGAAATTAAATGACTCCAAAAAAATAAAATGCCTTTATAAAAAGGGTCCTGAAATATACTAAATTATGATCCAAAATAAATAAACACATCACAATAATTGCATATATTGTACAAATATTCTTTTTGCTTTCCAAAATGGATAAATGATCACCAAATAATGTTTACATTATCATCATAATAAAAACCATACTTTAAAACGCATAATTTAATTAAGTCATAGTTTTATAAAGCATAATTGAGGTTATTTTTTATAAGACAAATTTTATATTATTTTTGTTATTTTTATATTATTTTTGTTTTTCTATTGTTCAGTTTAATAAAGCAGGGCTTTTATCTCCAAGTTGTTTAATGAGCTCGCAACCCAATCAACAAATAAATACAGTCCTCTTAGCTCGAGTTACATGAAGCAGTTTATACATAATTAAGTCTCTTGCTGTCACTTTCTTATGTATAGTGCTAAATTGAAAAGGAAAGACATTTAATTGTCAATAAAACTTAATTAACGTCTCTGAGTACAGCAGTATATCATACAATCATTAATGAGATACTCACACAAACTTAAATATATTTAAATACTAACAAAAACTAATTGAATGCAAATAATAAAAAACTACATGTTGTTTTATTTCGAATTCTACCTCTCAGCTTTAGGGGGTTAAAGTTACTCGCGTCCGTAGGTTTACCCTTGAGACCCTACACGTGACCCCTGGGTGGTGCTAAATGAGTGACACTGACTGAGTGGTAGAGCCACGCTGCGTTGCAGCACGCATTGGACCGGCTCAGCCGGCGTAATACCACCCTCTCACTAATATTCGGCGTGAAATAATGGCACTTGGTGCTGTTGTGTTTCGTCCGACCAGTGAGGGTTCCGGAGGCCCCTCCCCCACCTACCCTCTTCCTAATTCCTATTCCTTCCTTAAACCTATTCCTCCCTTAAAGGCCGGCAACGCGTCTGCGATTCCTCTGGTATTAAGTAATATGGTCTCTCTGTGTATTGTACCGTATATATCATGGGGAGTGTTCTGAGGAATTGTTCGGCTTGATCCCTGCCGCTAATTTCCTTCACCGCACTACACGCAATCGACTGTCATTCCATCCACATCACCTTGATGGATGGCGGTCTACTACTGTGCGTTTTTCAAGAAATTTCTTGCCTCGAACTACAGTGTCGTGGAACCAGCTCTCGGCGGCGGTATTTCCGGACCGTTACGACTTAGGGATCTTCAAGAAACGAGCCTATTCCTTCCTTAAAGGCCGGCAACGCGCCTGCGATTCCTCTGGTTTTGCGGGTGTCCATGGGCGGCGGTGATTACTCTCCATCAGGTGACCCGCCTGCTCGTTTGCCTCCCTCTTTTATAAAAAAAAAAGATAAAATGAGACAAATGATATTTCCTAATAGATATATATTAATAGTGTTTTCTTATTGTTTCCACAGGAGTTCCATATGAATTTATAAACTCTTCAAGGGGTGATTATCTTCTTATGTTTAACAATTATACTTTTAACAAAAGAAACCTCACATCTAGTGTATGGTACTGTTCACAAGCATATACTACAAGTATTAAATGTAACGCTAAAGTGAAGTTGCACGCCGACGCTCTCATCCCGCTCTGCCTTGACCACAACCATTCACCGCCAAAATACCACAAGATAAAGGATGGACAATATATGTTAAAATCTAATAAGAACGTGTACTACTACTACTACTACTACTATTAATATTTTTATTTGTAAACAAAATAATTAACAAACCAAAGAATAATAAAATAAATTGGCTACTGATGCTTATATAAACAAAATCATTAATGAAATAAATAATAAACATATTTTGGTCTATAATTACCGAGTTTTTAAACAAAACGCCTGCAAATCTTTTTGAGTAAAAAAAATATTACCACAACCACTCTCCGCCAAAATACCACAAAAGAAAGGATGGACAATATGTTAAAATCTAATAAGACCGTGTACATTTAAATATTTGTTCGCTTTAACCCCTCCAAAACACAAGTTTGCGCATTTACCGCGAAAAAACATCCCTTCGTCTTACCTCTGAACTTTGAGGGAGCTCCCCTTGATACCAATCCGATTATTGGAATCCTTGGCGTCGATATTTCGAGTGACGTTCAGTTTCGTGGTCATTTGGAAGGTAAAGCTAAATTAGCTTCGAAAAAGCTGGGTGTGCTTAATAGAGCGGGTCAGTATTTCACGCCGGCCCACCGTTTACAACTGTATAAAGCACAGGTCAGGCCGCATATGGAATACTGCTCCCATCTCTGGGCTGGAGCACCCCAATACCAACTCCTTCCATTTGAACGCATTCAACGCAGAGCTGCTCGAATTGTCGGCGACGTGGTTATTTCAGGTCGGCTCGATCCACTGGCTCTTCGGAGAGACGTTGCGTCTCTCTGTATATTGTACCGTATATATCATGGGGAGTGTTCTGAGGAATTGTTCGGCTTGATCCCTGCCGCTAATTTCCTTCACCGCACTTCACGCAATCGACTGTCATTCCATCCACATCACCTTGATGGATGGCGGTCTACTACTGTGCGTTTTTCAAGAAATTTCTTGCCTCGAACTACAGTGTTGTGGAACCAGCTCTCGGCGGCGGTATTTCCGGACCGTTACGACTTAGGGATCTTCAAGAAACGAGCCTATTCCTTCCTTAAAGGCCGGCAACGCGCCTGCGATTCCTCTGGTTTTGCGGGTGTCCATGGGCGGCGGTGATTACTTTCCATCAGGTGACCCGCTTGCTCGTTTGCATCCTTCTGCAATAAATAAAAAAAAAAAATTGTATGTAGATACTAACAACGCTTATAAATAGTATTTCCTTCATAAGTAACTTGTCTAACTAATTTAGATTAGACAGGGACCTCGACATATGGTCATTTAAGTACAGGGGCTTGACTCGAAACTTACGTACACTTGTAAGATAATGTAAGGGTTTTAAAATTAAAGGCACTAGTTTTAAATTAAAGTAAACCTCCAAAACACATAGTTACATACAACTACAGTTTAACCGGAAGCTCTCTAAGCGCGTCCGAAACTGTAAACCGTAGAGCCACGCTGCGTTGCAGCACGCATTGCGCCGGCTCGCCCGGCGTAATACCGCCCTCTCACGAATATCCGGCGTGAAATAATGGCACTTGGTGCTTTTGTGTTTCGTCCGGCCAGTGCTGGTTCCGGAGGCCCATCCCCCCCCTCACAATTCCTATTCCTTCCTGAAAGGACGGCAACGCGCCTGCGATTCCTCTGGTTTTGCGGGTGTTCATGGGCGGTGGTGATTACTCTCCATCAGGTGACCCGCCTGCTCGTTTGCCTCCTTCTTTGATAAAAAAAACTACGTCTACCCGTAATTTGTCGTACACGGCTGTGTGTGCATGTACTGCGCCAATCACTAGTGAAAAAAACAACAGCGCGCATAGCATTGTACGACGAATTACGGGCCAACGAAGAGAGTTGGCCCTCAGGCCCCCACACTTGGCTGAGCCTGACCTGGGGGGGATAGGATACGATTTCCAATATTATAGTTGCGGCACACATACATTACAAAAAACACATCAAAAAATGTATTACTTAAAAAAAAAATTGTAAATAAATATTCCAAAATAACAAGAGATAGAAAATCATAAGTTTAACAAAAAATAATGCTAGTAACCTAGCAGAGTTGGGTGATGAAAGTGAGTTTAAGTCGGAATATGCAAAATATGTGGGTGTGTGTGATGTGTGAGTGTTCATGTAAATATTTATAAGTCCTAGTGCAATTTTCAAGAGGTTTTCTGCGTCTTGGTAAGACAGCTTTAAAGCAGTTGGCTTACTAAAGATTTTGTTTCCTTGACATCTCTTATTGTGTATTTATTGATAAATAAAGAAGCTAAATCGTTGCGCAAAGGAGGTTATTGGCATTTTATATAAAGATTAATGATAACTTCAAAATTTAAACCTATTCAACAGGCTTAAGTACACTTACGTACGCTCACATTTACTTATTTATTTTATTTAAAAATACTAAATTTTTGTTATAGAATCTTCTCTTCCTTCGGGAGCTGAAGATGCCTTAAAAGAAGAAAGGAAATTGGTTAAGCGAAAGGATTTACAAAGATCAAGGAAAAACTATACGGCAAAATGGTTAGACAGAACACGCAAATGCTTAAAGAATGAAGGCAAGGATTACTCTAGTCGTGATGGTAAACAAGCAAAAAGGATAGGTCCTACATGTAGTGAATCTTGCAGAATAAAGTGTTTTGAGAAAATAACGAAGTTATCTCGTCAAAACATTTTTAATAATTTTTGGCGCATTAGGGCTCATAAGAAACGGTGGAATGTTATCGCAAAGTACGTGAATAGAATTAATAAACGGCGATGTGTAAGTGATCACTTATCACGGCGTACTTACACATACATTTATTATTTACCAATATTGGAAAATGCATCTGGATTTACTGAAAATGACTTTAAATTGCGTGTTTGTAAGACTACATTCTTACAAACTTTTGGTATCAGTGAAAGTGTGGTAAGAACTGCTATTGATAAATGCGTCAACTCGTTATCTTCTACTGATAGAAAAGGTAGACATGAAAAACCATCACAAGGTACTTAATATCTGAAGCTATGCAATGGTGCAAAGTATGTGTGTGATCATGTAAAATCATTGCCACCATACTTACAATAGATATTAATAATAAGCACATTAATTTAAATTTCCATAACCCTAAAAATAACTTGATAAGTGTGTGACACCACAACCAGAGGATAATTTAAAATAATCATATTTTAGTCATTTCTCTATCAAAAAATAAGCAATGTGCTAATTTATAGTTAGTACCTAGTTATTGTTTTCTACATTAGGAGAAAAATCTTTGTCTTTCTTTCGTTAATATTTTCTTTCCATAGAGTGCATGATAATGATATCTTCATTATTGAAATTTTGCATTCACAATGCTATATATTCTACAAAGTTATATTTTTATTTTATCCAACGATAATGATATTCCCCCCAAACCCCTTGAGTCAGTAAAGATGTGTGACTTTACTGGGATCTCACACGGACTTTTTGATAGAACTTTAAAATTGATGTTGCACTGCTAAAGTTTTCTGTGCATGACATGACCACGGACCTGAAAAGGTCCGTGGACATGACATGCAAATAAAAGCATTCCTCTCGTGGGTGTGCTGGCTGAATTCAGCCACAAAAAAAAACCGCATGTGCGGTCTGGCTGAATTCAGCCATCAAAACATGGTGTTATATTACGCGGCAGCGCTCGTTTGTTTTGTTTTTGTTGGCGATAAGCTGACATGTGTGCGTTCACAATGAACAAGGCTCCATGATTCAAGTGTTTAGTAGTGGCGCCTAGAAAGAAAAAATAAAAAGTTGTCGTTTGGTTGAAATTGGTTGTATTTTTAGCGCGTAAAAAAAGTAAATAACTATTAAATAATAAATAATAAATCGCCAAATCCGAGTTCAAAATACGCGCTAAAAATACAACCAATTTCAAACGACAACTTTTTATTTTTTCTTCCTAGGCGCCACCACTAAACACTTGAATCATGGAGCCTTGTTCATTGTGAACGCACACATGTCAGCTTATCACCAACAAAAACAAAACAAACGAGCGCTGCGTGTGTGTTAGGACCACGGGTGTACATCACAGAATTGAACTGCTCCTCTACACAAAGATGGTACCTGCAGTGTACCTCAGTGTACCCTTAATGAAATCCGGTGTACTTCTTTTGATAAAAAGATATATAGTACAATATGTACACCCGCCATCCTAAAGTTACGACTGCGGGTGTGCATTTTTTTTCCATCAGGAGATGCATATTTATCGTATGTTTTTTTTGGAAATATGTGTACCTGCAGCATACCTTAGTATACCTTTAATGAAATTCAGTTTACCTTCTCGGATAAAATGTTATATAATTAAGTATGTACACCCGCCATTCTAATGTTAGAACTGCGGGTGTACATTTTTTTTTCTCGGCAAGCAGATGCATATTTAACTTTTTTTTATATTTATTATGCGTACCTACTGTGTACATGCTTATAAAAATATTAAATATAATTAATGTTAACAAATACGAGTAAAAAACGTCAAGACAACGGGGTACCCCAAATCTCACTTATGGAAGAGAAAGGAGATTGGGCACTTTTGGTCCGTCGGCGGCCACTAATGAAACTGCTACCATATGAAAGAGTTATAACTAACTTACAACTTTTGTTAAGGATGTTAAATGAAATTCTGTTTGGAAGAAAAAAAACTGAGATATTAGTAAAATAATATAAAAAACTAATGCATTATTTTACAATGTTATGCATTATTTAACTACAATTCCATTAGTTCAATAATCTTAGCTGTCGTGACGTGACTCATTTACTCATAACCCACCAAATAGGTTTAGCAACCTATCCCATGTGGATCATTTGTGACGAGCGAGAACAAAGGACGTTCAGCTATGCGACACATAGACGCTGCGCGCATGGCTGTGATCTGCTGTCTCTTTCCAATTCTATAATTATAAAAGAGACAGAGTCAATTATCAGCGCTGCGGCAGCCGCTGCTACAAAGGCTTTAACTTAGAGAATCGCACTGCAGGAGATAAGCGTGTGCGTCGCGCAGTCCTCCGATTACCTTTGTGAGTACTGTGCGCCTCTTAATTGTTTTTGTGAACCAATTCTTGACCTTTGCTTGTACGTCCGGACTCTGATTCTTTCTAACTCGACGACTTTGGCTTGTTTGTGGACAGTTAGTAAAGTGCTTTATGGCAGAAAATAGACAATTGTGTGTTTTGTGCAATCAGTCTGTTGTAAACAGGCGAAGGTACAGCGTAACGCGAGCATTATTTGATGAGAACGCGGCTATTGCTCAATATTTTATTGAAGCTGTTGCCTCAGAGCAAGTAATGCGCCACTCCTGACGCGTGTGTCCCCAGTGGAGTGTATGGCAAGCCCCAGTCGCGCCGTGCCCCGCTCGCCCTACGCACCCCTTACGATTGCCCTGTCTAGACGTGCCCGTTGGCCGACTGTGAGAATTTTAAAGACTGTGGTAATAGACGGACTAAAAAATAGACGAGAAGCAAACGCCCATTATTATTGCACCTTTTTGAGTGGAAGGCGCACGATCAGGTTTTGCGCGCATATTATGTGTGTTGTGTGGTACTTGGGTTGGTCACGAAACCAAGACGAATTAACAACAGCTGAATTAAGCGCTATTATAGTTCGTGATTGAATACAGTGATAATCTGAATTAATTGATCTTGCTTTGTATTTAATGATGACTAATATAATACAACTTGAACTCAGGTTTACTGATTAGGTTGATTTTTCATATAATAAGTTGATTGATCTTTTGTTGTATCTTGATTTCGTGCTAGGTCCAAGTGCCACACATAACTTATACCTACTCAGTTTAATGATTATGTAAGTTTTTTGTACTCACGTCGAAAATAGCTGTTGCACGTAGGTACTTTCTAAGCTCATGTTGAATAATCACAGTAAGTATATCCTTTTGTAATAAATGATTTATAAAGTAGCTATATGTATTATTTCAGTCAAGCGCCATAATAATGTAAAACCAGACTGGTTAAATAGAGCTGTAAGTATTTTTAAGATGAAATAACCGATATTATAAAAATGGTTCCAGATCGGGCCCCTTATACTTTTAGATGAAAATATTTTAGTAAAGTGGATGTTAGACTGTAACCGATCCGTGAATATAAAAATTGTATCTGGCCGCGGACGCACCAGGCCCCATACAATTTTGCCCATTGTCCTTTATGTGTCTATACCTAGCGATTGACCATGTCGTGTGGTTAAAGAATTCGCTTGATAATTAGATCTATATTTGTTTTATCGAAATAGAAGCGGTATGTAATTTGTTCTGTTTTTGTTTTCTTAAAAAATGCATCAATTGTAGCCGTTAGCCAGCGATGTACTTTTGTATTACGCCATATAAAGATGTACATCATTAATCTTGTCAATTACTTCTACATCTGATCAAACTATGTACCTATGTTCTATACATTATGAAGATGATATTACTAATACTTAAGTGTGAAACGAAAAGTATACTCAGTGATATGTTGATTTGTTATTCCAGTTACCATAATATGTAATATAAAGATTACTAAGATAAGTCTAATAATTTATATATGTATATTCAAATGAATTTTGTGAAATAAAATGATTTTGATAATTTTTTGGATATTTTCCATTATGAAGTTCACAAATACATCGCTAAGTACACTTTTCTTTTCAAACTTATATATTAGTAGGTAATACAGAATAATATTAGCAAATATAAAATTTGTAGTAGTTAGATAATGATAAGAAATGAAGTTCAGATAAAAACAAATGTTGTATTGTTAAAAGATATACTTAAGCTTAGAACAATATGAGAAATAAACATAACATTTAAATGAAATTAAAAATGAAAGTAAATATAAGATTAATTAGAATTTTTCCCATAGACAATTATGTGAGCTATGATTTGTTTCGAACATTTTTTTATACACGTGGACATATCATCATAACAGACCCATTTTTTATTTCTATAACAGTTGGCTCTGTAGTGTCCTACACTCTCTAAATCGTAGGAACCCGGAGATATAAATTCTACAATCCCTAAAATATCATATTCGATGCATTCAAGCACTATCATCAAAGGCACGTCATCTATACATATTATTTGTGTTTGACTAATTTCAAATGCTATCATGTTCTTAAGATTATATCTGAACGTTCGTATACCTTTACAATTATTTCGTCTGCAAGTCATCGTATTAATGTCCTCGCATAACGTAGCATTTGCTGCTTCATTTAAAGAAGATATTGCAGTTTCCTGTTCTTTTGCATTTTGCTTATCCTTTAAAATTTCTGTTTCCCATAAATCAATCTGTCCTTCTACACTTGTCTTTTCTGTTATAATTTCCTCCTCAAAATCTATCTCTTCTTTTGTATTCTTCTTCTCCCTTTTTTACCTGCCCCCAATCCAGAGATAAAAATACTGTTATGGCTTGCCTTTCCTGCTTCCTCCCTTTTTTCCTATCCCGATTCCTAAACTTTAAGACAACCCGCGCCATCTCTTGAGCGCAAGATGAAGTAATGACAGCAGCGCGCGTACGTGCTGCCCCCGTGCGACAACAACAAGAGTGTGTGTTAAATTTTCTCTAATCGGCGCGTGCGGTTCGTTGCGTGAGCAAATTCAAGAAAACCACTAAACCTAAATAAAACAGGGAGCCGGCTCCTTTTGCACCCTCCGGAGGTCACAGTGCTGTGCGGAAGACGTTTTCCGGTTCAAATTGGTGACCTCAAGTACGCTATCGGAGTCGCCGCTGCGGAACCACGTGAGTCCCCCTTTTCCTTCTTTTCCGAGTTTCCTGGTGGGCCTGGCTGATTGCCCTCACCTAAGGTCAAACATTTTGGATAGGTCAAGGTTGGGTGGAACACTGGTCTATCGAAAACGGAGCCTTACAACCTTCGTTTCACACCATAAAATTTGGTCCAGTCGAGCGCAGATCGCCTATGGTACTGGTTTTAATAAAATTTAAAATTCCAGTTTACAGTCATAAAAACTTCAAAAGCATAATTTTTAGTGATCTTGGCATCATACTGCATACCTATCTATCGTATTCGTTGCATTTTACGTTGGAAAACGCCGTGCACGCTCACATCACAGTTGCCGGCCATTTTGCGAACTAACCTACCTACACGGAATAATTTTAATTCGACAATTTCTTATTTTCTAAACTATTACGTTTTGTAGGTGTGATTGTTTTTAACTAACGTTAAAAGTAAGCCGTAAATAAAATTACGATTCAGATATTTACCTAACTAGCGGCCGCTCGCGGTTTCACCCGCGTGGTTCTCCTTTCCGTGGGAATATCGGGATAGAAGGTATCCTGTGTGTTGGTCCAGGTTGTGAACTGTCTGTATGCCGAATTTCATCTAAATCCATTCAGTAGTTTTTACGTGAAAGAGTAACAATCATACACACTCACAAACTTTCGCCTTTGTAATATTAGTGTGAAGTGTAATTAGTGTGATTACCTAAACATAAATAGGTAGGTACCTACTTGTTTACCGTTATTTAGTCGGAGGTACCGATAGACTTTTCTACGAAGTTGTTTGTTTCGTGCCTGCCTGCACAAAATGACAGACGAATCACAATCAACTAGTAAAAGTGTTAAAGCTGAAAATGAAAGACAGCTTACGTTGGTTCAAACGCAGCGGGAGTATGCGTTTCGTGATATGCAAATTTTGACGGATTTAACAAAAACCATTCACTCTGACGAGTCCGCGTTAACGAAATTCAAGGCTAGATTCAAAAGACTTGAAACATTGCGTAACGATTTCCTCGAGCAAACTTCTCGGATAAATGAGCTAAAATTACTGATTAAACCGGGTGATAGGATCGACTTTAAGTCAGTGCAGGCGTTCGATGATATGTACTACAGTGTTATCGGCGTTGCGGACGAGGTTCTATCGGCCGAGCGCGCTCACGCCGCAGCGGCGGCGGCGCCGCCGGCGCGCGTCGGCGGCGGCGCCGGCGTGGCTAGCAGTGAATGTTACCGTGACGCAAAACCTTTCTCGCAAGTGCGTTTACCAACTCTTGAATTACCAAAGTTTGATGGTAATATTGAACATTGGCAAACATTTTTTGACACATTCTCGTCACTTGTGCATGACAATTATAGCATAAGTTCGATCGAAAAATTCCACTATTTGTTATCGTGCCTCTCTGGGCCGGCGTTATCAATTGTTAAGGGCGTTCCTGTTACAGCTGACAATTATCCAATTGTTTTTGATGCGCTCATCGAAAGGTTTGAAAATAAACGTATTTTGGCCTGTAACTATTTAGATAAAATTAGTAATTTTTCTCCATTGAAAACTAGTAATTTTTTTGAGATTCGTAATTTAACTAACGTTTTAAATGAAACTGTTAATGCCCTTAGGGCTATAAAAATAAAGCAATTGGATGAGTTTATTTTATTTTATTTAGCTTCTCGGGTCCTTGATAACGATACACGAAAACGTTTCGAAATTCAAAACCAGGAACAAATACCGACCTTTTCTAACTTAGTGAGTTTTTTGCAAGGGTACATTAAGGTATTAGAGGTCAGCCAATCTGGTTCCTCTAGTAATCAAACAAACCAAGTTAATAGAACTCCAATACGCGCTACAGAGGTGTGGAATAAAAATATTTTAAAAAATAAATATAAATCTACTTCGTTGCCGATAAGTACAGCCAACGCTTTGACACCTCGTCCGCCGAATACTGAAACCGAAAACCGAAACTCGGTCATCTGTAGGTATTGTAAAGAACCTCATGCTCTTTTCCAATGCTCTAAGTTTAAACAACTTAGCATTTCTGAAAAATACAATTTAGTGACTCAATTGAATTTATGTCGCAACTGTTTACGACCAAATCATAACGTTGATTAATGTTGGTCTAAATCTTCATGCTCTGTCTGTAATAGACGTCATCATAGTCTGTTACACGAAAACAAAACCGTTGTTGCGGTCCCTAGTGTATCTGCGGAAGTTACTGACGTTTTAGAGAATTTGTGCGAAACTGAGCAGACGGCTGCTCAAACCACCGAGTCGTCTATTACTACTAGCACTCACGTAGGGCATAGCCGCGCTTTGGTATTACTCGGCACTTGCGTAGTACGCATATGCGGTTGCGGGCCCGACGGCGGCGCCGCTCAACCGATACTTGCTCGCGCGCTCATCGATAGCGGCGCACAAGATTGTTTCATGACGTCATCACTGTCCCAACGTTTGTGCTTACCTCTGCGTCGTTGTAAACTAACCGTAGCGGGTCTAGGTAAGAACGTGGTTCACCAGGTGAAAGGGGAAACGTCCTGCACGGTACAGCCGCGGGACGCAGATGATCCGAAATTTGTTATTAATGTCATAGTCATGAATAAAATTAAGAGCAAAATGCCTACAGCCGAGATACCTTCTACTGTTTGAAAAAACTTTAAACACTTCGTACTCGCGGATCCACAATTCGACATACCTGCCGACGTCGATTTATTGTTAGGCGCTGAGCAATTTCACGCGATTTATGATGGTCAGCGTCTAGATCTAGGTAATGGCCTACCGGTCGCATTACATAGTATCTTCGGGTGGGTTCTAACTGGTAGGGTTGACCCCGTTTGTCGTCCTCCATCCACAGTCTCTTCCCTCGTGGCTTCCACACGCGCTCTAGATGATGTAGTCAAGCGTTTCTGGGAGGTCGAAGAGCCCCCAAAATTCTTAATATCTAATCCCGAAGATGTAAAATGTGAGGAGCTGTACACAACTTTAGTCTCGCGCAAACCCGGTGGTCGATACGTTGTACCCTTACTATTAAAAGATCCGTGCAACACCCTTGGCGATTCTTTGACGAACGCAAGGTCACGGTTAAATAAATTAGAAAAACGACTCGAGCGTAATCCTGAGTTAGGCAAGGAATATGGTAAGTTTATGACCGAATACGAGACCTTAGGTCATATGACGACTTCACCGTTGAACTCAGGCAAATTCACTATACCACATCATTGTGTGATCCGCCCAGATAGTGCGACTACAAAACTCCGCGTTGTATTTGACGCTAGCTCAAAGACAACCAACGGTAAATCATTAAATGATATTGTTTACACTGGCCCTAAGCTCCAGAACGATATTGTAGACATTTTGTCGAAATTTCGATTACAGCCTATTGTTTTTACAGCAGACATTACCAAAATGTATCGCAACATTGACTTGCGTCCTGAGGACCGAGCGTGGCAGCACGTCCTCTGGAAAAGGTCCGGGACGTCCGAAACAACCCTTTCTGTTCCCGTATGCGAGTACGAACTAAATACAGTTACATACGGCGTAACCAGTTCCCCATTTCTCGCAATTCGTACTTTGCATCAACTGGCGGTTGATCATGGTTCTAAATATCCTCAGGCGGCTAATGTCATCCGTCAGGATACATTTATGGACGATATCACCGGGGGAGCACCTACATTGGAGCAAGCTCTCCAATTAAAAGACGAGTTAATTGGCCTGCTTAAGTGTGCGCAGTTTGAACTCCGAAAATGGAGCAGTAATTCTCCAGAGTTTAATGCCACTCTTCCCGTCGATCACTGTCAGGCGCCTATAGCATTTTGCGATGAAAACTATCAACATATTATTAAAATATTGGGCGTCCAGTGGGACCCTGTTGAAGATTGGTTTTCGTATTCCATCTCAGAGATGAACCCTGGGTTCACTAAGCGTGCTATTTTGTCATGTATTGCTCGCATTTATGATCCCGTTGGATGGCTTGCGCCGGTTGTACTCGTGGCAAAGTTGCTCTTGCAAAACCTTTGGCGTTCAAATCTTGGCTGGGATGATACGGTCCCAACAGAGGTTGCTAACAGATGGCAAACCTATATTAACGAAATACAATCCGTTAAAAATATCAAAATTCCTCGCAAAATCACTGATAACAATGCTAATTACTACCAGTTAATAGGTTTCTGTGATGGATCTTCGAAGGCATATGGCTGTTGTGTCTATTTGAGAAGTGTCGGTAACAATGCGTGCCGTGTTTATTTGTTGATTGCAAAATCAAAATTGGCACCTCTAAAACCATTAACAGTGAATCGCCTCGAACTATGTGGTGCTGTTGTACTCGCGCGTGTACTTAAACATATGTATAATCTACTTAAATCTAAAATCACTTTAACTCAAATACTTGCCTTTACTGATAGTAGCACTGTTCTCTCGTGGTTGCATACAGAACATTATAAACTAAAAACGTTTGTTGTTCATCGAGTCATAAAAATCACCGATGATGTACCCCTCGAAAACTGGCATCATGTTTCCACTCACGATAATCCCGCTGATCATTGCAGCCGAGGACTTAGTTCGACAGAGCTCGCTAATTGTTCTATTTGGTGGTCAGGGCTGGAATGGCTGACGAAGGACTCTTCTTGTTGGCCTGATAAACAATCTTGGGAATCGCTAGAATCAGTTCCCGAACTACGCACTAACGTTCATTTGACTCAGACTAAAACGACGCTAGCTGAGCCTAACTTGCTTTCGCAGCTCTTGGATCGTTATTCCTCTTTGTCTCACGTTCAGCGTCTCGTCGCATGGTGTTTGCGGGCCATTTCGTCGTTTAAAGGTATAACGGTAGAAAAAAGATCCTTCTTATCAGCTGAAGACCTAGAAAGCTCAATGGCGTGCTTAGTTCGAACGGAATAAAACATACATTTAACTGACGAACTTAAAGCTAGTAAGGCTATACAAAAACTTAAACCATTTGTTGATAGCGAGGGTCTTCTCCGAGTGGGGGGTCGTCTTCAGCATTCCAACTTACCTGTTTCTTCTAAACACCCTTTGTTATTACCGAAGTCTTCACGCTTGTCAGTACTAATCATAGATTATTTTCATGTTATTTACTTGCACTGCGGTCCTCGTACCCTGCAATCGATTGTTCAGCGTAGATTTTGGATTGTTGGTATTCGCAATTTGATTCGGTCCCGACTAAGTAAATGCATACCATGTTTCAAGGCTAAACCTATTCCTTGTCAACCCTTAATGGGAGATCTTCCTTCTTCGAGAGTCCAACCGGCGCGTTGCTTTCAAAGGGTTGGTATGGACTTTGCAGGACCATTCGTAGTAAAAGAAAGTCGGAGACGAAACTCACATACCTATAAAGTATACATTTGCTTATTCGTTTGTCTTGCCGTCAAGGCAATTCATATCGAAGTAGTATCTGAATTGTCTACTTCTGCATTTATTGCTGCGTGGGATCGCTTTGTCTCGCGCCGCGGTCTTTGTACATTCGTAGTCACCGACAATGGCACGAATTTTATCGGCGCCAAGCGCTATCTTACCGAACTACATCAGCTCATACGAGAAAATAATGATACCATTACGTCTCAGTTGGCAAAACGCGAAATTACGTGGCAGTTGAATCCTCCAACCGGCAGTCATTTCGGCGGAATATTCGAAAGTGGAGTGAAATCTATAAAATATCACTTGAAACGTGTCATTGGGACGCAAGTATTAACGTTCGAAGAACTATTAACTGTTCTCACTAAGGTTGAAGCGGTGCTAAACTCCCGGCCTTTGTGCAATATTTCTACCGATCCTAATGAAGTAGACATTCTCACTCCAGGACACTTTCTTGTCCACGGTCCTTTGGTTTCGTTGCCCGAACCTGAAATGACGGATCAATACGTTGCACCTCGGGATCGTTGGCTGATGCTGCAGAAACTTACTCAAACTTTCTGGCGTATCTGGCAGCACGATTACCTCCATACATTACAACAGCGTTTAAAATGGTTTGAAAACAGAGCTAACGTGCAATGTGGAGACGTTGTACTGATAGTGGACAGTAACCTGCCTCCTTTAGAATGGCGCTTTGGCCATGTAATAGACTTGCATCCCGGTCAGGATGGCGTGGTTCGCGTTGTCACTCTTCGTACGGTTCGTGGTACTCTCCGGAGGCCTGTGTCAAAGCTTTGCCCGTTACCAAATGTTAATTAAAATAATAAAGACTTCTCTTTAGTTCGTAGGTATAGTAAGTTTCTAGTAATACTAAAGTTTAATTACATTCTGACATAAGGTATGCAGTAGGATAATGTTAACTTCATTAAATTTCAATAATTTCTTTTAAATGTTTAAAGTACTTAAATAAAATTTGTGTAGAAACAAATTATCGGGAATCAGCCGAGTTAAGAAAAGTTCCACTTCCTTGACTTGCTACTTGTTTGTACTTTTGAAATCTGAGACGATTTCAAGTGGGGGGATTATGTTATGGCTTGCCTTTCCTGCTTCCTCCCTTTTTTCCTATCCCGATTCCTAAACTTTAAGACAACCCGCGCCATCTCTTGAGCGCAAGATGACGTAATGACAGCAGCGCGCGTACGTGCTGCCCCCGTGCGACAACAACAAGAGTGTGTGTTAAATTTTCTCTAACCGGCGCGTGCGGTTCGTTGCGTGAGCAAATTCAAGAAAACCACTAAACCTAAATAAAACAGGGAGCCGGCTCCTTTTGCACCCTCCGGAGGTCACAGTGCTGTGCGGAAGACGTTTTCCGGTTCAAATTGGTGACCTCAAGTACGCTATCGGAGTCGCCGCTGCGGAACCACGTGAGTCCCCCTTTTCCTTCTTTTCCGAGTTTCCTGGTGGGCCTGGCTGATTGCCCTCACCTAAGGTCAAACATTTTGGATAGGTCAAGGTTGGGTGGAACACTGGTCTATCGAAAACGGAGCCTTACAACCTTCGTTTCACACCAAATACAATTTGCCTTTGTACATTATTGACTGTGCAATTTTCATTTGTACACAATTCTGTCTGATCGGCACTGTATAAATCGTCTTTTAATATGGTTTCAAATATGTAGGGCCAGGTTCCGGGGTTGTTTATACTATCCTAAAGCCCTTTTTTCCGCGTCTATTAAGTCCTAATAGATCTTCGTTTCTCAAAGCTGCGAAGGTCCACAGGGCTATGACGCCCGAGTAATACCGCACGGCGACGCTCCATTCGCGTTTTCACTATTCGCGGATTACATAAATTCGACCCAATTCCTATATTCGCGGCTAAAAATTTCTTTATTTGCGGATCTAATTGATCGCGCTGCCTTAGCACTGCCTGTGGCACTGCCGCCTCTTGTCAAAGGATGCCGCACCCCGCTACCGACACTACCCAATATTCCTTGTAAATGCCGTCAAATGGACTAATAAAAAAGTAAAATAGATCTTATTACAACTTTGCCTAAAGTATTTTGTTAAATGATATCCGTGGACTTTGATATAGCCGCCTTCGCCGCGATCGGTGTTTTTGAGAATGTAAACAAACAAAATGAAAGCAACTCAATGAATAAAGTATATTTTAAATGTTGCTGTTCCGTTCTATGGTAAAAGCCGCTTTGCGTGTTTTATTGTTTCGTCTTTCACATTCGTTACAAATATTGTGATCGAGTAACACGTCTCTACCGCTCTTTTTCTAAATTATAATGTCAACTAAAAAAAATGAGAATGGAATTTTGTTTTTTTTATTTTGTCCACTAGGAACGTATCCCATATAATCCCATATAAATTACCATTCCGTATTCACGGTTTCTGTATTCGCGGCATATTTTTGGAACATATACCCCGCGAATAAGGAGCTTTTACTGTATAACACATAAAACGTTCCTCTAGGCGTCTCTTTCAGTTTTTCGATTTTCGACCTCGTTCACGAGATATTGAAGATATTCCGAGAGAAGGTGTTAAAAAATCAAGGTTTTTTTTGTTTTTTTTCAATTTGCGAAAAAAGTTTTTGACTTTTACAAAAAATTTTTCACCATCTGAAAGCCATTCAAATTCTGCGTCTTTTGAGCCCTCGTACGTCCTCATGGCCCTAAACCACTATATACCACGGGACAAACACACTTTCAACGAAAATGGGGCCCTGTGGTAAAATGGTAGCTAAATGTCAAGTTCAGATTTAAATCTTTTGCGTGATAAATTGGTGATCACAGTGATAACAAAAGTTTCTTACATAATGATGCTTCTTGCGATTATCAGCTTATTTAGCCAGTGTCAAGTCAGAGAGATAATATATTTTTTTTATTTAAATCAAATCAATCAGAGTAACGATATTTATCCGTTATTTTACCATATTAACGAGTTTCAATAGAATACTCATCTTGGTCTAGGTAATTGGTGTGAGCGTAAACAAATTTAATTTAATTTAATATTTTCTTTCCATAGAGTGCATGATAATGATAATACACGGTCTTTCACGTAGCCCCACAAAAAGAAATCCAGTGGTGTATATCAGGACTACGCGCCGGCTAGGGTATCGGGCCCCCGCGTCCAATCCAACGTCGGGGAAAACGAGTATTGAGAGACACTCCTACATCTCGAGCAAAATGCGCCGGCGTTCCGTCATGCTGGAAAACCATACCGATTTGATTGTCGAAGTATGAGGTTTCTCCGACCGGAATGTCATCAATCGCGTCTTCAAATTCCCTCTCAAGAAACCTGAGGTGGTTGTCACCGTTCAGGCGTGCGGGTAAAATCACGGGGTCGATGACGTGGCCATCATAAATGCCAGCCCAAACATTAAGCCGCCACTGATGCTGGAACTTGCTCTGCCGTGAGACAAACATGTTCATTATGGATATTAGATATCCCAGATCTGGTGAACGTTTCCTCGTCCGTCCAAATTACCCGGTTCACATAGCTGGGGTCAGCTTCCAGCTGCCGAAGATACCACTCGCAGAAGTTTCTTTGGGGAGCGAAATCACCTGGTGTAAACTCTTGTGTATGCCGGTAGTGGTAAGGGTGTTGACCGTAGCTTTGGAGAATGCGCCAAACTGCGACATGGTTTATGCCAAGTACCTCGCCGCGCCACGCCTCGTACTAAGTCAAAGTCAAATTATTTATTCAATGTAAACCTTTACAGGCACTTATTGACGTCAATACAAATAATAATAAAAAAAACAGTTAACTAACTTATAGTTAAGACTTAACATCTAATCTAACGAGCTTATAGTCTGTGCCAGACAAATGCGCATCGCTACCCCCAGTACCACTGCACGCCGAAACAGAATCGCGTCGAACCGAAATATAAGCCGTGGTCATAGAATTGTGTAAACATACGTATCCTAGTTCGAGAAAAAAAAAATAGCGGGCAAGTGTCTCTCCCCTAGCGACACAAACGGCTAAAATTTATAGGTAATTTATCGTTTTTTTGGGATGAAAGGTGAAAAATGATAAATCATAATGAATTGTTAACTTAAGTTATTACATAATGGAATAAAATTAAATATGATTTCCAATTATCGTATTGATAATGTGGTAAGTAATAGAAATTGGAGTTCTTGAAGTAAAATAAAGTAACGGCTGAAATGAGTTTTGGAAAACATTAGTACCTAACCAATAAGGTTGACATTTTTAATTCACATTTTAAATCATTCAAATATCTTTTTATATAAAAACTTAAGCATATAAAAAACGTCAAAATTAATAAGAATAAATTTGCGTGTTTTAAAATTGTTTCGTTTTTCTTCTTGGTACAAGCACACAATAACTAATATTACTACCGTACAGAAGGTTCACCCTCCAACGAACCCCACGCGAAACCGAAACCCATCGCGTGACCCGAGCGTTCATATTCCGATAAGCACAGCCGACTCGATATCGATTTGACGTCCGTCAGGAGCGCAGGGTTTACGCGCGCGCGTAGGGATTACGAGTTAAGGCTAGATAGATCGCGCTTTGAGTTTTTTCAAACCATCTTATGAGACATAGAAAATAATGGTTTAAATTCTAGAAAAAAAAGTATGTATTAGTTAAGGATCCAATCTATTCAAAGTTTCATTCAGTTACAAGTTACAAGATCCAAAAACTAACTTCACTCGATAGAAAAAAAAAACCAAAGTTACTCCGTTTTGTAATGTTTTTTCAATATTATGACTATACTACTGATACTTTACATTTAATTTTTGTACTCACCGAAAGACAAATAATTCGCAGATAAAGGACAATGGGCTAAAGTGGCCCAAGAGCTGAGACCAGATCCCCCACCGATGAGACCCGCGGGAAATAAAAGCCCACACTTGCCACATGATTCCGGCAAAAGACCATTCAAATCCGTCCCGGGATCCCCCCCCTATGGCCAAGTTAAACTGACCATTAATAATGAGATTTTATGTTATGTGTGGCGCATGTTTGGACATGTTTGTGCCTGTCTAAATAAGATACGTTATCTCGTTTCTTCGCCACTAATTGCTTTTCTTTAATTTACAACGGGAATGCGCTTGACCTTTATCTCACATTATGTTATGTGACGATAAAGCCAAAGGTGAAAGAGCGCTTTACCCGGAATCCTCATCTAATCGAGGAGCTGGGGGCTTATTGTCTAACTTCAACACCTATCGAATCGAAATACCTTTCAAAGGTTTAGCGATTGTGATAATGATTGATAAAATTGTGTGAATAGAAAGTTGCAGCCGCTAATTAACGAATAATGTTCTGAAGTCAGAACAATGTACTGAATGATAACTAAATGTCATAGACAATTCATCGCTTTTTGTTGTTGCTGTGGCCTCGAATAATCGTTACGAATTTGTGTTAGGTATGGAAATTAATTATTTAGTTTACATTCAGTAGCTTTTAAAACGCGTCGCGATCGCAATAGCTTTTTTTTGACATATAACTGTGGTGTGAAAATCGTGAATATCTTTTAAATGTCAAATTGAAAGGTATTAAGTTACGTTACGATAAATGTTGGAGTTACACAATTGGCACCCAGATTATCATATCTCTATACTGTTGAAACACAACAATGCCATTGTTGCTATGGCGACAAACTTAGATAAAATAGTGGTAGACAATTAAATTGTATTATTAAACTCAATTATCTAAATCTCAACCACTGTGCAATTCATTCTGTCCGCTCGCGGCGCGGCAGCCGAATCGAATCGGCTCTTACTCTTTCTCGGCGGCGGCGCAGCGGCCAACCCGAGACGGCTCTCTCTTGCTTGGCAGCGCGGGGCGGGGCGAGACGGCTCTCTCTTGCTTGGCAGCGCGGGGCGGGGCGAGACGGCTCTCTCTCTTTCTCAGCGGTGCAGCGGCCAAGACGGCTCTCTCTCTCTCGCTAGTCGGCGCGGGCGGCGGCTGAGACGGTTCTCTCGTTCGCTCGACTCGCTCTCAAAGAAGATGCCTACACTTCTGACCGCCTAGTACAGTAGTAACTGCGAGGTGTCAACATTTTTTGTACGGATTTAATGATCTAATTTTGGTTTTTACAGTTTTTAGTCTTAAAGGACACCGGGCTTATTTAATCTTAAAAGACTGATTACCATTTTGATATTGTTTATCTGTTGTTTGTTTAGTGTAGGTAATCTAAAATAAAATAAAAACGAAACGACTCAAAAATTGTAAAGGAAATTAGTTACTTAAAGAAATTTACTTGTTTTATCCCAAAGGGTCATTTAGAGAGGCTAGGCAATAAGCACCGCAAAAGCCACAGTTCATGTTTAACCAAACACATGTAGGTGGTATTCAGTGTGCCTCTTACGACACCCAAGTTAGGTTGGTAGTATTTTAATGAGGGACCACCACGCAACTCATTTACTTACTGTTAATAAAAAAAGAAAGAGACTGCATTGCCTTTAAACCAGGGGCCTTACCATGAGCTCTTATTGTGATTAAGTTTCTGAGGCGATCGCTGTCAGAATCTGTCAAATAGTACTGAGATTTGACAGCGATCGACTCAGTTTAGGTCATAAACTGAATCGCAATAAGCTTAGGATAATGCCCCAGGTCTAAGTTTAATCCTAGTTTTGGAAAACAGGATCTATGCTTTTTACTGATGCTTCCCTTCGTTCAAAGCTGTAGTCAATGTTTTAAAATACTATTGATATCCATTTGTTTTAACATCATCTTGTCTACTACTTATTGTTTTAAATTCGGCGATATCTTATGGTAAGTATTTCAAATTCCAAAGCAGGTAGGTACTTAAGTAGGTATTTATGATTTGAAATGTTTATTTCTGAGTTGGGCTTAAAATAATTTAGCAATCTGCTTTCAAAGCACGTCTTAGAAAAAATGTTGTCAATCTATGCGGTAAAAAGCTAAGTTTTCTGTTTGGAGTTCCGTAAAAACATTGAAAATCCAAAATCTGCCGTCACTGCTTTCCTAGTACTTACTGCTGTGTATTTTCTGTTTGTTGGGCACTGTATCTCCATCGGTTAGGGAACCGTAAGTTTTGCGGTATAATAGTGACGCCGCCTAAGCTGCCGTAAAGTTTTTGTTAGACAACAGAAATAGGTACTAGCTGCCCTACACACCTGTAGGTCACGTGATAGGTTAGAAATTTTAGACAATCGTGAAGCGCAGCGTAGCGATTGTCTTGAATTTTGAGGTTATTTTTTTTATTAGACAACAGAAATCTAACTCCATAGAAAAATATCTTTTGAGTATTATGTCGTCTGAAAATTATGACAAATAAATAATATGTTACGGTTCCCGAACCGATTGAGATACAATGCCGCTTGTGGCACTCTATAAGCTTCGTACTAGGATGCCGTCAAATTACGGCATCGTAACCGATCGTACTATGTTGCCGGTGGTGGCACTCTATTCACTGCCTACACTTTGTACTAGGATGCCGTAATTACGGCATCGTAACCGATCGTACTAGAATGCCGCTTGTGGCACTCTATCTACAGCCTTAAAAAATCAACATGTGATGTGATGTGTGATACATGTTAACAATTTTATATTATTCTCTTTTAGTAATGAACTAATTATTATATAGAAATATCAATACACTAACTATGAAAACAGGTCTAAATCTAAGGTAGTTATTTACAGTCAATTACAAAAAGGGTTGGAAAAGTTATAATCCTTAAATGTTTAATACCAGATAGTTATGATTAAGTACAAAATAAAACGAAAAATTATTATATAATCTTGTTTTCAATTTTTTATTCGACTGTACTTTGCACGTATGTGCGAGTTAACAACTAAAAAAATAGGTAAAATCAAAAGGTGCCATCTCGCTCATCTGTGCGAGTTTAAAGTGTGCGGGTTGACGATCATATATATCCTAAGTTCAATCATTAAGTAAACATTACAAATGCAAATAAAAAAAAAAAATTACATGTCGTTTTATTTCGAAATAGACTTCGAGAGTTAGACAGTTAGAAAGTAGAAGTAGTAGTAGAAGTAGATTCCTTTTATCGATATTTATCAATTTTCCGACTCCACTCCTCTCATGTAAATTCCACTTGTATGCTGACGACCTGCAAATCTATTCGCAGTCCTCTGTCGATGATATTGCGAGCATGATCGCCGACCTCAATGATGGCCTTGCCACTATTCATGAATGGAGTCGAACCCATGGCTTAACGGTCAACCCCAACAAATCGCAGGCCATCATCATTGGGGGCTATAAGCAGATTGCTAAATTGGACAAGATTTCTATCCCCACACTGATGTTCAATGGTGTCTCATTAACTTAAAGTAACATTGTTAAAAATCTTGGTGTCCTCTTCGACTGCACTCTTTCCTGGTCTCCTCAAGTGTCTGAGATGAGTCGAAAAGTGTTCGCCGCCTCCGGGTCACTTAGAAGGTGGAGAAACTTGCTTCCTGTGAGGAGCAAGGTCGAGCTTGCGCAATCACTCCTTCTACCGATCTTAGATAATGCCGATGTCTACCTAGTGGATTTGAACGAAGACCTGCTTAATAAGCTGCAACGCCTGCAGAATCTATGTATCAGATGTATCTACGGATTGCGTAAGTTCGACCATGTGTCTGAATTCAGGCAAAGGCTTGAATGGCTGCCGATAAGGTTGCGCCGTGAGGAACATATCCTCACTCTTGTTTTTAACGTGCTTTATGATCCTCGTACTCCTTCCTACCTTAAACAATGTTTTCGGTTCCTCGGGGAGGATCACAATTATGGTCTTCGGTCCAAATCGGATAACGTGCTAAAGGCTCCCTTTACACAGTCAGGATACTATAAGGATTCTTTTACTGTCCAAGCTACATTCCTTTGGAACAACTTACCACCTGAAATCCGTTACTCCAAGTCCCTGTCCTTGTTTAAATCTAGACTGCATAAACACCTTTTAGCTAAGTCATCTGCTCGTAACATGTTAAAGGTTTTAGTAATCTTTTTTCTTATTTTTTTATTTTTATTTGTTTATTTATTTTGAATATGTATAAACATATTATTTTATATTACGTATAAGTATGTGTAAGTAATTATATAAGAATGTATGTTTTTTAATTAATTTATATCTTATGTTAATTTGTTTAATAATTTATTAATTAGTACTTGCCCACTTCCTCTATCCTCTTTACCAGGTTCCATAAACCAAAGGTTGTCTGGAAGAGATCGCTTTTAGCGATGAGACTACCTTTGCCCATCTAGCTCTAAGATTATGTTATGTGTGTGTTCATTGTGTATGTGCAATAAAATGTTCATATATCTATCTTTCTATCTAGATCGCAGTTAGAATTAAGATAAATAAGACGATACATCATATTTCCTAATAGGTATTTATGAACAATGTTTTCTTATTGTTTCTACAGGAGTTCCATATGAATTTATAAACTCTACAAGGGGTGCTAATCGTCTTATGTTTAACAAATACACGTTTAACAACATAAACGTGAAATCCAAAGTATGGTATTGTTCACAAACATATACAAGTATTGAATGTAACGCTAAAGTGAGGTTGGACAAAGACGCTCTCACCCCGCTCTGCCTGGAACACAACCACCCTCCGCCAAAATACCACAAAAGAAAGGATGGAAAATACATGAAAATCTAATAAAGGCAGTAGGTACATATAGTAATAATATGTCTGTAGGTACTAATAAATTCAATTGCTATCAAAAAATGACCTGTCTACTTATTTATACATATAGGTCTACATTTCCCCCACCCGTGGCTTCATTTAATTTTCCAGCCAATCTTATGTTGATAAAGAAGAAGAAACATCTATTTCAAGACAGATGAGACAACAGCACCATAACAAAGTAAAAGAACGAAAAAAGAAAAAAAATCACGCTAGACCCAGGCTTTCATGTAGCATACTGAAGGATCGAACCTTAATTCACCACGCTGCCCTAATGCGGGTTGTGTGCTTTCACTATCATCATCATCTCAGCCCTCAATCACCTACTACTGGGTATAGGCACAGAATAACTAATAGTACTACCGTACAGAAGGTTCACTCTCTAACTATGGTCAAGTTTAGGTATAAAAAATTGCCTACTCTTACGACTTTCACGCGAAATTAAAACTTATCGTTTGACCCGAACGTTCAAATTCCGTTAAGCAACGCTGACTATCGAATTGACGTCAGGAGCGCAGGGTTTCCACTCATGGATATATTTAAGTAGGTTTATAAAATAAATCAGATTAATTGTTCTTTCTTTTATGTATCACCCGTATCTTTTATACGAATTATAAGATCGTTTAGTAGTCATTGTTCAGTGCACAAAATCACAGAAATGATCGTTCGTTTTACGCGCGAGGACATGCGCGACGTCAAGCGTGCGAGCCGAGCGGCAACCTACCCTATTTCCATGCCATACGCCTGCCCGGGAGGCGTGCTGGCCAAACGTACCTAAGCTGCGATGTGACACCCCCCTGCTGCCCTCAGGGCACGTAAATGAAAACACAGTAACTCCGAAAAAACCGTTTTGAGAAAAACGCGATTGAAGTTTCAAATCGTTTCGTTAAGAACAAAATATTGAACTTATGTTGAAAATTACATTTTTAAATGTTTAAAAATGCTTATAGCTTCAATTCTGTTTATAAATAACTAGGATTTAATTATCAAGCGAATAATAAAATCAGTTAATGTGTTATAGAATAACAAAATAATGTATTAAATTACGGTTTTTTTATAGCTAAAACCCAGTAAGTGTTTGGTTACTGTGGTCTAACTTAGTTTTACACGTTACTGTGTTTTGACCATTTAGAGACACTAAATCTAGTGTTTTTCAACTCAGTATCTGTACACATACTGAGTTCAATCAAACCTAGTAGTAATAAGAAGCTTTAATTACTTAGCTCAATACCTAGTAAGTGAAGATGCTGTATTTAAGACTAAAATACAATTAAAAATCTTAAATACCATATGAAGTATCTAAACATACTGTGTTTTAAGTTAATCTTTTTTATATTGCTTAGAAGTACTAAAAAAGGCATATTTTAATATTAATATATACCTTTAATACTATATTAATTTGGCCGATAAAAGTTTTTGCTATTTCTTACTTCTTTTCCGCGACATTTATCTTTTTTCTGTCAGTTGAATTTATCATTATGATTTAATAAAGACAATGTCTGTCGGGTCTTCTAGTAAGTAAAACAAAATAATTTGATGGTGGTCTAATACAACCAATCGAACATAAAAATAAATCATTTTCTCCTCAAACTACACAAAATAATACTTCTAGCGAAATTTACAGTACAATAATACAATTATGACAAACATGTATCGGGCGATATATGCCAGATACATGTTTAGCAATCTATCCGACCCTCCATGCATGTGTATCGATGCACCAACGGATCTTATGCTGTTGTATCGATACAAACATCATTTGCATTTGCATTGTATCGATCCATACAACTATCGGAATGGATTGAACATCCCGATTACAAGCAAAAGGTTAGCCTAAAACACAGTAAATAAACAGTTACTGTGCTTTAGCTATGTTTTTTAGAAATCAATATGGAAACTGCAGGCATCTTTAACCCTACTGGGTTAAAAATGCCTGGTTAAAGATAACTAAGATACTGTGATTAACTTATGTAAACCCTTTGATTATATACATGTCTAGATAGACCCTGGCCGTAAAAAAACGTAGAAAAATTTAAGGGCCAGTCCAGTATTGACTTGATGCGCTCCTCCTGGCGATGGCGGTCACTGTCATTGTGCCGTCAAGCAATGTTTACCTCTCGCGTTTCGGTGAAATTGTTCTCAAAATGACCGTTTGTTCAGTGATATTCTGTCGAAACTCCATCCGTAAGTATCGATAAATTTTAATGAAAATTTAAAGTTTAACAATAATGCGGTTGCTGGTATCAAAATGTAGAATTGTCACTATTGGTGGCAGATAATGAAAGTAAGTTTAAGTATAATAAGTATGATAAAATGCTCAGTCTTGTAAGTTAGTATTCATACATGGTCTTGTTGTATCTTGTTATAAAGTAAATACATTCAACATAATTATTATTTAACGCTTCCTAAGTTTTTTTTTTAACTGATGTCTGATTTTTAAGAGCGTGAATAAATGTCACGGTACCTATACTCCACCCCAATTTGATGACAAATGTTTTTAACAAATTACTGTCTTTAGTGCAAATATCTAGTTTTACTTGAAGTTTTACTGTGTTTTGTAAGAAAGACATAATAGTTAACTATTTTCTTGTGAATATCTATCAAGAAAAAGTAAAAATCCTAGTGAAATTAGGTATGACAGTAATCTGTTTACTAACATTCGTCATCGAATTTGGCTGGAAAGGTTCCGTTCCGAAAAAAGAAAAAATATAATACTGTTACATTTTAAAATACTATTATTATTAATTGTTATTATGGTATGGTATCGATATTCAAAATGAATAAAATAATAATTTTGTTTGAATGGAATGTACGTAAGTATTTATGTAAGAAGTGTGTGTTTAAGTATATGTATGTGGGGGATGGTAGTATGTATGCTTCAGAGCTCGATGGCGCGGCTAGCACGTTCGGCTTGCGATCTTGCCCGCTAGGCAACTTTCGCAACGCCATGCCGGGTCGCTGGATGGGTGATCAAATTCAAAACATCTCGAGCTCCTCCGTGCTTCGGTAGGCACGTTAAGCCGTTGGTCCCGGTTGTTGTCGTAAAGTGACAGTTGTTAAAACCCACCAACCCGCATCGGGCCAGCGTAGTGGGTTATGGCCCAGTATCCTTACGTGCTATATCTACGTGGGTGGCCTGGGCCCAGCAGTAGGACGTTTATAGGTTGATGATGATGATTTTTCAGAGAGTGCGGGTGTGTGTTTGTGCTGCTTAAAGTTCAATATTTCTCGTCTCATGTAAACTACTGGACGGATTGATAGGTCGTCATAACATCATGTAACCTTTACAACTGTTCGACAACATAGCAAACATTTCAATTTTCAGAATTCCAAATGATCCGGTAGGAAGTAGTCGTTGTCGAAATATTTAACTGTAAGGTTTCATAATATTATGAAATTAATAATGAGAAATGATGTAAAATCCAAACGAAAGTTATTTAAGAAATAAATGCAAAGAGAAGGCCATTAATTGTTTTGCTTTTAATTTAAAATAATTAAATTTATAATTAAAAAAACTATTTTGATTTTGAAATGTAGATCATCCTGCCTGTTGCTTCTATTTTGTCCCTATTACAAACATCATACGCACGCAGGCTTCCATTAGCGCATTATTTTATTGTACTCAACCTCGCCTTCAATCATTCATTTCCTTTATACACACCAGCTTCATAACTGCGTTATTTACTATACTTTTTAAATTAGGTTCCTACATCTATCGTATATGTAGGTACCTACATATACGATACATATACTTTATTTAAATAGTTATGTTACGTTATGAATCATTTTAAAATTGTATTTTGAGTAAATATTTTTTTTACTTTATCTGGAATTAGTCATTCGCTAGCAACCGTTCGCGATAGTGTCAGTTATACGCGGCTGTCACGAACACTTAAAATTCAATATAAAAAACGGGCGTTTTGGGAGAAGCGCTTGTACCGCGATTCTCCGTCTAGGCATGTATATAGTCAACGTGTTAACCATATAATATAATTTTACATAAAATCACAGTATTTAAAAATGCCGTGATATAACTAAGCAATACATACTTATAAAAATACATGAATACATGTTACAAAACAGTAAATAGTAAATTACTGTATTCTAGCCAAAAATTCTAACGCACTGTGTTTTTGCTTATAAATGTCTTGATTTTAGCAACTTATTGTGTTTTATCTATCATATCTCCATACGGTGGTAGACATAGACAAATCGAAAATTTTCGGGCTTGGTAATATTATTACTAAAACTTAAATCGAATACTTGGAATTAAATGTACTAATACGCCGAGCTTGTATAACTTTTTAGAAAAACATGAAATAGTTAATCAAACTAATCATAAATAAATTGTATGCGGTAGTTCAATTATTTAACAAAACCATACCATGTTTCCACAGTTTTGTAACATAAATCAAAACATTTATTTAACGCGTCAAACGAAACGCAAAGTTGACATGGCAGTTGGCACAGTCGAACTGACAGTGACAGTTACGTACGACAATGAAGTTCGTCTCATGACTGCTCTTGGAGAGTACACAAATAATAAAAATATGCTGATTAGTTTTATTATTAAAATAGTTAAACATTTAGTTCTTAAACATTATATGTGTGATCCTACTAGTGTACAGCACATACATTAGATATGTCTTTGATCTATGTCTTAACTTAACCTAAAAGTGATAAACTAAATTGGTGAACTATTCATTTAATTATTTTATGTGCGTGTGTGGTGATGAAAAACAAACTGGAATTAATTGTGGCATAGTTGGTGAGTTGTTACAACTAAATGTATATTGAAATGTAACTATTTGGACCTTTTTTTTAATGGTAATGTCATGTTTTTAGGTTTTGTTATGAATGTCTAACAACATTTACTGTTTTGAAGGGTTAGATATAATTTTTAGTTCAGATATAAATTATGTTCCAATAATGTTCAATTACAACATTTTCCTTTAAAACCATTGTACTTATTTCTTGGTGTTTCATAAAGGTTGACTGTTGCTTGTATATACTATAACCGCACAAAACTTACATTACAATAAAGAAACAGCTATAGGACTAATATGGTAGTAAATTTTATAGTAAATGTTTGATTTGCTATGTACCAATATTTTAGTTACATTCTCATTAGGCTAGTATACGGCCTACTTCTTACCTTAAGTTAACCAGCAAAATGTGAAAGTGGCAAAATCTTCATTATGTGAGTTACTATTACCTTACCTTAACCATGTGCAACACTTTCAAATGACAACCAGCTTGCGCAAAATGGGTATAATACCATAGGTAGAAATTTATAGGTCTTGTAAACCACTTTTTTTGTTTCTATAGAATAGAATAGAATAGAATAAAACTTTATTGCATTACTGTTACATTTTTGTTTGCTAGGTTACATTGCATTAAAGTAACAACAGTTACCCTTAACGGGCATACAATAGAATAACACATTCAACGATTCAATAATTTTAAATTAAACAATTCCAATCACATTTCATTAATATTTATTTATACATATTATTATTATTATTTATTAATTACTTAATTCATTTATTTATTATTGTACATTGTTAATTATTATTATTAATATAATATTCATGCATGCCTAATTAATTAATTAAGTTTTTATATCATAATATTCATTAACATTATAAAATGCTTTAGTAATTAGCCACTCTTTCAACCTTCTTGTAAATTTATAATCGGCATGGCACTTTAATTCAATAGGCAATTTATTGTAAATACGTATAGCGGACACATAAGTACTCTTTTCAAAAATCTTGAACTTATTCGCGGTAATTGCAAAGCATCGAAGCGTCTCAAAGGAGCTTATCTTATTCTTGAATTTGATATTTTTGGAAAGAACGACATTTGATTTCTCACGAATTTGCACATTTCCAAAATGTATATGCTAGGCAATGTTAGAAGTCCCTTTTCTCTATATGTACTTCAAACACTTTCATCGTTTTGTTTGCTAAAAATTAATCTAATGCAACGTTTTTGAAGTAAAAATGTACTATTCACATTAACTGAATTACCCCAAAATATTATTCCATAAGACAATAATGAATAGACATTTGCGTAGTAAGCATTTAAAGCCACTTCTATAGAGGAAACATCGACCAGCACAGACAGCGCATAGCAGTAACTGTTTATTTTATTATTTACTTTTTCTACATGAAATTTCCAATTTAGGTGAGTAGCGAGGATTATACCTAGAAATTCTGTGCGTTCGATTTCATTTATAACAATATTATTGTGTTCTATGTTAAGTTTAAGTTGTTCCTTTTTGTAGTTTCTTATTTGCAGTATATTTGTTTTTTGTAAGTTAACTGTTAAATTTAGAGATTTGAGATATAATATTAATTTATTTAATGTCATTTTTATGTCAGATTTATATTCTTCAAAGTGTTTTCTTCTGTTTTTGTCGGACAGTGGTACTGGTGACAATTCATGATTTTAAACTGTCATAATACAATTATTGTTATTATTTAGCATTTGAACAATGACCACTTCATAAAGGTTTTTCTATATGTAACACTTTTTTCTGTGTTTAAGTTGTGCCAAAGTATTTGTTAAATTTTTTTGTGTAACTAACACTGCGATAAAAAAAATAATTGTGTTCCAGTACTGCACTGCACTAAATAATTTAATATCAAACACAAGGCAGTGCTTGTGTTCGGTTTTAAGTTATTTTGTTAAATATTTATTAATATATCTTAAGCTTTGTCATAATTAAAAAGAGTATTTTTTTATTTATTGTATGGTTTTCATAGCTAACTAATTTTAATTTTGCAACACTTGTAATTCTGTAACTTCATATTAAACATGTGAATTAATTGTGAAGCCACTTTGTTTACAAATACATAATAACATACATTTTATATATTGTTCTTATTGTTGTGTGTAGTTAACAATTGGTATTTAAAGAAGATACATTTAAATGTAACATATAAATATTTTAAAAATACAAAATAAAAATAAAAATTGTATTTTGTATGAATGAAAGAAAGAAACATTTTCAACTTGTGATTCTCTATTGTTAATTAGACAAGTTAGTACAGACTACAGTAAACAATTATAGGTAGATTTGATTTGAAATAGTGAGTACCTACCATCCATAGACAAGTGAACCACAAATAATTGTATTAGCAAAGCAATAATATATTTTTTATTCTGTTACAGTCCTTTTTATACTGCATTATATGTTGAAAGTAGATAATGGTTCTATAAAAGAAAATAGCCAAGTTTATAGCATTGTATTTATAAATGGGTATTATAAAATAATAGGTGTGTACATAAATAATATTATATAAAGTTATTTTTATTATATAAAGAATTGGAGAAACCGAAGCCTTAGTGTGTAACTTAATAATGTAATTAATAGAAGTAAGTAATACTAATAAATATTACCCTATAAAAACTTACCTTGGTTTAATTTTTATTGTTATCAATTTGTATAAAATATTAAATAATGAGTATTTAGTAAATAAATGTAATATTACAATTTCAGGACTCCAGTTATTTGCAGAGAGTGCCGTTTCACCATTGAAGAAAACTTTCAATGAAAAACTTGAGAAGCTGTTGAGCCGCAAGAAGAGTAACAGCGCATACTTTATTAGTAGACCGAGATATCAGGATTTCATAAGCGAAATTAAAATTATAAAAAATAAATACAATAAAGATTTTGATGATTACAAAATGTTAGCGAGCTACGACATTTTGGAAATGAACGGGAGGGAGAAGTTGATTAAGCCTAAGGACGATATGTGTTCTCATACAAAATTTTATGTGGCTTCAGACGAGCTGTTTGGTGTTTTGCACACAATGCATTTACTGTTCAATCATGCCTCTTTATATGTGATGGAGACTGAAATTAAAACTAAATATTGCAATGTCTCTAAAGAAGTTATAAAAATGTATTTAAGTTGTTGTAAAGTTTGTAAAAATAAAGTGAATTAGGTAGCTTAGATAGCAACAAAATATTAGATAGAATACAATAGTGTGATACATAAAATAAAATGGATGAAATGTTTTTGTCTCTTTATTTTTGGTTTATGCAATTATTTATTTTCTTTTTAAATTTAAGTTTAATTAGGTACTTACCTTAATTTCCTAGGACTTTAGTATAAGATTAAGTGGAAGCATGTGGATTAAATAGGTTGATTTCTGCAGTAGATAATAATAAAACTTTAATTGTGCTTTAGACCAATGACGTCGTCTTTGAAGAGTCAATAAAAAGTAACGTTATCATTGTCCCATTGTCGGGCGAATGTCTACCCACTTGGATAACAGTAAGTGAGGAGGTTAGGCCAAACCCGCGCACGCTGGCCCAACGCAGGTTTGTGGGTTTTAAGGACTGCCACCTTACCACAACACCCGGTAACAACGGCTTTACGTGATTTCCGAAGCACGAAGACACGGAAAGCGGTGCATTATTCATACAACAGGTAAATCAAAAGAACCTACGTAGTGGTTGTCATCTGTTGTTATCTCAGACCAAAGAAAAAAGAAAGACGGATCATTATTAACATGGGTTTAGTGAAGCCAAAATACGCGTAATAACTTGAATGAGCACGATATTTTTGGCTTCACTAATGCTCCGTCTTTCTGTTTTTGTTGGTCTGAGTTGTTGTCTGTTTTGTATAGTTTTCGTTAATAATAATAATCGAGTCGTGATGAGTCATCTTGCCAGCCCTGGCGGGGGAAGATATGTCTACCACAACGTCTTCAGTTACGAACTACTATCTACATCAAGTGAGGTGTGGTCAAGCGCTCGACTCGATGTCCGGAGGTCCCCGATTCAATTTATTTATTTAACATAGGCATACACGACAGGTTACAATCATTGTTATCCTACTAATATTATAAATGCGAAAGTTTGTAAGTGTGGATGGATGTTTGTTACTCTTTCACGTAAAAACTACTGAATGGATTTGGATGAAATTCGTCATACAGATAGTTTATAACCTGGATTAACACATAGGATACTTTAATCCCGATATTCTCACGGGAACGGGAACCACGCGGGTGAAACCGCTAGTTACTAAATATAAATCCCATTAATAAAAGTCCCAGTTTGTAACCCAAAAAGGTGAACCTACGGACAACATGACAAGCAAAAAATACACAAAACAAAGTTACACATACAGCCCTATAAAAATCAAAATTAAAAAAGTGGTTAAAATTGGAACAAACAAACAGCACAAAAATAAAAACACTATTTACAAATTTAGTAAAATCATACAATAAGGGAGTCAATCAAAGGCAATACTGGGGTAGCTTAGCCGAGGATACGTTTAATAACATATCTAAGGGTAGCGTGCTTATTAACGAATAATCCAATTCATCGTGATTTTGTAGCAACTCGTTATAACTCCTTTTTTTTTTTTTTTTTTTTTTTACCCGGTGTAATCCCTGCTTATGGATTCCAGCCTCCAGAAGGGAGACTGGATATGTGGGACTCTCCCGTCCCCCTTTCCACGACGTAATTGTCGGGCGAGAGGCAGGGGCCTACCCACTAATCACCGGGGGACCAAACTCCGATAGCATAAGGCTGAGGTGGCGGTCACGGGACCTAATCCACGAGGGCAATGACCACGCGAGAGCCACCCCGTCGCCGTGTGTTGGCCTATAATCCCTGCATGGCAGCCATTACGCGCCAACACACGGCGACTACGCGCGCGAAGCACTACAAATAAAACAGCCCATTTAGGGGGCAGACCACAAGACAACACATGACTGACATGCCCGGCTTACCCGGGCATGCGGACCAACACAACACCAATTTTGAAGGACACAACACAACACGGAGACGGACACGCCCACGGTTTCGCAGGCGTGCGCACATAATACCCACAGATTTACCAGTGCGGGACTCCATTGTGGGTTGCTCCGAGACAGCCTGACGCCACGACGACCGCGAACGGTGGTCGTCTAGCCGTCCTGCCGCTCATCACTGCTTCCCGGGAGTCCCCGCACTAGTCCTACCAATAACATGTATGGGACAACCACGACACGCACAACGCAACAACCAATACAACCCCAACCACAACAGACACACCTATATGCTGGCGCGGGGCTCCCCGCATCCGCTCCGGGCAATGGGACGCCTTTAGTGGCGTCCCGTTGCCCATCATGGCTTCGCATAAAGCTTCCGCGCCGCTCCCCAAGGACACCCACAGTACACAACACATTACACACCATTTGCTGGTACGAGGCCCCTTCCGCATCCGCTCCGAACAAGGGGACGCCCTCAGAAGAGAGCCCCGTTGCTCATCATAGCCTCCGCTGGGGTCCCGTATCAGGTCCGTGAAAGGACACCCACGATACGAACACTATACTACACGACACCAAGACAAAGAACAACACACTACGCTGGACAGCTCAGATGCTGTCCATCGCGCCCAACATTTAAGACGGATAAGACGGATTTCGTTATAACTCCTAAGTCAAGCAACGTGTGTTTTCGGATTTTTCAATGCATAACTCGGGTTTGTGATCACTAACCTGCATTTAGCAAGCTTGGTAATTGAGCCAAACCCATCACTTGTAGCGAAGACTAGATCTTCCATCGGATATCCAGACGCACTGCGGGCTACCACTTTTCTTGGTGGACATTCCTTAATGTCGCACAAAGCGCTACTCAACATCTATTATACTGCGCACAGCAAAGGAGTGGAACTCCCTCCCTGCGCGTGTGTTTCTGAGTAGGTACTTATAACCCGTCCTCCTTCAAAGCAGGAGTGAATAGGCACCTTCTGGGTTAGCTCGCTCCATCGTAGATCCTGTCTTAGCCCCTGGGCTTGATTAAGATCAAGAGCAAACCTATTCAAAGTAAAAAAAATAAATTCTGGATTCCAATGATAGAGGCCTTTGCACTTCTCGTGGGAGACAGTATACAGGCTGTCATCATCATCATCAGCCTATAAACGTGCCACTGCTGGGCACAGGACTCCCACGTGGATAATAGCACGTGGGGATATTGGGCCATAACCCACCACGCTGGCCCAATGCGGGTTGGTGGGTTTTAACGACTGCCATCTTACGACAACAATCGGGACCAACGGCTTAACGTGCCTTCCGAAGCACGGAGGAACTCGAGATGTTTTAATTGGTCACCCATCAGGCGACCCGGCATTGCGAAAGTTACTTAGCGGGCACGATCGCAAGCCGAACGCGCTAGCCGCTGCGCCATCGAGCTCCTACGATACAAATGAAAATTCAGTTGAGATATTCACAGATATGTCTGGCAGTGATGTTTAGGCTTATTATTATATGGTTTTTTTATTTGGGTCAAATATAATTTATATTTTCTTTGCTATTTTGACATAAAAATATTCTTTCTTGCGACATGTTCACATAAGACTAATATCGCTTATTATGTTTTCTATTGCTCAATACGAACTAC
Organism: Scoparia ambigualis; assembly: GCA_963921215.1. Taxonomy (NCBI): domain Eukaryota; kingdom Metazoa; phylum Arthropoda; class Insecta; order Lepidoptera; family Crambidae; genus Scoparia; species Scoparia ambigualis. The sequence goes on along the minus strand of OY992513.1, from coordinate 29,188,895 downwards.
ATGATCCAAAACCCTTAAGATTATTACTCGTGTTTCAGTGAAGTTCATGCTCTCACGAAACGGCGAGAGGCTGCTGAAATTTGGAGACTTCACGTTCACGAGGAAACACACGCAAGGCGGCAGATGCGACTGGTCCTGCTACACCCACAGCGAGCTCGGGTGTCGCGCGACGATATTTACAGAGCAAAACGACTTGGTTTACGCAAGGAACGACCACAACCACCCACCCACGGAGTTCTTTGTATGACAGTTTTAGAAGCACTGCTTATGGAGAGCAGTGCCCGGAGCCGTTTCGCGTAGGGGTTCATTAAATTAATACTACCACCCCTTCTTCCCTTGGGTGTCGTAAAAGGCAACTAACGGACTAAAGACTGCTCATATATCCAACAGCATAGAGCGGCGATGAGCTCACCACCTGTCACGCTGGACATGTGCAGTCGCTATTTGGTGAAAAGTTGTCTAGGGCAGAGGACGGCTTTTTGTGGTCCTCAATGCCTAGTCTCTGACTAACCCTTTGGGGATAATAGCCGTGATTATATGTATGCCCGGAGCGCAGCAAGCGTAAGCATAAGAGGTTACACTCTGCAGCGCGTCTGCAGCGATGGCAGGAGAGATACCTAAGTACTAGTCGCTAACTTTTACACATGACAGTGCTTCGACGCAGTCGCGCGTTCGCATCGCAAAAATTCGCAGAGTGTAATGGCTTAGGCTGATTTCACAGTCACGCGTTTGATCAGCGCCGGCCACACGCGCGCGCTACACTACATAGTAGTTGCGCGTTTGAACTTCGTGATGACTATGAAACGCAACTACTATCTAATGTAATTGTAACCGCGCGCGTGTGGCCGGCGCAGATCAAACGCGTAACTGTGAAATCAGCCTTACAGCGCAGTTAACTCGGAGCGCAGTGAGCGTAAAGCGCAGTAAGCACGAAGCACAGTGAGCGTAAAGCGCAGCTAGGTTTTAAAACAGTAACGTGGAACGCAATTTAGAACGTTGTGGACTGTACGATATTTTTTTTAATCAGCGTTTTTAGCTATATTTATACGGCCACGCAAAAAGTATCTGTTGATATAGGTCGAATTTTATAGTGCGCTTCGTGTATCGTGCCTCCTTAAAAGTTCATAAATAGCCCGAGCTAGAGGTCCTATACTGGAAATCCTCAACTTTTGGGTAACTGGCCATCTTATCTAATGGAGACAAACTTACATAAATTGTTGGTAGCTTGCCAAGCGGGCTTAGAGCAAGCAATATTACCACATCAAAATATGTACCTCCTGCTGAGAATCGAACTCTCAAGGTCATCAATCATCGGTTAATGTAACGAAGCACCCTCTTGTCATCAAGCATTTATCTTTCAACCCTCCAAAGTCAGTTCGGTACCTACTTTAGCTTAATTACATGGATAATCACTGCGGGAGCTGGTGAACGCTAAGGTTTGTGGTGCTACGGAAACCACCATCATATCAACAACGCAAATATATTAAACATCTATAATGTAAGAGTGTTACCAAGAGTGCAAAAGACAAGTATAGCTTTATTTCCAATTTTATTTTGTCGGTATAGGTATTTCAAAAATTTTTTATGACCTGTTGTCACCTTAGTCGCCTTTGCTCTTTTAGCAAAAGTTAAATTAGGATTTGAAGTGTTATTTATTAAAACATAATCTTGTTTAATTTATAAAGTTGAACTACGAAATTACGCTCTCTTTAACGGTGTTGGTATAATATCCTTCACCATTTGTATCAATAGAATCGATTGCATGAATAAAATTGTCTGTTGCTTAATTACATCTTTACTTAAGTACCTACTTACATCTTTTCGTTTTACGTTTACGTTTTACTTACTTTACGTTTTGTAATAGATAACTCATGTTAGTGACATGCCATAAAAGATAATTAAACGAATTCTCATAATGTTTTAATGAATATATTTATTGAAAAATGGAACGTTATACGCCGATCAACCTTATAACGTTGACATTCTGATACGATACAGGCGTTCCAAGCGTGCCCTAATAATTGCAATGTAATTCTTTAGATATAGTTACAAATCAAACAGAAATTGTTTTCGTAGATGTGCTTTCGTATGTTCAATTGGTTTCGAATAAAATATTTTTTAATTTATTAATTTAGTTTGTAAGTGCACAGGGTGTCTCTATTACATTGAATAAGTGATTAAGTATTAATCTGTATCAAACTAATGTTAGTTTATACTAGGTGCTATTGTTGTGATAATATTCATTTGTAGTTGGATAAATATTGTGATCTCTATTCTTTATTCTTGCCTTCATTAGTTAAATGTTTAATAAGTACCTAGATATAAGTAGTACAAACAATTACATAGTTGATATTATTTTATATACTCAGTATTCGCACTTGTGTTCCAATGCTCTCTACGTTTGTACCTACAATATACTCAATAACAAAATAATATTATTGTTTTATTTAAAAAACATCTTAAAACTTTAAAGGCGATTTCTGCTTTGTTAAAATATAATAAAATAGTGTGCATACCTGAGTAGAAAATGGCATGAAGTTGATTACTGTTGATTATTATACTTACATTGTAATACTTAGGTAGGTACCACAGATATATATTCCGTGGTAGGTACACACGGCGTCAGATCAACCTACCCAAAACTGTCATATTTCTACAATCAATTTTGAACTTTATTGTTTGGTTCTAAGGATCAATATTGATTGGAGAAATTTGACAGTTTAGGGTAGGTTGATCTGACGCCGTGTGTACCTATAATTTTCCTTCAAGAGTCATTAGAGATTTGTTAACTTTGATTCCATACTAAACGATTCAGTTAAGTTGCCTAAATTCGTAACATTTAACTAAATAACTTTCACCGGATTGTGATGGTACCTTCTTATCATGAACTTAGATGAAATGATTACGTACATTTGTAACAGTCTTAGGTATAATGACAATAATTGGCACCCGTGCATTACTGTGTTCCAGTTTGAAGGTAATAAGATTAGAGTCACATAAATTACGCTCGGTTATGAGCATTCATGTTGTCATAATGTGGAGGTTTTTTTTTATTGGAGGCAAAATGCATTTCGCGCAAGCCTTTGGCTGCTCATCGCTTATCTGGCACTCTTCCGTCCCCTTTTTCAAGACTATGCTAGAAGTCTCATTAAGTGTGACGTTCTTCATATTTTTTATGAGATCATGAATAGAAAGCAAACCACGGCTCCTGCACAGGGAGTTGTGATTTGCTTTCTCTTCCCCTCCCACAGCTACTGGTCCACATGACGGGGGCTGGATATCGGAAACCGCAGACTACTTCGTCTCCCAGACTGCATTGTGGGTAATGGGAAGTTAAGGCTAAAAATATATAGTGTATTCGGATAATAGTGTTCTCTCTATTATCCGAATACAATATATATTATCTATATCTACTATCTACATATATCTATATCTACTATATACTTTAAATACTTCTAAACGCGACAAAAATGTGCATACTATTACTAAATTAATAAATGTCTTTCGCAGGCGTAGAAGCTTTCTTCATCCAGTCCCTCAGAGGAAAACCTCTCATTGTGTTCAACAAGTATACTTACTGTAAACACTCCGTTAGAAATGGAATCATGAGGTGGACATGCTCAACACATTCTTACAAGTGCTGCAAAGCTGTCGTGAAGACTTCTGGTCGTCACATCATAGAAGTGAAGGGATGTCACAATCATGATGCTTCAGAGCTACTCATTAATAGAGGAAAGCCGATGTGCGATTTGTCTCTTTCTGAACAAATATTGGTGAAGTCATGTAGAGAACAGTATTTTGTGTAAAGTATTCTAGAATGTTGTAGGTTTTTTTGGCATTAGCCGTGCTATATTTATATATTTGGACACAACTTATAGATAGGGTATTTTACTTGTATAAAAAGTGGTAAGTTAAACTGGTAACATGACCCTAAGTATTAGAATGAAAGCTAAATTTATGGGTAACACGATGAAAATTTCGGATAGAATAATTTACTTCAATATTGTTTTATGATTGTAATGAATATTAGTCTGATTATTATGAATTATTTAGACACTCGTGTCTCGCCTAGATTGTTTGCTATTTATCCTGATTGTGCATTTGTTTATAAATGGTATTTTTTATAGTAATTTGGTCTCATAGCTGCTTTAATTCTGAATTTGTACTTAAATCTCTTCCTTTTTAAGTAGAAAATTTTTGTAACATACTCGTATAAGTATTTTATAAGTTTTTTGTACGAATTCTGTATGAGATTGTGTTCCACTATATTCTTTATGTTAAATACCTACTCGTAGTAATTTTAAGGTACTTACTACTAGTTTACTACTTAGGCAATTTTACTTACATGCGTGCAACGCAAATTTTGGTTGTGATTTTTGTATAATTTCAAGACTGGTCATAATACTTAATATCATTTTTGACGTAGTGAATAGTCAAGTCATTATAACTATTGATGTTATATCATTTATTTATTTGGATGTTCTTATTAAATTAGTAGAACCTTTTAGTGTTTCTAAAAGTATTTTTTTGTTCATAATGAATTCATTAATTAAACATATTTTTTTAGATGTAAGACTTGCCGTAAGATATTAAAAAAGACATACAAAAAGCAATATTACCTCTAAATCCCAGTGTGGAATTGTGTACGAACGTGTATTTAGCGGAAGACTAAATTAATATTAGTTGGCGAGTTTAAAACGTAGATTTGGATGTGTAACGTTAATAATACTGTTTATTACTTTCACGGTAGCCTTTAAATTAAAATTTAATGAATCAGATGATTTGTTTCACTTTTTACTTGCCAGGACTGGTTTTTATCGTTACCTCAGCATTTTTTATGTACTTAGTAGGTAGGTACCTACAGTTGTTTTTTCGTTAAGATTATAATTATAGGGTAGGGTATTATAATACGTATAAATAAATATAGGCATATATAGGGGTTTCCCAAACAAACTTCCAAGTTATTTTTTTTTATGGGAAACCGAAATGCGTGAAACCCTCTTGAGAAAATAGACGCACTGTAAGTATTACAATGTTATTGTCAATTAATTGAGTAGGATATTTAGTTTAGTTTTTCTGTAAAGACTTATTTTCTCATGACAGCTGGCTTAGTAGAAATTACCCTTTATAGGTCTATGATTTGAGATGGTATTTGTTCGTATGATCAAAACGAACATTTGTATATTTTCAATGTTGAAAGCCGCAGACTTAGGTATTTTCAATCATATTTACAGACAGATTTACTTACATTGGTAAGAATTGTTAGGTACTTATTTATTTTCAAAATTACCAACCACTTTTACTTTTACTAGGTACATATCTTTAAACATGGTGCTTAAAAAAATGACCGCTTAAACGTATTATACAATTTTGAATAAAAAAAATCCAAAATTTATTTTTAAGAAATTTAAAACAGTGCCATTTTTGTTGAACTACCTACCACTCACAGATCAAGTCAAAACAACTGGGTTATACTCAGGAAATGCAGATGTTCATATATTCTTGGTTTCCTAGGAAATGTTTAGTCATTTGATGAAAACTAAGCGAGCTTCACTGATAGCTTTTAAAGATTTATAGTGTGAAACCTACATTATACTAAATGAAAGTATTATTTTTACCTATCAAATCATTAAGGGGGTGCCGCGCGATCGCAAAAACTAACATACGTCCCCTCACTCTTGGAATTTTTTTGACAGTTTTTTGACACTAACTGTCAACGTCAAATTTGACAGAATCGAGCATAGACTATGCGATATATTGCGATAACAATACATAAGATGAACCACAGAACCGAAATAACTAAACTTGTTCATACTAAAGTAGTCTGTAAGTCTATTAGAACACTGTACAAAGTCAAGTGTGTTTTTGTAGGTGCGGTCTCATGCGACCGCTTGGGGTTTGAGGGGCGCCGGCGGTCGCGAAACAATGATTTTCAATTGTGTCAGGTTTTACGGTGCTCAAGGGGTTAATGAACTTTAAAGCAAAATCAATCATATTGATATTTAGAATTAGAACAACAACTATTCTGCTTTGAAGTTTCAGACCTAGTAAGTTGATTACTTGGAGCAATGTTTTAATTCTGCGAAATGTACAAAACCATCACGCGCTTGGTTTAAAAATTAAAATTTACTTGATTAAGATGGGGTGACTGACCTGCGGAATATCAATACAAATATTTTCATGTAAGAATTATTGTTTCATACGTAAAATTAAGAAAGTTGTCAAAAAAAAATGTTTTTAGGAGTCATTAGATTTATGTATAAGTACATATTGTTTGTTATTGTTTAAAGAATTTGTTTCAGCAGAAGCCACGACCTTGTGCCATGATCAGGGTAACTTTTCACAATTTCGTGCAGGATCCCCTTAATTTCAGACCGATATCTACCTTATCTAATAAAAGTCTCTAATTGTTGATAACGGTGTTAATAATTACTTAATAATAAGAGGTAAGAATTATTTTATTTTTACTTATTCAGTTTTAAAAATAAAACAATGCTTTATAAGGTACTACCGGGTGACAAGGCCCACAGTTTTCCAAGGCCCAAGCGCAGAAAACTATGTTTATTACATTTGATTCGTGCCAACTTCGTAGCATGCATGAAACACATCAATATGAACGCCGAAACGCAGCAGCGAACAGCGAGCGGCCACTGACACCCGGTAGTTCGCCAACATCGGTCGCGGCCGCTTATTTTACTAATTTTGGCTCCTAAAAAACGACAGTTTTTACTTTTTTATACTATGATTTGTTAGTAGATTTTTATTTAGTGTGTTTATTTGATCATTACTCTTTTGATATTTACATTGTCATCATCGTGCGATTTTATAGCTCTTTATTTTGTAAATATTAAATTTGTGTTGTAAGCCCACAACGGTTAGGAGGGCCCAACGAAGTAGTTGCTTGGGCCTTAATAAGAATAGAAACAATAATTACTTAATTTTAGCATAAATAACAATTAATTTATAATTAAAATCTAATATTAATACAATAAACACTTAAAAATTCGATACCTCGGCTGTGTTATAACCAGTGGTCGGAGTAGGTATATTGATTTTAGATACTTGCGTCATGATATCATAACATGGACATGCATTTCTTCCGGAATGTACCGGAGTTTCCAAAAATTTGGTAAATAGAGTAATAAAATAAAAAACCATATGTAAGCAAACAAAATTGTTTATTGTTAATACAAATAATCATTATTACAGTTTTATTAAAAATAATTATTTTTAATCCTCATCGGTTACAAGTTCTACATTTTGATTTTTTACTTAGGCCTTACACTTTTATTTAGGCCAAAGAGCCGGCTCAACATTAGCCAACAGGTCGAAACAATAAAGCTTTGGTCACCTATCCGTTGACCGGCCTGTGTGAGAGTGACTTAACCTCTACAATCAACGACCAAATGTGCGGCCAAGTGAGTCAATGAGTTCCAAAGGGGAAATAAGCCCAACAAATCTATAAACTACATTTCCTAAACTAGTTAATCGTTACTTACCCTAAATAATTATTAAAAAGCGACAATTATTAATAATTGTACCATCGTGATGGTTGGTTAGCGTTAGACGGGGGTTTTATAAAGGGGGGACAAAATTTCGTCCATTTTAGCGTAGGACGCACCGTTTCCAAGATATTTAAAGATTAACAAAAAAAAATCACTAATAATAATTTAAGACGTGATTTCTTTTCTTTTGCGAGATTGAGACAATGGATACGGCCAACATTAGAGATGGAGACCAGCGCCACTAGCAGCATAGCGTTGAGAGTATTGATACATTTTTAACTAGTTTCATGTAATAATTTCGATGTTTCGGTATTTTTATCATAATAATCCGGAAACTCGGAGGAGTATCCATATTAACATATACGTTTGATGTCAGTGACCTTAATTCAATATACCTACTCCGACCACTGGTTATAACACAGTGAAAAAGTATTTTTTTTAACAAAATATTGATCATTTTAGTATCCGATTGCTTTTATCGAAGTTTATGAATGTTACAATTTTGATGTGTATATATCCATAAGGTCTTTAATGCATACTTTTGCTCCAAAAGACTTAAAAACGGCACGGGCTTATTGGACGGACATACCATGTTTAGTAAACCCCAAAATAAGGTTTTTAAAAAATGTTTAAAAATTTAACTAATTATCGTTGTAGCTTCAATAACTACTTTTATTTGGATTTTGAAATAATCATAGCTTTCATTGTAAACACTCTTTTTCTTCTAAATGATAAAATATAGGTTTTATTTCAATTTGTAAAAAAGTGGGCTTGTCACCCGGTAGTACCTTATTCGTTGGAACTGTCACGAAACAAACCAAAAAATTCTTCACTATAAAATAAATAATAATTCATTCACTTTAGGAAAAGAAATGATATATCTTTAGACATTATAAAAGCCTATTTGCATTATTCGGAAATCGAACAGGCTTAATACTATAAATAACGAAAGTCAGTTATATAGCGATTGCTACAAATATGTATTTATTGCACGTTTTGTTTTTTTTCTAGTCTTTTACGCTATGTCCCGCAACAGAAGACGCATGATGGTAGTGGGAGGCTACAAATTCTCTCTCCATTACGCGCGGAACATGAAGGAGCGCTGGGAATGCAGCAGACGCAGCTATTTCGGCTGCAAGGCTGTCATACGCCTGTCCAACGGCGTCACCCAATATAGTAATACACACCACAACCACGACCCATGAGAAGAAGAAAGCATCTATTACTATAGATGAAAATTACGGCATAAATAAACCGAATGGCAGCGGTGCGGCGTGATGACTAAAGCTCGTTCTCGAAAGTTAGGTACCTAACTGCTTCATTTTAAATGTCATGTCCTCGATGTTCATTAGCCCTAACATTCGGAATTCACAAAGCACCCACGTAACACCATTTCTACAGTGCATTGCGACGAAAGTCCTAACCACGGAGAAAATATTTGCTCCGTGGTTCTAACCCTGAAATATCTATTGGTTCGATCAGCAGTTTCGGTTGGTTTATCAGATTTTCTATTCCCTCTTCTTGAATGTTTTATGTTGAATAGACCCACGTCGCACGTCGAGTCAACAGACATTCGAGCATGGGGCCTTTCGCTGCAACGAGCTGTCAAATTGTGGTACGTGCTATGCTATGGAATTTCGATAAAAAGGGACGTTTGGGATATTATTAACGTCGAGTAAATGACATTCTCAATCAAGCAGCTATTTTCTTTCTCGATGCCATCGCACCTCGCAATACTGTCGCTGTCATCTAGTCTCTAGTAATGGACACAGGCTTCCGTGAACGCTTGAGATTTTCATAAAAATATCGTCAGTCCAGGTTTTTGTATACGGAATGCTGGGTAAGTTTTTACACTAAGTATTCGATCGAGTTAAGGTTATATGGGACGTTAAAATGTTTATTTTCTCAAAAAGGTTCCACTAAATTGTGGATAACTTCACCCTGATCAAATTATGAAATAAACCAACTAGCCACACTAAATCTTTACATCCATGCACATGCACCTTTGTTGAAATATGTTTGTCTACGGCAACCTCATCAGTCTGTTATGTATAATCTATCTCTATTTTTACGATACTAATGATTACATATCATCAGTTTGGGGTCAGATGAGTAAAAATGAGTACACGTGACTGTTTTGGCGCATGTCTTTGTCTTGTCTTCTTTATACGTCTTAGGCGGCAAGTCTTTAGAAGTTTGCAGCACGAGCGTCTGAGCAAGATAAGCACTAATTTAGTTCATTACGTGTTTTTCTGCGTAAATTTTAGTGGATATCATTCTGAACAATTAGGTAATTTAATTTAATTATGCAACATTCTTATTGTATAGCAATAAATTATGTCTATATTATAAGTAACGAGATAAATGTATTAAAGGTTATCTTATGAATAAAATATCTATGAGACTAACTATATAGTTTTATTTTGGAATTACCACTTCGCTTTTTATTAGGATATGGGATCAATAATCGATATTTGCTTCATTCTTCTAGGTCAGCAGATATAGAATGCAACTGGCCAGTAGACGTTATCATCATCATCATTGTCGTATAATTTTAAAGTTTTATTTTAATCGTTCCTAAACCTCCTTAGAGCGCAGCTGCCCTATCTGCAGCGACTTCGCCAACGGGATCCACTACGGTATCCACTGCTGCGAGTCTTGCAAACAGTTCTTCAAGAGGACGATTAGCCTCAAGAAGTATACTAAATACACCTGTGGCTACGCCAACGCCTGCGCCATCAACCGATGGTCAAGGTCTAAGTGCCAGTTTTGCAGATTCCAGATGTGTATGAAGGCAGGGATGCAACCTTGCCTCGTACGACTTACTGGGGCAAGGGGGGGACGGGCCAGGCAGTACGTGAATGAGAATCTCACTTAGAAAGAGAGAGCTCCTTAGAGAGAGAGAGAGAGAGAGAGAGAGAGAGAGAGAGAAAGAGAACTGATTTCCGGAATGGAAGACGTGTTGCCTGGATAAAAGATAGATAGAATGGATAGAAATATAATCTTAGAGAGAACTTCTTAGACAGTTAGGCCTTGTAAAAAAATCTTGGTGCTGACCAAGAACTTTTGTATTTTATCGTCAGTGTCTAATGTCCACTAGTCTCAGGTCTTCCCGGATTTCTAGAATTACCAGGTGTGTTTGTATCCTAGATCCTTATCTTCTTGTTTAGTATTTATCCGGGAGGTACCCAGCCCCCTTACTCTTGAAACCGATTCCGATCGATCGAGATTGGTATTGTGGAATTTTGTACTATACCAGCAATAATTTGGATTCATACTGGGTGAACTAAATGGCATTGAGTTTTATATTTTTTCACTCAATATCCGCGCAATATGAATCCTAATTGTGTCGTAACTTAGGAGTACGAAACTTCACAATACCAATCTCGTTCAATCGGGATCGGTTTCAATTCAAATCTCTAATGGCTCACTTTTACGACTGCTTGATATTAGTAATTTGTTGTTTGAACCAAACTGTACTTTACTGTTGAGTATTTTTTATTACTAATTTTATTAATTAAGTTTATTATCAGGACTTTCTTATTGATTTGCTCATACTTAAGTCTTGACTGAATATAATATGTAAGTATGTTAAATTAAAAAAATATATTAATAAGGAAGCTATAGAGTGGCTTTTTATAGTAAGTATATTGTTTAAAGCGGAAACGGTTAGGTAAAAACCTTGCCATTATTTTGTCAGGATGTAAGTACAGTCACGAGCACCAATATGTATACACTTTGACTCTTATTCCATTGTATTAAGAGTTACAATTGTTTACATATATTTGCTCGTGACTGTACAATTTTGAATCAAAGTATGCTGCCATTTTTATTTTGAACTTAAGTTTACGTTAGTGGCTGTTTAACCGACTTTAGGACTCCATTTATCTCTGTAGGTACTAAATTCCTCAAAATCGGATTAGTGATTTAAGTGTGAAATCGTAACAAAGAGAAGAACTCCTTTCGCATTTACAATATGAGTAAGAATTATTAAGTAAACTTAGACAAATATGCTATTAAATATCAACTTATCAAAGTACCTACTTTGGTACTTGAATACGAACATTAATTTGGATTCGTTACTTTCAAGTCCAATGCCACATGAGGTCTTAATGCTACCAAATTATATATGAAAGAATCTAAAACACAAAAGAGCTTGTAACTTACAAATAAAGACAATACTTATATCAACATTATTTTAATATTAGGTATTAAAATTTAAAATACTGTCTATCAATTAGGCTTTAAAATTGTGTTTTTAATTACTTGTAAGTTAATAGACTTGTTTGTACTATGCCGCGTTCCTAGTTAAAATATTGTTTTTCGTGCGAGTGGTTTATCAATGCATGGGGAGCACTTAGAGATCACTCTCAAATTCGTGACTACAATATTGTAGGGTTTTGGGTACGTGAACTTCGGAGTCAATCGTTTGTGTAAGTATGTTGAATGGTTTTATTAGGTTTTTATGGAAAGTTGTTTATTATAAATATTTATAAGTTTTATTATGACGTACTCACTGTGTTCATTTAGTATGTACCTAGTCACAATAATGCCTAAGATTAAGTATATCATTGTGATTCGTGATAAAGATAAATTAAATTGATTCTTTAATAAAATTATATCAACAGAATTAGATTATCCGAAAGGGCTAATAGGTACTTACTTAATATTTAAGCAATTTTAATGATGAAAAAAATGTTGACTTTATTTATTATCTACTTTTTTACATAGTACCTACCTACATACACACCCATCCCGCCCGTTCATATTAAGGCGGGTCTCCTGCGACACTGTTTTGTGTTTTCTAACACCTAACATCAAACATCTAACAAATATGGGCGTGGCCTACGTACATATTTTGACATATTTTGTTAGATGTTTGATGTTAGGTGTTAGAAAACATAAAAACAGTGTCGCAGGAGACCCGCCTTTATTGTCTAAATAACATGTTAGATACCTACAGCATACATACCTATACTGCGAGTACCTATTGAATTTGAATGTTTGCATTGCCAGGCGTGTTAATTAGAAAATTTAGTAACTTTCATGTTTCTCATAGTTTGCCGCAGATTTATGTAAAGGTGGCTTCACACATATCAGTGAAGTCACAGTACCGGCGCAGTCCTTTTCATACATTCTCTATGAACGCATCCCCACTTAACAGTGTTATAGTGCTCTCAGTGTCAGTGCCGCCACCGGCAAATCACGGACGTATTCGTTTTGACAACGTTCATAGAGAATGTATGGAAGAATAAGTATTTCGCACTGTGCCGGTACTGTGGCTTCACTGATATATTGTGTGAACTGTGAAGCAACCTTATGTATCTTTTTATCTTATGTAATTCAATCTCATTCAACAGTTTTTAAGTGACATTTATAATTATGATATAGTTCCACGTTTAAAGGAAATAATTCAATGTTTAAGATAGATATCAAAATCTCAATTCCACTTTAATGATCTAATTTTATTGATTATTATGAAAATTAAATAATGTTATCGGTACATATGACTATGTTCATTTAATATATTCTTCGTTGGTCCTAAGTCCTCATTAGCAAACCATCTCTTAGGTCCTCTCGGGGATCTCTGGAATCACGGTCCAGAAGTGTCAGTCTCATATGTTATACTGTTAGTCCCCAAGGCAGTGTCCCCGTCTCACCTATCCTGTAAGTCCCTATAACCGCGTCCTCGCATGAGTAGTGTTGGCCAGGACTCGAGTTCTTAAAGTCCTATTTTCGGGACTGGACTCGTAAATGAGTGCTTAAGCCTTATTGTCAGTTTAAGACTTTTGAGTCCTTAAAATATGAATAATATAGAGACTCTTAAGATGAGTTCCTTGCTAGTGCCGAAGACTTTTTAGAAACAGTGAGTTCCATATCCATTCTGTTGATAAAAGTTCTAGGCTATAGTGTTATACAATTAGGCGTTCGTCAACCACCTCCACAAGCGAGCCAATGCGACGAGTGCGCCAAAGAGGAAAAAAAAAGTTTAACTTTGATCATATGATCAAAGAGTAACAATAACTATTTTACGGAAAAATATTTGCCCATGGAGGGACGCCTTGTGAGTCTAGTCCCTAAATTAATACTTAAAGAACTCGAGTCCTGGCCAGCACTACTCATGAGTCGCATATCCAGGTAGTCCAGGCTGGAATTTTTTTTTGCCAAAAGCTGTTCACATTATTTTTTACTATTAGGTATCTTGCAAGTTAATCTAGCGAAACAATAAATAAACGACGCGTGCTAAGAAATAGAGTACATTAAAGTACCTATATTACACTTAGGATAACCGTGTCGTGTAGCGGTGAAAGAATACTACTCGTAAAAGGCGACTAACGTCGTACTAAAGACTGCACAAACATCCAACAGCATAATAAAATGGCGTCAAAACACAATGTTTAAAAAGCTGAAGTAAAATCTTCTAGAGTACTAGAAAGCTGTCCCAAGTACGCACGCGTAACTATCATTTCTTATTTTTAGTTTTTTTAATAGTGTCCCATTCTATACTTAGAAGCTTTTCCTGGGTATTCGAACCGGGTACCTACCAACGGCAAAGTACCCGAGGGCGTCTCTAAAGACATGTTCTCGGCATAAGGTACCAATATATTTTTTTGTTACTAATCCGGCAAACTAGCCCACCTGATGAAAAACTGCCACCGCAGCACATGGACGCGCTACACCGAGAGCATGACTTTTTTTTTTATTGGCAACGGGTAAGCGTTTGGCGTTCATCTCACCTGATGGTAAGTGACGATAAGGCCGAAGGTGAAAGCGCGCTTCACCCGGAATCCTCAACCACTGAGGAACTGGCTATCTCATCTCAAACTGCCGGAACACAACAATGCTATAAACATCGTTGTTATGGCGACAGACTTAGATAAGATGGTGGTAGCTAGCCAGGCGGACTTAACAGCCCTACCACCAACCAAACCGAGCACACAAAGATCTACCCCCCCCCCCCTCCCGGGAATCAAACCCGAGACCTCTGGGTCTGAAACCGGTGGTTTAGCCACTAGACCACAGAGGCGGTTAAAACACGTGTGCATGACGCGCGCGCTGCCGACCCCGAAGTTTCATTCTTCTGTCTCTAATGCCTGTAATTTCACTGAATCTAGTACTCTTCATTCTGGAACGCAGTAATATAAAGCAATACTGCTTGGCAGCAGAATCAGGTATTTCTGGCTGGCTACGAGTACGATTTTGACAATTTAATTTTGTTCCATATTTTACTCACATTAAGACTAAAGCTAAGGTTTCAGGTAAGTCGAAATAACCGTTTATTTTAACGTTAGCACATAAATAGCCACAGTTTAAAAACTTACCACAAGGTACTCTCACGTCACGTGTCTTAACACAAAACTTGGTTGTTAATATCAAAATACCTTTCCCAGATTGTTGCCCCATATGCAGCGACGGGTTATCAGGCCTCCACTACGGCGTCAGGACCTGTGAGTCCTGCAAGCTGTTCTTCAAAAGGACCCTGCAAATGAGCAAACATTACACCTACACTTGCAAGAACGACGTCAAATGTACTATCGACGTGTTATCTAGGTCCTGGTGTAAGCTTTGCAGATTCCAAAAGTGCCTTAAAGTCGGCATGCAGCCGGCCATGGTGAAGAAAAGAATGGTTTTATAGTGCGACTTGATTGTCTTGAGACCGGAGAAGTTTTTAACAAGATGGTTTTGTGTGTTTAGTATCAATTTCATGTTGAGAGAGTTGATAGTGTAACTCTACAATGAACTCTAAAACGTAATGAAACTACTGTCGCTTCAAAAATATTACTTCACTTCTTTGGATACTTAAGTACCAAAGAAGTGAAGTAATATTATACTTGTTTTCGAATATTTTTATCTACTAAGTTCAAAGTTGACCATTTAACGTGCTGTTGCGTTGATTGGCACCGTCTGTTTTATGCAGTTGCTGCAAAACAAAATACACCACTACAAGTACCTAGAAAGTAGGTACAATAATTTAGTTTCCAAGGAATTAAAGGAAGAAAATGTAATGTTTTTATTTTTCCACGAAGAGTAGGTAGCTGTCATTCGAGGTCCGCAACGCCGCGTAGATAAAGATACCTACCCTATTTCGCAATACGTCCGATCCGAAACCGTAAAAAAAAAATTGATCTAAAATTTGGACCGAATTCAAATATTGCTTACGCACTAGTCCGATTACTGATACAAATTCAAACAATTCTAAAACATACATCAATTTACGCGGATACATTTTAATATTATTGCTATTTCTGTCTGCCAAATTCTTTTCCGGAATGGAAGTTCACGGACTACGGAAAGATCCCGGATGACAGAAGTCTGATCTAGTGCTTACCATATTTTCATTTGTTCGGATCGGACTCTGATCGGACGTAGTGCGAAACTGCTTTCAGTGTTGCAATTACAAGCGTCCATGAACTGCGACGGCCGCTTCCCGTTAAGGCGAGTCACCGGTAAATGCGGGCAAAACTGTTTTGCTATAGATCAAATGGTATATGTATTTACTATTAAATTACGCGGTTATAAAAATATATAATACACTAAAGGATATTGCCTAAAGAATGTGCTAATTTTTTACGCGATTAGATGTAGGTAGGTACTTTACTCGATTATAAAACATATAACTATATTATATAAATATAACATATACAACTATTCATTTTGAAGTACTATAGAGAACCTGCTTATTCATTAAATCCTATTAAGTCTATACACCGAGATTTTTCATTGGTTTTGGAGGCGAAAACGTTATATTACAAAAAAAGTGTTTTACCTATTTATGAAATAATAACGCGCTAATTCGCTTTACGAGCAAAGAAAAAAAAGTTGTAAAAGTGACTTTTTGTCGAAAACACGTAGTAACGTTCTCCTTATCTACTCGTAAACCGTGACCACAGAAATATATTTCTGTGACCGTGACCCCTATGAACTTTCCCGGCCACCTGCGCCGGCAGCGGGGCGGGGGGTAGGCGGAGCGTTTGAAGCGCCTCGCTAATTGGATTTCTTAAGATCGTCCGGTACTTAGGGTTCTTACATTTTTTATTGATATTTTTTATGGTCACATGTTTAGTTTTACATGCTAATTAGCTTCTACTAATGATAAACATGAATAGGGTTTCGGCTCTAAAACCAATGAAAAATCTCGGTGTATAGGCAATAAACCTATAAAAACCTATAAAACGCCTTAAGCCTTGTTTACACTATACGAGTAACGAGAATAGCGAATACCTTGGTACTCGCTATTTTAAGTATGTTATATACATAGAAAACACGCAGACCAGAGACAATTTAGAAAAACAATAATTTCTAAATTGACCCGACCGGGGATCGAACCCGGAACCTCAGAGATTGGCGACACCATGAAAACCGGTGTACAAACCACTCGACCAAAGAGGTCGTCTAAAACAGCGTCATTAAAAAGTACATCAATCTGTGCTATTTTCAACTTAGTTTTGATTTTACGTGGTCAATCATATTTATCATTTGATGAAAAAAACGATGACAAAATAAATCCTTATTGTAATCAAAATTCATAGTTCTTTTATTCCCATTACTACACTAGTCGCAACACAAATGGATCTTTTTTTCAGTGCGATATGAGATAGAATAGTTAGCATAATAATTTTATTTATTTATTCAATATCTAATCAGAAATGTGGGCGAAGCTTAGCAATAATCTATCTTCGACGTGACCAAATCTCTAATAAATATTTTAATTATTGAGCTATATCTAACAAGTTTTCAAAAACGATGTTATGTGAGGCCAAACAGGTCCCATAACTCCCCATACGCTCCGTAAAAGAGTCCAACTTTGCCCTCTCAATAGTCTTCATACGCACATGCACTGGCTGAAAGTCTACCAAAAAGGGCTCCGCAGCGAACGCGTTAGAAATGTTTGCATTCTCATGAAAGTTTCTAAACAAACCTGTTTTACCGGAACCAAGGTATATTTTAAACCGCCTTGGCGGTACACACGGCGTCAAATCAACCTACCTAAAACTGTCAAATTTCTACAATAAATTTTGAACTTTAACATTGTTCATGAACATTTTTTGTTCAAAACATTTCCCGTCCGCTGCGACTTTAGCAATGTTCAGTAAACAAAGTTTTTTAATAAAATGTTTTCCACAAACTCCGGCAAACACGTTCAAGTAATTTAATTCGACAAAACATTTAAGCCACGCCCCTTATTTATGTTTCCAACAATGTTCTGTTCAAAACATGGCGCAGCTGACGCGGTTTTATTGTTTGGTTCTAAGGATCTATATTAGGGTAGGATGATCTGGCGCCGTGTGTACACACGGCGTCAGATCAACCTACCCTAAACTGTCAAATTTCTCCAATCAATATTGATCCTTAAAACCAAACATTAAAGTTCAAAATTGATTGTAGAAATATGACAGTTTAGGGTAGGTTGATCTGACGCCGTGTGTAACCTTTTGAACCTTTTGAACGCCACGGTCGGATATGGCCGACAAATGAAAACGTTTCCAACACGCCACCGTCGTGTATAGCTGACAAGAAAAATTGCGTGTTGGGCACGTTTTCATTTGTCGGCCATATCCGACCGTGCCGATCAAAAGGACAGTAACGAAGCATTTTACTCGATTCTCGACAAAATTGCTCGCCTAGTGCGAACAAGGTTTTAGGCGGGCCGTATGCTTGTTTGGCGGCTGAGTTAGAAAAAAATATGCTATCTTATTTGCTTTAAACTAAAAGTATGTAAGTACTATATTCGTATACCTAATTACTTTTGTAGTCTTAATTTAGATTTAGGTATAGTGTTAAAATGTTCCTTAACTATTAATTTTTATTGTGTAAAGTTACTAGTTATAAGTAATATACTAAGGCCGTTTTAAATATGAATTTAAAATAACAGAGGCAGGGTAAAATACAATTGGAGAAAAAACGTTGTGCAATAATTGTCGTAAATACTATCTATGTAAGCATCTGAAATGTCTTGCCATACCAAAGTTTTTTTGAACTGACGACGTGAAGTTTGCGATATATAATACATTTGTATGCCATACAAACTACGAAGTTCATTTTTTTTAAATCAATAAACTAATTGCTAAGATACTTTATATGCTTAAGAAACTTACAAAAAATCTAAGAAGTTAGAAGACAATATTAAAAAAAGATGTGATAACAAATTTTTCATAGTTTAAATTTTATTACCTGAACTATTATTGGTTTAAATTTTTTTTTTAATTAGATTTTTCCAAAATAGTTTGTTGTTTTTCTGATGATGATGTACATGTTAACAGTTTTTAATAAACCTTGTTGTTGTAAATCGGCTTATAGTTTAAGCTGACAATTTCTTGCAGTAAAATATGATAAGTACCTACTTATTGATTTTTATGTCATGTGATTTTGCAATAATACTTATTTTTATGTTAAAATGACCCTTGTTTATTATTACTGATATGAATTATTTTTTACACTTTAATTTAGTGAAAGTATTTCAAAAATTATATACAAATGTCCATATACACCGAGATTTTTCATTGGTTTTGGAGCCGAAACCCTGTTCATTTTTATCATCAGTAGAAGCTATATAGCTTGTAAAACTAAAAATATGAGCATAAAAAATCATAAAAATATCAATAAAAAGTGTATGTATGAACCCTTAGTACCGGACGATCTTAAGAAAGTCAATGACCAAGGCGCTTAAAACGCTCCGCCTACCCCCCGCCTCGCCGCCGGCGCAGGCGGCCGGCCGGGAAAGTTCATAGAGGTCACTTTATACGAGTAATTGATAAGGAGAACGTTACTACGTGTTTTCGACAAAAAGTCACTTTTACAACTTTTTTTTCTTTGCTTGTAAAGCAATTATTATTTCATAGGTACAACACTTTTTATGCATTATAACGTTTTCGGCTCCAAAACCAATGAAAAATCTCAGTGTATAATATTATAGTTAATATCTTGTGTATGGATATAAGTAAATCTGCAATTCGTTTTTCCTATTAATTGCGTTTATGAGATATTCTTACTTGTTTAAAATTTTACATTGGTAGATACTAAAATCCAATGGAAAGCTGCAATTTAAAATAGTTTTTTTAGGCATCTATAGCTTACCCTATATTTCTGAAGGCAGTTAATTAATACAATTAATATAAATAATAATTATTACATATTATTAAGAACATATTAGAAACATATAAGGGTTAATAAAAAGACTTTTATTACTTTATACATTTTTTGATTTTAAAGACCTGGAAAATTGCCGCGTTACATTCAGTAGGTATACGTAAGTATATAATAAAAATAATAAGATAAGATTAGATATTAGAATATTATATTAGATAAGATAAGATATTTTGATTTTGTCTACACCAAGCATTAGTAATGCCTGTTTTGTAGTTATGATATGTGCTACTGCACTACCTACACAGTGGCGGTACCTTCATACAAGCCGAAAAGCCCGGCTTGCCCTAACAAAAACTCAATATCACTACTGGTAAAACGCAATTATTAAAATCACTTAATATTTTTTACCATTGTTAATTTTCTTTCATCAGCATTCAAATTATCAATTTTATAAGTTTCTCATAAAACAAATCGCATAAAGCTGCTTATAAATCGTGCGACGCTTTACATCTCTCTCGCACAAGTTGGCTTGCAACCGGGCTTCGGATTTAAAGTATATCCGCTCTCTTCTAACTTTACCAAAATTGCTACTCTATAAACATAATACTGCGTAAGTATGTATAGATTCTATGAGAAATTCATACTCTTCGTCAAAGCCAGCTTGCGTTATGAAGTTCGCAAGTAAGGCCTTCTCCAAATCAGGCTTTATTTCTACCGAATCACGTGCAACTTAAACGCGGGCGAACCAATCAGAGGCGACCGACGACAGCTCGAGCTCGGGCGAACCAATCAGAGGCGAGCGTTAATACGCGATTGTGCTGTGCAGCAGCCAGCCATTTTTTATTCTTTGTTATTGTCACACTTCACTTTGTTTGAGGGATTGTTTTATGTAACAAGTGTTTTCGTAATTTGTGATAAAAAAAATGTGTTCCGAGTTCAGTTCGTCGCTTTATTGGTCTCTGTGAGGGACTTAGTTACTTAGATGTGTTGGGCATGTGATGTGTTGCAAACAAATGTGTACTTAAACGTGTTGATGATGAAAGGCAGAGGTAAATAAATTCTTTGAACATCACACATGATTTATGTATTTCGCAAACTAGGTATTAAAAGTCATCTAGGGCATTAATTATAATAGGTCTATGTAAAAAACTCTTTGGATTGTTGGTTGCTTCCATTCAAATAATTAAGTAATAATTAATAAATTAAGTGTAGAGCTAAGGTGTAGAAGCCTACATATCGACTGTGATTCCCGCGCAAAATGCCCATTTTCGCATTTTGTAGTAATTTTCCAGTTGTATTTATCGTTTTTATAGAAATAGAATAATAAATTCATGCTTAATATTACGAATCTCCACTCTGCGAGAATAAGCTGAGTTCGGACGGCCGGCGCATCGCATTTTGTTGTAATTTTGTACTTAGTTGTATTTATAGTTTTCATCGAAATAGGATAATAAATTCATCATAACATTTTTATTCCTCATGAAGTAACAATTATTCTGGTATAAATTTTACTCAATAATATTATCGTAGATAAGAGAAATTCACAGTTAACTTAACGCGATTTTCGAAGCTTTTTTGGTTTTGTTTCATTTTTTTATTTCATTTGTTTAGAACAGTAGTTCAATCCAGGAGCTCAAAAAAGTGCCCTCGCGCAATTTATGAAAATCTTCCTCTGCAATTTTGAGTTTAAATAAAAACTAAGCGAAATTTACAAAAAGCGAGGCCGCTACGTACTATGCCAATAGCTATTCTACACTATTCAATAAGTAAATACTGTTAATGTATTTTTGTTTCTGAGATAAAGAACGCCAAATTGGCCAAAATAAAATTCTCAAAAATCACATTCAAGATGTAATAGAAGGTAATAGCCTGTTTTTTTACCAACGACGAGCGTTTGGAATGTCACGGCCTATGACGATTTGAGTAAAAAATGTGGCTAGTGTCACAAATGGGCACCAACATTGTATCTAGGTAGCAAGATTAGGAACTTCAGGTTTCGTGGCTTGCCCCAATCTGAAGCCCTAGGCACGCCACTGTACCTACACCATCTGTAGTAGCACGTATTGTTCATCACATTTGGCATCTATGCGTAAACAATCATATAAGGAGGGGCGCGATTTTTGAACTGATTACAATAATTATCATACTATACTAAGTATACTTGTTACTACTGTTTTAATGGCTTAAGACTTAAGGCCTCTGTAACTTTTAATGAAAACAACTACAGATCGATTGACTTGATTTTGCATGACCTACCTATTGAGTTAGCGGTAGAAACATTCTATGAAAAATTGTATCAAATTATAAAAACACATACCTATTAAACCCATAAAAACAAGTGAATTTCCTATATGGTATTCCAACCCACCAAAACATGTTTTTAAAAACAAAGGTAGGGCTTGGATACGTTGAAAAAGTATGGTAACTTAACCGATTATAATAAGTTTTCTATGCTTAGGCGCAGATTAAAAAAAATAAGTAAAGAATGTTCCATTCAATATTATAGAGAGTGTAGAAAACCATACTTAGATATACAAAAAGATTTAAAAACATTTTGGAAGTACATCAATAATCGTAAACCAAAGTCTGGAATTACTAACATAATTAAATAGGTATAATGAAAACGAATCTGATAACCGAGAAGTAATTTGTGAATACTTACTTACTATTCAAAATTCTTTGGATTTGTTTATGAAACTATCATTAAAGACAATGTTGACTTGAATAGCTTACAGTCATCGTCAATAATTGACATATCTGTGACATTTACATATCAAAAAATAATAGGTATCACAAGAACACTTGGGATGTCACAAAAAGTACCTATGGGTCCGGACAATGTTCCACCCTTTTTTCTTAAAACACACAGCTAAATGTATAAGTGGAGTTGTACCTCAGTTGTGGAAAACCACAAAATATAATAACTATTTATAAAAATGGCAATAAATGCGACGTAGCCAATTATCGCCCTATCTCTGTTTTGTCAACCCTAGCAAAGATATTAGAAAACATTGTTAATAGAATAATATATCCAGAGATTCATAATATCGTTATTCCCCAGCAGCATGGTTTTGTGCAAGGTCGCTCGTCGCTCCACACTCCACTGCAAGCAATCTGCTAATTTATACAAATTTTCTATTTGAAAGCATGTACAATCGTGTACAAGTGGATGCAGTATGTACAGATTTCTGTAACGCTTTTGATAAGGTGGATCACAGCATCTTACTTCAGAAGATTGCATACAACGTGGAAATCTGCTGCGCTGGTTTCTTTCATACTGTACATTTAAAATAGAGCTCAGAAAATTGTAATAAACGGGTATTTATCTAATCTGTTAAATGTAACGTCTGGTGTGGCTCAAGTCTCCATTTTGGGGCCATTCCTGTTCGTTTTATTTATAAATGATATAAATACATGCTTCCTAAATTCTCAATTTAAACTCTATGCAGACGACGGTTTATCGAAAAAATGTAGATGTGAATGACTGTAAAAGGCTTCAAGAAGACTCATATCGCCTATCAGCATATTGTGCTAATAATAAGCTGCACTTGAGTCTTACTAAATGTAAAACTATTACTTTCACTAAAAATTTATCTATCATCAACTTTAACTATCAATTATGTCAGACCTGCCCCCTGAGCACGGATCTTTAATCGACCGATAAAGTGACATTAGACGATAAAATTTGACAGTTCATGTACGGCCGATGTCAATCTGTCGACGTCTAATGTCACTTTATCGGTCGATAAAAGATCCGTGCTCGCACTGCAGTCTAGAAAAAGTCTCTTATTACAGATCTTGGCCTGTTTATTGATTCTAGGCTACACTTTGCTATTCATGTTGCAAGCATTACAAGCAAAGCATTTCAGATGTACGGTTTCGTGCTAGGTTCTCATATTGCATAAGTTTTCGCTCATGTCGCTCGAGGCTAGAAAACTATTGCTTGATCAGGCAGTTTTGTAAGTATAACATTTGTAAAAATAAATTTGATTGCAATGATCTTACAAAACAAATGTAGGTACCACCGTGTCACTAGCCGCTTTCAACGTATACGGGGTATTCGTGGCTATTTCCATTGTTTATTCGCGCCAAAATAATGTAAAACGTTGCTTTTTCATGTCATGTAATGTTTATTAAACTTACATTTAATAACAAATATATAATTAGTAATTTGAACCTAAACTAAAAATGAACTTTGCCAACTTATTTGTCACTGATGATAGGATATTTGTTCTTATTGATACCTATTTGTTTTGTTTTGTTTTTCAAAGTAGGTAACTATTGTTAGTGTAAAAAAAATTAGAGGCTAAATCTTAAAGAGGTTGCTGGTTGTACAATAAGTAACAGAAACGAATGTAATTTTAATTATGTAATCTATAATGTACAATTGTTTATTATGCTTAATGATGATCGTAAGGGAGCGGGAGATGTCCCGTCGTCCCACCTGCGTTAATGCACCCGGGTGAATTAAATATTCTATTTGTAATCTTAATTCACCTAAGTACATTATGTATACTTCGTTTACTTAATTCACCTGCGTTAATGCACCCAGGTGAATTAAATATTCTATTTGTAGTCATAATTCACCTAGGTACATTATGTATACTTTTAGTAAAGTTTAGTTTATTAGAAAGGCTGTTTTAATTTTGAGTAAACTTTATTCACCCATTGTCTTACCTACTTTTTAAAATGACTAACGGACGATTTCTAAAAAATGGCCCGCTGTTATATGTCGATCCAGTAGACTCAGCACCCAATACGATATCCTGTTTTGCCTCCTTTACGCTTTTTTATGTTTACGACACATTTCCTCTCTCCATCTAAGGCACCTTTAACAGACACTAAGGGCCTTACCATAAACTCTTAAATCAGTATTACTTTAAAACTAATATGCAAATTCCCATTCGACCGGAGACAGTAGGGCCCCTGGCCTTGCCAAAAAGAGCAATTTCTCTTGTAATTTATTATTTTATTAAACAGTAAAGCCTATCGGTTATTATCTTATCAGATATTGTTAGCGAAAAGTAATTATTTTGGGGACCTACGTAATTGCCTTAAGATATAGTATACATACGATGTATCATTTACGATGTGTTGGTGGAATCAACAGCTAAGCTAAGCCTTTAGTATTTTTATTATAATTACAATTGTAAAGCATAATACATATATACTGATTAATATAGTTGTTTTTATACTGTTAATAAATATCGTTCTATAATATATATGCTTTCTTTATTTATCTTTTATAATATTTACCTTTCATAAAGTGTAGCGTTCGTCGCTGTGGACCCGTCATTCGTTGTGTAGGTATTGTGAACCCGTCATAGGGGCCATTTTGGACAGCAAATTTTATTTATACTTACTACCTACGGCCTAATTCGATGAAGACTATTTGTAAACTCAACAACACTCGTATTTTAAGTGTTTTCTAATGAAAGACACCATTACTAGCTGGGGGCTAATTGCCTAACTTCAAGTCTCACCTAACCTAAGTCTAACTTGAAGTTAGACAATTTGTTTGTTTGATTATTTTAAAAACAGGTTCTAAACAAGGAAAATTGCTTGGCTATGTACTTCTAGTTGAAAGCGATTGCGATAGATGTAGTAGTTAGACTATTAGCCCCCTGTTTTCTCGTTAATCTTACTCAAGTTGCACAAAGAAAAGTCTATAATTTGTTTACATACCTACATTCTTTATTGAATTTGGCTGTAGTGTAACAACCTATTCATATCGGTAATAGGTCAAGTATCATAAGACCGCCGGCGGTCGCGAAACAATTAATTTTCATTTGTGTCTGGTTTTACGATGCTCAAGGAGTTTAACTTAATGCCAATAAATCTGCAGGTATCTATGGCACTATACATTGTATAAGTATAACACGACATGACACAAGATGGGGGCCAGATTTACGCAACTTAAGGCTAGGTGTTAGTGAAAAATTAAAATAACACGTTCTTAGAATTACTTTTTGAAGTAGTATACAATAAAATTAAAATCTGCGAGAATTATGAAATATTGTTGAGGCTTTATTCTGTGAAATACACCCGATGGAAACACGATTTTATAAAGTTGGCTCGATAGAATAAATTCACAAAGTTACATATTTTTGTGTCATTTTATCTTCTTTTCCAGGTTTTATTATTAAAATAAGTGATTTGATATTATGAGTCATTTACCAAAATGAAGCTCGTAAATAAATTGAGTTATTATAACCGATGGTTTTTTATTTATGACATCTATCATTTTTTTTTAAATATAAAACGCGATTATTCGCGCCGCTTCGCTGTTATACCCGTCCCTTACCGTTGTACCGTCGAGAGAACGAGAGGGAAGCGCTTGAAATACCTCCCCTTAAGGCGTATGTTGCGTAACTGTGTGCGTAAAATGATGAATTTCCAACGGGGTTATTTTAAATTAAAAATGTAATTTTCTTTAAGTTTCTTCATGTAAGCACCTTTTATCTTTTTCCAGTTGGTGACATACCACGGTACAGCTGGTCACGCCTAGGCAACGCGATCATACTAATAGGAGACAATCGTTTCAAGAAGAGGTCGAAACACATCAATCAGAAGCAGGAGACGCACTGGGTGTGCAACAAATGCGATAAAGGCTGCAAAGCCAAGCTGACCACACTGAACGACGCTATTATAAAAATGTACAACGTTCACGACCATGACGGTATAAGAAGAAACAAATGATTAGAGGCTAGTTTACGAGAATTCGAGATCTATATTAGGTATTTTTGTTATTTTGTGCTTTGTCACAGTGAGTTAAACTTAAACTTATATCTTAAATTATAATTTTATGAACATGACAATATTATATCATGTTTAAAAAAATTACTGTTGTGCCTTGTAATAAATAAAATAAATATTTTTCAGTGTTGGTTGTTGGATAATTAATGGTATTCCTCCTGATCCCTTTGAGTTTTAGGTAAAGTAAAGGTCTTTCGGTACTACACGCAAGAGAGAGAATTTGAGGAGATTATTAACTATGAAATATTCACGAACAAAATTGTGCTAAGTTAAAAAATACTGCAAATTTTTCTTCTCTGTTTCGTGATAAGGAAACAAGTTATATGTTTTTATTATATTGAGCTCACTAAAGAAATAGGTATTTATTTAATTATTTGCACGTTGCTTTAAGTTTAAATATTGTTAATAGTATTTATTTGCTTACTTGTTAACGCTTGTTTAATTGAGTGTACTTGGTACAGATTAGGTACCTTGTTAAAGTGATTTATTATTAGAATTGAGAATTAACAATTACTTATTAGATTTGAGAACAGACTGCTGACTGTGATTTTATTCACCATGAATCAATGAATTATTAAAGTGAAAACGTTATATTCTCGCAAAAAAGTTACTCCTAGTAGCTTAATAATTAAAATCACTTGTCTGGTCTTCATTATCAATCATCTATAAGTACCTAGCTGAATAAAATTTTTCAAAATCTTCTGATTCTATACACAATAATGACAAGTCTGATAGCTGTCCTTGTTTTATAGAAGTCCTAAGATATATTTTTATCGCACAGGAAGTGTGATGGTTGAAGTGCACTTCTATCGTGTCATACTTCCTGGAACGACCACGCAGAATTCCTTGTTATTATTAAATTTCAATATGGTATAAAATAGCTTAGAATATTTACTATTTTTACGCCTATTTGGGAATTCCCTCTATCAAAATGTTAGAGATACGACTGTCGTGCTAGAAATAACAACTGCCTAGCACGACCACGCCCAATCTCAGTATTGCTCTAGAGACTTAAAAACGGTACAAAATTAACACGGAATTCTGCGTGGTCGTGCTAGGAAGTATTCTTCTAAGCATGACCGTATCTCCTAGATATAGTTGATAGAAATTTTCAAAACGATAAACAATAGTAAAAAATCCAGAATATTTTTTACCGCCTACAGATATCAGAAAATCATCCGTGGTCGTGCCAGGCAGTATGACACCTATCTTTGGCTATATATCCTCATTTACTTTGTGAATTAAAATTTATCATCTTGTGGTCTGGACTGCTTTATACCATTGAAGACTAGAAGGTTGTAGCTCAAAACTTTAATCGACATAGATTATTTGATTTACCAAATAAAAACAAAAATATTTTTTAGGACAAGATAGGTAGTAAAACGACAGAATGCAGTTCACAAACGTAACGCATTTATTGTATTTAACATAAACTTAATCTAGCTTCTGACAAACTTTATAAACAAAATGCTTCATAAGTACAAATTGCTAATTAATATTGAAAATATTTAAGTACCTACTGCACCTACTTTTTTGTATTGTCTTATAAATGTTGAAATTATGACACAGGTTGACTGGAATCTTCACTCCTTAGCAGGTAATGGGAGATTTATGTTTATAATATAACATTTTTCGTTATCTTATTAGGTACACTTGTAATAAGATAATGATAGATAGATAAAATAAAATATAAAATTTTACAACATGCTGTATCTGTTAAAGGGTTAATATCTGTCTCTGTTAGTTGTATGAAGTTGATAGATACAGAGATATATTTTAAGCAGAATATACGCTAAGTGTGTTTAGTAATATTTAAGTAACAAGATACACTACTTTTACACAATTAAGTATTGTAAAAAAAATGAAGATTTTACGTAACAAATAAACAAGAAGAAGAACTTATATTACTAAAATGTGACACTTCATGCAGATCTTTCATCATTCTTAATCATTTTTATACAATTATTTATTCTGACGTTTCGAACCTAAATAAACGACATGTTTTATTTAAGTATGTTTAACTGTTTGTGTTCTCTTTAACTTTGGAAAATAATGTAAATTATTAAGTATAAATACAAAACTAAAAGCTATGCTTATTTTTGTATTAAATTTAAATATAAAATGTTATAATATAAAGCGTTGAATGAAACATATCGGGAGTATCTAATTCATGCAAAATAAGAGAATTATTTATATGCTCTTTAACATTGTACAAAGTAGTCAACACGATCTACTTTCTAAGCCAATGGAGGCCTTACACAATGCCAGCTACGACGACGCCGAGGTCCTGTCTTAACATTGTATACTTAAATCGTTTATAAATCTACCTTCGATCGCATATAAAATCTAGATGCACAATCAACGCCCTCAAAACGTCTGCACAAAGGAGTACTTACCTAGAAGATTTTTAGGTAGAGTCTGGCTAACGGAAGCTGAACCTCGTAGTTATTTGATTGGCAACACTTTGTCTCTATGTATGTCTATCTGGGGTGTCATGTCGTATGTCAAATTGAATTTTTTTTGAGAAAATTACAGCTGTGTAAGTGACCCTGTGTTACCCTGTCATGATTTTTTCGAAATTGCCGCGTTTTTCCTGGTTCAGCTTTCGTTGACCAGATTCTACGCATTTCGTTTAGTAGTGTGCGAGCTAAGTGTCACATAACGAAATGCTTCTCTTAAGGCGAGTCACCGGTAAATGCGGGCAAAACTGTTTTGCTAGATCAAATGGTTTATGTATTTACTATTGAATTACGCTCGTATAAAAAATATATAATACACTAAAGGATATTGCCTAGAGAATGTGCTAATTTGTTACGCGATTAGATGTACTTTACTAGATTATAAAAAATCCCGGAAACAGGCCAAATAAAAGTCTAAAACGGATGATTTCTTACATTTTTTTTAAATTTTCGACATAATTTTTACATGTAAATATTTATTTTGAAGTTCTACAGAGAACCTGCTAATTCATTAAATCCTATAAAGTCTAAAAACCTATAAAAACCTACAAAACGCACCTATTTGCGCTGCTTCGCTACGTCTTCTACCCGTCCCGTACCGTCGTACGTCGAAAGACCGAGAGAACAGCGCTCGAAAGGACTCGCCTTAAAAAATTGGTTTCGTTACGGCACCTTCCCATTTTGGCAGCTTTGGGATGCCGCTTCTAAAGTACAGTCCCGTTCGGTTCCCATTGGCAATCATTTTAATATTTCAGTGTATTTTACCAGTAAACTTTGCATTTTTATTCAAAATATGTAAATACAAGCGGCACTCGTTCTTTTTTGTCGGTGACTGTATCTCCTTGATTGAAATTTATCGAGTTCATAAATTCATGGGTGCCGAGATGGGAAGGTGCCGAAACGAAACTAAACCAAAAATGGTTAAAAAATTGCTATTCGACCAAAGCACATACACGTCAAATGTATACAGTCAAAGTTGCCACTGTTCCGCTACCATTTAGGATTGTGTGTTTAGTTGTTATATGTGATAGAATATATTTACCTTATTTCATAATCTTTATTGCATTAGCTTATAATATTAGAACTTAATATCACAGGCTATCTTTTACTTATAACTAATCACTAAGTATAGTATTTTTACAGATTATCTTTCATTTGAGATATATTTATGTTATGGTTTTATATAAAATTAAATAAATATGTCATTAAATAATTAGAATTACCAACACGGTATCCATCATGTTTTAGAGTTAAGTTCTTTTAATGTAAATTTTTTGTATTGTTATTATGAAAATATTTTTATAAATTATTGTATAATATGTTATAGCATTATACCATTTGACTTATCATATAATATACGTCCAATAACATTCCAGCTGTTATTTTTGAAACATCTAGTTTTTTTAATAAATAAGTAGGTAATTTGTTAATGGCTTCTGCTCACTACAACGTGTCCCACACAAGTCAGGTCATGCATTTTAAAAAGGTTTGAATCTAAACAGACTTCTATTATTGTACACGAATTCATTTAAGTAAGTGTGTGTGGGATATGTTGCACGATTTTTTTTGTTGTTATTCTGGAACGTTTAGATGCACTACGCTGGAATGGGCAGAGACCTTAAAGCTAACCAAAGTGTACGTAATTTTATTTACTTTATAACGTTTACATAAGTACATTAATTATTTTATTAGGAAATAGAAACATTAATTATTTTATTTGGAAATGGAAACATTAATTATTTTATTATGAAACAGAAAGCCGACTAAAGAAATATCCCGTAAATTATTAAATTACTTATTTACCTACGTTACGTAGTATTTCATTTTTTGCGTTAATAACGCTAAAATAAATAAGGAAACTGTAAAAGAAATGACGTGGGTTCGACTCCCACCTTTGGGTAGTAAATAGTAAATTTTTTCAACGTTTCGTTTTTTTCGAAGTTACACATTGTTAAAAAAAACTTAAATTCTCAAAAAGCATTGATTGAGGGTATCCTATCTGTTATCAAGGGAATTCTCTACTGTTGATACAAATTGTAGATATCCAAAACGGCGTGATTAAAGAACAAACAAACAAGCTTTTACACATTTGTAACATATAATCGTCCGATAACAACATATAGCATTGTAAATGAATGCAAACCAGTTGTGTTATTTGTGCAATTCCATTGTTATATTTTGTAAAAAAATCCTTTACAACTATATACGTACTTAGTTGGGAACAAAGATGAAAAAACACTCAATATCACGGTTGCGAAACTCACTTGATACCATGTGATCTGTTTAAAAGTATATTTCATTCAATAAATGATTTCAATATAATACAACATTTTTTTTAAAAGGTACGCACATTATTTCCTTTAGTGTTATATTTTTGAACTTGAACACTTTTATTGACACGTAGTCGGTAGGTATAACTTGACACGTAGTCGGTAGGTATAACTTGACACGTAGTCGGTAGGTATAACTTGACACGTAGTCGGTAGGTATAACTTGACACGTAGTCGGTAGGTATAACTTGACACGTAGTCGGTAGGTATAACTTGACACGTAGTCGGTAGGTATAACTTGACACGTAGTCGGTAGGTATAACTTGACACGTAGTCGGTAGGTATAACTTGACACGTAGTCGGTAGGTATAACTTGACACGTAGTCGGTAGGTATAACTTGACACGTAGTCGGTAGGTATAACTTGACACGTAGTCGGTAGGTATAACTTGACACGTAGTCGGTAGGTATAACTTGACACGTAGTCGGTAGGTATAACTTGACACGTATAACCGTGTCGCGTAGCGGTGAAAGAATACTACTACCCCCTATCTTACCTTGGGTGTCATAAAAGGCGACTAACGGACTAAGGACTGCACATACATCCAACAGCTAAGAGGGGCGATGGGCTCATCACCTGTCACGCTGAGCACATTTGCAGTCGCTATTTGGTGAAAAGTGGACTATGTTAGAGGACTGCTTTTGCTGCCCTCATTGCCTAGTCTCTGACTTACCCTTCGGGTATATAAGTCGCGATTATATGTAGGTATGTAATCTATACACAAATGAACACTTTAGAATGAATAAAATTGTACACAGTGATCAGTTTGGTTTCACGAAAGGACAACTATAGATGCTGGAGCAAAACTGGTCAAAAACGTACTTGAGACACTTGGGAATCTTCGCAGGATACAGTAGGTATTTTCTGCGACCAGGATACGTTTTCTGTA
Organism: Scoparia ambigualis; assembly: GCA_963921215.1. NCBI lineage: Eukaryota > Metazoa > Arthropoda > Insecta > Lepidoptera > Crambidae > Scoparia > Scoparia ambigualis. Next base: position 29,156,869 of record OY992513.1, on the reverse strand, counting down.
CCGGCCCCCTGAGCACGGATCTTTTATCGATCGATAAAGTGACATTGATCCGTGCTCGCACTGCAGGATACGTTTGTTTACACAGAATTCTATCGCCACGGCTTATATTTTGGTTCGACGCGATTCTGTTTCGGCGTGCAGTGGTACTGCGGGGGTAGCGATGCGCGTTAGTGTGGTACAGACTATAGTTAGTTAGTTAGATTAGTTGTTAAGTCTTTAAGACTTAGTTAACTGTTTTTTTTAAATTATTTTTTGTATTGACGTCAATAAGTGCCTGTAAAGGTTTACATTGAATAAATAATTAGACTTTGACTTACAATAAAATCTTAAGGCTACTAGCAGCTGATAAATAGGGGGCACTGAAAGACCTCTTGCAGTTAATTTCTCTTGGTCTTTATTTATCAGAGGCAAGATAATAAATAGTAGGTACCACATCTTTCGAAAACCTGTAGCGTCGTCTAAATTTATCCAAACTATAATAATCAAAAGGTTCTTGGAAATCCCGTATCACTTTTCTGGTACTTATTCGGGGTTTTCATTGATATAATTGATGGTTAAACAAACTTACCTAAAGTGAAGTTTGACCGTAATTGTACGAGACGTTGCATCCGAAGAGATTTATATACACAAGGTAGTCCACTCTTCAATGTACCAGGCATCCAACACATATTAAGAGCTATCTAAAAGAAATTTTATTAAAAAAAACATAAAACGTTACCCATAATATAGACACAGGCGCCATTTAGTGAATACCAACCGAGTGCACGATTTTGTCACCCGCGCTGTCATCGTCATTCACTTTTAGAGCTTTTTTGCAAAATTAATTTATATGGGGCCAGCATGTAAGGGAAGGGAGGGATCTTTATATAAATCTCTTCGGATGCAACGTCTCGTACAATTACGGTCAAACTTCACTTCAGGTAAGTTTGTTTAACCATCAATTGTACTTCGACGTTGCATCCTCGAGATTTATATTCACCAGGTAGATGTTTAGAACACAAATTTTGCGAAATAATTTAAGTACCTATATGATTTAATTCAACTATTATAATTGAATATTTACGAGTATAACCGATTAAATATAATTAGGTACCATATTAGTACAAACCAGTATGATATATTATAATGAATGATAAGCTAGAAATTAATCAATGTAAATAGCCGCTGCAAAGGCATTATCGTCATTCTCAATGGTAAGGGGTCGATTGTTTTACCGTGCAACCGCCAGAGAATTACCAGTCCATCCTGCAGTTATTGAAAGGCCTTTTCTGTTTGCTGCCAAGGTGGACGTGGACGCGTGTCTTACACGTGTGTGCTGAGAATGGTGTCAATACCGCTGTTAAATAGGGTGTTTTTAAACTAACGACTTAATGTAGAACTAGTTGCATTATGAATAGGCTTCCGGTGAGCAATAACCTTTCCGTTCTAGGTTTATCTCTGTAAACTTTAGTCATATCTAAGTAGGACAGTAATGTTTTTGCAGGGCAGATCTCAATCTTATTTAGAAAAAATGGTATAAATAAACAAGGCGTTCGTCGCCCTGGAGCAGATGTTTTAATTAAATCATCCACAATGGTTTCGACATAGTTATTATTTATTTTTAAATTAGAAATTCGAAGATAACGTCTGTACTCGTTATGCGGTTGACAATGCGAGCAGAGTTACTAATTTTTTAGTAATAAACTCCAGAGCAAGTTCCTCATTTGGATATAAATTACTAAGGTGATCGATTACAATCTTTGGATCTCACGTCTCCGAATGTTTCGTATGACTAGGTCTAGTCATGTAAATACCTTTAAAAAAAAATCGAACAACTAAATCAGCTTCACTATAACGTTTGCCCTAAATAGCTAGAGCAGAACGATGCATATTTAATGAACTACAACCAATTTTTGCTGTTAACAGTTGACCGTAAGGAATTTTGATAGAATTGGAAGTGGGGAGTTATAGAAATCAACTTTATAGATATCACAATAACTCCACCATTTCGTAAAAGCGACATTGTGTTGTTTTAATGAGGATGTAGACAATGAGGAAATCATCACCTCGATGGTTTCATTACATAACGATTGTCTTTGAAATGCTTTTCTGATAATTTGTATGCTACAAGGATAAGTTTCTTGCAAAGGGGGTGATGGGTCCTGAAAGGTGATAATAACATATCGTCACTTGGGCCGAAGTTTATTGGTGGTGAGCTACTGAGCTAAGTAGGGAATACCAGGGTTGACTCGGCCAATACGATTACACTACTACACCAGTGGCTTCGTCGTTAATTATTTTCCTGAAGTATTTTAATATGAGCGAGAAAGGGGGAAAAGCATAAAAATAAAATATATTCCAATTTAAGGTGAATGTATCTATGTCAAAGGCATAGGGGTCTCGTTGCCATGAGACGTATTTATTGCATTTATAATTTTGGTAAGTAGCAAAGAGATCTTTAAGAGGTGTCCCAAACGATTTTTTCGAACACAGGTGCCGACATTTGCCATTCTGTATCGATATTCATACGCCGTGACTCCTTATCCGCCTCGAAGTTATCTTTGGATTTTATATAGGATGCAAAGACAAATATTTTGCGTTTCTCGCACCATTGCCATAGACGACAAGTGATATTATTTAAAGGAACTTATTGTACTCCACCCATTCTATTGATATTTATTTGTTCAAGAATGCGTTTTTGTTTTCCTATTGGCAATTGCAAACACATGTTTTCTGAATTTAATTCAAAACCGAGAAATTTTCTAGTCTTTTGTGGTTCCAAGCTACTCTTTTTGATGTTTTTATCAAAGCTTAGATTTTTGTAATAAACAACAGTTTCGAGGACAAAACTTTTACATTCTTCATTAGAATGGCCAAGGCACAAGATCTAAATATACGGCCGATATGTATATAATATAATACCCCGATATGTATATAATAATACCCCTGAATATTAAGATAGGGTAATTAGTGAGTTAAATATCACAAAATTAATTTTAAATTAAAGAAAAACGCATTTCACATTGCTAAACGTTAATTTTTTTTTCTAGGTCTTGTGTTGTTATTGTTGGCAAATTCTGTTAGCAGAGGGCGAGTTGTGACAGACGTCACATTTGACGTTTTGATAGTTTGAAGGAAAATTCTAAAAGAACAGTTTGTTAGAGATTACCCGACTATGGGAGTAGATTTCATAAGATGGCATTCCGGTTTGAGTGTTTCCGGCGAATTGAAGTGCCGGGTCTGATGACGTCGAAATGATTTCAATCTCTGGCGTGAAGTGGTGGGTGATGTGTTGAGATCAATTCACTAAGGTAGGCATGAGTCCTGGTAACCTTTTGTTTTAATCTGAGGTCGTAATAATGTAGTGGATTTGAGGCGTCATTAGCTTGAGAATATAGTCAACAAGTGTGTGGTTTATTTACAGGAATCCGTGCCCGAAACGAAGTTCCGGTCGCTGGCAGCCACGCGCACAGTTAAAATCTCCCAGCGCGTAAGTATCCCAAATGTAACATTGTTAAGTATAATAAGCCGTCATCCTAGGAATTCAAATCGATTTTTCATGGTGTCCGAATCATGCCTTGTCGCCAGGCGACGCAAGGCTCTTGGCCATGTGGCAGACGTGTCAAACCTCTTTAGGAGTGGATACTGCATCATCCCCCAATAGTCTAGCATTGTTTGGTTTTGTTAATTGGAATATCGTAGCCGTGTAGTGCCTTGTGTACTAGTTAAATGTGAAACTACACTAAAATTGAAGCATGGTGTTGAATATTATTGTTGTAGTGTTAGTTTATAGTTGTGCAACAGCGTTGGGAAGCTTTTGATAACGTGCCCTTGGCGCTGCGAGTCCCTGATTATGATAGGTTGCAGCCCCAGATACACAGATAGCAGACTGCGGGACCCTAATTTATGTAACAGATCTGAACTAGGCGTGTAGTGTTATAAATAGGCCCCGTGTTGATAATTTCAGATGCTTCGAGAGGCCCGTCTCGCCGCCAGGATTTAGAGCTGGGCCCTAAAGCCTGGACGCGAGACCTGCTTCGTCGGGGTACCAGCGGCCACCTGCTGCCAGTCGAGCTGTCGCCGCCTAGCGGATGAGCAGGCGTTGACGGTTTTTTTTTTCCTGCCCATTACTAGGGGATAATTGTTTTTTTTAAACTGGAACATTTTTTGAATTAAGGTTTCGACACCTTAAGCTTTATTTTCCTTTTATATCCAACTACACCAAGCGTTGGTGAAGTTGTTTGAGGATCTGCGAGTTCGACTTGGGTGAAGTTGTATGGTGACATCGTCTCCAGATTCGGGTCTATATATAGACCCTGGCGCCATATAATATTAATTTTATACCGGTGTAACCCCACGGTTCTCTAGTGTATTGGCTTTAAACGTGTGATAGTTTTGATACGGTTAAACGGATTAAAACATTTAATTTAATATTTTTTTAGACGGAGTAATTTAATTTTAATTTCAACTTCATACCGAAAGGTACTGGTGTTATCCCAACCCCCCACGACCATAGCTCGTTCCACTGAAATATTAGCTGGCTGGTTAGGTAGTAGTGGGAACAGTATTATAAAATTTATTTGAAATTAAAATTATCACCGACCCGCTTGGTCACTTTTGACTCTTAGGATTTTAGTGTGTTTTAGGGGGTGATATAGCTTGGTAATAAGATTTAGATTACTTTAAATAGTAAATTATAGTTGGCAAAATTATTAGAAAGTTTGTTGGACTTTCATTCGAGATTGACCCTAGGGTCAATTTCGACTGATAGTTTTTTTTTGTTATTTTCGGCTCAATAAATTAAAAGGAGTAACGTAGATGATTAGTACCTGGTTAGGTTTAATATAAGGAAATATTGTGACTAACCCCCTCTTTTAAATAATAAGAGTGAAATAAAATTTATTATTTTATTTTATTGTTGTTTGACAAAATTTTAGTGTGTGTTCTTTTACAATATACTGCCTAGCTGTAAAACATTTTATGGTTTTATTTGATAACATCCCACTGACGCTTGCGTTTGGGATTTTCTTCCTTTTCCCCAAAAGGGACAAAATCCCAAATGTAACAGTAGGTAACTACTGCCTCGCGCAAACAAAGAGTCATTTAGGAGGAATGACCGAAGAATAGAATTACTGTAATCGCGTCACAGCATAGGGTAGGTACCCCTAATATCGATCGTAATCTTCTTTTTTACTTTTTATTATTATTTAAAAAAGCTAAACGCCTTATGTATTCTTGAAAATCGATAAATAGTAAAAAATTCAAAAAATGTGGGTAACCACAAAGGCACTAGCGAAAGTATTAATCGAAATAAAAAAGGAAACGTACTATGAAATATATTTCAATAACGTTTCTACCTTGAATGGCTCACTAAGAGGTTCTGAGTCGTATATTCGCTAACGAATCACATAGTTTTTAAAAAAAAATCGTTTGTCTTTGTAATTTAATCATAACATCGACAAAATGTAATATTTAAAACACTGACTGACCTGATTTACTTGGCGATTGTCGTTTACGCAGTTTTTCCACATGCGTATGTTATAATGATTATCCATGCTTCCTTTTGCAAATAGTTTTTTGCTACACAAAACACTTTTAGGGTAACGATGTGCTGATGCCCGAACACCAAAAGCGAATGACCATGACAGCGCGGGTGACAAACTCGTGCACTCGGTTGGTATTCAGTATTCACTAAATGGCGCCTGTGTCTATACTATGGGTAACGTTTTATGTTTTTTTAATAAAATTTCTTTTAGATAGCTCTTAATATGTGTTGGATGCCTGGTACATTGAAGAGTGGACTACCTGGTGAATATAAATCTCGAGGATGCAACGTCGAAGTACAATTATCAAATTTTCTTCGCTACTGTAATCCATTGTAAAACAACGCCATTAGAATCTATAACAACCTCAAAAACAAAGCTAAACCAAACATGAACCAAACAAAAACTAACTTTTTGACGTAAACCGGACACTATGCGTTGCCTAATATAGCTAGCTGGCTACCTTAGCTATGCGTTCATTCTAAGGGACGCATAGCGCCGGTGCCCACTCAAGTACTGTTTATGAATAGGTTTTTGAGACCCTGTGCGTCCGAGCGCACTGTGAGACCTCATAGTAATGTTCGTGAATACGCCTCCGCACAGAGCAAAAGAACATGCATCGAGTGTTTAGACCTTATATTGCAGAGAACGTGTAATTGGCTGATGATGATGATATTATTCTTTGAGTTCAAATAAAACACTTTCATTTAAACTATTATTTATTTTGGTTTGGTACATGAATTAAAAATTCACAATTGCGAGGATTTCTGTTTGATTAGATCGACAACAAAATCTTAATAAACTAAGTACCTACTACTTCTGTAATATGATTCCATGATACAATAAGTAATAATAGGTATTCACTTATTCAAGGCAATTCTCATCACTTCCATATATACAGGAGGACAAGTTAATTTGATTGTATACAATATTACGCGCCGAGAAAAATTATAACCTTTTATTTTGTTATGGCGGCTCCACATTAGTGCCGTGAATTCACGGCATGAATTCATGGCACATGTCGTGCTCTCCACATTCACGGGATGCTCACAATCATTCGTGAAACCCGCCGCGAAATGGACGTAGAAGCTGCTGCTGCAATAACTTTGTTTGCTATGGCAACATACTATTTAGACGTACAAAACATTATTAGAAAGCGTTGGAAAAAAAGAAGATGGTAGATGACTGAAATACATCGTAACTGATCAAAGTATAGTTTGGAGTAAACTGATTAATTTTCTCTTTGGTAAACTGACACGGGGCCGTGAATGTGGGTTTGTACGCATGAACGCCGCGCGAACCCTTTGTCGCGGGACAAAATACGCGCGCGATCACGCTTGTTCCCCGATCAGATCGGGGAACAGGCGTGAACGTGCGTGAACCCCACGAAAACCGTCCACATTCACGTTCACGTCTGTTTACGGAGATTCACGGCACTAATGTGGAGCCGCCATTAGATTTTAGTCGCAAATTCGCGATTACGTAGGTAGAGATCGGTTTACGTTTGTGCTAGTAGGTACCTTTTGAAAGGGCTACGTCTTACGTATAGGTCCGTGGTTGTGTTCGTTCTTGATTGTACTGATGACGTCATTGAAGGTAGCAATCATAGCCCTGCAGCCTCTCCTTTGTTTGATACACCGCCATCTTCCTTTGCCTTTGTTAATACATTGCAAACTGTACTTATATCCGTCAACAATTATATGTTTCGCCGATCTACGGCCGGTTATGTAATAATTACATATGTTAACTGAAAACAATAAGAAATATTAAAAAATGATTTTTATTATAACTTAATTAATAGCTATCACGTGTAGCATTAATCCCTCAAGCAACGTGAAACCAGACACAATTGAAAACCTATTGTTTTGCGACCGCCGGCGATCTAATGATCCTTGAAGGGTTATGCCAATTTCAAGTGGTTTAATGTTTTAAAAGTATATTTAGTATTGTACGGTAGATAGAAATAAAATGGAGTCTAACAACACGTGTTGTTGCTAAAAGAACACGGGAGAAAAAACCATAAAAGTGATTGAAAATGAAACCTGTGCTTAAAAGCCTTACTTATTATTGATTATTACTTATTATTTATGTCGGTGTCACAAACTAACGCAATAAAACAGTTATATATGCCTTATATAGACAAAATATGTTTGGTCATACTTTTCTTTTAAGACCAGGCATTAGAATTTGACTTCAAATGTATATTTACAGAAAACGAGGATAAAATAAAATAAAAATCAAAATTAATTTAATTTACAACAGATAAAAAATAGGAACTCTACATAAAAGACTTGCCCGAGATCCATCCATCCCATCAGGCAGTCATTTTACTGAGGAGGCAGAGTGATAGGACGGGGTTGCACAAAAGATCCCATGGGTCGACGTGCTACTGCGAGAGGAAGACCTCTGCAGGCCCTACTAAGATAGGATAAGATAAGATCCGATCAGGCAGAGTTCCCAGTAGGCTAGCTGCATTGCCTCGCTCTCTCCCCATGTTCTGCTGTTCATGTGGGAAAGTCTGTGCTCACCAGTGAGACGGTTAGGCTGATGATGACGATGATCGCCTCGCTGGACGACGAGGCTTAGGCCTAGGCAGCTGCTGGCTTCGGGATCTCTAATGATTTCTGCCAGTTTTTTAGAAATGTACATGGTACATTTATATTACCACCATATTTTGAACTTTATACAATTGAGATAAGGTCGAAAGCCAATAAAAATTTAAACATGCTGTGCCCGTATGGAACTAATGTCTCTACGAAGATAGTTCCTAGTTAAGTAAGTATAGGTTTTTATTTAAAGGAATATTAATTAATACGTCATATGTTTTCATAAACAAATACATTTATTCACACTTCTTTAAATAAAACGTATTTTATAACCAACCCACGGCACAGAAAAGAAATTGCAATAACATAAAATATTACAACTAGATAATTGAACTTATAAAAGCTTTCTATAATTGGTTAATTATAAAAAGTACAAGAATAAAGTTTAAATTACCAATCAAGTAATACTATTAAATGAATCAACGAAAGTTTAATAAAAACATATTACAATAGTTAAGAATGGAAGCCTAGAGTAGTCGTTTAAGATCTGCAGTAAGAGTGAGTTAATCAAATTAGTGACCTACTTAGTGAAACTATTCCTAGTTCTTGCGCACAGCGAATTTCTTAAACCAACTATGTATGAAGTAACGTGAGTTAACGTGTTTTTCAAGTATTTAAAAAAAAAAGTTTTATGAATAGTAAAAATAATGACAGAAGATAAGTATAACAATATACCTTGTCCTACAAATGACCGATCTCTGTCACCGCTACAACCCTCCAACCTCGGTGCTTAATAACTAAACATTAAATTTTAACAAACATAGGTATTGTATTTTCAAATAATTAAAATTAACAAATACTTATATTTAAAAGAAAGGCCAACTTTATTCGATTTTTGGCACCGTGAGGAACTCCTCTAAGTACTCTTCGTAAGGTTGTTGCTCTTTCACCGCTACATCACTCCATTGGCTTGAGCTGGTGGTACTAAATGACTCACAAATCTCAGGAGTGACATTCTTCCTTTTACTACTCTTAGATTTCTTGAGCTTGTTGACGCTAACAACCTGCTCGCCAATCATTGCTAGCATTGAGTTCAAAGTGCCGGGGGTGCTGCTAGAGGCAACCAAGACGCTGTCAGTTCTGTCGGTGCTGCTGCTGTGGTTGTGCTCCTTCACGTGGACAACTTCGTCGTCGACCATTACTAGCATGGACTTGCATTTGCGTGAGTGCTTTACGCACCGCCACCAGGTCCTCGGCCCGCTCTGCCTGCGGTAACCGTATCTGTAGCCGTTCAGCAGCAACATCAGGGTACCACGTTGCGTAAGTATGATCCTGTGGGCTGGAAAACAAAAAAATCACACTGTTTCATGAACTTCGACTGAATGGTTCGTAAATCTACATCGGCGATGTGCTTAGATTAGAAGGCTGACAGGATGAAACTGATTGATTATTTCGTACTTATTTTATTTTGTTTTAACAATATTGCAGCGCAATATCAAGTGCCCCAATAATTTATATACAATTATAATGACATTCATCTTTAAAAAAAGCAGTCATGTTTAATTCAAATGTTTATTTATAGTGATTATTTATGAAACACATGCTCATACAAATAAACGTGTTAGACGTGTAATACGTAATAACCTAGGTTTAAACTGAGGCTTTCTCGTTATTGTTATTTAAAACAGCCCCCTTATTCTTGAAACCGATCGGTGTTGGATCGGATTGGTATTGTGAAGATTCGTACTCCTAAGTTACGATACCAGAGCTAATATGGATTCATATTGCGCGGATATTGAGTGAAAAAAATACATAGGTACTCAATGCCATTTAGTTTACCCAATAGGTATGAATCCAAATTAGCGCTGGTGTCATAACAAAAAAGTACGAAATTTCACAATACCAATCCGATCCAATACCGATCGGTTTCAAGAAGACAGCGTCAGTTTTAACTATATACATACATATAATCAAGACTATTTATCCTCGAAGGGTAGTCAGAGACCAGGCAATGAGAACCGCAAAAGCTGTCATCTACCATAGTCCTTTTCACCAAATAGACTAACGGAATAAAGACTGCACATGTGCTCAGCGTGACAGGTGCTGAGCCCATACCCCAACCGCTCTATTATGTTGTGTGTATGTGCAGTCTTTAGTCCGTTAGTCGCCTTTTACGACACCCAAGGGAAGAGAGGGGACCACCCCCCACTCTTCTTTCACCCCTACGCAAAACGGTTGTAACTATAATCTACGTTTATTTGTAGATAGGTATGTATTAGCCATTCAGCCAAAGACCTAAGTATTTAGAAAAGTCTTTTCTAATTTTTGTTGTGTACCTAATGTATGTGTATTTTAGAAAAAAAACAGAACGCATACGACAACTAAATCTATCCAGCAGCATGTTACATTGCTGTAAGAACATAGGTTAGGTACTTATTTGAAATAAAATAAATATAAAATTCGAATAATATCTATTTGCAGTGAAACTTTAAGAAACAATTACGTGTTTTCACGAAACACAAACGCATTTTGCATTTAATGCAAACAATGTTAGTTTGGCCTTTGGTGCAGTACCTGCACCGACCTTTCTTGACTGCATTTCCATTTTGGTCTTCTAGGGAAGGCCAATGGCCATTGTGGTCGTATCTTACGTTGTCTGCTGGTCTTGTAGTTGAAGGCTTTTTGATTATAAATGTTTCTGAGTCTGTGTCTTCATCTGTAACTAAACAGTTTTTTTATTATTATTATGATTGTACTGGGTACTAGGTACTGCAACAAAGGTATTTACTAATAACAATACATTTTTTTCAATGTCTTACAAACCTTCTTGTGCGACATAATATTTAGATTGTTATTGTTTAATTACAATCTAATTATGGACCGATTTCTGTACTGTCTGTTTTTGCCAAGGTGTTCGAGGGACTAGTTTACCCTTATCTTCGTGAGCACTTTAAGCAAATGCTTCTAAACAATCGACACGGATTCGTTCAAACTAGATCTTCGAACACTAACTTAGTAACATATAGTGATTATCTTGTCAATGCTGTGGATAAAGGCCGAGAGGTGGATGCCATCTATGTGGATTTTTCTAAAGCGTTTGACAGGGTATGTCACGGTCTATTAGTATTAAAGTTGAAACACTATGGGTTCGATGGCGAACTGCTCCGTTGGTTTTAAAGTTATTTGCACGAGCGTTCACAGTGTGTTGTTGTGAAAGGTTTTTACTCTAAACAATACTGTGCTAGTTCAGGTGTTCCACAGGGCTCCATATTATGACCCTGGCTTTTTAATCTCTTTGTTAATGACATCAACACGGTATTTGAAAATAGTGAAATGTATCTTTTTGCCGACGACCTAAAATTTTGCAGAGTAATTAATAACATAGAAGACAGCCCAAATTGCAAAAAGATATTAACAGTCTATTAATCTGGTGCAGTAAAAATGGTATGACTCTCAATAGTGTGATCACATCAAGTTTACGCGTAAAATTAACAAAATAATACTCACTATCATATTAACAGCACGGCCCTACAGAAATGTGATACGGTGCGAGATCTAGGCATAACATTTGATTGTAAACTTACGTTCATTCCACATATTGATAATGTTGTGTCTAAGGCATCAAGGATGCTTGGATTCGTTATACGGAATGGCAAGTTCTTTAAAAATCCTGCTACAAAAATAACTATTTACAACGCTTATGTTAGAAGCGCTCTTGAATATTGCGCTGTAGTGTGGTCACCTTCATACGCTGTCCACCAATTGCGCATTGAACGCCTTCAAAAACGGTTTCTTAGGCACCTTTCATACTCTGCCAATATGCTAAGGAAGTTGCCATCATATGAGGACAAACTCAGACATTTCAATATGATCAGTCTCGAGAACCGGAGGCTGGTCTTAGATTTAACATTTTTGTACAAGGTGCTCAGAGGTGTAACTGATTGTCCACCTTTGCTGGGGCTGTTTAACTTAAGAGTTCCACGTTGTCTACCCCGGCGCCCAGTTGGCTTACTCTGTCCGCCTGTCTCTAGAACGAATTTAAAATGTAATTCAGCAGTTGCTCGTCTTTCGAAAAATTATAATAGGTTGAGTCACTCCATCGATATCTTCAGTGACAGCCTCAGATCTTATAAGTCTGAGGTAGTCCGAGCATTATGTGGCTAGGATATCATAGCTAACTTCTTTTTGTTTTTGTAGTTTTACTTTGATTTAGTATTTTTCGTTTTTGTGTTGTCAGATGTACCGTCACTTAAATTTTATTTAGGCTGTGAATAGAGTGCCACTAGCGGCATTCTAGTACGATCGGTTACGATGCCGTAATTGCGGCATCCTAGTACAAAGTGTAGGCAGTGAATAGAGTGCCACAAGCGGCAACATAGTACGATCGGTTACGATGCCGTAATTTGACGGCATCCTAGTACGAAGCGTATAGAGTGCCACAAGCGGCATTGTATCTCAATCGGTTCGGGAACCGTAACATATTTTTTATTTGTCATAATGTTCAGACGACATAATATTCAAAAAACATTTTTGTATGGAGTTAGTTTTCTATTGTCTAATAAAAAAATAGCCTCGAAATTTAAGACAATTGCTACGCTGCGCTTCGCGATTGTCTTAAATTTCTAACCTATCACGTGACCTACAGGTGTAGGGCAGCTAGTATTTCTGTTGTCTAACAAAAACTTTACGGCAGCTTAGGCGGCGTCACTATTATACCGCAAAACTTACGGTTCCCTAACCGATGGATACAGTGCCGCTTGTGGCACTCTATACACTTCCTTTTATTTATTATTTTTAGTCGCACATTGTGGCATCTTAAAACATTGCTTTTAGATTATTTGTATTGTGTCCTTTTAAATCTGCATGTATTATTGTAACTGTTACTGATTGTCCTTAAACAATAAATGAATAAATAAATTACCCTTTACCCTAAGTTCACTATAAAATGTTTAAAATCGCAACAACTCAGCTAATTAAACGTTTTTTAAATTTTTTTACGAACTATTTTGATCTCTGTATTTTATTTTAGCATTAAAAGTTTTATTAAAAATAGCTCACAGTTTAAAAAAAATTAACTTGGAAGTTTGTGTAGGAGACCGAAAGGAAAAACTCCGTATTTTATTTTGAGAAAAACAAATTGAAAATAAGTTTAGTGGTAGGTACAAAATTAAATACATAATAATTATGTATTTTCATTCCTCATACTCGAAAAGTAGGTCTGAAGTTGTTTAAGTAGCGGGTGGAGTAGTACTTTTCCGCCCTAGGGAGAATCGTTTTTCTGGCAGGTACTGTCATGTGTAGTTTTAACTTATCATTTTAGCAACCCATCTCTTCCCTTGGGTGTCGTAAAAGGCGACTAACGGACTAAAGACTGCACATACATCCTACATCATAAAGCGGCGATGGACTCATCAAAATAATACTACCAACCCATTTCTTCCCTTGGGTGTCGTAAAAGGCGACAACAGCATAGAGCGGCGATGGGCTCATCAAAATAATACTACCAATCCCTCTCTTCCCTTCAGTGTCGTAAAAAACGACTAATGGACTAAAGGCTGCACATACAACCAACAGCATAGAGCGGCGATCGACTCATCAAAATAATACTACCAACCTCTCTCTTCTCTTCGGTGTCGTAAAAGGCTACTAACGGACTAAAGACTGCACATACATCGAACAGCATAGAGCGGCGATGCGCTCATCAAAATAATACTACCTACCCCTCTCTTCCCTTGGGTATCATAAAGGCGACTAACGGACTAAACTAATTTTTTCTTTAGCTAATTCATGTTTTTATTTTTATTTACTTTTCTTGTACCTATTCGTAATGAAAAGCACAGTGTTTACCTTGGGTGAAATTGGGGTGAAAGACTAATTTAGTCCCTCGAACTATTGGCGCCCTCGCTACGCTCGGGTGCCAAACCCCGTCTCGGGAATAAATAAGCTACTCTCACCCCTAGGGTAACAATGTACTATTAATCCCTTGGTCGACTGGTCTGACACCGGTTCGATCCCCGGTCGGGTCAATTTAGAAATTATTGTTTTTCTAAATTGTCTCGGGTCTGGATGTTTTCTATGTATAATAAGTATGTATTTAAGTATTTTAAGTATGTTTATCCGTTGTCTAGTAACCATTTAACGAGTTTCATAATGAAGCTTCTCTTGGGCTAGATAATTGGTGTGAGTGTAGGAAAGTTTATTTTATTTATTTATTAATCCCTTGGTTTGCAATAAAGATATTATCTTTATTGCAAACTAAGGGTGTAACGATTATAACCGTATAGGTACTAACTAACCATTCTTCTCCACAGCTAAAAGACTTCCTAAATTGATGGGGTGGGTGGGCGGGTACCCATCCAATCAAATAAATGTAGACGATTCAAAATGCTTATTTTAAGTTTATTGAATAAAGAAATTTTGAACTTGAACTTGATACAATTTGGTTAACTTTTCGATCCTTAATAATGTTAAACATGGAGATACTGTACGAAATAAAATAAATGTTAAAATCGAATAGGTAGTTATCTATTTGCAGTGAAACTTTAAGAAACAATTTCGATTTTTCGTAAGGCACAAACGCATTTTGCATTTAATGCAAATAATGTTAATTTTACCTTTGGTACAGTACCTACACCGACCTCTTTTGACTTCATTCCCTTTTTGGTCATATAGGGAAGGCCAATGACCGTTGTGGTCGTATCTCACGCCGTCTGCTGATCTTGTAGCTGAAGGCTTTTTGATTATAAATATTTTCGAGTCTGTGTCTTCATCTGTAACTTAAGTTTTTTATTATTATTAGTAGGTACTAGCATAGACAAATAAGGTACTAGGTACGACTGCAACAAAGGCACTAATATCAACGTTTTACAAACTTTCTTGTGAGATTTATTAGGTTGCTATATTATTAACCCTTTTAAAGTACCTAAGATTTTATAAAAATTACATTAAATAAACGATGAAAAATGCTTTTATTGCCAAAATAGGGCACCGTTTTGTGGCTACAATAAATTGCTGCTGCGAGTCATTCCTTGTTCAAGGGATATCTACCTGGCAATACACAAACTCAAATTATATATTTTCTTAAGAATTTCGACTGCAACAAAGGTAGGTACTAAAAGAACACACTTTTTTCAACGTTTTACTAACTATCTTGTGAGATATAATAGATTAACCCTTTTAGAGTACCTACCTAACATAAATAAAAATTCATTGACACGAATGTACTTACTTACTTCGTATGTTCCCGCATCGCTTAGAACGGCTGTACCTATAGGCTCATTCTATTTTTGTCAGACAAGACAAGGTTCGTATTATAGAAAAAAAAATTTGAGACTTCGTAATACGGACAAAGTCGGGGCGGGCCGTTTTCCCGAGGGGACTGATTGATTGCACATCGCGATTTGCGACCGTCAACTTAGCAAAATAGGTAGGTAAATATTAAAAATCAAGAATTCCTTTAATTTTTTTTAACTTATAACGGCTGGAATGCCTCACCTATTCAAAGACAATTATTTTCGTATATTCTTCATTAACTAAAACCAAGTACCTACCTATAATGCAAGTACCTAATACGATATTTGAATTACGATTAGACGGACATTTGAAATTTTATTTGATGCAGTAAAGTATCACTAGGAATGACTAGATAAAAGATTGGAATAACATATATTTTTTCCAAATTTTGAGTAGGTAGGTACCTACTTGTGATTTGCGAGTAGGTAATCCATAATTTAAAATACCCTATTTTCGGGAATTTCGGGAATCCCAGCCTTAAATAAACGACGAAACATTTTATTTTTCGTCGTGTCGTACTTATGTACGGTCGGGGTCACCGTCGCTTTACCACTTTGCAGCGATTTTCGTACAAAGCGCAACGACCGCCCGGGCACAGTATAAATATAAGCTAAAGCAGTACGGAAGCTCGGCCTTTTTCTTGTTTTATATACCTACGCGCCAATTGAGCGTTAGGGTTGTCCTCTTATTTTTTTAAAATTGAAAAGTTTTTGTTTAGTTAGCGCTGTATTTCAGCTAGTTAGCGCTTTTTTGGGATAACTAGCAAAGCATAAGGGTTGTCACTTTTAATTTTAAATAAATTAAAAACTAATAAGTTAGAGATGGCGGCTACTTTCCTCATTCTATTATCGGATTCATTGTCGAAAACCACACAGGTCCCCTGATATCGATTTTTAAAGCAATCGGTCGAATAACTAAAAAGTTAAAGATGGAAGCTATTTTGTCTCATACTAATAACGGAGTCGTTGTCAGAAACCACACAGATCCCTAGATATCGATTTTCAAGGCAATCGGTTGAATAACTAATAAGTTAATGATGGCGGCGGCTACTTTCCTCATTCTATTATCGGATTCATTGTCGGAAACCACACTGATCCCCTGATATCAATTTTTAAAGCAATCAGTTAAATAACTAAAAAGTTAAAATGGAGGCTATTTTGTCTCATACTAATATCGGAGTCGTTGTCAGAAACCACACAGATCCCCAGATATCGATTTTCAAAGCAATCAGTTAAATAACTAAAATGTTCAATATGGCGGCTACTTTTTCTCATTCTAATAACGAATTCATTGTCAGAAACCACACAGATCCTCAGATTTCGATTTTCAAAGCAAAGTTTATTAACGATGAAGTTTCGTAGTATCAATTCTTATTATTTTTCACCATTAAAATAACGCGCGCTCAAAAAATATACTTATGTAAGTCAAAGACATTTTATACATCTTTGAAGTAAGTTTTATTTAAAAGAAAAAACTTATTTAGTAATAATAAATCATTCTTACCTTTCAACATCAGCAGGAAGTTTAAAAAATGAAAGCTCAGGTTTTGAAGAAGCCGAGTTCAAGCAGTCGTAATACTACGCAATACACTCGCGGCATTTTTAAAAATCGCGCGCACAGCGCCCGCAATACATCTCGTCTCGACGCGATACGCGCTACTGAGAGCACTGCGATGTCCGCTTAGGGGCCCTGTAAAGACATGCGTCTGTGGGCGTGCGTCGTTTCGAGCATTTGTACGTAGCTTCCTTACTGCTTTAGCTCATATTTATACTGTGGCCCGGGTGCGTGCCCGTACCAAATAGACGACGCGGTGTGCAAGGTATTTTGACCTTTAGACTGGTAATGCGACGGAGTCCGCCATTGTACCTAAAATACATCACGTGCCTCTTTTTCATTTGCTACGACCCTTATTCAAATAAGTTTGTCAGAAGCGGTCTCATATATCTAACATTCTTCATGAGCATAAGATAAAAGAACGAAGATAGTAAAGTTTAGGATAAAAATAGTATAGAGTAGGAAACAGGAGTCTCACCCGTAAAAGTGTAAAAGATGATGAATGGCTGTGAAGTACCTATGAAGCGTGAAAGTGCGAGAGGCATATAAGCGAGAACTGGTATGAAAGAGAAATAGATAATAAGACGCTCCGATTAAGTTGGAGCAAAATGATATTTAAAAAAAAAACATTCTTCGTGAACCGGCCCAAAAGGCCGAAGAGAACTACTTAGATATACTGATATGCTAGTCGGTTATACCTAGTACTTTTGACCTGACCTTTCCCGAAAACGTGGCTTATTTTTGATAATGATGGATAAATAATAATACTTATACCTACACAATTACTTTTAGGGGAGAATGCTTAGCACCACGTAGTTAAGTTGATTCATGAAAGAGTTTTAGATTGCAAACACAATTCTGGTGGATTACAGAATTTAACCTATTTACATAAGTAGGTAGGTACTAGGGCATGCTCCCGGGAATTCCCGGTACCGATTTTTCCCGGGAAATTGACTATTTACACAGTACCGGTACTGAGAATTTGTTTACCGGGAAATTCGGTACTTTCAGTACTTTGGTTATAACTTAAAATTACGCCAATATTAGGCTCCGCGTTTGCGGTGTAGTCGTTACCGGTAACCTCGGCCTATGCTCTTAGTTGCAAACCAGGCAAATTTCGTAGCGTTACCAAATTTATATCTCCTGAGTTGTCAACCGTGACGTCACCGGTACTATTTATTGGGGAAAAAATTGTAACTAATGTACCCGTACCCTACACCGTACGGTTTCATCGTCATCGCACTCCAATGATTTGATAATTCCATTTACTTAAATAATTTCTTTTTTGTTTGCTAATTTAGCGTTACCTTCCAAATGACTTCAAAACTGAACGTCACTCCAAATATCGAAGCCAAGGATTACAATAGTCGGATTGGTATCAAGCAGAGCTCCCTCAAAGATCAGAGGAAGGAAGAAGGGATGTTTTTTCGCGGTAAATGCGCAAACTTGTGTTCTGGAAGGGTTAAAGTGAACTAGGTTATGTCGGCCACAATTCGAGACATGACTTAACATGTTCTCGGTGTCAGTCACAAGTTTATTCCGGCTCTCGATGACGCTTTCCCGAGAAATATTAGCTCGTCCGGTGTAGAGCGTTACTCCCGTACTGTCGTCCGCGTAGCAATGAATGCTGTTGTTATGCAACTGTCAGTGATATGCAGAAGAAACAGGGTATGGTAGCCCCTGTGTTAGCACACACACCCCTGTGGGACTCCAGCATTCACGGGCTTCATGTCAGAGCATGAACCGTCGACTACGACTCTGATGCTACGCCCAGAAAGATAGCTGGCAACCCAAGAACAAAAGTTCTCACGAAGCCCGTATCATGGAAGTTTAGAGAGAAAAGCCCTGTCAAACACATACACTACACTCTGTCAAAGGCTTTCGCTACGTCTAAGCTACCTGCCAGTGCCTCCCCTTTACTCTCGGCTGCCTCTGCTCATCGGTGAGTAAGGTACACTAGAAGATCACCAGCCGACTGACAGCGACAAAAACCATACTAGCGATCGCTTAGTAGCTAGTTTTCTTTTAGGTACCTTAAAAGCTGGCGGTTTGTAATGGACTTCATTACTTTGGAGAGCAAAGACGTGATGGCTATTGGCCAGTAGTTGGACGGATTTGAGCGATCGCCTTTTTTGAGAATCGGGTGGACAAGGGCTGTCTTTCAAGAGCTCGGCACAACGCCAGTGGTGTAAGAGAGCCGGAAAAGGCGCGTTAGAACCAGCGCCAACTCAGGAGCACATGTCCGAAGCACACTGGGAGGAACTGCATCAGGCCCACTCGACTTATGGATATCAAGGGAAAAAAGAGCCTTACGAACTGACCTATGTAGGAACCGGACGTTTAGCATTGAGCAAGCGCAATGCGGTATGGTTGGTGGAGAGTTTTCTCCATCGTCCAAGGTCGAGTTTGAAGCGAAAAAAGTGCCCAAGAGATCGGCTTTCTCCTTTGCAGTATGGGCCAGGCAGTCATCGGTCTTGTGCAATGGTGGTAGGGACGGCTGACAAAATTTCCCTAAGATAGCTTTGGCGAGAGACCAGAACACGCGTACCCGAAGGAAGACGCACTAGCCTTTCGCCAATTCGACTTATGAATGATGACTTCGCCTTGGCAATATCCTTCTTAAAGGACCTGGCGGCAACATTGTACCTCTTTCTGAGCACACTGGTGCTTGGATCCTGTGATGACACCGCAATAGCCCACGCTTGGTAATGTTGTCGCTTATGGCGAGAAGCCATTTTGCAGCAACGACCAAACCATGGTTAGGACCTGCCAGCAATGGGAACCACAGAGTTTGGATTGAAAAGTTCCATTCCCTGCAGTATCCATCAACAACTAAGTCGGCGGCGACATCAAGATCATCCAGCGAGAAGCAAACTTGCCACCATGAGTAGGACGCAAAGAAACTTCGCATCCCATCCCAGTTCACTGACCAATAATGCCAGACACGACGTTTTTGAAGTTTCTGTGAGAAGCACAGTGCTACGAAGCAGACAGTGGTCTGATGAGCCTAGTGGTGCATCAACAGAAACTTGATAGCCGTTTGGGTGCGAGGTCAGCAGAAGGTCCAAAAGAAGAAAGTTGCATGGCCCTCCACACCTGGAACTCGCGTAGGCTCGATTACCAATTGGGACAGACAGTAGGCCAAAGCGAAGTCATGAACGGCTTAACGTGTGCGTGAACCAAGCCATTCGACGTGGTGGGCATTGAAGTCTCCCCATACCACAATCTCGGCCGAGGGGATCCGTTGGAGAAGGGTCTGTCGCCGTTTGAACGGTCTCGGTTTGGACGAATTTGTTTTAATTACTCACCATAAAACTCTCATGATAAAAATTCATTGTATATAGACCCCTTTAAATTAAAAACATTCAACTCGGACGACCTCTAACCAATTCCATTCAACAAAGTGATTCAACAGCTAGTACCTACAATTGGCAAAACAATTTTTTATTATAAACATTTTGTGTAATATTATATTTTGCTCAATGATCCATATATCAAACGTTAGTATCATCGGGTTTTTTTTAAAATCTTGGTTAAAAAAATCTCAGTACCGAAATTTCCCGGTACCAAAGTTAGCGCAGTACCGGGAATCCCGTTTTCTCCACAGTACCGGGACTGCAACCCCTAGTAGGTACATAATATACATTCAACTATTATCCCCGAAGGCTGTCAGAGACTATACAACCTTAATTTTTCTTTATACAAAAAACCAATTAAGGGTGAGTTCCACCCATGAAACTGAACAACTTTCCCCAAGAAACCTATGTGCAAAAATGACAAAAAAAATTCGATCTCCCATACTAGATATTGTCGATGTCTTCAGCTGATCGGACAGTTTTGTGGTGATGGAGGTGCATAGCAGACACTTAAGACTCAGTGGCTGGCATCAAAACTTACAAATCAGTTACGGTTGGTTTAGGCCTTTGTATGTGAACATACATATACTTAATCATGACTATTATCCCCGAAGGGTTAGGTCAGTGACTAGACAATGACGACAGCAAAAGCAGTCCTCTACCATAGTCCACTTTTCACTAAAAAGCGACTGCACATATATATGCTCAGCGTGACAGGAGGTGAGTCTATCGCCGCTCTATGCTGTTGGAAGTATGAGCAGTCATTAGTCCGTTACGTTAGTCGCCTTTTTTACGATACCCAAGAGCAGAGGGGGTGGTAGTATTCTTTCACCGCTACGCGACACTGTTATGTGTTACGTGAACATGAATAGCACAAAAATAGATCTAGATAGATTATACTTAATTGCAGGTTTATTACCATCATTAAGGAAAGCACCTTTATTTAAACTTTTTTACACCAAATTACTAAGTACCCATTAAAAATTCATTTAACAAAAACTTTTTAAAAATTCAAAGCCATTGTATTAAGTTACCACAATAAAAAAAACTCTTTAAAGAATTATATTAATTTAATAATTTTTGCAAAATAAAATTATCGGGCGGATAAGTACCTACCTACATATGTCCCATAATAAAATTCTATTTTTCATAATTGTAAAAAATAAGGTGCTTGTCTTAGTTAAGGACGTTATGCGATGTTTTTTTATACGGTAGTTTCAAATTTCATGTAACATAAACGTAGGTACCTACTTTGAGCTAATTTAATAGGTAATTACCCACTTCACACAAAATGTCGTGCTATTTACTGTTACAATACTATAGGAACAATCATATTTGGTTTTCGCGAACAATGATGGGTTTTTAATGATAATCTCGTATATACCTACGTAACTATTTTATTTCAAAAAGAACAAAATGGGAATGTGTTCAGCAGTACAAAATTTAATAAGTACTTACCTACAAATATTTATTGCAAAGCAAGTTTACAAGGGTAGGTACATTAATACAATTTGGTCAAGTGTTTTCTATCTTGGTTGTAAAAATGCAGCTGCATTATAAATTACTTACTATATTGTATAAAATAAAATAAATATTAAATTCGAATACTTTATCTATTTGCAGTGAAACTTTAGGAAACAGTTACGATTTTTCGTAAGGCATAAACGCATTTTGCATTTAATGCAAATTATGTTAATTATACCTTTGGTGCAGTACCTACACCGACCTCTTTTGACTGCATTCCCTTTTTGGTCTTTTAGGGAAGGCCAATGGCCATTGTGGTCGTATCTTACGTCGTCTACTGGTCTTGCAACGGAAGGTTTTTTGATTATAAATGTTTCTGAGTCTGTGTCTTGATCTGTAACTTAATAGTTTCTATTATTATTATTGATTGTACCTACTACTGCAACAAATGTTACAACGATTTTGAAAAGAAGATGACATAGATTAATATTTATTTATATATTTTAGCGTTTAATTAACGCTTAAATTTACTTTAGTAAAATTGTAAACACTGAAAAAAACGACAACCTCAGGCGGGAATCGAACTACGCACCTTCCGAACCACACTGGTTATCACCCGTCAAAATTTGTCAGTGCTGTGTTTTTTAGTCAAAATTGCTTCATCAAATCTTATAAGTTTTCCAGTCCTCGGTAGCCAAGTGGTTAAGGCAGCCGCCCGGAATGCGGAAGGTGCGTGGTTTGATTCCCGCCTGAGGTTGTCGTCTTTTATCAGTGTTTAAAATTTTACTTAGACGGTCATATCTCTCCAAAGTGCACCGGCGAAGTCTAGATTTATGCTGTTGGATGTGCGCGTTGGATGTGATGGATGCGCAAACACTAATGTTACTGATATTATCTTATAATGTACCTATCTAAATTTTATTTATTTTTTATTGTCATAATAAAATAAAAAATTACATTAAAAATAACATCCAAAGTTACATAACTTTTAGATAGGTACATTATAAGATAATATCAGTAGGTAACATTAGTGTTCGCAAAAACAAATAGAATTTTATTATGAGACAATAAAACATATTGAGAATGAGTTAATAAGCAGTACAAAATTAAACACAAATCTTTATTGCAAACAAAGTTTACAAGGGTGTTACGATAATACAATTTGGTCAAGTCTTACTATCCTTAGTTGTAAAAACGTAGCGGCATCATACTTACCTACATGGCTAAGGGCACATGGGGATATTGTATAAAATAAAATAAAATGTTAAATTCAAATATCTATTTGCAGTGAAACTTTACGAAACAATTACGATTTTTCATAAGGCACAAACGCACTTTGCATTTAATGCAAAAAATGTAACTTTGACCTTTGGTGCAGTACCTACACCGACCTCTTTTGACTGCATTCCCTTTTTGGTCATCTAGGGAAGGCCAATGGCCATTGTGGTCGTATCTTACGCCGTCTTCTGGTCTTGTAGCTGAAGGCTTTTTGATTATAAATGTTTCTGAGTCTGTGTCTTCATCTGTAACTTAATCATTAAAATATAATGAATATCTAAATGTAAAAAAGGTAAAAAAAGGTACTAATAGAAACACACTTTCTTTCAAATGTTTACACACTTTCTTGTGAAATATAAGTATGATATAGCGCTCTTTTCATCATTTAATATTATTTAAATAAATTCAAATTAAATAAATGACAAATTGTTTCCGACAATAGGTAAATACACACATCACGTCTCTTTCCTGAGGGGTTCCAGAGACCAGTTTTCTATTTGCTCAATATACCCTCCCTACCCTGACCCTGAGTGTGTCAAGAGCTTCATTTATTCCCATAACAACATTCTTCATACGTGCTCGACGGTTTAGAGTACCCTTGACCCGACCTTTCCTGGAAAGGTCTGATTTCAACAATATTGGCGAACACTTTTTAGGATTGAATACTTAGCACCACATAGTTTAGTTGATTGGTGAAAGAGTTTTTAAGCGTAAACACAATTCTGGTATACAGACTAAGACCTATACGTAGGTAATAGGATTGTAAACAATTACTGCTTTAACATTAGATGGTTGTTTATAATATTAATTTTATTTTCAGACAAAACATATAGGTAAGTTACTTAATAATTTTATAACAATTTCAATTTAAGTATGATCAATATCTGAGTAAAATAAAATTACGACTCTCATTATAAAAGTAAATCTCAAATAAAATTCAGTAAATCTAAATCTTTAATGCAAACCAAGTGAACAAAGATGTTATCATAATACAAATATATTTAAATTAAGTATCTTATTTATTTAAACAACCAGCAAGACAACCAAATGCAAATAAAATAATAAATTTAATTATAAACAAAAGCATGAAAGGGGTAAGTAATAATTATTATAAGTATTATTTGTTATATTAACAATGTAGAATACACGTTTAAAACAGAATAAACATCGCCATACATTTTATAAATGCGCCACGCTAGATGTGGCGCGCAATTACCGGGCGATAACAGACACGGGTCGAACCTCTATATGGTGCCGTATTAAAACATCTGTGGCGTTGTAATGCCATCTTTGTCCCACTCTATACATTAAAACAAAGACAAAAAAATAGCAATAGTTTTATGAGCACAATTCAACTCTAAATATGACCTCCAGGAGGCCTCTGACACTTACGGGTCTGACAGATAGCGGCCTCCAGGAGGCCGCTTGACACACAAGGGGTGATACGGTTCGTCGATTTTATGGATTTTATCAATAGATTAATTAATTTATTATGATGATGGGCTTCTTAAACTTCTCATTTCGTTACCATAAAGAAAGTCGAAATAAAACTCTGTCAAAAAGATAGGTATCCACTCTTTTCTTTATGGAATTAATTACAAACAAAGTCTTTAAAAAAATAACAAAAATAACCTATTCAAATGAAAATAAAACCAAAGAAAACAACATTTTGTTCCATTACGTTACATTTCTGAATAAAATCAAAGTTTCCATTACTCGGTTCGGTTGATTTAAGACATACATATTTTTTAATAATGAAACAATTAATTTATACGCATTCTAAAGATTTACTACCTAACACTTTAATGTAACTTAATTAAACTTAAATAATTAGCAAAATCGCATAAGGCTTTTTTTATGGGACGTTAACATAAAATATTTAAATAATCATTATCAAAACGAAACATACAAATTAAATTAGTCTTAATCTTAATCATAATATAGGTACCTAATTGATTCTATAATTGCAAATCTTACATTTGTATAGGTATAGTGTCCATAAATACAAAAACCACACATTGGACACCAATTGGACGTAATTTTAAGCATTTTCTGCATTTCTTTGGCATTTAACGTGGTTAAACAATGATATCGTTGTTTGTAGTTTATTTAGATTTTTCGTGTTTTGTGTATTTTCTTTTCTGGTCCCTCCATTTCTTTCGTGTTTCAGTCTTTTCCCGATCTGTCATTTCGCTAACTTTTTTGTAAATATATTTAGCTTTAATTCTTTCCAAGTTCTTTTTTTTTTGTTCTTCAAACTTTGCAGGATTTTGCCTTAATCGCTCCCTATACCTCTTTTGCTTTTCGGCATTTGTTAGTGGCATGCTGTTATTATCTGTAAATAAACATAATAACATGAAATAGCAAATTATTTCAAGTACAAACCTATGTGCAATCTGCTTAACAAATTCTTATTTTGTTACTGTGGTTTCCGCTGATACATAACCACACCGAAGTAACCAAATAGGAGTTAACGAAAAATCTTAGGCATTTTTTATCTATTTTTAAATAAAAATTAAAGAGTGTTGTGCATTTAACATTAGTAGGACATCATTATTAAACAGTTTACCTATATATTTAGGTTTGTAAAATCATAAATAGATCAAACTTACTTGTATTTTCACAGTTACAAAAACTATCTTGAATTTTTGACCCAACAGACACGGTGTGAACTCCAAGCAAACTGAAAGCTGATGACAGGCTAATTTAATAAATTTGCAGTCTTTCTTACTTTTAAAATGTTGTTAAAGGTATAAAATAAAATTACCATGCAATCTCTAAAAGAATACTGAATAATATCGGGTAACAAAAGAGGATAAACAAAAAAGAAAATTTCTTCAGAACAAAATTAATTTAATATTAATTTAAAAACTACACATTTAATCAGATATCTTTTTATGGACACTAATATCTACATAGTAGGTGTATTTGTTGTAGTTAAGTTTCATACCTGATATTTCTATATTTTTTTCAATTAGTCAGTGATGATTTGATAGTCTAAAAGTGGGACACATCATTTTCCATACAGTTATAAATAGTTGTCTATTTAGAATTTTAATATTTCTTAAAGTTTAGTGATCACTGACAGGAAAGTGTCGCAGGAAAGAAAACTATTGTTAGCACCGATACTAAGCCCTTCAACATTTAGGAAGTTACAATTTATGCAAACAACACAAACTGCTTTAAAAGTGAAGGGACACTGGCATAGTCCGTTCACAAAAAAATTAAGAATTGCTCAACAACAAACCAATGAAATCAAATAAATTCCAAGTTATATATTTATATACAGGGTCTTAAAGCTAAGTGTCGCCTAACTTCACCTACTATATCTGTATAAATGAATGTTTTTTAACAATGTTTTTTATCCAGTTTGGGCAAGTCCTTTATCTCACCTGTAGGTAAGTGATAATAGGGCCGAAGATGGAAGCACTCTTCACCTGGTATCCTCAACCACGGAGACAATGGCTATCGTATCTTTAACCTGCCGGAACACAATGCTTTTTTTTTGGGGTAGTCAGTGCAACAAGTAGAAAATTAATAAACTCTTAGATTTAAATTATTTATTTTAAAATAAATAAATATTAATTGTTTTTTAGGACAAAAACTTATTGCTAAAACTCACCTGCACAAGTGTTATCTCCTTATAAGTGTAACAAATTCAGAAGATACAAGATGGAGCACGTGCAGCATACTCTTTCGGATCTGATGGAAATGTTTTAGAGCAGGATATTGGTATTTGAAACCAATTGCAGAAAACTCCAACCGGAAATACAACAGGTTTGGCCTCTGAATTTGCTTCTTTTAAAAAACTTATATTAGCATCATTGAATAGTTTCCAATCGCAAATACATGTCATTGCGAAGACAGCAGATAAGCATGAAATGCAGGGCCGTAGAAAAATTTTAAAGTTTCATGGTGTGCCAAAGTATGCAGCCGAGGACACAGCACAGTTGGTGGTGACGGTTATCACTGAGAACCTTTAAATGGGTGGCTTTACACCAAGTAACATCAAGAGGTACCACAGATTGGGGCGTTCAGTTGCCTCAAGGGTTAAACCTCGCCCTATTATAGCAAAATTTCAAGATGTCACTGCCCGCGATAAGGTCTGGTTCGGGAAAACTAATTTAAAGGACACAGGTACGACGTTATCCGAGTTTTTAACACAGTCCCGGCACAGCGCATTCATGGCGGAGAGAGAGAAGTTCGGTGTCAGCAGATGATGGAATTAGTTGGAGGGTGTCATACACGTGCTCGGTTTCGGTCCAAACAATACTCGGACTCGTGTAACAAGCATCGCCGAGGTCCATTCGTTGGTCGGCGCCGGCGACAGTCGTTTCAAAGATTGTTTCGAAGACAAGGCGAGCTGCAGCCGCCAAGAAGTAACTGGTTGACAGAAGAAGTTAATAGCAAGCCGGTTGTTGTTTCTGTTTGGCGTGCATCGAAGTTCTAGGTACTTACTACCATTTTACTTTAATTTTATTTATTATTTTGGTTGGGTTGTTTACATAAGTATTTTTAATTGTCTGTCACGTCACGTGTCACCACGAATGTCAAAATATATATATATATTTTTTTTTTTAATGTATATTTGTTCCATTAAGGAACAGGCTAAGGTCTGAGCCATACTGCCCAGTCATTAGTTTTTTATTTGTTTTTTTTTCCCTTGATGATAATGAGTGGTGATTAAGATGAATGATAAATGATGTTCCCCAAACCCCTTGAGTTCTCAGTAAAGATGTGGGACTTTACTGAGGTCTCACGCGGACTACTTGAGAGAATTTGAAAAGTGATGTTGCACTGTTTTGTTTCATTTGCCAACACTCATGCACGTTCACAAACACTTAACGGTTAATAATCCACTATTATTTCACATTAATGTTCGAAAAAACACAAATTTTGGAAAATAAAACAAAACTGAAGACATGACGCTTCACTTTCCCGCCAAGAAGTCCTTTTTTATTTATTTGTTCCGTGAAGGAACAGGCTAAGGTCTGAGACCATACTGCATTCATTAGTTATTTTATTTCTTTTTTTGATGATAATGAGTGGTGATTAAGATGATGAATGATAAATGATGTTTACCAAACCCCTTGAGTCCTCACTGAGGACACCTTAGTAAAGATGTGGAACTTTACTGAGGTCTCACGCGGACTTCTTGAGAGAATTTGAAAAGTGATGTTGCACTGTTTTGTTTCATTTGCCAACACTCATGCACGTTCACAAACACTTAACGGTTAATAATACACTATTATTTCACATTAATATTTGAAAAAACACAAATTTTAGAAAATAAAACAAAACTGCAGACATGTCGCTTCACTATCCCGCTAAGAAGTCCTAATTCTGCATGTCAGAACAATGCTTTAGTTATTGTTCTGAGTTCTGCACATAAAACTATTAGAGTACCTAGGCTAAGGAGCCGTAGCTCTAGCCATGTAATGTTTTTGTTTTATTAATTTTTTAATATAATTGAATGTTTTTAATGTCTAGGAATCTTAGAGCATTAAACCAACTGAAGAGGACACGCGCACTAATTTCTATGCAAAAAAAGTCTGTAATATCCTGCAGGGGACGAGGAACCACACATGAGGAGCGTCTGATCAAAAACCAATATTTGCACCATAAACTTTTTTTGGCAAAATGCAAAAAACTTAAATCTCTAATAATAATTATACTAGCCCTTTTCTTTTTTAATGTATATCCGGATATCTAGCATTTCCATGAAACACGCATTTTGTTATTTTATCCTTTCATGCATATTTATTGACTGAGGAGCTTATAAAGTTTTTAATTATTGGTGTTTGACCAAGTATACCAAATATATTGGTTTTGTTTTTATACGGTTTTGGAAATATTGATTTCTGATTCAGACAGTTTTGGAAATATTGGTTTCTGTTCAGACAGTTTTGGAAGTATTATTTTTAAATAAAGTAATGTCATTTTATGATCACAACGTTTATTTTTTTTTTTGAAAAAACGGGATTTTTACCATGTTTGAGTTGTAGGTTTTGAGTCCTCATGAGAGTTTCAATCGTAAAGACGGGTTTAAATAGTCGAATGTCTGGAATCCAGTGATTCAGTTATGTAAAAACTACAAGAATCAAAACGGTGGCGTTTCTCGTAGTGATACTGTGAGTTATGTGTGTCGTGAACGAACTTGTTCACGACACACATAACTTTACAGTGCGATCGAGAACAGTAGTGGTACGAGTGTCGAGCGCAATAAACGAACAAGAAAGAGGGTAGACCGTTTCGTCTGCTCCTAACATCCACCCGCATTAGCTGCAGTTACTCCGTGATCATGGTGCATGCAACTGCGCCAAAATATCGGGGACTCAAAACCTACAACTCAAACATGGTAGGTATAATTCGATAAAATGTATTATGACAGGTGTCATAAACCTGCCCAAAAGTTCGTTTTCGTCACAGACGTATAAAGCGTCGTTTATGATTGTTTTTTTTAAAGCTCCGAGAACATACAACCATACCGCCTTAGGTAGGCAGAGTTAAAATACTTTAAACATAAAAACAAACATTTATTAGAATTTGATGCAAACTTCTTCTCTTCAAGAAAATAATTTTGATGAAATTTATTGGGTTTTGAACAAGATTCTAAATAATATTAAATAACGTTATAACTTTGATTGGAACTATTGGCTTCTGATCCGAACCATTGCTTTTGAATGATGTTTTTTGAGGGAAATATTGTAATTTGAAACGAATGGAGTAAAGATTCGGATAGATTTCAATATTTGTTGCCAGAAACCAAAAAAAAAATTGAAATGACCTTAGGTGCAAACATGGTTTTTGATCAGACGCTCCTCACATAGAAATTGTTAACACACTGACGCATTTTTGAATGACG
This sequence comes from Scoparia ambigualis, assembly GCA_963921215.1. Taxonomy (NCBI): domain Eukaryota; kingdom Metazoa; phylum Arthropoda; class Insecta; order Lepidoptera; family Crambidae; genus Scoparia; species Scoparia ambigualis. Next base: position 29,126,991 of record OY992513.1, on the reverse strand, counting down.
TCGCTACGCACACAAACGACAACATTGTTAAACACTAGCATAAAATAGACGCACACTATTATATTTACACACAGGGATTACCCCTCCATGCACAGTCTAACGTCATATTTAACTAAACGTCTATAGAGGTTGACACTATCGATACAATTTTTTCGATGTCGAGTTAATTCTATGGGCGATTTTCCGAGATAAAAAAAAGAAATTGGTTCCTAATGACTTCATAGATGGCGCTTAATGAAAGGCGAGTCCATTTAGAGCACGAGTATGGCTGCTTATTAATGGTGTCAGAAAAAATAAAAGACATTAAACTATTACTAATAGACAGGACATAGAGATCAAAACTTATTACGAAGTGGTAACAAGTCTCACAGTTTGATGCACAAAGTATTTTTTTGTTTGATGTTTTGCGCCCTCTAGTGCAGTCGTGCTTGTGCGTGAACGAATTTGACGTAAACAATAGAAAATATGCCAAATTGCGTATTGCGATAATACAAATTCCGATATGGAAAAACGGCTGAATGTGATTACAGCTTATTCTCGTTAGTAATTTGTATATTTACGCAATAATCAGACTGTAATAATAATTTTCAATAAGTTATTCTAGAATTTTTACCGTTGCCCTATGCTGACCTGACATCTGATCGTGCACCGCTTGTAGATGGACGTGCCATCTGCAATTTAATTTTTATTTACACAATAATATTAATTTAAATCTGTGCCAAGTAACGTCCGCGTTAAACTAGGCCAGCGCATGTTAGTCATGCAGATATTGAGAATACTTTGTGTTGTTTTGTTGTTTTATTGAATGTTAATTCAATAATGGATAGTCCCTTCAACCGGAGCTCGAGGACCGGCAGGAGCCCGCCACCACTACCGCAGAAAAGACCAACTGAAGGAGCTGAAGGACCAACAAAGATCGAAGCTGTATCGACCCACGAAATTCAGCAATGGCTCTCCTCCATTGAACAGTGCTTGAACGAAATATGCACAATTTCATGCGAGAGTAAACTGAATACAGAACAAAAACTGAAAATAAGCACCGTCAGCAGAAATGTTATGGGAGGTGTGTCTCAGCTGGCCGTTCAGTATCAATCGCTGAAACAAAAATATATTACAGCCCAAATGACAATTAAGAACTTAACCAATCAGAAGGAGACCTCTACCCAACTTGACGATCAGCTCGAAGTGATTAAAGAATGCATTCGCTCTGCTCCAAAGGCCCAGACACCCAGCATATCTTTCGCAGATGTAGTTAGAACTAGAAATAGTTCTGTAATCCGACCCCCCGGCACCAGTACTATTGCTATTTATCTAATGAGCAAAGATAAGTCGAGCGAAGAGACTAAGAAGCTCATTCGGACCATCATCAAACCGGAAGAACTTAAATTGCATATCCGAGGGATGAGGAAGATCAAAGGTGGAGGTGTAATAATTAGCGCCGAAGGAAAAGACGATCTCGAGAAGTTAAAGCGTTCTGAAAAGCTTAAGAGTTCAGGTTTGCAAGTGGAAGAGACTACAAAACGTAGGCCTAAAATTATATTGTTAGGAGTACCCGCCACTACTACTGAGAAGGACCTATTTGAATGTTTATATGAACAAAACATCTCGGACAAGCATCAGCACATGGGACGCGATAAGTTCCTTAACTCGATAAAACTGAGCCACAAACATTGAGGTAAATAAACTAGAGAAGACATCCCATACAATAAATGTGCACAGCTAGATGACAGCGGGCATCTAGTGCGTGGTGCGTTGCGGGCATGGTACAATGATACTTGTACCGTGGTGCGTTGCTTAGTTGTCATCTTCTGCACAAAACAGAAATATTGTTACTCTATGCATTTTACCGAAACATGGCCGCCGCTTCATGTCTCGGCGATTTGATAAAATAATTAGTCAAATGCATGTTATATCGATAATTTAGTACGTATTTCCAGGTGAAAAGTGATTCCTTTGGTTTTATTTGTATTTCCTGAGTTGTTTAAACAGTACCTTAGCACAAATAAAGGCATATTTTAATAAAATAGAACACAGAATGCACACCTATTGTTGCGTCTAGCGCCTGCCACAGACTAATATAGTTGGAGCGAGCTGGCTCTAACGCGTGTTACAAACAATCTGGTTGAGATGTCTTCTCTAGTACGTAGTACATTATAACTCAATGGCCACAAATCAGGTAAAAAGACTTGGCCTATTGTAACTTTGTACTGGAGCTAACGTCTGACCTTCGAAAAATTATCATTGATCAGGAAAGAGTTTTTATCAATTGGACTTCCTGCCCAGTAAGGGATTACACATTTGTGACTAGATGTTACAAGTGCCAGCAATATGGGCATTCGGCGAAATATTGCCGTGAGACCGAATGTACGTGTGGGCACTGCGGCGGCGTCGGCCACTCAATAAAAGAATGCTCTAAACAACAAGAACCCGCAAACTGTGCTACGTGCCAGCGCTTTAACAAGTTCAGCCACCACAAAACTGGAGATGAACAGTGTCCAGCAAGAAAAATGGCCGAGGCACGATACATGAGTTCAATTGACTATGAGGGCGCCTAGAGCGCCGCTAAACTACTACTAAACATACAGTTTAATCGCTGCACAAGGATGGGTAGTGTAACTCATGATATTATTAAAGAATTAGACTCTTCATATGAATATGACTCTTTGGTTTGTGAGCCACATACATGTTCGTCGTTTATAAGTAATATTAAGCATAGTCATAATATTTTTATACAAAACATACGTAGCATTAATTGTAACTTTGATGGTATGTTAGCGTTGCTTAGTCAAATCAATGTAGAAATTGACATAATTTCGCAGCTTTAAGATACGAAGATCTATTAGGACTTAATAGACGCGCAAAATTAAGGGCTTTAGGATAGTATAAACAAATTTTGGAAAAGTCGATTATTTCTTTTGAAAATTAATAAAATAAAAAAAATCAATGTTTTATACGACGATCTATTAGGACTTCATAGTCGCGGAAAATTAAGGGCTTTAGGATAGTATAAACAAATTTTGAAAAAGTCGATAATTTTTTTTTAAATAATTTTTTTTTTTTTTTAACAATTTATAATAGCTAGGTATGCCCTTTCAAGTCGTGTAGAGCACGAGATCTGTGAATTTTTATAAAACTATTCGTTTTTCGTCTTGGTACAAGCACAGAATAACTAACAGTACTACCGTACATAAGGTTCACTCTCTAACGGTTTTCACGCGAAATTGAAACTTATTGTGTGACCCGAGCGTTCATATTCCGATAAGCAAAGCTGACTCGATATCGATTTCAGGAGCGCAGAGTTTACGCGCGCGCGCAGAGATTACGAGTTGAGGCTAGATAGATCGCGCTTTGAGTTTTTTCAAACCATCTGAGACATAGAAAATAATGGTTTAAATTCTGGAAAAAAAGAGTATGTATTAGTTAAGGATCTAATCTATTCAAAGTCTTATTCAGTTACAAGATCCAATGAACTTCACTCGATAGAAAAAAAAATCCCAAAGTTACCCCTTTTTGTAATGTTTTTTCAATATTATGAATAAACTACTGATACTTTACATTTAATTTTTGTACTCAACGAAAGGCATTTGTGCCTTTCGTTGAGTACAAAAATTCGCAGATAAATTAGCAGAGAATCCTATAAAGTCTATACATATAGGCAATAAAACCTATAAAACGCGCCGCTTCGCTGTAATACCCGTCCCGTACCGTCGTACCATCGAGAGAGCGAGAGAGAAGCCGCGAGAGAGAAATACCTGGTCTTAAGCGACGACGCGCGACGTGGAGCGTGCGAGCCGAGCGGCAACCTTTACTGCCATACGCCTAGGCAGCCTTCCTGGGAGGCACGCCGGCCGAAAGTACCTAAACTGCGGCACCCCTCTGGGCCCCATATCTCATTTGTAGTCTCGAATCGAGTTTTGATTTCGATCTCTATCTCGATAATCGACATTTTGTTCACGAATCTCCTATTCTCAGCGCTAATCGAAATAGACTTCGAGTTTTTTTTTGATAAATATTGCCATTCTTTTTAATGCAATCAACTCGGGATGCGTTCCGTTTGACACGTTTCATCCGGTTTTAAACCGGTTGCAACTATTTACTTACCTCAAATATTTTTACTATAAAGGTATTTATATGTATTGAACTAGCTTTTTAATTAAAGAAGTAAATTTTTAATAAGAATCGAAAAATCATTATATTTAATGTGTTGTGATCAAACTTAATTTCCTTAAACAACTTGTCTTGTTTAAAACGTGACGTATCGTCGATAAATTTTATGTTTTTTGTTTGTGGTTGTGCTTGTTTAGTGACGAAACGATCATTTTAGTATTCACAAGACACAATGTCAACAAAAAATACCCAACGCCACAGTAGAAGCAGCTCCTTCTACAAATGTTGGAAGCCGATATACAGTTAAAGCTGGAAAGTTTTCTTCCACCTTCTTAAAAAAAGAGAGCGAGCTCTCTTAATATTTTAAAGCCTGTGGATAGAGTGCCACAAGCGGCATTCTAGTACGATCGGTTACGATGCCGTAATTACGGCTTCCTAGTACAAAGTGTAGGCAGTGAATAGAGTGCCACAAGCGGCAACTTATTACGATCGGTTACGATGCCGTAATTTGACGGCATCCTAGTACGAAGCGTTTAGAGTGCCACAAGCGGCAACTTATTACGATCGGTTACAATGCCGTAATTTGACGGCATCCTAGTACGAAGCGTTTAGAGTGCCACAAGCGGCATTGTATCTCAATTGGTTCAGGAACCGTAACATATTTTTTATTTGTCATAATGTTCAGACGACTTATTATTCAAAAGATATGTTTGTATAGAGTTAGATTTCTGTTGTCTAATAAAAAAAAATAACCTCGAAATTCAAGACAATCGCTACGCTGCGCTTCGCGATTGTCTTAAATTTCTAACCTATCACGTGACCTACAGGAGTAGGGCAGCTAGAATTCTGTTGTCTAACAAAAACTTCACGGCAGCTTAGGCGGCGTCACTATTATACCGCAAAACTTACGGTTCCCTAACCGATGGAGATACAGTGCCGCTTGTGGCACTCTATACACTTCCTATTTTAAATCACTTCCACGACAAAATTGAAAATTAACTCCTCCATATCCACCGTAATTTCGCCGCTATTTGACGTTTCATTAGCATCTCGTAGTCGAAATTACGTCTCGACCACTGCCGACCACTCGAGAAAAGTCGAGTTCGAGATTTTCAGAATAACTAAATTGGATTACCACTCGATAAAGTTCGAACTCAAATCAAACTCGAAGTCGATTAGCGCTGAGAATAGGAGATTCGTGAACAAAATGTCGATTATCGAGATTTTATGGTCGAGAGAGATCGAAATCAAAACACGATTCGAGACTACATCTCGAAAAATGAGAATTGGCCTCCTGGTACAAGTGGGGTAAATGACCCTTCATGCACATCTAGCTGGCACAGACTGTAATCTACTCTACCTACCTAATCTACCTACCTAACTAATCTACCACCAGTTCGGATTTTGGGAGAGCCTTTGACTGAGAAGAAGCTGGCAAGAAACTCAGGAGGCCTTACTTTTTTTCTCCCTCTATGTAACAAAAGTTACATTACAGTGTCATAGATCTAATTAAGTACTTACAATTTATTAAACATAATTAAGTACAATTTGTACGCATCAATAAAATTAATAATAACAAAATTAAATAATTTCAATAAAATACATTTCATAATAATTGAATGAAACAATAGTTAATAGTTAATAATAGTCTAAAAATACTAAAAATAATACACCAGTACAGAGTAGACTTATTTCCATGCATTTTTGTCTGCAACATAGTCATTGATCTTATAATAAGCTTTCGCAATTAACACACGTTTAATGTGCGTTTTGAATTTGTTGTCTGTCAATGCAGTGATGTCGTCAGGTATTTTGTTATAAAAACTAATGGGCGATTTTCTGACAGCCCAAATTAAAAAGTAAAAATTAGTTCAAAAACACTCGATAGATGTCGTTTTATGAAAGCTGGGCTACTTATGGGCTGTAATAAATTCTATAATTTTACTTGTCTACCAAAAGAATAAAAAAATAGTATTTACTTACCTATTTATATTCAGGACATCCAGAACCTATTTCTATTTAGGAATAGAATAAATATTACGCAGCCATACACGTGCTCTTCATGAACCCGCCTTTTACTAAGCGCCATACTAATCTATGCTAAGCGCCATCTATGAAGTCATTTACGAACCAATTTCTTTTTTTTTTTGATCTCGGAAAATCGCCCATTGAGTTGCATATAAAAGATTTACTATTTTTGCTAAGTCTGAACTTCGGAGCACACAGTTTGTTCCTGTTCCTTGTGTTATATCCGTGAACCTCATTGTTTCTGGAATAAAGGTGTAAATTTTTACAAGCGTATATAATATTTACAAATATGTAACTAACTGTAACAAGGACGGTAAAGTAATGATATCTATATCTTTAAATAATTCCTTGAACGAATCACGTGCTTTTAACTGATATATAAACCAAACTGCTCTTTTCTGGAGAATAAAAATTCTACTTACGTCTGCTGCCGTTCCCCATAGTAGTAATCCATATGACATAACGCTATGGAAATAAGCAAAATAAACCAGCCTAGCAGTAGACTGATTTGTAATTTTTCTTATATTTTTAACAGCAAAAGCAGCCGAACTGAGCCTCTTGCCAGAGCCTTGATATGAGAACCCCACTGTAATTTAGAGTCTATCCTAATACCAAGAAAAGACGTTTCATTAACGATTTCTAACGTTTCCGAATCTAATTCAATATTTACCTGACTGAGCCGTGTATTAGGTGGAGAAAATTTTAAAAATTTAGTTTTATTAGCATTAAGTGCTAAGTTAACAGAAAACCATTGCGATACTCTGTTAAGTGTTTCGTTAATTTTTCTTTCTTTCTCCAACCTTTGGGTATTTCCTATCTAAAGAAAATATTAAAGAAGTGTCGTCAGCGAATAACGCTATTTCCGAAATTTCTTTAACCATGAATGGAAGGTCATTAAGATAAACAAGAAACAGAAAGGGACCGAGAATAGATCCCTGGGGTACCCCTATTTTGACTATCGAACCTCCTGATACTACATTACTTATACCTACTTTTTGACTTCTATTGTGCAGATAAGATTTTATTAATTTTAGTGCATTACCACGAACGCCATATTGAAATAATTTACCAACTAAAGTTGAATGATCAACACAATCAAAGGCTTTAGAGAGGTCGCAGAAAATACCTACTGTATCCTGCGAAGGTTCCCAAGTGTCAAGTACGTTTTTGACCAGTTTTGCTCCAGCATCTATAGTTGACCGTCCTTTCGTGAAACCAAACTGATCACTGTGTAAAATTTTATTCATTCTAAAGTGTGCATTCATTTGCGTGTAGATTATAGATTTGAAAATTTTTACTAAGTGCCGGAAGAACAGAAACCGGTCTATAGTTAGCAGCGTTAAATTTATCCCCTGATTTAAAAAAAAATGTTACTTTACTATTTCTTATTAAATCTGGAAATGAACCTACTTCGATACATTTATTAAATATTCCTGCTAAAAACGGTGCGATTACTTCTATAATAGGCTCAAAAACTGTCACAGAGAGACCCCATAAATCTTCCGTTCTTTTCTTATTCAAGCTTTTGTACGTTTTTATTATGTCTAAATATGTTATATCTCTAAAATTAAAGATTGGTACTTTTTTATTAAAATCAAGTTTTAATAAACTTTGTGCTACAGTAGAGGACGATTCTAAATGTCTAGTTGTTTCAATAGGTATATTGGCAATAAGGAATTAAAAATGTCAGCAACTTTAAGATTATCTTTAATAAGCTCATCATTCATATTAGGCAGAAAGCCTGACTCATTTTTACTCACTTTGCCAGTTTCTGAATTAATAATTTTCCAAGTAGTCTTGACTTTATCTTTAGACTTTATAATTTTGTTGCTAATAAACTTAGACTTTGCAATAAAACATACATTTTTAAATATTTTGGAATATCGTCTAACATAATCATGAAAAGCTGGATTAGAATTGAAAGATTTCTTGTCATACAGATCATAAATAAAATCCCTACTTTTTCTTATTCCCTTCGTAGCCCAGTCACTAAACACTGTCTTTTCCTTTACATTAACTTTTTTCTTGTATATATTTTGTCAAATTCTTTAGTAATCACACCAAATAATTTATTGTAATATTTATTGCAATCAAATAACGAGAGTCTCTCAATAATTTTATCTTTAAATATTGCAGATCTACTACAAGTTAAGGGCCTATAAGTAATTACTTTATTTTTCGACAATTTTTCCTTGCAAAATAACTCTATCTTTTGAACTTTATGGTCAGAGGGTCCATTTATCAGTTCCTTACTTTTGATTATACAATTTACAAAAATATTATCAATACATGTCTCTGATTGAGGTGTGATTCGAGTTGGCTCATTGAAAACATAATCTAAGTCATAACATTTTAGCAATGAAATAAAGTTTTCCTTATCCCCAGACTCAGCAAGTAAATCTATGTTAAGATCACCACATACAACAATGGATTTATTGCAGGCAAATCTTGTCAAGTAAATTTTCTAATATTCTAATGAAAGACCTACAATTTCCTGAAGGCGGTCGATAAATACATACTAAAAGAAAAGCGTCTATCTCTGCACTACCTATCTCGCAAACGCGTTCAACGGAATAACTTACTATATCTTTTCGTTCTTTACATTTAATGGAGTCTTTGACTAGAATTATGCAACCGCCCCCCATAGCAGAGTTTTATAATTATTTACCTACTGATTTAGAGACTTTACAATTATTTACTGAAAAGCACATTTCGTATAACGCGTTCTTCCCATTTGCGTCGCTGCTTTATTCTCTAGCTTCACCAAGTTTTGTCAACATTAAAAGCAAGGAACAAGTACCTATGAAAATACCAGAATACTAGCGTTGTTGCGATACGTTCTGGTCGCAACAACGCAAGCTGAGGCGGGGTCCTGATTGACAAATTGTTTTTTTTGTATGTGATCTTTTGTTATTATTCTTTTTTTTTTTCGTTGTCAATAAATGTTTCTCTCTCTCTCTCTCTCTCTCTCTCTCTCACATAGTTTCAGATTTCAACCAGGTTTCTGTTAAACATAATATGTCCACACTATATTTGTCTAGCATTAATGGGCGATTTTCCGAGATCAAAAAAAAAAGAAATTGGTTCGTAAATGACTTCATAGATGGCGCTTAGCATAGATTAGTATGGCGCTTAGTAAAAGGCGGGTTCATGAAGAGCACGTATATGGCTGCGTAATATATATTCTATTCCAAAATAGAAATAGGTTCTGGATGTCCTGAATATAAATAGGTAAGTAAATACTATTTTTTTTATTGTTTTGGTAGACAAGTAAAAGTGTAGAATTTATTACAGCCCATAAGTAGCCCAGCTTTCATAAAACGACATCTATCGAGTGTTTTTGAACTAATTTTTACTTTTTAATTTGGGCTGTCAGAAAATCGCCCATTGAACATGTAATATTTTGCCAGAGAAGCGATTTACATTTTGGTGAACTAAAGTAAAATTATTATTACACTTCTCCTTAGTCGACCTTACATTCCTAAAAAAGAGTTTGCCTCAGTGCCTTTAGTGGTACTACTATTGGTCACTGTCTTGTCATTGCATTCTATGTTGATATTATTTGCTAATAGAGTATATTGCTATATTATGTTTACATCGTCTAGACAGATACATATTATCTTTAGTCAAGAAAAAGTTTTTGATAAATAAATTGCTATGAAATAGCTGGAAGTCACCACATTGTGACGACTGATCATAATGTGATGTAACATATTGTTAAGTTTATAAATTTTATTATTTAGATTGTCATTCAATGACTTTGAATATGGAAACGTACACCATGTTAGCACAGTATAAATATGAGCTAAAGCAGTACGGAAGCTGGGCCTGTTTCTTGTTTTATATACCTACGCGCCAATTGAGCGTTTGGGTTGTCTTCTTATTTTTGTAAAATTGAAAAAGTTTTTGTTTAGTTAGCGATGTATCTCGGCTAGTTAGCGCTTTTTTTGAGATATTTAGCAAAGCTTAAGGAATGACACTTTTAATTTTTATAAAATTAAAAGGTAATTTTTCGATTATTTATCAAAACGTTTGTTTGGGTTCTATAATGATCAAATAATCGAATGAATTGACTAGTTTACAAACAAAATTGTTTAATTAAAAAATCTTTAACATTTTAAGAAGTCTTTATTTTTCGTTAGTTATTATAAATTACTCACTGAAAAATACTTTTGCCTGGCCTGCTACGACACGTTCGAAAAGCTTTATTATTAAATTTTATAGTGTAAAAAAATCTCATTCTAATGAATAGCTTTTTTAAATAAATTATCGGAAAACATGGACACGGCACTATAAAACTGATTTTGTCTACTTGTTTATAAATTAATACAGCTACTTTACAATTAATGTGTTATCTTTGAAAAACCCTGATATCGATTTTAAAGCAATCGGTAGAATAACTAAAAAGTTCAAGATGGAGGCTATTTTGCCTCATACTAATAACGGAGTCGTTGTCAGAAACCACACAGATCCCTAGATATCGATTTTCAAAGTAATCGGTTGAATAACTAATAAGTTATAGATGGCAGCTACTTTCCTCATTCTAATAACGGATTCAATGTCAAAAACCACACAGATCCACAGATATCGATTTTCAAAGCAAAGTTTATTAACGTTGAAGTTTCGTAGTATCAATTCTTATTATTTATCACCACTAAAATAACATGCGCTCAAAAAATATACTTAAGTAAGTACTCCAAATATCACCTAAACAACCAAACGATTTATTTAAAAGAAAATTAAACTTTTTATTTAGTAATAATAATAAATCTAACCTTTCAACATCAGCAGGAAGTTTAAAAAACGAAAGCTCCGGTTTTGAAGCAGCCGAGTTCAAGCAGCCGTATACTACGCAATACACCCGTATCATGCAACAGTGAACACTCGGTTCGACGCCACACGCGCTACTGAGAGCACTGCGATGTCCGCTTAGGGGCCCTGTAAAGACGTGCGACTGTGGGCGTGCGTCGCTTCGAGCGTTTGTACGTAGCTTCCTCACTAGCAGTAGCTTTAGCTCATATTTATACTGTGATGTTAGTTTCTTACAGTCTATCTGGCTTAATCTCGTAAAGCTGTCAACAATATGTTTTGTTTGCAAGGCTAAACTGTCCCCTACAAGCAGAACTATTGATTTATTATTGTTTACATTTGCAGAACATACCTCTGTTACAATCTGTAGCAGCGTTGCCGCAGGCATACATTTATTTAACACAGAACCTTTTGTATGGTTATTCAAAATAGAGCCAAAGTCCTTCCCAATCTCATCAGTGAAAACTAGGGTGTGGGCAGAATTTCTTATATCTTCGTGGTATTGAGGCTGGTCAATAGCAACCTCAGGCATCGCTACAACTGAACAGTTGTAGGGGAACTGAGAGTCCGATGTCGGGGCAGAGTGGTCAGGTGTATAAAAGTTGTCACAAGGACATGTCAAAGACTCAGACTTTCCTGTGCCGATTTCCTGCTTTTCCAATACCGGACCCCCAGTATTATAAGAGTGATCAGCAACACAACAAGTACGCTTTTTATTTAGGGATTCAAATCGCTTAGCATTATAGTTGCACATATGAACCATGTCATTTGCAGCAACGATCTGATAATTTAGGTGTTTATGTGACAGATCGCGTATATTGTCATACATACTTTTCAGTGACCTTTCTAGGTTATCAATTTTACTAATTATGATATGTGAGTCACAGTCATGTTTATCATTTCTATCAATTGCTATATTTATATAATTTTAACTTATTTATTAATTGTATCCTTTCTTTCCTAAGTGTCATATGCTTTTGTAAATGATTTTGCCTATTTACTAGTTTTTGGGTTTTAGAAATGTACTTTTTAACTCTGATATATTTTTTAAATTTTTTCACACTACTAAAGTTCTGGGGCTTTTTACACGATGAATAATTATTTAAGGCATAAATTTAAACTGTCAGTTGATTCTTCAAAGTAACTTTGATTGTTAATTATAATATTTCCATGACTCTGGTGTTTGATAAGGTCTGAATTACAAGACAATAACTCATCAAACAGGCTCTGAGAATCATTTAATTTTAGATTATTTTCATTTTCTAACTTTAAAACTGTTTTGTGAGCTTCACATAAACTTATTTCAAGATCATTTATACGCTTTAATGCCTGTTCATGAGTGCTATTACATTCCGTGAAAGAGGTGATTACATCCTGCATCTGGCTACATTTGTCAGCCATATCTAAGTATTTGAGATGTAACTCAGCAAGTTCACTATGTAGATCGGATTTTTTTTCAATGATCTTTATAACTTCCTTTTCGCTGTCATCCTGTTCTTGCAACAAGTGAATGTTGAGGTCTTTTGTTGCCTGTTGTCTGTTTGTCTTTTGTTGTTGTATACATAAGAAAGTGACAGCAAGAGACTTAATTAACAATAATACGTAATTGACGTCTGTGAGTACGGCAGTTAATCTGTTATTTTGAATGAATTGAATAAAATATCATTCCATAGATTTATTTGATGCATTATCATTAAATATCAATGTCATAACGGATGTGTGTATATGTTTAATTTGGACATCCTATTTTCTTATATATCCATTCAATGTTTTTTAAGTTTAATTTAAGTAGTAATATTCTGATTAAACGATCATCGCAAGATATTGTTACACTGTATAATAGTCCCCCAGCGCAATGATCATTGAATCAGAATATTACTACTTATATAAAACTTAAACTTACGATATTAAGATTTTATCTATTTATAACATTAATTGATAAATAAAACGACATCACTTGAACACCAATAAGCATCAACTTCCGCTTTGACAAGTGTGGTGATATCCTAAAAGTACTTTTGCTTTTCACCACTAGAGGTCAGCATAGGGCAACGGTAAATGTTCTAGAATAATTATTGAAAATTATTATTACAGTTTGATTATTGGGTAAATATACAAAATACTTACGAGAATAAGCTGTAATCACATTCAGCTCTTTTTCCAAATCGGAATTTGCAGTATCGCAATACGCAATTTGGCATATTTTCTATTTAAGTAAAATTTTTAACACTGAAAAAAGACGACAACCTCAGGCGGGAATCGAACCACGCACCTTCCGCATTCCGGGCGGCTGCCTTAACCACTTGGCTACCGAGGTCTGGCTTTCAACCGTCGAAATTTGTCAGTGCTTGATGCTTATGTTTTTAGTCAACATTGCTTCATCAAATCTTAGAATTTTCACCTCTGAGATCCGAAAGAAATATTTTTACAAATATTTGAACAATCGGTTAAGATGAAGCTGCGTTTATAGATTAATGTTTTATATTTAAGCGTTTTATTAACGCTTAAATATACTTAAGTAAAATTTTTAACACTGAAAAAAGACGACAACCTCAGGCGGGAATCGAACCACGCACCTTCCGCATTCCGGGCGGCTGCCTTAAACACTTGGCTACCGAGGTCTGGCTTTCAACCGTCGAAATTTGTCAGTGCTTGATGCTTATGTTTTTAGTCAACATTGCTTCATCAAATCTTAGAAGTTTTCACCTCTGAGATCCGAAAGAAATATTTTTACAAATATTTGAACAATCGGTTAAAATGAAGCTGCGTTTATAGATGAATGTTTTATATTTTAGCGTTTTATTAACGCTTAAATATACTTAAGTAAAATTTTTAACACTGAAAAAAGACGACAACCTCAGGCGGGAATCGAACCACGCACCTTCCGCATTCCGGGCGGCTGCCTTAACCACTTGGCTACCGAGGTCTGGCTTTCAACCGTCGAAATTTGTCAGTGCTTGATGCTTATGTTTTTAGTCAACATTGCTTCATCAAATCTTAAAAGTTTTCACCTCTGAGATCCGAAAGAAATATTTTTACAAATATTTGAACAATCGGTTAAAATGAAGCTGCGTTTATAGATTAATGTTTTATATTTTAGCGTTTTATTAACGCTTAAATATACTTAAGTAAAATTTTTAACACTGAAAAAAGACGACAACCTCAAGCGGGAATCGAACCACGCACCTTCCGCATTCCGGGCGGCTGCCTTAACCACTTGGCTACCGAGGTCTGGCTTTCAACCGTCGAAATTTGTCAGTGCTTGATGCTTATGTTTTTAGTCAACATTGCTTCATCAAATCTTAGAAGTTTTCACCTCTGAGATCCGAAAGAAATATTTTTACAAATATTTGAATAATCGGTTAAGATGAAGCTGTAATTATAGATTAATGTTTTATATTTAAGCGTTTTATTAACGCTTAAATATACTTAAGTAAAATTTTTAACACTGAAAAAAGACGACAACCTCAGGCGGGAATCGAACTACGCACCTTCCGCATTCCGGGCGTCTGCCTTAACCACTTGGCTACCGAGGTCTGGCTTTCAACCGTCGAAATTTGTCAGTGCTTAATGCTTATGTTTTTAGTCAACATTGCTTCATCAAATCTTAGAAGTTTTCACCTCTGAGATTTGTAAAAATATTTTATTAACGCTTATATATACTTAAGTAAAATTTTAAACACTGAAAAAAGACGACAAACTCAGGCGGGAATCGAATCGTAAAAATATTTCTTTCGGATCTCAGAGGTGAAAACTTCTAAGATTTGATGAAGCAATGTTGACTAAAAACAAAAGCATCAAGCACTGACAAATTTCGACGGTTGAAAGCCAGACCTCGGTAGCCAAGTGGTTAAGGCAGCCGCCCGGAATGCGGAAGGTGCGTGGTTCGATTCCCGCTTTAGGTTGTCGTCTTTTTTCAGTGTTAAAAATTTTACTTAAGTATATTTAAGCGTTAATAAAACGCTAAAATATAAAACATTAATCTATAAACGCAGCTTCATTTTAACCGATTGTTCAAATATTTGTAAAAATATTTCTTTCGGATCTCAGAGGTGAAAACTTCTAAGATTTGATGAAGCAATGTTGACTTAAAACATAAGCATCAAGCACTGACAAATTTCGACGGTTGAAAGCCAGACCTCGGTAGCCAAGTGGTTAAGGCAGCCACCCGGAATGCGGAAGGTGCGTGGTTCGATTCCCGCCTGAGGTTGTCGTCTTTTTTCAGTGTTAAAAATTTTACTTAAGTATATTTAGGCGTTAATAAAACGCTAAAATATAAAACATTAATCTATAAACGCAGCTTCATTTTAACCGATTGTTCAAATATTTGTAAAAATATTTCTTTCGGATCTCAGAGGTGAAAACTTCTAAGATTTGATGAAGCAATGTTGACTAAAAACATAAGCATCAAGCACTGACAAATTTCGACGGTTGAAAGCCAGACCTCGGTAGCCAAGTGGTTAAGGCAGCCGCCCGGAATGCGGAAGGTGCGTGGTTCGATTCCCGCCTGAGGTTGTCGTCTTTTTTCAGTGTTAAAAATTTTACTTAAGTATATTTAAGCGTTAATAAAACGCTAAAATATAAAACATTAATATTTTCTATTGTTTACGTCAAATTCGTACACGCACAAACACGACTGCAGTACAGGGCGCAAAACATCAAACAAAAAAGTACTTTGTTTGTGCATCAAACTGAGAGACTTGTTACCACTTGGTAATAAGTTGTGGATTTAAGTTTTGATTTCTATGTCCTGTCTATTAGTAATAGTCATTGAGGTACAAATAGTTTAATGTCTTTGATATTTTCTGATACCAGCAGCTATACTCGTAGGGACACGAAAAAAGTATCGATACTTTGTGGTATCGAGTACTTTTACTTTTGATACCGATACTTTTGTACTCGATACTTTGTGTTCGATACTTTTACTCAATGAGTAACTTTTTGGCAAGTATCGTATCGAATAAATCTTTGATAAACTGAAGACATGAAATATAGGTTTTTTTGACCTACCTACGCTGATGAAAGGGCTGTATGATATAGACCTCTTTGCCTTTCCCAAAAGGGATAAATCAACCGACAAAAAACATTATAATCATTCATTCAGTCATTCTGTCATTCAGTTAATCTCAAAACGTCAAAATAAAACCAAATAGAATTAAGACTGGATTCTTGGCGGGAAAATGAAGCGTCATGTATGCAGTTTTGTTTAATTGTCTAAAATTTGTGTTTTCGAACATTAATGTGAAATAATAGTTTATTTTCAAAGGCAGGCAGTACAATAACAAAAATACTAAACCGGTTAGCGCCAAAACGGCTAGATAAACTTTTTTTTTTTATGCTAAGCCTAGCAAATGACCCCACTCCACCTGATGTTAAGTGGAAATGAAGTCCAGGCGCGAGGACAACTGGTGCAGCGTAAGAGACGTAGCATCAGTCACCCTCACTCTGCCGGCCCACAAAGTGCTTCTTCACGCCTCGTTTGAAGGACCCTATGTCATAGGTAGGAGGGAATACGTGTGCTGGTAGACTATTCCATCTTTTGGAAGTGCGACAAAGAAACGAGTCACCAAATTTCTTTGTGCGTGATGGAATGTTAGAGACTGTAAATTAGTGACTCCGGAGAGCAGCACGCGTACTCCTATGGAGGAAGGGAGAAGGAGGGATGAGGTGAAAGAGTTCTTCAGAGCACTCGCCATGGTATAAACGGTAAAAGACGCTGAGTGACGCAATATCTCTACGCAATTGCAAAGGCTCGAGAGTTTTAGTGACCTCCGCATTGCCGATAATGCGCACAGCGCGGCGCTGCAATCTGTCCAAGGCATCGAGAAGGTACTTTGCGGAGCCGTCCCAAAGGTGAGAGCAATACTCCACGCAAGACCGCACCTGTGTCTTGTATAATAGACACAACTGATCAGGCGTGAAGAATCGCCGCACCTTGTTCAGGACACCGAGTTTACGTGAGGCATTTTTAATCACGGTTTCGATGTAGTCCTTTTGGTTCAGATCAATAGTCAATAGTCAATAGTCAAAATATATTTATTCAATAAACTCAATTATTAATAAGTACTTTGAAACGTCCAAATATTTTTTAACCTACCACCCATTCAGGACATCATTTTTTAACTGTGGCAAAGAACGGGCGCAAGAAACCACAGCGCACAGAAGCAACGACATTTACAAAATATATATATATATTATATGTCGTTACCAGGTCACAAAATACAAAATATGAATTTGAATGTAAATAGTTTAATTAAATATGGTGCTCTATATTAATTAATTATAGGCAATTAGAAATAGCTGTTGGAGTAGGTACTTGGAGCATTTCAGACCCAAGCTGTTTTGTCTTCTGTATAATCCGACACTTTATAATAAGCTTTTTATAAAGCTTTTCTTTGATTTTGATTTTATATTTATCAAGATCTAATTTCTGAATATCATTTGGTACTTTGTTGTATAATCGTACACAGAGACCCTTAAAAGAATTATTTATTTTATGGAGCCTAGTATAAGGCACTGCTAATTTGTTCTTACTTCTAGTATTTAATTTGTGAATATCACTGTTTTTTGAAAACATTTCAATATTTTTATGAACATACACAAGATTTTCATAAATATATTGTGATGCAACTGTCATTATACTTATATCCTTAAATCTCTCTCTGAGAGAGTCACCAGCCTGTAGGTTATATATTGCTCGAATAGCCCTCTTCTGCAGCACAAAGATAGTTTGAATGTCGGCAGCATTTCCCCACAGTAAAATGGCGTACGACATTACACTATGAAAGTAACTGAAATAAACTAATCTCGCTGTATCAACGTCAGTTAACTGACGGATCTTCATTACTGCATAAGCCGCAGAGCTAAGTCTATTCGAAAATTTAGCTATATGTGGGCCCCACTGAAGCTTGGCATCCAACGTGATGCCTAGAAACACAGTGGTGTCCACAGTGTTTCTAGGCATCACGTTGGTGATCGTGATCGTTTGGTGATCGCAGCGGATATTCATACCGAGCATGTTAATACTGCTCTGCAGGCCTAGAGATGTACCCTGAAGAGAGGGAAGGGGAAGGAATGGCGACTTTTTCGCTGTGAACGCGCACACCTGTGTTTTCTTGGCATTGAACTCCACCAGATTATCGGAGCCCCATTTAGAAATGAGGTCCAACACCCTATCGAGCTCAATGACAAGATTTGCTCGCTTCATTTCGGTGTCTACCCGCCCAGTCGTTGGGTGACCGTTATATCCCCCATGCACTGTGCTATCATCTGCATAGCAATGAATGTTTCCAAGAGGAAGCATGTCATTGATATGCAGAAGGAACAGCGTGGGGGATAGAACAGAGCCTTGAGGAACACCAGCGTTCACTGACATGAACCGCGAAGCGCATCCATCCGAAAGGACACGGATTCTACGCTCATGCAGGAAGCTAGCAATCCAGGTACAGAACTGAGCGGGCAAACCGTATGCCGGGAGCTTGGAGAGAAGAGCTTTGTGCCAGACCCGATCAAAAGCCTTGGCTATGTCAAGGCTAACTGCCAGTGACTCGCCACGTTTGTCAATAGCCTCACCCCAGAGATGTGTGACGTACGCTAGAAGATCACCCGTTGACCGTTTTGGCCGAAACCCATATTGACGATCGTGAATTAGGGAGTGATCTTCTAGGTATCGAATAAGCTGTTTGTTCAATATTCGTTCTAGGATCTTACACAACACTGAAGTTACGGCTATAGGGCGGTAATTAGTCGGATCTGACCGATCTCCTTTTTTAGGGATCGGTTGCACATTAGCTTCTCTCCAAGATTCCGGCACACAACCCGAAGAGAGCGAGAGACGGTACAGACGCGTTAACACAGGGGACAACTCCGCTGCACACATTTTCAGGACTATTGCTGGGATGCCATCAGGACCGTTAGCTTTCCGGACATCGATTGACTGCAGCTCCGCACGGACATCACACTGCCTGATTTTAATATATTATTTTTAAGTGATTGTACAGAGGAAGTGTGGGTCATTTAATAATGTTTAAAAAAAAAAATAATAAACAACGATTTCTCAATACATATTTTTTTATTATTATAATAAGTACCTACCATTTGCTTGACCAATTCGTGTGCCCATAATGTACTCGATACGTTGAAGTATCGATACTTTTGTTTCGATACTTTTACGAGTACGATACTTTTTGTTCGAAACTACTCATGAGTACAGTATTGATACTTTCTATACGATACCGTATCCCTACATACTCGTGCTCTTAATGGACTCGCTCGCCTTTTATTAAGCGCCATCTATGAAGTCATTAGGAACCAATTTCTTTTTTTTTATTGATCTTGGATAATCGCCCATTAAAGAAAAGTTGTTCTTTATTTTTACTTCGTTTTATCTATATGTTGTATGTAATGGACTAATATAATAAACATTTACATAATTTCACTGAATTGGCTACTTGACAGTCGTAACAATAAAATATGAAATTGTCGGTTATGGCAGTTTATATTTTAACGATAATTATCGATTTTTTTTAAAGATAATTGGTAATTATATTGTAATAATTTGTAGTTAATTATAACAAAATTTTGCGATTATTACCTGAAACAAGGGCCATGATAGAGCTTCGTATGACACCACATTTCACAAAATAAACAAAAACTGTCTTTCAGGTTTCAAGATAAAGTTTGTTTTTGTGGTGTGACGTCACAGACATTTAGCCAAATGTCACGTGACTAACCGTTTCCGCACAAAATTTTAAATGAAAAAAGAAAACTATGTTTTATTCTATTAAATAAAGCTTTTTCGAGAAAATTTTTTTATAATAATAAAAATATTTTAATAAGCGTTTGTAATTTTCAAAATACTTTTCCGAAAACTGTCAAGTAGCCAATTTCTTTTTCTACTACCTATTTATAATACATTATACTGATAATTAAGGATTATAAATGTTATTTTCTTTTAATGAGTTAGGTTCCGATTGGTCAGGTCAGTTCGTGAACAAAGAAGCGAATTTGTCATAAAAATCTCATTTAAATGTAAAAGGGTTACATTTTGCTAGCAATAAAGACGTAGAGAAATTAAAGTGCCGCATTTTAAAAAACTTTTTGAATTCTAATGTTTTGACTCATTTTTGAAACATTCAAAAAACATTTTCATCTCATTAAAACCATAATTGATAAATACATAAATTTTCGTCGCCATTCTGCACAAAAATAACCCCGAAATAAAAAAACTTTCAAAGAGACAAAAAAATTTTTTTGAAGTTATTTAAAATATTTATCTTATTTTATTTCTTTCATTATTAAATATTTCATTTTTCAAATTTTCAATAAATATGATTTACTTTTATAAGATGTTTTATTTCTTACCTATGTAAGTACTTACTTACTTTTCAATCAACTGTCCACCTACGACTATAAATGTTACTGTATGAACAAGAAACATGAAAATTATACTATCTCTTTCATTTACGTGGTATTTCGTATCTTTTGTTTTACTTAACAGTGAAACTTGTCAATAAGTGCAGTTTTGGATTGCTCGGAACAGATTTTAAACGCAAATTACTATGAACGTAACCTTTGATTATATACATGTCTAGATAGAGCCTGTCCGTAAAAAAACGTAGTAAAATTTATAGGCCAAAATTGGCCTATCGCGCAATCCTGGCGGTCAGTGTCATCGTGCCGTCAAGCAGTGTTTACCTCTCGCGTTTCGGTGAAATTGTTCGCAAAATGCCCGTTTGCTCAGTGAAATTCTGTCGAAACTACAAAAGAAATTTTTTTTCGAAAAGGAAAGTCACGTTTCATCTGTAAGTATCAACAAGAAAAAATATAATACCTACTGTAATATTTTATAATACTATTATTATAAATTGTTATTGTGGTATAGTATCGTATCGATATTCGAAACGAATAAAAAAATTATTATGTTTGAAATGGAATGTATACGGTAGTATTTATGTAAGAAGTGTGTGTTTAAGTATATGTATGTAGGGGATGGTAGTATGTATGCTTCAGAGCTCGATGGCGTATCGGCTAGCACGTTCGGCTTGCGATCTTGCCCGCTAAGCAACTTTCGCAATGCCGGGTCACTGGATGGGTGACCAAATTTAAAATATCTCGAGCTCCTCCGTGCTTCGAAAGGCACGTTAAGCCGTTGGTCCCGTTTGTTGTCGTAAGATGACAGTTGTTAAAACCCACCAACACGCATTGGGCCAGCGTGGTGGGTTATGGCCCAATATTCCCACGTGCTATCTACACGTGGGAAGCCTGCGCCCAGCAGTGGGACGTTTATAGGCTGATGATGATGATGACGATGTTTGAGAAAGTGCGGGTGTATGTTTGTGCCCCTAAAAGGTCAATATTTCTCGTCTCATGTAGGTAAACTATTGGACACGGATATTAATGAGCAGTCATCACATTATGTAACCTTTACAACTGTTCGACCATTTTCAAATTTCCAACTGATCCGGTAGAAAGAAGTCGTTGTCGAAATATTTAACTATAAGGTTTCAACATAAGTAATAAGAAATTAGATACCATGAAAAATGATGTAACATCCAAACGAAAGTTATCTAAGAAACAAATACAAAGAGAACGCCATTAATTGTTTTATTTTAATTTAAAATCAATTTTGATTAAGTATTAAATGTAAATCATCCTGCCTGTTGCTTCTATTACATCGTCCCTATTACAAACATAATACACGCACGCAGGCTTCCATTAGCGCATTATTTTATTGTACTCGCCCTTGCCTTCAATCATCCATTTTTTCTAAACACACCAGCTTTTTTTATCCGTTATATCTACATATACGTTAGACATACATAATTTAAAAAGTTATGTTATGTTATGAATCATTTTAAAATTATATTGTGCATAAATATTTTTTCCCTACTTTATCGGAAATTAGGCATTCGCTGGCAACCATTCGCGCAAGTGTCAGATACGCGGCTGTCACGCACACTTCAAATTCAATACAAAAACCGGGCGGATTTTGAGAAGCGTTTGTACCGCGATGCTCCGTCTAGACATGTATATAGTCAAAGGAACGTAACATATCTATAGTTTATAATATCATTGTTAACTGTAGATTTATTTGGTATATTAATACTAGTAAAACTATAAAATAAACCACACTTATGGCATTTTTTTTGCTGCAGCGTCAACTGACAATAACACAAACACACAAAACGACGCCTCGGTTCGGTTTCACCAACATTGAAATATTTTTTTCAATGAAATAAATTTCGTAATGTTGGTCATTTGTCTTTCTTACGTTGAAAAATGAGTTAGTCTATGCTTTAAATAGGTACGTTTAAACAGATCCTTGCGCATTTATGATAGAGCTTAAGACCGAATAAAGAGGACGCATCAGTCTGCGACCACAGTTGCACGAAGCAATTTGACGTTTTGCAAAAATGCAACTACGATTGCGTCAAACAAGTGAGCGGGTAATTTATCTTACATGTCCATTTTGATAGAAATTGAAAATGAACCTACATTCTTACACTCGAAAGGTAGTTGAAACTTAAATTCAAAACGGTGCGTCGTAGCTAAAATCTAACAAAATTTTGGCCCCCCCCTGTAATACTTCGCAAAAACTTGAGTGGTATCAGATGAACTTAACATAAAAAAAATTTTCAAATTTTTGTTTGGAGCTAGATTTATGTTGTCTAATAAAAAAAAAATACCTCGAAATTCAAGACAATACGTTGCGCTTCGCGCTATTTCCTGAACAGTACACATAAACGACTCAAGAGCCTTCTATCTTCATGAACTACACTGAGCTAAATGAGCTACTGAGCTAGAAGAGCTATATAGCTCTTGACTGGGTAAAGAGCCGTATAGCTCTTATTCTTCAAAGAGCTAAATTTCTCATGACTATTTGCTACGGAGCGAGATAGAATGCAGTCAAGGTCAATTTTTGACGTGACAACGTCTTATAAATTGGTTTGCCGGGTGACACTTCAAGAAACTGCGTTACGCTCCGCTCACGTTATGCGCTCACAATGAGAGCGAGTGAGAGGCACGCGTCCCTTTCACTCGGGCATGGTTAGCCCGCCTAAGAGCGAGAGAGACAGACATAAAAAGTGAAAGGCACGCGTTGTATAAATAAATGTTTTAAATTGTTACTATTATTTCATCCTTCTTCCTACTATACGAATGAATATTCACATTAAAATTATTTTACCACTCAAAGTCGTTGTCACGTAAAACTTTCGCCCGTATACCGACTTTACAGGCAACCAATTTTTTTTTTGCTTGAAGTATGTATGGAGGAGTTTGGGCTCCACTTTTCTCTAAAACTTCATGTTCTTAGGACTTCTTGGCGAGAAA
The DNA here is from genome assembly GCA_963921215.1 of Scoparia ambigualis. NCBI lineage: Eukaryota > Metazoa > Arthropoda > Insecta > Lepidoptera > Crambidae > Scoparia > Scoparia ambigualis. The sequence goes on along the minus strand of OY992513.1, from coordinate 29,103,714 downwards.
GTGAAGCATGCTGCATGATGTTTTGTCTTATTTTCTAAAATTGGTGTTTTGTCGAATATTAATGTGAATAATGGTGGATTATTAACCGCCAAGTGTTCGTGAAGGTGGATGAGTGTTGGCAAATAAAACAAAACCGTGCAACATCACTTTTCAAATTCTCTTAGAAAGTCCGTGTGAGATCTCAGTAAAGTCCCACATTTTTACCGAGGCTCAAGGGTTTTGGTGGAATATCATTTAGCATTAAACGTTCATGTTATCATCACTCATTATTACCTACTTTAACCCTTTACAAGGCAGTGGCACATATATTGCCACCATATTTTGAACTTTATACAATTGAGATATGGTCGAAAACCAATGAAAAATTTGAACATGCTGTGCCCGTTAAAGGGTTAAGCATACGACTTACGACTGTCTATTTTTACGACTGAAGGACCTGTATCCATGGTCACGCACGATATATTAAAAAAAATCCTTCTTTTTGACCGTGTCATGTAAGATGTAAGATTGTTTAGATTAAAACTTTGATACAATCTAAGATTGTTACCTTTATTTTGTAACAATACATTTTTATTTATTATTTTAATATATTTTTTTTATTAATTTTATTTTATTAGAAAAATCAATATTTAACACTTTAGATAGGTACCTACCTATCTACTTGTTTTATTGCAAACATGTAAGTGGTCCTTCGTAAAGTGATAGAGAACTAGAAATCTACGAACTACATGACCTATGTAAGTACAGCTACGCGAAAATTATACGCTGTTCATTTCATTGCCAGTGCTACGTAGTACTATTATTTATTCTGTGCCAGTGCTTCCACAATGAGGGGAAATTCCCCTTTTGAGAGGAAATTAGGGTCCAGAGGGGAAGAAAAAGGGGAAAGAGATAAATAGGGAACATCAAGGGGAAATAAGCCTAACAAAAAAAATAAAAAAACCTCGTCATTTTGCGGAACGGAAAACCGGCGTTTTGTGCTTAATTTGTATACTTACTGTTTTTATTTTTTTCATAACTTTTTTAGCCTCCAATAAGGTAACGCCGCCGTCGCCAAAAATGATTTTATTTCTACCCATCTTCCGACGATGTTTTCTTTTTTAAAAATAGTAATTAACCTCTTAAAAAACTATAGTAGAATAATTTTTTAAGAGGAAAAAAGTCCTGAGAAGGGGAAATCTCAATTGTGGCAAGGGAAAAGGAAATCATTAAAGTGGAAACACTGTTCATTGTAGAGAAGACACCGCGAAGCAAGTTTGTGCGCAACTAAGGTGCAGCCGCAAGGTCCACAATCGCTTGAATCACGCGCAATCACCGAGGCGTTTGCAGCCCATGTATTGCACCTTAGTGCGCACAAAACAAACTTGCTTCGCGGTGTCTTCTCTAGTTTAATTGTACCTTAATGCAGCGTTACCAGACGTGCGATAATTATCGTAGATCCACGATAATTTGGAGGGGCATGCGATAAAAATTAATAATTAAGTATCGCACGATAATTTGTATAATTCGTCGACTTTCCACGATATTTTTTGTCAGTTCTACGATAATTTTGTGACAAACCTGGTTTAGCATCAGTTGTTCAGTCACAGTTTGGAAATAACGAAATTTAAGGTACCACAGTCAGTCCTTTTTCTAGGTGATGACCTTTTTTTTTTTTTTAGCTCGTGACGTCGGATGTTACCATATGTGGAGTGCCCAGTCGTATAAATTGTCTTTTTGAATGCGATAAAAAACACGATAATTTTGCAGTAAATCTAGGATAGTTTTGACCTACGGATCTGGCAACACTGCCTTAATGGTTCATTGCCTTGGCGCGGAACTGAACTTACATCCTCTTTGGCGGAACCTTCAAGCGATTTGTGAAGATTTGTTCCGATTTCCATAAAATTGATCGGGGAGAGCCCCAAAGTTTGTGGGATTCGGATTTAAGAAGATTTTTGATTTTGGTAAAAATTATAAATGCCAAATTGATGCCATTTATTTGTGATGTTGGTACTACCTTCTTTTTCTGTCCGCCATATTGCCTGCCTGCGCTGCTGTCAATCAACTTTGTTGACATTTCTTGTTCTTCCTTCCTTCATCAAAAGTTAAAAACGTAAACAAACAGAAACAACGGGATTATCAAGAAACTTTAGTGTGGGAAAGTGCGGTTTGAGATTATAGTGTAATCTGTGTTTAATTTACTTACGAATTTACGATGTCTGACCATAAGAAAGTCAAGTTAACGCGAGCGTCATGCAAAGGTAGTCTTACGAGAATCCAAAGTTTTGTGGAGGATCCGTTAGAACTAGCTTCAGCAACAATATGTATTGCAGGCAAGAAAAAATAAACTTATTACCTACTTATTAAGTAAATTCGAATCTGTACAGATAAGCATTTTATAGTTAGATGAAAAAGATTCAGAGGATGTAGACCTGTTTGAAAATCATTATTTCTTGACTCTTGATAAAATCAATGAGACAATTAAAAAAGTTTCTGTAGCGGAATTTTTTCAATCCACTCATACTTCAACTGCCAAGCTACCTACCAAATATAGATATTCCATCATTTGATGGTAATGATTTTACTAAGTTTAAACTATTTATGAATTATTTTTTGCTATTAATGATAGCAACAGTGTATTGACGGATATCCAAAAACTTTTTTATTTACGGAAATATCTTCTTGATGAGGCCTTGTCTGTTATTTTTAACTGCCACTTATCATACAAAGAAGCATTATATTTATTAAGAAAGCGTTGTGAATGTCAATAAGACACGCTAAATTTGTAATCATATCAAGTTAATTTTAGACATGCCATCAATGTACAAAAGTACAGCTGCCTCTTTAAGAACTTTAGTATCGCAAGTAAAACAGCAGTTACATGCATTAAAAAGTTAAGGTGAAGCAGTCAATAGCTGGGACTGCCTTTTATTATGTGTACTTTATAGGTAACTTGATCCTTTAGTCACAGAGCCTTTCATTTAGACCGGGATCCAAAGTTGTTGCCAACAATGGCTGAATTTTTGTCATTTTTAGACAAGCATGCTATGGCACTAGAATATACTATCCCCTGTGCAGTGCGGGTCACAAATATTTCTATGCAGTCCAATTCTACTTTAGTTTGTTGTTATTGTAGGTAATAAAAAAGATCATGCAATTTTTAACTGCCCTAAATTTAAATGGCCCCAATAGAAGCATGCTTAATATTTATTAAGGAGCACTTGTTTGAGAATGCCTCCTAATGTTTGTAAATATAAATTTAAGTGTAGAATCTGTAAAGACTCTCACAACACTTTATTGCATTCTGATGAAAAAGAAGTTCCTGTTTCTTTATGTTCTAATAATAAAATATTTTCTATTTGTAATGTTCTCCTACCAACTGTGAAGGTAAAAATCACTGACAAATTTATGGTTGTGATATTATTGTACGGGCTTTGCTGGACAGTGGAAGCCAACCTTCATTTATAACAAGTTAAATAGTGCAAAAGTTATGAATTGTGCGTGCCTACTACCCGACCCATCAATATCATTGGTTATAGTAATAAGATTTTTTTTTGAAAATAAAGAGATAAGATTACAAAGATAAATGAGGTTGTTAGTCTAAAAATAAATTCATGTTTGCACAAAAATGTTATGCCGCGACCACAACAATCAACAAGCCATCACAAATTCAAACGTGTGGATAGAGCGTTTGCTTGGTTATAAAACGCTTGTAGCCGATCCGTTGAAAACATCACTAATCTAAACGTTTGTAGAGATTTGGAGTTTGCGGCAAGTGGCAAGCATGCGGAAGCGGCATTAAATTCAGTGTTAATTGCAATGTAGTGAATCTATCTATCACTATCACCACTCCACAGCCACGACAAATTGTAGATATATCAAAATTTAATATTCCACATTTTAATAATATTTCATTTTCTGATAATGAATATTACATTCCATCTGAAATCCCATAATTATTGGGAGCCGATATTTACTTCAATTCTTTGTTAAATAATTATTGTATCAAACTTTTAAATGGTCCAGTATTACAAAATACTGTATTTGGTGATGTGGTTGCGGGTAATGTATTAAATAATAATAGTTTATGTTCAAATTTAGTAGGTATCTAATTTTATAATTTGTCATGAAACCAACCTATCAACTCCAATGAAGGAGTATTCTTAACGCCAGGTCACTTCCTGTGATGATTGGTACTCTCTGTGTAGTGGCTAGTAGATCTATTTGAAATTAGTTATTTTATATTTAGAATGTTTTAGATAGTTGTTAAGTTATTGTTTTTAGGATTGTATTGTATGTTGTTGAACAAAGGTCTTAGGCTAAGCTAGAATTTAATTTAAATATTGTTTTAACACTTAAACCTACTTTAGATTATTTAGGTTCAGTTTGGTACCATTTTGTGATGTCAGTGACTTCTTTTGTTTGGGCCATTATTCCTTTTTATTGTTATTATTATTTCTTCATTTTGGAATACATATTTTGTTGATTGTCATCCTGCCCGCCCATCTATGTTCAGTCAGTACTTACAACATGAGCATGAATAGTTACTGTATATTTTATAGCAGCTTTATATTTTTTATACTTGCAATATTTCACTTTTTCTTTTTTAATTTTATACTTAATTTACAAATTTTTTTTTACACCGTTCTTAGGTAATTTCTTCTTCTTGGCCATGTCATCTAGCGAGTAAGATTGTTAAAATTTGTAACAATTCTTTTATTAGTAAAATCTAGCGATGTGTAACTCAGGAGTGACAAACGCAAAAGATATAGTATCCCAGGCAAGGAGTGATTAACTCCGTATATCCCAATATCTCCAATTATATCTTTATATCCATGTTGCTAAGATGTATTTTGGTAAAAACTCATTGCGGAGAATAGAAAGAAACAGAGATGTGTCTAGGTTGTGAGTAAAAAGAGATAGAATATTTCGCCCGCGCATGCGTAGTGCAACGCATGCAAGTGCATACGGTAGTTTTGCTAAGGTAAATAATCTTTCACGCAATAAGGCACAATTTTGCTGATAGGGATTTGTAAATTCGGTTTATTTAAAGAATAACAAATACATTTTATAAATACTCCAGTTAACTTTCCACCAATAGAAATAATTATTGTAATATTGTTTAACAGCTAAATAAATTATCGAACAAAGAGTAAGTACAGACGTAACAACTAGCATGAACAAAAAAAAAGAATCCAAAAAACAATTACAAATAAAATTAATAAACTCACTTGCTTCTTAAATTGGGAAGCAGACGTGTGGAAAATATATCTATGGTTGTTCTAATTCTCTTTCTTGTGGTACGCATATTCAACTAAGTTAATCCTTAACTCGCTAGCTCATTTCGTTCATATCTGAGCCAGGGAGTTAAAGAGTTAAAGATATAAAAGAGTGATGTATATCTTTGGATATAAAAGATGTAATCACTCTTTTCTTAACAGTGAGTTATTCTGCGCATCGCTAGTAAAATCTATATTTTACACATTGTTTTATTACAAACAAATAATAACCTAGAACATAGCCGACAACTTATTAAAGAATAATAGTTAACCAAGGTATGAGTAAAATTATATTCTGTTTAAAAAAAATTTCAAAAGGCTGCGAAATATTGGTGATAAAGACTATAGAGCCATATTTACCTTCAAAGAATGTACAGTCTGCGTCCGAAGCAGCTTAACATATTTGTACGATTTTATACTTACCATGCGTTCATGATTACTGGTTGCACGAGCGCAATCGTCTCGATCGCTTCGATTCGCTTTCGATCACGAAAGCATTAAAATGTGAATGCGCACCTTTAGCTTATCATTAACAAAATCAGTGTAAGTTTCAAATTAAAACTCTGATGTGATAAATTTCTTTCAGAATTTACAGTGATGTTGTCAAAAAGAGGGAAACCACTACTCTGCTACCAGGGTTTCACGTTCTATCGGAAGAGACTGAACAAACAGAAATCGCTATGGGTCTGCTCCACATACCACCCGAGAGGATGAAGGCCACAATCTACACCTTTGATTCAATAATTATCAGAGTTAATGCTAATCATAATCATTAAATTATTTGAGGAACTCTATGGGCGAAGGCGTTCAGTTTGCAGTATTGCCAGTAAAGCGTCTCTTGAAATCCTTGAAGACTCCTTGAACTTCTGATAACACGTAAAGACTGTTCTCATAATTGTTGCCGTAAGATGGCAGTCGTCAAAAACTCGCCATGGATGTGTCAGCGCGGTGGGTAGCAAATTTGACTCTACGTGCTGTTGTCCTTGGAAGGCCTGTGCCCAGCAGTGGGACGTTTATAGGCTGATGATTATGATGGTGATGGTGATTTGTTTACTCGCATTTATTGTTATTCTGACCATGTACTAAGTCGATTCGAATCCATTGTAGTATCAGTGGTAGCAAACATTTTGTAGATTAGGATCATAAAATACCCCACAGACGATCAGTTCGCCGGCAGGTATCAGCCTGTCAGTTATACTAGCCGTAGCCGCCGCCGCCGCCGCCGCCGCCGACGCCGACGCCGCCGTGCAACTGACAGGCCTATACCTGCCGGCGAACTGATCGTCTGTGGGGCCCTTTACGAGCTACATCGACTATTATCAGTTGTGTGTGTTTTGTTTTCTGAAATATTAATTATTTGTGACTTTTGATGTTGCCTTTTTTTGCTCTTAACAATTTTTATTGTTCCTTGCGCTATAGAAATGGTCGAGTTATTAAGAGTTTTATACATACATATATACATAGACGCAGTGTAGCCAGGCTTCTAACAAAGTGGACTGACGAGATCGACGGTGGTGGAGTAGCCGCTGGATGCGAGCAGCAAAAGACTGGTCGTGATGGAGATCTTTGGGGGGAGGCTTAGTATCCAACGGTGGACTTCCTTCGGCTGAAGATACACAAGCAGAACAGACACAGATCTACAAACCAATGAGCCAATTTTAATGAAACTTTGTATACTAAAGTAAAATAGTTAATAGTTTATTGAAGAAAATAAAATAAAAACGTTTATTTAGCTGAGTTATTGCGATTCATTACAATTGCCTAATTTTTTTACGTGAAACCGAAATGCGTAAACCTTCTTAAGCTATTTAGTGCTTCGGAAGGCAAGTCCTAGCTGATGTTGTAAATAGCTTTCATTTCGATTTTTTTGCAGAATTCACAATGCTGAGGTTTTAACAAGGCAGACCGATAATTTGCTATCAAGGCTACAGATTCTGTCGGAAGGTGCTAAATAACCTTAAGGCTAAGTGGGTATGCTCTACGCATCACCCCAAGGGGGGTGTAGGGCAGCCATACACGCTATTGATACAGATATTGTTAAAATGAATCCTAATCGTAATCATTAACACTTAGAACGCGGTGCCACTAGACACAATAGAAATGCAAAGATAACGAAACGTTGAAAAAAATGTCTACCTCAGGCGGGAATCGAACCAGGGTAATTTTGTCACTTTTCTTGCCTTCGTTGTTTCCTACCTTTTTCCGATGTCTGGGTTATTTACAGGTCTTCTATTAATTCAGACCTAAACATAATTGTACTGGCAAAGTAGGCCAGCACTTTATCACCACCGAACTTGGTAAATAAATAAGAAATAAAAACATTTAATTTAAAAAAAGGACAATGTTGTCCATAAAACACGGGGGATTTTATTTATGCGACTCGAAATTTCTAAACACTGATATGGTTTGCGTTTTATAATTTCCAAGATATTTTTTTTAAGACTAATATTGAGCTTCTATTATTCCAGATATTAAAACTTTTTTTTTCTCTTATTTAATGGCTTCGTGCGATCAACACATTTAGCCAGTGTCAAGTTTTTAATAGTAATTATTATTGTCTTTACATTAAGTGGATGATAATGAGTGATAATGAACGTTTAATGGTAAATGATTTTCCCCCAAACCCCTCAAGACTCTATAAAGCTGTGGGACTTTATTGAGGTCTCACACGGACTTCTTGAGAGAATTTGAAAAGTGATGTGGCACTGTTTTGTTTTATTTGCTAACACTCATGCACGTTCACGATCACTTAAGAGGCCTATTACATCTCGACTGTGATTTTTGCGTAAAATGGCCAATTTTGGCGTTATGGATCTCAGAAACAAAAATACATTAACAATTATGGCTTATTGAATAGTGTAGAATAGCTATTGGAATAGTGCGTAGCGGCCTCGCTTTTTGTTAATTTTGCTTAACTTTTAATTAAACCCAAAATTGCAGAGAAAGATTTTCATAAAGTGCGCGATGGCACTTTTTTGAGCTCATCGATTGAACTACTGCTCTAAACAAGTGAAATAAAAATTTTTGAATAATAACTCTTATATAGTCGAATAGTGCGTAGCGGCCTCGGAATTTTTAGATATCATTGATTTTATATAGGAAAAAAATCTTATTCTAAACCAAAAAACTTCGAAAATCGCTATAAGTTAACTGTGAATTTCTCTTATCTACGATAATATTATTGAGCAAAATTTATACCAGAGTAATTGTTACTTCATGAGGAATAAAGATTTTATAATGAATTTATTATCCTATTTCGATAAAAACAATAAATACAACTGCAAAATTACTACAAAATGGGAAAATTGGCATTTTACGCCTCTTAACAATAAAACGTGGCAGTTAAGCGTTTCCACGGCGCGGCGCGGAGTGGCGCGGCGCGGATTGTCTTAAGACACGCCGTGGGACCCGGCGATCACATGTTTTTTTATATATCATTCATCAAGATATCATTGAACTGTCTGCGAACGAGCAAGCGGACTGCCTGATGGTGAGCGGTCACCGCCGCCCATGGACATCAGCAACATAAGTGGTGTTGCTTTTGGGTCTTAGGCTAAGCTAGAATTTAATGAAAATATTGTTTTAACACTTAAACCTACTTTAGATTTTTTAGGTTCATTTTGGTACCATTTTGTGATTTCAGTGACTTCTTTTGTTTGGGCCATTATTCCTTTTTATTGTTATTATTATTTTTTCATTTTGGAATACATATTTTGTTGATTGTCATCCTGCCCGCCCATCTATGTTCAGTCAGTACTTACAACATGAACATGAATAGTTACTGTATATTTTATAGCAGCTTTATATTTTTTATACTTGCAATATTTCACTTTTTCTATTTTAATTTTATACTTAATTTACACATTTTTTACACCATTCTTAGGTAATTTCTTCTTCTTGGCCATGCACAGTGTGAGATTAAGCCTTGGTTCCGGACGTCTTCAGTTTATATTCCCATTTGATGGATCTAAGTAAGAAGTAAAACTTTCACGAAGAAACCATGGGCTTGTTCCGTTTAGTTTAGAAGATATTTTAAATCTCGAGAAAATTCCAAAGAAACCATAGAAATGCATTATATCTCTAATTGTATATCTTTTATTTACAATTGTGGCATAGTATTATAGACAATCTTTTTAAGTATCAGCACATGAAAAAAAAATGAACTTCTAGGCAAAGAAATATCTATTTTTCTCAAATATGATAAAATATTGTTTTCTCGAAATCCCTATTAAATTAGCATTTATTTTAAAACCAAATGATGCCTAATAATGATAAATAACAATACAAAAAAAACCAAACGTTAGAACCTCAGGATCTCCGAGATATGAATTTTCATAATTATAAGTTAGGGTTGTCAATTATATTACGAGTGTGCCTTCGTGCAATATTTACAAATTAACTTATAGCAGGCATAACTTTTAAATTTGTTTTCTTCTCTTCACTACTTCTCAGCTGGACTGGGTATAAATAAAAGACATTGAATATATTCAGCTGCTATCTATCATCCCGTGCATGTCGTAACAGTCTATTAAGGAAAAATGAATTCTCCAACAATATGTATATGGCAGTAGTTATTAAGATAGATGGAGGTTGGTGGAGGAGGATGGTGAAGATATATGGACATCAGCAACATCAGAGGTGTTGCTTTTGCGTTGCCGACCTGAGAAAAACCTCTTTACACCCCTTTGTTGACACATAGCACGTATACTACCACAGGCAATGCGTAGGTACCTACTTACCTAAACGTGTTTTATTGTCGCTGGTACTCCTTTTGTCCGTTTTCAGAGCGTTGCTGATTGTGCATCCAGCTTTTATATGTGATCGAAGACTTTTCCACTCTCACACCAATTATCTAGCCCTCATGCTTATTATATATCAATGTTTATCATCAATTTATATCATAGTAGCTATTTCGATGAATTAATGTCTACAGTGTTTAATGTGTTTCTTTTAATACTGCATGTTATATTAAAAAAAAAATCCATACAGTCGTCATGTCTGTATGGACGTCACGTCGATTTATTATATTGGCTTAACTTTTTCCATCATAATTATTTCTTGTACTAACGCTTAGAGCGATATGGTGGCTGTCAGTATTGCATTATCACATTGGGTGTGTAATGTTTGATATAAATACTTATGGTCTAACGTTCAGATAATATAATTTCATTTGATATAACAACTAACTTAATATAATAAACATTTAATATAATTTTAGATTCTATAATTTCATTTGATATAATGTACTTTTGATATAACGTACATTTAATATAATGTACTTTTGATATAATGTACTTACATTTGATATAATAATCAAATGATATAAAACATTACTCATGTAATAAGCAAGCAGCATGCAAGCAAGCAAGCAGCATGCAAGCAAGCATGCAGCATGCAAGCAGGCATGCAAGCAGACATGCAGCATGCACGCAGGCATGCAGCATGCAAGCAGGCATGCAGCATGCAAGCAGGCACGTTTTCTGTCACGGCTCCGGCATTGCATTATCACATTGGGTGTGTAATGTTTGATATAAATACTTATGGTCTAACGTTCAGATAATATAATTTCATTTGATATAAAAACTAACTTAATAAAATAAACATTTAATATAATTTTAGATTCTATAATTTCATTTGATATAATGTACTTTTGATATAACGTACATTTAATATAAGGTACTTTTGATATAATGTACTTACATTTGATATAATAATAAAATGATACAAAACATTACTCATGTAATAAGCAAGCAGCATGCAAGCAAGCAAGCAGCATGCAAGCAGCATGCAAGCAAGCATGCAGCATGCAAGCAAGCATGCAGCATGCAAGCAAGCAAGTTTTCTGTCACGGCTCCGGCGCTGCGGGACTCCGGCGGTCCCTCACCGGCCGCCTCGCCCCTCCGCGCCTACGCGGGATTAAATTACACTCTAGCGTAGGGCAGACAAGTCTACGTGGAGTCGGTTTTGCCGCGATTCGTTTCTATCACTGACTTTTTAGCACAACCCTAACGAAAACACAACGTATTAACTTTTTAAGACAATATTTAAAATCAATTTAGGGTTAAAATGTTATTCTTATTTTTAAGCAAAAATTATATCAAATGAAGTTATAGAATATGATTATTCTACCAATATAGCTTTATAAAATAAGTTGTTAGAGAATATGAGTATTATATCAAATTAATAATATACGTAATGTTGTTATAGGAAGTGTATTTAGAACAAGTAAAAAATATATCCAATAAACGTTATGTTCTTTGAAATTAGTCCATTTGTCATTATATGAAATGATACGCACCCTATCACATTACGTCATCTAATTCACAAAATCATTTAGTACCTTTTACCATTTCCAGTGAAGCTAGCGATGTCTCGAGACGCGGCAAAACCCTGCTGTGTGTCGACGGCTACAAATTCTGCGTCCAAGTGGTTTACAATGTGAAGACTATAGATCGGTCTGCTCCACCCACCGTAGCAAACGGTGCCTGGCTGCCTTACGTACAGTCAACGAACGGCGAGATAATAAAGATAAGGAACGTGCATAACCACCAGCGCTGCGGCCAGCGCAGCCATTTTAGGCTTAAGCCGTTATTCCCATAAGATCTGAATTCGAAAGTAACGAAACGTTAAAATAATTTACATTAATATCTTTTCATTTAGATCTCTTACAAATTGAAAAAAAATTAAAAAGACTGTCGAAAATATTTCCACAAGCATTATTCGAACCTGCACCCTTCTGGCAATCCGCGCAAGGTTCTCTTTCCAGTTGAGCTACCATGGAACTTATCCAGCCCTCCGATGTCCGAATCCATTGACAACTCAAGGGCCGTAACCGTTTATTAAATAAGCAGAAGGAATAAATTTTAATAATATAGTAATAGTACAAAAAATGCGAGTCGGACTCGCCCATGAAGGGTTCCGTAGCAGCAAGTAACATCATATAAAAGTTCTTGTAGTTCGTTGTAACTTTGATCGATGTTTTAATAATAATGTATTTTTTTTAAATTAATTAATTTATGACTTATTAAAAAAAACTGCTCTCTAGATCTTGTTCAAACTAATTTTCGGTGGAAGTTTGCATGGTAATGTAGGTATATATTTTTTTAGTTTTATCATTCCCTTATTTTAGAAGTTACAGGGAAGTTACACATTTTACCACTCTAGAAGTGTCTCTCGCGTAATCTATTCAGTTTTGAAAAAAATGATATTAGAAACCTCAATATAATTTTTGAAGACCTATCCACAGCACACGTACCTGTGGGTTTGATGAAAAAAAAAAATTGCGTTTCAATTCTAAGTATAATATAAGTATAATATAATAACTAAGTATTCTGGGCGAACCCCAAAAATTTATTGTTTTTTTTTCTATTTTTGTGTGAAAATCTTAATGCGGTTCACTGAATACATCTACTTACCAAGTTTCAACAGTATAGTTCATATAGTATATATAGTTTATATAGTAAAAGTGGCTGTGACATACGGATGGACATACAGACAGACATAACGAATCCTTAAGGGTTCCGTTTTTTGCCATTTGGCTACGGAACCCTAAAAAGCGTCAGTTTTCACAATACTTTCATTTCCGGATCACCGATTCACTATAGGTAATGTGCTACTGCTATGCTGCCTTATGTCCTATCTGAGATTATTATGTTTAAGTTTGTATATAGGTAAGAGCAATTTTAGAAAAAAGTGTACCCCCCCTACTTTTGGACTGTCCCCTGTGTTTGAAGAATAACAAGAAAATTTATGTCTAACTATAGACACTCAATGGTCTAACTAAAAAAATATTTCAATGGTTGAAAAGCAAAACACATATCTAAACTTGTTTAATTCTAACAGTTTTGCTGCGGTTTTTATTACTAACCCTTTGAGTATTATTTAAAAATCGACCAATTCTTAAATCAAGCGGTCAGTTTTAGTATGTCCCCCATTCGAGTAATATTTAGAGAAGCTTCTCTAAAGAATTCTCTAAACATTTTAACTAGGTTACGCTGAGTTTTTGTTTCGATTAAAATTTTATTTATTCGCCTATCGTCACAGGTAGTTTATAATACAGGGGAGAGTATGATAAATCGTACTTCGTACCGGCCGTTATATCGTACCTACCACTTACAGAATCGCCATTTAAAAAAATATTTTTATCATTCTGGCAACACCAACGTATTAACCGTTTGACATAACCTACACTGACAGTTAACCACAGCAGTTAACCGCGTCTTTATGGTTGAAACGGTGTTGGTGAAAAAAAAATAGTTTTTTTTTGTGTTTGTTACTATTTTTTGAGTTGTTAAGGTAAGCAAGAACAAAATACCATTAATGCATAATTTTGAATCCTGTCTAAGTATGTCCTTTTTACCAGTGCGAACAAAGTAAGACAATTCTTTAAGACTATTAAATGTGATTGCTTTTTCTTAAATCTGAGTTTGTTCAAAAAAACGTACCGGTTACACGTTTTTAAATTGCACCGGTATATTTAGCCAACCGCCAATTTTATATTATTTCTGTGTTAATCAGGGTTCCGTAGCTATAATAAATTAAGATGTGATGATATTTTTTTCGACGTCGTTAACTTGGGACTACACTATCCTTTTCGCAGCTAAAATTAAATTGTTTATTATATTTAATTACTTAATTTAAGTATGGTGCATAGATATATGGTGCAAGTTATAGCCGTGTCGTGGCCGCTCATAAAAAAATACTACCAATCCATTGCCTATCTTGGATGTCGTAAAAGGCGACTAACAGACTGAGAACTGCACATACACCTAACAGCTTATAGCGGCGACGGGCTCACCACCTGTCACGTTGAGCACACGTGCAGCTACTATGTGGTTTTACCTTTGAATCTGGTTTAATATTATTAGTATTAATTTAAATAGTTATAGTTTTATCTTTATTATTGAAATTTTGCAATCACAATGCTATATATATATATAGGATAAAATATTTACTAGACCAATCTCAGGCAAGCTCGAATGGGATTCGAACCCATGACCTCCTCTGCTTTTGCTCTCTGGTTTTGCGAATTTACTGGTCAGCTTGTAAGGTCACGGGACAAATTGTCGCAAAACTGACGGGACGTACTTTATATTCTGTTTCATGCTTGTTTTAGCCGCGACAAAACAACATGTCCGGTCGGTACCGCTTTTTACGATTTAATTGGAAGTCAAACTGTATTTAAACCTTTGAAAGACTTAAGGGAAAGTCGCCGATATCGTACTACTTAACTATGAACAAGGTTTGATAGAAAAGTAGGTACTAATGTTAATGAAATAATGTTTTATTTATATAATGCTACAACTATTGAACTACAAAACTGGCATAGCAAATTTCACCTAGAATCAAATTGGTAACTTGCAAATTTAAAAAAAAAATATTGCCCAGAAGTACGATTTAGACATCGGTTTGTTTAATCGTACCTCGTGGTTCTTAAGTCGTAGGTACTTAGGAATTTTGTATCAAAATATCAATGAAACCTTACTACCTACTGTTTTTGTGTGCATCATAAACCTCAGAGAGTTAAATTTTATTGTTAAAATTATGATAACGAGTATTTTATAAACGAATGTAATTAAATATATTTCACACAAGAGAAATAAAAAGAAAACATTTCGTATTAAAATCTTATAGGTACGATTAAGATGCACGTTCTTTAAACTGTATCTTAGGGTTCCTTAATTAAAATAAAATAAAATAAAAATGGTTTTCTTTTAAGAACTTAGGCAATAGATATATAGAATAAAA
This sequence comes from Scoparia ambigualis, assembly GCA_963921215.1. NCBI lineage: Eukaryota > Metazoa > Arthropoda > Insecta > Lepidoptera > Crambidae > Scoparia > Scoparia ambigualis. The sequence goes on along the minus strand of OY992513.1, from coordinate 29,088,706 downwards.
TGTTTACTAGGATAAAAACAACCAGTCTCAGGAAAGCTCGAGTGGGAGTCGAACCCATGACCTCCTCTGCTCTAACCGCTAAGCTACCGAGACCCCAGAAGACTCTTAGTTGAATTGCAACTCAACAAAAAAAAAATCAACGAGTCAACAACAAACCGATGTCTAAATCGTACTTCTGGGCAATATTTTTTAAAAAAAATTTGCAAGTTACCAATTTGATTCTAGATGAAATTTGCTATGCCAGTTTTGTAGTTCAATAGTTGTAGCATTATATAAATAAAACATTATTTCATTAACATTAGTACCTACTGTTCTATCAAACCTTGTTCATAGTTAAGTAGTACGATATCGGCGACTTTCCCTTAAGTCTTTCAAAGGTTTAAATACAGTTTGACTTCCAATTAAATCGTAAAAAGCGGTACCGACCGGACATGTTGTTTTGTCGCGGCTAAAACAAGCATGAAACAGAATATAAAGTACGTCCCGTCAGTTTTGCGACAATTTGTCCCGTGACCTTACAAGCTGACCAGTAAATTCGCAAAACCGACACTATTAGGATGAGACTTACATTGGGGTTATTTTACAATTTTTAGGTTTCACGATGCCACTTACTAGCGCAGAAAGAACTCGGAGGTATAGAGAAAAATTAAAACGAGAGAATCCTGATAAGCTGGAGGCCCAAAGGCTTAAAAATTTGCAAAGAACAAATTCTAAGAGAAAAAAAAATTCACAAATGTCTCAACAAGAAGCTGAAATAATGAGAAAAATTTGGCGAGAACAAAAACAAGCCAGCTTGCAGAAAAAAAGAAAGTTTAAATAATATTTAAACAGTGTAACTTTAAAACAAAAAAAACTGAATAAGTTAACCCATTATAGACTGAGTTTTTATGAAGTGTCAGATTTTTGTTTTTTGTTAATATATTGTTGATTATGGTCTACTCGACAATATACAAGCATTTAAAAATTGATGTAAGGCTTAGTTTACACAAAAAATGATGGTACCATATGGTACCGCTAGCCTCTTAACATGTCTATTATTCAAAATGTAACTTTGACCTTTATAAATAGTAAATTAGTACATCCATCCATAAGAACAGGTATTAAATAAACAGAGTTGGGAAATAATGTATTATTTATTATTTTTGAGACGATTCATTATGAAAATGGTCATTACATGCAGCACATAGTCCTACATCACATTTCATGAACGCCAATCTAGTTCGGGCTTTGCAGTTTTCTACAGCACATCTATGGCGGCTCGAAGAAAGAACAAGCAGGTGATCACCACCTTCAAACCTCATGTTATAACTGATGCCATTGTCAGTACGAGAATGCTTCGTAGACTTTGGCAGTCCTCCGCTAAGAGGAAGGTTTTGGAATCGAGTCAGATATAAACAACGCAGCATATCTATTTGATTGATCAACCAACAAATTGATTTCTGTTTCTCCCCAAAACAACTCGAACATTTCTACAGGATATTTTTCCCCTATACTTAGAGTAATCTCCTTCAGGAATTGCAGGCAGCTCCTTCGATTGATCCTCTTTCACCCAGGTACGTGAGGGTAGTTTTGTTTTCTTTCGTACTGGTTCATCGATATGCGAACTATCTAAATCTTCGCCGGAAGAACTAGAGCTTGATGACTTAGCCCTGGAACTGCTAGCGTTGCCGCGTCCACGTCCACTAATACGGCTGACATACGACCACGTCCAGCACTACTAGCCACACGTCGTTCATGCAGAAATCCTTCCGCGAGTCTATTTGTAGTGAAAATACGTTACGTGTTTTCTCACAACATGTAGGTACGATGTGGTCGTGAGTTGTTTGTCGCCAATATTACCTCACAAGGGGCACTGAATTGTCGACCACTGAGGTTATTTATTAATGCACCAGTGTCTGACCTCTCCTAAATCTTCATCTGAATGCACGGCGGGCTCCGGAGGTTCTATAAATATCTGCTGAGGCTTGAGATCCTCATCTTCTTCCAAAATAGCCAGTGCTTCGTGAGTATTGCATCTGAACAGAGGAGAAAAAGTGTTTACTTTGAGGAATTTTGCACGAACGAAAGAAAAAAATGTTTTTAATATCAAAAAAGTAAAAAATTGGAAAGACACGGTGAGCGGCTAGGGGTACCGTATGGTACCAGCAAGTTTAACAAACAAATTTTTCGACATAATTATCAATTGAACTAATCTAACTAAATCACACGATCTAAACACTTATAAAGAACACATAATCGTAATAATATTGTTGTTTTGCTATGAAATGAAAAAAATATAGATACTTACTTGAATATCTCGTCCAATTTCTCGAGAAATTTCTGACACTTTCACTTCTACAATCAATTTCACTCAACTAAAAACAATAATTGTCAAAATCGAATTTTCTACAAATAGGCCACACCTCCTTGCTCCAAATGCACTAATTAGCGTGCATGTAACACATCACGCGTCTACGTACAGCGTCCATATAAAATGCGCTAAAAAATGGTCCCGTTTGGTACCACTAGTCTATAATGGGTTAAATATACTAAATAAATCTTATCGTAACGCGAACTATGCAGATTATCTCTGTTTGTTACATAATAATTATAAATATTGTAGATAAAATAAATTACTGTCTAAGGGTTGTTTTGTTGTTGTTATATAACCTTACCAAGACCGCTACAACATTTTGTAATTCAGTTACCAAACGAGATTTATCTGATACAACAGGTGACTTTATGCAAGAACTATCTCAAAACAAAACAGCATTCCGTATGATGACATCGCAAAGAGGCAAAAATCTATTCCGCGCTGGCTACAAATATGGCCTGAAAAGAAAAAACAAGGACGGCTCAGCGGTCTGGCGCTGTGTAAAAAGAAGAATCTGCCAGGCGAACTTAATAATAACGTGTAGTAATATAATCAAAAGAGAAGATAGTCATGACTGTGTACTGGAAAATAGACAACGGAATTAGGGTCTAGCTATTAGGGGTAGGCAGGGTATTTTAGGAGCAACCGTTTAATTTGAGGAGTTTGATGGCGCTGCGGCTAGAGCGTTCGGCTTGCGATATTGCCCGCTAAGCAACTTTCGCAATGCCGGGTCGCTGGATGGATGATCAAATTGAAAACATCTCGAGTTCCTCCGTGCGCTTCGGAAGGCACATACAGCTGTTTTTCTCGGATGTCGTCGAAAGATGGCAATCGTCAAAACCCAACCCGCATTGGACCGGCGTGGTGTTGTCCGTGTAAGAAAGCCTGTGCCCAGCTGTGGGCTGTTTATAGGCTGATGATTTGATTTTTCTACCGTTTAATTTCTGCAGTAGAGGTTTCTGCGTGAAGTCGAGGTCGAGGTTGAGGTCGTGCGCGAGGTAAGATCTTTATATCTTAAAATTTTAATTTAATAAATTATGTAATTCTTTTATAATAAAGATACTGTGAGACGTTTATGCATGTAGGCTGATGATGATAATAAAAACAAGTTAGGGTGTCTGTCGATTTTTGTGGTTATTAGCCATTTAATTAACATGTTGGGATTTTTTATTAAATGATTTTTTATTATTTTATGTTTTTACTTGTTCGATCATTATTTAGTTTTATATTGTTTATATACAGTGTCTACATATCTACGTACGTACTTCCAGTTTCTCTTGGGTAAGGGTGAACTGCTTTTGCGGCCGAAATTAAGTACATATAAGTATAGTGTTTGTTCTAAAGTTAGAAATTTTTTAAATTGAAAAAGACATTGTCGAAAATATTTCCACGAAAGGATTCGAACCTGCACTCTTCTGGTAGTCCGGGCCAGGTGCTCTTTCCAGTTAAGCTATCGTGGATCCATCCAGCCCGCCAAAAGTCAACACTGTCTTTTCAATTTGTAATTTGTTCGCAACAAAATTTGCATTAAAATTACATAAACATCCATAACCCACCTTGGTAACCCAACAACCCGCATTGGGCCAGCGTGGTGGGTTATGGCCCAATATCCCCATGTGCTATCGTTCACGTGGGAGGCCTGTGCCCAGCAGTGGGACGTTTATAGGCTGATGATGATGATGAAACATCCATGAATGACACAGCAGCTTATGCTGAGACAGGGCCCTTTAACTTCACACTCTTCATTTGATTTTTTATATACAAAAACATTTGAAATTTTACTTAATCTCCATACAAATTATGTCAAATTTCTAACGTAGTATAAAAAAACAAGAAATAGATTGATTTTTCACTTCGGTCGTTAGCTCTTTACTTCATTATCAATCAGTCGCAACCACCCACTGCATGTAAAATAATGACCAAACGCTTTACCGTTGTTAAAGAAATAAAACAATTTACAAAATCATAATAAAAAATCGTAATAAACAGTTCATTAACTTGACAAATACACAGAAGTAATGGATGTTTTTATTTTTAGTGTATTTTACGCAGAGTCAACGCGGTAAACCTTTGCTGAAATACGAAGGTTTCACATTCTATTCTCAAAGGTTGCAAGGGCTGAAGACCAGATGGATTTGTTCCAAGCAGACCAGCAAGAACTGCCGAGCCTTCATGTATACTGTAGGTGAAGAATTGATTAGGATCAACAATAATCATACTCATTAAAAAATAAATATCTGATCAGGTTTACTCGTATTTCAGCCGAACGAGGCAGTTTACTATTTGATAAAAGTATTAAATTAAAATAAATACATGAAAATTAAGATTAATAATCGTCTAAAAGTTGTAAAAATAATGTTGTCAACAATAAATTAAACATACCTACAAAACACGCAGACTTTTTATTTGTGATATGGCACCGTACATAAGTGCTGTAGGTAACCTAAATAGGGCCTAACCTGGGGCCCAAGTCTGCTAATTTACGAATGGCATAATTGAATCGCAATTGGATCGTATTGTAATTGTTTGACACATTTGGTATTCTCTTACTCATTTAAAAAGACGACCTGAATAAATAAATGATATTAATTCTTGATTATTCTTGATTTTAAGGTATCGTTCCCTTGATTTGGAAAATCTTGAAAAATATCCACGATCAGGGGCCTTAGCATCAACGCTTAGAGCAGAGCGATTTTTTCATTGGGAGGATTAAAGTAATACTGCTGTAAGAGGTAACAGTAGGCCCTACGAAACCGGATCGTTTTACAACCTTTTCTAAAGTTGTAATTTGTTCACAACAAAATCTGTATATGCACTCATAAATTACCCTTATAAGATAAGATAAAGATAAATATACTTTATTGTACACCACAAGAAAAACATTTATGACAACAAACAAAAATACAACTATATATAAGTAGACGTACAAATGGCGGTCTTATCACTAAAAGTGATTTCTTCCAGACAACCCTTATCTGGGCTAGTCTCGTTATTTTTTGTACAACTAATTATATTTCAGTCATCATCTATATTGCCTCACTGTGGTAGTAAAGTCAGGTCAAAAATCCTTTATTCAATTAAACATTTTTAAAAGTACTTTTTTTGAATTGTCTTTACAGTACCTATTCTGTCTATTACTTTAAGAGAATTAATTGTTGTCATCACTAATTTTAATTTTAGCGTATGTCGGGAAATCTCGTATAGGTAAACCGATGCTGAACTACGAAGGCCACAAGTTCAACTATCAAAGGAGTCAGGGTTTCAAGTTCCGGTGGGTGTGCTCTGAAAGCAAACGAAAACGCTGTAAGGCGTTCATATACACCGTGGATGGCGAAATCATACACACGAACAAGAATCATTCACATTAATTAAAAAAAAACTAAACATCAAAGCCAACTGTTGGTAGAAGTTGATTTGTTTTTTTTTTAAATTTAGGTATTACTTTCTTTATGTTAGTTGTTGATTTGTTTTTATTAAGGTGAGTATATTAACATAGATGAGTATACCGATACTGTTTATTGACAATTGGTCTTGTTTACAATTACCCAATTGTAAACAAGACCAATTGTCAATAGGTACCACATACCTACAATCGTATGGCTTAGCAATGTTTAATTGTTCACCAAAAAATATAAATTGCTCCTAACCATTGGTGCAAAATTTGCTGTTTCTGGTAAACATTATTCTATTTTAGGGTTCGAGAATATTTTGTTCCTCTATTGTATTCTATCTAATGTTGGTACACCCATCTTTTTCTATGAGAAATAGATAGATAAACAACAGCCCTATTTCAAACTAAAGATTTAAAAAAAACAGTAATTCTAAGCATATGCTGAGACCCAGGCGATGCAGTACCGCGTAGTGCAGAGCAGATGAAACGAAATAGCAAACGATAATCGACCGAAATTTCGTTTCGGAGAATGAGAGTAGGCCCTCTGCTCTGCGCTACGCGGAACTGCGTCGCCTGTAAACACAGACGACTGCTGAAACCAGCATACGCTTATCCTAACTACGTTAGTACTATTAGTTATTCTGTGCTATTGTCGTAGGATTCTGATTGCCTTAATGTAACCCTGGCTGCCTATTTCCACAGCTTCGTTTTTATTTGTGATTGTAATAAAGTGTTTTTTTCTAGTACATTATGCAGTATTTAATTTTGTTATTTACAAGATAACTAACATAATATTTAAAATAACCATGAAACTTGCAAATTAAGAAAAAATATTGAATACTTAACTAGTTATTAATAAGAGATGTCCTTGTCACATGGTACCAGTCCCAAGAATGCTGGCAACATTACACTATTTTATTATTATTCAGCTTGGCTTGTCCCATTTTTGGGCAAAATTCGCCCTACTCTCTTTCCACTCTAAGTACACAGTTTAGGCTGGATTCGACCAAACTGGAATAAGGCTTACTCCGAGATTAGTCTATACAAATTCGGCGTTTAATCTAGGTATAAGACCTTATTCCAGTTTAGTCGAATCCACCCTTAGGGCTGTAACTAGCCAGTTCTTTCTGTATAAATCTAGCCAAAACACTATTTTGGTTACAATATCTTTATAATTATATATAAGTACTTAAATATTGTATTACTTTATTAAGGTGACTGCTAGAAACCGCAAGAAACTTCAAGGGCTGGTCAGGTCAAGGGTTTTACATGACAAAAATGACAAAAAAGAATTCCTTTTTTTTATCAATATCATATCGTGATCAATAGCAATATCATATAAAAAAATAAAATGAAAACAATTAAAAATAACGATTATTTACACCGCGCGGGCAAGGGGTTGACCCGTCCGCGACAGTACCTACGTTGACGAGTCAATGGCCGGCCGTCTGTTGACCCGTCCGCGTCAGTACCTACGTTGACGGGTCAATGGCCGGCCGTCTGTTGACCCGTCCGCGTCAGTACCTACGTTGACGGGTCAATGGCCGGCCGTCTGTTGACCCGTCCGCGTCAGTACCTACGTTGACGGGTCACCGGCCAGCCAGCCGTTGTCCGCGCGTTGTAAATAATCGTTATTTTTAATTGTTTTTATTTTATTTTTCTTATTTTATTGCTTTAAAATAAATTAGATACTCAAACACTATCTAATTAAAATTCACAATTATAAAAACACATTTGTAAAACACAAATTTCTTTTTTGTCAATTTTGCCAATTTTAAAACACTTGACCTGACCAGCCCTTGAAGTTTCTTGCGGTTTCTAGCAGTCATCTTATATATTATAGTTATAAGTTATAAGTTTTTCAATACATGTTACAATTACAAACACAACAAAGAAGAATTAGCAATGTTTGAACGCGCGCACGCCTGCATCTATTTGGCTAATTCTTCTTTGTTGTGTTTGTAATTGTCAGGACAAAGTTTGTATGTAACAAAACTTTAGTAATTTCGTCGCGTGTCGCGTGGTACAGGGTCCACGCGGACGGACGTAGTCGCGGGCGGGCCGCTGCCACATGAGTGCTGCTACTAAATAATAATTAAACCGCTGCACGATTTTGAACCACCGCTGTGGTCTAGTGGCTAAGCTACCGACCGGTCTTAAGCTCCCAGGGTTCAATTCCCAGCGAGGTGTACATCTTTGCGTACTTGGTTTGGTTGGTGGTAGGGCTAAGTCCGCCTGGCTAGCTGCCACCATCTTAACTAATGTTTAGCGCCCTACCAACAATGTTAATATCATTGTTGTGTTTCGACAGTTCAGACTTCAAAGATAAGATAGCCAGTTCATCCGTAGTTGAGGATTCCGGGTTTTTGGCTGTATAATTTAGGATAGTAACATCTAAAACTCCTGAACAGAATCTAATAGTTGTTACCTATAATTCTTCTAACTTTTCCCACGGCTTCGCTCGCGTTAAATTTTCGTGAGAAAAAGTAGCCTATAACCGTCTCCAGGGCCCCATCAAAATCGGTTAAGTGGAAGCGGTCACCGAACTCTTTGGACACGACTATTATCCCCGAAGGGTTAGTCAGAGACTAGGCATTAAGAACCGCCAAAGCAGTCCTCTGCCATAGTCCACTTTTCACCTAATAGCGACTGCATATGTGCTCAGCGTGACAGGTGGTGAGCCCATCGCCGCTCTATGCTGTTGGATGTATGTGCAGTCTTTAGTCCGTTAGTCGCCTTTTATGACAAACCAATTGAAGAGAGGAGGTAGTAGTGTTCTTTCACCTCTATGCGACACGGTACTTTGTAAAGGACTTTATAATACTATACACAATGGGTTCATGGAGATGGACGACGCCGCCGCCTAAAAAGAGGTGGCGAGACAATCTAGACACACCAGACTGACTGGCATGGGATGGTTCAGGATAGAGATAGATGGAGGGACTGGGGTGAGGCCTTTGCCCAGCAGAGGGACAGTATAGGCTAGCAAAAGAATCAGAAATCAGAATATCTCGGCCAAGCTAGCAAGCTTATTCCATTATTGAATAAGGAGAGGAAATATTGTACTTTGTAACGTTATACGTACATGGAATTATTTTTTATTAAGATTAATTAAGATTATAACTAAGTTTTGGTCTGAGTCTAAAGCTATATTAAACCCCTCAAACCCCAAGCGGTCGCATGAGACCGCACCTACAAAAACACACTTGACTTTGTACCGTGTTTTCATAGACTTACAGACTACTTTAGTATGAACAAGTTTGGTTATTTCGGTTCTGTGGTTCATCTTATGTATTGTTATCGCACAATATCGCATAATCTATGCTCCATTCTGTCTAATTTGACGTTGACAGTTACTGTCAAAAAAGTGTCAAAAAAAATCCAAGAGTGAGTGGTTAAAACTAACAATTTATGTAGGTACTTCATAAGCTATATAAACGCATCAACACACTTTAACTAAACGACTGTTACTAAACGCATCTCAGTCGTGACATTTGAATGAATCATTGTCTGCGGCGGCCGGCGCCCGCGCTCTCGCTTTTGACAGGCTGCGCTAAGCTACTGGGAATAACGTACGTCACTCGGATTCGGACTCGGTGTCGTCTCTGAACGTTTACCTGGTCAACGATTTAAAATCAGTTAGTGATTGTGTGTTCCCATAATTAACACCCAAAAAGACATAATTACCCCAATCGGGGTTTGAGTTCCGGATTGAAGTAACACCTGTCCTGGTTGGTCCTGTTGTCTTCTGGCTATCGTCCCAGACCTACAGCAAGCAGCTGTCACCACGGTCTCCACCTACGGCACTTTATTCAGGGAAGTACTGCTGCGGAGGAGGAAGTGAGCCTAGTTCTAGTTATTTTATATTGAGGTCGTTCCCACGCCTATACAATTTGATGCTGTGCCAGTCGGCAACTTAGATTAAAACAAAAAGGGAAGATACGGCATGCTCCTACTTGTAGTCATTCAAAATATAGTCCTACTCAACTACTTAAGCATACACTCACACACGCACACCTATAAAGTGTAAATCGAGCGAGCGAGACAAAGCGGTAAGTTTCAACGTCAGCGCGAGGGAGTCAGCGAGTAGCGCGTTGACGTTCGGTCGCTTCGCAACAGACGAGTACGTACGACCGATTCCGACGCCACTGCGGAGTAGCGTCTTTCTCTTTTTAACACAGTAGAATATCCGCAATAGTGCGATGTAGCCTGTTCGCTCGGCAAATTGTGACTGAAGTGAAATTGTGCCTTTAGGCCTAATTATGGCGGCTCACTCACGTCACGAGACGCTAACACGCTAATGCCGTATCTTCCCTTTTTGTTTTAATCTAAGGTCGGCAATCATTAAATTTATTTTGAAGCACGAATAAGTGTCTTATTTACACCAATCTCGTAGTGGTGATGACAAAACACTGACCGTGACAACTTTATTAAAGACTGACTGACTGACTAAAGACTGCACATACATTCAACATCAAAAGCGGCGACGACAGGTTCACCACCTGTCACGCTGAGCACATGTGCGGTTGTTGTTTGGTGAAACGTGGAGTGTGGCAGGGGACTGCTTGCCTCGTCTCTGACTAACCCTTTGGGGATAATAGTCGTGAATCTATGCACGTGTGTTATACCTAACTCACTCACTAACTAGTCATTTATACTCTTGTTCCTATTACTTATTATTTCCTTTAAAGCAAATACTTAAGCAATTTTAATCTATTTCAGTTGAGTTTGTTTTATCGAGACGCGGCAAGACTCTTCTTCAATTCGAGGGCCACACTTACAGGAAGGCATTTAGACAGTGCGGTGACAGAACGAGATGGGTTTGCTCCAAAAGACAAAACTGCCACGCAAGAGTTTACACTACTGACGAAGACACAGTTGATTGCTATGGAATACACGATCATGAACCATCGAAATAGTTTTATAAAGCAGTTAGTTGTAGTGAAATTAGGTGCGCATTTTTTCACTTATCATTTTGATTCCTATTATCGGAAGTCCGAAAATATTTCTCATACTTACCTACCATTTTACATCATAATTATCACTCTTGATAAGTTTTTTTAATACTAACGATCGAACCTTATAATTATCAGAATTCATAATATCACTAATCATACCTTGTTTAAAGTAATATTTTTTTTATTTATGTATTTTCTTATACATAGCTTGACCGGCCTAAAGTCGACCCTTGTAATGGTCCGCGGGACGCGGGGCGGCGGTGCGCATGGCTACACACGGCATTGACGCCGCAACAAGATATCTCATGATCAATAAAATCTTCGTGTTGTTAATATGATTACAGATGTATTAGTGTAATGTAACTGATAAATAATACATCAATAAATAGACCTTGACATTGTAATATCTACATTCATTTCAATTTCAAGATATAAATGAGATTAACATTTCAAATCATATTTCTTCATCCGAATCATTTTCTGATTCAGAGTCCGAGGAAGATTCGGATGACGTTTCTTCTTCTACTTCTTTGGGTCCGTTTTCAATTTTTATTGAGATCCGTAGAATACTCAGCAAATATTTGTGGCATTTTTTCTGATTTTTGATTTAAATTAGTACTTAAGTCTGATTTACCCAGTTTGTTCTTTTCATATCCCCATTTTAATTCAATGGGATTTAAGTCTGCGTGCTAAGGCAGAACTTCGTGGCCGCGGATTTTTCAAATTTCACCGATCACGAATGTTTTTTAACATGTACAGACTGAATGAGTTTGTATGAATGCGACGGCAACATAGTTGCACTGCATGAAACATTATGGTTTTGCAACCAAGTGAGCATTGTTTGTTTCAATGTGGATTTTTTTTGTTTGTAATTACAGCATTATTAAAAAAAATTTAAAAATGTTTGTTAAGAGTTCCGATTGTAGTACTTAATAAAAATTTATGAACAAAAAAAGAATGAGGAAAAAAATTATGAAGAGTGAATATTATGAACACAAATTGGTACTATAACAAAAAATAGGAATAATAGTTACATGTGAGCTAATGAAATTAGGCATGGTCAGCTTGAAATCGATCGATGCACCGTAGGTAGTTAAAGAAAATCTATCAATTGTAACTTGACTTGCTTTCAATGATGGAGGCCTTTGCCCTGCACTGGGACAGCATACAGGCTGCACTTTACTCTACTTTAACATAATCACATTGGAATACAATGACAGCAGTTTTAATCAAGCAAAAGCAGACTTGAAAAGTTCATTTCATATGAATAAGTTTTACTCAAATTTGAAGGTACTTTTTGACTATGCTTTGGTGAATTCAATGTTTGACCTCACGATACAAAAACAGTACAACTACAATAAAGCAAAAAGAAATATTTATGTATAATGATTATCTACCTACACCACTGTAAATATCAACGACCCTAAACTAAAGCTGAACATTTCACGTTTACGTTTATTTTCTATACTTATATCTACAAATTATTTGTCGTACACATTAAATGTTTTTGGAATTGTCTAAAAACATTTGCAATCATTTATAACAATGTATATTACACTGTACAAAACCGTATACATTTTTTATGTTAAACTAGCAACCCGATCGCGATTTCATCTGCGTAAACGCCTCCTATTCCATAACGAATTTTCGATTTTTTTTACCTTACTTTTTTTAACTTAAGCACAACAAAAAATTTACCAAATAGGTGCAGCCGTTCTGAAGTGATGCGCGAACATAAATATATTCGTGACAATTGATTATTGTTTATCTAGATTTGTTGTTTTATAGATAGACTAACGGCCTGACCGCGACTTTGCCTGCGTGAACAGCCCGTATACCGTACCGAATATTCAAAAAAAAAATTAACATATACACGAAGACTTTTTATCGGTGAGCAGGACGTACTGATTCCGACTAAGTAAATTATGGTCATTGCAATAATAATAGTAGTTAAATATTTTCTTTTTATAAATTTTATTTTGTATTTCTAATTAGGTAACCCAAATTATTAGAATGTCTCTTGAAAGGTCTTCTTACATTTTTATGTCGATAATTATTGAGAGGAGTAGCTAATAACCATGATTTTAATATTCATAGTTATTAACTTTACTTCCCAGCCAAAAAATAAAAAATGGAACGCTGACATGTAATTTTAATTATTATTGCAATGGCCATCATTTACTTAATCGGAATCAGTAGGTCCTGATCACCGATAAAAAATTTTCGTGTATAAAACTTGACCATTACAAACACAACAAAAAAAAGAAGCAGTCAAATCGGTCGAGCCGTTCTGGAGTCTATTTTGGGCAATACATTTAGCAATTCATTTTTACTATAGGACTAGCGGCCCGCACGCGACTACGTCCACGTGGACCGTGACGGATTTTCACAAAAATGCTTAAATACAAACCTTGTCTTGAACAAACACAACAATAAAATAATAAGCGAAATCGGTCGAGTCGTTCTGAAATGATGCGCGTACAAACATTTCGACAATTTCAATTATTAATAATAGATTATGGATTTCATACTCAGATTTTAAACATTTCATTTTTTTATAGACGTCTATTACGAGTATATGGAAGAACGAATGAGAAAGCCCCAAAACAGAGATGAGATTTTAGAAAGGAAACGGATGAGGGAAAGAGAACGCTATGCTAGTATTAAAAGTGATCCGACAAGGTTAGCTGCTTACAAGGAGAGAAAGAAACAAAACAGGTGTAAGAAAGACAATTTAACGAAATGATAGAACGTGAAAACGGCAATGCAGGAAACTATGGAGGAAAAGAGCTATAGTAATAGTAAATACCTACTATAAGAAAATACGCGCTGCTTCTGGCTTCTGAAGATTTCTTTATAGAGAGAAAAGCTAATATCCCGTCAAGTATGTGTAATGAAGCGGTAAGTCAGAACTCACCAACACCGGTTCAATCACTCTACTCCGCCTTAAAATATATCTGCTTGTAAAGACTTCTAGATTACTTAGCTAGGCAAAATTCAATAATGCAAAGACGAAAGTTTGTTACTTATAAGCTTTTAAGGTACAATTACTGATCCAAGCAATAAAACCGATGATCGAACAGTGATCAAAATAGAAGAAAAACACTTCGAAAACTTCAGCTCATGATCTAGGGGCAAATGTGAGGAAAATGTTTATAAACCAATTATTCAAAATTCGTTGCGCATGAATCTAGGGGCATTCGAATTGTTTCTGTTGCTTGAGACAAAGACACTTTTAGTGGTTTTGTCGTTTATCTCTTTCGTAAAGATCTCGATACACATTTCCCAATTACTAATATGGAAAAAATAAAAATTATAATACATTTTCTATAAAACGTCTATTCAACTTTCGTTTTCATTTTCATTACCCTGTTCATATTCTCATAGGACAGGCAATTTTTAATTATTTTGTCTGCCTTCTTTAATAATGACTAAATTGCAATATATTGTTGTCACATACGAAATAATCATGTAAAAATGTTACTCGAAAATGTTAATATTTTTAGAAATAGCACTTGCCATGTACTTGTATAAAACATTATTATTATTATTGTTTTCTGCCTGCGGCTTCGCTCGCGTTTTTTTGTCACGGGTAAAAGTAGCCTCTGGAGAAGATTATCTTCTCCAGATCCCTCTATCTCTGTACCTGTCATCTAAATTGGTATAGCTGTTTATGCGTGTAAGCTTAACAAACACAACAACAAACTCTTTATCGAATTGATAATGTTAGTTAGGATTAGGATATGTCATACTATCATTGTATTGTGATGGAGCACTGAATACTTTCTTGCTACTTCAGCATAAATCGAATTGACGTTTTCTATAGTCTTGTACATTGATGTCTGATATACGTGTTTCATTTTCAGTCATGTACTCGCTGTCACGGCGCGGCAATCCGCTGCTCACATACAAAGGCTACACATATAGGAGGCACCATGTGACAGGTTGGGGCATACGATGGGCCTGCTCCAGCCACAAGCAATGCAGCGCCTGCATTTACACCAGGGATGACGTCATCTACAAAGTGAAGGTCCAACACTGTCACTAGATCGACACCAAGTCGCGAGTGAAAAATTCCACTGTCAGCCATACAGAAATGGCTAAGTACTAGACTGTGTTTAAAGCTAATTAAAGAATTATTGTTTGCCCGGATATTAATGTCCGTATTACATTGTCAGTCAGGTTGTAAAAATAATGAATGTGGAAAAAATTTAAAGTTATATGTTTTCTGCTATTGTCAATATACATTTCCATTGCTTTAATTTTTTAGTTAAAACTTGATAGGTATTTTAGATGTAAATGTTTAGTAATTGTAAGTTTAAAATGTACCTTCATATATTTATATTTACAATCAAAGTATTACATTTATTTTACACTTTGCTTAAATAATCCAAAGTCATGTCTCACTGTGTCCTTTCTTCTGTGCCTTTCTTCTTTCCCAGTCAGTTAACTTAGTTCCAGTACTGACCCTAGACACGTTTTCTATGACCAGTTTTAAATAAGTATCTGAAATTATATTAAACTGTTATGTAGGTTATTCGTGTTAAATATAGTAATATTGTCATTTACAAATAGTTGTTTCAATATTATTTAATGTCTGTTAAAATTAGATACAAAATTAAGACAATTATATAAAAATATGCAATTTATCTAAAAAGGGGTTGTGTTTTTTGCTGAAAGCAGAAAAGCAACGTTTACTTGAATTTCACATGAACTTCCTTCAATACGAAATGTTTTTGTAAAAATTCCAATTTAATTTACTTAAATATATCTATCTACTCACGATCCGTGATCGTGATTCAAAGGTATTTCCGTTTTTATTTATCATTATACAATCTGATTAACAAATAAATTTTCAATCCTCTTATAATAATTATTAATCTAATATCGTCCGACATAACCGGCCATTATAAAAGAAATGATGATATTCGTGTCTTTGTTACGTTTTTTTACTTTAATTAAAAATATTTTATCAGAAACAAAAAGCGGCAAAGACTTTGTCCGCGAGAACACGTCCTGTGCAAGATGCACAGGACGTTGCTTATGTCATTAAGGGATCTGCCTGCATTTCATGGATCTAGATTAGTGGTTTGGCATGTGCAATTTGTATCGCTCTTCTGTCAGTCAGGCCTTTAACAGACGACTGAAAAATGAATCCTTAGACAAAAATAAACCGATGAGATCGTCAAATCTGGCAAATCTCCGTTTCGGCAGCTTGCAACATCCGTATGAACAGCGTAAATAGCTTAATTAATTGTTCGTTGGATTTCAATCTCCAACTTATGGTGGCATTTATCTTGTCATAAATCATTGCCTTCCGTGCTTAAAGTAGACAAAGTAACATAGGCAACGTCAACAACCGGGCGTGTCGCAAAATGGCAGCCGTTAAAACCCACCAACCGCTGTTGTGTGCTGTTTCCATGTGGAAAGGCCTGTGCCTAGCAGTGGGACGATTATAGGCTGGTGATGAAACCATTGCCAGTCTACAATTGACTTCTCGTCTTGAATTGTTCTTCTGCATTATACGGCTTGCGCAAAAAAGATTTCTAACATTTTATTTTTTAATTCCAGCAAAGTTTAAATTGTCGCAACGAGGCAAACCGCTTCTCACATACAAGGGTTACACATACCGAAGGCATCTAATAACGAGCAAAGGCATCAGATGGGCTTGCTCCACCCACAAGGACTGCACCGCCTGCCTCCACACGAAAGACGGCATTATACTCAGGGTTAACTTAACCCACTTTCACTAGAACGCCCACCAACCAAACAAAAATAACAATATCTTTATTAACATAAAACATAACATTTACAAAAAAAGTTACAACTATGCCAGCCCAAAGCTAAGGGCCAGAGAAGGGCTGTAGTACAGATTATGAACATCGTTGATATGTCAGTAGATTGTTAATAATGTTAGATGAACTTCTTTATGGGAAAGTTTACACAAAGTGAGAATATTACAGCGATATTGAAGCAATATTTAAAAACGGGCTCCTTTTAAAACGTACTTTTTTTACTTAGTTTTAATCAGTGAACAAACATTCGGTAGGGATGCCTTCGTTGAGGAAAATATGTGAAGTGAAATTGAGCGGTAGAATGAGGAATGTTGTTATTCGTGAAAGGTGCTGTCTGAAAGATGATACAAGGATTGAGAAAGGAATGCACGCGGTGGTTTGGTCACTTAGAGAGGATGAGTGAAAGTCGAATCACGAACGGACCAGTTAGGGGTTTTGTTAAAAAGGCTGGTGTTAGATAAAAAGTTTGATAAAAACCGTCGGGCGTGCAAGAAAAGATTGATGGATTTGAATGCATCGAAAGAAGTGTACAAGGACCGTAGCGGATGGCGATCCAGTCTCTGCCTACCCTTAGTAGAAACAGGCGTGAGTGTGTTGATTGATTGACTGAACAAAAAAGTTGCTCTTATCAGTAAATAGTTATAAGAAATATTGTTAATAAAGTCCTCGCAAACCTGATTCGGTAATTACATTATCTATTTCTGTTTTGTCTGTTTCAAACGGACAATTAACTAGCGTTTCCACGTTACGGTATTATACCACAGGAACTTAAATATTAATAATATAAATATTGTCGCGTAGCCGTGAAAAAATACTACACCTTCCCCCGTCTCTTCCCTTGGGTGTCGTAAAAACCGACTAACGGACTAAATACTGCACATACATCTAACAGCGTAGAGCGGCGATGGGCTCACCACCTGTCACGCTGAACACATGTGCAGTCGCTATTTGGTGAATAGTGGACTATGGCAGAGGGCTGATTTTGCTGCCCTCGTTGCCTAGTCTCTGACTAACCCTTCGGGGATAACAGTCGTGATTATTATGTGACTTAAATATTTTATGTTCATTTCTGTACCCTTGTCAACGTGTATGTAGAATTTCGTAATGATCGGTTGAGTAGTTAAGGCGTGTCATCCTAACAAACACACATTCACTATTATAATTAGGTCAGTTAATCAGGCATTTTGATTCATTTTTTATTTGATCTGAACTTAGCAAATAATGACTGACCGTCATATTTGTTAATAACTAGCAATATTTTGTTTGTAAGTACTCGGGAACAATTAATAATACGTAAATAGATCAAGTTTTATCAGTTGCTTATGTTTTTTTACATTATACTGTGAGTAATTAATAACTCATATTAATTAGATTAATATCAGAATAATGAAGGTAAAGAGGTTATTTAACCGTCGCTCCATATAATATTGCTAAGTTCTACTTAATAGAACGTTTTTATAAAAAAATATATAATTTAACGGTTATCTTGTGATATGTTTTCATGGTATGTTAATAAACAAATAAAATATTGTGTTTGTTTAATTAATTACCTGTTTAAATTTGCATTTTTGCTTGTAATAATATTGACCTCTACCATATCCTTCGTAGTCTTAGAGATTCAGATAAAATAATAGAAATTAAAAACGTTAGTTGTATTTGTATTCCAGCACCTGTGGATTTCGTAAAACTGGAGCCACAGTTCACCCTATCCAAAAACGGCAATCCAGTCCTGAATCTTGGAGAATACAAATACTACGCTACTTCCAGTAAGAAGGATGAGAAGCAATGGATATGCCTCAAAGGCTTAGGGAAACGGTGCAAAGCCAACGTGGTCACCTTCAAAGGGGAAGTCGTCGCTTGCATCAATGACCACAACCACGACCCTTAGATATTCCGCCAACACGCAGGCAGCTATCCGTCTAACGCCGTAAGCGTAGGATAGGACCTCTTCGAAAATCTTCGTCTGCGATGCTACTTTGAGATCACCCAAATAGTGTCGCAAACGAAGGAGAACGAAGAACGAGGCCGCTCAACGAAGAAGAAGAGGCTGTCACCTCGTACGCGTAAACACCAATATGGCATGATAGCGAAGGAATTTTGGAAAATGCTGTGTGTATTTTTGTTTACGCCTTTGTAAGAAACGTGCCTGTAAAATTTCAGCATTCTACTCTCGTTCGTAGGTGCAAACACCCGTAGGCTGATATCGCGAGGAAATGTTGAACAGTACCGTCTTAGCACTGTTCTGCATTTTTTTTGCTTTCTAGGACTAACATGGGCTGTGCGAAGTTTATTTTCTTCAGTAGGGACTACTATTTGTGAATATAGACTTACTTACAACAGAAAACGAGCTCTATGATAATGTTCTATTGACAGTATATTGCCTATTATTGCAGATATGTGTGATACAATTATTATATTTAAGATTTTACCCATTATTACGAAGTTGACTTAGTGTAGCTACTTTCTGTTGTTATTTTTTTAATTTGTTATCATGACATAGCAACAGCATATTATGGTGTTGTTTTGTTACAAAGGGTGCATTACGGACTAAATGAACCAACATAGCCTTTCATTACATTTTGTTTGACATATGGTAGGTAGGAATACCTACCTATGGCGATCATCATGACCAATCAATTCGGTTTAAACTTGAAGCCTCTTTTTCAAACGTAGAATAAAGTTAACCCCTCTCTTCCATTAGGTGTCGTAAAAGGCGACTTACTGACTATACACATAATTTTACAACACAGTGAATAAGAATAAGAAAAATGTTATTAAGAGTGCTTAAACATCTACTATAAAATTTTATTAGTACCGACAATTTTTATATTAAAGGTTCTAAGTATTACAGCTGTTTCATTAATATACCTATCTATAGGTACAATTTTTATTTGCAGTATTTAAATCTACACTTTCTGAGATTCTAGATATGAGCCATGATGGCATAATTGGTGAATGTGGAAACGGATGATCCTGATAGTGGACATTAAATATTAAACATTTTTCCAAATTGGCGTTACATAATAAATATTTTTATAGATTTTTATTGTATCTTGTAATATAATTGAATCATCTTAAAACTATAATATTGTTACACCTATTTCTGACTACACTTTATAGAGGTAAAAAATCCTCCTGAAATAATAATTATTATGGTCTAATGTAAACTGAACAAAAAAGTCCGTCAGTATTTTTATTTATAACAATAAAGGCGGCGTAAAAGAATAGGTATAGAGTACTTATACAAATAATAAAAAAATAGTAAGTAAAAGTATAAATTTTCGTTTCCAGTGACATTGATGAAAACAAAAGAGGGTACGACAAAAATAAAAGTAGGTGAATACATGTTCTATCTGAAACCGGGAAATTTGAAGACAGCAAGGAAGAGGTGGTCCTGCACTCAGAACAAGTACTGCCGGGCGTGCCTCCATGTGGTCGACAACAAGATTATTGCCATTTACAACGAGCATAACCATGAGAAGAAATAATTTGATTGTCTACATAAATGTATCTTTCAAGCCTTCGAAAGAGGTGTGAAGAGGCAACTTGTGGGCCGGCAGGGTGAGGGCAACTGATGTTGCGTCTTTTTCGCAGCACCGGCTGTCTTCGCGCTTGGACTCCATTACCATTCAGTATCAGGTGGAGTGAAGTCAGGACTGATTATGTATTAAAAAGCATAAAAGTATTAGTATCAACAATTCGAAAAATTTAAAAGATTACAAGATAGCATTTAAAAGTATTCAAAAATCACTTTTACTACTAGTTTCATCGATTTATTAGTAAGCCGTTTTCTGCAGACGGATAACTTTAATCCGAGGATGAAAAAAATTGCACTTAGTGGCTTAGATAACTGATCAGTTATGGTGATAAATGTTAATATAAACGTGATGAACAATTATGTATTAAAATTTTTATTTTTAAAACATAAGCATCAAGCACTGACTAATTTCGACGGTTGAAAGCCAAACCTCGGTAGCCAAGTGGTTAAGGCAGCCGCCCGGAATGCGGAAGGTGCGTGGTTCGATTCCCGCCTGAGGTTGTCGTCTTTTTTCAGGGTTTAAAATTTTACTTAAGTATATTTAAGCGTTAATAAAACATTAATCTATAAACGCGGCTTCATCTTAACCGAATGTTCAAATATTTGTAAAAATATTTCTTTCGGATCTCAGAGGTGAAAACTTCTAAGATTTGATGAAGCCATGTTGACTAAAAACATAAGCATCAAGCACTGACAAATTTCGACGGTTGAAAGCCAGACCTCGGTAGCCAAGTGGTTAAGGCAGCCGCCCGGAATGCGGAAGGTGCGTGGTTCGATTCCCGCCTGAGGTTGTCGTCTTTTTTCAGTGTTTAAAATTTTACTTAAGTATATTTAAGCGTTAATAAAACGCTAAAATATAAAACATTAATTATGTATTAGTCAATTGAAAACTCAAAATAGTCGGCACACAATGGATGAGAAGAAACTTTTTAACGATTAAAAGATTTAAGATTGCATTTCTATAAAAATTGTGATATATTTTAATAAATTATAGAATTAAAGTAAATAAATATTTTTAAAAACAAATGTAGACGAATGTGCGGTGTGGTGGCGGCTCATCAATAGAATACTGCAAACCCATCTCTTCCCTTGGGTGTCGTAAAGGCGACTAACAGACTAAAGACTGCACATACAGCATAGAGTGGCGATGGGCTCATCGCCTGTCACGCTCAGCACATGTGCAGTTCTTATTTATTGGTGTGCCGTGGCGTGTGGCAGTGAACTGTTGTTGCGGTCGTCATTGCCTGTTTCCTGTCTAACCCTCTCTGGGGATAAAAATCGTTTTTGATGTTTTGTTTCCAAGGCTATAAGTACGTGTAAAACCGAATTCCAAGTGCGTTTCAATCTTTGGTCTTTTTAGTATTACTTTTCTTTTGTTATTATTAACTAAGCCATTGCCTATAAAAGCGATAATTGATTTTAGTGATGGAAGCCTTTGCCCTGCCGTGGGGTAGTATACAGGCTGCACAATATTTAATAATGTTACTTTTACTTACTAGGTACTTTCTCACGAATATGAACAGATGACATTATTTTATAACATCCAATTAATGATTCACTTATTTTAGATTGGTCAGATACCTTCATTACGTCGAAAAAAGGAAACAGAAATATAATTCTGAACGGATATAAGTTTTACCAAAAGAACGACTCCAGAAGACCGACGTCCACCGCCAAAGTCAGATGGGTTTGCTCAAAAGGACTCCCTTTAAGTTGCAGAGCTAAAATCATAACAGTAGATGACACTATAATCGCTTGTCACAATTATCATAATCACAAACCGTGAGAAGAAGTAAAATCAATTTATTTTACAAAATAAAATGATGTTGTACCTGATTGTGCTTTAAATATCCAGTTTTATTTTCCACATTACAGCTACAAAAATTCCTTGATGTATGTTAAATAATAAATAAATACTGAACTTTATTAAGGAGCTCGATGGCGCAGCGGCTAGCGTGTTCGGTTTGCAATCTTGACCGCTAAGCAAATTTCGCAATGCCCGTTCGCCTAATGGGTGACCATTTAAAAAAAAACATCCCGAGCCTCCGTGCTTCTGAAGGCCCGTTAAGCCGTTGGTCCTGGATGTTGTTGTAAGATGGCAGTCGTTTAAACCTACCAACCCGCATTGGGCCAGCGTGGTGGGTTATGGCCCAATATCCCCACGTGCTATTGTTCACGTCGGAGGCCTGTGCCCAGCAGTGGGACGTTTATAGGCTGATGATGATGATGGCTAAACTTTATTGCAATGTAATTTAACCGTGTCGCATAGCGGTGAAAGAATACTACAACCCCCTCTCTTCTTTTGGGTGTCGTAAAAGACGACTAACGGATAGAAGACTGCACATACTTTTAACAGCATAGAGCGGCGATGGGCTCACCACCTGTCATGCTAAGCACATGTGCTGTCGCTATTTGGTGAAAAATTAACGCTGTCCTCATTGCCTAGCCTCAGACTAGCCCTTCGATGATATTACTCGTGATTATATTACGTATGTATGTATTGCAATGTATTTTTAAGATTTGATTTGTATACTCGCTTTTCTAAAGTACCAGTTTTCGTGAAATCACGACAAGGGAATCTGATGTTAAGCCTAGGAGGATTCACGTTTACGCATCATAAACGATGAAGCAGTCGACTTTCGTCTATAAAAAAAAAGATGGGTTTCTAGCAAAGGATGCAATGCTGTCACATACACTATCGATAATGTCATTGTTACTGCAAAGACCGATGATAACCACAACCCGAAGATAACGATACGTTGAATAAATATCTACCTCAAGTGGGAATCGAACCCGCGTCCTCCGCAATCCGAGCGGCTGCGTTGACCACTCCGCCACCGAGGTATTGGTTATACCTGACGAAATTTTTTAGCAACAGTGTATTATCAAACCTCTTCATCCAGAGAGAGATTTGCGATTGCGGAGGACGTGGGTTCGATTCCCACCTGAGGTAGACATTTTTTTTTCAACGTTTTGTTAGCTTCCACTTTATTTTAGCGTTATTAAAGAAAATAATAAAATGTTACGAATAACCACAACCCTTTACCAATAAATCCTAGAAATATATTTTATTGTAAATATGGCCTTTTGAGTTAGAAATGTTGTCGTTCAAAATAATGTTTGCAAACATTCCACTTATTTAGAGACAACCTGTCAGCAATTTAACGAATCGAAAATTCTGGCTGACTGGCTGATTCAGGTGCCAGCGGCCTTTCATCTAAGTACTTAGCAAAAGGCCAAATTCTCATAATCTAATTTTTATTATATATTATTTATCACTATTACGAGTTTAAATAGTAAGAAACGTTAAAGTAAGTTCTGGCCCAATATTTTGTTGTTGTTTATTTCCCAAATAATTATTTCCGTTTTCCCATTTCTCTATTTATTTATGATACAATGTTGTTTGTCGAACCTGTAACTGAGCATGCATTTTGTGTATTAAATTGCTGACCGTTCAAATTCAATCATTTTCTTTCTGTATTTAGGAGACCTTTTAGTTTTCATTCAATCAGTACCTATAAAAAGTTGTCAATAACTTATTTCTATTGTTCTCAGGAAAATTGGCTGTTTTTATACCGTCTCAGCGTAAGCACAAAATGATTTTGTTGGACGGTTACACTTTTTCACTCGTATGGCAGAAAAACCAGGATCGATTAAGGTGGTTATGCTCCAATCGTACGAAATCAAGATGCAAAGCCAGATTGTTTACCGTGAATGATGTAATAGTTACTGTTATTGGTGAACATAACCACCCAACTAGCAAAGCGGTGTGCTCTAACAGTCACCGCCACGTTCCTGTTATACTAAACAGTTCTATAAGAGCGTCGTTATAAGTTGAATAGATGTGGAGTCAACGTGTATTCAACGGGATTTAGGCGCAACTTACTCCACTACTTGATGCAATAGAAGCAGAGTAACTGTATAATAAATCGCCTAATTATAGAATAGATGTGATTTAACAGAAAACCTAACACATTTTAGAGCAGTAATAGCATTGTCGCGGCAACTACTGCATTATTTGATGGAATTAAAGGTACATTCCACAAAATAATGCTATAAAGGTTGCCGATGTGCTATAAATCGATATTTTGATGCGATAAAAGCGAATAAAATACTTTTGTTCCAAAAAGTTCTGCTTTAATGGTAATAAGGTTACTAATTTTTGATATTGAACTGCAACTGCAACTGAGTGCACAAATACCAATCTCCTCCTTATGTCATTATCCAATAGTAATGGAAGTACTCAACCAAATATGAATTTGGTAGTATGGTTGTACGTTTCCTGTACACGTAGAAATCTTGCGAATATATATAAAGTGATATGCCATAACTCATATACATTTATGGGCCCTGCTAAAAACGTTACAGTAATAAATAAATATTTAAAAAATATATAAATTACACGAATTTGGTGAGTATTGTTGTTATAGCGCAAAAATTCGATCATGTGTTGAATAACTGCGACACTTTTCCACCATATTTAATAAATGGAGTTATTTTGGGGTTCCTGATTCAAAGTCGGTAACAAAACTTGAATAGTTAGATACAACTATTGATGTAAAGCTGGTTACTAACATTTCTAGGCTGGCGGCTAGAAACGGCTGTTTACCTTTTATTGTACAGTATATAAGGTGACTGCTAGAAACCGCAAGAAACTTCAAGGGCTGGTCAGGTCGGTCGGTGACAAAAATGACATAAAGGAATTCGTGTTTTTTTCAATATCATATCATATTCAATAGCAATGTCATAAGAAAAATAAAATGAAAACAATTAAAAATAACTATTATTTACAACGCGCGGGCAAGGGGTTGACCCGTAAGCGTCAGTGCCTACGTTCACGGGTCAATGGCCGGCCGTCTGTTGACCCGTCCGCGTTAGTACCTACGTTGACGGGTCAACGGCCGGCTGGCCGTTGTCCGCGCGTTGTAAATAATCGTTTTTTTAATTGTTTTTATTTTATTTTCCTTATGTTATTGCTTTAAAATAAATTAGATACTCAAAGACTATCCAATTAAAATTCACAAAACGAATTATTTAATTAAAAATTCATTTTTTGTCATTTTTGCCACGTTTAAACCACGTGACCTGACCAGCCCTTGAAGTTCCTTGTGGTTCCTAGCAGTCATCCTATATACATATTCACGTGATTTAGTTTTTGTTTTTGTTGTTTATCTTCTGATTTATTTACTATGGGATACATTTAACATAAATAGACTTAAACAGTGACATTTGCATCTGTTTAAGTGTTTAATACTCAAAATTCTCATACAAAATGTGACACAGCAGTGGAATAGGACTATTTTAATTTATTTGTGAGAGATGTTTTGGAAATAATAGGAAATAGGTATTTATCTATGAAATAAGTGTGGACAGATACCTAGTAATAGTAAGCATTTAGTTGTATTTTTTCAATGCATCAAAAGCCTGTGCGCCTAACTTTTGCCGCGAGATTCCTACGTTTGGTTTATAATGATGATACGATCTAAAGTAAACTAATTTAGCTAAGTACCTTTATTCTTATAATTTTCATACACTGTCATATCATATCAAAAACACAAATTGTTGTTTCATAGTTTTCTGTTCGTCTATGAATTAAGTAAATTAGTAAGGTAAGTATAAACGGTGTATTCCGTGTTTATTTAAAAAAAAAACAAAAATAGCAGAACATAATAAGTGCTACTCTTTAACAAAAATAACAGTTTAATAATAATAAATGTAATAAACATCGTTTTTTTTTCGATGCTCAAGTCGGGTATCTAATCTGAAGGGTATCGAGCGGCTGGTTATTCGTTTCTAGCCGCGCTGGTTTCGGTAACTACCGGCTTACAAGCCGCTGGTTTACACCTATAGATACAACTCTATAATCTGGTAACCACTGAAATGATTCAAGTTTTTTCTCTTTCTAGATTATTGTTTATTTTATTTTATTAGAAAGGTGCTACGGATGTAGAGTGGAAACAGATTTGAGTACGAGAAAAATACATTTTATTATAAATCTCTCTGTCTTGTTCATTTTCAGAACTCACTGAAATTTTAACATCAAAACTGCAATCACTGGAATCTTCAAAAACTCATTGTTATTAACTTCTATTGAACTTCTAGTGAAGCCTGACAGTCGACTTCTTCACTGTATTCTAATGTATGATTTCAAGATTGTCGTGAACTAATAAATTGTGTACGGAACCACTATCTTCAGAGTGGTTAAGAAAATATTCTCACATTAGAGCTCTAAAGGTCACTAAAAATCTATTATTGCATCTTCTACTGAATAAATGTGATATAATGGCATTGAAAACAATTCTGTTTCAGTAGCTGTAATCTAAAAGCTATTATTGGACTAGTCAATTTATAATGCTGTATCAGTAATCATGACGCTTTACCTCTCAGCCCCCAAGCGGTCGCATGAGACCGCACTGACAGTTCGCGCCATTCCGTCAAACCCCAAGCGGTCGCATGAGACCGCTCTCTCCCATTTGACTTAGTACCGTGTTGTCATAGTCTTACAGACTACTTCAGTATGAACAAGGTCGATTATTTCGGTTCTGTGGTACATTTTATGCATCGTGATCGCAAAATATCGCATATGTGCTCTGTGCTCGATTCTGTCAAATTCGACGTTGACAGTTGCGCCAATTTCTCTGTCGGAGTGAATAAGTCGCTAAGTTTTGTGTGCTATTTTTATTGGATTTATCTAATGTGAGTACTGTTTCTTATTATAAAATGATTATTGAGCATATAATTTATTTATTTATAATGAACTTACCAACAAAACATACACTAATTCGAATGTAACAAAAAAAAGTTTATCTTAATGATAATAATCGTATTTAGATAATAAGTTGTAAGAAATACATCGTTATTACTACGAGATAAAGCGTGTAAAGTCCGTAGGTATATTACCGATTTCCGAGTGATTTTTAGAGAAATACCATAAGACAAATAAACTGTTGCAATCATCACTTTATTTTGATACCTGATGGATAGGAAATATATCAGTTAGTATAATGCTGTTTACAGAACGACAAATTATGGTTTGATTTTAGAGTAATATATTTTTTTGCAATAGGCGGGAATTGTGACGTCATTCACAAATTAAAAAAAAATTGGCGGACCTGCTGTTATTATTTTTGACATTTAAATTCCAAGACGGGTTACGAAACGGGCAGCAACTATTCAGCAAATTGGCTCCGATAACGGAATGTTGAGTAGTGGCTGTATAGTTGCGACCTTCACAGACAAATACCTAATTCTATACTCTTATAGCGCTACTATAACAAATTCATGTTGAATAAACGAGTAATAGACACTATTACACGATTGTCGAAAAATTGCGGTATAAGTTCGTAGAATAAACGTTTATACGCCATAATTATAGCGCATAATAGGCAAAAAGTCACACGAAACGCATATTTAGCACAATATGAATTAGAATTTATTTATTTGCTCGAATGCGGTACATATAAGATATTAAATTATGAAAGTCACATCACATTCACCAGGAGCTGGCATGCAAAACATAAAGCAGAACATAATAATGATAAACCTACTATGTCAACCTAATTAGGTACCATTACATGTCAGAATCCAACATACTTGTAATAATATTAAATTGATAATTATAATAAATTAATTTCATACAACCAATATGGTCACTCGGTAGCCATTATTCAACATTTATTCGATCTTTAGTGGAATAACTGATCGCTTATTCCACTACTTTGCTAGTTGGGCATCTACCACCAAGTCGACCAATATCTGTATTTCAATAGACACGATATACACTGATTGATGGAATCACGGATTGATGTGTCTGTTTGATCATACATTTATAAAGTGGTATAGTTCAAACCCGTTAAAGTTAACTAGTAAGTACTTATTAGAAAAACAATGTTTGGGGGAATAACTCCATTGGCATTTAAAAGAAGCAGATTTAAGTGGATAATTTGGACTCAAAAAGCGTTTTGTCTCGTTAGAACTACTTTTTAACAGATTTTTAGTATTAAGCAGCAGTAAATTCTAGTTGCAACAAATGTATTTATAAAAAAATAATTTTAACTAGAAAAAACGCGTTATAGTACATTATGATACTAGTGTGCTACGTTGGTCATAACAATCAAGGCGGGTTATGAGCCCGAGCCGAAGGCGAGCGAGGATTGTAATTACCAATGCACACACACGTTTTCACACGACGTTTTTCAACACACTTGTGGGGAAAACACATTTTCTGAAAATGATTGCGGGGTTTTGTTGTTATTCTAGTGTATAAATCTTTGGTAAGTTCAACATATATTTTTCTTTGGACTTAGATGGTAATAGACTGTCAATAACATTTTGTGCTTCACTTAATAATTCCGCCGGTGTAGACTGCTTAGTTCTTCATTACTAGAACTAGACATATTAATTTTTAAACTTTCAAATACCTAATAACTACCTAATAATAAATAAACTAAGTAAACACTGTGCTTTTCATTACGAATACAAGGAAAGCATTGACCTCTGAAGGAAAGTAACTAAAAGAAAAACATGAAATAGCTAAAGAAAAAAATGAGTAAATTTTATTTTACATAAATCAACCGCTTTTTTGAGATATTTATAAACGTTTATGGTAAAATTTGTAATCATTTGAATCTATTGGACAACACAGACCACGCCCACACAGTCCACGCTTTAGCAAGAAACCACTGCACAGTCTGCACATATGCTTAGGTGGTGAGCCTTTAGCCCGTTAGTCGCTTTTACGACACCCAAGGGAAGAAAAGGGTTGGTAGTATTATTTTGATGAGCCCATCGCTGCTCTATGCTGTAGCATGTATGTGCAGCCTTTAGTCCGTTAGTCGCTTTTTACAATACTCAAGGGCAGGGGGGTGTCACTCCGCAGTTTAGGTGCGTTCGGCCGGCGCGCCTCACGTGCAGGCCACTGCAGGCGTATGGCAATTGCCAGTAGGCGAAGGCTGCCGCTCGCTTCGCTCGTCTCGCACGCTCCACGTCTCGTCGCGCGTAAAACGAACGATAATTTCTGTGATTTTTGTGCATCGAACAATGAATACTAAACGACGTTATAATCCGTTTATAAGATACTATTGTGTTCACGGGTGTCTAAATAAATAACAATTTATAATCTAAATCTGTGCTTCTCTTATTTTCCACCTAGTAATAGTTGCTTAAATTTGTAGTTATTTAGCCATAAAAATCTTTAATGGTTAATCAAAAACAATCTTCATTTCTCAAACTCGAAAAGTAAGGAAGAGATGGGTTGTCAGTACTTATTATTTTAATAATAAGTCACAACTACACATGACAGTACCTGTCAGAAAAACGATTCTCCCTAGGGCGGAAAAGTATTACTTTCCACCCGCTCCTCAGGCAACTTTAGCAGACCTACTTTCCGAGTATGAGAAATAAAAATTGTTATTGATTAACCATTCAAAGATATTTATGGCTGAATAACTACACTTATGCAACTATTACTAGGTGGAAAATAAGAGAATAAGAAAAGATTTAGATTGTAGATTGTTATTTATTTAAACACCCGTAAACACAACAGTATCTTATAAACGGATTATAACGTCGTTTAGTCGTCATTGTCCGGTGCACAAGAATCGCAGAATTTATCGTTCGTTTTACGCGCGACGTCGACGCGCGACGAGACGTGGAGCGTGCGAGACGAGCGAGCGGCAGCCTATTGGCAATTGCCATACGCCTGCAGTGGCCTGCACGAGAGGCGCGCCGGCCGAACGCACCTAAACTGCGGAGTAACACCCCCTGCCCTTGGGTGTCGTAAAAGGCGACTAATGGACTAAAGACTGTACATACATCCAACAGCATAGAGCGGCGATGGGCTCATCAAAATAATACTACCAAGTACCAACCCCTCTCTTCTCTTCGGTGTCGTAAAAGGCGACTAACGGACTAAAGACTGCACATACATCCAACAGCATAGAGCGGCGTTGGGCTCATCAAAATAATACTATCTACTCATCATAATATACTACCAACCCTTCTCTTCCCTTGGGTGTCCTAAAAGCGTCTAACGGGCTAAAGGCTCACCATCTAAGCACATGTGCAGACTGTGTAGTTGTTCTTGCTGAAGCGTGGACTGTAAGGGCGTGGTCTGTGTTGTCCTTAGATTCAAATGATTACTAATTTTACCATAAACTTTAAATAAATACCTCAAAAAAGTTGTTGATTAATGTAAACAGTAATGTTCATGATTTTTGTTATTTATATTTATTATTGTTATTTATTTATTCATGATTATTCTACTTATGACTTTGTCATTTGACGGACAAAAAATAAACTTTTTCCCTATTGGAAGAAATGCTATTATTTCTTCGCTCTGGTCGAGATTTTATTTTTAAACTACTTTACCACACTTGTGTGAAATAAGCTACATTACGATGCTGAAATCGGTATAATAAGAGCCACTTTACGAACAAGTGTGTTGAAAAGTACCTATATTAAAAAAAAACGAGTTATACTAAAAACGGATTTTAACTGGGATAACTAAATTATTTGATATCTCACACACGGATTCCCTTTCTGCATTTCATTATTACGTTCATTAAGTAATTGAATTTAGTCTTAACAGGCGTTATATTGTTTTTCGACACGTTGTCCTACTAACGCGCGTAAGTGACGAAAATAGTAATGGTTAGGGAATATGAATTGAATGTTTTAACAATGAAAAACTTGCGTTTTTGATTGTCATCAGCTCCGGTTTGTGAGATTGTTGTCAATAACTTCAAAATGGCCAATACGATAGAGGTGATCGATATAATTATCCGAATATCTAGAGAGTCTTGAGTCCTGAGACTCCTAACCTGACCAGGTTCTCTATTTTGTGTAACATTATAAACATAAAAATATTGTCGATGTATCACTAAAATTTCAATACTGATTCATATTGAAAAATTGGGCTACGTTCGCCCTAAAGAATTACGCATTGGTTACTAAATATTTAAATAATACTTGCTTGCATTGGGTAACACGCATAATAACATATTTCGGCCACGCGTAATGACATATGGGCCATTTTCAAAGTCTCTGCAGGTAAATGTAACTTCTATTTCTAAAAACATAAATTTTACAAACTCTCTATACATTACTTTTTCCTACATCTATGCAGAAAGTAACCTTGATGGTTACTTTTTTATATCCTGTAATTAGCCGCGTAGTTTATTAATAATTTTAGATGTTATTTCAAATTTAATGTCCTTAGGTGATAATAAATACCATTATGTTACCAATACGAAGTATTTTTTATTTTAATAATGAACTAATGAATCACAAATATTTTGGTATCATTAGTAAGTACAACCTTTTATCTCTGAATGACAGACATAATCACATTTTGTTATTGTTGTTAATGTTTATAAAAAAAAAATCTTATACAACTATGTTACTTATATCGGTAACAGTGTGGTCACGCAATAAACACACGCGCCTCCTACTACGATTCCCGGTCGACTGACTGGCGTTTAGCAATGTGTAACTCAGGAGTGACAAACGCAAAAGATATAGTATCCCATGCAAGGAGTGAATAACTCCGTATATCCCTTTAACTCCAATTATATCTATATATCCATGTAGCTAAGATGTATTCTGGTCAAAACTCATCGCGGAGAATAGAAAGAAACAAAGATGTGTCTAGGTTGTGAGTAAAAAAGAGATATAATATTTCGCCCGCGCATGTGTAGTGCGTGTTATATTATACGGTAGTTTTGCTAAAGTAAATAAATCTTTCACGTATAATAATAAGGCACAATTTCGGTGGTAGGGAATTTGTAAATTCGGTTTGTTTACAGAATAACAAATACATTTTACACATACATCAGTTAACTATCCACCAATAGCAATAATTAATTACATAACAGCTAAATAAATTAACGAACAAAGAGAGTAAGTACAGACGTAACAACTAGCATGAAAATTGAGAAGCATTTTTTTCACTCGCGTACTCTGCGAAAGCAGTGCCTCACAGTTTCTGCAGGTGAACGCCGGAGTGCCGCAGAGTTCTATAATATCGCCCACGCTGTTCCTTCTGCATATCAATGATATGTTATCCTTGGGTAACATTCATTGCTATGCAGACGACAGTACAGTACATCGGCGTTATTTGGGTCACCCTGCGGCAAAGCAGGCCGATGTAGTGGAGTCGTGACGGAAGATTGTCATTGAGCTGGACGAGGAGTCAGACCGCATTTATAAATGGGGCTCTGATAAACTGGTCCAGTTCAATGCAAAAAAAACATAGGTCTGCGCTGTCACTGCTAAAAAGTCCGTATTTCTCCCCCAACCCTCCTTCCAGAGCAATCTATTACCCATCCAGACTGGTCTCAGTCTCTTAGGTATGGACATACACAGCGACCTCAACCCGAAGAGCTATATTGAGAGTATTAGAACCACAGCCTCACGTAAACTCGGAATCCTGAACAAGGTGAAGCGGTTCTTCACTCCAGAGCAACGTTGTCTTTTGTATAAGACTCAGGTGCGCTCCTGCGTGGAGTATTGCTCTCATCTTTGGGACGGATCCGCCAAGTACTTGCTCGAAGCTCTTGACAGGTTGCAAAGACGTGCTGTCCGTATTATCGGTAACGATGACGTTACGACCAGTCTGGAGCCGTTACACCTACGTAGGGACATTGCTTCCCTTAGTGCTTTCTACCGCCTTTACCACGGTGAATGCTCTGAGGAGCTCTTTGACCTCATCCCTCCCTCTCCTTTCCTTTCCAGATCGACGCGTGCAGGTCTTAGAAGCCACCCTCATACCGTGCTGACCATCAAGACACGTACCAAAAAGTTTGGACAATCGTTCTTTTGCCGAACTGCCCGTATGTGGAATGCGCTTCCCGCACACGTGTTTCCTTCCTCTTTCTCTCCCGGGTTATCTAAGCGGGGCGTGAAAAAGCATTTATGCAGGCCGCCATAGTGAGAGCGTTCGGCATAGCGTGGTAGCGCTGTGACGAACGCTTTCACTTCTTGGGCTTCACTGGCTGCTTTTTATCAGGCAGAGTGAAGTCATTAAGGCGTGCCACAATAAAAAAAAAAAGATTTATGTGATTGTGCGAGAGACTTTTTTTAAAGTCGATTTTTTTATTATAAAACCATTTGATTTAACTGAGTGTAGTTCCGATACTAGTATCGGAATTCCTATACTAACATCCAGTATCGGAAATCAGTATCGATACTGAAAGCTTTCCGATATTACATGCCCTATCTGGGACATAATGATTTTGTATGGAAAATAACTCTGTTACCAAGAATGACCATAATGTTACTTTAAAACAAGTACAAAAATATGAAATTAGATTATTATCTTTCATTTACGATGCTTAATTTAACAGTTTATTTTTCATTTATTTACTTTACATTTGCAGTCTTATGGAGTTTTTTTTAAGTATTGCTTTTTTACTTTTGTCTTTTATTATCTTTAATTATGTTTTTCGCAACATGCTCGGTACCTATTGCTTTTCATTAGTTTTATATAACTATTAGATTGTAAGTTTGTGGTGGAAAGTGTCCTATTATGTTATGAAGGCATATTTTCGTTATGGAATGTAAAGATTTCTCTAGTAATACCAATAAAAACAAACAAAAATGTTTGCTCGTGATTTTACTATTTTTTTTTCGTACTAGTGTAACGATAAAGTTTTAAAAGTCTTATCTAGTTCAGTTTGGAAAGATAAGGAGACGTAATGAGCATTGTTTGTACATTCACTATTAAATACAATATTACAAAATCTGGATAGTGCACTTTTGCACAAATGAGCCATTTTCAAAATTTTTCTGTAATGTTCTGCGGCTACTAAACATTCTATTGGTAAAAAGTACGTGAGATACCTGATGAGACGTGGCACCTCAATAAAAATATTATAAGTACTATAGATTTAAGAATGACAAGGGTTTTAAATACTTCTTTGTCTACCTTTTCTCAAATAGCATGTAAAAGAACATGCTTTTTAAATTTTGAAAAATAAATAGACACGATAATTTCATGTCTTTAATTTTACCTCTCTTTTTTATTATTTCGGATGAAGCAAATTTGTTCACATGTATTGTTTCTTACAAACAGAAAGCTTACGTAATCAAAATGATTCCAGATATCACAATTGAGTTTGTGAAGAATACGCTAGGCAACCGAGCACTCGTTGTGAACGGCTTCAGATTCTCGAAAACGGCACGCTATGGTAATGGAAAAGTTAGATGGAGGTGTTCCACTCATCATGCTAAAGGATGCCATAGCGTCGTCCACACCTTCGAAGACAAGATAATAAAGTTCATTAATGTGCATAATCACGAGGCGAAACCGTTGTACTGAACGCGAAGGGCGCTGTATGCCCTTTGCGTATAATTGACCCACAGACTACACGTGTAAAACGACTGACAGTATGCTCTAAACAGCGTCATCTTTACCTCATCATTACATTGTGCAAATCTGCGAGGCGAAACCGTTTGCTGTCTAGTATTATTTAGTCCTTTAGTCTCTTTATTACCAAAATAAAAATCTTTCTGTGATGGTAACCTCTCAGTACACTTGGACTCGGCTGTATTAGATCCACTGGAAATTATTAAACAATTAAGGCTTTGCCACTACCACTGTGTTTATTGCGTTATATCTATTTTATAAACCTTTATATTTCCGATGACTAAGACACGTAGTAGAACGCGCAACGAACTGGATATTTGATTGCGCAAGCAACACGAGCGTGTCACGAACTCACGAGCGTGCTAAAACCTTCAGCTCTGTTATTTTGAAATTCTAAGTATAATAAAAATATAAAATTGAAATACATAAAATGTGTGCCCTATTTTATAAAAATAAAGCTGAGTTTCTAAGATACTCCGTTTATAAGATACTGTTGTGTTTACGGGTGTCTAAATAAATAACAATTTATAATCTAAATCTGTGCTTCTCCTATTTTCCACCTAGTAATAGTTGCTTAAGTCTGTAGTTATTTAGCCATAAAAATCTTTAATGGTTAATCAAAAACCATTTTCATTTCTCAAACTCGAAAAGTAGTATTTTTTAATAATAAGTCACAACTACACATGACAGTACCTGTCAGAAAAACGATTCTCCCTAGGGCGGAAAAGTATTACTTTCAACCCGCTCCTCAGGCAACTTCAGCAGACCTACTTTCCGAGTATGAGAAATGAAAATTGTTTTTGATTAACCATTGAAGATTTTTATGGCTGAATAACTACACTTATGCAACTATTACTAGGTGGAAAATAAGAGAATAAGAAAAGATTTAGATTATAGATTGTTATTTATTTAGACACCCGTAAACACAACAGTATCTTATAAACGGATTATAACGTCGTTTAGTAGTCATTGTCCGGTGCACAAGAATCGCAGAATTTATCGTTCGTTTTACGCGCGACGAGACGTGGAGCGTGCGAGACGAGCGAGCGGCAGCCTATTGGCAATTGCCATACGCCTGCAGTGGCCTGCACGAGAGGCGCGCCGGCCGAACGCACCCAAACTGCGGAGTAACACCCCCTGCCCTTGGGTGTCGTAAAAGGCGACTAACGGACTAAAGACTGCACATACATCCTACAGCATAGAGCGGCGATGGGCTCATCAAAATAATACTACCAACCCTTTTCTTCCCTTGGGTGTCCTAAAAGGCGACTAATGGACTAAAGACTGTACATACATCCAACAGCATAGAGCGGCGATGGGTTCATCAAAACAATACTACCAAGTACCAATCACTCTCTTCTCTTCGGTGTCGTAAAAGGCGACTAACAGACTAAATACTGCACATACATCCAACAGGATAGAGCGGCGTTGCGCTCATCAAAATAATACTACCAACCCTTCTCTTCCCTTGGGTGTCGTAAAAGCGTCTAACGGGCTAAAGGCTCACCATCTAAGCACATGTGCAGACTGTGTAGTTGTTTCTTGCTGAAGTGTTGACTGTGAGGGCGTGGTCTGTGTTGTCCATAGATTCAAATGATTACTTATTTTACCATAAACTTTAAATAAATACCTCAAAAAAGTTGTTGATTAATGTAAACAGTAATGTTCATGATTTTTGTTATTTATATTTATTATTGTTATTTATTTATTCATGATTATTCTACGACTTTGTCATTTGACAGACAAAATAACTTTTTCCCTATTGGAAGAAATGCTATTATTTCTTCGCTCTGGTCTAGATTCTATTTTTAAACTACCTTACCGCACTAGTGTGTAATAAGCTACATTACGATGCTGAAATCGGTGTAATAAGAGCCACTTTACGAGCAAGTGTGTTGAAAAGTATCTATGTATATTAAAAAAAAGAGTTATAACTAAAAACGGATTTTAACTGGGACAACTAAATTATATGATATCTCACACACGGATTCCCTTTCTGCATTTCATTATTACGATAATTAAGTAATTGAATTTAGTCTTAACAGGCGTTATATTGTTTTTCGACACGTTGTCCTACTAACGCGCGTAAGTGACGAAAATAGTAATGGTTAGGGAATATGAATTGAATGTTTTAACAATGAAAAACTTGCGTTTTTGATTGTCATCAGCTCCGGTTTGTGAGATTGTTGTCAATAACTTCAAAATGGCCAATACGATGGAGGTGATCGATATAATTATCCGAATATCTAGAGAGTCTTGAGTCCTGAGACTCCTAACCTGACTAGGTTCTCTATTTTGTGTAACATTATAAACATAAAAATATTGTCGATGTATCACTAAAATTTCAATACTGATTCATATTGAAAAATTGGGCTACGTTCGCCCTAAAGAATTACGCATTGGTTACTAAATATTTAAATAATACTTGCTTGCATTGGGTAACACGCATAATAACATATTTCGGCCACGCGTAATGACATATGGGCCATTTCCTAATTCTCTAAAGGTAAATGTAACTTCTATTTCTAAAAACATAAATTTTACAAACTCTCTATACATTACTTTTTCCTACATCCAAAGAGATTTAAATAGTAATAGAGCGGCTATTGGTCACTATTTCATACAAAAACTTTGAGCTGGTGCTCAAGTTACGCCATCTAACGTTGAAAAGCAAAACCTTATATCAAGAATAATAAGAAGTATACTATGAACAATTAGAACAAGTTTCACCTACCCCACGGTAGGTGTCGCCCTGCAGTAGGGATGTTCCGTTAAAAATTCGACGTACCTATCGATAAGTTTGATGAAGATTAACTAAAATCGGTATAATATACAACATTGGAACAAGCAAGTGACAATTAGGGAAGGAAATGAAAATTCTGGTGTTTTAAATGATTATTTACTAAGTAATAAAGTGTAAAGTTATTAAAAATTCAACATACGTAACTAATTATAAACAAAGAATGAATGAACGAAATAACATAAGCACCTAGCTAGTACCTACGAACAGCATACAGACAACACTCATTTTTGAAGTAAACCCACCCCCGCGATCACTCATCATAAGTAAGGATTATTATACACTCCTGTATACCAAAATCAAGTCAATTTCAAAACAAATGTAACACGGTTGTGTGATTGGATTAACGAATCAATTCATAGGAATGATAAGGTAAAATGTCTGACTTTAACAGATTAACACGAGTTGATCCATATAGTGATTCATTTTAAAATACCTAAGTTTACATAGATATTATAGACCACATTGCGTGTTAATGACAACTCGCAATCGCAAGTACAACCACGAGCAAAAATATGTAAACAATTGTAACTCTTAAAACAATAGAATAAGAGTCAAAGTGTATACATATTGGTGCTCGTGACTGTACCTATCAAATTATTTTTGTCGATCTTAATAGCTTTTTCGGGCATTATTTATGCAACTTTTAAATACACGGCATTGTGAACGTGTTTACATTGGCCGTGTTTCAAGCAAAGTAACAAAATAAGAGCTCACTTGTTAAGTGCGCTGTTATTTAACAAGCCGCGCCGCGCGCCGACCTGACATCTAGTTGGTATTGTTGATCGAAGAGTTTAAAATAAGTAGTAATATTCTAATTTATTAAACGATCATCGCACGATACTGTTACACTGCATAACATTGCGTTAGGGACGCAATGATCATTGAGTCTATTACTACTTATATAAAACTTAAACTTACGACATAAAAATATTATCTACTTATAACATTATTCGATAAGTAAAACGACATCACTTGAACACCACTAAATTATCTACTTCCGCTTCGACAAGTGTGGTGACATCACAGACCACTTATTCCACCACTTATCCCATAGACGTCGCTTTCAGCGAGGTTTACTAAAATATGCAATCGTAAAAATTCAGCGGGGTGCGGGGGTGTAACTCTGGCTGTGATTGGATATTTAAAGGTCAAACTAGTGACACGTAACACACCATTATCAAATGTATTCGAATTAGTAATGTGGTAGGAGTCGATATTGATATCGATGGACTTTTTTCGTACTTGATGATTAATATAACGGTGTTAATAAGTTAATAAAACAATTCTTCTTATTTAATAGGTACTAACTTTTTTATCAAAACTCAAGTTAAGATAGATATTATATTTTGTCAATCAATCTGTTTGCCATAATCAGTTTCGGAGTAGTTTAAAAAAATAAATATGTAATGGTCGATTTTTCAAAGGTCAGGCAAAACTTATTTGGTGGTTAGAGTTAATACAACCATTTTGAAAATGTTTTGTCATAATATCATGTCATTTATTGTTTTACAAGACATTTTTAGATTGGTCGCGTAATATTTTATCAGACGGATAAGTTTAACGATTAAGACGCTTGTATCTTGGAAAACATCTTGAAAAAAATATCTCTAACAAATCGGTATTTGTACTTAGTTGGTTAATTGCTTGATGTTTTATAGTTTTATTATTGGAGAGAGAACTATCGGAGAAATGCATATCTCAAGTCGTTGGTATTTCTTGATAATTTTGAGTAAAATCCTGCAACAACAAGTATAATGAAAGTTTTAAACTTATCAAAAAAAAATGGAAGTTCGATTAGATTAGATCTTTATAGGCTGGTACTTAAAGTAACAAAGAAGATATCATGGCCTATGCTGTAAGGTGGTAACTGGCCTCATTGGTGAACAATAGGAAGTTGTGGCTGAAGCAAATTCACCTTGTGAAAAACCCTAAAACATTAAAAAAGGTTAAATGAATATTTACGTAGTCGCATTATATTGAAATGCATATTTAAATTGTAGGTAGTAGGTAAGTACTTCATAGTTAGTTACTTAGCAAATTGAACATAATTACTCACCACAGTTTGAAGCATAAGCGTGGGTTCAGCATTACTAAATAACAGTCGCCGCTTTTTCATTAGTTGATAGCTATCCGCGGCAAAATGTCGTGAGCATATAACGCTATATTTGCTTGTAGCTTCTATCCATTTTATTTTCAAGTTTGGGCATTTTGGAAACCTTTTACAACAAAAGTTAGTTATCTTTAATTAATAAATTAAAATAAGGAAGTTAAAACAAAAAGTCAGCATTGAATATTTTGATAAAAAGATACTCGTAATAATAATTTTAAACCAACTAAAACTGATTATACAATGCCAATAACAACCTAAAAAACTTTATTTTTAGTACATATACACTAAACTTTCCGTTCGGTTACGAAAACTCGAGGTATAGAAATGATATTTTGCTAGAAATTGCTAAAGTCAACATTACATTTTACGTGAAAGCTTCTTATTGTTATTTTTGAATTTACCAAAATACACCAGCGAATTTGATTTCGTTCTCATAACCGAATAATGTCATAATGGTAAAACAAAGTACTAAACTTAATAAAAAATTATCGATATTTGTAACAAATTTATCGTCAAGTTGTAGGTTCTAACTTAGGCAACACTCACCAAAACAGAGGGAGATAGTGCTTTATGCATTTACAACAGAATGAAAGGGACTTTTTAAAAGACATCAACGCGTGCATTTTTCTTAATTTATAATTGAATTTTTACTCCATTTTAAAATTTATTCTTTTACGTCATAAAATTGTACTTACCGATGAAATGAAATATTATCTTTTTGTAAGCTAGAAGTTTTGCTTCACTTTCCACACAATTTAAAAGCGCAGTACGGCATATTTATATTATTAATAGATTTTTGAATTTTAGCGTGCCGCGGCGCTGTCAAACTATGACTGAATCTAGGTTTGGGGGCGTGTCACTTACATAAGCAATGGATTGCATATGTAGTATGAGTGACGTTACCCTCGTATGCGGAGTCTGTGGGATAAGTGGTCTGTGGGTGACATCCTAAAAGTAGATACTTTTGCTTTTCACCACTAGAGGTGGTAAATGTTCTAGAATAATTTATTAGAAATTATGATTATAGTCTGATTATTGGGTAAATATACAAAATATTTACGAAAATAAGCTGTAATCACATTCAGCCTTTTTCCATATCGGGATTTGCAGTATCGCAATACGCAATTTGGTATAATTTCTATTGTTTACGTCAAATTTGTTCACGCACAAACACGACTGCACTAGAGGGCGCATAACATCATACTAAGCGACTTGTTACCACTTGGTAATAAGTTGTGGATTAAAGTTTTGATCGCTATGTCCTGTCTATTAGTAATAGTTTAATGTCTTTGCCTACATCTATGCAGAAAGTAACCTTGATGGTTACTTTTTAATATCCTGTAATTAGCCGCGAAGTTTATTAACAATTTTAGATGTTATTTCAAATTTAATATCCTTAGGTGAAAATAAATACCATTATGTTACCAATACGCAGTATTTTTTCATTCACAAATATTTTGGTATCATTAGTAAGTACAACCTTTTATCTCTGAATGACATACATAATCACATTTTGTTATTGTTGTTAATGTTTATAAAAAATAAATCTTATACAACTATGTTACTTATATCGGTAACAGTGTGGTCACGCAATAAACACACGCGCCTCCTACCACGATTCCCGGTCGACTGACTGGCGTTGCGTCCCTCTCCAGCCCCGCGAACTATCTAGAATGAACTCGGACACCACACGCCAATATAACTGCCGGTACAACAGTAGCGCCATCTGCTTTTTTGGGTCAAATTTGCTATAGTTACAGAGTATAGTTACAATTTTATATGGACAGGGGGACAAACTTTCGAAAAATAGAAAAAATACATTTTATCACCAACTTGTGTTTTAAATAAGTTAATACGTTTTATTAATGTCTGTATTTATATAACCCATTAATTTTTAAATTTATAAGTGTGGTATAAAACCAAATTATTAACGATATTTGTACTGCCCTACTGTCTGGGACATAATGATTTTGTATGGAAAACAACTCTGTTATCAAGAATGACCATAATAACAAAGTAGGTACAAAAATATGAAATTAGATTATTATTTTTCATTTTCGATGCTTAATTTAACAGTTTATTTTCCATTTATTTACTTTACATTTACAGTATTTTCGTAATTTATCCAAAAAAAATAAACATGGTTAGGGACAAGGTTACCTGCAGAGAATTTGAAAATGGCCCATATACGCGAAATGACATATACTCGAAATGACATATACGCAAAACGACATCTCTAGGCCTGCAGAGCAGTATTAACATGCTCGGTATGGATATCCGCTGCAATCTGAACCAAAAGGACTACATCGAAACCGTGATTAAAAATGCCTCACGTAAACTCGGTGTCCTGAACAAGGTGCGGCGATTCTTCACGCCTGATCAGTTGTGTCTATTATACAAGACACAGGTGCGGTCTTGCGTGGAGTATTGCTCTCACCTTTGGGACGGCTCCGCAAAGTACCTTCTCGATGCCTTGGACAGATTGCAGCGCCGCGCTGTGCGCATTATCGGCAATGCAGAGGTCACTAAAACTCTCGAGCCTTTGCAATTGCGTAGAGATATTGCGTCACTCAGCGTCTTTTACCGTTTATACCATGGCGAGTGCTCTGAAGAACTCTTTGACCTCATCCCTCCTTCTCCCTTCCTCCATAGGAGTACGCGTGCTGCTCTGCGAAGTCACCAATTTACAGTCTCTAACATTCCATCTCGCACAAAGAAATTTGGTGACTCGTTTCTTTGCCGCACTTCCAAAAGATGGAATAGTCTACCAGCACACGTATTCCCTCCTACCTATGACATAGGGTCCTTCAAACGAGGCGTGAAGAAGCACTTTGTGGGCCGGCAGAGTGAGGATGACTGATGCTACGTCTCTTACTCTGCACCAGTTGTCCTCGCGCCTGGACCTCATTTCCACTTAACATCAGGTGGAGTGGGGTCATATGCCGGGCTTAGTATAAAAAAAAAAAAGCGAAAAGACATATACGCGCGAAATGACTTATACGCAAAATGACATATACACGCAATGATATAATGATTGGATTTTTTTTTCTTTTTTTTCATAATACCATGTCTCAGTACCAAAGTGCTCAGCTACTTATGATGCTGACTGTACATATAATATGTAAGCGTGGATTTTCTTTTTAGCATGAAAATGTTTCATTTTTTGTTAATTATTACAATAAATAAATTACAAATTAATCTAATTTAAATCATCATATTCAATTTCAAACCCATTGAAATGTGTCATTATACGTGTGTGTCATTATGCGTATAGGTAAAATTGTGTACCTACACTTGCCATTATGTGTGTAACCCCTTGCATTAATGGACAAGGTTAGCATTAAATTAGTTAATATTTTCTAGATTGTCCACTATACGAAATCCAACGTTCAATCAGAGGGAATCGTATTCTTCTCGTCCAGGGATACCGATTCTCCATGGTCAAGAAAGGCAAATGTGGCATAGTGCGTTGGAAGTGTTCTACCCAACTTGAATGCCACGCCGTCCTTAAGAGGGTTTACGCATTTCGGTTTCCCATACAATTTTTCAAGTCGAAATTTTTAAAGACCAATAAGCCAATTTTAATGAAACTTTTGCATGCGTTTCGGTTTCCCATACAAATATTCAAGTTGAAATTTTTAAAAACCAGTAAGCCAACAAAGCCATCAACTATTTAGATCCCTGTATTTTAGCAGAAAATTAAAATACAGGGATCTAAATAGTTTG
Organism: Scoparia ambigualis; assembly: GCA_963921215.1. Lineage (NCBI taxonomy): Eukaryota > Metazoa > Arthropoda > Insecta > Lepidoptera > Crambidae > Scoparia > Scoparia ambigualis. The sequence goes on along the minus strand of OY992513.1, from coordinate 29,045,667 downwards.
TAGAAAACATTAAAAAAAAAGGTTTATTTGGCTGAGTTATTGCGATTTAAAGTCCACTATAGAAATTTAAAGTCCACTATAGAAATTTAAAGTCCACTATAGAAATTTAAAGTCCACTATAGAAATTTTAAAATCGCAATAACTAAGTTAAAAAAACGTTTTTTATGAATGTTTTCAACTATTTAGATTAAAACAGTTTTAATGCAATGCAACGTGATAGTATAAAGTCGTAACTATTTAGATCTCTATATTTTACTTCAGCATGCCGAATTTTTTCAAAATTGACTTAGTGGTTTTTAAATTTTTTAAATTTGGTATCTTAAATTTCAAGTAGTATGGGAAACCGAAACGCCTAAATCCTCTTAACACTATCAATGGCAACATAAGACTCAAAAACGAGCATAACCATAAACCAACGAATCCTAATTTACCAAAATTTTGTAAATAAGTCGAGGTACTCCGTTTCACCGTGACTTATTAAAATTTTGGTTACAATTATTCTTATGGAGTTTTTTTAAGTATTGCTTTTTTACCTTTGTCTTTTATTATCTTTAATTATTTGTTTTGCAACATGCTCAGTACCTATTGCTTATCATTAGTTTTATATAACTTTTAGATTGTAAGTTTGTGGTGGAAAGTGTCCTATTATGTTATGAAGGCATATTTTCGATATGGAACGTCAAGATTTCTCTAGTAATACCAATAAAAACAAACAAAAATGTTTGCTCGCGATTTTACTATTTTTTTTCGTACTAGTGTAACGATAAAGTTTTAAAAGTCTTATCTAGTTTAGTTTGGAAAGATAAGGAGACGTAATGAGCATTGTTTGTACATTCACTATTAAATACAATATTACAAAATCTGGATAGTGCACTTTTGCACAAATGAGCCATTTTCAAAATTTTTCTGTAATGTTCTGCGGCTACTAAACATTCTATTGGTAAAAAGTACGTGAGATACCTGATGAGACGTGGCACCTCAATAAAAATATTATAAGTACTATAGATTTAAGAATGACAAGGGTTTTAAATACTTCTTTGTCTACCTTTTCTCAAATAGCATGTTCTTTTAATTTTAAATTTTGAAAAATAAATAGACACGATAATTTCATGTCTTTAATTTTACCTCTCTTTTTTATTATTTCGGATGAAGCAAATTTGTTCACATGTATTGTTTCTTACAAACAGAAAGCTTACGTAATCAAAATGATTCCAGATATCACAATTGAGTTTGTGAAGAATACGCTAGGCAACCGAGCACTCGTTGTGAACGGCTTCAGATTCTCGAAAACGGCACGCTATGGTAATGGAAAAGTTAGATGGAGGTGTTCCACTCATCATGCTAAAGGATGCCATAGCGTCGTCCACACCTTCGAAGACAAGATAATAAAGTTCATTAATGTGCATAATCACGAGGCGAAACCGTTGTACTGAACGCGAAGGGCGCTGTATGCCCTTTGCGAATAATTGACCCACAGACTACACGTGTAAAACGACTGACAGTATGCTCTAAACAGCGTCATCTTTACCTCATCATTACATTGTGCAAATCTGCGAGGCGAAACCGTTTGCTGTCTAGTATTATTAAGTCCTTTAGTCTCTTTATTACCAAAATAAAAATCTTTCTGTGATGGTAACTTCTCAGTACACTTGGACTCGGCTGTATTAGATCCACTGGAAATTATTAAACAATTAAGGCTTTGCCACTACCACTGTGTTTATTGCGTTATATCTTTTTTATAAACCTTTATATTTCCGATGACTAAGACACGTAGTAGAACGCGCAACGAACTGGATATTTGATTGCGCGTGCAACACGAGCGTGTCACGAACTCACGAGCGTGCTAAAACCTGTCAGCTCTGTTATTTTTAAATTCTATATATAAAATAAAAAATTGAAATACATAAAATGTGTGCCCTATTTTATAAAAATAAAGCTGAGATTTTGCACTTATGAACAGTTCCATTAATTTTATTTACCTAATTCTCATTTTAGTGCTAAGGCATGATTATTAGTAGATGTCAGTGGAATGGTTAGAGCTTCCCAAACTTTTACCGTTCTTCTTAAATAATTCCAAATAACAAATCTGCTGAATGAAATTGATATTTTTTTCACCAGACCTGCTTTAAAGAATTCAGTAGTCACAGTAGTTTAGTTAAAATTAGGTAAATGTGCATTCCATTAGGGCAGTTCTAACATTCTGTTTTTGTTTCAGGTATCCGTTATGAGTTCACCGAATCCTTGAGGGGCGCTCGCATAATTCTCATTGAGGGTTACCGTTTTTCGATCAAGAATATAAACAAAGCCAACGCACTGGTTACGAAGATCCAATGGAACTGCTCAACGCATGGCAAGCAGGGATGTAAGGCCGCCATCTTCACTTCCAGGGACGAGATCATATATCTTGACAACTTTCACACTCACCCACCACAAACGGATAAGAAATCGCAGAACAAATTCTTTCTGCCGATTTCCAGGGTCAAGATGTTCTATCGTCAATCTTTCTACAACTAAACGCGATTCGCGTAAGAATGTCTATTGCCTGGACAACGCAGTCTTCGTATATAAAAATAGTACTTGGATAATATGAAGAATCAAAGGAATGTTAAAGAATCTATGAAGTTTGAAGCGCCCCTAAACATAAAAATGATACCTAGTGTTCAGTTTGATTTTCAAGTACTGTAAAGGTTAATGACTCTCCAAAAAAATTTCGAACGCGTTATAAACTTACAGTAGTTTGTTCCTGGGTTACTCCTTTTATTGATAATATGTGTACAGTATCTTTAAAATCATACTAATCATACCTACTTTATCGATCGAGTTGTGTGTGGAGCCAAAAGTCTAAATATTTCGGTCAAAGTAATTCATCAAACCTATTTAGTACTATTTCTGAATACTCTGTTAAATTAGTCATTCGGCTAATTCTAACGTCATTTAAACAGTAGCTGTATAATTATCCATGTATCTACGTGTCTATTATATTAACAATAGAATTAGTAATTAGGAATGTGAGCTTCTAAATTTGACTTTATATTTTTTCTAATGTCCTTAGTCTTATTATGTTTCTGGAATTTACACTTTTTACAAACTTTGGGCTCAGAGGTAAAGAAGGGTATATTCTTGTTTAGTTTTTTTAAAGGAGTTTGATTCTAGTCATTCACCAAATTAGTATTAATAATAAAAATAAATATATAATAATAAAATATTTATTGAATAGACAACAATGATCCATAATTGTTAGTAAAAACTTAAAAACTAATTGTTAGTATTTAATTAACATATTATAACAAAAGCAATTACCTACATTTCAATAAATAATTTCGAATAAATTATCATTAAAAAACCAAACAAAAAACAAAATACAGAAAATACATAAAAAAATAATAATAATAACCAATTAAATCCAATTGTGTAAACTATAAATTTATAACGTAATTAATGTCAAACAGTTATCAATCTAATCTATCAATATATCAATCTAATTATCAATATAATCAATTAAAAATAAATTATTTAAAAAATGAAATGGAATTAAATGTTATCAATTAATAAAATGTAATACAATTATTTATTAAATTTAATGAATATACCGAATCAAAAGGCAGAATAACAATAAGAAACTGGGTTGGGCTACCGGGCAACATGCAGGCGAATCCAGTGCTGTAAGATAGGCGAGTCCCAACTGTCGGCGATTGTACTCAGGATTGTGTGGCGGCTGGCTCGAACGCGCTCTAACATGGAGGCGCAGCGCTTGCGTACTACGGCATGAAACCCGTCAACCCGCGCCTCCGCAAACATCGCCGATGCGCTGCAAAATCGTGGCAGCCGCAACAGCATTCTGAGCGCATCGTTGTACTGAACGCGCTGTATGCCCTTTGCGTATAATTGACCCACATACTACACGTGTAAAACGACTGACAGTATGCTCTAAACAGCGTCATCTTTACCTCATAATTACATTGTGCAAATCTGCGAGCCAGCATATTACATCGGACAGCCAAAGCCCTTTGCTCCCGCTCAATAGCAAGATCATCCCTAAGATCTTCAGTGACCCAATGACCAATGACAATTAGATACTTGAATGCTGCAACTTGGTTGAGAGGAGTTCCGGACAATAGAACCGGAGGCACGTTAGAGTAACATTTGGTGCCAGCCTTGAACACCATTAACTCGCTCTTCTTGACTTTATATCTAAGTCCATGGGCCGCCGCATACCGCTCAAAAGTACCAACCAGTCGCCCTAATGCAGCAATCGACGGGCTCAGCAACACCATGTCGTCTGCGTAACTGATATTATTAATACACACCTCGTCTACATGACAACCGACCTGGGTGTTGCTAAGCTCAACGATCAACTGATCAATGTACAAATTGAATAACTTTGGTGATGTTATTCCTCCTTGCCTTACACCACAGTCAAGTCCGTACTCATCTGAGTGCGAACCTGCTCATCTCACTTGATATGTCTGATGCTGATACCAATATTGGAACAAGGAAACAAAGTTAGTGGTGTTAGTTAGATAAGTACCTATTATTATTTTTTTAAATATAATTATTAGTTTATGTAAAAAAGCCTTGCGACTTGCTCTAAAGGCTGATGTAGAACTAAATTGGCTAAATTGACTTGGAAGAGGAAAAGTTTAAGTGAAACTATTTGGTGCTTAGAGCATTTGGTTTAATGCTCTAAAATTTGGTGCTATATTGTTGGCGTCAACTATTTGGCAGTTTTTGATAAGAGATTTGATATTCCAAATTAATCTAGTCCAAATTGAGAGATAAGACGCGACGTAAAAATACCATTATAATGTGGTAATAAAACATTTATACATTATTATAATTTTCGTTCTTTTATACCTTTAATAAAAATTTGTGCTTTTTAGGAGAGGATAAAAAAATATAACGTTCATGGCAAATAACCTGTCGAGAAATCTAGAAGTCGATAAGTATTAGACAATTATTTTTATTTAGTCACCATTTTTCAATATTCATGTTCAGAAAGTAAGGGCATTAGCGAATTTTTATAATTAATCAATATCATTAATTATTAAACGTCTCAGTAGCCTAACCGATAGGTGCTTGTGTTGTTTGCGAGTAATCGTGGTCAATCCTCGCAGCTTCGTTAGACTACTGACGTGAACCCATTCCTTACACAAGTCGAGCTTTCCGGATGGGTTAACTCGCTGATAATAATAGCGCATTAGTAATAATCTATTATTAACAAAAATAATTAAAAATCATATAAAAACAAGTAGCAACCATTTTAATAGATATCGTCAATATAAATGTGAGCAATCATTTAATCATTATCATTAACATGAATGTTAGCAAGTAAACGTTTTCGTTACGTAATACATGTGTATTCGAGTATTTATATTCTTCTAATAATGTTATTCTGAGTCTAATATTCAAGTAGAGGTAGTAATTAGGTTTTGAAATCTCCATGTTGTTTGAATAGGTTCGTTTTAGATAGTTATTCTATTTATCATACAAAGGTAAATGCTGGACAGGTTCTATGCCCATGATAAATAAACTCTTATATTTGATATGGGATAAATAAGATTCAACATGGAGTCAATGTTAGTCGAGAAGAATAAGAAGTAATAAGATTCCTAATGCTTATGCAAGCTTGCATTGGTGGCAATGATACTGAGGTACTCCGCAGCTACGATACTTTGGCCATAGTCTCCATGCAAGCTTGCATTGGTGACAATGATACCGAGTTATTCTGCATCTACGATACTTTGGGCATAGTCTTTGTGGAATAAATGTGTTAAAAATCATCTTAATCTCATACTAGAATATAATTCGAAGTTATGGTTAAATATATACCTACTCGTAAAGAATAGAACCATTAAATTCATATGGCTTATTTTTTAATCATTACGGTTGGTAGCCGAACAATTAGATTGCTCAGGTCGAATGCAAAAATGCAAACAAACAAATGAAGCCGCAATATAACATGAGTTACCACTCTGCTTGAAGGAGAATGACAGAGAATAAAGTCATATGAATTTGAGTAGTTCTGTAGTGTCCGACCGAAACATGTTTTTTTTGCCGAAACCGAAACCGAAGGTTCGGTTTGATTGTAGTTTCGGCCGAAACCGAAACCGAACCCTTTATAAACGTGATTAAAACTTTGAATAAAAAGGTCAGTGGGTCGTTCTCTTCCAGATATTTGATTAATGAAACATCTCGCCTGCCTAGTATTACAGGTTTCTACGTTCAGCTTTTATCGAATTGAAATTTCAACATTGTTAATAGTGACACTGGGTCAAAATTTAACTACCCATAAAAGTGAAACATTTTAAATTTTACATTAACTGTAACTGTACTGAGGCAGCGACTTGTTAATTATTATTGTAGATAGTATAAAATAAAACAAGTTTAGTATTAAAATATGGTAATCATATAATGATGCATTTTCTTTCAGTTTTAGTTTTAATTTTTATAATCATAATCAGCTAACCTCGAAAGGCTAATTGAAATATACTTATTTCATTATCATCATCCTATAAACATCCCACTGCTGGGCACAGGCCTCCCACGTGAAAATAGCACGTGGGAATATGAGGCCATAACCCACCGCGCTGGCCCAATGCGGGTTGGTGGGTTTTAAAGACTGCCATCTTACGACAACAGCCGGGACCAACGGCTTAACGTGCCTTCCGAAGCACGGTGGAACTCGAGATGTTTTTAATTGGTCACCCATCAGGCGACCCGGCATTGCGAAAGTTGCTTAGCGGGCAAGATCGTAAGCCGAACGCGCTAGCCGCTGCGCCGTCGAGCTTATTTAATTTATTATTATTACTATAGGAACCTTTTTGTTCTACATAAATTTTTAAATGTTACTTGTACTTTTTTAAAAAGATCAAAAACTATAATTACATCAGTATTGTTCAGATCAACAATTTTCTTTTTAGGATTACCTACTTATAGATTTATTAATTGTTACTTGACTTTAATTAATTAAAACTTGACTACAGTATTCAGTTTGACTATAGTATCTTTATAAGCGTTAAGAATTAACTATGACATAATAAATTCATAACAAAAAAAAATAAAACACTTATTTAAATTACTTGCCATAATTCGGAAAACAAACACAAGCGTCAGTGGCCGGGGCGGAGTTTGGCTAGGCGAGCGGCGACGTCAACCGTGCCGAGCGCACCCAGGGTAACCGAACGCGACCCCAAAGTACAATGTTGTAGGCTTAGAATAATAACATATAAAAGGTAAGTCCGCGCGCCCATTTTGAAGCACTTTTTTTGGAGCCAGATATGGCTCCAAACGCCGAGTTTTCAATGTACACTACGGAGTTACAAGCGTACGTGTGAGTGTCGCCGAGCGCAAGCAAGTAATCGTCACGAAAGTGTGAATCGGTTTAGTGCTTCACTTTTGACAGAGCGCTTGTATGAAGACTATCTTTCTATACGTTATTATTCTAAGGTTGTAGGTTTCGGCGCGACCGAAAAGTTCGGCGGTATTTTGGCCGAAACCGAACCTCTGGCTAAAACATGATTTTTGGGCCGAAACTGGCCGAAACCGAAACCGAACCTTCGGTCGGACACTAAGTTCTATGTAATGGATAAAATAAAAAATAATGTTTTAGATGTTGTATTGTGGAAGAGTGTCGTATTAAAATAAGGTTAATAGTTACTTATTAATTTAAAGATCACGGACTTTCACTAAGTTTATTTGAAATAAGTTATGACTTTTTATTACTTTTAATGACTTTTTAATTATGTTTATAAGGGAAAAAAATGTTCTTTTTATTACTTTTAAAATTAATACTAGCAATATCAGCAATATTATTATCACAGTAGATGTAATCGATTAATGTTTTACCTTAATACATGGTCTCAATATCAGTAGAGATTTCAGATTCAATAGATGTTGTATTCAGTAGTTCGCTGTCTGTATCATTCAATAAATTCATTATAGGTCATGCAATGTGTCTTTTTTATTTATTTATTTATTTAATTTCATTGTCATGCAAGTTCACATAATTTTTCCAAAACACATGCAAGTCATACAAAAAATAACAATCTAAAAGACTCCGTATACATAATTAATATCTCGAAATTTCATAATAATATGTCAAAAACAAACATGAGTAAAGTCATAGATTTAGGTTAGTAAAGTAAAAATAAAACGTTAACAATGTCAAAAATTAATTTAAAAAAATTAACAAATTAAAATGTCAATGTTAAAACTATTCAAAATAAAAATTATCAAATTATTTAAGTAAGTACTTACATAAAAACAAAATGTCAGAAATTTTTACAAAATTATTAAAGAAAAAAAAGTTTATGTCATCGGTCTTATAATCTAAAAGACAAATAAAAATACAGAGAAAAAAATAAAGAGACATCATACATAATTACAGACGAAGTATTTCATAAGATTTAGTACAAATAAGGTTCGGACAATCAAAAAATAAATCTAGATCATCATACCGAGTGAGTATGTCTCCGATCAGACGCAGGGCGCGCACCGTGGGTGCGTGTGCAGCGTGTTGTGTGCGCGTCACAGGTTTGTGCAGTAAGCGCGGTCGGCGGCGCGGCGCTACCGCCCCCAGAGCATCCCTAGGTATACGCAGGGGAACTTGGAGGCTCAGCCTTTCCAGCAATTCTTGGCTATCAACCTTATGATGCAGTATATGGAGATAATGCATCATAAGGAGTAGTTTCCTTATGATGCATGTCTTATTGTATGTAGGCCTGATAAATTGATGTAAGGGTAAAATACACATACATTTTTATTCTATTTATTTTACATAAATACAGTGTACCCAATTTACATCAACGTTTTGTATTGTGCCACCAACAACAATTACCATCCTCTAATCTGCGAGGTGGCAGAATTCAGCCTGAAATTACTTCATTGTAGAAAACAAAAAAAAAACCTTACACAGGTCATGAAATATACTTATTGTTATATACAAAGAGAAATTGTTTGTACTGATAGTTCCTCTATCAATGACGTAAATGCAAACTTATAAGCTTGCATAGAAATATGCTTGCATCATATATAGATAAATATAAAAAATCTAGAGGAATTTTTTTGACTTGCAATGGGATAAATTCAGCTAAAACTGAAATAAGTATGTTAACGCTTCGGTTCTTCCCAGGTCGGGCAAAGTGTGTTTTCGGATTTTCCGATGCATAGCCCGAGTTTGTGATCACCATGTCTGTAGAATGCGGGTTACGTTTTGCAAGCGTGGTCATTAAGCCCTTCAATTATTGTAGCGAAGACTTGATTTCAATGATGGATGCCTTTGCCCTCCAGTGGGACAGTATACAGGCTGTACTTTAAGCATGTTAAAGCAAACTGCGTATAGTATCCTGATTAAATATGATTTTTCATATTAATAAACCACTGTAAGGCTTGTAAAGCCTATATAGGACCCACATTAACAAGAGCACATTGAATGATCGGGGAGATTTGGTCATAAGATGACAGTGATGACGTTAAAACCCACCAACTCGGAAGCGTTGTTCCTAGAAAGCGATAGGCCATCGATCTTCTCTATTGCTCTAGCATACGTATTGACTACTATTGTTTTTCAAATATACCAGAATACGAGTTCGGTCACACCGACAATGGGATTCCGTGGCTCACAGTCTCCGGTTACAGATTCACCATGAAGAGGTACCGGAAGAATTATTGGGGCAAAGTCCTGTGGAAGTGCTCACACAACAGCAGGGGGTGCAAAGCCCGCGTGCACACGGTGGAAAACCAGATAGTGTTGCTGGACAACAACCATTCTCACGAACAACACAGCTAGCTGCCTTCTATCGTGATAATACATAGAGCTTAGGTTTTAAGAAGCTGCTTATGGTGTTCTCGAATCACCCTGGCGGCGTGAGGAGAAGTACAGGAGATTTAATGGGTATGCCCACATCGGGAGGGTGAATGCCTTATAACCATCTACGTCTCCCCGGGCCGGACCTCTGCAGTACGCGTAATGCATTTATATCTGCATATTAAAAAAAGGTATTAAGAAGCTGAAGACGAAGGTGTTAAAGGCTTTTTTCTTTAGCTTATCGTGTCCTTGCTTCGGAAGGTACGTAAAATCATTGGTCCCGGTTGTTGTTGTAAGACGGCAGTCGTTAAATGTGGGTGATGTGGTGTGGTGATGAAATCGTGATGGGTTATCACCCATCACGTTGGCTGACATTTAACACTTTACATTTGGGCGATAGGTTAATCTCCCCTATGTGCTTTGCTCGTGGTATGCTAAGTAATAAGATGAAATGGAACCTTTAAGATAAAATGGTAGTTGCTAATCAGACTAAGGACGAGTCTTGGCAACTACCAATACCACTATTATTATTTAACTCCGCTGGTATTACGCCTCTGTCTAGCCACTGTAAAAAAAAATTGTGAGTATGTTGCAATTTTAAAAGCAACATATTGTGTAATTTTAGTGAAGCCTAAGCGAGCACCATATCGAATTAAATAAGCAAGGGGACGAAATAATTTAGTTATCAATTTAAAGTAACTATATTAATAGTTAAGTCACTAAATTGATCTAATTAGTTTAACTTAATTTATTTCAGAGGTGTTTTACAAACCTTTAAAGATTTAACTTGATGTCTTTTAAATAATGCCTATAAATTAATTACTTACGAAAATGTTGTGTTAAATACCCGATTATTATGTGACGTGGCGATTTATGTGTGAAATACTAACAAGATTTGAATAAAATTGTAGTGTAGTTAGAATCAAAAAGCATTTATATACTACTTACACACTTACTGCTGCTATAAAAGAAACATAAACGAACATGAACGGCTACTTTAGCTCTTACAATTTTCATTGTAAGACGGTCTCTACTTTTATTATTTTAGACACTGTTTTGGATTGAAATATATAAGTAAGTAGGTATAGCAAGTTGACGTCATATTTAAAATTTGTAATTTTTGAGGTTTTTTTGCTCAAATATACATCAAGATTGGTAATGAAACGTTGACAAAAAAACGTTTCTTCTTTTGTTCATCGTTTTACTATCTTAAGATAGGTAAAAAAGGTGTCAGTAAAAGTGGATTTGGTAGTAAATAGGTGTGGTTATGAGTATGCTTATTTTATCTTAGTGGGACCTGCAGCGGTTTCCCTCTCGCAGCAGCACGTCGACCGATGGGATCGTTTGTGCAATAAGAAGCATGCTTACCTACTAATTATAATTTATATTTTACAGATGGCTTTTGGTATAGCAAATCCCGCCGAGGAACACGCTTACTTCACTACGCTGGTTACACCTACGGGGTCAAGTCCACCAATGGCGCCAAGAAAATCTGGAGGTGCTCCACCCATAACTCCCGCGGGTGTAACTCCTTCATACACACTGTGGGTGACGCAATTGTAAAGATCGTAAACTCCCATAATCATTCACAAACTTACATACAGGCTACTTGGTAACAAATGAACGAAATGAACTTTCCTACACTCACACCAATTATCTGGCCCAAGAGAATCTTCGAAGAAACTCGTTAAATGGTTACTAGACAACGGATAAACATACTTAAAATACTTAAATACATACTTATTATACATAGAAAACACCCGAGACAATTTAGAAAAACAATAATTTCTAAATTGACCCGACCGGGGATCGAACCCGGGACCTCAGAGATGGCGACACCATGAAAACCGGTGTTCAAACCACTCGACCAAGGAGGTCGTCAAATAATAATTCCTATCTGATACCTTACCATCAACTCTTAAAACAGTATTACTTCAATGTTACTATGCAAATCCCAATACCAATTTTACATAGTAAGATAAAAGTAATACTTGATACTCTAAAAGGTGGCAGTAGTATGTGGTTTGTGGTATTTGTACTCAAAAATTGCGAAAAGAAAACTGCTGACAAACGGCCCAGTTGCGTTATTACGAGTAAGTATACACCTATTCCGAAACACCTGTATAGGTATGTATACTAAATTATGTAGGTACATATGTATATTATATTACGGCTATAACTATCTTACTACGACACATACATACCTCCGTTCTTTTCCCGGAGGGATAGGAAAAGACCATGCATAGATCAAAATTTACAACGATCCTGATGACGACCTTTCTTTGGCTTCGGACAAGCATGATGTTAAAGATTCAACAGTTTGAAACAATGCTGAATGTTGAAACAGTCTGGTTTGTTTTGTTATTCGTTGTTGGCCGCAGATAGCCTTTTCCTAATGTGTCTGTACTTAATTTGGGGTTTGGTGCAATGTCTTCCTCGGTTAGATGTCATCTCAACTTTAACTCCTTTCTCTGCCATACCATCATTTATTTTATTTTTTTATAAAAGAGGGAGGCAAACGAGCAGGCGGGTCACCTGATGGAGAGTAATCACCGCCGCCCATGGACACCCGCAAAACCAGAGGAATCGCAGGCGCGTTGCCGGCCTTTAAGGGAGGAATAGGTTTAAGGAAGGAATAGGAATGGGAGGAGGGGGGGGGGGGAGGGGGGCCTCCGGAACCCTCACTGGTCGGACGAAACACAACAGCACCAAGTGCCATTATTTCACGCCGGGCGAGCCGGCCCAATGCGTGCTGCAACGCAGCGTGGCTCTACCACTCAGTCAGTGTCACTCATTTAGCACCACCCAGGGATCACGTGTAGGGTCTCAAGGGTAAACCTACGGACGCGAGCAACTTTGACCCCAAATTTCACTTCAATTCCCTTCAAACTAAATCACTGGGTCCATTTAGTTTTCTTCGGTCTTCCTTTCCCCACATAGCCGTCAATCTCAAAGTAACCTTTCTAGTCGCATGCTGAGGGCACAAATCAATTCTTTATAATATTATCAAAAGGTCTTTCATGAACATTATGTTTGAACTTCTGATGCCGTATTAAATATACCTACCATAATCTAAAACCATAAGTTCTTAAGATGTACAAGGTATGTAACTGTTTTTAGGATAAACAAAACGTCTCTTTTTGCTGTCGATGGACACCGGTATTATTTTATTGTCTATAATTTCAGGACCATATAGATGTTCTACCATTTGATGTGATATTAGATTAAGACTAAAGTTCTAATAAAACAATTAGTTACTAACATGTATTTTTATTGTGCTGGGTAGATTACTCAAACTTACTTTGTCCCTCACTCTTCATGGCGAGCTCTACACACCAAAAGCAGTTCTGTGCTGGCACGGGTTGTAATTGTAATATAAGGAACGGTATATGAAAAACGAGACATCAAATAAAGTGCGAGCCCGCGGAAAACCGAGCAGACCTTCGATCACGTATAAAATCAAGACTCAATCAACGCCCTCAAAACGTCTGCACAAAAAGAGTTTCAGCGGTGTGTAAAGGTACTCATTCCGTTAAGTAGTTTGCGAGCTAAGAGTGACGGAGAATGACGAAGTGCTCCTTAAAAATTGCTATTCTGATAAAACACATGTACGTCAAATGTATTGTCAAAGCAACGATATAATATAGGATTGAAGTGAGTGAATTGAAGGTGCAGACGTGTCGTGTAGCGTCAAAGACTACTACCACCCCTCTTTTCCCTTGGGTGTCGTAAAAGGCGACTAACGTACTAAAGACTACACATCTCTGCAAAGGTCTCCCTCTCGCAGCAGCACGTCGACCCATTGGGATCTTTTGTGCAACCCCGTCCGGCGGTTTCCTCAGTGAAAATAGACTACACATACATCCAACAGCATGGAGCGACGATGGGCTCAGCACCTGTCACGCTGAGCAATGTGCAGTCGGTATTTAATGAAAAGTGGACTATGGTAGAGGACTGCTTTTGCTGTCCTCGTTGCCTAGTCTCTGACTAACCCTTCGGGGATAACAGTCGTGAATCTATGACTGTATACGTGGTTTTGAAGAATAAGCAGAAGGTTTTACCTTCTGCTTCTTGTAGGGCATTTTGAACATTACAGTTGGTCCTCTGCCATAGTCCACGTTTCACCAGATTACAACTGCACATGTGCTCAGCGTGATAGGTGGTGAGCCCATCGCCGCTCTATGCAGTTGGATGTATGTGCAGTCTGAGGCGCCTTTTACGACACCTAATGGAAGAGAAGGTTTCGTACTATTATTTTGATGAGCTGCTACACGCAAAACAAACCGTATATTTTGTTCATAATATATATGTAGCCGAATGGGTCCCATTGAATGCCAGACGCCATCGCGGCAGTCCAAGGCGAAGATAGCGTGACGAGTTTGACTCCTACAGGAAAGATTGACCCGTAGTAGCAGAAGACAGAGTTGTGTGGAAGAAGGAAAGGGAGACCTTTGGGCAAATTAGGCTAAAATAATGTAATGTAATATGTGTTCCCATTTCCTACGTATGATCTACGTGATGCATAAAGCTGGTGATTGTTTTAGAATCTCCACAATTCGTATGCACCAGTAGAGGGCTTCGTCTAATCAAGCTGAACAATTACTTGTACTCCGTCCACATGTCGCGGAAGATAACCGATGACATTACGAAGACTAGGTGGTACTGCCGGACGCACCACTCGCGCGGCTGCAAGGCGGTCATACACACCCTCGATGACGTCATCGTGTCCTGCAAAAGTGAACACAACCATTTGCCGGAATCGGAATGTTGACAACTGACAACGGATTGATTTCCAAACATTATATAAATTAATATAATATTAATATAACATTAATAAAGTTTTAATATAACATAATATTAGCCTGTTAGGTAAACGAATTCAAAACAAAACAGATCTTGCGAATGCACCGACCGACATGTGAAGCCAACCGTTTCATAGCGTTAAAAACTTTAAGCGAAGACACATTTCGAATTGTGATCTTGCTATAATATTTAACCATTCTTTCGCATTCTAGGTACGTCGTTCTACGTGAGCTGTCCTGACAGTAAAATTGTAAAAAAATACGACTTACATGTAAAACCCACTATATTTTCGTGAAACTTTTAATAAAGGTTTATTAAATATAATAGATATATTTATTGCTACCACTTAATTAGCCTTACAAAGTTCTTACAGGACAGATTTGCCGATTGACAACATATTATGGTAACATTGATAGCGCGCTTGTTTCTAGTTAGAAACTTTATAAGTTTCGAATTATTTACGTTTCTAAGTGAATTTGTAATTCCAATGAGTAAATAAAATATTCTATAAGCGCAGTTGTTGTTTCTACTTTCAGTGACGTATGTGCTTTCGCAGCGAGGCAGAAAGATGATCAGGCTCAACGGGTACACCTTCTCCTCAGCGGTCGCCAGGGGTGGCAAGGTCCGCTGGAGGTGTTCCACCCACTCTCACGTCGGCTGTCACGCGGTCATCCACACCATTGGCGACGCCATAGTTTCGATAAAAAGTGATCACATTCACCCACCCCCGAAGTTTAAGGTCGTGGAGTTCCGACGCAATAGATCCGCTTTGATCTCGAATTTATGTTGAAACCTTTCGTTGTTTGATGGCGCAGCGGCTAAGGCGTTTGTTTTGCGACTACATACATACATATAATCACGACTGTTATCCCCGAAGGGCTAGTCAGAGACTAGATAAAGAAGACAGCAAAAGCAGTCCTCTATCATAGTCCACTTATCACCAAATAGCGACTGCACAGCTCAGCATGACAGGTGGTGAGCCTGCGCTTTGGAAGGCACGTAAAACCGTTGGTACCGGTTGTTGTCGTAAGATGGCAGTCTTTATAACCAACCAACCCAATTGGGTCAGCATGGCTGGTTATGGCCTAATATTCCCATCTGCTCCATGACCTTTCTTCCCCTCGGTGGCCTGGCTAAGCGATCAGTCCGATGTGCGCTGGTATATACGGTTTGATTCAACGGGAAAATGTAGGTTTCAGATTTTTTGACGCGTTACCCGGTTTGTGATCACTGTCCCTAATCGGAAAGCGTGGTGAAGGTGATAAAGCTAATACTTGCCAAGACTTGATTTTAATGATGAAGATTTTTTTCCAGCCGTTCGTACGTTCCAAATGACTTCACCACAGGTTAAATGAAATAATAACTCCTAAGTCTTTAACATACTTACGTGTTTTATTATGTAAAGGTACTTTCATTGAAACCTAGTATGAGCCATGATTATTAAGCATGCCTAGTACATGCTAAACGAGGCAGAAACGACGACCTCAGTGGTCGAGTGGTTAGCCCGCGTCTGGCGTCGCGCCATCTCTGAGGTCCTGGGTTCAATTACCGGTCAGGTCAATTTAGAGAAAGCCGTTTCAGTAAATTGATTTAGATTGTGTGTGTTTTTCTATGTTTATGTGTATTTATCCGTTATAATAACAAGTTTTAAAAGAAGCTTATCTTAGTTTAGAGAAATGGTGTAACAAGCGTTAACAAAAAAAAATAATGCTAGGTTACACCTAGTATGCTTTTGTACTACTAAACTGATTAACTCTTGTAATATTTTTTCCCACTGAAGCCGCCTTATGGATACCCCCACCCCCAGAAGGGAGGCAAGGTTATGCGGTGCTCCATAACTCTTGTACCTGACCTATAACTAAAATGTTTAAAAATATCCTTGAAATTAAAAATATTGTGTCAAATGGATACCATTAATCCGAATAAATACACAATATTCGTCCATCTAAACCTCCTCATAAATAAATGTGTGAGTAAAATAATGTTAATTTTAAGTCAAAAATATATTATAAATATTTTAATTATTAAGAAAAACTTCATCTTTCTCTTCCATTTTTCATTACAACATTGATAGATGAATAATTCCTAATGAAGATTATAGCTTTAAAACATAAATTGCTGGTAAAGGTAAACATAAAGTTAGCTACACACACATAAGCTTTTTATAATTATGGTGTGTTGTCTTGTCTCTTTCTTTATTAACAATACGTAACAGCGTCAGTTTAAACTCAGATATAAGTTTAGCTCGCGTTTATTAAGAACAGGGATAATATTTGTATCCACTTATTCACTAACACTCAACCGATCATAACTTTGTAAATATTTTAACTCATTAAAAACTTCTTAATACATATATTTACACTTAGCTCTTAATTTAACCGCTAATACTTAAATCTACTTTATTTTATTTTAAATACTTACCAAAAAGATTTAAAAACTTAACTTTCAAAAATTGAAAAGCAATCTAACACTTACTTTGGTATTAAAATATATTCGCATTTTTTGTACTTTTCCTTATACAGCACAAATAACAATAATGTAAACAAAAAAACACTCAACGAAAAAAACTGACAGTTTCCAATATTGTTTTTCAGTAGTGCCTTACGATATTGTGGTATCGCAAAAAGGCAAGAACCTGGTACTAGTCGGTGGTTACACTTTCTTCAAGAGGGGTGGGGGGCACGTGTGGGTGTGCTCCACCCGCCGACCAGCCTGCAAAGCACAGTTGACGATGAAGAACGGCGTCATTGAGAAGTTGTTCAACTACCACTGTCACGCGCCTAAGAAATACTTCACGGCCAAGGACGGATCGCTCATTCGTATGTAGGCTGGTTTCACAGTCACGCGTTTGATCTGCGCCGGCCACACGCGCGCGGTTACAATGGGCGGTTTTCTGACAGCCCAAATTAAAAAATAAAAATTAGTTCAAAAATACTCGATAGATGGCGTTTTATGAAAGCCGACCCGTTTTTACCTTACGGCTGTAATAAATTCTACACTTTTGCTTGTCTATCAAAAAAATAAAAAAATAGTACTTAAAAATTTTTATTTAGGATCTCCAGGACCTATTTCTATTTTGGAATGGAATAAATAATACGTAGCCATACACGTGTTCTTCATGGACTCGTGTATACCAACCAATTTCTTTTTTTTTTTATCTAAAAATCGCCCATTACACTAGATAGTAGTAGCGTTTCATAGTCATCACGCAGTTCAAACGCGCAACTGCTATGTAGTGTAGCGCGCGCGTGTGGCCGGCGCTGATCAAACGAGTGACTGTGAAATCAGCCTTATATTATAATTTTCACGACGATGTCTCAATTAGTATACGCGTTGATGTTAATTGCGCTATCGTTATGTTCCCTCACAATACTGTTGCTAACAATGACACAATAATGCACGCTGCAAAAGGTTTACAACGTCTGAAACAGTGTACACACGGCGTCAGATCAACTTACCCTAAACTTTCAAATTCCTCCAATGAATATTGATCCTTAGAGCCAAACGATAAAGTTCAAAATTGATTGTAGAAATTTGACAGTTTTAGGGTAGGTTGATCTGACGCCGTATTTACGTGACTAGAGATGTTTAATGAGCAGTGGTCACACAAACTTTAGAAAAAAGGATTAAATTATTAGTTAAATAATAATTTATTTTTATAGTGTGCTTTGACAAGAAGAGGGTACTTATGTATTATAGGTTTTTGCCG
Source organism: Scoparia ambigualis (assembly GCA_963921215.1). Taxonomy (NCBI): domain Eukaryota; kingdom Metazoa; phylum Arthropoda; class Insecta; order Lepidoptera; family Crambidae; genus Scoparia; species Scoparia ambigualis. The sequence goes on along the minus strand of OY992513.1, from coordinate 29,027,350 downwards.
TTGTGACTAATATTGGTAATTGTATAATTAACCAAATTAACTTGTCACAGCGCTCCATACCTACGAATTGTAAGACTGTTTTTTGTTTCTGTCACAGTAAATTAAGATTATAAATTCTTATTTTGCACACTATTAATACTAAACGCACAGTTCTAGCCTGATTCGATAATTAGACATTTATCACATTTATTAAAGTAACATAAAAATTAAAAAAAAACAATTTTTAACATTTGACCTTTGCCCGGCAGTGGGACATTATAGGTTAATAAAAAAAAATTAAAGTAACATATTTATACAGTAATTATTATTAAAGTCATATAATATTTATTAACGTTTATAACTACCGATCGTTATAACAATCAAAAAGTACAATATGATCACGACTATTCCCCGAAGGGTTAGTCAGAGACTAGGCAATGAGGACCGCAAAAGCAGTCCACTACCATAGTCCACTTTTCACCAAATAGCGACTGCACATATGCTCAGCGTGACAGGTGGTGAGCCCATCGCTGCTCAATGCCGTTGGATGTATGTGCAGCCTTAGAGCGGTAGTCTATCACCGCTACGCGACACAGTTAAAAAAGTATGTTATTTAAAAAAAAAAATCTCTTCGGGGAGGGGTGCGGAAGATCGGAGCGATCCGGCCCGTCCTGGAGCGATGGGTCGGTCGCAAGGGGGGCTCACTCTCCTTCCGCTTGGTACAGGTCCTCTCGGGGCATGGCTGCTTCGGGAGGTATCTGTGCCGAATAGCGGGGAGAGAGCCGACGACGGCGTGCCACCAGTGCAGCATGTCGAACGACACTGCTCTGCACACGCTGGAGGCATGCCCAGCCTGGTCGGCTGAGCGCGCGCAGCTATGCGCAGTCGTAGGTCCCGACCTGTCTTTGCCAGTATTGGTCTCGGCCATGCTGGCCGCTAAAAGGTCGTGGGACGCGGTACTCTCCTTCTGCGAATCCATCTTAACGCAGAAGGAGGCGGCGGAGAGAGCTAGGGAAGTGGATCCATTTTCCGACGCAATCCGCCGCAGGCGCGCTGGGAGAAGGAGGCGTGGGTTTGCCCAGCTTCTTCCCCCCCCTTAGCGAACCGCGGGTGTACGGGCAGGGGGAGCCCTACATCCGCGCGTGTGGTTCGCAAATGTATCGGAGGGCAACCTGATATGCTCCAGGTTGCCCTCTGGTGAGGCTAGGCCTCAAGGCGTCCGTCCGTGGTGACGGCCCGCTGACTCGAGCCGCGGTTGAGTCACCAGATGAATTCCCGTAGCTCTTGAGTCTCTTTGGCGGAAGTTCTGAGCATCCCTAAGTTTTAGTGGGTAGGGCCCTTCAGGCGAGTCCCACATAACCCATCGGGCGCCCCAGTCCGATGGGTATGCGTAAGGGCATTTCTTAGGGTTAAAAAAAAAAAAAAAAAAAAAAAAGGGGTGCGGAAGATTGCGGGGGCAGGAAAGAAGACCGCGGGTGGCGGAGCCGCGTAGTAGGAACATCAGTCGCGTGGAGCGGTCAGCGATATGTCGCCCCTCCCCCGCGGCCTACAGACCATGGGCCTGTCTCACGTACGAATTTACCAGCCTATAGCGACGAAGCGGCGACGGCGAACGCCTTATAATAATACTGTTTATCACGTAGTGGTAGTTAATTAATCTTTTACTGTAATGCTTAAAGTACTATTAGATGAAATAAATAAATAGAAATGTTGGATATTGGCGTGAGACTATGAATCTCTAAAATCACGTGAGGGAGGGGGTGTAGTTAGTTAATCACGCCTATTTCGTTGAACGCGTTTTGTAAGAGTAATTATTATATTTATATATATTAGTTTATATTGCACTGTATGAAATTAATAATTAATATTAAATTTATTACAATGTTAAATTGTATAAAACTCTGTAGGTATACATAAGTAGTGACAGATGTAAATTATACTAAATAATGGCGCATATTTGCACTTGTGAGCAAGTTTTAAAGATTAAAAAACTATTTTAATTGTAAATAAATCATTTTATTTAACGTTGCCTGTTTTTAAAAAATGACATGCGAGACTTTTTGCTCTACCATTAATGAGTTCATTTGATTTGTTAGGAGAATTTCGCGAACGCATTATTCAGTTGCAGCGAATTTTAGAATCGCATTTTTAGCGAATCAATATTTCATGTTGGAAATATTTTACGAACGCTTTATTTAGTTGCAGCGGATTTCAGTATCGCATTGTTTAGCGAATCAATATTTCATGTTGGATAAATTTTGCGAACGCCTTATTTAGTTGTAGCGGATTTCAGGATCGCATTTTAAGGGAATCCTGCACAAAATTGTAAAAAATTACGTATTTTTAATCCACTTGTACTTGTAACGTATTAAGCGCATAGGCGCTGAATAAGTTAAATACATTAAAAAAAACTTAGGTTAGTTAACCTGATCATTACACAAGGTCATGGCCTCGTTGAAATTTAAAACAAGTTCTATAAATAATTACAAACAATACATAAATGTAATGACTCAAAAAACATATTTTTTCGAAAACTTTCTTAATTTTACGCATGAAACAATAATTCTTACATGGAAATTATTGTGGGCACCCCCTCCTTCTTTAAAAAGTAAATTTTTACACAAGCGCGTGATGGTTTTCTACATTTTGCAGTATAAAAACATTGCCCTAATTAAATTACTAGGTCTGAAACTTCAAAGCAGAATTGATCTTATTATTATTTTATCATAAAAATGCTACCTACTCTGAAATTTACTGCAACTAAAAAAGGAGACCGCGAAATTCATCTATTCATAAATTAAGGGAACATAAATAAAGCTTTTGCTAAAAAATGCGATTCTAAAATTTGCTGCAACTGAATAATGCGTTTGCAAAATTCTCTTAACAAACCAAACTTTGATTGTGTCGTGTGTCAGTGATCTTATTTTGACATTTGACTATGAGAATAGTGTCAAAATCAGGCAATAATGTAATTACAATTGCAGACGTTTTATTTATGCTTAATCGGCTTATACTCAGCAGTGGGTAGATACAGGCTGATGAGGTAGATTGATAGAAATGCTACTTATCAACTACTTAACAACCCGACCGTGCATGCACCTGCACCGTCGAGCTCTATGTTTATTGAGAAGAGGTTACCTTCTCTGCCACGAAGATTCCTAGAAGTTAAATCTTCCTACAGCTGGATTCTGAGCACAGTACAATAGAAGTATCTTTTAAGTCTCTGTTCCTTACTTTTGCCTATTACACTGGAATGCGTAAATCACTATAATTTATCAACTATCACTCCTAAAGCGCTAGCCGCTCCCCATTGATACTTCTTCAATTGTCTTTCATTAAACATAAATATGTTAACTCCATTTTACCATTTCAGAATTATTCCCATATGAGATAATGAAGTCGCAACGCGGCAAGGACCTCATCTACATAGGAGGCTACACGTTTGGCCTGAGGCAGGAAGGCAGTAACATCTGGGTATGCTCCACAGGAAGACCGGTGTGTAAGGCACAGCTGCAGATGAGGAAGGGAGTCATACAGTGGCTCAATAACAACCACAATCATCAGCCAAGGAAGCTAATGAAATTGTTCAACGGGACATATGTTCGGATTTAAATGGGTACAAAGGCACATCTTTTTAACATCCCCGCTAAGCAGTGAAGGGTAGGTCATTATTGTAATGGAATATTTTTTTTGTGTATTAACCACATGTTTGTACATTACAACAGCAAAAGTGGACTATGGCAGAGGACTGCTTTTGCGGTCCTCATTGCCAAGTCTCCGGCTAACCCTTTGGGGATAATAGTCGTGAATGCAGTTATGTATGTACCTATCTACGTACATACATCAGGTCCTTTTCCTGGAGCGGTAAGCAGAGACAGTGTTTTCTATTTGCTACCATCCTGACACACTTTACTTTACTTCATTTACTCTCCTATCATACTTTATACGTCATGCTACGGACGTAATTATTTTGAAAGTTTGTGAATAGTTGCGACTATTTTGGCTGCCTATGGCCTTTACAGCGTAACGGGGATGTTATATTGTTGAATCTTTCCGTATATGTGGTTTTTCATAATTTTTAGAAAATAAATAGTTATTTGTACTACTTAATAAGAAACAATAATTTAATAACTAAGAAACAACACATAGCACACAATAACACTAAGCACAGAATATCACACAATGGCTTGTTCAAACTTTAATGGGCGATTTTCTGACAGCCCAAATTAAAAAATAAACATTAGTTCAAAAATACTCGATAGATGGCGTTTTATGAAAGCTGACCCATTCCTACCTAAGGGCTGTAATAAATTCTACACTTTTGCTTATCTATCAAAAAAATAAAAATATAGTAGGTACTTACAAATTTTAATTCAGGATCTCCAGGACCTATTTCTATTTTGGAATGGAATAAATAATACGTAGCCATACACGTGTTCTTCATGGACTCGCCTTTTACTAAGCGCCATACTAATCTATGCTAAGCGCCATCTATGAAGTCATTTACGAAACAATTTCTTTTTTTTTGATCTCGGAAAATCGCACATTCTAAGAAAATAATAATGTTGGTTTTATAATGTTGCAAACCTGCGTTCAGATGTTAGATAATGTATTGATCTATGGTTAGTAATGTTTGGATAGGACTTTACGTCATGTAAAATAGAGTTTAAAGTTGTCTAATAATAATTAAACTTCGGAAACAATTGTTGCCAAAAGCAAAGTTCGACTTTTAGTATTGGAAACGATCTTTGCCAGAAGCAAGCGAGCGGTTACGTTTATTGTAAAAGGCGCAATATTATTGACGCCACGTTTTGTTTTGGATTAAATATATTATTTTAAGAGTTGTTTTACTTCAGTACCTTGTAATGGAAATGCGCTGTACTAATAATATGTATTTGCCGCCTCAAGATGTTATGAAGCATTCGAATTTTAGTAAGTATTTTCTTACGGTCAAGTTTTTCTCTCTATAGTAAGTTTTAAAAGATAGTCATACGACTCACGCAAGCTAAGCAATACGAGAAGACTCTTACATCCCTTACTCTTATTTAATTCACCTTACAAATATTATGTTTTTAGAATAGAACTTTCTAGGGCCTTACCATCAACTCGCCATCTTCACTTCAGTACTAATCTGGTACTCCAAACTCCTTCTCATAGCACTAATTTCGTTTCTAAATCTTTCACTCTTACTGCTATTCGACTCTGGAATGCACTGCCTTTTGACGTTAGAAATACTTCCAACAAGGTTGCCTTCAAGAGTTTAGCGCGTGAGTATTTTCTCAAATTCGTCCAAATACTTTTAAGCTGATTCACACTATGTTAATTTGTATATATTTACGCTTAGGTTTCCGTTTGTATATATTTATATTTTAAAGTATAATACATATGTATGTGTATAGTCATAGATATTTTGTGTATAATGCATGTATGTATATTTGTGCTAGTTAGTGTTCCATTTGTCTCTTTTTTTAAATTAATTGTAAGTCTCTAATAATGTCACCGCCTACAAAAATTCATGTACATGTGTACTGGTTGACTGTTAGAGAATGCCTTATGGCATTTAGTCCGCCGTTTGCTGTATTCTAGGCAATAAAGTTTAAAAAAATAAACTCTTAGAGCAGTATTACTTTCATCTTACAATAGTAAAAATATAATCGTACGAATTTTGCATAGTAAGGTTAAGAGGGTATACGCATTACGGTTTCCCATACAAACTTCCAAGTCGAAATTTTTAAAAACAGTTAAGCCAATTTTGATGAAACTTTGCATGCTAAAGTAAAACACAGGTATCTAAATAGTTTGTTAAAAACATTTAAAAAAAAGGTTTATTTAGCTGAGTTATTGCGATTAAAATCCCAGTATAGAAAGTTTAAAATCGCATTAACTCAGTTATTATTATTTTATTTTTTTTAACTATTTAGATCTCTGTATGTTTTCCTTATTTCATGGACATAATTATGCGTTTTTTTGTAATGAATTTAGAACCAAATTCATAAAATAAGGCTGTGCTTCGCACTTAAGAAATGAGTGCAGCATTGCACGTCTTTGAAATATACTGTGTATATTTATGTGTTAACGGTAAGTATGACAATAATAATGAGTAAAAAATATAGAAAACTTGATGCCGTCGGTTTCATTGTGTTCCTCATAGGCTGATGATGATGATGTTCAGCATGAAAGGTGGTGAGCCTTTCACCGCTCTATGCTGCTGGATGTGTGTGCAGTCTTTAATCCGCTAACAGCCTTTTACGACACCCAAGGGAAGAGAGGGGGTGGTATACCTATTCTTTTAATGAGCCGCCATCTAACAGTTTAATAATAAAAATAATAATTACAAAACAATTACTTAAGGAAAAAATACAGCATGCAAATAAACGACGACTATGACTTCATTTCTATCTATAAATCCCAGTCAGACCTTTGTGATCCCAACTGTCTTCATTTCATGACGTAGCAATTCGTGGTTGCGCGATTTCGTGGTGTACCGTGTAGATATTGATTCGGCAAGGCTCTTTTCACCTAAAATAACCGCGTCTGTAGTCTAGTGGCTACGCCACCGGTCTTAGACCCAGAGGCTTTCCCAGTAGAGGGGTACATCTTCGTGTACTGATTTGTTTGGCGGTAGGGTTTGTAAGGTCCGCCTGGCCAGCTACCACCATCTTTTCCGAAAATTAACGCCATAAAAACAATGTTGATAGCTTTTTATGTTATTTTAGAGATAAGATAGCCTCCTTAAGGGTGCGCAGTCGCGACAGTGCTGCCCTTTGAGTTTTCCTTATTTCATGGACATAATTATGCGTTTTTTGTAATGAATTTAGAACCAAATTCATAAAATAAGGCTGTGCTTCGCACTTAAGAAATGAGTGTAGCATTGCACGTCTTTGAAATATACTGTGTATAAGGTAAGTATGACAATAATAATGAGTAAAAAATATAGAAAACTTGATGCCGTCGGTTTCATTGTGCAGTCATTATAATATTGCGATAATTGACCGTACTTAATCAAAATTCCCAGTAAAATATTCTTTGCTTTCGAACGAAAATTCAAGCTAATATAACTCACTTTTAATCTATAAGTCTCTACATACATACATACAATCACGACTATTATCCTCGAAGGGTTAGTCAGAGACTAGGTAATGACGACATCCCCTCTTCTTATTCACTAAGTATAATTCTGTTCTGGCACCTCGAGACCAACCGTTAGGTTATGTATATAGGCAAGAAGTGCTAGACGTCCCTGCGTCAGCAAAATACTCGCGCAGGAGACCATCTGCGTTAAATCAGTGCCCGCCGAAGCGTGCTCTTCATTCGGTACTCATAAGACTACTGTCTCGGGAGAGATTCCCCGTGAACACGTGTAGATAGATAGATATATAGATGAACACTTTATTGCACATACACAAGGAACACACACATTACATAATCTTAGAGCTAGTATGGGCAAAGGCGGTCTTATCGCTAAAAGCGATCTCTTCCAGACAACCTTTGGTTTATGGAACCTGGGAAAGAGGATAGAGGAAGTGCGCAAGTACTAATTAATAAATTAATAAACAAATTAACATAAGATATAAATTAATTAATAAAAATACATTTTTATATAATTACTTACACATACTTATACGTAATATAAAATAATAGGTACATATTCAAATAAAATAAACAAATAAAAAATAAATACGAAAAAAGATTACTAAAACCTATAACATGTTACGAGCAGATGACTTAGCTAAAAGGTGTTTGTGCAGTCTAGATTTAAACAAGGACAGGGACTTGGAGTGACGAATTTCAGGTGGTAAGTTGTTCCAAAGGAATGTAGCCTGGACAGTAAAAGAATCCTTATAGTATCCTGACCGTGTAAAGGGAGCCTTTAGCACGTTATCCGATTTGGACCGGAGACCACAATTGTGATCCTCCCCGAGGAACCGAAAACATTCTTTAAGGTAAGAAGGAGTACGAGGATCATACAGCACGTTAAAAACAAGAGTGAGGATATGTTCCTCACGGCGCAACCTTATCGGTAGCCATTCAAGCCTTTGCCTGAATTCAGACACATGGTCGAACTTACGCAATCCGTAGATAAATCTGATACAGAGATTCTGCAGGCGTTGAAGCTTATTAAGCAGGTCTTCGTTCAAATCCACCAGGCAGACATCGGCATAATCTAAGATCGGTAGAAGGAGTGATTGCGCAAGCTCAACCTTGGTCCTAACAGGAAGCAAGTTTCTCCACCTTCTAAGTGACCCGGAGGCAGCGAACACTTTTCGACTCATCTCAGACACTTGAGGAGACCAGGAAAGAGTGCCGTCGAAGAGGACGCCAAGATTTTTAACAGTGTTACTATATGTTAATGAGACACCATTGAACATCAGTGTGGGGATAGAGATCTTGTCCAATTTAGCAATCTGCTTATAGCCCCCAATGATGATGGCCTGCGATTTGTTGGGGTTGACCGTTAAGCCATGGGTTCGACTCCATTCATGAATAGTGGCAAGGTCATCATTGAGGTCGGCGATCATGCTCGCAATATCATCGACGGAGGACTGCGAATAGATTTGCAGGTCGTCAGCATACAAGTGGAATTTACATGAAGTGTAGTTCACTGCCTATTGTCCAGATAGGTAACCGGAGCTGTCAAGCTCGCTCACTTCTTGTTGCACGAAAGGCACAACTCGCAGTTGCCACTGCTCGGGTCGTCGACTCTAAAGTCAACTTCCAAGTGTCCACCTTGTTCGCGGAGTAGTAAGCACACTCACTTCTCGAAACCCATCCGGGCGCCTAGCCAGTTCCCGAGTCCTACGCGGCTGGCTGGACCGGAGGCTACGGCATCTAGGGGGCCGCCTCTACTAGTTCTCCAGACTAGTACCGGAGATGTCAACACCAATGTCTAATGAGAATCACCGGACAAAGCTGCCAACTATAAGGAAAACTCACGTTCCCCGCAGGACTTTTCGCTGCTGGCCTCACAGAGACCGCTGCTAGGCCCCGCTCGCTGTGCGCGAGTTTGGAAGTCCTGGCACACAATACCAGGACAAACGAACATTCCCAAACTCTACAGCTAACCACAAGCCCCTCCGAGTCCAACCCACGTCCGGATCCCGCCGGAGGCGCCGGGCATGAAAACATTTGACAGATTGAAACCCCGTAGTAGGTACCCCTGAGAAACACAGCCGGACCTGAAGTTCCAGCTGCGATACCCTATCTATAGGAGTCAGTAGATAGGTATTATGGACATCCCCTCTCCTTACTTCACTAAGTTTATTTGTACTGGCACCTCGAGACCAAATGTTAGGTTATGCAAGAAGTGCCAGACGTCCCTGCGCCAGTAGAACACTCGCGCAGGAGACCACCAACGTTAGGTCTTGACGCCAAATTAGTGCCCGCCGCAGCGCGCTCTTCATTCGGTACTCAAGACTAGTGTCTCAGGTGAGTATCCCCGTGAACACGTGTAGTTCACTGCCTATTGTCCAGATAGGTAACCGGAGCTGTCAAGCTCGCTCACTTATCGTTGCACGAAGGGCACAACTCGCAGTTGCCACTGCTCGGGTCGTCGACTCTAAAGTCGACTCCCAAGTGTCCACCTTGGTAGCGGAGTAGTAAGCACACTCACTTCTCGGAACCCATCCGGGCGCCTAGCCAGTTCCCACGTCCTACGCGGCTGGCTGGAACGGAGGCTACGGCATCTAGGAGGCCGTCTCTACTAGTTATCCAGACTAGTACCGGAGATGTCAACACCAATGTCCAATGAAAACCACCGGACAAAGCTGCCAACTATAAGGGAAACTCACGTTCCCCGCAGGACTTTTCGCTTCTGGCCCCTCAGAGACCGCTACTAGGCCCCGCTCGCTGTGCACGAGTTTGGAAGTCCTGGCACACAATACCAGGACAAACGAACATTCCCAAGCTCTACAGCTAACCACATGCCACTACGAGTCCAACCCATGTCCGGATCCCGCCGGAGGCGCCTGGTTAAAGGCACGACCAGCGGGGGGCTAGAACCGGAACCCCGTAGTACCTCTGAAAACACAACCGGACCCGTAGTTCCAGTTGTGATACCCTATCTATTGAGGTCGGTAGATAGGGACAGTAAAAGCAGTCCCCTACCGTAGTCCACTTTTTACCAATTATAACGACTGCACACGTCCTCATCGTGACAGGTGGTGAGCCCATCGCCGCTCTATGCTGTTGGATGTATGTGCAGTCATTATAGTCAGTCAGTCAGTCAGTCAGTAGTTTATTAGTCGCCTTTTACGACACCTAAGAGAAGAGAGGGGGTGGTAGTATTCTTTCACCGCTACGCAACACGGCTATCTATATAATATACAAAAATCAAGTTTTCTACAGTCTAGGGTTTACTCAAAAACGGCTTGAACAATTTAAATAGGTGTGTTGTATAGAGAAAAATAATAAGGAACATTCTAAAGAGATACTGGAAAAATAAAATAAAAAAATTGGTTGCCTGTAAAGTCGGTATACGGGCGAAAGTTTTACGTGACAACGACTTTGAGTGGTAAAATAATTTTAATGTGAATATTCATTCGTATAGTAGGAAGAAGGATGAAATAATATGGAAGGGACGCGTGCCTTTCACTTTTTATGTCTGTCTCTCTCGCTCTTAGGCGGGCTAACCATGCCCGAGTGGAAGGGACGCGTGCCTCTCACTCGCTCTCATTGTGAGCGCATAACGTGAGCGGAGCGTAACGCAGTTTCTTGAAGTGTCACCCGGCAAACCAATTTATAAGACGTTGTCATGTGAAAAGGTTGTGTGATTTTATTAATTTTTGTTTATAAAACCTTTTTGCTGTTTTTTTACTCCTTTTTCGCGATATTTATCTTTTTCCTGTCAGTTGAGTTGTCATTATGTTATTGGCTTAACATTCATATTTCGGATTTGGACAGGACAACTACGTCTGTCGAGTCAACTGTAAATAAATAAAAAACGGCTACACCTATTTGACTATTTCTTTTTTTGATGTGTTTGTTATTGTCATGACAAGGTTTGGACGTATAATTTTTTTTGGAAATTCGTCACGGAGGTACCTACGCTATTCCCACCTGTATTTGTTTGGTTTTCGCCTCACCTGATGTACACACGGCGTCAGATCAACGTAAACTGTCAAATTTCTCCAATGAATTTAAATAATTTATATTGATCCTTAGAACTAAACAATAAATAAATAAATAAACTTTCCTACACTCACACCAATTATCTAGCCCAAGAGAAGCTTCGTTATGAAACTCGTTAAATGGTTACTAGATAACGGATAAATGTACTTAAAATACTTACATACTTATTATACATAGAAAACACCCAGACACAAAACAATTTAGAAAAACAATTATTTCTAAATTGACCCGACCGGGCATCGAACCCGGGACTTCAGAGATGGCGACTCCATGAAAACTGGTGTACAAACCACTCGACCAAGGAGGTCGTATAAAATAAGTTACAATAAAGTTCCAATTTGACAGTTTTGGGTAGGTTGATCTAACGCCGTGTGTGCAGTAGGTACATAACATAGAAATATATTTTTATGAATGTTTAAAATTTAATTAACATAGTGAAGAGTACATACCCTAAACCGACGAGCATGTGTATGAAAAACGTTATGACTGTTAGTGTAGCAAAGGATGTGTGTGTCAGAGGATCGTAGCAGATGGAGAGATGTGGCAACTGCCTACCTCATATCCGAGAAGCGGGCGTGCGTGATGTATACGTACGAGGGCAGTTTGGCAACTCAATGACTTTAAGGTTGAATAAAAACTTTTTGAATTTTTTTTTTTGTCTCTTATTTGGAAACTCACTACAAAGCGCATGCCGTTCTTCTTTCGAATTTGGCGCGAAAACAAGCTTTTTAGAATCAAAAAAGTTAAAGTATTCTTTGAAAATGGAGAAAAGCGAGTTTCGAGTGCTAATTAAACACTATTTTTTACGTGGTAAAACTATTAAGCAGACCGAAGACAAATTGAAAAAGTATTATGGTGTTAATGTTTTATATTTTTAGCGTTTTTATTAACTCTTAAATATACTTAAGTAAAATTTTAAACACTGAAAAAAGACGACAACCTCAGGCGGGAATCGAACCACGCACCTTCCGCATTCCGGGCGGCTGCCTTAACCACTTGGCTACCGAGGTCTGGCTTTCAACCGTCGAAATTTGTCAGTGCTTGATGTTTATGTTTTTAGTTTTTACTTAAGGGGAGGTATTTCGAGCGCTTCTCTCTCGCTCTCTGGACGGTACAACGGTAAGGGACGGGTATAACAGCGAAGCAGCGCGAATAATCGCGTTTTATATTTTAAAAAATTGATATATGTAATAAATAAAAAACGATCGGTTATAATTCCTCAAGTTATCTATGAACTTCATTTTGGTAAATGACTCATAATATAAAATCACTTATTTTAAGAATAATAAGCCTGGAAAAGAAGATAAAATTACACAAAAATATGTAACTATGTGAATTTATTCTATCGAGCCAACTTTATCAAATCGTGTTTCCATCGGGTGTATTTCACAGAATAAAGCCTCAACAATATTTCGTAATTTTCGCTAATTTTAATTTTACTGTTTACTATTTCAAAAAGTAATTCTAAGAACGTGTTATTTTAAATTTTTACTAACACCTAGCCTTAAGTATTATAGTGATTCTGCGCCTTCTCATGAAATGGTACATAAATGGTTCACTGAATTTCTTTGTGAACGTACTACTACTAATGACGCGGAGCGCCCAGGAAGGCCGATTTAGGTCACTACGGAGGGCATGGTAAATAGGGAACCCTTAAATAATGGTTTCCCTATTAAATCCCGAAAGCCGTTTTACCAATTATCATTTCAACGAAAACTATTAACCGAGTACTCAATTGAACAATGCCTTACTTGTACGAAGCTTTAATTTACCGATGTAACGATTTACCGAAAAACAAATTACCGAAGTTCATTTCAGCGACCATACATATAACCGCCGCATTATTAAACCGATGTAACATTTCACCGAATATTAAGAGTATGTAGGTCAACACCTCGGTGGCCGAGTGGTCAAGTGCTTGGCTCGATATCCGGAGGTCCCGGTTTCAATTCCAATTTCGGACAAAGTGCGTTTCGAATTTGTCGATTCATATCCCGGGTTTGTGATCACTAACCCGCATTTGGCAAGGGTGGTGATTGAGCAAATACCCATCAATTGAGCGAAAACTTGATTTCAAAGATTAGAGGCTTCTACGCTGCAGTAGGACAGTATACAGGCTGTACTTTTCTTTTCTTAGGTCAAAAGTTCGGCTACTGATACGTTTATCACTCATAAATAGTAAATTACTAAAAGTGGGATAAATCAAATGCCTTTTAAATTCAATGTTGCTGTTTATTTTTATCAGAAAGAATTTAAGCAAATTATAACAATTTAATTTTAAAAAATATATTTCGTTAATGACAATTTGACACTATAAAAATCACCTAAACCTTAGAATCCCGAATAAAATTTCATAATGAAAAAAAATAAGAAAATTTTAACAAATTGTTTAAAAAACTTTTTTTGCTTATGACATCATAAAAAAAATTATGCCTGAATTCTTCCTTATAAAAATAAAATAGTAACATTGAATTTAAAAGAAGTGATATAAACGTTTAGTAGCCAAGCTTTTGACCTAAAAAAAGGAAAGTACAGCATGTATACTGTCCTACTGCAGGCAGGGTAGAAGCCTCCACCTTTGTAGACAAGTCGTTGCGTTGCTACAATTGATGGGTATTGGCTTATTCAACCAACCTTGCTAAATGCGGGTTAGTGATCACAAACCCGGACTATGAATCGACAAATTCGAAACTCTCTTTGTCCGACATGGGAATTGAAACCGGGACCTCCGGGTATCGAGCCAAGCACTTGACCAATCGGCCACCGAGGCGTTGACCTACATACTATTAAAATTCGGTGAAATGTTACATCGGTTAAATAATGTGTCGGTTATAGGTCTGGTCGCTGAAATTAACTTCGGTAATTTATTTTTCGGTGAATCGTTACATCGGTAAATTAAAGCTTCGTACAAGTAAGGCATTGTTCAATTGAGTACTCGGTTAATAGTTTTCGTTGAAATGATAATCGGTAAAACGGCATTTGGTATTAAATAGGGAACCCAATAAAATACATGATATTGTTTTGGCAGACCGTCGAGTGAAAATACGCGAAATAAGAGTGATGCTGTGCACATCTCGACTGAACGAGTTTTTTATATTTTGCATGATATTCTGGGCAAGTTTTCTGCAAGATGGGTGCCGCGTTTACTAACAGTCGACCAGAAACGAAATCGTGTAACAGCCTCTGAGGAATGCCTAACCATGTATAATCGCAATCCGAGTGAGTTATGCGTCGGTACATAACAGTTGACGAAACGTGGGTCCATCATTATACACCAGAGACTAAGCAACAGACGAAGTAATGGACTTCTACCGGGGAACGTGCCCCAAAGAAGGCAAAAACTGTTTGCTCGGCTGGTAAAGTGGTGGCCACAGTCTTTTGGGACAGCCAAGGTGTTATTTACATCGATTTTTTGGATAAAGGCAAGACAATAACCGAAGCTTACTATGCTGCATTTTTAGATAGATTCAATAAAAAGTTGATCAAGAAACGACCGGATCTAGCAAAGAAAAAAATTATATTTCATCAGGATAATGTACCGGCCACTCGTTTGCAATCGCGACATCAAAAAGTGTCGAATTGGGATACGAATTATTGCCATACCCTCCGTATTCGCCAGATTTAGCCCCCTGTGACTTTTTACTCTTCCCAAACATGAAGAAATGGCTTGGCGGGCAAAGATTTCGTCAAACGATGAGGTGGTAGCCGAAACTGTGGCCTATTTTTCGGGGTTTGACAAAAAATATTTTTTTGATGGGTTGAAGAGGTTGGAACATCGCTGGACTAAATGCGTAGAGTTGAAAGGAGATTATGTAGAAAAATAAAAAATATATATGTAAAAAGAGTGTTTCTTCTTTCCAAAGTCATGGACTTATCAAACCGCCCTCGTATATTGTGTGTGTGTAGGTATGTAACTAACTTCATGTAACCTAACTTTTCAGCTGAGTTCATCCGATCGCGGAAAGGGAGGCGATTGATCAGACTCAACGGGTATACGTATTATGCGTTGCCATCAAAGACAAATAAGATCAGATGGGTGTGCTCAACGCAACGTAACAAGAAATGTCGAGCCATTCTCTTCACTATAGATGATGAGATAGTATTAGTCAAAGTCGACCACTGCCACCCACCGCCACCTGCGCCATTTAAACGGAGTTTAACGCAAACTAATTAACTAACTTATTGCTTATTTTAATTCTATTTCATTTCCTAATGTTGAAGTTATTTTTTTTATAGCTTCGGCTCTCACTCTTACTATCTAGCCCAAGTTAAGCCCAAGCTTCTTGTTTCTTTATTGGTTTAGATTAGATAACGGATAAACATCCTTAGTATAGAAAGAAAATTTGGTCCATCGGGCCGTAACCTACCACACTGGCCCAATGCGGGTTTAATAATGTGTTAACAGGACATTACAATAATTTAAAAATGTATAGTACACGTAAATTGTTATAATATAAATGTATAAAAGATATTGTGTTCATTTCTGTTTCGTCCCATTTTTTGTTCCTGGTTTTTAATTTTAATTTTACTACATTGTACGATAACGTACAATGTAGTAGAATTACGATTTTTTTGTACGGTAAGTACAACTTTTTAGTCACTACTAATTTATGGCGCCCAATTTTCGTTATTTCAATTGCAGTCGAATTCGTTACATCGCGAAAAGGAAAGCAAATGATCAAACTCAACGGGCATACATATTCTGCGCAGCGGTCTAAACGACAAAAAACAGATGGAGGTGTTCATCGCAACATAAAAAGGGCTGTCGTGCTTTGCTGACCACCGTAGATGATGAGATAGTATTAGTAAAAGACGACCACAGCCACCGGCCGCGACCGGAGTTTACGGCTAACTTACTTAACTAACCCATTGCTTATTTTAATTATATTACATATAGTAATGTTAAAGTTTTTTTTTTTAAACTTCGTTTCTCACTCTTAAGTACCTACTATCTAGACCATGTTAAGTTGCATGTTTGTTTTATTGGTTTACATAACGGATAAAAATCCAAATAATATACAAATAAGAAAAATTTGGTCCATCGGGCTATAACCCACCACACAAGTATGGTCCAAACTTTCTCGAGCTATTTTATTTGTACAACCGCCAGCAAATTATCCTACCACAAAATTTCAAACGCCTACAATACATTTTGAACTTTATACTTAGGTACTTTAGTTTTAAGGATCAAAAGATTGGAGAAATTCGTCAGTTTTGGATTGGTTGTTCTGTTTACGTGTATACTTTAGTTCCTTTTCCGAATAGTCATCCTCAAACCCCGAAAAAAAACCGTTTCCTCACTTACATCCTCTCCATCTGTTTCTCATACCTTTTTTTCCGCATTCTTTTTCAAATCATTGATTCCTCATCGACCCTAAATAGAACATAGGTATTTTAATGTAACAAATTATTTTTCTTCACGGGCCTTTTAAATATGGTTCAAAGTTCCCGATACAAAATAAATAAATGCTAGTAGATCAGCCAATAGTTATTTGTTTCATGTAGGAGTACTTATACTGTTCGTGTTAGGCTTTAAAAATAATGTAGGTAAACTATGATGTGTTTTGAAATAAATCTATATATTTTTTAATGTGAATGTTGTGACTAAAAGACTTAGATCATCTATCTATATGCTGCTGTAACGTAACATGAAATGTAACATGAAAGGAGTATTTCATAAGTGTGGACGCAGCGCGAGCACGAACCGAGCATGTACACAGACACACACAAACACAACCCACACTGGCGCTCTGCGCACACTGCGGTGGGTTCGATCGGTAGAGTTGCCAGCTGAAATCGGTATATCTGTACACAAAATCGGTAGTTGACAAAAAAAAACATTATTCAATCAAATTCGTTAAATTATTGAAAATAAATTTACATACTAAACAATCACTTTTAACACTTTTAACAATTGTTTATAACACTCATCACTCACTCAAATATAACTATTATCCGACTTACAAAAAAAGAGGTTTTATGTTTTACCTGTAAGTATGTGTGTTTGTCCGCGATTATCTTGCGTTTGGCTTAACTGATTTTGATGCGGTTTTCAGAAAAGTATTTGTTACACTTAGGTGCAGATTTTAGTACTTATATTTACTTTCTCTTCAAGGTTCAGAAAACGAATGAAATAAATTAAACTGAATTCCTGTATATATTGATTAGACAGGTAAAGCCCCTTTGTATCATCGAGTTGTAGACACAAGGGTATTCCCCTGACCATAGAGTATCGTCATTAAATATAAATGAAAAGGGTTGCCAATATAAAGTGTAAAATCGGTAGAAAAAAATCGGGAGATTTTTCAAGTATACTCTGAAATCGTGAAAAAATCGTTGCATTTCGGTATTCCGGTAGAACAAAGCCCATATCGGTAGAAATGCCGAAAAAACGGTAGGTTCGAGACCACTTTCGCGGAGCATAAAAGTGCACCTGTATGTTCGGCGAAAAAACCGACAAACGGATCGCGGCGCGCACGAGTTGAAATGCTCTGTTCGAGCGCGCAAGGCGTCCACACTATGGGAATTCTGTTACATTGCATGATACATTGCAACAATGTGGACGGCAAATTCTTCCATTGCGTGTTACATGTTACATTTTGTAACTGTACCTGCCTTAAGGATGTAAATTCTAAGAGGTTTGATAAGACACTGTTGCTATAAAACATAAAGTCAAAAGCGTTGAAAAGATTTCGGCAGGTCTAACTAATACCTCGGTGGCGGAGTGGTCAACGCAGCCGCCCGGATTGCGGAGGACGCGGGTTCGATTCCCGCCTGAGGTAGAAATTTTTTCAACGTTTCGTTATCTTCGAGTTTATTTGAGCGTTTTTAACGCAAATAATCAAATAGTACGTATATTTTTTTTATTTATAGAACGAACTGAAACTGAATCTACTGGAGTAAATGTGATGAAAATAGTGAGAAACTGGAGCGAAGGCAGCAGCAGTTCGGAGCCTTCCGCAAGTTTTACCGCCGGCCATTGGCCAACGCGTACTCAAAGTAACAATTACACTAAGAAGTTTGCCTTCCTGAAATGCCGTGTCTGTCAACAGAAAAATAAACGCCGTGAAACTAGCTACAGGTGCAAGGGATGTCCCCAAATGCCGCCAATATGTCCGGAGTGTTTCGAAGAGTGGCATCAAACTGTTAAATAACCTCCAAAACGTACTCTACAAAATTCGTTTGCCTTTTTTTCCGTATGAACATAAATAATAACTTATGTTATGACAGTCAGGTGCTTATCAGGTGCTATTTGATGAGATGTGTACATACGGCGTCAGATCAACCTACCCTAAACTGTCAAATTTCTCCAATGAATATTGATCCTTAGAGCCAAACAATAAAGTTCAAAATTGATTGTAGAAATTTTACAGTTTTGGGTAGGTTGATCTGACGCTGTGTACATACATATATACATAATATAATCACGACTATTATTCCCGAAGTGTGAGTCAGAGACGGCAATGCGGACGGCAAAAGCAGTCCTCTGCCTAGCCTATTTTCACCAATTAAGGTTTAAGGTATTAAAGAGTTTATTCTCAAAAAAAGATAAATACCTACCACTTACATGAGAATAAATATAAATTATAACAATATATTCCCGCCATGATCATCTAGCGAAACACTCACTCGACAATAGTTAATTTATACAAAATAATTTAAAAAACTAACAATAATTATAACAGTACATAGTTCGTCTGATAAACAAAACCAAATTAATACAGTAAACAATTCCAAACAATATTGTAAACAATTCTATCTCAGACGTGTTTTAAATAAATGTAGGTTAATTCCTAAATAATATATAGTTGTCAACAATTATATTGAGATAATTTTGATTTAAAACTGTAAAATGAGCTTACATCTTTCAAATAACATATTTTATAGTAGGTTAAATAGCGACTGCACATGTGCTCAGCGTGACAGGTGGTGAGCCCATCGCCGCTCTAAGCTGTTGGATGTATGTGCAGTCTTTAGTGCGTTAGTCGCCTTTTACGACACCCAAGGGAGAGATGGGGAGGTAGTATTCTTTCACCGCCACGCGACACGGTTATTAATGTTTGTTACCAAAACCAATATTATAAAAATTCTACAAAAAAATACAACGCATTTTTTAAAATATTTGAAATTTCTCTAAAGCGATTTAATTATTATTCCGAATCACTCCTAAGGTCTCGGCATCATCACGTGGATCTTAATTACGACGTGTCAATGTCAACGGTTTTCTATCACACAAACACAAACTGAAATCTATCACGTCAAGGTTAACTTGACATGATCACATGTACCATGACTCTAGCATAAAGAAACTACGAATATTATTTTTCTTTATTTTTTATTATTTCGTTTCGTCTATTGTCAAAAATAACGTCGCATATTTCAATTGCAGTTGAATTCACAACATCACAGAGGGGGAAGCGATTGATCAAACTCAACGGGTATACTTATTTTGCGACACCTTCGAAGTCGAAAACTGTCCGATGGAGATGCTCCACACATCTGGCTAAAGGCTGCCGAGCTACGCTGCGCACCGATAACGATGAAATTATATTTACTAATGAAAACCATGGTCACCCTTCAATGCAATGTAAAAACGCTCCATTCATTGGTTGGAAACATTTTTAATTTAATTTAAAACATTTGATTTCAATTTATTTGTTACAACAATTTGACCACTTAAAGGAAATTGACCATTTTGGACCAAATGCTGCCCAAGCATAGGAATACTTTTATTTCTTTTATTGCATAAAAAGTTATGAAAAAAATTTAAAAAAAAAACATCCACGGGATTATATTGTACCTAAAAACCAAATTCGCGCGCGCGTTGCCGATCAACGCATACCTGTTTTGTTTTGCTTCGTAAAAAATAAATCTAAATAGTGGTAAAAAGTGATGGATTAGTGTTATACTTATCAAATACTTAGAGTCAAAACAAACAGTGAAAACAGTTTTCTGAAATTCTTCAACCAACCGGCAAGCGATTACCATCAGGGTGAGTCGTCAGCAGATTACGTAAACTGCAAAAGAGGCAGCCAACCCCTGCAGAAGCCCGAATCCAGTGTAACAACTGATAATATTAGGCAGATCATTAAAGAAGAACTCGAAAACGTACTACATGGTTTCAAAATTAGTATTCTAAAAGAGTTTAAGCAAAAAACCAAGAAAGTCTTACAACGTTTTGATCAGATATCGGATACACTAAAGGCAATTGAGAACCAGCAGGAGGGCTTAAGGTCTGACATCCAGTCCAACTCTAACAGTATTATATGTTGGAAGCGGAAAATACAACACTTATGGATACAGTGGCCGACCTCCACTCTAGAATCACTCGAATGGAACAACACTCCCGAGCCAGCAACTTGGAAATACAAAACGTGACTGAACTTAAGTCTGAAAACCTTAGTTTAATTGTGAGGCAAATCGCAACAGTCACCGACTGTAAATTGGAAGAATCTGACATACAGCTGTGTACAAGGATAGCCAAAGTTAACAACGAGACCGACGTCCAAGATCAATAGTTATAAAATTTAACACCCAAAGAACACGAGATCATTTTTTGGCCGCAACTTTGAAATTTAATAGAAGAAGCAGAAATCCGACGGATAAGTTAAATACCAGCCACCTAGGAATTGGCGGCGACAGGCAACCGGTTTTTGTGGCAGAGCATCTATCACTAGTTTCTAAAATCACTACACGCAGCAACTCGGACAAAGGCAAGGGAGTTAAGCTACAAATTTGTTTGGGTAAGAGGAGGTAAAATATTTATGAGAAAGACTGACACTTCTGAATTAAATTATTAAAAATACACAGGATCTGTATAATCTTGTTTAGTGATTTATAATTTTAAGTTATTGTCTTGATACTCGTATTTAGTGCGATTTTCATTGCTGTTTCTGTTTTGATATCTTTTTACTTCAATTTTTTGTTTTGTTACATTGTGAATATTTAATAAACTGTATGTCAATTGATAGTTTAAAAATATATTACCAAAACGTTAGAGGGCTAAATACATGTGCGACTGAGGTGCGTCATCAAATAACTAATAATAATTATGATATATACATATTTACAGAGACTTGGCTCAATAGTGGGTGTTTTGACTGTGAATTTTTTGAGAGTGGTTATAATGTGTAGACGAGACCGAGAAACATCTGCTTCAACTAGAAAAAGGGGAGGTGGTGTTTTTATAGCAGTTTCTAATCGGCTGAACTCAACACGCAATGCTGAGCATGAGACTGATTGTAAGGACCTATGGGTTTCAGTTACCTCCAAATCAGGGCAAAGAACAACAACTCTTAATCTGTGTGCCGTCTATTTACCACCACCAGTGACAAATAATAATTTGAAAATATTTACTGATAAGGTTAACTTTATTTTAAATCGCGTCCTGATCATGAATGCACATTGATTGCAGGAGATTTTAACATGAGTGGTATATGCTGGCAAAGCAATCATAACAGTGATACTTTGAGCTTAACGCCTATAAACTACGATAATTGTGAATTGCTGTGTAAACTTGTAGACTTTCTAATACTTGATGACTTAAAACAATTTAATTATGTAACTAACCAAAGCAATAAAATCTTGGATCTAATTTTGTGCAACAAGGAGTTCTCGAACGTCAAGGAGTGTCTACAACCTATAAGAAATATAGATAAATTTCATCCCGCACTCGAAATTCAACTGAAATTGAAAATGGAAACATTAAAAAGATCGGTTCCAGTAATGCATAATAATTTTTATAAGGGTGACTACTTGGCAATAAACGATTATCTTGAATCAGTTACGTAGACGAAAGAGCTGGGTTCCTATAGATAGGTAGAGATGTAAATGAGATGGTGACTCAGTTCTATAAGATAATAAATGAGACCACTGCTAACCATGTACCCATGACCAAACCTCGCCAAGAATCTTATCCTATCTGGTATTCACCGCAGTTGATATGTCTATTAAAATATAAGTATAAATACCATAAAAAGTATAAAAAATTTAGTAATCCACTGGATAAGTTAGAATTTGATTATTTGAGAGATGATTGCAATAAGATGATTAAAGAATGCTATAATAAATATATATACACAATAGAATCAGAAATAAAGAAAAATCCGAAATTCTTCTGGACTCATGTTAAAAATTTGAGAAGGAGTTGTTCTTCATATCCAAATACTATGGTCTTAAACAGCAATGTGACTTCTGCCACGTATCGAATCTCTGATATGTTTGCGACCCATTTTGCTTCAGTATATGAGCTTGACGTCAATGATATCAACAACTATGTTCATCCCCAGAGTCGAGCACAGATGTTCTCAATACTCTTCGTCCTATTGAATTGGATCCAGATGAAATTAAAAAGAAATTAAAACAACTTGATATAACAGAAGGAGTTGGTCCAGATAATATTCACCCAATTTTTCTAGTAAACTGTGCAAGCACACTAGCCCTACTGTTATCTATACTTTTCAAACAATCTTTACAAACTTGCATATTTCCAGATGCATGGAAACTAGCAAGGGTAGTTAGTACCCATATACAAAAGTGGCAAATAGGACTGCATTATTAATTATCGACCCATATCCATCCTCTCAACTGTGCCGAAGGTCTTTGAATCAATTGTTTATTCGATAATCTACGGGCATGTACAAAGGCACATCATCGTCGAACAGTACGGTTTTATGGCAAAGCGGTCTACAAACACGAACTTGGTGCTTTTTACATCTGAGTTGATGGAGGCAGTTGATCAGGGGTCACAAGTAGATGCGATCTACACGGATTTTTCGAAGGCGTTCGACAAGGTGAACCACATAATTTTTTTTTATTTTTTTTTACTTGGGGAGCTTACAGCATCATTTACAAAGAGACATAACATATAGTAACTTACAAGATAATAACAAGCTCCCACATCTAAAAGTGGAATGAACTTATAAACATACTATATAGGTAAACGAACAAAATTTTCTGCATTCCTTATGTAGCTAAAACAGTTTTTACCTGGCCAACGCTAGTACAAAAGAGATCGATGCGGCTATCTGAGCTAAGCTTATTAAAGTTCTCACATGATCGTATCATAAAACTATTATTTCTATAGTTAGTATGTGCGAAGGGAGTGTGAAGCAATTTGCGCCTATTACGTAATTTGTTGTTTGTACCTTTAACTGAATTTTGCTAAGGAGCTCCGGACAATCCAGTTTATTTTGAGCAATTTTTAAAAGAAAGCAGATGTCAGCAATGTTTCTGCGTAAGTAAAGTGGTAAAAGATGAAAAGCCGTACAACGTTGGTCATAAGCGTCATACGGTACACGAAACTTGCTGCAAAGAAAACGAGTAAATATCTTCTGTATTCTCTCAATACCATTAATATAGATATCATAATCCGGGTTCCAAATTTGAGACGCGTGTTCAAGTTGGCTTCGAACATAGGCACAATAAATTATTTTTATAGTTTTCATATTTTTAAAAGGCTTAGACGATCTTATTACAAATCCAAGGGCCTTGTAAGATTTGTCTACGACATGTTCTATATGTTTGTTAAATAGCAATTTGCTATCATGAATGACTCCTAAGTCACATACATCAGAGCATCTAGCAAGGACCTGATTATTTGGTAATCAAAGTTAAATGTATTACTTTTACGAGTAAAGTTCATAGGCAGACATTTGCCAACATTGAGATCCAGTTTATTACGGAGACAATAGTCAACTAATCGATATAAATCGTTTTGTAAAAGAAGCGCATCGAAGATATTGTTGACCACTCTAAAAATCTTCATGTCATCAGCAAATAGTAGAAAACTAGAATTATGAAAACATGACTGAATATCGCTAATAAACAACACGAATAGAAGTGGACCCAGCAATGATCCTTGGGGCACGTCGGACGGCACATCCACCCAAGAAGATGAGAAACCATTCAAGACGACTGCCTGAGATCTATTTCTAACGTACGAGGTGAACCAATGAAATAAGTCACCGTGAATACCGAGGGATTGCAATTTCGCGAGTAGGATATCATAGTCGATTCGGTCAAATACCTTACTTATAAAAAGCATGAACTTGGTTACCCATGTCCATGCTATGCGTAAGAAAATCATTGAACATCATTGAACAACATTGACCTGCCCCTTGAAAATCCATGTTGCTCATCGATAAAACTTGATTTAAAAGAATTGTAAAGCTGATTGTACACGGTTCGCTCAAGTACTTTAGCAAGCAGACATAATTTAGAGATTGGCCTGTAGTTCTCAATCTGAGCCTTAGACCCCTTTTTATGGGCTGGAGAAATAAATGCTTTTTTCCATAGATTGGGCATCACACCCTCCGATAAAGACCTCTTGAAAAAATTGGTAACTGGGACAGACAATTCACTAGCACAACCAACCAAAAATGCAGCAGGCAACCCACCTGGATCAGCTGATTTATTAAGATCAAGCGACTTAAGGTGATTAAAGACTTCCTCGGCATTAATCTCAATGGAAGATAAATTACAAACGGTAACCTCATCGAGATTGCCAAGATTGCTATAGCCAATCGATGCTTCAGAGGCCAAAAAAGTTGATCGAAAATACGAGGAGAAGAGCTCACTAATACCATTCCCATTATCACTCGACTCACCTCCAAAAGTCATGTTCCCAGGATAAGAACCACTTTGGCGCTTGGCTTTCATGTAGGACCAAAACAACTTGGGATTTTTAATAATAGATTCTTCAATTGTTCTCATATAATCCTTGTAGCATGGTTCTCCAAAATCCTAACTCTGTCGCGAAGCAAGTGAAAGGTAGCTTCATCAGATTTATTACCGTATGTTTTAAACTTTTTAAAATATTTAAACTTTTCCTTAATCGCCTTGATAAGAAATGGTTTATACCAACGAGGATAGTTAGAGTTGCGCATTCACCGAGTAGGTATATATAGCTCTCGTAACTGCGAGATGACAGAATAAAACTTGTCAACTGCGTCATCAACACTACCCCCACTCAGAATCGAAGACCAGTTGGTATCGGAAACACATGATCTTATTTTCTTATAATCGCCTCGTTTGTACACAAAAACAACTCGTTCAGGCGTCTCGAGAGCATGAAACTCCACAAAAGTTGTTTGTATTAATAATGACTCATGAAAAGGATCCTCCGTTACTAAAGGGTCGGAATGCTGTTGGACAAACTTTACACGTTTGGTGTAACCGACAGCATGCTGAATTGGTGTCGCTCTTACCATACAAACCGTCCGTTAAAAGTATCCGTGGATGGTGAACAATCTGAACCTTTCATAGCGCTATCCGGTGTTCCCCAGGGCTCTGTTCTGGGGCCCCTCTTCTTCAACATATTCATCAACGATATAGCAAGAATTATTAAATACTGCAAAATTTATCTTTTCGCTGATGATTTGAAGCTGACCACGACCGTCTCATGTGTGGAAGACTCTACTTGCTTGCAGGAAGATATTAACAACCTTCAAGAATGGTTCCTGAATGCTTCTAAATGTCACCATATCAAGTTTACCTAAAAACGCAATAAGCTTCTCACCGAGTATTCAATTGCTGGTGAGAAACTAAAAGAAGTAACTGCTATCAGAGATCTCGGAGTGATAATTGATACTCAATTGCGTTTTTCAGAGCACATTGATAATGTCATTAGGGAAGCAAATAAATCACTAGGATTTATTCTTAGAAGTACGAGAGACTAAGAAACCCTCTTCAGTCATTCTGCTTTATAACAGTTACGTAAAAAGTAAGCTTGAATACTGCAGCACAGTATGGTGTCCGGCCTACAAGGTACACAAACAGAATAGAGAGGGTAAAGAAAAAAATAATTTGCAGCCTATCATACCGTTTCAAGGCTCCCAGAACCTTAAGAGCCTATACTGACAAGGTGAAACATTTTCGTTTGGACACACTAGCTGTGCGTCGTAACTATCTGGATATGTCTTACTTGTATAAATTAATTAACAACTGCATTGATAGTCCTGTACTGCTCAATCATTTAGCTTACAACGTTCCGTCTAGAGTACCAAGATACCCTTGTAAGTTTTTTAAAAACAAGTTCTTCAAAACAAAGATGGGTCGCAGTTCACCGGTTGTACGTCTGGCTCGTCTGTACAACGATCTGACTAAAGAGTTACCAAAGCTTGACATCCATTTTCAGAGCCTTTCCACGTTTCTGAAACTCCTTAAAAGTAGTGATGCACTTCAGATTGCATGTAGTTAGGATATCTGTTTTGTTTTTTTTTATATATAGTTTTTATAGTTTAGTTTGCTGTACTTATGTTAATTCTTGTTGATTTTATTTTATATGCATGCTGTGGTTACCCCCAATTGTAAGAACAGTTAGCTAATAGCAACCTTAATTTTAAGAAAGTAGAATTTAAATGCTGTCACTTATATCGGTGATCCAAAATATATAAATAAATAAAAACTTATCTTATGGCTTTATAATAATGATTGATCGATTGAATGACTATCCTTAACTAAGTGTTGTTTTAATAAAATCCATTGTTTATAATACATACCGTCTTTTATTTTAAAAATAAGACGTTTGTTATTATTTTTCGTTAATGTAAAACCTATACAAAAGATTTTTTTTCTCAATACTCCTCGGAAAGATTCTGAAGCACTTTAGGTAACATACTAGTAATAGTCTAAGGAACATTATGCACTATGATTCAATGTTGGGCAGCCCTCTTGGTCCAACATCTATACAACAATGGTCAATCTCCTTTGAATTGTTATTAACGGAGTTGAATTAATAAATGATATTGAATGAAATTTCTTAAAAAAATTACAAGTTTACAAACATAGCCCTACAAAAATATATTAATAGTTTGACTGTGGGTACAGAACAGTCTCCTCATGCATGCCATTAGCACTGCACATATTTTGTTGTATTTGTGTATCTTACTATCGGATGCGCAAAGATAAATGTGATAATTCCGTCAGTAAGTACATCCGTGATCATGGCCATGAATCATGGATCAGATGCATCAGATGCATCAACAAACAACACAGTAATTATAATACTCCTGTTTATAAACTCGATTTTTATATTATTGACTATTATTTTAAAAACACAATGTTTGATATAGAGAGTCTACATCAATGACTTCCCTGCTACCAGGCTATTTCTAGCCAACTTAAATCTATACTAAATTATAATGTATATAAACTAACTTACGTACTATGAAGACGGTGGCTGCGCGTCCCGACGCCGCTCCGCCTCGTTGCAGCTCGGCCGCAGTCCGCCGCGCCGGCTGGCTTCGGGCTGCTGTGGTGGTGATGGTAGCTCGCCTCCCCGGCGACTGTCTCTGGCTGCTGTGGTGGGTGGAAGGCCCTAAGCGTCCCGTCGCCTACCCCTCAGTACTGATAACCCCAAGACAGATACACACCACCGTTGCACAATGCCACTTAGCACGGTTCACGCCACGTGTACGCGTCAACCAACAAATCACTGATTTTAGCTTATTAAAGTTCACACTGTTTATTGTGATTACGGTCCGCCGAATTTACTGTTTATGTGCCCTACTTCAAATCACCAATACCAAGTACAAATTAATTTCACACGACCCCGCGTTCAAGGTTCCTAACCTAACCAAAATCCAATGTGAGTGTGTGTCACTTTGACATTGACAGCCGTCTGTCAAATATAAATTAAAACTACAAAAAAGGTTGCCAGCCGTAAGTGGCCATTTGTTCCGAACACACAATAATGTGTGTCACTGTTGGTTCCTTCGGGTTCCGTCTTGCCCTACGCAAATAAAAACAGTGTTATTAGAATGCATGATTTTTGTCAAAATACTTCACAAGTCTCTTTTTTAGCAAACGAGTAATTTCTTTATTTTCAGATATATTTATCTTACTAATGTGATATTTATAGCCATTACGAATAAAGGTTGTAATTCACGTACAAATGTTCACATTGAACTGTTTTGGTCTATTCTAACTTCTTTAACATATGATGGCACTACTCGTGACGGTGGACTACCACCGGCACTAGCCACAATGATAACCTAAACGCATACATATTATATACATACATATTAAATTTATCTCCGAAGGGTTAGTCAGAGACTAGGCAATGAGGACATCTCCCTCTCCTTACATCACTAAGTTTTATTTGTACTGGCACCTCGAGACCAACCGTTAGGTTATTATGTAAGAAGTGCCAGACGTCCCTGCGCCAGTACAACACTCGCGCAGGAGACCATCTGCGTTAGGTCTTGACGCCAAATCAGTGCCTGCCGAAGCGCGCTCTTCATTCGGTACTCATAAGACTAGTGTCTCGGGAGAGTTTCCCCGTGAGCACGTGTAGTTCACTGCCTATTGTCCAGATAGGTAACCGGAGCTGTCAAGCTCGCTCACTTCTCGTTGCACGAAGGGCACAACTCGCAGTTGCCACTGCTCGTGTCGTCGACTCCAAAGTCGATTCCCAAGTGTCCACCTTGGTCGCGGAGTAGTAAGCACACTCACTTCTCGGAACCCATCCGGGCGCCTAGCCAGTTTCCACGTCCTACGCGGCTGGCTGGACTGGAGGCTACGGCATCTAGGGGACCGCCTCTACTAGTTTTCCAGACTAGTACCGGAGATGTCAACACCAATGTCCAATGAGAACCACCGGACAAAGCAGCCAACTATAAGGGAAACTCACGTTCCCCGCAGGACTTTTCGCTGCTGGCCACAGAGACCGCTACTAGGCCCCACTCGCTGTGCGCGAGCTTGGAAGTCCTGGCACACAATACCAGGACAAACGAACATTCCCAAACTCTACAGCTAACCACAAGCCACTACGAGTCCAACCCACTTCCGAATCCCGCCGGAGGCGCCGGTCAAGGCACAAACAGCGGGGGGCATGAAACGGAACCCCGTAGTACACCTGAGAAACACAGCCGGACTCGTAGTTCCAGCTGCGATACCCTATCTATAGAGGTCTGTAGATAGGGACAATGAGGCAATGAGGAGAGATAGGCAATGAGGATATCCCCCTCTCCTTATATCACTAAATTTTATTTGTACTGGCACCTCGAGACCAACCGTTAGCTTATTTATTGCAAGAAGTGCCAGACGTCCCTGCGCCAGTAGAACACTCGCGCAGGAGACCATCTGCGTTAGGTCTTGACGCCAAATCAGTGACCGCCGCAGCGCGCTCTTCATTCGGTACTCATAAGACTAGTGTCTCGGGAGAGTCTCCCCGTGAACACGTGTAGTTCACTGCAATGAGGACAACAAAAAGTAGTCCTCTACCATAGTACCCTTTTAACCAAATAGCGACTGCAAATATGCTTAGCGTGACAGGTGGTGAGCCTGTCGCCACTCTATGCTGTTGGATGAACGTGCAGTCTTTAGTCAGTTAGTTGCCTTTTACGACACCCAAGGTACGCGACACTGTTAAAGATACCTAAAGAGGCTAGCAGCAGTGAAATGATTATCTAGGGCTTATTTTGACGAAGCAAAGGAGAACCAAATGTCTAGCTATCGTAACCCTTAAACATCAGGCTGGCAGTTTGCCCGTCTCACAAATTACTCCTTAATTAAAAACTCTGCTTAATAACAAAATCAATTATTTATTCCTAAAATAGTACTAAGACGACGTCTTTTTATTAATCTGCATTTGGTCTTGTAAGAATTTTGCAGTAACTGCCTAATAAAGTTAAAGTACGTGTTCTTTTCAGTGGAATTGTCAAGGTCTCGGAAGAGCAAAACGCTGCTGGTCATGCAGGAGTTCACGTACTGCGCCAAGTCTTACAACAGGGACAAGACCAAGGTTCGATGTCAATGCTCCACACACCATAACAGAGGCTGCCGCGCCTACATACGGACGTGCCAAGGCAAAGTCTACTTCAGGCAGTCGGAACACTTGCATTAAGTTTACAAGATAGTTAAGTTGCGGGAACGCGGAAAAGTCTTTTTAAAAACTAATTAAAACTATTCCTAACTGTGAGAAGACGTGGCGAGAGGTTGATCGTCCAAGTACAACTGCCGATGGCTTTCATTTCGATTAAACATTACAACTAGCTATGCTACATTGTCCTGCTGATCAAGCGTCTGAGTGACGTCCTGTTGGTGTTACAAACAAGCTCCGTCAGCGGCTAATTCCTAGGAATCCAAGTGCTTAGCTTACAGTCTTACAATGTTGCATGAGAAAAGTAATACATTGCTGTAAGCAAGCACTGTGGTCCAAATATAACTCCTCCATCCTCAGATGGCAGTTATCTGAAAAATTAGTTTTTTCAGAAAACTTCCTAAAATTTTAAATTACATTTTACTGAAAATTATTTAAACATTACTTTTACTTTTAGTTAAAATCAAAGGTATGTCGTTATCGTTACTATTACATTGTAAAGGGTCTGGAGTTTCAACTTTATCTTTTATAGATAAATTACTAATTTTCTTAATAGGTGTGGTACTTCTAACCCGTTAAGGCTGAGTACTACATCTAAATTCATCGACAAAAAAATAATATGGGGGGGTCCTACCCCCTCCCCCTATAATTTATGACCATTTTTACTTTATACGATATCAAAGGTTTCATACGTCGGAGAAACATGAAAAAATGGCAAACGGTAGCTAATGAAACTGGCTAACTAATAAATTACCTTGTTCCGTTTGTTTGAGATTATTTTGGTGAGAAAAAAAATCATTACTTAATTATTTTGTGATTTAAAATCACTTTTTTTTAAGTCCATATTATTTTTTTTATCGATGAATTTAGATGTAGTACTTAGCCTTAACAAGTTAGAAGTACCACCCCTATCACATTGTATATAAGTATAATATATAAATATAATATATAGAGCACTATTGTGGCAATATGTATGTGTCCAATCACTGGTTTGGTTTTCCATCTTGATGCTTTTTCTAAGCGCGTAATTCAGATGCTGAATGTCGTCTAAATTTACTTTCTTCAAGTTAACTGGCTCGAAGTTTGCTGCTGAAGAATTCCGTTGACTTTCATGCAGATCAGGTAAACTAATTACTGGTAATGTTTTATTCTTGCTGGATATGGAGTAATGTCGCTTTTATCGTATCGTGATTTATCTGGTATTGTAAGTATATAAGTTCCTTGTAATCGTCTATGGGTGACGTCATTATTACAGGTTTGTGATATTATAGTATCAATCTTTGTGTAAAGTATCCAACTGTTTGGGGATATTTTCAGTAATTTCAGGTTTCCATCGTCCGCTGGTCTTGGGACCACATCTGGCGAGGTTCTGGTGATACGTCATCAGCTGTTCGATACAGGTTTCATCTGCATATGGTGCGAGGTCATTTTCTGAACATAGATATTCTTTATCGGTGACTTCTATGTATTGCTTGGTGATTGGTCGATACTTATTGCCTTCTGTGAGTAGGTATGGGAAATCGGGAATAATTATAAAGGTTTGGTATTTGTAATAACTATAAGTAATATTATAAACTAGTGGTATTTCAATAATAAATCTAACTACATTATCTTTCAAAAAAGTTTTAACAGAAAAAGTATCTTCTAAGTTAATTAGGTTTTGTTCCTCAACTTTGTAAATTAAATGATCATTTTCGATATTTCTAATAATAGAGTAAATAATTTATTAGGATTTTATACAGATTTGTGTAAAACTGATGTTTTACTGAGTACTAGAGCAGTCTCTATTTCATTTAAGAGGGTTTACGCCATTCGGTTTTCCATACAAACTTCCAAGTCGAAATTTTTAAAAACCAATCAGACAATTTTGATGAAACTTTGCATGTTGAAGTAAAACACAGGGATCTAAATAGTTTGTTGAAAACATTTTTGAAAAACGTTTTTCTAGCGAGTTATTGCGATTTAAAGTCCACTACAGAAAGTTGAAAATCCCAATAACTCAGTTAAATAAACATTTTTTTTGAAATGCGTAAACCCTCTTAACTTTATATATATAGTTCTAAAATTAGCGACAAACAAATTTAATATAGTAGTAAGATGTTTTAGTAGGGAAACGAACAATACAATAAAGGAAATATAAATGTTACACGAAAACTCAAACTCAAAATTTCTTTATTCAATAAACTTAAAATAAGCATTTTGAATCGTCTACATTTATTTGGATGGATGTGATATACGTAAGATAGTAATCAGTAAAGTTTCCACTACTAATATAATTATTAGTAGTGGATAATAATAATTATTTATAATTGTTTCAATATTTTTTTAACATTGTCTCTATCAAGTTAACCCGTTGTCTGTCACGAATACTCCTATATGCTAACAATTGAATTTCTATTGTGACTGGCATTACGACAGCTGAGCACCTAAGAATTAATATCGATTGGAGAAATTTGACTGTTTTTGATAGGTTGTGCAAGTGTGAGTACCAAAAATAAAGGAACTTCAACATGTTTGTTTTTTTTGTTTCAGTGGAGTTCGTTACAGGGGAAGCGGATGATCATGATGGACGGGTTCACGTACCGTAGGACCCCAAGCATTTGCCCCGGAAGGGTGGGGTGGGTCTGCTCCACCCACCAGAACGCGCGCTGCCAGGCTTTCGTCATCACGTTCAACGACTGCATCATTAACAGTTATACCGTGCATAAACATTGAAGTAATACTTTGTTAAATTAAAATGTACCTACTTACTTATAATACTACTTTATAATCATTTTTCGTGGTGCCAAGAAACATAGATGTGGTGATATAATACTCGTATAAGATACGGTGTTTAACAACTACTTATTATTATTATTATTAGACGCATACCACCGTGTCGCGTAGCGGTGAAAGAATACTACCGCCTCCTCTTTTCCCTTGGGTGTCGTTAAAGGCGACTAACGGACTAAAGACTGCACATACATCTAAAAGCATAGAGCGGCGATGGGCTCACCACCTGTTACGCTGAGCACATGTTATTATATGTACGTATGTATGTATGTACTTTTCGTGATTATACTCGTATGTAGGTCTCACCGGCACGGAAAGTAGGCCACCCTTGATATCAGCAGTAACTCATATTTAAGTATGTTTTTGTTGATTTTTTTAAATGAAGATAAATCCGTTCTATCTTTTAAATTGTTTTAAACATTTTTTCACTCATTTAAGAGAGTTGTTGAAGTTACAAACTCGCTATCGTGAAATTGCACGTTTTCACAATAAAAAAAGACTATTTAAAAATACTGGAAAATTTTCAATTACCTACTTAAAATATTTAGTTTTTCGATCACTTAATAAAGAGCACTTGCATCCGATTTGGCAAGCTTTTGATTACGTTTTTAAGATGTTTAACCCTAGAAGCTTAACCTACGCCTCCAAGGCGTACACGGCACCGAAAATTGTTTGTCTCTTTCTAACGGTTGAAGCTAGCGCGTCCTGCTCTTTAGCCAAATCAGTGGCCGACTGGAGCTAGTGGATAGTGCCTGTTTC
Organism: Scoparia ambigualis; assembly: GCA_963921215.1. Classification (NCBI taxonomy): domain Eukaryota; kingdom Metazoa; phylum Arthropoda; class Insecta; order Lepidoptera; family Crambidae; genus Scoparia; species Scoparia ambigualis. The sequence goes on along the minus strand of OY992513.1, from coordinate 28,993,890 downwards.
GCTACGGTAAGCTTTGCCATTTTTGATCTATCAAAGTACAGCACGCCTGCGAGGCGTATGTTTAGGCTTTGTGTAACTTTTGGCACAAGGTTAATATGCATATAGACTGCTCTTAAATTTTAGCTAGTCGCTAAAAGTCTGATTATTTTTAATGTTCGCCCTAAGAATGACTGATTTACGTTAAAAAATATTATATGTTTCTAAAAAACTTGATTTGTTTTAGTTGATTGTTAAGAAGTTATTTTTTTTATTTGGAATTATGAATATTTTTTGTTTCGTTGTAATAAATAACTTTTTTTGGATTTGAAGAAAATTTAAGGTTGGGATATAAATTAATAATAAAACACACCGTTATTAATTAAAACTACAAAAAAAGTTATTTATTACAACGAACCAAAAAATATTCATAATTCCAAACAAAAAAAATAACTTCTTAACAATCAACTAAAACAAATCAAGTTTTTTAGAAACATATAATATTTTTTAACGTTAATTTGTATAAGAGATAATTTTAGATAATTCGTCACGGGATAGTACGGGAACGGGGGTTCACACGGACAAATTCGCGGGTATACATACATGCATCACGCCGCTTCCAGAGGGTAGGCAGAGACTGCCGCCACTTACCATTTGCTACAATCCTGACACATCCTTTGCTTCATACACTCAGCGGCACGGAATCTTGGCCAAGTTCTTATCTTGCGTAATCAAATTTTTTAAGTGATTATTATAATTGTTGCTTGTTAGGGTAGGTTAAAATTACGTATAGCATATTTGAGGAGGTTATTCATAACGTTTGAATGCCCTGTGTGCACTATTTTAGACATTAGTCACAATGGAGAATTTGTGCAATAAAATTGATGTCAAAATTTAGAATTATGTAAAGTTTAAGTTATTTTATTAAACTTTTGAGTTTTAGTAGTGGTAATTTAAGACTTTAATTTGTAAAAAAAGCAAAAAACATGCCTTCAACACTTGCCGGTTTTGCACTGGCTATAGCTATACTTAGCCAATGACTGACACAACACGAAGTGGCTTCGCGCGTGGTGTACCGCGTTTATCCTATCAGTATGCCCCTAAACGATACCGGGGTATACGCAGCTTCAACTTAAGACCAGGAAGGCGGCAATTTTCACGGAGGCTCTACAATGGTATTGGAAGGAACAAGTTCGGAGATACGTACGGAGTTGATTGTGGACGATAACCCATTAACTGCGAGGTGGTTCATCGAGGAAATCCTTCGGGAACATGTTTTAACCTATATTGGATATAAAGGGTACGATCAGTTCCTGCTAATGCACGATAATGCATGACCGCACATAGCAAATTGTGTTAATGAATACCTTCAAGGAGCTGGTATTGAAAAATTGCAATGGCCTGCACGTATTTATGACTTAAATCCAATAGAGCATATCAAGGACAAGCTCAAAAGAAGAAAAAGGTCTTCCTCTAACCCCCTACAAGAGCTGGTTGCGCTCTGAAACGCAACATTAATCCTAGAAGCCTAATCTATTTTAGAGGTACACAAAGCCTTAACATACGTTTCAGAGGCGTACATATATTCAAAATTCAAAATTCAAAATTCAAATTCAAATTCAAAATTATTTATTCCAGTAACTTAAACATATTTACAAATAAATGTTGAGATTCTCCTTTTAAGTAAAAATATATTACCTGTTTCAAGAGAATCCGCTCCTCCATAACAAAGTTTTCTTGATAATTTAAGTTACATACCAATAATAAATCAAATTAATAACATTTCCATATTAATTAACCTAATCAAACTTTACAATTTTCATTTTTCATTGACATTGAGATTCACTTTAACAATCCTCTAATAATACTTAATGCATATCTCATCATTGAAATTTAAATAATTACAATAATAATTAACAGCAGTAATATTTAAAATGAAAATAATAAAGATATCAATACTAAATTAAAATAAATATAAATTATTCATGTCATGCAAATCTATAATAAGCGATTACAAATTAAATTTAAAGTTCAAAGTATAGGTTCAAAGATAATATTCACAATAATTACTAATTGTATTGCTACTCAGAATCAATAATAAATATTTCATGAACAATATATAGTAATAAATTGTTTTTGCACCGAAAAGTTATTGTTTTTAGTTTTCAGTAACACCCTTCAGTATTGACTCTGTTTCATGATAGTTCTTATTGATAAGCCAATCAATGAGTGTTTTTTTGCATTGACGGTAATGCATAGCGTAACAGTTTATGTTTTTGTTAACTAAATTGTATACATAAGCAGATTGCCGCATATACTGTCTTTGAGCAAATGTAGTTTTGACCCTCACAATTGGAGCAACCTTTGTACTCCGTCTCTTTTTAATAACGTTTGAATCAAAGGTAAGAGTTTTGTGTACTCTCAAAACAACATTCAGTATATACAGTTTCCTAACAGACAGCAGTTTACATAGAGCATATAGGTCAACTGTAGGAAATCTGCGTGGTTTAAAATACATAACCTTAAGTAACGATCTTTGTGCCCTCTCCATCTCCAAAAATTTGGTCCTAGTAGTCCCTCCCCACACCGGTATACAGTAGCATAAGACTGACTGAGCAAGAGCTACATAGATTTGATTTAGCAGGTCTTTTGGAGCTACATGTCTCAATGATTTAAAAATCCATGTTAGTTTTCTCATCCTTTTCATAAGCATCTCCAAATGGCTGTGCCAGGTCAGTCGTTCGTCGATCACTACTCCAAGATATTTGGTGTCGGATACTTTAGAAATCGTTTCACATCCGCAGTTTCTATTTTTCATCATAATATAACGGGAAGCACATGTGTGTATTTTTATTTCATAACTTTTCCCGGGTTGCGTGCTATTATTTTTTGTGAAGCAGATGTAATTGGTTTTGCTTATGTTTAACGTTAAGAGATTGAGGTTCAACCATTCAGCAATTCTAGCCAAAGCTCGTTCCGCTGACTGTTTAACCTCATCCCATGTATCCCCGAAAAGGACCTCCGCAGTGTCGTCCGCATAAGAGAAAATTTGACCATTCTCGATTTTCATGTTACATAAGTTGTTTATATAAATTAAAAAGAGGGTTGGACCCAATGCTGACCCTTGTGGGACGCCGAAGACGATATTAGACTCTTGACTAACACAACCATCGATTTTAACACATTGTGTGCGGTTATTTTATTTTTTATTTATTTAAACTTTATTGCCAAAAATACAACAAACGGCGGACTTAATGCCATAAGGCATTCTCTAACAGTCAACCAGAGAAGATGTACATAAATTTTTGTAGGCGGTGACATTAAAATTCCGAGAATAACAATTTAAATAAGGAAAAAAAAAAAAAAGAAACACTTAACTTAACTAGCCTAAATATACATACATACATTATACACAAAATATATATAACTATACAAATACATATTATACTATATAAGATAAATATAAACACTAGTAACTTATGCTGTAAATCAGTTTAAAACTGTTGGACGGATTTGAGGAAGTACTCACGCGCTAAACTCTTGAAGGCAACCTTGTTAGAAGCATCTCTCACGTTAAAAGGCAGTGCATTCCAGAGTCGAATAGCCGTGAGAGTGAAAGAGTTAGAAACAAAATTAGAGCTATGAGAAGGAGTTTGGAGTACCAGATTAGTGCTGGAGCGAAGATGGCGTTGGTGTGAAGCACCCAAGAATTGAAAACGAGATTTAAGATAAACCGGGACGCGTGGATCAAAAAGGATATTAAAAAGAAGGCAAACCAACCTTAAGTTCCTACGCTCACGAATGGGTAGCCACTCAAGTTGGTTTCGGAAGTCAGAGATGTGGTCGTATTTACGTAGACCGAAGACAAAGCGTATAGTACTGTTAAGAAGACGATCCAATTTGTTGAGAAATATTTGATTAATATCGGACAAACAAACATCAGCATAATCAAGAAGCGGATGAACAAGAGCTCGTACGAGCATAACTCTAGTGCTGGGTGGTATGAAGTTTCGTAGTTTGTAAAGTGCGCCGAGAGTCCCATGTACTTTACGACTAATATTTTGGATTTGACCCTCCCAACCTAAGCTGCAGTCAAGGACAAGCCCAAGGTTCCTCACAGATGTAGCATATGGGATTGCAACGCCATTATATGTCAGGGCCGGAGTAGAACTCAAATTGAGTCGTGAGAGCTGGCGAGAACTGCCAATAATTATGGCCTGACACTTGTCTGGGTTAACAGATATCCCAAAACTATCCGACCATCCACGTATCCTATTCAGATTTTGGTTAAGGAGTGCTATAGCGTTGTCGAGGTTGCGCAGATTACTCTGTGCATATAACTGCAGGTCGTCAGCGTACAGATGATAAGAGGAGGAAATAATAGATGTAAGAGAATTAATAAACAAGGAGAAGAGAAGAGGTGAGAGCACGCCGCCCTGGGGTACACCAGCAGACAAGTCAGACCAGTTGGAGACCAACTGGTTGACTCGCACCGCTTGTTGGCGCCCCCGAAGATAAGAGGTAAACCATAGAAGTGCGGTGGAGGAGCAGCCATAAAGAGAGAGGAGAGAGAGGAGAATATCATGGTCCACTGCATTGAAAGCGTTAGAGAAATCAATTAAAACTAACACAGTAAGACGTGAATTCTCCATCCCATCGCGTATGTCTTCGATAACTTTGAGAAGAGCAGTAGTTGTACTGTGACCAGGCCGGAACCCAGATTGAAAAGAAGAGAGAATATTGTTACGAAAGACAAAAGAGGAAAGTTGTTTGTGGACAGCAGCTTCAAGAACCTTAGAGAGGAATGATAAAATAGAGATGGGTCTAAATTGACTGAGAGAGCTGGGGTTGGATACTTTGGGAAGTGGAATGGTAAAGGCACTGCGCCAAACGGCAGGAAAAACACCGGTGGAAAGGGAATGATTGAAAATAAAGGTAAGTATAGGAAGGAAACAGGAAAGTACTGGAGTGATCATCGCCCTACTTATGTTGTCAAATCCCATCGCCTTGGACTTGATAGACACTATTATTTTGCGTAGTTCATCCTCTGTCAGAGGAGTGAAAGAGAAAAGATGAGTTGATAACGGAGCAGAGGAAGTAATTCTAGATATAGTTAGAAATTTTACAGTATCAGAAAGGGATTTGGAAGATGAGAAATGGCGATTGAGATCATCTAAAGGAAAGGAAGGTGAATGACGTACAGGGGTCTTGCCAATGCCAAGGGAATTAAGAAATTTCCACATGTCAGCAGGATTAGAAATAGATAGATTTTGGTGAATGTAACGGCGCTTGGCTCCTCTTATCATCTGGTTGCATCTGTTTCTGGCATGTTTGAAAGACTCCCAGTTAAAATCAGTTCGGCATCGCTTGTAGATACGAAAAGCTCTGTTGCGTCTCTTCATCGCAATACGCACTAGGGGAGTAATCCAAGGAGCGGGTGGCCGCCTAAGCCTGACACTCCTAATGGGAGCGTGAGCGTCAAACAACCCCAGAACCGTGGCGTTAAAGGAGGTTAACATGTCATTCACAGAATCCGCACTAAAAATCGGCGACCAATCGATGGCATACGCGTCCTCTTCAAGTTTCTCAACGTTTAACTTTGAGAAATTACGCATGCGCACGTACGTGGGCCTATTCTTAGGGGGTTTGACTTTATACGCCATAAAAATTAGATCATGCTTGGAAAAGCCTGGAGCCAGCAGTTGACCATGCTTAAGGACGCGATCAGTAGATGAAGTGATTAAATGGTCAATCCATGAATCGTCTGTGTTGAGGTTGTGATGTGTAGGACCAAGGGGTAGAATGGAAAGATTCACAGACGCGACCAAGGATTGGAACTGACGCGAGTGGCTATCCTTTTTTAATAGGTCCGTATTAAAATCCCCCATGATTATGCGATGTTCGTAAGCCGTAGAATATGTTTCCAAGAGAGATTCCAATTCGGAGAGATAAGAAATAGTGGGGGGGCAGTAAACGACACCTAGAAGCACTTTCGTACCTTTGGTGTTCAGTTCAAGAACTAAGTATTCCATACAGCCATACCTGGATGAGGAAGAAGCCAACAGCTTGTAGGGGATGCCATTTGATAGGTAAATGGCAACCCCACCGCCACCCTTGCCCACACGGTCGTTGCGTAAAAGTTCATAACCAGGAAGATGGTAGGACACTGAATTTAGGCAGGGTTTGAGCCAGCTTTCGGAAACCAGAACAGCCTGAGCTGTGTTCGTAGAAAAGGTGTTCAGAAGGTCTGTGTAATGGCATGGAATACTCTGGGCGTTGATGTGGCAAATCTTTAGGCTGTCAGGGAAGGAGCTAAGTTCGCGCGCAAGGAGAGTGCCAAGATCATCCAAATCCACAGAGGAGGCGTCAAGAGAGTAGTACGAAGAGTTTGCATCGTCCGCAGAATCATAATTGCTACAATCAGACATAAAAAATACCTATATATTTAATATAAAATAATAAAATAAATAATATTTAATACACACACACAAATTCTATTTAAAATATCGAATAATATCGAATTTAGTAATTTACAATTTATAAATACCTGCACTTTCTGCCGGTTAAAATGTTAACAATCAGTTGACACAAAAAAAAATCGAAAATAAACAGATAATGTGTTATAAGATAAAAACACTACAACTTAATAGGCAAAAACAATAAAGTATTAGTTAAGTTATACAAAAAGAATCCGACTTAAAAAAAATCATTAAAAAATCATTATCAAAAAATATTACTATGTATCATCAAGCCTAGCAAAAGTATCAAAAATAATTGTGTCAAGGAACAGGGCAAAGCAACAAATCAGATTATTGCAAAGTGAACAATCGTAGCGTAAATTGAACATAGCAGGAACAACGCTGTCTGTAGTGAAATGATCACGAAATGACGTTGACATGACAGCTGACTAAACTAAATCAAAACATTGGTACCTACCTAGTTTGTCTATTGTGAAATTAATGTGAAATAATAAATTAATATAGTTTTACCTTACATTAGTGCAAATTATTATTAAGCGATAGGTGACTAGTAAGCCAATAGGTATGTTACCAAAACATAATCGACCGAAACCGAAACAGATATACAATACAATACAAGGCCAGCATCTAAAAGGCAGTCAAACAGCAAGCTATTTAGATGATAAAAGGATATTAAAGATACTAAGCACTAAGCAAGAAAGCATTTATAACAAGCAATGTAACTCACTATTTCGCGGCCTTAACATTGCGCTTGGATCTAGTTTGAATCGGCCTGGAGATGGACGCCGACGAACCGCCCGCAGCCATTCCTTCGCTGGTGGATGCCTTTGCAGGGAACTGGTTCACAGCTGCAGCCAGCTCTTCCTCGCAACAGACTCGGAGTCGGTTTCCATCCGGAGTTTTAATGGAAATATTTCCATCACTTGTCCATACATTAGATATTCCAAAGTGAGCCCGTGCAGCGTAGAACACAGCTTCACGTGTCTTGGTTAGGAATTCTCTCAAAACTAAAGAAGTGCCCTTTAGCTTGGTCTTGCTCTTCCATACGGTAGAACGCAAAGCACGGTCAGCAAAGCGCACAACTACAGGACGAGAACGTCCCTCTCTTGAGGTTCCCAGCCGGTAACATGATTTGATGGAAGATGATGTTGCATCCATGGTGCCTAGGTGCTTCTGAAGTAGTGTTGCAGCAATAGACAACAAACTCTCACCAGGTTTCTCCGGAACGCCACAGAGCAGAAGATGTTTACTTCGAAACCGTGCCTCGTTTTGGTCAAGTGTCTTAATGACAACACCAATCTGCTGCCTCAGGAGTGAGAGTATATTCCAAACAAGGTCTTTAAAGGATTTGAACTCACCATGCAATTGCGCCATATTTGTCCCATCTGATGAGGATGATGATGCCTTGAGCTGCACTTCAAATTCCTTCATTCTCTGCATCAAGGTGGATTCCAAAGACTTCTGTGTTTCGAGGACTGCCGCAACACTAGTCATTGTTGATAATTGGAGCAAGTGAAGTGTGTCAACTTTAGAAAGTGTAGTGGTGAATGAAGTGATGGCAGGTTAGTGTAGGCCAATTTCTTAAATGTTCATCACACAGTGTTTTCCACAATATATGATGAAATATAAACCAAAAGGAATAGTTACTGTTAAAAATAACAATTTAAAACAGAATATTTTAATTTAAATAATAAATTAACTTTAGAAGTGATTGTTGTCTGTTTTACGCCTACCGCCCAAAAAAAACGTTATGAAGATAATCCGAGAACAAATTTAGGACAGCTCCTCTAATGCCAATATTTTCTAGTTTCTGTATAAGGGTAGGGATAGATACAGTATCAAAAGCCTTTTTTAGGTCAAGGAAGACCGTAAGACACTTTTTTCCACTGTGTACTTGCTTTGTAATAAGCGAAGAAAGTGCTATGACAGCATCTTCTGTGGTGCACCCTTGCCTAAATCCATACTGTTTCTTCGATAAAATATCATATTTATTTAAGTAATTTATCAATCTTTTAGAAATAAGTTTTTCGGTAATTTTTGAAATAGCAGGAAGAACAGATATAGGCCTATAGTTGCTAGGATCCTCCCTATCCCCACCCTTGTGTACCGGCGTGATAATAGATTTCTTTAAAGCTCTCGGAAATGTCTCTTGCTTAAAACACTGATTTGTCATATGAGTAATGACAGGGACAACGAGTTCACAAGCATGTTTTATGAACTTATTTGGTATGTTATCCCATCCGGGGGCGCTATCTAGTTTGAGGCTCATCAAAGTATCCCACACTTCTTGAGGATCAGTATCTGTCAGGAGAAAGGAGTTGACCTGGGTAACTGGACAGTCCTCCACAATACAGGCAACCTGTGTTCTGGTATTTGTATGGATGTCCTCAGCTAATGCCTTACCAATGTTGGAAAAGTAATTATTTACTGTGTTTACTGAGGCACCAGAGGTTGCTTTTAAATGTAACAGTTCAGCATTTTGATCTTTCCTCTGTTTCTGGTGTGTTATGTTATTTATAGTCTTCCACATCTTTTTTGGATTACTTTTGTTCTTCAGCAACTGTTCCTTATCATATTTTCGTTTTAGTTTTTTAATTAGGCCATTGCAGTAATTACGGTAGCGCGTGTATGTTACTTTAAGTGTTTTATTGTCAGGGTCCTTTCGTAACTTCTTTTGCATATCATTTCTGTTTCGAATACATCGAAGTATCCCCTGAGTTATCCAAGGCTTAAGTATTCGGTTTCGTTTTGGTACAATTGATATAGTGGTGTTTTCCGTTAGACATTTTCTTATTTTTGTTATTAGAAGCTCAGTAACAATATTAGGATCAGGAATAGAGGTTAATTCTATTAAATTTTCTTTTTTAAGTAGTTCAAGCGCTTTATCAACATTTAAATTTTTTGTAGTTTTCGAATATTTATTCAGACTGATGACTTTGGACACCTTTAGGAATATCATGCAATGGTCAGTTACCGTGGTGTTGAGCACAACAACATCCGCAGTATTACTCCGCCCGTCCATCTTCAGGAAAAAATGATCTAGGCAGTTATTTAGTCTTGTTGGTAGGGTATGGCCCGGCAACAGCCCTTGCTCCGCCAACATGTTAAGATAGCAAAGCCTGTTTGTACGTTCATGTGTGAGTTCGTCACATCTTGCGATCAGATTTATGTTGATGTCGCCTGTTATTATTATAGTTTTAAATGTTTTTATAGTTTCTAGGTGTTTATTGAGAGACTCTATAAGTTGATCGCATTGTTATAAGACGGAGACCTATATATTCCCAAGATTATAAAAGCTGGAGTTTTAATTTGTAAGCAGGACGCCTGGAATAACGTGATTTCACTGACATGCACTTTATGTATGCTCTTTACATAGGCGACCACTCCGTCACATTTATTAATGTGATTAGTTGTTGCAAAATGATTGTAGTTATCTAACAGAGGTATTATTTTGTTTTTATTTAATCTACATTCAGTGAGAACCATTACATCAACATCAAAGTTAAAGTTTGTAAGTGTTATTTGCAGGTAATCTATATTACTGTATACGCTCCGAATATTTTGTGATATGACAGTAAAGTCAGAGTCAGATACATGTAGATGCTCAGAGAAATTTTCTATTTGGCAAAGTGATGAATGTGCCAATTCCATGTTGTCTAATTCTTTTATGTTTATGAGACAACTATCCATTATAGAAACCATTTATTGTTAAGAAATTCGTTCCACAATTAGTGTTATGCATGATAGTTATAATAATTTGTAAAATCGGTGACTTAAAATTCTGAGGCTTATAGTTATTTATGATTCTAGAGTAGCGTGAATTATTTTGTAAGAAAAATTTATATATTAGGCTTGTAGCATACATTATATATAATATCACCAAGTATACAAGCGAAAAGCGCAACTGAAACAGCTTCCCTATCTTCAAGCGGTCGGTGCAATCATATTTTCCATAATTGTTGCAACTTAAGCAGTACATAGACGAATAAATACATTTAATAAACATATGACTCAAACTGGAAAATATACCCGTATCGTTCTTAGTACAATTATTATAATAAAAAATCCTTGGCAACCACTTTGACAAACATGAAAACAACAATAAAAACAAAAATATGTGTAGTTGAGTTTGAGAGTAAGCATGCAAAATACCTATTAATATACACTTTAGACACAATATAGTACTTGATAGTCATATTTCTTACATAAGTTTAGATACCTGTGCTTCACTTTTTATTAAAATAATAGGGGTAGTTTCTCCCTTACGCTTCCCATATGCAGTCCAGCAGAACTTATAGGTCTTGGCTTTTGAGAGTTCTCGGGCGAGGTAGTAAAGGCGTGCGCTTTTCGCCGTTAGTTGTTCCGTGATGTATATAGGCGTGTATTCGTTACTTTTAAAACCCAAGTGTTTGGCGCATAGTTTCTCTTTATGCCTTATGTTAAAGGATTTACTCATTTTTAAAATTTCTGTTTTTAGTATGGTCGAAGAGGTTTCAATTATAATTGGGGCGTTTTTGTTTCCCTCTTTCTTCCCGTGCACTCTATAGATGTCCTTGATATCCGATTTTGTTATTTCACAGTTTATGTTCTTACATAGACATATTGCCATACATATTAGATCTTCTTTCGTTTCTTTATTACTTTTAGGTACATTTTTAATTTCTAAGTTTGACTTGCGACTTTCTCTCTGCAGGTCTTCTATCCTTTCTTCCAAATATCCTATGTACTCCCTATCTTTTTTAGCTTTATCTCCCATCTGCTCCAATTTATTTTTTAGTTCATCGTATTGACTTGCAAGAAATCCGATAGTAGTTTCTATATTTGCGTTACTGTTTTTAATTTCTAGGAGGGTGGGGGTAATTTTCTTTAGCTCGGCTTCATTTGATGCACACATAGAAATGATTAAGTCCTGCATTTCCCGCTTAAAACCAGCAAAGTCCATTTCTGTCTCTTCTCTTTTCCTTTTATGACGTAAGTTCATGAGGTTAGGTGGTGTAGACTGAGTGTCCTGATCCTGTCCCAATAAACTGGGATCAGAGAGGGATTTATTCATGTCAGTGTCAATTTAAAGTACCAGGGTAATATGAGTGCGTAGGAGTAGGACAATCTTCAACCAAGATGGCGTAGCCTGCGCAAGCGATGGGGGTGTGGCTTATTCCAAGATGGCTACCTAGTGGTCGGAGCCTACGATGACCAATGGTGTGATGCTAATGAATGTTAGAATTCTTACGTCACTGTAGAGGCGGGGCGTCGCAGCTCGTAGTGTAGCGATGTACCAGGCGTGCAGCAGCGACCGACACAGGACTAGGCGCACTTTGAAAGTACCAGGATGTAGTATACTTCTTCGAATGTTATGCACTCCTATTTTTGTTGATAGATTAATTTTCGTTTAAAAGTGATTTAAATTGATAAAATAATTAACACGGAAACAAATACACGTTATCACCTTGCGGCGGTCCGGGGGGAAGAGCTATATAAATAGTAGTCATCAATCATGGATGTTTAATATTATTTATTTATGTTTATCTGTTATTTCGTATATCGTATCGTTTTAAACTGGAAGCAGGAAATTGCAGACATAGAAAGCAAGGTCAGTTCGGCTTGCTACGTAGGGGAACCTGTTGTACCTTGGACAGTTTTTTAGTTATATATTTTTTATTGTGATTTGACGTACAGCACACAAATCATATTTGCATATTTCGAAATTTCAATTATTTGGGTACTCACCACCAAAATATCAGAAATGTATATTTCATACTTACAGAGATTTTAAAATTTAAAAAAAAAGGTAAATAAGGCCAAGGTACAACATACCCTATGTACCTGGGCCAGTACTACGGTGTACCTAGGACACATGGAGAATTTGGGGGTAATTTAAGCAAATTATTAAGTTTTCTTAACCAAAATCGTTTTATTCGGTCTATTACAATATTTAACAAAACACTTTAGAAATTCTGAACAAAATTAAAATAATATTCATGGTTTTTTTGTTTGCTTTTCAAACAAAATCTCTAAACCAAAACAACTAACTTTTAACCACTGTTTTGTTACATCACAAACTTTAAAATTAGTAGGCACATAGACCTAGGTAGGTACATTTGAACATATCACATAATATAATATAGCAAATCAATATAACCTATAATATAGCAAATAGAAAATAAAATGTTTAAACAATTAACTTTATTATTTCTCTCTTAAACTTTTTAATCAGTTATTAAGACTAGCTTTTATAAGAACACTATCAATAAAAAGATATATTATTTAGCCTTAAGCATTTAGTAGAAATCCCAGTACTTCTGTATCTCTGGAACATAATAAATTTCTCTGTTCTTGTTAACTTTTTGCGGGGTCTTAATTTTTTCTATAATGTCACTCATCGGGTACAGATTCAAATCCTCTTTTTCAGGCCATTTCCAGTTTTTAAGTGATTTTTGCATTGATTTCAGTAATACACCCTCTTCAGATATTGATTCTACCTTTCCGACAAAACAGGAACCTTCATATACAAATATAACATAGTCTTCAATATTGTAATTTTCTTTATTAACATGTTCAGCCTGCAGGTTCTCATCTTCGCTGTCATTGTCGGGGGCACCTTCAGATGTGTCACTCTGTAAATAGTTGGTAGAATTTTCACTGGTTTCTGTTTCGGATAGAATTCTTCTTTTTATCTTTTTTGCATTATTGAATCTGTTTTTATTGATAAATTTACTTTTTGCCAAAAGATTGACGGACTCCGCTTGATTAAATTTAGTTGAAACATGTTTTTTAGTCTTTATATTTTCAATTTCTTGCTCTTCTGGTGTATCGGTCAAAATTCTGGATCTTCCTTTTTGTTTTCCTTTTCGTGTTTCTTTACGAGGTTCGGCTTTTGGGTGAGGGCGTATTATAGCCGGCGATATCAAAGTTGGCGATTTTCCATCTATAACTTCGAAACCTGAAGCAGTCGGCTGACTAAAAGGCACCTGATCAATAATTCTGGTTGGTGATTTTTCGATAAGTGGACGATCGGAATAGGATGCGGGCATAAAATCAGCATCTGTATAGATATTTTCATTTAAAGGATGGAAACCAGTTGAACTAAAACCATTGCAAATATTGTTAGGTGTGAAGGCAAGGGGAAAAGCTTTTCCCACCAAGCCAGCAATATCATATATAGTTAATGGTTTTCCCACATGACCTGGAGACATTAGTAACTCGTTAGCCGCTGTATTAAAATAAGTCTTAAAAGGGCCAAAAACTGTCTTGTCTAGTGGTTGCATGTAGTTACTAGTATGTGGATGTAGAGTAATAAGCTTTACACCATTATCTTTGGCCATTTGTATTGCCGGTACCGAAATATGACTTTCATAATTGTCCATTAAGAGAATGACAGGTCGTTCTTTGGTAGGCTTTGCATATTTGATAAAATGCTGGAGGAATATCACAAACATGGACTCGTTTGACCAACCGGATGGATTGGCACCTCCAATACTGCCTTCAGGAGCTCCAGTTATCATAAAATTCTTAAAGTTTACACGAGGGAATATCAGCATGGGTGGAATAAAACCGCCACCTGCATTAATAGCCGCTATCATTGTAACCGTTGTTCCTCTTTCAGCGCTAGTCATTGACCCAACTTGTTTCACGTCAAGAGGTGCTAATATCTTTGGAGGAACATGGACAGTGGACAATCCAGTTTCGTCTAAATTCCAGATGTCAGTCGCATTTATGTCAGAGGGACATTGAGAAAGGACTTTCTTAAAATTGTCGAATATTATACTCACAGTATGTTTGTTAAACGCCGAAGAGCGAGCCAAACTAGTAGCTTCAGGCTTTCTCAAAGACAATTCGTTTTGGTATCGCTTCCTAAACAATCGCAGCCAATAATCTCCAGCCATTTTGTTTGTATCCCAGCTCTTTGGGTACTTTTTTCCATTCGCTTTTGCAAATTGGTATGCAAGTATTTTCACGTCTTTTAAAGTCAATCCAAATTGCAAGTGTGCAGCGTCTTTATTATAGTCAACCAGACTATGCTCTTCGGTGCGATCAAAAACTTGATTAACTGCAAGGTTTTCGTGTAACTTGCTTTCATCCTTACCTATTTCCAAACAGTGCTTTAAATGACGACGCAAAGTTGTTCTTGGTAATCCAAAATGTTTGGAAGCACCGAAAGTGGAGAATTTTTTCTTCTTAATCATTGTAATCGCATTTGTCAGATCACCCATATTAATAGGTGTCCTTTTCTTCTTCTCCTTACTTCTCGGCATGATTTCTGAAATAATAAAGATATTTGATTAGGAATATATTACGTAAGACTGAAATAATTTAATAAAATATTCTCCCGGCCAAGGTACAACATCCAGGTTGTACCTTGGCCACTGACCAAGGAACAACTGATCGACAGTGACCGAGGTACAACACTACTCCAACTTCAACAAAACGGTGGATTATATATAGTTTAGAGGTTATGTATCTCGTAAGTTTTTTATTGTGTTGACACTTGTTGAATAAAAGAACCGATAGCATATAACAGTTAAGTGACTATTATAAAACGTTTAAAACTATCAGAATTCAAAATATATTAGAAATACTTTTTTTGCCTAAAAAAGTTTTATTTTATTTATTTTTATTTTATTTTATTTTACAATTTTGAGGAAAACTTACAGCTAATACAAAGTTATAATAACTATAACTAAATAAAATAAAGCCAATTACAAGTTTTCACATATGTTTAAGATAAATAATAGTTATGAAAAAGTTAAGTGTCAAATGTACAACATGATACAAAAGGACTAATTAATTATTGTTTCTTTCGAAATAGTTATTATTATACGTTTTAACGTCGATAACACCAAACACCGGCTCAATGGCGGTATGCGACTAACTTCACATTGAATAGTCGGTAGTGACGTACCGAATACCATAAACAGTAGAAATTAGTATCGCGCCAATATTTGAAACGAGCCCAATGTCCTAGGTACACATAGTGCCAAGGTTCAACAGGTTCCCTACTGCAAAGTCTGCGCGAGGAAGTGGACAATCACCATCTTAAAATGGTATACCATGCGTTAATAGAATCGAGATTTCGATATAGCATATTGTTTTGGGGAAAGAGTTACTTATATAACTTATCACGGGCGTTCATACTGCAAAAGAGGGCAATAAGAACAATGGTACGTATTAAGTAGCAGGAGTCTTGTCGAGATCATTTTAACTGTTTAAAAATACTTACTGTACCATGTTTATATATACTGATTTTACTTTGTCATTTTGCTAAAAACGTACACATACTTATATGAAACCGCTGCAGACAGACAGGAAAGTGAAAGCACAAGAAGGAAAAATTTTCAAACGAAAACGACTCCCAGACTTATTGTGGCAAGTCATTGTTCATACTATCAGTCCACTAAATTGTTCAACAGACTGCCACTCGAATTAAAAGAATTATTGTATCACTCACAATTCAAAGTCAAATTGAAAGCGTTTTTATTGGAAAAGTGCTATTATTCGGTGGAGGAATTGTAGCGATAAAGTGATTGATTACTGATTACGATTATCTTACTAGTACAAGCATGATCCTTATTTATTGTGTAATTAGTGTTTGCGTTTGTTGCTAAGTTGTTTTTTTTGTCACATATTTATTTATTTATTTTATTTATTTATTTTACTTTGGAAGACCAACAACACATGAAACATACTTACATTAAGATATAGGTAGCAAGCAGATGGCCAATAACAGGTCTCCACGTTTTAAATCAGATTAAACAATGCTTTGTGTGGACAAAAAAACAAAACATTAAATACTAAGAAATATAAAAAAGTTACAGATTAATATTGAGAGGGGATTATAATTGTTGAATGTAATCTTATAGTTTTTATATTTATTATTGTAATAGTGTATTCGAACTCATTTGACAATTAATAGGTGACATGTTAACGAATTTTAATTATTATTGTAATGTTATTATGAATGATGTTCTATTTTATTTAAATACTTACTTGAATTGTCTGAATTTTATTTTGTTTTTAATGGTTATTTTAAATTTAATATTGTCTATGTATAGGTACTTCAAACACAATGTAAATTGTTTATGAATAAATATTCAGTCAGAATAAAAAAGAAAAAAATATTCAGTCACCATAGTTCAGGCTATGCTTAGTTTTGTGCTGAATGATTGGTGTGTCAGTTGTGTATAATTATTATATAAAACGTCATTAAATTTTCTTTGTGTAGAGTTGACCAACAGTTGCAGGTGCAGGTTAAGAAAGATGTAAGTAGGTGCATGTTGGTATAGCTAATCAAAATAACGATACATATTAAATTTTTAAGGTCACGTGGCTCGACATAACAACCAGCCGCCTTTTACAGAAAACCCAAGTAGCATTGAGAGTTCTGTAGGGGTTGACTAATGGTATACATTTATTATTTAAGCTGTCTATGTAAGCTGCACAAGAGCTGTATATCATGCTATACAGCCCTTGTACCACCGATTTAGGCACAAATTATTCAGCTAAAGTTCACAAAAGGTACACGGTATCAGAATAGTAGCACTTTAGTGGTAGTTTAAAGAGAGAACTGTGGTTTTAAAGCTGATGAACGCCACTATAATAGATTCCGTGTGGTTATTCATACAGATAAGAGAGTTATAATAAGTAACAAGTGTACCCTAAAATAAACTATTAGGCCACTCTTTCTTAAAATAATCACTTATGTACCACATTTTGTAATAAATATTTTTTTGTGATAGCGATTAAGGCATGCAAAACATAATTACCGAGTGAGTCGTGTCTAAAGGCCATTTTGATATGATTTTTTGTTACTAGTAAAAAGACTGTGTTTATATATTTGATGACCTCCTTGGTCGAGCGGTTTGTACACCGGTTTTCATAGTGTCGCCATCTCTGAGGTCCCGGGTTCGACCCCGGTCGGGTCAATTTAGAAATTATTGTTTTTCTAAATTATCTCGTGTCTGGGTGTTTTCTATGTGTAATAAGTATGTATTTAAGTATTTTAAGTATGTTTATTCGTTGTCTAGTAACGATTTAACGAGTTTCTTCGAAGCTTCTCTTGGGCTAGATAATTGGTGTGAGTGTAGGAAAAAAAAAATATGGTATTGTGTTAATATTACGGGGAAATGTAAAATTGTATAGTACATACATATTTATAGTTAAAATTTTCACGCGCCTCGCCTAATGCCTTTTTATCAAAGAAATATATCGAAATAAGCTGAGACAACCAAAGCAATATTTGATATTTGTGTTTTAATGGCATTAAAATCGTTGTATGGTTTTGCATTTAAACATTTACCACAACATCAACAACGAACACTCTCCGTGTTAAATGACAAAATCATAATTAACATAGAAATATGGTAGGTTATTGAGAGTGAAAATGGTGGTCATTATCTCCATCTACAGTGAACCATTGTAACTCAAAATAAATAAATGTTGTGACCTCTTGAAAGTTTTCACACGTGTACCATTATAATGACGTCAGCTCTGGAAAGGTTTACATGTGGACCATTACAATGTCGAGTTCTGTACAACATAATCTGAGCTGGGCACATATTCAACCTTGGGCTGAGATGCATTTCCTCAATAGTTCACGTGATCTTTCAGATATTTTTTGCATACTTAATTAATTTTTGGGGATCCGCATTTAAAATAAAAATTGTTTTAGGCATTTTTTTATTTTGGCTTAATTACATGCAACGCGTGTAAGTATTAAAGAAAAACACGTTCACATAATTGTTCAGCCTAGAGGATAACAGTGTGGTCCTCATGAACAAATAAACTGCTATCAGTGCTACTAGATATCAATAGTGGTGCGTGTAATATACCTTACATCGTTCTTTTACAGAATAATTTATTAGGTGATTTAAATATCACAAACTAGGCCTGCTGACACCAAAAATTGAATAACGCTTAATAAAAGGTTTTATTAACAGCTGTGGGCTGCAATAATGTTTGTTTAAAACCAGCAATGAAGTGCAAAACTGCAAACCTGCAATGAACAGGGTATAAAAATAAAACTGTCAGGTGACATTGACATTCGTATGTCATTCACTTCATGTTGGTTCGTTTTCGGCTTCGGTTTTATGGCGGACGGCGGTCGGCTTACGGTACGCTAGTTGAATTCTATCATTAGAACAGCGTCAAATCTTCGAAAATCGGTTAGAAAACCCCGCGAGAATTGGTTGCGTATGAAGTCCTGACGGAGGACTCGCGCTCGCGATAGTCGCTTTGGGAGACTTTGTTCATGTCGATACATGGCTACGTGCATTAGTTGTGAATTAACAGTTAATCGGCTTAAATCTTAATAATCTCCTTGTAAACAGCCGTCGGAGGCTGCGGTGTAATTTATCGGACGGACGAACGCAGGCGGCAGCGCATATGTCGCAAATCCTTGGCGGATTAGCACGCGTTGTCGTGAGTGCTCGTGGGAATACCAGGCCATCGAAGGCCTGAGGACTGGGTGTGCACGGGTCGGTGGAACGGACGTGTATACGGAGGCGACTTGGACGAGCCTTCGAGGAGTCGGCAGGCGAGGCACGCTACCACTAGGCAGGCGTCACATAACATCACATCAGCTGGACTGCAACCATTCTGATTCCTTTCTCACCCCTGTCCTCTCCTAAGGTTGCAAATCGGGTCACCCATCGCATCATTCGGTGAGTACATAGTATTTAATTTAGTCACATAATTTTAGTTGGTAAGATCAACCGCTGCGTATTATAGCAGCTAGCTTCAAGCAAGCTCTGATCGGTGACCTGGTGGTCCAGGGTCTGTTTGAATCAATGTTCACATGTGTTATGTTATAATGCCTGCAATCTAACACCGTACATGTAAACCTCTTAATAGCTCATGCCGAATTTTACTTCTCTTAAAAGGCTCTTGTTCAGCTTTGAAAATGAAAGCTGACTAGAAGAGTAATGTTGTCCTGGCAAAACGCTAATAGTTACATAACTGGCTACATTTACACCCCTAAACACGCCTTATACAGATGTAGGTGGACATGTTCACTGTAATACAGCCAATAAACCACGTATGACCACTGTTAATGCTAAGAGATCACCAGTGAACTTAATGTGGCCTTTTAAAGAGAATAAAATGCTACTTGGGAATAAAATGATAACAATACTACATGATGCATGTGAACATGTTACCCCTGATGATTGGAATAAAGTGGTTTATAAAATTAAAGAACTAAAAGGTAATTTTGTGCGTGTAGTAAAATTTTACAACTTTAGTGACCAAGAATTAATAATTAATTTACAGGACTGCTCTAGTGACTCTTGAGTTTACATACATACATATAATCACGACTATTATCCCCGAAGGGTTAGCCAGAGTCTAGTCAATGAGGACAGCAAAAGCAGTCCTCTATCATAGTGCACTTTTCACCAAATACTGACGGTAATTACTTCTAATTACAGTGATGATTTAAGTTGTACACCAATACATTATTAAGAATTTGTTCATTATTAAAACATTCAAAAACTATTTACGTACTTTTATTTAATATTTATGTATTTCTAAAAAAATAAGTGATCTAAATAGCATCAAAAATGATAATTTTAAGCAAAAAACGATTAACGTCAGATAATGATATTCAATAATAACTTCAATTATCATTTGATTCAATTAAAGCAACAAGCAATGAAAGCATCCACCCTAGGCTTGACAATTTGACACCTGTCACAGGTATTAGGCTATATTGAACAGCTATATAGTAGGCGCAACCCATTGAGATATATAAACTATAGAGGTAACTTCGATGTGCAAAATTTTCACACATGCACATTAAAAGTCGCCTATGTGTGCGTTACAAAACTTACTTTGAAAACGATATCCGAGACACTTTCCAATCACTTCTATTACTACAAATTCTTTAACTGAACAACTCATTATTAAATTAAACCCACCGAAATAAATACCTACTAAGTTCACCAAAAAATAAACTTATTCAACTAAAAAATAAATAATGACAGCGATTGGTTTGGGTCCAAGTGCGGCTGGCCCCATACAGTTTCACCGACACGGCCCTTTCATCCTATGTTTTGTCTTTGTTTTACTTAGGGTAAACATGATGTGCCGAAGCGGACCAAAATAGTAATGGTTAAAGGCAGAAAGAGATAGCAAACTTATGCTCTCTCTATAGTTATAAAGTTCAATGGTGCAACCGTTCTGAAGTGACACGCGAACATATATTTGTGGCAATTGATTTTTATTTACCTGTCACGCTAAGCACATGTGCAGTCTTTATTTGGTGAAAAGTGGACTATGATAGAGACTGCTTTTGCTGTCCTCATTGCCTAGTTTCTGACTAACCCTTCGGGGATAATTAATAGTCATGGTAATATGTATGTAAACGCTAGCATAAAAACACTGTCATACTTTAGCCATTTTGCACAGAACATCTACCAATTATAATAAAAAAACCATCGCCCTTTATCGATCTTTCTGTTAGCAAAAACCATGTTAAATAAATCCCATCGCGTGGTTTTGAAGGAGAAAGCAGAGCCGCAGACGCAGGGACACGCCGACTTTACTTTATAATTTATTATACTATGTTATGTGTTATGTTATTATACTGCGCACATACCAAACAGCATAGAGCGGCTATAGGCTCACAATCTGTCACGCTGAGCACATGTGCAGTCGCTATTTGAAATTTTAATTTTAAAAGTAGACTTCAAGTAGAGGACTGTTTTTGTTGTCCTCATGGTCAGTCTCTAACTAACTCTTCGGGGATTATAGACGTGATTATATAATATTATGTATGTATCATAACGATTTATATCTTTTGTTTCAGTGGAATTTGTTCGATCTCAAAGGGGCAAAAGGATGATTAAGTTAGACCATTTTACGTATCGTAAAGCGTACACCAGCAGGGCCAACAGACGAGTGAGATGGGTCTGTTCCACCCACCAGCAGACCGGGTGCCGCGCCTTCATTGTTACTTACCATGACGACATTGTGAAACTTGGCATTGTACATACACATTCAACCTAAATAAGAAAGTCAATATAACCAGCTAGCTAAAAGAATCCTTATGCAGAAAGAAACGTAAAGCCGTTGCGTCCCGAATGTAATTGGTGTAAGAGGGCAGGATATAAAACCCATTAACCCTCATTGGGCCAGCGTTGAATGGGGCATTCCCAATCTCCCCATGTGCTATGTGGGAAAGCCTGTGCCCAGCAGTGGGGCGCCTACACGCGGATGATGATGACGATGACGGTGATAATGACAATAATAGAGTTGCCAACACTTTCTTCTGCCCTGTGCTGATACCTCTGGAGTTACGTCCATAGACTACGAACCGTACATCTAGCGGGCCAGATAACTAATTGGTATAAAAGTCACATAATTGGTATAAAAGCCACCTAATTGGTAAAAGCCAACTTGGTGGTATAAAAAAATCTGTGACGAAATTGTGGTATTAAGACGTGCATAACAGACCACTTATGAGCGATATGGAGGACGCAATTGGATTTACGCACTTTTAAACATTTTACCTAATTTGTAATATTTAAACCTGGTTTAACGCCCAACTACGTAGTAAATGTATCCTTGTACCTAATAAGGGCTGACTGACCGGTGCAAATTGGTCGAAACGTCGGCATCGGGTATTTGGAATCTGACTTACTTGGAGTCTGACCTACTTGGAATCTGACCTTCATCGCCATAGTAAGATTATGGCGATGAAGGTCAGATTCCAAGTAGGTTAGATTCCCAATAAGTCAGATTCCAAGTAGGTCAGATTCCAACTAGGTCAGATTTTGAGTTAGTAATGGTTTTTGGTACACTTACTCACATTATAGTCTCTGCAAAACCCACTTTTTACATTTCATAAATTATTTTTTATTAAAAGTGGTTGTTAAAACGTATCTTATATTATAATATTAGGTCACCACATCTGTTTGTTGGCACAATGAAAAAAAAACTTGAAGATAGAAGTATACGTTAAATAAAAAGTGTCTTCGAAAACATTTTATTTTTATTATTTGAATATCCAATCAATACAATAATATCAACATTGAAAGTAATATTATTTGCGGACCTGTGACCACGGACCCTGTAGGTATAGGGTTTTGTCAATTTAAAATAATAAGTAGACAATAAACGCAAGTTTTGTTTGACTATCAATATCTTATTTGAAAAGCCAACACTTTACAACCTACCACAATTATGTCTGATGTTTAAAATATTTTTTGAACTTTGTCTCTATCAAGTTAACCCCATAATGTCTGTCTCAAAGACTTTTAGACATTGTTAACTATTGAATGTCTATTGGCATTACGACTGAGCTGAGCACTTAAAATTAATATCGAATTTTGACAGTTGTTATCGAAAGATTAATATCGAAATTTGACAGTTGTGGATAGGTTGTGCAAGTGTGAGTAGGTACCAAAAACAAAGGAACTTCAACATGTTTGTTTATTTTGTTTCAGTGCAGTTCGTTATCTCCCGACAGGGGAAGCGGATGGTCAAGTTAGATGGGTTCACGTACCGCAGGACCCCAAGCAGTTGCCCCGGCAAGGTGAGGTGGGTCTGCTCCACCCACCAGCACGCACGCTGCCGGGCCTTCGTCACCACGTTCGACGACTGCATCGTTAAGAGTTGTACCGTGCATAAACATTAAAATAAAATAAAAAAAAATTTAATTGCCTTTACACTAAATCTACACTAGCGGATAAAATGGTTTGGTCATGTAGAGAGGATAGATGAAAAAAGAATTTAGATTTAAATAACCAAACTAGCGAAGCAATGTACGTCTACTTGAATGCGATTGCAATGAAGTTGAAGTTAGACAATTACATTATTACTTATTATTACCCTAAACCGACGCGCATGTATGGAGAATGTTATGAGAGAAAGTGAAGCAAAAAATGAGTGTCAGGATTGTAGCAAATGGTAAGCTGTGGTCTCTGCCCACCCTCCGGAAGCGGCCGTGATGCATGTATGTAAACTAGAGCTCCGCCCGTGACTTCGTCTGCGTGAGCCCCCGTTCCCGTGTCCCGTGACGTAGGAATATCAAAAATTTTCTGTCACACCAACTTTGTCATTACAAACACAACAAAAAAGAATTAGTTAAATCGGTGCAGCCGTTCTGAAGTGGCACGCGAACATGTATTAGTGGCAATTGATTTTTATTTAGATAAATACACTTTCAAAGTTTTGCGTTCCAATAAAAACAAAATATTTAGAAGGGAATTAACGCTAACTACTCTTAGTAAAGACATCAAACATCATCATCATCATACGCATACCTTTTTATATCCAAAGTGTTGACCGAGAAATCCTCTTTTTACAACTAAATTAAACAGATACCTAATACCCTAGTACTATTAGTTATTCTGTGATAATACTTCCTAAATAAGTATAATATTGCAGCCAAAGCTTATGAAAATGTTATTGGTAGCTTATTCTCAATTTCAGATCAGCGTGTAACTTCTTGGATGAAAAGTCATAACCTTCAGAAAAGTGACATGAGCAAAAAGTGTGTAGGCTGTTACAAAAAATTAAGAAAAACATTAAACAGCAGAAATGCAAGTAATGCAACAAAAAAAATTAAAACGCGTTGCTTCCAATGCGAAAAGCAATACTGTTTAAATTGTTATAACGATTGTTGTTGTTATAATATGCTGTATACATCGTCCCGAAATTCTTGAAAATTTTCAATAATCTGCCGATAATGGCTTGCCGCCCCAACGCTACGTAAAACATCATGGAATTGTTAATATTTACCTACCTTTGTATTTGCCACTCAGTTATAATAGTTTCTTCAACAGTTTATACCATGGCGAGTGCTCTAAAGAACTCTTTGACCTCATCCCTCTTTCTCCCTTCCTCAAATAGGAGTACGGAATCACCAATTAACAGTCTCTAATATTCCATCACGCACAAAGAAATTTAGTGACTCGTTTCTTTGTCGCACCTCCAAAAGATGGAAAAGTCTACCAGCACACGTATTCCGTCCTACCTATGACATAGATTCCTTCAAACGAGGCGTGAAGAGGCACTTTGAGGGCCAGCAGAGTGAGGGTGACTGATGTTACGTCTGCGTCTACGTCTGTTACGCTGCCCCAGTTGTCCGCGCGCCTGGACTCCTCTTCCACTTAACATCCTGATGTCCATCCATCCATCCTGATGAAAAATAAAAAAAAATGACTCCACTCCACCTGTGGAGTGGAGTAATTTTTTTTTTATTTTTTTTATTGTAGACTGATTGCGCGTTTGTCCTCGATTTCACTTGATGGAAAGTGATAAAGCACGCGCAGTCAGTAAATTACTGTTTACTCTGGCCTTAAAGACGCCCAAGTTGTAGCGTTCGGGAAAAACAGATGCAGGGATTCATTCCACATCCTAGCTGTCCTAATAAGGAAACTAGAGGCTAATCGCTTCGTCCGGGCGGGTGGAATATCTACAACATAGGGATGAAAGCCCTCCCTCCGTCTAGTAGTCTGATGATGGAACGGGGAAGGAGGTATGAGGTTATGTAAGGTTATTCGCCGGGCTTCGTATAAAAAAATCCTTCAATATAATCTGACTGACTTTTTGTAGAACTGACTCTGTTGACTCAATGGTTTGTAAAATATTGAACTTGGAAGTTTGTATGGGAAACCGAAATGCGCAGACCCTCTTATGGGAAAAGCGCATGATCAAACTGGCCGGATTCACTTATCACTGCCACAGGGTTGTTAGCAAAAATTTTACATGGCTTGCTTCATATAGATTGGATTATTTTTATATTTTTCTTTTATTTTATGAAGTATGCCTTTGTGTCCTAGTTTATGTTGTAATTTGTCTGTATTTTGTTATTGTGTCTATTATTTTGAAGTAAATAAATGTTTTTTTTTCTTTTCTTTCTTCACTTACCAATGGATTCCAGGCCGGCTCAGCTGCCGTGCTAATACGCAAAATACTGTGCTAATGTAGACACTATTCTGTTGCTGACACGGGATACCGTCCTACAGAAACGCGATTTGTAGTGTGTTCAGTTGCCGTTACCGAACACTGCAACCGCGTTTTTGTAAATTAGTTTCCCGTCAGCAACATAAAGTATGCAGATGCCTACTTATGCGAAACGCCTTAACTTTTAAGAAATGCACATCTTGAACATACGCACATACATTAATCACGACTATTATCCCCGATGGGTTAGCCAGAGACCGCCTAGTCTCTGACAAACATTGTAGAGATGACTTTATTTTAATTATTTTCGCGTGGTTCCCGTTCCCGTGGAAATATCAGGATAAAAAGTGTGCTATTTCTTAAGGCTAGGTGTTAGTGAAAAATTAAAATAACACGTTCTTAGAATTACTTTTTGAAGTAGAAAACAGTAAAATTAAAATCTGCGAAAATTATGAAATATTGTTGAGGCTTTATTCTGTGAAATACACCCGATGGAAACACGATTTTATAAAGTTGGCTTGATAGAATAAATTCACAAAGTTAAATATTTTTGTGTCATTTTATCTTCTTTTCCAGGTTTTATTCTTAAAATAAGTGATTTGATATTATGAGTCATTTACCAAAATGAAGCTCGTAAATAACTTGAGTTATTATAACCGATGGTTTTTTATTTATTACATCTATCAATTTTTTAAAATATAAAACGCGATTATTCGCGCCGCTTCGCTGTTATACCCGTCCCTTACCGTTGTACCGTCGAGAGAACGAGAGGGAAGCGCTCGAAATACCTCCCCTTAATCCAGGGTGTCAGCTAACTCCATACCAAATTTTATTAAAATCGCTCCAGCCGTTTAGACGTGAAAAAGTAACAAACATACACACTCACAAACTTTCGCCATTATAATGTTAGTGTGATGATTACCTTTCTAATATAACACATAAACTCATAGAAACCAGGAAAATAATCCAATAGGTACCTACTTACATACATACATACATGTAATCACGACTATTATCCCCAAAGGGTTAGTCAGAGACTAGGCAATGAGGACTGCAAAAGCTGCCATGCTCTACCATAGTCCACTAAGAGTACTTTTCACCAAATATCGACTGCACATGTGCTCAGCATGACACAGGTGGTGAGCCCATCATCGCCGCTCTATGCTGTTGAATGTATGTGCAGTCTTTAGTCCGTAGTCGCCTTTTACGACACCCAAAGGAAGAGATTGGGTGGTATTATCTTACCCAACACGGTTAAATTGAACATCCAAAAGAAATATTTGTATAAATATTTTACTGCAAAAGATTGTGTGGTCGAGTCTTTGTTGTAAATTGTGTGTTTTTCTTCTGATACTCCCAGACTTTACATTGTACTTATATTATTAGCTTTAACATAAACTTGTTGATTTCAGCGACTTATATTGTCTCCAGAAAAGGAAATAGAAACCTGAAACATAAAGGGTATACTTACTATGCTGCTGTGCTTCATGGGGCCAAGATTAGATGGCGCTGCTCGAACTCCACACATCGTTGCAATGCTTTCATAGTCACCGTGGATGATACGATTGCCAAAGAAGGAGGCGCCCATCGACATTCACCGCCATATGACATTTAAAGAATCGAAATCTCTGTTCGAAGTACGCTATCATGACAAAGAAGACATCGACCTTTGGGAGCTCCAACGGTATTCTGAAGGCATTAACCTGTAAAATGAATAATCCGTTTGTTAAAGCCATGGGGGGCACATTTACATTTGCACACGTAGTTCAGGACCGCTGGGCTCGCAGCATTACCTGTCATCCAACCCTAAATTAAATATAATAATGTTAATTCTAATAATTTAATAATATAAATTTTATTTTGATACATTTTATGAATAGTATTGTAACTTTTAAATTTTTAATACTTATTAACTAAATTTTAATGTATTATAAGTATTTCATTTTAGTTTCCAAATGCATATTTTTATTTCATTTTAGAATTTAATTTGTTGTTTTACTTATATAAACTGTAATGTAATTTTAATATTTTATTTTGCATCCATGACATAAATTTTTACTGTACAAAATTTTTTGTAACTAACACATTATGGGTGCATACCCGTAATAAATAAATTGAAATGAATTGAAGTAGTTGCCATGACATGTAGAGAATCGAAACTCTGTGCAAAGTAGTTCCAAGTTGTTAAAATGAGAATTTAGTTTTGCTGATTTAAAAACATTCTGTTTTGTTTTATGTTGATGATAATTGTAAGATGTTAAAATTGCATGTTTTTGACATTTGAATGTGAAACAAACAGGCGATTGAAGCTTAATATTACGTTATTAAAGTTTAAGTTGCATTTATCTAAACGCTCTTATTTCATAACTGTTTAACTGTGTCTCGTAGCGGTAGAATAATACTACCATCCCCCTCTTTCCTTAGGGGTCTACCACCCCCCTCTTCCCTTGGGTGTCGTAAAAGGCGACTAACGGACCAAAGATTGCACTGCACATACATCCCATAGAGTGCATAGAGCGGCGACGGGCTCACCACACGTCACGCTGCGAGCACAGGTGCAGTCGCTGTTTGGTGAAAAGTGTACTATGGTAGAGGACTGCTTTTGCTGTCCTCATTACCTGGTCTCTGACTAACCCTTTGGGGATTACAGTCGTGATTATATGTATGTATGTCTCATTTCATCGAATTGTATATGTCAAGTACATAAGGACCTACATACATCACGCCTGCTTCCCGGAGGGGCCGTTAGAGACCACAGCCTACCATTTGCTATGATACTGACACATCGTTTGCTTCACTCACTCTCATGACGTTTTTCATACATAAGGATTTACGATTACAATATTGCTTATATTTTATTCTCCCTCATTTTTCAATAATCCGATCACCTACAAAATCGTATAGCTGTTCATTTTATTATTTTCCACATTTTCAAGTATAAAGTGTACTAACGTAAGTTGTTCGGTATTTCTGCGGTGTTTGTGACTTCGCAGAAAGGCAAACGAATGTGCAAGCTAAATGGTTATAAGTACAGATTAAAAGGCGGGGGGCGTATGAAAGTCAGGTGGGATTGCTCAACCCACCACAATAAAGGCTGCCGTGCCTACATAGTTACTCGTACATACAACGACGAAATCATCTCCGAGCATCAGACTCACACACATCTGACACATCCCAAATAAGTATGAAAACTTTGCATATATTTTTTAAACTTTTAATTTTACTTTAGCATGCAAAGTTTAATTAGTATTATAATGTAAGTCATTTTGTTTCAGTTGAATATGTTACATCGAGAACAACTAACAAAAATAAACTAATGTAGGTACGTTCTACCGCAACAGAAGTTTTTAATCCAAATTGAGGACTATCGATGACGTCATTGTTTTATCATTTATGAACACAACCGATGAGCATGTAGATGTTTCATTAAAAAAGTTTCATCTGTTTTGTTTTTATCAAAATAATATTGATTGTTATGACTTCCTTGATGGGAAAGTGAGGAGTCATCGATGCAGTTTTGTTTGTTAGTTACGTCTTCATTCAGTGTGTGCATAATTAATGCATATTATTTTGATCTTTGAAATAGTGATGCATTCATTGTATAGGTGCGTCAAACAACTGTTTAGTCTATTTGATATTATAGACTAAACAGTTTGACTTGTATAAAAATCAGCCACTTTATAAGCTTTTTTATAGAACTATTTAATACATAAAAATCGTATCGACAGTTTTCACGAACGCTTTCTCTGACTGTATCATTGTATATTATGGGTGCTTGAACATAAAGTTTTCTATTTCAGCAATGTTTATAAACTCCAGAAGAGGGAACCGCCTTCTGAAATTCAAAGGGTATACTTACTACCCTGCCAAGGTGCAGCGATGCGGCAAGACAAGATGGCACTGCTCCACCTCCAAATATGGCTGCTTGGCTTTCGTCTTCACCGTGAACGATAACATTGTGCAAGAGGGAAGAGACCATAACCATTTACCACATTATGTGGAGAATCGCAAAGACTGAGGGTGGTGATGTACCTAATTTGTAAGATGTCGATGGTCTGAAACCAGCTATAAGGCATAGGGGAAAGAAAAGAAAGAGCCTAAAGCAAGTAAAGCCCAAGTATGGACCGTTACTAAGAATGTCTGAGTGTAGCACAAACGACTGATCGTCGACCAAACACCGGCAGTCTTCTCGGACACTCTAAGCCTGGATCGCACAGGGCGAGTAATTCAGTCTAGCAGCGGTACATTACTTCGCTAGTTTGGTTGTTTTTTAATTATTTTTAACTACGCTTTACTTTAGTTTACTTTACTTTACTTTACTTTACTTTACTTTACGACTGGGTATTTTGTATGAATAACAAGTCCCTACTTGTTATTCATATTTAAGTATGTTTTTTCCATTATCATGTTAATTATTAAGCTTAACTTGAGCTAGATAATTGATGTAACCGTGGGAAAGTTACTAATTATGTTATGACGCATGCAGCTGTATTGAAATATATCCACTAATTAACAAATAACATGATAATAATGATTGTAGTGAGTGACCGTAGAGTGTATAGAGTGGTTATTTATTTATTTATTATTATTAGGGAAACAAACAATTTTAATAATATAAAAGTACAATTTTTTTATAGATTATTTTAGACAAGTATATTATAGACAAGTAAGTTTATTCTTGGTACCTAAATGAAATAGTCATTAATTTTAGTACTTATTTAAACTAACCATGTATGTAGCAAGTTAAACGATTTTTAATAGAATACAACTGCTTTTATTTTCACTGATCAGTGTGCGGCCGCAGTTGAAAAGCTGATGATAATGTTACTAAAACCAACCCTCGAATCGAAAATCGGGATCGGGATCGGAAAATCGGGATCGGGAATCGAACCCGGGACCCAGAGGTCCCGGGTTCGATTCCCAGCGGGGAGTATATACATCTTTGTGTGCTAGGGCTGTTTAGTCCGCCTGGTTAGCTACCACCATCATATCTAAGTCTGTCGCCATAACAACTATGTTTTATAATTTATTATTGTGTTCCGATGTTTTAGAGATAAGATAGCCAGTTCCTCAGTGGTTGAGGATTCCGGGTGAACCGCGCCTCCACGTTCGGCCTTATCGTCATTTACCAATAAGTGAGATGAAGGCCAAGCGCTTATCCGTCGTAGAATAAAATGAAAACACTCATGCGCCACCAGCTTTCTGTAGAGAATTATGAGTGACTGCGTTTGGTCGAATGGGTAGTAGTTGCTCTAAAACCTCGGCTTTTTTGTACGGTAGACTTGTAACGACGACGAAATAAATGGTTACACGGACATCGGTCTCATACCTTTTTCAACCATTCTAAAATCTGACAGAATTTATTTATTTTATACACATAATAAAGTTTCAACTAAAATTAAAAACAGCAATAGCAGTATTATCTAACATACAAAAAAACGACAATATGAATTACCTACAATAAAAAAAGATAGGTGCCTAACAATAATAGTACTACACTGTATAAATGACTGTTTGTTGCCAAAATAATAAATAAATAAAACATAAAAATAGTTAAGTTTAAAAAAAATATATAAATCTATAATTAATTACTTATTAAAAGATATTGCGAAATTCACTAATACCATCAAAAACTTTATTTGTTAATAACTAGATATCTATATGAAATTATAGTTAAAACACAAATTAAAAAATAGGATTTAATCAGATTAATGTTTTTTTTATATACAGGGCGTCCCACGGCTATGCCACATGGAGGGAAAGTACCTTGAATATTGGAGATGGAACATTATACTGAAAGAAGACATTATTTGAATTTAAAAAACAATTTAAACTGCATTCATAGATATTTAAATAATTACATGGTTGAACCGGGAATCAAACCCGTTACATGAGAAAAATAATCATCCTGTAGCTTTATCATACCAATCTTATTTTAAAAAATAACATAGTGTCACAAATAAAAGAAAGACCATGAATTTTAACATTTAATACAAAATTAATCAATTTATCATATGCTCAAAATGAGTCCCTTCCTGTTGAATACAAAGTCGCTCTCTTTTGATTATTTCGCTCCCTGTCGATTTTTTGATCTTGTTGTGGTGGATATTTAGAATAATACGTCTAAGTTCTGCTCGTGAACACTTTCATACTGGTTACTTCTCAAGTGGGTACATTTATTAGTAATAGGTACGTATGATAATGTCAGTTGTATGTCCTTACGGCAATGTCAGCTTTTCATTTTTCTGAACAAAATTTCACATCAAATGTTAAAATTCATAGTCTTCCTTTTTTTTGTGGCACTAAGTTAATTAGCAAAAAATAATCCTTATGATGAAGCCTTTTGATCGGTATGATAAAGCAACAGGTGATTATTTTTCTCATGTAACGGGTTCGATTCCCGGTTTAAACATGTAATTATTTAAATATCTGTGAATGTAGTTTAAATTGTTTTTTAAATTCAATTAATGTCTTCTTTCAGTAAAATGTTCCATCTACAATATTCAAGGTACTTTCCCTCCATGTGGCATAGCCGTGGGACGCCCTGTATATATTGTAGCGTTTTATTAACGCCTAAAGGAAGGTGCGTGGTTCAATTCCCGCCTGAGGTTGTCGTCTTTTTTCAGTGTTTAAAAAAGTTTTACTTATGTATATTTAATCAGAATAAAAATAATTAATTATCTATAAGTGTGTAAAGAAACTACACTCATGTACTCCATGTTTTTATACGGTTTTGAGCTGATATGACATCGATCTTTATTTTTTAATTTAGAAATCATTTCCAATTTTTACTTGTACTTTAGGTAAACATGTAAGTATGATGGTCTAATTCAGTAAGTAAGTAATTTTAATAATTGATTAACACTTTATACATATCTATTTTTTACTTGTTTGGTGATTATCATGTCATGTAGGTAAGCATGATGGTCGAACTTCGCAAGTAATTTTAGTATGTAATATTTTTACTAATTCACTACACTTTATACTGCCATAAGGCAAAAAAACACATTCCAACAGTGCAACTTCTACCACTTTATGTTATACGTTATATTTATATTCTATACTATTTTCTATAGGTAACCAATAAATGTCTTTCGCAGGTGACTTAGAATACGTATACTCGCAGAGAGGCAACCCCATGCTTCTCCTATCAGGGTATACGTTCTACCGCCAGACCGTGTATAGAAACTCCAAGATCCGCTGGCTCTGTGCCACGCATAACTCTAAAGGCTGCAAAGCTTCCGCCTACACTTACAAAGATGAAGTTCTTCTGAGAACTAGAAATAAACACAACCATCTGCCGTCGAAAAGGTTCAATTAGATTATAAGTTATATGGCAGTCTACAGCAAAAGAAGTTTAAAACTAAAATACCATTGTCTTCTATCCATATAGCATGTCTCAAAAAATGGGGTCAAGCGGAAGTCCAGAGGTAGAGCAGCCCTAAAGGCACCCATACATATCTACATACATACATATAATCACGACTATTATCGATCGAAGAGTTAGAGACTATAGGCAATGAGGATTGAGGACCGTAAAAGCAGTCCTCTGCCATAGTCCACTTTTCACCAAGGGAGCCCTTACGGTCGCATAATCTATTTCATCATAATGTAGTTTGGCATAACAGTTTCAGCATAAAGTTTTTTCGCATAAATCATTATAAGCAGAGTGTTAAAAAACCCATAATGGTTTCATCGGCATAATTTTAACTTACTTTAATAGTCTTTATCATAATTTTAATCAGCATAAATGTAAATAACATAATTGCTATCCGTCTAAATTTAATTTTTCATAAAATACGAAACGCATAATGGATGAAGGGCAGCGTAGCGATTGTAATGAATTTCAAGGCTATTTTTTTATTAGACAACAGAAATACAAGCAGCCCTTTAAGCTATGCTCCTGTTTGTAGGTCACGTGATAGATTACAAATTTAAGACAATCGCGAAAGGCAGCGTTGTATTAAAATTCGATGTAACTTTTTCTCCTAAATATCATACCCAGATTTTCGTTTTTTTTGTTTTTCATATATTCAATTATTAGGTAAATAAAGTAATTTAATTTTAAAAAGTTAGTACTATGTGTTTCGGTATGGTTGTGCTACAAAAGTCAGTGAAAGAAACGAATCGCGGCAAAACCGACTCCACGTAGTCTTGTCTGCCCTACGCTAGAGTGTAATTTTAGCCCGCGTAGGCGTGGAAGAGCGAGGCGGCCCGCAAGCCGAAGCTGCGGTAGTAAGCGAAACCCATCTGCGACGATAAGCTCGCGTGGGACCGCCGGAGCCTCGCAGCGCGAAGCCGTGACAGAAACCATGCCTGCTGCATGCTTGGATGATGCTGCATGCTTGCTTGCATGCTGCATGCTTGGGTGCTTGCTGCATGCTTGGGTGCTTGCTGCATGCTTGCCTGTATGCTGCATGCTTACTGCACGCTTGCTGCATGCTGCAAGCTTGGTTGATTGCTTGCAAGCTGCATGCTAGCTTGCATTCTGCATGCTTGCTTGCATGCTGCATGCTTGTTTGCATGCGGCATGCTTGGTTGCTTGCTGCATGTTTGGTTGCTTGCTGCATGCTTGCACGAAAATTATGGAAAACAAAAGATTACAAAACGTTTTCGGCCAAATAAAACCGGTACTTACAGAAAAAATTTGAATTTAAGATAGGTAACTCAAAATGTTAACATTATGGTATTCTATATGACTGCCAATAAATGTTATGATTAGTAATCGTTATTGTAAAAACATTTATGCATAAACATTTGATGCTGATTTATCATTATTATCACGTTCAACGCCAAGGAATAAAAGCAAATCTTCCTAAACAGGCCATGTCGGACAATGTTGACCGGCACTTGTATGTCTCGTACGGGCCGTGGGGGACAATGCTGTCCGACAATCAGAGCTATTTTCACACTTCTCCTTTGAGCCGCCGGGCATTGGTTTTAGGATGTTTTGTATAATAGCTTGACCCGCGCGGCTCCACAGAACAGTTTGGATATAGCAGCACTCAAAGATTTTAATTTCTTATTGAAAATGTTTGCCACTTTCTACATCGATTCTTTTCCAACTCTAGAATAATCTAACAAACTGTTTATTGGATGTATGATGATGAATAAATTACTAAATTGAATACCTATAGGGTTGGTACATTACGTAACACAGGAATAATCAATAAAATTGAGCTTTTATTTAAAATGAATTATACAAAATATCATAAGCTATAGTAACACAATTATGAAAATTTGAGATCGTTCTGAGACCATTCTTGTTATAAATCACATTCATGAGATACATTATAACAGTTACCTTATAAAAAGTTAAAAAACATGTCTTGCTTGTTATATTAAAAATATTTTAAACAAAATTACTTATGTGCTTTATTATATCAATCCAACCACAAAAATGGTTTGTTTGGACAATCATCACAAAACGTTTGCACTTTTTTCACATTGTTTTAGCCTGTTTTCTTCCTTGAGTAGGCGAGGTAGAGTGCGCGACAACGTGACCCGCGCGGCCCGATGCGTATGAAATGCAGATGATTATACGCAGGGGGCCATGGGGGACAATGTTGGGCGACATGTGATATTGCCGTTATTAGACTGTTTTCGTCAGTTTCCTTAATATATGCTATAGTTTAAAACGCTTAACTATTCATATGCACTAATAAAACAAAAAAGGATTTTTGGACATATTACAACTTTTTTGTATGGTTGGTGGAGAAAGTCAAGTGTCACCCAACATTGTCCGACACGGCGTTGAACGTGTTATAAAAGAAGTTATGGGGAAATAAAGTATGCCTAATGATTTATTCTGAATGAAAGTTATGTGAAACGAAGATAATGCCAAAAAACGTTATGCAGCCTTAAAATATGCCTCTTTAATTTATGCAACCCAATATGGACCCTTTCACCAAATAGCGACGCCACATGTGCTCAGCGTGACAGGTGGTTAGCCCATCGCCGCTCTATGATGTTGGATGTATGCGCAGTCTTTAGTCCGTTAGTCACCTTTTACGACGCCTAAGGGAAGAGAGGGGGTGGTAGTATTCTTTCGCCACAACGCGACACGGTAAGGTATAAATGCCGAATCCGCCCCATGTATGTGCCGCGATTTTCACTAGTTTAAGATCTATGAATTTTTGAAAAACTTGGGACTCTTTGTGTAAATAAAAAAGAATCTCCAATTGTGTTGCTAAGCGCAAAACTCGAGAACGGCTCGACCGATTTGACAAGATTTTGTCAAATGTACCTCCATTTTGTAAATTAAACAATGGATCATAATAAAGTTTATTAATACATTTACGAATTGAGTTTTATTTTATTTCAGCATTGGACTTCTTTCGACTGATGACGAATGTTGATAATGATGATGAATGTTGGCTATAATAATAATAAATCCCTAAGTCAATCTATAGAACTACTTCACGCATCCGTTTTCTATTTGCTACAACCCTGGAAAACTACTTCTGTTTATTCTATTTATACTAACTACATACATACATATATTATAACGACTATTATCCCTGAAGGGTTAGTCACAGACTAGGCAATGAAGACCGCAAAGCAGTCCTCTACCATAGTCTACTTTTCACCAAATACCGACTGCACGTGCTCAGCGTTACAGGTGATGAGCCCATAGCCGCTCTATACTGTTGGATATATGTGCAGTATTTAGTCCGTTAGTCAGGCGACTGTCTTTTACGACACCGATGGAAGAGAGGGGGTGGCAGTATTCTTTCACCGCAGCGCGACACGGTTAATTTCTTACTTACTTACTAGTCGTATAGTCATATTACTCTCGAACCATACAACATGCTAAACTAACCTAAACTTAAACAATGTAAAGCAAATCGATAGCTGTTATTTTAAGAAATGTTTGCAGGATAATTTTAGAAATAAGTCATGAAGTATAATTTGAATGTAACATAGCTGATAAAATTAAGTATGTCATTGGTACCAGGTACTTTACATATATAGCAGGTTGATTAGGTACCTACAGCTTTCAAGTCTGTACTGATTACGTAAATTAGAAATAATTAAGTAAATCAACCAAAACAATTTATTACAGAAACTAATATCGTCAAAAGATACGGACAGTCATATCATGTTTCTACAAACTTTAAATGACATTTACTTAGTTACTTACATTTTCTTAACAAAAAAATAATAATATTAAGAAACGAAAAATTAACCAATTTATTTTTATACTAATATACTCTTACGGATCTCAATTTTACCCAATCAGAACGCGGTGTTCCCGTCCTCAATAATGATGGATTCAGATTCTACAGAAAATACAAGCGAAACCACATCTCTCGTTGGCAATGCAGTTGTAACATAGACTGCAAAGCCATGGCCATCGCGAAAAACGATAAATTGTTCAAATGTAAAAATAACCATAACCACTCTATAGAGTGTGAGCTCTGCGGTAGATATAAATATAAAATGTAAATTAGAATTCCACCCGTTCATTTTATGGTCTCCCAATCGCTACCACTTTGTAGTCTTGCTATTTCTTTTGTATATGTTTTATGATCAAATGTATACGCATTTTTTTTTCTTTGTAAAATCTGCAATGAACGTTACAAACACTTTTGTTCCTTGTTAAAATAACTTTATTTATTTATAGAAACCAACAGCTTATCACAATTTATACTTATTCTGCAAACAATTATCCTGAGTAAAGCCAATTGCAGGTTTCTGCATTTACTAATATAAGTATATTAATATATTACCTTTAAGATTTGTGTATCGGAAATAAAATTTTTTGCTCAAAGTTACAAGTAATTTAAAATAACTTAAATTAAATCTCATCAGCCACAAAACTTCAAAATCAACCCAGCCATGAGTGTAACAGAGTCATTGAACGCTGCTATATTAATGAAAAATCAAAAACAAAATCTACTAATAAATATTATACAACTACGCATACATACATATTGTTAAATAAACATATAAACACGCCACTTAATTACCTTTTTGTTTGTAATATAGAGGTCATTTTATTTATTCGCTTAGTCAACGCACTTAATTGTTTTAATTATGTTTTTTTTTTAAAGTGAATTTGGACAGGAAGAAAACATCTTCCTTACTAAAAAGAGTATTATAGGTGCGGGCAATGGCGTTAGGACAGCATTACTGGAGTACTTGGTGGAATGGCTTGGAACGTGCAACAGAGGAGTGTGACAAGTGCGACGTGAAGGTACACGGTATGCTACTTTAGACACTAATTGTCTACGTGATTTCGAATGATGTCAAACAATAACGACATATCCATGACTTTATGTCTCTCCCCAACGGTAAGTAAATTATGTCGGCGACAACCGTCAAGATAACCGTCACTGGAGCAACGAAGACGATAATTCAGATGTTTGATAAATACTTTTTGAGTACGCTCCAATCGTTTAATATACACCTCATATTGTGGCGTCCAGATCGGACTAGCATATTCTATAACGCTCCTAACATATGCAAAATATACTGTTTTGAGAGCATTAACGTCAGAGAAAGGCTTACATGACCGTATAACGAAACCCAAATTCCGAAAAGCTTTATTAGCTATAGTATCAATATGTTGATCAAAAATCATTTTACTGTCTAGGATAACGCCCAAATCTTTAACCTTATCGGTTTTTTCTATTAAAAAGGTATTAAAATAATAATTGTGCGATATTTTATTTCTTTTGCGGGTAAATGATATACATTGGCATTTTTGAGCATTAACAGTTATCTTATTTTTTGAATAGTAGTCGTATAAAGAGTCAAGATCCCTCTGAAGTTTGATACAATCTTGTTCACATTTTATTAAACTAAAAATTTTCTTATCGTCTGCATACATTAAAAACCCAGAAGTCTTAAAGCAACTACCAATATCAAATAAATAAGCATTATAGAAAAGGGGTCCCAAGTGTGAACCTTGAGGGACACCAGTGAGTACATTTACAAAGTCTGACCTAAAACCGCCAATTACTACTGCTTGAGAACGATTATGCAAGTAAGATTTAACCCATCGGAGCAAATCACCACGAATTCCCAAACTGTGCAACTTTCTCAAAAGGATAACGTGATCCACACGATCAAAAGCTTTTTCAAAATCAGTGTAGATCACGTCAACCTGCCCCCCACCATCCATATTTTCTAACAAGTAATTAGTGAAACATGATAAGTTTGTTAGAGTAGAACGAATTTTAAGAAACCCGTGCTGTTCGTCAGGTATTCCGTTTTTTATTACTGGGTAGATAGCCTTATAAACAATTCTCTCGAAAACTTGGGCAACCGTATTCAGAATAGAGATACCCCTATAATTTTCAATGTTACTTTTGGCGCCTTTTTTGTGTAACGGGACGATATGAGCTTGTTTCCAGATGTTTGGAAAGTACCCTTCATTCAATGATTTATTAAATAAAATGAAAAGAGGCAGGGCCAGTGACTTCGAACAATGACGCCAAAACACGGGCGGCACATTGTCGCTGCCTGCGCCTTTATTAATGTCGAGAGCATTTAGAGATGATTCTATGCTACTAACAGATACATTATGTATTCTAGATATACAGTCGCTACTACCATCATTAGATACCAAGTCGTACTGACATTCAACAGAAGGTATACCAAAAACACTTTTAAAAAATGAGTTGAAGGCGTTACTTATATTTTTGCCACCGGCATGATCGCTGCCCTTATAAGTCATTTTGCTAGGATAGCCAGAACCACCACGTAGCGCTTTTAAAAAAGACCAAAAAGCTTTAGGCCGGCTTTTTATTGAGTTTTGTGTGTGAAAAGTAAATTTATTAAAACACGCCGCTTGGACGCGTTTCTGTCTATCTCTCAATAGGCAAAATTCATCATAATCTAATAAATTTCCTGTACGTTTCCATCGCGAATGTACTTTAGCTTTCTCACGAATAATCTTTATAAGGGCGGGACTGAACCAAGTTTGATAAGAACTTTTTTTGGATTTCTTAAAGAGTATATGTTTTTCAATGGCTTCGTAAACATAGTTATAAAAAATATGTGTACCTTCCTCGCGCTTTTTATCGCACAAAACCAGCTCCCAGTGAATGTCGCTAAAGAACTGATTAAGATCGACATAATTTCCCCTAAAAAAATTACGCTTTAAAGTCGGTGATTCGATCAGTGGCGTAACTTTTAAATCAAAGATGTCAAATTCAAAATTTGGATAAGCTGGATCCATTTTAACCAAATAAATTGAAGATTCTCCGAGATTCAAGGGTAAACTGGAAAAAACTAAATCAAGTGTATTCCCATCATAATTTTTAAAATAATTACATTGAGTCAACCCTAATAAATTTAATTCATCAATCAATGTGGCTCCCGCATCTTGTAACGTTACAGGACCCTTTTTCAGATTAGTCGGATTCTGATTTTTATCCCAAGATATGCAATACAAATTAAAGTCCCCGATAAGAATGTAATTATGATTAGGATTATTATACATACGTTGCGAGATGGAATGAACAATAGAATTTAAATTGTCGATAAAAAAAGCAGAATTATCGTTCGAATGAGGAGGAACATAAGCTATACTAATGTGGAGGTCAGCGGTGGAGTCAAGAACCCGCGCAGGCAATGATATAGTTAACATCTCAGTGGGCGCTGCCGGGTCCGAGCCGCTCAACAAAGCGCAAAGGTCGCGACGCACCATAATCATTACTCCGCCACCCGTGGATTTTTTACAACATGGAAAATCACGATCCCGGCGGAACACGTCATACCTATCGTCACACAATTCCATATCATAAATGCCATCACATAGCCACGTTTCCGTCAATATTATTATGTCGTAGTTTGTTGTGAGAATATTCTGTTTTAACGTTAAACACTTTGTTCGCAAGCCACGGACGTTCTGGTAATATATTTTTAAGTTGTTACTATTTCCTATTTAAACGATTACCTCTTAACGTAAGACACATTAAACAACATCTAAAAACAAAAATAAAACGTATAGGTTTAACGAAATGGAGATGCATGACTTTAAAGTAGAATCCATTTAAAACGTATTTGTGATTATTTAGCAAGCAGTGATTGTCAGGTAACAAACTCAATAAAAACAATAACGAAATTAGTGGGTACTTTAAAAACTTATCAACATCGATCCAAAGAGTGTGCAATGCAACTCGTGCGCTAAATAAGTGTGCGACAAACAAGAAAACAAGCGTGGCCGTGTCATTAGAACAGTTTGTGACATAAAGTAGTAGAGTAGGTGTATTATAATGAACAAATATAAGATAAGATATAATATAATAGTATAAATATCTTACAATAAGTACTTTAACCATTGCCTTAAAAATATTTATAATGTGATTTTTAGATTTGTAAATGTAATAAAACAAAGTTAAATACTGTGATACTGACGATAAACATTTTATATTAATGAGGTTATTAAACATGTTGCAAATGATGTTAAATACAGTTATGAAAGTTAATAAACAATTGGTGTTTGTATTCTGTTTTAGAACTTTATAATTTGATTTTTTTAATATTTAAGCGGGCAAAACGGTAACTAAATACTGTGACAAGTATTTAATATTAATTATATTATAATAAAATATTGAATAAAAATACTTAATGAGTTGTACAATATTGTTGTAAAAATGTGATTTTGTTAGGTATTTACTAATAGGAATGTTATACAGTCCCAGGCAAGTAGCATATAGGAATGATTTTATGATAAACACTATGTGATAAATACACATGTCACAACTATGAATTTCAAAGATTATTTCCAGTTCGCCACCAATAACAAATATATAACAGCGTCCAATGTTACAATTAAAAAATCCGACAAGTATCTCCCAACGAAACTTATTAATAAATTCACACATCGACGACACGGGCAGAATTACATAAAAAGAGTGCACCCAATTTAAGCGTATTGACATTAGTGAAACTAAGGTGCCACAGTAGTATGCCACAGAGTATGACTGGTAATGAGTTGAAATAAACGTGATGAGATAAAACAATTTTCTTAAATAATATGCAAATTTACGTTTAAACTTGGAAACAAAAACATGAGGTTGTTTAGAGTGAAATATAAAGATACTATAAGTTACCGTATCTATAAAACGACAGGTTAAAACATCTTTTTTAGGTCCTCTTCGTCTTTTATCATGATTGGAGCCGATGTATCGCTTTTCCTGACGTAAATTCTTCCATTTTTTGACCAGGTATATTGGTAAAGCTTTGATTTTGCGGATTCCTTGGTTATTTTCAGGAGTTGTTTATTGAATGGCGTAAGGTGCTCATTTATGTAGATAGGTTTAATGTTTCCCGAAATATCAATATCTTTGGTAGTAACCTTACACTTCTTTGCACGTGAAAGAAAATTGTCTTTTTGAAGGCGTGTTTTCGTTTTGACTATGACAGTTCGTGAGCGGCCTGAAGTTTTAATCTTTGGTGTAACTCTATGAATAGTGATGGTGTGTTCGGGTGTTAAATCGGCTCCAATACATTTTGCAATTTTTCGAATATAAACAAACAGATCCTCATCTTTAGTTTCAGGTAATCCAATAATTTCTATGTTAGATAATCTGTCGCGTTGTGCATTATCATTCAGTTTTTGATCGCGGCTAAATCAGTTTCTATATTTATTACTTGATTAAAATTCGGTTTTAAACTGCTGAAATCCCGTTCGAGATCAACTATTTTTGCAAAATTAAATTCAAGTGATTCTTGAAGGGATAATACATCAGCTTTGACATCATCTTGCATTTTATTCAAGTTTGAAACTGTATCCTTGATCACGGAGTATTCATTGCGAAGACTGTTGATTTCCGATTTCATATCTTGAGTTGATTGAGTTAGTTTTGCCAAGTCGTCTTTAATAATTGTATTAATATTCTCGTTGATTTGGGCCACATTTTTATCCAAGTCTTCTTTCCAAATTTTTAAGGTCGACATTATTTCTTCGGTGAAAGACTTGAACATCACGGCATATTCATCATCATGTTTACGCTTCCTTGTAGATATGTTAAACTCTGTATCTTGAATATTCAACTTGTGAAGATTAGGGTCAGATCCATAGGTTTGATTTGGTGAGCGTGACATAGCGTTTTATACCTGATATACTGATAACACTTACTCTGTGGCCACACGTACCTGCAGTGTTGCGGTGTGA
Organism: Scoparia ambigualis; assembly: GCA_963921215.1. Lineage (NCBI taxonomy): Eukaryota > Metazoa > Arthropoda > Insecta > Lepidoptera > Crambidae > Scoparia > Scoparia ambigualis. The sequence goes on along the minus strand of OY992513.1, from coordinate 28,951,401 downwards.
AGGAGACGACAACAGCTGTTCGGGGTTCACACTGTGAGTTACGCACAACTGTGATATTAAATTGTTGAAGTCTATATTGAACCTTAACACCAGCAATATACGCGTTAACTAATAAGAATATATAAGTTGGTAATTAGTTGCAACCGAATACACGTCTGTTGCTTGAACTTGGCAAGCGTTTATGACAAAATTTACTTAGTTAAATAAACTTTGTCATTCTATTTTTAATAAGTTTTGGTGCTGTGTCAAAGTATTAAAATAATGAATTTTGTGAATAGTGTATAAAACCTCATCCTTAATGTAGTAACCACAATTTGAATGTCAGTTTTTTTAACTTCAGAGATCTCTTTTACGCAATCGGAGCGCGGTGGGCCAGTTCTCATAATCGATGGATTCAGATTCTACAGGAAATACAAGCAACAATACAGGTCCCGATGGCGATGCTCGACGAGCTATAGCACTGGATGTAAGGCTGTTGCCATCACGGTAGACGACACCGAATTGATTAGATGCGATAATGTTCATAATCATCCTAAGATGCTCTAAGCTGAAATTAGGACTTGTAATAATTAAAAAAATTGTTTTTACTTTAAGTTTCGATTCTATCGAATGTAAGTGTTTCATTTTATGTAGTTCTATTACTTAAAACTTCTCGGCGTTTTCGTAATGAAACACGTTAATTGACTCTGCTTTTATTTTGAATTTTGTTTTTGTATGATTTATTGATTTTTTTTTGTGTGAACGCTAGGAAATCCGTATGAAGGTTTATTTTAATTTTTTTTTATTTTTATTTTTCATTAAGGCTTACAAAACAAGTAACAGTCTAAAGCATGCACTTAATTTATGATACACTTTTACATTAAACCAGACCGTAACTCTTACGATGTAGGCACAATTAGATCAAAGTAGATATACAGGTACTAAGAATGAGGGTTAATACATTATTAATAGTCTTCTAGGTTTGCACTAGTTTCTTAACTAAAATAGTAAATAACGTTGAAATTAAATAAAAATGTATAACAATGTTAAAGACATCTAAACTATATTCAAACTAGAGCAGCTTGAACTTCTTTTTTGAACTTGTATAGGTTGTCATCAAAAATGTCCAAAGAAAAATGTCCAGTAATAGTTTCATTATATAGACGGCATATTCTGGTTAACGGATTATAAAATGAGGTATTGTTTTTGTATACTTGGAGATAGAATAATTTAAAAGAGGAACTCCGGGACTGTGACTGCTTTGACGGAGTTGACGGACGATATGCGTGAGGGTATGTCGAATCAACAGCTCACAACTTTGGTTCTTTTAGACTTCAGCAACTCATTCAACACTGTTGATCTCGATATACTCTTGGCAATGCTGACGAGTGTTCTTGGGTCAGTCTCTGTGGTTGAGTGGTTCCGCAGCTATCTTGCGAACCGTAGGCAGTCTGTCCGGATTGATGATAGTCTGTCTGATCCCTGCGACGTTACTGCTGTGCCACAGGGCGGCGTCCTTTCCCCCTTCCTTTTCTCTATCTTTATCAACTTCCTTACTCCTCTCCTGTCATGCCAGTATCACCTTTACGCTGACGACCTACAAATCTACTCCCGTGCTCCCATCGAGGACGTTGACGACATGATTGCTAAACTTAATGTTGACCTTGCGACTATACATGAATGGAGTCGAACCCATGGCCTCTTGGTCAATCCTCACAAGTCGCAGGCGATCATTATTGGTGGGTCGAAGCAGATTGCCCGACTCAAGCACGTCAATGTTCCCCCACTCCTATTAAATTCTGTTCCCCTTCCCTTCAGTGATGTTGTCAAGAGCCTTGGTGTTCTCTTCGACCGTACGTTGTCCTGGGCGCCTAATATTGCAGAGGTTAGTAGGAAGATGTTTGCCGCCGCTGGTTCGTTGCGGAGATGGAGAAATCTGCTTCCTGTGAGGACAAGGATCGAGCTTGCGCAATCTCTCCTCTTGCCAATTCTGGACTACGCTGATGTCTGCTCCATTGACCTCAATGAGGTTTTTTTGGATAAGCTGCAGCGACTACAGAATCTGTGCATAAGGTTTATATATGGCCTGCGCAAGTTCGATCATGTGTCTGAATACAGGACAGAACTCGGGTGGCTTCCTATCAGACTGCGACGCGAGGAGCATGTTCTGGTGCTCTTGTATAACGTGCTGTATGACCCTCGCACCCCTCCTTACCTTAAGGAACGTTTCCAATTTCTTGGTACGGATCACAAGCGTGAACTCAGGTCTAAGGCTGACAACTTTCTGAAACAGCGCCTGACTCGCTCTGAATACTTCAGAGACTCCTTCTCAGTTAAGGCTGTCAGCCTATGGAACAAACTCCCATCTGAAGTTCGTCACTCGAAGTCACTTGCTTCTTTCAAAGCCAAACTGCATTCGCATCTTTTGGCTAGGTCCTAGTATGCAACAACCGTTATAATATTTTAAGTATTTTATTATATTACTAGTATAATATATGTATACAAATATATATTTATCTATATATTTTTATAATATAGGTACCTAGGTATCAGTATTTTATGTTTATCTAATTAATTTTTGAATGATATTAAGTATTTGAATTCTGTTTTTATTTATTTTTTTATTTTTATCTCATATTTGCTTCTTCTGGTGCACTGCCTGTCGCTCTTTTTTTTTTGATGTCCTATACCTCAAAGGTTGTCTGGAAGAGATCGCTTTAAGCGATAAGACCGCCTTTGCCCACATTAGTTTTTTTTTCTTTTTTAATGCTTACTGTTTGTACCTTTCTTTATTTTTGTGTGTGCAATAAAGCGTTGTATCTATCTATCTATCTATCTATCCGGGATTTATATCTTATATTGAAATTGAGCTGCGATAGAATATATGGCGAGTCGATATGTGAGTTTACAATTTTGTAAAGATAAATTAATTCTTGACATTTGCGACGGGAAGCTAGCGAGGAAATCCGGAATTTATCAAGTTTTTCACTATATGATTTATATTTACGTCCTAAATGGAGCCTGTAACTAAGAATTTTGAGGAATTTTTTCTGCACTCTTTCAAAGAGCATTATGTATCGTCTCCTTCAGAAAACAACATTGTGCTACTTTTCAACTTATACCTTATTTTAATGATGAACACTCAATGGGACCTGGGGCCCAAGTCTGCTAATTTACGAATGGCATAATTGAATCGCAATTGGATCGCATTGTAATTGTTTGACACATTTGGTATTCTCTTACTCATTTAAGAATACCAAATGTGTCAAACAATTACAATGCGATACAACTGCGATTCAAATAAGCCATTCGTAAATTAGCAGACTTGGGCCCCTGATGTCCGAATTGATAATTAAAACCAATGTTACTGAACTACATATATTTATTTAATGTAACGTACCCACATAATTTAAGATTTGTAACTAAACGAAAATCGTTTAAAGTGATAATAATTTATTTGTGTACTTACTCTGGATTTTATTTATTGTCTGACAGAAAATATTTTGTTTGATGGCCACGGTTTGCCTGTGTGTTGTATGTTTACAAATTTTTGTACTTAGATTAGCCACCTTACTTGTAAACGTTACTTAATTGCAAACCGAACACCTTAACCGCTGCACCATCGAGCTCCTTGAAGCGTTCTCGTTGAAAGTACGTGCACTTAAATAAACATAAACCATCTTTTCTTTGGTCTCCTATATGTACAATTACACGGGACAGCTTCTTCCTCTTTATTAAGCTCAGGTCCGATCGTGCATGGAGTACTGTTCTCATCTTTGGGATGGATTTGAAAAGCACCAGCTGGCTGCCCTGGATTCTATAGAGCGTCAAGCAAAGAGGTTGATTGGTGACGATGAGCTGGTCGATAACAGACATTTATGTCTGGAACACCGACGCAAAGTGGCTTGCTTATCAGTCTTCTACAGGTTACATTTTGGAAAGTGTGCTCAGGAGTTACATAACTTCTTACCTCCTTCCCCGTTCCATCATCGGACTACCAGACGGAGATAGGACTTTCATCATTATGTCGTCGATATTCCACCTACCTGAACGAAGCGATTTGCTTCTTGTTTCATCATATCGACAGCTAGGATGTAGAATGACCTCCCTGCGTCTGTTTTCCCAGAACGCTACCACTTAGGCGTCTTTCAGGCCAGAGTAATCATGTATTTACTTACTGCGCGTGCTCCATCTTCGTCCTGATTATCACTTTCCAACAGGTGAAATCAAGGACAAACGCGTTAGTTATTAGCGTGTCATTAAACATCACATGCATTTCACCAAGATAGAAAATTTCCTCAAGTTTTTGTCACTTGCTGATGATTTGTTGATGTTAAGGTTACATAACAAAATTGTATGTAATCTCCAACCAATTCACAATTCTGAAACAAGTTCTTTTGTGTTTCAGAGGTTTGGTTAAGGATGTCAGTGCGTGGCGTTCCCATTCTCACCATCGACGGGTACCGGTTCAACAGGTAGTACCAAAAATGTAAACGGGCTCGCTAGTGGTGTTCCTCCCACCACAACAAAGGATGCAAGGCCGTCGCCTACTTCTAAGGTCCAAACAGTCCGTCTAGCTTGGTACCCAGTACTTAAAACCACGAACGCCTTAAACAAGTTAGACGGACACAAAAGGATGAGGTTGATCGCGGTACCAGGCTACATGGAAAGTCATGACAATAAGATGCTCTTGCTAGGGAGGGCTCAGATACCCCATATATTGGTGCTGAGCGTGTCTGACATTGGCACCGGGTACCATCAATAAGGCCTTTAAGAACCATATCTAAAACAGGCATAAAACCGAAAGGAAAAATCTACCCGGCATTAGGCACTCGAAATCATTCATAGGCGAAGGCGCCCTAGGACGGAGTAAGATCATAATTATGCAGAGATAGGAAAAGGCTGGTCCGAATGATCACCGGTGCCCTGACTGGGCACCACGCCACAAAACAAATGCTCCACAAAATTAAACTAGCAACTAGCATGTGGAAAGAAAACGAGTCCATGCATGCAACACCTATGGTGTGACGTGTGTGTGAGTCATTTTCACTGAGGAGACAGAATGATAGGACGGGGTTGCACAAAAGATCATAATAGGTCAAGGCTAGAGGAGACCTCTGCAAGCCCCACTAAAATAAGATAAGATACAACTAGTTATACGTTTTGCACTTTTAATTTCTAAGAATTAGTGCTTGCTTGAATGTATGTTAGTCTGTAGGCCTGATAATAACCGTATAATCAATATATAAAATTACGCTTTTAAATACAAAGAGTTTCTTTAAATCGACGGTGGAAATTTCAGATGTCGTAAGGGACATTTTGTCGTAAGTACACTTGATGCTCCATTATACTCAAAATTTAATTCTCTATCGATCTGTTTCAATTACAAATGTTCAAATTTTGTTATCTCTAACAGTTTAGAATTTACGGCGATTATCACTTTGTAGTATGCAACAAAAATATTAAAATCTCTTGTTGTATAGGGCATATTTTGTCCTCGTAATCAATTTTGAGGTTTCCAGAACGTTGTAAGTATCTTTAAGTGACAATAAGTAAGGTTTACACAAAAAAATAGAATGCCTTTACAACAAAATTTGGAAAGTAATAATGTGAAACTAAGAATACAATTTGGCGTAAGTATCGACGAGATTTTACACGAAGTCTCTTACGACATTGGGTATAAAAATATATTTTAATATACTTTGTCGTAAGAAGAACGAATATTACATGTTTCTCTGTTACATCTATAAGTCTAACTAAGTAGTAGTGTGAGTAATTAAGACATGATTGCTAAACTTAATGTTGACCTTGCGACTATACATGAATGGAGTCGAACCCATGGCCTCTTGGTCAATCCTCACAAGTCGCAGGCGATCATTATTGGTGGGTCGAAGCAGATTGCCCGACTCAAGCACGTCAATGTTCCCCCACTCCTATTAAATTCTGTTCCCCTTCCCTTCAGTGATGTTGTCAAGAGCCTTGGTGTTCTCTTCGACCGTACGTTGTCCTGGGCGCCTAATATTGCAGAGGTTAGTAGGAAGATGTTTGCCGCCGCTGGTTCGTTGCGGAGATGGAGAAATCTGCTTCCTGTGAGGACAAGGATCGAGCTTGCGCAATCTCTCCTCTTGCCAATTCTGGACTACGCTGATGTCTGCTCCATTGACCTCAATGAGGTTTTTTTGGATAAGCTGCAGCGACTACAGAATCTGTGCATAAGGTTTATATATGGCCTGCGCAAGTTCGATCATGTGTCTGAATACAGGACAGAACTCGGGTGGCTTCCTATCAGACTGCGACGCGAGGAGCATGTTCTGGTGCTCTTGTATAACGTGCTGTATGACCCTCGCACCCCTCCTTACCTTAAGGAACGTTTCCAATTTCTTGGTACGGATCACAAGCGTGAACTCAGGTCTAAGGCTGACAACTTTCTGAAACAGCGCCTGACTCGCTCTGAATACTTCAGAGACTCCTTCTCAGTTAAGGCTGTCAGCCTATGGAACAAACTCCCATCTGAAGTTCGCCACTCGAAGTCACTTGCTTCTTTCAAAGCCAAACTGCATTCGCATCTTTTGGCTAGGTCCTAGTATGCAACAACCGTTATAATATTTTAAGTATTTTATTATATTACTAGTATAATATATGTATACAAATATATATTTATCTATATATTTTTATAATATAGGTACCTAGGTATCAGTATTTTATGTTTATCTAATTAATTTTTGAATGATATTAAGTATTTGAATTCTGTTTTTATTTATTTTTTTATTTTTATCTCATATTTGCTTCTTCTGGTGCACTGCCTGTCGCTCTTTTTTTTTTGATGTCCTATACCTCAAAGGTTGTCTGGAAGAGATCGCTTTAAGCGATAAGACCGCCTTTGCCCACATTAGTTTTTTTTTCTTTTTTAATGCTTACTGTTTGTACCTTTCTTTATTTTTGTGTGTGCAATAAAGCGTTGTATCTATCTATCTATCTATCTATCCGGGATTTATATCTTATATTGAAATTGAGCTGCGATAGAATATATGGCGAGTCGATATGTGAGTTTACAATTTTGTAAAGATAAATTGATTCTTGACATTTGCGACGGGAAGCTAGCGAGGAAATCCGGAATTTATCAAGTTTTTCACTATATGATTTATATTTACGTCCTAAATGGAGCCTGTAACTAAGAATTTTGAGGAATTTTTTCTGCACTCTTTCAAAGAGCATTATGTATCGTCTCCTTCAGAAAACAACATTGTGCTACTTTTCAACTTATACCTTATTTTAATGATGAACACTCAATGGGACCTGGGGCCCAAGTCTGCTAATTTACGAATGGCATAATTGAATCGCAATTGGATCGCATTGTAATTGTTTGACACATTTGGTATTCTCTTACTCATTTAAGAATACCAAATGTGTCAAACAATTACAATGCGATACAACTGCGATTCAAATAAGCCATTCGTAAATTAGCAGACTTGGGCCCCTGATGTCCGAATTGATAATTAAAACCAATGTTACTGAACTACATATATTTATTTAATGTAACGTACCCACATAATTTAAGATTTGTAACTAAACGAAAATCGTTTAAAGTGATAATAATTTATTTGTGTACTTACTCTGGATTTTATTTATTGTCTGACAGAAAATATTTTGTTTGATGGCCACGGTTTGCCTGTGTGTTGTATGTTTACAAATTTTTGTACTTAGATTAGCCACCTTACTTGTAAACGTTACTTAATTGCAAACCGAACACCTTAACCGCTGCACCATCGAGCTCCTTGAAGCGTTCTCGTTGAAAGTACGTGCACTTAAATAAACATAAACCATCTTTTCTTTGGTCTCCTATATGTACAATTACACGGGACAGCTTCTTCCTCTTTATTAAGCTCAGGTCCGATCGTGCATGGAGTACTGTTCTCATCTTTGGGATGGATTTGAAAAGCACCAGCTGGCTGCCCTGGATTCTATAGAGCGTCAAGCAAAGAGGTTGATTGGTGACGATGAGCTGGTCGATAACAGACATTTATGTCTGGAACACCGACGCAAAGTGGCTTGCTTATCAGTCTTCTACAGGTTACATTTTGGAAAGTGTGCTCAGGAGTTACATAACTTCTTACCTCCTTCCCCGTTCCATCATCGGACTACCAGACGGAGATAGGACTTTCATCATTATGTCGTCGATATTCCACCTACCTGAACGAAGCGATTTGCTTCTTGTTTCATCATATCGACAGCTAGGATGTAGAATGACCTCCCTGCGTCTGTTTTCCCAGAACGCTACCACTTAGGCGTCTTTCAGGCCAGAGTAATCATGTATTTACTTACTGCGCGTGCTCCATCTTCGTCCTGATTATCACTTTCCAACAGGTGAAATCAAGGACAAACGCGTTAGTTATTAGCGTGTCATTAAACATCACATGCATTTCACCAAGATAGAAAATTTCCTCAAGTTTTTGTCACTTGCTGATGATTTGTTGATGTTAAGGTTACATAACAAAATTGTATGTAATCTCCAACCAATTCACAATTCTGAAACAAGTTCTTTTGTGTTTCAGAGGTTTGGTTAAGGATGTCAGTGCGTGGCGTTCCCATTCTCACCATCGACGGGTACCGGTTCAACAGGTAGTACCAAAAATGTAAACGGGCTCGCTAGTGGTGTTCCTCCCACCACAACAAAGGATGCAAGGCCGTCGCCTACTTCTAAGGTCCAAACAGTCCGTCTAGCTTGGTACCCAGTACTTAAAACCACGAACGCCTTAAACAAGTTAGACGGACACAAAAGGATGAGGTTGATCGCGGTACCAGGCTACATGGAAAGTCATGACAATAAGATGCTCTTGCTAGGGAGGGCTCAGATACCCCATATATTGGTGCTGAGCGTGTCTGACATTGGCACCGGGTACCATCAATAAGGCCTTTAAGAACCATATCTAAAACAGGCATAAAACCGAAAGGAAAAATCTACCCGGCATTAGGCACTCGAAATCATTCATAGGCGAAGGCGCCCTAGGACGGAGTAAGATCATAATTATGCAGAGATAGGAAAAGGCTGGTCCGAATGATCACCGGTGCCCTGACTGGGCACCACGCCACAAAACAAATGCTCCACAAAATTAAACTAGCAACTAGCATGTGGAAAGAAAACGAGTCCATGCATGCAACACCTATGGTGTGACGTGTGTGTGAGTCATTTTCACTGAGGAGACAGAATGATAGGACGGGGTTGCACAAAAGATCATAATAGGTCAAGGCTAGAGGAGACCTCTGCAAGCCCCACTAAAATAAGATAAGATACAACTAGTTATACGTTTTGCACTTTTAATTTCTAAGAATTAGTGCTTGCTTGAATGTATGTTAGTCTGTAGGCCTGATAATAACCGTATAATCAATATATAAAATTACGCTTTTAAATACAAAGAGTTTCTTTAAATCGACGGTGGAAATTTCAGATGTCGTAAGGGACATTTTGTCGTAAGTACACTTGATGCTCCATTATACTCAAAATTTAATTCTCTATCGATCTGTTTCAATTACAAATGTTCAAATTTTGTTATCTCTAACAGTTTAGAATTTACGGCGATTATCACTTTGTAGTATGCAACAAAAATATTAAAATCTCTTGTTGTATAGGGCATATTTTGTCCTCGTAATCAATTTTGAGGTTTCCAGAACGTTGTAAGTATCTTTAAGTGACAATAAGTAAGGTTTACACAAAAAAATAGAATGCCTTTACAACAAAATTTGGAAAGTAATAATGTGAAACTAAGAATACAATTTGGCGTAAGTATCGACGAGATTTTACACGAAGTCTCTTACGACATTGGGTATAAAAATATATTTTAATATACTTTGTCGTAAGAAGAACGAATATTACATGTTTCTCTGTTACATCTATAAGTCTAACTAAGTAGTAGTGTGAGTAATTAAGACTGTAAAAATTCAGAAAAAAATGATACTTACTACAAATAAACGATAGGCAGAAAATGAATTGATATTTACTAAGCGCGTTTTACGACATTTTAAATTAGTCTGTACATCCTCAGTACGGTCTTGTTGCCCTTCTTAAAGAATAACATAACCACACTTTCACTCCACGCTTCTGGCGTTGAGTACAAAGAGTGTGTTGTGTGCGGACTATAGTAGTATTGTCTGGTTTTTAACTAAACCTTCGGGGATTATAGTCGTGATTATATGCTATGTATAAATTAACTCAAATTATGTAAATCACAGAGGCTGTTCTTCTTTTTCTTCAGCATCTATATCATCGTTCACTGCTGGATGTATAAAAATATTTAAACACTGAAAAAACCTCCTCACCTCAGGCGGGAATCAAACCACGCACCTTCCGCATTCCGGGCGGCTGCCTTAACCACTTGGCTACCGAGGTCTGGCTTTCAACCGTCGAAATTTGTCAGTGCTTGATGCTTATGTTTTTAGTCAACATTCCTTCATCAAATCTAGAAGTTTTCATCTCTGAGATCCGAAAGAAATATTTTTACAAATATTTAAACATTCGGTTAAGATGAAGCTGCGTTTATAGATAAATGTTTTATATTTTAGCGTTTTATTAACGCTTAAATATACTTAAGTAAAACTTTAAACACTGAAAAAAGACGACAACCTCAGGCGGGAATCGAACCACGCACCTTCCGCATTCCGGGCGGCCGCCTTAACCACTTGGCTACCGAGGTCTGGCTTTCAACCGTCGAAATTTGTCAGTGCTTGATGCTAATGTTTTTAGTCAACATTGCTTCATCAAATCTTAGGTTCGATTCCCGCCTGAGGTTGTCGTCTTTTTTCGGTGTTAAAAATTTTACTTAAGTATATTTAAGCGTTAATAAAACGCTAAAATATAAAACATTAATGCTGGATGTATGTTTCTTCAATCCTCTAACCAGTCCGGTCGCCAGTGTATCTGGTCCTAATTGACCTGAGACCGCCTTAATGCCGTCGGACCAGCGAGCAGAAGGTCTGCCGGTGCTCATAGTTCCAGTTCTCCAGACTGTATGTATGTAAAGAAGCTGTAGGTACACGACCTCACATCACAGCCAAAGTTATGATTGATGATGACTGATTCCTTATTGATCTGATTTGATTAACTCGATGGCGCAGCGGTTACTTTACTTTTGCAATGCCGGGTCACTGGATGGGCGACCAATTTTAAAACATCTCAGGCTCCTCCGTGTTTCGTAAGACACGTAAAGCCGTTGGTCTCGGTTTTTGTCGTAAGGTAGTAAAGTGGGGTGGTTATGGCACAATCTCCCCACGGGCTGTCCTATACCCAGCAATAGAAAATAGGACGATTTTCTATTGATGATGAAGATAATATCTGATTCCAGGCGCGGTGTTAAAAATCTCCAATTGTGGGGGGTTAGTGATGTCCCTCGCCGGGTTTCGGTACAATCGCCAGAAGCAGCACGGCTACAAGACCCGTTGGCAGTGCTCGCGTCACTGCCGCTGCTGCAAGGCTGTCTTGGTCACCATAACTGAGAGCAACACGATAGTGTCACACGAGTCGATGCACAACCACCCGCCTATCACTAAGGCTGACCAGTATTGCAAGTATGTGTTTTAGAAAGTTCTGACTGCAATGAGTGCTGAATCTTTAAACGGAATAATTTAAATAGTAGGTTTTTTTGTTTTTTGTGAAAGAAAAAATAGTGTTTGTAGAGAAAAAGATATTTTCTAACCTGGGACCAGCTACCCTATCGGCTAAAAAATATGAATATGGACATGGGCTTCATTTGACATTTGAAGCCCATAATATGCTCATATAAGGACAAAATATGGGCTTCAAATGTCAAATGAAGCCCATGTCCATATCCATATTTTTAGCCGATAGACCCGCAGGCCTGGAAGTGAATGGTTTGATTTTGTCTTAAGGATTTTTGTTTTAATAATTTTTATATGTTTACAAAATTCACATAATTACAAAGGTTTTGACCGAAGCCCCCTTTTATTTTTTTATCTGTTTGATGTACAAATAGCAAATGATGAAGAAGTTACTTCAGCGGTAGACTGTCATAATACCAGATACTTACAATAAAAATTCAAACATGCAACCTCAGGAGTCTTCTGACCAGGGGTTTTGAAGAAAATGATTTTAAACTATTCAAAAGTGCTGTTTAATTAAATCTTCATTGAATAAATATATTTGATTTTGAATAAAAACTAACAAAAGATAAATAAAATAAAATGTATGGATGTACCACATGGATCTTCATAAAGGGCGTGAATATTATTTTACAAGGTCACAGCTACAGTTCGCTTTGTTCATAGGGTAATATAGCCGACATGCCTGACTACCACAAAAGTAATGTAAAAACTGTAAAGTATAAAGAAACGTCTTTCCATATACGGAACTAGTTATGTTCTTTGGCTAAAACTGTTTAAATAAATACGATTATACGAGTATGATTCGATTTGATCGTGACCTTTAAACTAAGCTTGCTATTTTCAGATCCCTTATTCACGAAGTCGAAATATGGAAATATGATGCTGTCTATAGGCGGTTTCACATTCTGCAAAAACCACACAAAAGCCTACAAAACTAGATGGGCCTGCTCTTCAAAAAGTAACAAAAAGTGCAAGGCGTTCGTCTACACATTAGAAGGCACCAAAGACATCATTAAATGCGTAAATGAACATAACCACCCAAAACCTCACAAAATGGGTTTGATGAACCTCACAATATGAGTGTGCCGAAATAACTATTAATAAAGCTTGATTTAACTTAATAAAAATAATATAAAACTATTTTATTGGATCAAAACCGAAAAAGAAAAGAAAAACAATTACTTTTAAACATACACAAACATACAATACAATACAACATACAACGGTACGGAAATAATTTATTTATTTATTTATTTATTTAAACGAACATACACAAACCTTATAGTAGTAAGTAATGTAAGTAAGTATTCTCCTGAAAAGTATGACATAAAATCATACTTTTTAGGAGGCCCCAACGGCCGCCTGTACTTTTGTAATAATATGGGTAAACGAGGATGTCAATTCTGCCGTCCTAGTGAATAGTGCAGTAAAGAGCATCGCGCTTATTCCGAGAAAATGGCGCATAAATATAAAGACTTTAGGCATAATAGTTTTATGTTTTTTAAATACAAATCGAGGAAGCGCTTGGCTTTCATCTCAGCTTGGTAAGTGAGCGCACTTCACCCGCAATCCTCAACGACTAATAAACTTCGTATCTTATATTGTTTTCTAAAGTTTACGCGAGCATTACACATTGAAATAAAACATTTTTTTCAAATTCAACTAACTAATTGCCAATCTTCAAATAACTAATTGCCATTACATCAGATTTGACAAACCTCAAATACTCGCCAAAGAACAACGATTTATTCTTAGAATGATACGCGAGGCTATTGAAATTAAAAAACATCGAAATTGCAGTAGAAAGGATGGTTGGAATTTACTAACTGCCTGGGACCCCATCATACAGGTCATCAAATCCCAGCCCCAGCAGCAACACATTACCAGACCTAAAAATATTGTTAGCTCGTTTTGTGTAAACCTGAACGCACCCGGTTAAATATAAAAATGATTGACGGTAGGCAAATAACTTCTAACTATGAGACAAACAACACCTCGGTCTCCCTGTGTCCACGGACCATGTACAGGGTTCGAAACGTCAGGACTAAAATCAAAACCCTAAAATGTAATAAACGCTACTTAGATCCGAAAAAAGTGTTTCCTTTCGTTTCTTATTTATACTTAATAAAAAGAAAAATAATTGTATGTTTTTTTATTTCATTGCTTTGTGTATCGTTCTATTAATGAATCTGTGTTCTTTAGCGACTATTCAGGGTTTGTCTAATTTAATAAAAGGTTATGTCCCTCATGAGCACGTTCACACTCCTTTAACCAAGCTTGTTTTTCTCAGGAGCTAAATTTACCAAGTCGAAACGTGGCAGATGGCTTCTGTCCATAGGCGGGTTCACATTCTGCAAGCAACGTGTTGCCTTCGACAAGGTTCGCTGGCACTGCTCTACGCATAACAATAGGAGATGCAAAGCCTTTGTCTATACCATAGACAGCACAAATGAGATAATTCGGTGTATAAACGTGCATAACCATGAAAAGAAGAATGATGGTTTAATAAAAAGTACCTGAATCGAACGAAATGTTTATAAGTAGCCAATATACTGTTCCCACTGCTGGGAATAGGCCTCCGTCATCGATGTTACCGCTACATTGATAGTTATTGGCTTAAAAACTGCACTTTCCAAATGCGGGGTGAAAATTGAACCCAGGACCTTCGGCTGACCAACTACATGACAAAAATGCTGTAGCTCCGGATTACCACTTTGCGACAACCACTAGCGGATTACAACACACGATATCTCTATTTCTGTTGTGCTTGTACTTATTGATATTTAAATATATTATTAATTCAAGGTTTAATATCATATATTCAGTTTAGGCTACAAATAATTAAGCACATAAGAATGTCACTACGCTGTCGGTTCGTATGTCTATAAGGTGGGAGACCTTTTGAGAAGAACCAACAAGAAATTCAACAAGCGTTTTACAAGCGCTTTACACCGTCAAATACTAATTTAAAAATGCACTCCCTATCATAGAAGGACACTTTTCATTAATAAAAACAAATAAATTACAAGACAGTCGCAACATCAAACAACAAGTACCTATTTATCAATCTAAAATAAACAATGAGTCAATAAAGGAAAAAGTAAGATTATTATAAATAAAAATAGCAAAGTAACGTTTATTCGTTTGGTTTGGTTAGTTTTGGGTTATGGCCCACTTATCCCATGTGCTGTTGTACATTTATTTGGGAAAGCTTGATTCCAGTGGGCGCTTGTTGGCTGACGATGATGATGATGAAGTATTACATAATTATATATACATTACATAAACACAGCATGAATCTGATAAATAAACTACTCGCACTAGTAAACTCTAATGTAATATTACAAAATAAATACCATAAGTCTGAAAGTTATAATACAATAATATGCTTAAAAATAATTTGTTTGTATCAATAAAGAAGTACATAAATAAATGAACCCACATACTAAAATAGTTTTATTGACCACAAAATGTTAATTCTTAATTCTCCATAGGTATTTATGGTGGTGGTGTCCAGGACTGTAATCCTATAATAACATTAACTTTGACTAAAATGCATTGTAAAGCTCCTATAAATGCATTACAAAATGGACCGCGATCCGATTTGATGACGGCTGTATTTACTAATAATTAATGAATATACAAATGATAATTATGTTTACTTTTGAAGGCGCATAAACATATGTTTATTAACATCGAATACTTTATCAATAAAATTTATTTCGCAAGTTAATTTTTTTATATAACAGTGAAAACACAAAGTTATCAACCTTTATTATAATGAATAGTAATAAAGATTACCCTTTGCAATTCCAATATTATTATTTTTTTCGTTTGCCTCCACCATAGACAATATACTGTCCATTTATCCTCTCACTAGGTCAGCTTGTAAGAAAACCATTACAAAATGGCTTAAAAGTCTAGACTATTTACAAACGGAATCATTATTACGCCCACAATTCTAATTTTTAACATAGTAGTTAAATACACTTTAGTTTTATTGCACAAAAACACACATACTAATAACATTTTCTTATGCGGTACTTGTATTTGGATTTTATGTTTAATAACCTATATAAACTATTTAAATGTATAGAATAAACCTAGGGGGTGAGCACTCTGGTGACCAGTAATACGGGTTTCTTTTAAAGAAACCTATCTCGGGCACCAGTCTCTCACATTTTGGCTGGTAACATATTAAATAAGATGGTTTATATTGTTAAATAAAATATTATGTAAGTAGTAAGTAAGTACCTAAACATGTGAGAGAAAATAAATTATTTATTATTATTATAGAAAATTTATGAAAAATAAATGCTCTAGTTATGACATCACAATTACCACTGTTGGATAAATTACACCGGTAGCGGCATGCGCCAGATTGTTACAGGACTAATCACGCTGCCTCAGTGCGTGTACCTGATCTTTATATGACACAGTGATCTTGTAGAAGCACTCAATAAAATAGTAATAAAATCAATTTGCACTTTACCGGACTGTAACAAAATAACTATAGGTCGCAATAGTCATGTAAAGTGCGCCCAAATGCGGTCTTGTAAACGTTAATAGGATTTCTATAGGACTAAAAGATATTTGGTCCTAGGATACTTACATGACCACATTTTGCTATTTGGCCATAGTCCACTTTTCACCAAATCGCGACTGCACATGTGTTGCACGCACAGCGTGACAGGTGGTGAGGCCCATCGCCGCTCTAAGCTGTTTGATGTACGTCCAGTCTTTTGTCCGTTAGCCGCCTTTTACGACCCCCAAGGAAAGAAGGTCCAGGAAGAAGTATCCATTCATCGCTACGCGACGCGGTTCCAAAACATAAAAAAATAAAACTAAAAATGTTTATTTATCAGACAGCAATGATCCGTTATGTGGTTAGTATAATAAAAGCTTGACTCTTATGTTAGTACATACTAACTATAATAGAACAGAACGAGTGATATGTGACCACGGACGAACAAAAAAAGGAAAGACCTCTCGTAACGTACTTAAACGTGACGCGCAAAAGTAGGCCAGTATTATTGTGATTATTTAGCACACCCTTACAAAAAGGTAGGCCGATCGACCGTCATTGTGATGTCAACCGTCCCCGTGACAGCACACAAACCAGCATAAGGTTGCTTCACTTGTATCGCGGCGCGGAGTCCTTCTTTTTTTACTCGTCCGTGTATGGGACATGCGCGGTTAGTGGGCAGTCCCTACTGTCGGCTAGCCTTTAAGACACGTTCCGGCTGTAACGGATTCGACGCTATAGAGATCCCGCTTTTTTGCGCAAAATATTCGGGTAAGTGTCGACCTTCGCGTTTTTGCAGTGCTTCTGAAAACATCCCGGACGCATTGCAAAAACGTGGCAGTACAAAATGCCTTGAAAATATTATTATAAAATTGAATGCGAAGGGCGTCGAACAACTTCTTGGTATATTTGACCCACATGCTACTCGATTAAAAAGAAGTGCAGTAAGTATGCTTTGTAAAATGTGTTTTTGACTGCGTCCGAACAACGATAAAACCTGCGGGCCGACGGACGTATTCGCCCTTATCGACAACGCCCTACGTTATCTTTACATATCTTATTCAGTCTTTTAAATCACATGTAACGTGTGCCAAAAATGTTTAAAATGATTAACTCTGCATACAACCGTATGGGTGGTACTGGACATTTGCTACCAGCACTAAACACCATATTTTAAACTCACTCTTTTTGCTCTATAGTTCCAAAGCTTTTAAGTCTAACATCAACATTGGCGGTCTTATTTACAAACACTAATTATACATTATTTAGTTAAACATTGTTTTGTCTACGTCACACATACGACATTTACAAATTATAATAATAATAATAGTATTTATTGACTAATCAAAAACCATACATGTGACTTAGATTAATGTTAATGTTTAAATATAAGACTTTTATACAAGATCACTAGCATCAAAACTAGGCCGAGCCTGTGTCCTAGATGCTAGTTTCCTCCTATGACATTTGTCTAATTTTAGCACACGCATTACAACACGTCACAAATACAAAAAGTAATGATTCACTAAGAATATGGATCCATCATACATCACAATAAAAAAAGACACAGTTGGAACATTGTATGTAGTCATTTGCAAGATAGTTTTCAATTAACAACTAGTTACGGGTACCTTTGTATTTTACGATATAATAATTCGTGCACGCATCGGTCATTCAAGAAGGTGCGAACATCAATAACTAAGGACAGAATGAGTAAAGTGAAACATTGTCGGTAGGAATGAGTTACGCATTAAGTGCGACTACATAAACTGTGAAATCAAGAGAATACATTTGATCAGTGTTTGAGAATTACATTAATTAACTTAAAGATTATCAACTAGGTACCTACGGTATAAAATTATAATTATTCTTGTTTACAGATGTAAGTACGTGCATTCATATTCTTTATCAGGTATAAACAAGTTTAGCACATGTATTTTTTTAAAGTAAATATAAAATTATACTAATACATATAAATACTATACATACCATATATTATACTACATATATATACACATAAATACCATATAATATATTTATTCACCTTTTTATTCATTTATATAATATTCACACAAATTAAGACAATACAAATTAAGTTTACTTATCTTTTCGCAAAAAAATAAATAAAAATATAATAATTCATTAATTACTTAAAGGTAGTCAATATTTTTTCTGTTTCGTCATAACTAAGTGATTTAAGCCATTTGGTTACTTTTTCTTTACAATTATATTTATTAAGAGAGTAGATATTAAGGTTTTTGTTGAGTTTATTATAAATAAGGGGGCCTAAATAGGTTTGAAATTTGTTAACGAAGCATGTTCTAAATTTTTTTGTAACACACACCTTGTCGCTTCTGCGGCGTGCTAATTTATCAGTGTCGAATTCCAGTAACTTATGTTGGGATAAAATTGTATCAACTATAAATTGTTGCCTTACGGTTAAAACCTCGCAAACGGAATAAAGATCCTTGGTGGGGTATCTAAAAGGCTTGAACGTCATAACTTTGAGTAAGGAGCGTTGAGCTCTTTCTAACCGTAGTAGGTGAGTTTTTTTGGCTCCACCCCATGTACGTATGCCGTAACTCAGTATTGAGTGGACTAAAGTATAGTAGATAGTTTTCAGTAATTTAGTATCGGCCACATGTCGTAACGTTTTAAATACGTACATAAGTTTACGAACCCTTGCAGTTAGTAACTCAATTTGCGGTTTCCATGTAAGGGTTTGATCCAAAGTGATTCCAAGGTACTTTATACAGCTAGTTCTATCAACAAATGGGCAACTGCATGATAAGTTATTATCAAGACAGGTGTGTGCTTGTAATTTAAAATCTTTAGGGATATCCCGATTTGTAATACCAAAAGTTATAAATTTTGTTTTTGATATATTTAGAGTCAGAACGTTATTGCTAAGCCAAGCCATTACAGTTTGAAGGCCTTTTTCTGCATTAGTCCTAGCCTCGTCCCAGTTTTTCCCGTGAAATACTAAAGCTGTATCGTCTGCGAATGTAAAAACTTTAGCGTTGTCAATTTTTAGCTCACAAAGGTCATTTATGTAGATAAGGAAGAGGCTAGGACCTAATACACTTCCTTGTGGAACTCCATGGGTGACGGGCAACGGTGCACTTAGATGGTTTCCTATTTTAACTCTCTGAAATCTATCGGAGAGATAAGTTTTAAAAACATCCAAAGTCACACCACGTATGCCCAACTTATCCATCTTTCGAATCAGAAGACCAAACGAGACTGTGTCGAATGCCTTCGCCAAATCCAAGAAAACGACTACGCATTTTTGCTTATTGTCTAAATTTAAGGCAATATACTCTGTTAGACTGGCGACGGCATCCGTTGTTGATTTCCCGATTCGAAAGCCATACTGGTTTTGAGAAATCAGATCGTTTTTTTCTAAGTATGTAAGAAGACGTTTATTAATTATTTTCTCCACCACTTTAGATAAAATTGATAGAACCGAGATTGGGCGGTAGTTATTTACACAAGATTTAACACCTGACTTATGTATTGGATGAATTATGGAAGTTTTAAATACTGGAGGGAAGACACCAGTATTCATGCATAGATTAACCACGTGTGTGAATAAGGGAATTAGTTGAGGTTTAGCCAATTTCAACAGTTTCGTAGGTATGCCATCCCATCCTGTTGCGGCATCTGTTTTCAAATTTTGTATAATAGAATTAACTTCTTCATCTGTAGTCTCTAACATAACCATAGAATTAATAGGTAATTTTTGAGTATCCATCTTTAAAGCTTGTTGAGAATTGTTTGTAGCTTTTATTTTTTCCGCTAGATCCTTACCAACACTTACAAAGAAGCTATTTACTACATCAACAGATTTGTCGGGACTGTTCTCAATCTGCAGGAGATCAGTAGGTATTGTTTTAGGTTTGGTTGTGTGAATGATGGATTTAACAGCTTTCCAGGTCATCTTGGGGTTTTGAGCATGTTTTGCTAGGTTGTTTTTTTCATAGATTCTTTTTAATCGTTTAAGTAAATCATTACAATAATTTCTGTATCTATTATAAGTTATATAAAGTACTACATTATTTGGTTCTTTTTTACATTTCAGGTGCATTCTATCGCGGTTTCTTATACAGCGTACCAAGCCAGGAGTTATCCACGGTTTAATACATCTTAGTTTTTTTGGAATAAGTACTTTTGTTGTGTGTCTGATGAAATAACTGGAAAGAATAGTTACTAACTGCTCAGATGACCAGATAACATCCCTGTTTTCTAGTATGTGACTAAAGTTTGTAGTTTTTAGGTCATTTATTACTCTATCAAGGTTAGTTTTATCTATTGTTTTTTTAACTTTTGTTTGTTTTTTACTATTTATAAATAGATCAAGACTAGTTATGACAGCAGAGTGATCAGTTAAGGGAGCTTTAAATACTAGTGTTGTAAGTGGACAATTTATTTTTGCTATTACATGATCCAGACAATTATTTTTTCGTGTTGGGAAGACATGAGTGGGAAGCATACTATGACTAGCTAGCAAGTCTAGATATTCATTACTATGGTCTTCATTTTGGTGCCTAATGTCTATGTTTATGTCTCCCATTATTATAATATTTTTACAAGATTTATGTGTCGTTAAAATAGAGTCAAGTGAATTTATGAAAGAGCTAATATCAGTTTTCGATGGAGACCTATATAGTGCTATTATTGTAAGATTCTGATTAAATTTTATAACAAGACAACTAGCATCAATAAAAGGAGGTTCCTGTACTAAAGCATTAATTCCATTTTTGATGTACGTAACTATGCCGTCGTTTTGATTGATGTTATTTTTGGTAAAATAGGTGGTGTAATCATTTAACATGGGAAAGACGGTTGTCTTAGAATTCCAGCTTTCAGTCAGTATGCATACGTCGATATCAATGTTAATTCTAGACAAGAGAACCTCAAAACCTTTTATGTTGCGAGTGATGCTTCTAATATTTTGCGTAAGTAAGTTAATCCTTTTGCTTTTATCTGTATTATTAGTGGTAAGGAAAGAATTACAGTTTTCAGGGTCACATTGGAATGAGTATGATTTACCCGTTGGCATTTGGTCTATATCATTTAGAGTGTTTAAAGTGTTTATAGTATCGTATTTTGTTGTTTTGTAACTAGGTACCATTTAATGCCAAATCGGTGTATTAACACCAGATCATTTAGAAGTACTATAATACCCAAAGTTTTATTGATGGTGATGGTATTCGATCTATAACTTATTGTAAATATAATTGCTATGTGTGATTTTAAAAAGATAATGTAAACAAAATTGCATAATGTAAATATGTAAAAAATAATATTAAATATAAGATATAAATATAATAGATGAGACATTAATATGAGTGCACACACCTTATTCCACAGTCATTTTTCGTTCTTAAGGTTAATAATCTGGGCTTCGTCCTTGAGTTCGATGTGAGGCGAATTTTCTGTTCTTCTGACGTAGACCCTGCCGTTGCTTGTCCAGTAATATTTGTATTGGCACGTTGTCGCCAAGTCTCTTGCTAAGTATAGTAATCTTCGTCCTTTGCTAGTAAGTGCTTCGGAAATATAGATTGGTGTTGCTGGTCCTTCCAATCCTATAACCTCTGAATTCAGCCGTTGGGTTGGATTATTTTTATTAAAGATTTTGACCTTCTTTATTACATCTTGTTTTGTAGCTGTACATAAAAACTCAGTTGTAATAGTTGTCTTACCAGCTTTCCCTTTAATACGGTATATATCTTTTATTTCGTTATGGTTGAGATTAACATTAAGGGCTTTACAGGTATTTATTACTACATTGCACAGGTCCTCTCTTGAGTCAGTCTTTGCAGTTGGTGGTAAATTCCTGATCTCGATAGCTGCTGTTTTTATGTTTCTTTGGATGTCTTCGATTTTGGTTTCAAGTGTTAAGATACGTAACATGTGATTTTTCCTCTCATGTTCTAGCTTTTCCACTTTTACTTTCATATCTTCATATTGGTGTGATAAAAATTCTAAAGATTTTTCTATCTCCAGATTTGACTCCTGTATCTTAGAGTTTTGAGCCTTTATCTCAGCAACATCAGAAACGAGTCTATTTAGGATAGATGTTTGATTTTCATTCATGACCTGCATCATAGATAACATTTCTTTTTTAAATTCATTGAATCGATCATCACCAGATTCTCTTCGCCTTTTTAAACGTTGACTGACAAATCTTTGATTTGCCTCACCTGTCACAGCACTTGATGACTCAGAATCCGATTGAGTATGTTGCTTCGGACTAACTGCGGGAGGTGAACGTTCCATGCGCGGCATGTTGTTATTTGCTTAAGTTCACAGTTTATGCAGTAGGAATTTGAAGTAGTGAACCGGTTCTCTCGATAAGAGCGGACGGTCGGCTAACGGTGTATGGCGTAATGAGCCTTTTTTCTTAGCAGTAAAAGCTATTTTTACTTAAACTTATTTGTTTATACTTGAAATAAAATTAGTAACACGTCTGCTCACTACACGATCTCGGACGGAAGGGAAAAATTGAGCAAAAGTGATAAAACAATGTTAAAGTATTAATAATGCATAAACAGTGTTTATAGTTGGCATCACATAGCAGGACGCAATGTATGTAATATGTAATATAGTCGCATTATTTGTTGTTTGTTTCCTGTTGTATGTTAATTTATGTGTTGCTAAGTGGTCTCAATAAATGTTTTTTCTTTCTTTATACTTTCTTATAATTAAGGCCCATGAACGCGCAAGTGAGCATGTGTTCAAGTTTCAATTCTGTTTTCAACACTTTCCTAGAGCCAGTGTTTAAGATATCTCCTAAAGGCAACCCCATAATATCTCTGGACGGATATCAGTTCAGCATGCATCGGCGAAACAGCTTCAAGACTCGGAGGTACTGTTCCACCCACCACAATAGAGGGTGCTCAGCAGTTATTTATATTAATATAATAAAAGAAAGTCTTAAAGTCCTCATGCCCCCTTAAATTTATTCGCGTCCGTAGATTTACCCTTGAGATCCTACACGTGATCCCTAGGTGGTGCTAAATGAAGGACAATATTTGAGTGGTAGAGCCACGCTCATGGCCAACAACGCATCTGCGTGTCCTTTGGGTTTGCGGGTGTCTATGGGCGGCGCGCGGCGGTGATTACTTTCCACCAGGTGACCTGTCTGCTCGTTTGCCACCTTTTTACATAATAAAGTCCACTTATTTTGAGGCTTATATAGTCGGCTGCTGGTGGTGGTGATCTGATGATTACAAATTCCCGTTATTTACTGTTCTAGCAACTAAACCGGTTGTGTTCGAGTTATCATGTCGAGGGAAGCCCATAATATCTCTAGACGGATATCGGTTCAGCATGCATCGGCGAAACCGCTTCAAGACTCGATGGCATTGCTCTACACACCACAGTAAGAAGTGCCCTGCCGTCGTACACACTACGGATACTGATGAAATCATCAAATGCAACAATGTGCATAATCATCCGAGGGTGGCAGGCGGAATCAATTAATGTTAAATAAATGTGAAACATTTATTCCATAGCACTGTAGTAATTGAATTTAGAAATGGTATACTTACGCAATATGTATACGTACGTATACCTAGTAAAAATTATATTCTATTGAATGATAGAGTTGTATAATATGTATGTAGGTGTTTCAGTCATTCATTAATGTAAATAAAAAGTTTTAAAAAGCTATCTTCAGTCCTGAATGTTGTGGTTGTTGTCATGTACCACCACACAGTAGTCGGTGTTCATTTTATAATTAAGCAGTGTTGTGTAATAGCTTTTTTTTAAATACCCTTTTAATTGCCTTCTATAGAGCCTGTATACACGTTTTCTGCTCGAGGAACACCCATAATATCTCTGGACGGATATCGGTTCAGCATGCATCGGCGAAACAGCTTCAAGATTCGGTGGTACTGCTCCACCCACCACAATAGAGGGTGCTCAGCAGTTATTTATACCCTGGAAAATAATGAGATCGTTAGTTGCAAGAATGTACACAGCCATCCTAGGATTCCACGCTAATTTGATAAATGGTATAAATGTTAGTATACGAGTAAGAAACTGTTTTTTTATATAATAAAGATAAGTCGTGGGAAAATAATAAAATAAAGTCTTAAATACCTTGTGCTCCCATAAATTTATTCGCGTCCGTAGGTTTACCCTTGAGATCACACACGTGACCCCTGGTTGGTGCTAAATGAGTGACAATGTTTGAGTGGTAGAGCCACGCTCATGGCCAACAACGCATACGCGTGTCCTCTGGTTTGATCGAAACCTATAATATCTCTGGATGGATATCGCTTCAGCATGCATCGGCGAGACAACTTTAAGACTCGATGGCACTGCTCTACCCACCACAGCAAGAAGTGCCCGGCCGTCGTATACACTAAGGATACCGATGAAATCATGAAATGCAACAATGTGCGTAATCTTCCGAGGGTGGCAGGCGGAATCAATTAATGTTAAGTGTGAAACATTTATTCCATAGCACTGTAGTAATTAAATTTAAAAATGTTATACGCAATATGTATACGTTCGAATTAAAAATTATATTCTATGGAACGTTAGAGATACATAAAATGTAGGTCTTTCAGTCATTCATTAATGTGAATAAGAAAGTTTAAAAAAGTGAAGCTATCTGTAGTCCTGAATGTTGTGGTTGTTGTCATGACACCACATAGGTTCGGTGTTCATTTTAAAATTAAGCAGTTTTGTGTCATAGCTCTTTCTAAAATACCCCACAGGGTATGGCACAGGGCTCTTATCTCTAAACTTCCATTATACAGGCTTCCTGTGTTCGTGGGTCGCTAGCTTTCTTTCAGAACCTAGTCAGACACTTCTGTTTTGGAGGGGTTAAAGTGGACAGAACCTAGTCCACTTTAACCCCTCCAAAACACAAGTGTTCAATATCTGTCTTTGCGATTATCATCAAAATACGTTTATAAAATCTTTTCCTACAAAACCGAACCAAGAACTGCAGAACAAGCCTCAGATCGCGTCTCCTCAGAAAGGTGGTCGAGGTAAGTGTTTTTTGACATATTATGGGTAGTTGCCAAGGCAGATTACAATACCGAAAGCATTGTGTGATTTTAATAGTTTGATTCCAACACCTAAGTATATACAGTGCACTCTTTAAATTATTACCGTGGTACTTTGTTGCCACAACAAATTTGCGCATTTACCGCGAAAAAACATCCCTTCGTCGTAACTTTGAGGGAGCTCTCCTTGATACCAACCCGACTATTGGAATCCTTGGCGTCGATATTAAGAGTGACGTTCAGTTTCGAGGTCATTTGGAAGGTAAAGCTAAATTAGCGTCAATAAAGCTGGGTGTGCTTAATAGAGCGGGTCAGTATTTCACGCGGCCGGGTGGGCCGGCGTGAAATACAACTGCTCCCAACTTTGGGCTGGAGCGCCCCAGTATTAACTCTTTCCATTTGACCACATTCAACGCAGAGCTGCTCGAATTGTCGACGATGTGGCTATTTCAGGTCGGCTCGATCAACTGGCTCTACCTCCGTAGAGCTCTACCTCTCTCCCGAGGTTGCGTCTCTCTGTATAATGTACCGCATTTATCATGGGGAATGTTCTGAGGAATCCCTGCCGCTGATTTCCTTCACCGCACTAAACGCAATCGACTGTCATTCTACTGTCATTCTACTATCAGTCTACTACTGTGTGTTTTTCACGAAATTTCTTGCCTCGAACTACAGTGTTTCGGACCGTTACGACTTAGAGATCTTCAAGAAACGAGCCTATTCCTTTCTTAAAGGCCGGCAACGGTGTCCATGGGTGGCGGTGATTACTTTCCATCAGGTGACCCGCTTACTCGTTTGCCTCCTTATTTTTTATTAAAAAAAACCCCTGGTTGTGGTAGGTAGGTAGGTGTTGAGGTAGGCTCAATTTAGGACAAAAATAAGTTTTTTGTCCTAAATTGAGCTATAAAAATTTATTTTGTATGAGAGCACTAAATTGAATACGACATGAAACCTTACCTTAATCTGTATTTTAAACCTCAGTACTTAATTCAAATTTCATGTATATTATGTTTAGATAACTTCATTGGCTATCGGTTAAACTTTTGTTTTGTTTAAAATTAATCAATTTTTATCTCTCGGTATTAGATTATTTACACTACCGCGGTTAAAGCTATCACCGATGTTAAAAAATGCCTTGTTTTTACCATCGGTAATAGCTTTAACCGCGGTAGTGTAAATAATCTAATACCGAATATCTTGGTAATAACTTGCATATGAAGCTATTACCGAGTGTTATTTACTCGGTATTAACTTCACCATAGAAATCTAATACCGACTGATAATAGCATTTATTTTTCAGTTTAGGGTTCTCTAGAAACAATACCTATATGAAATTCAGAACTCTGTTTTTACCTATACCTACCTACTTTTTTAACTGAGGTTTAATTTTTACGTAGTTAGGCGAAAATTTCAAGGCTAACTCTTTTCTTTTAAAATTAAATAAAATTATTTTTAAGTATTTATTATTCCCATAGATTATTAAAAAATGATAGCCAGCTTGATTTACCGCCACCTCTACCTACTTAACTTTGGACCGTGATCCAGGATTGGGGAGATCAGGCAATTACAGTAGAGCGACTGCCGTCTGATCTGCGTGACCCTGTTAACAGGGGAACCTAACCAGCTTGGATCATGGTTACACATTCAGTCGCTTGAGTGTGCATGTTTCCTCACGATGTTTTCCCTCATATGTACATAGAGAAGCCAACAATTTTTTTTTATAAATATTTGTACGGAACCAAAATGCATATTATCTTTCTACCCTTGGTAATAGAATCACGATTAGCGGTATTAGCTGCAATCACTTTAGCATACCTCGGTAATAGCTATATCCGGCTTTTTAGATTTAATAATTTTTTTCTTTACATATTTACTCAAAACCTATCTTTTATCATTAGAGTCCTAAAGTCGAAAACTCAAAGTATCAGAAAATATATACTGATAACTGTTTTTACGATCGGAAATTCTTATTTCGAAAGTTTAAACCTTAAGGTCTTAATTTTACCTCGGTAATACCTGCGTTTACCTTATAACCAGGCTCTATAGAAGGCAATTAAAAGGGTGTTTTAAAAAGAGCTATGACACAAAACTGCTTAATTATGAAATGAACACCGACTACCTGTGTGGTGTCATGACAACAACCACAACATTCAGGACTGAAGATAGCTTCACTTTTCAAAACTTTTTATTTACATTAATGAATGACTGAAATACCTACATTTTTTATAACTCTAAGATTCTATAGAATATAAATTTTACTAGGTATACGTACGTATACATATTGCATATACCATTTTTAAATTCAATTACTACATTACTACTATTCAGTTGTGCGGGAACCAATCCATTCGACGGGTGGGCATTGAAGTCTCCCAATACCACAATCTCGGCCGAGGGGATCCGTTGGAGAAGGGAGTATATCGCCGTTTGGACGCTCTCGATGAGTTGGTCAGTTCCGTTGTTACCGCTGTGGGACCTATACAGGCACGCGTAGACGCGAGGATGGTGTCCGCAGTCGACGTGTAGCCATAAGATGGAGTGGCCCCTATCTTCAAGATTGCCGAGGCGACGGACGCACATATCCTCCCTGACGTAGGCACAGACACCGGCTCGTGGCACAAATGCATGTTCCAAATTGTATCCCGGGTAGCGCAAGGGGGGATATCTGCGTCTCGCTGAGGAAGAGCGTGGCCGGCTTCTCCGTCTCGAGGTGGTAATGGACAGTGCTCAAGTTAGAGTGGATTCCCCTGATGTTGCAGAAGTCCACGCGAAGCGTAGGAGGGGGTGCCAAATGTCTTGCCATCCTCTTGTCTGCAACATGCCTTGACACGAGCGGACTTTTCCTCTCCCCAGAATACGTAGGGCAGCCTGAGCGAGAACGCTCAGACTCCCCTGGGGTAAATCTAGATTTAAGTTTGCTGCCATATCAATTGTGAGGGGGGGAGGGGGGAGGGATCTCCGGAACCCTCACTCGCCGGACGAAACACAACAGCACCAGGTGCCGTTATTTCACGCCGAATATTCGTGAGGGTATTCACGCCGAGTATTACACCAGGCGAGCCGGCCCAATGCGTGCTGCAACGCAGCGTGACTACCACTCAGTCAGTGAACTCATTTAGCACCACCCAGGGGTCACGTGTCGGGTCTTAAGAGTAAACCTACGGACTCGTTTACTTGACTTTAACCCCATTGCTCGGTAGTTTTGTACAGCCTACACAATAACGAGATC
This sequence comes from Scoparia ambigualis, assembly GCA_963921215.1. Classification (NCBI taxonomy): domain Eukaryota; kingdom Metazoa; phylum Arthropoda; class Insecta; order Lepidoptera; family Crambidae; genus Scoparia; species Scoparia ambigualis. The sequence goes on along the minus strand of OY992513.1, from coordinate 28,923,029 downwards.
AATAAGTCTAAGAATGTGCATAATCATCCGAAGCTGTCAGGCAAATTTACCTAATGTTCAATGGTGATGTAAACCACGCACATTTTGGATGTAATAAGTAGTAGTGACCCGTGGTGTCAAACAGCATTTGGCTGGTAAGTCTTTGTGCAAGTACCACTAAGGGACGTATAAGGGACGTATGACGTTTGGGAAAATTACTTGTTTATTATTGTCATGTTTGGAATCGTCATTTTATATAGCGTTTAGATTAGAAACTCGATGCTATTCGTATAATTTTTAATGCAACATGCCAATAAAAAGTAAACATTGAGAGACAATGTCAAATATTGTTTTTGTGGATCAAGTACTAATACTGTAATACTGGTCCCACTTACGTCAATAGATGAGCGAGCAACAGGAAGAAAGTGACAATTCTAGTCAGTACTCAAAAGCGTTCTCGCTTGCCAGCGGTCAACTGTTTTTAAATGCATCTGTTTTCGTACTAAGGTATTACATTTGCAGTCTCCTTGAGCAGGAAAATCATGCATCGCCTCTAGCTCTCTAGCTGTATGTAGGACAATGCCGAAATTGTGATAACAGACTAGTGCTAATGTACCAATTAACGTTTATCCTAATCATTACTAACTAAAAATTACTGTAGATGCGAAAGTGTTTTAATTGGTCCTTCGTTCACATCAAAACGTAGCAACGGTTCAACGTGTTTTATTTCATTGTTCTCGAAAGCGAAGTCATGATCATAGACTAACAACAAAATTACTAAATTAAATTGTAACGGCTTTAAAAACTATTTATTTCAGGACAAGAACTATATCGCCGAGTTTCTCATCGTGGTCAGCATTTAATTTCCGTACAAGGTTATACCTTTTTATACCATAGGAGCTGTGGTGTGAGAACTAGATGGCGCTGTCCCAGATACTGGAAAGGTTGCAGGGCAGCCATCACTACCATTGAAAATACTATCATGAAGTCCAATCTTCAGCATTCACATGCCGATTAATAGGTTAAGACTAGTAATAATGGAATCAGTAAACTTATCGGTTTCGATATAAACCTTTTTTGATTTGTACAGGTTATTTTAATTCCGTTCCATATTGTAAAATTTTCTTAATTATCATGTATTTGTTAAATAAAAGCAACGTCTCGTTATCTTCGAGTTTATTTGAGCGTTTTAAACGCAAACAATCAAAAATTATAAATCTATAAAGCAGTCTTATATTAACAGAATGTTCAAAATATTGTAAAATATTTTCATTCAGATCTCTAAAGATTTAAATTATAAGAGGTTTAACACGTTCGACGCGGCAGTGATTTTTCTATTCTTTCCATTCCTGCGGCACCAGGCGTTGCACACCTGGTCATAAAACTTTCATTATGGCGGTACAGGGCTTATTAAACCCTGTAACGTTTATGAAACTTAAATCCTTTTTTTGGCTTCATGTTAATACACTGGCCTGCAAAAAATAAGTATCACACTTTCAAAATTTCATTTTTTTCTTAACTATAGAAGTTAGTGATTTAAAATAAAAACGTTTTATAGCAATTTTATCAGTTTTCTTGGAAACTATAGTAAATTATACAATAGCAAAATTTTTAAGTCTTGGTGTCTTGTTTATCTTGTGTACTATAAAAGTTATCACAATTTTAAAAGTGTGATACATATTTTTGCAGGCCAGTGTATTATATAAATTTTTGCTTTGAATATTAACAATAATGAATTGATTGACATGAACATGAAAGCGTTCGTCAACAGCTTGTTTTGTTTGAAATTTATAGCTATAATAAATACAGGGTCTTATACACCTTGTGCCGCACTGAATAAGGGAAGTTTTGTGCATATTTAATGGTGAGAAATAAAAATATCCATAGTTTTAATTTAGTTTTAATGTAAGAGAAAACGTGAGAGAAGAGGAAAAACTACATTCATTCATGTTTTTCATTGAAGCAGTGCACACAAAAATTTCATTTACATCCCGCACAATCAGTAGTCAGTTTTTTTTTACTTTTCTGTCAGCTTGGCGACTTGTAAAAAAGTTTTGGAATTTTTTATAATTTCTCTTTTTTATACCTTTCACTAAATTATGTTTATTTGGTTTTGGTGCGGGTTCTGAAAAGATAAATTTGTTATGAATGATTTTGCTTTGTGTGTGGTGTGTGGTGTAAGGTAAATAAAATAAATAGTATTGATGACTCACCTTTTTAAATCTCTTTGATAAATCAATCTATAATTCGATTTAATAAATCCAATCCAATCCAATCCATCCAAAGTACCGCAGTGTCTCAAGACAAAATCTTCCACCAGTGTGTGTTGCCGCATTGATGACATACGGTACCGAAACGTGGTCGCACATTATAGTTCTTATAGGATGGCTCAAAGTCATTCAAAGAGCAATGGAGAAGGCTATGCTCGGGGTTCCTCTACTGGATCGAATCAGAAATGAGGAGATCCGTAGAAGAACTAAGGTAACGAACATAGCCCAAAGAGTTGCCCAGCTCAAGTGGCAAAGGGCAGGGCACATCGTTTGTAGAATCGATGGCCGTTGGGGCAGAATGGTTCTCGAGTGGCAACCGCGAACCGGAAGATGCAGTGTGGGCAGGCCTCCAACAAGGTGGTCCGACGATAAGGTCGCGGTTACAACTGATACAAGACTGGTTGTGGTGGAGATCCTTGGGGTAGGATTTTGTCCAGCAGTGGACATCCTCTGGCTGATGATGATGATTATTATTGTTAAAGTAAGAATTATAAGTAAGAGTCTCCAACCTTTATAGGAGTGGGTGGTGGTAAGACATAATTTTCGTCTTCTCCATGTTCATCTCAAGGCCCATTTGTTGATAGTCTAAGATCCGAGTATAGAACGACCTTCACCGAGAAGGTTAATGGATGAAAAGTATTTCATATCAAATTTAATATGTTAAATAATATATCGCGAGTGGGTTGGCTGAAAAATTTCAGTCCAGAACCATTAATGATTAATTTAATATTAAAAAAAATATTTTTTTTTACATTGCACTTGTTTGGTGTGTGTGTGTTTGTAATGAGCTTATCTTTATATATACATAAATTTTATTTATTTTACCAGACGGTTGCAAATTACTAATATTGACTTGCCTGTTTACACCTGCCTACCCAATGTTATGACAGGAAAAAAATAGTCAACCTAACGTTTGCATATCCTATAGGCTTCATACTTTCGATTGGTACCTGTATAATTTATCTATTATCAAAACAAGTGCAATATTACAAAAAAAATATTTTTAAATATTTAATTAATCAATAATGAACTGAAATCTTTCAGCCAACCCACTCGCAATATATTTTTTAGATCTAAGAGCATTGTGCCGAGGTCCTCCAGGGTCTCAGCCATGATTACTATATCGTCGGCAAATCTGTACACGCTGTTAATAATGATGCCGAATCCTCTCCAGTCTAATAGTTTAAATACGTCTTCCAGTGCAGCAGTGAAGAATTTCTGAGATATGACGTCTCCTTGTTTCACTTTACGCTGCAGCCTGACTTATTTCGAGTTCTGGTCTTGAAGGCGAACGTCATAGTGGCGTTTTCGTACAAACACTTCAACACTTCGATATAACGGTAGTCAATCTGGCACCGCTGAAGATACTGTAGCACGGCCCATGTCTCAATTGAATCGAAGGCTTTCTCATATTCCACAAACGGTAAGCAAAGTGGCCTGTTATACTCTTCGGTCTTCTGTATAACCTGACTCAGCGTATGTATGTGGTCTAAAGTGCTGAAGCCTTTTCGGAATCCGGCTTGTTGGATTAGCTAGAAGTCATCAAACCTGCGTGCAAGACGATTAGTTATGATATGACCCTCTAAAAAAACAGCTTATAGACATGACTTAGAAGTGAAATGGGTCTGTAGTTCCTCAGAAGGGCTTCCTGTCCTTCTTAAAGAACAAGACAACCACACTTTCATGCCACGCTTCTGGCGTTCTGCCTCCGAATACGACGGAATTGAATAGCTTCTGAAGAGCTGCGAGTACCGGTCTTCCGCCTGCTTTCAGGAGCTCAGCCGTAATTCCGTCAACACCCGATGCTTTGCTGTTCCTAAGCTTCTTAAGAGCCGCACCAATCTCGTACAGGCTGATGTCCGGGATATCTTCGGTATCTTCAGTATTTCGATTTTTCTGTGTTGATCATTATTGTTTAATAATTTGATGTTTAATAACTTTATTTCTACTTTAGAATTAAGTTTTCGGGAATTTACAAATTCAACACATTGATGTGTGAATAGTACCTAATCATGTGTCTAATTTTTATCAAGTATTTTTGGTTACTATTATTGTTGAAGTGGGAATTAAATATATATTTTTATAAAATGCTCCAGATCTCAGTCTAATCGTTTTCTAAACAGTCGCTTTTCTTGTTGTTTTTTTATGTTTGTCATCATTTTTTGATATTTTGATGTGTGATAGCTTTTTGAAAAGTAATAATCGGTTTAGAATTGTCACTTTGATGGGTCAATTGTAATCACGTGTCTGATTTTTATTGGGTTATTTTGTAACTTTTATTGTGAAGGTGAAAAGAAACATAAGTAGCGATTAATTCATGATTAATTAATTAGTTATTCATTTAAAATTGGTACGGCAGTTGATCTCAGTTTATAAGGTTTATAAGCAATCGCTTTGCTTTAAACCCCTTGACGATCGTAAAACCAGACACAATTAAAAATCAATTGATTCGCGACCGCCGGCGGTCTTATGATCCTTGACCTATTAATGTTTGTATGATTATTAAATAAATAACAATTTTGTATTGTTTTAATTTGTTGCTAAAATTTGTCCTTTAACTTAAATTTATTGCAATATCTCACGTCTCACATATCAGTTGCTAAACTAAATCGCCGTTATGGTTGGAGATTTTGTCTTTAGCTGCATTTTAGTGTTGCAATATACTGCAAATTATTAAACTTGTATTATCCTTATCAAAAATTATTTTATAATTTTTTATTCGTGGGAATCTAAGCTATAACAACGTTAAAGTTCTTAACGGCAATTTAGTTTGGTATTGATAAAAAGAAAACACGGCCTTTTAAAAGTTAATAAAAAGACATAAGAACTAATAGCTAAAATGCCGTTAAGGTGGTTGTAGCGGCATTATAGCTATGTTTTTATGTACAAAAATATGGTAGAATAATAGATGCAAATAGTTTTTATTAATAATTATTAAGTCCAACTCAATTTATAGTTTTAAAAATAAGTTTTCTTATAAGTTTTTTAAAATACCTATATAATGATATCATACAATTTCAAATCGGGTTTTCAAACAGCGACGGTTTTTCATTAAATAGCGATTATCTCGAAATGTCACTTTTGCAGGTAACAGCATTTTAGTCTATGGACGGCAGTGTAGAATGCAGTTTGTTTTATCTGACTGTCAATTGCTTTTACACTGTGGCGCCATTTTGAAAATTGCGTGTCTACATTAACATGGATTAAACTCGGCAAATTTTCTTGGTATGATTTTCTACCATTTTAAGTGTAATTTGGCAGCTCAAACAGAGCATCGCTCGGCTTCAATCTGCGATGAAGCACCATGCAAGACGACTATTTATAGCTGGTTTGCAGAATTCAATTCAACATAGTAACAGGTGACGAAACATGGATTTATTGCTACGATCCCAAAACAAAGCAGTAATCGAGCGTATGGGTCTTTCAAGATTCGCCGAAACCAGCTAAAGCAGCGCGCGTGAAAAGTGCATCTAAGCGGATGATTGCTTCTTTTTTTAATAAAACTGAACACGTGGCTACTGTTGCTTTAGAGAATCGTCGTACCGTGAATAGTGACTGGTACACGACCATCTGTTTGCCGGAAATTATTGACGAACTCCGTAAAAATAACCGTAAACGCCGTGCCATCTTGCACGACGACAATGCTAGTTCCCACACGGCCAGACAGACAAACGAATTTTCGAAGGTGAAAAACGTAGAACTTTGAGCTATCCTGCATACAGTGCTGACCTAGCACTTTGTGACTTTTTTCTGTTCCCAAAAATTAAAAACCATTTACGCGGTCAACGATTTTCATCACCAGAAGAGGCTGTCGAAGCGAATGAATTCAACATTACAAGCAGTGTCCGACTGGGGCGAAGCTAACCTTGTTGAGTTCAACGCCAACAAAACACAGGCTTGTCTGTTCTCCGCCAAACGGAGTCCATTTAATCTCACTCCTACTTTCCTGAATGCACCGATACCGATAACCGACCACCTCGAGCTCCTAGGTATGAAACTCTCATCTAACCTCAACTTTGGTACCTCCATTGAGTCGAAAGCAAAAACTGCTGCCAAAAAACATGGTATCCTCTTTAAGGTTCGGCGATACTTCACACCGGAACAGCTGCTCCACTTGAATCAAGCACAAGTTCGGTCGTGTATGGAGTACTGCTGCCACCTGTGGGATGGCTCTGCCAAGTACCAGTTGGACGCAATCAACTCAGTGGACCAAAGGGCTAGGAGAGCATCGGCGTAAAGTCGCCTGTCTATCGGTCTTCTATAAGGTGTATTTTGGCGAGTGTGCGCAGGAACTACATAACCTGATACCACCCTCTACTTTCTACCACCGGACCACTAGACGCCGCGAGGGCTTCCACCCCCATGTCGTTGACTTTCCAACAATCCGTACCCAGCGGTTTGCTGCATCTTTTCTAGTACGCACCGCTAAGGAGTGGAACGCTCTCCCTGCGTCTGTGTTTCCGGATACTTACAACCTTAGTATCTTCAAGGCCAGAGTGAATAGGCATTTTCTGGGTAAGCGTGTACCACCGTCGGCCTCGTCATTGCTTACCACCAGGCGAGACTGAGGCCAAACGCAAACCCATTTAAAAAAAAAAAAGTTTATGAAAAACACGTTTCTGAGGTCACCACGGAGGAGTGGCACAAAAGTTTTCAAATTTCAAATTAGTTCAATTAGTTTAATCGAATGAAAAAGTGCATTTACGTAAAGAGAGAATATTTTGAGAAACAATAAATTCATTTTTGACCTTTATTAGTATTTTTTTCTTATTTATTCCGGAAACTTATAGTGCGCCCCACGTTACCTCCGCTCGGACTGAGTTTAGAGGTATAGTTGTCATAATAAGTTGTCTTGGTTACATCACCCTGAACTAAAATAAAAAGGTTTAGTCGATGTAACAGCGAAAAAAAAGGCGCCAAAATCACGCCTTGTCTTTTCACTTACAAGTTATTACTTAACTAAATACTTTTACAATACTTAATACTTTTCACACAGACACTCACACACCGCGTTCCATGTAGTTAGTTACTTTGACCAACAAACGATGAAACACTCAAAACAGCCGCTAAGCGCTTTCCGCCGCACCCGTACCGCTGACCCGGCGAGAATTGTGACGTCACAGTGCAAAAGCTCCGAGTGCATTTCAAAATCCGTTCGGGCTTCAGTAAAAGTTGATCATTGTGCCATTTTTCAAGTTATTTAAATAATTCTCTCACCATATTTATAATTTAATTACCTTCAATTTATATAGGTAAGTATTTTTTATTTTTGTAAAAATGAGGGGCTACCGTCTTCTATACAGCCGACACATGCAAATCGGCTGCAAGACCCGCTGATACTACGCCAGCCACTATCATAAAGGCTGCCGCGCCGTCATCCATACTATTTAAAGATAACAGCACTATCCTCAAATGCAATAACAGAATTGAATATCTTGTTGATAAATTGCGGGCTTTGACTATATACATGTATATAATCAAAGATTGCGGAATACAAATTCAGTTAACTTGAAGTTTGAAATCTAGATTTCAGTGATTCAGTTAAAACATCAATGTGATTCCGTATGACGTCAGTTAATAATTTAAGTACTATTTTAGTACAGTTAATCTATATTAATGATTTACCATTTTATGCGGAAAACTTTTGCAATATTGTTTTGTTTGCTGACGATACATCTTTGATATTTAAGACTGATCGAAATAAAAATAGTTTTGATGACATCAACAGTGCCCTAACAGATGTGTTGAATTGGTTTACTACTAATAATCTTCAATTAAACGCGAAGAAAACCAAATGTATAAATTTTACTCTACCTAACGTAAAGAATATTATAGGAAATAAAATTAAACTGAATGGTGAACTGTTGGACCTTGTTGATTCAACAGTTTTCTTAGGTATTACCTTAGATTCAAAAATACAGTGGTACCCTCATATTAGCACCCTTGCGGGGAGACTTTGTTCAGCTGCTTATGCTGTTAGGAAAATTAGGCATTTTACAGACGTGGAAACTGCTCGATTAGTCTATTTTAGTTACTTTCACAGTGTTATGTCCAATGGTATACTACTTTGGGGTAAAGCAGCAGATATAGAAACCATTTTCATTTTACAGAAAAGAGCAATAAGGTCCATATATAACCTAGGATCACGTGACTCCCTTAAGGAGCTGTTTAAAGAAATAAATATTCTTACAGTTGCATCACAATTTATTTATAACTGTATTGTTTACGTGCGTCAAAACATTACTCATTTCAAAAAAAATTGCGATATACACAAACTAAATACTAGAAATAAGTATAAACTTGTAATTCCTAAATTTCGACTTCAGAAAGTTTATGGATCATTTATGGGACAAAGTGTCATAATTTACAATAAAATCCCGAACGATGTTATAATTTTGCCCTTTGACAAATTTAAGACACATGTTAAGGACAGACTTTTAGAAAAGGGCTATTACACTGTAAGCGATTACATCAATGACAAAAATGCATGGAATTAACATTCCTCTAGTTTCGCATACATTGTTCTAATGCGTTCATAGTGCCCGAGTAAAACTTGTAGATTCACTTTTGTTTTTATCTTTTATTTTATATAATTGTTTTATGACTATTGACTGTATAATTTGGTAACTACATATTGTTTTGTAAATGTCGTTACCTCTATATTATTATAAAGCTGTGGAGTTTGTTGTGCCCGTTCTTCTCCACAGCTAAAAGACTTCCTGAATGGGTGGGGTGGGTGGGTGGGTTCCTGTGCCTATCCATCCATACATATAAAAAAAAAAATTGACGATTCAAAACGCTTAATATAAGCTTACTGAATAAAGTTATTTTGATTTTGATTTTGATTTTGAATAGAGACGTTTATGTATATATTGTCTCTCTCAATTTCATACAAATGACAGAGTAGTGTAAAAATACTGGATTAATTTTAAATCTAAAGTAATTATTTTGGTGCAAGCCGCCCTTTGTATTGATGCTCTGTGTATGGACGTAACACTGAAAACTAATGTCAGGATCGCGAACCGATTGATCTGTCTACGTAGTAAGCTAAAACCGATTTTGGTAAATAAAGAGATGTACCTATGCCTTTATTTGTTTGTTCAACTTTTAATTATCTTTTTATGTATAACCTGGCCAAAATGGAAGTGCTAGAAATTGAACCTAGCCTGATTCTGTGACCAGTAGACTAAAGCAAGGCAAATATAGTACAACGCGACATTTTAATACAAAAACTAAACGGAATAGGAATACGCGGACAAAGCCTTAAATGGATAAAATCATACTTACAGGATAGAGAGCAACTAGTAGAAATAAAACACTGTAACAAAAAACATTACAAATACAAACCATTAGGTCCGATCGTATAACTGCAAACGCATCAATTCCACAGGGAAGTGTAATTAGATGCCTCTTGTTTTTAATATACGTCAATGATTTGCCAAAAATACTAAACGACCACTGTACTTTATTTGCGGACGATGTTTCTGTTCTTACCTCGTGCGAGGACTGCACTAAAATAAATGAAAACTTCACAAAATTATAGAAAATATAACAAACTGGCTGACAACTCATAATTTAAAAATTAATATTGCGAAATCTATAATAATAACATTCCATCCCTATCAAAAACAACCGTTAAAAATTAATCTTTTACTTTAACCCTTTCGAAGGCAATGGCAGCTATATTGCCACCAAATATTGAACCTTATGCTCTTGGAATAAGGTTGAAAAGCAATGAAAAAATTTCAGCTGTACTGCCCGTGAAAGGGTTAATGGTGAAACGCTAGAACAAGTAAACGAATCAACACTACTTGGATTGACAATAGATACTTACACTAACTGGAAGTCCCATGTAACAAACATAAATTCAAAATTATCTAAGTTCTCTTACGCGTTGCGAGAGATAAAAAAAATCTACTGACGAAAAAACGGCATTAGTCACGTACCATGCATACGCTTATTCCTGGCTAAAATACGGTGTTATGCTAGGGGGGAATAGTACTCACGTGCCAAGCCTATTTACTCAACAAAAGAAATTAATTAGAATTATAGTAAATATACAACAAACAGACAGCTGCAAATTGCATTTTCAAAGATTAAAACTCCTAACACTCCCATGTATTTATATTTTTGAAATGTGTCAATTTGTAAAAAAGCACTTTGAATTTTTTACTAAAAGACAGGATATAGGTACCGACAAAATATTCTTTTCGGCCAAAAACACAAATAAGATTAATTTTGCCAACCTCTAAACTTCACTTACACTCTAAAAGTCCGTTAGTTATGTGCGTAAAAATATATAATAAATTACCAACTTCTTTAAAAAATATACCCACAGAAAAAGAATTCTGTAAAAAACTGAAAGACCTACTTATTGCAAAATGCTACTACACGCTGGACGATTACCTAAAAGATCGCTTATAAAAATATAATAATGTATAATAATAAAATAATTATTGATAAATAAATAAAATAAAATGTAGATAATATTTTGTATATGTATATATATGTATGTAAATATATGTGCATATGTGTATATATATATATAGAACAATACTTGTACCAGATTGGATGCAACTTTATTCCTATGTACAATAAGTCCTACTCTCGCCTAACTTTTGCAGTGCCCGACAGGGTCCGTATTGTTACTAATTTTATAATTTTATGACCTTTATACATACGAGAAAGCAATAAAGAAATTGAATTGAATTGAATTGAAGGCTGAACTTGCATGCAACGCCCTTGCAGGGCGTCACATATTTTATGATTGTCAACTTATCACCATGTGACACGCAATAAAGATAATTGAATAAAGATTTTGAACTACTGGGTCACCTCAACGTTTGTGTGAAGTACATTACATAACTTTTATATGAACCTTTCCTAAAATGATTATATCATTAATAATATTTCGTCAACTCTATATCGATATTTCTTATGCTTGCAAGGTGCCATGTACGCAACGTCCTCTCGCGGCGCTCGCATGATCGTCTTATCCGGCTACAAGTTCCTGAGGCACGTACAATTGAGCATGAAGACCAGGTGGCGATGTGGAACCCATCACCGCTCCGGTTGCAGGGCTGTCATCTTCACAGTCAATGACAGTATCATCAAGTGCAACAATTTTCACAATCATCCTCCGCTCGTAAATATGTAATGAAACTATGATGCTGTTGGAAACTAAAGAAAATAGTTGTATAATATTCGATGACAGTTTGTATGCAGTGCTATCTTTAGATAGGTATGAAGAGATTTTTAACCGACTTCAAAAAAAGGAGAAGGTATGTTTTTTTATGTTTGTTACCTCAGAACTCCGTCACTTATACACCGATTTATTCAAAAAGTAATTTGAATCTTCTACTATGAAAGCGCGTACGCGGTGGGATACAGAGAATCACTTTTAGTTTTAGATGCGTTCACGTCCATAGTGGACGCGCAAGCGCAATTTCATATTTAATAACAAAAATATGTTATTATTTAATTATGTTTTTTTTGCCTTAATCGAGAAAAAGCCATTCTTCTTTCTTAGAACATCTCTGTGACATGTCGAGTACATGCCGAATTACGTATACTTATTAATAGAATGGTAAAAAAATCTGCAGAAGGTTACTGCAAATGACACCACAGTAAATAAATGGAAATACGGAAGAATATAAGGGAAGACTTCTATTTATGTAATAGAATAATGTAATTTTATTAATTAAACCTACAATTAAGTAACGTATTTATTATACAATTTTAGTAATATATATTAAAGAAAACAACGACTTGTGTATTTGTGTTTTTAATTACCAACTATAAAATCAACTAAATCATTTTTAAAACAAGAGTTTTAATTACTAAAATAAGCTTCCAGGAGCAAAATTTAAGCACTGAAATGAAATAAACTGTCCCGTCCCGATGAACCCGGAATATCGTCCTTATTTTCACTGCCTGTCAAACAGCTTGTTGTATCTGGTGAACAGTTGGGTTAACGACTTTGATAACTAACTCGTCAATTTCTTTCAGGTTTCAGTTTCGAGTATATAGAGTCTCCACAGCACAAAAGGCCTCAGTTGATGCTGCAAAACTACACGTTTGCCCAAACCACCAACGACCGCCGTTACTGGAACTGCAGTAAGAAGTTATCCGGCAAATGCCCAGCTAAGCTCCGTTTCAACAACGATGGTGAATTAGTCGAGTACATTCTCAGCCACAATCACAGCCCTCCTAACTACATCAAGACTAAGGACGGCAAATTTGTCAAGATCTAGCGTGGAAATGGTTATTGATAAATATCGATAAACAATCTGAATAATACATTTATTTAGATGTTATATCATTGTCAAACTGATCATTGTCATTGTTATACTGTAATCGTTAATGTAACCTCTTTCGTGAGTTATATTGTATTTTATTCCCTTCACTTCGACGTTAGTATCAATTCCTTTCTGTTTTTAAAAAAAAAAAGTACATGGGTAATTCTCCTAGGAAAGTGTTCTCTTCTCAGAAATGTGTCAATTTTTTATTTTAAATATTTAGCAAAAATAACCATGGCACATGAAAGTTTACTCAATTTGAAACATAATGAATGCCAAGGCCCAGTTTTTTAACCAGTAGTTTCGGAGTTATTTGAGTCCTACTATTTGTATCCATGTATCTGAGAGTATCGTTTTTCAAATAACGTGACTCATACTTTTTCGTTAATTATTTCTATTTATATTCAATAATCTAAAAAACAGTAATATACATACCAAGGATCATAAAATACAATTGCGTATTTAGCAATATTATTGCCTAAAATGGATAAAACTGAAACCTTCTTTTTTTTGCAAGTATTTGTGACTCAAACTACAGTTTAAAGATTGTCAGAGAGTTGTTTTGGCAAAAAAATCATAAATAATCAATTTACTGAAACCAGTTACAGTATACAAAACTTACAGCTGCTGCTACAGCGAATTGAAAGATTGCAGAGAGCAAAGTATTTGGCATTAAGCTATATAATATTTAATTATAATTATTTAAATTAGTAAACTAGTTACTAAAATACTATGAATTTATAAAATATTACTGAAGGTAATAATATAATGTGAAATACTAATACAAGTTAGGTAGGACAAGATATGAAATAAAAAATTAAATAATTTTAAGTTTTTATTTTATCGCAGGAAGTTTTCGGTATATCCCTATCGGTAAATTATACCCTACTCACAATTTTAAAATAATCAGTCTCATATTATTTGGTCTTAAAACTAGCCTAACGAAGTCATATTTTAATTATTATTAAAAATTTAACAAACATTTAATAATAAGTGTGAGAACCGAAAATGATCTTGCCCCGAGGAACTTTACCCCTTCAGATGGTTCGTTCGAACACCCTATACGAATTGGTAAGATATTTAACCCAATCCCAACAGTGGACTCCCACATTACATGATTCTCTCAAATACATGAGTATCTTCTCAGAAACATGGCATGCAAGTGCCACGGCAGCCACGTATATGAGGCCAGGTATTTGAGAAGAAGACAAAGACTTATTTTACAGTTTAAGAAAAAACTAACGAATAAAAAATAAATATATATTGCTCATTATTTATGGGATAGCAAAAGCAATTAACATAAAAATATACAAACCATTACCATAGTTATAAAGTTGGTAAAACGATACCATGTATTTGATAGTTGCACCGAATAAATACGTGGCTGTAATGGTACTAACCTTCGTGAGCAAACACCAAACATCGAGCAGCTTGTCCTTCCCACAAGATGTCAGCGACGGCACTGGACCTACCGATGTGCGGGGAAGGTAGGAAGGTAGCACTCACCGTTTACGAATATAAGCGATCTGAGTAAGCGCAACAAAATCTGAGATAACTTGTTGGCTCACGTACTAATAACGGATTTAAAACAGAACCGTTGTGGTTTTTTATGTACAAAACATAGGATAAGATACAAAAAATCATTACTCACGAGAAGCAAACCTTACGAATCATTTACATTGGAGATTCGGTCTCTCAGAGATACTTTTTATCACGAAGATAGAAAGTCCCACGCCATGTATTTGAGAAAATGCTTGTTTGACAGGCATTTTACAGAAATATGTTTACATAATCAATACATTTAAAGTTTGACCATATGTAAAAAGTGTTTAGGTATCGAACAGTAGCAAACTTTTAATGCGCTTCCCAATGAAAGTATGACTTTTTCAAAGGAATATCCGAAAAACGTGGTATATGAGAATGTGCCACATCTAAGTGAAACGAAATAATAATATTAAGTTTGTTTGTAAAAAAAAATGTGTAAGTATATGAATTGTGTTACGGATTAGATTCTTGCTATAAAAATTTAAATCTAAAGCCAAACGTGCAATAATCATAAGCTAAGTCAATATAATTAATAGTTTTAGTTAGATCATTAAAACATATTGCGTCACATATTATTAATTTGTACTATCATCATATTTTTATTATAATTTTACTTTAAATGTAAAGTATTTATGAACATTTAAAAGGTTTGCTTTTGTCTGTAGTAAATAAATAAAACTGGTCATGTTTTATTCCATTTTAAATCTGTTGAACATTTTTGAAATTCAGCCTAGATAAAAGGGTGGTCTCAAGACGCAACTTCATAAGTAACATTCGTTCGAAATTACAATAGTAAGGATATTGCCTATTTTATGTATGATGTAAAAGGCAAAGTTCTTGAAAAATTTTTTGTTATAAAAATCACGTGTTTTTCAATAGCCGACATAATTCTCGGTGTTCACGACGCGCGACGATGCTTCTTCATACAATAAGTAATGCACCTAATGTAATTATGACATGCGATGCGGCGATAGGTTCACCACCACCTGTCACGCTCTGTCACGCTGAGCACATTTGCAGTGGACTATGGTAGAGGACTACATTTGCTGTCAATGCCTAGTCTCTGACTAACCCTTCGGGGTTATTAGTCGTGATTATAATTGTATGTACATTAGACACCTCCAGACAATCTCTTCAAATGTTTGTTTTATCAATTATAATTTAGCTACTCATGCAGTAACATCATTTTATTTTCAGGGTTCGTTTGAACAGCGCAGCGTGGTCACGTGATGCCCGCTTACAAGTGAAGAACTTCAAACACTGTCTCGTCAGAAGAAGTTTTACTGCAACAGTTTACTGCTTATTTTGTAGTTACAACTAAAAAAACGAGTAAGAAAATCTAAAAATATAGGGAATGAAATGTATCTTAAATACGTTACTTTTATGATGGCGCGATGGTATAATTAAATTATGCTCTTCTTTCTTAATATGTTCTGATTGTATGTTCTGCTTTCAGGTATTACATCGCTGGTGGCACATACGTAAGACGTTTTTTTTGTCCTTTTTCAATAGCGAGTCCCGTCGATGTACTTTTTCAGGCACTTTTAGGCACTTTTTCAATCTAGTCTACTTTTTCATAACTAGTCGTTCCTTATATTGCAGATGCATTTTTTTATCGGATAGACAAGTTTTTTTTGTAATATTAAAACATATTCCCTTACTTGAATGAATTTGGATATTTGACTCGGATATTTCCGTGCTTTAGAATGCACGTAAAGCCGCTGGTCCCTGTTGTCGTCGTAAGATGGCAGTCGTTAAAACCCATCAACGCTCATTGGACCAGCGTGGTGGGTTATGGCCCAATATCCACATTTATTTTGCCCAAAAGGGGAAGGTCTGAGGCCAACAGTAGGACCTCTATAAGTTGATTATAAAATACGATATTTTAATAGAATTCACTGCAGCGTACTAGGAAAACCCTATATTTTTATTATTTGACTTACCAACAGTAGTAGTTAGGCATGGTGTACCATGTTAATTGTGAATTGTCTTCCATACTGTGAACTATTAAGTGTTTTTAACAAAAACTACCTTTTTTATATAGATATAACGCTGTCTTACTCATACACCGAGGCGATGGAACGACTTCGGGTTGCGTGAGAACAGGAACTACCTAACGAAAAATACTTTATAAGAAAGTGTTACTTTACTTTCGATGGCGGAGCACAACGATGTTACTGACATGAACATATCAGCGCCTAAGAGTCGGTTTATGGTCACATTCAGTGAGTGTTGTCAACTTAGAAAGGAACTGGCTTTTGTAACACAAGTAATTTTTTCGAAAGTCAGGGCTACTTTTATATGTCAAATGGTGATTGTTGCAATAAACATTTTTTAATTTTAATTTTTTCATTGTCGTCGCCCCGGTCTCAGCACCGCGCCACTGCCCTGCCGCTGCCGGTCTCATCTAATTTATTGTTTGTTTTTGCTACCGAAAGGTACAATCATCAATTATTATTATTTCTCTCTTGTGAACAAGATTGTATTTATGTCTTTCAGTATCACTATGCATAGTTTCATTACTAATGTCACTATTATGAATGAATGAATGAAAAATATTTATTCGGAGTATAAATATGACAATTTAACATAACAGACAAAAACATGTATCTAGATATTATGCAGCCGAAATGGTCGCCACTCAGCTTGTACCGTGACATTTATATTATAAAGGCGAAAGTTTGTGAGTGTGTATGTTTGTTACTCTTTCACGTAAAAACTACTAAATGGATTTGAATGAAATTCGGCATACAAATAGTTTATAACCTGGATTAACACATAGGGTACTTTTTATCCCGATATTCCCACGGGAACGGGAACCACACGGGTGAAACCGCGAGCGGCCGCTAGTATAAAATAAAATATTAACAAACTAAAAAACTGACAAGGAACAATGTTTTCTATAATCTTTACTTTAATTTTAACTTTAATTTATGTCGTAACAACAATAATGCACGCAAGCCACCACGACAACACGGGATGTCGCGCCAGCCTCTACACTATTCAGGAACAGATCATAAGGGTCAAGCACGAGCACAACCACCCGCCACCATCGCAACGCATTATAAACTATTTAAAAAATACTTATTCATAAGTTTTAGTTTATTTGACTCATTTAACCGTGTCGCGCAGCGGGGAAAAAATACTGCCACCCCCTCTCTTACCTTGGATGTCATAAAAGGCGACTAACGAACTAAAGACTAAACATACATCCAACAGCTTAGAGCGGCGATAGGTTTACAACTAGTCACGCTGAGCACGTGTAGTCGCTATTTGGTGAAAAGTGTACTATGATAGAGGACTGCTTTTGCTGTCCTCATTGCCTAGTCTCTGAATAACCCTTCGGGGATAATAGTCGTAATTAAATGTATTTATAAGTTTTAGTCTTCCTTTAAGGCTTATCCTCTTTTTGCACAAAAGATCGCAATGTGCTACAGCATGAGGGAGACCTCTGCAGTCCCACTAAGAGATAAGATAAGACTTACCTGCATTTAGCACAACTCGCTTAGCTGGTATGTGTGTCGATGTGTCGATGTGTTATGTGGGTTGTGCATTAAGATATATTTTAGTCAACCTTTTTTGTTCCAGCTTTGGAATTAATCCCAGCCTATCATAGTTTAGTTTAGAAATTATTGTTTTTCTAAATTGTCTCGGGTCTGGGTGTTTTCTATGTATAATAAGTATGTATTTAAGTAATTTAAGTATGTTTATCCGTTGTCTAGTAACCATTTAACGAGTTTCTTCGAAGCTTCTCTTGGGCTAGATAATTGGTGTGAGTGTAGGAAAGTTTTATAAGTTTTTTATAAGTTTATAGTACCTACCTATCGAGAGCAAACAAATGACAATTTAATGTTATTTTATACAAGTTATACCAAATAGCACTTCTTAGTGAAACTTAGGTTTATATAATGCTACTTATTATCGATAGATCTGATTAGAATAGTAGCAATGGAAAGCGGTGGCTCTGCCTGCCCCTCCGGGAGTGGCCGCGTATGTTTGGATTAGGATCAAGTTGCGGGTGCTTACTCATTACTATATCTTGACGTTTTAATTTTGTCAGTAACACCTTGACCGAAAGTCAAAAATATTTGTATGATGAGTTAGGATCAAATCCACTGCTGGACCAAGATATTTTCCATATACCTACTCAGGAATTTTTAACTGCTCATGTTGGTTTTGCTTTTCGTGCCAAACAATTTACTAGAGAAATATGTTTTAAGTAGAAAGTTACTATATAATCCAAATAAGGTGAATAAACTGACTTATGTCTTCTGCCATATTTATTTCAATATACCAACGATGCTTGAGATTTATATTTACCGACAATTAAATGGACCACAAAACATACTAAAGATGATTATTCTAAGAAATTTTGATTGAAAATCTAACTAATAATGTATCTAATTAAAAGATATTTTTTGTATATTTGCAACAATAAAATCATTTTTTCCCTTGACCAAGAGTCGGACCAACAACATGTAACGTTTGATAAGGCGGCCTACTAAATAAAACTAAACCTTCTTGCGCCCTCCTAATCCGTCGTCCATGCGTCACATAAAAAAAAAACTCTTTGCCGCCAAAAGCGACAAAAAAATTACCTGCCTCAACCGACCTTTTATTTATAACATTGGCCTCAACGAAATCACATGTGCGAACCGTTACGGTATTTACGCCTATAAATTATTGAATCTTTCTTACTTAAGTTAACCTTGATTACTTAAAGTTTTCCTTGAGTAAATAAGATATAAACTACGTTACAGTTAAATCGGTTCAGCGGTTATTTAAAGTGCCTGATTAAAATCCCTTACAGGGTAAGTTGTGCATTTAATAACTGTGTTAAAAAAAATCAGGTATTATAACTAGAGAAGATTTCACATACAATAAAATGGGCTCAGCTAGATGACAGCCCGGGCATCACGGTGGGCGGCGGCGCCGGCGGCGTTGAGAGGGGGCTTGTTGTCGTAAATGTCCGAGCTCTCCTTATATTAAAACAAAAAGAAGCGCTCAGATGCGACACACCGAAAATACGTATTGTTAGTTTTTATATTTTATTGCATGTTGTTAATTGTAATATTTGAAAATAAATAAAAAAATTGCTAAAATTATAAAAAAAAACTAAATAATCTAAATTTAGCTAAAACATAGCTAAAATATTTCTAATCAATAATTATGAAATCCATTTCTTTTATTTTTGAAAAATAATTAATAACGTGTATTAATATTAATAAGTGATCGGGTGTTCAAATTTTTCAATCTTATATGACATTAAAAATTGGATTTGATTCCCGCTTTATCTTAATTACTTATTTTACGAATATTATTACAATTTCTTACTTTTTTATTATAACTGCCACTTCAAACCAAAACAGTTTAGGACATCTAGGTCACTCCTCCACTCCGTGGACTTACTATGGCTTTAAGACACAGACCACATAACCAAATAAGACACCGCGAAGCAAGTTTGTGTGCACTCAGGTGCAGTTCATGGGCTGCACTAATGTAGTTGGAGATGTCGGTCCAGGGGATAGAATAGAATAGAATTTCTTTATTGCTTTAAGGGGGCTTTAAAGCTGTAGTATTCACAATCGAGCAGCAAGTCGTCACGGAGCTGTGGAAACATGAACATCACCCCCCGATTCAGTCATTGAAGTATTGAAGAAAGACCAAGAAATCTATATTTCTTAACGCCTATAACAGTATCGGAGTTTTTCATTCGTAACATTTGATTATTTGCATTAATAGCGCTTAAAATAACTCGATGATAACGAAACATTGTAAAAAAACATGACTGTCTACCTCAGGTGGGCATGGCACCGTCCTCCGCAATCAGGGCGGCTGCGTTGACAACTCCGCCACCTATGTATATTAGTAAGCCCTGACCATATTATTCAACGATTTTGACATTGTCTTATGGAGTTTTTTTATTCACAATTTCATCGCATTTTTACCTCTCGTACTTTCATTCTTCATAAACTAACTATTTCAGGATAACCTTTTACAGTTTTGCGGTTACCAAGTAATTTGTTGGCTTGGAGTGTGTCTTCTCTGTTTATGGATAAGATACGCTTTAACCCTCATTAATCTTGAATGCTTGATAGGATCCATAATTTGGTCTAAATGTATCTGAATTCAAGGCGAACTTACTACTTAGGTACTTACCATTTTATTTTATCGCAATTTTCTTGAGTTCATCGTACTATAATGAAGTGTTGTTTGATCATTAACATTGTATCTTGTGATGTGAACGGAAAGCCAATGAGTTTGTGATTTTTTGTTTATTTTTTAAATGTTTTTACTATTATTTTTCTTTCTTTAGTTATTTATATTTTTATTCTCTATGAGTTAGTACTACTCTGGTTTCCTACGAAGCTCTACTTTGAATTTTATTGACGATGTATATTTTCTTTGGTAATAAAACACTTATTTTTATACATTCGTATTATCTATTAGACTATTTCTGTAGAAATTCTTTTAATAATTGTAATTTTGTTATGATCCGGAAAATACGTAGTACAATCACTACTATCATCCCCGAAGCAGAAGAAGCAGTCCTACCATAGTCCACTTTTCACCAAATAGCGACTGCACATGTGTTTAGCGTGACAGTTGGTGAGCCCATCGCTGCTCTATGCTATTGAACGTTTGTCCAGTCTTTAGGCCGTTAGTCGCCTTTTACGACACCCAAGGTAAGAGAAGGGGTGGTAGAATTCTTTCAACGCGCAACACGGTTAATCCGTAAAATACATAAATAAAATATTCAGTAGTGAGGATTCAGGGTGAAGTGTGCCTTCAGCCATATGTCAGCCATATGTCCTTAACTAGTACTAACACTTACCTAGGAAAGTTTACATTCCCTGTGTGGCGGCGCGGCGGCGGCGCACCACCTATTACGCTGAGTTCATAATGCAGTTGTTTTTTTGGTGAAGCGTGGCCTGTGAAAGTGCACTAGGTACTTTTGGTCCCCATTGCCTGCGCTCTCTGGCTCACCCTTTAGGGATAATAATCGTGAGTGTACGTATGCATGTGTAATACAATCTATATATTTGTTCTTAAGGGGAGGTATTTCGAGCGCTTCCCTCTCGTTCTCTCGACGGTACAACGGTAAGGGACGGGTATAACAGCGAAGCGGCGCGAATAATCGCGTTTTATATTTTAAAAAATTGATAGATGTAATAAATAAAAAACCATCGGTTATAATAACTCAAGTTATTTACGTGCTTCATTTTGGTAAATGACTCATAATATCAAATCACTTATTTTAAGAATAAAACCTGGAAAAGAAGATAAAATGACACAAAAATATGTAACTTTGTGAATTTATTCTATCGAGCCAACTTTAAAAAATCGTGTTTCCATCGGGTGTATTTCACAGAATAAAGCCTCAACAATATTTCATAATTTTCGCAGATTTTAATTTTATTGTTTACCACTTCAAAAAGTAATTCTAAGAACGTGTTATTTTAATTTTTCACTAACACCTAGCCTTAAACAGATGGAGTGTTCTCGATGACATCCAGGGGTGCTACAATGCTTACAGTGCGTGGATATGAGTACCTGCGACACACTTCCAGCGGCAGCGGTAGCAAGACGAGATGGTGGTGTCGATCAAGAGGCTGCAGAGCTGTGGTGTTCACAGTGGAAGACAGAGTAGTTTTAGAAAGGAACGAACATGATCACTCTATACCTAAACGAATTATCGGAAATTAGTGTGTTACAAACTAATAATGATAATTAAACAGTTTGATTGTACCGAATGGCTTTTTTTTTAGATCATGTAAGATGTGGTAGTACAAAGTCAAAATCTTTTATTGAATTATGTCACTATTAACGTGTACTAAGAAACAAAATAAGTAAAAAAGTAAAGACGTGAAATAAAATGCAAACCGTTATTATACAATTTTTAATAAATCTCTCTCATCTCTAATAATCTCTTATATTATCACCGACACTACATATTATCGCACGTGTTCCAGTTCCGATCTTCACGAAGTCGTCCCGCGGCGCCAGAACCATCTACCTCGCCGGCTACAAGTTCCTCAAGCACAGAAGAGGCAAGGATGGCCTCAAGATACGCTGGTGGTGCGGCACCCACAACGGCAGGGGCTGCCGCGCCGTCATATTCACCATCGAAGAGCAAATCATAAAGTGTAACAACCACCACAACCATCCGCCTCCTGAGCGGCTTTAATGTTTTACCGGCCCCTATAGACAAGTGGTAACCGGTTTATGACGATTCGTTAGCGTTTGTCAATTGGTAGACAATCCATTTCCTCATTTCACTAAGTCTATGTACTGGTACCCAAAATCAACTGTCAGGTTATGACTACCCTGCGCCAGGAGAACCAAACTCGTGCAGGAGACCAACTACGACAACAACACCACAACGATAACTACGTGGGCTAACTTGATTTTTAATCAAAATGCATACTTACCCATTTTTGTTCACGTAACCTCTGCTTGCCGCTGCAATTGAGTGGTAGGTAGGTATATAGTATGTTGCTTATCGTGCGTCTGTAAGCTCATTTATCTATAAAGTATGTGGGATGCTCACTATTGCCACAGAATAACTACCCATATGACACTAGGTGGCAGTATTTCTTTTCTACTTCTATACTATACAAATCCGACTGGATCGAATAGTGAAGAAAACTAGCACTTAACATTCTAAACAATATTGATATATTAATTTTCATAACTTTCACACTTCATTTCATAACCGGTTTAACAACAAATGACATCAATAGACAAGACTTAACAATGGTAGCTGCCTATTATCTGTTTACTATCTATTATTTGTGTATTTCGTATACTTAGCTATAATAATAAGATTCTATTATTATAACTTTCGGAATCTTTGCTTGTTTACAATTATGCTCTTTCAATGTGGGCAACTATATTTTTTATTGTACTTTAACGAACGTGGGTATCGTTAAAAGAGTAGCATATCCGAATACTCAGTAGAATATCGTAATAGTGTATAAGTGTCACAACTTTCAGCACTCACTGTATTAAATGCTTTTAAAGTATGTGTGTTCTCGTACATTCATTAGAAAAAGTACGTAAAAATTAATTGGCCGTAGGTCGGAACGTTTCATTTAAAGTTTATGTGTCGAGCTGTCATTGTTAGAATTAATTATATGAATGTGTTCTTCTGACGTGTCGATCTTAATGATAAATATAATGTAGGTAATAATTATGCTTTCCGTTGTATAGATATACTTAGATTAGAATAAACAATTATAGTTATAGTTTATGCTTGTTAAATGAAACTTTTATTGTTTCAATATTATATTATTAATAGGAGTTATTAATATTCACAGTAGCTATTTCAGTGTCTCATAGTTCTATCTAAACATTGTCTTAATGCAAGTAGTTTCAGTGTATGCAGCTTATAATATTGTACAACAAATTTTAATCTTTAAAGATAAAATCTTCAATCGGCAATGTCGTTTCATTTCTTCATTCGTATATCTTATCATAATATAAGTACATGTAATGACACTAGTTTCAAATATAAACTAACTGTAGGAATGCGCAGACAAGGAACAGTCCTCTTCGTAATATAATCCATCACAATTAAATATACTTTACAAATTAAACGTGGACTTTCAGTCAGTGTCATGCGCGAAGCGGTACAGTTTCAAGTTCATCTATTATGACGGTCAAAATAGTACTGTTGGGACTGTCATTTTTTTAACGACACGGACGTGGGCGACAGAAAAACGGTAGTTCTTGACGTAGGCACCATCGCGGATTCCGTCGCTTTACCAGTCTTAACCTTCCGTATACGATGTGGCCAAATCTCCCATCGCATACTAGGTGGGGTTTGTCATACCCAGAAAATTGATCTAAGTTAAATCAGAAAATAATTACTTACTTTTTGAAAGATAGATAAATAAATGTTAATAAACCTTTATGTAAGAATCCCTTAGACCCCCCCACAGTGTTAGTTTCTTCAAATTCAGGCGACTCGATTCAAAAGTCAACTCAAAATGGATTTTCTAACAACGACTCGAAGCGTGCTCAAACACCTTTACGCCATTTTAAAATAAAATCGCTGAATTTAATGAAATTATATAATTATGATCGTTTAATAGTGAAATATTTTAAAGTGTTGCTAGGATGCATTTCCCAATTATTGTTGCAGTTATTTTTTTAATTTATAATTTTTTGTCCATAATTGGATATCTATCCAAGACTGGTGCTGTTACGTTACTTGTCGACAAATTTGAAAACAGAAAAAACATTTCTGCTGAGACATGTTACGGACATAATACCACTTGAAAATTAAATAAATGACCTTTGTACTTACTCAGACTACAAATCACAACACCTGAAATTGTATTTTTAACAATTTTTCGCTTTTAAACAAAATTAATAAGCAAACTTGAAATCTCTGCCGGTGCATACTTTATTAGCTGTCAAAATGGCGTCGATAAAACAGCATGGACGGGACTTGTCATGTTGCTAAGCCTACCCATAGACTATCAACAAGTAGTGCCATCTATTGGAAGTCCCTAGTACTTTTTGAGATATAAAAAAGTGACCATGTTAACTGATTGACCATATTACCCCAAGGTACCTTATATCTTTGATTTTGTCTATGTCTATCTAGAATGGATGCCTAAAACTCTCCCTTTTTAGATTTTTATAGCATTTAGGTAAGTTTTTGTTGATCTGATTATATAAATAACTCAAAACTGTATTTCGTTAAGTTTTTATAAATCGCTTATTACCACTATACTCGTAATATTAAGGTAATTACTCATCTAAAACATTTTATATTTATTGTTTGCGAGTTACAAAAGAGTTAAAAGTTTTTTTTTTGTATAAAAGTCTTAAATTATGTTTATTTATTAATTTGTTCTTAACTTGTTTATATACCAGAGGTTATATTACTTCAAAAACTTGTAGTTTCTTTCTTCTGTTCTCTTCTACATAAGTTTGTTTTTCCTTCGTATGCTGTAACGGTTTGTTGAAAGTCCATTCGATTCCTATTCCTATTAGGTATGATAATCATGTGAACAAAATATTGTGATATTAAATGTAAATAATAAGCACTTTGTAATATTGTAAGAATATATTTTCGTCCGTCGCGAAAAGGCAGACACTTTTGGTTAAAATACCACAGCTTGCTTGCGTATACTCGTTATTATTGTATAATTTAAAACTTTATCCATTGCAATGTTTGACTCTATACATATTGTGTAACTGTATAATATTTGGATTATTCATTCCTTCTATAGAATAACTTTGAATATTAAGATTACTAATAAGGTGTGCCTTGTGTGTCCATATTGTTACGTTGTAAATTCAGGGCCCTGTCTGCCTTTACTAATCTACAAAAGGGGTTCGCAATGGTTGTATAGTACTTACCTGAAATCATTGTTTTTGAATGATCGGGTTTCCAAAAATAGTAATCATTGGGGCTTGTTAGACTATAATCCATTTTTTCTTCACATTAAAGACATGGAGCCTTGGCTGACACATTACAAGACACACTTTTCTTGCATTTTCAATTAATACACCTTTCTAAATCAGTTTTAGCAAGATATAAACTTAAATCTAAGGAGATCTACGTAATTTCGTGTTTACGTTTTGTATTTGACATAACACCATAGACAAAATGACAGCCACTGTAGCGACACCTAGCGGTAGCGGGGCGAAGTGGCTGTCAGCTTTTAGTTTCACATAAAAGATTCAATTTTAAAAATAGCCGAAACAGTTCCGATAATAAATTACATAATAAATTAATATGTATAATAATTACTTTAAGTAATTAAATTAAATTCAAGCAAATCCTGAAATAGAACTATTTTTTCTATAAGGACTTTTATTTAGAACATTCGAACGAGAGAAATATTTTTATATGGATATTGTCTCTGCCCGTAGGGGTTACCAGAGAGGAAACTAATACTCCCTAATATTAAGACAGGGTAATTAGTGAGTTAAATATCACAAAAATTAATTTAAATTAAAGAAAAACGCATTTCACATTGCTAAGCGTTAATTTTTTTTCTAGGTCTTGTTTTGTAATTGTTGGCAAATTCTGTTAGCAGAGGGCGAGTTGTGACAGACGTCATATTTGACGTTTTGATAGTTTGAAGGAAAAATTCTCAAAGAACTGCGTTGTTATTTATTACCCAACTTTGAGAGTAGAAATCATAAGCTGGCCTTCGATTTATAAGACTTCCGGCGAAAGGAAAGCTGCCGAGTTACGACGCCGAAATGATTTGATTCTATGGCGTGAGTGGTGTGGTGATGTGTTGAGAATCAGTTTAAAGAGGGATCCGTGCTACTAGACCGGTCGTGACGCCGCTGGCAGCCTCGCGTAAAGACAGGATATCACAGCACATGCTTCAAGAGGCGCGTCTCGCCGCCAAGATTTAGAGCTGGGCCCTAAAGCCTGGACCCGAGACCTGCTTCTTCGGGGCACCAGCGGCCACCTGCTGCCAGTCGAGCTGTCGCCGCCTAGCGGATGAGCAGGCGTTGACGGTTTTTTTTTAACCCAATACTCTGGGATAATTGTTTTTTAAACTGGAACATTTTTTGAATTAATTAAGCTTTATTTTCCTTTTACATCCAACTACACCAAGCGTTGGTGAAGTTGTGAAACATTTGAGGATCTGCGAGTTCGACCTGTGTGAAGTTGAACAGTGACGTCGTCTGCAGGTTCGGGTCTACTTTTAGATCCTGGCGCCCTTTAATATTAATTTTATATCGGTGTAACCCCACAGTTCTCTAGTTTGTTGGCTTTAGACGTTTGATGGTTTTGAAACGGTTAAATTGATCAAACATTTAATTTAATATTTTTATAGACGGAGTAACTTAATTTTTAATTTCAACATCATACTCCGGACGGTACTGGCTTTATCCCAACCCCCCACGACCATAGCTCTTACCACTGAAATATTAGCTGGCTGGTTAGGTAGTAGTAGGAACTGTATTATAAAATTTATTTTTAAATTTAAATTATCACCGACCCGCTTGGTAACTTTTGACTCTTAGGATTTTCTGGTGTTTTAGGGGGTGATATAGCTTTGTAATAAGGTTTAGATTAATTTAAACAGTAAATTATAGTTGGCAAAATTATTAGAAAGTTTATTGGACTTTCATTTGAGATTGACCCTAGGGTCAATTTCGACTGATAGTTTTTTTTTGGTTGTTTCGGTGTAGTAAATAAAAATGAGTAACGTAAATGATTAGTACCTAACATATTATAAGGAAAAATTGTGACTAACCCCCTCTTTTAAATAATAGTAGTGAAATAAAATTTATAATTTTATTTTATTTTTGTTGAACAAAATTTTAGGGTGTGTGTTCTTTTACAATATACTGCCTAGCTGTTGAACATTTTATGGTTTTATTTGATAACAACCCACTGAAGCTTGCATTTGGGATTTTCTTCCTTTGCCCCAAAAGGGACAAAATCTCCAATGTAACAATATTCTTGCGAAGTTAAGTCGTCTAATGTATTGTAAGTTGTTATAGTCATTATTACGATTTATATTAAAAAAATGTTTAATTGTTCGACTTCTCATAATACATATTGATGGTCCTGTCCTAACATTATTGAGCAAGTATTTATTTTCAGCTATAATAAACTTAAGTATCCGCGTCGCGTAGCGGTGAAAGAACACTGCCACCCCCTCTCTTCCCTTGGGTGTCGTTAAAGGCGACTAACGGACTAAAGACTGCACATACATCCAACAGCATAGAGCGGCGATGGGCTCACCACCTGTCACGCTGAGCACTTGTGCAGTCGCTATTTGGTGAAAAGTAAACTATGGCAGAGAACTGCTTTTGCGGTCCTCTTGCCTAGTCTCTGACTAACCCTGCGGGAATAATAGTCGTGATTTTATGTTATGTTCTATGTGGTTGTAAGTATACCTACAAAAAAAAGTTTATTAGACGTTTGAGGCTAAATCTGTGCCCAAAACTTAACAGCATCAAACCAAATAGTTCAAATGTTTCAGTGTCACATAACAAACAGTAGGTTTCAACTTCATCTATTGTTTGTTAAGGATAGTCTGACGTGCTGTTGTTCGTACTTAAGTTAATATATTTTTTTTTTACTTTTGCTCCAAATGATTAAACTCAATAGTTGCGAGGCTGCAATAACCCTGCCACTGCCTTTTGATCAGTGTTTAACCGGATTTCTCCTCCACAGATCTCAATGATCCCGGTGATTCCTATGTTCCAAAAGATCCCAATAATCCCGATATTATAGTCCGGATGGTGGTAGATCAACAAGAGGTGGTGACTTGGCAAGGCCACAGCTACCGGGTACACGGCAAGGGAGGAAAGGCCAGACGAGATGGCGGTGCTTCACACACGCGAGAGGATGCAACGCATTCCTGATCTCCATAGAGGAATCTTCAGTGAAGATTATCAATTAACTCACCATTAACCGTCAACCCATATCCTCTGCTGGACAAGCCTCTCAATGCATGCTACTGAGCCTGCTCCTCTAATTTTTTCAAAATTCCACTACGCACTTGGTATTCATCTCATTAAATGTTAGGTGATGTCAGAGAGTTTCCTACACAACGCTTGCCGAGTCGCGGTCAACACATTAGAACACATCTACTCCAGCAGGTATCCTTCTAGCGGATAAATTAAATTTATTGATGTAGGTACGTTTTGTTAAAATTGGATGTGGTTCAGAAATCGAATCAGCGACGTTTAGTCTGAAAATACCTTTCGAAAATAGAGGATTAGCCTCAGCTGACATTTTTTTCACTGCTAGTTACAGTTTCTTTATAAATATAACATTGTGAATCTAATATTACAATTTAATCAAACTTATAATTATTTTAAATAAGATCTCAGTGTCTCGTAGCCAAATTATAACGTCTTCTTGCTCTATGTATATCCCTTCATTTCATTCCCTTCATTTATTAAGAACTTCCACACTTTAGGACAGTAACTTGTCATATATAAATAAAAAAATAAAACGTAGCAAACTTTTAAAATATGATAATCAGATTACATGCCATAATTTTATATGTGATTATAGAAATTTTTTTTAGCATGTAACCGTTTTGCGTAACGGTGAAAGAATACCCCCTTTCTTCCCATGGGTGTCGTAAAAGGCGACTAACGGACTAAAGACTCCACATACACTCAACAGCATAGAGCGGTATACCGGAGAACAGGGAGTGTAAATAAACCCAGATGTGATGTTAATCATCATCATCATCGTCATCAGCAGCCTACAAACGTCCCACTGCTGGGCACAGGCCTCCCACGTGGACAAATATAACAAAACTGTCGGATCAGCTGACGACAATAGTATGGGAGATCGATTTTTTTTCCCATTTTTGCACATAGGTTTCTTGGGGAAAGTTGTTCAGTTTCATGGGTGGAACTCACCCTTAATTGGTTTTATATAGAGAAAAATTAAGGTTGTATATTAAATACAACATGTCTTATCTTTACGTCGGGGTCACCAAATATACCGGGGAACAGGGAGTGTAAGTAAACCCAGATGTGATGTTAATACACCGATTTATTTAGGTACGTCTTTACTTATATATTAAATACAACATGTCTTATCTCTACGTAATGTTTAATCGTACTTTAATTATGGACAGGCTTTATTTTGATTTATTTACTACGTGATGAACCGGCACTAGCGGCGATGGGGTCGACCACCTGTCACGCTCAGCACATGTGCAGTCGCTATTAGGTGAAAAGTGGACTATGGTAGAGGACTGCTTTTGCTGTCCTCATTGCCTTATCTTTGACTAACTCTTCGGTGATAATAGGTAGTCGTGATTATATGTACCTATGTATGAATGTATTTATTTGTTTCTTTTATTACTTGTCTCCCTTAGAGCATCTGTCTCTCCATGAGTGTTCAGCATACAAATTATCTATACTTGCGTGCAATGGAATTAAATGATTAATTTAATCGGTTGGGTGTTTTGATGAATCTGGACCTCTTTCGTTCATTTGCTGGAAGGCTATCATCCGATGAACTCCTGACGGATAACAAACGCTGCATTAAATTAAACTTGTCTAAATAAAAATGAAACAGTGTGTCGATTTATTTGCACTCAAGTGTAGTTGTTCAACGTCTGTCCTGACAATTATTTAAACCTTGGTACAGAATCTCACCTTGCCAAAGCCGGCTCGATTTGAAGTGCATCTGTGGTTCTCCGACGTCCGTCACTTATTCAACGCTTATTTTTGTCTGGTGCAACTGGTGTGTAGCTCTCAGAAACAGTTGTTATTTCTGACATTCTGAGGTTTGACTGAAATATAGCTGTCTCCTGATTATAACGCCTACACGGACAGAACTCTAATGGCCGTCTTAGCTGAAGTCCTGCTTCTAATAGATATGATGAGATAAATTTTTACCACCTTCTCCTTCACAGATAAGCCTCAGTTTGCGGTGCGTGGCAAGCGCCGTCACCACGAGATGCTGACTTGGCGTGGCCACAAATACGGGGTACACAGCAGGGGCATCTGCGGCCAGACCAGGTGGCGATGCCATAAGCATGCTAGGGGGTGCAAGGCGTTCCTGATCACCATTGAAGGTGGCATTGTGAAGAAGAGAGACGAGCATGACCATCATTAGCTGGTTAACTTTTTATATTTTTTTTTTCTACGACGGGTAAGCGTTTAGCCTTCATCTCTCCATAGTTGGAATACAGCTGAAGTAGGTATAGTAGGCAACATTTAGCTTTAGGTCCCTGTAAATAAATAAATAATTTTGAATTGATTTAATTTGATTATTGTCTTGTTCAAATACTAAATGCATTTGTTGAAAAAAAAAAAAAAAAAAAAAAAGATAACACCTTTGTACACTTGGTTTGCAATAAATAATTGGATTTACTTACTGAATTTAATTTGATATTTACTTTTATAAAGAGACCCGTAATTTTATTTTAATAATTTTTACTTAGATATAGATCATACCTATATTTTTATCATTATGCAGTTATATCTGTTTTGTCTAAAAATAAAGTCATTATTTTAAACAACCATCTAAGCTGTAAGTGTATACAATCCTAATACCTACATAGGTTCTGTACCGGCGTTCGTATGGATGGGACGCCGACACAGGTAGGCTTACTTGGATGAGCTGATCGGGAGGCCCGCTGGCAGGCAACAAACACAAAGGGCTCTCGCTGGTCTTGTTCGCTGCACTTGTATGCACCTCACTTTACTAGGTTCACTCTGGCGGTACAAGCTGATGAGGCGTCTGTAGGAGCGATAGAATGCGTGTGCTCGCGCCGATCACTAATTTCAGACTGTCGTCAGTCGTCAATCAAACCGTCACTTCGCAAATGCGCGGATGTCGCCCAGAGGTGGCGCGGGCGGGCGTCATATCATCATTCGTCAGCCGGCCGGCGCCGTTCGCTGATTCGTCGAGGCGCTTTGGCGCGAACAGGTTCTTATCTGTACCAGAATTGTGTTCGCGCTTATGAACTCTTTCACGAATCAACTTACGTCCTCTATCTTTCAAACATGTTGTATATCTACGTGGTGCTAAGTATCCAATCGTAAAAAGTGTTCCCTCATATTGTCGAAATCAGGAGACCTTTGCGTGAAAGGTCGGGTCAAGAGTACTTTAAACCGTCGAGCACATATGGGAGAAGATGACACACTCACTGTCAGGGTAGGATAGGGTGGGTATTAAGCAAATAGAAAACTGATGGCCTCAGGAAAGAGGCGTGATGTATGTATTTACCTATCGTCGTAAACAATTCGTCGTTTATTTACTTAATTTGAATTTATTTTAATAATATTTAATAGTGATAAGATTCCAATATCCTTTATCTCACCTTATATCTCACAAGAGAGTGTGTAAAAAGTTGAAAGAAAAGTGTGTTTTATTAGAACCTTTGGTGCAGTAGCACCTAGTACAATCAACATATAATGATTATGTTACAGGTGAAGACACAGACTCAGACACATTTATAATCAAAAAGCCTTCAGCTACAAGACCAGCAGACGGAGTAAGATACGACCACAATGGCCATTGGCCTTCCCTAGATGACCAAAAAGGGAATGCAGTCAAAAGAGGTCGGTGTAGGTACTGCACAAATGGAAAAAGTTACATTTTTTGCATTAAATGCAAAGTGCGTTTGTGCCTTATGAAAAATCGTAATTGTTTCGTAAAGTTTCACTGCAAATAGATATTTGAATTTAACATTTATTTTACTTTATACCCCCATGTGCCTTTAGCCATGTAAGTATGATGCCTACAATACACTACATTTTTACAACTAAGAATAGAGAAGTCTTGACCAATTTGTATTATCGTAACACCCTTGTAAACTTTGTTTGCAATAAAGATTTGTATTTAATTTTGTACTGCTAAACCCATTCTCAAATTGTTTTTTGTCACAATAAAATAAAAATGTACATTATCCTTAACACCCATTAGTGATCGCGAAAACAAAATATGATTTTTACTATTATTAGTCAGTAAATATCACGACATATTGTGTGAATACTGAATACATCCAACAGCTTAAGGGGCGATGGGCTTTTTTACCACCTTTCACGCTTAGCACATGTGCAGTTTGGTGAAACATGAACTGTGGCATAGTGGACTGCTTTTGCGGTCATTATTGCCTAATCCCTGACTAACCCTTCGGGGATAATAGCCGTGGGTGTATGCAATAAGTATGTAAGTAGGTTAAACTTCTGTAATCCACCAGAATCGTGTTCGCAATCCAAAACTCTTTCATGTAACAAACAACATAACTTAGTGGTGCTAAGTATTCTAACCTTAATAGTAGATTATTGTTTATCCATTATTACAGATAGATTAACCGTGTCGGTGAAAGAATACTACCACCCCCTATCTTCCCGTGGGAGTCGTAGAAGGCGACTGAGGGATCAACCCAGAGGATGGGCAGAAGCATCCTTTGAGATTAACACCGTCATACTGCGATCGCCAACCCGCCTGCCAAGCGTGGCGATTATGGCAACATTTCCCCCAACCTGAACGACAGCACTAAACTCCGGCCCCTATAGTCCCCGGCGGCCCCGCTCGCCCTAGCTACGGTAGCGGCCATGGCAGCGAGGGGGCAGGGGGTGCTAAGAATCTACGGCAGAGACCTGGCTACCTCCAACAACGAACTTTGGCCCTGGCAACCTACAACACGCGTACACTGCGAACCGACGAGAAGGTTTGCGAACTGGAGGAAGAATTGAGCAAGATACGGTGGAACATTGTGGGATTATCTGAGGTCCGAAGAACTTGCTCTATTTCCGGGAGGGCGAACAACTGTCCCAGGGTGGTGTCGGGTTTATCGTCCACAGCTCTCTCGTGAACAACGTTGTCAAGACCGGAAGTGTGTCGTCGAGGGTAGCGTACCATATACTCAGAATAACCAAACGGTATTCGTTGAAGGTTATACAGGTATACGCTCCGACTACGGCACACCCCGATGATGAGGTGGAGGCTACGTATGAGGACATCTCCAGAGCCATACAAGTCTCCAAAACTCATTACACCGTTGTCATTGGAGACTTTAACGCAAAAATGGGCAAACGAAGCGGCGATGAGCTGAAAGTGGGACGATTTGGAGTTGGAATTCGAAACCACCGGGGCCAACTGCCGGCGGAGTTTCTAGAAAAGGAGGGACTCTTCATGATGAACTTCTTTTTTAGGAAATCTGAACACCGCAAGTGGACCTGGCTAAGTCCCGATGGTGCAACAAAAAATGAGATTGACTTTATCATGTCGACGAGAAAGCAAATATTCAATGATGTCTCTGTGATCAACGCGTTCAAAACTGGCAGTGATCACCGCTTGGTAAGAGGCACATTGAACATCAATATCAAGCTTGAAAGACGTCGATTAATGAAGTCTACGCTCCACCCTGCAACCATCCAAATCCAAAACCCCGAAAGCTTCCAGCTCGAAAGGAAAAAACTCTTCGAATGCCTGAAGGATTGCGTAGACGTGGACGATTACAACAACAGGTTTGTAAAAACTGTCCATGCGGTTGGGTCTAAGTTCTTCAAAACCCACCGTATAAGAGGACCTAAAAAGCTCTCGGACCATACTCTCAAACTGATGGAAGAGCGGCGTGTGATGGTTCTGCGTTCTTCGGACGACTCGTCTCAGCTTCGGCGGCTCAATAGGCAAATCTCGAAGCCATTGACTTGCGACACTCGCCGATTTAATACCGACCGTATTAAAGAGGCTATCGAGCGAAACAAAGAGCAAAATGTGGTCATGTAAGTATCCTAGGACCAAATATTTTTTAGTCCTATATAAATCCTATTAACGTTTACAGGACCGCATTTGGGCGCACTTTACAGGACTATTACGACCTATAGTTATTTTGTTACAGTCCGGTAAAGTGCAAATTGATTTTATTACTATTTTATTGAGTGCTTCTACAAGATCACTGTGTCCTATAAAGATCAGATACACGCACTGAGTCAGCGTGATTAGTCCTGTAACAATCTGGCGCATGCCGCTACTGGTGTAATTTATCCAACAGTGGTAATTGTGATGTCATAACTAGAGCATTTATTATTCATTAATTTTTAATGGTAAAGGCAAACGAAAAAAAAAATATTGCAAAGGGTAATATTTATTCACTATTTATTACTATTCATTATCATAAAGGTTGATAACTTTTTGTGTTTTCACTGTTATATAAAGAAATTAACTTGCGAAATAAATTTTATTGACAAAGTATTCGATGATAATAAACATATGTTTATGCGCCTTCAAAAGTAAACATAATTATTATTTGTATATTTATTAATTATTAGTAAATACAGCCGTCATCAGATCGGATCGCGGTCCATATTGTAATGCATTTATCAGGAGCTTTACAATGCATTTTAGTCAAAGTTAATGTTATTATAGGATACAGTTCTGCACACCATATTGTTTAATTTATGTCAACAGCTGACCACTCTAATAATAGCAAATGCAGGTCACATATAAGTAGAATCTTACCTATAATAGCTATATAAATGCTAGAAATCCTTTAGAAGTCACGACAAAGTCAAATCAATCTTATAATATCTTCGACCTATAGGAGCTATACCTAAAACGTTTGAAAATGAAAATGAAAATGAAAAAACGTTTATTGCAACAGTCACCAATTTACATATTAATGTAGCCCTGGCTTTTGAGAAAAAAATTACTTGTGTTACAAAAACCAGTTCCTTCCTAAGTTGACAAAACTCACTGGATTTTGTTGTAATAAAAGGTTACATGAACCAAGAACATTAAATTAATATAAGAAAAAAAAAAAGATAAAATCACCTTTGACCTAAATATAACATTTTATTCTTTTCAGTTACGTAATTATTACAATTGCTACAAACAGAAATGTGTTACTTGTGCGAGAGGTGTGTGTGTGTGGGTGTGTGTGTGTGTGTGTGTGGGTGTGTGTGTGTGTGTGGGTGTGTGTGTGTGTGTGTGTGTGTGTGTGTGTTGGGGTGTGTGTGTGTGTGTGTGAGTGTTTGCGTGTGTGCGCTATTGTGTGTATTTGTGTTTAATACATACTTCTTACATGTTAGATATTAAGAGATCTTCAGTAGTTTTATAATCGTAATTTTGAAGCCAATTGGTTATTTTATTTTTTATTTGATAGTTACTGAGTATCGCACTTATATACTTTTTATTAAATTTATTGTACAATAGGGGGGCCAAATAGGAGTATTGTCTTTGGGCAAATGCACTGTTTGTCTTGGGAACTACGTAACGATCTACTTTATTACGATTGTTCAGTCTTTTTCTAACAAGTTGATGGTTTGCAGAGTACCTATGGAATCGCCGAATACACTGGTATACGAAAAGTTTTCTTACACTAAGAACCAGTGCCCTTTCATAAACCAGTGTAGTAGGATGTCTAAAAGGTAAAGATAGCAGTACCTTCAGCACAACACGTTGTGCACGTTCAACGTTAATGAAGTGAGACTTGCCAGCACCACCCCAAGAACAGATGCCATAAGTGATGACCGATTGACAGAGTGCTTTGTATGTTTGCAGTAGGAGTTTAGAGTCAGCCACTTTACGCAATGTCTTAAAGATGTATATAAATTTCCGCACCCTATTTGAGATTATTTTAACATGAGGAGCCCATTGCAATCTATCATCGACAGTAATCCCTAGATATTTCACAGTTTTTGATCTGATTAGTTTAGGACAGTCACAAGTATTATGGAGATTTTGCGAATTTTTAAAACTGCAGGTGTTAAAATGAATTCGTAATTCAAAGTCACTTATAGGACTTGAAGCATTCGTCTTATTAAAACATAGGAACGTTGTTTTCGTAGCGTTTAGTGATAGAAGACTGTCTTCCAGCCAATCAGCCACCCTGATTAAACCTTTTTCAGCCAGTCGTTTTGTTTCGTCCCATGTTCTGTCATGGAATAAAATTACTGTATCATCAGCATACATAGTTATGTCTGCACCTTCAAGATCTTGTTCGCAAAACTGATTTATGTATGCTAAAAACAAAGTTGGTCCCAGAGTGCTACCTTGCGGAACGCCAAAAGAGCAAGCTAGATCCTGGCTAACGTGTTTTTCCACCCTGACACACTGTGATCTTCCAGTTAAATAACTTTCAAACCATGACAGAGCGACACCTCGGATACCAATGTTTTGCAATCGGGCAAGCAAGATAGGAATTGAGACAGTGTCAAAAGCCTTCTGCAGGTCTATGAATACGCCAATACATTTCTCACCTTCGTCTACATATTTAGATATATTTTTAGTAAGTTTAAGGATAGAATCTTCTGTTGATATTCCGGATCGAAACCCGAATTGATTTTTTGATATATAACCTTTTGACTCTAAATAATTTATTAATCTTTTGTTTACTAGTTTTTCTACAACTTTAGATAATACAGATAAAAGAGAAATGGGTCTATAATTAGATGTCACTGATTTGTCCCCGGCTTTGTGAATTGGAATTACTATAGACCTTTTAAATGAAGCCGGAAAAGTACCTGTATCAAAACTTGTATTACAAAGATGTGATATTGGTGCTGATAAAATCTGTTTAAATTGTTTCAGAACATTAGTAGGTATTCCATCCCATCCTGAAGCATTACTATTTTTTAGGTTCCTTATAATACATTCCACTTCATCTACATCTACTGGAGCAAATGACATAGATTGAAGAGGACCATCATATTTTGTGGCCTTACTGGCAAGCAACGCCTCACTACTATTTTTCCTGCTCAAAATGACACTGGCTAACTCACGACCAACAGATGTAAAATACTCATTAACTATGTTTAAAGACGAGTGAGGATTATCGTTTATATGCAATAATTCTGTAGGTACTGATTTATTTTGTTTAAAATTACTTATTTCTTTTATGATTTGCCATGTCTTTTTTGAATTCCCAACAGATTCTGCTAATTGTTTTTGATAATAATTGCGTTTTAGCGATTTTATGATTGAATTGCAAATATTTCTATAAGATATGAAGTTACGTTTGAGATATACATCTCCATCTGATTTTTTTAGACTCTTATATAATTTATTCCTTCTCCGAATGCATTTGATTACACCTGGGGTTAGCCATGGTTTTAGTGGCTTATATCTGCTTGCACACTTTTTAATTGTACTATTGTCAGTAACACAGACTTGCAACTTCGAGACAAGAAAGTTCGCCATTTCATTCGAAGTTTTTAAATCATAATATTCATTCCAAGGAAGGGACTGTAATACTACTTCAATTTTTTTAAAGTCTAGGATCACCTTGTCATATTGATTATTTGATCTATTCGTGTATGAGTCTCCAAGGTGCAGCAGTATTGGACTGTGATCAGTAAATGGTTCAAATACAAATGTTTGAGTTATGCCGTCACTTTTAACCATGAAGTGATCCAGACAGCTGTTGTTTCTTGTTGGTTTGTCTACACCTTGTCGAAGGC
The DNA here is from genome assembly GCA_963921215.1 of Scoparia ambigualis. Taxonomy (NCBI): domain Eukaryota; kingdom Metazoa; phylum Arthropoda; class Insecta; order Lepidoptera; family Crambidae; genus Scoparia; species Scoparia ambigualis. The sequence goes on along the minus strand of OY992513.1, from coordinate 28,885,054 downwards.
CGTGTGCAGCCATTAGATTTAGATAATCCAATGCATAGCCTGTAGATCTTTGCGGGAGTATATCTAGATTAATATCACCTGTAAATATTATTTTATTAGAGTGAGTCTCTCTAAGTAGTTTATCGATGGTGTCTAGATAAGCGGTAGGATTTTTAAAACTTGGTGGTCTATAGGAAGCAATTAAACATAGTTTGTCTTGTATTTTTAGTACCAAACAACTGCCATCCATAATTTTAGGTTCGTAAACTTGTACGTTGTAAATATTTTCTTTTACGTATAAAACGACCCCGTCATTTTGATTATGGTTTATTCTAGTACTAAATGAGTTATAATTTTGAATTAAAGGAATTATCGTGTTTTCATTAATCCAGCATTCAGTCAGGACCATAATATCAACGGAAACTTCTAATTCAGAGAGAAATATTAAAAATGGTTCAATATTACATTGAATACTACGAATATTCAAAGTTAAAATATTTAGTGAATTACCTCTCAGGTGCTTAAAATTAAAGTCATTATTAACTAAAGTACAAGTGATGTCACCCGTAGTATCAATATCTTTAATAAGGTCCAAGTTTAAACTATCACCCGCGAAAACCAAAGTGTAAAGGATCCAACTCATATGGTGCTTGTTTAAATAAAATATACATATAAAAAAGCATTTCACTAAACCTTGCACAAAAATACAAAACTAAAAAGTGCATTTGACCTACAGCATGCGTGTAATGACTTATAGTGTATTGGTATGTTGTTCGAATTTGTTGCCTGTGAGTAAAAGTGTATTGGTATGGTATTGGCAATTGTTGTAAATGAATAAAAGTGTGTTGGTATGGTATTGGTATTTGTTGTATGTGAATAAATGTGTATTGGTAATGTATTGGCATTTGTTGAATTTGAATAGATGTGTATGGGTTGAATATTTGTATATTTTGTATGTGAATAAATGTGTATAGATATGGTATTGTTGGCGTTTGTTGTATGTACATAAATTTGTATTGGTATGGTCTTGGTAATTGTGTAGTAATGTGTTTTGTGTTTGTTTGAACAGCGTTAATGCAATGAAGTAGTGTAAATATTGTTCGCAGTGACATGTGATTTGAAACTTGTTTAAGTAGTATTCTAAAAATAGTATAACATTTAAGAAGTAACTTAATAAGATAGAATAAGCAAATAACAAAGCATTGTAACAAATTTGATGCCATTAGGATTAGTCACATTTTATTGCCTAACTTACTTATGTCCAATTCAGACTCGATACGTATTAGTGATGCACCATCTTCTTTACGGAGAAATACCTTACCGTACGACGTCCAACAATATTTATAATTGTTTTGTGAGCTAAATTGTCTTGCCAAGAAGAACAGTCGTTTAGTCTTTGCGGTAAGGTTCTCAGAAATGAATACCGGGGCATTAGGTACATTAAATTTCAGATGTTCAGTACTTAATTTCTTCTCCTTATTATCTTTATTGAATTTTTTGACAGCATTTAACACTTTTTCTTTTAGCAGGACAGTAGTAAAGTCAACTATCAGTGGTTTGTTCGTCGTCTTTGCGGTTACACGGAATATGTCCTTTAAGTCGTTTTCATGTATCGGCACATTGACGGTTTTACCAAGTTCTACGACTAGCTTAGACAGTCCGTGCTTACTTTCGTCTTGCGTTTTTGGTATATTACGGATTTCTATGCAAGTCGCGCGGTTTTGTCTTTCTTGTTGTTCTAATTTTTCCTCAAGTTGACGTATGTAAATTCTATCTTCAGTTCTATCTTCAGCCATTTTACTCATCTTTACCATAACTTCATCATACTTAGCCGCTGTGAAATTCACTGATTCCTGTAGTAGTTTATTTTGCTCTTTAATTTCATTCATTGTGACTTTTAATTCCCGGAACATATTCAACATTAAGGACTTAAAATCATTTAAGTCACTACTTTCTCCCAGGTCTTCCCTCTTCCTCTTAGTGTTTAAGTTACGCTGCGTCACATTATTAAGGGCATCCTCAATATCCGCAGATATGCTCAAGTTTGGATCTGAGAGGGCGCGGGAATTAACCACACCAACATTTAAGTTATTCAATACTAGCGAAGACGGCGGCGGCGGTGGCGCGCTACCGTGTGTTTGTGACTTGTCTTTGGTTTGTAACTTTGGCGGCGTTCTCTTTAGCGACATCACAGCCTGTGGCGACATAATGTAAGCGCACGGGGTATCAGGGCAGCAGAAAATACGTGTAACTTGTTAAGCGTGCGACGCAAAGGTTTACATAAGAACTTTTCTTATAGAAAGATAAAACAAAACGTGAACATGAATAAATAGTCTTGTTAAATGCATTTATAGGAGCTTTGATATTTATTTTTATAACATGCACTTATAAGACTTAAGTTCTTGTAAGTAGCATATAATGTAATCCTGTAAACGTTTATAAGACTACGTAGTATGAACGGAAGTGCTTGTAGCGCAAATAGTCCGTTAAGCTGCTTTAACAAGATCAGTGATTTTGATCAAAGCGTCTATTAGTGCGCTATAAAATGTTTAGTCTTATAAGTCAACGACTATAGGAGAATTTTGCTGCTTGGAAGAGGACCTAAAAAGCTCTCGGACCATACTCTCAAACTGATGGAAGAGCGGCGCGTGATGGTTCTGCGTTCTTCGGACGACGCGTCTCAGCTTCGGCGGCTCAATAGGCAAATCTCGAAGTCATTGACTTGCGACACTCGCCGATTTAATACCGACCGTATTAAAGAGGCTATCGAGCGAAACAAAGGTTCAAAAGTGTTCGCAAGAGATTTGGGTATTGGGCAGAGCCAACTGACGACGCTGAAAACCGATGACGACAGAACTGTCACGTCCAGGTCTGAAGTTATGGGAGAGGTCGAGAAGTTCTATGGACAGCTATACACATCCACGCGGCCACCTGTACAAAGCTTAGCTACAGACCCTAGAGCTAAGCTAACCCGACACTACACCGAAGATATCCCGGACATCAGCCTGTATGAGATTGGTATGGCTTTCAAGCAGCTTAAGAACAGCAAGACATCGGGTGCTGACGGAATTACGGCTGAGCTTCTGAAAGCAGGCGGAAGACCGGTACTCGTAGCTCTTCAGAGACTATTTAATTCCGTCGTACTCGGAGGTAGAACGCCAGAAGCGTGGCATGAAAGTGTGGTTGTGTTGTTCTTTAAGAAGGGCAACAAGGCCCTACTGAGGAACTACAGACCCATATCACTTCTAAGTCACGTTTATAAGCTGTTCTCGAGAGTTATAACTAATCGTCTTGCACGCAGGTTTGATGACTTCCAGCCTATCGAACAAGCCGGATTCCGAAAAGGCTTTAGCATAGACATAGACCACATACATACGCTGCGGCAGGTTATACAGAAGACCGAAGAGTATAACCTTCCACTTTGCTTAGCGTTTGTGGACTATGAGAAAGCCTTTGATTCGATCGAAACATGGGCCTTGCTACAGTCTCTCCAGCGGTGCCAAATTGACTACCAGTACATCGAAGTGTTGAAGTGTTTGTACGAAAACGCCACTATGACAGTTCGTCTTCAGGACCAGAGCTCGAAGCCAGTCCAGCTGCAGCGTAGAGTGAGACAAGGAGATGTTATTTCTCCGAAACTCTTCACTGCTGCACTGGAGGACGTGTTTAAGCTTCTGGACTGGAGAAGACTCGGCATCAATATTAACGGCGTGTACATCAGTCACCTTCGATTTGCCGACGATATAGTAGTCATGGCTGAGACCCTGGAGGAACTCGAGGCACAATGCTCGGTGATCTCAACAGAGTCTCTCAACAAGTGGGCCTTAAAATGAACATGGAGAAGACGAAAATCATGTCTAACACACGTGTCGTACCCACTCCTCTGAAGTTTGGAGACTCTGCTCTTGAAGTTGTTGACGAATATGTATACCTGGGACAAACAGTCCAGCTAGGTTGGTCCAACTTTAAGAAAGAGGTCAATCGTCGAATCCAACTCGGCTGGGCAGCGTTCGGTAAGCTACGAAATATATTTTCGTCCAAAATAAAGCAGTGTCTCAAGACGAAAGTCTTCGACCAGTGATTGTTGCCAGTGACATATGGTACCGAAACGTGGTCGCTCACTATGGGCCTAATTAGCAGGTTCAAAGTCACACAAAGGGCAATGGAGAGGGCTATGCTCGGGGTTTCTCTACGTGATCAAATCAGAAATGAGGCGATTTGCAGACGAACTAAAGTAACCGACATAGCCCAAAGAGTCGCCAAGCTCAAGTGGCAATGGGCAGGGCATATCGCCCGTAGAACTGATGGCCGTTCTCGAGCCAACGGTTCTCGAGTGGCGACTGCGCACCGGAAGACGCAGTGTGGGCAGGCCTCCAACAAGGTGGTCCGACGATCTGGTGAAGGTCGCGGGTAGCCGCTGGATCTGGATGCCAGCAGCACAGGACCGGTCGTGGTGGAGATCCTTGGGGGAGGCCTTTGTCCAGCAGTGGACGTCTTCTGGCTGATGATTACAGATAGAAAACATAAGTACGACACGAAGAATAACAAAATAATGGGAATCCATCATTTTATCGCAATTCCTTTCAACGATTTTCATTACCCATAAAACGATTCGCAGAACTTTTTGTAGAATATTTAACAAATTCTAGAATTAGGTTACATCGCAATTTCATTTCCTCAAATATTAATTATCTAAACATAGTTCATCGTTATTTCTTTTCATGTTTTATACATTTTCTTGAAATAATGTTACATCGAAGTTTTTTTACCCATATTTTTGTTTCATTATAAGTTTCAGTTTGCAAAATAATTGAAACATCAATTTTTACTTCAATAAATCAATGTAAGTAAAGTACATCAAAAATACGATTTCATGCAATTAATTAGTTCTGTGCGTAATGTCTTTTTATTTCATAAAAGTCATAGTTTTATAAAGTATAATTGTAAATGTCTATAAATTTATTTTCTATTATTACTATGATGTATACTTACGTACGTTAAGCAGTAAGTTTGTGCTTAAAAAGTCAATGACAGAAACGAATCGCGGCAAAACCGACTCCACGTAGTCTTGTCTGCCCTACGCTAGAGTGTAATTCAATCCTGCGTAGGCGCGGAGGGGCGAGGCGGCCCGCGAGCTGAGGAGCAGGTGAGTTTAACCGCGGTGGTGAGCGAAACCCATCTGCGACGATAAGCTCGCGTGGGACCGCCGTACAGGGACCGGAAAACCCCTTTTTTTGGTTAAGCCGTTTGTTAGGGAAACCCTATCAAAAGGTTACCGAACGATAGGGTTTCCCTATTGATAGGGTTAGTCTTTCGTAGCGGTAACTTTTTTGAATAAGGTTAACTGCTTCCAATGCACTTACCAAATCAAATAGGGTATTTGTAACGGTAATTTTAAGCGCTTATCAACTAATAAGGTTACCCTATTGTCTCCTATCTCGTTTTCACGCACAGCGGGCGGCGGGTTGCGTGCGCGTGCGGTGGACTGCAGTCCGCCGCCGCCACCCGCTGTTGTCACATGAAAGCTTCGTACAACCGCGCCGAACCGGTATTTGTCTATGATATTACTATACAAGTGTTTTATTTAACTTGCAATGCATGTTTGTTCGGATGAAATCTTGCAACTTAATTTTGATCTACTTCCCGGTTACCGATTGAGTTGTAATTTTGCATACATGTGTAAATCGCGTGACAATGCAATATTATAATGACATAGCGCTAAGGAAGCTGGAAGCTGGAAGGTGGTCATAGGAACATCGCAATGAAACAACACAATCTCTTCGAGCTTGAGCTCGTTTGAATCGCCTTGACGAGTAATTTGTCTTTCAATGATAACCAGGGTTTGATGATGGAGCTGGAAGGAGGTCATAGAAACTCTGTAACGAAACAACGCAACCCCATCGAGTTTCGGCTCGTTTCATTCGTCTTAACGAGTACTTTGTTTTTAGATGGTTACCAGGGTCTGATCTGATGATGAAGCTGGAATGTGATCCTAGGAACTCAGTAAAGAAACGACGCAACCCCATCGAGTCTCGGCTCGTTTGATTCGTCTTGACGAGTACTTTGGTGCTACATGGTAACCAGGGTCTGATGATGGATCTGCAAGATGGTCATGGAACTTAGTAATTAAACGACATAACTCCATCGAGTATGGGCTCGTTTGATTCGTCTTGACGAGTACTTTGGTGCTAGAAGGTAACCAGGGTCTGATGATGGAGCTGCAAGTTGGCCATGGAACTCAGTAATTAAACGACATAACTCCATCGAGTATGGGCTCGTTTAATTCGTCTTGATGAGTACTTTAATGTTACATAACCAGGGTCTGATGATGGAGCTAGAAGGTGGCTATAGGAACGAACCATTAAGACGAACAAACGAAAAGTTTGATTCGTCTTACTGGGTGGACCGTTTTGATGGGTGGTGAGTGGTGGTGGTTTGATGGATGTGAACAAATATTGGATACACGTTGAGTGAGATCAACTAAAAAGTAAAAAATAAATTAAAAGTAAAAACCTTGTATTTCGATGCACTAAAAAGAAAAAAATAAACTTTTACTAATTTAAATCTCATAAAAGTTTGTTTATTTTATTTTATTCTCTTTTGAAACCCTACTAAAATAAGTAAGAATTTTTGTATGCTCCCTAGAAGCTTTGTCTCTGTTCCGTTTCTTTACTCATGTGCTGTTGTTTTATGTTTTTTTTTATATTTTTTTATTGAGTCGTCATAGTGACTGCATCATGCCTGATGGTAAGCAGCTGATGCAGTCTAAAATAATGAGAGCGCTCCCCACCGTGAAATAAGCACGGTAACAAGCGCACCTATTGTATTTTTTGTTACGAGTACTGATAGTCTGCACAGTATGATGGTGGTTTCTAAGACCAGCACGTGTAGTCCGGGAGAGACACTCTCTGTTGTAATCCCGGTAAAAGACACTGAGAGGAGCAATGTCTCTACGCAGCTGGAGGTCTTCAAGAGACGCTGTAACCTCAGCATCTCCAATAATGCGTACCGCTCGCCTTTGCAGTTTATCAAGTGCATCGAGGAGATATTTAGCGGAACCGTCCCATAATAGGTGGGAACAATACTCCATACTCGATCGCACCTAAGTCTTGTACAGTGTAATGTCATATTTTAGTTCGACATTACCTCTTCATTTTTTTTTTCGGAACGTATTAACGTTAGGCTGTATGGGCGATTGCCTTTGCCTTTGCTTGAAAAACATTTATTGGTCGTTGTGTTAATGTGACAGCTTCCGGGTCGTATCTTTTTGCAACGCGTCGCCAGGTATGGCGTTCGCATAATTTTGTCCCAGGTGAAAATCTAGTGGAATCTTGTTTTGATGATGATTTGAATCCTTAAAAAAGGGCTTAAATGCCTTAATTGTTTTCTATTTTGGTAAGTCAGAACGTATTTATTGGAATTTCGTCTTTTCTTAATCACATGTCGAAATTGGTTACTTATTGCGAATACTTGTTTCGGAATTTGGTTTAATATTGTTTGGCGAAAAGTACATCATTCAATAATGGATGTCTAGCCGCATTTTTATGGAAGACGGTAAGTTTTTGTCGAAAGCCCTTGTGGTCAATGCTACTTAAGCACATAGACATGTGCTAACGTGTGTTTTTTGGTTTCAGCCCTCGTGCGTCTTCCATTGTCTTTCAGATAGCTTCTAGCTAACTTCCAGAGTTTCTAGATATCTTCTAGATGTCTCTTAATTTTGCCTTATTTGAATAATTTCATCGAGTTTGCCTGTCGTCGACAATGCGGCCACTGGCATTGCTTCGCCGGAACACTTATAATGGTACCTAATTCATAGAAGCCAGGTTAGTGATTTAATATCCTGTTGGTTTAAAATGGTACTATATTCACAAAAATATTAGTTATGTTCACAACATATTGTTTAGAGTCACGATACAGTGTTTTTGGTTAATTAAATTTATAGGCCTAGTTCCTATGTATCAAGACAATTAGTCTATTTGATCTTCTTTGTATTTAATACATTTAAAATACATAACATGTAACTTTAGAATGCTATCTTGCGGATATCTTTATATCCACAAGAATAAACTTTGTTTGTTAGTATTAACTTAAGCGGTAAAAGTTAGCAAGGGATTTTAAAATAAAACAATGGTTCGGAGTAATTAGTTTTATTTTTTAGCCACCTCCCTGCAGATTAAAAGCCAATCTTTCCGATGGCATTCCGAGGTAAAATTTATTTTCTATATATTTAATTTGATAGTGATACTACTGTCTGGCGCCCGAGTTTAATTTAAAGGTAATTTCCTTTTGATATTTTGCATTTTCAACCCTTTGGTTTAATTTAACATTAGAATTTTGTTCTTATACGCATGTAAACCCCCGGTTACATGATAACAGCGATCGATACGTGTACGATCGAGAGCCAGGTTCAGTTTGGAAATGAAATGAAATAATTTAATCACAGAAAATAGAGTAGGTACAAAAGATGGTAATTTATAACAATGTGCGTCTATTTTGCCATGTGAATGGAGATAATTAGGTAAACAGAATTGAAAAAAAAATACTAATAATTAATTATACATTATAGCCAATATAATTATATATTATGAATATTACGTCACTAGTGCTTACATCTTTATTAATAAATAAATACTGATGACTCTTTACGAAATACAACATTCCAGTATATACAATGAAGGAAGAGTTAATAAATTTAATTTTGGGAACAATTGCCTGCATGATGTCATTGGTGTCACGTCACATATGGCCCGAACGCATTGTTTTTGTGATATGAAAGCCTTATTCATGTCGACTGAATTTCCCCACAATAGTATGCCGTATTTAAGGTTTGATGCCACGTATCCGTGATAAGCCATTAATGCGGTTTTTTGGTTGATTTGCGTCGTCAGTCGCCACAGCGCGTAAGCAAATCTGTTTATTTTAGAACATAATCTTAATATGTTTTGTCCATATGCACTGACTGTCAATTATTATGCCCAAAAAAACAACTTCATCTGATTCCGATATTGGTTCATTATTAAGAAGCATAGATAGATTTAGACTTTTGGGTTTTCTATTATAAAATTGTATATATTTAGTTTTGTTTACATTAACTTTTAAATTGTTCTCTGTCAGCCATTTTGTAATATTATTAATAGCATTGTTAATATCTTCATTAAAGTTTCGGTCTGGAGTTTTAGGTATTACCACAGATATATCGTCAGCGAATAAGTTGCACTCATAATTAGTAATAGGAGGTAGATCATTAATGTATATTATGAATAATAAGGGTCCTAAGATAGTCCCTTGTGGGACACCCACATTATTTCGGACAAGTAGTGATTTTGCAGAAGTTTCTTCCTTATGTTCATTAACGTAATTAACTTCGATATATTGTGTACGATTTCTAAGGTAAGTTTGTAACCACTTTAATGCATTTCCTCTTAAACCGTATTTCCCGCATTTAGATAAAAGTATGTCATGTGAGACAAAGTCGAAAGCTAGAAGTATACGGCTGTTGTATCGATATTCTTGTCAATATTTTCGGTAACATTTTTTATCAAATTAAAGGCTGCTAATGTGGTTGATTTACCTTTTCGAAAACCATTTTGTTCCATGGCTAATACTTTAAATTTTTCTAAAAAGTCATAAATTCTATTGTGCATAACCTTTTCAAAGACTTTAGATAGTACTGGTATTAATGCAATAGGTCTGTAATTATCCATTACATCAATATCGCCTTTTCTATATATTGGTTTTATGATTGATAGTTTGAGGGCTTCCGGAAATGTGCCTTCAGTCATTGAAAGGTTTGTTAAATAACTTAATATGTCAGAAAGAACTAGTGCGCAGTATTTAAGAATCTTTGTGGGTAGTGCGTCATAGCCCACCGATGTTGTGGTACTGAGGGATCTTATAATTTTAAATATCTCGTCATGTGTTGTTGGGTATAAACAGATGCTCGGTTCTAAATGTTGGATATTTTTAACAGATGTCGCATTAGAATTATGAAAACTAGATGATTGGATTGTAATGTCAGAATTAAAATTATTAAAATTATAATTAGAATTAGATGATTGATTTGTAATGTCGGAATAAAAATTATTAAGATGATTACAAATGTCAATAGAGTCCGTAATATTCATATTGTTATGTCTGATGTTGCTTAAGTAACTATTATTAAATTCTGGTTAAACATACGATTTAATTAGATCCCACGTGGTTTTACAAACATTTTTACTTTTATGTATAATCCGGACAGATGGTAACCGTAGTCGGGAGAGGCCGGACGTGACGTCAGACGGCCCTGCATGACTGATACAGGCAAAAGAATCAAGTTCGCTACTCTTATGATGTAAGGCTTGGAAGAACGGTCAAGTTGCCTTGGCTTAATGTCCGGACTTTTTGTGGGGACTTATTAAATTTCCAAATAATAACGTGGTTTTTATTTGTCTTAGACCCCGGTGGGTTGACTAGAGCATAAAACTGAACAACTTTCTCTAAGAAATAGCCCAACACACGAGATATTATTGTTACTTTTCCATACAAACCTTGCTCGGTCAATAGAGACTTTGAAAGAATAAAAAACCACATAGTATATAGGTAGGTACCTTAATAACCCACACACAGCTACCCACATTTGGCCAGCGTGGCGGGTTATAGCCCAATATCCCCACGTTATATTGTCCACGTGGGAGGCCTGTGCCCAGCAGTGGGATGTTAGTAAGCTGATGATGCTATTGTTAGAGCTGCCATACGTCCATGAACATAGGGTTACCATACATTACTCATTTATCATATACCATGGATTTATCCAGACAAAAACAACAAAAATTAAAAGATATTATACTTTTTAAAAACAAGCTTTTATTATGTTCTTGTTGTTAAAAGATCTAAAAATTTAAAAATAATAATTTAATCCTGATAAGAAAAATATCATTATAATAGGTATACCTACATTGCAACCTTTAACGGTAATTAACCATATTCGTCTACGTCACAATAATCAAATATCGTAAGTAGGTACATACCTATTAGACATTTTTATTAAACCATAGAACTTTACACCTTGTATTAAATCTTTGCGTTTTTATCACATACCCAATTTTTTTTAATAAAAGCGTAAGAATTACATTGTGATGGAATATTAAAGAATAGTTAGCATTATTACACCATCATAATTTTTTTTGCAATCACAATGTAACACTCTTTTATTTATAAAATATTGGATATGTGATAAAAACGCAGTTTTAATACAAAGTGTAATGTATTATAGTTTAATAAAAATATCTAATAGGTATGTACCTACTTACGATATTTGGTTATTGTGACGTAGACGAATATGGTTAATTACCGTTAAAGGTTGCAATGTAGGTATACCTATTATAATGATATTTTTCTTATCAGGATTAAATTATTATTTTTAAATTTTTAGTTCTTTTTATCATCAAGAACATGAAAAAATCTGGTTTTAAAAAAGTATTTTTTTCTTTTAATTTTAACTTTTTAGTATTATTTTATATTTTAATACCTTAACATATCAATAAAAAATAGTCCACCCATTAAGACGAATCAAATTCGACGCGGTTGTGTGTTTAATTACTGAGTTCCTATGGCCACCTTCCAGCTCCATCATCAGGCCCTGGTTACCATCTAGCACCAAAGTACTCGTCAAGACGAATCAAACGAGCCGAGAGTCGATGGGGTTTCGTCGTTTCTTAACTGAGTTCCTATGACCACCTTCCAGCCCCATCACTAGACCCTGGTTACAATTGAAAGACAATCTACTCGTCAAGACGATTCAAACGAGCCCAAACTCGATGAGGTTGTGTCGTTTCATTGCGAAGTTTCTATGGCCACCTTCCAGCTCCATCATCAGACCAGCACCATGTCATCATAATATTGCATTGTCACGCAATTTACACATGCATGCAAAATTTAAGCTCAATTCGTAACCGGGAAGTGGATAAAATTTAATTTGCTAGATTTGATGACAAACGAACAGGTGAAACTAAATAAAATCTAGTAAAAATCTAACAAGCTGCATTGCAAGCACCGCGCGACAGGTCTTAACGTGAACTGATTGACAAGTCACACGAAAATTAACTTTAGTGTGAATAACTTATTTACGAGTAAGCGATATTTTGCAGCACGCTCGCCGCGAGGGGGCCTCTGTTGAAAGCTACACACGTAAACAGTTATGCAATAATAAGTCTAATGCATTGCACGTAGAAGCTTGAATCGCTTGTGCGCGTTAAAACCCTTTTTATAGGGTTAGCTTCAACAGGGTTTTTGGATGCGGTTAGTGCTTACCCTAATTAACTGTATCAATTTGGTTATCCTTTCGATGCGGTAAGTCGTCGATATGCTAACCGTATTGATAGGGTTAGTGAAAACAAGTCTATGAATTACCCAATCAAAAACCCCTTATTTGGTAAGCGGTTCCGGTCCTGCCGGAGCCTCGCAGCGCCGGAGCCGTGACAGAAAACATGCCTGCTGCAAGCTTGCCTGCATACTACATGCTTGCCTGCATGCTGCATGCTTGCCTGCATGCTGCATGCTTGCCTGCATGCTGCATGCTTGCTTGCATGTTGCATGTTTGCCTACATGCTGCACGCTGGTTTGATCATATTATCAATAAGTTTTATCTTATTGCTTGTATGCTTTTTTAATATTATGTCTTCTGAACATTATGCGTTCTGCTCTCCGGAGTCACCAATTTACAGTTTCTAACATTCCATCACGCAGGGTGACTGATGCTACGTCTCTTACGCTGCACAAGTTGTCCTCGCGCCTGGACTTCATTTCCACTTAACACCTGATGTTGAGATGAGTGGAGTCATTTGCCGGGCTTAGCTTAAAAATAAAAAAAAATGGCAAATAAAAAATATGCCTTTTGTTACTTACGCTTATCAAAATTATGCCTTTCTATGGTTATGCCTTTTCAATTTTGGCCATTCATGTTATGCGTTATGAAATATTAATATACAGCGAGATTTTTCATTGGTTTTGGAGCCGAAAACGTTATAATACAAAAAAAGTGTTGTACCTATTTAAGAAATAACAATCGCTTTACGAGCAAATATAAAAAAGTTGTAAAAGTGACTTTTTGTCGAAAACACGTAGTAACGTTCTCCTTATCAACTTGTACAAACCGTGACCGTGACCCCTATGAACTCATGCATTCGAGCGCAAGTCGCAACTCGCAGTCGATCGAGTGTGCGTATGTACCTACTTACACGCGCGTTGTGGAACAGCTGATTTTTGTGATTTTTGTTCTATTTGTTATTCTAATCATTATTGAAATATGATTCAAACTTTTCCTTCATACTTTTTACGGGCTTAGGACCGTCAGAAATAAGTTAGGTAAGTACTATTACTTTAAAAAAATACGAATTTACTAAAATAAGTATGTAACTACTTTTTATTACATTCATTATTTAGGTAGGTACCTATTTACAATAATTAATAATCAATTAAATTACCTTAATTTGGTGAGTCTTTTATAAACACTAAAACACAACTTTACACTTCTCTGTACCGTAACAATTGTTCAAAATGTCTACCATTAACTTGGATGCACATTCTCGCACGTTTCATTGAATTGGTTTTTAATCTTCTTAGTGTGTCTCTGTCACTTTTTACCACATTTAAAGCGTCCACTATCGCGACTTGAGGAGAGCAAATCCCTTGCATGCGCAGCGACTGCAGATGCTCGGGTGCTGCGTAGCGTCGCCTGGCTTCGTTAATGTTATCGCCAGATAAGGCATAAAATCGAATCATCGCTAAATACTCAATGTTTGAGTATTCATAGTATCGATCCATTACAACGATGCACTCGCGGCGAAACACTGACTACAGCCAAAATTACGTACGACCTGTTGACCTAATTTCGCGAGACTAGCCGGCCGGTAAAAAAATGATGCAATGCAACGGCCTGCGCCGGCGGCGGGGCGGGAGAGATGATGATGAGAATGTCATAACCGTTTAAAATGTATTGATTTTCCCATACAATTAGTGAGCTGTGCTGATAAATATTGTAATGACCCTGAGCATAGGCATACTCTTGACAGACTGTACTCTGACATTGTGACCGCCCTGTGCGCTGCTTCTGTGGCGGGCCAGGGGCATTTGCCGCGTACGGGTCGGTGTGGGTCACGGATAGTGGGGTGGAACAAGCATGTCGGCGAGGCTCACAGGAAGGCCAGAATAGATTTTAAGGAATGGGTATCGTGTGGTAAGCCTAGGGTTGGTTTCATGCACAGTCAAATGTGTGAGAGTAGGCGAATATTTAAGTCTCGCCTTAAATGGTGCCAGGATCATCAATATCAGATAAAAGTAGATGCACTTGCGACGAGTCATTCCAAGGGCGACTTCTGTGGCTTCTGGAAAGGTACCAATAGGGTCAACGTGAAACCTGGGCTTCCTGTGAGCATTGATGGGAGGAGTGACCATAAGGGCATTGCTGATGTTTTTAGGGATCATTTTTCAGTGCAGTCCGCACTGGGCCCGTCGAGGTTATGCAATACTGGGCAATTAAGCGGAGAGGTTAAGGTCAGCTTCAGTGCAAAAGATGTCGCTGTAGCCATTAAAAATATGACCACAGGCAAATCCCCAGGTCACGACGGGCTCAGTGTGGAACACTTGCAGCATGCAGGTCCACATGCTGCCAGAGTACTGGCAATGTTCTACTCGCTGTGCGTGAGCCACTCCTACCTGCCTGCAGATCTTATGAGAACGGTTGTAGTTCCCGTAGTCAAAACCAAACCGGTGACATGTCCGATAAAGGAAATTGTAGGCCTATTTCCTTGGCTAGTATACGATAGTAGCCAAAATATTTGATGGTCTGCTTAATGCACAGTTGGTCAAATACACAAACCTACACGACAACCAGTTTGGTTTTAGACCTAAGCTGTCTACTGAAAGTGCAATACTGTGCCTTAAGCACACCATTAGATATTATATGGCTCGCAAAACACCGGTTTATTCATGCTTCCTCGACCTGTCCAGGGCATTTGATCTGGTGGCGTACGGCATATTATGGGAGAAACTAAGAAGTATAAACTTGCCCGATGAAATACTCACCATGTTCCGGTATTGGTATGCGCATCAGACCAATAACGTCAGATGGGCGGGCGCAATGTCAGAGCCGTATCGGATGGAGTGCGGTGTGAGGCAGGGCGGTTTGATTTCGCCAACGCTCTTTAACTTATACCTGGATGCGCTGATTGTCGCGCTCAGCAGCCAACATGTCGGCTACCATGTCGATGACGTATGTATCAATAATCTGAGTTACGCTGACGACATGGTGCTGCTGAGCGCGTCTATATGTGGGTTGAATAAGTTGGTGAGGGTCTGTGAAGAGTATGCTGAGAGGCATGGCCTTAAATACAACGTGCTGAAGAGTCAGTTCATGGTGTTTCAGACCACTGGTGCTAGATGTCCAGAGAGTAAACCACCTGTCATGCTAAACGGTGTCTCTTTAGAAAGAGTGACACAATTTAAATATCTAGGACATATAGTGACCACTGGTCTCGAAGACCATGCTGACATCGAAAGGGAACGAAGGGCTTTGTCGCGGAGGGCGAATATGTTGGCTCGTAGGTTTCCGCGGTGTTCGGACGGGGTAAAAATTACCCTATTTCGAGCATACTGCACAATACTGTAAACCTGTGCCCTGTGGGCCAACTACTCGCAGAAAGTGTACAACGCCCTTCGTGTTCAGTTCCAGTTCAACAACGCATTCAGGGCGGTGTTGGGGCTGCCCCGCTATTGCAGCGCCTCGGGCATGTTCGCAGAGGCGCGGGCGGACTGTTTTCATGCGACTATGCGCAAGAGGCGCGCGTCGTTGGTGCGCAGAGTTTGGGCCAGCTCCAACACCGTCCTGAAGATGATTGCGGATAGGGTCGATTGTCCCTTTATTCATAACTGCTGTAACGGACATGTTTCCGTGGCTTCGGGCTTCGGGTAAGGCGATAATAAAATATTTTTTTATTATTACAATGACATTTTATTGCGACAATGTCTTTATTATTAAGTATATAAATTTTTTTTGACCTTTTATTTATTTTAATTAATTGATTGATTGTTGACATTTCTTTATATTATTTATTTTATTAATTTTACTGTATTATTTGTGTCATTGTTGTAAATGTAGAAATTTTATAATTTTAATTTTTGAATTGATTTAGTTATTTTGCTTTTAATTTAATTTGTTGAATGTTAATTTTGTTATTTTAATTTTGTAATCCATATTTTTAATTCTATTTTTTTTGTTATTTTTATTTTGAATTATTTGATTTTGTACATTATTATGATTCCACGTTGGTTGAAATAAACGCATTTTATTTTATTTATTTATTTATTTAAAGTCGACCCCGATGCCAAGTCTGAACCTAAGTTAGAAGTTCCGAAAGCCGCTGACGCCACGCCTGAGGCTAAGAAAGCGCCAAGCGAAGGCAGACGGTCTACCCGCACCACGTCCTCAGCTGCAGAAGCACGACGACTCGAATTAAAAGCTGCACGGAGAAAAGCTGAAATTGAAATCCAAGCAATCGAAACCGCAGAAAAAGCTGCCGCCGATGCCGCCGCCAAAAAAGCGGCAATCCAGAAATCTCCCGGAAACTTGGAGCTCGAAACCGAGCTCGCAGAGTTGAAGTCCACAGCGTCCTCGACTGAGTCGATAGTGTCTTCTAAAAAGAAAGTACAAGAGTGGCTAAATAAGTCTGTCACGAATGACCAAACGGCGCACCAAGGGAAGGTGGTCTGCAGCGCCGTCCAGCAGCGTACTGATATCCAATCCAGGAGCTGGCGGGCGCACTATGGACGCGATCTCAACCGCCGCCAAGGGTCAAGATCGACAGAGTGGAGAACTACTCTCAAGACTAGCTATATCCTAGGACTTACCGAATTACTATGGAGACCCCCTGGATTTTTTGTAGTTCCGCAACGCCTTCGTGGCGTCCACCGCACTGTGTAAAGAACATTGTACAGAATTGGCTTAGCGCGGACAGACCTTTTAGAAAATAATAAGATTACTATTATTCCTAATTTTTTTTAAAAGATTTGTGACCATTTAATGGAGTGTAAATATGCATAATTAAAAAGTATTATTTAATGAGTCTTGTTATTTAAGTATCCTGTAGACGATTTTTTTTGATAATTTGTTTCTTGGCCCTGGATACTAGTCCTTCAATCGAAATAATAGAGTTCATTTATTGTGCTTAAAAAATTATAATGAGTGATGATAATAAGCTAAATAATATTCCCCCAAATCCCTTGAGTTCCAGTAAAGATGTGGGACTTTACTGAGATCTCACACGGACTTCTTGAGAGAATTTGAAAAGTGATGTTGCACTGTTTTGTTTTATTTGCCAACACTCATGCACGTTTACGAACACTTAACGGTTAATAATCCACCATTATTTCACATTAATATTCGATAAAACACCAAATTTAGAAAATAAGACAAAACTACAGACATGACCTTTCACTTTCCCGTCAAGAAGTCCGTATCTTTTATACGATTAAACAATGTTGCTATTTGGCAAAATTATATTAGCTTGTAACTTTATTTTTTTATTTTTGGAAGGAGTTTTTTAATTATTTTAATGCAGAATAAAAATATGTAGCTGCATTATCTATTCGTACTTTTTAAAATTTTACACAATATTCATATTTTAATTATAATAAATAGATTACAGATAGTATGTTTAAAAGTTACAGACGATAATGTTATTCTCGGTAGTGGCAACATTTTACAAATTCATTTATAGTAAAGTGCAGTGAAGTGAACTTTCGTTAAATAATGACATCATTTATTCTACGACTGGCTCTAAACGACTCTCATCCAGAGCCGTAAAAAAAAACATTCCTCCGGCTGTCAGTCAGTGTTGTGGTGATTGACACTTGCTGCTTGTCTGATAATTACCGGTGTTCTTGTGTTCCTTGTTTTATTTTGCTACTGCTACTGTCGTTATCTAGATAAGTTTCCTCGATCACTCCATAACCCCTATGGGATGAGATTAGGCATATTAATATTGTTCTATACTAATCTTTAACTCTATTTTCACGTAATTTGCATATACTTTGAACAATAAATAAAGTGAACCTTACCTCAAAATCAGCTATTTTCAGCGCGTATAACTATTTATCAGAATTACTTGTTAAAAAAAAATTATCATGGTGTATTATTCTAATAGTAATCTATCAGATAAAAATACTTTTGGACGTATTCCAGCCTGTCCGCGCTGTGCCAAGCCTTCATACAATTTGTACAATACAGCGAATATGTGGCGGCTGCGTAAGTGATTATGAGGTGAAGCCAGAGATGCTGTTTCGTCATTGTTGATCGACTGTAAGACTCCACACGATATTATTAGCATGCTAGAATTGCGATTCGGTAGACCCGAATTATTTAAGAGTAAGATTGTGTCTTAGTTAAAGAAGATGCCTTCATTATCACAGGCGAATCACACAGATCTGGTGCAGTTTGCAATTAAAATAAAAACCGCATAGCAGCCGCCAGTGCTGTCCAGCAGCTTGAATACCTACACAGCCCAGAACTAGTTCATATTATTGTGGCTAAATTACCTACGCTACTGGTTACCAAGTGGGCAGACTACATATCCAGTGACGTCACAAATAAGCCTAAACTAGAATGCCTGTCGGAATTTTTAAACCTAGAAGCACAGAAGGTGGCTAAGGTCAGCTTCATACATCAGTCTCGTATCGACACGCGTGCGAGCGGGTCGTGTTGTTTACGCATCGATTCTGTGTGATTGACTCCCGGAATTTCTATTGTTTATTCGCGCGGCAGGCAGCCGGCCGGGGTGCCCTCTGCGCACCTGCGGCTGCGCAGAGCTTGGCGCGGGCGTATTGTTTGTGCGTTATTAGTGACAAATCGAACTATTTTATATGATGGAGGAGGTGGAATGTTTGGAGAATGAGATACAGTACGAGGAAGAACAGTTTGATATTATTAAGAAAGAGGAAAATGATCAAAAAATCGAGTATGAGAAGGAGATCGGAGGAAATAGACCAAGTAAACGAACACGGGAAGAAGGTGAATCTGATGAAGATTGGAAAACAGCGGGACAGTCGGGAAAAGGAAAAAGAATAAGACAGTACGGTAATATTGATGTGGAAACAAGCGATTTGGAAGTAACCGTGTCTTGCAACGAAAAGTTACCTAAATCCTTTGCATTAGCTAAACTACTTAAAAGTCACAATATAAACAACATTATCAAGGTCAAGTATCTAAGCCAATTTAGAGTTCGTTCTCATGTTGAAGATGAGACCAATTTACGCAAACTTTGTTCATGTGAGGCCTTTAGTACAATGGGATGGAGATTTAACAAAGACATGGAAGTTAGCTATTCCTATGGTGTCATTAGAGATGTCGACCTTGACTTGGATGAGAATGAATTATTTAAAAGTATTTCTTGTCACGAACCGGCGAAACTCATAGCGGTAAAACGGCTCGATCGTCACAGCAAAAATAATGATGGATGGTGCCCTAGTGAAGTAATAAGACTATGTTTTAGGGGGACAGTATTACCACCATATGTTTACACTGAGGGTCTAAGAATTAAAGTTGAACCATATGTTTATCGAGTTTCGCAGTGTTCTAACTGCTGGCGAATGGGTCATACAAAAAAAATATGTTCTGTAAATAAAATAGTTTGTCCAAAATGCAGTGCTAATCACTCAAACTGCGATACTAAGACCTTTAAGTGTTCAAATTGCCATGGAAAACATATGGCGTTATCAAAAACGTGTCCAGTATATCTAAAAGAAAAAAAGCTCCGTGATGAATCATGTCTGAGTTCAACTGTACGTACAAAAGGGCTCTTACTATGTACGTTGCACCATCACCTGTCAGGATATTAAACGAAAACAAACAAAACGTTGTTCAGTCAAACTACGCTTATTCAGAAGAGAACTCATATGCTAACATTACGAAAGTGAAGGCAGTTATACACCAGGAAGATGAGACCGCTATATCGCAAAATGAGACCCATAAATACACACCATATAAAAAAAACCTAAAATGAAACAGATGCATAATGACCTGCATCATTCAAAGTATTGCCAGCAAACAGATTACACATTTGATGCACAACGTGAAGAAGATACTGATAGCTCAGAAAATCAACCTAACAGTAAAACCTCTAGTAAGTCGAAAATTACGTTTAATGAATTACTCTCACGAATAAAAGAAGTAATTTTTCTTAGGAAAGCTCCTCTAAATAACAAAGTAAAAAATATTTTTAAATTATGTATTGAGTGGCTAATTCTTTTGATTGTTGATAATGTATCAGACTCACCAATGTTGGAACTTTTTACGAAATTCTTTAATGGGTGAAAAAAACAAAAAAGTTAACCCTCTGTATCATCGTGTAGACTGTAGGTAACATACCGTTCAAAGGCCTCGGAATTTAATAGAACTGATTTCTAAACGTTATAGCGCACTGTTACCCACAGACTACACTCCTCACTAACAAACATATTATCAAAAATTACAACTAGATGTCGCTATTTGTCACAACTTGAGATTTGAGTTTTGACAGGTGGTATTTACGAAAAGTTGCGGTTGACTGTGATTAAAAAAAATAATAAAAAATTGTTCTGTTCGTGTTTTGTGTATTATATTGATAAGTTGAAGAGGTAAGTGTTTAAACTTTATTGTGTAACGTTATTTTTGAATGCTTTTTCTTACTTATCTTGTTTTTTTTGGCAAAAAGTGATTGTTGCTTGTAAGCTACATCAGAGGGAAAGTGCAAAATTTTGTTGGACAACTATTATACTGATGGTTATTTTTCTATGTTTCAAGATGTATCGTAAGTGGCCTCTTTCATTAGTTTTGCATTAGTATTGCACTAAATGATGGTGCAGATAGTGAAAATGGCCTAGATTTTGATGACGACAGCATTGTTGACCCTGATTTTGTTCCTGAATGGGAAGAGGAGGCTCCAGAGGTGAATATTGATGTTGATTCATATACAAACTCTAGAAAAGCCTGATGAAAGTCCTTCCATTAGAACGGTAACCACACCGTCACACGAGAGTACTGCTGGACCTTTTTCAAGCCAAGAACCCAAGAACATGTGTTAAAGCGAAGGTTGCTAAACTAAATTTAAGCTGGAAGAAGAAGAATCTAGAGTTGGATGCAGGGCAGCTCATGTTTATGGGCAACAAAAACCTGGGTTCTGATCTTCTTGAATTAGATACTCCCGTACAGTTTTTTCTCTACCTATTTTCAAATAATCTAATCAAGAAAATGAAGAGACCAATTTCTATCAAGTGCAGAAAATTCCTAATAGCACTTTCCGGATGTCTGAGGATGATGTGAGGCAATTTATAGGTGTGGCATGACTAATGTCTCTTGTCCAATTTTGTCCAATTACTTAGAGTTACGAACCACTGGAGCCCCATACTTGGAACGCAAGACAGAACGCAAGGCAAGACCAGATCGGGCACTGGCCGCAATACTCTGTTAGGAAAATCAGATGCAAGTTCCCGAAATGTGTTGGATTTACCCATAATGTATGTGAAAAATGCGGGGTAGCCTTATGTTACACAAAAACCATGAATTGCTTCAGAAACATTCAGCTTTCGTAACATGTCTTTATGCGGCCATATTATATAGAATTTATCACTTACCTCAGTGTTGCCTAAAAGCAACACTCCCTATTTTTGTACTTTTGTTACCAAATAATAGATAAAATTGAAAACCCTGAAATACGTGTATTTTATTTTTTTGACATCGTCTCAAATCCAAAAAATCAAAATAATCCCAGTTCATGAGTGACAGAGGGTTAACTTAAAGATTGTTCAATGGAATGCCCAAAGCCTTAAGCCTAAGTTGTTGTCTTTCTCAGAATTATTAATACAAAATAAAATACATATAGCTGCTATACCAGAGACTTGGCTTGAGCCCGATAGCCTATTAAAAATAAGGGACTATACAATCTTTCGTAGAGATAGGGATGATTCTTACGGTGGGGTGGCAATTGTCACGCACAAGTCTATTAAAGCTCAATTAGGAGGTTTTTATATTCCTAACTCGAATATAGAGGTAGTCCATGTGAATATTTTGAATGACTCGCTTATAGAGAACGTAATATCAATTTATTGTCCGCCCTCTGTACGAACCAACCAAACTCATTGGGATAACATATTTTCAAAATTTGATAAGAAAACAATCATACTAGGGGACTTTAATGCCCACCATAGTAACTGGTCATATAAAACGGACTATAAGGGACTCCAAATTCTTGACTCTTTGATTGACAACAGCTATGTTGTTCTTAACAATGGCAATAAGACACGGATTAAATTAGTAGATGGTATTATGCAGGAGTCATCCCCTGACTTATCCTTGGCTACATCGGATATTGCTTTAAAACTAAACTGGATGGTGTCAAATGAGACTCTAGGAAGTGACCACTTGGTTATTAATTATGTTGTCTAGCGAAAATTACATGACACCTAAAGTAAGCTGTAAACGAAATTTCAAAAGTGTAAACTGGGATGCATACTGTCAATGCTTGGAAAACCTGTTTTTAAATCTCACGATACCCGACGATTTACAAAGAGCTTATGACATTTTTATTGACTGTATCAACCTAGCAACTGATATTCACATTCCCCTAATTAAATTTAACCAAAATCCTGCAACTAAATTCACTCCTAAATCATATTGGAACGCAGATATATCAAAAGCAGTAGCATTACGGAGATTAGCTCTATCTGGTTTTCGCAAAAATCCAACCCCGCATAACTTAAATATATTGCAAGCTAAAATTCGAGACTCACAAAAGTTAATTCGACAAGCTAAGCATAAAGACTGGACTAAATTTTGTTCTTCTGTGGATGAGAAGACGTCATCCTCTGACATGTGGCGAAAAATGAGGTGGCTGAAAGGATGCAGATCGCCTAGAAATTATTGTATAGACGACATGAAGGCCAATGATTTACTATATAGCCTTACACCAGATTACGTAACTCCCTGTCCACCAGAATTTGTACTCCCTAATCATAGATTAGAGTCGTGTATCTCCATTCAGGAATTAATTAAATGTATTAAATCCAAGAATACATCTCCTGGATGCGATGGTATATCATACTCTATGATTAAAAATTTACCAGAAAACGGTAAAAATATTCTGCTTTTCTTATATAATAGGTTTTTAGATACCGGCTTCGTCCCTACACAGTGGAGAGATATTAATATAATTGCAAACCCTAAACCAGGACGGGATCCAAATGGAGTCTCGCCTATTAGACCTATATCCCTGATGTCCTGCTTATGTAAGATCTTTCATTTAATCATTAATAAGAGGCTGGAATGGTTTTTTGAAAAAAATAATACGTTTTCCCAAAACACTATTGGTTTTAGAAAAACTAGAGGCTGTTTGGATAGATTGGCTTGTTTAATTTCACGTATTTTCAGAAAGATTGGTAACTGTTAGTTGTTTTATCGACATAAACAATGCATATAATAATGTGGATATAGGTGTTCTATTAAATACGTTGCATGAACTTAAAATTGGAATCAAGCTTTGTAACTACCTTTGGAACTTTTTAAAAGAAAGACATTTAAAAATAGAAATAAAGGAAGGATTTCATACCAGAACTACTGGGCGTGGTCTGGCTCAGGGCGACCCCTTATCTCCTTTATTGTTTAATGTGGCCACTCACATGATATGTAAGCAAATCGAAAAACAAACTTTCATTTCACAATATGCTGATGATTTTGTCCTGTATTACACAGGAAACTCAACTGTAGAAGCAGCTAATACTTTGCAAACGAGCCTGAACACATTTAATCAATTTATTACCAAATTAGGCTTAGAGGTTTCTCCTGATAAAAGTAAAGTTTGCATTTTTAAAACTAACTATCGTAGAGAAAATGTTAGTTTATATATCAATGGTGCGCCTTTGGAAAATGTTCTAGTCGTGAAATACTTGGGTGTGTGGTTGGATCGTGGGTTAAGATGGTCTAATAATATAAACGAAGTGAGAGAAAAAGCTTTAAAGTTTCTAGGTGTATTTAAAGTACTAAATGGGCCTGGTTGGGGGGTACACCCTAGTAGTTTACGTAGGCTTTACATTTCCTTAGTTCGTAGTCGTTTGGATTACGCTAGCTTCTTGTATGATAATAGTTGTATCAGTAATATCTCAAAATTGGACAAAGTTCAAAATCAATACATGCGATCAATAGGGAGGTTTATAAAAAGTACACCTATTTATGTAATGGAGTCAGAATTAATGCTACAACCCTTATTCATCTGCCGGGCATACCTGGCTGGCAAATTTTGGTTAAAAGTAAGATCCTTTAGTATTGCTTCCTTAACCCCATTGTTGGATGATCTTTCTAGCCTCTATCAAAATGTACACTGGAGACGTAAGAAACAACCATTGTTGGTGACTATACATAACTATTTTCTTCCCCTTATTGTACATTCGAGTAAACAATTAGAAATGTTTTCCCTAGACACTTGGGTCAGTAATTATGATACGGATCGGTTTATTAGAATAAATTTTCGGAATTTTATTAAGCCTAAACGTCAATTTCATAACCAAAACCTACTTTCTTTATGTATACAATTTTTACATGAAACGTATCCAGATTATTATGAAATTTATACAGATGGTTCCAAGGATACGCAGAGAATTGGGGCTGCATTTTTAGATATTCAAACGAAAAGTTATATAAAACTTCGTATTAGCAATAGTAAGATTTCAATTATGCATGCTGAGCTTATTGCCATTGCCGAGGCTTTATCATATGTTAAATCATTAAATAAGTGTCATTGTAAGGTGATAATATTAACTGACTCAAAAAGTGCATTACAGCACTTAAAACGCTGCACCACAGCGTTCAGGGGCATTCCATTAGCATACAGCATAATAAAAAGTTTAGCAGAATTAAATAATGATAACGTTAGAGTAATCTTGCAGTGGATACCCTCTCACATTGGCCTCGTTGGGAACGAAATGGTGGACAAGTTGGCAAAGGAGGCGGCGGTGGATGGAGTTGTATTTAATTGCTTACCTTTCTTTTCCAATTTAATCGAATTTGTTAAAGAGTACTGTGCCAGATTGTGGTCAGAATACTTTGACGAGAGGTCTCTGGTAAAAGGCATTTGGTATAAAACTATCCAACCAACACTTCTCGGTGCACCATGGTTTGAGGGGGCGAATGTGGGAAGGCATGATATTGTGACGAGCTTTAGGATTCGATCTGGACACATTCCATTAAACAAATTTGGATTTATGATGGGTAAGACTTCGTCACCGAATTGCTCCGAGTGTGACATAGTTGAGGATATCTACCACGTTCTGATGGAGTGTGTACGGAACGGGGCCTTCAGACAGTGTCTACTAGAAAGTTGTAACGTGTGCCTGTTCGATGTTGGATGGTGCAACAGCGTTATGTCTTCTCCTTTATCTAGGGAGGCCAGAATGCTTTATAAACTTGTACAAATAGCTCTAAGAAATAGAAATTTGTAACCGTGTGTAGGTAAGGTAAAAAAGCTTCATACATAATCAATCTGAGCACAAACGCAAAACCGAATATCACAAAAGTTCTCATAATAAGGTACACATTGAGTTATATATAATGTACTACGCAATGATATTATAAACTATAGATATGTTACGTTCGTAGTAATTTGCGTTTAAAATCTGTTCCGAGCAATCCAAAACTGCACACATAAAGATACGAAATAGTACGCAAGTGAAAGAGATGTGCATAGAGTAACATTTTAAAGTCGTAGGTGGATACTTGATTTAAAAGTAAATAAGTACATAGGGAAAAAATAAAACATCTTATAAAAGTAAATCAAATTTTTGAAAATTTGACAAATGAAATAATTAATAATGGAAGAAAGAAATGAAATACATATTTTAAAAACATTAAAAACAAAAATATTTATTGGCTCTGAAAGTTTTTGTATTTCGGGGTTATTTTTATGTGCAGAAAGGCGACGAATATTTAAGTATTTATCAATTATGGTTTTAATGAGATGTACTCAATGATAGAAAATGGGTGTCTAAAGAGGCGCTTACACGGGCAATTTTTTGGTCAATTATTGCTGGTAATACGTATTGATCAATATGGAGCAATTAGTGGAGCAATGTCAATTGTTTTGGCAATTGTTTAGGCAATATTGCTGATAATTGCTCCATATATTCCAATTGCTGAATGTTGCCGACACGTATTGCCGAATATCCAGGGAGTCTGGAAATTTACAGCAATTTTGTTTCCTGTCTCGCTTGCACTTATTGGTTTTGCGGCGTTTCGCTTCCGCAGGGACAGCGAGCGCTTAGGTGTTTTTTTATAATGGCTTCATGCGGTCAGCATATTTCGCCAGTGTAAAGTAACATATTAAACTGAATATTTTATTTTATTATATTATTACGATCTATGAGACAATAAAAAGCATCAGTAAAACAATAGTAGATTGTTATACAAGGAGCTAAAATGACCCAAACGGACTAAATACTGCACATACATCCTACGGCATAGAGCGGCGATGGGCTCATCAAAATAATACTACCAACCCCTTCTTCCCTTGGGTGTCGTAAAAGGCGACTAACGGACTAAAGACTGCACATACATCCTACAGCATGGTGCGGCGATGGGATTATCAAAATAATACTACCAACCCTTTCTTCCCTTGGGTGTCGTAAAAGGCGACTAACGGACTAAAGACTGCATATACATCCTACAGCATAGAGCGGCGATGGGCTCATCAAAATAATACTACCAACCCCTCTCTTCCCTTGGGTGTCGTAAAAGCGACTAACGGGCTAAAGACTGCACATACATCCAACAGCATAGAGCGGCGATGGGATCATCAAAATAATACTACCAACTCCTTTTCGTCCCTTGGGTGTCGTATGTTGTTTATTTGCTATGTTCATTATAATTACATTCATACATTATACATTCTATTAAAATATCATCTAATTCACAACACAACGATGATTGATTCCGTCTTGCTAAAAACGTTCGTACCCAAATATGTCTGTTCCTTTTCTGTTTCCTTTGCTTGTGATTCATAAAAATAAAAGCACTGCAAGCTGCCGCTGCAAGAAAATCGTCTTCCATGGCGAGCGATAGTTTTGTACGTGTATGAAAGTATTGCTTGGTGTTGCCTAGTTTCTTGGAGTTGCTCCATATTGCTCCATATGGCTCCATATTGTTGTTGCAAAACATTTCGCCAAATTGTTGCTTGTTGCTGTTGCCGTATATTGCTCCATATTTTCTCACGTCACAATCGCCCAGTATTGCTCATAATTGATCAATTTTCATTTCCCGTGTAAGTGTACCTTGATGTTTTGAATGTTCGAAAAATGAGTCAAAACATTAGAACTCAAAAAGTTTTTTAAAATGCGGCACTTTAATTTCTCTACGTCTACATTGCTAGCAAAAACCTTTGATTATATACATGTCTAGATAGAGCCTGGCCGTAAAAAAACGTAGAAAAATTTATAGGCCAAAATTGGCCTATCGCGCAATCCTGGCGGTCAGTGTCATTGTGCCGTCAAGCAGTGTTTACCTCTCGCGTTTCGGTGAAATTGTTCGCAAAATTACTGTTTGCTCAGTGAAATTCTGTCGAAAGAAAATTTTTTTCGAAAAGGAAAGTCACGTTTTATCTGTAAGTAGCGATAAATTTTAATGAAAATTTAAAGTTTAAAAATAATAACGGCCATGTATGCGTAGTGTTGCTAGTATCAAAATGTAGAATTCCCATTATTGGTGGCAGAATATAAAAGGAGGTTTAAATATAATAAGTATGATAAAAAATACTGTCTTGTAAGTTAGTATTTATACATGGTCTTGTTGTAAATGAAGTAAATACCTACATTAAATATAATTATTATTGGAACGCTTTCAAAGTTTTTCTTTTTTTTAAACTGATGTCTGATTTATAAGAGCGTGAATAAATGTCACGGTTCCTATTCGATGCCGAATGTTTGTAAACATATTACTGTCATTTGTGCAAATGTCTAGTTTCACTAGGATTTTTACTGTTTTTTGAAAGAAAGACACATTAGTTAATTGTTTTCTTGTGAATGTCTCTCAAGAAATAGTAAAATCCTACTGCAACTAGGTATAACAGTAATCTGTTTACAAACATTCGTCATCGAATTTGGCTGGATTATAGGTTCCGTTCTAAAACAAGAAAAATATAATAACCTACTGTAATATTTTATAATACTATTATTATAAATTGTTATTGTGGTATGATATCGTATCGATATTTGAAACGAATAAAAAAAATATTATGTTTGAAATGGAATGTACGTAAGTATTTATGTAAGAAGTGTGTGTTTAAGTAATGTATGTAGGGGATGGTAGTATGTATGCTTCAGAGCTCGATGGCGCATCGGCTAGCACGTTCGGCTTGCGATCTTGCCCGCTAAGCAACTTTCGCAATGCCGGGTCACTGGATGGGTGACCAAATTTAAAACATCTCGAGCTCCTCCGTGCTTCGAAAGGCACGTTAAGCCGTTGGTCCCGTTTGTTGTCGTATGATGACAGTTGTTAAAACCCACCAACACGCATTAGGCCAACGTGGTGGGTTATGGCCCAATATTCCCACGTGCCATCTCCACGTGGGAAGCCTGCGCCCAGCAGTGGGACGTTTATAGGCTGATGATGATGATGACGATGTTTGAGAAAGTGCGGGTGTATGTTTGTGCCCCTAAAAGGTCAATATTTCTCGTCTCTATGTCGGTAAACTATTGGACACGGATATTGATGTGCAGTCATCACATTATGTAACCTTTACAACTGTTCGACCATATAGCAAACATTTTAATTTTCAGATTTCCAACTGATCCGGTAGAAAGAAGTCTTCGAAATATTTAACTATAAGGTTTCAACATAATAAGAAATTAGAGAACATGAAAAATGATGTAACATAAACGAAAGTTATTTAAGAAACAAATACAAAGAGAACGCAATTAATTGTTTTGATTTTAATTTAAAATATTTAAATTTCTAATTAAAAAATCAATTTTGATTAAGTATTAAATGTAAATCATCCTGCCTGTTGCTTCTATTTCGTCTCTATTACAAACATATCACACGCACGCAGGCTTCCATTAGTGCATTATTTTATTGTACTCGCCCTCGCCTTCAATCATCCATTTTTTCTAAACACACCAGCTTCTTTTATGCGTTATACCTACATATACGATAGACATACCTAATTTAAAAAGTTATGTTATGTTATGAATTATTTTAAAATTTTATTGTGCATAAATATTTTTTTCCTACTTTATCGGAAATAAGGCATTCGCTGGCAACCATTCGCGCTAGTGTCAAATAAGCGGCTGTCACGCACACTTCAAATTCAATACAAAAACCGGGCGGATTTTGAGAAGCGTTTGTACCGCGTTGTTCCGTCTAGACATATTGTATATAGTCAAAGGCAAAAACTAGGTATTTAGCGAGTTAGTCCTTTTATAAGCTGTTGGGCATTTTAAGAATTAGGCATTTATCGACTAAGCCTTTTCATTTAAATGAGATTTTATGACAAATTCGCTTCTTTGTTCTCGCACTGACCTGACCACTAGGAAACCTAATTTATTAAAAGAAAATAACATTAATAATCCTTAATTATCAGTATAATGTATTTTAAATAGTATCTAGAAAAAGAAATTGGTTATTTGACAGTTTTTTTGAAAATTACAAACGCTTATTTTATATCACATACAATAATTTTTTTCTCGAAAAAGCTTTATTTAAGAGAAAAAAACATATTTTTCTTCATTAGCTTAAAATTTCGTGCGTAAACGGTTGGTCACGTGACATTTAGCTAATTGTCTGTGACGTCACACCACATTAAACACACTTTATCTTGAAATCTGAAAGATAGCTTTTGTTTTTTTTTGTGAAATGTGGCATCACACGAAGCTCATTCATGGCCCGTGTTTCGGGTCTTGTAATCCACAGATAAATAATCGCAACATTTTGTTAATAAAATATTACCAAATTATATTTATTTATTTAAGTATTTTATTTTATTTATTTAGGAAACAACAGCATATAATATACAAACTTAATAGTAAAATTTATGTTAGCACATTAGCCTAACACTTTCCACTATTAGTTAACTTAGATACAATTTCTGTTGAGTAACAAAGATGCGATATAATAAACGTAAGCAAAAACAAATTTAAAATTATTTGTACTTACCTAACATCAAATACATAATATGTATATTATTTAGGCATAACAAAACCAAAGAAAACGTAAATTGACAAACAGTTATTATTTAATACCATTTAAAAGGTTACGAAAACGCCTTATTTTTTCATGAAATATGTCGATGTGATTGAAAGTACTATTAAACTCATTAGCAGCTTTAATTATAAAACTGTTTCGTCTATAGTGGGGGGAAGAATAAATGTTTGCTTATTTCGAGAATTAAGTCTTGAGCACTTTAGACTTAGGTATTTACCTAGCAAGTAAGGGGAATCAACAAGGTTATACAATCTGTCCCGGGAAGTAGTAATCTAACTTTAAGAGCTTGATCTATGGATAATTTTATCGATCAAACTACCTCAAATCAAGGGTCTGACTCGCCTCTCGCCAAATTACAAGAATTTAAGTTTTTTATTTTTAGTATTGACCTCTTCCTTAAAAAAAAGCGATAACATGGGCACCTTGACACTGATAAGCAACTATTTGATATCATTCGATAGCTAACAAGATTAACTATTAAAAAAGTAGCAAACATACACGGGCCCTATACATTTCGAGAGAGAAAGGATTGATTTAAGTAAAAAAAAAATGTAATTTTTTTACGTCTTCTTCAGTTATTTTAAAATATCATAAAAACAAGGTCATTAAAGTATGTTTTATTTACACCGTATTACTAGTATTTTATATATTCTACAAAACAAGGGAAAATTTGTTACTGTACGTCTATTAGTTCCGATGCTATCGTTGAACAAAGAGTCGCACAGCGGTCGCGTAGCGCGGCTAGTCAGGTAGTCGGATTAGTTAATTTAATTAATAATTAATAGTTAATTTACTTCATTAATTATCCATAGATCATGCTCTTAAAGTTAGATTACTACTTCCCGGGACAGATTGTATAATTTTGTAAAGTATCTTTAAAAAAACTATTCGATAATTATTGTTAAATTATAAACTGCCATACTTAACCGACATATTTCATATTTTATTGTTACAACTGTCAAATAGCCAATTCAGTGACACTATTTTAATGTTTAAAAAATTAGTCCATTATATACAACAGATAACTATATAAATCTAAGTAAAAATAAAGAACAACTGGTCTTTAATTGTAGGTAGTTAAGTCAATATCAATATTCGATTCTGCACTAACTAATCTATGTCCGTAGCGCACGCATCCTTATCGCTCTAGCGTCAAAACTAGATCGCTCTCTCTTTCTTCACTTAAACATGGCGTCGCGTCTTTACGTCAGTTATTAGATCGTTCGGAAAAATAATTGAAATATACTAAATAGGTAGGTAATCTAAGTATATTTGCATATTCACATGTGGTAAGAGAACCCTTGTATTTTGTTTACTTTAGAGTCATAATTGATGCACTTCCGAAACACGAACGCACGATGGCATTTTTGATTTATTTTGGTAAGGACACAGGATCTACGGTGCGACACGCTCGTGATTGCGCTCGACGCAGACTAAATGCAAGACGTTCTAATTAGGACGTATTTGAGTCTTCACATCGCGCGCGCCTATCATACAACATATCTGTTGTAATAATATCATTGCTTTGGCGCGCGTGGAATCTTCCTTCAAGCGATTTATGAAGTTTTGTTCCGGTTTACACGAAATTGATCGTGGAGAAACCCGAAGTTTGTAGGATTTGATAATATTTAAAAAATATATATTTGGGTAAAATTTTATTCCCGCGAATTGGTGAAAATACTGATACGGTGCCATTAAGTTATAATGTACTATAGAAGACGTCTTAACTAGATTGTTTGTAACACGCGTTAGAGCCAGCTCGCTCCAACTGTAGTAGTCTGTGGTAGCCGCTAGACGCAACAATACGTGTGTATTCTGTGTTCTATTTAATTAAAATATGCCTTTATGTGTGTTACGGTACTGTTTAAACAACTCAGGAATACAAATAAAACGAAAGGAATCACTTTTCGCCTGGAAATACGTGCTAAATGATCGATGTAACATGCATTTGACTAATTATTTTATCAAATCGCCGAGACATGAAGCGGCGGCCATGTTTCGGTAAAATACATAGAGTAACAATATTTCTGTTTTGTGCAGAAGTGACACTTTTAACGCGTTAAGTGAAATAATTACTAGGGTTGGGATTATGGTGGCAGTTTGATTTGGGATTTTGTTAGAAATAATAAACTTACCTAAAATACTTATTAATAATGAACTTGACCGTTTTTTTCGATGTCATTAGATATACCTAGCTATTTTATGTATAAGATATTTACCTCCGGGGTATCACAGGATTCACACGGCGTGGAAAATAACCTTATTCTTTAGCTCTAACGCACCGTTTCTGTGATATTTTTATCTATATTTTAGTACCTACTATAGTGCGACATAAAAGAGTAGAAATTAAATAATCTAGAACTAAATTCACTCATTTTTTGGCAACATTGATTAACTGTCATTAATGTCAAGTGGTTGTTCAACTCTGTCCGTGGTTACGATATAAATTGTTGTTTTAGTGATATTTCTACATTCCTGGATTTAAAACACAGATAACATGATTATGACCATCCATGGCGGTTCTCGTAACATAATATATAAGGTTTTTTTTGCGAAGTTTGGCAGAATTTCAAGACGGAACGTCGTTACGTAATCTGGAGGATATTTACCAACGTACAGCAGATTATACTGGTAAGTAAGTTATAAAAGATGTTGAAAGTATAATTATCTAAAATATGCCTATGCGCAATCGGCTAAATTCCGTGAAACAATCAGTATTTTTAAATATTTTTAAAAGTTTTGGGGTTATGATATTACAAACAAAAATGTTGGTTTTTATAGTTCGACTCGAGAATCTTGAACTTTTTAATTTATTGGGACATTTTATCAAGTGTTAAGGGGTAGAATGTGGTAAGTATAGTAAATTATGTCGGTTGGCTTTTGAATCGAGTCGCCTGAATTTGAAGAAACTAACACTGTGGGGGGGGGTGTAAGGGGTTCTTAAATAAAGGCTTATTAACATTTTAGCTGCAGCTGTTGCGGTAAAATATTTAAAAAACCACTTTAAAGTTTTGTCAAAATCGGCTATAATCACGAAAAATTACTCGTTTTTAGGTAATACAATACCATATTAACAGAACCGAAGTGTGGGGACAGGGGGGGGGGGCTCAGCTCCCCTGCGGGGGGGAGGGGGGGGGGCTAAGCCCCCCCATGAAAAAAGTCTAAAGAGTTAATTAGGTTAGGTTAGCTTAGTAAGTATGTTGACCAAAAACGCGCGAGCCGAGCGAGCGAAGCGAGCGTGCCGCGGGAACGGCCGGCAAAGCGCCAGAAATGAGGTTTTTATAACTTTCCATATTTTTAAAAAAGTTACATAACTTCAAAATTACTTGTCTGCGGCAGGAGGGGTAAGTGGGGGGTACTCCTCACTCGTCCCCTCCCGTTCCCCCACCGATTAAGGAGACTCGATTCAAAAGTTTTACCATAATACGTAACCTCAAAATACAAAAATTAACATAACTTAAAAACTACTTGTTTGCGGCAGGGGGGGGGGGGTAAGTAGGGGTACTCCTCCCCCACCCCTTACCTTCACCACCCCCAGCCCGATTCAGGCGATTCGATTCAAAAGTTTTACCAATTTTAATAACTCAGTCCATAGGACTGAACAATTGTGGTTTTGTTTTTTTTTATGCATATATTTTTCTATTGTTCAAGGTGTGTCTGAAAGTACTGTGCGGAGAATAACTAAACAAGGCTCCGAAAATGGAGAAAAATTTTCGACTCCCGCTAAACACAGAAAGGGTCGACTTGCAAAGGAACTCGATGACTTTGATATGTGTGCAATCCGTCAGAAAATGATTTTTTTTACACTGTAAAAAAAGAAGTACCAACAATATGCAAATTAATAGCTCAATTAAGGCAACTTATTGGCTATGATGGAAACCGCGAGCATTTGCGAAACTTGAAGAGTATCTGGACTTTAATTTATTAGTTTTGTATCTAAATAAAAATAAGTTATGTACAATGGCTGTTTTCATTTTTACATACAAACTAGTAAACTACTCAAATTAATTATTTTGATGACCTCCTTAGCCGAGAGTAGAGCACTCCGGACTTGGCGTCGCTATCTCTAAGGTCCTGGGTTCGATTCCCGCTTGGGTTAATGTAGAAAACCAACTTTTCTATATTGTCTCGGATCTGGGTGTTGTGTAAAGTTGTTGTTTCTGATTTCTATAACACAAGTGCCTTAGCTACTTCCTTTATATCAGAGCAATGTGTAAGTGATGTTTTCCAATTATATGAACATATTAAATAAAAACAAGTATCAAGACCAATTTGCTCGACCTATTAGGGTTGCTATGTTAACGACAACAGCGCCCTCATTTAATTTCTACTCTTTTATGTCGCACTGTACCTAGGCAGAAGAAATAGTTTGTTATGTATTTGGTCATCAATAAAGGAAAAAAGTTTCTTTCATTTTATCAAACCATAGTATTATCTGTGGTTAATCTAATGAAGTTAGTCTAATGAAAGGTAGGTAGAAAAAATGCACAACAACTATATCCGTTATTGTCCGTCAGTATAAAATCTATTATCTGTTGCACTACGTTGAAAATGGTTGAACAAAACGCGTAAGCGCGCCGTGCAAATGGCAGCGCTTTTGACCTTTTGGCGGCAAGAAAACAACACTAGAAGCGGTCTAGCGCTGTATGTGCAGTACACTTTTGTTTTAATTTTTAATAAAATAGAACAAGACTTTTGCTTGGGATAGCTCCTCTAGTACGTAGTACCTACTCGTACATTATAACCTAATGTTTATGACCACTTTTTCAGGCATGCTCTCGTAGAGGTTACTAGAACTAGGAAGAAATGTTTACCTGCTGCACCTTATTTTAGTCACTTCCCAGTGATTGCGGTAACAGACGTAGACGTCTCAGATTAAAAAAATGCCTTCTTTTTCTCAAAAAAGTGGTTTTTAATCACTCAAGAAAGATTACGTTGCCGATATCATTGTGAATGATAGAAGTCAAGGCAAATTTTTTAAATAGGAAAAAAGTTGTGTCCTAATTTGAAATAAAAAATTGGAACGCGACTTTTTTATTTTACTGTGTGTCCTGTGAATAATTAAACTAATATTCGTAAAATAAGTAATTCAGATGAAGCGGGCAGGACTCAAATACGATTTTTAATCTCATCTCAATAATTCTTAAAAACTTTGAGCATCTGAATATTTGATAAGTACTCAGTAATATTTTTACACGTACCTACATAAATATTATTCTACAATAATTGAAAAAGATTATTGTAATTATTATGAAATGTTTTAACTAAATTATTTACTCTTACTTTTATTTATAGTATTAATTTACTTCTTTTCATTTCAATATTACAATTAACAACAATTAATAAATATAAAAACTAACATGTTACTTTTTTCAACAACATTATCTACAACTTTACATCTCGGTAATAAAACTGTATGAATAATGTGTCGCATCTGCACTCTTAGATATTTCTATGACAACTAGATAAGCCTGGCATCACGGTACAAGTACCTATCATAATTATTCATTGTAGCTGTGCGTGCACACATTTATTGTATGGGAGGACGTCTTCTCTAGTATTATTTACCCAATGTACGGCGCTAAATTGATGCCATTTGTGAGGTTGGTAATAATGCCCCCGTTTTCGTTCTGCCATGTTGCCTGCCTGCGCTGCTGTCAATCGACTTTGACAACTGACCCAGCGTTGCCAGACGTGCGATAATTATCGTAGATCCACGATAATTGGCTATTTGACAGTTGTAACAATATAATATAAAATATTTCGGAAATGGTAGGTTATGATTAAACGATAATTATCCAATAGTTTTTTTTTATTAAGATAAATTGTAAGTAAATATTTTATTTTTATAAAATAAATTTGCGTTTTTTTATCTGTGGATTACAAGACCCGAAACACGGGCGGCCATGATTGAGCTTCATGTGACGGATTGTGACGTCACATTTCACAAAGTATACAGAAACTATCTGTCAGGTTTCAAGTTAAGTTTCTATATTTATTGAAATGTGACGTCACCGAGCAAAATGTCACGTGACCAACCGTTTTCGCACGAAGTTTGAAATCAACAAAGAAAAATATGTTTTTTTCTGTTATATAAAGGTTTTTCGAGAAAGAAAATATTGTACGGGGTATAAAATAAGCGTTTGTAACTTTTTAAATACTTTTTCGAAAACTGTCAAGTAGCCAATTTGGAGGGGCATGCGATAAAAAATAATAATTAAGTATCGCACGATAATTTGTATAATTCGTCGACTTTCCACGATATTTTTTGTCAGTTCTACGATAATTTTGTGACAAACCTGGTTTAGCATCAGTCGTTCAGTCACAGTTTGGAAATAACGAAATAAAGGTACCACAGTCAGTCCTTTTTCTAGGTGATGAGCTTTTTTTTTTTTTTAGCTCGTGACGTTGGATGTTACCATATTTGGAATGCCCAGTCGTATAAATTCTGTCTTTTTGAATGCGATAAAAACACGATAATTTTGTAGTAAATCTAGGATAGTTTTGACCTACGGATCTGGCAACACTGAACTGACCTAACCTTCCTTTTCTTCCTTCATCAAAATGTAAACAAAGTGATTTTAAGGTTAGTGCGAGATACGGGAAAGTGCAGTTTGTGATCTAAAGTGTGTAAAATCTGTGTTCAGTTTAAGTACTTAAGAATTTATTATGTCTGACCTTATGAAACTTAAGTTAACGCAAGCGTCATGCAAAGGTAGTCTTACGA